>OU426892.1:15547528-18487528 GCA_911387775.1 Thymelicus sylvestris | reverse complement strand
AACCTAACCTAACCTAACCTAACCTAACCTAACCTAACCTAACCTAACCTAACCTAACCTAACCTAACCTAACCTAACCTAACCTAACCTAACCTAACCTAACCTAACCTAACCTAACCTAACCTAACCTAACCTAACCTAACCTAACCTAACCTAACCTAACCTAACCTAACCTAACCTAACCTAACCTAACCTAAACTAAAGTTTGGACCTAGTAAAACGCAGCTTATCGCTTTCACACCAAAAGCTAAAACCGCCAAAATATTTTTTGATAACACCGAACTAGAATACGTTAACGATATTAAACTCTTAGGAATAGTTATTGATAAAAACCTTAAATTCATCCAGCACGTAAAACACGCAATAAATAAAGCACAAATAATATTCAAAAAATTATCAAAATTTGTAAGACCTACATGGGGAGCACAACCTGAAAACATACGTACAATTTATAAACAAGTAATAGAACCAATTATAACATATGCCGCTGGCATATGGGGGTCAGCAATAAAATACAACACAGTGATAAATCAACTTAGGTCTCTTCAAAGGGGATTTGCACTTAAAATTATTAAAGCCTTCCGAACCGTATCAGCTACAGCTGCAATTGCTTTGGCTAGATTAACTCCTCTTCATCTCAAAATAAACGAAGTATGTCATATAGAAAAAACTAAAGCAACAGGCACAACACCTATATTGCCAAACGACATAAAGCTAGAAAAACCTACCAGAGTATCTGATCTGCTACACCCGGCTGAGCGCAAAACAATAGAATTTAGACTTGCTATAAATGAAGAAGAGATAAACAACATTTGTGCCCATGACTACGTAAGAATATATACAGACGGCAGCAAGCATAGTGAAAATCAGGTTGGAGCTGCCTATGTAGTACATATGGTTGAAGGTTCAAAAATTATCAAAAAGTTCAAACTCCATCCATGCTGCTCTGTATATCAGGCCGAACTGTTGGCAATAAATCGGGCGTGTCTGTGGGCCCTGCAAAATAACATACAAAACCTAGCTATACTAAGTGACTCCTTATCCAGCTTACATGAAATAAACAATAAAGACAGTACACAAAGTTTAGTAACATCAACCCATAATTATCTCAATAAAATTTTAAAGTCAGGTAGGGTTTGCTTCATATGGGTGAAGGCACATACTGGTATAAAAGGAAATGAGGAAGCAGACGAAGCAGCTAAGGCCGCAGCTGACTCACACACATCGTATGAATATGCAAAGTTCCCCCTCAGCTACTTAAAACACGAAATTAAAATTGAAAATATGCAGCTCTCAAATGAAATCTACAATTCTAGTAAACAAGGTGAACACACGCGGAAACTTTGTCCCGGACTAGACATTATACATCAAGTACATTCAACCATGGAACCATCATTTGAACTTACTCAGATACTAACAGGGCACGGATACCACCTGTCATATTTGCATCGCTTCAAAATAAAATCTACAGATAAATGTCCTTGTGACAGTTCATCAAAGCAGACAATAGAACACCTCCTCGAAGAATGCCCGAAATACATAAAAACACGATCTGACCACATATCTATCTGTAATTTCCTGGAAATTGAAAATCCCTTTAGAATAACAGAAATTATCAAAAAGGAGGGCTGCAGAAAAACCTTCATAACACATGTAAAAAGAATTATCAACACTCTTAAAGAATTTAATAAGGACGTAATATAATATTCAATAATCAATAAACCGTAATCTGTACATAAAATATATATATTGAATAAGTTAAATTTTAAATATTAATTTTAAATTTAGTAACTAAATAAATAAATCATAATACTACAAATAATAATAATAATAATAATGATAAAAATAAAAAATAAAAAAATAATAATATAATATAATAACATTGTTTAAAAAATAAATAATAATAAAAAAAATAAAAAATGAAATCAAATAAATTAAAAATAAAAAGTATATTATGTAAATATCTATCATATATAAATATAAAATAAAATAAATATATATAATATGTGAATATGTATATATATCAACAAATGAAAATAATATCTATCAATATATTATGTATATTAATTTAACACACTGGTGATGCTATTTTATAAAACATATTAACGAAGCAACGTACTCAATCATTAAAAGTAAAAATGAGTCGCCCGTATCCAATAGCGAGGGCTTGTTTTGAAACAAAGCAAACAATGTCATTCGAGATTAAAGGAGCATCCTTTTCTCAATAAAAAAAAAAACCTAACCTAACCTAACCTAACCTAACCTAACCTAACCTAACCTAACCTAACCTAACCTAACCTAACCTAACCTAACCTAACCTAACCTAACCTAACCTAACCTAACCTAACCTAACCTAACCTAACCTAACCTAACCTAACCTAACCTAACCTAACCTAACCTAACCTAACCTAACCTAACCTAACCTAACCTAACCTAACCTAACCTAACCTAACCTAGCCTAACCTAACCTAACCTAACCTAACCTAACCTAACCTAACCTAACCTAACCTAACCTAACCTAACCTAACCTAACCTAACCTAACCTAACCTAACCTAACCTAACCTAACCTAACCTAACCTAACCTAACCTAACCTAACCTAACCTAACCTAACCTAACCTAACCTAACCTAACCTAACCTAACCTAACCTAACCTAACCTAACCTAACCTAACCTAACCTAACCTAACCTAACCTAACCTAACCTAACCTAACCTAACCTAACCTAACCTAACCTAACCTAACCTAACCTAACCTAACCTAACCTAACCTAACCTAACCTAACCTAACCTAACCTAACCTAACCTAACCTAACCTAACCTAACCTAACCTAACCTAACCTAACCTAACCTAACCTAACCTAACCTAACCTAACCTAACCTAACCTAACCTAACCTAACCTAACCTAACCTAACCTAACCTAACCTAACCTAACCTAACCTAACCTAACCTAACCTAACCTAACCTAACCTAACCTAACCTAACCTAACCCCCCTGGTGGGGCAGTGTATCCGAAGACTACCGGGGAGAAGAAATCAGGGGCACAATTGATGAACTGAACCTCCATATACTAAATGAAGGGAGCACACCAACCTTCTATACAATCAGAAACGGCAAAATATTCCAGAGCCATGTTGACGTCACGGTCTGTACGCAGAATATCCTAGGAGCTATAAACGATTGGAAAGTGGACACAGGCTTGACCACATCAGATCACAACGCCATAACTTTCTCTATTCAACAAAATAGACCAACTCAACCGAGAATGCAAAAAACTACAAGAAAATATTATACCAAAAAAGCTAATTGGGAAAAATTTAGGCAAACACTAGAGACAAAATTAAAAGAAAAGGAAATAACAGAATTAAAAATAGAATCAATAGACAATAAACAAGATCTAGAACAGGCAGTAAAAAATTATACGGACAGCGTTAGAGAAAGTTGTGAAGAAAGTATACCTGAAATAAAACCTGGGCGGGGGAAAAAATTACCCTGGTGGACACAGAAATTAGAAGACCTAAAAAGAGAGCTAAGAACGAAAAAGAGAAGGATATCTTGCGCTGCAGACCGTCGACGCCCGTTTGTTATACAAGATTACCTGGACAAAAAGGCAGAGTACGAACTTGAAGCATTAAAAGCGCAGACAGACAGTTGGAAGAAGTTTTGTGGCACGCAAGATAGAGAAAGCTTATGGGATGGGATTTACAGGGTAGTTAGGAAAACATCAAGGAGGCATGACGACTTACCGCTGGTGCACCAAGGGCAGGTCCTAAGTCCAGACGAGTCAGTAGAACTGCTGGCCAAAACGTTCTTTCCTGAAGATCTGGAACAAAATGATAACGCACAACATGCGAATATTAGAGAAGAAGTAGAGAATGACAGGAACTGCTCACAGTGCGACGAACAAGACCCACCGTTCACCAGCGAGGAATTGAAATATGCCATCAATAGATTTAACCCTAAGAAAGCTCCCGGAATTGATGGGTTCACAGCTGATATATGTGCGCAGGCCATACTGTCCAACTCGGAGGTATACCTGGGGATTATGAATAAGTGCTTAGAGCTATCATACTTTCCAATACAATGGAAAGAGGCAACTATAATTGTACTCAGAAAACCGGGTAAAGAGAATTACAATCACGTTAAGTCGTACAGACCAATTGGGCTACTACCGGTTGATGGGAAAGTATTGGAAAGAATGATGATAAGAAGGCTCAGATGGCACCTACTCCCAAAGGCAAACCCCAGGCAGTATGGTTTCGTACCACAACGCAGTACTGAGGACTCCCTCTATGATCTGCTACAACATATTCGAGACAATTTGTGTAAAAAATTGATCAATGTGATTGTATCATTAGACATAGAGGGGGCTTTTGACAGCGCATGGTGGCCCGCAATAAAACACCAACTTATAAAGAAAAAGTGCCCAATAAACTTAAGAAGACTAGTCGATGGCTATTTTGAAGACAGGAAAGTCAGAGTACGCTACGCAGACAGAGAACATGAAATGCCAGCGACAAAAGGCTGTATACAGGGATCAATAGGGGGGCCAACCTTTTGGAACCTCCTCTTAGACCCCTTACTGGAGGAAATAGAGAGTAGAAACATATATATACAGGCATTTGCTGATGATGTGGTCTTGGTGTTCTCGGGACACTCCATGATAAAAATACAACAAGAAGCAGAACAGGTCCTAACCCGTGTGTACGACTGGGGAATAAGTAACAAACTAAAGTTCGCCCCGCACAAAACCAATGGGATGGCTATAACGAAGAAATTAAAGTACGACACCCCAGTAATACACATGGGAGGTACACCAATTGGTATTGTGGACGAAATTAAAATTCTAGGCGTAATAATAGACAAAAAACTTACGTTTAATAGTCACATAAAACATATATGTACTAAAGCATTGAATTTATACAAACCAATAGCACGATCAGCAAAAATAAGTTGGGGATTAAATCCTGAGATCATCAGGACCATCTACGTCGCAGTTATTGAGCCTATAATACTCTATTCGGCGAGTGTCTGGGCACCAGCAGCGGAAAAGCTGTTAGTGCAAAAACAGCTAAATGTAGTACAACGAGGCTTTGCACAAAAGATCTGCAAATCCTACAAAACAGTTTCGCTCACTGCTGCGCAGATACTGGCCGGATTAATCCCACTCGACATAAGAGTGAAAGAAATGGCCCAACTATATGAGGCAAAGCGAGGCAGACCACAGAGCGTTATAGGCTACCGAGACGTGGAAAAACGAGTCAGCTTTTTAAAATTACCACATCCGGCAAAAGTAATATCGATCGATTACAAAATTTTGGATGACCCAAAAACCATAGAGGGAGGAGGAAACACTCAAAGAGGACTCAAGATATTCACGGACGGAAGTAAGATAAACAACAAAGTGGGCGCCGCTTTGACGTGCTGGGAAGACACGGAGGAAATACTATGCAGGAAATTTCGTCTGGAGCCTTATTGTACAGTGTATCAAGCGGAACTCTATGCAATACTGGAAGCCACAAACATTGCCTTAAAAAAGCAAACCCCGATCGTGAGTATCTTGAGCGACTCGAGGTCAGCACTAGATGCAATAAAAAATACAGATACGTCTCACCCTATTGTTTACGAAATTAGGGAAAACCTCACCAAACTAAAAGAAGAAAGTAAACAAACTAATCTCTATTGGATAAAGGCACACGTTGGAATCGAGGGAAATGAAAGAGCAGATTTCCTAGCAAAGCAAGCAGCGCAAACTAGCAAGACAGCCCCCGACTACGACGGGTGCCCTATCTCACACATAAAACGACACATTAGAGAAGAATCGATAAAAATATGGGAAGAAAGATATAACAAAAGCGAAAGTGCTGCCAAGTTGTTTCTACCAACAGTAAAAGACGCATACAAACTAATAAAGAAAGTGCAAGTAACGCCGACTCTGGTGCAAGTCGTTACGGGGCATGGTGGTTTTAGCCAATATCTTAACAGATTTAAATGCAAAGATGATCCTACATGTGACTGTGACGACGTGCAAGAGGAGTCGGTGCTGCATGTATTAACAGAATGTCCAAAATTTAGCAAAATAAAATTTGAAACTGAACAGGAGTTAAATCAAGTAATAACAAAAGAAACTATAAGCAAACTAATAGCAAACGTAGATACCAGAAACAAATTTATAAAATATTGCATAACAATAGCCAACAAAGTCATAGCGAGGAATAAAACGAGATAAAACTAACGATATATTTATTTATTTAATTTATATATTATATTTAATAGTACTACATTATATATTATAATATGCTATGTATTTATTTATATTTACTAAACATTATTAGCTTTATATTTATAATTCAAATCAGTACAAAATTAAAATAAACTAAAGTAGCAAATGAAACAGAAGTATTAAGAAAACATGTATTTTCATATATTATGAATAATATAGGATAAAATACATGAAGTAATAAAGAGTAAAAAGAGGTATAGATGGAAGAAATAAAAGATAACTTAAAATTAGATCAATTAAATGGGTTAATCAAAATGACAAGCAATCCTCAAAACTGATAAAACTACTCCAAAATACAGCTTTCTGGAAATGAAGACCCCAGCGTCTCGATATTGACGGACGGACAGACAGATGGCTGAAGTATATTTGTAATAAATTAAGAATATGTAACAAAACTAGTATAAGAGATAATAAATTAGCAATGTAAAATAGATTAGATTAGATATAAAATAGAAAGTAAATAAACAATGTAAAAGATAAAATAGACAGAAAATATATAATAAGAAGGTAAAATGTAAAATAGAATTAAGAAAGTTAAAAATGTAACAAATTAGCAATAAGATAGAAATAAATTAGTGAGTAATTAAAAATGTAAAAGATAAAATAGATATAAAGTAGAAAAATAAGGTAATAAAATGTTAAATAGAATAAGATAGCTCCAAAATGTACAACATTAAGTTTACTCTGTAATCCCTTTTTTAAATAAAGAAAATAAAGACTCTGGCGAGCACGGCCAGGGGAAAATATTATTTAGCTCGCGGGCCGGGCCAGTATAGCGCCCGGACAGGACCCAAAAAAAAAAAAAAAAAAACCTAACCTAACCTAACCTAACCTAACCTAACCTAACCTAACCTAACCTAACCTAACCTAACCTAACCTAACCTAACCTAACCTAACCTAACCTAACCTAACCTAACCTAACCTAACCTAACCTAACCTAACCTAACCTAACCTAACCTAACCTAACCTAACCTAACCTAACCTAACCTAACCTAACCTAACCTAACCTAACCGCAACCTAACCTAACCTAACCTAACCTAACCTAACCTAACCTAACCTAACCTAACCTAACCTAACCGTGTCCCCTAGCATATGGCAGTGTCTGACCACTGCAGGTTGGATACACATAGACCTACAGCGAGTGAGGGTGGAGGACCAGTCCCCACTAATACAATGTTCGCTGTGCCTCGGATATGGGCACACCAGACGCCTATGCAGGGACACCACAGAAAAATGCAGCCACTGCGGAGGACCGCACATGTTTGGGGAATGCCCCGATCGCACTATAAACCTCCCCGCAAAATGCTGCAATTGCAGCCAAGCGAAGCTCACGGACACTGAACACAATGCATTTGCACAAGTATGCCCCATTAGGCGAAAGTGGGATGCGTTAGCCAGAGCAACCACAGCTTATTGCTAAGGGCTCCCCAGGGCACCAAACTACAACAAATGCCAATACCCCACTAACTAAGACATATCGAGTGATGCAGGCTAATTTACAAAGGAAAAACTTGGCCACAGCCGAGATTATGATCGAGGCAAACAAAACGAAAACAGCCATCATTCTGCTTCAGGAACCCTACGTGGGTGGCTCAAAGTGTATGAAAAATTACGCGGGAGCCAGAATCTACCAAAGTGCGAACCCCGGGGAATTAACGGTCAAGGCGGCCATCGCGATTCTTGACCAGGATCTTGATGTGATGCAATACCCGCAATATACCACGACAAACATCACAGTGGTGGGAATTCGTACTCGGGCCTGGGAGATTGTGGCGATCTCATATTACTTTGAGCCTGACCAACCCATAGGGCCATACCTGGAGCAGATGAAGAAAATCCAAGAAAAACTAAAGCCTAAATTACTCGTGATAGGGGGGGATGCCAACGCAAAGAACATCTGGTGGGGTAGTAATGTGGTCGATCATAGGGGGGAAGAAATGCACGGAATTATGGAAGAAATGGGTCTGCAGGTGCTAAACGACGGAGACCTGCCAACATATGACACCATTAGAGGCAACCGGCGGTACACCAGCCACATCGATGTCACGGCATGCACAAGCGAGATGCTCGATCTGGTGGAGAACTGGAGAGTGGACGAAAACATCACAAGTTCCGACCATAACACGATCACCTTCAGTATCCGAATAAAAAGGGAGGAGGGATTGAACATCCAGAGGACCACTCGAACCTACAACACTAAAAAGGCAAACTGGGTTCAATTTAGTGAAAAACTGAAACAGTTTAAACAAGAAAAGTTGTTAAATAAGGAGAGAGTGGACGGTACTACAAACCAAAGGGATTTGGACTCCCTAACGGAAGAGTACACCGACATGATTAAACAAGCATGTGAGGAGGCTCTTCCGAGAAAGAAGTCCAAAGAAAAACTTTCCCTGCCCTGGATGTCTCAAGAGCTCTACCAAATGAAGAAAAAGGTCCTCACTATGAAACGTAGGATCCGCTGTGCAGCCGCAGTCCGAAGAACGAAGGTCGTAAATGAGTACCTGCAGTTAAAAGAAAAATACGAGACTGAAGTCAAGAAAGCACAAATTGACAGTTGGAAGGGGTTCTGTAGCAAACAGGACAAAGAGGGACTATGGGAGGGTATCTACAGAGTCATAGGGCGGACAACCAGGCGGCACGAAGACATGCCAATTGTGAAGGACGGGAGGACATTAAATCCAAAGGACTCAGTAAAATTACTGACGGAGTCATTTTTTCCAGATGACTCCACCAAAGAAGAGACGGAAAAGCATATGGAAACAAGAAACGAGGCCGACCGTGTCAATAAACGGACTAGCGAAGAGTCCCATGACCCGCCCTTTACAATGGCAGAACTAAGATCTGTAATAGCGAGTTTCAACCCCAAAAAGGCCCCTGGAGCAGATGGCTTTACGGCCGACATCTGCGAAAGGGCAATATCTGGTGACCCGGACTTTTTCCTGTCACTGGCAAACAAATGCCTACAACTGGAGCACTTCCCAACCCTTTGGAAGCAAGCAACAGTTGTCGTCCTACGAAAGCCTGGGAAGGAGGACTATACTAGCCCCAAGGCTTACAGGCCAATAGGATTGTTGCCAGTGATGGGAAAAATACTGGAAAAACTGATCGTAGCTAGGCTAAAATGGCACATTCTTCCAAGGATTAGTACTCGCCAATACGGATTCATGCCCCAAAAAAGCACTGAGGATGCCCTCTATGATCTAGTGAACCACATACGCCGCAAGGTAGAAGAAAAGAAGATAGTTACCGTCATATCACTGGACATAGAGGGCGCCTTTGACAATGCATGGTGGCCGGCAATAAGAGTCCGTTTGGCTGAGGAAAAATGCCCTGTAAACATACGAAGAGTGCTAGATAGCTACCTACGAGACAGGAGAGTCACAGTCAGATATGGGGGGGAATGCTACTCGAAAAACACAACGAAAGGATGTGTTCAGGGGTCGATTGGCGGTCCCGTGCTGTGGAATTTGTTGTTGGACCCTCTCATCAAACAACTTCAAAACAGAGGAGTGCACTGTCAAGCATTCGCTGATGACGTGGTGCTTATCTTCGATGGAGATACGGCCCTCGATATACAGACGCCTGCTAATGCCGCCCTCGCCCATGTTCAGGCTTGGGGCGTGGAAAATAAGCTTAACTTTGGACCATCAAAGACCAAAGCTATGGTTATCACAAGGAAGCTAAAATTCGACGCTCCGATACTGAGGATGGGCGGGGTCGACATAGGTATGTCTGATAATATCAAGATCCTGGGGCTCTACATAGACAACAAGCTGACCTTTAATAAACACGTGACTGAGCAGTGTAAAAAGGCAGCAAATATCTATAAACAGCTCGCCAGGGCAGCCAGGATCAGCTGGGGACTCCATCCGGAAGTTGTGCGTTTGATATACACCGCGGCAGTGGAGCCAATTATCATGTATGCCTCCAGCGCCTGGGCATCAGCAACCAGTAAACTAGGGGTGCAAAAACATCTCAACAGCGTACAGCGAGGCTTCGCCCAAAAGCTGTCAAAAGCATATAGGACGGTTTCTCTAAACTCTGCCCTAGTTCTGTCTGGGCTCCTTCCATTGGATATCCGGATCAGAGAGGCAGCCGCTCTCTACGAGGCCAAGCGAGGGATACCCAGAGCGGAACTAGGAGACAGAGAGGTGGAACGAGTCACTGCATATGACAAAATCCCACACCCGGCGGAACATATGAGCATGGAGTTCATGTGCCTGATAAACCAAGAGCAAGTCAATCGCCAAAACATCCAAGCGATTAGAATTTTTACGGATGGCAGCAAAATCGACGGCAAGGTCGGGGCCGCCCTGTCCATATGGAAAGGAGATGCCGAGATCAAAGCCGTCAAACTAAGCCTGTCACCGTACTGTACGGTTTATCAGGCAGAACTACTTGCCATATGCAAATCCACCGAGGTCATCTTGGAAAGCCAAGAGACCAATTTTGGCATATACAGTGACTCGAGATCCGCCTTGGAGACCGTCGTAAACAATGCTACGAAGCACCACCTAGCCGTAAGGTCGCGTGCCAATATCAAGGCAGGAAAAGCCCAAGGGAAGAATATATCCTTATATTGGATAAAGGCCCATGCCGGCTTGGCAGGCAACGAGAGAGCCGATGAATTGGCGAAGGAAGCAGCCTTAAAGACAAAAACTAGGCCATCCTATGACCTCTGTCCGATTTCATTCGTCAAGCGACGGATCCGTGCGGGGTCCCTTGAGGAATGGAATCGGAGATACAAAAATGGTGAAACGGCTGCGACGACTAAACTGTTTTTCCCTGACGCGGTGGAGGCGTACAGTTTGATTAGGAAGATAGAACCAGCTGGCATCCTAACTCAGGTGCTAACGGGACACGGTGGCTTTGCCCATTATCTTCACAGATTCAGATGCAGAGACAGTCCATCGTGTGTCTGTGACCCGGATGTCAATGAAACAATCATACACCTTTTGTTTGACTGCCCCTCCAACTTAAATCTTAAACAGAACTTAGAGTTCCAAATAGACACAGTTTTGACAAGGGAAAATATCGGGGAAATAATAGCAAACAAAAAACATAGAAATAAACTAATAGAGTACCTAACAAAGGTAGCAAACAAAGCCATTGAAAGAAACAAGTAATTAAAAATATGATGTTAATATATATTAGTATATATGAACACATGCATTTATGTCATCATTAAGAAATATAATATAATTGTAATAACATAGATATATAAAATTAGGTTACTCATTTAAAAATATAAAGCACAATTATGTTGTAAAATTAAGGAAACTTATATAAGCAAAAATAAAATACAGTAAGTAATAGTTTGTAAAAATATGCAATAGAATGTAAGCAACTAAAATAAGGAAAAGTATTAAATTAAGCTATAATTAGAAAAAAGGGAATATAAATGTATACGTCATAAAAGTAAACAACAATAGAAATTAAATGCAATGTAGTTTATAAGATATGTAAAAAGATATATATAAATAATAGTTAACTATAAAATAAGCGGTATGTTATAAATGTATAAGTAGATAAAATAAATATAAATGTAACAGCAAAATAAGTAGATAAGAATAGAAACTAAGTAAAATCGGTTTATAAAATTAGTAACTTACTTAAGCAAACTGTAACTAGAATTAGTAGATAGTTCTGTAATAACACATTGTAATGCTTTCTTAATAAATAAAGATAAAAAAAGGGCCCTGAGAAACACTGTCAGGGGACAAATTATTTAGCTCGCGGGCCGGGCCAGTACAGCGCCCGGAAAAAAAAAAAAAAAAAAAAAAAAAAAAAAAAAAAAAAAAACCTAACCTAACCTAACCTAACCTAACCTAACCGCAACCTAACCTAACCGCAACCTAACCTAACCGCAACCTAACCTAACCGCAACCTAACCTAACCGCAACCTAACCTAACCGCAACCTAACCTAACCGCAACCTAACCTAACCGCAACCTAACCTAACCGCAACCTAACCTAACCGCAACCTAACCTAACCGCAACCTAACCTAACCGCAACCTAACCTAACCGCAACCTAACCTAACCGCAACCTAAAGATGGGTAATTACTAGGCGCACTCGCTCCTATACAATTTTTAAAAATTATCTTCTAATTTTCCCAAATTTTTGGCAAAAACCGTTAAAAAAGCTCTATTTTCAAAATTGTTTTTTCTAATTACTTTCTTCATTCAATTTTATTTCATTTCTGCATAGCGCTCATTGAACCGCATCTTTTGATACCTTTCACGAAAAAGACTCAGAAAAAATAATTGTTTCGTCAGAGTATAAAAAACTAAAATAAAATAAAACTAAAATAAAATAAAATAATAAATAATAATAATAAATATTAACCTGGCTAACAAAATAGACAAGCTGTCCCGCGAAGCTTTTGTTTCAGTTGAAAATAACTTAAATTTATCAGACGTAAAAACCATTATCGAAAGCACGATTAAATCTGAACTCGCTAAAATATAGACTCCACCAGAAACCTCAACCCATAAACCAAATGGACTTCCAACTTATGCGTCAAAAACATCAACTCTTAGACATGCTCCCACAACAAACATATCCAAACCGTCTATCATTATCTCACCAACAGCAGACGAAAAAAATTGACAAGACGTCTCTTACCAATGGCGCAAGAATATTGTTACGTCCGTCAGGTATATGGGTTCGAAAGAATACCACTTATGTTACTGATGAACTCTTTATTCCACTTACAAGGTCGTACAATACTTCCACAATCCAAAAAATCTTGTACGTTTTATGTATCTTGTCATAAGTAATTGATGTTTTCAAGGATATGTGAAGTCTGCCAATCGCACTCGCACTTGGCTTGAGAGGTGGAGTATGGCCAGTGCCCCTCACACTGTGAGAGGAGACCCGTGTCCAGCAGTAGGACACTTAAGGTTAATAAGAATAACGTAATAAGGTAGAATATTTAAAACAATTCACATTGATAGGTGGCAACTACAAAAAAATGCGCAAACGTACCTATTGCGTGATTTATTTATGATTTTTTTGAATTACTATTAATATTGTTAGTCATCTTTCTAAACTACGCCGTTTACCACCTGATACCGCTACGACACTACGACTGGCGCGCTGACGTCTATACATATTTTAATAATTAATTAACTGTTTTTTTTATTATTGTTAATTATTGTATTTGGGGTCATCATTTGACTAAATTTTGTTTTAGCAACTGTGAGGTCTCGCAATAAAAACAATAATATTTAAAGGAAAGAAACAATTTTACAAAAGAAACAGTAGTTCACGTATTTAAAATACTAATTGGAAACGATAAACTTGGTAGTTTTAAATATTTAACCAAAAAGTTGCCGGACGCTGTAATTCATCAAAATGATCATGTCGGCTTCACCAGCAAGCAGGACTGAGTGCGCGCGCCATGTACTATACAATTATTTAAGGCGGCTTTTAACGAATTGAGACGTATATTTTGGACGTATTAAAACTGAAAGACTTGAAAGTTTCAACCAAAGGAGTTTAGCTCAGTAGATCACCTAACAGATTCAGTTCAGGTCGTCGATAAGAGCCTTGAACTTCTAATTAGCAGCTCCAATTCAACTTCTCGCAGGAGCTGTAAATCAACCGCAATCAATTAAACGGAATTAATAGCTTAACATCCAGCGACCTTTAAGCTTAGTTTTAGAAATTACTTAAAATTAATTGGCCTATTTGTTGTGGAGCTAACTCTTTGTGACGCCAGTGAACGTATAAAGACCCTTTGTTTCGAATGGATATACGTATTTATTCAGCTAGATTTTAAATATCGCTCAAGCTTTTAAAGCTCCTTCATTAATTCAGATGTACCTAAGCAATTATCTTTTTACAATTTAAGCTTTTTTTAAATTGTAAGAAATATAAATGTTTACTTATCGCACTTTTTGATTAACTTTCAAAGAAATCTGGATATCAAAAATTTAATTTATATCATGTACCTACCTGGCTATCTTGCATCGATTTAAGGATCAGATGTTGTTTTGTAACGCCGAAGTGTTCATGGTTTGAAGTGTCCTCGGGGAAGCCCCGGTGCCGTCTCGCATCGAGCAGCATGAGTTAGAAGCAAAATTCACGCATAGGTATTTTATCTAACGTATAAAATCTAACCTGAATCTCGATAAGTTTGAAATCCTTATGGTGAGCTCTTTAATTTGATACTCATATTGCATTATTCAATTTATTTTTATTTTTTGATACTTCAAATATGGCATCTCACTGCCACCATATTTGTTTTTTTTTAATTTCACGTATCTAGAAACATTTGGGTACATACATACAAGATACACTCGAAAAACATTACCCTTCCTGGCAGTCGGGTAAAAAGAAAATAAACGTATGTATGTTGGGTGCATACTGCATACTGTTAACGTGGACAATGCAATTCATTGCGGCTTCCTCTCAGGTCTCGCCCAATATCCCAAAGAGCACATTATTAAAGAGCACATAATTGTATGTGTACTCGTACTAGATAGGTGTAGTTACTTTACAGTATTACTTTTAACAACATTCTTAACTACTGGGCTTGTTTTTTCTTTTTAGTTTATTTTACACAGTCGAGTTTTTTTTAAATATATATATTGTGCTATTAATAGATGAAAATGGAGACATTTCGTAGGATTTTATTCTGAGACTTAGTTTTAGTTACTTACAGCAAAGTAGCTCTTTGTAATTTAATCCATCGTTGAGCTTACACCGCCGTAATACGACAAATACCTACTGTGGACGTTCGGTAAACAAGTGTTGGATAAACACCAGGGATTGGATTCGACCGCTTTGCATCGGATTTCGTGACAGATAGGTTTTATATGGCGACGCAAGATAAACACGCTCGGCTCGTACCGGCCGGGCGGCCGGGCGGCCCTTCATTTCATTGCTAGATTAGTTTTACTTGTAAAGTGCTAGAGCTTTCAGATATTTAACTACAAATAGCTTTTAGAAAGTTCACATTTTTCTTTTTAATTTTTATTTATTTAATACTACACTTAAAAAGTAATTGTCGAATTAATGAATATGAAAAACCGATTAAAAATACAACATTATACCGATATGACGCCATATGATTATGTTATGACAATCAGGTATGATATTTTTACTCACAGGATAAGGTTCTGTCGAATCCACCAGGTATTATAACTTAGTTCTTACAACTTAGTATATACCTGTCCTGTACGTTCCGTATACGTAACGTGTTACAAACATTAACTCGTCCCACCATAAAGGAAGGAAGCCGCCGCCGCAATATTTTTTGATTATCCCGACACTCGGCACTCTCGCTGCAATTACTACCCGCGCAAAGTGCTGAGAAGGATCTGAGGAAGGAAGGTGTTTTAGATCTTATTGAAATAAAGAACTAAGATATACGAAGGTAAAAATACTGGATGGGAAAAGACCCTTTACATCGTTCAAGGGAAGTCCCCGAGGAAACATCCACAGCCACAGGTTAGTGGTGTTGGTTTTATGGTTCCGTGCGCACGAACATCAGATGGAACCATTAATGTAACCTCGCGGTCACTCGTGTGTCTGTCTACAAGTCTGTTACAGCCAATTTGCTAATCATTTCTTAATTGGGATAGATTGACAATGTGTGATGCTGATTGCTGATATATCTAATGTAGCTGACGATGGATTTCGTACATCCAATATGAAGTGAGTGCAGGAGCAGTGCGGACAACGTATGACAAAATAGGATTTAGTATTAAGTATTTTTATTGCAATACTCGTCTATGTGGTACATTTAAGATGTTACATGATGGAATATTTGACATATGTACATATTTGGAGTCACATATAACCCTGGAAGGCTATTCAGTTTTGTAACTTGACAGCGGAGTTTCAAAATTGACGTTCGAGTTCTAGGATCACTTCACTTCGCAAGTGCGTACTAGATAATGACATGTCAATATGATGCAAGTTCGCTTTTGTTTTGTAACTTGACAGCGGAATACACGATGACTTTATAAATTGAAGATAGAGTTCGAGACTCCCTTCACCTCTCAAGTGCGTACCAGATAATTAGAGAATCACATATCAAGATCTCGGACTCGAACTTCAATTTTGAAACTCATCGTGGATTCCGCTGTCAAGTTACAAAACTGAATAGCCTTGCTGATGATTAGAGAATCACATATCAAGATCTCGGACTCGAACTTCAATTTTGAAACTCATCGTGGATTCCGCTGTCAAGTTACAAAACTGAATAGCCTTGCTGATGATTAGAGAATCACATATCAAGATCTCGGACTCGAACTTCAATTTTGAAACTCATCGCGGATTCCGCTGTCAAGTTACAAAACTGAATAGGCCCTCCTGACAGGGATATAGGTATGTATATCAATAATAGAGGGAGCGAACCGATTTATTCCATTATGTTTTCTACGCAATAGTATTTCATTGTTTTTTATTTATAATAACTCATTTACATAAAATAAATTCTTATATGTCAAAATATTCATTTAGATTTTAAAAACATTTTTTAAACAAAAATCTCAAAGAATTTTTGTTGAGGGTTGCAAAAATTTCTTTGTCATTTTCAATTGATTTTATGTGAATACGTAATTTATTAAATACTTTGACACGCGGAGCATGTCAGCCAATTTTCTAGCTAACAGTTGACGAGCAGCACCGTGTGTAATATTACACGAACCATTTGGAGCCACTTTTGACCACCTCATAACTCAAAAACTATTCAACATAAACCTGTCAAATTTGGCTCATTTATTAAGACTTGCGAAATACATACGTCTTCCAAATTTCATAAACACATCTCAAACGGTTATTTAGATATTAACGTCCAAAAATCGAGAAATTTAACACTGACTGACCTATAGATCAAAACTATATCCAACTTCCAGATGACCTAGAAAGTTAAAATTTGGCATGCAGATAGGTAGTCGGGTGAATACAAAGGAATAAATCTGAAAGTAGTAAATTTTTATCATTTTATGATAATTTTTCAAAAAATTGATTCTATTAGGAACACTTACTTATAACGCCTGAAATTTATGAACAGCAATCAAAATTGATGACAGGTGGTCATTATGTGGAATATATTATATTTTGAAATTGGCTTTTACTTTACATTCATGTTTTTGATGGGATAAATAGTATCGGAACTATAATTTGTCTGATCGTGCTCTAAAATATTATGGATATTGTTTAATATTTATTAAATTTAAATTACATGCTTCTATTGAGGTTATAGTTAGAATTTTATGTTTAATAAAATGCGGTTTCTGCTGTCTAGGTCGCTGATTGTGACTGGGATACGGATTTTATGGCTTTTTATGTCAATGATTAAAACACGTGTTCAAGATGAATGCTGATGATGATGCTGATACTGCAAATAAGAATTGTACAATATCGAGATGAGGTGAAGTGCACACTTATAACTAATAACAATGTACGTACTCGTACAATGTATGTACAGTGATTGATTCAGACAGATTTATATTTGAAACTTTGCGTAACAAAACTTCTTCAACTTGAAAACATATCTTAGTTTGTGATAAGAATTAGTGATCCGCTCCGTCGGGTTGCAGGGCATCGCTTTTCTTGTAGCCCCACAACTACAACTACTTCCCAACCAAATCCTTCCAAAGAAAACGGTTTTCGTTTGCGGTGGGTTTAACTTTACCATAGATCAACATTACTTCAAAGTCATTCAAAGTACTCGAGATATTTGAAACTTTACATTAGGTCAAATAAACAAAATCTGATTCGATAGCCGTTTAAATTTGTACCTATCGTAAGTGATTACTGAAGTCAATTCGTGTTTGTTAAGCTCGCTGATATAATCCACCAGTATTGAACCTCAAACCAAATGCTATAGCGCTCAACTGCTAATGTCGCACTGAATTAATATTGTATTAACTAATCCTCACGTTATAAGCATATGGATAGTAGTACTGGACTCGATAACTGTCTGGAGCTAAACTAGGTTGGCAATACGTGACGACATTCTTATAAAAACTTTCACCCCGCGAGACACGAAGCCGTCAGTGACACCTATTGATCACTGCTCCAGCGGGATTGAAAGTCTCTCTTAGTCATTGTCACAATGGAAATTATCGCCAGAAAAAACTTTTTTCATAATTTTTTCCTTTAATGAATAAAATAAACACATTATAGTTTCAAGGAATTTAGTTGCCAGTATTTGAAGAATAAAAAGGCTCTCTATTTTAGTTTACTCCAGGAGACGAACGGTTGCTTGATTACGATTACCTACTATACCCATACCTATTATACTGTTTTGAGATCATCACTGAAGGTACTCTCAACGAACTGAATCTGCTGACGTCACGACATGACGTCGAGCACAGCCGTGATGCAGGGGGTGCCATCAGAAACAAGGAAGAAAGAAGCTCTCAACATTTTCCCTTTCCGTCGTCCGCTCGAAATAAAGCTTAGAAGCTAAAGAGACGCCACGGGCGCGGCGGCGCGGCGGCGCGGGTATATCCACTATCCACTACCCAGCATCCAGCATCCAGCGCGAATCATCAATTTAGAACCAAATCTAGTTACTTGTTTCCAACTTTCGTCTCGCCGAGCGCCGCCGCGCCGCGTGTCTGATCGCAAGAGGGAAACGTGGCGTTGTTAATATTTGTCGTTTTTAACGATAGGAGGAACTCAAGATAGGAGGTTATCAAATTCAGAATACATGATCTTTGGAATTAAACAAATTACTTACCTACATTAAAATCTGAGTAATTTTAATACACTGTTTAATACAATAATAATGAGTAATTTTAATTTTAAAATCGACTAAACAAATAAATTAAAAGAATGAAATAAAAAATAAGGGTCCCAAGTTTTGTATACGCTGGATCAAAAATGGGCATGAGGTAACAATGATAAAATTATAGTCACCAATGACGCGGGCGCGGCGTTAGGCGTACGCCTCATCCTTCATTAGTAGCCGTGCGACGAGTGCCTTACTTGCCTTAGCCAGTTCTTTTCTGCTTTAAATTAGATTACGCGAGCAATCTGTAAGTATTGCTAATGGCGAAGTTAAAAAGTAAAAATAACAAAAGGCTCTCTTCCAGATTAGTGCATTTCCAGGCGAGTTTTTATAGGATACATTTGCAGCTTATTTGGAATGCGGAACAGTTAAAACTGCGCAAAATAGTTCATAAAGTCTACTGCTACGAGTACTTTATTATGTGATGGAAAAGAAATGTACCTATTTTTAGTTAACGTTAAATAGGAACGATTAAGCAATTACCTAAGTGTCTGGGTCTGGCTGATCTATGCTCTACGTAACTTATAAGCACAATGGAATAAGAAGTCTTTAAAATACAATACAATACGACACCTTCATTTGCATTACATGCAAATACTAGTTTTACGTTGGTGATGCGGTTGTGATCTTCTTCAGATGTTCTCGTGGAAGACGCGGCTGCAATGTCGAGTGTTAACAGTTTGCTGGAGAGTGGAGGGATCGCACCGGTCGCCTGTGAACGTGACACCGCGGCACCAGAGGGCGCTGTCTTTGACTCTACTCTTTATTCTGTCCTAGATCTTATCGTTATCTTGGTAGATCATCGTCATTCATCTTAGGTTTCATTTGAGATTCAGTTTGGTTTCATAATTTTTTAGTAGGCAAAACTGACGCAGGAGAGAGAAACACGCACCGAGTTACAGCAGAAAACTGCCCAGGAGAAGAGTAATCTACATTATGAATTACAAAACATTGATTATAAAAATGTCCGTCCATTTCAATCTTGTGTAGTGTGTGTCACCACATTATAGCTATTCCATATAGGGTGATCAGGTATTATCATTACGACGTGGTCCACCTACCTACTCATTTTTTGACTATTGACTTAATAAAATTGCATTCAAATTATCACTTTGGTTGGTATGTCCAGGTTAAGAAAATTTGTAGTGTGGAGTTGTAGTGCAATGTTGTGAACTTGTATTGTAGCGTGTGTGTGTGTGTGTGGGGGGGGGGGGGGGGGCTACTGTAGGTTCAAGTTCTGGAGAAACCTTTACTCAGTGTAAATAAACGAATTCGGCTCCAATCTTGCCAATATTGCGGCGACACTTCAGACAGACTTATAATCTTTCAATTACAAATTCAAGCGCCATCCTTCCCAATTAACTTTTTTATCGATCTTGGAATACGGACTCGCCTTCATTGCCGATGCCAATTTAATAAAAAATGTCAAGTGGTGCCTCAGAACTGAATACTGTTACTGAACGCCTAGTTGCCTACCTAGGTACCTACCTACTCTTATTAATGGGCGTTCTTTTTTTGTAATGTTACGCATTAAGGTGAATTATAATAATACTAGCTTTTGCCCGCAGCTTCGCCCGCGGTAGTGATCGATTTTTTACAAATCCTACTTACTTACTTTTACTTAGTTGCCTATGACTTAAAAATTTACATGTACCATTAAATTTGATAGCGTGATTCAGAACTTGCAAATGAATTTTACTAACGCCATCTATTAACAACATCCGGAACTAAATATCTAGCAACTATCAAAATATCGATCTTTCCATGGGGATGTTTTACCGCGGTAAAAAGTAGCCTACGTTACTCTCCACCCTCCTCACTATCTCCACACACAAATACCATACCATATAACAGCTTCGTTGCGACGTGAAAGACGGACAAACAAACAAACAAACACACTTTCACTTTATCCAACCAACATTTTACCAACCAATCTCAAAAAAAGTACAAAGTTTGATTTATTATTTCATACTTTGAAGTTAATTTTATTGAAGTAGATTTATTTTTTAATATTAAAGAAACTTGTAAGTTTTTTTTGCTTTTGCACTTTTGGAAAACTCATCACAAGCAAATAATACTTACATACATATTGAATTTCCTAAATTCTGATAATTCGAGCATAATATTCTAATTTAATTCAGTACAATCAATTTGCACGGCTTCATTTACAATCAGCCTTCATTCGACCAGTCCATGAAAAATGCCAAAACAAAAAAAAAACCGGGCAAGTACGTTTCAGGCCACGCGCAATGTAGGGTTCTGAAGTAGTAAATTGATCGACTATTTCTCATTACTACTTATGCTGACATAGCCGTGATAGTTTTCCTTGTAAATTCATCATAATAATAACCTATTTTCTTGTCCAACTCCAATCGTTTATGATGAAATAAAATAGTTTTTTACTGGAAAAATACGGGATTTATTGCAAAAACGTTTTTTTACAAAATTGGCAACGAACAAACAGAACCTGAACATTATTGAGAGAGAGCATAGAGAAACCGACCGGTACCATAGAACATACACAGATAACACAGTACTCGAGTAGCACAGATTAAATAAAAAGTGTTCTTGTTTATGCCTATATTCCAACATCCTCCCTTAGGCATAAACCCATCTTCGAAGAGCAGTAGTTTAGCTTCAGCTGAGGAGTACCTTTTGTCAATGCATCAGCTACCATCTCGCTTGTCTGGATGTACTCAATGGTAATTCGCTTCAAACGCAGCTTATCTCGCACAAAGTGATGCCTGATGTCTATATGTTTGGACCTGGAATGATAATTTTCAGAACCTGCAAGTCTAATGGCACTTTGGTTATCACATAAAATTTTTATAGGTAAATTGTTTAAGTGTGGCCAAAATTCTTCTTCCATTTGTTTAAGCCACATTGCTTCTTGAACACAACTTGATAAAGACATGTATTCCGCCTCTGTGGTAGACAGCGCAACTATCTGCTGCCGCCGTGAATTCCATGATATTGCAGCACCCTGATGAATGAATACATAGCCGGTACACGACCTTCTGTCACCATCATTGCTTGCCCAGTCAGCATCACAATAAGCCAATAAATTTTCTTCTTTGTTGTTCTTTCTATATGTCAATGTATAATTTTCAGTATACTTTATATATCTTAGAATTCGTTTAAGTGCAACCCAGTGTTGCATTTCAGGCCTTTTGTTGAATTTACTCAGTGTGTTTATAGCATAAGATATGTCAGGGCGTGTCCCTTGCGATAAATATAATAAACATCCAATAATTTCTTGATATGGATATTTTTCTGAAATTGTATCTGCTTTTTCATCTAAAGTAAACTTCGTTTTTGGATCAATAGGTGTGTTTACACCCTTACAATTTTGCATTCCATACCTATTTAATATATCTTGTATATACTGCCGTTGATCAATGCACAAAATTCCTTTGTTTCTATCTCTGAATACATGTAGTCCCAAACAGTATTTTAATTCACCCAAATCCTTCATCTCAAATTTTGTAAATAACAGATTCTTGATGTAAGTTTTAGTTTCTTCAACATTTGTAAACAATAGTAGATCATCTACATATACGGCTAAAAATGCTATATCTTCACCATGTATTTTATAGTAAATGCAGGGATCAAGAAGCGACTGCTTTAAGCCGATTTCTTTCAGTGTGCCATCCAGTTTCCTGTTCCACTGTCTACTGGCTTGCTTTAGACCGTATAACGACTTTTTTAATAAGCATACTTGTTTATCATTTTCTACAAAGTTAGGAGGTTGGTGCATATATATTTCCTCTTCTACATCGCCTTGCAGAAATGCAGAAACAGCATCCATTTGATCAATATCCAAGTTATATTTCACAGCCCAAGACAGTAAGTAGCGTAGAGATGTATATCTGATTACCGGAGAAAATACTTCATTGTAATCCACACCCTTCTTTTGAGCACATCCTTTGATTACTAGCCTTGCTTTGTATTTAGCTATATCACCAGTGGCATTCCTTTTTGTCTTAAAAACCCATTTGCAAGATATGGCTTTCTTACCGGGTGGTAAGTCACATAATGTCCATGTATTATTTTTCTTTAATAATTTAAACTCATCCTCCATAGCTTGCTGCCAATGGCTAGCTTCAGGGCTTAATAAAGCTTGTTCTAATGTTAATGGATCCTGACTTGTAAATAAACATGTAAAATTTACTTCTTCTTCATTATGTTTATAATTTACCTGTCGTCTACGAGGTCTGAGGTTTATATTATTTACGGGCGATTCAAATGAACAATCAGTGCTTGGTACATACGTTATATCCTGATCATCAGTTGCAGAATCATAACTGTCCTCTAGGTCACTCTGGTGTTCAACGGAGCCGGGATTCACTTTTTCAATATCTTCTTCTAATGGCAAGGTTATCTGTAAGCTTTTCCAGTGGTGTCACATAGTTAAGGACTCTAGTCGGAGAGCGGTTGATAATATGAGCAGCTGTCTCCACAGCCTCTGCCCAATAACATTTTGATAGTCCAGCTTCAAATAGCATACACCTGGCACGTTCTGCTAGAGTGCGGTTCATGCGCTCTGCAAGCCCGTTCTGCTCCGGTGTGTATGGTGCTGTCGTCTGATGTTTGATACCTTTTAAACATGGAATACAATTATTATTATTACCATCCTCAGTATTCAATAGCTTCACACCCTCGGTACATAATGGAAGCCTTTTTATATCATTGTAGTTGAGATGCCCCATCCTCCGATGCCACAAATCTATACTCAGACTTTCTTCAGTTGATAGAAATGCCATATTTGCTTGTAGTGTAGATAGCTTGTAAATATTATTAATAAGGTAAGCAGTTGTCATTAACTTATTTTGTTTATTATATATTTCACAACTATTTTCTTTGAAAATTACTTCACAACCATTCTTTGCCAACTGACTGACAGATAATAAATTGGTACTAAGTTGTGGAACATAAAGTACATCTTTTACCTGTATGTGGTTTATTGTGCCATCCTTACCAAGTAGGTCAATATTTACACTGCCCATTTGCTTCACAGGAACTGATTTATTATTAGCAACTTTAATATGATCTATCGGAGCTGCACGGATATCATACAACCAGTCTGAAATATTTGTCATATGTAAGGATGCTCCAGAATCCACATACCATTCCGCAGTATCAGTCTGTCCATTAGTTGCCGAGAACACTGCTGCAAAACCTTTGTTATTTGATTTCTTCTTGTGATTTGTACAAAACTTACTTATGTGTCCATATTCATTACAGTTGAAACAACGTGGACCATTACTATGTTTTTTATTTTTATTATTTCTAGGGACATACTTATGCTTTGTGTATAGAACCGAGACATTTGACTCTTTTACTTCCTGCAACAACTTGGTTTTAATTGAGTCTGTGCTTATCTTAACACCTGAGCTTTCAAGTCCCATAATCATCGGTTTGTATTTCTCCGGCAAACCGGCCAACATCAATGTGCCTAACCATTCATCATCAACGGAGAAACCTATGTTTCTCTTTGTTAATTTGTGAGCGGTGGTTACCAACTTGTTGACATATTCCTCAACACTTGAACAACTATCTAATGTTGTATTCACCAAGTCCCTCAATAGACCAACTTTTCTCGTTAAGCCCGAATCTTCAAACGCATTTTTTAAATTTTGCCATACCTCAGACGAAGTCTTCGCATCTTGGACATGTATGTAGTTAACTGGGTCCACAAGTAAGATTATTTTTGACTTAGCTTTGAGATCGTGCTTCGGATTTACCGGAGTTGAATCGGCAGGTTCAACACAATTCCATAAATCTTCGTGCTGTAAGTAGGTCTGTACGGCGAATTTCCAAGTATTGTAGTTTTCTCTTCCCAATAGTTTGTCAATATGAATATTATTAGACATAGCCATTTTACTTCGGTGCAAATTTTTGCATGTAATGCCGGCTACGCTAACCTAAAAATCAGAAAAACGCTTCGCGCCACGCGGTACAATAAATCGTTTTTCACAATCGGAACTACTTTAACTGTATTACTACTTTCTTTATTACGATAGGCTTACTGGGCCCATAACCTGATGAAATAAAATAGTTTTTTACTGGAAAAATACGGGATTTATTGCAAAAACGTTTTTTTACAAAATTGGCAACGAACAAACAGAACCGGAACATTATTGAGAGAGAGCATAGAGAAACCGACCGGTACCATAGAACATACACAGATAACACAGTACTCGAGTAGCACAGATTAAATAAAAAGTGTTCTTGTTTATGCCTATATTCCAACAGTTTAGCCGGCAGGACTTGACTCTAACCAAAATTAGCACTTTAAAGCCAAATAGGTATTTCGCAAACGGACCCCTAATTCCAAAAATGGTCTTAGAATACCCATACTATTTTTGAAAGACCTTTTCAAGTATAGGTATCCCACACCATAGGTTACGCGACGAATAAAGAATTCATCCTCACGTTACCTGTAGGGGACGTACCCTGAAAAAAAATATTTTTCAATATTTTATTCTACGATTCTGGAGTTTTAATAAATACGTATATTCGTGCCAAATTACTATTACCAATTAGTAGCTTTCTAGCACTGAGGATCTTGGCGCTTTGCTTCGGACATATGGACGGAGGGGCGGACGGACGGACTGACAGACGGACTGACAGACGGACAGACGGACAGACGGACAGACGGACAGACGGACAGACGGACAGACGGACAGACGGACAGACGGACAGACGGACAGACGGACAGACGGACAGACGGACAGACGGACAGACGGACAGATAGACAGATGGACAGATGGACAGACGAACAGACAGACAGACGGACAGACGGACAGATGGACAGATGGACAGATGGACAGATGGACAGATGGACAGATGGACAGATGGACAGATGGACAGATGGACAGATGGACAGATGAACAGACGAACAGGCGGACAGACGGACAGACCGACAGACAGACGGATGGACGGACATGACCAAACTATAAGGGTTCCGATTTTACTTCGGAACCCTAAAAAACAAAAATTATGCGATAAGTAAATTTGCTATTCGGAACGTTCGCGAAATGCAAATTTGCGAAAGAACGCAAATAAATGCATCACTAACAAGCTCCATTCAGGCGAATGTAACTCTGTTAGCATTTAGCGGAGTACACTGCGGAGTGCGGAGTGCGGGCCTGCTGCCTTTTGTATGAAAATGTTTATAAATGAGGTTTTATTAACGAGACTGTATAACATATTAGGAAATGTTTCATTATTATTACCATTTACGACTAATTATTACCTTTAAGTATCTGTCACAAAAGTGCGATTGTTTTTATTTCGGAACCATAAAAAAGAGCTATATCTAAAAAGAAGGGTCTGTCAATTTAATACGCGCGCACTCCACTCTTCGCGCGATGTGATATGTATTTTTTTATAGAGGAATACTGGCTAGGCCTGTACATTATTTTGACGAAGCATCAGGATATTTGATCAGCGAAATAATATATCAAACATTTATTTTTACACGCTTTATAATAGCTTCACCTGTATGTATGTATGTTTGTTTGTTTGTAACTTGTAACCGACTCCATTGGACTTGATTTTGACCCACTTTAAACGGTCAGATTTCTTTCAAGCTAACGTCATCATTCCTAATAATTTCTTTTGTCCTTTGTTCTCTTATCAAACGTTAAAAATTGAAATCAAATAATTCATAGAGTCCTGCTGGACGATTTGAAATGGACGCCATCGGAACTTATTCAGGAAAAATGTTGATTTATGGATTATTACGCAAAATATGTACGCGCAATGTTTTTAAAGGAAAGTCCGCGTTGATGACTGTTATCTGAGTAATATATTGCCCGTGTACCGTGTAGTCTCTGTACATTATAAATGTTGAAGCTTCTGTTTGCTTGAACAATGGCAGTGCACAGTGACGCCAACAGTTAATTTGTGTCATCGGGCAAATTGAAGTTCTGCTTGAACTTGACTGATTTGACGCCGTCGCGTACTGGAGGGCTAATCTCTAAAATACGAACTCGAAATCGAAGCTCACTTTTCGTTTGACAATTGGACACGAGATTCGACGGTGACGTAATTCGATGATCGAGACAAATAAATCCCTTACCGTATACCAAACATCTCAAATTAGCCTGAACAAGCAGTTTTTCTCACCGCTATTCTACACTGCGGCGCCACTTGTACTGTCGAGTTTTATAGAATAGGAATTTTGAAACTCTTACAGAATAGCCTTGCACAACTAGATCTAGATAGATATAGAAAGGGGTGGGTGTATAATAACGAACTCATTAAGACGTACGGCTCCAACACCTAACATTTGGCACCATTGCATCTGCTCGTAAAACAATACTATCGTGGTTGTAAGCGAGGCAGGAAGCGACAATCAGGGGAGTCGCAATAAAACGGCTAAATGGAAGACTGGTAACACGAGGCACGCCCCATTTGTCATGTCTCGCACCGATTTTTCTCTGACATGTACTGTACTGCCATGTTGTCGGACTTTCAACGTTAGAGCTTTTTGAAACTCCATTAAGTAACTTTATATTTATTGTTGTTCCAATGCTGATGTATGCAAACAATAATCCTTACATTTAGAGTAAGCTTAAGCTTAAACATGCTGAAATAAACTCCGCACCAAATCAAAAAGTATAACTGTACTTGACTGACCACAACAACAATACTTATCTATAAATCTTATCCTGATACCTTTATTTCTTGAATATTTAACTGAAAATTTTATGAGAGTATTTAACCATTTTTATATTACAGTGCCAGCCTCGACTAGCACTTATAAGTGGCAACTAACAATGGCGCCATGGATGAAAACATCGAACGAACAGTTTAAGACAAGATACTCACTATACCCAGTGTGTTGTCAGCCTTTGTTTTGTTTCAGGAAATCCAACTGTTAGGCATAGAGCACACTGAGAAAATTTATTCCTTGGAATACACTGCATTTCCTTGATTCGTAAATAGTACCTACTCGCTACATTAAATGTTATCGCTTCTTTACAGATATGCGAAAAAAATATAATATTTATTTAAAGGGTTATGTGTATAGTGATTCATAAATAAAGGACAACATAAGAGACAGATGAACGATTTATCAGGTAGATCTGTAAATTACTTTTGTCTTAATCAAATTTTAAGCGATACGTTGCTTGTTTCGCTTGCAATGACATTAATGTTGATTTCCCTGAAAAATATGTAACCTCAGTGTATCTCTTGCATTAGTGTCTCAGAAAGTGTAATATTGTACAAACGAACTCGTCATTCGTGGCCACAGCACACAGTACACACCGAGTCGCGCAGACACCATGCTGCTGCGGGGCTCTCTGGTCATCATGACCATCGTCTTGTTAGTTCAACACCAGTCTCTATCCTTTAAAACTCTTCCGGAGCTAAAAAAGCAGTACAAGAAGATCGAAAACAAGGAGTTCAGCGCGTCGGACCACCTGGTGGGCAAGGCCATGGACTTCATCTACTCCAACAGGACGGTCATGAGTCTGATCGCGCGGGAGCTGTGGAACGTCGGCTCGCGGGCCATCGACAAGATCGTTGACTTGAAAGGTAAACTATTTATGTTCACGTTTCACTGTAGACACCGAGCCACGCGTCGCTGCCGGTGCTGCAGCTGAACAACTCGGAGAAGATCGTCACTCACCGTCAGCTGAGGTTGTAGTAGCATGTACCTTGGTCAACAACTGTTGAGATAGAGAATTAAACTTAATTCTCTATTGTGGGCATTCCTGCATTATAAATCTTAAAATGCTAAAAGGAGGCAACTGTCTTTCTTTAAACCTAACAATCTCAATGTGTCTCGAGGTAGAGGTAATAAAAGGAAGAATGAAACGAATATGTTTCGTTATTTTGTCTTCATAATAACAATGGATATACAATTAAAAATATCTTTATTTTTACAGGCAATGTGCCAGCAAACAAAGGAAGATAAGAAAAGTTATAACAACGCGATAAGTAATGCAAAGTGAAATAAAACAGTATTGCAATTAATTAGTTACATTGATTTATTTTTTAAATATTCAAATACTTCTACCCTTAATGTTAAAATTAATGTTGTTTGACGTGTCTTTTTAGGGTGTCTAAGCAGAATAAAATATCAGTTAAGTACCTACAATGTTCTTTCATCCACTCCATACAAACTCCGTAACTAGAAATTATAGTTTTAGCTCGGTTGAATGCATTCAAGAATTAGTCATCGGATAAAGACCTTTGTCTTTATTATACATAGAACAGAGAAATCGGTTCCAAAATATTTGGGAACTAGGAATGTATAAATTATTTGAGAAGTGCTCCTCGGTGCAATAAAATAACGTTGTCTAGGTATTGTGTGGAGCAACCGCATAAAGCTGTGTTGTTTTCAAGTTTACTAATGTATTCTGAAAATTCGTGTAAAACTAGAAACCGGAGCTGTTATAATTGTTGCATTCTATCTATCATTGTTATGAAGTTAGTCCACAGTTATCATATTGAGGCATAAGTTTCCCTTTCGAATGTTTTTCCATAACATAAATTCTTGATCCTTATCTTTATATTAGTGAAATAGTGAGTAAAACACCACATATGTACTGATTTTTTTTTTCGAAACAAACTATAATTTGTTTGTAAAGGCACCTTACATAAAAAAAAACTTGAGAGGTGTCAAGGGACACCCGGATGGAACGAAGTTCCTTGCAGTCAGTACTAGGATAGCAAAAACATGCAGCAAGTGTGCCAAAACAAATCTAAGGTATTAAATTTCTCATCGGCTTTGTTCTCCTAGTAGCAATTGCTACTATGCTGGCTTGCTTTCAATGTAAAAAAAACTACAACGGCAAAAAGTGTGGTTGTGTCGTTACCAAATTTTCCGCCTAGCCCCCTTTCGCAACGCGCGATAAGGAACTTCGTTCCAAAAACAAAGTTTGTGTGGCATGACGAAGCTCAAATTTTTAACCAGTGTAATTATTATTGTAAGCCAGTGTTAGTAGAACACGAGCAGTTGTAAATTCGCGTTTAAATTATTTGTAAAATGCATTTTAATTCCCCGCAAAACAACTGCGTGGTCAGCAACGTAATACGAATACATAATTATTATTTTCAGAATACCATAGTTAATTATTATTATACTATAGTTAAAGTATTTCGAGTGGAAATTAAATTAAAGCAGAAAGACTAAATATGTTATGTGGTCAATGTCGCTCACGGACAGCATGGAGATCAGAAACACGAAGTGCTTTGCCGGCCCACTACCCCACGAATGACCCGCGTCATTGCTGGCTGACCGACACCGTGACCGAAACACGTGATCATCAAGTATCATCGTGTCCATAGTGCTTGGTCCGAAGCAAAGCGGCCTTCAACAGGAAGCACCTGGCGCCACAGTCACCACGGTTCAGCAGGATGTACCGCGGGTGGGAAAGGTGGAGTTGGAATCATGATGGATGGTGCTGTCACGGCCCATCATCCAGGTAACGTTGGGTTGTCGCTGCACTCCGGAATCATTAGCAACATTATGTACCCCAGGTATTTAGATGTAAAATAAATAAATAATATTCACGTACACACAACCGTCGAAACCCGAACATCTGCCCCGACAGCCTGACTGGTTACTGAAAAGCAAACACTGACTTGTTACCGAGTAACGGGTAACTGAAATAGACTTAGTATTAAGCAAGGTGCCATCTGTCGACTGGCACACTACTTCACTAGAACATCACAAGCAACTTGTCCTCTGACTGCTGGTAGTCGAATCCTCACTGAAGTTGCAGCACGTGGTACCGCTGCCAACTGGTCATTCTACTCCCAAGCCTGGACAAAAATATAATACTACTACTCCTGAATTGAAACATTACCTACCGATGAACATAAGGTTAAAGTAAAAAACTAAAAATATATGCGGATCCGACCTGAATAATTTGAGTACACAGAAACAATTGCGGAACTGTGGACTATTACAAAATGTAAATGCGAGTAAAGTTATAGTAATACCTCAGTTACAATTTTACTCTTGAATACAGTGGAGCTTTATGAACTTTACAAAATAAAGAAAATGAATTTTCAATTGTTGGAACCATTGAAGAGATTCGTCGTCAGTACTTCGGTACAAACTGGGTTGCCTGAAGGTGAGGTAAACACGACTAAAATGGTTAGCACAAGAAAATGTGATGTAGTCGATGCTTCGCCATATAGTCAATATTGATTGAGAAAACTTTATAACCCTCTCATGGAACAATAGAGGCACATCTGTGTACAATCATAATATCCTGTTCAACGAGGATTTAACAGATCAGCCCGCTGCACGCGACTCATAAGCGAACATTTCACGATGTCGGCAGTAGAGCGGACTCTGAAAGTGGCAGTCCTAATATGCGTCGCATATTTGACTTTACAAGTGGGGTCAAGGAAACCTAGATTAAGGCCGGACCCCACGAAACCACCCAGAGATTATAGACCTTCAAAGTGGCTAACAAATAGTGCCATGGACGTGTGGTACGGGAATAAAAGTGTCGTAGAAATCTTGTCAAGAGAATTCAAAGATATCGTTGACAAGTTAGCTCTCAGGCCGGGTACGAATATTAAGTTATTTCATTATAATACATTTTTATTATCATAGCAGCAGACAAACGGGCCGCGTGATAGCTCTCGACGTGGCTCTCACTCTCAGCTGCCCGAAACACATCAACAACCACGTTCAGGAATACCAATGCCAACACAATGATTTTTTTACTCAGAATAAGTTAATGCTTGACCACAATCCCACCTGATGGTAAGTGGAGATGTGGTCCAGGATGATGATATTGAGAGACTGGACCTGCCACGTGTTGCTCCATCCATTGTTAAAAAGACAGTTCACGTACAAGACGGCCTGGCCTCTAAAAAGCCGTCTACGCTTCAAATCTAAGAATGTACAATTTTGTTCGAAAAATTGTTTTATGTAAAATATTCGTTTTATTTTTTCAGTTCGAGCGTCTTTGATAACTGAGTCACAGATGGAGAAAGAAATGAAAAGAATCAAAAACAGTCGAAAAATATTAGACAATGCAACGAGGGTATTTGTTTAATGGAATTACAGTAAGGAAGATTTTTAATAAATATTGTAATGTACACATTTTTATTATTACAAACACGTATTATAGGCCACGTATGACGTACGTGGACAGAACGGCACGTAGTCGATTGAGGGTACTAAGAATACTTTTATTGTTTATTTAAACGATAAGGTTAATTTTGATGTTGATATATTGTTAATAGTGATTTAGTATTTTAAGCATGTATTTATTGGTAGGTATCGAAGTTATCTACTTCCGTAAGCCGCACTCGCAAATACAAAGTAGTACAAATATGAGATAGAGAGAGAGCAGTTTGCTTTGTTAAAATTTTGCAAAATTTTAAAAAATAATACCCTCTCTGAAGACAATACCATCCCTCGGCCTCTAGTAAATAATTTTCGCGTCCCCAATATCTCGGGGTGTGGATGCTTTGATGTTTTAAAAGGCACTTCATGAGTGTACCGCGACTGGTGCCGGTGCCCTGTTTGATTAGACGGCATTTAGGGCGAGGGCAGAGGGTGTTGCGTTGGCGAGGACTCGGCTCGGAATGCGCGGTGTTCGGGAACCCATCGCGGCACCGCGAGCGAGGAAGCGGGTGCTAATAAAATGTGGTTTTTACAAAGATATGATAAAACTGTTCAGTTTATTTATAAAACATGACAAGCTGCTGAGTTGTTAAAGGGGTGTACACTTTTAAAATAATTTCAGCAGACGAAGGAAAAAAAATAACCCAGGCAACAGGCAACATTAATTCAAATACGTAACTGGTAGAAGTTTGGGTGGTAAAAATGGGGTGCTCTTTTAGCTTTTTTAAATTGCTGTCAATTCGATATGAGACAAATTCTTTAAACTTAACAATATGGTTTAAGTATTATCAGATTTAAAGAGCTACAAGAACCGTTCTCTTCTTTCATTTCTTTTTTGAAAGTCAGACTCGTTCGTCCATTCCTTTGATGTCACTTCCTTATAAGTCATAAAACCTTAAGATGGAAAGATGATACTTGAGAAAGTAGTCGAGGCGATCAAGAGTTTGCAGAGAGCTCTTCGGATATTTTATTTAGATTTCAATATTTCGCTCTAACGAAACAGTCTTTTTATATTAGAGACCAATAAAATCATTTTAAACGGTAACTATGTTGTTACCGATGATGTATTTAAAGTTGTTAGTTACCTTAACAGAATCCATGGATCGAGCGAGATTATTCGTGCTTGATCTTCATTGTACGTGTGACGAAACTTGTAGCAGACTTCATACTTACTTATTTTTATTTTATAAAAAAACACCCATTAAGGATATTTTTTTAAAAACGTTGAAAAATTCAATTTAAAAATTAAAAATAAAAATAAACGTTGAATAATTAACGTTTTTCAAAACGCGTAAACCGCTTTCAGTGACCACGACATTAATGTTGAAATTAATTGATTAGTTATTCATGATTACCGCTGAATAGAGTATTCAAAGTGTCGAACAGTTCGAAACAAGTAGTCAATGTAGCTGTTATTTCAGTAATTATAATAAAGTTTTAATTAACGAACTCATCAATCAACTGGCTAGTTCGTAGCTGTGAAGAGTGTGTTGAGTGACAGTGTTGGACGACTGTAGATCGATGAGGCCGTCGACAGCGTCCAGCAGCCGTCCAGCCTACTACACTTGTCATAACGTTTTTTAGTTCGCCTAGGGCAAATTGTTAACAAAATAAGCAACTTAACGTATAAAGACAATTTGCTATACTCGATACTCCTTCTGCATCAAATAGTCCTTCCGAGGCAGTCGAGCAAAAATATAGGTAATTTAAATCAGTTGAAGTATCCAGTGAACAAAGTTGCGAGCGCCCGCTAGTATATCAGTAGGTACAATATACGCCACGGAAGGTTTTCCGAGTTAGCCAGTTGTCATGTTGTTTGCACTTTTCGCACAAAAACAGAATTCGAAATAAAGCACATACTCGTTCACCACAACTTCTGGTGCGTTGCTTTTGACAGGGTCCGCCAACACGTGTGTGATTGGAATTCAGAATTTTTGATGGAGATAGTTCAATACGGGACTCGTGCTCATCTATTTTTATCTGTGATGAGTTTTCGGTCCCGCCACCCTGCGCCGCCGAGTGAGGCCCCGCGCTGTGACTTTTAAGTGGCACCGTACTGTACAACAGAATGATTGAATATCGTGCTATGATTCCTTTTGATACCTGTTCTAACTAAAAGTGGACATTTCATTTTTTATATCAAGATTTTTCTAATGATGATAAGTTATAAGGACAGAATAAATAAATAAACACAGTAAACATAACTTAATGAAAGCAGAATGCCGAAGTGGAAGTCCGTTCACTGTGGCAGCCAGTGCCGCAGTGCCGCCACCAGGCGTCAGCTGGTGTCTCTGAGCTCCGTGGTCGCTGGCTGCTGTCTCAGGAGCGCGTGCCTTCTCTTTGTACCTTTGTTTGTGGAGAAAATATCATAATATTAAACCTATGGCAACACCAAAGAGATTTGAGCTTAATTACTAACCTATTAAAATTCCACTTAATAAAGGGTAGAGTTTTGCATAATTATACCGGCCAAGTTATTGTACGGTGAGTTCGCTAACATTTATCACTTTTATGTGCCTACAGAATGTACTCTATTATATAAGTCTACCTTTAAAATAACGAGATAATGAAGCATAAATTATGTAGCCTTTATTGAAATCAGAACGTAGCACCTCGGTAAGGATAATAATATGAAATGTGCCTGAATAAATTTCATTATTGTTGTAAATAAACAATTTTTCAAACTGTACACTCTGTTACTTTAACTTAAGTTAACAAGCATAACTTCGCAGGTGATTAAGCGTAAATGAACAAATAATCCGTTACAATAAAGTTTTTCTAGTATTTGACAAGCATACAGGGTGATTTTTCAAGTGTGCGTGGATGGCCGAAATGAATTCGAAACCATGGGGAATAGCGAGAAAAGGTCAAAGGAGTCTAGGGATCAATTTTGATGAAAACTAAAACTGCATCATTCGATTTTTGAAAAATTAATAACCCTGTTTTAATAAAAAAATATTAACCCTGTTTGTTGAACCCGTTGATTTTGAAAAAAAAACTCATCCTGTATCCCATTCAATAGTCTCACTAACAAAGATCAAATTCTGGGAAGTAATGCCGTACGAAAAATCTGTATACATATAGGCCAGGAATCGAACCCGTTAATTTAAAAACAAACTCATCTGTAAACCATTCGATGGAGTCGCTAACAAAGTTGGAATTTTGGGATGTAATGACATACGAAAAATCAGTATTTCAGGCCAGGAATCGAACCCGTTGATTTTGAAAAAAAAAAAACCATTCGAAACTGTTGCCAACAAGGATTGAATTCTGGAAAGTAATGACATGCGAGCGAGGAGCAGTGATAGCCTAGCGGTAGAACGTTGGTCTCCCGAACGAAGGGGCCCGAGTTCAAACCCTGGCATGCACCTCTAATTTTTCAAATATTATGTGCGTATTACAAGTTAATTATCACTTGCTTCGGTGAAGGAAAACATCGTGAGGAAACCTGCACACCGGAGAGTTCTCCATAAAGTTCTCGAAGGTGTGTGAAGTCTACCAATCCGCACTTGGCCAGCGTGGTAGACTATGGCCTAATACCCCTCACATTGTGAGAGGAGACCCCGAGCCCAGCAGTGGGACAATTATGGGTTGTTGCTTTGCTTTTTGCTTTTTTTAATGACATGCGAAAATAGATAGTGTTGCTAACAAGGATCAAATTTTGGGAAGTAATAACATACGGAAAACTTTTAAGGAAAGAGCTCATTTCTAACAAAAATTTATAAACACGTTTATAATGCAGCAGTTTCTTAAATTTAACATTTTCCTAATCAAATCAAATCAAATCAAAATTTTTTATTCAAAATTGGTTTGGTCTACAAACACTTTTTGAAAGTCATGCAAGTTACGCCAATGCTTCAACAAAGCCCTACTGTGAGAGGACCCGGGAGAAGAAGCAGCAAGAAACTACCGAGTTTGTTTTTTTCCTGCTCACAGTTAGGCGCTCCACCCACTGAAGACGCGTCCCGCCGCGGTGCGCGGAGCGACGGATAACGCAACTGCGTGCGGGGCGCCTTCCCGCGCGTTTCCGCGTCAGCAGTGTGTTGTGCTAGGCGTGATTTCTATATAAATTGAGATACTTGCATACAATGGTAAAATCTGCCATCCCGCGCACCGCGACGGGGCGCGGTGCAGTGGGTGGAGCGCCTTACAGATAGCACTTATCATAATATTCTACTACAATCTATATTCAATCTATATTTATGTTTGCCGTATGTCACTACATCCCAGAATTTGATCACTGTTAGTAATATCAGTGAGTTTGTTTCCTGGCCAGGAATATTAATTTTTCAAAAATCTAATAATGCAGTTTTAGTTTTCATCAAAATCGGCCCCAAGACTCCTTTCACCATTTTCGCTATTCCTCTTAGTTTCGAATCTGGCCATCCACGGCTCCACGCACACTTGAAAAATTCACTCTGTACACATTAGTGACCTTTACTTTGGTATGAAAGTTCCACACCAATTCTATTTATGGCAAAGTTATTACAAATTTGTGCGGCGACTGTATTACAGTGAGTAATTTTTGAAGTTTGAAATCAGAATGTTAGCACACGAAGTTCCCGTTCCCGAGGACAATGTGGTCGAGACGGTAGATTATAAACTTCCAAGTTGCGGAGATTGATCATTGTTGAGACTTTGAAGGGAGCAATCCTGCGGGATGTTTCTGCATTGAAACAATGGTGCTTGAGAACATTAGCCAGACAATAACTCGCACCCATTGTTAGACAAATGTTGGACCACTGTTACATAGTTTGTGATTTTAGGATTTGAATTGTTGCCGGCTGTTACATTTAATTGTTCCGAGACGAAGTACATTTTGTTCTCGTACACGCAGCCCTCCGGACGCACTCCTATTTCCCGTTATGTAAATTGAAATCCTGCACGCACTCTCTTTGAAATGTTAAAATACTGTATTCCCAAACAATTGTTACTTCCATCACTTGATTATTATTATTTACGGTTATCCACCTTATATCCCCATGATTCATTTTAACAGTATAACGTTTTTGTCTAGTTTTCGAGACCTGTTTAGTGTAAAATTCAGCACTTCCTGGGAGCAGTAACTTGAAAACGAGTGCTGCGTGTTGTGATAATCTAGAAATATTGCCCTTGCAGCCGCGCCTGTTGCCAAACTTTTTAAATCATAACTAGAATTATACTTACGTTTGACTCATTACAGTCATAATTGAGAACTTTACTATAAAACTTGTAATGCAAAACACTGAGTTATAAAGGATTAATCCTACGAATCTAGAGAAAGTCAAAAGGTTTGGGACTGAGTGTAACTAGTATAATTTTAAAAATAAAAAAACCCGCCTGCCATTAAAAAAGCTATCATGATACCTTTCTGAAATTCTTATGTTGAGCTCTTTAATTTGATACCCATATTGTATTGTTCGATTTAACTTAATTTATTGAAACTTCAAACAATGGCATCTCACAGCTACCGTGTTTTTTTAATTTTACTTATCTAAGAACACTTGCGTTATCAAGACGAATCTAACGATGTATTAATCATATCAATACGTTCAGTGGTTTGGAAGATATGAGGTAATAAAGAATATTACATACATACATACATACAAGATACGCGCGAAAAACATAACTCTTCCTGGCAGTCGGTTACAAACATGCTATTAGTATAGATGTGGCCATAATCTAACATCAAGTAAACCATACAAATGTTGTGCCACTAAGTTATCTTTAACATATATAGATACATTATTTACATAGCTCAGTTGTTATTAGCTCCAGCGAAGCGAGACCTATTTAATTTATGTAACTATTAATTTATGACACATATTACAAGTTTACAAAATGAAATTAACTAATTATAGTACAAACAATTCATTTTTAGGGTTCCGTAGCCAAATGACAAAAAACGGAACCCTTATAGATTCGTCATGTCTGTCTGTCTGTCTGTCTGTCTGTCTGTCTGTCTGTCTGTCTGTCTGTCTGTCTGTCTGTCTGTCTGTCTGTCTGTCTGTCCGTCCGTATGTCACAGCCACTTTTCTCCGAAACTATAAGAACTACACTGTTGAAACTTGGTAAGTAGATGTATTCTGTGAACCGCATTAAGATTTTCATACAAAAATAGAAAAAAAAACAATAAATTTTGGGGGTTCCCCATACTTAGAACTGAAACTCAAAAATTTTTTTTTCATCAAATCCATACATGTGGGGTATCTATGAATAGGTCTTCAAAAATAATATTGAGGTTTCTAATATCATTTTTTTCTAAACTGAATAGTTTGCGCGAGAGACACTTCCAAAGTGGAAAAATGTGTGTCCCCCCCCCCCCGTAACTTCTAAAATAAGAGAATGATAAAACTAAAAAAAATATATGTTGTATATTACCATGCAAACTTCCAACGAAAATTGGTTTGAACGAGATCTAGTAAGTAGTTTTATTTTAATACGTCATAAATCGTAAACCGCAATTTACCTCGATCAAAGTTACAACGAACTTCAAGAACTTTTATACATATTATGTTACTTGCTTTACGGAACCCTTCATGGGCGAGTCCGACTCGCACTTGGCCGCTTTTTATAGACCTTAACACGGATCCTGGACTAAAAGACTAAAACCTTATTGTTTAAAAAAGCGGCCAAGTGGGAGTCGGACTCGCCCATGAAGGGTTCCGTAGCAGCAAGTAACATAATATAAAAGTTCTTGAAGTTCGTTGTAACTTTGATCGAGGTAAATTGCGGTTTACGATTTATGACGTATTAAAAAAAAACTACTTACTAGATTTCGTTCAAACCAATTTTCGTTGGAAGTTTGCATGGTAATGTACATCATATATATTTTTTAGTTTTATCATTCTCTTATTTTAGAAGTTACAGGGGGGGGGGGGCACACATTTTACCACTTTGGAAGTGTCTCTCGCGCAAACTATTCAGTTTAGAAAAAAATTATATCAGAAACCTCAATACCATTTTTGCAGACCTATTCATAGATACCCCACACGTATGGGTTTGATGAAAAAAAATTTTTTGAGTTTCAGTTCTAAGTATGGGGAAACCCCAAAATTTATTGTTTATTTTCTATTTTTGTGTGAAAATCTTAATGCGGTTCACAGAATACATCTATTTACCAAGTTTCAACAGTATAGTTCCTATAGTTTCGGAAAAAAGTGGCTGTGACATACGGACGGACAGACAGACAGACAGACAGACAGACATGACGAATCTATAAGGGTTCCGTTTTTTGCCATTTGGCTACGGAACCCTAAAAATCACAATCAATTATTCCAGTTCACTTGATTATTAAAGTACCTCCCTATATCGAGGAGCGCGGCAAAACCAATATTCAAAGCATTATTTTAATGGATGCGCGATAAAAAAACTTGAAACCTCACAAAGCCATGCTCGATGCTAGTAAATATTCCCACTATACCTATTGACAGAGCACATAAAGTTGTAAATAAAGAAGGTTCCAGAGGCGGTTAAATATAAAGCATATTGCTTAATATCCAATAATTTAGGCGAACACGTACTGAGCGTGTTATTAAGGTAGCAGTAATAAATTATTCTCAAAGTTCCGGTAAAATACCCGAGCCTTAGGTACCCCACAGTGGTACCGGAGGCTTCTATCGTAAATATTTCTTCGCTAGGCCCGTAAACAATACGTTGTCTTTGGATAAAGGATTGTGGGAAGATAGGCGACGCGAAGCACGGCCCGTGGTTGAATGTGTCGCCTGGATTCCCGTATCGGTGTTTAATATGGCAGCAAATGCTGCATTGGTGATAATGGTGGTTGGATACACTTTGTTATTAAAACTGTAGCATCTTCTCTTTAAATAAATAAAATTGAAGTATATATCAAGTATATCGTTAATTGTCGCTTGCTAGCATCTTGCGTGATAAAAGTACGAAAACTGTCCACAGAGCGACATCATCGCGTTCATTATGCAGCTTGCATACAATTGTCAAATGATGCACTTGACAGGAAGCCAATAACGTTAGATATCCACACCATCTGTTAGAACGTCTCTAAATTAATTTGTCTTCGCTAATCTCTGAAATGGTTATTAACACGAATTTAAGAAGACAAGACGGTATTAATTTACAATTACGATATTCGAGGGATACAATAGCGCTCACAGCCTACAGAACAATATTTAGGTATTACTCCTTTATTCGGGAGAAAACGGATGGGGAGCCATGAGATTAGCATGAACCTGATAAATTATGACGGTCATTTGATTGTCAATACCTACTTAAAAACTTGCAATGATACAAACAGCGATGATTAAATCTTGCTCAATGTCGTCAAAATAAAAACAATAAGCTTTGGATTTGTAATTCTCACCTCAATTGAATTGACAATCACACCAAACAAACTATGAACACAGTAAGTTTGGGTGACGCCGCGCCCATGAGTAATGAGGGCCGGACTCCGACCTCCGGAGCAGCTGAAATTTGGGAAGTAGCCAATCTAACATTTGTTTACGTATGCTGTTTGGACAAACTTAATTTGTGTCCAGCGGAGAGCCAATCGACTCGCTCATTGAATTATCGAAGCCCTCTTCGAAACTTTGTTCTTGCTCCAGTTTGATGATCTTGAGAGTTGTTGGTTTATTTCTAGGGGATCAAGTTATTGTTTACTTATTGTGTTGAGTACTTATGATTTAGCAGCCACTCAAATAGCTTATCTTGTTCTGGTTATTTTCCGATCATTAAAGATAAGCAAGTATTTAGAAAAGCGTGACGCGGGTAACATGATGAGCCGTGGTAGGTAGCCGGAGTGCGTGGAAATACTCAGAATAATTAGATTAGGCTGTAGCCTAGTCGGTAGGGAGCTTACCTAGGTATTCCATTTTCAGTTTTCTCAGTAGGTGAATGTGTGAGCCTTATTTATTATTTGCGCTGTGAATAACGAATTACTACAGATAATATAGAATTTCAGGATGTAATACTAACCACCATCATGTGGAATTTCGCATTAAACTAGAGCTTACCGATAGCTTCTTACGTCGTTCAGCGGGTGCTACACGAGCAGAGGAGGCGGGTTTGGGCAAAAGATGGATGGGTCCCTTACAATTTTATTCCGTTACTTTTTTAATCCCAAAATATCGCAGTTTCCTATTATTATGAAGACGTCAATTTTGAGAATTCATTTAAGCCCTGAAATTACGTTTCATGTCAATTTCAGTGGATGTCACGACTCACGTATCAAACCTCCATTAACAAGATCGTGATCTGAGTAATGAAATATCCATGGTGTTACCGACGGATAAACGGTCCACCGGTGTATCATAATTTTGTCTTTAAAACTTATAACTATGTGTCACTAATAAAATATTATTTAGTTATACTTACCTCTGCTGTATCGTAGAACCTGTAAAAATATAAATAATTAGTTAAGTTAATATTAGTATTATTACAATGTAACCTTTGTGTTTGGACTTTCTCAATAATAAAGAAAGTACTAGCCGAAAACTGCTGAGAAAAAAGATGACATACCTGTCTGTCTCGCGACAACCTCTGACGCGAGCGTGCCCTGTGGCCCGCGCCCTGCACCGCCATAGGAGTCGACCAACAAGGCGGAAGCTCGCGACCTATATCCGCGAACAAAATTGCATTATCCTTTGATCCCAGTATTTTTCGGTTCGGCTTATTCTACTTACGTCTCGCCTTCTCATTTCGCACCTCTTGACCCGCACCATCCCCAACACAGTGGTCCTTCGAGCCGGATCGAGCATAAAATCGCGAAACAAAAATGTCGTTGTTTCAAACCCCGCCACGAGTAAAAACCCGTGCACAAACGAAACTTGATACAATGACCAAAACGACGGAAGGCGATAAAATCGAATGCAAATCGAACAAAACGGGATTATCGGATATTGAACATAAATCGGACATCGGACCGCCATCACAAGCTGTACAACAAGATGGCGGCCCCGTTCCTAGCACTCGCGAATCTTACGCGTCTTCTTCATCTGCCGCACGTCGACTGCAACTAGAATACATCGCGGCACAAAAGAGTGCAGAAATAGAAATTAAACAAGCTGAGATAGCACTGGCGGCAAGCAAGGCTCGTATCGAGAAGGATTTAATTAAGAAGAAATTGGCGGCTGACTTGGCCGTGATTGAAAAGTGCTCACAAAACTCAGACAATTCATATACTAGCAAGATTGAAGAATGGTTGGAGAAGTCGGTAGACGCCCCCGGGTCCTCATTGGAACAACCGATCAATCAGCATCCTTCACACCCAGGGGCAGGCTTGGATACCGCCATCACCGCTCTTACAACTGCACTACGAGATGCCATGGGCACCGGAAACTCAAGAGGCAACCAGGAACTACTGACGCGCCTGGCCACTTCAAAGGACCTGCCACTATATTACGGAGATCCCATGGAGTGGCTACAGTTCAGAGAAGCCTTCGAGTCCTCATCGCGCCTGTGTGGCTACACCGACACGGAAAACATATGGAGGCTAAGAAAATGCCTCCGAGGAGAAGCCAAGGAGGCTACAGCTGCACTGCTGATGAGCGCCCCGGCACCTCAAGAGATAATGGACACTCTAGAATTAAAATTTGGACGCCCTGAAGTCATCATGTATAAAATTACTACGCAGTTGAAGAAACTACAACCGTTATCTGGTTCATATCATCACGACTTGGTCAATTTTTCTATAAAGCTTAAAAACTGTGTTACAGCTACTCGGATGATACATCAATTGGATTATTTGCGAAGCCCAGAACTGGTTACAATTGTTACTTCAAAGCTGCCCCCTATACTGATCGCTAAGTGGGTAGAATACTTATACAAAAACAAGCAGGACACACCAAAATTGGAGCTACTGAGTACATTTATTCACGAGGAGGCCAAAATGGTAGCAGCGGCAGGTGTGAGTACCATTCATTATCACTTTAATAATAAAAGGACTGAGGGAATGCACAGATTTTATAAAAACCAGGACGGTAAAGAACCAGTGTTGATGTGCACGGAGGTCAAGGCCAACACTGTCTCAAGAAAATGTAATTTTTGCAAACGTGACAATATCCACAGTTTAGCGGACTGCAACAAATTTAAAAGAGCCCTTCGAAAAGATAGATGGCGATATGTAAAATTTAATAAACTGTGTTATAAATGTCTCGGACATCGTCACGAACCGCAATCACCATGCACAGCTGAAAATTGTGACATCGATGCCTGTGAGAAGCCACATCACCGTCTGCTGCACTGGATACCGCCGCAGCGAGAACGCCAGCCAGCGGCTGAAAACAGCTGCTCGCTTCCCGACCACGACGATAAACTCATTGCTAACGTGACAGAACAGCAATGCCTCACGCCTGGAACCCCGCGCGCACAAATGGTACTTTTGAAAATAGTGCCGGTTACCATCCACGGCCCCCGAGGTGACGTAGAAACGCACGCCTTGCTTGATGATGGGGCTACAGTGAGCCTCATAGCGGCGGACGTGGCCGATGAGGCCGGCCTGCATGGTGAGTGCTTTACCATGCGAGCGACTAGCGCATGGGACTCCGAGCTGGTATGTAAGACTGAAATAATAAACGTCAATATTAGTAATAATAAAGGTGATAAGTTTAACTTAAAAGTTAGAAAATTAAAAGAATTAAATTTACCTGTACAATATTTCTCTAACGTTGATTGTACGCATTATAATAATTTTTATAATATTAATTATGACCCCTGTAAATCTGTAATTAAACCGAAATTGTTAATAGGTCAAGATAACTATGATTTAATTGCGCCAATTGTTTGTAAAAGGGAGATGCCCGGCGGACCGTTTATCACGAAAACATTACTGGGCTGGTGTATGCACGGAGCCTTACGCTTTCGAGAGTCTCGAGGTAAACAACCCCGCAGGCCGCAGCACAGCGGCGCGCGCGTCAGCAACGCGTCGGCGTCGCACGAGCAGGCAGGTACGTTACATGAACATACATACTGCATCTCTCACTCAGACAGCAAACACACAAGCGCGCACATAAACAATACCTATTTTGATGAACATAATGACTCATCACATCACTCAGGCCCTAACGCGTTATCAACTACAGATGAAGATTTACATGAATTGATAAAACATTCTTTTTCATTGGATTCGATTGGGTTATGTAACAAACCTCGTCCAAATATTGATGAGCTGAAAGCCATTAATATACTTGACGAGTCGGCCGAATTGGACAACGGTCAGTGGTCAGTCTGTCTTCCTTGGAAGTCCGAAAAGTCCTTTATGCCAGACTCGTACAATTTAGCATTAAATAGATTTAAGTCCATTGAAAGAAAAATGTTATTAAATTCGGAATATGAATCGCGTTATCGAGAACGTGTCGATCATTTATTCAACGACGATTACGCTAGGAAACTCAGCGACTGTGATCGTAGCAACCCGTCGGCTACTCGTATATGGTATTTGTCTCATTTCGGGGTCGACAACCCGAATAAGAAAAAAATACGATTAGTTTTTGACGCCGGAGGATATTTTACTTTATATTTAATTATAATAATTGTTTTTATTTTTATGTTTAATTATAAATATTTTACTTTTAAAAAGAACACATACAAAACGTGAAATGTTACTTACTACTGCTTCAGTTCTTTTGTTTATTGAAAATATTAAAAGAAAAGTTATTATCGGGATTGATTATCAATTAATGCGTAAAGCGGAATTACTATTGCTACGTCACTCGCAGTTACAATCGTTTCGACATGAAATAAATTTATTAAAATTAAATAATGAGATTCAGCATTCAGATACCCATTGACACATGTTTCAGTTGATCCACATGACCCAGAATCCTTGACACCTAATCATTTCTTACTCGGTTCATCTTCCAACTTACCAATAGCAGGCATCTTCGACGATAGCGACCTTTACCTCAGGAAGCAGTGGCGTATAGCACAGCGTCTTGCGGATCTTTTTTGGTCTAGGTGGATGAAGGAAGTTTTACCATCGCTGGCCCCTCGAAAAAAGTGGGACCGCGAGGGCACGCAGCTGAAGGTCGGCGACCTTGTTGTTGTTGTGGACCCGGCTTCGCCGCGCAATGTTTGGCCGAGAGGAGTCGTACAGAAGGTGTATCCTGGACCAGATGGACGGGTAAGAATTGTTGATGTTAAAACAAACAATGGTGTTAGGAAACGTCCTGCGTCGCGTCTAGCATTGATTCTTCGTGATGAGTGTCGCCATCACGACACTGAGGGGCAGGATGTTACCGACGGATAAACGGTCCACCGGTGTATCATAATTTTGTCTTTAAAACTTATAACTATGTGTCACTAATAAAATATTATTTAGTTATACTTACCTCTGCTGTATCGTAGAACCTGTAAAAATATAAATAATTAGTTAAGTTAATATTAGTATTATTACAATGTAACCTTTGTGTTTGGACTTTCTCAATAATAAAGAAAGTACTAGCCGAAAACTGCTGAGAAAAAAGATGACATACCTGTCTGTCTCGCGACAACCTCTGACGCGAGCGTGCCCTGTGGCCCGCGCCCTGCACCGCCATAGGAGTCGACCAACAAGGCGGAAGCTCGCGACCTATATCCGCGAACAAAATTGCATTATCCTTTGATCCCAGTATTTTTCGGTTCGGCTTATTCTACTTACGTCTCGCCTTCTCATTTCGCACCTCTTGACCCGCACCATCCCCAACACATGGGTTAATGGCGACGACGTCGAGACTACTTAAAATACCATCAAAACTTCCTAATTTTTCAATATTAAAACGAAAGTGCGGTCCCAACTTCAAAAGTTAAGACTGTCACGGTAATTGTGAGTGACACAGGAAGTGCTTTCTCAAACAAAATTCAAATAACAATGTTGGCAGCGGCAAACAAGATGAAGCGACCAAAATACGAGTATATTATTACTCTAGCGGCGATAATGTAACGATGGCCTGTAGGCTAGTTAAGATTTGTGCACTTAAAAGAAGATGCTCACACAGAAATTTGAATGGCAGGTACATACATAATTATATCCACAGCTTCGCGGTACGAGTAATTTTATGTTTGAGAAAGGAACGAATGAGAATGTATTAATTTATAAGTAGGTATTTTATTATTGAACGACTGTTCTTATGACGTAAAAATAGTTAAAAGTAGTTTGGCAAAGGGAGATCTCCCACCAGGCGAGGTGGGTTGCCTTGGGAGGCGGCCGAGCCCCAACTGATGTTGTCGAAGCGTTTCTATTATATTCAACCGATGCAGAATACTTCGATAGCGTGATTCAGGTTGGCGTGCTGTCACCGTGTGACGTGTGCGCGTCGTCGCCACATTAGTATTTTCGAAGTCCTTTAAATGTACCAATATCTTTGTAACGTTTTGCTTTTAAGGCAGAACAAGATAAATAAATTTACTGACTCGTTGGATATTAAACAAAGTTTATTGTGGAACTTCAACATGCTCCGTACTCAAGATTTAAGTAAGTATTTTTTTAAGTTCCACAATAATATCGGTTCAATACAAGGAAGCTAATTTGTTTAGCAGAACCGTAAACTTCGTAATTGGTTAGTTTATGTCGACCATTAATTCAATTTAATTGAATTCGGCTGATTTAAAGCTTCAACGGGAAGTTCGAATGGAGTTTCTAATTGGGTGTTATGGGGCTCGTTAATTGATGTCGGGGGGTAAACCCTGTCAGGAAGAAGTTCCTCGTAAGCTTTCAAATATTCCCCACAGGAGTCATAAGCGACGTTACCTACACACCGTGCCTCACTCACTGTTTCTGATTCTACTGTCCGTCCTGTGGCTGTCATAATCTTTTCAGTTGCTACTGACCGATGTCAGGGGTTTGTCTACCGTCCACATGCTAGATTAAGCCAGACTTTTAAAATTATGACTTATCGGATGGTAGCTAGGTCTAACACAAGTCGAAATTGCACCCCTCTCCAACTACGCTGAATTTCTTCTATCTTCAGTCATTTCTAGGTCTTCTGAACTATAATTGTAGTGTCGACTTAAACGCTACTTCTCCGGCCTGATACAATGTATCTCATTTGTTAGTAAGTGAAGTTAGAGTTGAGAAAAATGAGCACCGAGCCCCGGACTCGAGCTCCGAGTCGGAGCTACTGAGCCTTCAAAGCTCGAGGCCTAAGGGCTCGCGAGCCTTAGAAGGCTCGAGCCTTTAGGGTTCGAGCCTTAAGGGCTCAAGAGCCTTCAATTGAAGACTCGAGTCGAAGCTCGGCAATCAACCGATACGCCTATCTTTTTTTTTTAAACAAACAGATAAAATTTGAAAAAAGAAATTGCAAACAGATAAAATTTCTAAAAATAAATTGAATGGGATCTATAAACTTTTACTAAAAGGTTTTTTGAAGTGAAAACTTCTTTAGTACGGGGGTGACTTGAAATTTTATGAAACGAAATTTTTGATAAATGAGAGATGATTTGAGAGATGAGTTGAGAGGTGAGTTGAGAGGTGAGTTGAGAGGTGAGTTGAGAGGTGAGTTGAGAGGTGAGTTGAGAGGTGAGTTGAGAGGTGAGTTGAGAGGTGAGTTGAGAGGTGAGTTGAGAGGTGAGTTGAGAGGTGAGTTGAGAGGTGAGTTGAGAGGTGAGTTGAGAGGTGAGTTGAGAGATGAGTTGAGGGATGAGAGATCATTACTAAAACCTACAATTATCATCTTCCCGAAATTTTACATTCGTCTCATTATATCTTGAAAACAAAATTCTACGTGTGAATTGCACACATTTTAATTTTTCTTAAATATCTTTGACGCACGGCCATCGCTCAGTTAGTTTTATTATAATATACATAAAACCTCAATATTCATAAAAATATTATAATAAAAGTCTATATTAAAGAAACAAAATATAAATCAAAATCATCATTGAATTTTGTTTCCAAAATCTACATATCTTGTGACGTGACGTCATACACCAATAAATCGTATTCGCGCCACTGTGATTCGCGCGGTATTTTGAACTTGCTTTTGAATTTGGAATAATGACGACGCCGCCGCGCCGCGCGCCGCTACGATGCGCTTCGAATGGCGTTCAAAGTTTAAGTGATTTATGAGTATTATTTATTTATATTATTTTTTATTAATTTGTTATCTATAGTATGTTGAGTTATTTTGAAGTTGGTTATTTTATTCTTGTTAAAATCCAGATTATACTAACTATAATATATTAATAAGTTTGACGACCCGTATTACTTAATGGTTATATGCTGGTCCACCGTACCAAGGGTCCTGGGTTCGGTTCCCAGCGACATTTGAATGATAAGTTTAAACTGTTCTTTTAAGCTGAGTGTGTGTTCATGTCTTTGTGTGTTATCTATGACACTTACGACACAGTGAATCCTAGCGTTGGCTATGAGTGTGTAACATTATAAATGATGATGATGGAAGAAGATGATGATGATAATGACGAATGGTGATTAAGATTATGAATGGTGGTGATGATGATGATGGAGGATGATGGTGATGAATGATGATGATAAACTATGATGATGAATGATGATGATGAATGATGAAGATGAATGATTATGATGGTGATGATGAATGATGATGATTGTGATGACTGGTGACGGTGATGATGATGATGAATGGTGATGGTGATGAGTGGTGATGATGATTATTAATTGTGATGATGAAGACGACTGATGATGACAACGATGAATGACAATGATGATGATGTTTCACATAAGAATAGGATGTTTATTATTATCATTAGATGGCGTTGTTACTGATCAGCCATCCAACGCCATCTAGATTCTGTGTTACGAATTACAAACACATCGCATAACTAACGGAGAAAGTTTTATTTTACTCCCCATAAAATTTCATACCGCGGGCTTAAATGTGAAAATCAGTTAACTCCAAAATTCGCAGCGCGCCCTAATTCAAATTTTGAGGTTAAGGGTTTTTTAGGGTTCCGTAGTCAAACACAGTACGTTTTAATTAGGGAACCCTGAAATTACAGTAAATATAACAAAATGAGCCCTGAAGACAAAGCTCGAGCTTCGACTCGAGCCCTGGACCAGAGCTCGAACCTCCGCCTCGAGCCTTCATGTAGGACTCGAGGCGGAGGCTCGAGCCTTATTAGAGAGCTCGAGCCTTCAATGAGCTCTAGACTCGGAAGGCTCAAGCCTTTTAACAACACTAAGTGAAGTACAGTGGAGTCCATTCGGTAGTTCCGTACCATGAGGCAGCTACACGGCCGGAGCGGCGGAGCGGCCTCGTAGTAATTAAACGAACTGTACCAGCGCGGAGTTGCAAATGAAGACCCGGGAGATTTTGTAGTGTCGTACTTCGGCTGTGAAATATCCGCGCGTATTTAACATAATGTAGCGGCTTTTATCATGATGAATGTACTTTGCTCGTATGTTGCTAGTGCGGAACGTTATTACTGTTCGCCGATGTAGCCGCAGCTAATATTATCATAATTGAGTTGTTGAATTTAAAAAAACATTATACATTTTTTATGTATTCTACATCTAATAGTACTTATAAATAAGTAGTATAAACTAATATTCTATCGTGTGTCCGTTATGTGATTTGCTTACTCTTGTCTATTCTAGTCCTCTACCGGAGCCATCTCTTCTCTACGCCTGATGGAAATCGATCCCAGGACCACTTCAAGTAAGAAAATAAAACATAGATGTAGCCTGAGTCAGGGCCACGGATTCAGTTGGCTGAAGGAATCACATGGGTGTTATTGAATTACCTTGATTTAAGTTATTTAATGGATCCAAATATTAATTACAAGTCATTTGAATGTATCAAGCGAATCGCGATACAAAGACATTTGAAACACCTGCGACGCGCGCGAGCTCCTGCAACTAACTGGTGTCCTATGAATATTAAATAACATTCAAATATTCGTATTAATGTTTAAACTACCATAAAACGTGTAATTTTACAAAAGTAAGTTATTTTACTATCATTCTAGTGCATTATCATCATTTCGAAACAAAATTCTAATCTAAAACGGTTAATTTCACAGTAGGCCAATATCAACCTCGGTCACAGATAACATAAACCTTGTCAGAGAGCCTGTACGGCCTAGTCCCTAACTATCTAAGGCAGGGGTGACTAGCCCAAATAAAATACTATAAACTGTATATCAGCTGGTATAATTCTTGCGAGACACGAGTACAAGATTGACGTGCGGGTGCTTTGAGTTGATTATGGGCACTGGTTCGCGGCGCTCCGTCGAATGAACTCCTCACGCAGCTGGCCGGTGAGGGGTCCGGGGGGTGCCGCGCTGCCCGCGCGTCTCCACCCGTGCGTGGGAGCATGCGTTCGATGCGTGAACATACTCCCCGCCTTGAAGTATCTTCAAAATTTGATGAAGGAAGTGGAAGAGGGCATATTATATGCTCTACGAATGATGCCCTTGCGTGTCTGGATGTCGGCTACTCGCGCCACTCCATCCGATGCAGGAAGGAGGTCGATGATGCGCCCCAGAAGCCATTGAAGTGGTGGCGCCGACTTGTCCTTCACGACGACCATTGATCTCTCTTGCAGCTCTCCCTTTGACTGGAACCATTTGGCCTTCTGTTGAAGCGAGACAACATACTCGTTAGAGACCCGGGACCAAAAATGTTGTTTCCGTAGTTCGATCTGTCTGAACAGCTGGAAGCTCGTCATCCGTTGGCTGGTAATGTCAGGATGCGGCATCGCGATCAGAGATCGTCCAATGAGGAAATGGGCAGGAGTTAGCGGGGATAGATCTGAAGGATCATCGGAAAGTGGCATTAAAGGCCTAGAATAAAGAAGTGCCTCTATTTGAATGAGACAAGTAGCCATTTCTTCAAACGTTGAATGAGTTTAAAATTCGCCTTAAATTATTTAATATTGAAATGAAATGAAATGAATTGAATAATAATAATAATAATTGTGAATTGACTTGACTGCTGATTCTAAAATGGGAAGTGTGGGCTGAAATAAGTATATAAAGTTGATACCACCATCCAAAAGGTCACCAGAAAGATCCTGTGAAAGAAATTGAGTCAAATAATGAAAAGATTTAACAAATATAGTGCCGTTATCAGAAAATAATTAATTATGTTGCGTGGTTTTCCCCTACGAGCTATAGAGCGATCGAGAGCAGCTCGAAACGCTTGTTTGGTAAAATTTGACTCTAGCTCGAGGTGACAGCTCGTGTGGCCACAAACAAAGACACAAATAAACGATTTTAATAAAATTGACAACCTCTACCTTTACGACTAGCTATCAGAACTGGCTACATTGGTGTCGAAAATTAAAACTCTAGATGTAAGCTCTCTAATGAAATGGTTATGCCTAACTGTAGAAAGTAGTAACTGCGATACAGCATGAAAAAGAATTAATTTGATGATACCAGTAACGAAGTCAGATAATTTTTACTTCAAAGCAAGATAGGATGTTGGTATAGTAATCAAAGAAAGAGTTGCTAAGTCTGCCTCTAACACGAATTATTAACATTGGAATTTAAAAAGGGTGATAGGCATAGAAGTCTATTTTTGCAAGGTTGTGGGATGTGAATTTCTTGAATGATTGTAAAGTAAATTTGATGAATTATTTAATTCTGATAACATTAAAAAATTAGATGATTAATTAGATTTTATTGTAGAACAATGATTTGACGATGAATTAGAATGTATTTTAATAGAAGAATATGTATAATGAAAGTTGTAAGGAAATCACTTCCCTCTACAGAAAATAATGTATGTTTAATTTCTGGTAGAGTTATATTTTGTAAGGATAGATGACAGGCCAATGAAATGAATTAAATTTTAAGACGTTTGGTCCTGGCCACCAAAAAGATGAATAATAATACCCTATGTGATCGACACTAAGTCCCCGTGAAGCTGGATGCGCAGGACTGTCGTAGAAAGGGATGTAGCGCCACTTGTTAGTTCCAAAACCTTCCCGACTCTCACGAACACGACGGCGCACAAAAGGCTTTGACTGTTTTGGTTGCGTGGCTGGCTCTGAAGTGAATTCATGCTTTATTGAATTTGTACAAGTTTGATTACTTTGAGCGAACATACACACAGGTAAGGTTTTATTATTTTGTATGACACCTGATATGAGCCAACCTAACTTTGATTCGATCAAAGTAGGTTTATTTTTACCTAAATGAATTTTATTCGCGCCTACAATGTTCCAAAATATTTCCGCTCCTACTAATATGTCAATGGATGACGGAATGTTGAAGTTTGGATCGGCAAGACGAATACCATATGGAAGTTTTAATTGATTTATGTTGACAAAGGAACTAGGTAAAGAAGAGGTGATTTCAGGTAAAGTGAAACAGTCAATGTTCATTCTATAGTCACTGATAGAAGACTCAATAGTAAGTGAGCATGATTGTGAACTATTGGAAACTTATTATATATTATTTATTATATAAGTTTTGGAATTTACTAAGACGGACTTCAAGTTCGGATTGTTGACGTTGACTCAATTTCTCACAGCTTTCGGAAACGGCCAAATATGAAGTGAATTGCGTAAGCTTTGCTTTGATCGAACCACGTTTTCTAGTTAATTCGCTTATTTTACGTTCGGTCGACATTATGGAAGCTTGGAGACGCGAAGAAAAAAAAATTTAAATGCAAAAAAGATCAGAAAAATGCTTTAAATAATTTAGAAAAAGAACTAGCGTAAGCGAAAACGTTAGGAATTGAAACGCAAGAAAAGAAAAGAAGGTATGCTGTGCGCGCCACGTGCCACGTGCGGGATACGTGTGCCTGTGAAGAGAAAGAAAAATGTTAATTCTCAGCTTATTAAAATAATTAATACACTGATGAGCATGGATGATGGCTTAATGGCTTATGGAATACACGTGGGTGAATGATATGAACTTTTGAAAAAATTGATGAAATGATTTAAAATTGATGTAGAAAAAAAAATACAGATAGCAGTGAAAATAATTTCAAGAAATGGTTGAAATGAAATGGCTAGATGAAATGAATTTTAATGGATGCAATGGATAGAAGAGGATGAAAATGGTAAAATGATTATGGAAATGGTAAAGTGATAAAATGATTATGGAAGGATGATTTAAAAAAACGGATATGGAACGATCTCACGATTACGATGCCCTGTGAGTTGAAAGTCCTGCTCCGCGATGAAGCTTGATGTACACGTAGCACCCGTTGAATATTTGAATTCGCCCTCGTTGAATGCGCCGACTTGAAGCTCGTAACGACGGCCGTTGCACGAAGTCCGTTACGATTGAAGCGCCGACGTTCTAGTAACGACGAAATCTTGATTTCTTCAATACTCGGCCTTCACTGTGTTTTGAAGTGGATCGAAGGACCATATGTACGGCCTAGTCCCTAACTATCTAAGGCAGGGGTAACTTTCCCAAATAAAATACTATAAACTGTATATCAGCTGGTATAATTCTTGCGAGACACGAGTACAAGATTGACGTGCGGGTGCTTTGAGTTGATTATGGGCACTGGTTCGCGGCGCTCCGTCGAATGAACTCCTCACGCAGCTGGCCGGTGAGGGGTCCGGGGGGTGCCGCGCTGCCCGCGCGTCTCCACCCGTGCGTGGGAGCATGCGTTCGATGCGTGAACAAGCCTTTTGTTTGCTGATGAATAAAATCGCTTTCTGCTTTTAAATTTCACTCGCACGTTCCACGAAGCTAAAGGTATCATAGCTCTTGCTGCAAAGACTGCGTTCCTTTTCAACAACGATCACCAGCCTGCAATACCCGGCGGCCGGACTCCGCCTGTCCTCGTATCTAATAACATCATTTGCCTGTAACTACACTGTCACTAGGCAGGTAACAGAAGAGCTCGTTAAAACGAACGCCGTCGCTAAACAGGTCCTGTCTTATAAAAACAAAGAACGAACGGTGAGCTGAGCGATGAAATCTATACTAAGTAATATTATAAAGAGAGAGTATCAATTTTCTGAGGTTGCTACGTTGCTATGTTGCAAGGTCAGCTCCAAAACCATGGCATTTATTTGATAAGCGTGATATTGATTGCGGATGGAAATAGCATGTTATCGTGAGAAAAAACTCATTTTGCAGAAAAATTAAGCTATACTAGCTTTCAAGAAGGGGATGGATTTTAGAACGTTAGCCAATGACATAGCTTTTAACATGATAAATGGTAGTATCAAGTGCCTCCCCGTAGTAAGTTGCAGTTGTAGACTAAGGACCGATCTCAGCTACAAAAGTTACTTTTACATACTATCGTATTTGACATACTCGTATTTCAGCATCGCGAAACTAATCTTGAGATCCTAAGATCGATTTATTAGGGACTACATGTAGTAAACAGACTTCAAACCGGACGGAACAGGCGGCACTGGGATGGGAGCTACGCCCGCGCCGTACGCGTGTTGCTCAACACGACAGGGTGCACAATCGGGAGTCAAGGACCCTTCCGCGCCAGCAGATGGAGCTTCAAGTGCCGGGGTAATGACGACCCTGATGGAAATAAATGTCCCGTTCACAGCACACACAGTTCATGTGGGAGATGTTTTAACGCACTGATGTCATCTAGTGCGCTCTCACTTTCTACGTCACACATTGACTAAGAATTATGTATTAACGCTTTTATTAGAACCGACATTGAAGTATCAATATTATGTAAATTATAATCTAAATTTTACTAACAAAAAATAACCGACTTCAAGGTCTCAAAAACTACTTGTCAGATCTCATTCAAATTTATGTGGGACCACATGACAAGCACCTGCTTTCGATTAAAAAAAGAATCATCGAAATCGGTTGGCGTGATATTGAGTTATTCGTCAATTTGTCGCGCACATCTTAACACAAATTTACGACTTATGTGGTTTTGTCGTGGATGCCATTGTCAGATCTCAATAAAATTTATATGGGACCACATGACAGCTACCAGCTTTCGATTAAAAAAAGAATCATCAAAATCGGTTCGCCCAGTCCAAAGTTCTGAGGTAACAAACATAAAAAAAAAATATACAGTCGAATTGAGAACCTCCTCCTTTTTAACCGACTTCAAAAAAAGGAGGAGGTTCTCAATTCGACTGTATTTTTTTTTTTTTTTTTTTTTTTTTTTATGTTTGTTACCTCAGAACTTTGGACTGGGCGAACCGATTTTGATGATTCTTTTTTTAATCGAAAGCTGGTGGCTGTCATGTGGTCCCATATAAATTTTATTGAGATCTGACAATGGCATCCATGATAAAACCACATAAGTCGTAAATTTGTGTTAAGATGTGCGCGACAAATTGACGAATAACTCAATATCACGCCAACCGATTTCGATGATTCTTTTTTTAATCGAAAGCAGGTGCTTGTCATGTGGTCCCACATAAATTTGAACGAAATCTGACTGACAAGTCGTTTTTGAGACTTTGAAGTCGGTTATTTTTTGTTAGTAAAATTTAGATTATCTTGAAGTCGGTTAAAAATTGTTTAGCATAAAACCATATTTTTTAGTTACCATAGTATTCGGTTATCGCATGATTGTAATATTTAGGACCTAGTACCTAGGTACAGAGTGTAAGCGGCCGGGGCCATGCGGGCGTCTGTTAGGAACGCTCAACGCAACAGTGAATCCTATTGCTGGCGTACGAGTTTATCGTTGATTGGCAATCATTAGCTGTTTCCGTAGACGGCGTCGGCGTCGGCGTCGGCGTCGAGCGAACAAAGGCCGGTAATGAAGAGACTGCTACATTTTTAATTAGCGACTTTACCTTCAAAGGAGCTCGTTGTCCCCGCGCTCCCCGCGCTCCCCGCCAGATCTACATCCTCAAGGTGTAAAAGCGAATCAGAGCTTTTGAAGTGTACGGCGAGGCGAGTTGGGGGAGCTGGCAGCTTTTGAGTCGCGCCAGACATGCCGGTGGAGTGGTGGAGTGGTGGAGTGCCACTCAACACATCAAAGGCCGAGCTCAGTGCGATGGATGTTGTTTTGAACTGCGTACAGCGTAGCGCGACTGCGTGGCCGCCGCCGTCGCCGCGCCACTGCCAGAGCCTCAGCGATGTGCGATATGTGCGCGACGTGTGTCGTTTTTTACTGGATCCAACAGTCCTGTTCCTACCAAAACATACATAAGCATGAAATCATAACTTCACATAAAAATAAATGTACATACGTTAAAATAATAACTTCACATAAAAATAAATGTATGTATCCATTTACAAGTTATACTTGCAAATAAGTAAATATCTCCACGGTTAATGACATAGACCATGATTAAGTGAACTTGTATACGTATTCCACTATAGTGGAAGATTATGTAATATTATCGGTGTCAAAGCACAGAAATCTGTACGAAAATTGTCAATTTAATATCAATTTAGCAGTATTATACGAATGTATAAAAAATCTAGCAATCAATCTGATGTAATAGTTTTTCGCCTCAGGGTCGCAGTAGAACTGGAACTTAATGTAATAGATTCCATAATCTTAATATTTGTGTGAGTTTCGCAGTTAAGGTAACTTTGAGAAATTTTTCAATTTAACTAGCGTTTGAATAGTCAGCGTAATTAAAACGCGAATGTCAAGGGAAGGCACTGGACCGTCTCCAGTAGCCAGGAGAGATTTTTAATCCTAAAGAAGGCCAAGACTTTGACTCAAAATTAAAGGTGGAATGCTTTGAAGAAACCGCTTTATTTAAAAGATGCCTGCTTATAAAATATTATAGTTTGTTACATATAAACATTTTAAGAAAAATAAAGTAATATATCAACAGCGTATCAAGCCACGAGTTGAAAAATAAGTTTTGGTTGACATAGATTTTTTCATTTGACAATTAAAGTGCTCGGTACCCAATCCAATAACCACGGTGGTACCTGTATCTACTACATACTTGTCATGGTTAGGAATTAGAATTATATTTGACATTGGTAAGTACATAAATTATGTCGTGTATGATTTTAAGTAACATCGTTCATCGTCATTTACTTAAATTATATAAAATATGAGTTTTCAAAACTACACGTCCCATCCCTTACCTACGGGAAAAAACCCATTACATATGCATTGACCTTAATACGCACTTGTCAAGTTTTTATTTTCTATTATCTACAAGAAGGTTGCTTATAATTATGTTCCACGTAAAAGAAGAAAATCAATTATGTCCGACATCGAGCCGTAAATCCTAATGAGGATTTCTCTACTTATTACGTACTCCGTACATTACTTACTGTATATTTAAAAGTGCAATGGATGTGCAGCGGAGAGCAATTAAGGTTGATGAATTAAATTATGTGACGTAACCCAGTTTGCGTAGCTTTTACTATTCGAGCGATCTTTCTCCGTGTGACGTCACACGCGCGCTTCCGCCGGCCGCCCGGGCGCCCGCAGCTCGCACGCGCCGCGTCACCGACTGCATCAACATCAAGTGGGGTGATGAAGCAGCATGGAACTGGAGCTAGCTACCACCGGCAGCCACCAGCCCGCTACCAACAGTACCAGTTTACTGAAACACTCCGCACTACGGGTGCCCATTTCTACGAATTTAGGTAGAACCCTTGTCTCACATTCATTCAAACCTATTTTTACCCGACTGCGTGCGCAAAACAGGAGAATAAGTTCATCAGTCTATGTATGTATGTGTGTTTCTATGTGGCATTGTAGAGACCAAACGCGTTGACCGATTTTGATAATTCTTTCGTCAATCGATTCGTCTTCACCTTGCGAGTGTCACTAAAGACATGACAATAATTAATATTCACCACACGGCATATTGTCTAATTGAAATTAAATAAATTCGACGAACTACTTGTCCAAGGCGCTGCATTCACATTCTTAGGTATTTCATAATGTTTTTGTGACCTTAATATAATGAAAAATAAATAAGACTCATAGTGGAAACCGAGTGAAACTTGTACAATATCCTTATTATATTTTAATGTTGTATACAGAATATCAACCTGCACTAACTCATGGTGAGTAACGCTCGTTATTTCACTATTCGTTCTTACATTACATAATATAATCTGGTATTTAATACAGCTACATGGATATAGTTGAGCATGTAACAGGTAAATTGAATCTCTTAACCATAAAGCTGCTTAGTTTCAGTAAAGTGAGTTAACTTGAAGTAATCTCCGGAGATATGCATTAATGGAGTTGAAGCATTCTACAAACGCTAGTAGCTTTGATCAAAGTACTAACTTGGGGGACTTTGCAGGATAACTTTAAGGTGGACCAGTCGAGTAACGCGATAAGTACATAGATCCTGTTGTCGTGGGTCGTGGGTCGTGGGTCGTGGGTCGTGGGTCGTGGGTCGTCGAGTAGCGATCGGAGGAGCAGCACATGGGGCGTTTGTCAAAAGTCATGACGTGCCGTTCTTGGGAACTTCACGTTTCAATTGTAGTTATTAATGTTATTAATGGAGGACAAAAATAGTCTACCATTAACTATCTTATATTTTTAACCAACTTTAAAAAGCGGCCAAGTGCGAGTCGGACTCGCCCATGAAGGGTTCCGTAGCAGCAAGTAACATAATATAAAAGTTCTTGAAGTTCGTTGTAACTTTGATCGAGGTATTGCGGTTTACGATTTATGACGTATTAAAAAAAAACTACATACTAGATCTCGTTCAAACCAATTTTCGTTGGAAGTTTGCATGGTAATATACATCATATATTTTTTTTAGTTTTATCATTCTCTTATTTTAGAAGTTACGGGGGGGGGGGACACACATTTTTCCACTTTGGAAGTGTCTCTCGCGCAAACTATTCAGTTTAGAAAAAAATGATATTAGAAACCTCAATATCATTTTTGAAGACCTATTCATAGATACCCCACTTGTATGGGTTTGATGAAAAAAAAATTTTTGAGTTTCAGTTCTGAGTATGGGGAACCCCAAAAATTTATTGTTTTTTTCTATTTTTGTGTGAAAATCTTAATGCGGTTCACAGAATACATCTACTTACCAAGTTTCAACAGTGTAGTTCTTATAGTTTCGGAGAAAAGTGGCTGTGACATACGGACGGACAGACAGACAGACAGACAGACAGACAGACAGACATGACGAATCTATAAGGGTTCCGTTTTTTGCCATTTGGCTACGGAACCCTAAAAAAGGAGAAGGTTGTATTTTTATGTTTGCTTACTTCAGAAGTCAGAACTCCGTCCTAACTAATATCAAGTGATTTGGAAAATCCTTTTTATTTGAAAGACTACTTTCCAGATTGGTCCCGTATTTATCAATATAATGAGATGTTATAAATGTTATAGTAGAAGTTTAAATTCTTCAAATATATACAAGGTATACTTTCGGCTAATTACTTTAACATTATTTCAACGTAGTCGCAGATGTGCCACTATTCCCAATAGCTTCTGTTATTGTCATAATGTGCCTCTTGTGTCAAGCCACAGTACATTCGGTGTACCGTTCATTTCTACGCAATCAACTATTGGGCCGTGTCGAACATTATTTAGCAGACAATTGAAATGGAAATCTGGAAATTATTCAGCGATGCGTGACGTTCTTGCCGGCCGCGGCGCGCGGCGACCACAGGCCGGGGGAGCCGCCTGCGCCTGTCCCACCGCGATACAATACGCTCCAAGCGGTTGGAACAAGAACAGAAGGCTCGATATTTATTTGTGAATGTCATGTTTGTATTTATCAGGAATAAACCAAAATATCCACGACAAGCTCAATTGCACATAAAAATAAATAAAACAATACATAAAGATTCTAACTAAAAATTGTAAATCATTCATGTGGATATTTTATCAATAAAGTTATGAACATCATTTTTAGTTAATTTTGTTATGTCTGTCTGTCTGTCTGTCCGTCCGTCCGTCCATTGCTTCGAGCCGAGACCCCTAGAAACGAACCCCTAGAAATCCTACCCCGAACGGGTATTAGAAACTAAAAACTTAAAAACCATACTTAGTAGACTCTCTCCGTTTCATAGTTCATTTGTAAGTTTTTATAAAATTAAATAATTAATAACAAGAAGCCTCCAGTATTCGTTTCAAAATATTTTGAGTTCATAAATGTATAATTTCAAGACGTAGCCGACCATAAAGTAATGGTACCTATAGAGGAGCCTCGTATCGCGCGGCAGTCCTCCCACACTGAGGCAGTTTACGGTCCATATAAATCATGTTGCGATTCCTTCAATTGTTTGTTACGAGGATCTGTTGCGGCTGTATTCACCATGTGTGTAGTGTACTCACACTAGTACACTACGAGTACACACATAATATTATTATAATGACTACTTCACTACATTGAACCCGAAGGAAAACGTTCAATTGAAGCTTACGTTTGTTTTCACCAAATATCAATATTTATGAATATTTATGAATATTTATAACAAATTAGATACAAATAAGCCGGGACTCATTCAAATTTTACAGGATTGATCGAGAAAAAATAAACAAGATTTGATTGGTTGAAAAATGGGTCCCAACTGATAATCCTTCTATGGTGTAGTTGTTAAGTATTACTTTTAACAACATTCTGAACTGTCTGTTTTTTAAATTAATTTTCTAATAGGTACTAATCATATGAATATGATCAAAACATCTTTCGTTATTTTACCAATACACTACAAGAATAGTTTCCAATACTTGAACAAACATCGCGAGACGTGACGGCAATCTGTCCGCTTGTCCATTCGAATAAAAAGTTTGGTGATGTTTCAACGAACCCCAATAAAACCAAAGCAACTAATGCCTTTTCTTTTGAATCATTTCTTTAGACATCCTTATTAAAACATTATACTTATGTACATTAACATCTCAAACGACTGGTCGTTACCTAAATGTACAGTTTTGAATGAACTACTACGAAATGTAATCATCGCGTCGTAATGAAAGTTTCATCAATATTATTCAATATCAAACCTATTTGAATGTGATTTTCTTCATGATTTAGTAGCTACATTTGCGTATTCAGTGCTCCATTTATATTCGTAAATAAACATAGATGTCTACTACATTATGGTTTGTACACCAAAATAATAGCAAAGGCAGTAGCGGGCCGCAGGTCGGCCGCTTTATGGGCCACATGAATCACGTCGTGATTCTACAAATGATTTACTACGAGTGAAGAGCGTGCCCGCACCACCGACCCCTGCCGCTTGCATCTTGTAATAATGTGCTTGTAATATTATTCACTACAGGATATAACCTGAAAAGCCATAAGTTAATATCTTGAACGTCATCAGAGCCGACTCGTGAAGAACCCTGTAAGCACACGTATGCATAATGTGTGCGGTATCATTCTGAAGGGATCGAGTGGTATGAATAAAATAATGGTAAAATGCACTCTAAATACCGTTAAAGGTTGAACGCTGATCTAGAAAATATGAGTAAGCTGGTTCTGAAACATCAATGTGATTTAGATGTAAATGGTTATGAGCTGTTAAAAGTTTTAATAAAATTAAAGTAAGTAGTTACAATAAATGAGCTATTCAAACAAAGAATCATTCAGATTCAAAAAAATATTCACAGATCGTTGATATTTACTAAGTAAATAATATTATTTACATACTTTTACATACTTTAGTTTACATACTTTACACTTCGTCTATGAAGTTAAGATAGAAGGTAATAGCGGAAGAACAATAAACAGTGTGCAGAAGTCAACAACAACACATCACATCGCGATACCTCGAATTATTTACAACGAGTACACTGCAGTGGCTTGTAGTGTAGACCAAATGAAATACTTAATAACCATGAATACTATTTTATTAAAATAAAATAAAAAATATTTAAAAAAACACCCGACTACGTAAAAAACTAAAACGAAAAAAAAAGCCCAATAGTTTAGAATGTTGTTAAAAGTAATACTAAACAACTACACCACAGAAAGATAACAGTCGGGGCCCATTCTTCAACCAATCAAATCTTGTTTGTTTTTTCTCAAGCAGCCCTGTAAAATTTAAATGGGTCCCGACCAATTAGTAACATATAATATCATTGATCCCGACTGTTACTCCTTCTATGGTGTAGTTGTTCAATATTACTTTTAACAACATTCTAAACTATTGGGCTTCTTTTTTTTCTTTTTTTTTACATAGTCGGGTGTTTTGTTTATTTTTTTTTATTTTACACTTTTTAGTTAGGATTCATTGACTTTTTTATTAGGATTATAAGACGGTAAAATTCGCAACGTTGTCATTTTATTAAGGAACCACTTTAAATCTTCATACATAATATCCTTAACTGTTACTTAAAATGAGAAATAATTATGAAAGGAACCTCAAATAATTTCTAAATACCTATTCAACGATTGACTTACATTTGACGTTTTTTTTTTCATTTTGACAATATCACATCTGGTTGTCGCTGTGATGAATTTTGATTTATTGTCATGTTTTAGTAGTACTCGTAAGGTTAAAACGAATCGATTGGCGTAAGAATCATCAAAATCCGTCAACGCGTTTGGTCTCTACAACGCCACACAACGGAACAATAGACTGATAAACACATTACCCTTCTTTGCGTCGCGCAGTCGGGTAATAAACTATGCGTGTGGTGTTTAAGTTGTATGAGTGTGTACTTCAAAATACCTAAAACCCATCTGCTGAAATAACACGCTCAAACTAGAGTATCTATTTTCAAATGCAGAATGTTTTTTCTCCATTACCAGTATTTAACGTGAAAACTGCATGAATTTTAAAAGACATTAATGAAGTCGTTTCATCCTCAACTTAATGCGCAAATAGCGTGGTACTTCATGAAATTGGAATCCACCGCGGACGGCTAGGGATTCCAGTTAAATTTTTCATACGTTATCGTTCAAGATATTGTCTAATAATTACGATAAAATAACCTGAACTGTTATGTAATTATTTACTTTGCTTACTTGAATTTGCTTTAGGTATTCTATGCTTTGGGCTCTCCACGTGCCGAATGCGTATTGTGCACAGCATTGGTTTGAGCAATGAGCGCGAACATGTGCGGCCGCAACTATCAGTGACTTCATCGATTGGCTGCAATGCTTTTGTCTCGATGGAACTCTGACCCAAATGGTACAACATGTAAATGTAAAAACGTGAGTCATCAATACATAATTATGTTTTCAATACGATTCAAGAGCGGCTACGGCTCGGTCGTACATAAAATCGGTTTTACATAAAAATAACGATTAACAAAATGAGCTGTGCAATAAATTCGTATCGCTACCTGCTGCCCGATAAAATCAATTTGGCGTCCGATTAACGAAAAGAATTCGTTGGCAAAAATTCCGTCCAGCGAAACACTGTAAATAAAGAAAGGCTCGTACACAAATACGATTTTAAATAAACTGAAGTGCGTCGGCTAGGTTAATTATTCAATTAAAACGGTCGCCTGTTCCTGAGAAAATTTTGAATTTGCATAAAGGTCGATCAAAAGCGATCGCTGTGATTACCGAACCCGCTCCGAGGCCTATTTGAATAGGCTTCCGTTTGAAACGCGTACATACAGCTCCTCGATGATCGATCGTCTCACAGTCGCACTGCTCGCACTGCTCAATGCTCAGTGCTCAGTGCTCAATGCTCACTGCGAAACATTCCTTCAACCGGAGGAATCTGCACAGAGTAGGCGAACATGCATGCCTTACTTTTATGTAGCTATAGATATTACAGACATTGTGCGTTTATGTTGGACGTCATCCACGGACACATTACTAGAAGAGTGCGTTAGTCCATTCGACAACGGTCAACAGGGCGCGCTGCGATCAGGGGAGGCTGGTTTGGGACGAACGGAGCCCCTTTGGAGTTTTTAATAATATCAAGAATCTTGCTCCCCCCGCATTAGGTTTCCTTGTAATACTGAATTAAAAATGTAAAATGAGATATGTTTAAAATAGCCCCGTTCCATAATCCCCTAAAACCGTCGGCCGAGTAATGTAACAATAACATGACCACAAATCGCCACAATCCGCCCGCAGTCCGCACCAAACAAAAACAATTCTGCCGTTTAAATATCTTTTACCATATTCGATTCAACGATGGCGTAATGGAATTTTAATGAGAATTTCCGCTGTTCGCCTGTAATTCCCCTTTTTCCTTCGCCTAAAATAAAAGAGAGTCATTTATTGGAATCGATAACAGCCATTCGCTCGCTGGAGATACTCGTAATGCCGGGGATCGTGACCTGTTTGCAGTGTTCCCACTCCCAGTGTCCCCGGTGCTCCGCGTCATGTTACCATATATCCGAGAATTAAGCAGATCATGTTCAAAACTGTACAGTCTCAGAGTAATAATAAGAAACTAGTGAGTGTAAAGACACTCAATTACAAAATCAAAAATATTTTATAAACTTGATAATTAGTAGATTCTTGTTAAGAAAAAGAAAGAAAATTAGGAAAGAAAAATAAATTGAAAAACAGAAAGAATACGTATAGACGATACAAAAAAATCTTTGTTTCTTGTTACCCCGTGTAATCAAACTTAGAACTGGAAAATTGTAATCAAACGAGGGGCAATTTGCCAGATCCGCGTTTATTGCGCGACTACAACTTCACGATAAATAAAAACCGGCCAAGTCTATGTTAGGCCACGCGCAACTAATAGTTCCTGTGCCCACTGTCCATTGAGACGCACGTCATACACACGCTATTGTCAATTGTCGCTTGCCGCTTATACAGGGTGGATTTTTGAGACGGGTCAGTAAGGGCAGGTACCTTAACCGTTATAGTTACAGGAAAACGTTCCAAGGAGACTATCCATAACTTTTTTAGATATTCTGAACTGCATTCACAGATTTTTGAAAAAATGTATGGTCAGCGAAAAAAGTGCTAAAATCCAAAAAAAAATATTTTTATGCCTATCGATCCTACTTCGTATGGGGATCAAAATACTCTATGGGACCATTTAAGGTATGAGTACTAGAAATGTCAGAAAACGCTAAAAACATTTTCCATACATTTTGTACTGAAAAACGATAAATCAAATTCAAATTTAAAATCATTTATTCATGTAGGTATCATTGATACACTTATGCACGTCATTTTTTTTAATTTACCAGCTTTTCGGAAAGGTGCTTTGTCATGGAGGAGAAGAAAAACCGAAAGAAACTCCTCGAAATATTCTTTATCGCCAAACAATCCTATTTCTTACTGCGATTAAAAGATTCTTTAAGGCCTATTGAAATTTAAATACAAAAACTACGGTAAGACACAACATATCACACAAACTTAAAAATAGGTTATCTATTATTCACAATGACCACCGTTTCCACGAATACATAAGTTCACTCGTTTTTGTACTAAGCAAGTAGCAGCGGAAAGTTTGCTTTGATGGATATTATTTAAAATCCTCGTTAATGCCTCTTTCAGCTCCTGAACACTTTTGTACTTTCTTTTGTAGACTTCATTTTTTAGGTGGCCCCACAAAAAAAAACTTGAGAGGCGTTAGGTCGGGGCTGCGAGGTGGCCACTTAATTGGATCATGTGTTGGACCATGGACCACTAACAGCACCTCTTGCAGCGTGTCTTCGTGAAAACGGCGGTCATTTTGAATAATAGATAAACTATTTTTAAGTTTGTGTGATATGTTGTGTCTTTCCGTAGTTTTTGTATTTAAATTTCAATAGGCCTTAAAGAATCTTTTAATCGCAGTAAGAAATAGGATTGTTTGGCGATAAAGAATATTTCGAGTTTATTTATCGTTTTTCAGTACAAAATGTATGGAAAATGTTTTTAGCGTTTTCTGACATTTCTAGTACTCATACCTTAAATGGTCCCATAGAGTTTTTTGATCTCCATACGAAGTAGGATCGATAGGCATAAAAATATTTTTTTTTGATTTTAGTACTTTTTTCACTGACCGTACATTTTTTCAAAAATCTGTGAATGCAGTTCAGAATATCTTAAAAAGTTATGGATAGTCTCCTAGGAACGTTTTCCTGTAACTATAACGGTTAAGGTACCTGCCCTTACTGACCCGTCTCAAAAATCCACCCTGTATACGTCGTCATCCTCACGTTTGCGTTTGTTGCGATTGTTTTGTAATACGAAAATGTGACGATGCCGCTCTTTGGACAGGTTTCGTACTTTTCCTACGCAAGATGCAAGCAACCTGCAAGTATAAGCTGCAAGCAAGCGACAATTGACGATATCGCGCGTATGATGTGCGTCTTAATGGACAGCGGGCCTTAGTTGTTAGTTGATCGACTGTTACTCGTTAACTTGCAAACTCTAAGTAGCCGTGATAGTTTTCCTTTTAAATTCGTAATAGAAAACTTTTGAAGTGAAAACTTCTTTAGCGTCGTTGTGTTTGCGAAAAGGCAATATTTATCTCAATCAGCACACCTATACAACCAAATTAATTAAAATTTTGTTATTTATTGCCATGACCTCACGTGAATGTAAAAAAACTGTCACAAATTAGCTTCAGTCATTAAATTACATTTCTACTGAAAATCTCATAAACCACTTGTAGGTATCCACACACACACACAGATTGGCGCATTCTAAAAGTACTAAGTTTTAGTTTTACTTACTGTCAATAGTAGATACATTGTTTCATTAGAAAATTTTATGTTCTTAGTCTATTATAATTATGTAACGCTTGTGTTAAGGAGGAGCGGGGTATCCTGCCACAAGCATAAAGTATTTTTTGAAAACTGATTTACTTAAATGTAACTCTTAGACTGAATAAAGATTTTTTGATTTTTGATTTTTTTTTTGGTTGTCATTTGAAAGTCGATGAAACTAAAAAGGGACAGTAAAAAGAAACAGACACATAAATTCATAAGATTTAATGTAAGACAAAATGAGATAGGAAGCATTGTACAGGAGGAGGGGGAGGGGGAGGGGGAGGGGTAGAGGGAGGGTAGCCCCCTTATCGCGCGTTGCGAAAGGGGGCTAGGCGGAAAATTTGGTAACGACACTTTTTGCCGTAACGAAAAGTGGTAACCACACTTTGCTGCCGTCGTAGTTTTTTTACATAGAAAGCAAGCCAGAGTACTAGGATAGCAAAAACATGCAAGCGAGTGTGCCAAAACAAATCTGGGGTATTAAACTCATCGGCTTTGTTCTCCTAGTAGCAATGAAAGAGAAATTTATTTGTTTTGGCACACTTGCTGCACGTTTTTGCTATCCTAATACTGACTGCAAGGAACTTCGTTCCATCCGGGTCCCATCTTGACACCTCTCAAGTTTTTTTTTTAAGGTTTTCACAATTCACCTACAAACGTTTAGCTGGCAAGACCCAAAATATTTTTGAGAAACCTTTTAAACGAAAATATTGGATGGACTTAAAAGTTCCGTTTTTGACTACTGATCCTTAAAAACAGAAAATATTACACTAAGTGTATTATTTTCGCTGAGATATTATTAAAACATTTTAAGACGTATTTTTGCGCACTTAAAAGCTTGGATTGTAATTACATTCAAGTAGTTCTAATAGCAGATTAGCGAGTCACCGGTATTCTTAGAAATTAAAACCTGATTAAAATTTGCCAATATAAGTCCACTTAAGACTAGAATGAGTGAGCTAAAACTGACTTATGAACAAGTGGCTCGCGAAATCTCTTGTTACTTTAGATTTTATCAAAGCTTTTACTGCTTTGTACGTTTTATTACATTTTAATACTTGAAACTAATTTTAATGAATTATTCTTATTTTTCACTAAAGATCATACAAATAAATCTACCTATAACTCGTGGAAGAGAACTTATATTTGGTGTTATATTACGTCTAATAAAACCAGTTGTAACTGATACATATAATTATCTAGATACAAGGAACATACATAAGACATAATTATCCAAGTTATCACGCATTAATTTAATTATTATATTCTATTATATAATTTTCATACAATAATAATTCCACCGCTGGTGTGGTTTGTTGATCGGCAAAGTCGCCCTTAAATATTGAAGCAGTCGAGCTCAAGCAGTATTTAATCAAAAAGTTGCCTCACGCCCGCGCCGCCGCACATTGGTTCCAATAGAACAAGCTAGCTAGACAAAATTATTTATTGGGTTTGTTTGCTTGGTACGGCTTTCTGATGATGTTTTATGACAGTTTAAGTGCAAAATATATATATAAAAAGCGGCCAAGTGCGAGTCGGACTCGCCCATGAAGGGTTCCGTAGCAGCAAGTAAATTCAAACCAATTTTCAGTGGAAGTTTGCATGGTAATGTACATCATATATTTTTTTTACTTTTATTATTCTCGTATTTTAGAAGTTACAGGGGGGGGGACACATTTTACTACTTTGGAAGTGTCTCTCGCGCAAACTATTCAGTTTAGAAAAAAATGATATTAAAAACCTCAATATCATTTTTGAAGACCTATCCATAGATACCCCACACGTATGGGTTTGATGAAAAAAAATTTTGAGTTTCAGTTCTTAGTATGGGGAACCCCCAAAATTTACTATTTTTTTCTATTTTAGTGTGAAAAACTTAATGCGGAAAACAGAATACATCTACTTACCAAGTTTCAACAGTATAGATCTTATAGTTTCGGAAAAAAGTGGCTGTGCCTGTGACATACGGACGGACAGACAGACATGACGAATCCATAAGGGTTCCGTTTTTGCCATTTGGCTACGGAACCCTAAAAAGGAAGGTAGGATCACGGGTTCCAAGAATATTTTGTATAATATTTAAAAATGTCATGCTGGTTAACATCCCTTGATTGAAGAAGATCATCCACGCGCCTCCTTTTCGTTTTGTCACCAGCCACATCGAATTCCTTTGATGGACACCCAGGAATCGAAGCTCTTCCTGATTTTGATGGTACTGAGTGGTGGACGGATACTTTGAACGTAAAATAACCAGCCAACCACTCAGAGTTCTTAGTCAGGAAGCGATCGCGGTTCTTCACAGAATTTTGCCATTTTTCTACTAAAATCGTTGATATTTTTGAAATTTTCTGTTTAATTTCCCTCGCAGATTCATTCGTAATATTTCCAAAATCATTTTTCAGTGATAGAAAGTCATAGAGTCTATAATTACGGTTCTCTTTCGGATGTTTCTGCCATTCATCAAAAACCTCGATTTTCGAAACCGAGAATTCGTATTCTGAAAAACAGACAAAAAAACAAAGTTGTACTCAAGTGTACAGGCTAGAATGGGCATCAATTGAAAGCTAACAGATATGGCTATGACATATATAATTTCCAGCCCAGGTACAAGAGGGTACAAGTACTTTCTGGTCCAACGAAAACAAAAAACCGTCAAAAATCTACATGTTTTTTAAAGTTGAGGTATTATAAAAAAACTGGGGTTAAGTATATTTACATATTAATTATAAATAAAAAGTACATACCTTTAACTTGAAGATCCATCACTAATATTATTCAAAAAACTTAAAACTCACTGACATTAATGTTACTTCGGTAATCGCAAAAATGCAACTGATTTGTAATTTTTTCACCCTTTCTTTTTATACTGCCCTAATTACCTAATTAGTGGTTGACATTAGTGAAAAATAATTCTTGGATTTGGGTTAGATGGGGTATTGGTTAGGGGCTCACGTATAAAATTCCGGGAAATTCAACAATGACTTTTGTCTAGCTAGCTTGTTCTAATGGAACCAGTGTGCGCCGGCGCCGCGCCGCGCTCCCGACGATCTTTATTTTTACATTTCCTACACAATTCCAGCAAAATTTGTTTATTCTGCCAAGGAAAGGAATAATCTGGATCTCGGGCTGCGCTATCTCGGCGAGTGTTTATTTTCAAAATATCAACCATCATCTGGCAGGAGGAGATAAAAATACCGCCACAAGGAAGGCGACGAGATCAACAAAGCGCGGGGCGAGGAGTGCGAGGAGTGCGGGGAGTGCTACCCCTGCTCCTCTAAACAGTCCTTATCACGGGCGGGCAGCCGGATCTGGCCTCCTTCGAAGCGATGTTGATATTTTAAAATTTTTCGCAGCGACTGGAAACACTAAGCGGCCATTCCATAATCGTGAGATCCGAGTGTTATCGGGTAATTTCGTATAAAATGTAAATCATTTTTTAAATTTTCACTCGTTAAGACGCTGGCGACTGGCGGCTGGCGGCTTCAAATTGGCTTGTTTTGTTTTTATGACCGCGTATTATCATTTTCTACAGTGGTGGCTGATACTGTTAAGTGGAACAAAGTGAATAATGTGTAAGGAATTTATCACTGCTGGCATATTTAGGATTCATACTTTGCATTTGTAAGCAAGGAACGATTTTGAAGTGACATCGTTATTAGAAACATAATTATCTAATGGCGCTGCAAAAGGTAAAGGCGATAAAATATTATAAATCACAGCATAGTGTCTGGCAGATAGCGTCGACATTGATGGCAAGTGTTGCAGCGGCCGAAGTGAAATGACGTTTGAAATTGAAGCTTTTACAGAAAAAAGTCACAATGGCATTGTAGTGTCGCTGTCGCCGCGCGCGGGCTCTATCGCTGCCTCAATGGGAATTAATGCGCGCGGCGGGCAGCCCTAGCCGGGCAGCCGGGTACACACTGATCTCTTTAATTCCGTAAACTGAAAACGGAACTAACTTCGGATAGTGCTGCAAATAGAAGTCTACTACATTCACATCCCACACACTTATAGTGAACGCATTCGAGATTCTTAACATGATGACATTTATAATATATTTTTATTGTATAATGATAATACTAGACCTATTTCTACTGGTCCATTAGATCCATGATTATGCAGCTCAATGAATCTCATTGATACATAGGGCAGATTAATTTGTCGTAACGGAAATGAGTCCAACGATCTGATTTCATTTCTCTGGGTTACTTCGCAAGCCTTCGATACTAATTATAATTATTATTCATAAACTAAAGGATAAAGTTCTCCAAAGTGAAATGAGTTGGTTTAGCATTGATAATGAGAGTATTTGGTATAATAATGTCGCTGTTGAGGAACGAATGGCACAATGTTAGCAGTGTATCGTCGCGGCGCGTCGTCCGCTCCGACGGCGTCGTCGTCGCACAATGGGAATTAATGTTGCAAGCCAGAGAAAGAAAGCGCACTACTTGACCGTCTTTTGTGTGAAGTATTTTTAACAAAATTCGCTGTACAACTCTTAAAAATATACTTAAGATACTCAGACCGGACGGAAAATTTCAAGCAGGTCTTCGATTTAAGCTCTCTTAGATATATTATAAAACTATGTAATTAATGTTGCTGCTGATAAAAATACGAGAAAGAGAATAAAAAGAGACAAACACATAAATTCTAAAGTGAGATAGGAAGCATTGTACAGGGGTAGGGTAGGGGAGTTGAGTGGAGCGGAGCGGGGCGGAGCGGAGTGGAGTGGAGTAGTGAAACCTACATTTATCATCTTCCCGAAATTTTACATTCGTCTCACTATCTCGAAAACAAAAAATTTGAAGGTTTCACTTCTACCTACTACGTCAGGACAAAAAAATATGACTTTTTTTCTCTATTAATTTGCCGCGGTCAGAACAAAAATAAATGCTTTCTTTTAATGGTTCACTATTTTGTTGCTTCATTATCGTGAACTGCCATTGACACGCTTCATACAGATTAAAATCAACATTATTGTTTCCATAGCTCCTCGAGACATAATGTGAAGAAGAGACTAGCATTATATTTGTTGGAGCGAGAAAATGAAACATAAGTTCCTTTTTAATATAGTTTATGAGGAAATAATTAAAATAGGAGAGAGCGGTGGGCGGGAAGCTATTAAAAGTAATGATACTAGAGGTTTAAAACGCAATTTAGTGTAAGAGAAGGGGAAAATAATTTTTGTACGCCTCGCTGTGGAAATAAAAAAATAAATAGTTATAGAAAATTATTTAGGTTCGGTTAGGGTTTTGTAGTCTGCGTAATTTTATTACTCGCCTAGACGTACGAAGACCTAAATTTTTTATAAGATTTTATTTAAATTATGGAGAAGTACAAACATTCATGTTCAGAATTTTCATCTATTTCAGTATTTAATAAAAGGCGGGATGAGAACAAATCATTTATTCTTCAAAGTTGAATAAATACTCCATGTTATAGACGCATGTACAGAACGCTAATTGAATAGCACAAGCAGATTTTGAGTTACAAAAGTTGGGCTCGAGTACAAGTTATAAATGTAATTAATTTTATACAAACAAACAATGTGAATGAGGGTGTAACAATTTAATTACTATGGTTGTCTTCAAATAACAACAAAGTTAATGAAGATAATGTTCACCTCGTTCAACTAGACGTTTTACAACACAGCCTGAAACCTACGCAGTTAAGTAATAAAAATTAATTCACCGAAGGATTTCGACCCGCGCGGCGCGGCGCGGTTATGAAAGACTAAGTCAATTTTGCCTTTAAAAATTCACAACGGATTCCCAAGAAGGTTCGGAATAAAATGGGAAATTTCATCGAATTCTTCGCAACATATTTTGGGGTTGTCACGTCGAAGCCGACTCCTCGGGGACAGCCTCCGAGTTCGGCCAGAGAGCGCTTTTCCATTTGCTGCTCGAAAATTTGGGAACACGTCGGAAATTTACTTAAAATTCGATCGGAGTACAAGACAAGGCTACTGAGTTCTTGGTCCTGTATAGTTCGCTGATTGAATATTTGTTTTACGGCACTCCAGCACTCCCGCACTCCTCGGGGGCATACATTTTGAAATATCATTTCGTATTTCTCTCGAAGTGAAGAGAAGACAGATAATCTTCGTCTTGGACGCAATAGCTTCCACTACCAGAAGATATTCTCAGTGTGAGATGACTAAGGGCCATTCCTTGCTGACTAATTGCAGAATAGTAGAACAGATACATTTTTGACTAAAATTGTTACACAATCCATATAATTATTATGTATCACTAAATATGTTCCAATATTACATTTAAATTACTTGCAAGACAACCAACTACGGCCATCATAATTATTATATGAAAAATTATGGTTCTAAAGATATTCACGAAAAAGGCTCAGCCCATACCTTGCTTGCATCCGTTGAAAGATGTACAACGAACTCGGATTAAAATTCATGGTTTACGATCATAGAATTTTTATACATGTTAGTAATATGGAGTCAAGAATGATGCAACGTGAAAGCAAGAGGAATTCTTAGCTGCCATAAACATGTCAGCGTTTAGCCCCATTCGCGGCGCGGCCAATTCTTGTAATTCCTGGGTCTCGCTACAGAATGTCGCTCGCAGATCGTATAAAAATATCCCCCGATGTAGCTGCAGCTACGAAAATGTGGGAAAAATTGCAGCAGTATTTGAGTTTGAAAAAACTAGGGGTGAGATTTTAATTTTGCATAGTACACTGATATGTCTACCCCGCTAGCGAATTAGTTAAGTTAGTCGTAACTCTTCCTGCCGAACGTTGGGTCCCGAAATCGATTCCCGGTTAGGCCCGTAGATACCACCTGTTACACCCCACTACGTAGCACAACATATGAGAAATACTTTGCACCTCTTGCCTCTGTACCAATAAGCTAACATAATATAGTCATGGATACATGTTTAAATTCCTAAATCGATACGTAAAGTAGACTTCCTTGCTCCAGGACCGGAACACTGAAGTATTATGACTATGACGTATGGTAAAAAATATGATAGTGAAGAGGTCGTTTATAACGGCGCTGTATAGCCAACGGAGCGGCCTTATTCTGCAATATCTTATAATATACTCCTGGGAGTGCTTCAATTTTCTTTTTCTCCTACCGCAACACGTTCTCGATATACGATACATCTCTCGATATATTTATGATCGAATTTAATTTACTCCTGTTTATTTGCTACAGCTACCGTCAATGTGTCTTGGACTATGTTTTGTATAGGAAAAGTCTTGTATTCCCTCTATTTTTTGTGTTTTTTTGTCTATTTGCGGTAAATAAATTGTTAAATTAGGGACTGAATTAATCTACTTTTATTTACGCTACTGACATGGGTAACTTGTCTTTAATTACGGGATCTATTTGAATGAAGTATTTTAAAGACAAACTTTATAATCTTTAAAATTTCAAATTGATTCAGACTTGAAATAATTATATTGATTCAGACTTAATTATAAAATTCTGAATTCTCTTAAAGATTAGTATCTACTGCTTAATTTAATTCAACATTATTTGTATTACCAAAGAGTGTTTGTACGTATTTCCAAAGATTATAATGTTGGAAACATCATCTTTTACATTTACAATGTCATAACACAATATAAGGATATACAGTAGTCGCTCTTCATACAAACGGCCGAAAAGCGCGTTATACCTACCCACATCCGAATACGCGTGCGATACGTGGGCGACAGCGGCCGCTGCGTGGCGATTGCCGACAGGCGAACGAGCGGAGCTTGTACCACGGTCCGGTCGATACAAATAACAATTTTTTTAGTTTTTCTACTCTGGTTGAGCTGTATGGTCGTGTGCGGCTGTGGATTTAGAAAAATTTAAGATGGCAGTAGAAAAGGGCAACAGAAATAGTAGACATTATTGTGCTGTTTTTGGGTGCTTTAATTCGACATTAAGTCACCCAGGAATATCATTGTTTACGTTACCTGGAGACTCCGAAAGGTAAGACACTATTTTTATACACCTACAAGTACGTATTATATAGTATATATAATACTATATAATATAATATATAATAATATATAATACGTACTTGTAGGTAGGTATATATAATTATTGTAGGTAAGTAACTTAGGTAGTAGGTATTGTATAATTATTGCGTTATTGATTAATATTAACTTTATTATTGTATTGTAATTATTAATAATAAATCAAATTATTGTATTCAAGGTCTTCGGTCCTGCCGAAGGAGATCAGTGCATGTAGGATAAATAAATAAAATAAATAAAAACAAGTGCGTATTGCAATAAGTAGGTACCTAAATTGTTTATTTTTCATAAGTCCACCGAGTAAAATGCCTAGATTTATAAATAATAAGGGGCTAAAAAAATCTAATGGTTGATTATTATTACTTTTGTCGTATTGGAGCGGGTTATAATACTAACCCCAATCCCACGCCGGATGGGTGTCGTAAAAGGCGACTAAATCCGGCCCGCTGGTGGTAGGGCCCCTCGAGGGATTATATTGGTAATATTGATTTTAATTGTTAATTAATACCATTATTAGGTACTATTATTATATCTCCATGGGGTTCGCCTGGATAGTTACCACCCTTGAGTATGATGAGTCAGCCGCCAAACGACTCTTCGTGTTCCGGCTGGGGGCTTGAGAGCCAGTTCTTTCTTTCTTCTTCTTCTCTCTTTTTTGGCCGGCAACGCATCAGTGATGCCTTTGGTATTGCTGGTGTCCATGGGCGACGATATCCACTTACCATCAGGTAGATCGTCAGCTCGTTTGCCGGCTATTTACATAAAAAAAAAACTAATAAATGCAACGTTTGCAGAAAATGAACATTGAATGGATTGGATAGGCGACCTCCGTAATGGTACTTTAATAATTGTACCTAATATTGTAATTTGTAATAATTGTAATTTGAATATTTGCGTCTAATTTGTCATTAAAACGTTATTGCTACTTGCTACTGTAACTTTGATTTCAATGTTATAAATTAATTTAGCAATAGGTATAAAGTTTATAGAATCGGACAGTTGTACCTTTTTTATTTACCTTAACCTGTCAGAAGAACTTACCCATACCCTAAGAGTCTCTGTCTCTAATACAATACTGAAGGCTTACGAACCTTCACAGTACTAATAAAAACACAACATAGATTTTTATGGAACACTTTCTTTTTATTCACAATGAATTGCATTTATTAAAATAGAAAATATAACATTTATAAATACAAAACTACAAAGAAACTGAAGTCGTCGTTTGATAAAATTAAAATACTGTCGGCAGACAGCCCTAGCGCGCGGCTACTGTCCGCGCGGCTGTAGGCAAGTTTTTCGAGAATCGGCCCGAGTTACGTTACTGTATGTAATAATATTTATACTGTGGTCATAATCTGAGTTGTCATCGCAAGCTGACTGCGGTTAGGAGAGTCGGCCGCAGGCGGGGGGGGGGGGGGGGGGGGGGCGGTCCCGGCGCGCACGGAGACACACACACACACACACACACAGGGCCGCTGTGGGAACAGCCGTCATCATGTCGCTCAGTGGCTGTCATCATCAAATTAGTTACACACAGTTAGTTATCCTCTTTCTAACTGTACTGACTGAACAAAATTTATAAGGTATTATCATCATCATTATCATACACACCCAATTATAGTAAAACTGTAACTTACTTATCGATGTTTGCACATGGAAGATATTTGAGAAAAAAAATATTATTGGAAGTATTTGTATTGTAGACATATTGGAATTCATGGCAAAAATAAAAATGTAGGTGCCACTGTAATTTAAAACCTCTTTTTCAGCGTATACAAATTGTACAATCTTCATGTTATCTTCGGAATTTAAATAGCTTTATAGTATAGGTACTTACACATTAATTAGGATTCATCCCATATTAATAAAGTACGCAGCGAGTTAATTCATAAGCTCGGTCCTTCGAGCCGGATACCAATATTTCACCTCACTTGCCTCGCAGCGGAATTAACTATTAAATTTAATATCACGCGGATTGAAACACCTGAGTGTTTCTATATTTACTTACACGTAAAATCTCAGCGAAATTAATTCTACCCACTCAAATATTCGATTCTAGTTCATTAAACCATCACTAGGCGCCCGCCGTTCGTAAGTGAAATATTCCGTGTAAATTTCTCGGTGAATATCGTTGTAACGTTCATGATATATTAGTGAAAGGCTTGAAGATTAGGCTCATAATAGAGGCCATACTTTACTCGGCAGGATGCCGCTGTGCTCGGAGCTGAGCCGCCCGCGCCAGCCGGTCCGTGCAGTCGCCGGCTCGACATACACCCGCCTTATTTAATAAGCAAACAACAATTTGGTGAGTTTAATGAAAAACTAAATCACTTCTGATACTGGAACATTATCTACAAAATATGTACGAACTGGCTATGTATTGCTAAAGGGGCGTCATAATTTAACATTTTTTAACCGACTTCAATAAAGAAGGAGGTTATCGATTCGTCGCCAAGCTCAAAAATAATAATTAGAGATATGAAACTAAATACCTGAATACTTTGTGCTGGGCCTCCTCCATGATTAATAGAGACAAGTCGTGGCGTCATTATATAGTCGACCGTTAATGGATTGTAGCCGGTAGAGGGTACTCAAGCCATACATAAATAATAATTGACTCGTGGCCAGCGGTGCAGCGTTCTAACGGCTTGGTGAATGTTATGTCAATGTATCGGTGCATTGATCGATGTGCAGTGTGGTGGACGGTGGACGGTGGACGGTGGACGGTGGACGGTGGACGGTGGACGGTGGTCGGTGGACGGTGGACGGTGGACGGTGGACGGTGGACGGTGGACGGTGGACGGTGGACGGTGGACGGTGGACGGTGGACGGTGGACGGTGGACGGTGGACGGTGGACGGTGGACGGTGGACGGTGGACGGTGGACGGTGGACGGTGGACGGTGGACGGTGGACGGTGGACGGTGGACGGTGGACGGTGGACGGTGGACGGTGGACGGTGGACGGTGGACGGTGGACGGTGGACGGTGGACGGTGGACGGTGGACGGTGGACGGTGGACGGTGGACGGTGGACGGTGGACGGTGGACGGTGGACGGTGGACGGTGGACGGTGGACGGTGGACGGTGGACGGTGGACGGTGGACGGTGGACGGTGGACGGTGGACGGTGGACGGTGGACGGTGGACGGTGGACGGTGGACGGTGGACGGTGGACGGTGGACGGTGGACGGTGGACGGTGGACGGTGGACGGTGGACGGTGGACGGTGGACGGTGGACGGTGGACGGTGGTCGGTGGTCGGTGGTCGGTGGTCGGGACACGTCAACACTGATCCCTGTGTTTCATTTACATGGCGGGATGACATGCGAATGATGCACGCGACACATCCTGCTACCAGTATATGTTCCATTACAAATAAACAAAATCAGAATATACAACTATGGGTACATGTTATATATGTTACCGGATATCTGTATAATTCAGCATTCTGTACAATACCTAGCAATGTATAGAATATCTAAAATGTTCAGGTAACGTTTTGAATATTATTTATTTCATACTTCGCCCAGGGATTCTATACAATACTCCATGCGTAATTGGTAATGTGTGTAAAAGACAAAAACAAGCAAGTGGGAGAGGGGCGAGACGTGAGGGCAGGCAGTAAAAGTTTACTTGCCACAAAGGGTTTTGGCTGCCAAACCCGAACTTTGGCATTCTTACATTTAAGCAAGCTTCCAGCTCCGACATATCCTCTGGCCGTATCGGCTAGGTTTGGGATTTCTTCTTGATACATAGTAATGACCTGCTCATGCCTGTTATCTATAGGTACGCAGACGATAGCAGAGTGGTGGTGGAACGTATAAATCTCACAATTTGGGCTGTGTCCGAGTGGGGCACGGCCAATCTTGTAGAATTCTAAGATACGTGTAGGTATATTAAGGCGATATTATCCCAAGAAATGGTATTTTTGAAGGTGTTTTGTTCATAAATGGTACATAATACAATTCTAAAAAAAATATATGTTATTTTACAGTCTTTGTTCTTTCGTTCCCTCATACTTGATACACGATAGCAATTATTTCATTGGATAGAAATAAATCACAAAGTGGGGTCTAATCTGGCATAAAAATGGCGTTTTATTCGCGTTTTAATCGCTTCCAGATAATAAAAAATATACCACAGTATAGGTCCTATAGATACCAATATTTCTTTCTGATCATAATTTGAAATTTTGAAAAACTTCCCTTTCAATTTCTATTTTTTCCCTTTCCACGAGCAACGAAACGCCCGACGCGTTAATTTACTCAATTTTACTCTCGCGCCAGTCGCCTTCGAGGTAGGACCTGTGCTAATCGGCATCGCAGCCGCACGTTGTCGAATTTCCGACACTAATTTTAATTTCGAATTTGGCGCGCGCGCCTTCTGAACTTATATTACGTATTAGGTACTGTCCAAAGTATCCACACTGCTGTAATTTGAAATAATAAAAATTTTTCGTTTTTATACTTTAGTTACTATTATAGTATTTGGGTATTGGTATAAGTCAAGTGCTAATTACACAATTATTATCTAATACTATCCCAAGCCGGATGGGTGTCGTAAAAGGCGACTAAATCCGGCCCGCTGGTGGTAGGGCCCCTCGAGGGATTATATTGGTAATATTGATTTTAAATTTAATACCATTTTACTATTATTATTTCTCCATGGGGTTCGCATGGATAGCTACCACCCTTGAGCATGTGTCAGTCGCCAAACGACTCGTCGTGACGGCTGGGAGCTTGAGAGACAGTTTTCTTTTTTGAAGTTATACCTTATTTAGGCGCGTTATGAAATAAATGGAAAATTGTTTTGAAAAAATGATTATTGAAGTGAAAACTTCTTGAAGTCAAAAGTCAAAAAAGTCGAAAGTCAAAAATGTCAAAAAAGTCAAAAGTCGAAATTCAAAAAAGTCAAAAAAGTCAAAAAAGTCAAAAGTCAAAAAAGTCAAGTCAAAAAAGTCAAAGTCAAAAAAGTCAAAAGTCAAAAGTCAAAAGTCAAAAAAGTCAAGTCAAAAAAGTCAAAGTCAAAAAAGTCAAAAGTCAAAAAAGTCAAAAAAGTCAAAATTCAAAAAAGTCAAAAGTCAAAAGTCAAAAAAGTCAAAAGTCAAAAGTCTAAAGTCAAAAAAGTCAAAAGTCAAAAAAGTCAAAAAAGTCAAAATTCAAAAAAGTCAAAAGTCAAAAGTCAAAAAAGTCATAAAAGTCAAGTCAAAAAAGTCAAAAAAGTCAAAAGTCAAAAAAGTCAAAAAAGTCAAAAAAGTCAAAATTCAAAAAAGTCTAAAGTCAAAAGTCAAAAAGTCAAAATTCAAAAAAGTCAAAAGTCAAAAGTCAAAGTCTAAAGTCAAAAAAGTACAAAAAAGTCAAAAAAGTCAAAAGTCAAAAGTCAAAAGTCAAAAAGGTCAAAATTCAAAAAAGTCAAAAGTCAAAAGTCAAAAAGGTCAAAATTCAAAAAAGTCAAAAGTCAAAAAAGTCAAAAAAGTCAAAAGTCAAAAAAGTCAAAAGTCAAAAAAGTCAAAAAAGCCAAAAAAGTCAAAGTCAAAATTCAAAAAAGTCAAAAAAGTCAAAAGTCAAAAGTCAAAAGTCTAAAGTCAAAAAAGTAAAAAAAGTCAAAAAAGTCAAAAGTCAAAAGTCAAAAAGGTCAAAATTCAAAAAAGTCAAAAGTCAAAAGTCAAAAAAGTCAAAAGTCAAAAAAGTCAAAAAAGCCAAAAAAGTCAAAGTCAAAATTCAAAAAAGTCAAAAAAGTCAAAAGTCAAAAGTCAAAAGTCAAAAGTCAAAAGTCAAAAGTCAAAAAAGTCAAGTCAAAAAAGTAAAAAAAGTCAAGTCAAAAAAGTCAAAAAAGTCAAAAGTCAAAAAAGTCAAAAAAGTCAATAAAGTGAAAAAAGTAAGAAAAGTCAAAGTCAAAAAAGTCAAAAAAGTCAAAAGTCAACAGTCAAGTCAAAAACGTCAAAAAAAGTCAAAAAAGTCTAAAGTCTAAAGTCAAAAAAGGCAAAAAAGTCAAAAGTCAAAATTTGTGGAGTGGAGTGGAGTGGAGTGGAGTGGAATAGTAAAACCTACAATTATCATCTTCCCGAAATTTTACATTCGTCTCATTATCTTGAAAACAAAATTTTTGAAGGTTTCACTTCTAAGTTCTAAAATGTGTGAATGGCACACATTTTAATTTTTTTGTTTTTATTATTTTTTACGTATCTTTAGGTATTTTATTTTAAATTATTCTTATACTTTTTATCATTCTCAACATACTTGTAAAATATCTTATCCAAAGGGTTTGAAGATTTTTGTACGGAACCTGGCATACCTACAAGTCCGCCATTTTGAAAAAAAAGCTCGTTTCGATTTTGAAGTTGGTTACTTTTTGTTAGTATTTAGATGATATTAGTCAATTTTGTATGTAAGTACCTACTTATTTGTAGGTGAACCGATTTTGATGATTCTTTTTTTGATAGAAAGCTGGTGCGTATCATGTGGTTCCACATAAATTTGAGGGAGATTTGACAAGTAGTTTTCGAGTTATTTTGAAGTTGGTTATTTTTTGTTAGTATTTAGATGATATTAGTCAATTTTGTATGTAAGTGCCTACTTATTTGTTATCCACTCACCTTTAGTCTCCACTGGACAGTTTCGTTTCATAAAATTTCAAGTCAGTCTGCACTCACCTCTAGTCTCCACTGGACAGTTTCGTTTCATAAAATTTCAAGTCAGTCTCCACTCAACTCTAGTCTCCACTGGACAGTTTCGTTTCATAAAATTTCAAGTCAGTCTCCACTCACCTCTAGTCTCCACTGGACAGTTTCGTTTCATAAAATTTCGAGTCAGTCTCCACTCACCTCTAGTCTCCACTGGACAGTTTCGTATCATAAAATTTCAAGTCAGTCTCCACTCACCTCTAGTCTCCACTGGACAGTTTCGTATCATAAAATTTCAAGTCAGTCTCCACTCACCTCTAGTCTCCACTGGCCAGTTTCGTATCATAAAATTTCAAGTCAGTCTCCACTCACCTCTAGTCTCCACTGGACAGTTTCGTATCATAAAATTTCAAGTCAGTCACCACTCACCTCTAGTCTCCACTGGACAGTTTCGTATCATAAAATTTCAAGTCAGTCTCCACTCACCTCTAGTCTCCATTGGACAGTTTCGTATCATAAAATTTCAAGTCAGTCTCCACTCACCTCTAGTCTCCACTGGATAAGCTAAAATTATCATTACTCTTATTTTATTACACCTAAAATTCCAATGAATAAATCAAAATAAAGTATACTTACACCCCAACTCAGAGCAGTTACTAATAATAATAATAATAATAATAATAATAATAATAAAACCCTTCCACACTCATACCCCCGCAGTAGGTTACAAGTATTTACCTGTGTCGCGGGTGGCATGTACTACACATATAACACATCACAATAACAGCCATGACACGAGTACAAATATTTATCTGTCACATAAATATTTGCCCCGGCCGGAAATCGAACCCGAAACCCCTCGCTTCGCAGTTCGCAGGCAGGTCCACTACCAACTAGGCTATGTAGGATCTACAGCTACGCACGGGGTCATTAACCTCACAGCCGCGCGCGGCCGGCTCACGGCGTGGCGGTCGAGTTTACACTCAGGGGAGCGGGGTAAAGGGCAGTGAACAAAATGCCTACAACGGTCGAATACGCTCGCCTTAACCGCACGTACCAGGAGCCCGCTCACCCGAGCCCTACTTTTCATAACGTACATTAAGAATATACCGATCGCCTTCAGTTGTTATGAGTTAAGGTAAAAACCCCAACTTTTGGCGGTGCATTGAACCAAAGGCTAAAGCTGCTGCAACGATACATGGAATTCTTGCAAAGTTACGCAAACACTACACCCACCCACCAATGACGTGGAGAGAGTCAAAATTCAAAATATTTTTTTCATATAGGTATCACTGACACATTTTTTAATCTACCAGGTTTTCGGAAAGGTGCTTTGTCGTGGAGGAGGATGGAGGCCGTCGAGAAACTCCTTAGCAAATCTTTTAAAAATTTTAAAAATAAAAATACATTGGTATATATTTTATTACAAAAAAATATCACTAACTTGAACGGAACTGGTTGTAGAGTTGGTCATTTCCACGCGTCTTTGTCATTTAAGTACTCATCTGGTCTTCAAGAAAAGAGTGAATCTTATAGCTCTTACACTATGCCGTCGGCTTTGCCGCATAAAAAAGCCACAAGCCTAATATTAATTCCTTCCTGGCACGAAAAAGGAATATTAAATGTCATTCAATAACTAAAAAGAAGCATTGCTGGTAATTAAAATGTTTCCAAGGGCCTTTATATTTCTCGGGATATAAAGTTTTGTAATATAATATGACATGATGTAATTAATATACCTACCCAATTACCTACATCGATGCCCGGAGAGACAAACAGACATAGTTATAAATAATAATTTAAAAAAATATTTTTGAGTTCTAACTGGTTGTTTAAGTGCCCCTATTCGAAATTTAAAAACAATATTAAATGTACAGAAAACCATCCCTTTCAGTTTTATCAATTTAGTGCTCCCTAATCGAAACTTTGAAAAATATTCATTTTATTTAAGTATAGTGAGTTAAACAAACACAACATGCACATGTATCATCATCACCATGTGTTCTACCAGACTGATGTTGCTATCCGGCATTGAGCCGATTTCTGCGGCACATGCCGCCAGCAAGATATCCGCAAAATATGTCGCCATGGCTTCATACAGCGCGGGATGATGGCGGCATAGTGTGTAGGAGCCATTAGACTGCATCTCCGCTTACCATCAAGTGGGATTTCGGTCGAGCATTAATTTAAAATGTATAAAAAAATATAACAATTTGTTTTGAGTGTGTTTATAAGTAAATTCTTAATTCCAACCTCCATCCAAGTTGACTACACATACCCAAATCTATTAATTTTATTCATTGCCGGTGGACCTGCAGGTATTCTGTACAGTAGATGGGAAACGTATACTTTACCTAGGTAAAGTATGAATGGTGAATAATATTAATATCATTTAATACATTGCCAAAACGACCCAGGTATTATACACATTGCCTAGGGATTGTGCTGAATACCTGCATTATACAGATATCCGGTAACATATACAATAGTAAGTACTTTTACGATCTTATTTTTATTGCTCTACGTAAAAGAATAAGTTACTTTAAATTTTAACTCAAAACAAATTAGTTTAGACACGTACTACACGGAAGACGCTGGTCCCCGGACTCCCCGGCGCGGCGGTGGGCCGGGTGCCGGAGTGTTGACCCAAGCTGAAGTTACTTCGAGTTATTATTTCTTGAAATTTCCTGTTATTCTTCCAGACCTAGTACTGTTACTTGAAATGAAATGACAGCAAAAATTTTACAAGAGCTTTATTCATTAAGTGTAGTTATACTGGTTGTAAAATAATGATTAAATTCAACGCAACATTTTCTTTATTATGTATAATATTGTAGTCATCCATACCTCAATTACCTTTACAGTCCCACTACTAGACTCTCCTAATTTGTAATCAAGTCTGTCTGTCTGACCAAATCGTTATGCACCTATACGAGTATAAGGCTAGGCATAAGAATAACTAAAGACTGAAATGAAAACACTTATTTTGTATTATATTCATTGATACGTTACTTGTATCAAGCAAGCAGCGTTTGTCTGTGTCATCAGTGATAGTCTGACTACCACCAGACCAGACCAGACCAGACCACCAGTTACCCACTTATGGAAAGTTATATATAGGGTCATGACTCCAGTAAATGAACACTTAAGCAACTAGAGAACTTCAAAAAATAATTACTATATGTTTCCTCTAATGGATACAGCCCATAGATAGTTTTTGGTCTAAAGAATACATTCAAAAATAAGGTTTAAGTTCGTTTTACCATGTATGATGAACAGTTTTTTAGATACTTCGCAATAAACAGAGAAATACCCCAAAACCCTAGTGAATGAACGGAATTTTCTAGTGAATGAACAAAATAAAACTAGTGAATGAACATAATTTTTCTTTCATTAATTACGTGACAAAATGTTTAATATTGTAGTAAATGCCGGCAAAAAATCAACATCGTATTCAAAAATATTCAATATTTTTATAGAAATATAAAAAAATAACAAAATAAACCACAAACTTAACGTTAATTCTATACGCCTTCATAGGTTTCACAGGCTACGTTAATATGTTTTGTAAAAAGACATAATATTTATATTAAACTTTGAGCAATTTAATACTTAATTAACTAGGTAACTTTAAACTGCTTGAACAATGAATGTTAAAACAAACTTAATTTAAACTTTAATCGGCTACAAACATAACATAGTATATTTAAACATCTTCAAACTTTACTTAAATTTTAATCAGCCTCATTAATAACAAAGTATCATATTATTATCCACTAAAATCACAAAAATCTGTCTCAATATAGGTACATCTAGCCTCGTAACAGTTTCAATTGTTTGAAATGATGAGTATTATTATTTATTCTATATCTCTAAACGAAACATCATGAAAAGAGATCAAGCCACGCCTGGAATATTCAGGTTCACTTAACACACGTTCTATGTCCTTAAAATCAATTTCTGACACATCAGGTACTTGTGGTTTCACAAAGCTAACAATGTTATCAATTACGGATTTTTTTCTAAGAAAATCTATCTTGCATTTCTGTTCCTCATCATTCACCGTAAGAACTTTGCTCACATAATGTCGGGTTCTTTTTTCTGTTTTGAATTTAGCCATCACATATTTCCCGTGAAAATCTATCGATGACACTACAGACTCATCTATTTCAATTTCATCATTTGGCTTATGTTTATTTACCTTACGTGTTTTTGGATAGTTTCCAGTGTTCTCTTCATAACGCTTTCGTAAAAGCTTTTCTTCTTTCTTTGTCTTTTTGTTTTCTTTTGCTTCCTGTTTTCTTCTTTTTTCATTTTCTTTCTCTTCTGCTTTCCTCTTTTTTTATTGCTTTTCTCTTCTTCTTTTGATCTCTTTTCTTCTTGCATCGTTTCTATATGTTTTTTGTATCTTTGACCAGTTAATCCAAATGGCATGGGATGAGATTTTTTTATGTTGCGTGTTTTCTTGGCCGAAGTGACTGTGGGGTATCTTAAAAAACTTCCTATTTTATTACAGTGTACTCCCTGCTCAGTTTCATTTTCAGTGATCGTATACGCATTAATAGGAACAACGTTTTCAATTTCTGGATGACTTTTAGTAAAAATTACAGGTGCAGAAGATGTAGAAGGTGCATTGCTTGGATATGATTCCGTTCTGATTTCTAACGTTGTGCTAGCTAGTGGAGTTTCGTACCATGGAAGAGGAATTACGGTTGGCAGGTTTAATTCACTATTAATTATAAAGTCTACTATTTCGCTGGTTTCATTTAAATCTTTAATATATTCCGAACAATTAGAAATGTTATTAAAATCAATCAAATCAGTCACATTAGCAACTGTTAAATTAGACAGATATTGAGTATAATCTACTATTTCGGAATTATTAACGGATTCGATTCTTTCTTGAATTCTGCGTTAGATGAAGATTGTTGTAAAGAAGTTGACGTATTAGATAAATCAAAACTATTACTTGGATATAATGAAAAATGTTTGTTCATTCACTGGATTTTAAAAACCAATAAATGAACATACCTGTCCCAATACTGGCCAAAAGGTCAGGCATCCATTTATAACATAACTCCCAAAACACGGACCTTATAGCATTAAAATAAAATACATTTTTTAACAAAAATTGAAATTGACGATGACCCAGTGAATGAACGGCCGTTCATTCACTGGGTTTCAGACTAGTTTTAGTTCCAATGCTGGGACACTTAATAATTTACTGTAACTGGCTAAAATTCCAACTAAATTGATTTGAAATACAATATTAATCATTTCTATTATATTATTAAACAAATAACTTCACGAAAATACTGCAGTTATGGTTACAATCTCAAATCAAAAATGAGTCCTCATACCTGAACTGTAAATTCTGGCTCGAACAAATTCTCAGTTTTTTTTAACAGACTACTTTAGACGCTCACCATTTTGAAATGAACAGTGTCATTAGAAATTAATGTAGCTATCAAAGTACGAGATAGAGTTGCCATAATGAAAAAAAATACTCTGTTTGGTAGAAACGCCCTAATTTCTTATTTTTTGGAAAAAACTGCGTTTTGTTCATTCACTGGTGGGTGTTCATTCACTGGAGCACTTACCCTACTTTCATTCTGTATAGAAATGCGTCTCGTTGCGTTCCGGACACAGCAATCGAGGCTAATTTTAAATTATATTCGAACACGATTGAAAATGGTTGTTAAACAAATGAAGTCACGTTTTACGTCGAAAATCCGTCGCAAAATCGATTCACAATCGTTTTAGAATGTTTGCTCTATCCAAAGTGGAATTATCGAGTTATGATACCCGCGGATCGGGTAACATCGCCAACAGAACAATTTTCAAGTTAATATTCATGAAATTCAAATTGGATATATACCGATGACTGTTGGGGCTTTTGAGGGGATTTTCTGTTCAAAATTACGTCTTAATTACTGATTCTTTGTGAAGAACGCCATTATAAATAAATGTATATAGTTTTAGGTATGCTAACTACCGAGTACACGTTTCAAGAATTATCCCAAATATAGATTCCAATTTTAATCAGGTCAGAAGTTATTCTTCGCAGAATAGTAGTAATTAATAATAAAGATTTATTATATTAATGTACCTAGTAATACTTGCTGGAGGTAATCTATCTACTTGCTATAATAATATTTAGGTATCGCGCTTCAAAACATTATTAACTACAGAAATACTTCTTTTTAGGGTTCCGTAGCCAAATGGCAAAAAACGGAACCCTTATAGATTCGTCATGTCTGTCTGTCTGTCTGTCTGTCTGTCTGTCTGTCCGTCCGTATGTCACAGCCACTTTTTTTCCGAAACTATAGGAACTATACTGTTGAAACTTGGTAAGTAGATGTATTCTGTGAACTGCATTAAGATTTTCACACAAAAATAGAAAAAAAAACAATAAATTTTGGGGGTTCCCCATACTTAGAACTGAAACGTTTGGGGTACAAACATACGTGTGGGGTATCTACGAATAGGTCTTTAAAAATGATACTGAGGTTTCTAGTATCATTTTTTTCTAAACTGAATAGTTTGCGCGAGAGACACTTCCAAAGTGGTAAAAAGTGTGTCCCCCCCCCCCTGTAACTTCTAAAATAAGAGAATGAAAAAACTAAAAAAAATATATGATGTACATTACCATGCAAACTTCCAACGAAAATTGGTTTGAACGAGATCTAGTAAGTAGTTTTTTTTAATACGTCATAAATCGTAAACCGCAATTTACCTCGATCAAAGTTACAACGAACTTCAAGAACTTTTATATTATGTTACTTGCTGCTACGGAACCCTTCATGGGCGAGTCCGACTTGCACTTGGCCGCTTTTTTATTTATAACATGACTGTGGAGATAAAGATAGTGGTCAGGTGGAAGTGAACAACTTCAATATAATAATATACCTTCTGCGTCAAACTCGCGGCAACATTACATCGTCTCGTCGCGGTATCACCTTTATCGAATAAACAGCACACCACATGGATCCAGTTTATTTCAAAGAGTAATACGAGCTACTACAAACGACACTCAAAAAGTGGAATTTATTTTATTTGTCCAGAGCACGCTGCGGCTCCGCTGCGGGACTTGAACAATAGCTCGGCCAGTGGGCCCTTTAAAGCTTTATAACACTCGTAGTTTATTATTTTTCATTAAAATATAACTACAATATTAATTTCATATATTTTAATTGTGAAACATGTGACGAACACCGTCATGAATACACCCAGGCAAAAAAAAATGTTAGTTTCACAAAAAATACTTTCATAAAAATAAAATGCTATCAAAAACATAACTTGTAAAAAACCCAAGTCTCGCAACTCAGTTCTTCTACCGTAAAAAGTTGTGAGATCCATGTAATACCAAGTCGGTTAATTTATTCAGTTCCTACTTAAGGTTCCTTCTGTCTTAAGTTATTACGTAATTAGCTAACCTAACAAGTAACAACATCTTATAGTGACCATATCAATATTAAAAATCTTTTATGTTTTAAATAAATAGATCGACTTGACCATCGCACGAAAACACAATGTATCTCACAAGTAATATCTACCTACATATTATATTTGTTTAGTGCGATTGCCAAGTCAATCTATTTATTTAAAACATAAAAGATTTTTAATATTAATATGGTCACTATAAGATGTTGTTACTTGTTAGGTTAGCTAATTATTACGTAATAACTTAAGACAGAAGGAACCTTAAGTAGGAACTGAATAAATTAACCGACTTGGTATTACATGGATCTCACAACTTTTTACGGTAGAAGAACTGAGTTGCGAGACTTGGGTTTTTTACAAGTTATGTTTTTGATGGCATCTAATCTGGGGGCACGGCAGTGCCCCCGCCAAGTCGAGCAAAAAAGCGGCACGGCCGTACCATCCTTTTCTCGAAGCAATTCAGGCCATTTTCGACCCCCTATAACTTCCTTGTGGATAAAGCTAGAAGTCTGAATTTTCAGCTACCAAGCAGTCATGGTATAAACACGCTATATTTCAAATTTCATTCAATTTGATTCAGTAGTTTTAGAATTATAACTAGTCAAAGTTGCTTAATTTCGTCACTCACTGACTGACCGATCATCAAAACTCTAAGGCACTTCTAGCAGACATAGAAGCTTCAAATTTGGAACACAATTAGTGTTTAGTGTATAGATCAAGGAAAAACTAAAATATTATGCAATTTCCCTCCAGTTTTCTAGATATATCAACTGCATAAATAACTTTGTAATCCTATATAAAGGTATAGGATTACAAAGTTACATTTGCAGTTAATGAATCACTGTACCTGTTTATCAAAGTTACATTTGCAGTGAATGAATCAGTGTACATGTATATAATATGTGTAGATAGGTACCTAGATATAATGGAATAATAGGTGTAGATAGGTACCTAGATATAATTATGTTCAAAGATAACTTGTAAAAGGAAAAAAGTAGGACTATCTACAAAAAGAAATGAGATGCCATCAAAAACATAACTTGTAAAAAAACCCAAGTCTCGCAACTCAGTTCTTCTACCGTAAAAAGTTGTGAGATCCATGTAATACCAAGTCGGTTAATTTATTCAGTTCCTACTTAAGGTTCCTTCTGTCTTAAGTTATTACGTAATTAGCTAACCTAACAAGTAACAACATCTTATAGTGACCATATCAATATTGAAAATCTTTTATGTTTTAAATAAATAGATTGACTTGGCAATCGCACTAAACAAATATAATATGTAGGTAGATATTACTTGTGAGATACATTGTGTATTCATGCGATGGTCAAGTCGATCTATTTATTTAAAACATAAAAGATTTTCAATATTGATATGGTCACTTTAAGATGTTGTTACTTGTTAGGTTAGCTAATTACGTAATAACTTAAGACAGAAGGAACCTTAAGTAGGAACTGAATAAATTAACCGACTTGGTATTACATGGATCTCACAAGTTTTTACGGTAGAAGAACTGAGTTGCGAGACTTGGGTTTTTTTACAAGACTCGTCCTATTACTGCAAAAACCGCCAATGTGACTTTCTGTCAAAATCGTTTTTTTTAGGCCTTAAGAATAAGCTTTTTAATACCTACAAACTGGTAAAACCAATATTTCGTTACGATCCTCCATTACAAAGATAGCTTTTACGTAACGTAACATATCACTAATTTAATAACATTTACGTACAGGCAAAAACTGAAATGTGTTTTATAATGCAACGATTCATATTTTTATGTCCATGTAAAAACTATAACTAGCCTATTATGGTTTTTTGCATATTTAATATAATACAGATATAAATCTCAATATATATAAATTACGTGTCACGTTGTTTGTCCGCGATGGACTCCTAAACTTCTTACCCGATTTTAATCAAATTTGCAAAGATAGGATAGCTTACATCTCATGATAAAAAAAAAACCTTTTGACAGAACGAAGTCTGTCCGGGCAGCTAGTATAATATAAATATAATACAGTAAAAAACTTCTACGTTCATTTTAATCAACCACTAACTGACTATTATTGCCCTTTTAGCCAGTAAATAACTAACGGTTAGTCTACTTTAACATCATGCAACAAGTTATATTTTTAATTTGTATTAATTAATATACAAACTAATAAATTTAAAAATACCCCTGAAACCATTCATATTCAGCGGTGTTAAAGCACCATATGTAAGGAATCCCGAAATGTTGTGCAGGTAAAACCGTATATCTTTTCAATAAAATAAAAATAACTCGAAAACTTGCTATTTTTTTTAATTGTCCTGTTGCTTGTAGGTAAATTATATATCTAATAAATTCGTTTTAAGTTGGTTTTTAGATATTGATGCCTTTGGACAAGAAATAAACAAGATTATATTTGTACAGGAAAAAACAGTTATATGGCAGACTATATTTTTTTAACGTTATTTTAATGTATTTTAAACACAGTCTACATGCATTGTGCAATAAAATAGCAAACAAGATAACATAGGTTTTAGCTTTTTTTTAAATACAATGCATCTTTTTAACATCATAAAATATAAACAAGTATTCAAACTTTCAATTGTCGATTTCTCAGAACGCGTTTTTTGCAGATTGTCGGTATTTGCAGTAATAGGACGATTAGTTATGTTTTTGATGGCATTTCTTTTTGTAGATAGTCCTACTACTAGGTACTATCTAGGTACCTATCTACACCTATTATTCCATTATATTATATATGTACACTGATTCATTCACTGCAAATGTAACTTTGTTATACAGGTACAGTGATTCATTAACTGCAAATGTAACTTTGTAATCCTATACCTTTATATAGGATTACAAAGTTATTTATGCAGTTTATGTATCTAGAAAACTGGAGCGAAATTGCAAAATATTTTAGTTTTCCCTTGATCTATACACTAAACACTAATTGTGTTCCAAATTTGAAGCTTCTATGTCTGCTAGAAGTGCCTTAGAGTTTTGATGATCGGTCAGTCAGTGAGTGACGAAATTAAGAAACTTTGACTAGTTATAATTCCTAAACTACTGGTTCAAATTGAATGAAATTTGAAATATACTGTCTTTATACAATGCCTGCTTGGTTTCAAAAAAATCAGGTTTCTAGCTTTATCCACAACGAAGTTATAGGGGGTCGAAAATGGCCTGAATTGCTTCGAGAAAAGGATGGTACGGCCGTGCCGCTTTTTTGCTCGACTTGGCGGGGGCACTGCCGTGCCCCCAGACAAACGTCTCTGTATGGACTCAATCCGGTCCTTGTGAATCTGGTAGTTAGGATTCTAAATAACAGAGTAGTATTCGATTTTACTTCTAACTAGAGTAGTATACAGTAGCTTGCTGGTGCTTACATTCTTAAATTCTTTGGAGTTCCTGAATACGAAGCGTACGTTGCGTGCGGATTTACATTATGTTTTCGACATGATAAATAAAGTTTAATTTGGAGTCGAATATTATGCCTCTCTCTCTGTTGATGTTGGAGCTTAACACCATTAATTAGGTTTGCTAATTATATTAGGTAGGATTATCTGGTCCGGCACCTTTCCGTGGATCAAGTCTTTTTAGTTTTTTTAAATACTTCTAAGTGTGTAAAATGTACTGTGCACAGAGAACCTCGTACGATCGACTGGATGAGGTCGTTGTTGGGAGGAATAATGCAAGATTACAGACGCTCGCTCCATCAGTATTCAGTAGCCACTTGATCTCCCAGACCCATAGTAGAGGGTTTTTTTCAAATTTTTGAGATGCATCCAGAAATATTTAGGGTTTTTGATAGATTTGCCTGTATGATTTGGATATATTTTTATAGTCTGTCTTAAATTAGTCTATACAAATAATCACGGAGCGATTCAAACGCTTCGATTGGGAACCAAAAGTTATGAAAATGGAGAAAAGAAAGCTACAAAAACATTATTATCTCTGTAAAACATAAATTCAATAATACCAACATACTTCCCGGTATACGGAGCTATCGATAAACATTTTCTTGTTGTTGCCAAAACACCCGGAATCGGGAGAGACCTCGTATTTCCTTTAGTAAAAAATTTAGTGACGTTATTTGGCGGATGGTCCCAGCGGAAATATTGGTCCTACGTGATAAATGGGATCTGAACTGAGACCCACAAATGTACGCCACTGATGTATAGACTGGAGCGACTTTGTTTTATTGCTCGCCTGTCAAATCTGTCGCACGTCAATGTGGGGAATAAACAGCCGACAACCGCGGCACGGCGGAGTCCTACGTCAAGTATTAATATTACTGTTATAATAAAACGACGAGCAATTTGAGTTCGCATTGAAAGGTTTTTTTCCATATATTATACTTTGATACATTCAAATCGTCGTTACGAGGGCAATAAGATTTTGACATTAAGCTCTTTGTAGCAATTTTCAGGGGTCTTATGTAAACTTTTACGTTAGATGTCGTAACCTACTGTTAAAAGTTGATATTAGTTTAAGCTCTATTTGAAGGTTGACGACTTCGACCTCGTGCTTTTGACTTGTTCTGTCCCCATCACACTGTCCGCGTGTAGCTGTAAAAGCAAATATGGCCAACAAGAACTCTGAATTCGAAGAATTTATGACAAAATATGTAGTTAAAAAAAAACTAAAAAACACGCTTTTATATAAAATCCAACTAAAAAATTGAAAATTGAATTAAGAATCGTAAAACCCAGTAAAAAGTCATGAGCGTTATGAAATATTATAATAACACACAAAAAACCGTGCAAGTGCGTGTCAGGCCACATGCTAACATAGCCGTAGCAGTTTTCCTTGTAAATTCATCACATAAACTATTTTTGAGAATTTTTTCACTTGTCCAACTCCAACCGGCAGGGGGGGGGGCACTTGACTCTAACCAAAATTAGCACTTTCAAGCCAAATATTTCACAAACGGACCCCTAATTCCAAAAATAATCTTAAAATACACTAGGGTCTCGGCGCTTTGCTTCGGACCGACGGATGGACGGATGGACAGGACGAATCTATAAGGGCGGAACCCTTATTTCTTTTCAGAACCCTAAAAATACAGTCAAATTAAGAACCTCCTCCTTTTTTGGAGTGGGTTCATAATCTAAATTTTACTAAGTAACAAAAAATAACCGACTTCAAAGTTAATCAAAAACTACTCGTGAGATCTCGTTCAAATTTACGTGGGACAACATGACAAGCACCAGCTTTCGATTAAAAAAGAATCATCGAAATCGGTTGGCATGATATTGAGTTATTCGTACATTTGTCGCGCATTTGTACATACTTAATACAAATTTAAGACTTACATATATGGTTTTCTCATGGATTCCATTGTTAGATCTCAAAATAAATTTATGTGGGACCACATGACAGGCTCCGGCTTTTGATTAAAAAAAGAATCATCAAGATCGGTTCGCCCAGTCCAAAGTTCTGAGGTAACAAACATAAAAAAAATTAAAATGTGTGCAATTCACACGTGTTAGAAGTGAAACCTTCAAAAATTTTGTTTTCAAGATAATGAGACGAATGTAAAATTTCGGGAAGATGATAATTGTAGGTTTTACTACTCCACTCCACTCCACTCCACTCAACTCAACTCAACTCAACTCAACTCAACTCAACTCAACTCAACTCAACTCAACTCAACTCAACTCAACTCAACTCAACTCAACTCAAGTCAGTCTCCACTCATTTTTAGTCTCCACTGGACAGTTTCGTTTCATAAAATTTCAAGTCACCCCCGTACTAAAGAAGTTTTCACTTCAAAAATACAGTCGAATTGAGAACCTCCTCCTTTTTTAAGTCGGTTAAAAAGCGTTTGACTTAACGTACTTGTTTATACATTTGAGCCACTGTGCAATTATTTCTCAGCATTTTTAGGATACTTGCTTCAGAGCGATTGAAACGTTACACAAGAATTATGTTTCCTTTTTGGGGGTGGCATCAACAGCTGTTTAAAAGGTGGTTAAAAAAAATTCTGATTTACAAAGTAGATAAGTAGGTATAGTATAATGTAAGTATAGTATAGTATAAAAGTAGTTTCCGTAAAAAGAATCACGTTATTTATAACTAAACAATGAAAAAAACGAGCTCTTTTATAGGACGAAGTATGTTATCAGAAATATTGGTTGAAGGAATGTTATTGTAGTGTAGGCTCGGGTATTGTTTCACGGCGCGCCTGTCAAATCTATCACAAGTCTTTGTTTCACGGAATGCCCAATGCTGGTCCAGTCCTCCCGTAGAACACTAGGACAGAGCCATTCTGTCCGCCGCCGGCCGCCGCGGTATTGTGTACCGGCATTCATGTTGTTCATTGACTAGGCCGCGTTCCAAATATTCTACACATAGTCTTACGTTATTTTTCAAAGTTTTTTTTTTTCTTACGTTATTTTATATTATAGCTAGACAAAATGGTACAGAATGATGAGGAGTAAAAATAGATGGAGCCCATTTATCTGTGACTAACTGCGAGTAAGCTTGAATTCCCTTGGTGTTCAATGGTTACAGTAACAGTTGGCCTGAAAAAGTCATTCCATGTGTAGTAGTTGTTGTACTTACGTGCTCCGTAATATTTGGATATAGTGATATGGTTGACTTGCATTAGCTCGTTACGTCACCAGTGGTAGGGGAACACGTCTGCCTGCGTCTACGGCTGTCTCGTGACTGACTCAGTGTTGCCCCACTACCCGTGCTCTCGAGATAACATGATTACTGCTATAACCATAATAGCAGTACAAACACTACATCCCTTCCTTATTAAAATCTTTATTTAATATGGAGCCCGATCCACAGTCGACTCTGCAGTTGATCGCAACTCAAGCCTTCAAAGGCCACTCCACGTCTATACCATTCAATATTCCAGTTACTTAGACAAACACATTTGTAACACGCACTATATGTATGAAGCAGGCTACGGTTTGTAAACTTGAGCCTTCTGGGTGCCTTCACTAACCTCAACAAACTCAAACTGTCATATGCATGCTTCGTATAGAATTACTTATGTAGATTATACTTTCACTGCAATTATTTTAAACATTGAAACAACACCTGAGACTTTTTTCGTCTTACACCTTTCCCATTCGCACCCGTTCTCCTTCTATCTTTATTAAATAATAATTATTTACATCACCTCTTAGCTTTTCATACTTCCCTCTTTCTTCTCTCTTTGATCAAGATCGCCAAGTTATTAGGTTTCATACCAACATTCAAACAAACCTCGTCATTTCTGTCTTTAAATAGACAACTTACTGGTAAAACAAACACAGGAAATATGAGAAACTCGATGAAAATTTATATTATTACTAAAAGTGGTTTACTGTCAACAACAGATTACGTACAGCTTACAACCTGCTTTCGTTTTTTAAAGACTAAAGTTTTACTTGCGAGACAATCCTCTTATATACGTAATATAAACTAGGTCCCACCGACGACCATAACACGCCAACCATGGCTAGACTCGCAACAGGAATTTCCTTTATTTAGGCGTCCTTCCTGAATGGACGGATCCAACGGATCCCAACGGACCCAACGGTGTCACATATGAATCAGACACTGCCGATACCAATCATTCACACACCAGTCATTCATTGAAATACCTCGTCTATTCATTATCTTTATTCTACATCTCAACTCCATCACGCCAAATAACTAATATGTTTACAAAATAACTACATTTTGTATGGTTTTCAAAGTTATGAGGGCCCATACTGCTGTCTAGTCAGTAATGATTTCAATTTCAAGAGGTCCATACACACTTTAGTTACTATGATTTCAAATCATGGGACCTATACTGCCGTCTAGTCAAGTAATGTATGTATGATTCTAAATTTCATGAGGTTACTACTTCCATCAAGTCAATGTATCAATCTCAATTTCATGAGGGCTCATACTGCCGACAACTCAGTAATGTATGATTTCAATTTCATGAGGGCTCATATTGCCGACAGCTCACTTCAATTCAGTAAAGTATGATTTTCAATTTCATGAGGGCTCATACTGCCGACAACTGAGTTGCGTATGATTTTCAATTTCATGAGGGCTCATACTGCCCACAACACAGTAACGTATGATTTTCAATTTCATGAGGGCTCATACTGCCCACAACACAGTAACGTATGATTTTCAATTTCATGAGGGCTCATACTGCCCACAACACAGTAACGTATGTTTATGTTAAGCAAAACTAAACTTCATTATTATTGGTTGATTTTACTCTGATTTCTATGACTCTTCGAGATAGAGTGCCTTTTAAATTTTACTTTCATTGTAACTTTAGCTTGAATACAATTTTTTCTTTAACTCTGAATTTAACTAAAAACACAGAATAAATAATAGTATTTATAAATAATTATAGAAGGTGCACTAAGAAAAATTCCGAAAAATCATTTAAATAAATAGTGACTCTGGCTCCAACGCAATAAAGTGTAATTCTGATCGCACAGTGCTAATCAAAACGCGTAATGAGTTGCCTTCCTTTCTAACACTGTCGCTTATCCTCTCTGGCAATGTCAGGGTTGCCTTTTTTGAAAGAATAAAATTAATCTGAAAGTTTATTTTTATGTGTTACACATGTATTATTATATATGTGTAAACGATAATTAAATATATATCAGTTCGGACTTGATTATTTAACATCTTACCGAAAAACACGCATCAATAATAATACACACACATGTAGTACTCCGTGTCACAAAAGGTATGTACGTTAATTGGTATCGTAAGGCATTTGCTGCCTAATACACAATCATTTACGATTTACGATTTCATGTAGGTTCGTACTACCTGACACACACAATTATGCACGATTTACAATTTCATGTAGGTTCGTACTACCTGACACACACAATTATGCACGATTTACAATTTCATGTAGGTTCGTACTACCTGACACACACAATTATGCACGATTTACAATTTCATGTAGGTTCGTACTACCTGACACACACAATTATGCACGATTTACAATTTCATGTAGGTTCGTACTACCTGACACACACAATTATGCACGATTTACAATTTCATGTAGGTTCGTACTACCTGACACACACAATTATGCACGATTTACAATTTCATGTAGGTTCGTACTACCTGACACACACAATTATGCACGATTTACAATTTCATGTAGGTTCGTACTACCTGACACACACAATTATGCACGATTTACAATTTCATGTAGGTTCGTACTACCTGACACACACACTCACGCACGATTTACAATTTCATGTAGGTTCGTACTACCTAACACACACATTATAGTTATTGCAATAAGTACATTATGCACCAAAATTTATGACCTATCAAGTCCATCAAATTACTCACGTCAACAATCCTTCAGGCAGGTAAGTACTTAATTATGAGTTTATGACCCCCGAAATCAACCTAAGTAGATCAATAATTGGTAGCGCCATTATAGCTAATTAGATTAGATTACCAAACTTTAATTGTAATCTATTAAAATTATTAATTACTAAGGTCATAGCATTGGTATAATCTGCAAATCTGTTTAAAGAGGACTTCTCGATTTATAACTAAATACATCCAGCTTAATAAATATTTTTTGGACGTCAGGAGAGTTTCTCCTTCACGATTTTTGTGGAATTCTGTCAAAACCAAGGCTCGGCTTCTCCAGGGCTATGAATTTACTACAGCATATCAAATCGTGCGTCTTCAAAAGGGCGCTTTCCTCAGGCTACAATAATAAATAGCAACATTTTAAACATTGCTGCACCCATTCGAACAAATACAATTATTGTTCTCAATTTAAAAATAAAAACTTACTCCTTTTGTGCACGAATAACTCAATAATAAATATATAATATGATTTCCGTGACAAAACTTAGTTTAATCACAGTAACAACACAAGAACGCGTCTAGCTCGCAAGCGCTTTTGACCCTCACTGCCTCAATAGATTCTATAAAATTCAACACAAAAACTAAATTAGAAAAATAAAATTGTCTCATCGCGAAGATTTGAATTTCGGTATCGTGGCTTGTATAATGGTTCCTAATAGGAACGATGATAGGAACTTCCTATCATCTCCCAATACGCAATGATATTCAAAATATAGATACGTTATGCCCTTATAAACCAACCAAGAACTCCGTTCTGAAAAGAGCCACAACACACACACACGCCCATCCTTTGCTCCACTACACCAATCACATTGGTACAATACACGAGGGCATTCTAACGCTGTATGTCAAATGTCAAGCACTTCTGACCACAACAAAAGCGTCATGTGTTAACAGAGCGACCACGACCATAACGGTCAATTACCCGCTCCCGCGCTCCTCATCGTCGGCGCGCCAGTGACACATCCACCATAGAACCCTAACGATGTTGCTATTCTTATGACGGAATAAATGTTTCTTTCCTTCTTACGCTACCGCCCATCAAACCGACTTTATTTATGATTACCCACATTATGTTATTATATTTTCAGCCGTGTAGTGCAGCCGTGATAGTCAAATACCAAAGGAAAGACTGCTAAAGAATCACAAAGAACTTACAAGCTGAAATAGGGACCCGGCGCCGCAACGTTAAATTACGTTAACCGTATTACAACAGCTTGTGATAGTTTATGTATATTATTTTCAAAAGAAATACAAGTGCATGGCTGCATGTATACCAAGGCGGCTAGGCATGTATGTATGTTTGATACTGCCAATGCAATACTTTCATAACAGAACATAATTTTTATCAAACAACTTCAGTTCCGTTTTTTATCAGAATTCATATCAAAACGACTGCAATTATTTCAGTTTATCATACCTACACATGTACTTTGTAACTAAAGCAAAACTACGTTTGAATGAAACCCAGGACCTGCGTAGAATATAACTAATAGTCATAAAAACAGCTAATTTTATTGACAATTACCCTTACTGTTATAGTTTTATGGCCGTGAAGAAGCAAACTCACTCTCAACAATTAAACTTAACTTGCATGTGCGGCCATCTATAATGGTAGCAAAATCTATACTTTATAAAGCCGAAGAGTGCTAAATAAACAGCTAGTCCTAAATAAATTTCACTAATTTAGGGAACCCTTTTATTCTTGAATATTTTAAAGTCCCTACTCCTTTATTTAAGTTCATAATTTGTATAATGTTATCTCCTTTTTAGTACTAAGTGTTGTTGTGCAACACACACACGCGAGAATGGATGCCGGACACCATTCGCACATTTAAAACAAAAAATGGCGCTTTACAAAATAGTAGTTTTTCAGTATAGCCATTCAAAGTTTTCAACTCAACATTGCGATCACTATCTATGAAGAAAACTGAAATATATCGTTGCAATTAGCCTCTCTCGTCAGTTCGCCCAACCTACTTTTAGTTAGGCACTAAAAACATGCTAGTAAATAAGTAGTTATTCAAAAAAATATATTCAGAAAAAGTCCCGCATGATGCCACTTTTTCTCATTGGCACACATACGCAACCTTAACCAAACACGCGGCACCACACGCAATACTCCATTTATGTAGCAATCCCTCCAACAGATCGATACTGTGCATTGAGGTATAAGTATACATAGAGAAGACATCTCGAACAAAATGTGTGTCCCCGCCGGGAGGTTCTATTTTCAAAATTGAGCCCCTGTTCTCCTTCCAAAATCGAACGAATCCATTGGACATTGAAGCCGCGCGGCGTCAATTCATTGGAACACACATTGTGCTCGCGGTGTCCGTTCTATACGCTAGTAATAATACTTCAATGATACTGTGTATTATATTTAAAACGACACAGCTAAACACTAAATATCACTTCTTATTTAAAAACAAAACCTGTCTCGCTATCACTTTCAGCTAAATAAGTGACACTATATCCAAAATGTCATTTATGTTATTATTACTTCAGTAGCGTGAATTACGCTTATAACACAAAATGCCACTTTTTACTCACCGCACAGTTGTTTTTTACAATGTCAATCAATGCCATTTTTCAGAAAACAAAGGGAATTGTGTAGGTAGCGGTAATGGCGGCAATTTTTATACCTAATTAGAGAGAGAACTTCGATAATTATGATGATTTTGCTCAATACGTTATTTAAAGTTATAGCACACCTAAACAAATTCTCGAGTTAACTATTCGGCACTAATATTAACATTCGTCTGTTGATTATTTCTTGCATCGACGTGTTATTTTCCCTTCAACTCTTCCTTTATCAACACAAAATAAAATATTTATTGCACTGACCTTTTGACCTCGTCGCCATTATGTAGTAGTTGTTGTACTTACGTGCTCCGTAATATTTGGATATAGTGATATGGTTGACTTGCATTAGCTCGTTACGTCACCAGTGGTAGGGGAACACGTCTGCCTGCGTCTACGGCTGTCTCGTGACTGACTCAGTGTTGCCCCACTACCCGTGCTCTCGAGATAACATGATTACTGCTATAACCATAATAGCAGTACAAACACTACACCATGCAAGATGGAATTTCAGCAACATCATCTCGCTCTGTGGCTCTTAGGATTATAAGAAGAGATTTTTAAAGGTTCAATTCAATTATCGTCCAGGTTTCGTAGCTTAGCTACTGACTGAGGTGTCTTATTATGTCAGCATCATTAAATAGGATAATTATCTCTGCGACAAATTGATCAGAAAATAAAATTAATAATAATTATAAATCATAAATCAGCTGGAGATCTTCGAGGACTATCTAAATGGGCGTACCCAATACGTTAAAATTGACAAATACATCAGCAGTGACTGCACTGTTTCATACGGTACACCACAGGGCAGTGTGCTAGCCCCAACCCTATTCCTCATATATATCAACGAATTGGGTCTTCTTACCATCCCGAAGGGCCAGATTATAACCTTTGCAGATGACACCGCACTTTTGTTTAGCGCTGATACGTGGAAAGAGGTATACTCATACGCACAATCGGGATTCAATACAGTCTCAAATTGGCTTCGAAATAACGTACTGACACTTAACACTGACAAAACAAAATACGTATCATTTATGTGGAAAACCAACGACCTAACCTCAACCAATTCACCCTACAATATTGTAGCTCACTCGTCTCCCCATCCAAACGACAAATGTTGTAACTGTCCTCAATTACAAAAGACCGAATCTGTCAAATACCTAGGAGTAATTATTGATAATACACTAAGCTTTACTGAACACATAAATACGTTAAATAGTAGGCTAAGAAAACTTATATATGTATTTAAAACACTGAGTCATGTGGCAGATAGGGACTTAAAAAGAAGGGTATACTTCGCGCTAGCCCAATCACTTCTCACATACTGCATCACCGTCTGGGGAGGTCAGCCCAAATCAAGATTAATCCATCTCGAAAGAACACAAAGAGCTATCTTGAAAGTCTCCTACTCCTTACCTTTCCGTCACCCCACAGCACTCCTGTACAAAGAGTCGAAAGTATTGACAGTTCGTCAACTATTTATACAAAATACCATATTGAAGCAACACACATTACTAACCTATGATCCATCGCTATCCCACGGCAAAAGACACTATAATCCCGCAAGTTTTTTTTTTTTTTTTTTACTTACAATAAGTTAATGCTTGACCACAATCCCACCTGATGGTAAGTGGAGATGTGGTCCAGGATGTTGAGCGCACTAACTTAATAAAAGCCTATTCACTCTTTTCTTAAAGACATCCACGTCATAGGTGGGCGGGAACGCAGACGCAGGCAAGCTGTTCCAATCCTTCGCGGTGCGCACAATGAATGACGACGCAAACCGCCTCGTCCGTACCGGTGGGATGTTCACCACGAAAGGGTGGATACCCGCCGTGCGTCGTGACGTTCGATGGAGGAACGGGGAAGGGGGAATTAATTCAAATAATTCCTGTACTGTTGTGGCAAGATACAGCTCAAGAATAAATTCTCACAGCGTTTCTTTTGTCACCTAGGCTGCTCTTTGTATAATAAAGCAAATAAAAAGCTACACATATATAACTGTACAAAATACGTTTGTAAAAATAAAATCTCTTCCTGGCTTCAAGAACTAAACTACGATAACACCGAATATATACTTACCAGCAGCATACTATAATAACGACTAAATATAAAGATAATTAAAACAAAATTACACACTCACGCGCGAACACACACATGCACCACACTCATGCATACACATGCGCACACGCACACACACACACACGCGCGCGTGCACACATGCACACACTCACAAACTACACACGCATACACTTACTGTGTTTAATCCTCTCATAATAATTAATTTTAGATTAATTTTAGATTACTTTGCTGATGTAACTAAAACTGTAAAAATATGAACTTCTTGCTCCTTGCCATTGTGTAGTTTATAAGAAGCACATGTCAAACTTTGGGTGGAAGCCTGGTGTCCTGAAATACAGGCCAAAAGCTTAGCTTAGGCACCAGTCTCCCACAGTATAGAAAATGTTAAGACTATATTGTGGTGAGAAAATAAATGAATTTATTATTATTATCTATATTTTCGACTCACACACCCGTGTACAAAATAAATACATATAGGGCCAAAAAATTATATAATAAACATAAATATATATACCAATAAATAAACTTACATAAAACTCTACATAAATAATACTTGTAGCGGGTGGAGGATTACACCCCGGCAGGGGAGACCAAACGGCCGGGGGTCAGGGCGACAGGCTGAGAAACCGACGGACTATCCTAGCCGAGTCTAGCAGTACCGCTTTCTGCATCTTGGCTGCGAGCGAACTGCCACGGAACCCCAGTCGCCTCATATGGTGAGCGAGGCTGACTGGGATCAACCCATTCGCAGATATGACGATTGGGATGATTTCAGTGGACTCCACATGCCACATGCTGGAAACCTCGTGAGCCAGATCTAGATACTTTTATTATTATTATTATTATTATAAAGGCTTATCTCGTGTGAAATTGTTGGGATATCCCCCGTCAAATATTAAATATACAGACATCACAATAATCTACGATCGGTGTTAAATACATAATCGGTCGCGGTGGTCATGCAGAGAACACACTACTTCTGCAACACCTGTTTCTCTTTTTAATTGCTTAGTTAAGTTTAAGTAAATTATGTTTATGGCACGATATCTCCTACCTATGGGTAAAGATTAAAGCTGGCTAAACATGATCCAGTTTACTCGTCAAGTTTGCAGCGGACTTAAACGGACAGTAAACTTGACGGGTTATGGCTATCTGGCTATTATATATAAATATCACATGCAAACTGGATGCTGCATCAAGTCAAACTGCAAACTTGACAAATAAACTTGATCGTGTATGGCCAGCTTAAACAAGTTATTGTTGACTCGAATCCAGCGGTGTGTGAATGTTTTAGGACATTGTAGTTGAACAAATAGGTACTACTACAAAGCGCTTATAACGGCGTGAATACAGGAAGGGTTAGCACGACTAAGTAGTAATAAGTTCAAGATGTAGTCAAGTAGGTGGTCGGTGCTGCAGGTTGCGGCCTCAATCTCGCGGAACTGGAATTAAATTTTCGCCGCCGCCGCTGCTGCAGCCGAGATGCTATTTAAGATTAAGAGCCACTTTTCAGTTATAATGTTGCTACCTCTTATCACGGCTACCATAGTTCAAACGTTTTAAATAGCCTATATAAATAACAGAATATCCTGAACGCTTAATAACCCAGTAAATATGAAGATAAAAATGTCAATAGGTTTATCTTTAGTTTGGTGTTTCCTATCAGTCCTAATATTTTACCGAATCTTCTATCTCAGTACAGTTATTAACAGTTACAAAAAATATTTAAACGCATAAAGACATTCGATCGTTTTTGCCATTGGCGGGATATCAACGCAGAATTAGAAAAAATTTAATCATAATCATTATCATTTTATTGCATCATGCTTACATGCAAAGAGATCTTAAAGTATATTACAATATTAGTCTTAGCATGAACCCTGTTAGGGCGTAGCAATATTTACAATATATTCCGTAGGTATTCTAATTACAATTTTATTCTAATAATTCTATTGTCAATATATTTATAATTATTTAATTGTTAGTTATAAATTATTCTAATTAAGATAATGTTAGTTATTTAGATTATTCTAATTACATAAAATAATGTCAACAAAATTATCGATTTGGAGGACTTAAATAAATAATTATTTAGATTATTCTAATTACACAAAATAATGTCAACAAAATTATCGATTTGGAGGACTTAAATAAATAATTCAATTCAATTCAATTCAATTCAATTCAATTCAATTCAATTCAATTCAATTCAATTCAATTCAATTCAATTCAATTCAATTCAATTCAATTCAATTCAATTCAATTCAATTCAATTCAATTCAATTCAATTCAATTCAATTCAATTCAATTCAATTCAATTCAATTCAATTCAATTTAATTTAATTTAATAATGATTTGTCAATTTATAAATTCATTCACTCATTTGAAATATTCCTGCAGGGAGTAGTAACATTTAGTTATAAGATGTGTTTTTAATTTAATTATAAATGCTGGTAATGAATTTTCAGATTTTATATCTTCTGGAAGTTTGTTAAAAAAAATTATACACATCGAGTATGGTCCAGATCCATATAACGCCATGTTGGATTTTGGTAGAACGAGTTTATTTGGGCGGCGGCTGCTATATTTGTTAACGTTTTTTGAGATTGTAAATAGATGGTCATGTAGCTTTACAAATTTGCTTGTCTCCAATATATATATAGATGTCAGGGTTAAGATAGGTCTTGGAAGTGTTTCCTACAGGTTTCCCTTGAGTCAATGTTTACAAGTATTCGGATACATTTCTTTTGGAGAGTAAAAAGTTTTCCGCTATCTACGCTATTTCCCCACAGTAATATTCCATACTGTAGCCATGCATGAGCATAGGCATAGTAAGCGCTTTTGGCTGTTTTTAAGTCGGTGGATTTTTTGAGTTCATATAGAGCATATTATGTGAATCTAGCGAGTTTGGTTCATGTATTTTGAATATGTGCTTTCCAATATAAATTTGTGTCTATGTATAATCCTAATAGTCTTACATCTTTTACGCAGTCAATTTGTGTGTTATTTATTTGGAAGTTAATGTCGAGAGGACGTTTTTGGTAAGGCCTTAACTGTATTAACTTTGTTTTACTAAAATTAACTTCTAGGTTATGGTCACTTAGCCAAGAGTTCTCTGTATTTAAAACACTGTGTAAGGTTTCATTTATGTGCTGACCGTCTGAGCAAGGGAAAACCAGAGAAATATCGTCAGCAAACAATACACATGGAATGTTTAAATTTTTTGGTAGGTCGTTTATGTATATTAAAAACAGAATGCATTCTAGGACTGATCCTTGGGGTATTGATTTTTTAATTTCTATTACTTTTGATTTTTTATTGGTTATAGTTCCAGTTTTGTAGTCGTAGTATTCGATTTCTGTGTACTGGACACGGTTCGTCAGATAGGAGGAAAACCAATCGTGTGCAAAGTTTTAGGTACGCAATAATGAGAAACTCGCTTAGAATATTAACCCCATTTCCACGCCGGATGGGTGTCGTAAGAGGCGACTAAATATGCGGCCCGCTGGTGGTAGAGCCACTCGAGGGATTATATTGGTAATATTGATATGATTGGTATTGTCAATTAATACCATTATTACTATTATTATTTCTCCATGGAGTTCACCTGGATAGCTACCACCCTTGAGCATGAGTCAACCGATTCGTCGTATTCCGGCTGGGGTCTTGAGAGCCAATTCTTTCTTTCTTTTTCTTCTCTCTTTCTTAACCGGCAACGCATCAGTAATGACTTTGGTGTTGCTGATGTCCATGGGCGACGATAGCCACTTACCATCAGGTGGATCGTCAGCTCGTTTGCGGTATTTCCATAAAAAATCGATAGTAATATATTCACTATTTAAGATTTGTCTGGCGACTATTAAATATGTAGAATTTACACTAAAATGCTTCCAGAAATAGGGTGTCATGACAGTGATTCCATTGTGCTCAACTTGGCGGGAGAATTATCCTGCCCTGAGACTCTGTTACAGAATTTGTTCATTCTTTCATTCCTTATTTACCAGCAATCATGAATTTAGCCGTGTATGTTGTTTGTGTCGCTTGGCGACGCACCAAGTGCCTAATAATTCGCATTTATCAGAACCTGTCATTCATACGCAGGGGACGGCCGGACGGGAACATTGTTTCTATGTTAACATTTTTGACTTACTACTATTTTATTATATTTATTGCTTAAAAGCATTAACATTCACGTTAATAATCTTAATAATCACGTTAATCTACACGAAAGCGTGGCCAAAAGGCGTGGAAAAAAAGCCATTCTGAAACATTTATACAGGCAAAATACACCGATCGTTCAAACGTTTTCTAAAATGGAACTCTAATTTAATTCTGCCAGAAGGCAAGATTATTACAGGAGGCTTTTTTTACGAAGAAAATTTAACTTCCTTTATAATAATCTTCATAACTTTTTGGAATACATGCGACTTTGATAGTGTAATTATTTCACACAAAAAAAAATTTCTTTGTCGATCAGTTATCCAATTCAAATGAGAAGTAGATGTTACAGGCAAAATAATATTTTCTGTGAGAATCGTAATCTATGTAAAGTATTAAAACCACATGAAGCCATCCATGCTGCTTGTTTAAGTAAGTGAGTCACGTATCGAGACTTATCCCCGGCATCCGGCTTGTGCGCTGTTGAAAGTTAGATAGAACATTGTAAAGGCAAATAGTGATGTGCGGAAACTTCCGATGTATCGTCATGTAGATTGTTATTTTACTGCAAAACTACCTTGCCCGATCAATACATTTTGCAGTTTTTTTTAAACAGGCTTGTTCGCAAGAAAATATTTCTAGATGGTGTTGGACACACCATTTATCGACGAATAAGTGTCTGTCACCGTAAAAATAAGATGGCGGTTGCGATCGCGAACGTGAAAGAATGGGCAAACCTATTTTCGGTAAAGTTTAAGTTTTAGTAATTTGGGCCTAAACAAGGCTTTTAAACTTTTTTATGCTGTAAATGGCAAGCAAGTCTTTGATGGCTGAATAGAAACTTACATCGTCGCAATAATTATATAATATTGAAATTAAAACTTTAAAATATTACTATGGAGTCGTAAACAAGTACCTTCTATTTCGGTACTAGTCACCATACTAGTGACTACTACTAATGTGAAATGCTCGTATGTGACGATCAATTACGGCTAAATTAATAGAAGTTAATATTATCCTAAGAGCAAAACTAATTTCAGAATATAAACCACCGAACCAGTGGTGTAGTATCGTATATTTATACAAAGGGTTGGGCAACAACGATCCGTCTTGCCCGACCTCGGCAGTCGGCAGGCCAAAGAGCGGTTCTCGAAATAGGTTTGTTTAATTGTAGAAGTTTGTTTACGTATCAAGTATCGTCTAAGTTATCCCAAGCCAGATTCGGGATCCATCAGTTAATTTTAATTCAGAGATAGTAAAGTTGTTTTTTGTTTGAGATCACATCAAAGAGTATATAGGTCCGTGATTCGGAAAGTCTGTATCGAGTGGATTTGACGTCTACTTTTTGCGGCCAGCCAGTGCCTCGTTGACTCTCATGGCGTCTAGGACTGCCGCCAGAGAAGCTCAATAGTGAGGCTTATCATGTCAGATAATGGTGTTCGAGTAGAGTACATGGGACAGTGGTCCTTTTTGACAGTAGGTGATGGATGATCGTCATCATCCACGCAGCCTAATTGCAGTTTAATACATAAAGCCGGGTAGGCTGTGTGCTACTTCTGAATCAATACAAACATTTCTATCTGCTGCCCGGTGAACCCGGTGAACCCGGTGAACTGGTTCTGGTATAGCGTTGGCTCATCGCGAGTATGCTGTAAATTATTTAGTAGACTAATTATTGAAGTATTTTTTCTTATCGTTGTTTACAGCCTCATACTCGTACATAGCGGTGGTAGTAGGCATTAAGTAATATAATTGTTCGTCTATACCAGTACACTGAATTGCTGATTTTGTTTTATTTATATAGTCCAAAGGTAATAGCCCCAAATAAACACTTAGGCTTTCTATTTTGGGTTGTGTACGATGAAATCTCCTCGAAACATTCGCCGATACTCCGCCGGAGTTATGAGGCAGAACGCGCTGTTATTCAACAGTGAAATTGGCAAAATCGTACACATACATTACAGAAATTAGTCGAAACGCTAAGGCCGTCCGAACTCCGAACGCACCAGCTAAGCTAAGACTATTTACATATGGAAATTATTACGCTTGGAAGGGCCTCTGCGCTCCGTTTCCGTAATATTTACGAGGGTCTCAAATTTCATTGTACTGTGACATTTAGTTTAATTTGGTTACAATGTTTACTGCGCGTGTCGTCTTAGAGCCTGGCGCCTGTTGCGAAGGAGTTTCTTTGGAGAAATGATATTCGGTTTATTTAAACGATACTCGTATGTTCTCTAAAGAGGTAATTTGATTTGAACATATCAATATTACTTACTGTTACACTCCAATTACTATTACTTACTCAGTGTTAGTTGTTCAGGAACACAAAACTAAACTTTAATATTTAACGATCTCTATCAGGAATCTTTAACATCGGTTTTTTATACGTACCAAAATTCTAGTATAAAACACGTAAACAAACATGTTTTTAAGAACATGTAACTATGCAAGTTTGCAATTTTTTTAGGTTAATCCTCAAGATGAGCTGACGGGATTAAAATATTCATACTTCACTCATCCCTCCATTTTTCTTCGTTCTGCTACCTAAACAAATAATTTTCCACTTTGTAACAATATATCATGATAATATTATTATTAGTAGGTATGTCAGTTGATTATAAAAACCAAGAATGGCATAATATTGTTACTACAGGAAGGACATTGGTCTGTAGGTGGGGATTAGCCCAGTGAGGATTAGCAAACACACTTTTTAAGAAAATGTTAAAACTATTAGTAATTATTTTTTATTAACACAAAATAATTCACTAACATAACCTTAATGTAACTGCTCATTTGTAATAAAGAGCCTTCATTAGCGTTGTTGTTAAGGTGGAAGATGTAAAGAAGGATTCTGACTGATGGAGAGAAGCGCAAAAACCTCACGACAAAGTTGTGTCATTTTGTTTCAGAATGATTTTATGTTCTAATCATCATGATAATGATGTGTTAATGCTGTATACACACTGCGCCCGAGGCGTGGAGCCGGTACGGAGCCGGTACGGAGCCGCGTCGTTAGCATCTCATAAGTTACTAGAGGTGTGTAACTCAGATCTGAACTGATTCAAAGATTCAGGTCCCACGAAAGTGACCTGTTGACCTGCATCTCAAAATCAGGTCGACCAGGTCTCAATTCAGCTCAAAGGACCTGAAATGTACGCGTCGACTTAGATAATATACCCTGATGTTAATAGTAATAAGGTTGAAATTTGAATGTCGCACCTAAAGAGTGAAGCAGATCCCGCGACCTGCGAGCCGTACCTGGACCTGAAATGTTTGCGTCGATTAAGATAATATACCCTAATGTTAATAGTAATAAGGTTGATATTTGAATGTCGCACCTAAAGAGTGAAGCAGATCCCGCGACCTGCGAGCCGTACCTGGACCTGAAATGTTCGCGTCGATTAAGATAATATACCCTAATGATAATAGTAATAAGGTTGAAATTTGAATGTCGCACCTAAAGAGTGAAGCAGATCCCGCGACCTGCGAGCCGTACCTGGACCTGAAATGTTCGCGTCGACTAAGATAATATACCCTAATGCTAATAGTAATAAGGTTGAAATTTGAATGTCGCACCTAAAGAGTGAAGCAGATCCCGCGACCTGCGAGCCGTACCTGGACCTGAAATGTTCGCCTCGACTAAGATAATATACCCTAATGATAATAGTAATAAGGTTGAAATTTGAAATGTCTTGTCGGCTCTTATGAATCTTTCAGGTCCTCGAGCTGATTCACGAACCGCTTCACAGCTCCGGATCACCTTTGTGAATCAGGACCTGTTTTGCAGCTCACGCATTTTGGTTGAGTTACCCATGTCTATAAGTTACGCACCGCTCGCGCTCTGCTTCCAAGTTGGTTCGTAACGTTGAGACGGCTCGGTCCGCCTCTGCTTCGCACTGCCTCCGCTTCGGATTCTTTTTCTGTTTGGATCGAATGAGTGGTGTTTGAATTTCTGTTCTCGGTCTGGGTGCAAATGTCCTTGTCCATGGCACCCACGATACAGGGAATCCTAGTGTGGGGCTATGAGTGTGAAGCGTTATTATCTATGGTGTACCTAGTCATTTATGAACTGTTGGATATTGTATAGCATAGTTTTAAACCATGAACAACACATAAAAGTGGCTCCGGCACGTCTCCGCCTCCAGTGCCAGTGTGTGGAAAGCATAAAAGTTCGCTTTTTTGGAGATACTTATTTAGTGATACAACTTTCGCCATCGCTTTTCTGTCAGCAAAGATACTAGTTGAGTCGAAGGAAATTGGTTGCGGTTTCATTTGTTTTGTTTTTGTTCTATTAACTGAATGTTATTTTGAGGAGCGCAATTAAACCCCGAATAACTTACTTACCCTGAAATTGTTTGTTCAATAACGTTGTTGCGGTGTTCTTGTTGTTTCCTATTTTCTATTGTAAATATAAGATTCATTGTAAGTAAAGTAGCATGAATTGTTTAACTGAGCCATTGGGCTAGCATACTATTGGTTCACTAAAAGAGAATTGGCGGTGCTAACTGTGGTCAGGTAAAACTTCATATATTCAAAAATACTCGTTACAGATTCGTTCAGCTTCAGGTTGCAGCATGAACAGTGGAGTTTGAATATTCATGAAGTGAATGGCAACATCCATTGACTAATGGGAATTTTCATTAACCAAGGTGTGGAGTTTTAGAATGGGCTTGGTGTTATAAAACACAAGAATTGTTTATTGCCGTTATGTCGGTCGCAATTATAGTATCAAACACTATAATTTAGTAATCTATTGCTATTAATTTTATATTCATAAGTATACTATTCGATATTCATTAAAAAAGGATTCCAAAATCATATTCACTACCTACTACTAGCTTGGACAGAATTGTCGAGGAAATCTTGTCTGAATATCTTATCGCATAAAATACCGTAAAGCCGGGTTATAAATAGACCGTTCACCTGTTTCGGGGTTGTATTATTCCTGATAAATCTATCCACATCCAAGCCCTAGAGATTTAATACGCCCGCAGATTGTACAAAATCTTTTTTCTGTAACCTCAAGTTATATGGATGAATAGATATAAATTTTCAATAGCGGTCTCATATTTTCATACGGAGCAGGAAAAATCGAAAAGGTTGAGGCCGACTGCGGCTTCATATACCGAGGTTAAGTAAGGTACGACAGGGGCCCTCTCCGACGACAAGGTAATTCGTCTCGGGGGCCCCCTTGTTCCGAAATACTCTTGTTATGATAGAACGGTTCTAAATTATAACAATTCCGTATCCGTCAATCAAGTTCAGTCACGCTCCGGCAGCTATTTTGGGAGAAAACTGTTTCTCATTTTGAGAATTGTGTAACAATTATTGTTTGACATCGTAAAGTTAAATGTAATTTTTAATGAAATTTTTAAAGTAGCTTGAGTTTGGTATAATAATTCTGTTATCTTATTTAGACGATGTTATTTTATTTATCCGTATTTGTGCGGCTTAGAATACTTACTTTAATCTCAGCCGGATACTTATCCGCCTTTAACCAGATAAATTAAATAAACTTTGATGTAAGTCTAGAAGTAGTGTTAATAAGAATAAATTTGCTGAAGAGTTCCTCCGAGCAGATGAACTATCAGGGTGAATAAGGTTCTGTTAATAAATATGTTTTGCTCGATATTTGGTTGTGGAGCGGTGGCGGTGGCGGCGGCGGCGCGGGCAAAAAGCCGGAGATTAAAACCCCGTGTCTCGCTGCACGCTTCATTAAAATACGCTCTAGTATAGAAGATTAAACCAAACTGTTAAATTTTTTAATGAAGCATTATTAAAGTTGCCGGACGGTGATTTAATTGAAACCGAGGAAAGTTTATTTACATTCATGTTTTTCTGCTGCATTACGATTATAATGTAAAAGCAAACAAGTTCTTGTTAAAACAGATGAGACTACAGTCACAGTAAATGAATATAGATTCATTTACTGTGCTACAGTGAGCGGCGAGCGATATCAAAAGTTTTAATGGTTCTGATTCTTTTGTATTCCTTGTTTTGTTTCGTCTCAGCATTGGTTTCACTTTTTGTCTTACCATCTATTATCAAGTGCTGTACAAAAGCAAAGTGATAATATGTATTATGTATATTTAATATTTATTTGAATAGGGAAGTTTCTAAATGTCAATAGAAAAACGAGCCTTAAAATAGTACTGTGTAGTGTGTGCGCTACCACAGTGACCAGTGACCGGTGACCACCACGCTACAATTACTAGTTTAACTTTGAATGATGTTTTACGTTTTTAATTTAGTGCCGCTGGCTCGTACATTTTGTAAGTTTAAACACACTAATAACAATGTTGTGTTATTCAAATTCTTTAGGAACTTATGTTCAATCTTTACATTACAGGTCGTAGGTTGTGTTCTCAACCGTGTCGTGTATACGAGTACGTGAGGGAGACTAGACACCGAGTACCAGGGCAGCTCCAGGTGTCCAGACCCAGTTCGACGTGGAGGTCGTGGTTGGGGGTTTTCTTGTCTTGCAGCGTGGCTCAAATAATTGTTGATACCACCTACTTAGATAGATACACAACATATTGCACGTCATACAGTCCATTGTTTTTTAACCCCGACACAAAAGGAGTGTTGTTATAACTGTAACAAGTTTTTTCGTAATAGGACCAATTTTATTAAGTCAAACGTATTAAGCCACGAAAAATTGTAACTTTCTAGGAATTTAGTCCTGAATACTGGTCACGGATCGGCGGCGACGCGGCGACGTCGACTTTTGAATAAGAATATTTCTTTGACGCCTCCGACACTCTCAGTTGCATTTAGAGATGGAGCAAGTTACGAAATGCAGCGGGGGATGTGGTATTTGTTAGTTGTACCGCGGGATGGAACATAGGATCAGCATAACTAGGGAATAGGGGTAATAATTCATTGCTTGGTCGTAATATTTGTCTAGTCTTTGGGATGTGTTATCATAGGCCGGTCGAAACAAATGAGTTGTTTTCGTTTACCACTCGTTCCACCAGGGACCTATTTAGCTCACTCCGATCGTCTGTCAGCGATTCTATTACATTCAGTAAACAAACGTGGCAATAAATTGACCCAGTGCAGTGCAGTGTTTATCTTCGTCACGTTTACCTCAACCAAAGAAAATACGTGAAGGTATTTATTTAGAAACCGCTACATTTAGTGAATCGTACGGAACATTACCATACTCTGGGCAGGTGTGGGCGAATAACTGACTCGTCGCAATGCGGTATGGGGATCTTATATTCATAATATTATTGTTCGAGGCACCAAGACGACTGGACGACGCCGTATCGGCGTTTTTTTTAAGTCATGTGAATATTTTGAAGGTGTCTTATTTTCTCCTCTTTTCAGGCATGTAGGTACAATGTCATGCCTTACTTAAGCAGACAAACATCATTTTAATATAGAACACTTCACTTATTTTTCGTCACGTGTCTTTAATGTGTACACACGGGTAAATAATTCATCGGGGTAACTGTGTATGATAAGTAATGAACAATTTTTGAAAATACAAACGAGCACGATAAACGAATATAATAATTTCGTATGGATTTTATAGATTCTGATATATACTGTTTATTCTGATATACTGTTTCTGATATACACTTTTTCTTGTGAAATATTCTTTACCGCTAACATTACGTAGGTACATTTAAAAATATCAGTATGTAGTATCTGGTATTTATAAGCTTAGTACTTACCTTTTAAGTTGAATTTGGTAGGTAGGTACTTTATAAACGCAACTTTATACATATAAAGCTACCACACACGGCTAGCAGATAACATCGAGATAGTGTAGTAATGTATGTATGTATGTATGAGAGGTGGGCCCAGCGGCCCAGCAGCCAGCTCCTCTTTTACAACGACGTAATCCTAATATTGATAGTTGCGTGCTAATTATATTCGTAGTTATCATAATTATTACAAGTCTACATTATGTAATTAATTTGTTTTATTGTTATCAACTCATTTAATATAAACACTATTTTATTTCATGGACACATTTTTTTTTAATTTAAAGATACCTTTTTCTAGATTGTAAACATTGCATTGGTGTTAGCTTGTTAGGTTTTTCTTGATTGCGGTTGAAAGTTAAGAATTAATAGGGAAGTACTAAATTCTGCTTTTTGATCCAGTAGGTAGCTTCATTACTATTTTTATACCTACCTATGATGTAATGACGATGAGTCGTATAATTTTATACTTCATCCAGTTGGAACAAGAACTATTTCCATGTTTGTTCTTTCGTACGAGTTCTTCAACTTATGATAACTTTTATGTTGTTCACACACTGAACGGGATGGAGGATATTCGGTGCGGGGCCTGAACGGGACCGGTGGTGACGTGTTCTCTCTTATACAATGTAGCAATAGGTACCAGAGGAATCGTCAATGCTACGCCAGCCCTGATGGAGAAGTTTTCACACCTTTATCGAAGAACCCCAGATCTACACATTGCAGGCAATAAGCCTTTTGATTTGGCGTCCATTTTTACTTACAATTAGTTCAATTACTTTATGTGTAATTTTTTTAATGTAATTTTCTGTTCACATAGTTATAAACCATCCCCGGACAGCCTTCAATTTCTGTGTGTAGCCCTTAACACTGTTTGGAACAATAAAAAACCGGGCCGGCTCGTCTCCGCTCCGTTTCAGTGTAAACAACAATATTGTTCATGTTGGCCGGAACTACTGCTGCTTTTAACCCAACGCTTCATAATTGAACTTCATGTTTATCGCATTATATATCTATCTATGTATGTACCTATCTATGTTACATGTTTACTAAAACATTACGAATACATACCTCTAACGCATTAGATCGCATAACAAAAATAATAGCAGCAAAATTCGAAGTGATTTGTTCAAATCAGTCCGCAGATAAATATAAGGGAAGGGCGACCCTGGTTTCTGTATAACTCACTTCCACGTCATTAAACCCGGATATATTGACTCGGAGAATGACTGAAGACGAATGGCTGCGAGTTGCTGCGTGTGTGTAGTGTGTGTAGCGGCTGTTTGTGAGATGACGGATCTGTATGTGCGGAGACTGCGGAGAGGTGTCTCACCTCGCTCACCGAGTTGAGCAGGATACTGGATAGATTGTTATGTAGATCAGTTATTACATCGATATCACAGCACGAACCTTGAGGCTTTCACAGAAACTAATTGACACACAATCTAAATTCAGAAGTGTAATTCCGTCCGCTGCCATCGACGCAGTGGTGGCTATTGGCCGGGTGTAAAGTGAAAGGATCCAGGATTCAAAACCAAGAGTTGAGTACCTACAAAAGTAATTAATTTTTCTGTATTTATTTTGAAGTTGTCAAAGATATGAAATCAAGGCTTTATGAAAAAAATAATTTCAAATAGTTAATTTTCTCACTGGTTTTGGAGTATTCCACATAAATATTATTTTCTTTTATCATTCCTCCATATTAAAACATTAGCAATCAGTTCCAGGTTAAATACGAGTACGTGCCTAAACAAAAATAAGCAGCGTCAACTCGGTAAATTACTAACTATAATATTTTTTATAAAACTACTTTAAAGTTATTTATTTAGATTACCTGGCTTCATTTCAGCAAACGACGATTTCGAAATAAATTTGGAAACTCCGCAAAACTGCTTTTAAACAAAATAATTTCTCCGCAGTGAGAATGGAAGTTTCCAAGCGGGAAAAATTGGCCATTAATTCTCTGCGAATGGCATTTGATACCTAACGAACTTCCTTATAAAAGAAAAGAGTTGAAAGTTCAAAAGTATTGAAAAGTCGAGAAACAATTACGCGACCGGATCTTAAATAAAACTCCGGTTAGCCATTGTTTGTGCAAGGAGCTGCTCACGGTTCAACAATTGTGAGGATATCTTATATCTTCTACTGGCAACTGAGATATTTGGAAAGAAGAAAAAGATAAAAGATACGTAATGTACTGACTGACATTCGTGCAAGTTAAGCAAGGCAGTGCCTAGTACTTTAATGGGTTACCTAAAAAGAAAGAGTGTAGGTATTGAGACATTGAAATAATGATTTAACATCTTTTGAAAGGCTTCTGCTATTGTAGGCCTTGTCGAATGAACCGATGCCTTCAGTGTCCAGCGGATAGCCGCCGTCATCCAAGTCATCAGCTTCGTAGCTTTCTAAATCTTCGTCGTAAGTACTGTACCGTTCCGGTCATATTTTTATTTATTTATTCTTCAATATCAACGAGGAAACAATTATATAAATCGAATCAACATTATTATATAATGTTATTCAACTTTCGAGCTTGCACTTTGAATAAATTCAATTAGGATGTTCAAAGATGTAGTCTGAAGGAATGCGGTAGGAAACGTAGCCGGTTGATTATATTATTATCCGGAGGTGAATCACTTCGATGTATTCTTTCTGATAGTAATAACGTTTACTTTGTACGAGAATGGTGGCAACTTGTAAATTAAAATCGTTGTTTTGTGGCAATAAATAGCCACGTGAATTATGAACGACAATATTTATAACTCTCAATATCTATTTATACATAAATATATCATCGAGAAAACTGCACCAGTTTTCATTATGAGCGATGGAGGCAATACTCTAACACACTAGCCGAATGCGAGTCGTAGACACATGAAAACATTCTGGAAGCCGGTAAATTATGTATGCTCAATGCCCATGATATCTTGTCTCTTTAAATAGTCACATGTATTTTTTTAATTATTTTCAATGGAAGCGTGTCCCATAGAATGGAATATACTCGTATTCATTCCACTTGAAGGTGAATGGTGACCGGGGTCCACGGACGTCAATAGCGCATTAGACGATGGGATGGGTGGTAGTTCACGAGAATGGCAACGAACCCCTAACGTGATGCACCACACTAGTCTGCTACTACTGCAAATATTGAAATGTAAACATTGGTGGCCGCTACGTGCATGTAACCCGTTTCTTAAGTGTAATGTTATGTCCAGTGGCCACGTGCCGCGTCGCATCCTACAGCACACTAAGCTCGCTAGTGGCAGCCGACGAGACACAAGTGTGCTCTTTTAAAATGTATCTGCAATCTGACTCAATTTCCTAAGTAGCTCCATTCGACTAACGAAGCAAATGGAAATGGTCTTCGTAAAGTTTTTTGGCACAGACGAAGATTCCGTGGAGCGGTATGGTATTGTTGGAGCAAATAATGCAGCATTTCCTTTAGCCGTTCGTTGAAAATTAAAACTATTCTGGCAAGTCTGCGAATAGTTGAAGGGAAGTAAGCCGCGGTAATCGGTCTCGGTATTTATGGGCTCCTAGTTAGTGTTCAAGAGAAATGAGTTGTTATCTGTTTAATAAATTACTCCGGGGCCGCTCCGCTCACAACTTCTGTATTAATCTGAGTTACTTGTTCAGTTATTTTTATTGTTAATGGGATATACGCAAGTACATTTTGCAATTGTTGTAACAAACTTTTATCAACAAGTTGATGCGGTCTGCTTGATCGTTAAACTGGTGTACGACTCCAAAGTTTGTGATGATATTCACAGCATTTTGAGATTAGACTTTGGTTCATACTGGGAATGTCTTTTGTTACTTTCGCAACGATGTAGAGTCAGAGATAATGTAGGTATGCCGTTTCTATTTTTGACCAGCAACGTATTGGTGATTAGTAGTTATCACTTGCTTCCGTGAAGAAAAATATCGTGAGGAAACCTGCACACTTGAGAGTTCTCCATAATGTTCTCAAAGGTGTGTGAAGTCTACTAATCCGCACTTGGCCACCGTGGTAGACTATGATCTGTACATATACACGTCGTGAGGGGACGTCGTGGGACCCGAGCCCATTTCATGAAATCTACACTCCTCACTAGATACATTGGGTTACTCCTAAAGGATGCGGCCGCCAATAATAATATTTACAAAGCAACAACAACGACGGAACTCGGAAGGTTAATTACTTCAGCTGCGAAGATTAAAAGTACCAATCCAATAAAGATTCATTTCTTGCCTTCTTTGAAGGAAAACTTAGTTAATTAGTTATTGCTAGAAAGCTATTCCACCTTAAAAAAGATCTTATTACATTTTTACCTTTATTTTCTTATAAAATAATCCAGCCTTCTGATAATCTTAGTATTTTCTTAAATACAATATATCTTTTTTATGAACTTGACGTTGTCCTATTTGAAACAGTAAGGAAGGATACAGTTATATAATCAACGGCTTCATCAGTACTGAACTCAAAAATATTATCGGTTCTAATATAATTACCAAGTGGTCTACAAAATTTTAAAAAAAATATTTAAAATTTTGTACAGCTTATGTTTTCGTATATAATGTCAGTTGCATCCTTGCAACATAATATATCAACAAAATATCGACGTGCTCACGTTTTGGTGCTACATAGTCGGTACTATCGTCACTTCCCGTATTTGAATCAATACATATTTTTAATCCTTTAAACAAAGTTTAAATTGTGTTAAATCATTATTAGTATTGCGAACAAAGTCATTGTTCAAGGTACCCGCCTTTTGTTATACAATAGTACTCATATTGAAAGATGCGTGAAGTCTGCTCGCCGCTCACTGCTATATTCCAAACGACCGATATGAATACGAATAACTTTCAAAACAAAATAGAAATTCTATCTCGAATACATAAAGTGATATGAGAGAAATATAGCATTATTAATAAAAGCTCAACTTGAGCACAAGTATTAGCAAAAGAAACGATGCATTTTCACTAGTAGGTATTGGTGTCCTCTATTATTTTATAAAAAAAAATAAAGTACAATTAGTAGACAATTAACCATGTAACTTAAGCTGCACATCAATACAGGGTACAATGTAATGATGCAAACAAACATAAACCGTTACTGAAGCATGTGAAATGTTAAGTTTTCATATTAAAGTTTACTCTGTCCTTAACACGCATTCTGAAGGCAATTTTCGCAATAACCCCGGGCTGCATTGCAGTTGGGCCCACTACCTTGTGCAGACTACCTTGGATGTCGACTTGTTACCAGCCATGAAGTAAGAAACCTTTCATAGGTTTATAGCTCTCTTTCACTACAAGTTAACACGTTATTTAAACGAATTACGGATGAGCTTAAGACGAGTATTAAGAAGGTAAGAAGGAGAAGTTAGTTAGAAGGGTAGATTTCTCCATCCACCACATATTTAATACCTTTAATATAGCAGATTTCTACGAAATAGGTTTCACCCAACTTGCTATTTTGATGTGACAGTTCTAAGTTATGATATTCTCACAAAGCTGAAATTCTCATAGCTTTAGGAATTAATAACGGTCGCACTAATTAACAAGACAGGGAAAACGTGTCGCTTTCTGAATTAATGGCGGAATTCACTTATATCTACCGTCTCCAGACTCAAGTCCATACCGGGCTTCATCAAATATACACTCATAGTACCCTAATTGGTCTTACTTGGAACTTATACATCTTGAAATGATAATATAACAAAGCTCCGAGTCAAAACTAAATTGTACCCCATGAAACATAACTACCTTCTGATTTTGGCACTCGTTTAAAACACTACGTTTACATGAATGAACTAAGATCGCTATAATGGAGTGACGGTACACCCGCACACCTCGCGGCTCCTCGTATGTATTCACAATTAATTCTGACACGGTATTTTAACGAACAATAAAGCTCGACAAACATAGAACACGATTGCCACAGTATCCTGAAAACCGGCAGACAAAACAAACAGGTCCACAGCGGGTAAAATATTTTAATGAGGATGTATTTAATACACGTTTTTCCGACACATTAACTTTTAATGAATCCAAACAAAGAGAATTGACGAAACACGCGCTTAATGAGAATGTTTTTGTAATTCAACAGTAGCCGCCACGTGTTCCGTAGTCCGTAGTCCGTAACTCATTATAATAGATGTTTCGGAGCGGAAATTATCTCTCAGTTTACACAAATTAAATACAGGCTAGCCTGTCTAACCTGGAGCCTTTGTAAGGCAAGTACATACGCCTGGAGCGGAAGCGCTGCCTCTACCTAATTCACTGCTTATATCTGCTAATTTTACCTACTAATTCGCTTCAACCAAGTTTGTGGTTCCATTTATAGGGTATCGTGGGGAGGATGAGATGTTCTAAATATATGGGACTGAAATAGATATTTACCTACCTAGTTAGTTTAGACCATTCTCCCTCGTGCGGCACTCTTGAGTGTCACCAGTGAGAAACAAGAAAACGTGTTATTGTGTGTCGAAACCACTGAACGGTTTATATTGAAACTAAGCATATTTTAGAGCTGCTTTCATAGATAAACATACCTAATAGGTATAATATTTAATTATATCTCGGATCAGTTTCCGAGGGCAGAGATAAAAATAGTATATTATGTTATCTGGTCTGTTCGTGGATTAGGAAATCATTTCTGTTTCTTTTATAATAATGGTGATGAATACATGCGACCAAATATGGACACTACGAATTTGATGAAAATATTAACATTTTTAAACTTGCTCGATTTGTAAACAAGGTGTAATGGCTTGGCCACGAAACACGCCCCGCTAGAAGCTTTTATCGCGAAAAGGGTCGTGTCAATTCACATACAAATTCAAATAACATCGCTCGCGCTGCAATGTGCAGCGAAATGTGGTCTCTGAAGTCGAACACACACTCATATGCCTGCAGCGCACTCATAGTCAATATATAAATTAGTAAGTAACCGTAACAATAAATTTACTATTATAAACAAACGTTTGGCATTTAGGTATACTTTTGCACGAATAAAGCAAAACTTTGAATGAAGAATTACCTTACTACATTCCAAGATTTTCGTCAGTTTTGTTTTCGTGTCATACTTAGGTACCTACAATATAATTTATTGAGAAAGAATAAGGATAAATGAAATACTTCACTATGCAATATTCATATTATCATGAATAGAACAATTTGTTAGTTTTGATTTCGTACGAAATAACCAAAACCAAAGAACGTCTGCCCCAGAATGTATCTACTCGCGAGATCATAATATTTTGAATTCAAACATGCTCCGTATTTATTTATTATTTTCGAGATGTGAGTAGCTTGAGATTTCATGAATAAAATATGGAATTTTCAGAACCGTTTCGAATACAGCAGCGTTTATTTATTTATAATTTGATTTTACAGCCTGTCACAGAGTGGAAAGAATTTGCTAATTAATTCATGAGTATTTTTATATGTATGTTATGCGCTGAATACTTGTACAAAGTACAAACTTACATCTACTTGACGTTTTATGATCATCACGGCACATCATTTAAAAGCTCTGAAGAAACTATGTCGCTACTTCAAAAGGTAACACTACAATTTGCGTCTGGAAATTCGCCAATACTAATGGCCAACAGTACGGAGGAGGCGCTGGAGGAGGGATTGACCACTTCCCCACTAATAGCTGCCACCCATTAGCTTCGTTTTGACGCTAAGCTTTAGGCTCTTGAATTAACACTTAGCACAACACCCGCATCAAATTCACAATTGCGTCATAACTTCATCAAATGGCCCTTCTTCGCCAATTCTTCCCCAGATTACGATGATATTACTCAAGATATTAATAGCGTCATTCTCCATTCAGAAAGTCTCTCCACAATCACAATAATGGCCTCTTCACTGCCAAATGAACAGGAATCTCGGAATTATTATTTGGGGGTTCCTTATGTTCGGTGGTCAAGGTCGGAATTCGCGTGGCATCCGGCAGTCGCTCCCGAGACAATAGACAATTACGTGAATAGTAAATCGAATAAACGATTCGGCGGAATTGTGTGCTTTAATCATAATCGTGATATCGGTGAAATTATTGTTTAGTGGTTCCCAAATGATCCCTTCGTAATCGTTCTCCCCGAATCGCGATACAAGTGTATGAATAATTCTTTACGCATTTATCATAACTGAGCTCAACAGGTGTTACATTAAGCTTATACAAGTCTACTTCTACATCATCCGGTCAATAGACTAGTACATTTCCATCAATTTTGATTGTTATTTTAACTTTAACAAACATTTTAAATTGAGAAGAGAGAAAAATATAGATAATAATTGCGTAATACTCCAAGAACCTGAAGATGAAATGAATTAGTTCATGTTAAATCATTTCATATTTCATTATGAATAAATGCTAGCAGCGTTAGTAAGTTTAAATAAAAATACTTTCACAAGTAAGTAACACTTATAACAGTGATAACCTTGTGAACAGCTTGGCAGACTATAGTCGAATACAAAGTCGGTACTGTTCTTATTAGATTAAATCCGATGAACTAATTTATACTATCGCTTAGGATGCTTTTGAACTAAGAAGAACAAACTTATGATATTAGAACTTTGAAACGGCTCATCTGAGAATATAGTTTGCTTTGCAAATATATCGAGGGAATCTTAACTAACGAACTTGAGAACTGTTTCTGTCTCACATGCTATTAATAAAGTTCTTTGAGATGTTAATCATGAAAACGTAAGTTAACTTAACTAATCACAATTAATGTCGGTGTAATCTTTCATTTTCACTAATTTAAAAAATGATCCAAAAAAATGGTTGTCTGTAAAGTCGGTTTACGGACGGTAGTTTAATGTGACAACGTCATGACAAAGCTCCGCTCCGCTCCGCCCCGCCCCGCCCCGCTCCAATCCACTCAACTACGATCGCCTACGGCATCGGCTACGATAGCCGATAGTGCCTCTCTCTCGCTTTTGCCACTCTCTCGCTCGCTACATTTTTTCATAGATGCGCCCGGCGCTCATCGTTTTACCAGACGTTATTACGTCAATTACCGATTCCTACCTAATAACTTAAGGAAAATAAATAACATTACTTAAAAATTAAACGTTTTTTATTTGCGTTTGGAAGGGTATTAAGAAATCGCCACCTAAACACCTCCGAGGAGAAATCAAAACCAATAAAAACATTTAATGTAAAATAGTTTGCAAAACTTACAAGCTGTTCGAATGTTGTTAAATAGTTATTAGACCTCGTAAAGGTTCTAGCTGTACAGTGTACATTGTCTGTACAAAATGTACAAGATATATCTTGCTACCGCTATCGCTGGCGCCCGCCTACTGGCGTACTGGTCTATGGTCATACAGGACTGGAAAAGACAACAATGAACCACCGCCAGCCCAACAATCACACGGCAATAATGAGACATGCCTGGGTGGTTATGTAGAAAATAGTCATAATGATTAAAGGTCAATTATTTGCAGATTTGTTGCATTGCAAGTCATCAATATCAAGGATAATGTTAATTATATTATCGACAGAAAATAAGTCCTTTCAAAACAAAGTAACTGGTAAAATATCACATAATAATTATTATTGATTCACAGTTATGCCTCAAGATCCACCGGAAAGAATACTACAGCCGACGTAACTTGTATCAGAGCGCCCGGGGACCGGGGACCAGGGAGGCAGGGACATATTTCCCGAAGTTTATTCCTCTACATTGTCTCCGCGTTATCGTCCACCCAATAATAACTTTTCCTAATCAATTTCTTCCGTATGTTATGGGATAACTTTTCCGTGTGAAGTCATTCGTGCAAATAGAAATTCTCCCGCATACACACATTTTTTTTTTGTGATGACTGTATTTTTACGTTATATTTTTATTTATTTGGCCAAATATTGACAAAAATTCTATTGTGGCTTATTTTTGCATACTGCTCTCTCTATCATTATCTGGCTATTGAAAAATACTTCATGAAAATTTTAGGCCTCTTACTGTACTAGGTCTACATTTATAATTAAGAATTATAAAAAAATATTTGTACAAATTAAGCATAACATTTTTTAAGTTGAATGAGTGGCAAAGCTCGGTCATCCAGGTACTATAATATTATATTCGGGCTCATGGTCTACTGATGAGGTCTTTTGAAATTTGATGAAAATCCATTCAGTAGTCTTTGCGTGAAAGAATATCAGAAATTGATACAAACGTTAAAATTTAGAATATTTGTAGGATTATTCCAAAATACTTATCCATAGTTCTACCCAATCAAAATAACGTGATCCTTCGATTGGCAAAATGCGCCTGCACTCAAACGAATCGAGGAGCGAAATTCATAGCCCGTGAAAATAGCTGGGAATATAGTGCGGATAAATCCCGGTGATTTCCTCGATATTTTTTTCTCATTTTTCAAGTTCGATTGACAGCAGGTGCACGATCTCGATGGAGTTGGTAGTTCGGAGCCTGAAATGCATCGCTTGATAAATGTCGGGGTAGGCATACGTACCTACTCACACTACACACGCTGGAAGATTAGAGCAGTACCTCATTACAGCATCGTATTTTTATGTACATACGTGCAAGTAAACTAAACATAGTCTGCGACGGCATTACCGCTACCCACTATTAGTAAATTCTTCTATTAGTAAAGTATTATTATTAATACTCTCAGAGGCTCCTTGCTCCTAAGATACGATAAGATGAATGTCTCGGTTACAACTCGCTACCATTATGTACGGAACACAACATGCAGTCAACAAATTATTGTGTGTTTGATTATTACGAGATGTACTCTGCACCTCGAGCTGAGAACGATCTAAGATCTCCTAATGAGCCCGTCACAAAACGGAAGCACACAAAACACTTGAGGTCGCCTGTCTAAGTTGCGACCGCGGCTGAGGTTGCCAAACTTTGTCGATTACTTACAAATGACAGGCCGTGGGGTTGTTAGCGCTCCATAATGTCTAATGATCCACTTTGACTAAATAGTACCATGTAAAAAAGTGATGTGTGATATCGAAAAATATCCAATTCTAGTCAAGCGTGAAACATTGCTCATAATCGATTTCAAAAAAATAGGGATTACAAATGAGTATTTGTAAGTAATAAATGATGAGTTGGACCATCAGGGAAGTAGTAGTGCGAGGTGCAACGAACGGATATTAAATAGATTCAGAAAACTCGGGAGCAGAATATAGGAATCATTTTTATTAGTCGTGTTTGGTTTTCTTTATTCTTTCACCTGTGTCATATCCGTTTGCACTGAGAAAATTCAATACTCATAAATCTGTTTAAACTCCTCTTTTTCTACTCATATTAGTGCATTCAAAATGTCGAAGTCAGTTTCTGAAATATTAATACCTATGGATCGTATGGTATATGAAATGCTAAAATATTAACGAGAATAGCTTTGGTTGATTGATTGAAATGAAACTGAATTTTGCGTTATAACAACGCTGGAAAATGGGTGGGTTACGAAAAGGGAAAGGTCAAACTAAGTTCGGCGCGGAATGTTCTTAGAAATTTAGTGAAGCTTGCTCGATGCCAGACGGGGATCAAAATAGTTGATTATTATTATTATTTTCATAATAACAAACCGTTTTAATCTGACACAATAAATTGAAACCTATTTACGAAAATACAGATGAACATTTTAAAGCTCGTTGTATTATAGAAGAGGCAAGCTGAGCCCCGAACAAATTTGTTAATACTTCAATGAACTAGTTAATTTTAATTAATTCGTAATAAGAGAAGCGGTATTAAATCAGATCAAAGCCACATTATATTTACATTATAACTGTTATCTAATTTTGAAAATATCTGAGATACGATCCGTAGTAAATTAATAATAATAGGCGCTCGCAACGGTATTGGAGAAAACGGATGGTGAGAGGGAGCTCCACTCTCTCAAGTAAATTGGATCTGTGAATAGATATCACTGATTGAATTAGCCGCTTCATCGGCGCCGCGCTATCGGCGCTCTGAACGGCGTACGATACGTTTTGTTACTGGTATGTACCTACTACACGACGCGGACGGCAAGCGGAAATATTTAACGAAAAGATAAGGGGACATTTTATTTAATCTTGTTTGTAGATAATAATTATGTTGAATCGAACGATAATATGTCTGCACTGCAGATACAAATATAAACAGTTTTGTTATCTACTGCTTTAACCGACTTTAACTTGGTTACCGAATTGTATTAACTACCATGAAACGTGATACGTGATGACACCACTGAATGGAATCAATAAATTTCAATATCAATAAAGTAGAAAAAAATGCACAAATTGACTCTTTTTTACATGAAATAAGTTAGTGCTTTACAACAACGCCACCTGATGGTAATTAGCGATGAAGTACCTGGTAGAGAGCATACTAACTTAATATAAGCCTATTGATTCTTCTCTCGAATACACCTAAATTGTAGGTAGACGGGAACACCCACTCGGCCAAACCTTGTCCAGTCCCTGGCAGCGTGCATAACAAATAACAAGGCAATGTAAGGATGGATGCTCGCCGTCCGTCGAGTTGTTCGATAGGAGAATAGGGATGAGGGAATTAATTCGCGTAATTCCTATGCGCGCTCTCCAAAACGTATCCTATAGAAAATACCCTGCGCTTGTGCTCGATGTTTTGCAGATTGGTCTCCAACAGATCTGGGTCATCGATCTCGTCTCTGCTCAAGGTGTAACAACCCAAATATCGAAGAAAATGTGAGCACCAATTTGCACTGGAGCAAATACCTTCAATAGATGAAACCCGTCTTTACCCGGCAATATTTTTTGTCGATGAAATACTAATGACATCGCAAGTGTAGCTCAATAATAACAACTCAAAAATATCGAATATCAATGTTGTAGAGTTATCAATTGAGAACCATAAAGTGTTTGCGGCAAATCAGGAAATAATTCGTGAGCAGCAGCTAACATCTACCATGTAGGAGACTCGTCGCGACGCGCGCGACACAAACAGCCCACAGGCCACAAGACGCGGTAAGCACACAATTATAATTCGTATTCGGGACGACGTAACGCAATAATTTAAGCTCACGAATACAATTTGTACGTCAAGAGAAACGAATGAAGAGCGGAGTGAATAATTCGAGGCGGGGAGGCTCGTTGACGGCGTATTGTTGGGGGAAATAAAAGGCCTTCCTTAGTTAACCACGATCTATATTCAGGTGACGCACCGAATTATGTGTTTAATATTATGTGGAATGATAAATGAAGTCTGGGAAGCGAGTCTGGATCTAATATAAAAAAACGTTTCATTTGGATACACGAAAACTGGCTATGTCTTTGAAAATCTACAGAAATGTCGGTTGCAAAGTGCGACAGTTTGTTAGCGTTTGGCAACGAGTTACTTACCTCAACCGTTAATAATATTAAATGATTTTGAATGAATGAATGAATATTTGTGATATTCATATTTACAAAAATAGCAGAACAAAATGTGTAGGCAATTATTGAGGTTGCTTGAGATTACAAGGACACGTAGAGCCCCATCCATCGAAAGTATTGCAATTTGATGATAACAAATATGGTTTGCAATAATTATAAACTTGCAGAAAAACCTAAATTTTGAAATTTGCAAATATCGACACTGAACTTTCAAAGTTTCTCTCTGCCTCCCGGAAAAATGTATGGAAGCATAAAAGTTCCGAAAAATATATTCACAAAGCCGTATTCATACGTTTGACCCAGTTTTTGAATTAAAAAGTCGTGTATGTTAAAAGTGCCTTTTGTCGGCAAATTTCATAGTTAGCCCGGGTTGTTTCAGGAAATGTTTTAACAAAATACTTTTTCCAAATTAAATCATTGAACATATTTTAATGCACAGAAATTCGCTTCCAGTCCCAATCGGAAACCATTTTGATTGAGTTAACAAAATACTAAAATTCAGTACAAATTGGTAACAAAAGAGAATCGGTCAAATAATGTTGTCACAATCATTGATTATCACAAAAACTAGGTTTAAAGAAATTTATTATCATATAGACATCACTGTCACTTACCTGAGAGCATAGCTAAAAAAATATTTTTACAATAAAATTTGTCGTCACACTGGCAAACTCTAGTACAAATAACTATTTACTTGCAAAACAGTTAAACTTTTTACCTAATACAATGTTTTTAAAAATACAGACCGATATAACGCATTTTTTCATTTAGACGTCTGACTTTTAATTATATATTGAGCAAGTTCCTTTTTAACCAACTTCAAAAAAGGAGGAGGTATTAAAGTCGACTTTGTTTTGTTTTCTTTTTATGTTTGATTCGTATGCTGGTGCTTGTCATGTGGTCCCACAAAAAGCGAGATCTAAAAAGTAGTTTTTGAGTAATCCCTAATTTTTAAGTCTGGTTTTTTGTCAAGAATTATATAAATCTCGTTTCTGTATTAATAAATCAATTGAATGAGTACGTCATCCGAGTAAGCAGGTCGTACCTATTGATAAAATATGAAATGTAATCAACAAGCAATCGTTTGCAAGACGTTGAAGACGTTTTGGTCCCGTTAGCAGAATAGTAACCAATAGAGCAATTGGCCAAGCGATACGTCTTGGGTTCACAGTTGAGGCAATCTTTTATGTGTCCATAACACCCGCAATGCAGTTTCGCTGGTGGAAGGGCCCCTCGAGGGATTACGAGTATATTGGTAACATTAATTTTAATAACATTATTACTATTATTATTTCTCCATGGGGTTCGCCTGGATAGCTACCACCCTCGAGCATGAGTCAGCCGCCAAACGACTCGTAGTCTTCCGGCTGGGGGCTTGAGAGCCAGTTCTTTCTTTCTTTTTCTTCTCTCTTTCTTGGCCGGGAACGCATCAGTGATGCCTTGGTGTTGCCGATGTTCATGGGCAACGATAGCCACGTACCATCAGGTGGATGGTCAGCTCGTTGGCCGGCTATTTCCATAAAAAAACAGTAATTCTATCTGTAGGAGTGTTGCGTTTATTAATTCATAAATATTTAAAAACTAGTGCAGATGCGCATATACCGATTTCTAGTACTACTCGTAACATAATTCCATCGTAATAAAAATTTGTCACGATGTCGATCGCTTTACGTAAAAGCATTAACGAAATGTTTAATTGGATCGAGCGCAGCGCCGTTATATTAAACTCAAAAATAACATCCAGCTACTGCATTCTGTAGCGCCCGGGCGCCCGTAGCCTGGCGACTGGCGACTGGCGACTGGCGACTGGCGACTGGCGACTGGCGACTGGCGACTGGCGACTGGCGACTTGTCGATCTGTGATCCACCGAGAGCTACAACGGGCGCGGTCGGCAGTTGAATAGGCGACTGATAGTGATCATTTCTAGAACGCTTCCGTGCTTCGGAAGGCACGTTAAGTCGTTAGTTCAGTTTTTATCTTTAGACAGGAGTTAAGCCATTAAGGCGGCTTAAAGTCCACTACCCTCTGGAGAGTCCAAATCTGGTGAATAGCCATGAGTAATCTGTAAATGAAGAAAACAAGCGAATGGACAAAAACCACTTTGGTACTGTAGTTTTTCTATTAAAATAAATTATGAAAATTCTTCTTGCAAATGTTAATAAACTGGGAGTAAGTATATTAAACAAAACATTATTACAGTTGTGATTTGAATTGCTTAATACCACAATGGATGCGACTTCAGCACTTTTATTTGGCCATTAAATGTTCGTCTCTCGCTCACTTTTTCATCAAAAGAAAAGCAGGTAATAATAGGAAAATACATACAACAAAAAAATTTTCGTTCTTCTTTCATTAATTGCGCCTGGAGGAAATGTTTTTGCTAAATTAAAATTGTCGTTATTGTTTCATTCAAGCGTTTTACACGCCCTTTTACTTTAAATGTTTTTATTACGATAAGATGAAACAGTCTGGTTCAAAGTAGTCATTGACCCGGCGATATGAAAAGACTAACGCTCCAACTCAGAGTCACTAATGGTTACTTAAATCGCTCCTTAGTATATTTTTATGGTGATTCTTTACTAAGCAGCGATTTAAGTAACCATTAGTGACTCGGAGTTGGAGCGTAAGTAATATAATATAACTCACCATATTTTTATTTTGCTCTTGGTTCGAAAGCAATCTTTTGAATTATTTTTTTAAGCCATCTTTACTTTCAGCGCACGTACCATTTTAGAATACAGTTCTATAAACTTTATAGCAGTACACGTAAAAAGTGTGCAAGGAGCGTCAATAAAATACTCGTTATGAAGGTTGAGGGTCATTGCATTGTTTGCTGCATTATGACACTACCTGAGTGTCAAGGGACTAGTCGATACGACCGTCAAGATTATTGTCCAAAATCACGTCCTGTAGACCGCGTCCGGGCGGCTCCATGGTTTTTGTGTGTGTGTTAAAGGGGACACATAAATGTTTTTTCATTTTACCATTGCTAACAAATGACACATGTGGTAGGACAGGTTATTTGATAAATGGTTGCTGTGGTTTCAACGCCAATCCCGAGTTAAACAACACCGGGCATAATTTCAAGTAGTTTAAGTTATGCGAACTAGTAAACGATCAACGTAACGTGACGTCAATAATGTCGAGAGAGGCGATAATATAATATATTCTTATGCTTATGTTGTCAGTAATATGGCCGTCTCCGGTGACGTACGCACCGCTCGGCTGGGCATCCATCACGGGAGGGGCGCGTCATCACACGCAGATTGCTGCCGAGCTGCCGACTGCTGAATAACTCGGCAGACTCATACTCAATGTGATGTGAGTCACGGGGACAAATTGCCATTGTGGACTAACATAAAATATCATAAAGCGTGCCGTAAAACCGGTTTGAGAGATTCTATGGATTTGTTTTATCTTTATTTTTTAGCTTTTATTAGTGTTCGACTCACGCAAAGTTCTTTCTGTTTGTTAAAAGATTGGACAGTGTTTACCAAATATCTTATCTCATAAATACTTGTACAATGTATTTATTACATAAGAAAAGGATTTTAAACGATTTAAAGTATGGGTTACATCTTTCCACTTGACCTCTATTCGCCAAATGACAGAATTTTTTTTTCTGTTCTGTGAAAAGAGAGCAGTATATTTTTCCATGGGATAACTCCGTAAGGGTACCGGGAAATATTGCATTGAGGAGAGTTCGGAGCGCTCCCATGACTTCAAGAAGTCCCTCGAAATGTTCCAGAAGACCGGCAAGTGGTTCTAATCGGTGAAGATCTCGCGCAAACCGGCCGCTTTCCTTCGGATCTTTGATATAATTCCCAGATAAAAGATAACAACGGAAGAACATGAAGAGTAACGAACGTCGCGCCTTTATCTAAATCCATCAAATTACTCATACGAGTACGTTACCGCTTCGTCTTAATTGCTTCCTCTGTTAAAGTAATTCCAAGTTATAATTGCAGTCGTGGCTCTTATTCAAACGTTTCTTGAGGCTGGAGGGATTAAGGGATTCATGTCAGCGAAGAATTTCGTTAACAAAGCAGACGATACGAGTACATAATACGAATGGTTATGTGGAAACCTTAATAATGTTCGCTTAGAATATCTTGAATGTCGGATTTCCGTTGGAGGTCGTACTTTTACGTATAGAACTAATAATGCTTCTTCATCTTGATTAAATAACGAAGTGTACATCTAATAAGGCTAGTCGTCAGCTTAATTTATACTTATCTATATGTAGACGTTGTAGTAATGTTCAATTTGTCTCATTATCATAAAATATACTAGTTCAGTGCGGGTGCCTTTCGTTCCGCTAGGGTCGGCACTCGGCACTCGGTAGGCATCGCTATACAACTTAAAGTTTTTGAATGAAAAATGTTTGTAAGTGAATTTTAATATCTCTGGATTTACGAACGGTCTTAAATCAACGCAATTAAGCAGCTTATTACATTAGAATTGTATTTCACATAATGATACTGAAAACATTTTAGAAACTATACAACTTATTTAAGTAGGTCTACTTCAATTTGCCATAGGAGATCAATCAAAAGAAAACTAAATGGCTAATGAAACATTTATTAAGGAGAAGATTATAATTTAACTATTGTTACAAACTTTAACGATTAAAGTAAAAAATATTTATTTAACCCTTCTCCATTACTGTAATAAGTTTTATGAATAAGCCAATACGTTTTTCAATCGACAACTTGACTTTTCATAAAATGGTATCGTCACTATAAACTTTTATCGAAATTCGCGCTTGAAAGAATCGTCAACCGCAGCGAATCAGCGAATTTAATATTCCACATCAGTAATCATGCATCTCTGTTGCTGCAGCCGACCGCGAGCTGCGCCGGTGCAGCGGCTACAGCGCTTAAAACTTTAAATATTGTGGTGAGATCCGCTCTGGGCGCTTTGGTCTGCGGCTCCGTATTATCGATGACAGACTGATCAATGACTCGGAGGTTCGACGTTAATGGGAAGAGCTTCTCGCCTTCAGACTGCTGTGTACACCGCCGCGCCGATTTATCGATAAATGCATGCAGTGCGTGCCTAATTTAACTTATGAAAATTTTTCCAATAATACACTACAGTAAAGTTTAATAATACAATTTAATTTGAAAGCTTAGTGCTACGAAGGTCCATGTGAGACTTACCGTTTGGCAATCGACATTAAGATGAGGTAAAATATCTTAGACTTAATATATTTTTTTTAATGCTTGTAGGTTAGATGAGAAAGCGCTCTAACTCAGTGAAACACTATTCATTCATGATTTAAAGATTAACGCCCCAACTCAGAGTCACTAACGGTTACTTTAATTGCCCTTTAGTAAAGAATCACCATACAAATTCTGTACTAAGGAGTGATTTAAGTAACCGTTAGTGACTCTGAGTTGGGGCGATAGACTATTACATTGTCATTTGCTATTACGTTGATATAAAAATCCCGTGAGTCGCTCTACGACTACACCTTACCGACATCTTACTTGGACCTGTATCAATTGTGATCAAAGAGTGTTGGTCATTAATCACACGATGGAACTGCTAGTAATTTAAACAACTAGGAACACCGGATTACGGAGGCGCGGGTGGCGAGGTGAGGGGCGCAGGGGGGGGGGGGGGACGTGCGATCTTATCCAAAGCCAATTAGCTGCCATCGCTCGGATTCCTGTACCGAGCTGAGACCGCTGGTACAGTCACCACCAGATGTCGCTTCCTAAGAGAGTATTGGCAGTGAAGTCCTTGGTACGATTTCATCTCATTAACATAATTATTCTTATTGCTTCAATATGCTCGTGCGCAGAAAATATGCATGAATGTTTGATTTTAAATCATCAAATTGAAGTGGGTAGCGCTGAAATCACATCACAAAAATTACAATGTTATACATCACTATCACGCTTGGCTGAATGATAGGATGGAACATTTTCCTACGTTAAAGTATAGCTTGTTTCTGTGGCTCTATTTAACCACCCTGTCTATAATATCATCCTGCAGCCTGGCATGGTCTAAGATTTAAAAAATAAATAACAGTAAAAAAAAAACTAAAAAACACGCTTTTATAGAAAATCCAACTAAAAAATTGAAAATAAATGTGAATTAAGAATCGTGTAATTGTAAAAAAAGCGTGGGGTGCTTTTTAAAATATTATTCCTTCTACACATTGACACCATGCACCCTAGGCTTTTATTACAATTACACATGATTCTTAATTCAAATCTATTTTCTATTTTTTAGTTGCATTTTCTATAAAAGCGTGTTTTTTAGTTTTTTTTTACTATTATTTATTATTTATTTATTTGTTACTTTGATTTTTTTAAATGAAATTTAGTTTTTTTTTTACTTTCTTTCTTTTTTTCTTTAAATATTGAATTGTCATAGATCGATAAGCCTACGAAGTTTGAAAAAAACCAGACTGTTTGAAGTGGGTCAAAGTCCGAAGGAGTCGAGTACAAGTTACAAACAAACAAACATAAATACAGGTGAAGTTAATTTAAAGCGTGTAAAAATATTTCATACATTTATGTACCTAAGTGTACCTTCAGACAACTAGTTGAATGTCTTGTACTAATCTCTTCGAACAATTAATGATGTTCTCCGAAAAGTAGAGTACCTTAGAATAGTTATCTCTATATCGGCAATACGGAAGTGAATTAATCTCTGGAGAGCGTTGTAACCAAATACTGCGCATCTCGTAATAAAAATATCAAAAATAAATTTAACGCTGTTATTGAAAATTATGTGGACATTGAACCTTCAATCTCGCTTGTAAGTAGTAAATTAGTTGATGATTTTGGTTCTGATGATTCTTCTTATTATTTTTGCTTTGGTTATATGGTTTACCTGACAGTTGCTTGTGTTGATGTGTAAACAATGTGGAGGTAAACAGCATAATTTACGGAGGACAACATTCATTATTGCAATTAAGGTAATCGCAATGGAATTCATCGAGCCAGGAGCTGACGACTGGAGAACGAGAGTGGTCCGACTGCTCCATGGAATCTCAATACCTTCAAGTCTTCCTCACGAATTAACTTATTAAGTACATAATATGCAAAATCCAATTAATTTATTAATGTAAATAGAGATAAACAGAAAAAACGGACAGGGACAGCCCAGTAAAACAACGTTGAGTCTATATTGTAGAGGAATACTTTATGGGAAAACTGTATATCAAAAGAAATAAGCAGTACCCCATGTATAAACGTTATCTTATAAGAGTGTCGTACCGCCTTTTTTAGCCTTGATCAGGCAAACGAGCTGACGTGACCGCTGATGATAGGTGATCTCTGCCGGCCACGGATATTAGTAACACCTCGGCGTCACATACGCGTTGCCGGGCCAGAAGGACCTTGTATACAGTTCCACCGTCAGTTCTACAAGCCCCGCAGTCTGTGGCGCGCAGAGCGGTCCCCGGAGAGCGATATACATTATCGCTCCTCATTACCGCCGCGCCATTATTGTAATTACCATAATCGAATCCAGTATTCAATATAAATTTGTTTAATTCGCACGAAGCCTTTCGTTGAGATAACCATTACCCATAGCCCAGCGGAGGACGGCGTTTCTGCACGTTACAAATATTTCATGGATTGTAATGTGTACTTTATATTACAATTTTATGAATTTGTTTTTTATTGAAAAGGTGAAATAACCTTGTATAAAAGGGTGTTAATGCTTAATATAATTCTCCAGTAAACGCTTTACAGTAACATATACGTGTGTTGAATTGTAATATTACACGTATATTAAATATACAGCCTATTAACTTTAACGCTGATGCTTACAGCGCTGTTAAAAACACTGAAAGCGGTTTCAAAGGCGAATTTCCTGCTTTTTGAACGCCGCTTTATATGCTGCAATTTAATTTTTCAGTTATTATGACTTGCTTCTGTGTGAAATTGTCTAAAGTTCTCAAGGGCGTGTCAATATGTTAACTTTAAAGCCTTTTAAATCATTATGAATGGATATGCTAGCAGCAGTAGGACGGATGTAACTATACATAACAATGTATAGCCGATATTAACTAATAGGGTATCTTATCAGTCTTCAGAAATAACGTTTGTAAATAACATAATTGTAATTTACGTCCTACGCAAGTTTATTGAAATACAATTCAATATCAATCAGGCTTGCTTCATGACAAGAGTTTCAATTACATTTTGTGGATTGATGTAGTAAATTGATTCATTACCAATTTAATTTAACATAACAATGAAAATACATCCGAAAGGCCAGGCGTAATTTTCTATCTTATGTGTAAATAAAATTATACTTACGATAAGTATAATTTTTACCTTGAGATATCATGAAGATAAATTTTCTTATTACCGTTTATGTTATGTATTTTCTGTCTTTATCAAGCATCAAGCACAAGCATCTCACAAACTTTTTGTAACAGCGCTATAGCTATAATGTCGTTGTATTCGCGGCGGCGTGACATTTGCCGGTGGACACAGTTGAATTAGTGCCCTGCGACACGCTCCCACCTCTTTATAAAGGTCTTCACAAATGACAATAGACATTTAGGTACAGTGACACCGACACACAACATCAAACAGGCACTTAATAACACGATAGAACCAATAACGTTTACTATTAGAAATATTCCTAACGACTACTGTAATTATTTAGTCTCGGATGGATGTTAGGTTTCAGTAATGAATTTATAATGGTATTGATAACATCAGGTTAAAGCTACAAAATGTATGGGTGGAAGTTAAAATATGTATTCAAATTAAAAGAAATTTATTGGCCTGGTAGCGGATGCAAATTCAATAAAAAATTTGGAGCAGTACGTAATAAAGCTAAAATCAGATATGAAATTTATACACAGGTACGGAAAGCGACATCCGATAAAGCACTCTTAAATAATTGACTATCACTGATTGTGACAATTTAGAATGAGGTTGGTTGGCAATGATCGATTACACCGAGTACCAAGTATTGAACACTACAAAACCAATGTACGCCCAATCAAATAGACTGAGAAGCGCCTGCATTCTTCGTAGTATTCGTAGAGGTCTACACGCGGCGTAGCTCCATGCGTCTACGACTTCTACGATATCATACGGCATATGGCCTCTGCGCAACTCACCGTATACCTGAATAATTACTACAATACATTTAAGATTTAGTTTAAATTTGGCACTAAGAAAACAGATACAAACAATATTCTATTGTAAATCTAATTCACCATTCCACCAATAACATTAAAATACTATACAAAATGTACTGTTATTAAAAAGGTTCATCGTGTAACTCGCCTCACCGCACCAACACGCATCATGATAATACTGGATGTATGGATGTTCGAAAGCCCGAACGACACCTGTGAGTTGACCGTCCGTGTCCGTAGTATGAGCAGTGAGCAGTGACTGGTCCACGCGGGATTACCAATCAATTATTGTCAATTGTAGCGAGTGCCGCGGCGGAGCGTGCCGCCTCATTACGGCCGCCCGCCATTATTGTGATTGCCATTATCAAATTACGCGCCCCGAAGATTACATAGCTCCGATTGGATAGTTACAACCTTTTGCATGGGAGCGACTGACTGCAGTCCATAGCCGAACGTAGTGTGTGCAACATTCGCAGATACAACGGTCACTAATAGTAATAATTACTATTACACTAATTATTAGTGTAATTGACACAGATAAAGATTTATTTGGAGGGTTTAGCAAGCGCACCTACCTGTGATATCCACAGGGCGGGATGCTCCTGCGTTAACGGCTACTCCAAGCTATGTTTGTGTTCACATTACAACCGTGGTCGGTCACCGTATATTGCCCGGTCACGTTTGCGTTGAACTATTACCCCTTTGACAGCACTGTCGCGACGACATTGATCTACTCGTGACTCTCGAATGCGGTGCGGCTTCAGCAGATATTACATATTCACAAATAATGTTAATTTTAATGAAAATGCATTTACCCGAGTACGCCATGCGTGAAGTCTAAAACCTATCCAGTCATAGTTACTAAGTGTTACTAACATAATATGGGCCTGTATAAATTTTTGCCTAAATAAAAAGTTAAAATGAAAAGAGACAATTATAGCTTGTGATAAAAGACGTAAACGTAGACGTAAGCTCGCAGCACATTCAACATCAAAGCGAAATTTTCGTATCTTGTTACCGAGTCCAATAAAAATTTTGATATAAGAGAAGCAAAATGTCAATGACTCGCATTGCTTCCAAAGCTTTGAATTGATCTACGACATAAATATCCGACAAAAAATGAAAAGCGGGATATCGGGTAGGGTTTGAAATGATATAAGAAATATTTAATACTGTGCGACTTTCCACGCATCTCCTCGAGTGATGCCGTCTTTATACCTTCGGGCGGCCGCCATTGCGCCCGTTCGAAAGTAATTGAGAATTCATTTGCCGGTGTTTATCGAATCCCTTTCCCGTTGAATACAGTGTCCGAGTAAATTCGTTCGTACTTTAAGTTTTCCCGTCACGTCGCTCTGTCATTTTCTCATACGTTCTGATCGCGTTATTACGTGCGTCGCGCAAAACAAATGAGGAGGTCGAACGACGATCTGTGGCCGCTGGATGTGGCTAGTTTTAACCTAGTCATCATCGCAATATTTAATACCTATATCAACTGGTTACTACTACCATCAAAATCGTTATGACAGCAACAGGGCAGCTTGATAGACAGTGGTCGGAATAGGACCAGTTCATCCGCTTTTTGACTGCCTCTTTAGTATTACATGTTAGGGTGACAGGTTTTGCGTCCAGAGGCCACCGTCGAGACTAAGGCGCCAGGTACATGGGGTACCGTGGAAGGTCGCTGGTCTTTACCACCCAGTTTAATCCCGATGGTACTTCAAAGTCAAAGTCATCCGCATTTTACCTGTAGGGAATAATTTTTTTGAATATTTTATTCTAGGACTTTGTAAATATTTAGGTATATCCATGCAAAAGTATTGTTTTCTCATACTAGAGGTATCTGCACTATGCTGCGGACGGACGGACGAAAATGAAGTAACTAGAAGGGTTCCCTTGTGATTACGAAATCCTAAAAATAATAATTTACAGCTTCCTTCTTGACCGGCTGTTACTAAACTTACACTGGTGTTGACTTTGGTAACATTTACCTATCACGTAGTCTTTTCGCACTTTTGATGACTGTGACTAAAGTAATATTATAGGTATTTTAATACGAAAATTAACGATAAAAGTCTATTCCAGTCGCTATACGCGACGTAAACAGGTGAGTGCGTAAGCTCCACTCACGTACCGCGCGCCGCCGGAATCCCAAGCAGCCCATATCAAGCTTGGGAATGAAACATTTTCATTCAAAACTACATATCTTATTCGACATAAGCCGGGCCGGGTAATTGAGCCATATTGTGGTCATTCAAAAATAAATTAATTGAAAAGAAATTCTGGTTTCCATGTCCCGCTTTATGCGATTTGAAGATTTTCATGAATATTCGTGAAGTTAAAGATTTCTGCCCGATTTCCTAATATTGAGAAGATGTTTTGAAGTCTAGGACCTGATTATATTTGAATAAATAACCCGCTTGTAAGAACGTCGTTTGCGTACACAAAAGTTTGCCGTACGGTGCTTTTATAGAAAAATCATCTGATTCCGTAATCTTCTGTATTTGTAATTGGACATACGAGTGAACTGGGGACGAGATAAAACTTCAATGCTCTCGGTACACCTGGACGAACTTTGGACGAAGCAAATGATACCCGGTTGCTCTTTTCAAACTTTATAAATCTCTAGCTTAATTCGAATCTTTACCTGTCTGGTGGTTGGTAACCACACTCCTTCTAGAATCAACAAAAAGTATTGTTAGCGAGCATCCCTTTGTCTTCAAATATTAAAGGTGCTGCGCTCCTAGGCTTGGCTTGTTCAGCTTACAAACCAGTAGAATTTGACAGTCCATGCCAGGCTCTCTTAAATGAGAAATTCTTTATTCAAAGGCTGAACTACACCTTTAAGTTGAACTTTGCCATAAGTTAGTCTAAACCAAAAACCTAACGTAACCTAAGACTAAACCGAGGTGGTCCGAAGCGTCGATGTTTAAACATGTATAATACAGTACTACTCGTAGTACCGAGGCTCCGAGCACTCGGCAAGCAGCCGCGGTGGCTGCCACGATTTATTCCCTCCGCCGGAGGTCAGACCTACTACCTCTCTGTGTAATTTACCCGGCAATCCGAAAGACAGGTAAGCTAACACATCCATTATGCAGCATTAGCCGTAACCCATCGGATTTCCGTAATGTGCTTACAATTATTACATAATAAACCTTATGTTTTTATTCTGTTCGTCTGAAAATTAAGTGCAAAAGTTTAGCTTGTTGTTTGGTAAAAGTTTTGGATGATACAAAACTTTGATGAGTAATTCCTTGAATAATTAATACATGGTATTTTATGAGGATTTGGGTATTATGGTTTGTTGTATTCGTATAAAATTAGATAAGTAATATCAATCAGAATTTCCAGAGTTTAGTAAACAAATTGCGACTCGAGTACCTAAGATGGATATACCTAACTGAACTAATTAATACCTGTAGAAAACTTCAACATAACACGTGACATGTAAGCAAGTTCCAAATCTCAACGAGTGACATAAGTCTTCAAGCCCTGAACATTGAACTCCAAATCTCTTATTTTCTAACCTACCAGCTATTCCGTGCTCGTCCTCCTAGAAAACCTTAACTTTATTCTTAACGACAAAACAGGCAGCCGCAACAAGTAAATATCCCACAACGATTTATTCCCTGCGGTGGGCAGAGGTGGCGCGCACTATAATTTGGTTCGAAATTCGACCGACAGCGAAGCCAACGCATCTATTATTCAGAGTGATGGCCGAAACTTGCGGGAGAACTCTGATGCTTCCGAATATTGCCTAATCCTCTCCTGTTGGGTTACTCGCGGTGTTGCGTTGATATCTAGCCCTACATTTGCGGTTAATTCAATTTTACCAACTAATTTTTTTTTGCAGTTTGGTCAGTCCGATTCCAAAGGTTCATCTAGAAATAATGCCTACGCAATCACGTGTAATTACGTCAGCGGAACATTAAGTAGTGAGTTCTGATTATTACCTTTGGATGACATTTTTAGTCATAATTTTATTTGGACTGGCAGAACTGCTAATACCTTGAACAGCATCAAATATCCGCTCTGGATACTACAAGTGCCTACCTACTCTCCAGTGCCTTGAAGAGAGTTCCAAATAGCCAATGTAGGTAATGAGAAATGGGTAGGTACTTGCATTGATAACTTTTTGTGTTAAGTTGACTTGCTTTAATATTGAATGGATTCACGACCAAAGGCTGTAACTATGTAATAATTATGTGAATTCAGATCAAGGTTACGTAAATGTATATTGGTAGGTATTAAATTTAGAAGGCATTAGGTGCACTATATATGAATAAAATTGTAAACTAAATTTAAAAATAATATTTGTAACTTTTGCATTTTCTAATGTAAACACTAGTCTTAAAATCAAATAAAATCATTCGACTGCCTAGTAAAAGCATAACTCAGGGCAAGGTGTCTTACTTAAGTCTTACAGTTGTTTCTTTTTTAGGTGAACAAGGAGAAAGATTTTATACCTGTTTTATTTTTGTTGTTACTTAGGCCGGCTGCAGACCAGTTGGCAGGTTGTCAGATTCACAGCTACAAGTACGGTACTCGTAAAAGTTTACTACTAACAGTACTACTACGCCCGTTCAGAACATGACCGCGCTTTACTTTGCTTTACTTCAATTATAATATAGAGGCCGTTTTGAGTCTGTCTGTATTTGTATTAATTATGTAAGTACCTACTATTTCTTATATTTCTTTTCATTTCTTTATATCGATTCATTGGGTTGAAGACGCATGTATTTTCTATAGCAAAAATTCATAGCATTCACTATAATAAACATTGAACATTTTAACAATGTTCCAGCACCTATTTAGTTTTGCTCCAATTCCTGCAAATAGGAGTTTATCATCACGAAACCTTTGAAATTGACCGGCTTCTGCGATAAAGGGGTCTATTAAAAGAATGTATTAGGTACATTTTACTCTTTCATTTTATGTACGAATAAGTACTTCTAAACGGCTCGGCGCGGCCTTAACTTACTGGTGCAAAAATTTGAGCAGCATCTTCTGAACCTATTAGGTAGTTATTTTATACTATTAGAGGATCATTGCTGTAAACCCAAACGAATATTAACTGTACAAGGTTTTGATGGCGAGCATCAGCCGGTGAAATCATTACTTACGAGTCAATCACGAAAACATCGACCCTTTCCACTTTGTCCGTGAGCAATAAATAGGCATAGAATTTATTCTCCTCGCGAGCGGTCAGAGGCGTAACACTCAATAATTTACTTGGGTAATTCGTTCGTGAGCGAAGCGGATAGATCTTTTATTCAGAGCATCGTCCGAAATCACCGAATGGCCCTCAGTCAATTGGAAAGCGCATAACACTAAAATAGGTTACAAGATTTTCCTGAAAGTTTTATCAGATAATCGAAATAAGTACTTAGTGTCATCGTGACAGATGGATGAACCACCATCTCATGATATAAGTTTTTTAGTTGCTTTTGGAACTCAGAATTATAATCCAATGCAGATTCAGGCTTTCATGTACTATGTCCGAGATAACAAAATTCGTTTTGGAACACCTGAAATAATTTTAAAATGTTAGAATTTCAGGCTTGGTAAACATTCAAATGAATTATCAGCATAAACAAACAAATTCATTTGCTTTTCATTCACTCTAAAACAAATATTCACTTTATGAATTCCGGACACCTAAAAAGTTATCAGTGAATACTTTGCCGCACAAAAGAGCGACAAAACGCTCGAAATGTGTTCGCTTTTCCAAACAAAAAATGAACATAATTACACAGTGAGATAGTTAGAACAAAGGGTAAGAACAAAGCCGAAAAATGGTTGCATAAAAAGGTGCATTACCTCTTTTCAGGTCAGAATGTCACAAAAGAAGGTATTAGCGTAACGGAGTTCGAGGTTTCCGGGCCAAGTCAAGAGCGCGCGCGACAACTGAAAACGATAATTAAACGCCAGGTTGAGGGAGATGTGTGATGTGTGACGTATCGGGATCTCACAAAGAATGTAGATTGGGCTCAGTTCAGAAGCCCAAGTGGTGGATTACACGGAGCATTAGCATACGAAGCGCTGCACTGGTAGCTTGTGTTAGCCCGTAGCTTGTGTTCATGTGTGTGATGACAAACACAGTGACATGATAACGTAGTAAGGCAACATTGAGCGCTATCGGGAGATCTAGTCGTTGACGAGTGAGTGCGGGTGACCTGGACAAATTAGTGCATTAACAAGTAAAGATAACTATTTATTTTCCCATTTGTAACCTGTGGTCAATAGTCATTTATTGTTTGTAAAGACATCTCCGCTGATGGTATTTTGACATACAATTACACTGATGTGGATGTGAAATATTTACAAAGCCACATAGTTGATGATGCTCCTATACGTATTAAGAGTACTTGACAAACCCAACACAAAACAAATATTATAATTAATTGAAACGTCCACAATTTGCTATTCGTGGTGAATATTTTAATAGTCTTTTTAGTTCAGTGGCAATATTCAAATAGTGGCCTTTAATTAACATCGTTTTAAATATTAATATTGAGCTGAACATAGGATCGAGGACCACTGCAGCACTGGCGTGACGATATAGCCACCATTTTGCAATCGAAACGTTTAATTAATGGATATTTATCCCATTTTACTGTGAGTTGGGATTCATCATCCCGATTACAATGAAATGTACGAGTCACAATAAGTTTTGCGAATTATTATACGGTGGTCGCTTTTTGAAAAGGTATCGTCTAGGAAAGGTATTCAATAGCGTATTTCGAGATTATAGAAATTCAACCAGTGAAGGTCCAGGGACGGACCTCTTTATTCTACAACGCTTGTGCGATGCAGAGGTTGGCATATAAGAAACGACATGTCATATTTAGAGGAAGGAATTGTCAATAAGATAGAAGGATGATCACGTAGTGTTGAAGTGCTTGGAAGTATTGATGTGAACGTTAGGAGAACTGGAAATATAATATCATGGAGCAAAGTAAAAGGAATATCATTTTATAACCAACACCGTAGATTACCCCTTCTTCGTCATATACAAATGCTCCAACATGATCAGTTGGTGCTCGGCCGCCTCCCAGGCAACACACCTCACCTGGCGGGATATCTCCCTTTGCCAAAGGTTTGAAGTTATTTGCTAAATGCCGTACAATTAATTGAAAATCAGGTGTTGAAATAAAAATACATGTACACAACGACCCTTTTCTTTATTTAGAAACTTCACGATAAAAGTCTTGACTGGATCTTATCCATAAACGGCAATATGCACAGCGAACGCGGATCCTTTAGGTTAACAAAATCTTAAGGTGTACTTAACGTTAACTTACATCGACACAATTATTTACATGGGCCCTTATTCATCAAGAGACGATTTACAATGCGTCATGAATATTAATGTAAGGGAACATCTACACTGGTCTAGTTCCACGCTTAGCGCGTAGGGGTCGCCTCTTTGTATAGCTGTTATGACTCATATTATGGGTTTTGATAAGGATTTCATGATAAATTGTACCCGTAGATTGACATCGTTAGGAGCAACTCGAAGGTATCATGGATAAGTGGGTACAGAATATAACGTATTATTATAGTATATGTATATAAGTTACTGTTAGTTTCATATGCGTGGAACGAAGAATGAAGAGTAGATATTCCCTTTTGCAATACACAATTTAAGAGTCGTACCACTGCGGCCGGACGTTATAATGTTGAAATTAAACAAACTATAATATATTCCTGAGGCATAATATTTATGACCATTGGCATTGAGACCACTTGATGTTGATGTCAGTAAAATGGTTGGGTTAGTCAGTAATATGCGTAAATGGTTTTGAGGATTAATTGAATCATTTAGTTTAGTGCTATGCGATTCTACATTTTCCTGACATCAAAATATTCAATCAGTCTCTGAATATTATGGTCTTAAATATTATACATAACTATTTCAAATTGTCTTTTATTCGTCCGCAGTAACACATCATTCTTAGATATTTTTTACGTTTAATAGGTATGGTATTTTATTACTAAGACAAATTATAAAATAAAGTTTTTTTTTTCATATAATTGAATTTCTAACAAAATTATTGAATGTGATTTTCACTAAATTAATATTACATCAAAACATCGTCAGACTCTACGTCACACAATGGGGGAATCATTACCAAATTGTCCTCAATAACATACCAATATCATAGTATTTGCAAGAGAAAGAGAGTAGTAGAAGGTCGGGTAGGAACTCGGGTTTTATAACTGTTACAATTTCAATGGTGGCGGCACCTCGCAGGAATTATTGATCATTAATACCATTATTACTATTATTTTATTTATATGTGGAGACTTTTTCTATGTACCTACTCTCTTTCTTGGCCGGCAACGCACCAATGATGCCTTTGGGTTGTTAATATGCATGGGCGACGATAGCCACTTACCATCAGGTGGATCGTTAGCTCGTGTGCCGGCTATTTTCATAAAAAAAATAAGGAACATAATAGTTACAACAATATTAATAAGTACTAATATATAACTGTACAAAAATGGGTTGGTGTAAACTATACGCGGTAAGACACTACAACGTATTACGAACACCATGCATTGTCTCCATGTTGTCATGAATTGAGTTACGGAGTACCCTCCACAAGCTACCTACCTTAACAATGTATACATTCAGGTGAAACGGCTGTGTTATTACAGCTACGTAAACTTTGCATGCAAAAAACAAATTAAAATATAATTTGACCATACATGAACGAATAAGGGCAAAATCTAATTTTTTACATAATATTGTCCTTCCATTCGTCATCGCGTAACGATAAATTTCATTTCATAACAAATCAAACCTAAATTGATACCCTGTTGGTGGAAGGTAAGACCGTCCATAGAAACGCGTTACATAACAAACGAACGAAGAAAGAGTTCAACGCCGGGAACTTTGTAACAAACATATATTACGTGTTATGAATGTTTTCAGAGGTTCTAGCGATCAAACAGTAAGCGCCAAAGTACATTTACAAATGATTTTCTCGAGATATTTAACAGATTGAGTGAGAAAGTGTTACATTATTTTACAATAACAATTTTGTTTAACCTACATCAAAAGAAACAAGGTATTATTACAGCTGTTTTGTATAAAGCAAAATACTCCCAAAGTTATTGTACCTATCTGTTGTTACATTTGTTTCAACACGTTATCATACAGGCTCCACGCGACACTTCCTAAATACAAACACGACACAAACTCCGAAGCACTTTCCGCGGTCGCGAGGGAGTAATTTAACGTCATCAATCTGATGTGTAAACAAAAGTAGATTAAAAAATGTCCCTGAAACATCCCGCGAGCCTCGAGCCTCTAGCTCACGTGTTTGTACGTGTGTGTAACAACTGGGAGAAGCGAGAATTAAATCCCTCCGACAACGCACTTAAAAATTCACAAACCATTATAAAAAGTATCACTCTCCGCCACAGACCTGGGGACGTGTAGAAATGTTTCGAACCCATTACTTTACCCTTACGCTAACTCTCTGTGGTTTTGTAAACTTTTTCAAAACAAAGAGTCTTATTAAAGGCAAATGTAAGTAATAAAAAAGGTACTCGTACTCCGTACTACAAGACAAGGGTGTACAACTTATGCAGTATACATTTTTGTATTTGGCCCCTATTCGTGACGCGCCTGTTTTAAGAAGATAATACCCGTGTACAACGGTGATCACTTACAATTCTGTAGTTGTTATTCTTTATACATACACAGTTGTCATCGCGTTCATTTTATTTTTAGTTTAATTATATTATTTAGGAACTATGTATCTGTAATTTAAGGGATAATTTTTATAATGGAAAGTGCTTTTAAGGCAGTCGGCACCACAGACATGTATATTCTTGATACATTTCTGTGGTCGGAGAGCTAGAGTATCCGTAATTAGAGTATTTTCATATTTTTTGTACATTAGTTTCCAGTATGAATCATGTTGTTGTGCAAAGTCAAATACAATATACTATGCTTCTTCATTTATCATTTCTAGTAGTAACATAGTCTGTGATTCCGACCGCTTTGTTCAAAACTTTCCCACTCGCGTGACGTAGCGGACATTAAGCCCAGAATGTTTAATAAATAAAACCTCATCAAAATTTTCATTTTGTCACACATAATGGATCTTCCTTTACAACCAATTTCAGGATCTGAAGAATTGGCGCACTTGATTAATTTTTAATATAGTCGCGGGCCTTTTGGGCTGCGGCTGTATACATTCAGGGTTTACTGCGACATTTTGTATTACTTTTATGAGCCGCGGTACCTGTAGGTATATTAATAATGTTTTTACTGCTTTGCGTAAATCCAAAGAATATGTACCTTATATAAAATGATGTCTTTTTTTATTCAGTGCTAGTATAATCGTTATAGAACTACAAAGATACATCATCAACTTAACAATAGCATAAAATTACTAACAATAAATTATAATCATAGAAATACATTGTTCCGCCTCGTCTCCGTCGTAAGAAAGGAATGATTGGAACTTAATACTAGCAACTATATAATCGCACCCATTTCGTAGATTGTAACGTCTCGAGTGGGATGAATGCCGGACAGTTCCAACAAGAATGGAGGGAGCGGAGCGGTCCAACAAAATGACTGTCCGCAATGAAAGGACGTAATTTCGAGAAATTCTATTATAAGAGTCCTTACATATAGATAACAATTGTAGGAACCCTTCAGAAAAAGACGCTTTAAGTAACTGCAGGTATTTCCGTAATTTGAACGTTATTGCTGACAAACTGCTGACGAAAATACCATATTTTTACATAAATCTCTTATTATTGTTTTTAATAATCTAGCCATTTATCTATCATCTCTGGATAATTTTGTAGATAAATAGTAAAAATGTACAATTGTTTGGCAACGAATTGAGGAGCATGTGTTAAATTGGAGCACACACATTCCGATGTTTTAGCGTGTTTTAGATTCCCTCTAAAGGCTTATAAATTGACTGGTAAGTTTAGGTCAACATTTAGAGAAAAAAAAATCTTTAATAAGTATCTTTCCAATTTCGTTCGTCTAATCTGTAGGGCAGACTTGTGAAACAGGATTAAGATTTATTTCGATCAATTTAAAAGTAGGTTCATTATGAGTAAAATCGTTGGTACCAGCATTATGGTATGGTATTACAGTTATTTCTGCTTCGTGTAAATTTATTCTAATTCAATTGTATTGAAGGTAAACATCGCGGCAATAGTATTAGAAACTTTATAGTGACTTTCCTTTGTTTCTTCTTTAAATATTTTACTAAATTATATAATTTTACAATTGCGTATTTCAAAGGTAAACTTTTCAATTATTAGAATATTTTAAGTTACTTAAGATTATACGAGTTCTGATTTATTTCAGCACGAAAGAAGAATATTCAAGATTCTTGTAACATTTTAGCATCCAAAAAGTATGTATGTATGAACTCGTATCTAACGTGTAAAAGCTAAAATAAAGAAAATTGAATTCGCTTAGGCCCGACGTCCACTGAACTATCTACATACATCTGTACAATACCGTAAGGACGCTATACATATATAATATGCTATATACATTTAAACGCTATCATTGGTTTTGAGAAAAATATTTTGGAAAATATTATTATTATGAAAATTCATATCGTTAATAGAGCTGTACAATTTGTTAATTAAGTTATTTTTTTTAATAAATATAAGATCTTAAAATTAGAAAATTCGTTCTTGACTACGACTTGACATTGCTTATAAGTAACTGCGAAGAAAACAGCTTGATTTATACATCTTGTTACATTGAAGTCGTGCTTGCTGGCGTAGTTTTGTATGGGTGAGTTTCGCTAAACAACATAATAATGGCCATCGTGGTGAAGAACGAACTGACATCATTACGCGGTATCACTACACACAAGCTATATCGTGTAGTGTAGTGTCACTTTGCAAGCAGTTCATGTTCTCACAGTTCTTAGGTTACAACTTTGGGTACTATGACTAGACCTAACATTCCATTGAGTGTGTTCGGCACGAACGTTGAACCTGGAAACAAATAAATGTTTAGTCTAAAATAGGCAGAGGGATTACAACGTGTTAGTAAAGAGTTACTTTTTACTTAGTTACGCTGTAAAAACGATGTTTTTTCCGGTAAATAATGAAACACAACGCTCACTTATTTAGTAAAGGTATTCATTATTCAATTAAAATTTGATTTTTACGGGCACCAAATTGACACCAAAACTACATAAATTATTTGGATAAAAATGTAACAAGCTTACCATCAGTGAGAGGACTGTAACATCTATGATACAATTAATTGAGCTAAAGCTGGCAGCAATATCATATTCACGGCGGCGAGCATACTCGATCCTGGAACAACGCACAAACGTTAATACTTTATTGAATTTTAATTATTTACATATTAAATATTTAATGTGATGTAATAAACAGGTACAGTAATGTCAAAGTAAACGCAAAGTGTTGAGCTGTGTTTCAATCAGAGCCGCAACTAGCAACTGGGTAGTTCGCAAGCCCGTAAGATTGAACTGATATTTTCTCTTCAAGTCATAAGCCAACCTACGAGATTGCGAGAGGACTTAACTTAAAGCAAAGTTTGATAGGTTTTCAATTCAACTTAGGTTTTAACTTTTAAAGAACGGAAACTTTGGACGTAGCGTGTTCCTTCTGCAATCTGAGATTTTAGATAATTTGAACGGGTACGCAGATTGAATATCGTATCTTTAAATAATATTTTTAACTTTTATTGAAAATAAAACACAGAGAAAACCACCTGATCACCGTGACTCGTGAACATTAGGAGCACCAAAGTCGACCAAAACCACAACCAGGGAAAGATCAGCAATCTCAAATGGCTATAGCATAAGGCCCAGTCGCATCTAGGAGGTCTACTTTTATAAACAGATCACACACATTCATTCATCCGTATTATTTACTAATCAGATAGAGTGCAGTATATTATTATCCCTTTACTGACATGTATACAACAATGTCAAGGCAGAGATATCCGAACGAAGCAATGGGATAATGATGAATCATGATAATTGCAGAAAAAGATTAGCTGCCAATCGCAGAACGCAGCCACCGCTGTGGTCGGCCGGTCTCGCAGACGCTGTAAGATGAAGTCAGGGGCGGATTAATAATTCCTTTCAATCTGGAGCATTAGCGACGTTGGTACCATTACATTCATATTTGATGAGCCACGCAAAAATTATAATTTGAGAAGAAGGAGACTTTTTACCCGGATTCGGGATTACGACGGTCAGATAACGGCTTCCTGCGGCTTATGAGTGGTGTAAAAGAAACAGAGAAACAAATTGCCCGAGTAACTCATAAAATTTAGATTTGTTTAATAATTCATCGCAATCCGTAACTGTCTCACTGCTGTGCTGGAGTATACTCTCGCAAAGAGAGGGACTGGGGCTACAGTTTGCTATGTGGAGGATTTTTAATGTGAATAACTGAGAAACGAGATATAGTAACACCAGAAGCAACGGAGCAACGCCACCCGGCCAAGAACAAACAGAGAAGAAAGCTAGTACTGTTTTTGAAGCCCCCAGCTGGGACCCGAGTCGTTTGGCGGCTGATTCAAGCAAACGGGTGGTAGCTAGCTCGGCAGGCATTACCGATTCACTCATACATATTACACATTCGTGCTTAACACATCCCTAATTTATCACAATATTGTGAGCTAGGATTTATGTTGGATTACATTCTTAACCGCAGCACTAAGCCGTATCCAAGACATTTTTGTCTCTTGTGTGAGCATGCGAACGTTAACGCAAGTGGGAGTTAGTTACAAAATAATAGACGTTAAAAAAGAAATAGCGAATTACATTATGGATAAGTGTAGGAGTACTAGGAAATCAGAGTACCTACTCGTAGGTACTAGAAAATAAAACAGAGTATTTTGAACCGGCGCGGCGAACAGGAATCGAATTATCAATTACCTCGTCCTTGGTGTCGTGAAACAGGATCATTGTGACGGTATTTCATTTCGACTCAATGTAATTACAGAAGGTACTCCGCTCCGGAGGCGACGGAAAATAGTAAGTGGCTATTTGAGACGCCGCGCCGCTCCCATTTACACAAAGAACCGTAACAATATCACATTGTCTATTTATTTTAAACAATGATTTAGACTTGTATTGAGTTAGCACCGCACGAGCAGGGTATTAAATTAGCAACATAAAGTGAGCGCAATAACGTCACTTTAGGATTACGGCTTAAGGTCCACCGTCCACTGCGCTGGCAAACTTTCATAAATCTTTGAGAGCGCTCCGGGGAGCGCTTGAGCTCTGCGTCGACGTGGATAGTTTTTGTTAGTGCCACTCGGACAGTCAGACAACATGGACGGTGACTGGTAGATACCAAATATAAGACAAGTTATAGATGTATTTGATAGCATTGGTTTCAATGGCGGTTGATTCGCCTCACTTAACTCGTTCATCAAGTGTGCGTGATGGGAGATGGGAGCAACTGTCACCTGTCAACCCCAAGATGGCTGATATTGTTTCGTATAACATAAGGTAACTGTGGAAATGTGCCACTATTAGTATCCAGAAACAAATTGATACTCAATATTTATAAGAATATATTATAATAGGAAGTTCAAAATTTCCAGTGAACGCGACTGAACTAAGATATATTGTAGTACGTGAAATGTGTATTACCTAATACAATTCATTGGCTATAATATGAACAGGACAAAGTTAAGTAATGGACAAACTAAATGATACACGTGTGATGCTTCGCGTCTGGTGTGAAAATGCTAGGGCAAGAAACAGTTTACTTATTAATTCCATAACTTTATTAAAGCCGTCTTCGCAAGTTAAGTACATTAATAAGAAAGTTTGAGGTGTTACTTTGCGCGGCATTTCAACGCGTATTTAATGTGTTAACTTTAAATAAATGGCGGAGGACGAACAAAATAAAAAAACTTGAGAGATGTCAAGGGACACCCGGATGGAACGAAGTTCCTTGCAGTCAGTACTAGGATAGCAAAAACATGCAGCAAGTGTGCCAAAACAAATCTAAACAAAATTCAAAATCTAAACAAAAACACACTCGCTTGCATGTTTTTGCTATCCTAGTACTCTAGCTTGCTTTCTATGTAAAAAAAACTACGACGGCAAAAAGTGTCGTTACAACTTTTCGTTACCAAATTTTCCGCCTAGCCCCCTTTCGCAACGCGCGATAAGGAACTTCGTTCCAATATTAAATATTAATAATGTTCTCGAATTATACATATAATTAATCATATTGATGGCTATGAATAACTACTCAGAAAGTAAGACATAGGTACTTACTGACTGAAGATCAGTCAGTATGTATGTAAGGCTGCCACAATTTAAACAGACTGAACACACAGCGGGGGGCGCGGGCGCGGGATGATCGCGACACGTGAACACGGCGTTTCTGTGCACACACGTGGCTTACACGTCACAAGCCGCATTTATAATTATTATTGAAGAAAAGGATGTCTGAAGCTAACTGAGCATGTAGTAAGCGTATTGTTGTGTCGGGAGAAAACAAGTCCAAAAACTTACACGAACACAGTTTCTTTATTTTCTCACAAAATCCACAGTACAGTTCAGAAGGAGAAGAATACAGCGATAGCACAACACAAGTAGAAAGATGAAAGAAGGACGGAAGCGAAAGGTTTACAGAATTACACAATTTACAAGCGAAGTAACGTAAATAAGCGGGGCGCATTAAATAGCAAAGCGACACGGGTTCGCCACGGCGCAGTGAGATCGTGACTGAGGCGCGCGCGCAGGCGGCGGCCGGCGGTGGCGTGATACATGGATAACGGTACCGCCGGCGCGGCATGTTTCCACTGCGCCCGACCAAGGGCTGCACGGTTGTAATTTATATTAAATTTTACGTGCGCCTTGGTTTGTAAATATAATGAGTTTATGTTATGTGTATGTATGTATGTGTGTATGTATGTGTATGTATGTATGTGTGTATGTATGTGTATGTATGTGTTTATATGTATGTCAGTGTATGTATTGTGGGAGTAGCCCACATGACTCCCCCCCAGAGACCCAGTTAGGGGCGATAATAATCCGGAAATCTTACTCGCCGTCCTGAGCGTGTCACTTTAGTAAACGCATGGGGGATTGGTGGATCTGACGAAGGAAGGGTTGGTAAATCTGGTGTAGTGTGTTGGGAATCTTGGGATGCGTTGGATGGACTCAAAGATGGTTCGACGGTACTTAATCTGTCTTCGCTGTTGCTGGTAAGTACAAACGCTGGTTTTAATCGGTCAATTGTGACAGTAACTGGCTTTCCTTTCACGAGTATCTTGAAGACCTTGTCACCTTTTTCAAGTATCTTATAGGGGCCTGTGTAGGCTGGTTGAAAAGGGGCACGCGCAGCGTCTTCACGTAGGAAGACTTGGTTTGTGGTGGCCAGCTCTTTGAAAACGAAAACTTTGTGTTTGTTGTGGCGGGCCGCGGGCACCGGTTTCAAATTCTCGGCAAACGAACGTAAACGAGCTGTAAAATCGGACATGTCAGATGTGCAAGGTGTTGTCGGGTCAAAAAATTCACCAGGCAGTCTTAACGGCTCACCATATAGCAACTCGGCGGAGGAAGTTAGTAGATCCTCTTTGAATGCGCTGCGGATGCCAAGTAAAACTAATGGTAGGATCTCCGACCAGTTTGCTGTTGCGTGACATGTGATGGATGATTTAAGCTGCCTGTGAAAGCGTTCTATAAGCCCGTTACATGCCGGGTGGTAGGCTGTAGTACGTTTGTGTTGGAACCCAGCGGATTTTGCCAAATATTGAAAGAGTGAGGATTCAAATTGTCGACCGCGGTCTGTGACAATGTCAGTAGGAACACCGAACCTGGAAATCCAGCCGGATATAAGCGCTTTAGCCACCGTTTCTGCCGTGATATCCGGTATCGGGATAACTTCCGGCCACCGTGTAAAACGGTCTATAGCTGTCAGGCAGTACTTATATCCCTGTGAAATTGGAAGGGGGCCTATAAGGTCGATATGAACGTGCTTGAAGCGGGCGCGGGGTAACGCGAAATCTCCTACTGGGGCTGACACGTGGCGGCTTATTTTAGATCGCTGACATGACAAACATGTTCGGGCCCACTCTCTACAATCTCTCCTCATTCCAGGCCATACAAATCTTTCAGCTACCATTTTGGCGGTTGCAGCAGCACCAGGATGACTTAAAGAGTGGAGGCTATCAAAAACCCGCTTGCGGAACTCCTTTGTCACGAAAGGCCTGGGGGATGATGTGCTGACATCGCAGTACAAAAACTTTTGGCTCCCAGGGTAATCCATCTTTTGTAAACGTAGTGATGAATTCCCAGTGAGGTAACTAGATATTTCTTCGTCTCCTTCTTGAGCTGCACTGAGATCGGTGAGATTGATTGGTAGCACAAGTTCGTCAACCCGTGATAAAGCGTCGGCTACTACATTATTTTTGCCGGAAATGTGCTTTATATCGGTCGTGAACTGAGCGATATAGTCCAAATGCCGAAATTGCCTGGGTGAGCAATTTTGCTTGCGCTCGTGAAAGGCATACGTAATTGGCCTATGATCTGTGTAGACCGTAAAATGTCTTGCTTCAATCATATGGCGGAAGTACTTGATTGACTCGTAAATAGCGAGGAGCTCCCGATCGTACGGAGAGTACTTTGATTGTGACGGGCTGAGCTTTCGTGAAAAGAAAGCAAGAGGTTCCCATGTGTCTTTATTGAGCTGTTGTAAAACGGCACCGATGGCTGTATCGGATGCGTCAGTTACCAGTGCTAGTTTGTATTGGCAATTAGGATGAGCTAGAAGAGCAGCGTTGGAAAGAGCTGCTTTCGTCTCCGAAAAAGCTTTAAGGGAATCGCCGGTCAAGTTGACTGGTGTGGAGCCTTTCACTGCTCCAGTAAGTAGGGCGTTGAGGGGTGCCTGGGTTTGGGCGGCGTTAGGCAAGAAGCGCCTATAGAAATTGGCCATGCCCAGGAACCGCCTGAGGCCTCTTACGTCCTTGGGAGGGGGAATATTTCGTATGGCCTGAATTTTCTCGTCCATAGGCTTCGTACCGTGCGTCGAGATGTGGAATCCTAAAAAATTGACTTCAGAAGCCCCGAAAACGCATTTCGATACGTTGATGACCATACCGTAATTACGAAGCCTGGTAAATACTTGACGCAGGTGGTCTTCATGTTGGTTCTCGTCCTTGCTGTATATAAGGAAGTCATCTAAATAGCAATAGACGAAATCTAAGCCACGCATCATGTCATCCACAAAACGCTGAAAAGTTTGGCCTGCGTTACGCAGGCCGAACGTCATGAAAGGAAATTCGAACATACCGAAGGGCGTTGTGATTGCCGTCTTAGGTATGTCCTCTGCGCACACGGGTATTTGATTGTACGCTTTGACTAGATCAATCGTGCTAAATACGTGACAACCAGCGATATTGTGAGTGAAATCATGTATATGACGGATGGGGTACATATCGGGAATGGTACGTGCGTTTAGTTTCCGATAATCGCCGCAAGGGCGCCAACCATTGTCCTTTTTAGCTGCGAGGTGTAGTGGCGATGACCATGGGCTTTCAGAAGGTCTAGCTGTACCGTTTGCTAACATTGATTCAAATTCGGTACGAGCTATTTTTAGTTTATCGGGTGCTAGGCGCCTAGGTGTGCAAGATACTGGTGGGCCTGGTGTGGTGCGAATGTGATGTTGTGTAGAGTGTGGTATAGTGCGTTGTGTACCTGCAGGCCGTGTAATCTCGGGAAATTCCCGTGTAAGCAAGCTATGGTATTTCGAGTCACCAGTTAAAACCTTTATTGAATGGATATTATTCGAATTAAAATCCAGTGAAGCTGGAGTTGATAAAGTGGTAGTGGCATCTTTTAATTTTTGGTTTTTACAATCTACTAACAAATTATAATAGCACAAAAAATCTACACCAATGATGGGTTTGGTGACATCGGCCACCACAAATCGCCAGGGGAAAGTTCGTCGTAGGCCCAGATCTAGGTTGAGGTGCGCGTAGCCGTACGTGCTTATGGAGGTCCCGTTAGCCGCAGTGAGTTCGTAACTTGTAGGTGATCGCCGCTCTCGCAGTTGGGATCGGGGAAACACACAGAGATCGCTACCCGTGTCGACTAAAAATTGGGTCTTCGTGCTACGGTCACGTACGAATAGGCGACCAGGTACTGCTGGGCAATCGTCGGTCGCCATTATTAATGATTGCCCCTGTTGTTTTCCGACTCCTTGTAGTCACATGGTCTTTGACATTTGTACGCGCTCGAACCGAACCGAGCGTGGTACCAGCAGATCGGATATTTTCGGTACATGGAAGCTGATCTGGTCGAACTGCGTGACGGTGAACGACGCCGCTCTTGCCTGCCTCGTGCGTTGCGACGTGACTCACGCGTATGCTCATCCAACTTAACAGCCAAACTTTCCACCATTCGTTTTAGCTCGGCAATTTCATTAGAGGTGTTGCTATTGAGTCCGGGAACGTTGCATGCTGCGGAGGTGGCTGCTACGTTTGCGGGCGCTGATATCTCCTGCACACGGTCGGCGAGTTCAGCTAGTTGTTCCAAATTCAGGGACGTTTGGGATGCCAACACTGTCTGAATGCTGCGTGGGAGTCGGTTACTCCAGATGGTTTGCAAGAATTCTTCTGGGACATTGGATCCTGCTAGGTCGCGCAAATGGCGAAGGAATTGCGATGGTTTTCTGTCGCCGAGCTCTTCATGGATCAATAGTTTCCTTACTTTCTCTTCGTGGGAGATGGTGAGTCGCTTGATTAATTCAGATTTTAATTTTTCATATCGGTTGTCCTTTGGAGGGTTCATTATAATGTCTTTTACGGCCTTGGCGTGAACGATGTCTAAGTTAGTGATGACGATATTAAATTTTACCTCGTCTTCCGTAATTCGATAATTTTTGAATTGGCCCTCCACTAAGGCAAACCAAATGTCAGGGTCCTCCGGTGAAAAAACGGGAATCTTTAAATTAATTATCCGGTTCACGGAAGCTTCGACGTTGGGTGCAGTGGAAACGCACCTTTTACGTGGCTTGGTATTTACGCCTTGTAGCGATTCGGCACTCATATTAATGTTCAGACGGGTCACCAATGTAGTAAGCGTATTGTTGTGTCGGGAGAAAACAAGTCCAAAAACTTACACGAACACAGTTTCTTTATTTTCTCACAAAATCCACAGTACAGTTCAGAAGGAGAAGAATACAGCGATAGCACAACACAAGTAGAAAGATGAAAGAAGGACGGAAGCGAAAGGTTTACAGAATTACACAATTTACAAGCGAAGTAACGTAAATAAGCGGGGCGCATTAAATAGCAAAGCGACACGGGTTCGCCACGGCGCAGTGAGATCGTGACTGAGGCGCGCGTGCAGGCGGCGGCCGGCGGTGGCGTGATACATGGATAACAGTACCGCCGGCGCGGCATGTTTCCACTGCGCCCGACCACGGGCTGCACGGTTGTAATTTATATTAAATTTTACGTGCGCCTTGGTTTGTAAATATAATGAGTTTATGTTATGTGTATGTATGTATGTGTGTATGTATGTGTATGTATGTATGTGTGTATGTATGTGTATGTATGTGTTTATATGTATGTCAGTGTATGTATTGTGGGAGTAGCCCACAAGCACATTTTAATCAATCTTTAATTTTGATATTTACGTCTTTCAATATGAAATGTTAATGGTTTGATTTTCACACCAATATCCATATCAAATTATAAACCGGGCAAGTGCGTGTCAGGCAACGCGCAATGTAGGGTTCCGAAGTAGTAAGTTTATCGACTACTACTTAATAAACGCTTCACACTCGGACACGCACACTCGGCAGGATACATTAGCACTTCAAAGCCAAATATTTCGCAAACGGGCCCTTAATTCCAAAAATAGTTATAGAAGACCCATCATATTTTTGAAAGACCTTTTCTACGATATCCCACACTAAAGGGTACGCGACAAATAAAATATTCATCCTAACGTTAATACCTGTAGGGGAAGTACCATGAAAAAAATGTTTTTCAATATTATTCTACAATTCTGGAGTTTTAATAATTAATATTCATGCCAAATTACAGCTTTCTAGCACTCAGGGTCTCGGCGGCGCTTTGCTTCGGACAAACGGATGGACAGAAGGACAGACGAACGGATGGACAGACGGTCGGACATGACGAAAGTTTAAGGGTTCCGATTTTACTTCGGAACCCTAAAAAGGCCAATAGTACTTAAGACTGAAAAATAACTATATCCGCGGAACTTAAATGCTTTATTAGCATGAATACCAACCTTTTGAACCAACAGCCGCAGCCAACTGCATGTCAGCAGCCGTCGGCATCTCAGGAGTGGTGCTGATTGGACCTGGAGACAGAGAGGCTATTAACTACAAACAAATACACGTACTGGCAACATTGAAGTATTATTACACAAATCTCAATTAATTGGCGCCAATGGGCTTAAATTTTCAATGGATTACATACTACAATTTACAGTCGAAAGTTCTGAGGTAACAAACTTAAAAAAAAATGTAGTCGAATTGAGAACCTCCTCCTTTTTTGAAGTCGGTTAAAAATAACACGTGCGGGAAGGGAAAGAATTGAATGTAGATCGGGCGCGTTGTCTCTCGATTTTGCTCTGAATTTTTTCTCAACATTGATTTTAGAAAATCATCGGAGCCAATTGATTATTGACTTAAGTGCCTAGTTTATAAAATAATTTATGTGTGCGTTGCATTTATGTTGTATCATTTATCATATTACACGGTTTCTTACATACGACACCATAACTACGACGTATATACTCGTAACGTTACCAGGGCGCGGCGCGGCGAGTGGACCGCTGTCCGTCTGGGAGCGCCCTAAGAGCGCTCTGTTTGCTACTAATATTATATTCCATAAAAGCCTCCTTACAATGAGGCTAACGAAGCACGAAATTATTCACGAGGAGTACCAACTGCAGGAAATGTTTCATCTCTTCCCTACAGTTTAGATAGCTATGCACACAAACTTTTCGCTGATAAAAAGCTTAAATGGCCTTGCAAATTATACGGCGGGATTGTTATTTTCGCAGCTACTTCCACAAAAATATTTGCCTGCCCATTCCTTTATGAAAAATAATGACGTTCGCCGACTTATAAAGCAGTTAAATTGCCTTTTTTAAATAAATAAATAAACATCTTTTTTCTTTGTTTCGTCGGCCTTACCGGCATCCGACTTAAAATCTTCAGTGGAAACAAAAAGGCAGGAAATTACGCTTACAATTACCTACCAACAATTGCCCTCCACAAAATGTGAGACGAGGTATTTTATTCATAACCAGTGTTTTTGTTTCGTGTTCTCCCGATGTTTATGTACCTAATGGGCCTTATAAATATTCGCGGGAACGACGTAAACATTACTTTCTGTCATAGATATCTATATTCTTTTCCGAGAACATTGTTTACGTTTCTTACTTGTCCGACGTTTTTTATTTTACTTAGTTCTTTTTATCTTTCAGCTGATTTAGGCCAGTGCCGATAATTTTTGAAACCAAAAAAATAATAATAAGATGAAACCCATTACAAAAGAAGAGAATATAACAAAAATGAAAGGAAAAATAATTTACGGGAGATTTGAGGTCGGAAAGTGGGGGGAGGGGTGAGTTTTTAAGGGTAAAAAAACGGTTTATCTCGATTTCCAGCAAAACTACAAGTCCTATAGAAAAAAGTTAAATGGCAAAGTTTATGTACAACTTTTTAAGTATTTACATTTAATCAACATTAACATTTAACATAGTAATGTATATTTTTTTTACCACCAGAAAGCAGAGATTTAAACCAACAAAAAAGCCCACCGACTATTTTTTAAAAACAGATATTTTACGGGAGAATTTTCGATTAAAAATTCAAAGGCTTCAGCCTGGTCTAATTACGATAAGATATTGATTCATAATTATAATTGAATGAAGTCTCATTAATTGAGAACTTTATTATCTAGTTTTGTGGATCCAGAGAGCGATGTCATTCAAATATTTTTATTTATAGCAACGACTACAAAACTCTGTTCTCTATAATTGCTAAACGTACCTAAATATCGCCAAATTGTTCAAAATGTTATAAGTACCTAAGATCTATTGGTTTTGGTAAAGTTTAAAGTATATTAACTGTACAAAGGTATTCTGCATGCGTTGCAACGTGGCCCGCGGGTACTAATGACCGTACCATAGTCGTCCTAGCTTCTTTTTATTTTCCTGCGAGACGTTCAGAAGTCATTACTCACCAAGATGCCCTTTTATGCTCTGACTTTTTATTCATTTACCTTTTTGCAGTCGCCCTTCGAACCGGATTACAGAGGTTAAATGTTTCAGCTGCATGAATTATAGACCCTTTGTGACTTTGTGAGAGGGGCACTAGGCGCTTTAACTCTTTGGAGACTTAATCTGAGGTCCCTTTGAAGTATTATTTTATTATTGTTGATTTCATTAATCTGTATCTCATTGGCGAGATGACTAAATCTGCCTATCCCTGACACGACAGGTTTTGTGTGAAGAAGAGGAATATTTTGCTCTGTGCTCAGAAATATTATGACGACTTTTGAGATTATGGAAAATAGGAAGAAATAAGAGTTGATAATTATCAAGAAAATCCCGAAGATTTTAGCAATTTCACATCAATGGAATCTATTCATAATCTAGTTTAACCAAAACTAGTTCATTACTAAACTTTATTAAAGTAATTGAAAAATAAGGGTTAATGATTATTGCGACATTTAAAGTTTAAACTAAATACAAATTTAATCATATCCTTGAAACAACGAGCTAGTAATAATCAATCTTTGCTACTTAACATACTTGCCTTAATTCACTGAACATCGTAAGTGTTCCGGAGAACTTGGAAAGTAATTTTGACCTACTTTCACATATCTGATCAACACTGCACCCGTATCTTTGAAGAGGGTCATAGAAATTAGAAACATACACTTACAACAACTGTAGCGACTAGTGTGGGGCATAACGCAATCGTATGAAGGAATTAAGTTCTTCATAAAACATTCTTGTAATAATAATTTATTGTTAATTCATTTGAAAAGGCTATGTTATGTGAAACGAGTCGAGTAAAAAAATATAATTAAAGAGTCCTTAATATGTACACAAGTAAATAAAATCAGGGTTGGGATGGGACAAAAAGTATGGTATCGTTTTACCAACAAGAAATTATAAAAGTAGATATCTATTTGAATTAAATGACTAACAACATGCCGAAAACATTAGATAAGTATTGTAATGCCATGCAATTTATTATAGAAAATATTAGAGCGTAACAAACACATTCAAGATCAATACCTCAAACATAGTGGCGAAGATAATAGATTACTAAATGATCACTTTATAGTGACACTGGAGATTGCGCGACCCATCAAAGATCCCACAATGTTATTCCCATTCAGGTAAAGGCAACATAAAAGCTTTCACCAGAGTTTTCATACTTTGCAAACTCGTCTAACATCATAAGTGGCGGAGACTTGCGAAGTAAATCTGACCTACATACTCGTATCTGATCGATTCGAAACTTCGCCCACGATTTATGAAGAGCAGCGGATCTTAAAACATCCGGTGATTAGTGCAACTTTAATCTGGCCTTCATCATGCGGAACATTGTTATGGATTTTGTTCATTATCGGCAGTAGCTACCTTTATAATATTTAGTACAGAATTAAAGGTTGTAAAATGTATATCATTCCTTTCCAGAATTCTGAAGAAGTGTGTTTTTTTTTGTAAATCAACGGGTCCGATACCTGTAGTGCTATTCTGTTTAGTAACTTGACAGCGGAGTTTCAAAATTGACGTTCGAGTTCTAGGATCACTTCACTTCGCAAGTGCGTACTAGATGATTAGATAATGACATGTCAATATGATGCAAGTTCGCTTTTGTTTTGTAACTTGACAGCGGAATACACGAAGCCTTGCTGACTAGAAACATTGACTTTTCAAAAATTCAATGATGCAAGTTTAGTTTTCATCAAAATCGGGCTCGAGAGTCCTTAGAGCGTCTTTTCGCTATTCCTTATAGTTTCGAATTTAACTTTCCACGCCCACTTGCAAAACTCATAATGTTAAATGTGTATAATCTGTATATATTAGACATGTTTATTTCATATTAATAATACAGTGTGGCAAACCTTTTATAAAGTTTAATTCTCTAAGCCTCGAGCCAGTAGGTTCCTTGCGCCATCGTTCACCGGAAAACATTCGTAAGAGCAAGCCAGCCAGCGTCCCCGCGGATAGAATCTCCAAATGTTCGATAATAATTTCCCTACCTGCTGAAATATGGCCCACTTCCGCGCAACGACCGAGATAAAGCTCCCCAAGATTTACTCTCACCTTTATAGTTCTTATTATTTTTGCTAATGCGGATATAATTGGGTTTTATTGTGGTTACATAATACATATTGTTTGTATACGTATTGATTATGTGTTTGCTTTTATTTGTATGGGTGGTGGCTGGAAATTACAAACCTAAACACACACACACCTAAACAAACACGGGCCAATTACACATTAAATTAAGAGCAGATTGCACCGGCCAAGAGTCCGGTTATTTCAATGCAGTAATTTTGACCAATCAGTACTAGACACTATGAAAATTAAATAACTTTTACTAGTTGACGAAAGTAAACCTGCCCTTTGTTGGCATCTAGCCGCATTAGCGTTTCATAAATCCACATAAAATGTTACCTGGGTAATATATAGCTTCTTTCCGCACCGCGTACTTGGCGAGTGGGATCCGCAGCGTGCAGATGAACTCCGCGGGCGAGGGGAGATCCGCGTCCTGCAGCGTCACCACCGCGTACGCGGAGTACCGCCCGTTCACCAGCTTCAGGTTGTGTGATACGCCGTCCAGCCGCCTGGGAAACATCATTCATTTATTTACTAGCTGTTTCGTTCCCACTTTATTAGGCATCAATTTTTTTCACTCGTGATGAAGTAGAAGTAACGAATATTATTTATCACAATGAAATATACCCTATGTTATTCAATAATCATATAACTTTTTATTGGTGTAAGATTTTTTAAATCGATTCAATAGTTTTTGTGTTTATCTATTACAAACAAATAAACAAAAAAAATCATCTTTATTATTATATTAGTTTAGATGTAGCAAAACATCAAAGTCAAAATCTAGAAGATTGCACTTAGATAGAGGGATATCGGGATTTTTGTAAGGTTTGAGTCTTGATTTTTTGAATATACATGATACATTATGTGCGAATTTAGAATAGGGCAAGTGCTTTCGGGGAAGGAAAATATTATACGGAAAATTGTAACACTTAAGCTTTGCGCAACCCAATGCAGGGTAAGTGCTCCATAATGTTTTCGAAGGAATAGTCGTCCTGGACTCCCTTAAACCTTGTGTAACATTGATTGACATTTACTGACGATGATCACAACAACAACAATCTTTACCAATTAACTATTTATTAACTAACTCGTCTTATGTTTCGTCTAATATTCATTCACTGATTACGTCATGGAAACTAGATGATATCATCGCAACGCAAATCTATATTGAAATACCGTTTAGCTAACAGCTTCCATGACTTAATGAGTTAATGCCGTGCCGTATGCGAGGCATTTCGGATTATGGTAATCGTGCAGACCACAAGCCACCAGTTAGGTATACCAAAAGGTATATAGGATTTTTTCAAGGTTGAATGACGTCAGCTCGCATCCCTTCTCAGGGCGGTGGTGGTGTACCTCCTGTCAGTCTGGTCGGCGTGTTTTGTAACACCCACCTGAGAGAGGCTTATCTTTAGTAAAAACATTAAAAACGATAATTTATTTAAATAACGACCAGAGCTTTGAACAAGTTTTTAGAATTTTTATCCATCTTATGAATTCCTTAGTCCAGAAATGTTCCCAAAGGATCCAAATGAATTGAGAGCCATCGTTTGATCTATCGATTTCGGATGAATGCCGTGAAATGTATTAAGAAAAGGCTATGAAAAGAAAGCAAATATTTTAGAAAAAAAAAACAAATGAAAACTGTTACATCTCTAGGGCTTTTTCTGATATCACAGTGCCGTTAAGAAAGGTATTAAAGCGAGCATAAGATTGTTGGCAGGTGCAGGTGGCGACCGGCCCGGCGCTAATCTCCGAGACTGCTGCCAAGCGCTTTATGCACTTTTACATTCATCACTTTTTATGGCTTACACCTTCTACGTTTTTTGATAAAGGCGCAAGATATTGCTGCTGAAAGCTTTATCGTACGACTACGACTGACTCAGAATGTCCTGTATGCGATTTTTGTCTTTGTTGCACGTCTTGGTGTTCGAACGTGCGCAGTTTAAGTTACCTAAATACAAAAGCAGCATGGAAAACACAAGTTTTAAATGTAATTTTAAATAGGTTTATTAAAGAAAAAAATGTGAAATAAATAGCAGCAATGTGAAGGGATTATCCTTTGACAATATGAATTACGGTCGACTTCAACCGCAGAGTGGAGAGAGAGGGAGCCACTGGGATCTGTAAACCAACCACTTGACCGAACGTTAGTAAAGTAAATACACTCGTGGCTAAAAAGCTTCATTACATGAGTATACTAGAAGTCTCGTCTATGTAATGAGTGGGTTAAAAGTCATAAAGGTAATTGGATTGGTATTAATGATGATGCTCTAGGTACTTTAAGGGCAATTTGAGAGATTTCATTTACGGGAAACAATTTTTATGAACTTGATAATGATGAGTGGTTTTTTGTTTCCATATCTGATGATATACTATTATAGGTATATACTTAATTCAATTTGAGTATTTGGAATTGAAATTTGTAGATTACCATTGTAAAAAACATATTTGGATTGAACAACGCAAATATAAAACTGCTTCTAATATTTTGAACCTATGCTTATTGTACGAGTACTCGTACATTGTGCTGGTGCAGCGTCCTAGAGACCTAGTTGGGCGCACAGCACACGTGAACACGTACAAGACGTGACTTAGCTCGCATCTGACACCAATAAAAACCTGTCAATTTGCAATACTAATTTAGTGCAGTAAACATCTTGAGCCAGCTCGGTCACGTGTTTTACTCTCAAACCCCCGCGGACACATACACGGCGGCCAGGCGGCTCCTGCACTCACCAGCCTCCTCATTCATTTTGGTCCTTCGAACCTTACTTTCGGTGTTTTAGCGGCTCCTTTGCGGCTAGCGTATCGGCTCAGTTGGCCTTCCACAAGCGGACCTCCCCAGCTGAGTTGAGAAGGGCGCGAAACCCGTACTGAAGCTGCGAGAGCACTGAAAGCGACCAGCGGCCAGCGATCTACAAGCTGCAGCAATCTACAAGGAAAAAACTTAACTGCCAGTAATATACAAGTTACTGAAGAACGAAGCACAAGCGACGTTAACTGCGGGATCAAGGCACACGTCCTTATCTCAGAAAAAACTTAACTGCCAGTAATCTACAAGTTACTGAAGAACGAAGCACAAGGAACGTTAACTGCGGGATTAAGGAACACGTCCTAATCTCAAGAAAAACTTAACTGCCAGTAATCTACAAGTTACTGAAGAACGAAGCATAAGCAACGTTAACTGCGGGATCAAGGAACACGTCCTTATCTCAGGAAAAACATTTACATTCAACTTAACTGCCAGCAATTGCTGAAGAAAGAAGCATTATCCTTCGTAACAAGAAGGTGAACATTTATTTCAAGAAACTGTCATTTAAACTTCATTAACAATGGCGGACGCTGCTCAAACCCTCCTGCGCCAAAAGGAAATTATTCAATTGATCCAGCACATACAAATCAATTTTAATAAGGACTCTGCTATTAGAAAAACTGAGGAGTACATAAAGACGAAATTACAAAGTTTGGATGATCTATTCCAAGAGTTTGATTTGAACAACGAAGAGTTAATGTTACTGCCTGACAGAACCGGTGACTACTTTATAAAAAACATTTATGAAGACACAAAAAATACATACCTTAACTTCCGCAAAACTCTAACAACCTACACAACAAGTGGCGTATGCAATACTTCTCCAGCTGAGGAATTAATACGTGAACAACGAGCGAACTTCAGAGCATTCCTTAGACTAATCAACGATATTAACACTGCGGAATTAGTGGAAAAATGGGAATTAAAAGACGAATTACGAAGCTTACAAACGCGATGGAAGAATATTGACGCCTTACACTTAAAAATTGACAGCATACTACAAGGCAGCAACCAGGAGTACGAAGATCAATATTTTGCATACGAGCACAAATTTAAGATGACTAAGAGGGCACTTAACCAAAAAATATCGGCTGTAGCTCATCAATACGAGGCCACACCGCAAATGGAAATCCCTACATTCCACGGGGATTACACTCAATGGCCTACGTTCCTTGACTTATACAAGAGCGGGATCCATGACAACCCTAGGCTAACCAAAGGCCAAAAGATGCAGCACTTAAAGTGTAAATTACGGGGTGAAGCTCAGCGTTTGGTTCAACATCTCCACGTGTCCTCTGATAACTATGATACTGCCTGGCACATATTAAACCATCGCTACGACAACAAGCAGATCCTGTTCACTAATCAAATAGAAGTATTTTTAAACCAACCCGCTATACAGAAGCAAAGTTCAGCTGAATTACAAAGATTGCATGATGTTACATTGGAAAGTATATACGCCATTCATAACTTGGGTGTGGATACAACTACGTGGGATCCAATACTTGTACATCTTTTATTGAAGAAATTGGACCCTACTACAAGAAGCGAGTACTTGGAGTCTCGTAAAACGCCTCGTGAATTAGCATCGTTTAATGAGCTTATAACATTTTTGGAAGCCAAATTCATTGCGCTTGAGCCTATTTATGACATGAAGAAAAAAGAGGAAATCATGACATCAAACTCCTTCAATAACATCAAAGAAAGACCTTCGTTTGAAGTTGGAAAACAGTCAATGCAACGAGTCACATTCCCAGTCTCAAGTCCTGTTCATTGTGTATTGTGTAATAGCGATCAGCATGCACTCTACCAATGCAAAAAATTTGAGTCAATGTCAGCAACCATGAAATTGAGAGCAATTACAAAACATCGTATATGCAAAAATTGTTTATACGTTCATGAATACGGCGTATGCAAATCTAATAAACGATGCAAACTGTGCAATGAACAGCACAATACTTTGCTACATGAGGCATTTATTAACAACGAATTTACAAATGATCAACATACAACTACGAGTCAGCAGAGTTCAAACAATGTCACGAGCAGCGGAAGTGAAACTTTACTAACAACGGTAAAAATACGTGTCCAGAGAAATGACAAACAATACATCACACTCAGGGCTCTTCTGGATCAGGGCTCACAAACAACACTAATTTCTGAAAATGCAGCACAACGTTTGGGCCTCCCTAGACACTATCTTAATGCTTCAGTAACCGGTGTGGGTACAACAACCCAAAAAAGCAGAGGCAAACTACAACTACAATGCAAGTCGATCCATGATGATTACAGCTTTACGACAGACGCATTAATTATGCCAAAATTGGTAAACGACTTGCCAAAGAATACTTTTGTTAAGAACAATTACTCACATTTACAACACATTAAACTTGCGGATCCTGATTATAATAAATCTCAACCAATTGACATTTTACTAGATGCAAATATATACTCCAAAATTATTATGAATGGTTTAATAAAAGGATCTGCTAACCAGCCCATAGCCCAACAAACGAAATTAGGATGGATATTATCAGGAGCTGTGATACCTAATTTCAATTGCAACATCGTATTGAAAAACAGTGACATAGCCAACTTCGAGGAAATTGCACTTCACAACAATAACGTGACATCTCAAGAAAAATTTAACAAGCAACTGTATGCATCCACAAGTAATTACGTACACGACGGAAGGTGTGAATCACGATTACGTATGAAGAAGGGTATCAAGTACAAACTTGGCCAGTCTAAGCCACAACAACTAACAGAACACAGAAGAATGAAGGATTACACGCAATCAAATAACAAGAACAACTACATTTATAATAACAAGAGACACATCATCTCCCAGGGTAACGCCGCTTCAAGCCTTTCAAAATACAACGAGTTTACACGTATCTTACAAATACCGTGTAACATCAACTGTTTTAAAACAAAGCTACGTCAGCTGAAAACACGATCAGCTGGAATGGGTTGCAAGAAATTTGACACCGGGGGCATTGTCTACGCTGCACCTGTTTATAGCAATTATTCAATGGCGATGTAAAACACTAAATATAAGCAGTCAGCGTGGTTGTATTTTATTACATATTGACATACTGACCTCATTGACATCATCATGCCGACCACGTTGCTGCAACTCTTTTGAGGTCGGAGTGGAGATTTTAACATTATACCCAAACAGGCTACTGGAGATTAATTGACATAAGCATTTGACATTCTACAATCTACAAGACATGTGGATGAAGAGCTATGACATTCGTACGAAACGCATCGTACATCAGCAGCAGTTGACATTTTGACATTCTCCAGTCTACGAGACATGTGGATGGAGAGCCATGACATTTGTACGAAATGCATCGTACAGCAGCAGCATTTGACATTTTGACATTCTTCAATCTACGCAGCAAGTGGATGAAAAGCCATGACATTTGTACGAAATACATCGTACAATAGCAGCATTTGACATTTTAACATTCTTCAATCTACGAGACATGTGGATGGAGAGCCATGACATTTGTACGAAATACATCGTAAAGCAGCAGCATTTGACATTTTGACATTCTTCAATCTACGAGACATGTGGATGGAGAGCCATGACATTTGTACGAAATGCATCGTACAGCAGCAGCATTTGACATTTTGACATTCTTCAATCTACAAGACAAGTGGATGGAGAGCCATGACATTTGTATGGAATACACCGTACAGCAGCAGGATTTGACATTTTGACATTCTTCAATCTACGACACAAGTGGATGGAGAGCCTTGACATGTATGAACTACATAATACAACATATTAAAAGCATTTGACGGAAGAATCTGACATTGTACAGTTTCCGATAAGAAGAAACTGACATATAGCAAGTAGCAAGCAAGATCGTCGCAGAATACACTGCAATGGGATTTAACTTAATCACAGCTGATTGAAAACTCGCAAAACATATAAATGCATTACAATTGACATTCCTTTCGTTAAAGAATTGATGAATATGTACAAATCTACACACGTATCATGCAAATCGTGTTACTTACTTCAGTTGTCTTAACAAAGCTGCGTCATCGCATGACGGCGCGATCAGCTGGAGCGCATTGCAAGCAAAATGACACCGTGGGCATTGCTGAGAATGCACCTATTACAATTACTTGTTGCGAGGTGAACAAATATTTTTCTAGGTGACAATATAAAACAAGATCAAGGGCACGGTGACTTCCAAGACCAATCTTTTCAAAAGTGAATCCTTAATTACACTACAATATCGAACTGCGAGTGTGAGGCTGCTTACAACAGTCTACACAGTGACGTTAAGATTACTAAGGATTCAAAGTTGACAATTACTATAAAACAAACGCACTCAGGAACTTCATATAGCATTACGTCGACTGTATTTATACAAAAGAACAGGAAGACTGGTGGCAACATTACAATCAAGAAGATCGCAGGAATAAACCGTTGCCGCAGGAAGCAAACAGTTCCACGAGACTCGCTAGAAGAACGCAGCAGAGAGTTACGTCGCCGTAGGACCTCCACGACACGAGCAACGGGAATCAGCCGCGAGAGTGGACACTGCAACTTCCAGTTCTAACTTAGAATTTAACTTAGCAATATGTTAGCTTACAATAATTTACTACTGCAATGTTATGTTTACATTTAGATTTTACACATTTACGTTTAGATTAGGATTCCATAATTGCAACTTAACATTTACGCCCAAGTGCATTATTTACATTTTTGTTTACTATAATTACTTTTGTTACCAATCATTTTTACAATTTTCTACTTATTTTGTTAGCGACTATTTGTATAAATTTTGTTTGGTTTCTTTTCTTTCGGTGTCAGATGCCAGTATGTACGAGTACTCGTACATTGTGCTGGTGCAGCGTCCTAGAGACCTAGTTGGGCGCACAGCACACGTGAACACGTACAAGACGTGACTTAGCTCGCATCTGACACCAATAAAAACCTGTCAATTTGCAATACTAATTTAGTGCAGTAAACATCTTGAGCCAGCTCGGTCACGTGTTTTACTCTCAAACCCCCGCGGACACATACACGGCGGCCAGGCGGCTCCTGCACTCACCAGCCTCCTCATTCACTTATAACAAAAGACAAACATGTGGTTCTAAAGCCTCTTATAACTAGGAATAAAGCGAATTCAATTCCTATTCGTATCAGCACAGAAATACAGTGCATACCTAGAAAATCGATACGTACAATTCTACAGCTTCAAGAATATTCGTCTATTATTCCATGTACCGACAATTAGTCCAGTATCCACAATATACATGTACCGAACGTTGTACAGTATCAAAGCATTTAAGGCGGGCCGCAGATACTAATGTGTCTATCTAAGAGCCACTTGACTAAAGAGCTACGCAATAATTACTGGCGTCCCTCTGTGGCTCGTTACACGAATAGATGAAGCCTCGTCAAATTAATGAAACGCATACGAGTGAGGGAACCGAGGAAGAGATTAGGACGATTAAGATTAAGAATCGCGGTGTCCCCAAGGAGTGGTTTGTGCGGGGCTGGTACAACCGCGAAGAATTAAAGCTCGGTCACGATGAACACGGTGAATGATAGGCAGTTTTATTCGTATAACTTATTGACGTAAAACTTAAATCTACAACTGTCTAGATAAACATTGGTACCCGACCAATTAGGAACGGTCAGCCCAGTGTTGACTTTACTTGATGTACTTCATCTTTAAGTCTTTACACGTAGGAAAATAGCTGAAAAATAAGCTCCAACTGATAGGAAATGGTCAGCATCGCGTATAACAACCGGCAACATCACAGGCGTCATCAATGCATTGCGGCCAAGAAGGAAAAGAAAAGAATAGTGTCATCAATGTTCAATTGCTTTTCGCAATAATGTCGAAAATATTTCGATAGCCAACGCAGAATGCTACAAGTTCGAGTAAAAATCTTTGAATTCTGCTTATTTCAAAGAAAATTTTCGAATTGTTTCTGGAAATATTTTATCTCATGTCCGTAATTTCCTTTGACTGTGGAGGCTTAGGATGCTCCATTAAGTAAACAATCGAAAACCTACATCAAAGACTTTTGACAGTATTCAGATTGAACTGCAAATCGAAATATGGACGTTTCTATTTTTACTTCGTGAAATATCATTCTGAATATCGTTTTCTATTTTAACGTCTATTTAATAAAAATGTCATGAAATCACACTTCACATCTAATACTAAAAGCCACTGCGCTCATAACCAGTATAACTAGAGCTCTCACTCGTCCCCCTGGCAGTCATCGGTGGGCGTCCCGGGGGCAGCGGATACATCCGCAGGTGTCACAGTGCAATGGTCCTCGTGGTGTGTGAAGCTTAGTACATATAGTAGCTGCAATGCAGAGAAGCACTCCTGTGTTTAGTTGAAATGTTTTATGTTTCTTCATAGTATTCAGTAACATGATCTTTCGAACGTTTTGACATTATGTCCGGGGAAAGCTTTTTATATTTTCGTTTGGTATTATATTTATTTTACTAGTTTCGTGTGATTTTTAATTTAAGTCAAAAGAATCGTGACCATGCTCCAGGGTGTGTCAGGGTGTGTCGTCATAACTAAAAAAACAAAAGAGACGTTAGTAGACTAAAAACATTGTGGTATATTGGATAAATTAGGTAGCTGTGATTAAACAAACAGCTATTTATAATGGGCTAGCCCAGTGGGATTATAAGGAATGGATTCCGAACGCTTACAGTGATTATTTTTAGATTTTAACATTACCATTTTATTATTTTACGCCGCGGCTTTAGACGCTGATGTAGAGAATAATTTGTCTCAGTAAATAGCTCCGCTGCCGCCACAAGTCAAGGACTACGCAAAGTAGAACAAATTAAAGGCACACGACTTGACGTTTCTCCATACACTTTGGTAATCACCGCCCAAAAATACAGATCAAGTACTTACTCACCAGCGTCGCTTTAATGTGTCAAGAACATAATTTGTCCCGACGTCGAACATATTAACATAGTTGTCGAGTTGAGCTCCTGGAGAATTTGAAGCGTCTTTGAATGTCGTTACTTTGAATTGCGACCTTAAATTTACTGCTTCGTTTTGCCCGTCGTTTTTTGTTTTGTTTTCCGTAAAGCAATTCATCATGTTTGTTTCCTTAATTTGATTTTTTACGATGTCGAAATTGAAAATGTCGATATCGGGTTGACAACGTCGGTTGACCAGTCTTACTTTATTGTATTGTTAACAAACAATTAAAACATTTGTCGGAGCTGCTGATTGCGTCTGTTCCATCATTATAAGCATGAATCGATCCGACTAATTAGAATTAGACACAGCAATAAGGTGTGCGTGTCTGTCTGAAGGGTGTGTAACAGAGCCTGCACAATACAAACGAGACGTTCCAATTAAGTGATGATGTGTGTGTGATCGGCGTCAAACAGAATTCCTATTTGAAGTTAGTTAAAGGTTCCATGTAACTGTAGACCGCACACAACACATCAATGCCGTTGACGGTACTTGGAACCTCAGCGCAGAGGTTTGAGTGTGTAGACATTTATGTTACTATTTTTGTCGCTGTAAGCTGTATCGTTGTAAGTAGCTAATAGGCCAACAGCTGACATGGCCTATTACTCAGATACGACTACTGTTCTACTAGAGGTTTCTTCAAAATAATTATAACTAGTGATAGTTATGAGGGCTACAACCTAAAACACCACTTGTTTCATGTAATTGCCCGGTTTATCCCTGATACTGCTACAGGCGATCCCATAGAAAGGTTTCACATCCTTGAATATTGAATTAATATTATATGATATTTTACTTGTTACGGCCTCGTGCTCATATTACAATACCGATATTACTTGCACACAATCCGCCTTCGTCCGCAGCATTCGCTCGACCTAATCTAGTCGCCTACAACAATAGTAAATGAACTCAATCGTGATAAACCAGTTCATAGCGTATATGAGTTCAAATCTGTTGACATAGCAACTTATTTTATAGATTAGTTTTACCCTTTTTTTTCGTCGGCTAAAAAAAATAAATCCCACATACGGTTTCTAGCTCAAAAAAAGTGATTCTCAAACCTAGATTCCTAGTTAGACTGAAGACCCTGGAGAGGCATTTATTGAATATCTCAATAATTCCATTGTTTATGAAAATGTTGCAGTGCACCAATTTGCATGCAAATTTTTCTTAAGCCGATATTTTGGAACGAGCTTTGCCAATGTGTTTGTTATAATCTACTGGCTCAATAACCGTAAATCCCTAAGGCCCCTCCGATCCAACGATGTGATATAGCCGAGCATTCATGTTGTGAAAGTATCTTATACAGTTTGTTAGGAACCAAGCACCAAAAATAATTGAAGTTAGTTCGTCAGATCTCCCTTCATACCTTTATTATATTCATACGAATATACAAAGATAATTATGATAAATCATTTTAATGTTTTTTTTTTCACTTGAAAATACCTAGTGCATAATAATGTTAAATTCATGCTCTTTTATTCGGATTGTAGTCCGAAGTTTAATCACAAGCACATACCAATTACCAACACAGCATTCACCGGGTAGCGTACAAGATCCATTTGCCATTTTATGCGAACCAGGGGACTTAAGAATCCTGATATTATTACCGAAGTTAAGGTTAGAATAAATCTAGGAATACTGAGCATTAGTCATACGCGTCAACGCAGAGTCGGTCGAGCGTTGATTTTAGGAACTCCATGTCGAAACGTTTCGGAAAAGCTTTAGTGAACAAATTGCTCCATAAATTGCCTTATTTATACGAATGAAATTAAACCGAAAATTGGATCGTGGAAACCCGCCATGAATCCGATTAATGTGAGTGGACTTTAGAATTCGTTTGACAATAAATAGGTGTTTAAGCCGGTTTAACGCTGCATCGACGATAAAAATGTTCATGCGGCTGATGTGTTCCGTTGCAGGGTCTGTGAATATCAGAGGTCCGACTAAAGTAAACACTGTTGAAATCAGCGCGTTTATTCAGGCTAATCTCGCCCGCCCATAATACTAACTTTCCGGGGTGCTGGATACGGCCCACAACCGACAATATACCCAGAAAGCTCATATTGTTTGAACCAAATACTTCTGAAAGCGATATTTTCAGTGTAGTTAGATTGTTTGCGTTTCAACAATACCACCTTTGTTACGTTATTCATGCGGTCGACCTCATGTCCCTCACGACTATTTGTAACGTGGCTTATACTTGCTTTTGCTTTAATCGAATTCCGTAATTTATTAAGCGTATTTTTAATGGCGTGTAAATTTTGCTGCCTCGTCATTGGCCAGCGTGGATAACATTGGCCATAATCAATCACATTCTTTAAAATGAAGCGGAGAATCAGAAATTATAATAGATTATTATAATTTATTTCTTTCTTTCCCTCTTTCTTGGCCGGCAACACATCAGCTATGCCTTTGGTATTGCCGATGTTCATGGGCGACGATAGCCACTAACCATCAGGTGGATCGTCAGCTCGTTTGCCGGCTATTTCCATAAAAAAAAAAGAAAAAAGCCATATCGGAGAATAAATAAAAGCTGTATTACACGACCGACAAGGCCTCGCGTTGCTTGGTTGCAAGGGAAGTTATCAACTCATTTTCCTTTTTCTGATAGAAGAGTACGTATAATGTCATCCTGGCGAAGGTAGTACGCCTCTACATTTGTCTTTAGTTGATTAGAATCGTCCTTTCGTGGTCTTTTATTCTTTGATATAACAAAAGAAATTTTGCCTTTTATTACGGTTTCTTTAATATGCCTGAAATAACCTAACCTTTCTCTGAACCTTTTATCTCGTCTCCTGATTTTATTGTCGGCTTTACAGAACGTTTTTCTTTGAGAATTATGTAGAATACCTGCCATGTTGATCGTGCGAGTTCTGCCTTGTGCTAATCTTATACGTACTGTATGTACAGTGCACAGGTACCTGATTCATTGATATTGATATTATTTGATATTGATATTCATTGATATGTTTTGTTCAGATGTTTAATTCTTCTGGTCTCGGAAGTCTATATTGATTGCCTCCACCACGCAATTCAATTCCGTAATTAATACCGTCACATTCCTTTGAGAACATTATTAAAAATATAAGATAATAAAACCCTCGGGTAAGGAGGTTTAGCTCACACACATCTTGATCTCAGTTCACCACTGGCCTCGAGGCCTCCCTAGAGAAGTACGAGTAAATAATCGATACCAATAACGCCCAGTCCAGCACTCGCCACACAGCCATTCCTAAATCCATTAATTACAGCGTACGGTTAGATTGTACTTAAAATATCTTCGGAGACCTTTATTAAAAATATTCCCAAGGCCATTATAAAGTCATTAGGTAGCGGAAATTTGGAAGGCAAATGGCGCTCATTTTTTATGGATAAGTGGACATCATTGACATTTCACTCGACGTGAATTATAGATTTTTAATAGGATCGATGTAATTATCCGTCGCTTGTCATTTGGCGCTTATCTTTTAATTTTTCCGTTTACGGGAACGTAGTTAAATAATGCGTAATTCAGTGTATTGTTTATTGCCATAGAAGACCTGGTCAGGGTTAAACTTACGAATAACTATATTTAAAGTCATAATGTTGTAGCTTTGGTGGTTAAAATGAATGATGTAATGTGCCCTACGAAGGCTTAGAATATCTCGCCTGCTTACTACGAGTCTTCAAGAAGAGAGGGAATAGGCTTTTACTAAGTTCACTCACCAAATAACACTTGATCTCCACTGTGTTGTACATACTGACCACGTGTCTATCGTCTTGAAGAGGCCCAGGGCACTCTAGTACGCTGCTCAAGTGAGGAATGGTGGAGTTACATCGCCACTTACTATTAGCTGATTCTGCTTCGATGAATGTAGTGGCGACGTACCAACGTACCAACGTACAGCAGTTGGAATCAGAGTATACTGGTGTGTTACCTCTCGGGCGTGGCCAGCGTGAGGTTGGGCGCGGGGAAGGCGCCCTCCGCGGCACAGATCACGTTCACCGTGTCGTCGTCAGACTTGTTCTGTATGAGCCGGAAGTTTGTCTCTGGAACTGGAACAAAACAAGCATTTCCTTTATTACGTGGATTTTCCTCTGACTTGAAGTTGTTAGTGATCTAGTAAATTATATCATGTTTGTCTGAGGCAGTTTAATGCCCGAAATAGGGAATGGCTTTTGTGAGCAATTAACTAATGAGATCAGGCAATGAGCACTGTTGTTTTCTTTTGATAACCAGTCAAAGTTACCGGTGGAGTTAGAACTGTTGGAGTTAACTACTACCACAGCTTCACATCCACTGGAGCAGCTTTATGAAGCATACTTTAAAATAGGATTCCCACTCTAAAATCTTCTTAATATAGCTCGTCTGGCGTGAAATCGCCGCTGCATTTGCTTCAAACAAACCAAACAAACAAAACTAGAATTAATAACCCAATGTTAATAAGAGAGCTTAATTGACAGTATTGCAGTCTTGGCATATTATGTTAACTTATTGGTACTTTTTTGACTGCAAAGCCACTTAACGCCAGGTGGACTCTACCTTCCATTCACCAATCCCATCCATTACACTGCAAAGCTACAGCTGTAGGTACGTGAAGTGAGCCATACCGGAGCTGCGGAGCCCCAGTTACACCGGAGCTACTCCACATGCACTCCATTCCCAATTCGAATTCGTATCGCGCTCCACACGCAAGGCATCTCATCCATTAGGCCGCTTCTACTTGAATATTACAAGAAAGCAAACAAAGGCAACTGTTCCAGTTTCGAAAGAAGCTTTCTTTCAGAGTTTTTTTGCCTTTTCTCGAGACAAAACGAACAGCCCTGCGCTGTGCCGACACGGCCGTATCGGTGGGCTGGTGTATCGTGCTATTCGTACTCCACGGGTAATGACCTGTTAACACTTCCCTTATTGAAAATCAAGCTCTTACTTCACTCGATAAAGAAAGCAGATAACACAAAAGTTTACAATAGGGATGTTGACTAATTTTAGGATTCAATTTGATTTAATAGATAGAACCTTAAGATTCACGAAAAAAATATTATAAAAATAGTAATCTTCAATTTAAAAACAAAAATTGATAAATAAAAATCATTTTCAAATTTCCCGCCAAAAACGTCACGTGACGTCACTAGCCGATATTCAATACTATCTGTCGACTGAAGTTGTTGCACTTCCATATAAAATAGGAACAATGACGTCAAAAGCTCTAAATGGCGTTTGAGGTCACGTGACAGTGAGTACTATTTTTAACCGACGAAAAAAAAAAGGAGGAGGTTCTCAATTCGACACGTATATTTTTTTTTTTTTTTTTGTATGATCACGCAGAAATCGGCACAGGGTGGTCCGATTTGGATGATTCTTTTTTTATTGGATAGGGTATGTCCCGAAGTTGGTCCCATATTTTTTTGAAAATTTTATTCCCACCCTAAAGGTACGAAAATAGGGAATGATTGATTATTCACCCGTTTTTTACCCGGAATTTTTACATGTTAACCTCAATAACTTTGTACTGGATGATCCGATTTCGATGATTCTTTTTTTATTGAATAGTGTGTACCTTGAGGTTACTCTTGTTTAAATTTCGAAACAAAATTTTACCCATATAGGTACGAAAATAGGGGATGATTGATATTTCATCTACAACATTTTTACCTGGTAACTGAATCTATAATTCATAAAACCAATAATTTATTTATTATTAATTATAAGTATAATAGCAACTAAAAATTAAAAAATAATTACTTTTTAACAAAAAATAAAACCAACGAAAAAAAAAACTGAAAAGCAAAAAATAAAATAAACCATTTAGTATTATAAATTAAGATCCGAAATTAACAGTAAATAAATAATTTTGAGGCGGTGCCAAACCAATAAAAAAACAAACGGCGAAAAGATGTGGGCCACGCTGCTGCTGCCGTGTGCATCGCATGTCGCTGCCGCGCTGCCCTCATAATATTATGAATTTTATGTAATTAATTTTGGTTGTTTGTTTGGCACGGTCTCAAAATTATTTATTTACTGTTAATTTCGGATCTTAATTTATAATACTAAATGGTTTATTTTATTTTTTGCTTTTCAGTTTTTTTTTTTCGTTGGTTTTATTTTTTGTTAAAAAGTAATTATTAACATTTTATAATAATTTTATTTAATTTGTTGCGATTTATTTCGACAAAAGAATAATATTTTAGGTTTTTAAATGTTGTCCTTGATACTTTAAACATAAATTTATTTTAATTTACTGATAGTGTCAACATTCCTATTAAATGTGATGTGATTTTCGTTACATCAATTTTAAAGCGTATTTTTGTTTAAATTCAGAAATACTTAGGAAATACTTTGTTGGTTATCAAAAATTTTGGAGGGATATTATAAAATAATTAGATATTATCAAGTAAATGAGTGCTAAGCTTAGGATGGGCGATCGACTTGACACTGATTGTACTCTCGTGTTACGCCGTGTGGCTTATGTGGCCATCACACCACCGTTAGCTACAATGCAATGTAATGTTACAAAGTATTAAATCTTGAAAGTTAAATAAAATAATCAAATATTAAATACTCGCTGAAATTACGTCTACCAAGTTAAATACTGCTTCGCATAAATTCGCATGCGACTCGGCATAAATCACGTGAAATTTGCACAGGAATTATGCAAGTAGGTAGTATTTAACTAATTTAATCATAGTAAAAGCGGCGGCCTGTGAAAGCGGTTGCTTTGAAATTTGTTTCGAAAATTGATTTAATTTTATTAAGCTTTTTAATTTAATTAATTAATGTGAAGGTAACATTGCATAAAAAATATTATAACTTTGTAGTTTGTAGAATGTATGTTTTGCCCTGAAAATTGCATATATTTTAAAATATGGATTAAATCAATAAAAAGTGTGTCTATAGTATAAATAATAAGAAAAATATTCAAATGATTTTTATTTCATCAAAAAAATTCCAACAAAAATTACGTTGTTTTGTCTACGTCTTTTACCCAAATACTAAACAATCCACCGATACCATAACTTATCGGAGTATCTATCAACATTCTCGTGACAATAATAGCGGCGTCCCATTAAAACAGTCGTCACTTCCTTCAACTATATTACTTTTTCCATAAAAATAGGGACATAAATCTGAGAAGTGTCAAAAAGTTCTGCGTAGCTCGAGCGCTCGTACCTGGCCGCACGACCTGCCGGCTGCCATAGAGTAGGTGCGGTACGACAGATACTGCGCGGATAAAATGGAAGGAGCTACTCTTTATTACATTTAATTTTATCATTATGTCCTGAGGCCGTGCACTGTGGCAAAACTGCCACGATTTTGAACCACGTAATTTTGTAATATAAGGAATCTCATACAACACACATGCGGTTATTCGCATACGCACATGCGGTTTTTCCAGCGACTGATTTATTAATCGCGAAATGTTACAAAATGGTTCGCGGTTACAAATCACGTGAAATTTGTAACCCTACTACTTAATAGGTGCGGCCACTCTATGCGGTAACCGCGTGGTTAGCATTAACTATCGCTTGCGGTACCGCCTGCCGAAGAGTGGTGTCCTCAACTCCTCACTCAGTAGAAACATCTAAATAATAAAATGTTAAACTCATCCCATCGGAAACAACATATCCTGCAAGATAAGTGTCATGTTTTATTTTAGTTTTATCTTAGAACAGGTCGGTTTGTTAGTATTAGATAAAGAACCAACAATACCACTTCGGTAAAAAATCGTAATGCGGCCTCAGGCTTAAAAATATTTACATGCTTCTTCTGCGGCACTAGAATTCCAAACTGGGTTACCTGGTCGTTGTTGTTTTTTCACTCCAGGGCAACCGTTTCAAATCTTAGAAACAAGGGGAACTAATAAACAGGCAGGACCGTTTGCAAGAAAAGAGAAATGTTCTTGTTATTATAAATCTAAGAAACAAGGGGTTATAAAACTCTTTTCTAATACGAGTAACTAAATTTCAATACTACATTATTTCAATACTAAAAAGTTGGACACCTATAATTATGTGCCAACGTATTTTAGCCGGCTGCGAGCAAGCGAGACAAGTAATGTCATTTTTGAAAAACCCCGACCGTTCAAGAACACATAATAACGCAAATTGTTTATTTTCATTATTAACGCTTGAACATTCTTTGAGTTTATTTTAATTATAATTTTATTGGTCAATAACTATAACTTTATTTACATTTAACGGTTTAAGTCTATGCCTTACATAGAGAGTCATCTACAAAGATTTATTTAAAATTCATTGCCAATTAATATACAGGCGATAGCGCTTTAGTTTTCAAAGTTAAATCATATTCCTCAGGCCAGCTATCAAAACCACTCCGGGGATCCCTTCAGGTCAACAAAAGCCACTCAAACTACTAAAATTTAAAGGCAAACGTAAATATGTATTTAGCTTCTTGCAGAGGACGAAGTAGATAGTTGTTTTAAGTAGCCCGCTGGAGCGTTGCTGGCTTTTGGCCTTTTGACATATAACTGTTATTTTCACAATGTTCCTAAGTTACTAAGACCTAGCTATATTTATGTGTTTAATACCACATTATTAAAGAAATTCAAATTAATCCAGTTTATGTAAAATTAAACAAACATAAATTAGGTAAAACATAAATATGACTTTAGCATAAAATTACTCATATTATTATTGACCTTTATTTGGTAAATACCTGAAAAATATAAAGCAATTGTTTCGGTTGCGGATACTCAGATTCAGATAAAGTAGCTCGCGTTACTAATTTAAAACTAAAAGTAGGTGCGGTTTCACAATCACAGTCGACATGGGACATGGGAAGCAAACACTGTATATAGCAGTGTAAATGCTCTTCCATGCGACTGACCAGTTAATCCTACTTTACTGGGCTGTAATCAATGTGATTTAGTGTCGAATGGATCGGAATAAAGCTCTTACACTGAGCGATACGCTCCCAAACAAAATTGTATTGCACCGGACACCGCCCGCGTCCGTCTCGGCCGGCTGAATTAAAAAGCTATTGATTTTATACGAATGACCTATATAATTTTAACTTTTCATTAAGAAACTATTTTAGTCATAAACACAAGTAAAAAATACAAGAATTGTATTTATGTTTTAAGACGAGTTGTCTATATTGTTGTTGAAAAAAAAAAAACAAAATTAATATACATATACTAATATTATAAAGAGGAAATATTTGATTATTTGTTTGCATTGAATAGGCTCCGAAACTACTGAACCGATTTGAAAAAATTTTTCACTATTGGGAAGCTACACTATCCCCGGGTAATACAGGCTATATTATGTTTTCAAAAAATTAGGGGTCCTTAATAAAATTCCAATAATGTAACCCAAGGTGTAAAAAAATAAGAAAACCGAAGCAAAGCGAGGGCGGTGGTTACTCATTTAAAATAATATCAGCTTGCTAGGAGTTTATGCAAGGGTGAATTTCTATTTTGACCGGATGACGCATAGTTTATCAATGCTATAGTATTTGTACACAACTTAAGGTCTGCAGTATTTGATTCAGAAACAAACAAGGAATTAGCAAAAGAATTAGAGAAATCGATGTGGGGTAATACCAAACAAAACTGTTCAAAAGACTTGCTGTTTAAGAGTAGATACTGTTCTTTATTTAAACCAAAGAACTATTTTTTCCAATGCTAAACGAATATTTTTATGCTGAATCAAATAATGAATTTTTAAAGTATCTTCGTTGTTTACTTTGATCCGTTGATTGCATTTTGTAATCCATACAGTTTTTGTTTGTTTAGTTACCTTACAGTGTTTGTGTTTTTATTGAACAATTTAATATTCCACAGCGAGAATAGATGACTACAGTGAAGTAACAAGATGCGGAGGTAATGTTCGCAGTGTTCGGCCCAAAAATACATTTCCCCCAAACCGTGTAATTGACAACTACGCGGAACCGAAGTTCCGGTCTCATCGGAAATGTATGACATTTCTCGTGGGAAGGATCGGTGTCTATATCTCGCACAAATCGGCAAAGCGCACGAATTATTAATAATTTATGTTGTCAGCGGTGAATAGATATGAACGGAAGAGGAAATATATGCCGCTGTAAATGTCGGAGTTGATAATTGTTGTTATTATGTAGAGTTTTTAATATTATTTGATTAGCGAGAACACTGTCCGCATGACTTCCTTTTTAAATCCTTGTTATAGCTTTAAGTATGCGCTTAAAATTAAAAAAAAATGTATCTAGGTAATATTACTCCTCATTTCCCGACTCAAATGATTTCAGTTTACCTCGTACTCTTGATCTGTAAAAGCAGTAAAAGTAGCTGGAAGTTTAAAGATACTTTTGTAGTACCGGATTATAACTCTGAATATTACTAACCCATTTATGTAAATTAAATTTTAATCAAAATAATATTTTATTTTTATGATACACGCATGATTTTGCGATTATATTCATCTCGCTAAATTGGCATTTGCTCAAAGATTCAACAGAGTTCCAATGTCTCTAGCAATAAAGTGAATCTCGTTTATCGAGCACATCTTACATCGGGCCTTCATAAAATTTCTTTTCGGTCAAATCGATAACAATATACTTGATTGGATTGTAAGCGCTATTCCCGGTTATGATGATAAGCTGTTTGTTCTGTTCGGGGAAGCCGTACGAACTTATGACTGTTTTAGGCATAAAAAAGATGCGCGGCTAACAGATGCTGGCATGAATAAAACTGCTTATTTCCACAAAAAGCATTGCGGCTGGCGCAATGGGGAATCGATACGCGACAGTTGGTTCCTATTCTGTTGTTTTTTCTTTAGTCAACTACTTAGTGTTGGGCATACGATACGATACTAAGATGTTTTTAGCACCAGGATCTGGAAGTTTGAGCATCCTGGAAGCCGTACGTAGCTTGGTTGGATGTTAAAGATCGAAAAAAAGTACAATCCCTTTAGTTCCTTAATTTTTTAATGAACTTATAGAGAGTCGATAATTACTCAAACTGTATCTATGATTTATAAAATGTGATCTATAATAATGGAAACAATGTTACTAACAATACTTAGCACCGGAGTTTTATTTGAATTCAGACATTAATTTCTGTGTACGATAAAAGGCACTAGACACTAGGCCCTCGCGACTATCTCAAATGATAATTATGTAAAATGTTTATGTTAACAAAAGTACATTAATGATGATGGCTTACCACTTTAAAAGTCGTCAGCTTTCTATTTTACTGTATACCAACATATTTTATGTCAAGAATATCAATTTCACTAAGTATTGTATTTCCGCCAGTTGCTTATGTATTAATTTCAAAAACAAAATCGCTGGGAAAGCAGACGCCGCGCCGCGCCGCGCCGCGCCGCACCGGTAACTGTCATGTGGGAAGTAAACGCTTTAAGAAGCTATTCGTTTTAACATTTTGTTTTGCTTGCAGGCGGCGAGCGGCGGGCCTTTGTTTACTGTGTTTATAAAATATTCTATTTATTTAATTGTCATCCGCATTCGCGTTCAAAAAGTGGCATAGTACAGTGACGTTCATTCTTGTTTCTCATGACTGTTAAGATAATAGTCTACAATCGATTTTAGAGTTATGTCATAAACCCTAGAACATTGGAGGTATTAATCATTCCATAACGATTGATCTTGCTACTCCGGTGCAGAAATTAACCTGAGCAGACTAACTCCCGACAACTATTCAAGCTATTCGCAAAGCAATGAAATTTTTACCACTAAGGCGCTCCACCCACTGCACCGCGTCCCGCCGCAGTGCGCGGGATGGCAGATTTTACCATTGTATGCAAGTATCTCAATTTATATAGAAATCACGCCTAGCACAACACACTGCCGACGCGGCACCGCGCGGGAAATCGCCCCGCGCGCAGTTGCGTTATCCGTCGCTCCGCGCACCGCGGCGGGACGCGTCTTCAGTGGGTGGAGCGCCTAAGATCATGTTGTTGTCATTGTCATGTAGCGTAAATTGTGTAAGTTGCTCCTATAAGCTTTACTTGGTTTATTAGTTTTTACTTTGAAATTGTTTTTGAAAGAAAAAGGTTTTCTCAGGAATTTAAATTGCACCTATAAAGGTATAATGTAACATATGCGTAGGTACTTACCAAATACAATCATCTGTTTCGTCCTCGAGTCCTCCTCCATGAAGGTAGACACGACACACGTGTAGTCGCCCGATATGTCCGTGTTGGGCTTCACTATGCGTAGCGCTCTGTGCATCTTTAAGGGGTCATTTGACACCCTGTACGTGAGGTCGACTCGACCCCGCAAGATGCCCATGTCTTGAGGCTTCTGCGACGCGATCCATTGGTACACGGGTCGCGCCTTGTTCTTGAAGAACCACTTCACCACCAGCCCAGACGTGTCGTTCCCGATGGTGTAGTCGCAGTCCAGTATCACAGCGTCCTGCACGCCGTATTGAATTATTTCTGGAACCACTATTTTGACTATCTTCACCGCGTGCAATTCTGAAAAAAGAATAAAAGGTTTAGTTGGTATTCGACACATCTTTTAAGGTGTAAAGTTTTAAGTCCAGTATACCGTAGTATACTCTACTATTTCCACTGAAAAGGTCAACGGCATTCTGGGCTCAAATATTTTTATATTATTTTCTTCGCCAATTTGATCGGTGCGAATCGGTGATATGGCTGGAGAGCTATTGAACCATTTGACTATCCCACTTCCCACAAAGCTAGAAATTTATTAAATGATATTTTATTATCAGTCAATTAAGAAAGTACCGTTCTGGCAGGCATCTCGCGGTTGCGTCATGGTCCCTTAAATTTTTGAAATCCACTCCCACAAGGCTACAATTTTAATATGTTGCAATTTACATATGTTTAAGTGTAAAAAAAAATTGCCAGATCATTTTGAGGGTTGCAAGTATGTGCCAGAACAGAGCAAAGTTGTCATCGGGAGAGCAATTCTATCTTTCTATGTATAATTTCAGGCTCTAGTCTGATTTGATATCATTCAAATGTATAAGGCGATTGTTGGTTCTCACAGATAGTACACATTGGTGGAAATAAATTTCAGTACTGCCATACAAAAAATAATAATTTTCATACAAATGTATCCTTCTATTCATAAATTCAAGCTCTAGCCTGCTTTTGATGTCATTTAAATGTATAGGACTATTCTTGGATCTTACAGATCGTACACTTTGGTGGAAAAAAAATCGGTATTGCCATACAAAATATAATAATTTTCATACAAATGTATCCTTCTATGCATAATTTCAAGCTCTAGCCTGCTTTTGATGTCATTTAAATGTACAGGACTATCGTTGGATCTTACAGATCGTACACTATGGTGGAAAAAAAATTCGGTATTGCCATACAACAAATAATAATTTTCATACAAATGTATCCTTCTATGCATAATTTCAAGCACTAGCCTGTTTTTGATGTCATTTTAATGTACAGTACTATTGTTGGATCTTACAGATAGTACACTTTGGTGGAAAGAAATTTCGGTATTGCCTTACAAAAAGAATAATTTTCATACAAATGTATCCTTCTATGCATAATTTCAAGCTCTAGCCTGCTTTTGATGCCATTTAAATGTATAGGACTATCGTTGGATCTTATAGATCGTACACTTTGGTGGAAAAAAAATTCGGTATTGCCATACAAAATATAATAATTTTCATACAAATGTATCCTTCTATGCATAATTTCAAGCTCTAGCCTGTTTTTGATGTGATTTTAATGTATAGGATTATTGTTGGATCTTACATATAGTACACATTGGTGGAAATAAATTTCAGTACTGCCATACAAAAAATAATAATTTTCATACAAATGTATCCTTCTATTCATAAATTCAAGCTCTAGCCTGCTTTTGATGTCATTTAAATGTATAGGACTATTCTTGGATCTTACAGATCGTACACTTTGGTGGAAAAAAAATTCGGTATTGCCATACAAAATATAATAATTTTCATACAAATGTATCCTTCTATGCATAATTTCAAGCTCTAGCCTGCTTTTGATGTCATTTAAATGTACATGACTATCGTTGGATCTCACAGATTGTACACTTTGGTGGAAAAAAAACAGTGTTACCCTACAAAAAAAAATTCATGAGGCAAAATCAGCGAGTTCAATTTCTGGCTAATAATATAAATTTTTCAAAAATCTAATTATGCCGTTTTGGTTTTCGTCAAAATCAGCCCTGAGACTCCTTTTACCACTTTTCGCTATTCCTCATAGTTTTGAATTTGTCCATCCACGCTCACTTGAAAAATTCACCCTGTATACTCTTCTGGCAGATACTTGCAACCGCTAGAATGTTCTGGCTGTTTACATATATTTTTTTAAACAATTGAAAGAATGTTCCCTGAAAATTTGAGCCTTGTGCGAGTAGGTTATGAATTGCTCTCCCGATGACAACTTTGCTATGTTCTGGCACATACTTGCAACCCTCAAAATGTTCTGGCAATTTTTTTTTACACTTAAACATATGTAAATTGCAACATATTAAAATTGTAGCCTTGTGGGAGTGGGATGAAAAAAAATATATTTTTTGCATTTTCAAAAATTTAAGGGACCATGACGCAACCGCGAGATGCCTGCCAGAACGGTACTTTCTTAAATGACTGATAATAAAATATCATTTAATAAATTTCTAGCTTTGTGGGAAGTGGGATGGTCAAATGGTTCAATAGCTCTAGGGCTAATAGAACGGTATTGAGTGAATCATTTTTATAAATTTCAATATACATAATATTTTTTTGCCTGACACGGCCAGTCGGTAATGTTGCGATCCGGCATAATGGACTGGCATAATTTTTCAAATTGGAACAGCAACTTCATTTTATACTATGTAAAGATAACAATGTCTTGTATGAATATTTTTGTATAATAATTTTTCGATCTATTTATAATTTTTTTTTTCAATATAAATTAATGTTAAGTGGTGAGTGAGCAAATACCAATAGTAAACTAAGCTCTTTGATTGGCACACATGGGACTCCCCAGACATAAAATACGTATATTTGTACGGAACGACCCCATAGCCCCATAGACTCCACAGGGATCCGAGCTCGATTTCCGGCCAGGACGGAAATTTATTTGACAGAAAAATGTTTGTTCTCGGATAGTGAGCATTGGAAATGTGATTATCTAATAAGATGAATCACGATGGATGATTCTGAATGTGTATTGTTGATTGATTACATCACTAGTTATTCGTAATATTGCTGCAATTTTAACATCTCAATCTTTAAGCTACACAAGCAGAGTAAATTAATATTTCCCAAGCAACTCCAGGCCGCATTGCTAGTCGATCATAATTGTGTTTCAGGTAAACAAAAACATAAAGCCCTGATCGACAGGCTGTAATGAAGTCTTCCGCTTAATGGGAAAATTCAATATTGACCGATGGGTAGCGGCTAGCGGCTACATGACGGCTTCCCGGCCGCGCGGCCCTCCCGCTCGAATGAATACCGGAGGTAGAAGTGAAATAAGACCTACGTAATTCATGTTACGAAAACAGCTTTAAATATTAACGCGGAACATACATACAACGGAAGAATAAACCGAAGCTAAGAATGTGTTGAATATTGTAGTATGCTTGTAGTATGTTACGAAAACTCATTGCTTTCGTAGCGATGTGTTACATAGAAATTGTTTATTCAAACCCGATTCATTATAACGCCTTACGAAAGAAATAAATATTACTACGAAATTATAGAGAGTTTTATAAAGTACACATAATTATAATACAACAGAAGTAATATTTTAAAGTACGTACCTAATAGATGTGTTTTTATAACTGTTTCGTCTTAAACATATTTAAATACGTACGCATTTTCTAACATACATACAAACTTAGATTTATTTGCTCACATTCAATTCCATTCACATAATAAATTTTATTTAGGCGTCCCAATTTCCAGTCGTAAGACGTACATACTTCCGAAACTCTTAAAGCTTGAACAAATGCCAAAGTTATCTCTCATCTAAATGGTCTTCAGTACAACTTCCGAAGTTTTATGGCTTATGCTGGAATTCTTCAACTAATCCGACGCCATCGTTATTGCAATCTGAACAATTATTAGGACAACCCTCTTTGGGGGTTGAGCAAAGTTGCTTTGTAACAAATGATATTTTAATGCCATCCCAATCTCTGCTTAGCCATTAATACTAAGTATTATTTAGAGTAGGTCCTAGTAGTATTCCATAATTATATTGAAATAATATTTCGAGTTTTCGCCAAACCTCAAACTTTTAAATTTATTGAATTATGATTTTTTTTTTAAATAATTAATTGTAACAATTTGTTTTCATTAATTTATTGCTGTCTCTCTCTCTCTCTCTCTCCTACCTAGCAATAAGATTCCCTCAAGATAATTAGTAGGGCACGGGCGCGAGCGGGTCAGTGGACAGCGACGCCGCGACGCCAAGTGAGCGCTGCCCGAACCACTTCGCATTCAACAAGAAGAACAACATTAATATTTATGCAGTTCTCAGGCCAGTTGAGAGCTTATTTAAATTCATCCATAGTACTTAAAAGCAGGCTTGTGCTAAAAATTTGAAACACGCTTAAAATTTCATCAGCGTACTCTTAAACGACAGAGTCGAAATAGATTTGAGTGTCGCATAACGAATTCATGGAGCGTTATTTTTGGGAGCACTCAAAATTGTGGAGTTTAGAATGAACCACTTTGTAAAATTGCTTTGATTGGTGAGAAGAAGTTAGTCAAAAAGACACGGAATTAATTTTCATGTGCAAATGACAAATTTTTATTAATTTGTCACGACTAAGTTATTGTAAAAGGAATTTTAATACGGAATAGGTTTTATGTTATATTTATCGTTCTTGTTCCTTTAGAACTTCACCTCGCTTTATTCAGCAAAACTCGCTTCTAGCCACTCGTCAATAGTCAAACGTCCGATCGAAAGGATCCTTATCAAAAAACAAACTTCAAAGAACTCTTATAATAATTCTTAAAATGAAATAAAGGACCTTATTCCAGAAAGTAAATTTAGCGGTTCGACAAAGATAAAAGCCATAGAAATGATCTTGTAATGGCATCTCCAACTTTTCAATAGCCATATTGAAGCTGAGCTCTGGTCACATCTGCTACATAATTTTGAATAACCGCTGGAATAATTGTCACGGGTATTTTCATCTGTTTTTCTATGGCTTTCCTTCAGTAACTAGATTCACTTACAATAAAGGCAAAGAAAATTTGACGAGGTTGTCGTCCCAATAATAATAATTCCTTGGAAACTAAGGTCGGTAACAAACCGACGGCGATATATTATTTATATAAGTCGACAGTGAAAACCGTTTGTTCTCAGTTTTTATTATTAGGTATGTGTTTACTTTAATGTGTCCACAATCTCCATCAGTAAATAATTTTTAATGGGAGTGTGAATGTGATAAGAATCAGAATGTGTTTTAGGTACAAAAATAGAATATTGAAGGTATAGAAGTAATTTACGGAGAGATTTTGATTACGAACTGTCTTTATTATGGTTCATGTGGTTAAAACGTGGAGAGGCGGTTTTTAATCATTTGAAGAAACAGCAGAGATAAATTAATGTGGGAGAATATAAAAATTCAAAAACTTTGCTTCTTTCGTGATTGTTTTGGTATTGAAACATGGAACGTAAAACATTTTATATTTTCGTAATGTCAATCTGTCCGTTGCTCTCATGACACAACTACTTTACATACAGACAACCGGCGCCATATGGATAATTATGGTGTAGTTCAACTTTTTTTAACTTCGTATGATAATTCTTTGAGCCTTTTATTCGTAAGCAGTTAGAATATAAAGTATACTAAAGCTCTAATAAGGTTGAATTTGATTGTATTTCCTCGAAAAAAACTCAGCTCATACATATTATGAAAGTGGTGGTTGTGTGATGGCGCTACTACAATGACGCGGTGTGATCTTTTTTTGTTATTATTATGAAAATAGCCGGCAAACGAGCTGACGATCAACCTGATGGTAAGTGGCTAAGTCGCCCCTGAACATCAGCAGCACAAGGCATCACTGATGCGTTGCTGGCCAAGAAAGAGAGAAGAAAAAAAAAGTAGTGTGCTTGGAAATTGCGGTTCATTTGTTCAAAATACGAATTCTAGTAAGAGGAATCTTAGAACTGAAGATTTCTTTGAGGCCATTGTACAGCGGTTTGGGACGTAAGAGGAATTTAATGAGACGGGGCGAATTGTCAGACTGTGCTCTCTCCCTGCGTTTGACAATCGTGACGCTAGTTTGCAACGCAACGCAGAAATCCACAATTTAACTTGAATTTTACGTTCCGAAATGGTTTAGGTATCTTCTTGGCTTTCGTTTTCGTTTTTACAATTTTGTTAAGATATGTAAATGGTGACAATAGTTTTGCCAGCCAACCTGACACCACACGCTCATCCGTTGTTTAGCCCGAGCAGGGAAGGTTAGCGTGGACACAACATGGATACATTCACGAATGATTTATTGATAACAGTTACAATTTTATTTTGTTTCAGTTTGTCACTTTTAGTTTGTTTACCTAAGTGAAGTATGGACACCTGTCCTATTAAACACATTTATCCAACTACTACAACGAGGATTTTAAAATTCTAACTGAAAACAAAATATAGTTACGATAAAACAGCATACGATCTGGTATCCAACGGAACTACCTGATTCTGTTTTGTCTGAAACCGTACCACCAACATTTTATAATACATTAGAACCTTGTCTAAAATTCGATAAAAAGCATGAAAATATTCGAGCACAAAATTAAATCAATGTTGTCAAGCTCGTGCCGTCGGTCCACATTAACCTAATAAAACGCCTTTCTAGGCCATGTTAAACTCGCCCTTGTTATTATATACGGGAAAGACAAAACCTTTCTACGTGGCCATCATTGTTATGAGACCAGCGACGACATTGCACGTAGCAGGACGCCGTATACATTGCATTACGATGTTACAACGTTTCATATCTATGTGTAAGACGTTGGAGTTGCGCAATGTATTACGTACAACTTAATGGAATATTTTCACAGTGCATCGTACTATGGGCATTGAGCTGGGGGTAGGATTACAATCGCTGTTGTCAGTGATAAGGCATACAATGTGCTTTAACCAGAGATATATTATGAAAGAGGGACCTTCATTCGTGTCATGTCATTTGATGTGTCTAAAATTTTATCGCAAATGAAAAATTATTGAGACAATTCGACAAATTATTCACCGTAATTAGGTTCCTAAATCACTGCCCCGTTCACTAATCAATAAATTATTTTTTGGAAAGAATTTCCTTATCGCGCGTTGCGAAAGGGGGCTAGGCGGAAAATTTGGTAACGACACTTTTTTGCCGTCGTAGTTTTTTTAGATAGCAAAAACATGCAAGCGAGTGTGCCAAATTCGTGAGAAATTTAATACCTTAGATTTGTTTTGGCACACTTGCTGCATGTTTTTGCTATCCTAGTACTGACTGCACTGGTCCGACTTCTCTTATGTTTACTTTTCTTAAAACTTATATTTAATTATATATATTTAATTATTAATGAACATTGTACGCCCATAATGGGCAGGACGTAGCGATAAGATCTCTAAAACTGTACCACCCTATTTTACCTAGTCCACAATAAACTATTTTACCTAGTCCACAATAAACTACTTTTGATTTGATTTGATTTGATTTGCAAGGAACTTCGTTCCATCCGGGTGTCCCTTGACACCTCTTAAGTTTTTTTTTACAATACAAAATACAAGTTGTTCTTGATCGTGTAAAATAATGTTTCATAAATGTTTCACGTAAATTGAAAATATTGCTGAAATGGTATTTTTTACTATCGTAAGAATCAAAGATTTATTTTAGTTATTTACGAAAAACAACGATAAATTACATAAATGTTGTTTTCCCTTACATAGTTGTGTCACTAGTAACACAAAGCCCTAGAACCTGCTAAGTCCTTTTGTAGAAGAGGGCCCTTTCCTCAAAAGTAGGACGATGCGAAGCTCCTCTAGTTTGTTGACTGCAGTCGTGCTAACGGTCGAGTACTTGCTTTGTCACTGTTACTTATATATGTTAGGGACATTTTTAATTAAAAGGATTTCATTTAGTATGCACGGTTTTTGTTAGAAGTAGACTCCTAACTTAATAAGAATGGATTTCCTAACAGTAACGCCTCACTCTATTAACTACTAGCTGACCCAGCGAACTTCGTATCGCCTAAAAACTTTTTTTTTCTAAAATGAAAGTAGCCTAAGTTACTCCTTGTTACATCAACTATCTGCCAGTGAAAGTCCTGTCAAAATCGGTCCAGCCATTTCAGAGATTAGCCGGAACAAACAGACTGACAGACAAAAATTGTAAAAAATGTTGTTTTGGTATATGTTCCGTGTATACATCCAAATGCACGTAAGAAATTTTTAAAGGAACCACAAATTAACCGATATACTTATTTAAAATATTTTATGACATCTTTTTTGGAGTCGCTATACACTCTTGAAAGAAATTTATACGTATACGTATGTCTGATAAATTAATCTTGCACAAGGAAAACCCCACTGATATTGCTTTTCCATAGGTAAACCTTTATGTTCGCCTTTAATTTCGACGTGATCCAAAATTGAATGTGAGGCCGAACATCAATATTTACGAGAGACGGGTAAATAACTGAACAACGACTTTCTTAAACATCTCCGGCCGAGCGGGCGAGCGGGCGAGCGGGCGAGCGGGCGAGCGGGCGAGCCATCGGGGAGTCTGCAAGGCATATTATTTTTTAATTTGATTCCCTAACCCTAGCCAACCCTTCGTTGCTATTTATATTTAATTCGGACCGCGCACTGGAGGCTATCGGCAGTATCGGCATTGGGCACGCTTCAGAAATGTTTGGGACAGGCTTGAAAGGCATCGACTCAATATCTTTACCGAACAGATTGATGTTTTGTGATGTGACGCAAATAACATCCGTCGTTTACAGCATGAATGACCTTCGTACTGTTCAATTTTTACTACAACGACCAATGCATAAAAATATTATTATTTACTTCATATTTTTTACTAAAATATAATACAAATTGTAATTGCTTAATAATCTGCTAGTTAGGTATTGGGGATATAAAATGTATATTATGTATGTTACAAACTGAAAACTAACATATTAGGTATTAATTATTTTTTACTTTGCAGACCTAGTATTAAATATGTTGTCTGAAATATAATTTATTATTAGTGTTGCTTTTCAGCTATACAACTCTGGTAAATTACTTACTCAAGTGGAGTTTAACTACCGATACAACGCCGCCAATTTATATTCTACATCGTTGCTTGAACATAATTAGAGTATTAGTATTTGAAGTGGTGTCTGTCGATCACTCATCTTGGCAATTTGTCGACATTCTCGTTATTGGGTATTCAGAGCACTCAATCAAAAGAGGCTTATTTGTCGAACCCTAATTTGCTAAGGGTCTAAATGCCTTCGAACATAAGCTACGGGTATATTTCTTATCGTTCAACTGTCCCACTACTAGGCTCAATGCCCTTATAGGAATGTGTCATCATAATCAACCTAATCTAATGGTGTATACTCATTGCATAGTTCGATATTCTATTAACATTTAGGAAGCCCCGTTTGTAGCCCATTATTAGTTAATTTGCAATTCTCAGCTTCTTTTTTGTTTTCAGATGCTTAAGTAGGTACAAGTATGACGAACTTTTCTACTGAATACTGATTCTTTACTGAATTTACAAGTCACAGTATTTTTACTTATTTTATTACACTATTGTTTCAATCTAAAGTGACGATGGTACCGTTGGCAGCACAATTTATCGTCATAGCTAAGACAAATCGAAGCTTTTGAGCCTCGATTTCATTACGGGAAGATATATAACAATCTTTATTTATTGCTTCTGAAGATTCAGCTACTTCTGCCAATTCATCATAGGTACTGTCTTTCTTCATGCCAACCCCTGTCATTTTATATTTGCTATAATCCTCTTTGCCAAGAAATCTCTGAAGATTTCCGATGTATTGAAGTACTTTTATTCCATTTTACGAGTTTAGATCGGACCCATTTTATGGCAGCATTTGATTTGGGTAAAAAGCGTTTTCATATATGATATTTTAAAGTGTTTTTTTTTAGTTTATGTAATAAAATAGTATAGCTTAAATGAAAAGTTACCAAAAATGTGACAAAATGTATATTTAACAATATTTCCAAATCTAGATGTATGATTACGAACTCGAAATAGAAGTGGCCTTGCGACAGCGAATTTATCTCTGGATCTCGCATTTTTGCATGAAATTTATTTTACTACTAAACTGTCCTAGATCATTGGAATGTGTCATCAAAGGTTGAGGCTCCATGTTTTCACATTCAGACTCACGAATAGAGACAAAGAAATGTTGTTCTGTTAGTAATAATGTTCAGAATTATTGTGAGAATCTTCTCGTCGCTGGTCCAAAATGTTACGTCCTAATCTTAATTAAATAAAATTTCTATTAAACTTTGAGTCACCTTGTCGACTATGACCCTCTTTCGCCCCATATTTTCGAGTGGCTCGTCGTTCCAAAAGGTCACGATATATTATTTCCCAGCGGAAACCCCTGAGCTGCCCTGGGCTATTAATAACGGGTTTTCTTTGCCAACGCTACATGCATCTGACAGTAACGATCGCACTTTTACTCTGTCATTTATCGCATCGACCGCGTTTTTTATTTAAATATTTCTCTCTGTGAACATTTCATAAATTCTCTCTTCTCTTCATTCTCTTGCCCTCCAAAAATTTCATTTTTCATAATATTATGTTGAGAAATTGCCCAAACATAACCTTTTTTTTTCATTAAGTTATTCTTTGAGGATTCTATAAAACAATCCACAGATAAAGAATATGTGCCATCATCTCATGCATCATCATCTAATCTATGCAGATCAGTTGATAGTGGCGTTATCACCAGGACCTTTTTTTTATTGGATTCGTAATAATTATAGTAATATTGAAGGGCTTGATCGCTTGATTCGGTTGGCATTCAAAACCGTCGGTCCTGGTTGTTATCGTAAGTTAAGAATCAATTCACGTCGGAGGCCTCCGGGCTGCATAAAAACTTCCGACACTTGGGTTGGCCCTCTCTACCAATCCGTAATGGAGCAGCGTGGTGCGTGGAGTATGATCTAGGATCAGTTACATCTACACTTTTTTGTATACTCTGCTCTTTTTCAGACGCTAGCTTTATACCTACTACTACTTTACATTACTACACTTTGCGGATTAATGTCAAGTTCCACCAAAATAACTACATTTTCTCTAATAACCCTCATCTTTTCCTTTAATTTCTTTTTGATTTCAGAGTCATGGCCATACTAAGGACAACTTCTATCTGACTGATATTTAGAAGTGCACTCCAACTTATCTGCGCACTTTACAACCCGTATAACTTTTCCCATCGCCACAAATAGTTGCCGGATTCAATAAATTCCGATAAACAAGTTTTGCAATTCGACATCGTAGTTATAACAGTTGATCAGGATCGATTTAGTAAAATATTATGTAACTTTGAACTTGTACAAACCATTATACTGATAATTAATTTAAATCGATGATGAGCGGCGGTTGTTTGTAAATTTGATTAAAATCATTTACAATGGGTCTTTAAGGTTCTGTAGTTAGTTTTGTAGTTTTGTAGTTAACTCTGAAGCCTAGTTGGTAGATCGCTGCCTGCAAAGTGAGGGGTCCCGTTTTCATTTACGTGCCGGGGCAGATATTGATATGATAGATAAACGTTTCTACTGTGTATTTTCAAGGAACAGACAAAATGTTACGTATATTTAAGATTTTCTTGTCGACACAAGGATCTAAAGTTTATCGAACCTCATATCCATATAGTTTATTGTAAAAATACAAAAGCTAATCCAGAAGATAAATAAATCCTTGTCCATTTTTAACGGTTTCATTCTCTATAAGTTTCAGCAGACCAGTTCATAGCACTGAGAGTTCAAAATTTTTGAGGCAGACGGATAGATTTCTTTTTTTAATTAATTAAAGCAAAAACTCGAATGAAAAAGAACAAAGTAGCGCTTTGCTTCACAAAATATCGTTGTTTCTGAGATGAAAACAAGCGCAGAATGTAGGTCAGAGCATCCTAAAGTAACTTACAGAGATGTACAGGCTTGGCCCAATTTGTGAGATATTCAGCCGACGAACCTTTTTCTTGGTAGAACTAGACTTCACCAATTCTAGGGAAAGTTAGCTATTAGTATGAGTTATGGATTGTAAGAAGATAATGTAGTCAACATGAAGGGACATCTTAAAGCAGCAAGTTAGGTAGTGGACCAGTACTTGCAGACATCTAATGGTATAAAATAATCGAGGGTAATCATAATATTATTAACAAATGGCCAAATTTCATGAATGCAAGTTAAATATGTCTCGTGATGGGGTCAAAAGTGGCTCGAAATGGTTCGTGTAATATTACACATGTCGCTGCGTCATCAGTTTTTTGCTTTGAACTTGGGTGGACACGCTACCGCATGTTAAGATAAACTACTGAAGACAGTATTCCCATACAGAATTCTAATGTATATTTACATACATACAGAGAAACAGAATCATAATGTATATTTATGTTGTATCAGGGTAATGGAGAATGGATAAGTCATTATTATCCGGATATGTAATCCGGAGTCCGGACGCCAATAACTCGTTACTCGAGCCAAGATCTAAAACTACGCGTTTCGCAATTTTCTTGTGATCTCGAAAGCCTGCGGCTTCGCCCCGTACCGCCCCGTACCGCCCCGCAGCCCGCTTGCAGCTGACTTTGTTATCTCCTATTTGCACTTTCTGTTTAATTAAACGGAAAATAGGACAGCCCTTTCATTGTTTATGTTTAAATACATTGAACAATAGTAAATAGCAGAAATTATGACGATCATATTATGATTTAATGAGAGACTACGCGACAATATATGAAAACTTGTATAAACGTATTCGGCGGTTTTGACGAATTTGTAGCATGTTTCTTCGCCTAAAGGCTTGTGTCTCATTATTATTAGAGATGATCAACCGTGTTTAAGGAACGGGGGAGAAGTGGATACTTGAGTGAACGCATTATCTTCAACACTTCCGTGCATTGGAGTGACCAGTAGCCATGGCCAATAGCCATGGTGCAGCTGTTGTTATTAAATATCAAATGTTTTTTTATCGGTATAATACTTGAAAATGTGTCGGGTAGCTGCTAACCCCTCCGCTCATACACACTGGACCAGCGTGGTGGACTACACTTAGACTTCTGTAGGATGAGGTGATATCTGCTCTGCAGTAAATAATGGGTTGAAGTGATACAAACATAATTGGTATTTAAACCATACCATAACGAAAGTATAGGATTTTTAATGTGACTTAAACCTGTTTGTCAAAAAGTCACGTCGTAATAGTTGAAATTATGAACAGATTATTAATAGCCGTTGGAGAACTGGGGCAAATTTTCAATTCCTTTACACAAGGCATTATAACCCTTCCTGGCAGTCGAGTAATAACATCATAAACTACCTAATTAGATGAAAAAAACAAACTACAATCCAATTGGCATTGTTTTGCGCAATATCACGAAAAACAGTCTCTTTGTCAGTCTGTAGATAGTACATATATTTGCAATGGTACCAGCGACTCCTGATTTGCATGATTGCTATTGCCTCCATTTGTTTATGATGAGGGCGAATGGATACGTCCCTGTGTACACAGGCGAACGTAGTTTTGCTGCGTCTACCATAACAAAACAAACGATTCGATGCCCTATTCCATTACTGCTAACGTGCAAATAGCGTGCACGAATAACAAGACGGGCTGGGGTATGCGTTTCGGAATGTATGTCCATATTATCAAACGCCCAGCGTTTGACTGCTTGACAAGACAACTGTTCAGGTTTATTTGTTTACGTTCAAACGTTAATAATGTTTACAATATAAATACACATGCAGCGTGTGAGAGGGGTCATTTTGGTTCTAATATATGTATATTTTTGTATACGTGTTACAATTTATAAACCTATTTTTAAGGTGATAAAAGACATTAACCAAAACCCGTAAGCTACGAAAACCATAGGCGGCCTTGAAAGTCTTCCTATTTTAATCTTGCCCATACTTAAACTATACGACTGTGAAGTAACATACTTAAGAAATTACTTAATAACTAGTTTTGCTGCAGGAAACTTGCATTCCTTAAGTTTCCAAAATGTGTTATTATCTACGGAGAACTCAATTTGGTTAGGTTAGATACATTTAAATGAATGTATTTTCTATATTTGTTATGCGGAAAAAAATAATCAAAAAAAAAATAAAAAAAAAATCAGAAAAAAATTCAAAAACATTTTCAAATAAATTATAAATAAAAAAATTGAAAAAACTTTTTCAAAAAACATTAAAAATAATTCAAAAATAAATATTTTAAATATTTAAAACGAATGGCAATGTGACATTCAATATTTATTTTAAATATTTCCACGCGAATATAATATCGTCTACGTGTATATCACGCCTTGATAATGCTTTTTCGTGACAGAAAAATCCTACTACCCTGTCTAAATAGAAGTTTCACTTCAAAAAAAAAATTAACTAACGATTGCTGTCGAATGACAAAACCCGGGTAAACATGTCGCTCAGAGCACAACAAACGGGTTGATTCGTTCGGTCGACTGTCACTAGGTCGGTCGGTCTAATTGCCACGGGCCAGGAGCAAAGTGCTTATTTGAATGAACTTTATGAAATTAGTGAAAGTAAAAATTTGATTCAGTCCGCATAGCACCGCACATTAAATAACTTGAAACTTACATCCTCGCACAGTGTAGTGCTACTTGATACAATTTTATTGATTCTGCTGAATAATTTATTAGACAATCCGTCGAGGCGTTTCTTCTGTGCCAACCAACAATTGTAATGACTATGAATATACTGCTTTACTAACTTTATTTTAACAAATTTGTATTCAATAGAGGCCTAGTAATATATCGCCACTAGTTTACTGACAATAAAATATTTTTTTGCCACTTTCAAACCTTTCACGAAATAAATCCTCGAAAATTCGTAGGTCATATTCGTAGAAAGGGAACTATCACCTCATATTGCCACTTCATTCCCAGTGCTGCACCAAATGTTATGACAGTCTTATTTTCAACAAAATTGGCAGAATTCGAGTCCAACAATGGCCGCTTTTATTTCCCAACGACACAAAGAAAGCTGTCTTAGGAACACTGGCTTGACACTTCAGTGTTACTCGCAAATAATAAAGCATCACTGACACAGCCGGAAACTGCACACCCTTGCGGCTTTATTATATTTTAACAAAAAATAAAATATTGTTGCAATATGAATTTATACTTACTATCACTATGACGTCACATTTCATTACGAGGTGCCACAGCACTTGTTTATCCCGTCACTTAATTTAAAATACTTGGACCCTAAAGGGGAAAACTTCATTGTTGACGAACTTTGTAACAATTTAATGAAAAGTCGTGTCTGTCATTTGCAGACTCACGGAAAATTGGATTCCGTACATGTTTCCATGAAGTGTCGATGTTATTCCAATTATCTGCTCACACGTCTGTAACACCCATCAGCGTTCGCACTTTTTATATTTATGTCCTCGATAAAGAACCATTTATTAAATTTTATTTATCCATGATATAATATGATGCACGTATTTTATTCCAGACATTTTACTTTGAAAAATAAGAAATCATTGGGTGCAAATTTTAATGTATACGAGTTTATACCGTTAGAAGATTATGAAAATACGAGTGTGGCTAACAAAAAAGTGACAACATGAGGGCTTATTTAAATTGATTATGGAATCTAAAAAAATCTATTTGCTACAAAAAGCTAAGATTACCCGAACAGGAAAAGCAGGAAGATTAATATGAGTTCAAAATATTAACAATATTCGATATCTCGGCCCCATTCAGCGACCGTATTTGAATCCACGATGCTTTGTATAGGTTGAGGATTTCGTAATTTTTTTGTATACGAGTAAGTGGGTTGCGAGTGGATAATTAATATGGTCGAGAATGGGACCATTGCTACTATCAGTGAATTATATCACGCTTCGATCATACGAGTATTTTAAAAACCAATAGCAGTTCCATCTTAATTTATTTTTCAACGCCATTGGAGAAAATCTAGAACTGAAAGCTAATGACAATATTGCCACTAATTCCAACTAAATAATATAAAACCAGTCAAATTGAGTATTTTGTTTCATGGAAATAGCTGGCAAACGAACTGACGATCCACCTGATGGTAAGTGGCAATCGTCACCAGTGGACATCAGCAACACCAAAGCCATCACTGATACGTTTCCAGACAAGAAATAGAGAAGAAAAAGAAAGAAAGAACTGGCTCTCAAGCCCCCAGCCGGAACACGACGAGTCGTTTGACGGCTGACTCATGCCCAAGTATGGTAGCTATCGAGGCGAACTCCATGGATAAATAATAATAGTAATAATAATGCTATTAAAATTAAAATCAATATTACTAATATGGAACTCGGGTTAGTATTAGCCACCCCAACACGGCTAAAAAATTAGTCAAACTCCCAGGAATGTCTGCTGCTTAGACGTGGAAATATAATTGTCGTAAAACACATTAGTGTCTACTTTATTCTAAACTATACATAACTACACCTACTTAATTATCACATAATATTATCGAGCACTGAATAACAAACTAGAACATCACATTTAAAACAAACGACATTATCTCCGAGCCGCGGAATGGAACTGTTATTGCAGTTTTCCCTTCCAGTAGTTAAATCAGAGGTTCCAATTCGATTTTCTTGTTAGAACTTGTAATCGCCTGAAGCTGCTTATTCCATTGGTGAACGAGAGGAAGCAATTTAGGTTTTGTTTGTCACCTCTAGTCGATATTCTCTTTGATTCCGGGAAAGATAATCATGGTCGTGTACAGCGAAGCCTACTCAGGTAGCCCGAATACTCGTTCGTGGCATATTGACACCAAAACTTTAATAATGTTGTAGCCGACCGATAACCACGGTTGTCCAAAAAGTAAAATGGTGAATAGTGCAATCGTGAAGAGTCACCTCGCTACCATAACCATACTATTAGTTGACAGCGAAGGGAACTCGTACGAGAGACGCACTGTCGTGCTCGCTTGCTACTAAAGTATAACGAATTTTTGATCACAGTGGGCAAGATAAAAGTAAAAATAAAAATATGTGTGACAGAATCGATGATAAAAAATTTAAACTTTATTGCAAATAATATGTTTTATTATTTAGAACAAAATAATAATCATTTCAAAAGCTCAAACAACTTGAATTAACCGACTTGAAAAAAAAAAATTATGTTCGTTACCTCAGAACTTTGGACTACGCAAACCGATTTTGATGATTTTTTTTTTTATCGAAAACAGGTGCTTGACATGTAATCCCATATAAATTTTAATGAGATCTGGCATGTAGTTTTTGAGTAATTTTGAAGTTGGTTATTTTTTGTTAGTAAAATTTAGATTATTTGTTGCTACAAGTTATTCTTAGTAAAACTGCTTTATCATCCCATACAACTTTTCTATGAAAAACTGTCTAGGTCTCTAGATACTTAAGGAGTTGTAAAGAAGTAAGAGTCGAGTAATTTCTCGACCATTTTGAGCGGGGACTCCATCAATCTAAAGTTCCACTCTTCGATACCCATTTGAGCAAGTCATGTGCATTATGAAGTCAGAAGTTATTTTCATTTTTCATCTCTGCATTGGAAACTTTTAATGGGTTTTGTGATTAAAACCAAGTACTGGGCCTATAGGAAGGGGATCTGCACCTGGGACTAAAGTTACGTGATCATGAAGTGTAAAAATGTAGCCAATTTATTTATTGACACCGGCGCTGTTCGCTATAGAAGTAGTTGTGGTCACCGTTGCATTGGCAAACAAATCGGCCTGAAATAATATTTGTCTTTTAAGGTTTCAAATTAAAGTTTAAATTAAATTTAAAACAGCACCGTCAGATCGCAGCTTTCTCGCGAGTGACAAACTTTTCATAGCTCACGCGGTGCGGCGCGGCGCGTCGGCTCAGAGCTACGCGTTACAATCAAAATAAAAATTTAACGGAGTATCAAACGAAATTAAACTCCAGCCGCCGTGTAAAGCTTAAAATTTGATCAATTTTATAATTGCTCAGTATGACTTTTACTATTTGTATTCGTTATTTAAAAAAAGTAAAAATGTTTTCATAGAGTTTCAGTGTTTGTGAGCGTCGTGTTCTTATTGTAGCTACTGTTTTCATTAAACCCAGACTGAATGAATTTTTGCTTTTTAAATGTCCAAAATAAATTTTGGATCGAATTTTTGTAGAATGTTTCCGTCTTTGACAAAATAATTTAATACATGCAAGGGAGCACTTTTAGAGATAACAATTACAAGCAGAATATAATTCGCCTCCGCATTCCCAACTGGATAGTTCAAAATCACTATACTACTCGTATGACTACTTCTACACACAATATGTTAAATTCCACTTTGAATACGAAACTAGACATTATGGCCATGCACCCGTTAACGCCCTTTCGATATCAAATATTTATGCCCGTAGCTTTATCGACGCCCCGAAAAGGTCCCAAAAGTTTCTTTGAGGATCGAGTAGGGCCATGTCAACATGCCACGAAAAAATCCCTTTCCCTTAAACGGATCGGTAACTAGACAGCGGGGTCGACGTGTCCACTAAACGATTGGACAGTTAAAAGTTAAAGGTGAAGATGGAATCAAAAGTTTTCTTGACGAACCTTATCATAAATTTATTTTAAGAACGAAAGGGCCACTTTCTATGAAATTTTAACGAAAATTATACTTTACTTTATACTAAATATTTAAAGTATAATTATTGTCCTGATACAATAGTGTCATAATTCTCTGGAGGACATTAACTTTTTAATACCATGTACATTGTACATACAATACACATTTTACCGATACAAATTGAGAATAGCAAGACAACATTTTGATCTTGACGCCATAAAATTATAAGTACGTTGAAGAAGCACTTTACAGCACTACGGTAAATGCCGATTACTATCGGAAAATGGAACTCCCTAAAGTGAGTGAAGCGACAAGCGAGCAAGTCTGGTGAAAACGACAGCTGGCCATGAGAGCGCAGTATCGAAGTAAGTAATTACATTGTACGTCACAGTACAAACTGACTGTACGACCAGTAGGTACGTAGATATCGAATACAATATTTGTATATAAGTAATTAAGTACATAATTATAATATCACTAGATTTATTGTAATCAAGTTTTCGATAACATCGGTTTCGATGAAAGCGAAATAGGTAGTAGTTTTCGGGGGCATCACGTAGCACATTTATCTGCTCATTCCACAACTGTGAATACAAACAAAGTGGGCGTTGGCTCGAACAGTGGAGTACTTGTCTGACTTAGATACCTTGTAACTTGTACACAATCAAATAATAATAAAAAGTCGTTCTTGCAGGTTCCTTCAGGCTCCATACCCAATTAATTAGAACTAGATTAAGCTCCCCAAAGGTACTGCAGTAAACTCTTCGATGATGACTATTATTTTTCAATAGGAAAGTTTTCCCTTAATTCTTTCAACGGCTGGGCATCGTACGACAGTAACAAATTTACTCCTTCAAAGTGTTTCGAACGCTGGTAATGTAAATGCTTGAATATATTAAAGAACATGACAGGGCATGAGCGTGCGATAACCGCTAAGTAATTACACTCGCGTCACATCGCGCTCGGGGCGTGCTCGTGCGGCTGCGGCATGCGGCATGCGGCATGCGGCTGCGGCTTGCGATCTCACTTATTCGACAATAAGATGTTGACGAAGTTAATGAATAATTGCTATATTGTTTTCGGATTTAACAGGAAGATCAGGCGAAAATTTCAGGATTTTTCGTTATACTTCAATTAGTGCTACAAACATGGCTTTTGATTCCGTAAACGTTTAGTTGGATATCAGATTAAAACTCGGACTTGGATAGTCGATATTTTTCGGATCTAATAACATATCCATGTAATCTTTTCCCATAACACCTAAATATACGGTACACCTACATACACGGTATACGGAAAATTTTGAAAATTACATACATTTGGTTATGCAGCAGTGGACATAATCCAATAAATCATCCAAATCTGTTTTGAAGGATACTTAATTATAATTGTTTTTTCATTATAATTTATATAGTGACCTAAATAAAATTCATACATACCTACCAATTTTAATTCATGATTCGCATGCGTAAGAATTAATTTCACATTTGTGAATATTTCAAATTACATTGACGATGAAATGTTTGGTTCGTTTCCACCTGAAGGAGAGAAGCAGAGTTACTTACAATAAGTATAACAAAACGTTTATATCGAATGAATGCTAGACTCAATTCAAATTAAATTCCATTTGGGAATGAGGGCCCTATTGTAGTTAGATGTACGAAAGTGCGAATAAATAAATTGTTGGTAATTTGAGTCGTGATAATGGTGCATAATTGAAGTGTTGTGAAACATGACTAAGGAGAATGAGCAAATGAGTTTTGCAGTTTGAAGGTGACTTTAAACCACTCTGAGGTCAACCAGGGTCGAATGAAGGACAAGCTTGTTTAAAATACTCGGCTGTATCTCTGCAAAAGTATACAATGAAGATTATTATTATACTTAAGATCACAAAATACAATGTTTCAATTAACAAATAATAATTATAATTATCATAATCTAAAATCCATATTACTGATCGGTTTATATATATACTTCTGATATTACATAGTTATATAGTCCGGAAAATCAAATGTAGTTTCATCTATAAAAAAAATTTCTAGTTAAACAAAATATAAAAGTGGTTAATCAACAAAGAACCGTTTATTTTCAGAACAAGTACGATATGGTTTAAATAAACCTGACAATTGTGTATTTAAAATACAAGTGGCACATTACAAAGGTTAATAAACACGTCAATTTCAACGGAGAATCGATGCGAAAGGTTCGAATTCAGGCTCGGGGTGAACTGTAGTCATTCATCAACGCCAGAAGGCTCTACGGTGGTTATTAGCGCTTGTAGTATTTTGTTATGTCCCATCCTCCACTAACGCGCGATGTAAACAGATATAGTAATACCTACGTTTTGCTAAAATGCAATGGCTCTGAAGCCTAGAGGGTTTTTGGTTCCACGATACCCATTTCTTAACAAAAATCGACCTTCCAATCTTTCTTTAGTGTTGCAGTTAATAATATCATTAAGGAAGTCATCTGACTGCGAGTGTGCATGTTCATGTATGATTTAAATGTAATTAATAATATATCGATTAATCAATTTAGCTAAAATTGTAACATAAACTATTTAATTATATTCGTAGTATCCACCGCTGAATAAGTATATCTCGCATTACGGTCTACTCGCACCTAGCTGACCGTCGTCAGTGGGACCCATGCCTACCGACGCGTGTCTCCGCCGCGTTATGTTGTTTACAGTAGAAGTATCAACATGTTAACCAGCACCCTCGGTGAATAGTGAATACCAAACTGTTATCTGAACCGCTGGGAAACATTTAAGAAATGGCAATAATATATGTACATATTGTACTTATGTACATATTGTACTTATGTACATATTGTACATATGGTAATAATATGTACATATTGAGTGTAAAATATTATTTAAATAATTATTTAAATTTGTATTGAAAATATTTTCTCTATATTTAGAAATACACAGGTCTCCATCTGTGTAGGTGGACGTTCCACAAGTTTCAGCAATGTAAACACGCTTCTCAGTGACGAGAAATAACTTAACAGAGGCTTAAGAAATAACAAATGACAGAAATCCTAGGCTGGAATGCATTTTATTTAAACTGAAATATTTGTTTTATACGATAGAGTTAAGTGCAGTAAGCAAAAACTTTTGTTGCAGTTATTGCTACAAACTTCATAACCAGGATACGATCTATGATCCAACTGACGTAGACATGACCATTGAAGTTTAAACTTAGTATTGCAATTTTCTTATATTCACTCACTTCACTAAGGATGTAGGCTATGGTTGGTCCGTCCGCCAAAGGTCGTCCTACAGCGTTGAGCCACCTACCGACCGAGTCGTCAGTCGCTAGCTAACACAGGTAGTGACTCGTAGTTCATTTATTCAGTGGCGAGGTGTCGCGAGTTTCGATCATCTAATTCAATAGCATTTACATTTCTCTGTGATAACATCGCCTGAATAAAACATCGTCCAGTCCGTGACGGTTGCTATCGAGGGTCGGTGGTTTCTTAATATATTCGCTGGCAATAAAATACTTCACTGAAATCGGCTGGCCGCACCATGCAAAGTGATTTTTGAAATTGGTTTTGCTTGTTAAATAGTCGCTCGTGCTCAAATGAGAGGTCGACGGGATCCAGAGTCTAAAAACGTGGTGCGCTCGACCGATGTGGAGTAAATTAATATGCATGTCCATCGCCGTGGTCATATTATTTTAATACTTGTATTTTAAAGTTGTATGACTCATCAGATTGTATTTTAAAGAGAGAATTGTTATTTTAATCTTTACATTCATTTTAACTTTAACTTAATAATCCACAGTTGCCTATTATCATAAATCATACATGAAATTATTTATGAGCAGTTACTTACCATTGTACGTTTTTGATTTCCGTATTACGTTTCACTTCTTTAATTTACGGACTTATTACTAACTAGCTGCCCGGACAGACTTCGTTCTGTCAAAAGTTTTTTATTTATTTTGAGATGTATACGCTGCAAATTTAATTAAAATCGGTTAAGTAGTTTAGGAGTCCATCGCGGACAAACAACGTGACACGTAATTTATATATAGATTTTATGTTTTGACGACCCGTGTGGCGCAATGGCTACCATGCCGGATCGCAGCGCCAAGGGGCCTGGGTTCAATTCCCAGCGAAGCGGAAATTTGAATGATGAGTTTGAATTTCTGTTCTCGGTCTGGGTGTGAATGTCCTTGTCTATGTTGTGTGTTGTCCATGGCACCCACGACACAGGGAATCCTAGTGTGGGGGCTATGAGTGTGAAACGTTATTATTTATTGTTTGTTTTTATTTATTATCTTTTTATAGGACATACTTACTTATGTGTTTTATTCTTTAAATTTTAAATTTGTACTTGCCATTTTTATTTTTTTATAACATACTATAAACATTTTTATCAAAATTGTTTTTTAAGTTTTATGTACTCAAGTAATTTATTCGTAATGTGTTTATTTTTTTACTTGAACAAATTTTTTTACATTCCTCTATTTACATTTTATTGCTTTAGTATATAAAGGCCTACGCTAAGCTGCTTTGTGTGGGGCCACACTGGTCATTGCGCGGCCGCGGCGGCGGGCGGTGTTTATTTTCCTTAACACTAGAAAGACGGACGGGGTCAAATGACCCATTTTAAAATTTCGTCGCCGATTATTCTGGTGTTTTTTTCAAATATTGACTTGATATTTCTTGACTTTTAATAAAATAGTATTAGTTTACATATTGCGATGTATAAACAGAATAGGAGTTGTGGGAGTGAAAATAAACAAACATTTACCTATAAAGACGGGCTGGGGTCGTATGACCCATAAGCAGCGTTATTGTTTGTATTGTCGGTAAATCGATGTATTTTGTTTATATTATAAGTAAGTGGTATTGAGTTGGCCTTTGCCTTGCCTATTTTGTTATATTTTGAATAACAGGGGTGCTTTTGGAGCAAAAACTACTTCTATAAAAGAGTTGTCGAGAAAAATTTGGGGAACTACTTACTATTCAAAAACAATGTCCAGAGATCGTTTCAAAAGTATAATAAAGTATACACGCTTTGATTTGCGACCAGAAAGATTATCGGGACTTGCAATAGACAAATATACATTGATTTCGTAAGTATTCGTAAGACATTTAAATTGACAACTGCATAACTTGCTATAGGCCATAACAATTGACGAACAAACTGATGCAACCATATGTGAATAAAGGTATAAATGTTACAACTGATTTTTTTTTACATCTGTATCGCTAGCATAAAACTTAGTTTCAAAACGAACGACTTCAGTTGGAACTATAAATGAAGAAGTAGAAGTGACATTCCTCCCTACGTGAAAAATCTGAATTTGTCCAATGTCAAATGTTCTAGTAATGTTCTAGTTCTAGAAAATGGCTTGTACAGGTTTTTATTTATAATCCGTGATATATCAAGAAACTGAATAAAAAAGTACGTAGAAGGGATTTTATTTTACAGTTGGCACCTAAACTTTGTAATTATTCAGAAAATTCTACCGCCGATACATCCTTACAGCAGCAAATTTTGCTGCAATCTCCAATGACAGCAGAACCAAGAAAAAGAAGACATTTCAACCGACCACACTGCAAAAATAAAACAAATAAAGAATTTGAAAGTTATAAAAAACCGTTATGTGGAATTTGTATTCAGTCAAAAACATTGTTTTGTAGTTATTGTAATTGTACTTGTGGTAATTGCAAGTAAGTTATGAAAAATAAATAAAGTAATAACAAATAAATAAAGGTATTTTACTTTTATTCAAAATTATTGATATTTTTCAAAAAATAAAGCAGATACCATGGCCAATAGTATTGGGGTCAAAAGACCCCTAGCCGTCTTTCGTGGTAAGCCGAAATTTCAGTCTTTCTAGTGTTAATTCGTATTATCTTCTGAATGGAATGTCCGATTTGAGTAATTCAAAAAGTTATCTATAGGTACTGAAACAGTTTTGAATATGAAATGATTTATTTGGATAAGGATTAATACGAAGGTATGGTTTTCATGCTCTGATTTTGGTCATCTTTTTTATTAACTTTTAAAATGTAAAAAGTGGTTATAGTGGCATAACGACAATAGTTGGACATATAGTATTGCGAGGTTTTTTGTAGATATTGATATGTTCTCTAATATTGGAGAACATTTTTTTGTTCTATCGTCAATAGTTTTCGCAGCGTATGCGATGAAAGAAATTTTTAAGCAAATTTTTTCACACCTTGGTTCACGTTACTGATGTTTTAGCAAGGATCCCTAATTTTTTCTAGTAATAAATATAGCTTATGTTACTTTTGAATAATGTAGCATTCTAATGGTGAAAGAATTTTTAAAATCGGTTTAGTAGTTTTTGAGTTTATTCGTTGCAAACATACAAAAATATAAAAATACAAAAATACAAAGCTTTCCTCTTTATAATATTAGTATAGATGAGCCAGCAACTTATCTTGTATGTAGTACAGTTACCTGCAGAGAAAAGTAACCCATCTGTTACTGTGTGTTTATGAACAGATGGGTTACTTTTATCTGCAGGTGACTGTACCCTACATACATAATTTATGACAAACGGTTCCGTTCATTAGTTCCCAATTTATCAAACTGTAAACAGTAACACAATGTACTTTATGTTAGTACGTAATATAACTGCTTAGACAGTTTAGAATCTGTAACCCTTGCTGGCGAGTAGTTGAGAGGCGATGAAATATTTCCTGTATTGGAAATATTGGAAATTTACTTACTTAGGGAATACAAGATACGTTGATTACCTAATGTAACTTTCCAGGAGTGTTTTTAAAGTTATTGCAGTCAAGAAATCTCTGTCTTATCTCTAAAAGCCATAAGCAATAGCCATTTGGCTATGCTGAGAAATAAAGTCTCATCTGTCATGCAACAGCTCTTAGAAACAATGCAATTGTTGAAGATGTAGACACATGGAAAATTCACATTCATTACGCCTTGCTTCATTTTTAGGGTTCCCTAGACCAGACGCAACGTTTATAGATTCCTAATGTCCGTCCGTCCGCTGGTTTTTTAAAATCTTTATTATTAGAAAGGGGTTTTGTAACGCAGTGACTATGTCACCCCCTTTGGCCTAATTACATTTTTAAAACAGCAATAATAATTATGTGTAAATTCCACTGGTTGTTATTTTATTAAACTCGATTATCTTTGTTCGCCTGCGGTAAAACCTGTCGTGGTAGCGAGCAATCAGTCACTTATTGTCACAATACAAACTGACGAATATCGTTTTGTCCGTGTATTAATATTAATCATTTCCACTTGCTATGTCTCATCGGGTTGTTGTCCCGTGTAGTTGGAAATTAAAAATATACTGACGATAATCAGAGTCTTCGATCGATTCTTTCGACAGAAATTATTATTTGATTAACGAACGCCGAACCAATTCTCCTATTGTTATTAGGTCGCCTTAACCTTAAGTGACGCTTGACCAACCAATTGTTTCATAATTTATCGATATTTTAAACACGTAAGACGAAATACTAAAAAAGTTTATTTACTTTAGTAATTCTTTGGGTGCTTTGGTTTTTTTATGTTTATGTATCAATGAATATCAATTTTTAAATTAATTATTAATGAACATCATTTTTTAAACTTGGAATTAGTTCCTGTTTGAGTGGTTTGAGTGAAAGAATAGAAAATATGAAAATAACATGGTGCATAACGAGCTCCCTGCAAGGCGCCAGGCTAAAGCAGCATCTATTATTGAAGCTGGCTATTTCACTTCCTATAAAAGTATGCACTTAAGCCCTTTCGGAACTTCCATACAAAACGACAAATGAATACTAATTCAACATAAAAATCATAGTAAAGAAACTGACATAAACGCTTTTATCAAACCGTCACGTGACGTGTGCTAAAAATATTTACAACGCCAGCTCCAGGCTGCGTCACGTAACACGTAACACGTGACGCGGCACGCGACCGTTCATTGAATTTTAGTAACAAAACGATAAAAAACACGTCACTTCACGTGTTGTCTGCGCGGTGCGGCTGGCGCGTGCAGCCTGGTATATGCATTGCTGTATCAAATGTCTCGTGGGATGTGGGATGGTGGGACAACTGCCTCGGAACGCAACTGAGGAGGTGACACAAGAATTTAATTTTATGCGGTGTACCCTTTACAGATTAGAAGCAATTCATTGCTGAAATGTTTCGGTTGATTTAATCACTTATAAGAATAATCTAAATTTTACTAACAAAAAATAACCGACTTCAAAGTTACTCAAAAACTACTTGTCAGATCCCGTTCAAATTTATGTGGGACCACATGACAAGCACCTGCTTTCGATTAAAAAAAGAATCATCGAAATCGGTTCGCCCAGTCCAAACTCCAAAGTTCTGAGGTAACAAACATTAAAAAAAAATACAGTCGTATTGAGAACCTCGTCCTTTTTTTGAAGCCGGTTAAAAACCACAGGCAGTAGCTCATTAAAGTAATAAAAAATAAGTACCTGAAATACAAAAATACTCCGAAGCGATCCAAGGCGAAGCGATATTGCGAAGTAATAAATTAATTTGCCAATATCTTTTTTTACAGCTTTAAAGATTTTCTGTGTAAATTCTGTGCTGTAAAAATTTCGGTTCCAATATTGTCGGAATATTTCAATATCAAGAGCAGCATTTTAAAAATGCAATACAATACGATACTCTATAGTGTAAATTCTATAGAGCTTATTTAAGTTACTTAAAATATTATTTATAAGCACACGAAGCATCTGTACTTCAATGTATTTGAACCTTCAATGTTCAATGTAAGTAGATACTTGGTAAAGAACACATGTTCGAAGGACAAGAACAGGAACCGGTCGTGTGCCAAAATGTTTCCCAGCGATACTATCGGGCGGCAACATGGCTCGGACGGTGTCCCGAATAACTTACGAAATTCACGAAACAACATTGAATGGGTTTGTTGAAAAACATGTTGATGGCTTTAGAGTACATAATTAACAACTTGGTTCTTAAGTAAAACGGCTTATTATGGAATTTACACCCAAACTCTAACATTAACTTACTTATAGCCCACTTTTGCAGTTCCAGTTAGCTACCACCTAGAACCAATATTACGCTATGCAAGTTTGCTACTCCCCAACTGCTATGTACCAGTAGGTAAGCATCAACCAGCTAACCATTGACAACTGACTTCTTTGCAAAGTAAAACGTGATTACGATCTCCTTCCCATTTAAATGAAGGCATTGTAAAGTACTATGTAGTATAAACAAAATATGTAACACTTGATTCCATTATAAAATGTGTCAGATAAAGATCGTCCAATCTTCTGCGGAAGTAAATTTAATCCGTGGACATCCCGAGGAGGAAGCGGTTAGCGGCAGTGGGAGCTGTGACGTAAATCCTTTCGTTAAAACCGCTAAAGAGTAGAATTTACTTCCGCCGTCAGCTTCCTTCCTCTACTGTTTCTCAGTGATTGTTCTTATAAACTTTGTTGCATCTCATTCTACTCGATTGAGAATGTTCACATAATTTACTTCAGTACTTTAATGTGATGCAGTGTTGATTAATGTGAAACTCTGTAATAACGATTTTGTCTTAAAATGTGAAGTTCCTTTTTGGTCCTATATAAAACTTCACATGATCTATGATTTAATTTCGTGTCTTCACATCTCCGTGTTTAAGTTAAATGTTTTGTTTGTGTGTAAATATGCAGTCATGCCACGGATGTTGTTAAGGATAGCAAAACATTTAACGTCGAGTACCTATTAAAATTTTTGGAGCCTTCGTTATTCTGAATTCTGTACCCTAAACACACCTCCCCAACCGAAACTCGAAAGTCCTTCAACGCTTCCTCAGTTCAACTGTAGGTACATAATCACAATCTATGCATGCAGAAATTTAATGACACTGTTTATTCAGGAATATGCTCCAAAAACCGGCACAGATAACGAACCGGCACAGACAACCGGTTTTTTAATATCACTGCAAATAAACATATCCGGTGAACGTTCCCGGAGTTCACGCCTCGATGCTCCCAGCTGGAGATATATTATTTTAACTTCATAATAAAAAACTACACTTGAATTTCCAATCACACAAACTTTTTAATGGAAAAAGCACAATCGAGCTGACGATAGGTACACCTATACGATGACTACGATACGCCGATGGACATCAGGGATATCAAAGGCATTACTAATGCGTTGCCGACCAAGAAAAACCGAAGAAAAAGGAAGGAACTGTGTTAAAAGCCAACAATTCAAAATTTTATCCGATAGAGGTGATGAGATCTGAACGGGTCCCAAACTCCCAATGTAGCTCTATTAATAAGGACATAGGAGTTAACATTAGTTCAAATCAATTTGCAGATCATGGGTGACCTAAAACATCAATTGTCAAATTTTATTCCAATGCGGATTGGTTGGGAGGAGTTAACGATCAACCCCGGTCAAACATTCCTCAGTCAGTCCTTCTAAAGTTCTTCTATTGCCTGCGTTTGATGTTATTCTGTAAAAGTGTATGTTTAGTGTAAATCAAACTGTCGGGGATGTTTTAAATTTTAATTTATCATTAATGCATCGTTGAAAAGTAATATAAGCATTGCATTACACTATAATGGTGTAAAATGATAGCATTCTTTCGAAACCGTCCCAAAGTTACAATGTTGCCTAGCACCTAAATAATCTGTTATTTCAATAAATTCAACTTAAGCCAAGGATCTTTCACGATGTCTAATCTCGGTATGAGAAAATTGATAGCTTCCTTAATCCGTGAGCTCCCTTCATCTCAGGGCCCGAAAAACCGGTAAAGATAACGCAGCTCCGTTAATGTCTCGCTGCAAACGAACATCTCCGGTACTTCCCCGGTTAACGGCTGGACGGCCACGCCATCGCGCCGCGCTATGATCCCGACTGCGCCCGCAACGACTTTACGTTCACTATCCTCCCAACCGTATTTTTGAATCATTGTCCCGACTAAATTCTTTATGCAAAAGTTTAAATTTATTTCATTTTGTTTTTGCATTGTCTCGAAAATATTTTGTATGGGTCGTATTTCATTGTGAATTCTGTATTCTAGTTGGTTAATACTCCGTTTTGTATTATTTCCTTTTATACGGCAAAGGATTTCAGGCAAGCCTTGTGGTCGATCTGAGAATTGTATCTGGAAATGGACATGGCTACTTTGTCTTATCTAAAACCCTCGTATGCAGAAACTTCATGCCGACCTTAATCGAGGAATTTCCTTCATCATTTGCCCCAAAAAGGCGGTAAAGATAACGAAGCTCCGTTTTAATGTCGCTCAGCAAATGGACATGTCCGGCACTTCCCCGGAGTTAACGCCTCGATGGCCCCGACTACGCGACTGTGTTCCGGCCTGTGGATCAGCGACGGTTTTACATTCAGTATTCTGCCACTCGTATTTTTGGTCCTCTGTTTTGAGCAAATGCCCTTTTACTTTGTGCTTTCCGTGAATGGCTCAACGCACTAGATGTGTGTATTCGCATAGAACGTTCCCGGTTCCAGTCATTTGTTTACGTTCAAACGGAACCGTTCCTAAAGAGAATAGAGAAACTCGACTTCTTTTGTCATCGTCTAAAATCTAAATGTTGTTGGGTCTTCGATGTATTTTTCTATTTTGATTACTTTTGTTTTATCAGAACCCAATATTCAATGTTAGTTGTAATATGTTAATATAAATCAAACTAATTTAATCGGTGGCCATGTAAATATTCCAACGCTCATTATCATTAGCATAATCTCTAATTGTTATCGATTCACCGTGTCCACCATCCATCAATTGCAGATGTACTGAACTCGATGGAGTGTAACGAGGTCATTTGATTTAGATGTAATCGAGTAGGTCAGTTTGCATATCTCCTTAGCATACATATTGAGATACATATCACTAATCGATTTTAGGGCTAATCTCCGTGAGATTCCGAGGAGAACGTGCAGGGCATAAATTTTGGTTGAATAATCATGATCGCGTTATATTGCTACTTAACGAAAATAGCTATTATGTAAAGTAAGTAACGGACACATAATGACTGAACATTGCATCATTAATAATACTTGTCAGTGTTAGATTTACAGATAAAAATAAAGACAAACATAATTATTATATTAAACAACTCGTACTGCATTAACCGAGTTATTTAAAGCTGTATTTTTATCTCATCACACAAAAAGACGTTGAAAAAATAAATGACAAAGTATAAAAGAGCAAAACCGATAGCAAGTTGTGTTCATACGAACATGCTACTCAAGTTGAAGACCGGCGCATCAAGCTGGTATATACCGATATCGGCAGATTACTTTTTATCGGTAAAGTGCTCGTGATGACGCCACACTTACAATTTTGCGGAGACCTCGACCTTATGTATTTTAACTTACGTAAACGGAATACGAAACTAAGTTAGCAAAACTTGAGCGCCATAAACGCTAACACTGGCGATAACAACTTATCTGCGAGTCGCAGACGACTGTATATTATTTCTTGCGGTACTTCTCGCCATTTTAACAATCCTTTGCAGCAGCGTGAACAATTATAATGTTCTACATCATTCCCTCTTACTTTAATCATTAGGAACTTTACAAATTCTTCAGGAACTATATTTTAATACAATTTTGTCTAATAATAAAATTTTTAAATAATAAACACTGAATATTATAACTATTTTCAGTTAGATATAATATTTTAACATTTTAAAATTATTTTTACTGCTGAGATTCCAAGCTCGATTCATTAACTTATCTACCTATACAAATAAAAATAAATTACCTACCTTATTTAACACATGAAATTAGAAGTGGGTTTACAAAACTGGATCGGATTTCCTAATTTTGCAAAACATCCTTGACATGTGAGTAATACGTTGAAGAAAATTCGTAACGACGCACAATATGTTATTAGGCAATATTAGCTGTACTTCCTACATACAAGAGGTTTAAGTATGAAAAGTGGGTACTTCACCGAAGTGGCTTTTAGCTCGCGGGCATTTTATTAATGCCTGCGGATCGGCCCTCGTACCCTCGTGCGGCGTGCCTCTAGCGTTATACAGCCAAATTTATCGAGCTCTTCAAAATGTAAATTGGAATCAATATCTCAGATAATGCGGTTTTCATAGGTGGTGTTGCTGCATTTATTGAATAATACACTGCCATAATTATATACCGAATAGTTAGTATCTAATACATACGCCTTATCAGGATAAAATATAGCTTCCTTTGCAAGGAGTGTGAGTTATAATAAAATTCTGATCATGCATTATGAAGTATTTTGTGTAAGAGCTTAAAAAGTTAGCTAACAAGCTATATAGCGCTTTGATCTCCTGTTGAAGATCTTTCAGCACTAAAGCATTTCTTTTTATATGAACTATGAATGCAAATTATGGTGATTGATAAGTTTCTAATTAAACACCACTCAGATGAAACCGCCGGCCGTAAACAAAGAAAGACACCTGGATACATAATTTATAATTGTTAGGCGATGAAATCAATAAACCAGTGGAAAATTACAATAAGAGCTTACTTACTTCTATATTCATATAGATAGTAGATATATTATGTAAAGGTATTCATACGTACTTTTTGTGCCCAATATATTAAGACCACCGTTAGAAATTAAAATTTCGTATTAATATTGTATCTTATACGCCAGTATCACGCTTGTTTAACATTGGGCTTTACGTAAAAGAAAAATTGATTCACGGAAAATACATAACAAAATCCGAAGGCCCATGAATTTTAATGCACATCTGACTCACGAGCAGTGAGCAGGAGCCGTGCCCGCGCCGGGTCCGCGACGTGCCCGCGCCGGGTCCGCGCCGGCCGCTAACAAAACAAGACTCTGTTCAATTTCGACAGCTTATCAATAATTCGTCGCTAAACAAAACCAAAGCGCGGTAAACAGGACTCGGCAGCGCAGTGGTGTGATGTACATTCGTTATTATTATTAAGAAATATGTGTCTATATTACATTTTGGTTGTAGTCAAAGCATATTCATACTTTAGCTACAATAAACTTTATTAACCCCCGACGCAAAAAGAGGGATGTTATAAGTTGGCCGTGTCTGTGTGTCTGTCTGTGGCATTGTAGCTCCTAAACAAATAGACCGATTACGAGATTGTTTGAGAGCTGATCTACTCGAGATGGTTCTTAGCTTTGCTTAGTGTATAAAATTGTCAGGAGTTTCCAGTTTTAAAATTTATACTTTTCCAGTTTCCAGTTTTAAAATTTATACTTTTCGCTTTTCCTACCAGATTAGAAAATTAGAAATTACTTCGTCAGGAAAATGCTGACTGACTCAATAAGATATTGTTAGCAAAATCCAAAGCCACAGTATCTTTAATTTATAAAAACTCGAGTCCCTGCTTAAAGCATTAGTAAGGATCACATGTTCAGAGAACTCAATCTCGTATTCGTAAGTGTGCAAGTGCTATGCTCGCCACTCGCCAGTATGTTCACTCACAGAATTGTTCAAGACGAGCTCTTTTCGTATGATTGGACTACAATTTGTTTTGAAGGATTTTTCTGTTACATTTAAAATAGAGCTGTGCATGTTCTGACATCACGATAACCCTCTAATCCCAATTGAAATGATCAAAGCGAGGAGAACGAGTTTTCCTCGCGAGGTCGGCGGCAGGGATACATGTTTAATGTTTGTGTATCTGAGGTCTTAAACATTTCAAACGTATGTCACTGCGTAACTAAGGTAGGATTACTTCGACGAACGTAATATATTTTTTGTTAAAATCTAAATACAAAATTTCTACACAAGAGACAACGTTTTTTCACCCACCTCCTGCAAACTTTTTAGTAATCCTTTCTGCTTTTCAAAGCCATAAAAGGAACCTACTGTTCAAATGTTCGTAGTGCCTCAGTAGTTTCGAATTTACGTCGATGAATTTGTCTCGAGGAAAAGGCATCTCACTTCATAATATTTATACATATATGACGTAGAAGGTATTCTACGGTGTTGGTTATTCAGTAATATTCCTTTTACTTTGCTCCATGATATATTTCCAGTTCTCCTAACGTTCACATCAATAACAATCTGTACTACTTCGTGATCACTATTCGAATCCCATACAATGTCCCACAAGTATTGTTCTCAATAGAGTCGTGTCCGTCCGTCTGTCTGAAGCAAAGCGCTGAGATACATAGAGCTAGAAACCTGTAATTTGGCATGGATATATGATATTATGGATTATTAAAACTCCAGAATCGTAGAATAAAATATTGAAAAACATTTTTCCTTCGTCGCTTAATCTATAGTGTGGGGTGGGGTATCGTTTAACATGTGTCTTCTAAGACCATTTTTGAAATTAGGGGTCCGTTTGCGAAATACATATTTGGTTTTAAAGTGCTAATTTAGCTTAGAGTCAAGTGCCTCCCCCCTGCCGGCTAAACGGTAGGAGTTGCACAAGTGAAAAAATTCTCAAAAATAGTTTAAATGATGAATTTATAAAGGAAACTATCACGGCTATGTTAGCATAAGTAGTTAATGAGTAATAGTCGATAGCAGTGATAGCCTAGCGGTTAGAACGTTGGTCTCCCGAACGAAGGGGCCCGAGTTCAAATCCTGGCACGCACCTCTAATTTTCAAATATTATGTGCGTATTAGAAGTTAATTATCACTTGCTTCGGTGAAGGAAAACATCGTGAGGAAACCTGCACACCGTAGAGTTCTCCATAAAGTTCTCAAAGGTGTGTGAAGTCTACCAATCCGCACTTGGCCAGCGTGGTAGACTATGGCCTCATACCCCTCACATTGTGAGAGGAGACCCCGAGCCCAGCAGTGGGACAATCATGGGTTGTTGCTTTGCTTTTGCTTTGCTTTAGTCGATAAAATCATTACACACACTTGCCCGGTTTTATTTCGTTGTAATTTTAATAAGTGTATTATTGTTCCATTACCTGAAATTCGTTGTAACGACCGGCGGCGTTTCAATATCATTTTCCGAAATAAATTGTAAATTAATTGGTACGTTGTGTACTGACATCACTAATTTTAGAATTCAATATAAATTCAATTATAATTTATTAAAGTTAATTTATTATAAATTCAATATAAATATAATAATTATGTATTAAAATTATTCTCTGCATTAAATCAACGACTCTCAAGTCCATAATTATTGAAAGACATGATAATTTCTAAAAAGAAATAAATTGGTTACCGAGTCGTTAAGTGCGGAATTAATTGCTTGTGCGTTTGTAGAAAATGTTGGCAAAAAATAAATAAAACAGGCGGGTATTTAAAAGCTCCGTTCTCAGAATTACTGGTATTTCACTCTGTTTGTTCAATGGCCTAGATTTTGCTCGGTTTCAGCGTTCATCGCTGGTATTTCTACAAATAGTTATATCTTTATCATGTTTATCCAATATTCGTGGGTTTCTTTTGCTAAAAGCTCTTTCGTGTTTCTTCTTGTTTGAGCTCTGTGCCCGTACTGCCCGTGCTGTCAGCCCCGGGCCCCGCGTGGGACGTACCGAAGTCGCTACAGAACCTGTTCTAATATTCATTCGTAATAATTGTAATAAAGTTATCTTGTAAGCATATTCAGGGACATCTTACATCATCAAGGGATTTCACGTAATCTAGAGACGAACAAGGGTGAACGACAAAGCTCAGAGAATTAGCCGTTGGAGAAGAATGTTTCTCGAATGGAAACTAACAGATTCATTACCTACTGTCAGGTCCACGTATAGAAATCTAAAGAGAAATGGAGTGATGCATGGAAGATTAAAGTGAGATAATAATAATAATATCACCTGATTTTAAAACTACCGTTCTGCGTTCAACTTGTATTCTCTCGGGAGCTCCGCAGCCACTACACATTGGTACACAATATGTTATCAAAGCGTGATAGCCACTCAAATGCTTCTACTCCAACGGTTGTCATTAGTTCTCTTGCTTACGCATGGCTCGTATTTCTTTATACTCCTTTTCTTCGTACGCAATTTAATATAGGTAGAGTTTTAAATATTTATTGTACGAACCAACCCGTTCCACTATTATTAAACGAGACGAATCCTCTAAATCCTTAATGAAATTTATCAAAACATAATCGTTATTAATACTTGTTAAATTGTTGAAGACACTTAAAATATCGTTTACCAAGTATTTAGTATATTAAATGTTTAACGATCAAACTCGAGCCATTTTCTAGAAAATTGTATGAGCGTTCCGCTGGAGTTTTGGAAAGCTAATTAATTCCTGTTACATCAAAGCCGCGGTAATGTACTCGTTGTACCGGGCGCGAGGAAATACAAAGCGAAAAAGGCTTAATCGAATTTGTCAACATTTTTCAGTTTCCCCAAATTACAAAAATTAAAAAATAAATGCACAAGTAATACATTCAATCCCGTACTGTATATTACCTCTACATAATAATAATCCATACTAATATTATAAATGTGAAAGTGTGTTTGTTTGTTTGTTTGTTTGTTTGTTTGTCCGTCTTTCACGTCGTAACGGAGCGATGTTATGGTATGATTTTTTGTGTGGAGACAGGTATGAGGCTGGAGAGTAACGTAGGCTACTTTTTACCGCAGTAAAACAACTCATTTACATGGAAAGATCCATTATGATGCGTATTTGTCCATACTTCTATACTTCCATATCCTTATAACATAAAATAATAATCCATACTTCCATACTAATATTATAAATGTGAAAGTGTGTTTGTTTGTTTGTTTGTTTGTTTGTTTGTTTGTCCGTCTTTCACGTCGTAAATGAGCGATGTTCTGGTAAGATTTTTTGTGTGAAAATAGGTAGGAGGCTTGAGAGTAACGTAGGCTACTTTTTACCGCAGTAAAACAACTCATTCCCATGGAAAGATCCATTATGATGCGTATTTGTCCATACTTCTACACTTCCATATCCATATCAATCCATCCATACTCCATACTAATATTATAAATGCGAAAATGTGTTTGTTTGTTTGTTTTTTTGTCCGTCTTTCACGTCGTAACGGAGCGATGTTATGATATAATTTTTTGTGTGGAGACAGGTAGGAGGCTGGAGAGTAACGTAGGCTACTTTTTACCGCAGTAAAACAATTCATTTACATGGAAAGATCCATTATGATGCGTATTTGTCCATACTTCTATACTTCCATATCCTTATAACATCCATACTAATATTATAAATGCGAAAGTGTGTTTGTTTGTTTGTTTGTTTGTCCGTCTTTTACGTCGTAGCGGAGCGATGTTATGATATAATTTTTTTTGTGTGGAGACAGGTAGGAGGCTGGAGAGTAACGTAGGCTACTTTTTACCGCAGTAAAACAACTCAATTACATGGAAAGATCCATTATGATGCGTATTTGTCCATCCATATCCATACTAATATTATAAATGTGAAAGTGTGTTTGTTTGTTAGTTTGTTTGTCCGACTTTTACGTCGTAACTGAGCGATGTTATGGTAAGATTTTTTGTTTGGAAATAGGTAGGAGGCTGGAGAGTAACGTAGGCTACTTTTTACCGCAGTAAAACAACTCATTTGCATGGAAATATCCATTATGATGCGTATTTGTCCATACTTCTATACTTCCATATCCTTATAACATAAAATAATAATCCATACTAATAATATAAATGCGAAAGTGTGTTTGTTTGTTTGTTTGTTTGTCCGTCTTTTACGTCGTAGCGGAGCGATGTTATGATATAATTTTTTTTGTGTGGAGACAGGTAGGAGGCTGGAGAGTAACGTAGGCTACTTTTTACCGCAGTAAAACAACTCAATTACATGGAAAGATCCATTATGATGCGTATTTGTCCATCCATATCCATACTAATATTATAAATGTGAAAGTGTGTTTGTTTGTTAGTTTGTTTGTCCGACTTTTACGTCGTAACTGAGCGATGTTATGGTAAGATTTTTTGTTTGGAAATAGGTAGGAGGCTGGAGAGTAACGTAGGCTACTTTTTACCGCAGTAAAACAACTCATTTGCATGGAAATATCCATTATGATGCGTATTTGTCCATACTTCTATACTTCCATATCCTTATAACATAAAATAATAATCCATACTAATAATATAAATGCGAAAGTGTGTTTGTTTGTTTGTTTGTTTGTCCGCCTTTCACGTCGCAACTGAGCGATGTTATGGTAAGATTTTTGTGTGGAAATAGGTAGGAGGCTGGAGAGTAACGTAGGCTACTATTTACCGCAGTAAAACGACTCATTCCTATGGAAAGATCCATTATGATGCGTATTTGTCCATACTTCTATACTTCCATATCAATCCATACTATCCATACTTCGAAACTTCCATACTTAATATTATATACCAGCGGCTTCGCCCGCGTGTTCAAAGGGAAGTAACAATGAGTTTTTTAACATGCGTGATTTATTCCTAGATATAATAACATACTAATAATCCATACTATCCATACTTATACTTAAACTAGCTATTACCCGCGGCTTCGCCCGCGTGTTCAAAGGGAAGTAACAATGAGTTGTTTAACATGCATGACACTTTCCTAGATACAATAACATAATTATTAATAATAATCCATACTAATATTATAAATACGAAAGTGTGTTTGTTTGTTTGTTTGTCCGTCTTTTACGTTGTAACGGAGCGATGTTATGCTTATAGGTAGAGTTTTAAATATTTATTGTACGAACCAACCCGTTCCACTATTATTAAACGAGACGAATCCTCTAAATCCTTAATGAAATTTATCAAAACATAATCGTTATTAATACTTGTTAAATTGTTGAAGACACTTAAAATATCGTTTACCAAGTATTTAGTATATTAAATGTTTAACGATCAAACTCGAGCCATTTTCTAGAAAATTGTATGAGCGTTCCGCTGGAGTTTTGGAAAGCTAATTAATTCCTGTTACATCAAAGCCGCGGTAATGTACTCGTTGTACCGGGCGCGAGGAAATACAAAGCGAAAAAGGCTTAATCGAATTTGTCAACATTTTTCAGTTTCCCCAAATTACAAAAATTAAAAAATAAATGCACAAGTAATACATTCAATCCCGTACTGTATATTACCTCTACATAATAATAATAATATATAAAGCTAATATTGTAAAGAGAGAGGATGAATTCTGCGAGCACACCTTCGTGTACAAGGATCACCGGAACCAAAGCAAATATTTGAAAAATCCACCATTTGAAAGGTACATTATTCGAAATTATATATATGTATAAATTAACTACAGCCATAACCACAGAAGACAATGGTACTTATAATAGTGCTTAATGACATCCGTGCATTTTGAGAGCTTTCACGGCGTGCGCTGCGGGAGTCATTTATTACAATAGGCATTGCCATAGGATTAGCTAATGATTTCTAGATCAGTAACTAATATAATTTAATGTGTGTATAATAAAATAATTTTAATGTAGGTACTGCATAAAATGTATGTTTATTATTTACTTAGAGTTTTTACTTTTGAAAAGGTGAAAAATATACCTATCTTTTTTATTTATTAACTCTCATCCTATACCGCAGAACCCTTTGGTACGGAACTATAAAAAGAAGATACTTTAAGTAGAAGATTTCGAAAGTGAAAGTCCTTTTAAAATCCTTCCAGTGGTTCCAGGCACTATCCAGCAAACACACTGCCGAACCCGCCCTGGATTAGTAAGTTCATCACTTGTTGTATTTTGGTAAACGTAACCAACCTCTATAAAAATTTTAATAAGTCCTCCTTTACAAAAATTTTAGTAAATTCTACGCATACGGCTAGCTAGAATCTGCTGTATATGTAACATAATATTATAAATCACGCGGCAACAAGGATAAATTGGCAGAACTGGAAGCCACACGACAACGACTAATTAATGAAACACAACGCAGCATAATGTCGACATCCAGCCCCACCGCCCCACCGTGGCACTGACACGTGTTGCCCAGGGCTGCCAAATCCGGATCATTCAGAAATTAGCGTTCAACCCTGTGGTTCAACCTCGCTTCTTGTCATTGAAGAAACCTCGAGTGCTTGACATCCCTACTTCGTTATTGGTCAATTGATTGTTGTGAAGTTCTTATGCTCAGAAAATCTTCAAAAGGCTCACTTTCCAATCTTTCATTACGGAAAAATAACGTTAAAAAAATTGTACAGGGGAAAAAATATCATGAAAGTTTTACCACCTTCAAACCGCGCCCAAATTTTTGAAACTGCGATCACTGACACTTTTAGTTGGGCCAAGAGCTCTATTAACGTAATAATATATTCTCCGACGTAATGAATATCGGTCGTGAAGGTTTTCTAAATACGGGAAGTATTACGGAGAAGTTTGAGGTTTCGCCGCGGATTCGAATCCTACAACATTTCACACGACTGAGCTATAGCGTTTGCGTAACAGCCTACCAACCCTTTTACGGCCTCATAACAGAAACTATAGTAAAACTCGGCGTTAAAACCTAAAATATTAGGGCACTTTATCTAAACAAGTGATTTATACCGGTCGCTATCACATACCGGCCCCTCCTTCCGGCCCCAAACAAACATATCGGGCTCGGCTAATCGCCGGGATATTATACCGAGATGCGAACACGGTTTCATGAAGTTCACTTGAGGAGTCCTTTACGAACCCTTCGTCTGATACACTCTTGTCTTAAATGTACTGTTGGATACGTTATGGTACATTGTCTTTTGACATTGGTTACGGACAACGAATGGAATCTTGAACATTGACATCCTGGAATGACTTTTAGTAAAAGTTCTGGAACCGGTAGTTTGCTGACATAACTTAAGTCTTACTTTACTGCTGCTCTAATGGGTCTCAATAGTATGGAGTCATTTTATTATTTTAAACTGAAAAATGCCGGACATTAAATATTTCACGTATAGCAGTATTTACCCAATGTAGTTACATGACGATGGGATTGCGGTGTTGTGTTGTGAATAAACTTATTCCTCTTCCATCTGTGCCGCCGAGGTGAACGGACGTGTCCCGCAACGCAAGCAAACAATTATTACGGTACGGGCACGGACCTTAAAAAAAGACGGACATAATCTCAAGAACAAATTCAGTGAAGCACCCATCGGAATTCTAACTCTCTATTCGTACAAGTAAACACCCACACATTGACACAATCGGTGTCATTCCGGCGCCGGACCGCACTCGAGTCATACGGACAACGGGAGTTGATAAAGAATATTAAAAATGCCTTTGTGTGCTGTTAAAAGTTCCAAGAACAATAGTAGTTCAGTTAAAAAACATAAAGGGATCACCTTGAACAAGTAAGCTTGTCATTTAATCACTGATTTCTTTTATTTTCCGTAAGTTATTAACAAAACAAACTAAAAAAAATTGTAACCACAAAATCAGCCAGTGTTGCCAACAATATTGCTTAAGCAAATACCCAGAATGTGTGGGAAAATTATAGTATGTATAATGCTCGAGTTTCTTACGTTAGTTTAAAAGTATATATTTTTGGGGTTTCGTACTAAATGACAAGGAACCCTTACCTATAAGTTTGCCATGTCTGTCCGTCTGTCCGCGGCATTGCTTACAAACAAACAATATTAGAAAGCTGAAATTTGGTACCGATCAATGTAAGTATGTATATTAATTACGTTAAGATAATGGTAGAACAAAATTGGAGAAATTTTAGGTACCTCCCCTATAAGTGAAGTGGGTAAACCAGTGTATTTAATCTGTCGTCAATTAATAAAATTCATTAATCTTATCAAATATAATAATTTGCATTTATTGAATGTGGATTTGACTTTTCATCATATTTCCAAAATGGAAACTGTAAATAAAACACTGGAAAATAAACGTCAAGTTTACAAGAAGTTGACTCTTCATAAAGGATTTTAGCGTGCCAATTATAAAAATACTAGCTATTACCCGCGGCTTCGCCCACGTATTCAAAAATTAGTAACAATGAGTTGTTTAACATACATGACACATTCATGGTGCAAGAATAAATAAGTAACAGTTCCAAAATTTAAAAGGTACTAAGAGGAACCAAAATATATCAATAAATTTATATCAATCCATAGATCCTTTACGAACTTATAGCAGAACCAACACATTGTTACTTATAATATGGAGTGATTCAAATACATAATGGATTTTCCCATTGGAATAAGATATTTTACCGCGGTAAAAAGTAGCCTATGTTACTCTCCAGCCTCATAACTACAATATCTCCCAAAATTCATACCATAATATCGCTCCGTTACGACGTAAAAGAGGGACAAACAAACAAACACACTTTCGCATTTATAATATTAGTATGGATATACTTATAAAATATCAGTTTGTAGCGCAGGTGTGTAAATAATTTTGAAATTTTCGGCTTTTCTTCTCCTCCATGACAAAGCACCTTTCCGAAAAGCTGGTAAATTAAAAAAATTACGTGCATAAGTGTATCAATCATACCTACATGAATAAATGATTTTGAATTTGAATTTGAAATCTGAAAATATTTACACAAAATGTTAGTCTATTTAACGCAGTGTCATGAGAGTATGTTATTAAGTTTGGTTGTATGTATGTTTATCTGCGGATTTTTCAGAAACTCCGATCAGATTGCTACAATTATTAAACTTACGCCCCAACTCAGAGTCACTAACGGTTACTTTAATCGCTCCTTACTAAAGAATCACCATACAAATTCTGTACTAAGGAGCCATTTAAGTAACCATTAGTGACTCGTCAGTTGGGGTGTTAGTGTATAACTAACGTATGTATGTATTAACTTACGCCACAACTCAGAATCACTAATGGTTACTTAAATCACTCCTTAGTACAGAATTTGTATGGTGATTCATTACTAAGGAGCGATTAAAGTAACCGTTAGTGACTCTCGAGTTGGGGTGTCAGTATATGTAGAGCAAGTTTGTCAAAATCTGTTTTTTAATTTATTACTTAGGTCTGAATTTATGCCACTGTCAAGTTCCATAACCATGAATTCAGACAGGAAAATAAATCTGTTCATCGCTACTATGAAAAAAATGCACACTTGTAATTTTTTTACAATAAAACAATTATAAAAACAGTTGAGAGCGTTTTATTTTCATTTTCATAAATACCAAGATACTTATATGTTTTTTATCAAAAGAGGCAACCTTGGTCTAATAGCTTTTACTTCAAGGTTACAATGCCGGGCGGAGCTGTGAAGTTAAAACAACCTTATTGTCCGTTTACCGTATTAATTTACTTAAAATTTAGTTATTTACTTAACTACTTAATACGTGTAAACCGAACATTACCGAATAAACTATTCAGTAAGTAATGCATTTTGTGTTTGAATTTACTACTAGGTACATAAAGAAAAAATGGGGAAAATGTTCATATTGTGGTAACCCCAAAATTACGCACACGTAGTAAGCGGTCGGCCATTTCTATGCTTCACTCTCGGTTACACAAGGTTACGTCTGTATTTTTTTTAGGTCCGTGGGTACGGGTTTAAGATTCAATTTCTATTGCCGCTTCATACGATCGCCTGACAGTTCGCGGACAACACATGCGGTGAGGAAAGAAGACAGGATATATAGTGCTATCTTGCCTCAATCACTACTTGATGGAATATTCCACTGCAAGTTGCGCTGTAGCAGATACCTTCGGCCGCTACGAAATAGTGCTACGAGCTACGATACTAGGTAAGCGTTACGCCGCGTGCGAGACTATCGGCTACAACGTACCTATCTTATGTATCACTTCATCAAGGCAGTGACCAGCGCTCTTTTTGCTACGTAATAAGTATCATTAAATATCGTAACAATGACGACGCGCTCTCCAAACACCTCAATATGTGACCTGGACATCACAAACATGGGCTTAGACGACACAACACCACCCAACTATGTCAGTGACCGAAGCAAAAATAAGAGAATCTTTACACAAGATCGGGACCCTATAATGTTGGAAATGAGAAATGAAATAAAAGACCTCATGAAGAAAACGAACACAATACTGAATACATTACATGATATCCAACAAACCAACAACGTAATGCAAAGCACCTTAGCGCTCCTTACGGAAGAGAATGCGGAGTTAAAGACTAAAATCAATAAATTAGAGGTACACGGAAAGAAAGACACTGAGCACATAATTATGTTGGAGAATAAAATGGAAGAAAAGGATAGAATAGACAGGAAAACTAACATAGAAATAAAAAATGTGCCATTGAAAGGACAGGAAAATAAAATAGATCTCTTGCACATGGTTGTAAAACTATGTGATAGTATCGACGTTAAAATGGAAAAATCAGAAATCAAGGACATTATAAAAACTAAAAAGAAGAACCAGGAAAGAAGTACACTTATTGTTGAATTCACTAATACACTAGTCAAAACGGATATTTTGAAGGCCTCTAAAACCTACAACTATAAAAATAAAACAAATAAATTAAGTGCGAAACACCTAGGATTGAATTCCCACCCTGATACACCTATTTTTATCTCAGAAAATCTGACACCACAGGCGTCAAGGCTGTATTTTCTGGCAAGGGATTTTAAGCAAGCAAACAATTATAAATATTGCTGGACAAATTATGGAAAAGTTTACCTTCGTTTCAACGAAAGCTCTCCAATAATAAACATAACCCGAGAAGCACAACTTCAACAATTATTATTGAAGACATGACTAGTGGTAATATTAAGAATTGTTAAATACTACAATACATATACACTAAAACACAAAAATTACATTCTATGCACAAAAACCTATGATACTTTCATAAGCATTAATATTCGATCTTTATTTTCAATTTACCTACAATTCGTCCGTAACATTCTCACACTATTAGCATACTATTACTCTATCTCACACTCGTGTTATACATATGTTCCTATATTATTCAATAATAATGGATAGTAAACTATTAACATCGAAAGAAATAGATCAAACGGAAATATGTAATTCAATAAGTTGCGATATAGAAGAAATAAATAAATATATAATAATGAATAAGAATGACCTAACTATTATTACACAAAATATTCGTAGTATATACAAAAACATTGATGACCTGCAAATCACAATCTCAAACTTGAAACATGATGCTGATATAATTATTTTAACTGAATGTAGATTAGATAGCAACAAACCGATACCTCAATTAAATAATTATACTTCATTTGCTACAAAAAGTCATCTTAATCAAAATGATGGGGTAGTTACTTACATAAAATCTAATCTTAAGCCAACCATCAAAGAAATTAAATTAGAAGAAGCATCATGTTTACAGATAGATATCTTAAATTGCGTTGTGCTAGGCGTATATAGATCTCCTTCAAACCCAAACACAGATAAATTTCTGGATTCTCTCCAAACCCACCTTGAAACCATACGAAAATGTCAAAATATCATACTTACAGGAGATATAAATATTAATTTAATTTCAAAAATTAATGAAAGTACTATGGATACTAAAAACAGAAATAATTATTTAAATATGTTATCTACCTATGGTCTACTTCCTGGTCACTTGATAGCAACAAGAGAGAAAAGTTGTCTGGATCATTTCGTACTTAAAATACACAAACATAAGATGACTGCTAATATAGCTGTCTTGAATACAACCATTACTGATCACAAAATGGTCATCCTATGCTTGGCAAAAGTTAAAAAATCTAAAATATGCCCCAAAACAAAAACTTTTATTGATTTTGATCAGGCTCTTATAAGTCTTGCTAATAAAAACCTGCCGTCTCTACTCTATTGTGAAGACCCTAACATCTTAACTGAGAAACTAATCGACATAATATCCGGTTCCATACGAGAAAACACCCTTATAACACCCTTACCTAGAAGTAAACGCACGATTAAACCATGGATAACCTCTGGTATCCTAAGATGTATACGAAACAGAAACAATATGCAAAAACAATTAAGATGTAATCCTGACGATGAAATTTTAAAAATTACGTATAAAAGATACCGGAACTACTGTAACAATCTTATTAAGAAATTAAAACGTACATACGACAGAAAACAGCTCCTGGTTAAAAATCCTAAAGTCCTGCGGAATAACATTAAAACTATAACAAACATGAAAGAAATGAAACAATCTAATATCGAATTATTACAGATAGAATCCTATCCCATGAAATCAGTAAACAAGGTTAACACCTTTTTTGCTAATATTGGCCGAAATCTTGCCGAAGGTATTTCACAAAACATAAATCATGTAGCCTCTAATAATAATATACCAACAATAACGGCTGATGCACAATCATCATCTTTCGTGATTTTTGATACTGACTGTGATGAAATAAAATCTATTATTATGAGTCTAAAATCAGACAGTGCACCAGGTATTGATTGCATACCTACTATGTTTCTCAAAATATCCAAAGATTTAATATCCCCAATCATATGTCATTTGGCTAATCTGTGTTTCACTAAAGGTACATTTCCTTCTTTGCTTAAACAAGCCATTATTACACCTGTATACAAGAGTGGGGATCGATCAGAAGTTAATAATTATAGGCCAATCTCTGTCTTGTCGGGAATTTCAAAAATATTAGAAAAATTAATTAACAATAGGCTTTTAAAGTATCTTAACAAATACAATATATTATCAGAGTCACAGTACGGATTTAGGCAAGGGAAAAGTACAGAAGATGCAATTTTAGATTTAACAACAACTATTGTGGGCCAACTAGACCGTAAAAATAAGTGTTTATCTGTCTTTTTAGACTTAAAAAAAGCATTTGACACTGTATCGATCCCCACTCTAGTTCAAAAACTAGAAAAGATCGGCATAAGAGGCTTACAGTTAGACTTACTGAAGGATTATCTCACTGGGCGGACTCAACGAGTAAAAATTGGAGAATATACTAGTTCTGACCTTCAAATAACCTTTGGGGTTCCACAGGGTAGTGTCTTAGGACCTACCCTCTTTCTGATATACATTAATGACTTATGTAAACAGAAAATAAAAAATGGACACATATTTGCCTATGCAGATGATACTGCAATAGTATATTACGGCCAAACATGGGATGAGGTTCATAGCGCGGCTGAAACTAATCTGAAAGACATTGCAAAATGGCTAAACATAAATTCTTTATCTTTAAACACGGCCAAAACGAGCTACATATGTTTTTCAATAAACAAGAGAACTCAACCAAATAAAAATTATATAACCATCCACAGCTGTGACACCAACCAATCTAACTGTGCTTGTCCGAAAATTGAGAAAACTGAAACAATAAAATACTTAGGTATTATTATTGACCAAAGACTCTCCTGGCATGCTCAGTTAGATTTATTAAGCAGCAGAACTAGAAAGCTAATTTGGCTTTTTAAGAACTTGAAACATGTAGCAACAATTAAATTACTAAATCAAATCTATTTGGCACTAGCACAGTCGATATTAACGTATTGTATTCCAGTATGGGGGGGTGCTTCAAAAATAAAATTTCTGGGGTTAGAGCGAAGCCAAAGACTACTATTAAAAGTGATGTATAGTATGCCCTATAGATTTCCTACTGAGCAACTGTATGCTACTTCTAACGTAATGAGTGTGAGAAAACTATACATTTTAAATTTACTCCTGAAAAAACATAGGCATGTAAAAATAGATGAAAATATCTACTCAAAAAGAAGGATACAAATTGAAACAATCAACGTTAAGACAAACTTTGCTAGACAACAATACGCTAAACAATCTGCACATGTGTATAAAAACATAAATAAGGTATTAAACATAATTAATATGAATTCTTATCAACTTAAAAAAGAGTTGACCAAATGGCTTATGAAACTTAATTATGATGATACTGAAGCGTTGTTACAAGTAATTAATTAAGAAATAGGCTATATTCTTTTAAACAATAAACTAGCACACTTACACATCCATACACCTACCCATTCACCCACACACACAGAGACTCGCACACATACACGAAGTCACACACTCACGCACACGCACGTGCACACACACACACACACACACACACACACACACACACTTGCACACATACACACACACACAAAACTTGCACGCGCGTGCACGCACACACACACACACACACACACACACACACACACACACATACACACACACACACAATTATACAGACAGATTCTAATTGTAAAACTCCAACCCTATCTTGATTTTGTAATCTTTTTATGTGTTAATTTTAAGTTATTAGTCCAATCTTGATGTACAAAATGGAAGAGCGGGACCCCCTAACACAGGCATTACTGATGCTTAACAGGTGGGTCCCAACAACATGTAAAAATGTAATGTTTTTTGGACCAATAAAAATTCTTTAATTCTTATATCAGTGAGTTATATCGGTATGAGGAAATATTCGTGGAAAAGACTGAATACGCTCATTGATATTATAGGTTATATTTTTTAACATTGTTGGATACATCTACAATCTGTATATCCAGATTTTCCAGTCAAACTCCGAGTTGGCCCCGCAAGTCGCAACTTCAGGCCCACCAGCAGCGTCACAGCCGAAGCGACGAGCTCGTCACAATGCCCGCGTCTCATAATATCTCCACAATGTAAAAGTGACATGAAAACTAATGGAGTGACTAAGGAAAAGATTAGTGAGGACATTTAGTAAGATATAAGGTCTGTGGGCTGTCGCAAGGTTTTTAGCCGCGCAAGACAGATGGCCAGACAGCCGGCGATAAGAACCATAATGGATTTTATTGTCCACTGCGACGTTTGTTCATGTTCATTGATTACAAACTTCGTCTTGAATACGAAAATGTGTTTTTACATGTACGGGAACTCGTGAGATTCTCCTGGCGTGAGACTTGATACCAGAAACCTGGAAGCGAAACACTTACATAAAGATTTTAGTACGATTGTTATTGGAGCCAACGTTACTTGTACTTTGAATCAAAACTGCTCGATGTGAATACACGCTAATAAAATGTTTAAAGTAAATCCTATTAAGTACCTACTCTGTCACATAGTGGTTGCTACAGGTTCTGGAGACAATGAATAATGAAACAATAGAGCTTGTTACTCTTATACGATAGAATAATTGTTCCCACTTTAAAAACCAGTAAGTCGGGAGACGTCAGTATCCGTAATAATGACGGAAATTCCTTAGAAAAGCTAAACTGTACTTATAAAAGCTCAACTAGGTTTAGCAGTGGACATTTGTACTATTGACTCTGCTACTGACTCTATTGACAGTTAGGTGGCTTTTTCATTTATCCACGGACAAGCAATAATAGAAGTAAAATAAACTTAGCTAATTTGTTTTGTAATGATCACTATGTAGTTCATATTAAATATATTCGTCCCAGTTAGAACATAAGTACATACATAATAATATTATGTCCGTGCCATTCAACTGTGTAGCAGCATATTCGTGCCTAATGTGTGCACCAATTACATTACTCTGATAATCTGTACTAGTTACGTTATACTACGCAACTTACATCTCGTTGTTACAAACATTGAAAGTGTTTTAATTCAAGGTGGGAATAGAACCTCGGGTGTTAAACATCTCACTTTATATTATTATTGTGTTAACAAAGCAAACATAGCGGGTTGAATTGACCTGGCGGCAGCTCCGGGTTAAGTTATAGATGAGAATCTAGTTCGCCGTTTGTTTCACGTAAAAATGTTAGTTTACGGGCTAGCGCGTAGCCGTGCGTGTATTCAACCCGTGCTAAACGATATACTGGAGTTGCGGCTCTCAGGCGGAAGGGAAACTCACTAAATAAGGGATATTTTTTATCATTAATCTGAAAATAACTATGGCGTAAAGTTCACGAAATATAAGGTGGTCACAGCCCATGAATCTATTCCTACTCGTTTAATGGTACAATTTAAAACTGGACTTATATTTGCATAGAGTTTTATGATGAACTTAAACGTTCCCCTCTTAGTAAATCCTGGGGTGTTCAGCTCATATTTTCAAAGCAGCGGAATATTAGGTTTGGTTGTCCATGCCAACGACTTTCTACAAATTAGTAGACAAGATTTATCTTGCGAAATGGAATTATTTGCATTATTATTTTGATCACCAATCTACACAAGTTCGAATACTCCCTAATTTGCGGCATACACGTCTAGATGTGTCAAAGCATGACATTCACTCTTCCAATCTCCTTGGTTGACTGCTAGAAATATGACAAAAATATTTTCGTTTTTTGTTGTTTATTATTATTGTTATTAACAATACGTCACGGGGCCAATTCAGTGAGCGGGATAAAACATACCCAACACGATTGTTAAGGGTTGAATTTTCTCAGATGAATGAATCGAATTTGCTCCTTTTTTCCTTGAACAATATTGTTGAATAATATTAGTTCGCAGGCTGTCGCGCAGCAGGGAGTGGGTTATAACCATAAACAATTCCGATTCGAGATTCGGTCGGTATGTGGAAGGTTATTTATTCGCACGAGCGGCTTACCTCTGGATTTTGCTCGGCGTAATAGTTTTACGCGTACAGAGCGGCTTTTATATTGTTGTTTTAGCAATACGCGTACTGCGCCATCGCGACCATTCAAATAACGGATTTCGTGTTGTGTTCTGCACATTCGAAGCTGTTTGGAGTTTACATAAATAGCGAGTTTCGGAGCTGATACCGTTTTAAAGCACCTTTGAGTTGGTAATATATTGGCTCAATAGGAGAAAGGTTTGCTTCCACAGCTTAAAAAGCTTCCCGCTTTTAGTTCCCCAAAAGAAATCCGACCAAAACCATTTTAAATGAATCACAATAACATAAATAATAAAAACGTAGGTAGATCATTATAATGTAAGAAAATTATATGAGCTCTCCATTTGATTGTTAGGATGACAAAAAGTAATATTTTGAGGTTAAAAGATTATATAATTATTTTGAAACTGATTCTTTGTGTTCTTGCTCCTCTGACGGCTATTAACTAAAACAAAATTCCAATCGTTTATAACTTTGGGATATAGCTACAAACAACTTTAACAAAATGCTGTGCATATTAGCTTCCATTTTCATCAGCAGGGTTTTAATCGTTTTTAATTCGATATCTACTGATAATAATCGTTTCTGAATTCGGCTTCCTTTTTCGTTAAAAGACTCTTATCATTAGCGACCGGTATTTAATAAAACTCATCAACTTAAGTCATTTAAGCCGACATTCGCATAATTTACTAATAAAGACTGTTCCGAAGACACCTTATTCATCTTCAGAAGATCATCAAAGTGCTCTATTTATCTTCCCGACGAATAGTGTAGTACATAATGATTCAGAAGAAATTTACTCGAATTGGTTAACAGTGCGTGAGTGAAAATTAGTTTTCACCAAAATTTTCGGACCAACCCTATAGAAATAAAAAATAACAAATATCGGTTCATAGTCAGCGATTACATAGGAACATTATTATTTTTTTGTACAGACGAATTTCTGTCCCCCTTTTTTGCCGGCAGAAAAACAAGAGCTTACAGAATGATATAAACTGTAAATAATGTTTGATATATAATCTGTCTGTTGTGATCTGTAAGCTGAACAAGATTGCAAGATTTGCAGAGCCATTGAATAAATAAACATCACAATACAAGGTGAGGTCATGAGTGAAGGGAATAAAATGTCGTCGACGTAAGATGATCCGCCGCCGCGCCGCACCGCGCTGTATGAATGTATACAGCAGACAGCAGTCGACCCTACAGCCGACACTCCGTGAGGTTGTGATCTCGAGAACATAAGCCGATTACATCCCAGATATAATATGTCAGATAATCCTATTAGCTTCGAGTAATTAACATGATGTATGCGAACGTGTTACTTATTAATCGGAGTAATCGTGCTTTGGTGTCGGTAATGAAACTTACATAATTATCGTGTTAAATTTTACGTGGATTGCTAGCTGTTCTGGAAGACATTGCTCTTAATTAAATTTTAACTAATTATTTCTGTTTAGCTGTTCAGCTGACTCTGTAATAGATAATTGATTACAACAGTGACTTTCGAGTGTTGATTATCTCGGTATTGTAGTCGATTAGAAGGTAACAGACGCGCCAAATATTATACATAATAAGTTCACCTCACAATCCGCCCTGTAACAGACGCGCCAAAATCCAAATACTATAATAAGTTCACCTCACAATCGTCACTGCAAGGCTATTCACTTTTGTAACTTGACAGCGGAATCCGCGATGAGTTTCAAAATTGAAGTTCGAGTCCGAGATCTTGATATGTGATTCTCTAATCATCTAGTACGCACTTGCGAAGTGAAGTGATCCTAGAACTCGAACGTCAATTTTGAAACTCCGCTGTCAAGTTACAAACCTGAATAGCCTTCCTGATCTCGACTTAGGTAATTCGAGCTGAAATCCCTCGAGGGGCCCTACCACCAGTGGGCCGGATTTAGTCGCCTCTTACGACACCCATCCGACGCGGGATTGATGTTAGGGTTATGTGTTTTGCACGTATCTTGCACGTATGTATGTACTAGGTAATATTCTTTATTAACTCATATCTTCCAAACTACTGAACAGATTTATATAATTGAGATATCGTTAGATTCGTCTTAATAACCCAAATGTTCTTAGAAAGGTTAAATTAAAAAAAAAGCAAAAATGCAATGTGAGTATCAAATTAAAGAGCTCACCAAAAGGATTTCAAAGAGGTCATGATAGCTTTTTTAATAGCAGGTGGGATTTTTTTTCATTTTTAAATTTATACTAGTTTAAACCAATGGGATTGAGCGAAGATTGAGAGATTGGGGTTAAGATATTAAGATATGATATGTTCAGTTGGTTCAATCGTCCGCTTACATACCTAATTGTAACCACCAAGTAGTAAGTAAGTAAGTGTTAATTCACGCTGAAGCAAGTTTCTACCTGCCCTTGTGCTTGTGTTTGATATTGTAGCAAGTTTAGCTCAATTCCGCATTCCATTCACTGCTGTAAGCTGTTCCGAGTACTGGAAATAATACGTAGCAACAAATTTATCGCAGCAAATATGAATTACAGCCGTCGTGTGAAGTTGATTGCAAATGTAAACACCATGACCTAGATTCATCCTCTTCAGTTACGGGGAGAGACCTTTCCCCTTGTTGCTACTTATCGGTAATATTATACAAATGCTCATATTGAACATGTTGTTCAAAATGTTCCTAGATGTCATTGAAGCATATGTAACGATTCATTTCTGTAATCCCCTCCAGCTAAATAATCGTCACCCATGGACCTAGCAACACTAAAGTAATCAGACACGTTGCAGGGTAAGAAAGAGAGAAGGGCAAAATCCGGACACCGTTTTGAAGTTGCAGTTCACAAACAAATCTTTTCACTAATTTGGGGTTGGTGAATTAACGGCGAGCTATCTCAATGTACTATGGAGACGACAGTTTTCAATTAGTTTACTTTGTACATATTATTTTTTTCGTTAGAGCAAGGTTCTACAAGTTTGTATAGAACCTTTGTTTGCAAGACCGACTCGCACTTGGCCGGTATTTCCAGATGTCCCCACCAGGCTCTGTAAATTTAGGTTATTTAGCAAGATGAAAATCTGTAAATCCCCACTAATAGGACTTGTTGGTAGGGATTTCAGCAATATACCTACCGGAATTGACAATGTTTTTAACGGCAAGGACGTCTGGGAGTAAAAATCCGCATCCTAGCTTCACTAAAATTGTTTCATCAGGCATCTTCCCAAAACACTGCTAGAAGATATTTGACGTTCATATAATATTATTAAAATCTACATGAATAACACGATTTGTGTTTTAAGTTTTTAAAATGTATCAATAATTGTCTGTTTAGGATTTACGGCATTCTTCATATCTTTGCAAACTTTTGTATTTCTAACCATTGCATTTAACTTATTCTCTGTTTTTAATTCTTTTTCTACTTTGTGTTGTCGTGCACAGACTGCACCTTTGTTTATCCGATTCTCTCTCTCCTTTACGGTCCTATGTATGTGACTTCGAAACTCTTATATTATCAGGTTGCACTCTATACAGACCATTACGCAGGCAAGGAGTGCACTTGTTGAAACTACTCTTATGTTACTTCACGAGTTTAAATAAAATTGTATTCCCTATTCTATTTTTCGATTTTTGTTATTCTGCTTTAGTTATCTTTGTCACAGTTTCTGGTAAAAAATAGCTAATAAGCAAGCAGCGATTTACAAAATAACTTATGAGCCGTATAGCCATATTTTTACATTTAAAGTAGACTATTACATAATGTAATTGAAAACCAATAAATTATGTCGCGCAACACTCGAACTAGAGTGAATAAAGATTAAAATTATGAAATAAAATGATAAAAACTCTTCGTTAAGTTTGATTAAAGTTGACTTAGGGATTCAGTGAACGAAGATCATCAGATTTAATTTATCAATTTAACATCAAGAGGCTACTACAATTTTTCAAGCAAGATTTCTCTAGAGAAATTATATAACTAGGTAACACCGTGTGAGAAACCTTCATACCTGAGAAATGTCCACTGTATTGTTAAGGGTGACGTTCACAGGGTTCATCTTACAACCCCAGTACAAATTGACGGGGTCCGCACGACACCAACGCCTATATTTACCGAGAAGCCTGTCGCGACTATAGAATAAACACATAACTTTCCCTCTACCTACCTATGTATACTTCGAAGTAGCACGCCATCCACCTTCAACTTCCGTAGGATTATACGGTCAAATTGTGGGCCCTGCTGTAATATACTTACATACTCTTGATATATTTTCAGTAATCTGGTTTTTATGCCAACCGTAGCATGACTAGAAAGTTACGACTAAATCACCAACCCTCAAATGGCGTAAGGGTCAAATAGTCCACCTTGTTCGTAAAGATAGCAAGTTTTTGTAGGCTTAAAGTCAACCTGGAGTGAGCAACATAAACTTTTACTTAATTGGCATTATTCATACACGAATTTATTGATACTAACATGTAAATTGTTTCTAATAACTAAAATGAACAAATTATGCATTAGATTTTGATTCAACTTTCTGTTTATGTAATTAACAACTGGTTGGAAATTTTGACAAGTTATGGCACTCTCTTTAACGACTGCTTTGCCAACCGTCAACCAACCCCACCGTCATCCTGAAGACATCGGTGGGTTGTGTTTATTCACACACCTTGGATTATTGACAATGGTAGCGCTTTTTAAAAATAATACTTTTCGTGTTATAGTTATCAGGTATGATAAACTAATTAGTTGTTACATAAAAATTTGCTAATACTGGTGCTATGAAATAGCGTAGATAAGCTTTTCCATTTGAATATTAAAACCTAAAACCCATTCACACAATGTATCCATCATACTCGTATACCTATTTTCTATGGTCCCTTTCGTCATCTGGAATAACGGTATTAGGATATTGATTTGACATAAAATATAATGAAAACAATAGGGTTTTACACTGTACCGCTATAAGCTTTTTACTGATCATAATCCTTTGATAGAGGCGTTCTTTCCGCGGTTTATCAAAGAGCACGCTTCTATAAAAGTTGTATAATCTCATTTTATGATCAAAGATCTCATTGTTGAGGCATATTGAGTGGAATCTGCCAGCCAAGATTTTTTCTAAATTGACCGAATACAAATATAAAGTAACGCAAAGTCAAAATCAGATCAGATTAACATATTTTATGACTATAACCAACAAACGCAAAATAGACTAAGATTGAGCTGAACAAAACCGACGAGGTAACTTGTGCGTGTCTTCCATGGAAAGTCTTCCACGCACGCATTACTTGGTGCTTTTAAGTAAAAACACCAAGAAATAAAGTTAGAAATCAAGAAAACGTTTGTAACAGTGAATAAACATGAACATTACAATATATTTTTTAAATCAAGGTATTATCTCTACACGTATCTGGCAAGTGATGAAATGAAAAATATACAATATGTAGTATATTAAACTATGTCACTTCAGAAGTAACAAAATTATGAAAATACGTACAAAATTAATTTATTATTTCACTTGGTAAGATGCTCGGTACGTTCTTAGAACAAGCTTGTTCTTTAAGTAGATTAGAAGTTAATTGCGTTACTTATCTTGACGCTAACGAACTTCTTTTTAATGTAGGGTAAAGGTTTCACAGTAATGCGTTGTACCGACCTACTTCCACCAGATGCGAGCGAACCATCCTTACTTTGCCTGTGGAAATCAACCACAAAAATGTGTAATAAATAATAAAAAATATTATTTTTATAAATTATGTATCTGCCTCGATAATTTTGCATTGAAAATCAATGTTAATCAATGTTGTATCGAACATTAAGGGGCAATGTTTTCCAGAAGTTTATTATATTAGTTAGGGTTAACAAACAGTATACGTATTATAAAACTGTGACGTAAAATAAAAACTCAGAAAGGAACAGTAATTTTAGCCTACTACTATTATTTTTCATCTTTACATTTGGTAAGGTAGTTAAGAAAAATTTTATAGAAACCCATAATTAATGACGTATATTCATTCTATTGGGGATCGCAGTATTACTATTTGCTTGGAATTTAAATATAAGAAAGATTCAATAATCCTAACAAGATTTTATTGCTACATTGTTATTACATACCAAGAAATTAAGAAACATAAAGATTATCTCTTCTTACGTTTTTATTTATCGTCACCATCATGATACAATCCATAACCGGCACCCTTAACTTCACTGTTGGCTGCGGGTTTGCCTTGAGAATGAGAGGCCTGTTCATCGATTTGGCTTATTGTGGTTGTTAGACTTCTATTAGTACCAAGGAGATTAAAAGATCACTCTCGACTAGAACTATCCTAACTGGTACCAATCTGACCTGTCCTGAGCATTCTCAATCCAACGGTTACCCACTGTTTTCTTTAGTTGGTTAATTCATCATCATTCTCCGAACGGAGGGACGTCCTAAGTTCCTTTTTAGAGACATAGTCTCCATTTGAGGACCTTGCCTTCCCAACCTAGTTTTTCGGTTCTTCGAACTAATTCCCTGAGCTATGTTAGTTATCCTCGTTCGTGTCTGATGCGATCACGTACAGAAATACCGAGCATTAGCCCTCCCCGTAACCCCTTGTGAGACTTTGGGCTTGTGGGTTAGGCCAATAGTAAAGCAATTTTTTGTCTATTATGTAGCTGTTTGATTTTTCATAAATGTATAAAGATACTTTAATCGAGCAGTAATAGCCTAGAACCTACTTTGATTGTCTATTTCAGCAGGGCATTTTCAGCAGGTGTAATATTCGTCTTCGTCTTTCGTCTAAATTAATTTATTAAATGATTCACATTGGCGAAAAATACATCGTGAGGAAACTTCTACATTTGTGATGATGAAAAGATAATTTAGGCAACATTGGTTTTTTTATGCTAAATACGGGCAAACAGGCAAACGGCCCTCCTCATGCTAAGTGGTCACCGTCGCCTATGGATACGTGCAGCATCAAGGGAGCTACAAGTGCGTTGCCGGCCTTGAAGGATACGATATACACTCTTATTAAAGAACCCCATACCGCGCAAGGAATGCCTCAGAGAGAAGTTTGATCCAAAGCTAACGAATCTACGATCGTGGCAGGAAGAAGCGTGAGAAACGAGTGGTAGACGACTGCCATGAGTCGAGGCGATGCGGGTGGATCCGCAACCTTTTGCAGGTGGTGTGATAAAGGAAAATGGATGGCACCAGGTTGAAAAGTTCTTCGGAACATTCACCACAGTATAGAGGGTAGAGGACACAAAGGGAGCCTACGTCTCTCCGTAGACGTCCTCTAGGCTGTCTGTAAGGTTCTCACAAGTGTTTTGTTTTTAAGAAGACGATATATTTATTATTCTTATACCTAACTATTGAGAAAAGTTCTGGTTGCTTATTTAGATTATTAAGTTGGATATAAGTAACTTGAAATTTTGTTGCTTTAATAAAAAGTCTGAAAAAAAATCTGTAAAAGCTGCGACATTACCGGTTTAACTTGAGGTTTACTGTACTCGTATATAAGCTCTATGAACTGATAAAAACATTTGATGTTCTTGTTTGTGCACAAAAATACGTTATAACATTACAACGTCGCGCCGGAAATAAAACGTCAAACTCCACAAGAAAATAAAGAATCGTGGGAATAAGGAAATAGGAAGCAGCGCAACGGTCGCGTCAACCGGACCGTGTCGCCGCAATCGAAGGGTTGTTCCGAAATTGACCCTAAAGAGCTAACTTACCGTGAAAACAGGTGACAAGCCATAACAGAGCGGTGCACAGATGCGTGACAGCCACGCGCCTGGCTTCCTTTCGACGCACCATTTCACCAAAACCATCTAAAACACCATCCCACAAAATCACTCAACGCACTTAATTTCAGCGAATTTTCAAGGTTGTATCGTGACGTAACATAAAGTTCCCGGCACAGCGCGGAGCGACGCGACTGTCCGCAACGGAGCGTTGCGTCCAACTGACGGCAGAAGCTCACTAAAGCCAGTGGGGGGAGGATATCAAATGTATTGTATGTATACGGCCACTTCCTTTTGTAACCACGTGTTTAGTCAATTTTCGTCTGAATGACCGATAGCGGTTTTTGTTGTTGACGCTAAACGGTACGTCATTAGGTTTTAGTTGATTGGCTCGCAGTCGCGGCTGCCAGTTGCCAGTTGCCACACTTATTGTACTGTAATTGACTACTTATTACTTTTACAATAATGACCGCCTTATAGCCTCTTGCGTTTACTTTTATTGCGTTTGTTGAATATTACTTTCGTTTTTATGAAGTTGGTGTTGGTGTTTAGCAGTTTTATAACTGGTGATTAATGAATAGCGTTCGAACAATAAACTTTTAAAGATAAATATTTCATTTACAGGCGGTTAATAAGAACCAGCGCCTTACTTTTACTGCCAACCGATGAAGGGTACAAACATATCGAGATAAAAAGTGTCATCACTCATCACCGACGCAGTTGTTGTTTACAATATTAACACTCCATCAAGCTGTGTACAGTTTTAGTACTCCAGAGAATCGTTTAACTACCCAGTTTTTATGTCCAAAACCATTCCAAAAATGCTAATTTCCTCGTATTATCAAGTCGAGGAAAACAACTTCGTCATCAAAATATATTATTACTAGCTGCCCGGACAGACTTCGTTCTGTCAAAAGTTTTTTTTTTGAGATGTAAGCTATCCTATCTTTCAAGTTGGATCAAACTGCACACGGTGTGCAAATTTGATTAAAATCGGTTCAGCAGTTTAGGAGTCCATCGCGGACAAACAACGTGACACGTAATTTATATATATTAAGATTATTTGGCTTTAAAATATATAGTGGTATTATTTATATTACGATATATTGAAATATTTTTAAGGGCATTTTATATCAAATCCTGCATAGATACGAGTAGGTTCAATTCAACATAATATTTAGGTTCACTGTTCAACCGTTATTCAGCAGGGTGTGACGAGTAGGGGTGGTTGACGGTTGGGTATTTCTCGGTTAAAAAGTAATAATTAGTGGCTCGTGGCCATCATGGTTCGAAGCCGGAGCGCCACTTATCTTACAACCGGCACCGGTCTTTATAATTAGGTTCAAAAACCGATCACTATTATGTTTAGTAAAAGTGTCCACAAGAACTATGTTATTTTTTATTCTAATAAAAATATTATGAGGAATAACTTTCTAATATTTGTTTCCAGAGATTGGATCGTGCACAACTAGGAAGATCTCAAGCTCACCTCATTCATGGCAACGTTCGACACAAGTTGTGCCATCCATCCACTCCATCACAGATTTGTTGAAGCACTTTAGGAGTTGCCGAATGACCTTTGAGAGTTTAACACTCACAAACACTAACGATCCGGGAACAATGAGCAACTGTCACAAAGTAAGGTTGATATCTGCCGGCTGCTGATTGAACCTGGGACTCCGCCGTAAACCGGGTCACAACACAACTAACTAGGCTAGAGGGTAGAGGATCACTTCACTACACACTGCCCGCTAAAAATCAGACGCATCAAAATGAAATGTGTAAATTTTCAAGAACTCATTTCAATTCAACGTCCTAGGTATCTAGTAATAACATGTTTTGATTGAATTTGATTAATTATTCAAAACATGTAGTTTGTTTATGCATAACAAATTAATATTGTGATTTTACTATTACGGCCGAAATAACAATTTATATCAATCTAGTATCAAGTTTCAATATTATTTGCTTATGGAATTGAATAAATTTCCATGTAACATCCAATTTTGCATAATAATGTTTGAATAATATTATTTCATGTGTCCAAACAGTTAACCTTTAAAAGTAGCATGGTTTAGAAGGGCGACGCTTTTAGCAAATAAATGTCTCTATTATAGCCTCCTTTGTTTCAAAGTCAAAAATGTTTTTTGATTTAAATAACCGACATAAAAGCTACAGAGCCACATTCAAATCGATAACCTTAAATCTTCAAATCGATTCCGAACTCCCGATAAAACTGGCCAATATTTTCCAAGTACAGTCATCGCCGCTAACTTTCATGCGTATCGCGTGGTATTCAGCGACTTATCGTCATAAAACACTCGTCATGTTTTTCTTTGCCGTAGAGCTCGAGTGTCTCGCAGCGTCGCGTCGCGTCGGTTTAGCAAATTACATAAGCGACGTCGGTTTGCTTAGCGGGATATACTCGTATTGTTTGTTTCGCTTCTTCAATGGTGATTAAACGTTTGGATACGGATACAAATACAATGTCATTGTTTCTAAGGGTTCCTTAATTATAAACATTGAATCCCATTGTGTTGTTGTATTGTGCGAATACTGGGGTAAACTTACGTACCTGAAGACATTGTAAATTGACTCTCTACCCTGGACATTGAGCAATGAAAGGTCAGCGATATATTGCCTCGTTCCTCGCTTAACAATTAGTATTCATGTGGTGGTTTTCAGACATCCCTGGGTTGCTACGACCCCTTAAAACCAATATCGTTTATTCATTATTTTCAGATCAATAAAATGTACAAATATCATAAAAATAATAATAAAAATAAATGTATACTAAAAATGTATATTGTATATGAATTAGGTTAATAACAAGTAAAAAATGTAATACCTACTTACGTTAATTATACAACCTTATTTAAAAAATAAAGGGCTCTCGTTAAATCTAATTTATTTTGTAGTATCTAACGTTGCCGCCTACATATTTAATAAGATCACAACAACGTTATAAGACTTGCGAACAGAAAAGATTAAGAAACTTTTAGAAGAAAGGAGCATTTACTTTTCTATTGCTTTTACTTAAAAGTTTACCCTAAAGAGATTAATTAATTAAAAAAAACCGACTGCGTAAAAAGACTAAAAAGAAAAAAATAAGCCCAGTAGTTTATTTAGAATGTTGTTAAAATACTATATGAGACCCATTCTTCAACCAATCAAATCTTATTTGTTTTTTCCTAAGCAGCCCTGTAAAATTTAAATGGGTCCCAACTGTTAATCCTTCTATGGTTTAGTTGTTTAGTATTACTTTTAACAACATTCTAAATAAACTACTGGGCTACTAAACTACTTCGTCAAAATGGATGCGTGATTTACTCCCCTAATTTACAGTATTGGGCCAGCGCTGCAGTCGCTGGGAAGTAGTAGAGAGACGAGTTCGGATCTTGGTTTCTTTCAGTTGGGCGTCAGTACGATGCCTTGGGATTCCCAACATTTTGAGACAACACCACATCTGAAACATCTTTTATTTATCGTAGGTATAGTATAATTTTATTATAGGTACAAGTAGATATCTTTGCCATCTATGATACCATACATAGATCTTTGCCAACTGCATAAAAGCAAATTTATGAGTTGGCTTAGACACGAAGTGTAAGTGGGGTAGTAGATTCAACCCCAGCGAGATATTATAGTTGTTATTGTGTAAGTTCCTGAGCTACAGTTACTCCGCTCTTGTTTTAATTATTCAAGCATCCATTACAAAGAAATTACAACAATTTTCGTTGCTGTAAATTATGTTTTGTATGGAACTTTTGTAAACGTCTTCAGTTACGAAGTTTAACATTCAATAAATGATTGTAAATAAACACAAAGTTATACACTGTACCTCTTTGTAATATGGTGTTAATATTAGCGATTCAAATTTTCACATACCAATATTATCCATTTTTTAAAACAGAATTACTCTACCTTCATCGCTACTCTGTACTGTATTACAAGTGTTGAGTTGTGTTGTGTTAGTTTATCAAAGTTTATCAAAATGTAAATACCATGCAAATAACAAACTTCTTGAACTTCCATTTTACAACCAGTTTCCTTTTATTACGTAATTAAAGTTGCATAAATATGCTCAAAGTTCCAACCGTATATTGTCTTGCCATTGGTCATTATAATAAAATTTTCCCCATAAAATAGTATTCACTATTCAGATTTCCGGTAATGAGGTTCATTTTAATGAAAAGTTTTGGTATAATCGTATAATCTTAATATATATAAATTACGTGTCACGTTGTTTGTCCGCGATGGACTCCTAAACTACTTAACCGATTTTAATCAAATTTACACACCATGTGCAGTTTGATCCAACTTGAAAAATAAGATAGCTTACATCTCAAAAAAAAAAACTTTTGACAGAACGAAGTCTGTCCGGGCAGCTAGTGTAAATGTATAAACTTCAAGAAACAATTTATTGTCATCGAGGTCCATGAAAATGTAAGAAATAATTTTATAATAAACCAATTAATTTGTTATTAATTTATTAGTGTTGCTTAGTAAATAATAATTATTACCGAAGGCCCTACAATTGTTAACACCCGAGTAAGAAATATGTATTTATAATACATATTAGAACTAAGCAGTCTTACTGCGTTAGTTAATAATTTTTGTTATTGTAGCCATATTGGGGCGGCCACACTCTTGTTTGAGTCAGGTGCCAAACGACTGGTTCTTTTCCAGCTGGGGGGCTTGAGAGCCAGTTCTTTCTTTCTTTTTCTTCTCTCTTTCTGACATCGATAGACGACGAGCGACGATGAGCGACTAACCATCAGGTATCCACCTGATGTCGTTTGTAGGAAATTTTCATAAAAAACTATTGTTGTATTCACAGTTAATTATCCATCAAATTATTTTAATGCTAGCCTGCTGGTAGGTATTGTTCATCGCCGAGTTTGCACAGTCATGTACATTCTAATCGTCGGTAATCATCGGGTGTGGTTCATTGGACGCTGCAATTATTACAAGTTCCTTGGCCGCCGCGCCGGCCGCCGCGTGCAATGGAGTTCGTAGTAAATAATTCAGGCGATGAAAATGGAAACTATGTCATTAAAAGTACTGAAACGTTTATTAGTTAAACATGATTTGCAGCTTTGTCGGTAAGTAATGTGAACATTGTAGGAACCATTGATTTTGTAAATAGGTCAGTTTAAATGTGAATGCTGTCGCCAAAATAGATAGAGTTCCTTTTTTTCGTTAAAAGTGTAGATGAGTCCCATTCACTACACTTGACAGCGACACATTGCTAATTTTCGGGTTGCAGTTGGTCATGCTAAAGAACATCCTGTATAGTGAGACTAAAGCGCACGTAGTAAACAAATTCTTTACTTTGCTAATATCTAATACTTCACGCAAACTTGCAACACTTTAGGTATCATGTACAGGAATTGAATTTCCTCGCACGACAAACAGGACCGACTGGCCGACGACGGGGCAGCGCGGGGCAGCGGGGCCACGAACTCACCTAAAGTATATCTTCATAAAACTGCTGCTAATAGCTGAATTGCTAGCTCAAATGTATCGTGCGACAGTTATGCGTACCGGACTGAAATACTGGTGACCCCCGTCAAGTAATAGCAATAAAAGGTTTCCGCCCAATATCCCGGACCTAACGGAGGAAGCGATGCCGCGGGGCCGGATTACTGGACCTTGGGTCTTCAGCGACATAATACATCCTGCCAGGATTATTATCGAAGCTGGATTTTTATTACCGATCTGATCTAATATCATTAAGAGTTGTACGTACTTGTGTCTCTCAGTTGAGTAGTTTTTGTTTCAGTTTACTTGATTATAATAAAATCAAAGTATAGGTTGTGACCTATGACTTTGATTTTATTATAATCGAGTAAACTGAAAGGTAATTCATAAAGTAATTCATAAACCATTGATACCTGGTAGTTTGAGGTGAAGGTAATTCAAGTATCACAACACATTTTCCGCGCATCTCCCTAATGAGTGTTCAGTTAAAATAAATTATTGACATTACTTAAAACATTATACATATTAACATTATTAAAATCAAACAGACAAGGAGAATTTTATAGGTTTTTGGGAAGGTGTTCTCTCCAAGATTGGCATGCGAGTAAATAATGTATTCACAGAAAGGCGCTTAACATCTTTGTAGCATTACATGGCTATTAAACAAGACAAAGAGAATATCTACCTTTTCGAAAAAAAATATGAGAACAAAAATTATTCTTGTGGAATATGACATTCTTCTCCATGAACATCATCAGCCATTCGTTATGTGAACCGCGAAGGATTGGAATAGCTTGCTTGCGTAGTCGTTCCTGCCGTGTGAAGTGAACTTTACTTACCTATTGCGCTCAAAATCTAAGAAATCATCTCAACTTACCATTAGGTGGGATTTTTGAAACATTAAGTTATTGAAAGTTCAAAAAAACAGACAACGAAAACCGCTAGAAATAGTTTCAACAAATAAAGTAATAAATGAAATGTATCGATACACACAAGTAACAAGCGATGTAACATGTAATAAACAAGACGCCACATCATATCTCTGGTAATCTTGTTGGCCATAACATCAGATGAAATAAGTTTAAAGTAACGAACATTCTTACAGATGAAAACGGTTTCTCCGACGAGAGCTGTGGAATTGCATTGCAGTATCCTTTTATGAGTGGGGCGAGTTTAATGTTATTAGTTTTGGTCTACAGGTGATTCGGGAGATAATGGTCGTGCCGTAATACACTTTGTTCGAGCACCAGTAATAATGTGTATGTAACAAATTACACGCAGTGCTCAGCGATGAGAGTAAATTTTTCTTTATTGAATTGCTGCTGCAAGTCAAATGTTATTGTTACTAAACTAATAAACGTTTGTGATTGGTACCCAGATACACAGTTGACGCATGACTATCAACAGCGATTTGCAACCAGTTCTTTCTTTCTTCACTTTTCTTGCTTAGCCTACAACTCATCGGTGATGCTTTTGACGTTACTGATAACCGTGTGCGTCCCTGACCGCTCGCTATCAGGTTGCTCGTTTGCTCGTTTTTCGGAAAGTTACATACAAAAACTGCTTGTACACACCTGCAAGTAAGTAAGGTACTATTTACCGTAATAAAGTCTGTTGTGAATCAAGATGACATTTATCTGATTTATCATCGAACAAGTGACAGTTGTCGTCGGTACTATGCAATGTTTTACCTTCAGTGTATTCTACTCGGCTATTCCGGAGATCTCACATAAAATTCAATGACATGACAAACTTAATGGCGCATGGTACGTAATAAAGCTTGTAAATCAAGACGAGGGTGATGCGTAACTCTGGCCCAATATTCTCCTGCATTTCCAGTTAATATATCTTTTAAACGACTTTCTTGCTGGCCGCAGCTCCGACATAAATCGTACACGACTTTTTACAGCTAGAAACTCGGAGTTTTAAACACCGTAATATCTATTTATCAGCGAGTGGTTATTTGCGGTTGTGGCCGGAACTTATTTTTCATTTAGTGCTCGTGAGTACTACAACATTGTGGTTTATGAGTACTGTCGTAAGTTAAGTTGATTGGTTCTTTATACAGGTTGAACTCTGGAGGCTCAGTAAAGGTAAAGAAACATTACTTTTACACTACTGGAAGATGTCTGTATAGATTAAAGTGGAGTGCAATGAAGAGAAGTAGAGTAAAGCGGAATAGAGTGGAGCGGAGCGGAGAGGAGAGTAGAAAATTTATTTCTTTTTCTTCTTTCTTTCTTGTCCGGCAACGCATCAGTGATGCCTTTGGTGTTGCTGATGTCCATGGGCGACGATAGCCACTTACTATCAGGTAGATCTTCAGCTCCTTTACCGACTATTTGCGTAAAAAAATTTTGAAAGGAGGATCCTTATCATACGCCTTATTGCTGTACCTACTTGACGTAGAAGAAACGTGTAAAATAATAAAATTTAAAGAAATCAAACAATGCATTCTCGATAATATTTCTACAATGAGGCACCACCAGATTACATAACAATAGAGCGGCGCAGCCACGAAGTTGTAGTAAATAACTTCCCTTCTTTTTTGTTCATTGCTGCTTACAAGAAACGATATAGTTTCACCCTGTTCAGAGCGGGTAATGGTTCATTCGCAAAAAACTTTTTAACGTTTTTTGAAGTTGCGACACTAAAAGCGTTTTTTTAAAACAAGTTAATGGTCGACTAACGGCTTTAACTGTCATAAGTTAAAACTAAAGTTTTGTTTACAGGAAACTCCGCTAATGGCAGTGTAAATGCGAGTTCAGCCGCGTTCCATTATTGTGATTCAAAATGATTCTATTGCTCTGTTTACAGAAATTGGGAAAATTGAATGATCGCCACAGACAATGATTTCGATTTTCCTATCCGATGATGGAAATAGACATTGTACATAAAGTTCTCAAAGGTGTGTGAAGTCTACCAATACTGGGCCAGCGTGGTAGACTATGGCCTGTACCGCTCACATTGTGAGTGGAGACCCGAGCCCAGTAGTGGGACAATAAAGTTACGGGTTGTGACTTTGACTTTGAGACACTGTATACTGTACACTGTAGACAGACACTGTACTTAGCTCCGTGTACAGCCGCTACCTGTGATCTTTGCGCAAGGTTTGATCGCAAATCGTGTTCTAATCTTCCCAACCTTATGGTTCTTACACAAATATTGCCTACTCATTGCCACTTAAGCTAGCTAAGGTTATCCATATTGTATGTCGTGTGTGGGCGAGACCGAAGATATTTTCGGAATACAATGACCAAGAATATTCCAGAACCGGCATTTATCATTATGCTTAAATACTCCCCAATTTACTGGCGAAATATCTTAAATCTCTCACGACGTCACGAGTCATCGTCCCCTCATTATCACAGTATCGAGTGCTGAGAATTAATTCTACGAGTTATAAGATAAAGTCACCGATCTTATAAAGGGACAATTAAATCGGAGTTGGGCTCGTTTGCGTAATTAATCACTGAAAGGCTATCGCTCCGGCGGCGGCGCCACTTCAGCTTCTGGGGTCGATTACCGTGTAATAGTTTTAAAGGTTTTTGTGCCAAGTCAGAGTCTACGGAGTGTCTCGGAGCTTAACGCGACCTCCTTGAACATCGCCCAGTAAAAACGTCCATGAAAAATACTCATTTTTATGAATAAAATGTTAGATTTGATGGTAATAACGATTTATAAAGTTTGTTTCGTTCGATAGCTACTGTAGAGTTATTGCGTTATTAATAAAATATTTGCATTGGTCATTGGAAAGTTATTCTAAAGTTCTCACGGGAATGAACATGGTATTGCTACTACGTATGTTGATAGAATACCGTCATTAGATAAGAAGAGGAGGGACCAATTTACAACCAAGTAGTTAATTACCAGTGATAGCCTAGCGGTAGAACGTTGGTCTCCCGAACGAAAGGGCCGGAGTTCAAATCTTGGCACGCACCTCTAATTTTCAAATATTATGTGCGTATTACAAGTTAATTATCACTTGCTTCGGTGAAGGAAAACATCGTGAGGAAACCTGCACACCGGAGAGTTCTCCATAAAAGTTCTCGAAGGTGTGTGAAGTCTACCAATCCGCACTTGGCCAGCGTGGTAGACTATGGCCTAACCCTCACATTCTGAGAGGAGACCCCGAGCCCAGCAGTGGGACAATTATGGGTTGTTGCTTTAGTTAATTACCAATTGATCACTAAGTAGTAATAGAAAACTGTAGTTACATTTGGGATTAGTTTAGATGTCTACGAGCAACTGCTACAAATATAAAGGTGATGGGTTTAATTCAAACCACCGCGCCCGAATAATATAAATCATTAGTCATTACATTGTTTCGTACCATAAGTACATTTTTAAATATAAAAATATTTCCAAAATGTTTCGCTTACATTGCTTTATTAGTCTGACACCAAACAAATTAGCTTGTTTAAACCAAACCATTTCGTAGTTAGTGGAGGATTTGATTATTTACAAAGCGAATGGTAAGCGATTGGCCTCACGCCAACAAGACTCTTGGCAACTATTTAGCGCGTTAATTACTCGTATAATTCATATCATAACTGGCGATAAATTTTAAAAATTGTAGCCCTATTAAGATAATTGGATCTGATATCACGTTCCAAGAAGAAGATTTGTAGGATTGTTTTGGTACACCTTCAACTTTGTCCAAATGATGAGTTCAATTTAACGGTCGCTAGCCATGTTTTCGCTGGTTCATGGGTATTAAAAGCTCATCCTTATCTATTAAATCAGTACTATAGTGTTATGAGTTGTTGACCTTGTATTGTTTTTATGACCTCGCCTTATAACGCCAGTCATAACGGAGTTACTAACCCTGGATTACCACGTCTTGAAAACTGGTCAGCTAACTACTTAGAGCTAGCAATTCTGAGAGTTAAATGACACTTAGGCACAAAATTTTGTTATCAACTTTGCTTAGATGTGGACGTATCTAACACTTGGTCAATTGAAGAAGTGAGACGGCATAGCTAGAAAAATTACACGTTGTCTCACGAGTAACTATACATTATACAAGTATTTGCAGAATGATGGAAAGCAACTAGATTCAGAAATCAGAAAGACAAGCTTAGTAGCAGCCATTTGAAGTAGCCAGTAACCAACCGAGCAGCTTTATAAGGTTCAGGAGCTCAATAATTTACGCACATCAAAGTCCTTTATGCACAACTAGCATCTGATAGACGTAAACATGTCTTGTTTTCAACCTTCGATCGATGACATAATATTTTCTGAATCGACAAGTGACAGCAATAAATTATACAGCCTCATGAAAATGTAAATTACAATCTTAAGACTGTAAGTTATTAAGCGTTCCATCTTCTTGAACCCAAGCAAGTCTCATTCATCCATCACAATCCATTCATAATCATTTTGAAATATTGTTTTCTATGAATGCTGTCATTTAGATCGTCATTATAAAAAGACACGTTTTAAAAATAGCAGCACGTCCGCGTCGCAAGAGAACAAACCGCAAATGAACTCTAAAATGATTAACATACAGCAAAGATACGCGGAAAACCTAAATCTTGTCAAGGCTCTGAAAGCAATCTGCGCCGCAATGCAGTTTTTGCAAATTCCCAACCAGTTGCGAGGGTAATTCCCTGGCTTTTTGCCTGCAGGAAGGTGCATGGTCATTGCCAATATTTTCTCAGTTATGGCCGATTAATTTGTCGCCACGACAGCGCTACCATCGTCGACAAACTGCCCAATAGGCGCTGTATACATCTGTATCGTGCGCTCTGAGGAAACAATAAGTAGGTATAGGTTGGACTGGGTAACTCCTAGAATTCGTATTTTGAGACAGCATTAAGTAGTAAGGAATATTGGGCGTGGCATGGTGTCTTACGCCCCAACTCAAAGTCACTAACGGTTACTTAAATCGCTGCTTAGTACAGAATTTGTTTGGTGATTTTTACTAAGGAGCGATTAAAGTAACCGTTAGTGACACTGAGTTGGGGCGTTAGTATCACAAGGTATGATAGGCAATATGCCATTATGAAATAATGTGGTGATGATCGCCTATTTATTAAATCCATATTTACATTCACATCGGATATAATCACAGAAGAAATAATAGTATTTATAAATAAGTAATATAATGTTGCTTTTATTTCCTGCATTACAAAATATATAGGAAATACGTTAAGTATGTGTGAATATATATGTGTGAATATGTGTGTGTGAAGTAGATTTGTTGGCGACATCGTGTCGTACACTGTGTGAGCGTCCTTTAATAAATTTTGACTGGAAGTGACAAACAGTAAACAAGTTGTAAAATTAAGGAGCGTGACGCGCGCCGGCCGGCTGGCGGGGGCGGGGGCGGGGATTTTATTTAGGTTTTGATTTATCTCGCGTTATTTATTGTGAAATTAGTTTGCTTCATTGGACTTATTTTAATTACGCTGATGACAGACTTACAGTATAAATGTGTGATAAGAAAGAAAGAAAGAAAGAAAGAACATTTATTCCATCATAAGGATAGCAACAACGTTAAATAATACAATTGTAATAAAGTTTATTTGTTTGAGTTCGGAGTTGCAGCTACCAAAATGACAGAAACGGGTCGCACTCAGAAAATGGCGAAGTAAGTAGGTATTTTACTCACTACGTCCTCTGATTTTCAGTGCTAGATAGATAGATACCTATTAGTTATTTACCAAAGGGAATGTAGTATAATAATAATAATATAAGTCTTTATTTGCCTAAAACATACAAATTACATTAGAAATAGCATACATTTATCATTGACTTGAATTATTAAACATCATGAAATAAATTAAATTACTACAAGGGAATGCAGTATACTAATATTTGAAATCTGTGCTATTTATGTACTTTTGAGATAAAGTACAGAAGAAATAGTAATTATGTCAAAGCTAACTATTACGGAAGTCAGAACGATACAATAACTGGAGGTTAGACTTGATAGATGGGCCTGGCAGTCTCGTAGCTTTTTAAACTTTATTTATTCGTAATATTTATTTAATTAAATTTTGAGACAAAGCACAGAACAAATCCATACTAATAATATTATAAATGTGAAAGTGTGTTTGTTTGTTTGTTTGTCCGTCTTTCACGTCGCAACGAAGCTGTTATATGGTATGGTTTTTGTGTGTGGAGATAGTGAGGAGGGTGGAGAGTAACGTAGGCTACTTTTTACCGCGATAAAACATCCCCATGGGAAGATCGATATTTTGTTAGTTGCTAGATATTTAGTTCCGGGTGTTGTTAATAGATGGCGTTAGTAAAATTCATATGCAAGTTCTGAATCACGCTATCAAATGATACATGTTTACATAAGTCATAGGCAACTAAATCGAAGTAAAAGTAAGTAGGATTTGTAAAAAAACGATCTCTACTGCGGGCGAAGCTGCGGGCAAAAGCTAGTAGTACATAAGTCAAAGCTAACTATTATGGAAGTCAGAACGATACAATAACAGGAGGTTATACTTGATAGATGGGCCTGGCAGTCTTGTAACTTTAATTATTCGTAATATTTATTTTATTAAATAGGCTTTAAATTTGACATTTGGTTTAATAATTAAACAGGACAAACATCAAAGCGAGAGATCTGAAAGGAAAGTTTTCACACGAACGCGGAAGAGTTCTGTTGATCTCACTCCGCCGTCGGCTGGAAGCGACACGCGACAAACAATTCAATGTTTATTGTTCCAGCTCGCAACAAGAACAATGTTTGACTTAATAACTTATTTCAATTTAATACAACCGTCAAAGGTTTGACTTTAATCTTGTAAAATCGCGGACACCCCACATTCTAAATGACTACCCGTCAGTCATTCGTATTGTATAATACCGATATTCGACCCAGTTACATGGACCGCTGTCACGTTGTCACGACTAGTCTTGCAGAATATCGGTATTACAAAATAGGAATCGGATTAGTTGAGTACTCGTTGCATTATAACTTCCAAGGCTTTTTATTGATCATATTTAGCTTTGAGTTCTTTTCTATATCGAGAATTTGCCACTTGTTTATTATTATACTAAACATAATACATTTTTTGTATTTTTATTATTTTGCAAACAGAATAATGTCAGCTTTATGATCTTGGCTGGAAGTCAAGGGGAGGTCGTTAGACTGTGGGTCTACTCTACGTGCCTGCTAGATGCTCCGTATTTTGCTTTATTTTAGTAAGGATAAATTCTTGGAGCAAAAAAGGTGAAGTGAACTATGAATTAATGTTTTGTGAACTAAAAAAAATATTAAATAAAAACTTGCCAAGGACAAGACGAGGACACAAGGTCAGGACACACGCAGTAGGATTCCGTAGTTTTTATACATGAAGTTTTTCACATGTCCAACACCTACAATTAAGCTGGCAGAGGGGACACTTCGAATTATGCAAACGGACCCCGTAGCATACGCGTAATACAGTTTTTAAAAGACATTTTTCAACGATACCACATACTATGGGATAGACTTCAAACAAAATTCATCCCTACTTTACCTGTACGTTAAAAAAACTTTTTACTTGTAATAAATATGTTAATTCATACCAAGTTGAAGCTTTCTAGCACAAAACGTCTCTGCGCTATGTTGCGGACGGACGGACGGACATGACGAAACTTGAAATTCCGTTTAGACTACGGAACCCTAAAAATAAGTACAAGTACAATAAAGTAGTATTCCGATCCACACACGAACCATAACGACTGAAAAGCAAACACTGCTACGGCTAATGAAGTGTGCAGCAGCTCGAGTGTGAGTTTTCGCAAGGATTTACTTCACCAACGCGTTTGCGTTTAAGCAATCAAAATGTATGGAATTATTGTCAGCGCCTCTAGCGGACAGTTAAAACAACTAACACTGCGAGTGTGAGTTTCAAAATATCGTTAACGTGAACTTTTTAGTCAACGTTGAATGTAGCTTAACGTTCGTGTGGAAGTATTTTGACATGTGCGCGAGTGTAAGTTGCTATTTTGTAGTTAACTATTGAAAAAATACACAAACGCAGTAGTAGAGTTACTCACTTGATGTTTGAGAAGTGAAACGCATATTTTGGTAATAGTTTATATGATTTTATTAAGTTAAAATTGATTAAGCAATATGTGGAACGGAACAGCGCGTAATTACTTTGCTTGGAAGATGTTGGCGGAAGCCCAGGTTCAAGATATGCACAACCATCAACGAAAACAACAGGCTATATTCCGAGCATCTTTTAAAGCAATGAATTTAGAAATAGATAGTATCGTCGTTTTTGTGTCACCGTCCGTATTACAAATCTTAAAATTTCACTATCATCATTTATTGCATTTATTTCATAACGCGCCTAAAGAAGAATAACTTTAAAAAAAGTATTCAACAACATTGTTTTGTTTATTGGTTTATTGGATGGTTACTTACTGGTAAACTTTCTGCTCCATATTACACTACATATGCTCCACCAACATTTAAAATTGTGTCTTGTTCGTTTTCATTTTTAATAATTTAAGCACTTGTTGTAGTAAATGAAATCTAAAAGTTTTAATCACACGCGACACATAATGCAATGATGAGCCGTGACCGTAACAACGACAAGCGTCAAATAAATGTTGACGTCATATCAACATGTGCTATTGTTTTATCTCATTTGTTCTTTAAGTTTAAAGCGAAACAGCGATAGCTCATTCATAAGAAACATAATGCGATCAAAATAAGTTTCACGTGACTCCCTGTGTAAGCTTAGGATTAGTGTACTTTTCAAATAGGTTGAGTTGTAAGGGCGATACCTGACCTATAGCTCAAGTTGGCAACATAAAAAACCCAAACTTACTAATAACGAAGTGAGCAAACGAATAACTTTTTCGTTGATGTTTAAGGAACTCACACTCGCATAAAATACATGTCCTAAAAAGTTTGTGTTATCTCGATTAACGCGATAGTAGCGTTTTGCTGTTTTATGTTAGAAACTCACACTCAGGCTACTGTACTCGTGAAGTCGTGAGTAACGCATCCCGCGCGCCTCCGGTAAAGGGAGGCTCCTCATTTACCAACTATAGTACGGTACGCTGTCAACGCGGACATTCAATATTTTTATGTTACTAGCCGACAAACAAGCTGAAAATCCACCTGGTGATAAGTGCCCACCGTCGCTCATGAAAACAAGCAAAAACAAAAACATCACCAATGCGTTGTCGACCAAGGAACAAGAGAAAGAAAGAAAGAAAAGAAAAGAAAGAAACAAAATATACCATAAGTGTAAAATGTATATTATCTAGCCACGAATTTTGTATTTTTTATCCAGTTCTTAGCCGCCACTGTAGTTTCATTGTGACAACGACCACATGGGCAAACCACGAGGTCCAAATATACATTACGAGGCTCACGTGTTATTTTTGATTCACTTATTATGAGTCAATAATTTATTCACTGTCCGCTTGCCACCGGTGTACTAGTATATTTTTGTCGTAAATAACGCAAGTGCTTAGTAAATAATAACAATATCATTAAGGATTTGGCTTTGTCTCTTTAACATTAAGTGAGCCAAATCAAAATCAGACCGACTCTAACCTGAGAAATGAGGACCGACCTCAACATGTATACTCTCGCACCCCGTGTGGGCAAACTTAATTAAAGTTTTAATGAGCCGAGCATATTACATGTATTGTATTATTGAGGCGAGGAGTTACGAAACATGAATGTTTCCGACACCCCACTGATGAGCAAGCAGCTACACCACTTGCGAACCTGCGCTGCATGACGATGGTTGACGTTTGGGTACGTGCCGATCGCTACAGGTTATGTTTACAGGTAATTAACTTTCAAAATGATTATTTTGATATATTTTATGATGTTTTTTTGTGGTTATATTAAACATAATATTTGATTAAAATACTCAAAAATAAATTATTTATAAAAAAATTCATGCAGTAATTTTTCAAAACGGCCAAACATACTTTTTGCTCAAGATTTGGGCAACACATATAAGGCTGTGTCTTCAACATAAGGTTGTCAATGCACGAAGTAGCTAAACAACGGATGTAAAATCATAATCTTTAATACTAAAAGGAAGGTGGAAAAGCACCTTTACTTATCAAAAAGTATTGACATATAAAAACATTGTTACTAAAGGCAACAATAGATAAAATTGTCTACAAGTCCGTTAACCACGGCCATTAGTATCATAACGTCGCCACTTGTCATGGATCCACATAAACAAGTCTATTGTTATCAGTCATGTGATCTGTTATTCTTTTAGCTGACTTCGCTCACAAATATTTTCATTCTGTAATATTTTTCTCCTTTTGATACATATTTATTTATTTTCAGGTTGTTAATATTAGCCACTGTAAAGGGAAGCCTTTATTTTACTTCTACTGATTTCTTGTTGTCCTTATAAAGTAATAACGTATTCATTATCTTTGATTGTACATCTAGATGAGAAAAGTAATGTGAATTAAGATAACAAATAAAACATTTTGTTACCTTAACCATTAAGAATATTTGTCTTCATATCAATATTACAATTATTTGAATACCTCTGTCGACACTACTCGGTCGATCTACGTATACACAGTAGCAATTGGTGACCTCCATTTATTTATTTGTGTGTGTTCAAAGACAGTTTACTGCAGCGCCCGGGCGCCCGGTTCATTTTATTAGTTTGTAGTACAGATAAATATGCCTCTTCTCCGAATTCTGCATCCGAAAAATTTTATTTTGTTTTCTCAACTGCAACCGCATGAAAAGGTTTTGAAAACCTTCCTTACTCATATTAAATATTTTCTCCAGCGAGTTCCTAATTGTTGTGTTTGGTTATTGTTTGTTCCCTTTCTTCCATATACATATATTTTATTGACTAACAATAAGAAATAAATTCATATTCTATGTGACGCATATTGAGCATAAATCGTGATGCGGATTTTTTTATGGAAATGGCTGGCAAACGAGCTGACGATCCACCTGATGGCTATCGTCGCCCATCGAAAAGAATAGAATTAAAACACGTAGATATAAGCAACATTTTAAGTAAAATAATAAATAAGAGTGGGGACAATTCCCGAACCTTCCGTTTGTTTGTCCGGCCTCTAATTCAAAGTTACACAGCTTGTTTGCAGTTGTAATTCGTTGGTCGCCATGTTGTGTCGCTCCGGTGGTGAGGTGAGGTGTCTTGTTGGTTCAGTGGCCGCTTCTACTTTATAAGTTTCAACTTGTTTGTTTACGGCCAAGAAAACACAAAGACGATTCAAGTGCGTGTCGGACAGCGGAATAGCGCGGCCGGACAATACAACTACCTCAGTTTCGAGTACTACCAGTGTAGCGTTATATCGTTATACGGTAGTATATTGTCAACGGAAAAATATGTCATTATTTTTAAGTGTGTATTTATTGTAATATATTTCAGTGAAAATTATCGTTACATACACTAATGTGGCCTTAATTTTAAATGAAAAGTTATATTCAATGACAAATTTAGGTGTTTTCTGTTATGCGAACGGTACCCGCTACGAGAGGAGTAAACTTCAAATTAATAATTAAATTAAAAAAATTGCAGTACAGCGCTTTGAAAATTACCCTAAATAATAAGAATTGATTTTTAAAGGGATTATTACAATTTGGTTTGTATGAAGTACTTTTCCTTAAAGTAATAAAACATTGCAAAAACACAATCGATTTCCCATTCTTAAAAAAACAGATAACTTTAGTAAAAAAATTAAGTCATATTTGAACTTTTGTTTTTGCGACAAAATATTATATTTCGCATGCCTCCCTGTCATAAACATCAAGTCGTTCCATTACAGTGCTCGAGTCAAAGGAATGTGACCTACTTCAAGACATATCTATAGTCTATAGACAACAACGTAGTTTTATGTCCTTTAGCAGGAAGACATAAGGACGACGATATAATAATTAACTGACCATGGAACGGAATGGAAAGGAAAGCAGATTAAAATGGGCAGTTTAATATGTATCCGTTAAGACCAAGAAATTATCTTTCATGAATATTATGAATATCAGTCTGAAAGTTAAGCCTCCAGAGGGTAGAGATTATTCACGACAAAAAGGTCAAACGATGTAATTTCCTTAGAACATCCAACTTTCACCTTTTACGAGTATGTCCCCAAGTCCGTCCGGATCCTCTTGTAAGTTCACATCGCAGCATCGGTCGGCATACACGACTAACGACCCAAAAACCAAAGGGTACACTCTCAATGATAGCTCAATACCCTGAGGAAAACGAATATACGCGCCGCTGAAATATATTTACGTCTGTTAACCCTTCAACGACGCGCGTAAATTCCCAAGGGGCCCTGTTTAGCGAATTTTGCCATCGATCAGTCGAGCCAACAATAGGCTCTAGACAAAGTAAGGTCCCTTACGGTTGCTTTAGAGCGCTATTATACGAGTGCCTCCTGTTTTATGTAAATGAATGGAGGAAGTAACTTTACTTCCTTTAGGATATTTTCTATCTTTCTGTCCCATCTATTTTCTTGCATCCTATAAAGTCTAAGAGCTGGTTAGGAAAAAGAAAAGGTTATTGTGGTAAGTTTAATGTTTTATGCAAATGATGCTGCGACTGCAGCAAGTTTGTGGAGTGCGAGATAAAGTATAGGCTGGTGCAGTGGGTTACAGGGTGTTTTAACGACTCACTGTTTGGGCGATGTGCCGCCCGGTTAATAGTTGTAGCTCGAGCAGCTTCCACCATTACGTCACACTCATGAAGTTTTATTTTAAATAGCACTCCGCCCAAGGCTTTGCCGACGTTTCCATGTGTTACCATATGTCATATTCCAGATCATGATTTATCTGTCTGCCAAATTTAAAGAAAATCAGTTCCAGTTTAACGTGTCTAGATCAACAAACACACTTATGCATTGCACGTTTATCCGTCATAAGGTTTGTATTTGCATTCTTGTTGTGTCATACATCAATGACGGATCTCGGATATTACTCTAGATCGAGATGGTTCCGCGAATCGACGCAAATCTACAATTTACGAATGTCCGCTCTTTCTATAAAAACATTGAATTCGGGAGGCTTATTCTGGCACCCTTCGTTGCTACTGGTGCAACTCTGCTACTAGATACATTTGTAAAGCAATGTTATCCTGTGTCCAAGAAACATTTGATAAAAAATGCTTGTTCGATCAACATTTTAAAACATCAACATTTCATGTAAATGTTTCAGTTTAATGCGGGTTTGAATGTTTTTTTTTTTTTCTTTCAAAATATTACTTTATTTTTGTGAACGCATTGAATAACATTCAACAAATGACAAGAAGCGATCACAATTCTTACACATTGTTATGTTACAAAAAAGTAATCAATCTAATCTTGTCCTCTAGAATAAATATTTAAATTCTTCAATTAGCTTTCAATTAGTCGTGACTTCTACATCCCTGTTGTCAATTAGATATCAGTACCTAAACAAAATGTAAAAGATGGCCAGTGAACTAGAATAACGCTGTCCTATTGAATCAGATAGCACGCAGCGCCCCCTGCATATATTCGTCGATTTGTGCCGTGACCTCACATGCCCTCCGGAGCAAATCCTAGGCTTTGGAAGAAATCACGATTTGTGGATGCTTTATTGATACCGGAAAACCTTCATCTGATAAGTAACACTGTATTACTGTAGAACGGTTAAACAGGGAGATAAGGCAAAGGACAAAGTTATAGTGGTTAAGACAAGGTCACCCCAAGTCAACCATTCCTGTCTGTGATACATTCTGTTCATTAAGAATAAAGCAATGACGTTTTTAGGGTTCCGAAGTAAAATCTTATAGTTTCGTCATGTCCGTCCGTCTGCCCGAAGCAAAGTACCGAGACCCTTAGTGCTAGAAAGCTGTAATTTGGCATGGATATACATATTTATTAAAACTCCAGAATCGGAGAATAAAATATTGAAAAACATTTTTTCAGGGTACCACCCCTACCTACAGCTAACGTGAGGATGAATTTTTTATTCGTCGCGTACCCTATAGTGTGGGATATCGTTGAAAAGGTCTTTTAAAAATATTATGGGTCTTCCAAGACAATTTTTTGTTTGAGTCAAGTGTCCCCCTCCCCTGCCGGCTAAACGGTTGGAGTTGAACTAGTGAAAAAAATCCCAAAAATAGGTTATTGACTATATGATGAATTTAAGGAAAACAGCTATCACGGCTGAGTATTAGTCGATATACGTACCTACTTCGGAATCTTACATTGCGCGTGGCCTGACACGCACTTGCCCAGTTTTATTGATAGTTAATGTGACTTTTACTGTTGAATCATGAAACAAATGCTTCTTAATCCGCCATTTCATACGCCTCTACTCAGAGTCACTAACGGTTACTTAAAATGCTCCTTAATAAAGAATCACCATACAAATTCTGTACTAAAGAGCGATTTAAGTAACCGTTAGTGACCCTGATTTGGGGCGATAGACTCGCTATCTCGGGCTGTTCATAAAAATCACGAAGTAGATAGATTCATTTTTATAGCTTAACTAGAGATTTATTCTTGCCTTGAGATAATAATATGTAGGTGGCCTTTCACAGGCTCAGTGAGGCTTTGTATACTTGTTAGGCGTTTTATTAAATCCTATAAGTTTTTAAAAGTGAAATCGCTGTGATATTTTTAGTCTTGGTTGAAAATTAAATGTTGTCTTGGTCTATCTTTCCAGAAATATTTTGTTGGGTATCTATAATCTTATATCTTCAGGAGTAGACAAATAAAAGTCTTAGATTTATAAATAGGTCATCTCATGATACTCGTAATATCAAGATGTCAGTAAAATAAGCGAAATAACGATAAATGTTAAATTATTTTTTCGTTATTTTAATGTTTTATTATTTTGCTCCTTTATTTCGACAAACGATCTAAAATTACATGAATAATACGAGTAAAGTATCCATCTCCTACACATTAACTGACACCCCCGCGCAAAGATTTCCACGCTCACAAATACAAACAAGACACTCCGTCTCGGTCACGCATCACGCTACCTATCTATGTCGCGCAGTCTATGTGTAGACTCGTTTCTCAATTTATTTTATTTCTTGGGCCCTTATACATTTCAGCATTTCACATTCAGTCTGTGCATCAAATATCAGAAAAATCAAAAAGTTCAGTTCTCTTTGCAGACACCTCGCGCAAGGCGCACTCCATATTGTTTTAGGAAATAGAGTTCGTACGCAAGGTACATAAGGTGGTATAACAATCCGAAAAACATGCCTACACGACGTGACGCGACGGAAATATTAAATAGTATGTATCAAATATAGTTATACATGTACCAACGTTGGCCTACTTAATCACGCAGATCAGTGTTGCGTTTATACCAAGTAGGTAAAATAATTTATTTTGTACCTCAATTTGTGCTAAATAAAACACAGTTCATTCCACCTCGTCGCGCTGAAGCGATAGCATTACGTAAGTTATTTACTCGTTCCGTTACTTAATATGCCGTATATATTCGGGACAAGCGACGCCATTAGCCACATACATATCTCCCGCGCTCCATGACGAATGGGGCAGTTACACCTCCGCTGTTCTAACTCGCAGTAGCTTAACATGATATTGTTGCGAGTATCTTATATATATGTACCTAGCTAGGTATTGTCGACCCTTAGAATAACATCGTTACATAGTAATAATTTAATCGTATACGTATATTCTATTATGTATGTACAAACGATTAATATGATGTAGATAAATGTGTATCTGGTAAATAATAAAACTTTCTGTGAAACTAACATCTAAACAGTTACCTGCTGTGAAAACCTGAAATAAAAAATCTTTTAACCGCAAGTAATGCAACCGTGAACTACAATTCAGATTTATTGCCAAAATACTGTAAATAAACAAGATGGCTGCAATATTACCAATCTAAGTTAAAAATACCTGCCAGGAATCGAACACGACACCACGTCTTATCAGAGCAATGCCCATATATCAGGGCTACGACTTTAGTAACGATGATACTGCAAAATAATACTATTAGTGTTGCTATAATGTATGCTATGTATTATAATATCTAAATTTCTGTTCGATTATAATGTCGATGTCTTGAAGTCGAGAGCAAAGAAAATCAAAACTGTATTATCGTCACATCCCATCACTTCCACCTGGAATTGCAGTCAAGAATTAACTTATAATAAGTTAATAAAGTAACACCTTAACTTAAACGAGGAGCCATAATTATGGCTAAGCACAAATATTGTGTTTTGGATCTATTCCTGCTAATAATTGTGACGATTCAAAATCACACTGGATGTCGTGGAAAACGACCACGCGATTTCCACTGCGTATAAAACCACAGAAATTTCGTTACTTTTAATTACATTAACCGTAATACGATACAGTGAAGTAAGCTGACGCATTTTAACGGCTCCGATTGGATAATCCGCGGCTTAAGAGTTTAAACACATTAGTGGCAGCCGCGACTGACAGAACCGGAGCTGACCTCATCAGCTCCTGCCGCTGGCCGCTTCCGACGTCTTCCATCACCCGGTGATAGTGTCATGTGTAATGTGTAGGATTAAATACACCGAAGCAATATACATAATATAGCAATATATATAATAGAAAGCGAAATTTCATAACAATTTCTGCAATTTTTTATCAGAACTTTTAATGTAACTGATGCTTTTAATAGATACATTCACTTTAGATGAATTCAGGACGGGCCGAGATATTAAAAATATTTTACGTTTTTAGACACTTATAAAAATCAAATAAAAGCCACGTTTGGTCGTTGGTCATGATATGACTAATGCAGAGTGGAATCTAAAAGCGATGATCGTCTCTGTACAGTTAATACATAGGTATGTTAAATACATACATACGAGTAATACCTACCACTCATTTACAACAAAATTTATAAACCCGTAGATACTCAAAAAGTATGATAAAAAAATGGTTGTCTGTAAAGTCGGTTTACGGACGGTAGTTTAACGTGACAACGTCATGACAAAGCTCCGCTCCGCCCCTCCCCGCCCCGCTCCACCCGCCCCGCCCCGCCCCGCTTCACTCCACTCAACTACGATCGCCTACGGCATCGGCTGCGATACGCCGATCGTAGCCGATCGTGCCTCTCTCTCGCTTTTGCCGCTCTCTCGCTCGCGGAACGCTACATTTTTTCGTGCGTGCGCCCGACGTTCATCGTTTTAATAGACGTTATCGCGTCAAAAATTTCATCATCAACACTTTTCCAATACCTAAATCAAATAAGATACCTCCGCTGTAATTTAGAGAAGAGTTACGTATCCCGCTAATCCCAGATGATGCTGCAAAATTTTAACAAATTTACTATTTTTGAAGATACAGTAGACAGTACTAACTATCAGAATTATTATTTCGACACACAAATGTAATGTTTTCAAATGGTTTCTGTGAATTTTGTTCACGAAAAGCAAATCAGATAATAGTAAGATCAAATGTTGATCGAACACAGCGGCGATATTTCTTCGTGGGCTTTAATAAGGACATTTGAGCGGAGTGATTTAATCTTTATTGCGACTAAGAATTCTCCGAGCACTCGAGGATATTGTGAATATTTACGTTCACTGCAGCGAAGATATATGTATAGTGGCCGAGATTGGATTGCACTACTAGAAGTGAGAATGGAATTTATATCACTTAGCTATGAGCTACTTAGACTGATGACTCCGGCAAAACAATTAAATTCACTCGTGAACGAGCTCAGATAAAGAAATTAAGTTAACGTTTAAGTTAACTGTTTTTGTTTTATAAGTATTTACTCTTACAAATGATTTTTTAAGAGTAGAAGTACAACGGAGAAGAAACAAGAATGATGAAAAAAGAAAACCAACAAGATTTTGATATTCTTCAAATTAGTAACATACATTTTGTACGACTCATCGTGTTCTGGCATCGAGGGGATCCAGAGTCAGTTCTTTCCTTGTCCTCTTTTATTTCTTGGTTGGAAGCACTGTTGATGCCTCTGCTCATGACCATGGGTGACGCCATGACGGCCGCGGTGGCCACTCACCATCAGAGAAAATGTCAGCTCGTTGTCGACTAGTCACACAACAAGAAAAATGTAAACTAAACAGTGATTCCCGAACAGTGTATTAACTGTGTTGGTGGTCACTCACGGTCATTCCATCGCGTCATTTTTGGAGCCACGCCGAATGACATATGTCAAAATGGCGCGATTGGACATACAAATTTTTTATATCACGCCATCAGTTTTTCACATTCACGATCAAATTTTGGCTGTATATCACGCCATTTGACGCGATGGACTGACCGTGAGTGGCCACCATTACGGTATGGTTGTGGATTGTGGACCAAGCGCGGGTTATTAAATCAACGTAGCACGTAGCGGGCCTTTTAAAATGCTATTACTGTTTAGGAGCGCTGGAATCAGTCCCGTTTTGGCCGAACGCCAACTTGAAGCACCTTCACAAAATATACTCACGTTTTTGTTTCAAAATACTCTAAATCTGACGTAGCAAATTTTACCTGCGAAATATTTTCTTCCGTAGCTATGTGCCAAACATTTCAAATGCCACTGAATTAAGGTCAGATTTAAAGCGAATATATTTTGACTACTGTTCCATCATTGCTTACCGCCTTTTTAAGAATTAAAAGGATACTTAAAAGGTTTATTTTAATAGGCTCAATTCTCATCTCAAACAGAGAAAGAGTGAGGGATTAAGCGCATAGTGTACCATTAATGGGCGATGCTCAAAATAAATAATCATATAGCTTCGTGAGACGGAGTGTGTACGTACAGTTAACAATCGAGTTACCTACTTGGTTCTACTTTTGATTAGCAATTCTACTATCACTTGAAGTAATATCGCCTGTTAGAGTTTGTTTTAGGATCAAAATATTGAATTTATAAAAGTGAATTAAAATCTCTCGGAGGTTTGCAGTTGTTATTTATATAGCTAAGCGCCTAATTCGCTTTAGGCACGATACGCTTGTGTAAAAGTTATTGTAGAAACGTCAGCAAGCGACACGTGAAAAATTATTAGGCGACATGTGGTGTTTTCAGCGCGAGTCGTTATGGACGATGCTACTTAGATGATTTGGTGTTTTTCTGTTGTTTTATAAACACTAACCTAGGTATTATTACCGTCGCTACTAACAGTATCTGCTCCACAGCTGCGCTCTGGTCTACTAAATGAAATAAAAGCCCTCATAAACACTGTCCAAGTGTGGAGTGCCTGACTTTATACTGGACAAAAATATGAAGATTATCCATAATGAAGCAAGAGACAATTAACTATAGACAGTTTTAATCCCGATCTTTCGTGTAAGATACTGTGAATGTTCTTAGCTGAGATTTCACTAATCTATTATCATCAATCTATAAATAAATCCGCAGCTAAAAATATAAGTTAATTCACAGCCATTCGTTTCCCATCCTAAATTTGAATAGCAAACTGAATTTCATTCCATTATATTTAGTACTTAGTTAACCGAATCAGTGATTCAGAAATAATGTTTATTGAACTTCTCTAGGTATAGACTGTCATAATTATACCGTATAAAATCAATTGAACTGATGGAAATACAGGGGATGTTTGGAACTCGAGCTAAATAAATAATACAAATACAATACTCATTTTCAATACTTCGTCGCATCGTTCGTCTTAAGTGGTTATTACACCAGAGTCAGAGTCTTTAGAATAAAGAATCTTTGCGACGAAGAAAACGAAGCAGAAAATACATATTTCATAATAAATCTGATTAAGCACTTTAAATGTTAATCGGACTTCACAGAAGATTGACAAACAGCGGCGATATTGGTGTAGTATTATAGTATTAACCTAAACATGGATGAAACTAATTTAATGTGGGGCACGTCACGTCTCATCCATTAAAGTCGTTATTACTGCTCGGGGCTCCAACCAGTGGGGCGCTGCAGCGAAGCAGTCCCCTGGCGCGGCGCCAGAAAGAAACACTCCTCGATAAGCACACGGCCAGGTAATGCTTGCACGTCCATTGCGATTGGTGATCGCTCGCTCGGAAAATGTTTTACACCTAAGAATTGTTAAAACGCGATTTATTTGGCTTAACCAACTTTGCCGCACATACTTATTTTGTGTGTGGGTACTTGTTTACAAAATACAATTTTAAAATTGTTCACCGATCCGATACATAATACTAGTCTTGTATTATAATACTACGTTTTTACTCATCATAAGTGAGGTAGTTTTAAACAGTTTCAAAACTATTGTAACAAGTACGTACAGTAAACAGGTGTATATTGCAGAGTTAACCGGAGCCGAGCACACGGTGGCTCTCAAAGTCTCGTCCAAACAGGCCACTTGGCTGAACATTATGCGCGAACACGATCCCAGAGCCTCGCATTCAATGCTAACACACTAATATTTGGGAGCAGTCGGGCACAGCGGATCAGAGAAGAATATATGTTTTACTTTTATTAAAAATTGGATTGGAAAATCTGTGATTTATTATAATTTTGAACTAATAATGGACCACGTTTGATAGCCCAACTTAAACTTCTCTAGAGCCTACTGACTGATTCCAGCATTTTAGTAAGTTGAGCTGTAGAGAATCTGTAGGAAAATGGGGCTGCTCCTACATTATATACAGGGATTTTTGATATAATATATGAAAACGACTTTTCGTTTTAGACGTTTATTTCAAACTCTTATTCCTTTTTTACACATCCGTCAGATTACATTATTTTAATTTTAATACAACCTCCAACAGAATCTTAGTTAATATGTGCAGTGTCTTGTGATCCTTGCTCAGAGGCGCCATTCATGTTCGACTTTTCTTCCTCAATGGTTATTGATCCTTCGACCTGATATAATCCATATTAATCGTATCAAATGATCATCAGTAGTGTTCAGCCACCAACCTCCTGTATTATCCTCCTGAGTGCGTCCTATCATCACATAGGATTAACCGTAGGATGGTTAGTAACGCTCCCACGCAATGTTCAACTTGTTTCGCGACAAGCTGTCGTTGTGCGAGTCCACTGGGAATGATAGTAACAAAAAAAGTTTCAAACTTTGTAACTCCTGCAAAATTTACATTTCGCTCGCTTACGATACGATAAGTTTTTCTGGCTTGGATACTTAAACTGGTAAACTGAGAAGACATTTTCATCTACTTTAAATAGCTTTTAGTTAGCTAACTTTACTTACACACGGGACTACCTAAAGGTTTAATTTCTATAATTCAGTCCGACATATCCAGGTCACAATATCCGAACACATGTCATGTTCACTTATATTAAGTTTAAAGTGATTTTATTTTATGTGACTAATAGACTAAATCCTACCCGCTGATGGTAGGGCTCCTCAGAGGAATTGTATGCATTGATAATATAACTATTAGTTATTATCCGTGAGATCCGCCTAGATAGCTACCACCTTCTTGCTTAAGTCAGCCGTCAAAGGACTCGTTCTGTTCGGGCTAAGGGGTTTAGAGCTAGTTCTTTATTTCTTTTTCTTCTCTCTTTCTTTGCCGGCAACGATGATGGTGTTGCTTATGTCCATGGGCGATGATAGCCACTTACCATCAAGTGCCAGCTCGTGTGTCTGCCATTTCCATAAAAAAAACCAAGTTACTGAGATTGGGTTGCAGATACTTCACAAATGTGTCGCTCCTCCTGAGAAATAACATCAGGATTTGTATTGATATGATTGAGCCCTAACGCCATGCTTACCGTTACAGCGAAATAAGTCAGTGGTGTAATCTAGTTGTGACCTAGAGGGACTCCTCTGACATCAAACTTGCTTAAATAAATTTTAAACATGTCGATACAGTTGCTAAGCGCAACACTCTTTTATCTGGCAACACCTGGCCCGCTCCGAGTGTATCCGAACACATTATGCGGGCTCACGTGTCACACAAGCTCCGTAATAAATGCCCACACAGCGCTCTGAATAAACTTTACACAATATAATTATCATTTGTGTTCATTACATTCAGTAACATTCCTCTGTTATTTTTCTTTTTGTGAATGATAAATAATTAATTGTTATGTATCCTATGCTTAATTTACTTAAAAATATTCTAGTTGAGGCTCTATGAATTTTATTTTAGTTTCAAAGTTAGTTACAGTTTCGAAAGTTGAAGCAGCTGCTTTGTTTTTACGATTCTAGTGAACAAGGGTTGTTCAGCTACACTTATACAATGACGGCTCAGTTCTGCGAAATAACTACTGACCTACTGACTTTTAACTTAATTTCGCACTTATTTCAAAACAAAGTTTAGGGCTGCGAGTGCCTAAATCTGACTATCTCGTTAAGTAACTGAAAGTTGTTTATTGAACTCATACAATATCCATTGTAAAACCAAACAGAAGATGTTTCAAAGTCCTCGTAATGTATTAGTGAGACTCAGTAAAACACCGGGTAAACACATTCCAGGTAAGTAATGTATAGTTAATGTGATTTCTACACCATCGATCACTTATTCAAACATCGTTACCTTCATATTGCAATGTAAGCGAAGTTAATTCCCATAAAAAGAGCTGAACAAACAATGGCTTGCGTTACAAAGTTGCTCGATCATCGCACGTAATGGTCTGCATACATTTAACCCCATAAAGTGACGATGCCGGTGCGATAGGTGTCGCAGGGTGGTGGAAAAAACGGTGGCTTGATCAAATTACTTGTGACTTAAGGTCATGCAAGGGTAAATCTTTGAAGGCGAAGTAAAAGAAGTACAAAACCAAAAGTAATTTAAGAACTTTGTATGAAGAACTATCCACCTTAACTACAATTATTTTTGTGCAACTATTTACGCAGCGCACACCAAGATCCGGAGAATCACGATTTTCGAATTAATTGAGGAACATCATCATGAATGATATCGTAGCACAATGTGTTCCCACACGATAATGTAGTTTATATCCTTATGTCAATCCAAATTTCGAATTTTAATTAAATCAAAATGTGACTAAAATATTTATTGTATCATATTATTTATTGCACTTATTCTTAGCATACAAAATAATTGTGAAATATTAATGTTCTGAGTCCGCAAAGTCCTCCGATAACTTTTAACGAGTGTAACGTAACGGTAACGACCGTGAATGAACGTGCCCATCTGAAATTGTGCTACTCGCGGTCACTCAACTAGTTTGGCAATTTTATATTAATTCTCCTTCTAATTTTCGGACGATACCATAAATAAATAAATAAACGCTAACACAATCATACCCCCGCAGTTGATATTTACCTGTGTCGCGGGTGGCATGGACGACACATATAACACATCACAATCACACCCAAGACCGAGTACAAATATTTATCTGTCACATAAATATCTGCCCCGGCCGGGAATCGAACCCGGGACCCTTCGCTTCGCAGGCAGGGTCGCTACCAACTAGGCTACAGGGTCGTCCATAAAGCGATAAGTGATGAGCAACCTACATGTGACAGTCACTAGTGATCGATTGGAAAAGTAATATAATAATTAGCTGGGGATTTATTCAAAATACTAATTTTATTATATTTCTACGGTCTCTACATTCTAAAAAATGTATGATTTAATTATAATCATGGCCTTATAGTCCGTTAGTTGAATATTTTCTTACTTACTCCTATGTAATTATGGTATACACAGCAGCCATCTTTAATGATACATAGCTAAATATTTAGGTACTAGTCCCTATGTACTCCGTGAAGTTCTCCAATTGTGTTTTAATGAATAATTAATATGGTAGTTGGAATGTTTTATGGATAAACCGATGAATATAAAGTATCTCGCTTACCCACATTTAACCAAAACAAGATTAATTTTCATACCAACGCATGAATAATTTTCCTTAAGACTTCAGTAACCAAAATGAACTTATGCCTAAAAATGAGGATAAGTTTTGGCCTCATTTCACTTAGATGATTTTATTTGGTTTTATGTATCTGTGAGCCCTGTGAGGCCAAGCTAACCTCGTTAGCTCCTGGTGCATCTTGTCGAACTACGACAAAAGCAATACCTAGGGTCCCTTACAACTTATTCAAATTCAAATTCAAAACATTTATTCATGTAGGTATCATTGATACACTTATGCACGTCATTTTTTTAATGAACCAGCTATTCGCAAAGGTGCTTTGTCATGGAGGAGAAGAAAAGCCGAAAAGAAACTCCTCAGCACATCTTTTAAAAATAAAAATACATTGGTATATTACGTGTTGAGGTTTTAAGTAACTTGCAGTATTTAATCAGCCACAAAAAAAATAATTAGTTCTTGTTCTAGGAGCTCCCTGTGAATGGTAAATAACAGTTATAATCTTCACCTTATTTCTTCACCGCTAGTTTTCATTGGCACACGTTCAATGATGTTGTAACGACAGCTGATGATCGTAAATTATAGGTTCTTTAAATATCTGTCAACCTACCTGACATGCTTCTAATGAATCAAACGTGGAATGTGCGCTAAGGGGTTAAAGACGTTCACGCATAATTACAAGTAAGTACTTAACTGGAATTACAACGAAGATAATTTTGTGAATTAGGATAATAATATACTTTAGCAAAAATACCTTTTCTAGATAAAAGACTTGTTTTCCCGCTTCCACCGCGTATCAAATCTTACGTAAAAAGCCACGCTCCGATTCAATTAACTTTAGTACATCAAAAAAGTTCCTCCCACGTTCATCCATTTAGTGCGAACACTTCAGAACGTAAAGGATATTGGAAAAAACAGCCTCGTGCGTGGCTCCGCTGCCTACAGTGCCTACACTGCCTACACTGCCTACACGATCCACGCACACGTACCTACGTTAATAACGCGAGTGGCCGACGCGGCGCAAATTGACAGCGTCCAGCCATTGTGTCCGAAACACTCATTTTTATTATTACTACGCCGCCATTTAATTTTCTCTGCCGTCCCAATGATTCAACCTGGACACTCGACGTCTCATCATCGAAGATAAAACCCAACTCAATGTCAACAATTTTTCAAACAAATAGTGATTATGTCGGACACGCTAAACTGTGGGATATTAACAATCTGTAGTTTCGAGTATCGATCGACATACAGGTTTATTTATTTGTACAGATTGTATCGGGTTTTCCTTTGAAAATGATGTATAGTAGGCAGTAATTATAATAATTGTAGCGCCGAATAGAAACTTATAATGAGGATAAAATTTATTGTTCGTAATTTATAACCATGGGATATGATACGACGTTGAAATATTTTAAACATAACATTTATTTTCCATTTATTTTGTGTGTAATATATCCATTGTTTACTTCAGAAATATAATTTTCCGGTGTATGTATATTTGCTTGCATGTGTAGGTATATTTTATGTACTAGTCAATTTTACAAGTCCAGTGCTGGCTCCTCCTAAATTATGCCACTCCCACCGGTTCTGAGCCTTCTGAATCCAGTTGATTTCCGCTGTTTTCTTTAAGTTGTCGTCCAACTGGTCGGGGTGCGTCTTATGCTCTTTTTTCCGAGACATGTTCTCCATTTAAAGACTTTTATTTTCTAACGGTTATTGGTAGTTCTGTGTATGTATGAGATACAATTAACAAAACAAAAGCTGCTCTTACTATTAAATATTTCCCGCTTGCCTCTGTCGGTCAAACGAGTTCCTTATTCCCTTGCTTTCCTACGAATGAAATTAACTTTCATCTGCAACTACGGAGCGTGGACCGTTTCATTTGAATTCGGAACATTCAATTGGCCCATTGTAGTATTTAGGAGCTCCGGCATTAATTGCTCAGCTGTGGGACTTTTTCGGTTATTGGTTACGTGTTCCCATTTTCGTTTTTACGTTTTGGAAATGTGTAATCAGTAATTTTAATTAAAACTCAACATGTATCTGCTTCAGGTCTCTGAGCGAGAGACTCCGACTCACATGATCAAATATTACAAGCGTTAACTACAAGTTTCAAATAATTCGTATTCAATGCATTTTCTATCAGAAGTTAGTAGCATATCAAAGACTCATTAATTAACGTACGTATGGTTAAGTACATTGTTTGCTCAGTCATTTTTAGGGTTCCGAAGTAAAATTGGAATCCTTATAGCTTCGTCATGTCCATCCGTCCGTCCGTCTGTCCGAAGCAAAGCGCCGAGACCCTTAGTAGTAGTAAGCTGTAATTTGGCATGAACATAAATATTTATTAAAACTCCAGCATCGTAGAATAAGATATATAAAAACATTTTTTTCATGGTACCTCTCCTAGAGGTAACGTGAGGATGATTTTTTTATTCATTGCGTACCCTAGAGTGTAGGGTATCGTTGAAAAGGTCTTTTGAAAATATTATGGGTCTTCTAAGACCATTTTTTAGAGTCAAGTGTCCCCCCACTTCTGCTGGGTTGGAGTTAGACAAGAGAAAACATTAGCAAAAAATTTGTTATAATATGATGAATTTACAACGAAAACTATCACGGCTATGCAATGAGTAATAGTCAATAAACTTACTACTTCGGAACCCTACATTGCCCGTGGCCTGACACGTACTTACCCGGTTTTTTATATTAATAGAATAATTTCCGGCAGTTTCCGGTTCTTACGCCATCATTTATATAACAAAACTCACATCGCAAAGTTGTTCATTAATAGATTAAAATTATTTATTCCTTCGTGCCAAATTAAACTCATTATTGGAAAATTTTGTCAAACGCTTCAGGATCAATTTAAATATCTCTAAGCGTGGAATCAGAAGGAATATCACGTACGAATAAATTACTACTGTCTAAATTTCCCTTGAACAAAGCTCGAGCCGAACAGAACAAACTAAATATTATTGTATTACACGGTTCAATCAAATTTATTTATTTTAGGATAGTGTCTATAACTATAATATGTTTTCCTGTTAGTGAATATTAATAATCTTTCAGTAAATTTAATTACAGATTTCATTTATACAATTACTAGCTTTTGCCCGCAGCTTCGCCCGCGGTAGAGATCGATTTTTTACAAATTCTACTTTTTTACTTAAAATACTTGCAAATTAATTTTGCTAACGCCATCTTTTAACAACATCCGGAACTAAATATCTAGCAACTAACAAACAAAATATTGATCTTCCCATGGGGATGTTTTACCGCGGTAAAAAGTAGCCTACGTTACTCTCCACCCTCCTCACTATCTCCACACACAAAAACCATACCATATAACAGCTTCGTTGCGACGTGAAAGACGGACAAACCAACAAACAAACACACTTTCACATTTATAATATTAGTATGGATTATGTTAATTTCAGTAGCTACTCTAAAATGCAACTAACCAATACAGCGGGTGTTTCGGAATGGGCGCGGGAACATCGAAACCCAATTAATCTAAATTACGATAGTACTCGATCAGTGCCGTGTTGAAATACGGTAAGAGAACTGATCTCATTTCTATTTAGGGTTAAATTTGTGTAAGGTTCGTTAAAAACTGGCAACATTAATAAAATATCTGTATAAAAAATAAGGAAATATAATCTATGGCGAAAGGTGGCAATAGTAGCTTAAGATATGACAGATGGAATTGGAGTTATGGCAAGAAAAATGTTTGGATAACTTTATAAGTTTAGAATAAGAATATAATGGTTATGAACAATCGATATAGTATACCATGTTTTTAATTCAAGTAAATGTACAAAATAAATATAACATAATGTTCCCACCATGGAGTTTTCTTACATTTGGAGTTAAATTAATCAGACGTCTCGCTTCGTTCGGGAAACCTATGCCTTAGTATCCACGAACTAAACTAGTTCTAGATAAAAAAACAAGGATTATTTTACATATTTTTTTATTTGTGATTCGATAAAACAAAACCAACACTAAAAAATATCTCATTTTAAGCTGCATCAAAATCAGATTAGAATTAATAAAAAGGCTAAATTTAATGGGCAAAAAGACAAAAGTAAGTAATTGTTATGCGACCTATTAGCAGTATTAATAAATATAGTTTTTCTCGAATATCTTCCATGTATTAACACCGATTAGTTACATTGCTATGTAAAGGTAACAATGATGATTATTATTGTTTATGTTGCCTAGCACTTGACCCAGCGACTTGCGAGCTACAATCCTATTGTAAAATGTATGATACAAACGTTCTAGTATTTCAACAAACAATGACTAATGAAACATCATTGTGAAAGTATTAGCTTACCTTTCTAATTAGGTTCACTTCCCAAATACAATATACGAGTAGTACACGAAGACATAATGAAACGTTCGCGATGGCACAGTGAACACATTGACATGGGATACGGAAGCCGAGTGGAATCGAGGGATTATCCTGTGCTATTGACGCCCGGGACTCGGCCGCGGCCCGCCCGTGACGAATCGATGAGATTATCCTACTTGATGCCTCACCTCATGGTCACCCTTTGTACTCGCAGTCGCAACTGGTGTCCGAATGGCCTGGTTTTTATTTTTATTGAAAAATAATAAAATTTAATCCTAGATATAGTCGGATTTTAGGAATCTGTTAAAACATTTACTTGGGTGTTCTGGTCGCAGTGTTAGATAGTCTATTATATTTTTCCCCACTTTATATTGAGATGGCGACGCGTGTGATCATTTCGTCAGCTCGTGTCATCCTATGGGCTAGTTACATGAACACACACAAAACACTAGGCAACTACCAATTACACGTTCGTTCGTCTGTGTCAAAGATGAAAACCGCGCATGCCTGAATTTGTCTAAATTAGTGATCAACAATCTTAGTAGCATACCTTCCTTAAGTACAAGATTTCGTTAATACAAAAATACATTACGGATAAAATGCATTATTGCAAAATTTCATTGTCATTTATGAAACTAGGTAACTTCCTCTTAAGCTACTCTCACAGCAAATTGTGAAACATCTTCATACAAAACTTTAATGTAGAAAATTATGTCATAAATTTTTAAATTTTATTTCAAAGTTTTCAGCCACTTACGCTGAAAGCTACAGAAGTTTCGAGATAGTTTCTTGGCTGCGAAGATAAAATGTATTTATTTTTTGCGGTAAAATTGTTTCTTATAATATCAATAATGTTTGGAATTTCTGTTAATGGTTCTAAAACCTTTAGGCGCAACATCAGAAACCAATCTGTGAAATGAAGAATTAATAAATTGGTATGCTCGTTATTGAAGTGCTACAGGCATAAATTATACAAATTTTATGTTCTATAATAAATGAATTTTTAACACATTTATTACATACAGTAGTTTCCTGCACTACTTCTCCATGTACTCATAAACTATCGCTATATCAAACCTGCCTCCATCTTAGCGCATTGTTCTGAAAAAGGAGTACAAAAGGATTTTCTCTTCACTTGTTAATACATAATAGCGCATTCTCTGCTTCTTCAACGCTAATAGAAAGTATTTTAATCATGAGCTATCGTGTTACTCACATAATAACAATAACGATGTGCTCTTAACAAGTTTTAGATATAACGTACACTAGAGAAGTTTCGCTCTCAACTTCCGCTATAAGAACTCTGTAATCACAATGAGCGCTTGAAATTTATTTGTTTTTGCGAGCATCCTTATGGAGCATCTTAATTACTTCAACACTTCCGCGTATGTTATGGAGCCAAGTTTTGTTTGCGTTAACTACATTGTTATCTTACCGAGTATGCAAAAATATTTTTGGAATTCAGTGGAATGTAAAACCGTTTGTAACTTAGTTATCTGCAATGGTTCATTTTAACGCGGGAAGACCGAGTAGTGGAAGTTAGTTAGAAGTTTCTTCTATTCTTGAAGTAGGTATAGGCTCTATTTTGAAATAATATATTTTAGAAGCTGCTATGTAAGCCACATCATTTAATGTTGCACATTTGCAAACTGTAACATAAAAAAATAAAGCAACTGATGAAAATAATGATGGGTCACAGGAGAGAGGAATATAAGGGTAACAGTCTCACAAATTCTAGGAGGCTTCTAACCATCAGCAACAGCAAGACTATTCACTTTTGTAACTTGACAGCGGAATCCGCGATGAGTTTCAAAATTGAAGTTCGAGTCCGAGATCTTGATATGTGATTCTCTAATCATCTGGCATGCACTTGCGAGGTGAAGGGAGTCTCGAACTCTAACTTCAATTTAGAAACTCATCGTGTATTCCGCTGTCAAGTTACAAAACAAAAGCGAACTTGCATCGTATTGATATGTCATTAACTAATCATCTAGTACGCACTTGCGAAGTGAAGTGATCCTAGAACTCGAACGTCAATTTTGAAACTCCGCTGTCAAGTTACAAATCTGAATAGCCTACCTGTACCTGTTATTAGTAAAGCTCAATTATATGCTATTTAAAATAATTATTTAGTTCAATTTTTTTATAGAAATAGCTGGCAAACGAGTTGACGATCCACCTGATGGTAAATGGCTATCGTCGCCCATGGACATCAGCAACACCAAAAGGCATCACTGATGCGTTGACGGCCAAGAAAGAGAGAAGAAAAAGAAAGAAAGAACTGGCTCTCAAGCCCCCAGCCGGAGAAGGGGGTAGTATTCTAAGCAACCCCAATGCGGCAAAAATATTCTAATACAACTTCTCTTTTGTTTTTAAATAACATGATAAAAAATGTTTTCAATACCGATCGGAACTACATAATAACGACAGATTTCTTCAACATTAGAACCGTTTTAATATTGGTATATTCCAGACAAGTAGGAATGCTGCAAGCGAGCTCTCCCGTCCGCTAAATCCTTCCAGTCGCTTCATCCTTTTTAATTCAAACCGCTAAGTTAAAACGAACTGCGTGCTAGTACGGAATTTACCGACACTGCTGACAATATTTGAATTATGTAAGTTTGCCAATCACAAATGCGTCTACGCATTGAAAATGCTTCTTAGATTTGTGGAATGGATTCTCTTGACGCAAATAATTAATTCAATATGGCATATTAAGTTACTTGATAGTATAATTGTTATCTTACTGATAGTTGTGATTTGGTTGTGATAGTTACTAGTTGCTTCAAATAATTTGATGTTACAAAAATGCAGACTGAAAACTTCAATATCTCAAAACTACGTTTACAAATAAAATATTATATCTCAGTCTCCGTTTTCGAATACGTGACCAAGTTAAAAGTTAAGTACCATCAAACAATGTGTTTACGATTAGTGGTTGCAGTTACTAATACACTATTGTGTGGTAGAATACATTAACATTGCCTTCAACGAGGTAAGTAAATATTCAAAGGTATGAGTTGTCGAAGGTAATAATTAACGCCATTGTTCTCTGCATCAGTATACATTTTAATACCGTACGTATTGTTATCAGAGAAGCATTATTGGAGTGAGTTCCCGCTACTTATCCTTTATCCTCTCGGCTCGAAGCGCTTCATCCTTTCTAATTCGAACCGCCAAGTAGTGAGGCGCCGTGTTAGCGGCTGAGTTCGAGAAACTTCTCCCGATATTTAAATGAAGCTACTAGTTGGAACTTTGTTCTAAATTTATAAACTAAGCTTAATAATTATATCACTCACGGCTGTGGCCAGTTACATCTCTTTTACTTTAACATAATAAACCTTTTACTAGGTCCTTCATATGAAATGATTTTAATGACCTTATGGAACCTATGTTGCTACAGTGAGAATTGGTGCATGTATTAGTGGCCAATCCAGGTGTTGGAAGTGTTTGCTACCCGAAAGCCTTCGAAATCGCAAGGGTATAAGGGTCGGACGTCAGTTTCAGACGTCACTTGGAGGAGATAATCGAGGCTAAAATGAAAAGTGATCACATGAGGTATAATTTATTTTTTTACGTCGCGTGCCATCATCATCCGTGTCACATAAGAACACATTAGTGTCGCTGTTTTATATTAATCCCGTGTTCCGATGTGGTCAGGGCCGACAGCCACCTCCCGCTGCACGGCATTCGCGTTCTACGCGGGGCCGTAAAAACTAAATACGTCACGTGCAATTATTAGTTAATTAGAGTGAAGTTTATCGATCATTTTGTTGCCGAGCCAATCCGCGGGTCGGTCACGAGCCTCACGTGGCGAGTGGTGAGTGTGGTGACCCGCCACGGAAGTGGGCGTAAGTTGTACGGTACGACCGCTCTCGTTGTGTATGGCCGAGCGTTCTGTGGTGAACTGGAGCGGGTAGTTTAGTTCGTGGAAAACGGAGAATTTTTTTGAATCATTTTCTTTCTTTCTTCTTTCTTTTTCTTCTTTCTCTCTTTTTCTTCTTTCTTTCTTTTTCTTCTTTCTTTCTTTTTATTCTGTCTTTCTTGTTTGGCAACGCATCAGTGATGCCTTTGGTGTTGCTGATGTTCATGGGCAACTATAGCCACTTACCATCAGGTGGATCGTCAGCTCGTTTGCCGACTGTTTCCATAAAAAAAAGAATCAAATTGAATTTAAATCTCTGTTGGCTGAAATCGAAACATTTTTAATATATTTTTAGCATTTTTGAAATACAATGCTAGCAACGAATATAGTACTTTACTTTTCTTCGATGAAATATCGGCTGTCGATAATTTCGTCGTAACGCAAAATATTCCTGATGTTAAACAAATTGTACTAAGCATCTCGAAGGGTGTTATAAGTAGAGTAGAAGGAGAGAAGAAAAAAAAATTAAAATGTGTGCAATTCACACGTGGTAGAAGTGAAACCATCAAAATTTTTGTTTTCAATATAATGAGACGAATGTAAAATTTCACTAATCTACTTCACTCCGCTCCGCCCCGCTCCGCCCCGCCCCGCTCCGCCCCGTCCCGCTCCGCTCCGCTCCCCTACCCCTCACTCCCCTACCCTACCCCTATACAATGCCTATCTAATAATACTATCTCACTTTAGAATTTATGTGTTTATCTCTTTTTACTGGACAGTTTCGTTTCATAAAATTTCATTTCACCCCCGTACTAAAGAAGTTTTCACTTCAAAAAGAAAGTTTATTACCCGATCGACGCCGTATAGTTTTCCGCTGGCGCGTGTGACCAGAGGCTCATCATAACCGGGGGTCACGCGACTGGCAGCTTTTTCTGGCTCAGCAATTATTTAATAATAAATTACTCACCGCAATACATTTACATATCGTGCGCCGTTTGTTGAGTACAATATAAATTGTGTTTCGTTACCTTCTCACTTCTTTCTGATTAAGCGGTAAGACTCACGACGTGGCCTATGCGTTTTAATATTTTTCTCTTTGACAGATTTAAGTCAAAACGTGGACTGAATGGAAGTAATCTCGTTTGATCTAACCGCTAACGGATTGGATTCTGTCGTGCGTTAAATAATTATGATTTAATTTACGTAGGAACAAGGTTTCCGTAATTTGTTCCTATATTTTGAATTGTGTTTTGGAAGTGACACAATTTCTTTCCCAGGTGCCGTGATGTGAAATCTTTCTGATCTATATTAGGGAAGAATGTAATGTGTACAATAATTTGTCTCAATGGGCTATTTAACATTACGATGATAGGTTTTTTTATAAAGCGTTTGTCAGCTTTATAAAAAAAAACCTATCATCGTAATGTTAAATAATAGGGAAGAATGTAATGTTTACAATAATTTGTCTCAATTATTGTAAACATTACATTCTTCCCTAACATAGATCAGAAAGATGACCTATGATGAGAAGAAGTAGCGGACCTACCAGCAGGTACGGTAGCGGTCACTGTCGTCTTTGGACCTCAGTAAGGTAGCGCAGTGCACTTTGTTCAAGATAATGCCCTGTTTGAGTTCACTTTAGGACACCAAATGGTGTCATACAAAATTCTAGTTGTAAATGAATAACTACACGAAGCACACGAAAATAAAGAATAAAACGACGAATATTAATATTATTAATTGGTAGCCTTCCACAAAATAAATTCCACGCTTATTTATATGACCATCCTGGTTTAGAGCAAGCGTATTTTCCATTTACCAGTATTTCAATGGTCCAAATCCGAGTTTGCAACAAACCAGACCGTATAAAAATAATTAGAAGGGCCAAGACTGGCTGAATTTCATTTAAATTGGAAATTTATGCCTAACCTTTATCACATCGCTAAACATTTGTGCTTTAATTAGATTCATGTCCGTTTAATTAATTACTAGTTGTTTATTTTCCGGTTGATTTTGTTACAGCGTTTTCAGTTTTGGGTAAACTGGGGTACTCAATTGACAGTAGATTGTATGCGCCAAATTAATTTATGTAATAGAATAATAATATATTATTCATTAATTAAACACACACATAAATAAATAAAACTTAAATGGATACCTACATTTAGACAATTTCATTCATATTATAATTTTGTTAATTGAGTATGTATGTTACTTCTATTTGAAAATAATGTACATAAATTTTCGTGCCGCAATAAAAGCTATAAGTCAAAACATTTCGGGGCTATTAAAAATGAGATCGCGCGGACAAATCCACTTATAATCTCATATGTTGATTGGTAACAAATGGTGATTCTGGCTGACGGTTCATCGATCACCGCGACGCCCGTGATTGCATTCACATGGATAGCCTCTGCTTTTTTAACTTTTTTGACCTCGAGTTGCTTCGCAGTGGTCGAAAGAATTTATAGGTGAAAACTTCATACTAAATTTCCAAATTTTTAAAGCAATATTTTGTACCCATTTCATTAAAAGGAAATAAAGAAAGCAGTGACAGTGACAATTAATTCAATTATGAAAGGGTGAATTATGAAAGAGTTGTGGCGGAGTATCGAAGAGTTAGCTTTTACTACATACATAAAAGATAGTACAAGCTTTGTTCGGTCACATTGATTGCTCGCTTACAAGTGTAACTAAATTGTTAACCCCGACGAAAAAAGACGAGTGTTATAAGTTTGACGTGTCTCTATATCTGTGTATCTGTCTGTATATCTGTAATTCTGTCTGTGGCATCGTAGCTTCCAAACGGATGAACCGATTTTGATCTAGTTTTTTTTTTGTCAGAGAGGTGACTTAATCGAGAGTGTTCTTAGCTATGTTTTGCGTAAATAAAGCTGTGGGGGTTACTAAATTTTAATTTAGGATTATTGCACATATATGTTGTTTTTAACATTTTGAGTCAATTCTCGACCACAATTTCTAACTAATTTCTTTTTTTTTTAATGATCAATTGGACGAGTAGTCCGGGGTAAAATGCACTAACTACTACTAAACAGAAACAGCTAATTCTCTATGCCTTGAAAACGCTCATGCAACGAATGATAAAATCCACACAGTCAATAAATCCATTCCTTGCTTGAAGATGAGACGAGTTTTTATTACAGGGATCAAAAAAACTAATGTATACCTGAGGTTAGGTCAGCGAGGCCCGTAGCACCTTGTCGAACGCACTGCGAGTACGTTCTTCCTGTCTTACAAGTAGTACATTGACAAGTAAATGTGGTACGTTCAGGGATATTACAACGGTTGTGTATCTAAGTGTATTCGAAGACTGCGTCCACAACGAAGGTATTTACAGAGACAGGTAATGTATGTATCGATCGCGTGACCACCACGTGAACTACCAATGGTGGGCATTTACCCAATTATCGGCGCAACATGAAAGCTTGCCCCTTAATGCTTTAATTCTCCGAGCGATAGTCGTTAGGGCAACATTTATGGTTATTGATGTTGTTTAATTGAGTGTTCGTTTTGAACTGTTTTATGTTTTGTTAAAGTTTTAATTAAATTACTTTACAAGGAGCTCATACCGCTGTGCGCTACGGCTGGTTTAGGTAAAGTTTAGAAACTGTTTACTTCTCAAATTCAAATTCAAATTCAAAATCATTTATTCATGTAGGTATCATTGATACACTTATGCACGTCATCTTTTTTAATTTACCAGCTTTTCGGAAAGGTGCTTTGTCATGGAGGAGAAGAAAAGCCGAAAGAAACTCCTCAGCACATCTTTTAAAAATAAAATACATTGGTATATTTCTTACAAAGAAGTATCACTAGCCTGTACGGAACTGGTTGCAGATCTGGTCATTTCCATGCGTCTTTGTCATTTTGGTCAACAATGCTTTAAATTACACGAGGCCAATACAAAGTACTCTTAATGAGTACTTTCAATCATTAAATTTCTCAACATTTTTCACGTCGGAAATTAAATTTAAAAACACTGGCCTCCTGATTGTAAGCAAGGGACCTCCTTGTTAGTGACTTACCTCACTATTAACTTATCTATTGATTTATTTCTCGGTTAATTCTAGCGCTTCTGCTTGAGATTGTTATGAGTAGCATCAATATTAAAATGGGTAAATGACTCGGTGACGTCCGACAGGATGGAGCTATGGCGAGCCATGTTGGTTGTCTATTGTTCAGCACGGTGCATCGCGAGTAGCTGAGGTTGGCTCGGACTCACGCATAATAAGAACTTACCCTATTAATCTTTGTAAGCTAAAAGAAAACTCGTAATCTTTTACGATTACTTCAATATAAATAACATAAAAAGTATAACATTATTTTAACTGTTCCCGAAAATATTTTGGTTCAGTTTTCACATACAAAGATAGGTTGTGGAATGTTGCAATCGGGGAACGTCAAAGGGCTGTTTTCGGAATAGTTGGCGGCGGTTGCCCGCCGAGCGGCTCGGATGAACCGGTGCAAGTTAATGATGGAGAAATGTTTCTCAAATATCTTATGGCATGTCACCGAAAATATAGAGAATGAACTTTACTGTAATAAAAATGAAGCACAGAAGACATATATTTTAGAGAATTAGGTTGGCTACATCACAATGGTGTCTTAGAAATATTACTTAGTCACTCAGTATCAGGACTATTACTTTTCTGTCTGCCGTTTTCGTAAAAAAATAGGCACTAAGCATTATGCGCATCGTAGTCTTGCAAACAAGCTGTGTGTTAAGACAACGAATATTATGCTAAAAAACACGAGTATATAGTTATGCTTGACTACAATCTAACGTGATATGGTAAAGAGACATGCAGTCTAAGTTACTGAGCGCACTTAGTAAAACCCTATTCACTGTTTTCTTTTCTATTATTCATACTTTCTTTGAGATTCCCAAGTATGTAAGATGAACGACAATAGACCGTTGGCATATTATATTAGCGAGTGGAGCCACTCGGGCCAGCGCTGAAGTGGTGGAGAGGTCAGTTGGCTGGAACTGCTCGTTAGTTTGTAGTGGCGCCGCTCCGAGGGTCCTCCGCTCCTCTGGTGGAGAATACCTATCACACCTGTCATGTTTGTATAACGAACCACCGACCATTGTTAGTTCTTTTTATTCTCCATTATTTTTAATCGAATTGAAGTCCTTTTTTGGGATCCACCGGCTCATTTATATTCTAAAGTATTATAAAAAAATATCCAATGTCCATTTAAAAATAAACGCTGCACACATCGTGATACGCAAATACAACACCCTGAGTCCAGAGCGAGAACAAAAATTCAAACTCATCTTTCAAATTTCTACCACGCTGATAAATAATAATCGAACCCAGGACCCTTCGAACACTGGTTCGGCCATGGTTGCATTACGCCACGCGGGGCAATATGGTTTCCATTTATTCGCTGCGTTCTACATTTTGGACCAAACCCACGAACTGAACTTTGCTATGGTTGCAGCGGTTGATCCTTTTAGGGTTCCACACCCACCGAATGTTTCATTATGTACTGGTCCAAAACTATTAATGTGGTTAACTTATGTGGAAAATAATGTTTGTAATTATCGCATAAACAAAAACGTTGTTTAGACGCAAAAAATTGACTTCTTTTGCCAAAATTAATTTGAAATGTATTAGGGCGACTCAGAATACTACTATGCTGGTCCTGCGTGCGGCAGCGGACTTTTTTTATGGAAATAGCCGGCAAACGAGCTGACGATCCACCTGATGGTAAGTGGCTATCGTCGCCCATGGACACCAACAACACCAAAGGCATCACTGATGTGTTGCCGGTCAAGAAAGAGGGAAGAAAAAGAAAGGACTGGCTCTCAAGCCAAAAGCCAAAAGGGCTGGAAGCCAGTTCTATCTTTATATCTCTTTTTTCTAACTCTTGATGTTTGGTTTGTTGCCTTAGATGTTGCTAATGTCCGGACGGTGGTGGTCACCTACCACCAGGTGAATTGTTAGCTTGTTTATCGGCTATTTCCATAAAAATATATAACTTAAAGTTAACTCAACGGGTAGGTATTCACGAAAATATTTCAGCTACCTAGAATTCATAGCCAGTTTAAGGAAGACAGTAAAATAATTTCACAGACACCTCACCTGTGTGGCAACACACTGAAGGGACGCTGCCAGCACCGCGACACCGGGCCATTACCCGACAACCCGATGTCAAAGGCCGTTAAGCCGCTCGAAGGCCTCCGACGAGATGAAACGATCACTATCATCGATAACTAACTATCCGGCGAGTGTTGCACGCCAGTTTGGTCGCTGCTTGATCACGTCAATTTCTGGGAGCGATCAGGTTGGTTCTACCGTAATTGTGACGCAAGTTTACTCAAAGCTAGTTGTTGCTCAAATCGTGTTTTCAGAGCCAGGATGTTTTAATGAACAAATGTTTTTTAACTTCTTTTTAGATGTACTATTCGTCCAATTTTTTTCTACTAGTATGACTAAGGTAGGTATTGTTTTGCAAAGGTGACGATTCTACTCAATTTATACGGAACTTTTTCTGATTTGAAGCAGTAGGGTAGCTGACTGTCGGTCAATAATATTATAAGATTATATAATTCCAGATTTAATCATTATTATTTGGTTTTATCCAAATCTGTATAAATGAGGGTTTGAGGTAAACAATGTTTAAGGTTATCACCGACAATAAACGATGCAGTGATCTATCATGTTTTATAAAATTTATTCTAATATTTATGTATTTCAATGAGAAATATGTTAAATTGTATAATTAGCCCAGTTACAGTTACGGAAACATAATTCAGAGTGCGAATTTCACATGACACGTGTACCCTGATTTTTGTTTAAGAAAGAGGTGTTCTGCTCAATCATGAGTAATGCAAATGTTCGGATGGTCAATACCATTTATTTCTATTCAAATTTTGGAACGAAGTTCCTTTTCGCGCGTTGCGAATGGGGGCTAGGCGGAAAATTTGGTAACGAAAAGTGGTAACGACACTTTTTGCCGGTAAAGAAAAGTTGTAACGACACTTTTTGCCGGTAACGAAAAGTTGTAACGACACTTTTTGCCGTCGCAGTTTTTTTTTACGTAGAAAGCAAGCCAGAGTACTAATACCTTAGATTTGTTTTGGCACACTTGCTGCATGTTTTTGCTATCCTAGTACTGACTGCAAGGAACTTCCTTCCATCCGGGTGTCGCTTTTAGTAAAATGACATGAAGGACACAGAAAAAAACGTGTGTGTATACTTATGTACACACGTAAGAAGTTATACTTATTTCTTAATTATCCCTCTCGCTCGCACCCACGACCCGTGCTAGCAATCCAAAACAACTCCAGCGAATGCTGTGCACCTAGTATCACGAACTTTCATCCTGTCGTTTTTTGGCTGTCGTATCGTAAAAAATTTACACTCATATTTTTTTGCAAACGCCCCATAAAAAGTGTAACTTCAAAAGTTAAAAGTAGTCAAATAATGTGACATCATATTATTATCTTAATTTTTAGTAACGTTCAAAATTTTGCAAGTGCTTTCACACAATTTGACTATATTGGTAGAGCAATGGAAATGTAATGATATGGTAATGATATTTTGGATCAATATTGTTTTTTCGGTATTGGTTGTATGAATAATATTGTGGTGGACTACAAATTAAATAAACCGCTAAACTGGTCATCAAACATTGATGTAGTGAAGGTTGTGGTTGAAACATAATTGACAGTATTGACACTTCATAATTATGTATTTATTTATTTATTTATTTATTAATATTAATTATGTGAGTGATAAATATAAAAAAATAAAGTTTCAACAACATGCCAATCATTGTAATAATAATTTATTACAGTAGGTAATCTCAAAGCTCCCCCATTTGTCTATCGTAGACGAGACGTTTAACTTGCAAACTTAAGTTTTCTCTGATTTTAATTAATTTTATTTGGCGGAATGAAGTTGTATTATAAATCGTTGTGGTTCAACAAATTTAATTAAACGATTCATATTTTGGGATGTTGGAAAACTTGTTTAATTTAAATCAAAATTAACTTTTACGAGGAAGTTGGGACCTTGAAGTTATGTAGCTTGACTCTTAAACTTAGCTCCTTCGAAACAACAATCTGTTCACCCTGAAAGGTGAAAACTGTGGTTGTTCCAAATATTTAGGATTTTCACCCCTTGCTTTGTTAAAATTTGAATAAAGGTTGCTTTTAACGCAAGAAGATGCAGTTAAAAAACGGATAAGAGCTTATATTATCATATTGATCTTGATGTGCTAATAAAACGTTTAGCCTTATTCTAATAAATTTAAATATAAATTAGGTTCGACCAAAAATTATTTAAGCGACTACGAGTATCTACTTACGTTGCAAACATTAATTTTTCCCGGAAAATTTGTCCAAAATAAGATAACCAAGCCTCCCTCATGATTAAGTTCGCGTTATGAATACAAACGGCGGCATTACGCGCGCGCTATAAACTACGCGATGGTCAATTAGATCCCACTAGGATTTCCTTTTACTACTTGCTCATTTTTAAGCATATTAATAGAGCTGCTCATTTCTTCTTCATAACCAGCTGTGAAGTGCACGCAGATAATTTCAACGGACATAAAAAATGTAGACAGGATATCATATTTTGTTAAAAATAATTACAAACGTTACACACTCATATTTCCACACTAGGATAACCTGTATCGTGACTCGTGGGTACCATGGACAATACGCAGCGACAACAACATACACAACTTAGAATCGCTGGGAATCGAGCCTAAGTAGTTGGTCAGCTGTTACCCTTTTTTTGGTGCGATTAAGATATACCTGAGGTTTAGGACATTGAAAAGCAACTATTCCTCCCGGACGAAAGTTTTTCCTCAACTTTGCTTCAAACGAGATAAACGCACGGCGCACGGCGCGGGCGCGGCGGGCGCGGCGCGTCATGAATGTAAGCAGCAGAATTACAAGCGAGCGCAATGTACTCGTATGACGCGAGCGAACCAACATTTCGCTCGGGTTTATTGATATCTTCGAACAATTGACTACTAAATAACAATGACTTTATTACGTTATACAATGCAAAATACACTTCTATATTATTCAGTTTAATTCAAATCAAATTTTATTCTGAATTGGTTTGGTTTACAAAAACTCTTTGAAAGTCATGCAAGCTACGCTAAGCACTAAACTAAGTAAAAGTTATTTCCCTTTTTAATATTTCCCTTTTTACGACTTTTAGAAACTTGTAATTAGCAACATTTGGTACTCGTAAAACTATAGTCAACGTCAAAGAACCGAAAAATATTAAAAATCATGTTAACATAGTACCTAACACATTGTAACACCCCGCTTGTTGATGACGCTAAAAATGTAAAGTTAGTGACTGAAATCCATGTGGAGTCAAGTTGCCTGACAAATTTGTCCGTAACGGGATAACCAAGCCGCACAATGCAGCGCGTCATGAATATAAACAGCGGAATTAAGAGCGAGCGAGCGGTATGACGTACAGCGGAACAGCTAATTTCATTCCACTCACTAAATTTACTGCAAGCCCCTGGCCTGTTTTTGTTCCAGCGTTAATGTTCCCGAAAAATCTTAGATTTAATTTAAAATGGTTTTTGTGAGGTCACAGCTCCCATCATACTTGTGGAAGTTTTGTGTTTCTGTTTTTAATCTTACTACTTTGAACAATTTTTATCAGAGATGTGATCCGTAGCAAACAAGACGTCCCAATGAAGAGAAGGAGAAAGTAGGAAGTGCTGAAAATTTTATTTTATTACTTCGTCTCCTCTTTAAAAGACACCTTTCCGAAATGGTGGTAGAATCAAAAGATTACACGTTTATATTAAGTTAATAGTTACATGTGAATTATTTAAGTTAGGATCTTGAAGTCTTCAGTAGTAAAACATGTTTCAAATAATGTCGCTGTTCATTTAGCCAAACAGTTGGTATATGTTTACGGGTTTGGCTGCCAATTTTAATCTTTGACAGTGTCAACTCGTCACTAAAGTGTTGAAAGTCGTGAAAATAACTTTAAATTTAATACAGTATCAGCACCGAAAAAATAAATCTGGTCCAAATATAAATTGAGCATCAATTATGCATAATTGGTTGAAATCGGATTGGCTGCAGTTTGCGAAAAGTTATTTAAGTTTACCAAAGGCGTTCATAAGATCAAGTACCTATATTAATACTTTTTAATTTTTTTATTTATTAGTTTGCAATTGAATGCCGGGACTTGTAAGTGATCGTTTCGATTCGTTCAGCGCAGATTGTCGCATGCATATAGCTGACAGGGAGTGATCGATGGGTGAACTTTGATATCGGTACGATTTAGTACGATTCCACGATACTTGCTTGAATAGTTAGAACATAAAATAAACGAGGTCACGTATGCAGTATTTTCGCCTGTACCGCTCATAGCCTAGTGTTTGTATGTACAGTAAGTCAAGTCACGGTGAGAAGTTTAGTCGATAAACTTACAACCATGCAGTCTTTTGTGCGTGGTACTTGGCCAGTTTTTTTACATTTTGTAGAACCAATTCTTAACATTTGGTTTTCTTTGGATATAAAAGTAAATTATTGATAGTGAACCAATGTGAGACATGACACAGAGCACTGTTTTATTTACATCATCACAATTATTGGAACGAAGGTCCTTATCGCGCGTTGCGAAAGGGGGCTGGCGGAAAATTTGGTAACGACACTTTTTGCCGGTAACGATACTTTTTGCCGTCGTAGTTTTTTTTACATAGAAAGCAAGCCAGAGTACTAGGATAGCAAAAACAAGCAAGCGAGTGTGCCAAAACAAATCTAAGCCTTGCTGCATGTTTTTGCTATCCTAGTACTGACTGCAAAGAACTTCGTTCCATCCGGGTGTCCCTTGACATCTCTCAAGTTTTTTTTTAATTCTTATTGTTCTTAAATATTAATGATTTATTAACTGCAAAACAGTACAATATCCATTGATTTTTACAGGTACCATCAGTTGTTTTCATTCATGACGTCTGTGTAGCCCACGTGGAGCCAATACAGCGATAAAAATATATAAGAGATACAGCCGTCAAAGTTGACACGTGTGGGTTTTTTGCATTGAGGTTATGGGAGATAATGAGAGATATAATGAAATTGAAGAGCTTTTTTGTTGGTTTGTTAAACTCTAGAACTGCCAATGAGATTTTCGGAAAAAACTTGATATGTGTGATAGCTACAGACATGTATACCTAAAGGTGATAGCCATATTCATGAGGAAGTCCATTGGTTATATTATTACCGTCAAGAACCAGTTCCAGAAGTATGGGTATTAAGACTTAGATACCAGAAGCGAAACGAGAATGGGTTAACAGTAACTAGTATGTATTACAATAAATCCATTGTCAATATGACCTTAAAACAATTTTTGTAAAGTAATATTTGTTTAGTTCTTCATTGAGCATGGACGGTTTGGGAGTTCCTAGTCTGAACAGCGAATGAGTGAGTCTTTTAGAGCTAACAAAAGTGAATGAAATAGGGCGAATACGATTTATCTGGCGGCGCGCCTCCAACCCTTTCAATATTCTGATCATCGCATCAGCTTTGCTCTAATTCGATTAAAGTTCAAAGAGAGGGAAGTCGATGTCGCAATTTGTTCCACAAATGAAATCCAACCGTGAGACAAAGAAGATGGATTAACGCGAAAACGTCCAAGTAATTGTGAAAAATGCGAATCTTTCCCCTGGAAAAATAAAGATTTCAACTTAGCCCGGACGTTCAAATCCAATAAATTGAAACTTACACTTTAACCCTTTAGACATTAAATTAAATTTCCATCGGTATTGAACAAGCGCGACCGTAGTATAGCATCGAGGACGGGTCTTAAATATTTTCGTTGAAGCGCGTTTGTTACTAAATCCGGTCGAATTATATCCCGCAGGAATAAATTATGAGGGCGGCCATTCTCTCTACAGTACGGCTAAACTTTAATTAAGCTGCATTTCGACAGAAACGGGTGCCTTTCAAACATTTAGAGCCAACTCGGCGGAGTGATGCCCAACTTTATATTGGGACCTGCTCCCGAATTCTAGACACGGCGCGTTCGTGCAAAAATGCACGAGGTCGCCTGTTGTTTGCGAAAATGACTTCATTTTTCCACGTAATGTTCTGTAAGTATTCGAAAAACTATTCGTTTTTGTACGTGAACGTAGTTTCTGTAATTTTCAACGTTCATACATATTTACACGACACTCTCTGGAATTTTAGTGGTGTTCCAACAACATCGTCTTAAATGAGCCTTGTAGGTAAATTAGCATTTGCTTTTAATAAAGATATTGAAGTGTTGAATTTCTGTTGTGTTTCTTATCCAAGCACATATACTCACTGGAGTATATGTGCTTGGATAAGAATGTACTGACATTCTGATAATAGTCATCGACTGGAATAGTTAGCGAGGTTCTATTTGGTCATAAGAACACACTCAGGGTTCTCGGAATATTAACATGCAAAACATACAAGGCGTCTCTTGCCTGCTTACACTAAATCATCAAACCGCTTTTTAAATATTAACATGAGCAGAGTTGTAAGGTTAGATGTGTATGGAGGCTGAGTCTAATTACATCTTTTCCTATCTTTTCAATTTTTCTTTATTGGTGTTCCATATTCTCGGACTAGTCTATCTAAGTTTTATTTTTAAAAGATGTGCTGAGGAGTTTCTTTACGGCTTTTCTTCTCCTCCATGACAAAGCACCATTGCGAAAAGCTGGTAAATTAAAAAAATGACGTGCATAAGTGTATCAGTGATACCTACATGAATAAAAGATTATTTCATTTCATTTCAAATAAGTATTTCTGATGGTCTCTACTATAAGCGACGGCACAAGAATCCAACCAACATAAAATAACGTTCAGAAATATTGTTTTAAGGAACTGTACACAATCTTGTTGTACCCTAAACTATTTCACAGTGAAAAGCTCGCGTGTCAGCAACCACTGTAGGCCACCGCCTACCGTAGGGCTGTAATTGTTTCGCTGTTTGAACTAATTGGTGGAATTATCACTTTATCTACTAATAATACAATTGAAACATACTTAACATACTGTCGAACCGGTAGTACAAACCTACATGAACATAATTATGTCGATGCACATAACGTGTTCCAACAGAATTTAGAAGTTAGAATTTAGAAATATAATCCGCGGTGGAGCAGATGTATAGTATAAGTATACTCTGGCTGTGACACGGTCAAGGGAACCAATTATAAAGTATTTCCACATCAGTTCATTATGGCCGACGCAGGTCAGAAATATTTTAAAATGTATATCTAAATATATTCTCTTAAAATTTATTTTGGTACTCGATAAATAAACAGATCATTAGTAAAGTACATTATTAACAATATAGACTATCTATATAAGTATCTTCACCACAACCATTAAATATTACAGCTTCATACCCATCCTAATCTGCACACGAAAATTGAACTAACAAAAAATATGTAACCATTATGGTACTCGCACACATGTTACAGTTCTCAAAACATCCTTATTTTCGTGTTTTTATTTGTCGCAAATTCAGTCCATCAACGTCGTTCCTTTTCATCCAACAGAAACTAATTTCATATCAAATGGACAAATAAAGGGGAGCCGAACGCTAGCTGAACAATACAAGATTATTATGACGCTTATAAAATATTATTTTCATACTAAAGTACCATAAGAGGGTCTTGAGTCAGCCTGGCAGCAGCCTCGGAGACCAACAGAATTTAAGCTACAAGATTACAATCTTACGCTTATCTTACCTGCAGTCTAAAGAAGACCTTAACACATGGGCGCAAGGTGCAGGTGGCAGCAATAAGATGTTGGTTGAAGTTGTACATTTGGCAGCCTCCCAGCCGAGATTCGGGATGTTGGGAAGACAAATCGGGAGAAAACAGATTCGCACCGCCATTGCACACGACGGTGCCTTCGTGGAAATATTGCCTTTTTTCCGATACCTAAATGAATTTATATTTGACCAGGGAAGATAGTTTTTACGGGAGTCAGCTAGTACTAGCAAATAATGACTTCACGTGCTTATGTAATACATTCTGTGAAATAGTAAGATTTTTAATTTCCCATGTAAATAGGTATTTTCCAATTCTGCTTACGCATTGAACAACGCATGACGTGTTACAGCATTTCAAAATTTACTATCTACACCTTTACAGAATTCGCTGCGGAGAAAATGATTATCATGTGGCGTAAACGATATTGGGGTTGAATAGCTAAACAGTTGTCATGTTCATCTGGGATTTTTTCAAATCACATCCGAGCTACATCGGAAAATTGAAAAATACTCCATATCTCTGAGGGACGTGTGAAGAAATAGTGTAATACGAGTATCTCATTTAATATTCACAACGGCACTTCACTTTATTGGAATGCTGGCTTATAAAAATAAAAATATGGTCCTTCGAGCCGGATGCAAAATATTGTGTATGCAGGATTGTGGTGTAGGGCCCCAGCTGTGTGAAAGTAATGCTTATTTTACAGAAAAATGGAAAATGTTTTATCAATAAAAGCCACATGTACATTTATTTTCTTTATTAGTATCTGTTAAACAAACGGGTGCTTAGTTTTACGTGGTGGTACCTTTTAACTACTTTCAGTGCAGGCTGAATATACTCTGTGTTTGATGCATGATCGCATGCCACCCACCCTGTGATCAATCAATGTGTCAAATTAATCTTAAAAACCTATCTCAGATATTCCAATACAAATGTGAATATTGTAATTAAAATTGTGAACAACCTACCGAATTAAAAGTAAAAATGCATCAGCTATGGATTGACAGGGATGATAGATAATGACTGGTGCCATATTATACGAGCACAAGTCAAGTTGTACAAAACGTCTGCCAGCTACCTAAACTCACACGAGCACGAATTTTGTCGCACTTGCTGCTATTGGATCAATATTTTTAATAACACACCATGTTCGTAGCAAGCTAGAAATAAAGTAATTTCACGATTCAACACGCAAGGCCACCTTATCATCTACGAGTATCTGTTACAGACGTGTTAAGGTTCAATTTTGTATTCATAAGTGTTGTTTAGTGAGCGCAATCAAATAATTTCAAGATTGATACCGCAATCGTGATAATAATATGCAAGGTAGGCAATGTTCGCTCGCGTAGCGTGCTACGCTGCTACGAATCCGCTACGAATCCACTACGAATCCGCTACGGGAAAGTCGTCGTTTGTTTATTTATTTATTTATTTTGAATTTATTGATCAAACTCAATTTAGTTAAACCACAGTTTAAACGTAAAATAGCCGACAAGCGAGCAAAAAATATAAAGTGACGACAAGAACAGTAAACAAAGGAAACACTGGCTCTCAAGGCATAGACAAGAACAATTACCATAGAATAACTCACATGATGGAAACTGGGTAAATAGCATATAAGCATTCTTAACTATCAAAGCCGATGCATACAAAGCAGTTAATCTGAAAACTCCTACCGATAGCCGGTAGGGTAATGAAAAAACGATGTTTAGCAAGAGTTGGAGGTAAATTAGTTCGGTGATGGATTTGCTTCTCGCATTCGATTGAAACAAACTGAACTCTAAGGTCCTTCAAACAATTAAGAAAGGCTCGCTCGTGCTGCTCTTCGCATTAATGTTGACAAATTTGCTATCAACCGGTTTTTATCGAAGGGAAAAAATAATTTTGTAGGTAAGTGAAAATAATAATCAAATGCTCTAGCAGTAGCTACTGCTAGATCATTGGATTATTATTTGATGTTATATTTAGTGAGACGTGATAGTTTCCATTGTTTTTTTAACTGTTACAGCATTTAGAACAATTTAGTTAGGGTAAACTCAGTATCAAACTGGCCACTAGTCAATGATTAATTAAGTCATTCAAAGCATTATGCTAAGTTCATATCTTACATTATGCAAGGATAGCTATTATCTTTACGTTTTTGTTATAGACCAATATACGAGTTTGATAAACATATGCAAAAAATAATTTATTAAAAAAAACTACACGGTTTTACCAGTAACTGGCCACCCCACAGTAGTAAAAAGTTTTTTTTAACAAACAGAAAGTAGTCTTCATCACTAATATCTACTGGAAAAAATTGTAAAATAAGTTCTTATATTAAGAAACTAAATATAAAAGTGGCCAGTTACTAAACCTGGCTGGTCTCATCTCATTTCATCCTATATTCAATCGCCCGATAGTATCCAATGCGCTGTCGTCCCCGCGAGCACCGAAAGCGCCGCGCAAGTATGACGCGGTATAAAAGCTATCAGAACTAATTGTGTGCCAACAAAAAGAGAATTTGGAAGCACAGATCGCCGATAAGGGCCCATTATCGTAAACTTGGAGTGTTCCCAACTTTGTGCACACGGCCCTATATTTAACAAGTTCTAACGAGTTCCCTTTTATTTTACTTTCGCGTGCAGGTATTTAGCGATTGCCTCGTAAATTCCAAATAAGGATCTCGGTAAACGTAGACACTTGTGACGTTCAATTTTCGCAACTACTTTGTATCTGCCTTATTTTAAAATTACAAGAACGATAAAGACAGTTTAAGTTTGTTTCCTAAATAGGACTCATCATAAAAAACTAAATATAATGATCTCAACTTATAGGCGATAGTTTTCCTTTAATTTAACAATTAAAGTTTAACTTAAAGTTTCTTTCGGATAAAAAGCGTTCACTTTATACAATACCTGCCTCTCGCCAGAAGCATTATACGCCCCAGGCATTATACGTTGTAACAGATACGTCTTAGTATTAGTAGTAAAAATATTAATTACTATTTTCATTAATACAAACTTCTTCCTATACCACGAGAAAATATCAATTTACTGTAATAAAAAGTATTTAATGAATAAATCCAGATTGTAAACTATCCGTGTGACAAATAACATCAAAATCTGTTCAGTAGTACTTCCAAGAAGGAGGTAAAAAATTCACCCATCCTAAATAATTCTCACGTTTATATTAGCGGAACTAGTAGGATTAGTGCTATAGTTTATTTTACTTTATTGCGTGTGTAGTCGCTAAGTGGTATTCACTTGCCTAGTGTGTGGAGTTCTTAATGCATTAAAAGTCGCTTGAGATCCTGAAGCTAATGAATTGTGCATTTTTGTTTAATCAAAAACAAAAGAGTTATCGTTATATTTTTTAATACTACACGTTGATCAAATCGCTAGTGTTCCTGAAAATCCCGTTGGCGACGGGGAATGCCCCGTCCCGTCCCCGTTCATGCATTGGGCTTAAACATAGTCTTCCATTTTATCTTTCCGGTAACATGTCGGAGATGATTTTGGTGTTACTGTTAACCGATTTCGTGTGCATTTGAATTGGTTCGTCTGTTTCAGACAAACTGCAATTTGCATAAAATTTATACAAATGTATATCCTTTAGATATAATTCTGCCAACATAATTTTATTAGTACAAATGTGTCGTTCACCACCAGAGGGTTGACTATGGTAATATTTCTGGATCTCGCACGTGAATCCAGCGTGTTAATATTGTAAACGTATTCACTAAAGAAGCGCTATGGAGCAGTAAAATGTTGAACGTGACTGTTACAAGAATTGTCGTTTGCAGAAACTCGTTATTTAAATTGCACTTGCAAGAATTTATTTACTCTAAAGAGTTTAAGGCTCTGTTGGGTGTTTATGGGTTCGATTCTTGAGTCTTGGGTGTGACGACGTGGCGAGGCTAATAAAATACGAGTATTATGGAAACTGGTCTATGGTAGTTGTAAACTATCAGCTGTATCAACATTATTAGTTACTAATCACAGTTTTCTATCATGAAACATATCACTTAACATATTGTGTCAATTGTATGATAATAGTACATTATGATACAAGTGTGGTATGTTGGTCATTACACTCGAGGTGATATTGCACAGCGTGAGCCGAAGGCGAGTGCTGCAAGAAAACCGACAGTGTAATGACCAAACCTCACGTGTGTCATACGACGTTTTTCAACACACTTACGAGTAAAAAAACAAATTTCGTAGTCAAATAAACAATGCTCACAGACCAGACGGAAATTTTGTTAAAAATGGCGCGCTCCGCGCTGATTTTTTTTTCTGCGTGCGCATAGCTAACACGCCGCTGGAGCGTAGGCACGAAAAATTACGCTAAACAGCCAAAACGCGAAATGTAAAAAAATCTAATATTTATGTATTTAATTTAATTAGTATTTAATTAGTTTACGTTGAATTATTAATTAAAGTATTCAAGGTGGTACACTTCTTTTTTTTTACAAAAATAGTGTTATTTTTAGTCTTATATCGTACCTTGAATATGATAAATTTTCAACAAATTATTTACTTTAATTAATAATTCAACGTGGAACTAATTCATAAATACATAAATATTAGATTTTTTTACATTTTGCGTTTTGGCTGTTTAGCGTTATTGTTCGTGCCTACCCGCGCGCAGAAAATTTTATTTAACAAACTTTGGTCTGTGAGCATTGTTTGAGTACGAATAAGTGATTTTTTGTTTTTTACTCGTAAGTGTGTTGAAAAACGTCATATGACACACGTGAGGTTTGGTCATTACACTCTCGGTTTTCTTGCAGCACTCGCCTTCGGCTCGCGCTGTGCAATATCACCTCGAGTCTAATGACCAACATACCACACTTGTATCATAATGTACTATTATGTAGTCTGTACTTTTCTCTCTTAAGTATTTCAAAATAACAAAGTCCACAGATCCGTGATTCCGTCGTACTTAGATCCTGTGCTGTTTTACTTTACACTTTCTCTTGTTTCGCTTCAGTTCTAGTCTCCACTCTTTACGTGTTGTCTATCACTACTGGCTTACTAGATAATAAACTTGTTGCTTTCATGACGACCATGTAGCTTAGTTTGTAGCAACCCTGCCTGCGAAGCGATGGGTCTCGGGTTCGTTTCCAGGCTTGGGCAGATATTTATGTGACAGGTAAATATTTGTACTCGGGTCATGGGTGTTATTGTGATGTGTTATATATGTATTGTGTCGTCCGTGCCACCCGCGACACAGGTAAAATACATTTATTTATTATATTACAAATAAATTTAATTATTTATTTGTCTATTTATTTACTTCTTGGAATATCTTAATTTAACTACCTCACAAAGTGTAATAATTGATATGTCTGAAAATTTTGATGCAAATGTAAACTAAAACCGTTGTGAGATGACGCGATGAGTTAAAGGTTTTATAGTCAACTGTTCTGCTGATTCGCGATATGTAGGCCGCGCATGAAGCGCAGTATAAGTATCTAATTAATTTGTAGCTCCAGCGTTTTCAGAAAACTGAACATTTACGTCAAAGGAAAACGCGATGAGTATATTTATGCAAATGTACAAGAATATAAGTTACTCTGCAAATACAGAATAACGTTTCAGTATTTAATGCACGTTCTGAAAACATTTCATGTGGTATGGGAATGAGCAGAGCATGATTTTTCAACATCTATACCTAATATTGCTGGATTGACAAATCGTTAAATGAAACCTTTAGGCATGTGGGACGAATGTGAGGTCATAAAAGGCGCTAACAACAAGCAATATTTTAAAAAAAAGTCGGTAAAGTCGGTTTACGGACGGTAGTTTAACGTGACAACGTCATGACAAAACATTGATGAAATGATTGCATACTTTTATAGATAAAATTGAGCGCTTCGGCCGATCGTAGCCGATCGTGCCTCTCTATCGCTTGTTCCACGCTCTCGCTCACGCGGAACGGGGGGGAAATGAGTCATGTTTTTTCGTGCGTGCGCCCGGCGTTCATCGTTTTAATAGACGTTATCACGTCAAAATTGATGTAGTCTTTCACATAATGTTTAATAGTGACTAGCTGTTACCTCAAGCAGCAGCGTATGCTCACGCAGAAGTATTTTGATTATAATTTTAACTATTTTCAAGATTTTCATAATATCCGCAAAATTGTGAATGAATGTACCTATTTGCTTTTTATTTAAGCTCTCATGATATATTATATTAAGAATAAATTATTGCTTAGGTCCTTATCATGGCTATATAAGGCACGCTCCTTATATGTAAAACAATAACACTAGGCTATTGAAAAACTTAATAATAAAATTGAGAAAGAATAATTATAAAACACAATTATTTCATTGTAAACTAAAATCTTGGCATTGTTGTCAAACAATAGGCAGCGCATATTAAAATATTTTATTCAAATTAATGACTGTCCCTTTATTACTTTTTCCACCTTTTAGTATTTTTATTGAAGTCGGTTCATTTTCGTCATAATTTAAGATACCTCTCGCAAAATCATCAGTTTATTCTTCTGTTAAGTGTCTCAATGCTACATGTTGTCAGAATGATAAGTGATAGCGATTTCCAAACATATTCAAATTGCTCAAATTGATCTTGGAGCTGTCGCGAGTCGCGGGCGCGGTGGCGGCAGTGGCGCTCGCTCCCGCCGGCTGTATTTCAACGTCCTAGAAAGTGTTATGTTTAGGGCTGTGCTAGCTCGACAAGGGATTTTTACTACAAATAGTCGCCTTTTGTGTAATGAGGAATACAAACGAGCAGTGCTATCATCCACTGCCACCTGTGGACATCTGTCACAGACCTCGAATATTCGTCACTGTAAGCAGTCTTGTCTTAATTTGATAAGTTGAATTTATAAAAAATACTTGCATATAATAGCAATACGGAATCTGCGGAGGGACTTGAATCATATCACGAAGTAAGTTTCTTTTATGAAATAAGTTTTTCCGAAAGACGCTGAGGGTAAAATGACTTAATTCAAATGCACTTTTAATTTCTTGTTTATAAACAGCCGAAAAACTAGCAGTGTGGTGGTGGTAAGGTCGGTGTCAAAATAAAATTAAAATGTGTGCAATTCACACGTAGTAGAAGTGAAACCTTCAAAATTTTTGTTTCCAAGATAATGAGACGAATGTAAAATTTCGGGAAGATGATAAATGTAGGTTTCACTACTCCACTCCACTCCGCTCCGCCCCGCCCCGCTCTGCTCCGCCCCGCTCCGCCCCGCTCCGCCCGCTCCGCTCCGCTCCGCTCCGCTCCGCTCCCCTACCCCTCACTCCCCTACCCTACCCTTGTACAATGCTTCCTATCTCACTTTAGAATTTATGTTTGTCTCTTTTTACTGGACAGTTTCGTTTCATAAAATTTCAAGTCACCCCCGTACTAAAGAAGTTTTCACTTCAAAAGTATCTTTTTCGTGCACGCAAGCGAACACTGCATTATTATTATTATTATTTTCTCTATTAATATCTTAAAATTTCTAACAATATAAATAAAAAGACTATTCTTACAACCCTATCAAAGTTCCAAGCCATATGCTGCGACTTGCGACTCCGCCGTTCATTTTTATTTATTTTGCAGGTGCCATGAAATCGGACGGACGTAATAAACGTATCGATAAACACTATAATATAAACAATATAGAAAATGCCGGTTCAAAATTTTCACACTGAAGGAATATGCCCATGTGATCGAACCAATTTCAGTTTGTACCAACCTTTAACATTCTACTCTGGAATACCTGGAAAACAGTAATGAACACAAAATAAAATATGACTTGGATTATTATCTTCTATTGTCATAGTGCTTGTTCACACTGAACTCGCGGGCGCGGGCGCGGGCGCGGGCGCGGGCGCGGGCGCGGGCGCGGTCGCGAAATATCAAACATGAGCTACTATGAAAGTGTTCAAACCAAAACGCACGCGCGGTGTATGTAGCGTTAGTCACAGCACTTCGCTACTACGATCGTGATACGCAGGGATCGGTAGTACTCTACAAAGTGAACTTTAGCTTGTATATTAACATTACCCTCCCAGGACGTCCATGTTCAACCTTCACCTACAACAGCTAACGATCCAGCTATTACAAACAACATAGACTTAAAAGAGAACGTTAGTCTCTGGTTCTTACGCCAGCCAAGGATAGAAGTGGTCTCTTGGCTGAAAATATTAACTGGAATCCTTCTCCCCAAAATATACTTCGTAGCTCCTACTTTCTGAACCTCACGTAAGCGATTAAAATTATTTTTACTTTATCAAACTCATTTGATACCGTTGGATTTTTTAGACCCGATGCTTGAATATGAAATGAAGTAAGACTTCATTTTTTGTATCAACGAGTGGGTTTAAAAGTAAAACACGAACAATTATAAACAATCGCCACGACAAAGTCGAATATAGTTGTATCGTAAATTCTGGTTTTATGTTTCATGCAAGACTTTATGTTACAGCACCAGAGTAAATTACAGGTTCGTATAAAACACTATAATTTATACAGAGCCACTAGTTCTTGTCTGGAATTGAATCGCACTTAATTCCGAAACTATTATTCGAGTGATACAATCTCTATAATTTATAGTGACTTTTACATGTTAACGGCGTCATAAATAATGCTACTTAGGGGTCACGTTACCGACTCCAAGGTTCGGGGAGCCATAACTGTTAAAAATTATTCACACGAATTTATAGTTTATAGTTTAATAGTTAGAACCTATAATGGCGTATATCTGATAGTATTGTATCTCCTTATATTGCGTTAAGTAATTGGGTCACGCCTCATTACATATTTTTACAATGTAACCACGGTTGCTTTGGGATTTGTTTTACTTGTTATTTTTAATGAATTGCCTTCCTTGGCGACTGGCGTGATGACTGAAGTTACCCGACAATAGTCAAGACAAGTAAAATTCGTATTTGAATAATGTTATTGTCATAAATCGTATTTGTTATAATAAATCGAAATAAAGGTAAACCTTTAGTTTTTTACTTTGACTAAATGCAAACAATGAAGTCATTATTGAAAAAGCTTCTAATAAAACTTAATAACTGTAAACAATAACGATGGTGACCTCATGAGCAGAGCACTGAAGTAGCCATGCAATTTCCCACGTTGCAAGTCACGTGTTAAAATTTCTTCCATCCCCGACATTGTACATTTTTGTATTATCGTCCTACGCGACCCATTGGGCTATGAACGGTTCAATTCCCACACGACAGAAATAAAGTTGAACTCATTGGCCAAAAGGGTCAGGTGTTAACGTATTTTATTCATAATATTATTTAAAGGGGTGTGATACCCGTGTGAATAATAACATATGGTTAAACGTAACGAGTTTAATATGCCGCTAATTTAATTAAGCAGATGAAACAAGTTTCAACATACGATCTGATGATTATGAGTGCAGAACGACATCAAGTAATCGTTTATTGGCTTCACTTGCAACTACAAAACTAACTAACAAACAATGTAAAAAAATCATGGAAGTGAATTTTAACCTACTTTTAATAGTGTCGTATGCGTAACGAAATTTTCCATGTATATGTAATTTGGATGACAATACAATACTTGATTTGGTATCTGGAAGCTGATCTGATGGAGTCAAGACCTGAAAAGTGGATCTCGTCAACGATGACTAATGATTTCATTGCAGATTCTGTAGTACGTACTAGTGCATTGTGGCTATAAGCAAACGATGGTCTAATATCGATCAAAATTCCATTTAATATAATATTTAACACCTAATTCTGGAAGGCACATAAGAAGTTTTCGGGTAGAACTAAGCGAAGGGTCGAAGGGTCAGCCTGTGTTAACACTAACACCTTAACCAACACTTAGCGGCTACACACAAGCTCACGATATGACCGCCACAACGTCACCGGCGGTCACCGCAACCGTCGGTTCAAGTCATTGGCAGTGATCCCTATATTAATCCTCAAATCCTTGCCTCTATTAGAACAAATTAATGTAAACTTTATATCTAAATAGTCGTATGTAAAAAACATATGGACGATACGAGCAAATTAAAGCGAGGGTGAACTTAACGCGGGGCGATCACGCGAGAGGTGAAACGGGGTCGTATTTGAAATTTTAAACTAAAAAACGATACCCGCGTGATGCGCAAGTGGCTTTTTTCTGCTGCTTGTATGATTAAGCATAATCCGCATGTCTATCGTGGTCTATAGATCAGCGATAAGTTTCGGTTTTTCAGTACACAACGGCCAATTTTCTGAGCTTCCATAGATCTGTTTGAGGTCATCAAGATGATAGTTCTCTTGCTAGACAAATTCACCCATCTTTATGAATATTATAAGGAAAGTATAATTTTGTCTATAAGTGATAGACAAACCGGTGATATTTTATTTTCTTGCTTAAAATAAATTAGCACAATTATGAGAATTAGACACCTGTATTCGGAACGCAAGTTCTACAAACAGAGGGTATGAGGAACCTCAAATAGCACCGGGTTCCTCGTTAACCACAAAGCTCATAAATAAACATAGAGACGGAACAAAGTTAAACGGAACCTCGCTCGACGAACTCGATTATGTTTTGAAGAAGCTATTAAGCGAAAATCGTGTATTAATGAGTTTTCCATTGCACTTCTTTGATATGTTTTTTGTTAACTTTTAACTAGATGTAAGAACCTTAACAACCGGCATTAACCCTTAAGATTGAGCTGAACTGAAGCGCGATCAGGAATTTACTTCTCAAGTTAAACTTTTCTTGAGCTGGGCTGAGAGTTGGGTGTCTGACTGTCTGGTCCGACTACATTGTTTTATTTCCCTCGCTCACGATAACTCCGAACAGTAATTCTTGTTAGTAAATAAAATCTTACGATGGAATTAAGGTCGCGTCTAAATTACCGCGGATCTACTTGGTAATACTACTGTCATATAGTTCGATTTTCATTTCGTTACCAGAGATGCGCTGTGTGCACTAACCGCTTAGCTAATCTGCTCTGTATCGGAGCGACAGAGTACCCTATCAGCCCTCTTTAGTAGAAGGAAAACTCCAAGCAGATAGGCTTTACAGTGGCATAGTACCTCTAATTATAAATCACTACACATTGTTTCCTGTATACAATACGTCGTCTCTTCGAACTCTGAGTTCATTTGGTTAGAAAATAAATAATAATGATGTGAAAGTTTATTATCTTTCTATTGTGCACAATCATGTCTGCATGCATGTTATGTTATATTTCAGTAGAATTCTAACTCAGTATCTATCGTTGTTTTGGACACAGCTTCAGATCTTTCTAATGAGTAACTTCATAACTCACAAGTGGTTCGCTAAAATCGTAAACAATACGATGTAAAGGCCAGAGCCCGTCCGCGGATCAACTTGTGAAAACAAATAAATGCAAACAAATACATCAGTTCAACTTTTAACTGGTGCTCAATATCTCTTAGCCGTTGTTCTTACTGGAACATCTGGTACGTTCAGTTGTAAGGAAAACTTTTAATATTCCCACTTTAATATTCAGTATTTCCCTTTGAGACTGTTTAATGCCGAGTTCTAGCTATTTTATTGTAATGCAAAATGTATTTTTATATTTTTATACTCTTAAAACAAGTTGTTAAGTATTTTTTTACTAGCACAGCATAATAATACCTATGTAGTACTAGTACATGAGGGATATTCAGTTTTGTAACTTGACAGCGGAATCCGCGATGAGTTTCAAAATTGAAGTTTGAGTCCGAGATCTTGATATGTGATTCTCTAATCATCTGGCACGCACTTGCGAGGTGAAGGGAGTCTCGAACTCTTACTTCAATTTAGAAACTTATCATGTATTCCGCTGTCAAGTTACAAAACAAAAGCGAACTTGCATCATATTGACATGTCATTATCTAATCATCTAGTACGCACTTGCGAAGTGAAGTGATCCTAGAACTCGAACGTCAATTTTGAAACTCCGCTGTCAAGTTACAAAACTGAATAGCCTTCCTGTTCGTGATAAATTTTAAACACTTAAATAATGACTGTTGTTAAATATTACGCTCCCGTGTGTGTAAGTTTTTAGGTACTAAGTTTGTATAAACACTTAATTTTATTATATTATGTGTTTGTTGTTGTAAGGTTGTTGAAAGTTCTGTTAGTCCGGTGGTGCCTGCAGCAGTGTTTGAAGCTTAGAATTAGATTAGAAACACACCTATTATATCATCCACACGTAGATTAGATTGAACCCCAAATATGGTAGGATGAAAATTGTGATGAGACAAACTAAAACACTCCTGAGACCGGTTAAATAAAGAGCAGAAACTCAATATTAGCAGATACTGTAGATTGTTTACATTATATAACAGAGTCGATGTAACCAAGGAGAAAGTCGGTGTATGGGTACCACGGCGGGCGCCCGGGCGCGCGGGCGGGCGAGGTCGGCGCCCTGCACTTGATATAATTTTGCGAGTTAATTGTCGAGAGTGGCGCGTGTGAGTTTAATTAAACTATCATATCTTCGGGCTTAGCAGCTGAGACTGTACATTACACAAATTACTCCGCTTAAGTTTTTCATTTGTAACAACGTATTTCTGTTCAGTTGCTATCTTGACTCGATCTGCGGATGAAACATGAGATAGATTATTTTACGACAAGAAGACAGGTGTTATGAAAAGATTATCAGGTCCCACAGAGATACATTATTTCATTCTATTCTTTGGTAGAAAAGTGTTTGTTTTTTGTATTGTTTTACAATATGTAATATTAAAGTGATCAGTCAATGATAGAATAAGTCATCATCTATTTTTATAACGATACTAGTGATATAATAGTTTGTGAATAGCGTTTCATTTCTCCGAGAAGCTCGGTGGAGTTTGATTAAACTACCATCTTTATATTAATTATATTTCTAGCGAGACCCGAGAGATTAGGGCGATGCTTGCAATAGTTCACGATGCTGCTCAACTTTAATTTATTGTCATAAAACTCAGGTATTATATCATTGTGCTCGTTTGGTTATTTTCATGTTGGTAGAACGAGTAAGTTATATTTTCAAACGTAATAATTCAGCTTCTAACATTCATGAAGACATTATAGTATAGCAATATTATAAAACAGGGGTTACCTACTTTTGTAATTACAGTTATTGTTTTCTAGGATGTCTGGTTTGTGAAATATTTGTAAAATATCTATGCAATATAAACGGCTAAGTTCTACCCAACAACTTCAGAAATTGTGTCCTTCAAATACATACGAATACCGAGTACCGAAGAGACTGATATCAAGAACGAACAAAGATAATGATTTTGGAGCAGGGGTTTGAAAGTTAGAATCTCGGCTTCAAACTGTGAACCTTATCGACTTTTCGCACTGTGAGGTGATTGACGACAAATCAGACAAAACAATGGAATATGTCGGAATAACAGACGCATTCAGATTAACTTAGTCGTCGTGGTGATTGACAGACAACATTTGTATGACCGAAATCGTGTGAATAAGACGTAAGAGCAATGCTGAGCCATTTTTCAATTACATTACTAAAAGGAAGATCTGTGTTTGCCAAAATAAATGTTTTAAATATGAACTTAAACCTTCTACATTAGCTCCAACAAGTAAAGGCTTTACTTTATTGTAACATCTCGATATAAGCTCACGACTCCATTTAATAATGAAGCGAGAATTTTTTGCACATTCACACAACATATACACTTTTGCTTTCATTCAGGCTTCCCCTGCGGGAGTAGCATTCGACTTGGTAATGGTTGTTGTCAAATGGAATACTTAGTGATTAGTGATTCTCTTTGAGCGCTCTCCATGCATGTTGGTTGAACAGAGGGTGTTATGCTAATGAACAGACCGACACACGGACTCATTCACTTGTTACGCTCCAACTAAATAATCAGTGTATAGTGACAGCAGTATTGCAGATTGAGTGGAAATATAATTGTCGTTTCTGTTTGCATTATAGAACGTTTATTTGTTAGAAATGAACTTGAACATTAGAAATAAAAAAGGTTTATTAACTCTACCTATAGACAAAATAATAATTAAAAAGCAGAAAAATATGTCTTTATTTTTTGGAGTAGCTAGCCCACTAAAAGGGTGTAATAGCAATCTGTTCATTTAGCCTTATTCACGTAGCCTGGCTTTGTTTGTAGGTTGTTGACACAAACAATACTTGTCTCTCGTATCCAGTGTAAAAAGTACCGAAAGCGATTAAAACAAAGGATTTGGACAAGGTAAGCTAAAATTGATTTTAATTCAATTCCCTAACAAAGTTTGAGAGAACCGGTTCAGGTAGCTGCCGTTGGATAGTTTATACGCGAACAATAGGGTGGTTTCGAGAACTACCCTATCTATGTGCTGCTTCTGGCAAACACATAACGCTTCGCTTCAGTATCTTCTACAAATGTATGTTAACTTACGTTTTGTTTTTAAAGACTTTTTTTTATCTTTGTACAATCTTTTTTAGCTTGATAAAAACTACATCATTTGCCTATACGTTTCAATATTGAAGGGAACCCTAGTAATTCGGGAATTATATAATAGATATGTATTAATTTTATTCACGATATCAAAGATTAAATTTTACCCAAAGAGATCCACTTGATATCTTAAGCGCTTAGTGTGACATTTTTCCATAAAGCAGATATGCCTTCGTTCCCCTATTTAGTACCACACGGTACATGACAGAGATAATTCATTGAACTCGACCACATCCGTTGTTTTTATACGAGCACAACGTTAACGGAGTGAAATAATACAATTTATAATACAGGAGCTGTTAGCGGGCGGAGAAATACTGCGCTCACTCCTTTGTGTTTGTCTTTACTGTGGTTTGGGGCCCCGACGACTGCGACTGACTATCTACCGATGACATTTTATGTGATATCTTCTATAACAATGGACTTTTAGAAAACCTTGGGCTGGATTTAGAGACTTTGTGGTAGCTATTTTAAACACTGACATGGCCCCTAGTGGTATTTTGAAGAAGAAAAATTAATACAGTTAAAATTATAAATATTTACGGAGTATTAAATTTAAATAAAAATAAAATATATTACCTAAAAGTAAAATGAATATCGGTTCATAGCAGATTGTTACAGTAACCATTTTATCAGTCGGACTAGTCGTTTGGTTTGCTGCTTTCAAGCGAACAAATCTTCATTGTGTCAAGTTTCAAGCAATGTTAATTTAATTAATACGAATATCTCAAACCTTCAAATATGATTAATCCAATTGCTAAATAATACACAAACTTAAATTCAATAGTTATTTCCTCAGAAAAAAATACATTTCTTCCATACGCATTTGTACGCGCGAGTTTCGTGGCCCCGCTCGCGCGCTCGGAGTATAACGTGCTGCCGACGACCCCATTTAATGTGAGTTTCTTTCTTATAAATATATTTTGTTTCATTCTTTTTTTTAACTTTGTTATTTATATGTTCTTTATTTTTCAGTGAAATTGTTTTAAATTAATTCAACATAAATTTTCTAAACCATTTTTACGAATGGGTTTAGGTAATAAAGTACGATCATCTGGTAATTTTACCAGGAAAGTTTTCCGTGAGTAAAAAAAATATATCAGAAATGCCGGCCTGGTGTTGCTAATATTCATTGGCGGCGGTGATCACTTACTTTCAGGTGACCTGCTTGCTTGTCTGCTTGCTTAAGGCATAAAAAAAACAGATTGTTGAGATCATCAGATTCCATCACAGGTGATGCAGAAGAAATTTTGTTCTGTGACGTCTCGAGCGCCACTCATAATGATGAACTTTCAACACCTGGTCCATCAATACCATGTACCATCAATACCAAAAAATGTAGAAAATATTAAATTAAACATTGATTCTCGTAAAATTACATTCTCAATAATTAATATTGTAAATTCTGATCATATTACTGTTCGTATAATTACAGTGGTTTGTGTGCAATGCGTAGATAGACAAGATTCATGCATATATTATTATGTGTAAGGGATGTGTCGACATGCCCCAAGGGGATATTGCGTCTTGCTAAGACATTTCTAAGATGCTGTGAACTTCATGACCCTAAAATGTTAATATGTGTTTAACTACTAATTGTTTATTGACATCATTTCTCACAATATTTAATAGAAAAAATAATTAGAGTTATAAAAAATTAAAGTCGTGTCTCATAAATTGAACAATACATATTTTATCTTTCAGATTTTATACCGGGTTTATACAAAGGGGTTCTTCAAGAAAGAAAATAAACATTGTCACATAAAACTGGCGTCCCAACCTTCCTCCCGGGGCTGGTAAGAACCGCCCACAGCAATTGCAAGGCAGCGCTAAATTTATAAATTTCTCTCCAGATGACACTAACAAAACTTTCGACCCTTTACGCGAGGACAACATATACGTAATTCTATTCCATCCTCGTTTTCAGGTATTCCTTGAAAACTTGACGACATTACATAACATGTAATGCCCCTAAGTTCAACTATAAACTTTTAATATGCAAAAGAAGGTTATAATGTTATGAAGATTGCTTTTCTTATACTCCCATATACCTACATTATTAAAGAAATAAAAAAATCACAAAACACTAACAGCCACACTCAGAGTCACATCAATCCTTAGTACAGAATCACAATACAAATTCTGTACTAAGTTAAGGAGTAATTAAAGTAACCGTTAGTAACTCTGAGTGTGGCAGTAAGACACATTTTTTAGTTAGGTACGCTGTAAGTCAAAGCTGGCTAAAAAAATTGGACCGTCAATAAAACTTAATAATGAGCACTTCTTTTTCAACAATAAGTCTAGAAACCCGATGAAATTTGGGTAAATTATATTATATTTGAAGCTACATGATAATCATGTTTTCATAATCGGATATCATTGGCATAAAAATATATGTAAAAAAACCTTTATTTATATGACATTATAATAATTGTTACGTCATAAATAGATATTTGTTTCAATTTGAACCTACTCTGCGTCAAGCATCCCTCATACGCGCCTAAAATTGACGATACAAAAAATAGTCTAATATAGACTATTATTACGAACGAGCGATTAGTTCTCCGGAAATTCCCCTGTGGACGGACGGCTGAATTGCTCTCGTAATTTTATTAAATAATGCCGTCTTGCGCCGTTCCGACGTGTACAAATGCAGCTGATCATAAAAAGAAAAAGGATGGGATCACATTTCATGTGTAATTAGCACAATAAAACATTATCTTAATAAATTATCAAATATTTCATTCATATTGAAATTGTCAACCATAGTTATGCCTCCATTTTGTCAGTGTTGCCAATATAACAGTTTTGATTTTCCCTACCGTAATGACTGTTACACACTTTGCCGCTGGCGTGATTGGCAACTTTTGAAGCCGCCGGCTTTGCAGCACAAATAAGCCATATTCCTACTCGGCCCTGTCCTTGAAAAATTTGCCTACACCCGCGCGGTACTTAAACGCGCGCGTCCACTGACAGTATTTTAATTTTATCAAACGACTTGAGTTCATTTGTAGTTTTGTAATTGTGAATCTTATCACCTTATCTTATTATCTTCTATTTTAAAAATGAAATTAGTTGTGAATGAAATCCCGGATATCTCGGAAACGGTTCGTCCTAGACGATTTTTGACACGATTCCCATCCCCCCGTGCACACCCCAGTTCCGATAAATAAACCTTGCTGGCCCCATCACTAACCCCCACCCAAATTTTCAACAATTTTTTTTTTTGGAAATACCGGAAATCCCGGATATCTCGGAAACGGTGCGTCCTAGACGATTTTTGACACGATTTCCAACCCCCCTTAAGAACCCCCAGTCCCAATTACATAAACCTTGCTGGACCCACCCCTAACCCCCCACCCAAATTGTCAACATTTTTTTTTGGAAAAACCGGATATCTCGGAAATGGTGCGTCCTAGACGATTTTTGACACGATTTCCAACCCACCTTAAGAAGCCCCAGTCTCAATTACATAAACCTTGCTGGACCCACCCCTAACCCCCCTCCCAAATTTTCAACAATTTTTTAGGAAAAACCGGATATCTCGGAAACGGTGCGTCCTATACGATTTTTGACACGATTTTCAACCCGCCTTAGGATCCCCCAGTCCTTATTACATAAACCTTGCTGGACCCACCCCTAACCCCCCACCCAAATTTTCAAATATTTTTTTTGGAAAAACCGGAAATCCCGGATATCTCGGAAACGGTGCGTCCTAGACCATTTTTGACACGATTTCCAACCCCCCTTAAGAACCCCCAGTCCCAATTACATAAACCTTGCTGGACCCACCCCTAACCCCCCACCCAAATTTTCAACATTTTTTTTTGGAAAAACCGGATATCTCGGAAACGGAGCGTCCTAGACGATTTTTGACACGATTTCCAACCCCCCTTAAGAACTCCCAGTCCCAATTATATAAACCTTGCTGGACCCACCCCTAACCCCCCACCCAAATTTTCAACAATTTTTTTTGAAAATGGTTGGGGTCTTTATTTTTTAATATGTTTTCGTCTGAAATTAACAAACCACACATATTATATTACCTATTATAAAACTAATATATATTATGATAAAAATACTAACAATCAACATTGAAAGTAATAATAGTTCAATTACGATCAACAAGTTTTATTTAGGTTTAAAGAAACTTATTCTCATATTTAAGATACAGTCACTTACATGAGAAACATATTTTTAGAAACACAGTAATAATATGTTGCGATCAGATACTGGTAGACCTGAGTATAATCTCGCCTTTATCTTTTTTCTCAACGTCCTGTCACAAACATTTCCCGGAATAATGCGACATGTTTTACGTTGCAACACTACCGCGGGTGGGAAGAACGGCGGGGCCGGGCGGTTCTGGACACAACGCGCGACTAGCAATGACAGCGAGATGTGGCTTCTAGTTTATTATTATTCTAAGCTCTGCGTCTAAATATCAGTAGTATTTAGTTTCAAGGAAAAAAGGAAATTCATACTGTACAAATTTGCTTCTCAAAATCGACTCGCAGCATAACTGCAGCATATTCCCGCCCGTGAGTCTCCTCACCGAACGGTCCGGACTCGCCGGCCTGACGTCTATGTAACCGCAAATAGATGCAAGTTTAATGTCTTTCGTCCATAACAGTTCCTTATTACGGCGCTTTAGCAGTTTATAATATCGGTGTCTCGCTCCACCCAGTATTTAGCGAGCTGGATAATCAAGACACAAGTTCGTGTTTCAAATACAAAAACGCTGCAGTTTTAACAAAGAAATCTACAGATTTTATATTTTTCTGTTTAAATTGGAAGTTTAGCTTGTAGTGCTATAATTTTTATCTGTATCAGCATTATTTGTAGCTGCGATAGCTGTGCTATACATAATAATGATATTTTTTTATTATTATTTCCTTCTTTCTTTTTACATCAAGTATTATACGTATGTACCTACCATTTACCCCATCACCTGTAGATGATATTCTTTGCAGAAGCTTCATCAAACTATGAGTCATCTACTTGACACAACACGGTGGCAAAGACCCATTAGACGCTACCTGCATTATATTCTTTGATTTCCTACTTTTTCTTTAATAAACTTTCTTGTCTTAATAACATGATACCGATTACAAACTAATTTGGATGTCATCACTTCCCTTCATAGACATGTATCTAGAAACATGTATGTGCTTCTCTTCTCTTAAGCCTATTCTTAAATAACTACAAATTAAAACAAACTTCCCTTACGCCGAGATAGGTTAGCCCAGTGTACAGTCCACAACATTCTCGAATCAACCGGCGCACTCCGATCTCCGTGAGAGTTCATCCGGCTCGCCACATATCTCCTAACTAATAGCAAATTGTGTAGTTGAAAGTGGGTAAGCCGTGACGGAAATAGGACTTTGCAACTTTGCACTTACACGTATTTCACAGCGAGACCGCAATAACTCGATCGCAGTGTCAGCAGACAGCGAGCGCAGCGCCGCGCGCCGCCATTATATTTTGCAGGAAACTTGACCTCGCCACTTTTGGTTTGTTGGGTTCTACAATTAAATAAGAATAGCGGACGGTTTTAGGGTTGCGGTTTTTTGTGTTTCGTTTTGTTGTTTTTGTTTGGTAGGTATACAGTTTACATACATGGCGAGGGATTTGTTATCGTATATTCGAATCTTTATTTCCGTTTATTCGATAGCAACAAAAACTTATAAAGGATCACAAGATTGAAATTAACTTTTGGGAGATTTGAATACAAAAAGATAAGGAAAGAAAGAAAACATGTTTTACAGATGCGACAGTATCTACTAAAGCCTCTTTTTAGTCATTAATATTTGTAACATAGACGTTTAGCGGTTAACATGGATCTCTTCATTATATATTTCATATGTTTTCTTGTAAAACAAAAACTTAAACTGGGTAGAGTTGCAAAACCAACAACTTTATAATTTCTTTTCGATTTCAATAATTATGTCTCAAGTGTGTAGGATTTTTAAAATGGCATGCTTCCAGAAAAGGCACTGTCACTGCGAAGCTTCTTACTAGAATTCAATATTTTTTAGTTCATATTATTATTGTTATAAAAGTATGTTCGTGAACAGTAATTAAACAATAATTAGCTGTTGCTACTGTGTATCGTGTGCATGTGTCTCAGTGCACTAACTTACTCTGCACCAGTTTCAGAACGAGAAGATCAAACTTTTTGCCTGCGTCACACAGTAGCTGAAGCACGCAAAAACTGGTGAAGTTTGTTCTAAACAGTTTAGTTCCACGGTTGTCGCTGGCGGTCGCTTGGCGCTGCCTACGGGCGGCGGGCGGCGGTGCATTATATCAGACATGAACGTTTAGACTGGTCGTTTGCGTCAGACGCACACTCTGACCCGCTACAGCTATAGAAGGTCCTTTGGGTAAAGTTAATATGGCCACGCAGTTCCAACTCTCCTTTAAATCATCTCAATAGCGGAAAGGGATCTTTGCTCCTCAATAAATGATAATTCTGCTAAAATGTTGAAGCCAGTTATGGTGCACGTTGAGATATCTTGTTTGGGTTAATGTAGATACAATACTTAATTACTTTTATTAAAAGATATAAGATCTCTGTTAGATTTAAAAATAAAAAATTACAAGATGGTTGACTACACCTATAAAAAGTGCATTTTTCATCGTTGATGTTGGATATAGAAATCGGTATGACGCTTTTAGTCATTTTATACAGTTTTTATCTCCTCTCCAAAAAATTGAGGCTTTTATAAATACAAAGCAACCGACAACTTCATCATTTTTGTTACAAGTTTTATTTTACAGAAACTCTTTGATAACTGTTAACTTGATTACTTTCTTTTACTTTCTAGACTTAGAAAATATCAATATTTAATTATCTATGAGACCAACACAAAAAATTTACTACAATGAATAACGAAAATACTTTATTTTCTGTACAACGAAGAAAAAATACAACAACATATTAATATTCATTCCCTTTTAGTGAAAACAAGACTCATTGGCTTAATCGAAGCCGGAATGAATATTTTGAAACGGACGAATAAAACAAAACTGGCAAAGTTTTAGACGAAATTCCATGGACATGTTCCGTAGGTATTTTACAAAAATATTTACTGTAAATTTGGACTTTTGTAATTGTAACAACAATTTCAGACTTTCCTTTGATTGCAGAAAAAAATTATTTAATGATCATACAATCATAAATATTTGACTTTACTTTGACTTCAATTATAAAACGTATGTAGGTTTGCGAAAAGTAGCTAAGTAGAACATTCAAAACTACAGACATAGAAACCGCAATACGATAAAGATATATTATTCAATCCAAAATACAAGTCAAATACGGATATGTGCAAAACTTCCGCCTACATGACTTAGGTACTGCAGCATAAGCATTATATATTCGGTTTCAGGAGAACAATGACTTCATATCAGTTTCAACCTATATTGTAAGTTAGAGAACTCGTAAGTCGTACATACGAGTATATCAATATCATGACATTCCAATAAATTTAAATACAAAATTTCGGGAAACCAAGTTAGTCAGTCATTTGATTTAGACGTATGTTTTGGGTAAAAGCTGGTAATTTAAACTTTATTATTAACTTAACAGTACTGCCTATTTGATTCTGTCATACTTATGAACAATCTTTTCGATAGATGTATTTTCGTTAACAGGTTAGCAAACAAACAGACGAACCGCAGTTTATAACAATAAAGTAAATTTATTAATATGAATTCGCTGACCCGAACGGTCCACCATTAGGTATATATTCGTTCCAAAGCACGAAACCCTAAAAAAGGAGCTGAATCATTAAAAACATTAGCGCAGTGGAGATACCAAAAATATGCCCTGGTGGGAATAATTCCCGGTAAGTTGGTCCATTAACTTTTATCCCCGGCCTTCGGGACGGTATGAATATTGCTATACAGTCTACAGATACTCCCTTCATACTCGCGTTCGATGGATATCTTGTGTTTGGAAATCAGATTATTCTAGTTTTTATTGATGGTATAAAATAATTTACTTACTAAATATTTACTGGACATCTAAGTGACAACAATATGTAATTGGAACAACATTTGAAACAATAGAACTTTAAGGACGTAAGTGTAGGTTCCGTCAAATCGAGAAACATATTATTATTAATGTATTTAAGTATTACTATAGTATGTTTCATAACACATTTTGGAAAGACGACGACGCCGTTTTCCATTCCACATACAGTGGCAATTAATACATGTTGCTTCCGATAAATTGGTCACTTTTGCAAACGTTTCATACACAAGTTGAGTTGATTTGGATGGATCAATGTAATCTATCGGTGCGATATATTCATCACCGTTCGCTTTGTTCAAGTAACTAAAAGTAAGTAATACTAGCATTAGTCATATCATCGATATGTTGCGTCAAACTTGAAATATGTTATACTGTTATGGGAAGCCTCCACTCATATAAATAGAGCTTTTCGGAAAAAAAAAATGTGTCAGAGCTTTGGAAGGTCGGCCGCCACATGAATCTTGCAAACCCCTATTTCAGCAAACTAAAAATACTCACTTTAACAGGTATTTATATTCTCCAATCCTGCTTCTTTGTAGTTAAACATAAACATAATTTTTAACTGCTAGCCAATTGTACCCACGAAATACTTGAGATGAAAGCTGCCTTATATGGTGGAATGTGGAGGACTTAATATTATGATTAATTTTAAGACATTGTCATATACCCATTTCCGAGCAAATGAATTGAAAAATGAATTGGAATTTGAATTTGAAACTTTATAGTGAAATAGTCACAGTACTTAACGCAAAAAAGTGACGCAGTCAACAGAACTAACCCCCGTATTCAAGAACAATACTTGTCTAAGTAAAGAAGCAATACTATGCGAAGTAAGGCATTTCTCAGTGCGTTGGTCATGGCAAGCCTTCAGTTTCACAGTCGACCCTTAAGTATCACTTGGCTGTGCGGACGCACAGAGCTGTATACAGCCCTCTTATTGGTCCATTTGATGCGGCAAACTTCACTCTAGTCATTTGACACAGGCAAAAGACAAAGATAACAATACAAATAATCGATCCTTTCTTTCTATTTTGATAGAAGTCAAACCAACACTATGCGTTCGGTAAAGTAGCTCGGCAGCTACTTTATCGATTTTGACAAACGCACAGCGAAGGACTTCAATCAAGTATTGTTTACGAAATGGTTTTAATGCCACTATGCACTCGCAAGCACTGTGAGACCTCACAGTGTTGTTCTTGAATACGGGGGTAACAATCCTAGGGTTTATCCACAGTATTGATTTGAACAGAACATCAACAACAGTAATCCCGGCCTAGGCTAACGACTTTTATATGCCGATGCCAGAACCAAATGTCTCTAGAGGCGTTTTAACTGCAGCCGATAGGAATATAGCACAACGCGTTAAAGTCGGTTCTGTTTGCCGGAGAATACGTTAAATTTTATGAGATGATCTGACTGCTGTCAGTATACAGGGGGAGAACAAATCTTTGAGTAGATTGACTTTGAAGTCATTAATAATGTGTATAATTATTTTTAGGTGATCTAGTTCGAAAGTGCATCATAATAATAAGATTACAATTGCAAGTATTTTATTATGTACATACACAATAAAATAATACATAAATTTTATTTTGAATAAACACATGACTTTGCTTGAAGTTGTTAACCAAAGCAAAATAATGGTATTCTTAATGTAAACATCGACACTGTAATCATTCTAAATTTACTATTAAAAACACTATCGAGTAAAATCACATCTAAATGACGCAGTAAGCAGGTCTACTTGCATATTTTATAAATACTGTGTGAATGTGACGTATGGTAGCTTCTCAAACTGTCGACTATCGCATCGCAATAACCACCGGTGTGGCTGTAGCCTATCGGTATTCTGCGGCCGCGGGGTGTAACCCCATTAGCCCTGCCCGCTGTGATTTAATGCCGAAATACGTAGGTACTGCTCCATTCCGCCGTCACGAACAGATTCCTTAAGAATTTAATACATGGCTCGAAAAAGATTATCATCTCTAGCAGCTTATACGTATAAGTAGATACTCTGATATTATTGTTTTATTTTATCAAAACAGTCGTAAAAGCGCAGTCAAACGTTGTCAATTGTCATCAAATTATCAGTAATGCTGAAAGTATTACCGACACGTCACCAGCCAGGCGCCACACAGCCAGGAAGAATATAGGAGACCTGGCAATCGGGGGAGGTGTGTGTTACGTCACAGTTAATATTGAGTAGCGCCACTTCTGAAAAAAATATTCAGTATTTGGTGCTAAACTGCAATGTCTGCAACATGATTGTGTTGATATTATATTTTTCTTATGTCAACCCTTAATTCATTCAACTGATCACTTTTGTAAGTACTAACCTTCTTAAAAGATGGAGAAGGAATTTTTTGGAAATTGAGTTGTTTCCTAATTTTTTTTTTGTTACAACAAAAAATGGAAAGTTCATATATACCTAAGTTTTATAACAAAGTTATTTTAGTTTTTTTTTATTCGCTATAATTTAAAAGTTACATCAAATCAAAAATACATTTTTGAATCCAGTACCGAAAACACGCCGACAGTTCCCGAATAGACCCGAGCGCGCGTGTGACGTCACTTTGTTAATTGCTATTCATTGCAGCATACAGCTGATACTGTGATTTGACTTTAAACTGATAAAATCTTGATATTATCGTCAATATATTGATAAATATATCAAAAATGCTAAACCATAAAAGTTATCGTGCTTGTTTTGTACCATTACGTGTAAATACTACAAAAAAAACACCCCAAAGATAATGTTAAATGTGTACATTTATTCGGAACCTGTACATTTAATCCTACTTTCCTACTTAATGTTATAAATCTGAAATTTTGGATGTTTGTGACTCCATCACGCAAAAACCACTGAACGGATATAGATGAAAGGCACACAGATAGTTTTTGACCTAACTTACCAGATAGGATACTTTTTATCCCGGAAATAGACCTTTTCCCGAGGAATAAGAGGTAAAATTTTAGTTTTCGTTCATAGATTCGTGTTTAGGGATTCGAAGTAAAATCAGAATTCTTATAGAGTCGTCATGTCCGTCTGTCCGACTGTCCGTCTGTCCGACTGTCCGTCCGTCCGCCCGTCCGTCTGTCCAAAGCAAAGCACCGAGACCCTTAGTGCTAGAAAGCTGTAATTTGGCATGGATACATATTATTTATTAAAAAAATTGAAAAGGTCTTCCAAAAATATTATGGGAAGACCATTTTTGGAATAAGGGGTCCGTTTGCGAAATATTTGCTATAAAGTGCTAATTCTGGTTAGAGCCAAGTGTCCAGGGGGGACAGTTGGCTAAACGGTTGGAGTTGGACAAGTGAAAAAAATCTCAAAAATAGGTTATATGATGAATTTACAAGGAAAACTATCACGGCTATGTTAACATGAGTAGTAAGTGAATAATAGTCGATAAACTTACTACTTCGGAACTCTACATTGCGCGTGGCCTGACACGCACTTGCCCGTTTCTTTTATGAAACAACTGATGGTTTTATTTTATTAGGTTAGGAATTTTGCAATGTTGATCCTACTTAAATTCAATGAGGATTTGATGATGGGTTCTGGGGCTACAAAGTGGAACTCCTCAATGGTAGAGTTTACTCTACCGGACCGTGTTTAAAGATAACTACTACTACTATTACTATCATTAACATTGTAAAATCAGTAGGAACATCATTAAATAAATAAATAAACGCTTCACACTCATAGCCCCTTACTAGGATACCCTGAGTCGTGGGTGCCATAGACACACACCCAGTCCAAGAACAGAAACTCAAACTAATCATTCAAACCACCTCGCTGCATCCACCTCGCATTGTGTCGAACCCAGGACCCTTGACTCAGCGATGTGGCGTGGTATCCATTCGCCACACGGGTCGTGATCATTGACCAAGTTGGTGTATTTCGGAGACAAAAAAAAGTCGCTCCAGTATTGTACCAGTTTTATGTATAAAGCGCGTACAAACCCATAATGACGCGGTAGGTTTCCCTGTCGTGGGTGATATGGACAACACGTCACTATAACACCCAAGACCCGAGTACAAATATTTATTAGATATGGCCGGGAATTGAACCTGGGACCCTCGCTTCGCAGGTTGGATCGAATCGCTATCAACTACGCTATAGGGTCATCGTATGTATGTACCTACTACTAGCATAGAATTTCTGTAGCATTGCTTTCTGCATTGTTCATTTCTCCAAGGATCTATATCTGAAATGTACGCGGACGAAGTCGCGGATAGAAGCTACTTGTATGATAAATGAAATATAATTGATCATACACCCCTGATTTCATACCCCTAACATCCTACCCTGATTCCTCCCAGACACGATTTACTAGTAAACAGTGTAACCTTTTCTTTTGGTGTAAGTATATAATCAATAGAGAGTTTTATTATAATTTAATGAAGAATAAATCATTTAACGTTTAAATTTACAATAAAATTACGTGGAATATCTTTTTGCACTAAATTTCGGAAATTTTTACTCAATTCACGTAGAAGCATCTAACACTGTACCTACTATCGTGTAATTCCTTTAACAAAATGACGTCACTAACATGGCGACCAAATCTGGCGCGTTTGTAGTCACGTGATTTTTTTTGAACTTTTATCAATTTTGAATTCGTTATTATTAATATTAAAAATAGTTTTTAAGCGTTTTTAACAATGCCAATTAATATAATTTGTGTTAAAGATTTAAAATACATTAAAAAAAAAATATTTTTTTTAAAATGAACAACTCAATTCTCAGGATGCACGAAGTTTATTTATTTATTTATTTATTTTGTACACACAAACATTTATAGGTTATAAAGTTCAAGAGACAGTTTGTACAAGGGCACTACTTATTCCTATTAAGAAATCTCTTCCAGTAGGCCCAAGTAAGTTTTTGAGTTATGACTAAGCAACAGATATCTTATTTGTATGATACATTAATTCTTGACAACATTGGTGATGCCTTCGGTGTTGTCGACGTCTACGTGCGACGGTAGCCACTTACCATCAGGAGGATCTGATCTCTGTCAGCTACTTACATAAAAAAAACCTGAATTGGTATTATTTGCTATTACCGAATCAAAAAGAAAAATTCTCATGACATACATAATACATCGCATCGTCAGATACCACAGGGCTCCGGAAAATAGACTAAGTAACAATTCACCGGCCTCGCTTAATCCAGCTCACTCATGGAACCAAAACACTTCATTAAATTTTTAATGAAGTATGATATCATTTTACAGTCAATTTCTGTAGTTATACATTCCGACGTTGCAAGGTGCTCGTAGATTCGGTATTCATTAAATCCGTAGCGACGTGACCGCCCGACCGGGCCGCGGAGCCGCAACGTGGGGCCGAACCCCATTAGTGCTGTGATTTAATGCCAAAATACGTATTTTTGCGCTCCACAGCCGCGAATAAAATCCTCAAATTTACTAAAGATACAGCCACTAATGAAGGTGTCTTGGGTTTCGTAGCACTTCAAACAAATTCATTTGGAATCTCGTCGTTACCTGAGCTAAAGATGAAATCCATGGAAAATGGTTTCATTTGAAATATACCCAACATAATGCTAAATTACACTGTCTATTTTTTATTATTTTAAACATGCTAGTGAACACTTCTATATAAGGCAAGGGACAATAACGTCTTTTGATCACAAAGCTCTGGGATTTTACCTTACCTGGACCCTAGGCTCTTACCTGCCTAACTAATGAACTAGGTTTATTTATTATTTCTCCAGCTAAAAAAATCTCAGAGCTACTTCCACAACTGAATAATTAAGTCAGGCACTACAGCACTTTTTAACTTTTCCACTTCGGTCTTGTCGATCCAAGTTCAAAAATTCCAAGTATAAAATGCCGTGAATGTAGGAGGTATGGGCTCTCATTTTACAAGGGAATGCGACCCAGTTGACGTAATTCCACGTTCTTTGCGTACTTTACCATTTTTTGTGCGGGAATGTTACAAAATTATGTGAGAGGAAGAGGTACATTAATAGTTTCATTAAGTCGGTAGTCGCAACTTCTCACAAATAATTGCCAAAAGGCTCGATATAATAAGCAAGCAACTTTAATATTTATGCTACTATCGTAATAAATGAGAAAATTTGCATGTCTGTTACTGAATCACGCAAATATAGTTGAACAGATAAAGGATCCTTGGTAAGGTAGTTTATTACTTGGATCCGACCCTGTGGTTTAATTTAGTATTGAGGTTTTATTATAGATTAGAAATAAAGGATTTTGGCAGCTTTGATGAATCTACTGCAATATATAAATTACGTATACCATTGTTTATTATTACACACTTTTCATTACTGGACCCAATTTTGAAGTCCACGCAGACGAAACCGCGAACAAAAATGCTGGTACTGATACTTCAACAACTTTAGTGCCCATAAAGGAAAAAAACGAACGCAACTTAATAAAATCTCCGCTTTTAAAAGTACAAATAGGTTTACAAAGTTGAAGTAGACGGCTCCGGTAAGACTCCCTTCATATCTCGAAGGGGAGGCGCGGAATACAAAAAGATTGTGAAAGAGTCATAAAATTTTATTGAACTTAGGAATCAAAGTAGCTAAGTCTGAACGGAATTTCTCCGGTAAGTTTCTCCCTCGGTGTAATATTGTGTGTAAACCAGTCGTTCTCAAAGTATGGGTCCGATATCAAATGGGTTGCGCTTAAGCATTGCAAGCAGAATAAAAATGTTCATTGCATAGTTATGTAAGCCATAAGATTGGCACAAAACATAGCATTTATTTTAAAATCGGTTGCAGTTTTTCCTAACTAGAAACTAAAGTACGGTAAACTATCGAGTTTGAGTCAGAGTCACTAACAGTTACTTAAGTCGTTCCTTAGTAAATCACCATACAAATTCTGTACTAAGGAACCATTAGTGACTCTGAGTTGGTTCGTAAGACAAAACACACACTGATTTAAAGTAATACCTAGTTTAAAGACGAACTATTTCTTGTTAACTATTCCCATCTACCTATTTATCTTTTTTTCTTTGAAACACGAAGAATCATGTGGCGGCTGAAACAAGTAAGATCTAGACACGCGGAGCGTGTCAAGTCAATTTCTTAGCTAACAGAATTGACGAGCAGCACCGTGTGTAATATTACACGAACCATTTGGAGCCACTTTTGACCACCTCATAACTCAAAAACTATTCAACATAAACCTGTCAAATTTGGCTCATTTATTAAGACTTGCGAAATACATACGTCTTCCAAATTTCATAAACACATCTCAAACGGTTATTTAGATATTAACGTCCAAAAATCGAGAAATTTAACACTGACTGACCTATAGATCAAAACTATATCCAACTTCCAGGTGACCTAGAAAGTTAAAATTTGGCATGCAGATAGGTAGTCGGGTGAATACAAAGGAATAAATCTGAAAGTAGTAAATTTTTATCAATTTATGATAATTTTTCAAAAAAATTATTCTATTAGGAACACTTACTTAAAATGCCTGAAATTTAAGAGTAGCAATCAAAATTGATGACATCTGGTCATTATGTGGATTCCAAGGAGAATATATAACGAAACATATCAGTTTTAGTACTTTCTGAAGCTTTCAACGGGAGGAAGATGTTCAGTGTACCAAGTGCCTGTGAGAAGTGCACAGCACATATACATTTACGTGAAGATTAGTGGTTCCTCAGGAGACGTTATTTCCAGTGTATTACGTCGTTTTATTTTTAATGTGTGGAAAATTATTTTTCTCTAATCTACAAGATTACACCACAAAATTTTGTATTATTTCCGTAATTATACCAGTTTAAAGTAATTCGGAGTATTGTTTCAAAATTTATTGTTGCACGATGTCATCGAACATAAACAACTTTATATCTGTACTAATAGTATAAAGAGGAAAGATTTGATTGTTTGTTTGCATTGAATAGGCTCCGAAACTACTAAACCGATTTGAAAAATTCCTTCACTGTTGGAAAGCTACACTATCCCCGGGTGACATAGGCTATATTATATTTTCAATAAATTAGGGATCCTTAATAAAACTCCAATAACGTAAAAGGTGTAAAAAAATAAGAAAACCAAAGCAAAGCGAGGGCGGTCACTCGTAACTAATAAGACTATAGTCGACTTTCGTATTTATTACGATATTATAATTGGGATTTAGTATTAATTATTATTTCAATATTTAGCGGACATCAATAATGGAAGATCATTACTTATAAATAATGAAATAATAGGTACCGTATTTCGGACCACGGCGCACTAACTACAGATTTAGTTGAAGAGCACTATAACAGTTCATGTATTAAAATTAATCAGTAACGTTATGAATAAGTACTTACTAATAATTTCTATACAAAAAGTAATGATATCCCATCAAAAACATAAGTGTAAAGTGAGAGTGAATTTCAAAAAAAAAAAGAATTGAGATCTAAATGGGTGCCAATTTCTGTGTAGAAAAGCCTAAAATTTTAGTCACAAGAACATGTAATTCAAGCTTTACATTTGACTTGGCTAGTTTTCTTTAGTTAGCAACCAACAAACCAAATTAGAGAAGAGTGTCATAAGCCATCAACCTATCAGATTTGGCGAAGCTAATAACATAGATATAATATAGCCTAGGTAGGTACATGAAAACTAACCAAGTCAAATGTGGAGCTTGAATTACATGTTCTTGTGACTAAAATTTTAGGCTTTTCTACACAGAAATTGGCACCCATTTAGATCTCAATTCTTTTTTTTTTTGAAATTGACTCTCACTTTACATTTATGTTTTTGATGGGATAATGATGACAGTAAGGCTTCACGAAAAGACATTAATTTGTTTATTTAACGTGATGTCCCGCCACTAACAAGGGACCAGCTTCTGTTGCCGCTTACGATACCCTGATGTCCCGGCATAGGATCATGATTATAGTTGTAAGGTCGGTTTAAAACGAATCAAACCATGCCGTTTAAAACCAAAATTTTGGTTTAAAACCGTTTAAAACGGTGTTTTACGGTTTTTATGGTTAGAAACAGTGTTTTTTTAATATGAACTCAGAATGCATTACATTATCGAATTCGCCATGCAACGGAGTACCAAACTGTGTATTTTCATGTTTGTTAGATTTTTTACTAATAATTAATATTAGTGAAAAGCAATGAAAAAATGCCTTTTTCACTTTTTACTTAAGAATTAGCGCTCAAAACGCAAAAAGTTAAAAAACTTCAAAAAATAAAAATGATTATAGTCGCGCACATACATAATACAAATTTAAGACTTATATGGTTTTATAATGGATGCCATTGTCAGATCTCAATAAAATTTATATGGGACCACATGACAGCCACCAGCTTTCAATTAAAAAAAGAATCATCAAAATCGGTTCGCCCAGTCACTTGACCATGCATTAGGCCATATATGACTGTACGCAGCGATCTCCTCGCGGTCTACCGCAAAAACCATTGATCGTATGAAAAAAAAGTTCAAACATAAGTTGTAGAGAATTTTATATTCTACAACTTTTACACAGGTGCAAATCTCATTTAAGCAATAGAAAGCGGAGATATTCACGAAAAACCGATTTTTACGACCTTTGACCTTGAATATCTTAAGACTCGGACACGATAGCACTTGTGACTTTTGAGACAACATTTAGAACGACAAAACGAAGGTTTATACCAATTTACAGCTTATTATCTTTCATTCCGAGGTTGACCCCTTTTTTTGCCTAATTTGACTGGGCTATAGTTGTCATGTCGTTGAGTCGGACGATGCGCGCGAGCGGGTAGTGTATTTTTTCGTATGAAGTGCTAAGAGAACAAATATTTAAAGTAACCATTAATATAAAAAGTAGTAATATTCTTTTTTACTTGTAAATATTTTATTTCAACAAATAAAACCATTAAAGTAACTAGCTTGTAAAATATTGCACGTTATTTTTAGGGATGTTCCGATACCATCAAAGTATCGATACCTACTCATTTCGATAATACTCAAATCTTTTTTCGATACTACTTAAACAAGTACTCCTAAAGTATCGATACTTACTGATATCGATACTTTTTAGTACTTTCATATTTATTTATTTTGAGGATGCTTACAATGAACGTTGAAGGACAATAATTAAAACAAAATTGAGAAGAAAAAAAAAACTATTTAATATAAATCTTTTACTGATACTTTTTAGTACTTTTATTTTTTATTTTATTTTGAGGATGCTAACAATGAACGTTGAAGGACAATAATTAAAACAAAATTGAGAAGAAAAAAAAACGATTTATTACAAATCTTTTGCGTCACGTGTATACTTTAAACAAAAACTCTTCAGCATTAAGTTTTTTTTTTATGGAAATAGCCGGCAAACGAGCTGACGATTCACCTGATGGTAAGTGGCTATCGTCGCCCATGGACATCAGCAACACCAAAGGCATCACCGATGCGTTGCCGGCCAAGAAAGAGAGAAGAAAAAGAAAGAAAGAACTGGGTCTCAAGCCCCCAGCCGGAACACGACGAGTCGTTTGGCGGCTGATGAGTCAGCTCGAGGGTGGTAGCTATCCAGGCGAACCCCATGGAGACATAATAATAGTAATAATGGTATTAATTAAATTAATTACTCGTGAACAATAACTTTCTTTTCACTTGTATCATCACAATATGGCGGGCGGGCGCGGGCGTCTCTCTCGCTTTCGGCTCGGGCTCGGGTGAAGTCGAACGAATTCGGCTTGCCTGGCGCGAGACAACGGCGACAACGCGACACTCACGCTGCCACGCGACGCGTCGAATACCGATTACCGATAACTCGGTAACCGAGCGCGATCAGCTTTTGCTCACTCATTCTGTATTAAGTTCTGTATGATGGGTTCGGTTTTTTTTTAAATGGTGATGCTGATTCGATTTGATACCAAGTAATTTTGTTTCGATACCGAGTATGTATCGCAAAATTGATTCGATACAATAAGTACTTGGTATCGAATCAAAAGTATCGAGTACTTACTCGTATTTACTAGTATCGGAATATCCCTAGTTATTTTATGCCTTTACAATTCTAAATACATATCTCTCTTTTGTCTCCGCAGTCGGGTATTACACCGGTTAAAACGGTGGCTTTCGGGTTTTAAACGGTGCGTTTCAGTTTTAAACGTTTTAAACTGGTTTTTTTACAACTATAATCATGATCAATATCCTAGGCCTAAGGGAGGCCATACACGATCAAGTGTACTTGATGAAGCGTCAAGCGGACTTGACGGGGCATCCAGTATACTTGATCGTGTATGGCTACCTCAAGTCTACTTGACCATACAAGACTCATCAAGTATACTGGATGCCGTGTCAATTCCGCGTCAAATTTGACAGGTCAAACTGCAGACTTGACAAGGATACTTGATCGTGTATAGCCTCCATAGTACAGGCAAAAATTGAATAGTAAAATAAATATCATTTGTTTTAAAACTAAAACAAAATGCATTTTTTCAGGTTGGTTGTAAAAACGTGACGTTGTAACCGGCGGTAATCTCTCGGCTGCCAAATGTAATCAGCCGACAGCGACTTACGATGCGACCCGCTCGTCACCCTTCCTTCAATAGAATGATCCGCCATTCCAATGTTATAAAACAAAATGACAGGAAAATTGGCTTTAAGTCGTCAAGTAGGTATTACATGAAATAATCTCATTTGGTTATAGCCTAGTTAATGGTTAAAATAGAGTAATTAGTTCATTGTAAAATAAGAATTGTGTTAGTTTAACGACGAATTCATACGCGATTATTGGATTTTTGATTTTTTGGTGATTTTTAGTTAATTTGACTTTATTTTTTGAATTTATTTTCATTTAGGCGGTTTTTTTATTTGATGTAACTCATAGTATACAATACACTCGTTTTTAACCGACTTTAAAGGAGGAGGTTCTCAATTCGACTGTATTTTTTTTATGTTTGTTACTTCAGAACATTGGACTGGATGAACCGATTTCAATGATTCTTTTTTTAATCGAAAGCAGGTGATTGTCGTGTGGTCCCACATAAATTTGAACGAGATCTGACTAGTACTTTTTGAGTAATATTGAAGTCGGTTATTTTTTGTAAGTAAAAAGTTTGTACAGTCGCGTAATCGATGACCTTTATAGTTGTATTTACGTGACCTTTCCCAACTTTGTCTCAATGCAGCTCAGTACAAGGATTAACATCAACCCTTTGTCAATTACTAAGTCGACCGAAGGCTACGCTTAACGGGTTCCAACAACGGAAACTTACTGTTTGAAGACGTGGTATCGTAGGTACCCACGAAGAGACTAATACTTCTTGAAAACATGCGCTACAGAGATGTTTCCCGTATGCTTTGAAATCTGTAGGTATTCGTTGTTAGTTTTGACGCAGCTTACGTCATGATAAATCAAAACTCATCCAAATACATGAAACTAAAGGTGTAAAAAGAGTTCTCCTTCAGGCCTGGCGTTGCATTGTCGATTCCTCTGGTATTGCTCATATCCATAGGCGACGGTAACCACTTACCATCAAGTGGCACGTATGCTTTTTCGTCTGCCCTTCAGGCTATAAAAAAAAAACTAGTCAACGGTGCATTCTTATCTTAATTATGACCGAGAAAAGCGACATTTAAGACATGTAATAATTTCACTCCAATTACATATCCTCAATGTTGACCAATATGGCTACACGGTACAGTGTAATAAGTATCAAAAATCATTTGTTGAATAAGATTTATAGCCATTCCTTACAGAACAAGCTCTGAGAGTGCTCTTGTCATTAACTGTGGTAACTGGCGCCTTTATCCCGGAGTTAATGGAAGCGAGCGACGACATCGAGAAATGGCCTCTCCAATGGAACATTTAAGTTCCTTGAAACGTAATAACTGACTTAATAGACGGTAATGGGTAATTATATATTGAAAAGAACCATTGCAATAGCTTTTAATTGTCATTTCTAAACGATTTTTGTCACCGGTTATCTTTATTCATTGACGTTCTTGATGTATGTAGTAGTTGTATGTGATTTACTTATCATGATTGTGATTATTATACGCAGATAGTTGACGATGCCTTTGGTGTTGATGATGTCCATGAACACAGATGGCCACTTACTGCACCACTGAGGGTTAAAGTCCTATCACCACATGAATAAGTAAAGCGGGATGAAACTCGGTGGTTTAGAGGTCAGTGATGTCCAACAGGAGGGACCTCGGGACTTCCTGCTGACGAACAGTCTTCAGCAGGCTACACCATGAGCTGGCGAATAAGGCTTAGACTCCTTGGATGCCGGTCCTTATACCCCGAACGCTTGATTTCTGTACTTTTAAAATAGTAAAGTAAATATCTACGTAGTCTATTCCTGTACCTCTGAATTGAAGTCTAATAAAATGTTATAGGTTTTACAACGTTTCGATACTTCAAATAGAATTACATGTGTCCCGTTTATTGGTTACTTGAATCTGTACGTCATTGAATTAAATATCAATGACTGTACGAGTACTCGTACATTGTGCTGACGCAGCGTCCTAGAGACCTAGTTGGGCGCACAGCACCCGCGAACACGTACAAGACGTGACTTAGCTCGCATCTGACACCAATAAAAACCCTGTAATTAGCAATACTAATTTAGTGCAGTAAACATCTTGAGCCAGCTCGGTCACGTGTTTTAATACCGAAACCCCCGCGGATACACTCACGGCGGCCAGGCTGCGCCTGCACTCAACAACCTCCTCATTCATTTTGGTCCTTCGAACCTTACTTTCGGTGTTTTAGCGGCTCCTATGCGGCTAGCGTATCGGCTCAGTTGGCCTTCCACAAGCGGACCTCCCCAGCTGAGTTGAGAAGGGCGCGAAACCCGTACTGAAGCTGCGAGAGCACTGAAAGCGACCAGCGGCCAGCGATCTACAAGCTGCAGCAATCTACAAGGAAAAAACTTAACTGCCAGTAATATACAAGTTACTGAAGAACGAAGCACAAGCGACGTTAACTGCGGGATCAAGGCACACGTCCTTATCTCAAGAAAAACTTAACTGCCAGTAATATACAAGTTACTGAAGAACTAAGCACAAGCAACGTTAACTGCGGGATAAGAAATCCGTACTTATCTCAGGAAAAACATTTACATTCAACTTAACTTAGCAATTGCTGAAGAAAGAATCATTATCCTTCGTAACAAGAAGGTGAACATTTATTTCAAGAAACTGTCATTTAAACTACATTAACAATGGCGGATGCTGCTCAAACCCTCCTGCGACAAAAGGAAATTATTCAATTGATCCAGCACATAAAAATCAATTTTAATAAGGACTCTGCTATTAGAAAAACTGAGGAGTACATAAAGACGAAATTACAAAGTTTGGATGACCTATTCCAAGAGTTTGAAATGAACAACGAAGAGTTAATATTACTGCCTGACAAAACCGGTGACTACTTTATAAAAAACATTTATGAAGACACAAAAAATACATACCTTAACTTCCGCAAAACTCTAATAACCTACACAACAAGTGGCGTATGCAATACTTCTCCAGCTGAGGAATTAATACGTGAACAACGAGCGAACTTCAGAGCATTCCTTAGACTAATCAACGATATTAACACTGCGGAATTCGTGGAAAAATGGGAATTAAAAGACGAATTACGAAGCTTACAAAGTCGATGGAAGAATATTGACGCCTTACACTTAAAAATTGACAGCATACTACAAGGCAGCAACCAGGAGTACGAAGATCAATATTTTGCATACGAGCACAAATTTAAGATGACTAAGAGGGCACTTAACCAAAAAATATCGGCTGTAGCTCATCAATACGAGGCCACACCGCAAATGGAAATCCCTACATTCCACGGGGATTACACTCAATGGCCTACGTTCCTTGACTTATACAAGAGCGGGATCCATGACAACCCTAGGCTAACCAAAGGCCAAAAGATGCAGCACCTGAAGGGTAAATTACGGGGTGAAGCTCAGCGTTTGGTTCAACATCTCCACGTGTCCTCTGATAACTATGATACTGCCTGGCACATATTAAACCATCGCTACGACAACAAGCAGATGCTTTTCACTAATCAAATAGAAGTATTTTTAAACCAACCCGCTATACAAAAACAAAGTTCAGCTGAATTACAACGATTGCATGACATTACAATGGAAAGTATATACGCCATTCATAACTTGGGTGTGGACACAACTACGTGGGATCCAATACTTGTACATCTTTTATTGAAGAAATTGGACCCTATTACAAAAAGGGAATACTTGGAGTCCCGCAAAACGCCTCGTGAATCAGCATCGTTTAATGAGTTTATAACATTTTTGGAAGCCAAATTCATTGCACTGGAGCCTATTTATGACATGAAGAAAAAAGAGGAATTCACGACATCAAACTCCTTCAATAACATCAGAGAAAGACCTTCGTTTGAAGATGGTAAACATTCAATCCAGCAAGTCACATACCCAGTCTCAAGTCCTTTTCATTGTGTATTGTGTAATAGCGATCAGCATGCACTCTACCAATGCAAAAAATTTGAGTCAATGTCAGCAAACTTAAAATTGAGGGCAATTGAGAAACATCGTATTTGCAAAAATTGTTTATACGTTCACGAATACGGCGTATGCAAATCTAATAAACGATGCAAACTGTGCAACGAACAGCACAATACTTTGCTACATGAGGCGTTTATTAACAACGAATTTACAAATGATCAACATACAACTACGAGTCAGCAGAGTTCAAACAATGTCACGAGCAGCGGAAGTGAAACTTTACTAACAACGGTAAAAATACGTGTCCAGAGAAATGACAAACAATACATCACACTCAGGGCTCTTCTGGATCAGGGGTCACAAACAACACTAATTTCTGAAAATGCAGCACAACTTTTGGGCCTCCCTAGACACCATTTTAATGCTTCAGTAACCGGTGTGGGTACAACAACCCGAAAAAGCACAGGCAAACTACAACTACAATGCAAGTCAATCTATGATGATTACAGCTTTACGACAAACGCATTAATTATGCCAAGACTGGTAAACGACTTGCCAACCAATACTTTTGCTAAGAACAATTACTCACATTTACAACACATTAAACTTGCGGATCCTGATTATAATATAACTCAACCAATTGACATTTTACTAGATGCAAATATATACTCCAAAATTATTATGAATGGCCTAATAAAGGGATCTGCTAACCAGCCCATAGCCCAACAAACGAAATTAGGATGGATATTATCAGGAGCTGTGATACCTAATTTCAATTGCAACATCGTATTAAAAAACACAAATGACATAGCCAACTTCGAGGAAAGCGCACTTGACAACAATAACGTGACATCTCAAGAAAAATTTAACAAGCAACTGTATGCATCCACAAGTAATCACGTACCCGACGGAAGGGGTGAATCACGATTACTGATGAAGAAGGGTTTCAAGTACAAAGGCAATTCTAAGCCACGAGAACTAACAGAGCACAGAAGAATGAGGGATTACACGCAATTAAATAACAAGAACAACTACATTTATAATAACAAGAGACACATTAGCTCCCAGGGTAACGCCGCTTCAAGCCTTTCAAAATACAACGAGTTTACACGTATCTCACAAATACCGTGTAACATCAATTGTTTTAAAACAAAGCTACGTCAGCTGAAAACACGATCAGCTGGAATGGGTTGGAAGAAAGTTGACACCGGGGGCATTGTCCACTATGCACCTGTTTATAGCAATTATTCAATGACGATGTGAATCACTAAACATAAGCAGTCAGCGTGGTTGTATTTTATTATTGACATACTGACCTCATTGATATCATCATGCCGACCACGTTGCTGCAACTCTCCTGAGGTTGGAGTGGAGATTTTAACATTATACCCAAACAGGCTACTGGAGATTAATTGACATAAGCATTTGACATTCTTCAATCTACGAGACATGTGGATGAAGAGCCATGACATTTGTACGAAATACACCGTACAGCAGCAGCATTTGACATTCTTCAATCTACGAGACATGTGGATGGAGAGCCATGACATTTGTACAAAATACACCGTACAGCAGCAGCATTTGACATTCTTCAAGCTACGAGACAAGTAATACAACATATTAAAAGCATTTGACGGAAGAATCTGACATTGTACAGTCTCCGATAAGAAGAAACTGACATATAGCAAGTAGCAAGCAAGATCGTCGCAGACTACACTGCAATGGGATTTAACTTAATCACAGCTGATTGAAAACTCGCAAAACATATAAATGCATTACAATTGACATTCCTTTCGTTAAAGAATTGATGAATATGTACAAATCTACACACGTATCATGCAAATCGTGTTACTAACTTCAGTTGTATTAACAAAGCTGCGTCATCACATGACGGCGCGATCAGCTGGAGCGCATTGCAAGCAAAACGACACCGTGGGCATTGCTGAGAATGCACTTATTACAATAACTTGTTGCGAATTGAACAAATATTTTCAAGGTGACAATATAAAACAAGATCAAGGGCACGGTGACTTCCAAGATCAATATTTTCAAAGTGAATCCTTAACTAGACTACAATAATAAACTGCGAGTGTGAGGCTGCTTACAACAGTCTACACTGAAGAGTGACGTCAAGATTGCTAAGGATTCGAAATTGACAATTACTCACAAATTTCTCAAAGCAACACGTCGACTGTATTTATACAAAAGGTACAGGAAGACTGGTGGCAACATCACAACCAAGAAGATCGCAGGAAGATGCTTACACTGTTACCAGTTAACAAACCGTTGCCGCAGGAAGCAAACAGTTCCACGAGACTCGCTAGAAGGAAGCAGCAGAGAGTCACGTCGCCGTAGGACCTCAACGAGCAACGGGAATCAGCCGCGAGAGTGGACACTGCAACTTCCAGTTTTAACTTAGAATTTAGATTGCAATATTTTAGCTTACAATTTACTACTGTAATGTTATGTTTACATTTATATTTTATACATTTACGTTTAGATTAGGATTCAATAATTGCAACTTAACATTTACGTCCAAGTGCACTGTTTACAGTCATTTTTGTTTACTTACTTTTGTTATCAATCATTTTTACACGTTTACAATTTTCTACTTATGTTGTTAGCGACTATGTATAAATTTTGTTTGGTTTCTTTTCTTTCGGTGTCAGATGCCAGTATGTACGAGTACTCGTACATTGTGCTGACGCAGCGTCCTAGAGACCTAGTTGGGCGCACAGCACCCGCGAACACGTACAAGACGTGACTTAGCTCGCATCTGACACCAATAAAAACCCTGTAATTAGCAATACTAATTTAGTGCAGTAAACATCTTGAGCCAGCTCGGTCACGTGTTTTAATACCGAAACCCCCGCGGATACACTCACGGCGGCCAGGCTGCGCCTGCACTCAACAACCTCCTCATTCAATGACCGTACTCGGATTTAGCGACTGAGGGATCGCTCGGCACAAAGCCGCCATTCCGAGCACCGAAGCACAATTAATGTGATATCGCCAAATAGCCGAGGGCTTAGGCGCTTGGCCTCGTGACGTCACTGACGTCACTGACGCGAATGGACTGGGATTAACGGAACGAGACCTTGCTTTGGATTTGATGCACTACTATATTAAGGACGATTGGGGAATGTTCAAAAACAATTGATTTAGCCATATGTTAGCGTTTGACCTGGTGAGCTATGACATCCTGTGGAAGAAGCTAAATGCCTCTACGATGACAAGTGAGCTTGTAGATATTCTAAAATTTTGGTACCAAAACCAGGTTAACGTTGTTCGATGGTCAGAAGTCTACTCAGCGCCGTACAGGTTGGAATGCGGAGTGAGGCAGGGAGGGTTGACCTCGCCAAAACTTTTCAACCTCTACGTTAACGACCTAATCGAGGAGCTCAGCAGCACACACGTCGGCTGTCACATTGATGGAGTCAGTGTAAATAATATTAGCTACGCTGACGACATGGTGCTGCTCAGCGCCTCGGTCTGTGGGCTGTCTAAACTCATAGGCATCTGTGAAAAGTATGCTCTCAGCCATGGCCTTCTCTACAACACCAAAAAAAGTGAGTGTATGGTATTTCGGGTCCGAGGGGAATGTCCAGGCGACATACCCACCATCAAACTGAATGGCAAGTCACTTACAAAGGTCCAGCAGTTTAAATACCTTGGACATTGGGTTACATCAAACCTGAAGGATGATGTAGATATGGAGCGGGAGCGTAGAGCGTTATCTGTAAGGGCAAACATGATCGCCCGCAGGTTTGCACGCTGTTCCAGGGATGTCAAAATTACTCTTTTTAGAGCGTTTTGTACGTCACTGTAGACGAGCAGCTTGTGGGTGGATTACACAGTGAAACAGTTCAACGCCCTGCGCGTTCAATATAACAATGCTTTCAGGGTCTTGCTGGGGCTGCTTCGATTTTGTAGCGCATCAGGGATGTTTGCCGAATCGCGTGTAGACTGTTTTTACACGCTAATAAGAAAACGATGGGGAGTAAGGGGGTGGAAACAACAGCTTAACCAACCCAATCGCCAACCTCACCTGCACGCGCCGAAGGGCGGCGGTGGCAAATCTGTTACCGCGGTGCTCCCTGCTAGATAACAGACGGGGCTCTGGCGACCGAAACAGTGGCGGTATAACCACTCAACATAGTAGGCAGCAGCGGCCTTGGAGCTCAAATTACTCCAAAAATGTCTGGGGCAGAAGGCAACGGGAAACCACTGCTACTACATTCCCATGAAAGTTATCATGATAGTACAACCACAAGATATATCACGATTGCCATGCGAACCGACTAGCGACCGGCGCCGCGATGCGTCCGGGGTACGCGGTGAGAAATGGGCTACCGGCCATGTGAGGGCAGGAGACCAGGCTCCACATGGAAAATATGCTACTGGAATAAAGCTACGACATATACAAACGATAGGTACATGGAATGTTCGTGGTTTACTATGCCCTGGAAAGCTAACCATAGTCGAAAATGAAATATCTCGATGCGGCCTAAACATCTGTGGTCTTAGCGAAACACACTGGAGAGGCAGTGGACACTTCCTAACTGACACCCACGCTGTCTATTACTCTGGCCATGAAAACAGCAGTATAAATGGAGTGGCATTCGTAATTCCAAAACAACAAAGGAATTGTGTAATGGGCTATGAAGCAGTCAATGATCGTATACTATACATCAAACTTAAGGCGTCACCGGTTAATATTAACATCATACAGATTTATGCACCTACTAGCATTGCAAGCGACGAGATCATCGAGAACTTTTATAATAAACTGGAACAAACAATTGCTAAACTTCCGAAAAGAGAGTTATTTTTGATACTTGGCGATTTTAATGCCAAAATCGGAGAAAACCCTCATGAAATTAGCAATTGCGCTGGTAGGTTCGGACTTGGAGTGCGCAATGAAAGGGGTGAACGTCTTATGCAGTTTGCCGCTGAAAATAACCTTGTGATAGCGAACAGCTTATTCCAGCACCACGTACGCAGACTCTATACCTGGACTTCACCAGACGGCAACTATCGCAACCAGATAGATTATATCCTGATTGGATCGCGGTGGAGAACATCAGTTCAGAACTCACACACCCTACCTGGCGCTGATTGTGGAACAGACCACCAATTACTGATCTCAAAAGTAAAATTAAAACTTCGAGCAGCTAGAAGTTTTAGCAAACAAACGAAGATGGAAGTGAAGGACAGTGTAAAATTCAACGAAATATTAAAGAAAAAGTGGACTGACTGGACGAACATCACTCATTCAAATGAATCACCAGAGTTGTTGTGGAGCAGGGCAAAAACTATAATTACTGACGCAATAATAACATCCAAAACCACGGCTCCACCACGGAAACGTCAGCATTGGATGACTGATAACACATTAGCTCTAGTAGAAGAAAGACGCAAGAAAAAAGCTGCTGGTGTGGATATCAGAGAGATAAACCGATTATCTGCACAGATACAGACAGGATGCCGAAGAGACCACAATAACTATCTCCAAGAAATCTGTCAAGAAGCAGAAAGTCATGCGGAAAGACATCAATCTAGAGACCTATTTCGGAAGATCAACTTGATCACTAAGTCATTGTCCTCGAAAACGTGGGCAATTGAGGACAATCAAGGTAAAGTTGCAACTGAGTTAAACTTAATCTCCGAAATATGGAAATGTTATTGTCAATCCTTATTTGAAGACCCGCAATCTACAATTTTCCCGAATACAAAACCTGACCAAGAGAATATAGAGCCCGACATTCTTAAATCGGAGATCAGAACAGCAATAAAACACTTAAAAAATGGGAAAGCCACCGGTACAGATGCTATACCTATAGAGACTATAAAAGCCCTAGGAGAACGAGCAGTCGTAATGTTCCATAGTATATGCAACCGAATATGGGAAACTGGAGAATGGCCATCAGAGTGGACACATACCATCTTCGTACCCTTACATAAAAAAGGTTCCACAAAAAAGTGCAATAACTACCGCCTAATTGCTCTAATATCTCACTCTAGTAAAATCATGTTGCACATACTAAATGAACGGCTTAAGTCATATCTATCTAAGGAAATTGCACCAGAACAGGCAGGGTTTGTAAAAGGAAAGGGCACCCGAGAGCAAATCCTCATCGTACGCCAGATAATCGAGAAGGCTCGAGAATTCAACAAGCCAGCGTATATTTGCTTTGTTGATTTTTCTAAAGTATTTGACTCGGTAAAATGGCCAATTTTGTGGAAAACCTTGATAGACATGGGAACACCGACACATCTGATACATCTTCTTCTACGGCTTTATGAAAACGGTTCAGCCTCAGTACGCACTGACGAAATATTATCCAGCAATTTCCACCCCAGCGCAGGTGTTCTTCAGGGCTGTATAATATCACCGCTCCTGTTCAACATATATACTGAAATTATCATGCGCATTACACTAGAAAACTGGAGCGATGGTATAAGCATAGGTGGTTATAAGATTGCAAATCTACGCTACGCAGACGACACAACATTATTTGCGACCAGTGCTGAGCTCATGGAAGAACTGCTTAAAAGAATGGAACGTATCAGTCTTGAGTTTGGCTTAAGAATCAATCGCAAGAAGACCAAAATAATGATTGTGGACCGTGCCAACAACAACCTGGCAAATGTGACTGAAATGGCAGGCTGCGGAGTCGTCTCATCTTACGTTTACTTGGGTGCATTGATCTGCAACAGTGGGGGTTGCATGGAGGAAATTAAAAGACGTCTGGCAATGACGAGGAGCGCTATGGACAAATTAAGGAAAATTTGGCGAAATCGCAATATAACAAAAAGCACGAAATTAAAACTTGTTCGTACGCTTGTTTTCCCCATATTTCTATATGCTTCCGAAACGTGGACCCTGCGTGAAACTGAAAAGAAAAAGATAAATGCGCTCGAAATGTGGTGTTGGAGAAGGATGCTCGGAGTGTCGTGGACTGAATTCAGGACCAACGCCTCCATACTCAAAGAACTCGACATCAAGCATCGTCTGTCATCTATCGTACAAACACGCATCTTAAAGTTCTTCGGCCACGTTTCGCGAAGAGGGGGAATGTCCATAGAGCGCCTTGTTGTACAAGGCAAGGTGGAAGGCGTAAGACCTCGCGGGCGGTCACCCATGCGCTGGACTGACCAAATAAAATCTGCGGTGGGCGGCCCATTACATGAATGTACTAGGATGACGGCCAATAGGGAGAAATGGCGAAACATCGTGAGGCGAGTGACATCAGCCCTTACCGCTACTTCATGATGACCACGACCGTTCTGTCAAGAACGTATCGACTGAGAAGAAGAAAACGATGTACGTCCTTGTTGCGCAGAGTCCGGGGCAGCCCTAACAGGATCTTGAGAGTACTATCGGAAAGGTATGACTGCCGTTATCTTAATCACTGCAGTATGATACACATGACCTACGTATATAAATAAGTTGTATTTTTGTAATTGTGACTTGAATTGAGAATATAATGTAATTAAATAAGTAAAGGAGATGGCCAACATTTGTATGGGTGTTTGCCCCAGTTGTGAAGTATAATGTACACAAATTATTTTTACCTTACATTAAAGCTTACAATATCTACTTTGATAATTTTATCAATAAAAATCTCTAGAACTTGAGATTCTCCTTTTACGGGCAGTTTTATTTGTAGGTTGACATTATGCAAAACATAAGTAATCGTGGAAAAGTGTTTTAAGGAGAGATTTTTTTATTAAATTAATACTATTTATCTTTTGGATAATTCATTCATTTATTTATTTTACTTTAATTATGACTTTATTAGTACAAAAAGAAGCAGTACTAAATAAAATATAGTACGTATTAACTTGTCAATTACCTACCTATCGGAAAATATTCACAAGCAAACGCAATATAAATAAAACTGCATAGAAATATAATCTAAAAATGATGCAGGGATTTCTATGTGATCTTGGTGATGTGCTCAGTGCCCACCCCAAACTAATATCATCTTGTGAAAATGCCATACCTTTACTGCAGTAATCCATTCTACCAATATGGATTGAAGGTTTCTTGCAAGCGAAGATATTGAGTGACATGCCATGCGCTCAATATCAACCGCGCAATTATTAATGCACCTCATGGCAAAAAATCAAACACAATTATTATTTTGCAAAAATCAAACTCAAAAATATTGTTTTGGCAAATGTCAATATAGCAGACATTCGCATTTCTGTCAGTCAATTGTCAACCTCCAGTGATAGCAGTGTTGCCAATGAAAATTTTTGGAAGGCCGTGTACATTAGTTAAAAAAGCCGTATGTATTTAAATGGAAAAAGATCAACTGTGGACCGTGTCATATATTATGCCATCCAATTATGCCAATATACATGTATATGTATATGTATATATATAGTCCGAGCGTTGAACCGATGGTATCATCGGTTCAACGCTCGGACTAAAAAAAAAGGTCATCCGCAGTTAATTGAATGTCCACAAAACTTCAAGAACATGCAGAAAGAGACTGCTTTTCACTAACCTTTTAATTAGCCTAGTAGCGCTATTTTATGGGTTTTGAAGATTCGTTAAATGTTTGCAAAAAAAAATGTCTGTAAAGTCGGTTTAAGGACGGTAGTTTGACGTGACAAAGTCATGACAAAACATTGATAAAATGATTGCATACTTTTTTTTATAGATAAAATTGAGCGCTTCGGCCGATCGTAGCCGATCGTGCCTCTCTATCGCTTGTTCCGCGCTCTCGCTTGCGCGGAACAGGACAATGAGTCATGGTTTTGCGTGCATGCACCCGGCGTTCATCGTTATAATAGACGTTATCACGTCAAAAAGACCGTAGAATTTACGAAAAGCTGTCGAATTTGCTACGGCCATAGCCGCCATAAGGTTCCAGCCGTAGGCCGTAGATATTGTAATTTTTTGGCCTGAAAGCCGTAGAACACGGTAATTGCCGTAGCATTGGCAACACTGAGTGATAGCAATGGATGTAGTAGAGTGTATACAATACAACTTATTAATATTGTTAATTTATTATAAGTACTCACTGCGGAGTTCAGAAGAAAATTAAAATTCTAGTTATGTTATAATACATGGAAAACATGTCTTTTCAGAAGACTAAAACCTTGTACAAATAAACGTATTTTAACCATTTCCGGGGTAAATCTTGGCCACCTCCTTTTATATAATTGTGTATGACATGTTTTTATTTAATTTAATGTATTGTTATTTAATTTTTAATTAATTAATGTAATTTAATTTATTATGTTATGAATGAATTGAATGAATTAATTGGTGTGTTGTAATTGTAATGATATGATCCTTAGATGGTTGAAATAAATGAATTATTATTATTATTATTATTATTATATGTACATACATGGACATGAGTTTTTTTATATTAAATATTGCAATAAGTAGTATTAAGTGCTGTCTGTAACTGTGAGTAGGAAAAAAAATCCCGGGAGTTTCTTGCCGCTTCTTCTACTGGAACCACTCACGGTAGGGATTTGTTGAAGCGATGGCGTTGAGTGACTTTCGAAAAGCGTTTGTAACAAACCTACTTCGAATAAAACTAATTTCATTTCAAAACTAATTTCATTTCATTTCATATAGCGTAACCAAAGAAGTCGGCATTACAAGGACTAGAATCGGATTACTGACAATTGGCTCGTTATTGTCTCGGCTGAATATTCTATTTGTCAATTTCTAAACAAGGCCAAAGTTGCACTGGACGTGGTAGTCGATATTACTAAACTTTCACAAGGCAAGATGGATAGTAAAATTTCCTTGGCAATACATTTACGTAAGAGGATGCACTCTAAGCCAGTCACGCTGTAACACGTAACGACATCTAGAAACCACTTAGGGACATCACATACGTTCCACCATCTCTGAATTTGTTCTTCATATTGTCGAACAGTCAAAGTCGTCATGCAGAGTTCACTGACCACTAATCTCGTAAAGTCGTTCAATCACGCATTAAAATGGAAAGATTTATTGCCATCCCGATTGTTAAAAGAGAGGTCTCAGTGAGTAATCTCTCTCAAAGAACTTTTATAACATATAAGTTGCTATCTACCGATAACAGTTAATGACTAAAGTAAGTTAATGAGTTCATAAATACTCGATCCCGCTTCTGAAAACTGTAGGTTGTTGTTGCTTGTGAAATGTGAACACTGGATATTTATCTAAATATCGAAAGAAGAAGAAAATCTTTTCTTCTTCGACTTTCTAGATGTAATAAATATTTGCCAAATTAGTAATTACAGCTTTCTAGTACTAAAGGTTTCTGCGCTATGCTGTGGACGGACGTATGGATAGACGGACGTAACGTTTTGACTACGTCCTTTTTAACTACGGAACCGTAAAAACTTATACGTATTGGACGGCCGGATGTATCACGAATCGTATCGTAAGGCACTATATTAAGTACCGTTAGTGCTTTCCAATGCCGATACTAGCTTCTATTAGGATTCAAGTTAATAAATGATTCGATCGCCATCCGTCCGATCTTAATTGCCAATGCCGTAATACGAAACTTGACGGTTAATTTAATGTGTGAGAAGGGTCAATTAAAAGGGACCGAGTCATTTTTCATTCGCAGTCGATTTGTGCTTGTAAAATGATACATCGTTTACGTGAGGAGTTGGGAAGTGATGCGGTGCTGCGGAAGATGGGTTAACTGAGACCTGATTTGGGTCTTCGCTAATGATATTTGGCGCGGAGTACCATAACATGGCCGCATGTCAGTGCTCTTTGATTTATTTCTAAATGTAATTTAATTTTAGTTTTACAGAAACTAGGTACCTACCTTTTTGCAAGCGTTTGACAATGTAAGCGTTTGAAAAATAACAATAGGTAACGGTGAAAATCTTCATTATTAAAGCATTCAGCCCTAAGAAATGAGTGGACTGGTCTGTGTGAGAACAATCTAATACTAAAATAATACGTACCGCGCACGAGTTGGCTAGATAGGTATTTAGTCACATTGAAGTAATTTCTATACAATCCAAATCAGTCCTAGTCATTTACGTGTCGGATAATTAAGCTGCTTCATATAACGTTAGTTCATTAATCGGGAGAAATTACATAGAATTACATTTACAGCGCTGTAATAATCGTATCACGGAAATTGTATACTGCAGCGATTTGTTAACATGTCACTAGTCAATTCATGGTTGTTGTATTTTATGTCAATAGTCGAATGACACAGCGCCAGGACTTCTGTAAAACTTTATTATAGTACTATTATTTTCTTCTGTGGTAAAACCAAAAACATCACTGACGGATTGTTGACTAAAGAGGCATCTGAGGACCCGTATTATTACTGGCACCGCTGCACTGGAAAACGAATCACGAAAAAAAAATAAGCAAATGGTATGTTTGGTAGAAATCCCACGGCACGCTTGTACCACTAGTTTGTAGTTATATTATTTCTTTTGTGGTTACACCAAGTCTTTCAAGTCTTCATAAAATCCATTATTTCTTTTTTTTTCTTTTGGCATATTATATTATTATACAACAATTTTATCAAGTCTTCAGCCAACGTCCACACCACGTTGAATACACCGGTTCTCGTCCGATCACCGAAGTTAAGCAAGGTCGGGCGCGGTCAGTACTTGGATGGGTGACCGCCTGGGAACACCGCGTGATGTTGGCTTTTTGTCTTTTCTATTTTTTATAAAACCCATTTTTTGTTATGATTAGTTTTCTATTGCGAATATTATTATTTTTAAAATATTCCTTTACTTTTATCTATTTTATACAACAATTTCACCAGATCGCAAACGTCCATACCACGTTGAACACACCGGTTTTCGTCCGATCACTGAAGTTAAACAACGTCGGGCGTGGTCAGTAAAATAATATATTTATTTATTATAACTTTTTGCCCCATACAAAAGTACAGATGACAAATGCTAAAAGCATTCTCTCCCAGTTAACTTTCAGGCAGTGTGAACACAACGATATATAATATGTTTTTTCTCCAACAAGCATTACAACATTATATTACTGGTATATGTGGGTGTGTTTGAACGATACACATGTCACTAACATCGTTGCTCGTACAACACTATTCAAATATTTTCAATAAAACTTAAAAAAACCAATTGGAGAAAGACAATATATTTTCTCTTCCCAACTGCACGTTCCTTGACAGCACTATTCTCTTTGTAAGAATAATGAGGTGGTTCGACGTCGACTTTACTACTTCCGTCGGCGAACAAACAAACGATGTATTCCAATGTTTCCTATATTAACGGAAAACTTGTTTCATACTCGATCTTGTTATTTCTACAACTACTTTGGCTTCAACGGTGTTATGTTCTTTTAAAACTTTTTATGGAGTTGCAACTAATTCCTTATGATGATAAATTTGTGTTATTTATTATCGGATAAAGTTTTTCTTTAAGTTATTTAACGAATAATTATAATTGGGAAACAAAATCAGTTCGCATACCAGGGCGCTGATGGCAAATATGCACTAGGAATAAAAACGTGTGTATTTTAACGTATTATTTCCAGATAGATACGTATAGCATACGTATAGAAAACAATATTTTGTCGATATTAATAATACTGCTTCGGTCGAAACGGTTAAAAATTTCATGCTAATATACGACTAGACCACGTCTTTGTAAAATTCGTCAGTTGTCGAAAGTTCGTCAGCGTAATTCAGGAATGCATCACGTTACTGCATAAATACTACGTTACAAACTAGAATATTCTTTAATGTTATGAGCAGAAAAATTGCCCATTGAGGAAACATTTGCATTGAAAGTGCAAGTGAAAATTTTGGTTACGAAGAGAACCGTTGCATATACAATAATAATTTTAAGGTACATTAAACAAGACTCAATTTGCGTGATTAATACAAAACACATTATCCGACCGAATGCATTGTAATTAATGGTCTGAGTTGAACCTTAATTAATAAGCTCGCATTCGGTGTTGCTCTATCAGCTAATGCAGAGTTAACAACCCCATTAGGCACCACGTAAATGACTGCCGATGATTTGAAAGTGCGATGCAATTTGCGCTACAAATTGATAATTAGTTTTGCTATGGATGACTTGCTTTGCTAAATTTAATTAGTTATATCATTAAGTACATACTTTTCAACAACAGCAGTGCATTGATAGCCTAGCGGTTAGAACGTTGGTCTCCCGAACGCGGAGGCCCGAGTACAGATCCTGGCACGCACGTCTAATTTTCAAATATTATGTGCGCATTAAAAGTTAATTATCACTTGCTTTAGTGAAGGAAAACATCGTGAGGAAACCTGCACACCTGAAAGTTCTCCATAATGTTCTCAAAGGTGTGTAAACTCTACCAATCCGCGCTTGGCCAGCGTGGTAGACTATGGCCTGTACCCCTCACATTGTGAGAGGAGACCCCGAGACCAGTAGTGGAAAGATTATGGGTTGTTGTTTTCAACAACATTGTACGACACGACGATTTGGTTAACAATTCTTATAGCATTATGGAAACCATACACGATCAAGTATACGTGTCAAGTCTCCAGTTTGACTTATCAAATTTGCAGTTTGACTTGACGTGCCATCCAGTGTGCATGAGACACATATATGGCAGATAGCTATATCGTGGCCATACACGATCAAGTATACTGGATGCACCGTCAAGTCTGCTTGACGCTTCATCAACTACACTTAGAAGTTATTAAATCTATTACTGATTCAGTTCTATTCTATTGCTTTAGCAAACATCCTAGCCTCTCTATAGCAATACGCATACGATAGAAATATTTATTAGTTTTGCACTGATTTATAAAGTACTCCATTTTCACGTCTGTCCAACTTTTGAACAAATTTTGCATTGTTTGCAAAATTAATTTGTGTATTGTGATCGGTTGCCCCGGAGCCCCGGAGCGTGTCATGTCGTTCAATATAGCCGTCTGTGTCCAATATCGGCGGCCATGTTTGACCGGAAGCGTTTGGACACAACATGCTTTGACTGCTCACCGTTACAAACCTCTAATAAAATAAAAATTATTGAAAAAAGCCACGGTTCAATTTGTTTTATATATTTTGTTGTATGATTTTAATTATGATTGTTGTTCATTTTCTTTTTGTATGATAACATTACTTACATGATGTAAGTTATTGGCGGCATTAGGGCACTTTTTAAAGAATCTATCTAATATGATTTGATTTGTGATTTGGTAGTAGGTATCCACGACTAAGTTTATTAATGCAAAAAAAATTGGTGTAATTAGAATCATAATATTTAATAAATAATACTTATTTTGTAAATTCAAAAACATGTACCACCCTTGGCCATGAGTCAGCCGCCAAACGACTCGTCGTGTTCCGGCTGGGGGTTTAAAAACCAGTTCTTTCTTTCTTTTTCTTCTCTCTTTCTTGGCCGGCAACGCATCAGTGATGGCTTTTGTGTTGCAGATGTCCATGGGCGACCATAGCCACTTCCATAAAAATATAATTATGTAAGCCTGTACTTTGCAAAGTATTATACGAATGGGTATATCTGCCATTGGCAAGTTTCACAACCGCACCTCGGTGCGGTTTGGTCGACAACATGCGATGTGGTTGCATTGTTACTTTGTGGTCTGTGGAGAGGACAAAAAATGGGCTGCGTATCAATAAAATAAAATCTATTTATTTCTCTACAAATCTACCAAGCTTTGGATGTTTCTAACATGACGAGAAAACATAACATTGTTAACACTTTGTGTAAACAAACACCTATAAATAAATAACATCACGTGTCATTTCAGGCATGTATGAATCCAGATTAAAATGATATTATACTTATCTCACCCAGACACGTACAAGGTTATCAATCTGTAGTCTCGGTTTACACAAAGATACTTTTAACATTTTCAGCCACTCGTACGACTAGGCCGAGAGTGTGTTGCATAAGAGGTTCGTAAATCCGATGAAGGAACGGAAGTGACAACAGACTTTCACGAATAGTCAAGTTAAAGCTTATAGAATAAGACCTTGCAGAGTTACGTACTGGGCACTTCATGACATTGAAAACATTGACGACCCGCGTGACCGTGACGTTCCCAATCTGGGTGAGTGTGCTCTTGTCTTTGTGTGTTGTCTTTGTCACCCGCGACAAAGGGAATCCTAGTATGGGGCGCAATGAATGCGGTACAGACTTATAGCAGTCACCTTATAAAAAGTCACTGTATTATAACGACTAAACTGAACTCTATTTCATCTATTTAAATATCTACTATTTGTTATCCATAATAGAAATAATAAGACTCAAAAGTCTGCTTTAATTACTAAAAACAAAGATAATAATTATGGCGTTGTCCCAAGCAACTTCGAGAAACAAAACGACAAAATTAGTGAAACAAGTGTACAGCTGTATATGTCCCAACCGTCTCCTGTGTTAAGTCACGTGGCGCGCGCCGTCCGAGTGCAAAGATCCCGCGTGATCCGCTCACTTACAACGTGATATTACGCGGACAGACGGAGAATATTGAATGAATTTCCAAAACATAATTTTCTCAGAGATTTTTTAAGTATAAGTTGAAGTTTGTTTCTTGTTGAAAATAAGCCGCCACCATGCCTACAGTTTGTATTTTGTTCGGCTAATGAAATACCTGAAAGTGTACAAATGTCTACATGTCATTTTGTACAGTTAATATACATCACTTTTATAAGCACTGTGAAGCTATCCAAGCTTGTCAACAAGTTTTAAGCAGCAAAACAATAAAACATTATACAATTGACTATTCGTTTTAATTATTTCTTATTTGAAAATATAGAAAAAATTAGGTGATAACAAAGAAATATTTCTCGAAACCATATAAATATTTTAGAGACACAAAAATATGCAAAAATCACATTTATGCAAGATAAAGAAACCATAATTCCGAGCTTGACTATATACGCACATAAACGTATGTGTACATATATTTACGCACACGCACATCCCACTCCACGTCACGGTAAATCCTACCACTATTTCGTGGAGAGAAATTAATATTGTTTTTATTATGAGGTGGTTGTTTCACGCTACTGTAGTCGTGCACAAATATTAAGTCAATCGGCATGTAAAGTTCAAATAAATAAAACATACCACGCCGCTCGAATGCAGTTAACAGAGGGGCAGTAACGTAGGAAGTTTTATGGCGTTTAGAGGTCTCCGTCATAGATTAACGACTACCTAACGAAAACACCCGGAAACGAAGCTTAACGTGGCGTCAAAATACGAAAGCGCAATAAATGCTACCATCCAACTACGATCATGTACGAGACATGAAGGTTCAGGCGGCGCCGCAGTGGGCACTTCGACAGCAAATAAAAACCACATGGTGCATGTAACAGTACGGCGTAAACCGTATAAACCCACTGTTACCTGCGTCCTGCACTGGTACGAACCCATTTTATATTGTTCTGTGGTTTGTAATTCAACGCTAGTTAATAAAACGCTAGGTTTTACATACTGACTTCAGCATAAACTTAAAAATTACCGTAAAAGTTCAATATTTTCATGGATGAAGTGACGACCCACAGTTAGTAACACCAGTTTGAAATGCTGGATCTATGAAACATACTTTAAGATCTTGTTAAGACTGTGGTTTACTAAATTCTGATGATTGAACCTTTATTTAATTCTTACTTGCAATCATTATTTGATTTCAGTCAAACAACTTTTCTCACACATTATTGTTTGCAATAGTTATGTGAGCTTAGAATAACAAACAAAATGTATGCATACCTTCCTAGATCGTTGACCCCAAGATCATTAAGAAACAATCAGAGCGTCGCATGTACCACTGACCCTTTGATCCTCGTTAATAAAGGGGAGGGTCGAACAAATGCGTTGGAGATTTCAACCAGTTTTCTAAATTATGTTTTTCCGACCTACTTATCTTTATATTTCCCCTTGGCGACCCTCTAGTCTGGTTGTTATCCAGGTCGTTAAGTCTTGTTGAATGTGTTCAAGAGGCCAAGAAACTATTAATGTTTCGTTTCAGAATAAGACCTGACTTTTCTTACATATCGTAAGGAGGTACGCTCCTAGTCAGTCGATAAACACTATCAAGAGAGTATCCATGAAGGAAGCTAATTAAATGTATTTTACAGAGCTGCATTTACTTCTATGTTATTTCATAAAGTAAATATGTAGTATTTTTAACTCTCCCTTAATATGGAATGAGATGTTTTCGAAAATATTTACACGCTGATTTCTTAAAGTAAATTAGCTGCTACCGATTTTATTTGTAAGCATTTCTCGTATCCCGGCGCAGCGCACGGGTTGAACGCTGTTAGAAATTGCAGCTAAATCTTTTAGAAATGAACTGAAACTATCGACTCCGCCAGTGTAAGGAGCAAAACGATTGGAAAATTTCACATTTGATTCGCTTTCGCGCTTCCAAAGTATTGATAAATTTTGTGATTCGTACGTACTGAACTAGATTTTATTCATAATCTCACTTGCAAGGGGTTTAAAATTCATTCTAATGAAAAGATCGGATTCGAAACTTGTAATTTAGTTTACTACTGCAAAGAAAGTTGTCAGAGAAAAAAATATTTGAAAAACAATTTGCGATGCAAAATTTTAAGTAATATTTAGACAAGCTCACACCAACCCAGTTCGAAATATTAGTAAAGGGATTGAGTGGAAGCCAACCCAAAAGCTTTATGACGGCCCCTGGCAGGATACCGCATAAGAACCAATAGAATTATAGTTAAGCCTCGCTGTAGGTCCGTAAATATGTACGTGTATCTAGATACTTAAAAACCATTGATTCATTTTATGTTTATTCCACAGAGATACCAGATTTTTTTTATTACCAAACAGTTGATAGGTATTCCTGAAAATGTGGAGCACTTTCACTTTACGGCTTCTACAAACTAATAAATAACTGTTAAGTTTTATTAAATTTTAGTGCAAACATCGTAAGCTAAAGTAGAATGGGTTTATGGGCAATTAGATGTCCATTAGCGTGTCTTAGCAAAATCAGCCGAACGCCCTCTGTGGGAATGTTACAAAATTGATCCATAAAGTCGCTGGCGATAATTGAGCTTTTAGCAAAATGGTGGCTTTTGTTTCAGCATTAGCTTTTATATTAATTTGCTAAACATTATACTACATTTCGTGGTTTTACTATTTACAAAATGGACCACTTATTTTATTGTAAAATGTTTCAACGTTTTACTATAGTCATAATAATTTATTATTATGATTCTCATACCACTAAGCTTGTTTTGATTAATAAAAATGTTTGCGCAGTATTATTTTTTTTAACAATTTCATACCTTTTGCGTGTTCTAAACGATATTTATAACTCTGTCACAGATTTAAAAAACTTAACTTGATATACTACTGAAAAATGGTAATCATTTTAATCATCGTCATTGAAATAATCTACAGGGCTACTTGATGACCGAGTCCCCAAATGGCGGCCAAGTCTCGGAAAAAGTACCTAAAGAAAACAGTGGGAAATCGCTGTATTCAGCCTAAGACTGATAAGAGTGGCACCAATTAGGGGGGCCTATGTCTAGCAGTTGACTTTAAAAGGCTGTTAGATAGATAGAATTAACGACGGGTATACCATTGGAAATAAGCTTTGGCTTAGCTGGTGCACTTGAAGGCTTGGGTTACTTCAACACCATGGCTTGCCAAACTACGAAGAAGAAGAATTTTTTTTTTTTGAATTGACAGTTGTTATTGACCCAAGCAGCCTTTACAGCTTCACGCGGACGGGCAGAATAAAGATGAAAGAAGGTTGAACAACCATTTATATTATACGTAGAAATCAAGCGTTTAATTAAACTTACCTTAGATCCAAAATTGTTTGTAAAATTCATAAGGAACACAAGTTTATTTGAAACGATCGCATAAGATATTATATACGTAACGCTTGATTCCGAATATCTTTTTCGTTAAGATCCAGTTCACAAAAATATTACTGAAGTGGTTGATAAGGTGCCCATGATTCAAAGGTTTTCCCAAAGAGCCCTTAGAAAGATGACCCGGACGACAAAGAAAGGGCCAATACCCAAGCAGCCTTTAGATTAAAGCATAATTGAAATAATCAAAAGTTACTCAAACATATAAAACGATGTTCCCATAGAAAACTAAAGATGTTGGAATAAAATATTTTCATACATATACCTTTTGTAGATTCACCGGCGCGAATGAATACGCTCGTAAAGCGTTCCGAGCGATTAAGCGTCTTCGACCCAGAGCGCGCTGTAATGGCGGCTGGATAGAGGAGACAGCGCTCAACTATAAAAGTGTTAGCTTCAGGTATTCCTGTTGTCTTCACGAAGGTTCTGTCACCATTCACATAATTGGTTTAAATGGTTTTATCATAACATAAACTTCACCGAATACTTTTGTTAGTAATTACTTCTTTAATATTACACAAGTTTTTTCTTCTTCACAAAAAGGCTGAAATCCAACACCACGTCGTTCTAGTATAAAACTTCAAAGGCCGACCGATGACCTACTTTAAAAGAAAATAACCGATTGCTCATCCCGCACCCTAACCCATGATATACGCGAGACATTTAACCCATTCGATTCCCGATCTTGCCTGTCACAGGAAGTTAATCGACGTGGTAGATTTCACGCGATCGACTCAAGCTCAGTGATCCCATTACCATTCTAGATATGCAGCTTTTCCAGGTTAATTAGAATTCCATTACGTAATACCAGTAGGCGCTCACGTCGTGTCGGACGTACGATTTTCTAACTCTATCTACGGCAGGATAGCTCTATATTTCCTAACCTGGCGTGGAGTTGCGTGACGGCGAGAGCTCCACAATGGTCGTGAACCAGCGCACGCCGCACTGACGATGGTCCAAGTTCAGTACTTTTGCACTCAAATCTAAAACTCGGTAAAGTGCAACAGGCAAATAAAAGTTTATTTATTTATTTAAACTTTTGAACCTTACAACGTTGAAAGGGTTTGATGACAAAATGACAGACGTACGATACGTAGTTTGCTTTTTTGCTTTTTTAACCACGAGAGATAAATTCATTCACCAGTTCAGATTTATTCTACTTCTTCCTAGTGACAGTACGTAGCCATTCCTCGAGAATTATTGATGCATGCCTCGTGTATAAGTGACAGGGACTTCCACAGCAGCCTCGATCAGATATGAGCATTGCATTGGTCCAACTTAAGACATTTCAGTTGAGGATTGAAAAATGGGTAAGAAAGAAAAAGCCTTTAAAAGTTATGGTTATATTTCCGCTCGGTCCTTCGCCTGGGGCACACCACGCGGGGCGTGTTTTATGCAAAGCAAGCGGCTAATTGTACTGCTGAAGAGTTGTGGGACGTGCGCCTTCAGGGCTTCAGTTCTTGATTTGCTGTAGATTGGAAAGTGGATTTGTAGTTTCTTGCTGTCCAAGCCAATTCCACTAAACCTTAGAGTAATTATTATTAGTACTCTAAGCACTAAACCAAATGTATAATATTCGTGATGTGAATCGGGAGTTGAACTAGTAATAGAATGGAGACATCGTTCAAAGTACGATATAATTATATGATGTTGACTAACAAACCTGCCGACAGGTTTATTTTTTATTTATTTATTCAAAGATATATGTATGACGCAATATGGATTGCTTAAATGCTAATAACTTGCATGTAACTGTAAAAAATCCAATAAAAAATAACGATGCTCGTTAACTCTGGAAACTTCCCTGAGCTCTTAGATTTTCCGAATTTAGGATCCTAGAGGATTTTTAATAACTATGCATTTTTAAATTAATCAGGTAGGATTTACGGCAGAAGTAACTCAATCAGTCGGCATGCAGCAACCACCATTGTTGAACCTAAATACCGTCTTGGCTTGAGAATGCTCCAGGATTCATTTCGGAGCGGAATTCAACAAATATCTCAATTTGAACCATCAAGTTCAACATTTCTACAAATTCTTTATCTATTTTTTAAATACCTCAGGTAAATAATAATGCTGTTTCACTAAGATTTCCTTGAGATAACATTATTGTAATTAAAATAAAAGCCGGGAATCAAATTAAAGAAATCTTGGAATTTTTACGTATGAAGGGACAAAAATTGGTACCTATTAGTTATATATATTTTTTAATTATTATTTAACTATTGTAGTTTAATTAATTATAAGTAGTGAAAATGTCACATTTCAAAATATAGCACTGATTTTGTAGTCACCGTTCAACGGGCTTAATCGTACGGAATGAGGAGCAAGCGAACCTTCGCGGCTCGCGGCGCTTTCGGCGGTAATGTTTAACTTACGTTATGTAGCTTTATTTGTTTAACCATTAGCATGTGCATTTTAAAAAAGCAGTGATAGCCTAGCGGTAGAAGGTTGGTCTCCCGAACGAAGGGGCCCGAGTTCAAACCCTGGCACGCACCTCTAATTTTTCAAATATTATGTGCGTATTACAAGTTAATTATCACTTGCTTCGGTGAAGGAAAACATCGTGAGGAAACCTGCACACCGGAGAGTTCTCCATAAAGTTCTCGAAGGTGTGTGAAATCTACCAATCTGTACTTGGCCAGCATGGTAGACTATGGCCTAATACCCCTCACATTGTGAGAGGAGACCCCGAGCCCAGCAGTGGGACAATTATGGGTTGTTGTTGTATGGTTGTTGAATGCTCGTATAGATCAAAAATTGTATGTAAAAAATTGTTCTGAAGAAAAAAATCGGATTGTTTGCCATTCTATTTGAAACTTTACATCTACTGTTACGTAAACCATTTAATACAACAATAAAATGGAATAAGAGAAGCTTTCGCAGCTGAGTCTTTCGTAAATCCTGATCGAACAAGATAAGAAAATATAATCAGTATTGTAATGGGTGATAGCTAAAGGCAAAAATTTCGTCACGCCATCAGTCCCAGTTGTTTCCATGAGATAGTAATCGTTACGCTATGCAAGAAGCTTTTGGACGATATAGAACACTAACCCAATGCACTGGAGCATCGCAGTGGATTATGCTGCAGGAGCGACCCGCGTCCTATAGTGGCGGCAGTTGTGGTGACAGTTGAGCTGAAGCTAATAGAACTCGGTTCCCCGGTTAACACAAGGTATCCTCCATATAAACAGCCACAACAGCGACCAACCACCATATAAAAATCAATACGGTAAAATGAAAGTGGCCGGCAGCGGCAGGGCAGGAATGAGCCAGAAAATTGAATTGGTCGAGCGCCGCTTCAGCTCCATTACGAGAGTAAATGTAGAAAAAGCGATAAGAGATGTTAATTAATCGTATAAATCTATGAACCACCGCTGACCGTACCCTAATAGAATTAAATCACCGCTCGAACCTCTGGGAAGAATTTTTGGCCCCTTTTAAGCGTTATTTTTACTGAAATGGAACCGATCGAAAAATTTACCGAGTTTGATTTGAATTTGCCTTACAATTTCCTTTAAATAAATTCATGATTTTATGCCGTATACTTATGAACTTCATATACATTTTCTAACGGTAGGTATTCGTTATATCACTACGGAGTAAATTATGCGTCACTTTTCACTTCTACTTTACAAAGGATGGATTTAGATGGAACCTTAAAAGATTTCTATTTCAATTCTCAGGGTATGTGAAGTCTGTCAGTTCTTGTTTGACCAGCGCACCAACTATGACGATGAAAGAAAGCAACGCTGATTGTACAAACAAGGTACAAAATAATTAGTGGCGGTCTGTGTAGCCGCCCCACATGCGCTGCAATTCACGCTCCAAATGCTAGAGCCAGTGTTCTAGTTACAAATTACACGTATTAAGTATTCCCTCCATGTTCTTTGTCAATGCAGAAAACAGGGGCACCATTATTCGACAAAGAGACATGCTACCATTTGCCTCCAACAACAAAACGAAACATTCCGAATTACTGCGGGGCGATGAAACGGAATAAATATGAAAAATCAAGATGTAGAAATAATATTTTGTATCGGAAATATATTTTAATTTAGCAAATTGAAATGGAGTAAATGCGAATGCACACTGACCTTTGCAACTATAACTGATATATCTTAATTGTACAATTATTATTACAACTGTGACTTGGTTTGACATAAAAACACGAGTTATTTACTCGTTGTATAAACTGAGTGTATGGTGTAAAATGTAAAGTAAATGTAGTCTAAGCAAAGCATTAGGTACAATCGGTTCACCGATTCGTGTGCAGAATAGAGACCTATTCACAATTCCAAATCCGTCACAGAGTTAGGGAAGCGAGCAAAAATTTATAAAAAATCGATTTAACACAAAGCCTAAATAGTGGTGTTTTATAATGTTTTTCTTAATATCATTAAGTATTCAAATTTTTGAAAAGGTTGTTTTTCTCGAAGCAAATGAACTTACAGTTTTGTGATATACTAAGGCAAATATCGAATTCAAGTATATTATGAAGCTACCAAAGTTACCTCACATAAACATTTGTCACGTCGTAACTAAACCATTAAAACAATAAATTTCAATTCAAAGTGATTTATACAACGTATATTTATACAAACATTTAAGCAAATATCATCTCGTGATATCACCCCGTGGTATTAATCGTTAAGCCTTGTTACGTTCTCAAATAGCTTTCGACATAATTGGCGACTAAGCCATCATTAATTTAAATTCGAGAGGGTAAATGACTTCCCTAAGGAGACATAAAATATTATTTATTAGGGTTGGTTATAAAAAATTTCATACGCTGAATGGTTGACACTGACTCTTGCGAATAATGTGAGTTTTAGCGATGTAAGGTCCATTCTTCTTTTGAGAGCAAGCAAAGTGAACTTTTTAATTTGTTTCTAAGCTAGAAGTATAGTCGGCAAAACAATTAGATATGTAGGGCATGATACAAAAACTTTTGTTGCGAAAACCAATGTTTGTTATATTATCAAACCTTACGTTTAATCATACCTTACATACATAATTACAAACTCGTGGTCCTGCATACCTGTTTTGCTGAGTGTGTGACTCATATCTCGATATCAGTAGCTCGAGCACGAATATTTGCGAGAAAGTATTCGTATGGTTAACGTAAGCAATTTGTATAGCATTTTTTCAAAAGCGCCCCAATCGTGCGTAAATGGTACTAAAATGCCATACAAATTTGACAAATTGCTTACGTTAACCATACGAATACTTTCTTGCAAATATTCGTGCTCGAGCTACAGTAACCATACGGCAACAATAGTGACCCCATTCAGTGTGCACGCGCCGTAAGACGGCGGGCGAGCGGGCGAGCGGGCGGTGACGCGAAGTGCCATGCATTCGAATTTCCATATATTTCCGCGCATATTAATTACGGACAGTTAAAGCGTGGCTGGCAGCGCATTAGCTTAATTCGATCTCGGATACTGTTTCCATTTTATTAATTTTTCCGATCACATGCTCTCCGTGATCTAAAGCCACTGGAAGGAACATTAATTTTTCTTTTTAATTCTACCCGAAAGTCTTTTCTTTTGCATACCCAGCACGAGTTTTGTCGATCCAAAATAATTGACCGAGCTGAGCAACTCCGATCGCTAGTGGCGGTTTCTTGAAGGGTTCTGAGCTTCTCATGTAAGGAAAGCGGAAGAATCTGAATGTTATGTGTTGGTTTTGGACATTAAGTCTAGGAACTATCAGCACAGGTCTACATGGTAGATCATGTTTTAAGCCTCCTTGATTATAAAGCCCGTACTCTATAGTTGGCTATTCATGGATTAAAGACACATTAAAATTATTTTTCACTTGTATTGTTGAAGAATACAATCATAACCACGTCACAACCACAAAACCGCTAAGAGTTCCAAGTAATGTTTTTTTCTTGAAGGTATTTAAAATATTGGACGCTATCAAATACCCTTATGCTGGGGATTGTCTTTGTACTAACAGTTGTCAAAGATCAAGTCACTTCCAGTACTCGTACACTTACTCCGCGGCTCCCTTGGGGGCGCGGGCAACATTACGGATTCGAGTCGGTAATATACGGCGGCCCGTATCAGCATGTCACAAAAATTGGTCGGCGCGTGCATTTTATCGGCGTCCCTCGCTGACTGGGCCCTACCTGGAGCTTGTTTGTGTTTCCCGATTAATGTTATCCCCATACGTGTCCCGAGTGCCGACACATTAATAATAATTAAGTAATCTCGTGATGCACTGTAGCTACGACCTTTTAAGTAAGTGATCAACGTGGGTTAGGGGGTGTCGGAATTTTCTATGAGCTACATGGAATTGAGGGTCAATATTACCAGTGTAAATTATTATTGATGTAGTGTTTGAATCTTATTGCAGTTAATAAACATCAAAGTTAATAAACTTTAATGCTCATGTAATGCTCACACCCTGCTAAGTTGCCCTGTGTTACGGGTGGCAAGGAGTCCAACAAAAAAGACGCGACAAACATTTATTTGTAGATATTTACCCCAGATGGAATTCGAACCTGAAAACCCTGGAGTAGCAGTTAAAGTCTAATAACTAGGCTTCAGGGATTTCAGCCTCAAACTAGATATTTGCAGCCCACCAATTTACCTTGAAGATTCATATCTCATCTCTTTTATCCAGTTTACCATCTTCATACATGTGAACAACTAACTAGTTGCAACCAACTCTTTGAAATAATGTTAAAACATAAATCAAAAGTATAGCAACTTAAGCATGATATAGTATGCGAGCGATGCCCCAAATCTTATAAGACGAATGTCCAGACGGAGGCCAACTAAGTGGTCGTTACGGCGGAATTTGTGTCTTCCTCCCTATAATTTACGCTGCAACGATTGAAAAGATATTATTTGAGAACACGCAACCATGAACAGCTATGTGCTACTTAATAATATGTTTTGTGACTACCGTATGGGTCACCTGATTACAGCCGATCTTACACGAATTCAAAGCAGCCAAAGGTGTCACCAAAGTTTTACTAAAGAAGAGATGAATTCCCGATTGGAAACGATTCCAAATAATAACTACGGTTATCGATGTCACTCCCAGTCCCAGGTCTGTTGCGATGCAGGGCTCAACACACTTCTTTGTAACACCCAAAGATTACCTGAGGCAATTTGTCAATTTATTATAACTAAACCGTAACTAACCATTGTAACCGCTCTTCTGTGCTTACTTAAAAACCACCCGGCCTGTACATTTCTTCCATTTCTAGCATTTCAGCACTCAATTTGAACTGAGGTATTATGTAAACGATGCATTTATTTACATGATGGCGACCAATTACTTTTAGCGCACTCAAAACGGCGCCATGTTTTCCCTAGTTACCGCAAATGAAGTGATTTCGCGTGACCATAATAAGCTTTTGAGGTATACTGGAACGTCTTATCGTTCCCCACTGCCATTTGTTATTAAACTCTATTAAGACGCCAAAAGGTTTATTTTCCATCTGACAAAGAATACGCTTAATTAATTTTACTTAGTACGGAATGTTTGAGCTAAAAACTATTACATGGCAAAGATGAGGGTAAAATGGCTTTGCGTTATGCAAACGCATATTTTCACTAAGGGTAAAAAGTACAACTTCAGCGATATGTTAGCTAACAAAAGATACGATTTCCACCCATTTAAACTGTACTGGTTTAGAATTGAAGGTATATTACTGGAAGGAAGTTCCTTAGCGCGGCTTGTGACAAGAGTGAAATGGGAAAAATCGTGTACTGTCTATAGCGGAAGTGTGAAGAAACGGAAGCTAGAAAATGCGTTTTTTATTAACATAAAAAAAATTAAAACTATAACCATTTCTTTATTGAGGTTGTTAACAAAAAATCATAATTACTAAAAATATATGAAATATTTGTTATTTCCATGCTTTTAAAAATGTTTATATATTTGAACTACGAGTAGGTACTAGGTATTTAATATACCTATCTATAGAGAAGAAACTTCATTCCAACTCGGTGTCCCACGTGACATCTCTCTATTTTCATTATTAATGTAAGCTTAGGGTTATTATACTCGTATAATTAACTAAACTAAAATTTGAACTTGAATCTCCACATGATTATATTCAATGTAATTTCACATGCGTACCTAAAAGCTACTCGTATCTTCTAAAAAAGAAGTCTGTTTAATCAACCAAATCTTGTTCGTGTTTAAAGGCTGACTTAAATAAAATAATGAATGGATACGTTTTCAAAGCTATTTTTATCGGAAATCTTGTTTAACGGAAAATTGTTCAGTTTAGAAAACGGAATAAAACCTTTAAGAAATGCCTCTTGGAGTAACGAGACTAAAATGTATCGTACATTTTAGTTTACATTTTAGTTAGTTAAGTTTTTAGTTTTAAAAGTATGTCTCATCTAACTTTATTGTCAAGGTGGCGGGGGTATCCTCTGCAGCCTGGAGAGATTGTATGAACAAAGAAGTGCTAAAGACACTCTAATGTAGCTGTACTGTAACAGTAAAGCATTATTTTTAGAGTAATTTAACTTATTTATGTTTGGCTTTGGTTCGTTCACCTCGAATATGGCTTTGGTTCAAATGAGGTTATTCAATTTCTCTAATCGATTCGGTAATCTATTATAGGTACTTTTCCGTTAAAATACAAGAAAATTTTAGTATTGATTTGATAACTACAGTCTAAGTTTTGAATCATGAAGTGGTCAGTGAAGATCTTTAATTGTTTAAACAAATCTCCTCTAATTTGGGCTCATTTTCTTACATCATACATTCCTGCTGTTTAGCGTATTTTAAGTTTTCAATTTAATTTGCTATCAACAAAATGAATTCTAGGAGTTTGCTACTCCTTAAGAATTCATTTTCATATACACCCGAATATGAGGGGTATGAAAATTTATGTGGAGTAAAATCAAACTTTTTCCTACACAATTTTTTTCTGTAATTTAGTAATATTATTTATTCACAAGTTACTGTTGCCACAGAAGACATACTAATAGACATAATAAATGTACTTTTATTGTACTTACTAACATTAAGTAAAAATATTGAATTAAGTTTGAAATAGATTTTTCTTCAAGTATTCGACCGTTTCTTTGCAATACTTGGCGACATCCACTTTCTTACAGACGACGTCACTATAAATCTTCTCTAATGCTTCATTTCCTGAATTTTTATGCAAAGCTGTCAGGCTATTTTTATTCTTCTTGCATTCATGTGACATGAGACGTTATTTTAATTACTTTATTTTATAAAGAAAAATTTTGTAAAAAATGGTTTACATAATAAAACAATTGCAGTAATTAGTCACGCTCGTCTTATTACTACTTAATACGTGAACAGCTGGAAATAACCGGATGTGGCAGTTAGAACTTAGAAGTTTATTCAGTAGGTAATGCAATAGCTTGAAAGAGTGCTGAGAAATTTCCTTCGATGTATCAATGATAAAACCACTTTTTGAAACGGCGGAAGACGCAAAAAGATGTGCAGCTAAATTAATAGACGAAGTGCATACCTACCTGTATTATTAAATTAATTTTAAAGTGAATTTTTACTTTTGATCATAATATGGCCGTTTGAGCGTTAAAATTTGCGTTTTTTCTTTTTTTTATCACTTTCTTGGCCGACAACGCATCAGCCATGCCTTTGGTGTCGCTCCGCTAGACGACGATAGCCACTTACCCGCAGGTGGATCATCAACTCGTTTGCCGGCTATTTCTATAAAAAATCCAGCGTGTAAAACCTAGCATACATGCAGGCATGGATCAGCACAAAACAATAGAAAACAAACCCGCGTGTAAAACACGACCGACTAGTTAGTTATTAATATCTAGCGATACGAGCTGTCGGTGAAAGATCAACACGGTATCAACAGGAAAAGTTAAATTGGCTTTGCATGTGAAATGTGTTTGAGTTAATAATTTAAAAGAGAATACATTTAGAATTTTTATTCAGGTTACAATATTGGTTGTATGATCGTATCAAATGATAAAGTCAAATATGCACACAAGTAAACCCTGATTTATTATTAACGTTAGTAGCTCACCCCGTATGCGTCTGGGTTAAACAAATATGTTTTAACTAGCAGTATGAAAATCAATTGACTTTGTTTATCCTTTTGACGAATATTATACCCACATATCAGTGTAAGCATAAGAAAGACCATGTGATGGTTGCCATCGCCTTCCAACGATAGTTATACTAGAAGCATCACCAACACATTTCTGACTGAGAGCAAAGTAGAAAACCCGCTTTTAACTGGCTGTATCATATTAAAGGCTACACACATTAAAAATAATTGACGACCCTGTAGCTTACTTAGTAGCGACCCTGCCTGCGAAGCGAAGGGTCCCGGGTACGATTCCCGGCCGGGGCAGATGTTTATGTGACAGATAAATATTTATACTTGGGTCATGGGTGTTATTGTGATGTGTTACCTATATGTGTCGTCCGTGACACCCGTGACACAGGTAAAAACCTACTGCGGGGGTATGAGTGTGTAAGAGTGTGTAAGCGTTTAAAAATTCACGGCCGCTTCTAGAAGAACAGTGTAAGCTACTGATGCAAGAGCACCGTCAAAATAAACATGGTGAGCAGCGGCTTACCGGGGGCGGGGGGGGGGGGAACTATGTGCCTTTGCTTCATTCATTCCAGAGGATTCCTTGGGAGCAGGGACCCAAGAATAGGATATTATATATTGAGGTAACTAAAATAAGTGCGACGGCCGACGAAGACAACCTCTTTCTTTTTTGAAGTCGTTTGAAGTTGGTTAAAGATTAAAAATTCCAGTGATACAGTAATACAAGATTCATGAAGATTCAAGATCACACTATTGATTGACGAACGGAGGAGCAATTTACGAGAATCACTTGCTGTGAAATTTTATTGCAACTTACTAAAGGTGCTTCGAGACAAATGGAGCACTCTAGTTAATGGGCAAATTTCTTGATTCTGTTTAATTAGCTACTTCTGCAATTCTGTTTTAGCGTCTCTATTTAAAAATTCTTTGTTTGCGCTAACTTTTTTTTTGTCGCTTTACTTTGTAGCTGCAGATAGTAACGGTCAAAATGGACAAACTCATGTAAGAAGTAATAAAAAACCCACTTTAGAGCTGCAGGGAGTGCCACATTGTGTTGTTTTATTATTCTAAGCTGTTCTACCTGCTCATACACCTCTCAAGCCAACAGATTTTAAGCACTTTTTACAAATAATTGAAATCTTAGATCTCTGTTAGAATCTCAATTAGAGTGAAAATAATTTGCGTCACCCGCACACCATTCAAAAGTTTAAAGAATAATAATGTTAAATGATATTTATTAAATAAAAATTAACTTACACGTACATAACTAAAGCAGAATACCTATATTCATGTTCAAATGATTTCAAAGGAGCGTCTTTGTCTCTTGTTTCTTGTCTGGTACAGCTCAGACAAGAAACGCTGCCGGCATAATGAAAAACATTGACATATTGCGTACTAAAGACTCCACAACAATTTTTTGCGTTAAAAATTGAGTTAAAGTTCTGACTTCTACTCCTATTTGAAAACGCATTACTTTTAGTACCTAAATACGCACAACCGCGTCGCGCATGATCATATTGGCTTGCGCACAAACATTTTCAAGCGAAGCTGTTCCAGCGTGTAACGTGAATGACGAAAACCGAGCAATTCTCATTGTAACGTGCCCTAACGCCTGCCATTGTTCCCGTCATTAATTTTAGAACTATCCCCTTTGTATTAATGTCTAGGCCTCGGTATCACGTCGTCACACGAGTTTATTTGACGTCGTCTTAATTAGAACTCCCTTAGCCGGAACGTTAGAATGCAATTAAAAACTAATTAGATTTGCAGACTGGAAGTAGCGAGCGGCTCGGATAATATTAGAGGCGTCGTGACCCATAATGTTCTCGGCAAGAGGTTATGTAAGCAAAACGTCCAATTAAACTTTTATATTTCGTGGTTTTTAATCTTGTCAGCGTTCCTCGTATACTTTCCTTCTAACATTAATTATGTTTAATTTGGTTTAAAATTTACGGTAAAATATTTGATGTGATACATAATCGACAAATAGGTTTGTTAATTTTCTCGACCACAATATTAATGTGATTGTCACAATTACCATCCCTATATCAAAATTAATATTTAGATACTCAAGATATCTTATCTTAATATATATAAATTACGTGTCACGTTGTTTGTCCGCGATGAACTCCTAAACTACTGAACCGATTTTAATCAAATTTGGACACCGTGTGCAGTTTGATCCAACTTGAAAGATAGGATAGCTTACATCTCAAAATTAAAAAAAAACTTTTGACAGAACGAAGTCTGTCCGAGCAGCTAGTAGGTATATATAGTACATAATGTCGAATCCTAAAGGACGTATAACCAAACTCTAGATTACTGGAATGCTGTCAGAAATATAAAAACAACAAACTACAAATGTTTAACTGCCACATAAATATCTGCCCCAGCCGGGAATCGAACCCCTCGCTTCGCAGGCAGGGTCGCTACCAACTAGGCTACAAGGCCGTAATAATAACCATGAGTCAAAAGGTAATTTTTCCCATGAATTGTTTTCTGCACCTGGAACACCTAATTTAATTTACTTTTCGTACCCTTTCCCTGAGAGAACAATTTCTAAGCTTTCATCAAGTAACTTACTTATAATTATGGTGTTTAACGATCATCCTAAATTTTTCCTTTTTCAGCAATAACAACCAAGTCAATTTCGGTGAAATCCTTTCGGTTTACAAATTAAAATGAAGGGACCGCAATTTAATATTTGAGTGGGCGATGTGTGAATGTGTGAGTGAATTAAGTATGCTAATCAGTTTGCGGGCCACTGGGCATTAGCGCACATTACACACTTTATGATTCAACTGCAGCTATTTCGACGTTTTGAATTTCTTTATTGTAGGTAGTCGTGGGTAAAAATGAAATATTTTGGTCCCCATATTTTTAACAAATCCACTTGCATCTTTCGAACCAAAAATTATTTGTACCTTACGTTAGTTGTACCCAGGTAGGTAAATAAGATTTAAACTAAATTCATAACTTCATCGATAGACTGAATTTCACTTGTCATTGCCATTGGTTTTCACGTTGCTCACAGCAGCTCTGTGCCGGAGTGAATCCTTTGCTACAAAGGAGCTGTTGAAGCCTTTGTATCGCGTTCGCCATCAGATCCAGATTATATTCTGTTTACCTTGGTTAGATCTTGTGAGCACTAATTTTAGGGGCAATCATTTGAAATCTACAAACTAATTTATAATCCATATATTATTATTATGTATAGGAACACTGATCGCCCCCCGACCAGGTGGACTGATGACTTAAAGAAGACAGCGGGAAGCCGCTAGATTCAGAGGGCCCAGGACCGGTCGGAGTGGCGCCAATTAGGGGAGGTCTTTCTTCAGCAATTGACTTTAAACGGCTGTTAGATATATAGATAGATACCCCATATATATTTTAATACTAAGTATACATCTAAATATTGTCTAGCTTCGAATCAACAAATTTTGTGCACAAGTCGAACCCAGATCATGGGAATAGGGGTGCTGAATTAATTTCCACTAAAGAGTTGGAACCACTGAATCGAGTACCTCTGTAAGGGAACCACCATTATGTATAGACCCTTACAAACGGCTATGATTAATTGATTTAAGCATTATTAAACTGAAACGCGAAAACAGACGGGGCAAAGTGTAATGGGTCACTGAAACTCGCGCTCACAATAGCCCCAACACTGGCAGATGCTATTGTAGTATTTAATCAAACTGCAGACATTCAAGGATTCTATTACCTAAGTTGAGTTGAGAATTTCTAATGGACGTGCTTTGCGAGGTATGAGAACTCGGCAACTCGGAGTTTCATAACCTTTCAGCTGTCTGGGCACGTTTCAAAGTTAGAATTGCACCGACGCGCAACGCGCCGCGATAAATATTCCTTTAGGCGTTGTATTTGCATTTGCATCACTGACAACGTCTCTGTTGCTGTAGTCCCGCCGCCGATACCACGTTGGGAACTTCATTAGGTTGGGATTGCAATATGAATATACAACTGATTCACCAAATAAACCTACTTCACTGTTTCAAAGTGAAGTTCTTCATGTCACTTCTTAGTTTAATAGTACTACCACGTAGATAAGTCTGTGCAGGCTTGACGCAGAGCTGAACAATGTGCATGTTTTCAACTTTTTAGGGTTCCGTAGCCAAATGGCAAAAAACCCTTATAGATTCGTTATGTCTGTCTGTCTGTCTGTCCGTCCGTCCGTATATCACAGCCACTTTTCTCCGAAACTATAGGAACTATACTGTTGAAACTTGGTAAGTAGATGTATTCTGTGGACCGCATTAAGATTTTCACACAAAAATAGAAAAAAAAACAATAAATTTTGGGGGTTCCCCATACTTAGAACTGAAACTCAAAAATTTTTTTTTTTTCACCAAACCCATACGTGTATAAGAATCTATGAATAGGTCTTCAAAAATGATATTGAGGTTTCTAATATCATTTTTTTCTAAACTGAATAGAGAGATAAAATAAGAGAATGATAAAACTGCAATTTACCTCGATCAAAGTTACAACGAACTTCAAGAACTTTTATATTATGTTACTTGCTGCTACGGAACCGTTCATGGGCGAGTCCGACTCGCACTTGGCCGCTTTTTTTAGAGTGTTGACATAATTTTGGTTGTTGTTACGTGAATCGCCAAATATAAATAATATAATATCTATACTTTAAGTTTGCTACAAAAATTACATAAGTTAATCCCTACTTCCCTACTAATATTATAAATGTGAAAGTGTGTTTGTTTGTTTGTTTGTTTGTCCGGCTTTCACGTCGCAACGAAGCTGTGATATGGTATGGTTTTTGTGTGTGGAGATAGTGAGGAGGGTGGAGAATAACGTAGGCTACTTTTTACCGCGGTAAAACATCCCCATGGTCCGGGGAGATCGATATTTTGTTAGTTGCTAGATATTTAGTTCCAGATTTTGTTAATAGATGGCGTTCGTAAAATTCATTTGCAAGTTCTGAATCACGCCATCAAATGATGCATGTAAATTACTTAAGTCATAGGCAACTAAATCTAAGTAAAAGTAGGTAGGATTTATAAAAAACCGATCTCTACCGCGGGGCGCGGGCGAAGCTGCGGGCAAAAGCTAGTATACTTATATGTACCTATTAGCGGCATGCGGCATTCCGTAATCTCGATGTTTACAAATATTGTCTCAAATTTTTTGTTAAAGTTTTTAAACTAAATGTGAACAAAACAAAGTTAACTTAGGAAGATAATACGAGATCAAAACTAACATGTTTTGATAAAACAACAATTTAGTTGCTGAACTTAACAACAGAGATTTCTTTGAAAAGGGTTATGGAATAGAAAGTTAATTAAATCGGCAAAACTTTTCTATATTAATTATCCAATAAACTTTTGCAACGTGGATGGAGTCAGTAATTTAACTTTCCGAATAACAGTGACAAGCCATGGACAGGTACGAACTTCTTTCTGATTGTTTTTAATCGATTTTTCTCCCGCTCCCGATAAAGTGGAGCAGTCATTAAAACTTTTGACGACCCGAACTATAATGAAACGGATATCTCCTTAGCGTTTTCTTTGATTCTGTAGACAAACTTTGAGAAACTCTGAATGCACTAATAAAGTATTATACTTAAAGTATTATGGAAGACCCATCACCCGGTAATCTTAAAAGGATATACTATACTGATCTGTTTAACAATATAGAAATACTTACGTAATATCACATCACCGACCTAATCGTGCGAGGGCATGCCGCGGATATGTTACGTATTGTGTTACTACGTAAACATATCAGTTGACTCCCAAATGTAATTCAATAATGCGCAATTTAACTTCGCGAAAGCATAAATGATTCGCTCCGACATAAGCCAAAGTTAAGGGACAAAGTTTGGAAAAGCGAAAAAGTCAGTTATTCAATGTTCCGAGCAACAGCGGCTAGGGCGGACAGCTCTCGGCTGTTCCATATGGTTTTTACTCCACTTTCGTCTAAGTGACTCACGAAAACGTCATTAAAACTTTCTGCCAAGAATGAGTTCTGCCTAATTGTCACAAATCTCGTTAACATTGCTATATTTTAAATGGTTCAGATTCTACATAATCTCTTCCTGGTAATTGGTGTATTAAGACGTTGTTGCTTTGATTAATGAATTCAACAGGAAGTAAAAACATTATCTCCTCAAAACTCGCAGATGCGCCGGTAAGATTTATACGATAGGATACCTTCGATGAAAAAAAATGGTTGTTTGTAAAGTTGGTTTACGGACGGTAGTTTAACGTGACAACGTCATGACAAAACATTGATGAAATGATTGCATACTTTTATAGATAAAATTGAGCGCTTCGGCCGATCGTAGCCGATCGTGCTTCTCTATCGCTTGTTCTGCGCTCTCGCTCGCGCGGAACGCGACAGTGAGTCATGCTTTTTCGTGCGTGCACCCGGCGTTCATCGTTTTAATAGACGATATCACGTCAAAAACATAAACAAAATAAACTTCGGGATACTAGTTCTTTGGCAACAAATAGTGTTCAAATAAAAACAAATCACCAACAAAACCAATATACGACAAAAATAAAATCAAACGATCTTAGTATCGGAAGCTAAATAAAAAGGAATTGATGAACGTCTTCGCAGTACAAAGAAGGTATTCATTTCAAATCCGCGTCAATCGAGTACGGAGAGTTAAATGTTTTCTTGCGATAAAAATGTTACACGAATAACATGAATCTCCATATACGTGGATTGGTTACCTAAGTTGGTGATTTTGCAATTATGAATAATATGATACTAATTGTATAAAACTATTTGTAAATATTTATTCAAAGTAGCTCTACAACATTGAAAAAACTTTTTATTATTATTGTCAGAATTATTACACAAATATTTAAATTCATACATTATATATAGATAAAACACACATTTGCATAATTATATGAATATATCAATATATTACATAATACCAACATACAATCACATCCTACCTACCTTACTACCGATTTCTGTGTAACTCACCCGCCTTATTTTATCAACTTATAATATGATGAACACAGGTGTATCACGCAATCATAGCTTAAACTACCTATATCTAATTCTTTATAGGGACAAGTTATAATATTACCAGTGAAATTGTATTATAATTAAAATAGTGATTATGTTTATGTAACATTCCGGAAGAGTGTAGTTACCCACAACACAGGGTATCCTAGTGTGTCCTTTAAAAATATTTTGTACTTTTATGCAATAAATAAATAATTATTATTATTAGAATTAACGCATACAATATTCTAAGGTAAAACGAATTTCCTTTTTCAATTCCCCATAATTCACTGCAGTATCTACTACCCTAAAATTCGTTAAAATTGACGAAATATCTTTTGACGCCGTATCCATGTTTGGTGACTCCACGTGCGAATATCTATCACTGTTCACAGCTCTGAATTTTTAAGGCGCTCACTCCAGTTGCTTTCAACAACTTTGGCGAGAAGCGATTTGCATAGAGCGAAACATCCACGTGGGAAACTTCAAACCCGATTCTCTGGAATACCTGTATCTACTTAAACATGTGATTTCTTCCTTTGTCTTCCTGGTTCAATAAATTTCGCGTAAAATTTAACTCCAAACTATTTATATGCATAGTAATCCGCGCTCATTTTTTCTAATAGCGTCTTTAATAGAGTCCGCGGCTGTGGCAATTGTTACCATTTCCTTGATTGGCCTATTTTATTCATATAGGTATCCGTTTTCCTACTTATATCTAATACAACATTATATTTATTTACCTAAATTGTTACAGAAAAGCTTTTATTTTTTACCACATCTTTACAAAATATCCATTTTCAGTTTTATTTTGAGATGCGCAGAAACAAATTGCATCATATTGCAAAAACAACTTTTGGCGTCAATTTCGTAAACAAAGCCTACACGTTTGAGCTTAGTCTCTTATGGAGTGTCGAGATTTAAATCCTGCATTAACTTATTTAAATAACTATTGGCAAGGAAAACATCGAAAGGGTTCATTTGTGAGAGTTCTCCATTATTCACTTTTGTCTTTACATCTTATTGTTAGCAGAGAGATTATCCTAGGAAAGGGGTCATTATGGATTGCAAAATCAAGAAATCCTTATACTCGCAGTCTCGTACATATATTTATAAGAGCTTAAAATGTCAGACTCTAACAAAGCTACGGTTCCATCCTATTATGGTCCACAGAAGTGAGCCGAGTTATGTATACTCGTAATCTTGCTTCATAATATCGTATTCAAACCGAAAACATCTAAAACGTTGAAGTTTGTGGGTAGTACTGGTAGCCAAGGAATCAAGTATCCTATCGTAAAACGTACGCACACATAAATACATTTTGGAACACACCGAGTACATAGTACCGTCAAATGCTCACGACCAAGATGTGGAACACTACATCCGAACTTTAAGAAATAAAATTTAGACAACGACGCTTGAGTGTTAGCTGTAGAAGAAGTGCACTTCTGGTTGACCACTCGTTTCACTACAATATTACTTTCGGGCGAGTGGACCGACTGACAGTAAGAGAATCGTCAATACAGTTAAGATGCAAAAATATACATTTTTAAATTCCTTAAACTGCAATTTTATTGTTAAATCACTCAACTGAAACACTACAAACATTACTAGAAAACACTCTTGCAAATTACTAGTTTTCTAATTCAATTGAATTGTTAATTTGAATTCTGAATTTAAAGGAAAAATATTTTTTGTGAATACTAAGGAGTTATCGGATTTAAAATGGACACTGTACCCCATGTTCTTCAGTAACGCAAACGTATCACCGATGCGAATTTAAATGCCAAATTTAAATTTAATGCAAATTTAAAAACACAAAATCAACGAACGTTTAAATTTTTAAAGTGACATTTCCAAGCTCCACTTAAAAAGTTACAAAGAATATGTAGCGTTGTCTAAATTGAATCATACGGTTACTGTCTTGAGGACAAAGTTACAAAATGCAGCACTTGCAAGCGTTCTGCGGCGCGCCGTGCCTGGGAATATGTTCCCACTGCAGAACAGTATTCAAAATTCCCAAAGAATTCCCTGTTCATGTGCGGAACTGGTGGAAAGTTTGTGTTCAAGTGCTGTCTGAAATAGTTATTGCAACGGCTGCAGCTAAATTGTTATTATAACATTAATTTATTCTTATTCATTTAATTCACGTTCCTTAGGGCCCTGTTGTATGTCAATACTTTTGATACATATTATATTATACGGACCATTACAGTTGCATATTTTTTGGAAATCAGAACAAATGCAAAATGAGGACAACTTGTCAGATCAAGATAGATTAACCGATGGATAACGACGATAACGTTATAAGTCATCTATCAACCAATCATTAAAATCTATCAACCAATCATCAAGATTCTTTATGCTGAGATATAGCCAGTTAGTGGCCCAGTGTCCTCCACCATTACAAAGTAGCATGTGTAATATTCTTTATTACCTCGTATAATTACCTCGTCTAATAAAGAATATTACACACATATATACAAACATAAATACATACATACAAGATACGCGCGAAAAACAAAATGTACTTGGCTTCAATCATTACTGAGCACAGAAAAGTTGATAGGGAAACGAATGTCGTGGTATGCGCATGTGATGAGGCGAGAGGAAACGCATGTAGACGAAGGGGACGAGGACGACCAAAGAAAAGATGGATGGATTGTGTGACAGATGATATGAAAGATAAGAGAGTTAGTGTAAAGATGACGGCTGATAAGGAAGTGTGCAAGAGGACATATATTGCGCGGACCCCAAATTAAATTGGGAAATGGGCAAGATGATGATGATGACCTCGTATCTTCCAAAGCACTGAACGGATTTACATGATTAAGATATGTTCAACCCAAGTGTTCTTAGATAAGTGAAATTAAAAAAAATGTCATGAGTTATCTGTCTTTCTCTAATGCTAGTAATGACAATTAATAACCATGAGATAACATTGAAAACATCAGATAATTCTCAGAATTTGAATCACAATGTTATTTAAAGACATCTGAATGCAATCAATTGGCGATTGAAAGCAACTTGCACCTGCGACGTCGCTCGTCTGAATAATCAACAGCTCCTCTGAATATAAATGGACGAGCCAGTAATGGGCGTAATTCATTCACGACGTAACTGCTACTCGAGTTTCTTTGCAGGTTAATCTAGAATATAAAAAATACTGCACTCCGAATATTATTTTTTCTGCACTTTGACAAGATTGGAAATTGTTAAATATTTATCTTTAAACAGTTCACAATAAAAATTATCTGTAAAGTTCTGCGACTTATCAGCAAGTAGTAATAAAAATTTATTATTGCTTCGTATAAAAATATTTTCTCGTAAAATTCGAATGCGCGACGAAGAGGAAATGCTTACTCCTGCTCCAGGATTGAGATCTACCGTTTCCAATAATCTATCTACCCATTTCTGGAAAATAACTATGTATCTAATAACAAATAACTTTTTTATAATGTTTTTTGTCAGACTTCAAAATTATAGATACATAGAATTATGGAATCGGGTGCCTTGGGTGTGAATCCAATTGTTTTATCTAAAATCTAAAAAACATCATGACGAAATTCTAATTTGATGAGCACAGAATTACGAGTGAAGTAGAACACTAATTCAGGAATAAATGTATATGGAGTCGAATCGTCCGTTGCAGACTTTGGAAGCTTCTCGGAATAAAAATATTACTGCTCCAAATTTAGTTGCAAAAACCTAGCTTTATTACCTAGAGGAAGAAATCCTACTATTATTACTAGGTCTCATTAACGAATTTACCATTCATAGAGAAAATTAAAGAATTTATTTATGTCTGATATAAATTATGACTGTAGTTCGGTTTACATACTCATAAGTGCTTCAGCTTGCCCGTTTCTTATTTAAAACATCAGTTTGTTTTCTTTGCCTGAAGCGAGAAATCTATCGCGATGAAAAATATTGAAATAACGTGGCGCAGAATTTAATTTCTTTTTTGTTTTCCTTATAAAACATCCCAGTTTTTACAGAATAAGAGGATTACCAGCTCTCCGTCTGCTGTGTTTTCATAAAACTGTAGGAAAATGATGTTGCCAACTGTGAAGGATCAAAATATTTCGATGCGATATTGCTGGCTCCGAGGAGAATAATCCTTACGGACTACGATTCTTGTTTCTGATCTACGCAATTGGTTTTTATGGCTTATATTTTAGTGCTTGGAGTTAATCTTTGCAATTTTTAACCGACTTCAACAAAGGATGATTTTTGTTGGATTTGTTTTGTTTGGATTGTGAAAATTGAAACGTTGTTGTGTTGGGCAGGTAAATACTGCAGGTTTGAGAGCTATAGAGTGAAACTCCTCGATGGATGGCAATATGTACATGAATTGTGTTTAAAATATTTTATGTTGGTACCTAATATTGAATGAAAATTGTAGTATTTATCTTAAAAGGGAGAAGTGGGTGTAGCAGCTCTTTTTGCTGTTAAACATAAACATTCCTTCCCCTAATTATGTTTAACCTACAGAATACAAGTACACAGATATCATTTCTAATCAAACGTATAATAAATTAATCGTACCGCATGAATACATAATTTTACGCTGATTAAACAGAAGTTCAATTATCATGGGAAATCACAGCTTGTTACACAAATACGGATCTTGACGAAGATGGTGGAATTAAAATATTCTAGAAGCAATTTCAAATTTCCATAAATTAACTGACCAATTTTAAATTGAACAAAAATAAAACTTTTTTTTAATAAGAAAGAAAGAAAATACATTTATTTGTAAAAGATACACATATGGTTACCTATACAAAACTTATACAAGGTGAGGATTGAACTTATACACAAGTGGATCCTTTACAATTCGGAGCCCGCTCAGCATTGTATAATAAGATGATCCATTGCCCTTAACTATTCCGCTGATGGACTCGTTTGTCCTTTCAGTAAGTCTAAGTCCTTCAATATATATTTCATCCAAGTACAAATTAATTCCGTAATTACCATAATTCACATTCCACGAATGCAGCTTAACAAGTTTTCTCAGAAAGAAATAAAGTGGTAATTGTCAAGTGCATCGTGCTGATTAAATGTTGGTTTGCAGACTTCCTCATCCTTTGAAAATATTGTGAAGTAAATAATGCTAATGTTTTCATAATGTTTAAGTGAGTTAACCTAATTAATATAACTTGAGTCCCGCTCTGCGGTCAAAATTGGACCGTTTATATTTGTATGTAATATATTATGCGTGTGTGTAACAAATACATGGTAGTGTGTGTAATGTTTATTTTATAAATTTTATGTGTTACTTATGCATATTTTATAAAAATATTAGCTTTCTGAATTTCTCCTCCATGGAAAATTTTTACTGTGTCAATTTTATTATTTCTCGCGTCTGCGTAGTTGTCGTAAAATAAACATCAAATCTTTATATTCTGTGTAGTTAGTAACATTTAGGTTAAACACTAATCTAATTGCGTTATGATTCTAAATACTATAATCATTATTTTCAGTCATCATACACTGATATCCGGCACTTAACAATTATTTATAATACTCGTACTACAACCAACTAGAACAAAATACACCGGAAATATAAAATAGTATATTTGCTTATCGTTTAAAATAGAACTTCCATTATACGTAACTTTCATCTCTTTTCCTTTGGGATAACATCCATTTCCTGGCTTATAAAATATTCTAAATATTGTATAAGCGCTTTTATTATAAGTTTTAAATATGGCAAGGTTTAACACTATTATGCTCAGTTCTTTTTACAAGATCCCGTACACAGTTTTGGAATTTTGATAATCAAAAAGACAGACAATAACTTAACAACACTAACAACAATAACAAGATTTGGTCATTGACTCTAGGCAATCGAGTGACTTGCTAAATCAATGAATCCTAGTTATCAACAGCAACAGCATTTTTGTACTCTCCAAACATTGCCAGATGGGTTTTCTATCACCCTACCCGAGCGCCATCATGGCATATCGCGCGAGCGAACAGTATACGTACCCACACCTACGGTTGCATAATGGCTTTTCATTAGGCGAGATTGCGACCGAACGCCCGCGTGCCATAATTAAGAAGATTAAACAATGAGATATGAAATGAATCCGCTCTGCACGACACTTGTACGAGTATACGGCAGTACGTTATCTACCGCCTCCGCCACGTTATTCAACCTGTTAATGTGAACGCACTGAACACATTTTCAATTTGAGCACTCCACCTTAATTACGGAGCTCATAATCTAAAGCTGCTTATGATTAATTCTGAGATTTTGTATTTAGATGGGAGTTGTAGTGCTTCGACATAAGTACTGTTATGTCTTCCGTGCTTCGACTTAAATGTTATCGCTATGTCGATCGTCTGTTAGAACGAGTGAGGAGCAAGGCTTTTGTTCCGGCTTCAGGGAATGTATTCAGTGTTTTAAGCTTTAATTAAATATCACACACACACACACACACACACACACTTAAGTACACACTCACACACACATACACATACACAGCACATATAAATGTAAAAATTGTACTTTTTATAACCATGTTTGTTTAATATTTAAGTTAGTTAAGTCCCTTCGTTGTCACTCACCATTAGTTAAAATCTATATTCCACGTTACGTCATGTCTAGTGTCTATATACACCTCTTCAAAATGATTTGTAAGGCTATTGTAGCGGTGGGCCTGGTTTCCTGTGACACAGGTTTTTAAACCTAATATAAGGACCAGTTTCCACAAATACTATACTTAGTATCATAACTTAGATTAGTAAAGAGTCTATATGTAACACTGATTGTATTTGTGGTGGAAATAAAGTATTTGTTATTATTATTATCTAATATATAAAATTCTCGTGTCACGCTTTTTTGAAGTTGAACTTCTCCGAAACGGCTGGACCGATTTTCGTGAATCTTAGCGTGCATATCAGCTATAGGGTGGAGACTTGGACAACATCTATTTTTCATCCCCTACCCCTAAAAAATTTTGGCAGAACAACGTTTGCCTGGTCTGGGCAGCTAGTAATTTATAATATAATACTTTTATTTTGGAGCCAAAGGGCCTTTAGCTTTAAAAAAATTATGTAAATGGTAAGCGGTCACCGTCGTTTCAATTGTATTCTCAGATCTTATACAAACTATAACATACAACCGTTAGCGTGATTCAGAAATGTGAACAGCGCCATCTTTCACTCACTAGCGAAATTAACTGAAACGCTTCCATCAATTCCCAAATGATGATAGTAAGATTTATAACACGGACCGGACGGTGACACAAAAAAGAAACGGTCAAGAAAACGTCACGCGCGTTTTTAAAAACGGGCCGGGCGTTATGAAAAATTATTATTATTAGATTTATTATATTGTTTTTTAAAATATTTTTAGAACATTGTTTTTGAATATTGTTTTTTTGAAAAAAAAATTGATTTTATTTATTTATTTTTTTAAGTCTAAGATTTTACTGTTACTCAGTAATGATTTTCTGCAGATTTGTTTCCGTTAAACATGGGTTTCAGTGGCCATGCTACGTTTAGGAGAGAAAATGTAAATTTAATAAAACAACAGTTACTGAGTTAACCCTGTACGTTAAACTCTAAAAGCAGGGTGTTAAAATAAAATGCAACAACGGAACTGGTACCATTAAAAAACTTCTTCCGCGTGACTTCGTTCGCGAAGTACTTTCGATTCACGAAGTTTAAGTGCCCATTAACGAAGCTGTTCGCAGCTGCCCCGGGCACTGCGCTGGCCACTGGCGACTGGTCTGCGACAATCCGACACCTTACGACATTTTTACCCGAGCGCAAAGAGAAGTACTCGTAATGTATTTCGCGCGGATTCTTAACGCCAAAATAACACGTGATACTCAATCACAAACCGCTCGTAAACCATAACATTACATTTTCTGTATTTCCACAACCATACTCAGTTGCAAGCTATAAACAGCTCGCGCCTTATAAATCCGCAAGCTTTAGGCGCAGCGAATGAAACGGCATCTAATAACGTCTTAAAGTTTTCTTTATGTTCCCCGGGGAGCCGGAAATCATATTTCTTGGCCCTTAATAGCCGAGCTTGTTTGCAGTATTTTCAGGGGATTAGCTGTCTCGAGATGAGCAGCTCGAAGCGACGGTCGAATTTAAATCCTCTGTAGAAGCGCCGCGCGCCGCCGCCGTTACTCAACCTTTATTACTGATATTTCATGATTTTCTCTTGTCAATCACGAACTGTGTTGCTTATTTAGGTTAGGTTATTTAATTTTATATAGGTAAATTTTCGTTAAAGTACAAAATCTGTAAACTAGTTTTGTAATAATTTATGAGAAGAAACATATTTTAGAATGGAGGGAATCGCTTTAAACAGTTTAAACAATATTACTTCTTTGAATACATAGTAATACTAGCTGACCGGGCAAACGTTATTCTGCCAAAAAAAAATTAGGGGTAGGGGGATGAAAAATAGATGTTGTCCGATTCTCCACCCTAGCCGATATGTACGCAAAGATTCACGAAAATCAGTCGAGCCGTTTCGGAGGAGTTCAACTTCAAAAAAGCGTGACACGAGAATTTTATATATTAGATGAATTTAACGTTACATAGAATATAAATACATGATACTGATGCTACTTTATTAATTTACTCAAACAAATTTGTTCAACAATTTTATTTTATTCAAAAGCACATAAGCAGAACATCGAGATGAATGGTGCTCTAAAAAGCAAACCTTTTTTTTGGCCTTAGATACGAGAAATAAAAATGTATTGGAAATTGAACTAGGAGACTTCCTCGAATGACAGAGTTATAACTAATAAGACAATATTGTATTAAAATGGAAATTGGTCATCGTTACCCATAGACATCACTAACACTATAGGAATTACTAATTCATTGCCAACCACGAAAAAACGAGGTTAAAAAAAGGAAAAAACTTGATCTCAACCTCCGAGTTGATACACAAGACGTTTGGCGGCTAACTTAAGCAAAGGGTGGTAGATAAACAGGCGGACTTCACAGAAAGACAATATTAATGCCTCAATAATAATATCAATAGTATAATCCTTAGTACGCAAAGCTAAAGATAGGGTCGACTTTTGTCACCTTCTCCTACGACACTGCCTGTAAAAGATGAGGGTCAATTTTTTGAGCCGCCCCAATACTGCCTAAAAAAATAATACGCTATATTGTGACTATCTCTTATTGAAAGTATCTTATCGCTAGCCAATCCCCAGTAGGAAGAGTACAACATTACAGTCCGATCTTGTTTGCAGTATTTCCAGGGAATTAGCTTCCTCGGGACGAGAATCTCTGCTCCGTGGTTGGATTTAAATCCCCTAAACCCCGCTGCATTTTATTTGCTCATTTAACTTGAATATACTTTAAGATTTTTTAATGGAGTTTTCAGGTATTTCATAGATTAACATGGAACGAACGCTATTTCGTAATAGATCTTAACACTCTAGAATTCGAGTTCAATATCATATTACTTAAGAAACAACAGTAACAACTAACCAAGATTATCTTCCGTACTTACTGTAAATGATAAATAAAACCATCATAAATCATAAGATTGATGACCCCGTAGCGTAGTTGGTAGTGATCTTTGAAGCGAGTGGTCACGGGTTCTCGATCAAGGGGCTTTGCTAACTTAAAAAATTAAGAAACAAAAATACATGCATTTTAGTCATATAATTATGAAGTATTTACCATGTATTGGCTAATTCCAGCTGGATCAGTGTTACAGTTGTAAATTGATTTAATCATAAGCCGTTACGAGACGCAACAACTACCAAAAATCCTATTCAGCAATTATTTGGCCCCGAGGCAGTTTGCGAAACCGGAATGCGTTCTTTTAGCACAAATGCGGCCGCATGTAAATTACAACGAATGTTCCGCATTTAGTGATTTGTGGCGGTTTTTATTTGTACCGCATTTGGGGATACAGGAATTTTTTCGGTTTCAATTTTTTTGTGACTGCAAGTTTAGAAATTTAGCGAAACAGTCGGTTCGAACTGTGGTTTTTATTTGGTCAATAGATCGACATGCGTTCAGCTTTTTATTTGATGTCGATAATTTAGTTCATAGCATTTTGGGTGAATTTGTGTCAAGTTTTGTATAACCTTTTGACAAAAATTGACCAATATGAACTTGAAACTTTTTCGTATTACGTCGTAACATTCAGTTCACTGTATTCTATACATTGCCAATATTATAGTCCAATTATTTAACATTAACATAAATTTTATTATGTTAATTTTATAATGTTCATAATATTAATATTTACTGTTAAATGTTAAATCTGTCAAGATCCAAATCTTAGTTAATTAATTAAGCACTAATCCACTAACGAGGTTTTTAAGGAGTAGTAATTAGAACGCGTGAACTTCGCTCAGCAGGTTATTCAGTGAAAAGGCATTTCATCTCTGCAATTACACCCAACTTAGTAAGCGGGGTCGCCGGTCGCGCGCAAAACTAATTTCATATTCGCTTATGATGTTATTCATTAACTTTGTTTTCTCTCTCTCTCTCTTATTTGTATAATAAAAGGTCTCATATGTATTAATGTTGGTGGTCTTATGGTCTGCAGGATAATTCGCTATTACTGTTTAAGCGGATAATCGTTTACCGGCAATTTCCATAAAAACAATTTTATTATTCAGCAGATTTTTTAGTAAACGAGACCTGACGGTAAATGGTTACTGTTGCCGAAGGATCCACGACGATCAGCAACGCCAAAGACATCAACGATGCGCTGCTGGTCAAGTAAGAAAAGTGAATAAAGAGTAGGTTCAATTGACAATAATAACAAAATCATATAAACCAAAACAGCACCGCCCAATGCTTACTTTTTAAATATTGGAGAATTGATCATCACTCAATCCGAACAGCTCTTTTTTATGGAAATATCAGATAGCTAATGATCCACCTGATGGTAAGTAGTTATCGTCGCCCATGGACATCAGCGAAACCAAAGGTATCACAGATGCCTTAAAATAACTGGCTCTCAAGCCTATATTACATATTCCTGTTTGTTACTATTTACTAGTTTGACATTTAATTTCTCCCGCTATCTATATGCAATCAAATCAATTTAATTAAATTCTTTATTTGCTGTAAGAATTGTGTTGTAATATCTACATCATAAAATACTTTGCCTACAATTAAAAAAATAAGTCTAACAGCGATGTTTAAACAGGCTTAATTAGTCCGTAAGTTATTCATGAACACGCAATTGAAATACAATTTAGTATCATTCAGCGGCAGCTGTAAGTATTACGTACAAAACAATTTTCAGTGGAATATTTGTTGGGAATTGGCCGGAGTTGATATATTTTTCCGGGTTACAGTTTCATAACCATTTTTGGCACCTGTCCGAAAACTGAATGGGACTCGTCGGCCAAATTAATTTGGAACACAATTAAATCCAATCGCATGGAAGAATTGTAACTGACATATGAAACTTGCTACTGATAAATGGAAGCTTATGATGAAATCGACTTTTTTTGTATATTTTGACAGGCATCACCCAGACCGATAACATACGAGTACTATATATAACTCGGCGATCGGACCACGGGCAATAAACGGATGGTACTGATAGTCTAGATTTGGGTTCGAATCCTGCATCTCTAATTTTCAAATTATGTATGTATAGGGTCGCGGGTTATTACATGGTGAAGTACTCGTATTTATGAATAATTAAAAATAAAAACAAAAATTTCAAATAAAATGATAATAATAAACGTGTGGAATTCCAGCAATGCACTGTGATTGAAAACATGAGATTGGCCGACTTGTTGTTTGGCAACTTCGTAGCCCTCGCTTGTCCTTCAAACGTTTTCACAAGCATTATAATCTGAGATTGGTCCAATTATGTCAATGATAGTGGATACTCTTTGCAAACAAATTGCTCAGTAGCTGTAAAATGATCACTGTGATCTATAAATAAATTTAATCCCATAAAACCACAAATCTATTTTAAATCGGCTACTATGTGACGAGGTTCTATTTATGGCTGAATTAGAACGTTTGGAAAGTATGAGGTATGCATACACTTTTTTTTTGGATACGCAAATATATTCGTCTTGGCTAGAAAATCTTTCATCGAAATATTTCCATAAAAAACACACACGATAATCTACTTAATTTTCTCTGTTAAAGTATTTCGAAATAGAAATATGAGTATACAATGGCAAGTACATCATCATCACTCTAGCCGTAAGTCGTACATATTTCTTGTATTATTGAAATAGAATTTTATTATACCCTATTACTTCATACGCAACTTTTTACATTCGTAAGCTTTTAGATAATAGGTGGGTATGGGCCACTAAACGTCGTGCGCCGGCCGCCGGGTAAACGTCACAGTTGCTGACGCAGCGCTCAGGTGAAAACTTGGCACCTCACTAAACTGCATGGCCAGTTGACGTGGTTCCTGAATGGCAGTTTTAGCGTTGAAATTTAGTTCAGCGACAGCATGAAACTTCCAGACTGTTTATAAACTTTAATATGGAGTTAGTTTGTCCAATTGTGTCTTTAACGTATTATTTTATAGTGTTGCAATCATAGGATAATATATCTTATATTAATATTAATTTTTCATCATCTTCTGAGAATGATGGTAGAACTAAAAATACTATGTATGTAAACGTATTTAAACGTTTTGGGTTGGAGTAGAAAGTTAGTACGCTTTCTGCTTGGCTTGCAAATTGTCGATGAAGTCTTTGGTGTTTCTGATGTGCACAGGCTATTCAGCTTTTTACATTGTTGATTGCTTTATTTACAAATAATCAATTAAAATATTTCTTACAATATACCTAAGATAATATTCGAAAAACATCAAAGATAACATTCCATGTCCTCTACGAAGTCATAGAATTCTTGGTACAGTTCATTCGAGGTGTAAATATGAAAAAATTCAATAATTTCAATTTGTTTAAAATCTCATTCAATTTTCAATTTTAGCTATGTCAGAAATTTTAACGAATATATTACAGCCAGTTCACAAAAGATGATTAACGTTGTTCATTAAGATTTAATAGACTTATAAAGTAATAACGGTCCAAATTAATATATAATTTACATCGCTCCTGCTTCTCTCGAACCATTCAACTCGGTTACACGAACGCGTCGATTATAAGAAATTTGCTTGTAAATAACACGATATTTCCGAGTAGAGGCAGGAAACGTTCAATATCTGCAGCCGACAGGGATATTACTGTTCGTAAGGCTTCGTAATCGGCGTCGATTATGAACTTTATATCGGAAATCTGTCGACGCTTCCGCGACATGTGTTTAAAATGAGATTGAAGCGGGGGTGCTATGTTGTGCTTTTACCTTAGGGGTGGATTTGATTTCCGGTGCGAACAGGTATTTTGACAGAAGGACAGGAAACGGGAACCATAATATCATAAGCGCAAGAAAAACCTAGTAGGCTTCTGTCGTGTTTTATGTAGTTGTATATTTCCAATATTTTGTGAAATAGCTTTTGTTTTTATTCATTGTTAACGAGACCACTATTAATAATAGTAATAAAAATAATAAAATCTATTTATTGAGATAAAAAAATTACTCTGACATCGCTATAATGTAAGGTACTCGTACTTAAAATTAGATTCTAGGCTTGATTCAGACTGCTCATTAAAGTCACCGAGGGCTGAAAAACGTTTCAAGAGTCAACTGCCAAAAATATCTAGTGCTAGTGGGTCTGGGTAGTGCATCCAGACGTGGGCTTGAGCACGTACACCAGTTTTGTATCTTTTTTGTCAGATCATATCAAGATGTCTAAAAATTTATTTTCACGTATGATACATGGATTTAAAAAGTATCCTTATTTTTCTAGCTTTATGTTGCGCATGTGAAGCGCCAGGATCTTACTACGAGTTTTAAGGATCAGGTACTACCTCAAATACTTCGAAGACTAGAAAGATAAGTAGGTAGTTGTTAGATTACATTTTGTACATTTAACAATACAACGCGTATTAATTTGTGAAGAGATGGCGCCACACTATTCTTCATTTACGGCATTGAAATTTTGTCCTCCTTAATTATTATTATGTTGAGAGGGCCTAACTTCGCATGTTCTTCAGCAGGCTTCACTATGAATAAGAACATAGCAAGGATCAATAGAGCCCCTTAAACTTACATGTATACGCATACGCACAAAGTATGTACAAAGATACATTTTGCGAAGAACCTTTGCTTTCAAAATCTAATGTTGAATTGAGTTAAGCGAAGGTCGGTTGCTACAAACTTTAAATTAGTTTAATATTTATTTATTTATTGACTGTCAGCGGCGATCTTTTCGGAACAGATATTTTGGTTTATTTGTAAGGGTATAACATATCTATATTTTTAAATATCATTGCGTACACCAACGTTTAGGGATTGGTGTCCTAATCACGGACGGTCCGTGCAGCCTCGTGTAGCAGACGTATCATGTACAGTCAGTAGGAATGCAGGGCATTAGGTATACAAAAATATTAGGTAATGTTTGCTATTACAGAATGATTGTGTGAATATTAAACACAAATGAACATTGTGAAACATTACGGAACGTTTCTATATCATACCCAGCTGAAAAACTCTTTTCCTTCTGTATCTACATCTGAAGATTGAGATGCATCGCCTCTTTTGTCACCCGACACCGACAGTCAGCCATTATTTGATAATCTTTATTAGTTCTGCTGTTGTGATCCCAACTACATGTAATAGTTGACGGCATAAATACAATTTAAAGCTCCCAAAGTTAAAACAAACAGCCATTTAGGAATGTTAGCTGTGGGTTATGAAAGGATTTATTTAAAATATACTAAATTTTGTAAAATCTCTTTGTTATTTACTCGCAGGCGACGCTGTGGCTATAAATTACTTCCAGTTGGTAAGTTGCCGTCATGCGCAAAACGAGTCCTTTTTATTCAAATTTTTTATTTGAAATATTGCTCTTTAGTCCAAAATTTTACAGGTAAGTTAACAATAAAATAACATACAATGGATTGAGATTTGTGCCCCAATACCTAATCTCTTTTTTCTTGGTTGGCAACGCATTGGTGTAGTTGCCGATGGGGTTGCTGACGTTCATAGACAACGGTGACCATTTACCATCAGTTGATTGTCTAATTAGTCCGCTGTTCTATCTATTATTATAAATAATAGCCTCAGCTGGGAATCGAACATCCGGCAACTCTCGCTCTGAAGCCAGAGTCACTACTCTAGGCGTTCGTCAAACAGTTTAACAATTATGTTAACCTTTTCTAATATTTGCCGCATTGCAAAAATTATTAATCGTCAACCAATTTAACAAATTATGATAACTTTTCCTAATATTTGCCGCATTGAATTAATTAATAAGTAGCTCGAGCACGAATATTTGCGAGAAAGTATTCGTATGGTCAAATTTGTATGGCATTTTAGTACCATTTACGCACGATAGGGGCGCTTTTGAAAAAATGCCATACAAATTGCTTACGTTAACCATACGAATACTTTCTCGCAAATATTCGTGCTCGAGCTACAGATCCCTGACGTAACTAGTGTCAATTGTGTAAATTATGAGTATCATTATTTACACGGATGTGTGTAGCTCGACACGGCTCGTTGAATCCATTAATGATCTATCAGACAGCACACATAAACAACAATATACCCACATTGCTGTCACAGGAACAGATCATCCAATACGGCGACCTCATTTATTATGATCAGAAACTTACGTCATCTTACATTGTTATGATGCAGGGATTGACGAATGTGTAAATTGTAACTGATTTGTACTGTTTAGTCTCGATATCAGTATCTTTTATCAGTACCGTAATAAATATTATTTTCATAACATACATTTATCTCTCCTGTACCACATTTATTTATCCTGTACCACAGGTTTTTATTATAATATACCTACCTGTTTCAGGAACCAGGCTCTCGCAATATAGGTTTAGAATACTATGTAGGTAATACACCAAGGCATAATCTGTTAAAACCTTTTGTGAGAGCAAATAAATAAAGTATTATTATTAAATAAAGTATTATTATCTCTTGAGTAGGGTTTAGGGGTTCTTGATTCTCGCCTTCCACAGTGTAACAAATCCAAACACTGGTATAATGGGAGCCGTACAGCCATAAAGCGACTTACTGTTTGTCGGTAATTAAATTCATTGAATTATACAGGCGGCATCAAAGCATGATTCCCCTTTTCACAGCGGGCACTTCGGTTGACAAACAGCAATTAGCGCGGCGCTGCACGCTGGTGCTCGCTGCGAGATCCAGACAAGCTTCGGGCATTATGGATGCAGGACAATCTGCGTACTGGGGAACTGTCGTAAAGATGTTTATGCAGCGAGGGGACTGTCCTTTACGACGGACGACGTGGGTACGACACGGCGGCGTTTGTTTCTAGGGGGAAATTAAACGTTTATGTATACGCACGTAAGAAGTTACACTTCTTTGCGGCGTGACAGATGAAAACAGCTTAAGATTTCATTCCGTATGCCACAACTCTTTGTTTGTAAAAGGAATCAGTTAGCAGCTAACTTCATGATGGTGTGTGGTTATGGCTGTGTTCACACTCTAAACTATTTTTATATTCTTATTATGAATACCTATATATCATTACATAGATTAATAGCACAATTATTATTCTGGTGAACTGATATTTTATCGGGTCGTGGCCGTATCGTCAGCTGTGAGCGCAGTAGAGAGTGAGGAAGGCAGTACGTGTCGACGTCGGCTATTGCAGACGCAAATCAGCGTGCAATCAGACAGCTGTAAATTGGAAGTCACGGCCGATATTCATAAGGCTCAGCGCCTTATGTTGACTTACCATATACAATTTATAGCTACAATTGCATATGTTTACTATGGACGTATGTGAATGCCGACGTCTAATAAAGATATCGGGAGATTGTATGTGTTTAGGGCATGTTTCTTATGGAACGAGCCGATAAGTGAGTTGATGAACCATCTGATGGTAAGTGACCTTCGTCGCACATAGAGATCAGTAATATCAAAAGCATCACCGATGCCTTGTCGACCAAGAAAAGAGAGAGAGAAGGAAAGAAAGAACTTAATTTAGAATTCTTTCTTTCTTTTTCTTCTTTCTTTCTTGGCCGGCAACGCATCAGAGATGCGTTTGATTTTGCTGATGTCCATGGGCGACGATAACCACTTACCATCAGGTGGATCGTCAGCTCGTTTACCGGCTATTTCCATAAAAATAGTTTCATAATGACATTATTTTTTTCAGATTGAGACGTTCATATATTATAAATACTCCAATTATTCCAATGCTTCACCCTTATTTCAGTCATTCTCTTATTGAGGCTTTAATTAAATTCACCACATCAATAGAACGTTCCACAAATAGAGTCGTCATAGAGAATGTGTATTTGCAACAAACAGTGGAGAGAGAATCGCGACTCACAATAACAAATTGTGTTCACTGATAGCGGCGCAACAAGTTTCTATTAATGTCGTCAAATAATGTTCATTTGTGAGTGCTTTTGTTAATTAAATTCAGTGATTTTACTACACATCACTTTATTTAATTAAAGCAAAACTTCTCAGCTGTAGGGTTCAAAATAACTTCACCACAGCAGGAATTAAGAAAAGTACCAGCACGCTAACGCACTTATGTTAGGTTGACACTTGAAAGAATTTAGTGTATTTTACTTTATAGAAAAAAAACCTTTAGTGGTCACTAATTTTTAATGAAGAATCATTAATGAATGTGATAAAATCACAGATCTTCATTAATAACCGTTACTTCTGTCGTGTTGAAGTACTAAATACAAAACACCATTCTTTTCACTGTCATTATAAAATACAATCTTATCATCACAGTACACGCAGCTCAAGTCTATCCATTACTTAATTTAAAAAAACACATATTTCCGTGCAAAATTAAAATTCAGATTCACTGTGCGAAAGATTACTCGAGCTACTAAGAAATAACTGATATCAAAGAAAAAGAAAAGAAGGTGTTGACTTGAAAAGTGTAAATAGATACCTACAAGTCACTATAGGCCAGTTCATGACGCACAGTACTCGTAACGTTGACGCAGCTTAACATAATAGAAAGCTTTTTAATAAAAGCAGAATTTTTCCCACAAAATTTCTCTGACGTCAGAGTCAACGTTAAACTCACCAGGAACCTCGAAACTCCACAACATTCACTTAAAGTAGACCAGTGTTACAGTGCTACTACGCCATTACTACGCCTAGTGCACGTGAAACTCCCGAGCGTATTCTAACAGGATTAGTAAAGGCTGCGTTAAAACCTGCAAAAGGGAGTCGTCCCAGAGATAGAATGTTCCGTTGATTTTGGATGCGACTAGCCGACAAATATACAGACAAGCCTCCTGGACATCAGCAACACTAAAATTACCACCGATGCATTGCCGACCAAGAATTCTTTCTTAAAGAAGAGAAGAAAAAAATTGTGTGTGTCAGCTGCGACGCACGACTGGAGTTTACTCCTTACGAATGATTAAAAATATATAGATTAGTAAATGAGGGTAAATTTACTTATTTTTTATAATACTGAAAGCATGCTTGATGTATTTATAATTGATATATTTACACTTGATATTTATTTACTAATAAATTTAACATGAGCTTATCGTCAAATTAGTAACAACGCCATCTAGATTCTTGATTGCGAACATAACGCATAACGTAACGTAACGGAGAAAGTTTGATTTTACTCCCCATAAATTTTCATACCCCAGGCTAATATATGAAAATCGATTCTTATGAAGTAAACTCCAAAAAGTTGGCTTTCAAGCGATGGTAGTCCGGCATTGGATCACAACTGCCAGTCTACCTGAAATTACTCCATTAAGTACTGAATTTGAATCTTCTATGCCAAAGCAACGATCATTTCATTCATGACTAATTTCAAACTGACATTAAATAATTCGAAGCGCCATTAGTAATTGCCAATTACTCGTTATAAATTATCATTCGATTAGTTACATCAGTCGGTTTATTAGTCATATTGGATTCTAATGAGAACAGTGTTAGCTGTATAATTCGAATATTTCCATAATTTGCAGTTCTACAAATTAGGTGAGTGACAAAGTGACAATATCAAAAAATTTAGGCAGCAGTCGTTAAATCCCATCGGAGGTTACATCATAGAAACACCTGATGATTTTCCCTCTATAATTTCACAGTAATAAACTCTTTAGGGTCGTATCTACAGCGAGACATCGGTGCTTTGCTAGGTACAATGACCTATTAAACCTAGGGGCCTTACGTGTTTGTATGACTTTAGCGAAACGGATTTCACAATAAAATCCATCGTATACCACTTTTCGTTATTAGAATGTGCCGTAAAATCCCACTGTTACGAAATCCTGAGAATAATTCACTATCCGATGTGAGCGGAGTTTCATCATTGATATAGAATTTTTCATCCCAAAGAAAAATCCTCTTCACTGTTGCATTTAGCCCGCACAGAGTAATAAAACCGCGAATATGCATCCAAAAAAGGTTTCAAAGAGGCACTGTTTTCGTTATTGGAAAACACATATAGGTCCAGCTAGGGTAACAAGAAGATTTGGGTTCAGAAGGTAGTATTCTTTTATTCATAAGGAAATTAAAAACATTTTTTAGCTTGAGTCAAATGGTTATTACCGAAATATTATATATTACTAGTGTCAGTTAAGTTTTACTGAAATTTAATTTACAATACATAAATAGACAGTACACTTCAAATGGATAATTAACGTTGCATGAATCTTCCTTTGCTTCCAACTAGAATTTTATTTATCAGTGGTACCACCTATGCAAAATATTTTTACGGTATTGCAAGAACGTCAGTCCTGTTGTTCACACCGTATCGTGTCCACCCTACTGTCCGTGGCATATGCAGCACTGGACTCTTTCAGTTCGAAACTGTTACTCTATCGCAGCGCTCCCTCTAACAGATTTTTCAATTGAAATCACTGCTGTTAATTGACCTGCGCATTCTCTTCGTTGTTTCGTTAGTGATTTTGAACTAAAATTCCAATTTTCTGTTAATGTATATTTTGTCGGGTAGGTACGCCTATTTTTTGAGAAAAATAAAATCATTAGGTAGTTTCAATAAGATTTCCACTATTAATTTCTTAGCCATTCTGATTTGATAGACTTACTTTATTTTTGCCCTATTTTGACATTTCAAAATCACCCTACATCTTAAATTTTTGTTATTTTAACACAATAAACCGCATGCACCAGTTCCAGTCTTACAATTATGAATAGCACAACCATTTCATTTTCATCTAAAATTCAACTGACACAAATTCACTTTTGCTCTTTCAAACATGGCTCTTTCATCCATGAAGTCACCGTCAGTGGCGCGGAAGAGCGTGTCGCTTGATTCCACTGACAAAAGTGGTGCAGCGCTGCACAAACTTTTATTTGTTCCGACGGGAATAGCTCCGGCACTTCCTTTATGTTACACAGGAACGCCCTTGTTAAGGTTAGCTAAACCGCGCCGCATGTACTTTTTATGTCATTCGTTTTATTTTAGAGAATTCATTTCTTTCAAACTCACCTTTCATCAACGTACGAGGGTGTTTTGCATGCCTGCTAGCTAAAATACCCCTCTCCTTCTAACGTCCTGTGAAATATTTATGTATTATAGAGTATCGGAGAGCCAGTAATAATGCTGCGCCCCCGATATCCTTTCGGTCAGCAATAATGCTTTTTGTTTTACTGAGTCGTATTAAGGCTATTGTCAAACATTTACTGACGAACTTCAATAATTTTGAATTTAAACCTTCGTCTAATGAACAAGAGACTAACTAAAGCCATAGAATAGAAGTACACATCTAAAACTACGATATAAGTGAGTTTGTAGATTACTCCAAAAATAGATTTTTAGTGTAGAGTCATTATAAAATGAACGGCAGAACAGTTCAGTGAAATATAGCTTGTATTATGATAAAATAATCAACTCATAATAGCCGTTAAATTAGCGCAAACAAAGAAGCATTTAAAATTGTTTTACATTAGAAATAAATAAAATCTTATGATAGACCATAACTAGTTCGCCCCATACATCCCGGGCCCCACATGACAGATGCATTTTCTAAGCAAACCAAACGATATTATTTAAAATTTTGAAGAAAAATACATCTGCTAGCCAAAGAATATTGAACGAGATATTACAAACTTATTTACAAACTTTGCTAACTATTTAACAACTTGTGAAAACCATTTTCTATTTGGAGTTCAGTCGGTGTCCTCGCCATTAAAGTGTCAACACAAATAAAGAATGCATTCATAGTGCGCAGTGTAAACAAACAACACATCTTATTTACAGTTGAGAGAGCGCTCTGAAAGGGCACAATCGAACGCGGGACGTGTTTTAACGAACGCGATCCCGATAACACTCCACGGGGAGTCCATACGTTTCATTTATTTTAGGACTTTGTCCTGAATATCGTGCAGGTATGTATTGCATACCACTCAATTTATTGGAACAGTTTTATTTTTAATGTCCTTAGTCTGTGCTTTTCTTTTACTTTCCAAATTTCATAATTTAGCATTCGTTTCATTAGGTACGGCTGTAAACTAAAGGTAATTTTTTTACTGTCTCTGTCTAATAACTCGCACAAAATTGAATCAGACATTGAGTTAAACATAATTATATATTTTTAACAATGACATAGGAACAACAGGATAGAATTTACAAATTTCACAGATAATTATTAAAAATAATTGTATTTTAATTTAATAGAAATGTGAAGATGTAAAATTTTTTCTCGTGTTTTGAATAAAAATGTCTTAAATTTTTGGAAAATTACTAGAAGCAATGTGTAAACGTCACAGAAGATCCATTGTCTTCGATGAAGATAAGTCGACACCGTCTAGACAATGGCGTAATTTCGTGCAGGGTTATCGTTATCTATATATATAAAATTGAAAAGAGATACACTGATTAACCCTTATGTGAGTGACAAATAAAACACCGTTATCAGAGTGACGAGGTACCCGGGTACCTTCATACAGTTTATACGTAATGTAAACAATCAAGGTCTGGTTTTGCGTTTCACATACTTTAAAAAATATTGTTTTAGTTAAGCTTAACACTTGAAGATCTGCGGCGACCAAAGTGGATGAGGACTGGAGTGCGGTACATGGTTATCGGCGCGCAAGAAACACTGAATCCATTCAATGCACTGTGCTTGATAGTGACACTTGACTGTATTTGTGACATTTGTGTGTGAATTTATATTTATTTCATTATGAATATTGGAGCAAGTACTTCTAAACAAAAGACCAATGCATACGTAACGGGGTTTATTCCCTTCCCGTACGGGACGTAAAGTTTTAGAAACATCGTTTCATAGAAAATGTATACGATAGTGCATACGCAACGGAATCCCGTGCGGGACGGGAACGGGACACGCACGTACATTTATGCCCCATCCCCGTCCCGTACGGGGAAAAAAGTGGAGTGGACAACATGGATAAAACTGTTACCAGAATATATCGTAAAACGCAGAAAGAATCGATTGCCTTTAGCATTATTTTTCAACATCATTGATATCGCAGCTTTGGCAGCGTATAACATTTACATGGAACATAACCCACAACTTATCTCGAGTGACAGACGTAGAAAGTTTTTGAAATCATTGAGTCTACAGCTGTGTGGTAAAAATATAGAACAAAGATCAAAAAATTGCATTGTGATATCAAAGTTACATGTAAGATCTGCAATACAGGACGTGCTTGGCCAAGAACCAAGCCTTTCGATTTCTTCTGGATCTACGAATACAGCTTCTATAAGTCATACTAGAAGAGATTCCACAGGCCGTATTGCAGTCGTCGGAAGTTGCTACTTATGCAGAGAACTCAAATGCAAGCAAAGAAAGACACGAAAAGCTTGCACAAACTGCAAAAACCAGTTTGTGACGAACATGCAATATCTCTTCCAACATGTAACACTTGATTCCAGAGCTGTGCTAATACTGTATAAACAAAGAATTTGTAATTTTTATATAAATAAAACATTGTAATAAATGTTTATTAATTCATTATTGTACGAAATTATAAATACTTTGCTCATAGTCGTACTAAACACAAAGAGGTACCCGGGTACCTTGTCACTCTATTGTGAGGATAAAATATGTTTTAATTTCCACAAAACATTATAAATAGTTGACTGGGTCAAAACATTAAAAAATACATAATTCATAAAAAGTTAAGAGCTCTCAGAAAATCACAGCTACCTACAGGGCGTAAAACATACTTTTCTTTAAATTTGAAAATGCTAAAGGTACCCGGGTACCTCGTCACTCACATAAGGGTTAAACAAAAAATCTCAGAAACTACCGAACCGATTATGATGAAATTTGGCAGGGAGATAGCTTATGCCAAGGAGACGTCAGCTAAGAACGGATTTTTGGAAATTCATCCCCTAAGGGGTAAAAATACGGGATAGAGTTCATTTTCATACAAACCAACTTTCTTAGTTTTAGATTTATAAATTTGAAAATTTTTATGTAGGTTTATAGTAATAAACAAAAGTTAACTTTAATATATTTTTTTGGAAAATCATCCCTTAAAGGGTTAATTTACTGAATTGAACTTAGTAGGCCACTTCGTCATTTTTGAAGTTAAAAACATGAAAATTTACATATTAGCTCCAGACTAGAAACAAAATTTGTAAGTATTATTTTTTTTTGGAAAATCATCCCCTAAAGGGTTAATTAAGAGTGAGAAAGTTAGTATGGCAACTTCGTCAGTTTTGAAGTACGAAGGGCGAAAATTTGTATATAAGCTTATAGTTAGACACAAAAAATAACTGTATCACTGTTTTCTCGAAATTCATCCCTTAAAAATAGGGGTTGGTAGTCAACAACAAACAAATCAACTTCGCCAATTTTAGAGTTATAAATATGAAATTTTTTATGTAAGTTTATAGTAATAAACAAAAGTTAACTTTAACAATTTTTTTCGGAAAATCATCCCTTAAAGGGTTAATTTAGTGGATTTAATTTAGTATGCAACTTTTTCATTTTTAAAACAAGAAGGGTGAAATTTTGTATATAAGCTTATAGTTAGACACAAAAAATAACTTTATCACTGTTTTCTCGAAATTCATCCCCTAAAAATAGGGGTTGGAAGCCATTTACGTATAAATCAACTTCGTCAGTTTTAGACTTATAAATATGAATTTTTTTATGTAAGTTTATAGTTGTGAACAAAAGTTAATTTTAACACGGGTTTTTGGCAAATCATCCCTTAAAGGGTTAATTTAGAGGATTTCATTTAGTACGCAACTTCGTCATTTTTAAAGTTAAAAACATGAAAATTTATATTAGCTCCAGATTAGAAACAAAATTTGTAAGTACATATTACGTTTTTTTGTAAAGTCATCCCCTAAAGGGTTAAATAAGAGTGTGCAAGTTAGTATGCCAACTTCGTCAGTTTTGAAGTAAGAAGGGTGAAATTTTGTATATAAGCTTATAGTTAGACACAAAAAATAACTGTACCACTGTTTTCTCGAAATTCATCCCCTAAAAATAGGGGTTGGTAGTCAACTACATACAAATCAACTTCGCCAGTTTTAGAGTTATAAAATATATGATTTTTTTTATGTAAGTTTATAGTAATAAACAAAAGTTATCTTAGAATAATTTTTTTTGGAAAATCATCCCTTAAAGAGTTAATTTAGGGGAATGAACTTAGTAAGCAACTTCGTCATTTTTTAAGTTAAAAATGGACAGGGAGCAGGAGAGGGAGAAAGAGTGGAAGAGGGAGATAGAGAGGGACAGGGAGCGGGAGAGGGAGTGGGAGCGGGACAGAAATCGGGAGAGGGCGCGGGTGCGGGCGGGAGAGGGACTGGGAGCGATAGAGGAAGAGGGAGAGGGATACGAAGTGGGAGAAGGACCTCGAGCGGGAAAGGGAGAGGGATATGTGGTGGGAGAAGGACCTCGAGCGGGAAAGGGAGAGGGAGTGGGACAGGAAGAGGGAGAGCGAGGGGAAGTGAGACAGGGAGCGGGAGAGAAAAAGAGACAGGGAGCGGGAGAGGAAGAGGGCAAGGGGAGAGAGGGAGATGGAGAGGGAGAGGGAAAAAAAATGTTAATGTTGTTTACTATTCCAAACCCGCTCCCGGAGCAATGATCTGTGATTGTATCGTAAGTTTCAGTATGTAAATTCCTAAATATAAGTACTTCAATATAATTGAACCTGCTTTTCAATTTTCTTTTGTAAGGGATACTAAATAATATGATAAGCATAATTTCCGCGTGCAAAGCTGCGGGCAACAGCTAGTACTACATAAATAACAAAGTATAAATAAGCAACTACTAAGTTACCCGAGTTGACAGAGAGTATTATTGTAAAATGCGTTAGCCCTCAATGTTTTTTCCTAAACTTTATATTCAAGCAACGCGTGTTACAAAATACGTCCCCATAATTTTGACCTCCATACTTCCATTGCTAGACTACAAAACAAGTTCGCCAGAACGTATTAAAACTATTCACAATCTATTAACTAGTCTAAACTTCTTTCTCACTTCCGATAATGCAGTCCCCTGTGAGTACGGGTAAGATAGTATTAAATTCAAACGAGCAAAAGATCTTATTAAAAGTTGAAAGAGCCCTCTTGAAAGGGCACCATTGAGCGCAGAAAGTGTTTAAGCGAACGCGAACCCGATAAGAGTATCCAGTGACCAGCCGTTCAATAATACTGAGACGTTTCGTTTTACTACCGATATTCTTCTACTTTTTTTCCATCGAAATTATTTCACTGTTTATTTTACATTTTATGACAAAGTTTGTCGTTTTTAATTTGGTAACCACCCTCGCTTTTTCTTTGAGAAAATGAAGCCTTTACGGGTTATTTAAATGGGTACGTACTCATTCAGTATGTGCTTCTATGTTGATCAAATGAATACAGACTACGATATGGAATGGGAATAATCTGCAGCCCCTTCATCGTAGATCACTATTGAGCCTGATCATCCTGCGATAAATTCACTCACCAAAACCGCTTCCCCGTTTGCCGGTTAACATAAAACCATATTAGGAATTCAATCGACAACGAAAATTCTGGTCGGTACAGAAACAAAAGCGTTCCTGGAAAACCACTACTAGACAAGCTAAATTTTTTTTAACTTTTTATGTAGTGATATTCTCGTTTTTCCAGTTTTACCAATTTCACACCACAGGTACGGTATTCAAACATGCTGCGGCGGGGCGAGGGGCGGAGCGGGAGCAACCTGTATACCGAAACCACAGTACTGAAACCGTGACCGGGATATTTCGCTGCGACCGTCCGACCGTCCAACCATCCAACCAGCCGCGGCTTTCAAACTGTTAAAAAGGCTTTATACGGAACCCGGATTGTATTACAATGCACTGTACAATACCCGCGCATACAAAGCCAACACAACACTGATGTAATATACACGAAAATCATGAATTAGAGCGAAACATATTGTAAAAGGAACAGCTTCTTAGCAATTTTAATATTTTATGCGACGTATTGAATTTTATTTTCTTTCATGAAATTTTAGCTCATGTCACTCAACTCAACGACGCACTGCTAGCTACAGTTTTCTTCTTGTAATCGAAGACCTTGGTATTCCCTCACACTGCGACAGTGCAGATTGGCACAGGAATTAGTGGTCAATCCAATTAAAGCTTAAAGCTTTCGATAATTTTTTATGACTCGCTGTTGAGTTATAACAACAGTGATCGATGGCCTAACCATATAGCATGTTCTTTGAAGTACCTACTGAGTATGGAAGCGTACGAAATTTTGCAACTAGCGGCCACCCATCCTCATACCGGCCGCGGCCGCGCGGAACGTTGCTCAACTCAGTCAATGTCTTACAATTGAGACAAATGGCAGCGCTATGAGTGCTATTGACTTTAAATTAAACCAACAATGGCCCACTACTGACCACTGATCTTTCCTCTTGAGGAGGCCTAGTGTATATTCTAACACAATGCTCCAGTGCGGATTGGTGGAGGGATGAGTGGCCTCCGACATGGCTTGACGACTCGACGAATCGACACACGACACGCTACGAACGCTTTGATGTGCGCTATAATGAGATATATTATTACGATAAGTGACATTATAATATTATTTCCAATCTCGAGGCGCGGGCAGCCGGCGGCGGCCGTATGAGCGGAATAAAGAAAGCGTGACAGAACTAGTTTATACCGCTAACAATAGTTTATGTATCGCGCACATTTATCAAAATGTTTGCTTTTCATTATTTTTTGCGGCAAGCAAAAAGTTGTGGAATTTTCTTTTAATTTTCAGTGCACACCAAGTGCGCTTTGTTTATGTAAACGGTATTATTTCTTCTTTATAGTTACCTACTTCAAAGTCTCTTTTCTACACTAATGCGACAGGCTACAATATTTTTGTCGTAACGTTAAGCGAATTTACTCCTTCATTTTAAAACCTATTGTGAATATTAGAGATATTGTTACCAAGTAGTTTATGGATGTTATATTTTTTATCGTAATACAACCATATATGAATGCAATGAATTTGAACCTAATCAATTCCAAAGCTCCCCTTGTGCTTACAGCATCGGTTGACTAGTCAAGTGTCACGACGCGGACACATGACGTTATCCGGACGACCGGACGACCGGACGCCCGGACGTCATCGGAACAACCCGCACAACGTGCCCCGCGGTAGACGTCCTCATGCATTACAATGGACGTGCAGCCAACGGGTTAATTGTCATTTTAGAAACGCATGTATATTAGGATTCGTCACACTGGTGCTGATGAATGCCAATGCGATGTTTATTCAGCATGGCACAGTTATACAGTGGTACAGTGTTCAAGTACCTATCCTATAGTAGTATCCATCAGCCATTCATGTGTCACTGCTGAACTTAACCCTTTCCTTGCGCCTCTAGCGGGTATCCGTTGTCTTCTTCAGGTCTCATGCTTCTTTACCGACGCGTGGTTTCTATTTGAATGTCTTTCTTTCCATTTCTGAATAGCCAGTCTATTGCTTTAGCTACTTCAGCCTTCTTATTCTCATTCTTGAAATTTTTAAAAATTTATGGTGATGCAGAAATGGCTGACCACGTCTTGTAAACTACCACTATGAAAGTGTGCGAGTGCACCTTAAGAGATGTGAAGCTTTCATCCTGCTAAATAATAATCCTGTTCCATAAGAGCCCTAAAATTGTCCAGAAAAACAAAACTTGGAATTTGTGTAGTCATAATCATTAATAACAAATGCATCATGTTAAACTCTTTTCATATAATCCAAAAAAAAATAATGAACATGATGAGATATTTAATAGAATACGTGTACAATATTCCTAAAAATCCTGTAACTTTAAAGTGTTACACTCACAGACACATACGATATATACACGCATCACATTCACGCGGTAGTGTGACCGCACTGGTCGCGAGTAAATTGTCCGAACATTCAATAGACACCATCGCGATCGGGCGTCGTGCGTCGCCCAGTGCCCGGACACGGCGGACACTACCGGACAGCTCCCGACGCCGATAAATATTAATTAAGCTTGATTATATTTATTGGGACCAACATCCTGCCACTTCGGCTTTATTTTATTTGGTCTTCTAACTTTATCTGACAATGAGAAGACGACAGATTTATTGACTCCACTGATGTTTAGGTTTACTGCTGAAGTTGACAACCTTTTGTTACAATAGACAGTATAATTGAAAGCTCAAAAATAAATTCATAAAAATAGATGGTAAATAATCTCCCACTTAACTGAATCATACGCAGCAATTTTTTAAGCATAATAATTAACATCATGCCCTTATTAGAATTGGTATTGACAATATTTATTGTACAGGAGATCTGAATGAAAGTTAACAATTCCGCATTTTGTTCACTCAGTGATTTCGGCATTCAGATGTTATGACATCTGTCATAGTCATAGTCAACAGCGATATATTTGCAATTTTAAAACTAAAGTGGAGTTGTTCCTTTGTTATCAAATAGGGACAGGTTACCCGCAGCATGACTAAATGCATGCATGCATATACCTACCAATACCATACACAGCTGCACGTAGATAAAACAACATACATGTGAACATTGAGGTAGTACTATACATAGAGAAGCTATCTCAAACAAAATGTGTGTTCCACCGCCGGCTTGCCCTCCGTTCTCTTTTCAAACTAGAAGCCTCGTTTGCACACTTGCTATAGAGTAACTTTGTATATGACACTTGTCGAACCGACTCCAAATCTTTACAAGCTCTTACTCCAACTTTATTTAACGTGCAAAAGCGTTTAAACGATTTCAAACGTAATTACCATTGATTCGTGTCAAAAAATCCAACACTTTAAATTAGTCACAAGCATCGCGTCGGCAAGCTTATTTAGTCCATTAACACGATAGTGGCTTGCCAAGTTCAAACGCTCCTTATGATTTTTTCATTCAAAATGGCGGGAACATTGCTCAATAATTTAATTAAATTCGTTCTAGTTGATTTAAGTTAAGATTTTGTTTTCTTACTGATGATAAAGTGATAACATTATCTTTTTTGTTTTTTGTCGTGCAATTGTGACACATTATTATTATGCACGACGGCATTTTTTCAGTTTTTTCGTAAACAATTTTGACATGCAGCCGCAATGAGCGCAGCCGAGTGACAGCTGAGTGACAGAATGAAATGCAGCCGGCCGGCTGCAATGCACACCCCCGAACCCGATGTTCGCGGTGTCCCTTCTATACGCTAGTAATAGTAATTCTATGCATGTGAATCGTATTTTAACTTCATTGGAACTGTCGGTATTCCTTTTTGTATAGAAGGCAAACAAAACGTGCAATCTACCTGGTAATATATATGGTATATTAACTCTTCACTGTAACTTGTAGACCTTATAGTTTAGCCCGACTATGATTATACACCGTTTATTTCAACACGACGACTACGGCGCTTCAAGTATGTGAACTACTTCAATTCACGAAAATTTTGGAAAAGTAAATAAGTGACTACACCGACTCGAGTGTACAGGGTTATTTGGAATAGGTTGCAGCTATAATACCATTCTTGAAGTCTGCAGACATAATATATTATCTAGCGTAACATACTAAGACCGTGCTAGGAACTTTTCAGAACAAAAAATATTTTTTTTGTATTGAAAATTATAACACTATTCCCACTAGACCATTCTATCACCTACCAATACCATCGCGTATCATGTACGGAGCGTCAAAAACTTTCGACAAAGATAGATACGGTCATAGAACGTCATCGATCCGTTTCAGTGTAAATAGGAGATCATTTCGTGTTCCTCTTCGTGCTTAATATGTTCATAGCATAGCCATGGTATCGTACGCTGTTAGGCAGACTACTTTAGAATAAGCGGGTATAAAATAATTAGCTGGCAAAGGTTGATCGGCCAGGGGATCATAAATCATTGGCCGCTACTTGACTGACTGGCCGACCAAACTTCTGGCTAAATAAAAGGCTAAGCGTGTTCGCTCTTGTGTAGAATGCCACAACGAATATTGCTGGCGCAAACAGAACACAGTACCGTTTAAAGTAAAACTCTTCACGGCCGTATTAGCAGGTATGGCACGGCCCCGCCTCAAACGAAGTATACGAAAATAATACGAATATCTGATGCACATACGGTTCAAGCGCTAAAGCGTTTCTGCCAATTATAAGAGACGATTGCGTTCTTTCTTGTCTGCAACGCGTCGATTATGTCTGTAGATAATATAAAATTTAATGGCAATGGAAATGTTTAAAAAAAACTGGGCAAGAGTGTGTTAGGCCACGCTCAACGTAGGGTTTCGAAGTACAGTGTAGTAAGTTTACCGACTATTTCTCATTAACTACTTAATTTAACATAGCCGTGATAGTTTTCCTTGTAAATTCATCATTTCTCAGAATTTTTCATTTTTCCAACTCCAACCGTTTAGCCAGTAGGGGGGGACACTTGACTCTGACCAAAAATAGCACTTTAAAGCCAAATATTTCGCAAACAGACCCCTTTTCCATAAATGGTTTTACTCACACTCTCACTATGGGGTACGCGACGAATAAAAAAAATCATCTTCACGTTACCTGTAGGGGAGGCACCCTGAAAATTTTTTTTTTTTTTTTTTTATTCTATGATTCTGGAGTTTTAATAAATATGTAGGTACAATATCCATGCCAAATTACAGCATTCTATCACAGAGAGACGACAGACTAGTCCGACAGACGGACAGACGGACGGACAGACGGTCGGACATAGCGAAACTATGACGGTTCCGATTTTACTTTGAAACCCTAAAAATATGTCACAATGCATTATATTAATATAGAAGATACGTATTAGACTACATTCGCTGTAGTATAAAGACGTGTTCCATGAACTAGTCATGAAACTAATCAGAGTTTCAATATACCTGTCATTCCTCAAAAGGAAACCTGCACGGGACAGTTATACAGGGTGATGAGGAAAACAGATAAACTAATATTAATATTCTCGTTCGAGTTTAGATGTTATCACTCGACTTATACTAGTGAATATAACCGAGGCACGTATCCGACCGGAACATTCAAATGAGCAAGTAATAATGTTTGGAAGATGTGTCACAAGCACTCACACGTACATCTATACTCAATTATCATTTAAAATTCACTTAACGCTCACTACGAGTCGTGATTGATACGTTTAGGGTTCAATTCTGGTAGATTAAGAAATACGTGCATAAGTTAAGTATATCAGTGATACCTATATGATACGATATATAGATGAACAAATTGTTTTGTTTTTTTAATACCAGGTTAGAACAGACAATTTTTTTGTTGCTAATGTTTCTTCTAGGATACGACATTTGCAAGACAGGATAGTTAAATCAAATCAAAAAGATTAATAAGTAGACAAACGGATACTTTTTGGACTTCTGGATTTTGGATTTGTTGTTCTTCTTGCCATTAATTTAAATTAAAAACGTTGTACAAATATTTATTTGAAAAAATAGATTTAACTACTCGACCAATATTTACTTCAAATACTTTTTATTGTGGATAACTAAATCAACTTTTCTCCATACTTACTTTTAACGTCGACAACCTATTAAACCACCACCGCTAACGCAAGACAAACAGCGAAAATAAATAGAGTCTTAAGCAGCGTTACGTATCGCTCGCACGTTTGATAAAGGCGTATTAGAATGAATTGGCCAACAAGTACACAATGCAAGCGGTGCCGATACGGTCCGCTTGGCACCGGACGTCAGTTGTTCCGTCGGTTAGTTCGAACCCCGGAATCGAACCCCACACACGCTGGCACAGCGGCTACGTATCCACGTTAAATACAAACAGTTTACTAACAAACAAACAAAAAAAAAACAGTGGAAAAAATTTCGCGCGCCAAAATTGCGTTTTTCGAAAGCCATAATTTTAAACTTTGTTCGCCGGTTTGTTGTATAGTTTTTTTTTTGCAGTGTTTGTGATGCTGTAGCTTATTTATGCGGTGGTGATATCGTGGACTTCAGGATGTGGTGGATAGTAAAGCTGTCGATCGTACTGCAATGTGAGTACCTGTGATCCATAAATATCGAATATTGTATTGAAGGACTTTTTTACTTTTTGGCGCCAAAATTTATATCAGTTATTGAATGAAAATATTGGACTGTTTCATGTGGCTGATCCATTTTTGATCAATCATGATGAGTTATTTGTTTATCTTGGTGGAGGAGGCGTTAGTTCAATGTTCAGTCGGTCTCGAACAGGTGTGTTTGAAGCTGAGAAGCTGTAGGGGAGATTACTTTATTTTATTTATGTAATACCCAATCTAGCTATAATATTTCTTATTATAAAAAAAATAGTTACAATAATTATTTATAAACAATGTCGTTAGTTTTTAGGTAGGTACCTTTAAAGAAAACTGAATATGAAGTAATGCACGCCTACCATTTGTAATATTTCGTAGATAGATGTAGTAGTTGTCCGAGACAACAACAGGATAATAAAATTACATCAGAATTGCGGCCGGTCCGTTTGATCCAATTCTTAAATTTTAAAGGGGAGCGCGTCTACTTCGGTTTTTTTTTGTTACACTAAAATAAACATATTACAGTATAGATTTAGATAATTTGCCTTATTCTAAGATATTATTATAATCATCGCTAATATTATGTCGTATTAAGTACATTAGTGTCAAGAAGCTGCTACGAACTCTTTTGCTTGTATTGAAACGTGGAATGTTTAATCGCCTCGAGCGGAATTTGACCGAAAAGAACAATATCGTATCACTACTTTACATTGTTCTTAGAACGTTGAAGGGTGGATGATGTCATAAGTTATTAATAAACCTACCTTCATTATTACTTTAAGAATGAAAAACAATGTGAACAACAAAAATATTAATATGTGGAGAAATATGGTATAATTTATTATGGAATGTTGAAGAAAAATGTGAGCGGATTAAAACAGTAATTCTTATTAAGTTCTCTATAAAAACTAACTTGGAAAAACGGTTTCAGTTTCACAGGCTACATTTATAGTGTGCATAATGAATAAGGAACATGAAATAAAGCGAGCCGCTCCGATACAAAGGAAATATTAAATTGACAAGTAATCGCTGAACGGATAAAAAATTCACCGTGTGTTTAAGCGTAATGAACTGTTATTGGGAAGATTTAGATGATACGACTGAGAGGTCGTAAAACTAAGTTGATGCTTGTATACGATAAGACCCTCTGAAAACTATGCATGAAGCCCATTGGTTGCGACATTACACAAACTCCGTAGCAGTGAGAGAAGCTTTCTCGCAAAGCTTGTAAATAATGAGATTACGTAAAGAACTTTTAATGTCAAACATTAATATCGAATACATAATACTATAAAATAATAATATTTCCTTTTAAATACCGTAAAAACTAAATGACAATAGTTGTATTAAAATGTTATAAATTATAATAATCGATTTTGTATGTGACCTCTTAGAGTTCACTTTACAAACGCTTTTTCTTGGCGTTTGAAGTAAAACAAACCGGTTGTTAATTTCATATCAGAAATACTCCACCGTTTCCATGTCGTATCGTAAGATTAAAGCAGTATCTATACTGTAACCACATAGTTGAGTTGAGGGCAAGGAGCCTTGATAATTTAATGATGAAGCCGATACACGGCAAATTGTTGCTAATGGTGTCTTTACGGCTATACCACCTGATGGTCAGAAACTCAATTTATTCGAGTGGATAGATTCGATTTGACGTAGCTTTTGCTCTACGTAGCTCTACGACATTTTTAAAAGTATTATTAATTTATTTATTTTGTACACACAATATTATTATGGAAAACAAAATTATATCAAACAGTGACGACCCTGTAGCCTAGTTGGTAGCGACCCTGCTTGCGAAGTGAGAGGTCCCGGGCTCGATTCCCGGCCGGGGCAGATATTTATGTGACAGATAAATATTTGTACTCGGGTCATGGGTGTTATTCTGATGTGTTATAATTATGTGTCATCCATGCCACCCGCGACATTAAAAATCTACTGCGGGGGTATGAGTGTGTAAGCGTTCATTTATTTATTTAGTTAATTTGTACTAACTACCAATATTACTAATATAATAACAATAACAATCTCGGTATATGGAGCTCCACCTGACTATCCCGAGCCCAACCTCCCCTGCTTGCGATGCACCCTGATAACCAACGCACGAGGCTACAATGAACAGAACAGTCCCTTCTATTGCAGGGCTGGATGCTGTTATACCAAATTTAAACCCGAAGATACTCCTGTATAATGGGAGGGTGTTTATTAACTTGATCACACTCTGTTTCTTCACTTTTAAAAGTTTATGACCTCTATGACATGAAATATTGAATGAAAGCTGAAAGTTTAAACAAAATAATCTGAAAAACGTAATTCAACACATATTACAGTAGGCATAATAAATCAAGAGTCAGATAACCATTTTCATAATCACTTCGGATAAAACAATGAAATCGTTTTCCGATTTAACGGAAGCAGTAACGATTCCGGTAGCGACGTGTTATTTTATCGGCTCCCGCCGGATTAACGCGGTCGATCCGGTCGTGGTGCATCCAGTCGTCCAGTCACTTGGTGATGTGCTCTCGTCAGAATAAATCTCTCACTTTGACGTGGAAACTTATAATTCAACAACAGCCGAACTCGATAAACATGCTCTTTTATTGACGCACTATTATCAGGTAATCTTACGGCTTGTTTCCACATGTATCCGTCACTGACGATTCGGTTTGACAATTCAAACCAATTTTATCACGTTTCATGCAAACTGATAGATATCCACACTTCGGAAAAAGAAGTTTTGAAAAAGAAACATACAGTTCCTTCAAATATTCATTTATTCTTTAAACTGAGAGAAGACGCGTATTTAAAGTCGCGTATTTTGACAGTTTCTAAAACGAATCCGTACTTTTGTGACCTATTTACGATATCTGCACTTTTGTCTCAATTCTTGCATTTATAACAATGTAAACGCCACTGCAAAGCTAATAACGTAACCTAATTATCATCCTAAGATGCATCCTAATGTGAGCAACCCGTTAATTATATATGGTGAATAAACCTCGTGATGAAACCCGCATTCCTACAAGTAATAAACATTAAAGTGTCCTTAAAGTTTCGTAGCCATGGGTGCCGCCAAAACGTAGCCGGCCAATAAGGAAGCGAGTCAGCTTCAGAGGACCTCCAATTCATAACACCGTGGGAACACCGATCTGAAGAGTTTGATTGTTTGTATACAAGAGAGTAGAATTCGTAGAGAGCTTAAAGAGCGTAGTGACACCAGATGAATACCAGCTACTGTTGATAATGTACCACGGGTTTTACATCGAAATAATTGCCAGAACAGACTACTCATAAATAATAATAATACATCGTGGTTACTATTGGAACCTGAATTAAATTTGAAGAAACAAAGAACCCGTTTATACGATTTCTCTTCATGAAATTCATCCATAGCTCAAATTGGTCTATTGCTTATCTAAGATAAGTAAGGAAGGTTTATACAAAAAATAATTAATCTGCAGAAATAGATTAATTATATAACACGTCTAAACATTCTCCACCACTTCGCCAAATACTACAAATATTGTTTATCTGCATACAAAATCGTGTTTAGTGAAAACAAGCGGCATTGTGACGTCCTTTAAACCTCAAATTTGAGCGAGGTGACGCAAAGTAATTTACGTCGCGTATAAATGTTGATCCACCGAAAAATTCGTTTTACCAAAATCGAGATAAGAAATAAGCGTTGTACGGCTTGTACGCGTACCAAAATAATTGAATTTGAGATTCCAGACGCGCCTAAACCGCTGGGCCATGCGAGTGTGCGTAATTCCGCCATAAATGATAAATCATTGTCGCTCCTAGATTTATATGATAGCGCCGGGAACGAGCTAGTTGCAAGCCTCTCAGTTGTATGCTGTCCGACGTTACATGTTGCAGTTCAACGATACTGTGTGTGTGAGTTTGGCTCCTTTCGGTAGTAAGTTTACTACCACGCCATAGGTTAAATAATAAAAATAATAACGCTTCACACTCATAGCACCCTAGGATTCCCTGTGTCGTGGGTACCATGGACAACACACTAGACAAGCACATTTATTTGACAAGGAAATGCTAAGTAATGATACGAGTACTAATGACAATATCCCTATTATAGTCGCTAGTCTCCTGTTAACAAAGTTCGCGTTACATCTTTATTTATCATTGACTTCGGTGAAGGAAACCGTCACTCGACAAGAAACTTGAGCCCACTAGTGGGGTAAATATTTTGGGTTGTGTTGATGTTGATGAAAGTATTTTAGAAAACTTTGATAAACATTAAATAATTGATACTTTTCAGTAGATACTTGTAACAGCAAAGTAGTTAAAAATTGATAAGAGTGGTGATGAAGCACGCTACAATAGTTTAGTGTGGGGGAAGTACAGTTTGACTTATAGCCGGGCGCATTCGACTGTGCGTAACTTCGCCATAAGTGATATATCGCTTTCGCTTACACCAGATTTATGATACCGACAGTGATGGACTAGGTAAGTAACATGTACACCGTATACGTATATTAAGCATCCGATACAGTTGTGGGTGTCGTACATCATTTATTTTGGTTCTATTGAATGTTACCATTTCATCTACACCCTCCTTATTCCCAGAGGAGACCTGAGTTAACAGTGGGATAAATGCGTTTTCCAACTCTGATAAAGTTTTGTCTAGTTTTGAGCCCAATTAAACTACTCAGTTAAGCAATTGCTAAGTCGGTCTCGTATTTACACTTTTTAACCGACTTCAAAAAAAGGAGGAGGTTCTCAATTCGACTGTATTTTTTTATGTTTGTTACCCCAGAACTTTGGACTGGGTGAATCGATTTTGATGATTCTTTTTTTAATCGAAAGCTGGTGCCTGTCATGTGGTCCCACATTTTGAACGAGATCTGACAAGTAGTTTTTGTGTAACTTAGAAGTCGGTTAGTTTTTGTTAGTAAAATTTAGATTATAATAGTTAGGCCATGTCGAAGTATATACACTCGTCTACTTGCCTGTACTTCTCGCTGGAAATATTTTTGCAGTATATTCCACTGGGTAATATAAGCCTTTAGTAAATAAGACAATGCTAGAAATCAAATAAGACACCAATAGGCATGATGACAGTAAGTAAAAATCACTAAAACTATGCATTCATTTAATGAAACCCTATTAATGGATTACACAACACGCATTTATCGTATTATTATTAGCGATTTTCACAATATTTTTGATAAAATAAAACTACAAAATACGGCAAGCCGCCATCTTAGCTAAAACGCCAGTCAGTCTCAATTAGCGCGAATTACGTCACGCGTCTTAAAACAAATTAATATCACCATACTAATATTGACGGATTGTATTTTGTTTTCATGATAACTGACGTCACTACTACGCCCTGACACTTTGAAGCGTTTTGGTGCCAATTTTAAACTTGTGAATTGAAATTTATTTATTTTATACTAAACCTTATTTTTTACGGAAATATGATATACGATGTAATTATAATATATTTCCCAACAATATAGAACAGTATTTCAAAATCTGTCATCATGCCTATTATATGACGTTATACGCTGGAGTCCATTAAAAGAAGTAGTCACTTGCGACCAGATGGACACAGTTCCCCTCAATAATTCAATACCAATAAAGACATAATACTCTTACAATAAAACCACCAACAGCAACATATCGCCAGTTACTCCATAAATCTAGCTCCGATAAATAAAACGGAACACAAATAAAAGAAAATCTGTTTCAGTTTCATTCATGGCGAAATTATTGAATATCAGATTCCAGACGCGTCTGAACCGAAGGGCCATTCGAGTGTGCGTAATTCCGCCGTAAATGATAAATCATTGCCGTCTACGATAGTAAATCTAGTGTACTAAAATCCGGGAGATTTCGTGTTCCCGATAAAACATTATTGGCCGAAATGCGATGTGTTTGCGATGGCTAAATGTGAGGTTAAGGTCAATGCCCGACGATAGTGGGCTTGCTTGACACTTCCTCAGCTTTATTTAGGACTCTGCTGTTATGTATGTTGAGGGTATAAGTGAATTAATAAAATATCAGTTGTGTGCATCCATTCGGTCGTATCATTTGTGCTCCCTTTATATTTACGAATATTTTACTTCTGCTAGGTAGTTGTCCTTACGTTACCATTATGAATGTCTTTAACTAAGTTATCCAACTTAATCTAAAATAGGAATAAGACTTCGAATTTTTCCTTTAAAACCTGTGTACTTCTACTAAAGTTTACAGAATTTTATTATACTACTAATTCACAAGGTTCTCCAGCGATATGGGAACTTTGGTCACTTGAGTTTTCATCAATCATACCTATTATTATCTAAGCATATTTATTTCTTTCAGCCGTCACGATATTGGTAGCTATAGCTCTAACGATGGTGACTTGTCTTATTATTTTATTGCATAAGGGCTTAAAACACCAATTCATTTCACTTACTAGTATGCTGTAGTAAGATAACACCCAGACCTAATTTGTGTGCAAATACCCGCCCCTGCATTAAATAGGCTGAAGGTAAAATAAATAATGGAAACGCTAACAATTATACCAACCTAATCTGCTATTACACGAGGATATCGCGGGTCCGGCAACTAAAGCAATACATATAAACAGAATGAGGGTATTTCTGTTCACTGGTATTTGCTCGGAAACTCTCCGCCTCCGGGAGCAGATCCTGCTATTTGTGCACAGCCAATCAGACAGGTAGCAAACAAACGTGGTCTTGAAAAACTCTTTATTTACCATCAACGTTATTACTATTATTATTTCTCCATGGGGTTCGCCTGGATAGCTACCACCCTTGAGCATGAGTCAGCTGCCAAACGACTCGTCGTGTTCCGGCTGGGGGCTTGAGAGACAGTTCTTTCTTTCTTTTTCTTCTCTGGCCGGGAACGCATCGGTGATGCCTTTGGTGTTGATGATGTCCATGGGCGACGATAGCCACTTACCATCAGGTGGATCGTCAGCTCGGTTGCCGGCTATTTCCATAAAAAAAAAACGTTCAGAAAAACATTTAGGACTCATACACGTTCTCTATGTGTTTAGCATAACATCGCCTGCAACTGAAGGATAAATGTCTGATAACGGTAAATTGATAAATGAACCCCAGTTAAACCTCACTACTATGAAACAATATTGACATTTCAATCGTTTCACTGTCTATTATTTCTTGATCACTTGTTAAAGGTTCATTAAATACACGCTTTCGGAATGAACCAGCTTCATAAACACTATAAAATAATGGAATAGTTTTTATTGGATACCCCAGATCCAAGTGAAAAGAATCCTTATGTCTTCCCATAATATCAAAAATATATCATGATATCAGTGATACACTTAACTTGTAGATAATAATAAAGTAATCTAAGGCCATTCCAAGTGCAATCAGATCCATGCATTATGAGTATATACCGGATTAGCCGTATATATCAGTTAGCCGGATGCTTCGTGTTATATTTTGATTCAAGGCAATTTTGGCACGCATACTTAGTTTCAAGTACAGACTTACTTGCACTATACACAAGAGTGTACCAATAGACAAACTTCAAAGTATAATAAATTAAATCCGATCCAATTTATTTATTTTGTCTCTATAAGTTTGTGACAGAAAGTCCATTTATATAGGGCTTAAATGCACAAATCCTTTGCAGCAGTGGAGACAGCAAGAGGTTTAATATCACACTCTCCACGCGTCTAGACCACCCGGTCTAAATTTTAATCTTGCACTCGTCTATAAATTTTAGTATTATTTCTTTTACTTTTATTTTGAGCAGACATGTTTTTATAGGTCGTAGTGAGAAGTTAAGAGAACGAGAAAATACATAATTAGTAAAATATTTTCTTCAAAATATTTACTCGTACATACTTAAATGATCTTAATTTAATGGAAAATAGATTAAGACAGTGATAACTTTGTATTAATATTAATAATATAACTAGCAAACTGTGTATATCATAAAATATTTGTCAAAGCTTAACAAATGTTACGAATCTATTTAGTAATAACCTTTGGGAGCACATGATATGCGATCCCAAGTGACGCTCTTATAAAATTGAAATGCGGCCAGTGTCGCGGCAACATTAAAAGTAATTAAATATTAAAATTTCATCAAAAACATAAATGTGAAATGAGATTCAAGTTAAAAAAAAATTGAGATCTAAATGGGTGCCAAGTTCTGTAAAGAAAAGCCTTGGCTCTCATTTCACATTTATGTTTTTGATGAGATATCATTATTTTTGTCTAGAAATTTTTATTAGTATTTATAGATAATGAATGTGTTATTTTATTTTTAAAATTAGTCTATTACAGTGGAATCGCTATTTTATTAGTTTAACTATTTATCAATAATTTTCACTTTTTAGATTTTTCCTTTGCATACACCTTGCGCCAAATATCAAGTTTCTAGGTCATCTGGAAGTTGGTTAGGTTTTTGATCCTATGTTAGTGAGTCAGTCACCAAAATGCGGATTTTTAAACGTTAATATAACAATAACTGTTGTGTTAGCTTGAACTTGGCTTGACACGCTACTGCGTGTCTAGATAACATCAATATTATTAAATCGCCCTGTAGCCTAGTTCGGGAGAAGGGCTCTAGATTCAATTCATGTTAGGGGAATATACCTATTTATGATACAAAAAGTCAGACGAATCATTTTCACATCTGTGAGTAGTTTGGTCCCGTTTACACAATACACTAAATTACTTTATCATGTCCTACCGCCTTCCCAATATGCAAACCCATTCAAAACCCTCAACAGCCAAACCACCCGGATCTCTGCGCTCCGACCGTGAACCGATCCAAAGATCCAAGATTATTTTTACCGAATTCACTTTCTTTGTATTTTCCGCATGAAAGAGTCCTCTGTGGAAATTTCCAAAGAATAATTCAAAGTTAGCGAAGTGTGAGATCGCGAAAGTGACTCGCTCGATGTTAATAAGGAGCCGCACTCCAATGTCACTTTACGTTTGAATTTTTTAAGTGGCCCGACGAGTAGCACAAAACTTTTCCCAGTAGAGTGGCCGTCGAACCGATTGAACGCGGAACCTCCAGTTTTTGCGACATTGAGGGCTCTCTGGAAACTATGGAGTAGCAATCTACCTTTTTTTTCTGCAAAGGTGCGAAGCGGCAGTACTGCTGCAATGAAAAATTTTTTTTTGGAACCGACCAAAAACCAAGCAGGTTGATAACTGCTTATATTATTATGGTGAATGTATGATAGTGCTCACTCTCAGCCACGGTATTTAAACGCCATGTAAATGTACCGACGCGGTCCATTACATGAGTGCACCAAAATGACTACCAACCGAGCAACATGGCGAGAGATTGTGAAGAGAATTACATCTGCCACAAGTGCGTATACATGACGACATTGACGACCACGACCGCTCTGCCAAGAGCGAATCAATCATTAATAAAGCGATAAAATAATTAATAAAGGTCCTACACAATAACTCTGATTTAATCATAATGATACCAATATCACCTAATATCAAGGCAGAAATAAACACTTGACTTTAGAAAATTAAAAACTCTATTAAAAAGATACTAAAGTGTCACTAATAATCGCTTATCATTTTAAAAATAAAACATACTATTTAGCTGGAAATCCTTGTCACCCTACCATCAAGTGTCCCGCGTGGAACTGAGTCGAACTTTGCACAAGTTATCCCCGTGATTTGCATAACACGTGACAGTAAGGCCTGAGTATCTGCGACAATCTTACGTACGTCAAATTTTCAACACTTTTGCTTTTATTTTTACGACTGAGGACTGAATTACGAAGGAAAACTTGAGTGAACTTTGTGAAATAGCGCATAACATGAGTATCTCAATGATGTCGTCTATAAAATAAAATGTAAATTACTTTATCACTTCCAAATTGTACTATTTAATGATTGTAACTGTTTTTATAGTGAGAGGCAATCTGGTTAGGTTGGAGAGGGGTAATTACGTAACTGTTAAAGCTTATGCTCAAGATATAATTTATGAGAAAAAAGATTTCCTATAATATTATCTGAAATATTACATGTTAACTGAGATAATAAAATGACCAAAAGCATCGAACTCCCCAGACGACAATATTCCAGTGCCTTCATACTTTACATCGACCATCTAGGATCACAATCACGACTGAAGCAATACGAAGTATTCGCTCATAGCCTCATAGGGTCTCCTGCCTCCTGCGTCCTGCCATATGGTGCCAAGGAACTAAAGAATGCGGCAAGAACCGGCACGTGCTGAGATGCGTCCGGTCCCTTGTGTCTGTGCGCGCTCGAGCGTGCGACGTGCGACTTGTGGTGCGACGCAGCGACCGGTGCAGTGCGCACGACGCCACACGTTATCTTTGCAGCGATATGCGGTGTGCATTGTATGGGGGTTTTTGTTTCGTATAAAAAAAATTCTGTACCTACTAGGACTGTACATTCCATTAATTCCATTCCTTGAATTTTGAATGGAGTTGAATGGAATGATAACTTCTTTACTTTCATATTATAAAAATTTGATAATTGTTTTTTGACGTGATAACGTCTATTAAAACGATGAACGCCGGGCGCACGCACCAAAAACTGTAACGTTCCGTGAGCGAGAGAACGGCAAAAGCGATAGAGAGGCACGATCGGCTACGATCGGCCGAAGCGCTCAATTTCATCTATAAAAGTATGCAATCATTTCATCAATTTGACAAAAAACTCATGACGTTGTCACGTTAAACTACCGTCCGTAAACCGACTTTACAGACTTTATTGTTTACAGAGTATTATTTATGAGGTAGGCATATTATATTTCTAAGCAATGGAAACAATAAAGAATTATCGAAGTCTCTCAAAAATTTTAATCTCACAAAAGGGCTTTTGTTATTTTTACAATTTGTCCTTTTTATAGTTTCTCCGACGATCCTAGTATAATACTCTTCTGTTTTTCGTTTAATTCTGATTTTAGGTTATAACAAATACCCACCTAACTATATAAAACAGAGGTTCAGCAAACCCCGAGTCAACCCTAAGAATCAAAAACATTTATAAAAAAAGCTTTACTTTGTTAATACAATAAAAGATGGGCTTACTGTAACATACAACGCTCTTGCAACGTTTTTATTTACATCACAAAGAGGTTACCGTGCAGGTTCGGTTCCGCCAACAAGACAATATGGCGATGGCGATATCGCATCGCATTATCAACGCTTAAGCAGCTAAGTGGAACGCGCGTTGCCCGTTACACCTCATGATTTTGAAACACATGTCTTTATCGTTCATCTCTGTTCCGCCCACAAGAAATATCTTTCCATCTCTCTCTAATAAAAGACGTTGATCGCTCGCGCGTAGTCACTTTTTTCGATATTTAAATTCCAATTTTTTGTCATAATTAAAGTCGCGTGCCAGGATGTGTCAGATAAATTAAAATGAATTTATTTCGGGTGTTTTATGATTTTATTATTCATTTATTGTTATAAATCAAGATTTCCAAATAATTTGCTTTTTACAAGTCATAAGGATTAAATTGACAACATCATAAGGATAACTGTGGCTAATGTGACGCGGGTAATTTAATGCTCCTGCCACATCTAACGTTAATATTAACGTTGTTGCGCGTTAATTATGACATCAGCACCATATTCATCATCGCAACCCAAAACTGTTTTACTGCTGGGCTCGGGTCTCCTCACAACATAAATCCACACTCGAGAACTTTATGGAAAATTCTTAGTTGTGCATGATACCGTTACCTCATGATGGTTTCCTTCAACGAAATAAAAAAATTCTTTTTTTCCGCACATATTTTTTTTTAACGAGGATTCGAACCTGTAAGGCCCGTAATATCAATAGCAGTTTAAACTATGATTTTGAGCTTAAACTGTCGTTGTTGGTTCCAACAATGACAGTTTAAACTCAGAATTTAGTTTAAACTGCTATTGATATTACGGGCCTAAGTCTGTAAAGGGAAGAAAGTTCAAACCGCTATTATATCATTGCAAAGGACAGTTGACAACAGTTTAAAGACAGATCTAATAATATGTTACTTAAAAGTTTCAACCCATCGTTTAACATTCAATAATTTAGGCCGCACCAAATAGGAATCAAACGTGAATTTATATAATTGTGCCAATTGAAATAATGATAGCTTGGATTAAAATTAAACCTATACCGAGTCTGCATAATGACCGTTCTATCTCATTGTTTAGACTTTACATGAATATTATACGAGAACGAGATAAATACTCCCTTTTTTAAAGACGAGTCTTATTTGGTAAACGATCTTGGTACTACCTCTTATTGAAACATTAGTTTATAAAAATAATTAATAGTAAAAAGAAATTAGTGTTAGCATTAAATTATAATTTTTCCATAATTTTGGAGTTGGACAAGGGAAAAAAATTTCAAAAATAGGTTATACGTATATGATGGAATTGCAAGGAAAACTATCACGGCTATGTTAGCATAAGTAGTTAATGAGTAATAGTCGATAAACTTACTACTTCGGAACCCTACATTGCGCGTGGCCTGACACGCACTTGCCCGGTTTTTTAATTACAAATAACGACCATATGACCCAGTAAAATTGTTTACGAAATAAGTATAGCTAAACCACGTCATCGCTGTTTTTTTGTATCAATTTTAGTTGTTGCGAAACATAAAGCACCTTTTTAAGCAAGAGCCATTCAACTCCGCTCCCTAACTAATTTCCAATATTAAAAAGCGGAACCATTTTCCGGCAGTAGTCAAAGGGATTTTCGCTTTATGCACATTGATAACAACCCTAGAATGTGAACATTGAATACATATTATAATGGGCGTAATTTCGAACCCCATGACTGAAATAACAACCGGCCTGCGGCTTGGATTTGCGGCTTGCGGCCAGTACACCACACAATACTTATACAGTCACAATTCAGAACTTCATGTCAACATTTGGTGAGGGGAAGAACAACTACCACACCAGAATTATACCAAAACTTCAAGCGTCCTTAGTTACGCTAAGAAGGATGTTATGATTAGAAACATTGACATACCTATCTTTTATCGGGATCCTAAGATATAGCAACAATTTTGACCTCCTGACCAGCCGCAGCCGCGTGCCGTAGCCGCGAGCCGCACCCTACCACGGTTGGGGTGAGCAGTGGAGCGGTGCAGCCGGTGCAATACGCGCATAACGAATTATTATTACTGAAAACTACAAAAATAATAAAAAAAATGCTTTAAACTTTTCGAGGTCTCTTTATCAACTTGAACGGTTCAGGTTTCGTACACAAATATGTGCTTTAAAGTACTTACAAGTACTAATATTATGAGATTTTATGACTCACAAGACAAAAAAGTAAGTTAGGTAGTAGGTTTAATACCACCTTAATTTCTTGTACAGCCATGCAGGGGGTTACCACCCCAAATCATCTTAATATATATAAATTACGTGTCATGTTGTTTCTCCGCGATGGACTCCTATACTACTTAACCGATTTTAATTAAATTTGCACACCGTGTGCAGTTTGATCCAACTTGAAAGATAGCTTACAATGTTCCTTAAGGCACACGGAAAGTTTTAGTAAAAAAAAACTTTTGACAGAACGAAGTCTGTCCGGGCAGCTAGTATTAAATAAATCTAGAATATATTGCATGCCTTACTCTTAAAGTCAGTTACAGGTACATTGGTACTCCAGAAAATTGAGATAAACTTAACGTAAGGTGATTAACAAAGATGTTAAGACTTTTGTTGTGTTTTCTCTGAAAACTCTGTATTTATGCAACGAGTTTCGAGTTTACTGAAAATAGCACTTGCAAATATTTGGCATACAAATGACTGAATAATATTTTCCTCACACTGTTTATTTTGGCATGCGCCTGTTAAATTATTTTTAACCAAACGTGTCCCTGCTTTAAAATGATGATATTTTATTGCAACTGCATCATCATTTTACCGTTAAAACATTTCAATTTTAGGGTTCTACGGTTCTAGTAGTTTCATCATATTATCCATCGGTGAAATGGCTGTTCATTTTACTTAGAAACTTGATCCTTGGTCCATTCCAAATTTAGACGTGAGCGCCAGAATCGATGGAGAAAATTGGACTGTCGAGGATCGCAATGGATATTAGATCCACCGATGAGGGGAAAATTTTAATCTTCATCCAGTAGTGTGATAGTGGTTCATTTATTTATTCACTTATTCATCCTTATCAAAATCTCTTTAAAAATCAAAATCTTATTAAAATCTCAAAACGTTCCACAAAGCCTACTTAGACAAATTAAATAGATAAAAAGCTTTTAAAAATATAACAATAATCGTTAAAGTTACGTATACATAATTATTTAAAATAATTAGTTTTTAAAAATAAAATCAGTTTGGTAAATGGTGGTATTGTTTATTTATTTCTAATTATGAACTTAACTCGTAATGTGTTATTTCCATCATATCTTACAGATTATGGTGGTTAGTGATTGCTTTCAAAACGAAATCCTCTCCAATTTTCCAGCCTCACATTACAAAACATCACAACCTTACCAATCTAAAATAAGAAACGAGGAACAATAATAAAAAGCCTAAATATTTGACGACAAAAAAAAACAAGAAAGGTTGAAACGAAGCCGAAATTGATAGGAAACCGCGAAACAATATTCGGCTGCTCGTCGTCGATAATAACAAGGTTTCCGCCAGAGAGGGCGCCTAATGCGCTTCAGGATATACCCTCAATTTCGTGAAATATTATCTTGGAGTTGTAATATCGTTGTCTGTAAGCTAGCAGCGATTGTTGTACGGTCCTGTACCTGTGTTTGGTAGGAAGAACAAGATCCCTCTTCTTATGTGAGTAGCCTATGACAAGATATGCGACCAGATAAGCCATCTGATGTTCAATAGTCGTCATCGCCCATGGATATCAGGAACACCTTTATCGAATATCAATCTTTGATTTGTAAATAACCGACAAATGAGCTCACGATACCAATGCGGCCTGCTAAAAACATTTTATCCATAATTTTAAAATTCAGGATCAATTCCATTCGTAGTACACGAAACAAGTGTAATCTGTTATCATCGTGTAATCATTATTCTTCTGATTATTATGTTACAATATGAAGTAGACTTTCGATTAAAAACAAGGTAAAGTTTTCAGGATTAAAATTTTAAGAAAAAATATTCCAACTGAAATGATACGGTTTACGTGCAAAGCCGGTTTTATTTGAAGCCTTAATTTTTTGCAAGTGAAGGGGTTTCCTTCTAACGAAAAAAGGAATTCGAGCAATGAAATACCATAAAAATATTAATTGAAAATGAAAAATAATACTTTAGGCGTTTAGTAAACTCGGCCAGTTTGTCGGGCCGTCGAGATCCCGAGAGGCTAATACCGTAATACGGGCTTCGGTTTTTATCGATTCCGCGTAGTTTTACGTACATTTTAATCACGTCACAGAACACAATTTGAATATAGTGGTACACCATGTACAACTCGTTCTGCAAGGCTATTCTGTTTTGTAACTTGACAGCGGAATCCGCGATGAGTGTTAATTTTGCCAAGAAATTTTGACACTTATCGCGGATTCCGCGCGCTGTCGAGTTACAAAACAGAATAGCCTTGCTGATACAAATTATCTTAGAATAAAATAGGATGCGAGAGCCGTTGAGAGCGAGACAAGTTGTATGAAATTATTTTAACTGAATTGATTATAATTATATTGAAGCTTAGTGTTGTTTACGGCAGCAATGCGTTTACATACTACGTTTTAGCATTCTGGCAGTTTTGGATTGGTCCTGTTGAATTTGAAAATCGTTAAAATGTTTCTGGATTGAAACAAATCACCCAAATCCAAATTACAATCTATAAGTGTTTCTTATTTTTTATCAAATAAAAATATATATTTACCAGTACCCATTGAGCATTCCAGCATAGTTTAAAGTAATGGAATTGCCTCGTTACTAGATACATTGTATACGTACAGGAAAGCCAATATTTGACCTTCTACATATTATTTATTCTGTGGTTTCCAACCCGAACATAGACCCCATTCGATCCAATGGGCATACTTTTCGCATGGACGTCCAGTTAGAAATATGCAGAGTTTTATTAAAAGGCTACTAATAAATTAGTTTTGCTGAAGTATTTTTATTACTCGTTTCGGAGTTACTTCGACTAATAAAACTAACTCGTGAAAATGTTCTATTGAATATTATTTAGGAGAAATTGGACCAGTTCTAAACTTGTTTAATAGCATCGAAGCAAATATGCAAAATGTTTCTGAGAATTTCGATTACGTTGAGGATTGTATTATGTGGATCATATTATATTTTATGTTTTAGTTTTTGTTTTACTTAATTGATTTCCAAATACGAAAGTATGTAATTTGAAAGAAACCCATCTAAACATTTTTCTCGGGTACCTACAAAGGCATTGCTAGATGAAGCGAATTATTGGAAACGAATTATAGTTTGTAATCACTGATGTTGTTTGACGACCCTGTAGCCTAGTTGGTAGCGACCCTGCCTCGAAGCGAGGGGTCCCGGGTTCGATTCCCGGCCGGGGCAGATATTTATGTGACAGATAAATATTAGTAGTCAGGTCATGGGTGTTATTGTGACGTGTGCCACCCGCGACACAGGTAAAAACCTACTGCGGCGGTATGAGTGTGTAAGCGTTTACCTACGGACGAAGCCTTCACATAATTATGATAGAACTTCACTTAAAGGTAAGTTCGTTTAATCATTAATTTTATTTATAATCACTTGTGTTGTTTGGTCCAGGTGTGAACTCCGTGCGTATAGTGAACATCAGGGTGCCAGAAGTCCTGCAGTACGGCACGAAGGACGCCGTGACCCTGGACTGCGACTACGTGACCAACAACGTGACGGGGCTGGTGGTGAAGTGGTTCTTCATGGAGCGCTCGCAGCCCGTCTACCAGTGGATCCCGCCGCAGAAGCCGCAGGCTTTGGGGGTGTTGAAGAACAAGGTAATGCAGCTTGCAAGTTTATATGGTTTACTCTTGTAGTATTAGCTGTTGTGACTTGCAATTTCATATGTGTAGACAGACATGACAATCCTAAATTAGAGAAGGACAGTTTCCCAGGATTTCTAAACATGTTTTGTTTTTAGGCCTATATATTTTTAATTATTTTAATTTGTAGTTTATGGTTTTCTAGGCTATTTGGCCCAAGCAAATTAGCGGTGACGCCGTTAATTTAAAAAAATCTTCGATCCCAAGACCCTGGTTAAATAGCATAGCATAGCATATAGACATAGCATGAGCTTCAAGATAATAATAGTCGTGAGCATTCAACAGTGAAGTGGCTCCTCACGCCACGAAGTCAGATATCTAACGTTTGATATACGCATATTACCAGCAGCGCAATATTAGCCGCGGCAGGGTGCACGATGGTGCACGATGGTGCACGATGGCTCAATAAAATTTTATTGCTTCGAATTTCAGCCTCGAAAAACTCTTTATGAAATTCGTTTTCAGCAAAAACACGATTTCTGTTTTGAACGAAAGATACAACGGTACATACAAATATGCCGTGGCAAGCAGTGGTGATTTAGAGGTAATATTGAAAACTGATTCGCAGAAAGATGAAGTACTTCACAAGTTATGAGAAACGTGTTGTCTGGCGCCTGTATTCAGAAACAACCCTGTAACGTCTCTCATTGTGCTAGGTATATCAAACATTTCTCCGAAGCCTAAAAGTTTATAACAATAAAAACATAAAAATATTATAAAATGCACCTAAATCATCATAGGTTCCATTCATAGTTACATAGATATTTTCACTTCAATAATTTTTAACAAATAAGAAACCTTGTTATATATATTACGTAGCAAGCACTTTACATTACGAATATTTCTCTCAAGCAAAATGGCCGAGTGAATTGTCATCCAACTTTTCCTGGGAACAGGTTAAATTCATAATAAGCTGAGTCTTCGTTCCCACGGGACCATTCTTAGCTTTTGTAATGACCTAGTTAGCGAAGTAAAGAATGCTACACTTGAAAAACTTAGTTTTTACCTTGCTCTCATACCAATTTACATCTTTAAGCACAATAATCACTTTGCTTTTATTAAAAATTAGTATGTATTTAGTAACAAAATCAAAGAAATGGTATAGCAACTCTAAATTCATGCACATCGAATGAAACATTTTACCAAAAAATAACCGACTTTAAAGAAACAATCTTTGACAAAGATAATAAATCAAAATCGCCATGTGTTTAAATATAATATCTGAGAAGTTCCTGCAATTCCTTATAAATCTTGTGGTGTTTCTGATCACATACATAGGGGACTAATCTATGATTTTAAAGTCATATAATCATGGACACTGATCATTTTAAATGCAACGGATACTCATGATTCATGAATCATGAGTTTTATAAAAAAAAAATATGAAAATAGCTGGCAAAGAGCTGACAATCCACCTGTGATGGTAAGTGGTTATCGTCACCCATGAACATCAGCAACATTAAAGGCAACACTGATGCGTTGCCAACCAAGAAAGAAAGAAGAAAAAGAAAGAAAGAACTGGCTCTCAAGCCCCCAACCGGAACACGACGAGTCATTTCGCGGCTGACTCATACTCAAGAGTGGTAGCTATCCAGGCGAACCCCATGGAGAAATGATTTATAATACCAATATTTCCACCCAGAGACCACAAAGTGTTCTACTTTCAAATAAACATTGTAACGGCTTCTCACCAGTTGGACCTGTCGTACAAGGTGTCCCACAACCCGTACAGCCATCACCGCGCGCTGCGCATCCTGTCGCCGGGCACCGAGCTCACCGGCAACTATACCTGCGTCGTCTCCACCTTCCTCGCCGAGGACGAGAGGACCCGCCCCATGACTATCTTTGGTAACTACTCATTTATTATGGCCCTGTATACCTATATATAAGTACCCTGCATTTTTTCCTCCAGTTTTTCGCACTGAAGAAGCTTGGTGGAGTACGCTCTAGGTCTCTTCAACTGTGATGAGAAATGTGTACCCTGTAAAGGGCCCTTGATGGGTTAAAGCCTAGATAACAGCTATTCTTACAAAATAAAACGAAAAGTCTTAACATGTCAAGTGTAGTAATACCACAGAAGAAACAATAGTACTTATAAAATATGTAATACACAAAGATCTATTAACCCACTAACTGAAAGAAACATTAAAGTTAAATAAAAATGAGAGTTAAGTAGTAATTCACAAAGCACGTTAGTTTTATTGGGACCATAAAACTTTGCTAGAAATGAACTCTTCAAATATAAACAGATATGTTACCCCTCATATCTTTTATTGAACGGTTATGAAGTTCGGTTTCAATTCTGGGAACAGTTTTCTAACCCCGCCTTATAATATTGCTACGATGTTCACTTCACAATTGCACTGTCATATTGAACTCTGGAAGTTAGTATGAAAAGTCGTCCCGGCATCGTTCAGGAAAAGCAATATTGTTAACAGTTTAATGTACAGCATTTATATAATCTATGTATTATGTTCGTCTGTTCCGGAAGAATTTTTGAGCTACTTATTACGATGAGACAAACGAGGTATTATTAGCACCAACTATGGAACAATCGTCACTATCTATAAATTTGATTTTGTGTAAACAATGCGAAATTAGCAGAAGAAAGCAGAAGAAAGTAAAGCGTGGCATTAATTCAGGAATAGACACTCTGTGCTATAGAAGTATTTAATTTCCTTTGTACGGGTAAATCAATAACCTAAAATATTAATAGTGTCAAGTTACCTCCATTTATATTTAGTTTGTTTACCTGCCCCAAAGTAAAAGTAATAATGGGACGGCCATTGTCGACATGTTTTAACGCTTCACGTTCATTACTTAGATGTAGTCGACGATAACTCGCTGTGTGCTCCTCTAATAGACTAATAGTCAAACAATAACTGTATCTAAATAGATTATTCCTTTATGCTGCGCCATTGTTACTTCATTGTCGTCGTTAATCATTCTTTCAATTTACTTCGTATTCATTCAATTCGCTGTTCATTGAACGATTTGTTCATTAATGTAGCTAATAACTGTTTACAAGTTAAGTTTGTACTCGTAATTTTCTAATTCACATCAAGACTTGCGAATTTTTTTAATTTTAAACTGAATAAAATTTTAATGTTTGTTTAACATTTTGTATATTTTGATTAGTTAATTTGAACATATTGCAATAAAGTCACAGTGGCTTTTCATTACGTTCTATACCGCTAATCAGAATTTGTATTACTTAGAGCAAACTATTCGTGTCATTTCGTCTCGCACAATTCTGAGTACCTATTCGTATTCATAAATGATATGCTGAGATGAAGATCTATCCCCGGGCAAGTTTGTATTAGAAACTCGATCTCCTGATTCAATACTCCATTGAAATCAGATTGTGATCTGTTTGATCACCTGATTTATAATTCAATCTGGCTTGTATATAGGTACATAGTGGCTCTGCGTTTAATTTTGTCCCTTTGTCGGCGCCTACTGAGTATATTTTGCAAATTCAATTCAATTACGTGCTATAAATAGTTTCATTTATCATACCTTCAGGTAATTTTGATGCGATGTTAAATTTGGTAATCATAAATAGAAAGTATACTATATACGGTTCATATTGCGACTAGAGTATCAATGAATAAATGTAGCTAACAGGGCTACAATAAAGGTATAAAACTAAAGCAATCTGTGAAAAATTTTCGTATCCAAGCGGTGTCTTTTTATGGAACTAGCCGGCAAACGAGCTGACGATCCACCTGATGGTTAGTGGCTATGTCGTCCATGGCCGGCAAAGAAAGAGAGAAAAAAGAAAGAAAAGAGTGTAATGATTTTTCAGCTACCGAATTTATCTTAACAGGTGATACTATTTCAGTCAAACATCTAACAAGCGAGAAAACATTAGCCTTTAGACGACGTAACTTCGTCATGCCGCGTCATACAATATTATCGCATCAAGCGATACATCCGACACTTCCTTTGTGTCGAGACGATACGGAAATTACTTCTCTTAACTTTAACCGCCATGCAACTACCGAAGATGGGGGTAAGTTGCTTTAAAATAGCCCCGGGACTTCAGAAGGAGGGGAAGGGAACAAAACCATAAGCCACGGGCTAGCCTTAAGTGAAACTTAATGAAACTTGGCTTTACTCTGAGGTACCTACAATCTACATAGTATCTGGCTTGATAAGCGATGATGTACATTGTAGGTATATTACGAGTATGTTTACCGTTCCGTGACTTAAGCCAAGGCTTTTAACTTGCCGTTAAAATAATTAAGTCTTCCACTTCTTGTGATGGACATAAAAAGTCAACCGCAGTCAAAAGCCATCTTCATCACTTTTCGAGGTTCTTCTACAACGAAAAACCTGATATTAAATATATCAGAATGACTTGAATAAAAAAAAACATTTCCTTATTAGTTACCTTGTAAAAATATTACACCTATAGGAGATGTCTTTTTTTGTACTTATTAAGTGAAACCTTAGGTAATCTTCAATAAAACATCTGATTTATAATACAAAATAAGATAATTATTATGTTGAAGTGGAAGTAAATAAGATCTTGCAACCCTGCTCTTTCTATCAGGTAAGCAGCAAACCGAACTCCAAGCACATCGTTACAATTGGTTTTTTTTTGTTCAATATAAACAAATATATTATTATCAATAGAAAAAGCATATCACATCATATCTCAAGTTATGATACGGAATACGTCTGTCAACGGATCACCAAAAATTTTTTCTGGTATGCAATACAAATCACAAACGGACTGAAAGACAACGAGACATTCCCTACACACTTCAAATTTTTTTTTTTCATCGGATTCACGCAACGCTAATAAGGCAACGCACAAAGGTGTAGGACCGAACAAGATGCGACTTCTTAACAGTCTTCTAAGTATGTATGCAAACACAGTGGCAGCGTCGCGGGGAGCGGAATCGCGAGCGGGAGTAGGTAAGGGCCGGTTTCTAGAAAAGCGAACAGTTACGTAAATACAGAAAGAGATTACATAGAAACATTTACAAATTGGTGATATATTTATTTATATAAATTTCGTTCGGAGTTGTAGCTACCAACATGACGGAAAAGGGAACTCAGCATACGGCGTAGTAAGTGGACCTACCACGTCCTCTATATATATGCGTCTTGCTACGTACGCCGTTTTGTAAACAACTGATGGGTATCATTACTAGCAAGATGTCGGTTATTTCTACATCTCCGCTGCACCGCTACACCGCTGCTGTCTGATTGGTTGTTAACAACCTCTCCGATTCACTTAGCTCCTCTTCGCTTTGGTAACCGACCCTAATGGCGGTGTGGGCAGCGTAGCAGAGCGAGTGAACGCAAACAATTTTGCGTAGGTAATTGCTTTTTCCACAGAGGATTCACTTTATTAGCGCGTAATGCTAAAACTCTTCAGATGAACACTACATAACAATGTTTTATCGCCCGCCCCAAGTTCTGTCTCGCTCCCCGCCCCGCTCCTACTGAGTTATTACAATAACTGGTGTCTGGAGACGACGCGACGCTCGTCAGTCGACCGCTGCGCCGCGGCGCCGTCGTGGAGTTGCCTCAGTAATTTCCGTATCGCCTCAGCTCACAAAGCGCACTGCCGCTGGTGTAATAATGTTGTCCTGGAGTTATATCACTGTTACTTCCCCAGGGAACTTTAGCTAGCTGCGGGAACCATTTAGCTCTTACTTGCAAAGCTACTGCTTAAAGTAATGATGAACTTAAGTAGCGAAGGTTTGATAGATTTGCTATTTATTACGATTATTATTGTAGTGGATAACACCAAACTCGACCAACAGTTAATCAAATTATCGACTTTTGTAAAACCGTCATTACTAGTCGGTTGTACAAAAGGCAAAAGTCATAGAAAGCCCAGAGTTTGCTGTAAGCTGGAAGGACTCATCTAATCAGTCAGATCCTGTGTTACAGATCTACAGATCTACTCTAAAATTCTTTGTATTCGGGTATAAGATGCGAATGTTTTTTTAGTAATGTGTGTAATATAACTACATATATGTACCTATAGGTAGGTGAGTTATTCCTCATAAGTAATTCCTCAAACATGTAGGTACAGGAAACAAAAATATACCTGGATAGTCTGGATACCTTCACGGTCCGGAACTGGCTTCCACGAGACACGAGACAAGACCGTTCAAACCAGACAGGGCAGGTTTTATATTGTTTTAGTTACCGGCTACCGGCCACAATCGATTCCGCGCGACATATAAAATAACAACCAATCTAGGTTAATGGTTAAATTGGTAGCTTTTATACTATCACTTCGCTCCATTACTCCGTTTTCATAATAGAGAACAATGCCACGGTTGGACAAGCCTCCAAATATTTTATGTTTTCATTCATGCTTTCAATTAATCTCCAAATTGTTTCCATTTACTTTTAATCGATATTATTATTTAGACATACAAAGCAATATAACAATCACTTAATATTAAAACTTAGAACTACTACTAGTAACTACGTAGCTATTATGATTTTAGATTTGTTGTGAAGCTTGTTAGGTATGTGGCTGCTACTGCTTATTATTTACATAAACAATTCAATTACAATGAATAATGTAATAGTCAGTACATTGAAAATGAGTGTTTAAAACCATACCAAAATCATCATCATATTATCGAATAGAACTGAAAATATAATCATGTGGTACAGTGTGGTTTTGGTGCGGGCCCGTTTCATGTTCAGCGTCCATGCGCTCCGTGCACGCTAACAGTAATGGATACACGGTGGGTGTGTACTCGTAGTGTGTATACCGATGAGATGTTTGTACTGGAAGTAACTTGCTATCATTTTACATCAAGACGGAATTCATAAACTGCCACTGCTGCTAAAATTTCTTAGAATAAATTAATGAGATGTAACCCAAATCACAACGTTACATTCATCAAATTAAGTTTTGCAAATCTCACACTTGAATAATGGAAAACTTTTAGGCATTGAAGTTGATTAAGGCCAGTCTTTCTGGACTAAGCTGAAGATTTCTGTGATCTTAAGATTCAGTTTAACAATAAGATGCTGGCATAGTATGTCAGATAATATGTTAAAGTGACACATATGTAAGATCTGAGATAGCGCTGCTAAGCCGAGGCCCGAGATCGCTTTATTAACAGGCAGGCCTTAGAATGCTTTCCTTTGATAGTGACAAAGAGCACAGTAACATTTCGAAATAGAAGTTAGAAGTTTCTAACAATAGGCAATTCCAGCGTCTATAGATCCGCACACTCGGTCCGATCGCTTCAAATATTGATGGATTTTATCGTAAGCAAAACGGTCATTTGTATTCCATTAGCTTGCTTCCCTTCCTTTGTTTTAGCTAAGCGCGCTCCTCCTCGCCGCATTAGTTAACCCTGTAGCGTTGCTTGCATAATTTCCCCAGTATGTAATTCCTTCCGGCGAATTAATTACGACGCTAGATTTGCAGCCTGACTAAAGTATCCTGTATCACTCTTCGCACTTTGTTTATGCGATCCTCGTTGGATTACGTCGCTCAAAACTAAGAATTGTCAATACTTAGTTGCTTGCCGAACTAGGCGACGTAAAGGCTTTATTTATTTTATAGAAAAACTAGCTATTACCCGCGGCTTCGCCCGCGTGTTCAAAGGGAAGTAACAATGAGTTTTTTAACATGCGTGATTTATTTCTGTTACTTTATGAATTATTATTATTTTATGTTATAAGGATATGGAAGTATAGAAGTATGGACAAATACGCATCATAATGGATCTTTCCATGTAAATGAGTTATTTACTGCAGTAAAAAGTAGCCTACGTTACTCTCCAGCCTCCTACCTGTCTCCACACAAAAAATCATACCATAACATCGCTCCGTTACGACGTGAAAGACGGACAAACAAACAAACAAACACACTTTCGTATTTATAATATTAGTATGGATTATTATTAATTATTATGTTATTATATCTAGGAAAGAGTCATGCATGTTAAACAACTCATTGTTAATTCCCTTTGAACACTCGGGCGAAGCCGCGGGTAATAGCTAGTACGCATCATAATGGATTTTTCCATAGGAATGAGTTGTTTTACTGCGGTAAAAAGTAGCCTACGTTACTCTCCAGCCTCCTACCTATTTCCGGACAAAAAAATCTTACCATAACATCGCACCGTTACGACGTGAAAGACGGACAAACAAACAAACAAACAAACAAACAAACACACTTTCGCATTTATAATATTAGTATGGAAGTATGGATATCGATGTGAGAAACTTCACAATCGGGAAAACGGAAGAACCTCCGAGAAGGTTATAAATAATAATAATAAATAACGGTTGAGTTATTATGACAAAGTTAGTCTGAAAGTTCCAAAGGGGTTGGAAAAAGAAAGTTTTTTTGTAACATGGAAAGAGGAATTAATTAAGATTAATTATTCTGAAAAATCTTGAAAACGATACAATGGAGAGAAAACTAAAGCGATTAAAAGTGTTTTGCCCTTTGAAGGACTACGTTATTATTTTTGAGTAAAAGCTTAGTAAATGGTTTTGAAACATCTTAATCCAGCCAATACTAGTATAATTTGTTAAAGTATTCAAAAACTCAAAACTATAAAAGAGTACGTATCCTCCCACCTTTTATCCAATCTAGATGGTTTTCATGTAATCGTTGCCCTGTAAGCAGTACTCGAGATGCCATTACATTCTCGATTTTTCCTCACCATTAGCACGCCTTGCTCGCTTGGACGAGGAGTTGACACCTCTTTTTATTAGCAGTTATTTAAATATAGCGTTCATTTTGTTTGACACCTGCAAGGCTATTCACTTTTGTAACTTGACAGCGGAATCCGCGATGAGTTTCAAAATTGAAGTTCGAGTCCGAGATCTTGATATGTGATTCTCTAATAATCTGGCACGCACTTGCGAAGTGAAGGGAGTCTCGAACTTCAATTTAGAAACTCATCGTGTATTCCGCTGTCAAGTTACAAAACAAAAGCGAACTTGCATCGTATTGATATGTCATTATCTAATCATCTAGTACGCACTTGCGAAGTGAAGTGATCCTAGAACTCTAACGTCAATTTTGAAACTCCGCTGTCAAGTTACAAATCTGAATAGTCTTCCTGATCGTCAACAAACCGGTGAAAGGTACAAATGATAATATGTTGTTTCGTCGAGTTAATTGCTATGCAAGCAGTGTCGCCGCTGTCAAACAAGCTTGAAACTAAGTGCGGTGATCGGGATGCAGCGAGGTGTATGCAATTATCTAATAAACATCTAACAGATATCTAGCAAAGCATTGCTACATCTTAATATATGTATATAAATTACGTGTCACGTTGTTTGTCCGCAATGGACTCCTAAACTACTTAACCGATTTTAATCTTTGCACACCATGTGCAGTTGGATCCAACTTGAAAGATAGGATAGCTTACATCTAAAAAAAAACTTTTGACAGAACGAAGTCTGTCCGGGCAGCTAGTTAAAATATAATTATTGATGATTAAAAAAGTACGATGTCGATTATTGAATGACATTTTGAATCACCTGAAAAAAACTTTTCGTTTGGACTTTGGATCTTTTGTATGATATTTACAAAATTTCGTTAAAAATAAAGGTTGTTAAAAAAACCGCCTAAGCAAACAAACTGCTTAGATTTTTCTGTGTTCAGTTTGAAAGTTGATGGGGTCAGTGACACGAACAAATGGGGCAATTCATCAACTGTGATGGACTGAGATGAAATACTTCTAAGGGCAGCCCTACAAGTAATAATATTCTGTAACTCAAAATTATTTAATTTAATTTTTAATATTTTTTTTCATTTGTTGGAAGTGATCTTTGATCTTCTCGTAAGTAAACAAGACTAAGCTATAAGAAAAATTGATAGACAACGAAACTTTAAGCAGTTTTAGCAGTTGAAAGCATTTGATTCATATTGAATCATATGTACAGCAAATTGATATTAACTATGCCTGTTTATAAATTCACAGTTCTTTGCTTGCGTTAATTCAGAAAAATATGGATTTTGCTGAATACGTACATACAAAACAACATACAAACAAAACAGCGATATTTAAAATAGACAAACATGAGGTTGAAATCTTGTTATCTTCAGTTCCAGAGACGAGATTTGATATGATTCAAGACAGACTACAAGACGGATACCTGAACATCATATGCTCCGTGGAAGGTGTCTTCCCGAAACCCGAGCTGGTCATTCTAGCAGGAAACAGGTGAGTCGAATTGACGACTTTGTAGCTCAACTGAAGAGTTTGTAGATTGTGCGGATTAGGAAGCTACCTTTATACTCTGTTGTAAACCTCGTAATGGAATTCCATTTCAATTCCATTTCATCGAAAGTAGAATTTCTTCGTCAGAGAACAATCCTTGTTTTATTCCATTTTCTTAAACTGAATTGACCACTTAAAATAATCCTGAATTCATGTCCGTTAGTTCAATCAATATTGGTAAAAGTACAAGAAAATTGATATGATATTTCTTTGAACAATAAATGTTTTTATTACCAATTATTGAAAACGTTGTCCATCGTTACTATTGCATTTAACGTTATAAACCATTCAGCATAAAAGGTTAAATTTGCATGGAATTGTCGGGACACGTGTAGTTATGTGTAACCGTAACGTTTATCAGCAAACCAATTTGTTGGGAGCTGTACGGGAATCGCTCCTCGCCTGCGTTCCGTCAGCATTGCTCTTGCTGTCCTAACGAAACATTGTGGTCACGACACATCTGTAGCTCGAGCACGAATATTTGCGAGAAAGTATTCTTATGGTTAACGTAAGCAATTTGTCAAATTTGTATGGCATTTTAGTACCATTTACGCAGATAGGGGCGCTTTTGAAAAAATGCCATACAAATTGCTTACGTTAACCATACGAATACTTTCTCGCAAATATTCGTGCTCGAGCTACTGATCGGCGACGCAACACTATATTGTAGAATGAACAAGAAATAACTCGTCGTAATCAAATCTTTTTTATTTATTTATTTATTTAAATATTTATCCTTTCCGGTAGCTCAATAGCCATGGCAATTTAAATACAAAGCGTTTTTGTCGATAAAATATGATGTCTTACTTAACATTATATCGTTGGACTTTCACTTCTTTGCCTACTAGATCATCTCCGATCTCTAAATTTAGTGCCACATTTTTACGAAGATGTAGCCTAAAACAGTCTTAAAAGCTCTTTTCGTCTGTAATTACAATATTATCAAACGGACAAGCCAATTCAAGCCAAAAATTCGTTAAAATTATAAACAAGCTACATCCTGCATACATGCATTGTAATATCATTGCTTTAATAAATCTTTTAAAATAAAATACAAACAAAAATATTTGTTTACCCAAAAGTATACGAGCAAAAAAAACATCACATGTCAGCACTGAATAGCTTGACATTAATTGTTTGGCATTCATTTTATGTTTAAAAGATATTGAATTACAAGCGATCGGAATAGTCGAGCAGAGTCCTAATACTTCACATGCAATTCAGTGTCATAGTAATTCAATCTAAGCGACCGTGGCATGTTCGGTAGCGATGCGAACGCCTTGTGCTGCGCGCGGTGTGGCTGTGTGCTCTCCTTGGATTGTTACAATGTTACATATCCCTGCATACTCCCCTGGCATTGGGTTCAACATGCCCTGTTTAAGTTGATATTGGATTGGAAATGGGTGTAACTTGCATAGCTGACGATTGTCGAGGCGTTTCCTCTGTGGACCGACGATTTGCCATCTGTGATGACTTTGACTAGAACCATGATTGATTTCGTTTGTGGGTCGCATTTTAACATCTAATATAGCTATAATGCCGTCCATTAAAAGCTCTTATTTTAAATACATTAAATATTTTTTATAAACTTATAAAAAGTTACAATTACAATTAACAATTCATAAAGGTAGTCAAACTTAAAGCCATTAGTAACTGAGGCGGCCATTAGCTTACTCGAAAATAAACTTTTTAAGACGAAAAGAAAAGCGCTAAAATATTAAATACATGAATATTTTAGATTACATCTTTAATAATATCAAGATATTTTAGAGATATTTGATTTTAATAAGGCTCGCTACAGATGCTACAGAATCGCTTAGATGTTTCATTATTTCATTAATGTTTCCAGCGGTGTCCCAATTTGGTTACAAAGGTTAGTAGTTACAGCTTCTAATAGTTTATACCCATCCAGTGACCTGTGAGAGCGCTGATAGGTAGCTCAGCTGCCGAGCGCTCAAGTAGCGGATTAACTTCCAACACGCCTAAATCGGGTCTTTACTGAAAATGTACGTGTACACAATGGCAGCGATACGACCGCGTTTATTTAATGATCCTCTACTAATTTTATCTCTTCTGTCTCTACTTTAACTCAATTGATTAATTTATAGCTGAGAATGAACTTAGCTACATTTAGTTGTATATTCGAAAGTTCTTTTGATTTTATTTTTTTATGGAAATAGCCGGCAAACGAGCTGACGATCCACCTGATTTTAAGTGGCTATCATCACCCATAGACATCAGCAACACCAAAGGCATCACTGAAGCGTTGGCAGCCAAGAAAAAAAGAAGAAAAAGAAAGAAAGAAGCTTTGTTAACACTGACCTCAAAAAGCTACAGGTCACTAAATGTCACTAATTTGTTATTTCATAATATTGAGTTAAGTTTTTTAGAATATATATTATATTTTTGATTACTATTTTATTTAATTTTTTCATTAAACAAATATAAAACCATGGCGATTAATAAATAAATCAAATAACATCCTAGCATTTCAATAACAATATCTCGAAAGCTTAGAAGTTATGCATCATGCGCGCACGCATCAATTTTGTGACCGTATGTCTCCAATTCTTTGAAGTTGAAGGCTAAATAATTCGGATGCCTCGCGAAAGTTGGCTAACAACCCAGACATGTAGCACCAGTGCAATGTGCATACTGTACGATCTTCCGCTACGTTTAGTTGTCGTGATGGCTTCCGCTTCATTTGATACCATGTACTTCTATACAACCAAGCCATTACTACGTTTCTACGTAAGTATGTATTGTTATATACTGTGTGCGTACATCAACCTACCGCGTTGTTTGAATGTCACCCCGCGTCCCTTATCTAACATATACATAGAATAGTGCTGTTGTTTTTCATTGAACATAAAGAATACTTGATTTAAAACTTATTTTAGATTGAACTCATTTTACTATAATACGCGTACTCTCGATAATAATACCCGGATATTTATTTTGTACGCCGATATATAGACAGAGTTGCATGGACAGAAAAATCTTTTGACAGAATGACACATCTGTTATTCTCACAATGTCATCACATTGTTACCCTAAAAAATTAGTATAGATAGACATTATTTGCAAGTGTCCCGAGCGCTGCTCTTGTCTCTTTGAATCAAAGAATAACGTGCAAATATCATAAAGGACAATAAATTTCTCACATACTCATTCATAATGACTTCTAAAATCAAATTGTAAGAGACACAAACAAGCACTCGGCATCACAATGCATAAAAGAAAAAAATAATATATATCTTTCATCAGCCTTCCAAAGGTTATCCCAGTAAATCACATTCTCAGTAAAATTATTATTTCATATTCGTCATTCGTAAAAGCTTCCCACCTGTTGGATTCGTTAAGGATATTATTTCTTTTTCCTGTATTTACGAGATGGGAGAAACAAGTATTGTTTTTATCCCATCCCACACCTACTAATGGCTAATTGAGCTCACCAGATATATTTCTGCTATAAAAACGAGAAAGCTTTTGACTAATTTATTAAGTAGGTAATTGTGTTAGAGCTATTTTGTCGGTCTCTCAGATTAAGAAAAATAGTATGTAAGTTAATAAATAAAACAACATGCTTTTTCGTGATCGGTACATTGAAACCCTTTCATGATAAGGATAATTAGGTATATTGGCAATTATAGTAACAACAACATAATTGGCAACAGTATTAGGGAAAAATTTATGTTAAATTTATTTTGACGGTCCTGTAGCTCAGTTTTATGTTGCCCTATCTGCGAGGCGAGGGGTCCCAAGTTCGATTCCTGGAATGGCATGCATTAAGGCCTGACATCCATAAGGTGTCTTCTTGGATCGCAGTTATTGATGCTTTATATATTGTGCTGTCCCTGCTACCGTTGACACAACACAGGGAATTTTGTTGTTGGGACATGAGTTTATTAACGTTTACTTATTTTTATTACTTTACTAGCTGTTACCCGCGGCTTCACCCACATAGCAAAAGAAACGTGAAGCAAGGTCAAACAAACAAACACTTATAATGGTAGTACGGGTTGCTCCCCAGACCGTTGAACGCCAAGTCATCAGTGAAGGTGATCGAGGGCCGGTACACGGCGCTGACGACCGCCGTGGTGCGCGTGGACTCCCTGCCGCCCACGGTGGAGATCCTGTGCGACATGCACGTGCCACTCGCCAACTACTTCAGCAGGAAACGGGATATATTCTACCGAGGTGAGTACCGACTGTCTACAAGCCATACGTTCAACGAAGCTATCTAGACAGGACAAACGAAACTATTTGCCAGTGGAATTGTTTAAGAAACATCTAAAATCTCAACTTTTAGGCAAAGGTTACTATACTGTAGATGAGTAGTTAAATGACAAAGACGCATGGAAATGACCAGCTCTGCAATCAGTTCCGTACAAGCTAGTGACATTTTTTTTTGTAATAAATATACCAATGTATTTTTGATTTTAAAAGATGTGCTAAGGAGTTTCTTTACGGCTTTTCTTCTCCTTATATGATACCTATATGAGTAAATGATTTTGAATTTGAATATTGTGCGAGGTGTGAGAAGGGTACCTACAGCGGGATATGAAGCTGCTACTTTTCAACTCGTTGTGCAATGCATATCATGACCATGTTACAGGCGTCGGTTAACTACAAAATAGTGTATTATTGTTTCTAAGCTGTGGAGCAATCCGGTGGTTTGTATCGATACCAAGTGATAGACCAAGTGAAATACCAGCGGACGCACATGGATGATCTAGCAAAATCTTGAGCGCATCTTCACAAATGAACTACTCGTTGGACACAACGTACAAGGAATACTCCTTGTTATCGAAAAATGTTTAACTCTATCGTATTATCAATATTTATTGTTGTATATTTTGAAGGCACGAATAACTTATTATAAAATACTGTATTGGTTTCCAGACCCCCCGCCGTCCACTCCGCTGCCGCCCAACACCCGCACCGCGCCCGATAAAGGTACGTTCTTATCAAGTGCAGAATTATACCTGTATTATAATGTAAAAATAACACACAAGTAACAACATAAATGATTCTGTTATAAAAATAACGTACAGTCTCATCTAAACTACATAAGCAACATGCAATTGCAACAATAGAAGTATAGAACCCTTGCAGTTTCGTCATGTCCGTCCGTTCGTCCATCCGCAACAACATCCGAAACTCATTAGTAGAAAGCTGTAATTTGGCATGGATACAGAAGTTTGGCAAGACCATTATTGGATTTAGAGATCCGTTTGCGAAATATTAAGCTTTAAAATGCTGACTTTGGTAAGAGTCAAGAGCGACCCACCCATCTGTAAAAGTCGATCCCCACTACATTACGCTTGGTCTGACGCTCACTTGGCCGGTTTTTCACTTATTATACTTGAAGCTTGAATAAAATTCCAACAGATTGTAAGTTGCCGTTCTAATGTGAGCGCAGAAACTTACCAAAGCCTGTAATATATTATAAGCCTATTCACTAAATTAAACCCGATCGAATACACTCAATGCAATAGTCGTTTATTTTTATATCGATTAATACGGCCTCTGTAGACTACACAGACGAGAATAACTAACATGAAATTGTATTGCAATCGTAGCAGAAGTAATCTCCGTAAGTGAACTAGCTGTGGGTATTCTGTATTCACAAACAATTCCAAACCAATTCCAGAATATATTCAGTCTAGAGGTATGAGGTATTTATCAGACCGTATGGAAGAGGAGTTGAGCAATGTCTAAAGGAGCTCAATCCATTCTTAGCTCGAAGCCTATGAAAGGTATTTGTACTTGGTGCACCGACTGAAATACAACTGGCACTAGGCCTAATGGAGAGCATAATAAACGGTCAAAGTGCTGCCTGTTAGGGGAGGCCTATGTCCAGCACGGGACCTCTAAAGACTGATGGATGTATGAGTCAATAATACTGGGATCCCACTTTCTTTCCAACGGGAATGCGTCGGTGAACCTTCTGATGTTTCTTATGTCCACGAAACTTACCATCAGGTGAATTAATATGATGTGAAACCAGACTTAATAGTGTAATGTGATACATTGTCTCTGCCTTGTTTAGTATCAATTCATTTCAGTTCGTTCGTTGTTAAATTATTATGCGGTAATTGTGGCGGTATAATTGACTTGTCGTTCAGTTGTAATAATTTAATTTAATTAGATACATGAGATCGTCGCCAGCGGTCAGGACGAGTGGTACATGATGCGACATGACATCGTTTTGGCTCGTGGCACACACACACACACACACACAACTCTATATAAAATACCTATTGTGTTAATCACCGATATATTACTATAAATATAGTTAGTCTGAAAAATGTTTTTAAATGTAAATTTTTATTCATTTTTGTTAAGATAATAAAATTAAGATATTAGAATGTTTAATTAGAATTCGGTTAAAAGATTTTAAATTTTTAATATTTCTTTGGAACTCACCAAATGTCTTATACTGCTAGCAATCACCTCAGGTAACCATTTAGAAGATTTATAGGTTAAGAAAAGAAATTGCGATTAAACAAAATAGCGGCTTTGCTTTTGCGCCACCCGGTATATGGGGTGTTATAAACATTTTTTATTAATTTGTTCCAGGTATCACCACGGAATCGACTCCTGCGCTTGTCCTGGCATCTCTCGTGACATATTTTTATTTACTTCTGAGGTGATATTTAAAAAAAAGTTAAGATTGGTGACTGTTTAAAAGGTACAACAGGAGTACAGAGAGAAGAGAGTTAGAGGTGTCGATAATTCCGATATCTTCCTTGATTCATATTGGCGTAAAAGAAGAAGCCACAAGATTTCGATAATATCTTTAATATATTTTTACTATTTACTTTATGTACATAAAGACCTTCGTGTGTTGGTTGCTTAAATAATCTATTTGTAAATGGCTGATGTAAAAATAGGTTATTTTTTAAATAAATCTAACATAATATATATTTAGCTGTAAATAATAAGAAATATGTATATTATCATAGCACGATTAATTAGAGATACATATTAATTGTATTTTGTATAAGACAAAGAGCTGCTTTGTTTTCGACCATTGTATTTATATAGAAATACCAATGTTGGCGATACTGGCAGACTAGCGGACTGGCCGGATACTGGGGCGAATAGTTTGAAGTTATGGGGAATGTTGCTGCATTGTTCCCGCTGTACGGCAATAAATACATCCATACTGAGCGAATGTAGATTTTACACTTTTTTGTCACACATATATTAACAAAATCAACATACCAATTTTACCAATATTATAATTTGTTCACTAGCCAGTACCTACTTAGTTCATTAATTTTTGTTTTACGTAATCCATAATGCTATGACTTCAACCCATTAATAGCTCACTAATGGGCACGGGTCTCTCCTGTGTAGAAGGCCTACAGCATACTCCACCACGCTGCTCCAGTGCGGATTGATGGAGGGGTTAGTGGCCAACCGCCGACCAAATGTCGGTAGTTTTCAAACCGCCCCAGGGCCTCGAAATTGGTTTAAAAACTTACATTTTACGGTAACTACCGTAATCGATATAATCAAGTAACTAATATTGTACTGTTTTTAATTGGATTAATCTGAAAAGAAAATACAATAAGAAATAATAAGTATTGTATAATAGTCCAAAGATAGCTTAATTCTCTAGTCGTTATTAGGAAAAGATTAATAAAAGATTATAACGTTTAAAAATTTGTTTATTTTCATTCTCAAAAATAGCCGGGAAACGAGCTGACGATCCACCTGACGGTAAGTGGCTCGTCGCCCATGGACATCAGCAACACCAAATGCATCACTGATGCGTTGCCGGCTAAGAAAGAGGGAAGAAAAAGAATCTTTCTTTTGAAGAGCTGGCTCTCAAACCCCCCCTCCCCTTTGAAATCAAAAGTAGGAGCTTATATAAAACATATCCAGTCATTAAAACATTTACAAGAAAGAAGAAAAATTGAAAACAAAATGTCACACAATAATGTCAAATCAACAAATTGCCAATCCGTTTCTGTGACGAGAAACAAATCACCGTGTAGCCTAGTGCCCGTAGTCCACGAGGACACTCCCCGAAAACCACTCAATGCAGAACAGAATAAGCATTCAAAGTCGACAGCACATAAACTGATGACACACACGTCCTTTGATCCGAGCGCGCTTTTGAGCGAAAAACTATCGCAATATGCGGTTTCAAAATTGAACTCCGGCTATCGTTCGACGCAGGTGCACGCTCGCGAGGATATTGCGTCCGAGGATTGGATTGCATGTTTGGAAAAATGGCAGTCATTTTGTCGCAAAGCGCAGGCACTGCTTCCGCTGCGCTGCTCCTATATTTCATGTACGTCGTGCCCGAGCATCCATCCATCCTGTGCAACAAACTCACCGTCTTCCAGAATTTATTCTTAGGATTACGTTCGTTGGCTCCGTAATTAGATCGATGGGAGATTTGACGTATTTGCATAGTGAGTTTCTCGAATGAAAGAACACAAGATACAACTTTAGATGTATTTCATCACGCTATTACATACATAATATACATACTAAAATACCGATGGGATTGTTAGCTGCTTAACGCCCCAACTCAGAGTCACTAACGGTTACTTTAATCGCAAGAAGTAAGGAGCGATTAAAGTAACCGTTAGTGACTATGCGTTGGGGCGTAAATATCTGAAGTCATGCCATCCGAAGGCCTCCGACGTGACTTACCGATCGAAACACGACGAGTAGTTTGGTGGATGACTCGAGTCCCTTGGGAGCTATCCTTTTGCTCAAACAAGCCAGGTGGGCTTCACAGGAAGACAGGTAATAGTACCAGTAAAAATATTTATGATATGTTATGAATATTGATATTATAACCCTATCACCAAGCAGGGATAGGTGGGCTTCTGTCGCCGTGCTCTCCCGGCATGGGATTGGAGACCGCTCAAATGCTGCCAAAATAAAATGAAATGTTCGTTAAAACCTCCATGTCACACAAAGCGACATCAATGCGAACCGGTTTTGGATACAAATGCAAAATACTTCTAGTTACGAGTATTTGCTTTTGAGCTTTTGAAAGATTTATCATGCAGAAAATTTGTTTTTATTTGACATCCAATGAATTTTGTAGCGCTGCGAAACTAAAATAAAGCCGGTCAAGTGCGAGCCGCGCCACTTTGTTGTAGTGTTCTAAAGTGCTGCTCGCAAATAAATTTAGAGGGTTAAACTTATCGACTTTTATAACCGGTGATGAATGTCAGGAATATCTACCAAATGATATAATAGATAATACAGGTTTTAGAAATATTAAGGTATGAATTTTAACAAGTATGAATTTTACTAGTTGATAACAAGAACGAAGTGCTGATGGAATTTCGTTTCACATTCGTGCAAGATTAAGGTAAATAAGTTAAAGGCCCAATTTTAATTTTTATTTTTATTTTATTTTATTTTATAATTTTAATCGCATCGATCGCTTTATAAAAATAATTCTTCACAAAAAAAAACGAAATTCAAAATTAGGGATCACTCAAAAACTACTTGTACTTGTAACTTCTCGCTTTTAGGTCCCACCACATGACACGCACCAGCTTTCGATTAAAAATAGAATCATTAAAATCGGTTCACCCAGTCGAAAATTCTGAGGTAACAAACATAAACAATACAGTGGAATTGAAAACCTCCTCCTCTTTTGAAGTCGGTTAATGAGTTTCAGGTTCCCACAGCGGGAGCAGACAGCAGACTCACCAGACACCACTACCGTTTCAGCTCATCGCGTACAGAACCTTGAAAAAATCCAATCGACTTTTATGATTGGGTATTTATCAACTCGTTGTACTGGGATTTGAACCTCCAGCGGAGGCATTTTGGGGATACTGTTTCCAATAAATCTATTTTAGGTTTTGAAAAACTTCAATAGCCCTCCGATTATTTTTATTATTATTATTATAGCTTATTTGCACTGCCAAAAATACATGTTTTAATAATAAATTATTTATGTCACTATGCGGAATATCAAAAAAACATTAAATTCGTAGATTAAAGTAAATCACAGCAGGTCTTTTTATGGTTTTGAAAGATATTATTATGTTTTTACTGCTACATTTTTTCTCTTTGTGAACCTATAATTTCAAAAGTGATGTGCAATGTGCACGTTGAAAGGAGAAATCAAAGCCAAGATCCAAGAATACCTAAATGTGGTCAAGCATTAACTTATGCGTGTAAAAAAGTACTACACGCAGGCAAACTCATTATCAATTACTGCCAATTATTAAGCATACTTAATTCGTCGTGAAAATTTTCAAAATATAAGCTAACTCTAGCTTTCATAACTTGATATTAAAGTTTAAGCTAAATCTACGAAACTACCTAAGGTATTATGACATAACATAATAAAAGTGACTCCAATACTCGACTCCATTGAATATAATGTCTCCGGCTGTAATAATTCCGTGAGGGGCCCATCGAACGCACATTACAGCGGCTTAGGATCGTCTAACGTGAATAAATTTCCCACGAGACGCGTATATCACAATGTCGGACGCAGAAATCCTCAACGTACAAGACGCCGAGTTTTATATATTTTACCGATCAACTATCCACAAAGATCCTCATTCCTCATGCGGGTGAATTATTAGTGTGTGACGTTATCACACATATATGTGCACACACACATGTATTTTCGCACAGAAGAATTAGTTACTACTAGCTCCCTGCTTGCGGTTTTTCTCACGTTTTGCGGGATAATAAATCGCACCCTTAGAATGAAAGTGACCTAACTCAAAATTCCTGTAATTTCTGTTTTTGCTATAAACTTACCATAAAATGCGTACCCTAAAACCCTGTGATGAAAAAGAGCTCGAATTATGAGTAAGAAAAGGACAACCTAATAATCGGTCACTTTCATTGATCGCTCTATTCATTGATATATACTTTTTTGAAAACTTTCTCCCACAAATTGCAATTTTTGAGTTAGGTCACTCTCATTCTAAGGGTGCGAAATACCCTACATGTTATTCTAGGTCATGGTGTATCTGTGTGCTAAACTTCATGAAATCCGTTCAGTAATTTTTGCGTGAAGGAGTAACAAACATGCATACAAAATACAAACTTACGCATGTATAAAACTGGTAGGAAGAGCTACAGATAGAGACGATGGATATGCCAAGTGGCTTCGTTCCATAACAAGCCCACTGTAAACTACGGGTCTTACCGTATTTCCGGACCAGCAAGGATATTCTGTTTTGTAACTCGACAGCGAAATCCGCGATGAGTCTCAAAATTCCTTGCCAAAATTGACACTCATCGCGGATTCCGCTGTAGAGTTACAAAACAGAATAGCCTTGCAGGAGGGCTATTCTCAAAAATACAAACTCGAAATCGAAGCTCATTCAAGTGAGACTCGAAAGCGAACTTGCATCATCTTGATATGTCATTCTCTAATCATCTAGTACGCACTTGCGAAGTGAAGTGAGTCTCGAACTCGAAATTCAAACGACTAAAGATAGGAATTTTGACACTCATCGCGGATTACGCTGTCATGTTACAAAACAGAATAGCCTTGCAGAATCAAATTTGAATTCGAAATTCACGTGTCAACTTGCTTCACGGTGAATAAAGCAATTTAATGCTTATGTCCTAAATAGGAACCACAAATTCTCTATATGCAACGATTTTCCATTTATAATTTATATTTATCTATAATTTCATTCGGTTTATCATAATTTGGTTGGTAATTCAGAAAACCAATAATTATAATTTTAACAGGCAGCCGAATCGCTGGGATAATTAAATCATAAATACTGAGTTAAGTAGAAAACTCATTAATTGCTCATGCAGTCGCCAATTAATTGGAGATCGATATTGATTCCGTGATATTCCCAGGTCTTAATTATTTTCGACCGGCTCGATAATTTAATTTATTCGATACTCGATTATATTTTAATAGGTTGAAGGTGGTTTATTTTGGTAAAACGAGTGCAACACCAACCAAACTGGAGCGACCTCCATTCTACAAGAGACTCCCTAACGCCTCTGGTTGGGCTAGTCAATAGATGTGTGGAGTAGATACCTGTACCTCAATTGAGTACTAACAACACAATGCTCTCTTTAATAAGACTTACAATCCAGCTTCCAACTCTTATATAAACACATATGAAAAGGGATAACAATTACAGAATTCAATTAAAGGAAATGTTCAGCTAAATAATTTAAATTAATGCCTTAATTAAGTTCCCCGTTACCTCGCAGCTGTTTGAACGCGAATTTTGGGACTTTTTCCTCGAATGGTTTTCTTCTAATAACCAGTCCTTATTGTGTTGAAAAATTAGCTGCGATAATAGATGGAGATTTTGTAATTAACGTCTGCAGCCTTTGAGCCTCCCGAGGAGCGAGGATCAAACGCGTTTGGGGGAAAAAGACGTAATTTCGAAAGGATTAACAGCTTCCGACTGCCGCGAAACAGACGTCTAGCGATGCAAAATAAAACGGCTGAAATATGAGCATTGTTGGAGCAAGGTTGGTACAATGCGCATGTTTATAGCTTTCTTGCTTCAGCAACGAATCGGTAACACACATGGCGCTGTGAATATCCATTGATATCGATCGTTAAATGAAGTTATGAAGAGCATGTCGTTTGGATGATCCAGATTGACAGCTGTTTGTGGTGACTCTGCAAGGTTGGGGATTCAGTTCCCAACCGAGGCAAATAAAGAAAGAAAGAAAGAAAAAACATTTATTTCCCTCACAGGGCACTGCAACAGATAACAATAAAGTTACATACATACATAAAAGTTTGTTCTCCGGGCGTTGTCTGTGCTTGTATCCTAGTGCGAGGTATTTTTGTGTCTATTATTAATATACTATTTATCTTATCATGAGCATACTACTGTCATTTATTTTTTCTGCACCGTTTCTATGAAGTTCCATAATTTAATATTAATAATGAAGATTTTCTACAATTAGATTATTATTGTCTAATTATGAAACAAACAGAATTGTTAACAATTAAGAGATTATTATTCTAACTTTGTATATTTCTCAAATACAATAAGATTTGAACATTGGTTTATAATCTGCTAGTAGGTCGTGCCGTCGTGTTCCGATCGACCATCAGGAATATAAGAACGGCCGACAGCTGGCACTGTTCCCATACTGTCCGGCCTGAAGCACTTCTAATACTTTCATCGTATCTAGCTCGTAAATAAAATCATGTTTTGGGTTTTATGGACTCAGTAGGTACAATGTTTGCAGGACCGGTAACTACAGAAGAAAAAGGTGTGCGAGTGACGACCATTGCAAGAGAAAAGGAACTTATTAAGAACAGCTGTTTTGTTCTGGACTCGGTGAACTGAGAAACATTATTTAGTGCTATAAATAAACCCCTATTTGACCGAAACACATCAATTCATTCAACGGTTGACTCTAGAAGGAAAGAGCTAGGTAGTTATGCTAGATGATGATTTTGACTAGAATTTTGCTGCAAAACGCTACGGTAATTAAAATCCAATGTGAAATTTGGGCAGTCACTAAATAATGCAAACAACGCATAATTAGTTGCCAAAAATTGCTTCTAACTAAGCAAATACTAGGCCCCAAACACATTACAAAATAAGGTCTATGTTTAGTTGTAACATATTCGGATGAAATATGAGTGAACAAAATACATTAAAAGTTAGTTTCGAATTACTCTATCAACATTAATTTCGGCTCGGCCATTAGTAGGCCTTGCAACGTAATTAATTTCAATTCAAATTCAGTAAGCTGTTTCGAATTATTACCGCCCGGGACCTTTTATTTATGCTTCGGAATAACATATTCGCGTATTTATTGACACACAAGTAATAACTGAGAATCAAATTAATTAGAAAGTTAATCAAGTCTGAAATTGCTGTGAGTCTTGAACTTTGAATTGGTCTCGAGGATTGCGAGGGAGTTCAATGTTCAAGACCAAGTCTAAAAAAATTATTCGTTGACTTTTAACAAGTATTGTTAAAATTTCTATGTTATTACCCCATCCAAACACATTGTTTTCAATGTATGCTTCTGCCTTATCAAATCAAATCAAAATCTTTTATTCATATAGGTATCACTGATACACTTATGCACGTCATTTTTTAATCTACCAGCTTTTCGGAAGGGTGCTTTGTCAAGGAGGAGAAGAAATGCCGTAAAGAAACTCCTCGCACATCTTTTAAAATCATGAAAGGTTACATAATATTATGTTCTAACCTACGCGGAACTGGATGCGGCATTAGTTTCCAGGCGTCTTTGTCATTAATATATTCATTTATACTATAGTATCCTTTGCCTACTAGCTGAGATTTCACATATCTTTTAAACATTTGGACAGGTCAATCACGTATTGACCTAGGTAATTTATTGAAAAAACGTGCACCGAGCCCCATATAAGAACGTTGTACCCTACTTAGGCGAAAGACATAGACAAGACACTTGTGTCTTAATTTAGGTCGCGAACTAACCAGCAAGAGTCAAAAATTGGTCGCAAACAAACTTTCAATTAATTAAAAGCACGTGAGAGATATTGTATATTTAAGTATAATGTAGGTATATGTAAAAATTGCTCAATAAATAGAAAATATGAAATAAGATTTTTATAAAAAGGAAATATATCTATTAATGATAATGTTGCAATATTTTTCCAACTTGTATTATTTATATTCATCGTAACAGGCAACACTGTAATAACAGATTAAAATAAATTTGGTAATAAGATAGATATAATATTATTATTGTACGATTTGGTAATATACGACATACGTAAAATCAAAATATATATATATTTATATATATATATATTTATATATATATATATTTATAAATATATATATATTTGAAAATTTATAATAATGTAAAATGTCTATTACTTCATAATTTTTATAAATAGGTCTTTATTTGTAACAGGAAGTAAAATTGTTTGCTGGTAGAAATATTTTAATTATAAAATTCCATTAATTTTGATAGATTTGAAATACTTTAATTCAATTATAAATTGTATTTGTTTATTACTATTTTTATACAACATTACAAGTTATTTATGGTTTTGTCTACGAATATGAGGCGATATTAGGTGATATTATGGTGTGGAGGTAGACAGTTCGGTTGGTAAAAAGCGGGTGTTTGAGATTGTCTCGGTTCAATTCAGTGTCGATTACGGAACAGAGCAGCCCCTCTACAGAAGTTAAGTACTTTCGATATTTTTATATTGTTACTCTGCCAGTCTATTTAATTATTGTTTGTTATAGTACCATTTCAATTGAAACGATTGTATTGTCATGATGTTGTAAGGTTAAACTGCGATTCTGCCAGCCTTCAATTCAATAATGTCATACTGTTGTTCCATTTTATAATGTGTAGATAATATTGATACAAATATGAAATGTGAAATGATATAATATTACTGCGGTAATTCTGTGCTGTGATGGAGTTTATTCTTGGTTCTTCTCCACAGAATTAAAGCACATTGCGAACCATGGATTTCAATAAATTAATTGCCGCAGATATGTGTATTATTTACTTACCTCCATGATAAATAAAAAGTTAATCATCATGAAATAAAACTAGTCATTGCGTTTTGTGGTTTAACTTTATTAATAATGGTATAGGTTACAAACATTTATCGATTCTCGCTTTAAGACATTAATTTAATATTGCATTTCTTAACTTTCCATACCCATCTCTTATTCAAATCTAACATCAGAAGTGTAGGAATCGGACTCGCGTTTTAAATAATATATTTATTTATTTATTTATTACACTTTATTGTACACCACAATCAACAGTCAAGAGACACATACATGAATAAAAAGATTAACAATATTTGTGTACAAAAGGCGATCTTATCGCTAAATAGCGATCTCTTCCAGATAACCTTTGGGAAGATGGCGAAGGAAATTTAAAAGAGATGCTGGTAGGGTGTACAGTGTAATAAAGATTTGCACTAAGAATATATACATAGATACACATAAAATAAATATATATAAATAATAAATAAATATATTTAAACATATATATAAATACATACATATAATATGAATGATAGATATATATAGATGAGTAAATGTAAATATACAATATATACATATATTACACATATACTCGAAAAAAAGTATGTAAATCACAATAAGAAGTTCATAACGCGAAAGTAGATGATTGTGAAGCAAACAGTCAACACATCAGAGTGAGTGATAATAAAGCCTCAGTTGGTTTTTAAATGAGTCTAGTGAAGGAGATAGTCTAATATTTAGAGGTAGGGAGTTCCAGAGTCGAACCGCGTAGACAGAGAAAGATTTACGGTAGAATGAAGAAGAATGAGTAGGAGTACTAAGAGACAGATTTTTAGTGGAGCGAAGGTAACGGTCATGCGATGAGCATCTATATTCGAACCTTTCCTTTAAGTAAGGTGGACTAGTTGGACTGAAAAGTACGCTGTACAAAGTAGACAGAATATGTGTATTCCGGCGAAGTCGGATTGGGAGCCACTTAAGCTTAGTTCTGAATTCGGAAACATGGTCGTATTTTCGAAGTCCGAAAATGAACCTTATGCACATATTTTGAAGACGCTCAAGTTTATTGAGTTGCTCCTCTGTGATGTCTAGATAGCAAACATCGGCGTAGTCAAGGACTGACAACAGTAAAGACTTGGCAAGCACTGCTTTAGTAGGGATGGGTAGAAAATTACGTAACCTGCGCAAAGGTGCTAAAGCAGCAAAAAGCTTCCGACTAACTTCTTTGATCTGAGGAGCCCAAGACATATAACGGTCCATAGTGATGCCTAGGTTCCGGACAGTGTCAGCATATTTTAAATTCGTACCGTTCAGTGTGACAGCCGGCATATTAGTAAAATCAATGTTTTGTACGATTTTTGGACTTCCTATAATAATAAGCTGTGTTTTTGAAGCATTTAATGTGAGACCGAAGGACTTGCACCAGTTCGAAATAGCAGCCAGATTATTGTTTATGATACCAATGGCATTGGGTAGATCTTCTAAAGCGGATTTTACGTAGATTTGGAGATCGTCTGCATACAAGTGGTAGAGAGAAGAGAGGTTAGAGCAGATAGTATTAATAAATAACGCGAAGAGAAGGGGAGAAAGAACGCCACCTTGTGGTACACCGGCACGTGTAGTACACCAAGTTGAGAAGGAGTCTTTGAACTGTGTACGTTGCCGGCGACCATACAGATAACTGCGAAACCAGTCAACAGCGAGAGGAGATATGCTAAGAGTGCTCAAAACGGCAAGAAGTATATCAAAATCTACGGTGCCAAAGGCATTACTGAAGTCAATCAATGCCAACACCGTAACCTGTCGATTATCCATACCTTCGCGTATGTCATCCGTGACTTTCAGAAGAGCAGTAGCCGTACTATGGCCAGCGCGGAAACCGGATTGCAATGAATTCAAGAGATGGTGCCTAGAGAGAAAGGAGTTTAGCTGGTTGTATACGAGGCGTTCTAAGATTTTTGATAGGAACGGGAGGATAGAGATAGGACGAAAGTCAGAGAAGGATGAGGGATTAGCTTTTTTAGGGATAGGAATGACATGCGCGTCTTTCCAAGCCGTAGGGAATGAGCCAGAGGAGATGGAAGTGTTCATGATGAAGGAAATAATAGGAGTCACGTGATCAATGATAGGAATGACCATCCTACGGCTAATGCAGTCACTTCCGACGGAGTCAGACGAAACAGAGAGTATGCACTTCTTAACATCACGCTCGTTAAATTGACTAAATGCGAAAGAAGGAATATCGCGAGTAGGAAAACTGGACAGAGTTTGTAAAGTCTCTAGTTTAGTCTTACTGTCAATGTTAGAAGCAGAAGAGAAGTGTTGATTAAGACCTTGTAAGTCGATATTATCATCGAGGGTTTCATGTTGACGTTTTCCTACTCCGAGTGACCTCAAGAATTTCCAGACTTTGGCTGGATCGTCGATCAGAACTGAGTTGTGGATATGACGGCGTTGTAAATCTCTACACATTAAATTGCAGCGATTCCGTAGCAGCCTGTATTTCTCCCGGTTTGAGTCATTGGGTTCCAATTTGTACTTTGACTTTGCTCGGTTCTTTTTGTTGATTAAAGCTCTCAGATCATCAGTCAGCCAAGGAGCAGGTGCATGGCGTATACGGACCGGACGAAGAGGAGCATGTACATCAAAAAGTTGGATAAGTAACGAACAAAACAATGCCACCTGTTCGTCCACCGTAGCTGCTTGTGTTACCACTGTCCAGTCGATGTTAGCAGCGTCACGACGAAGAAGATCTAGGTTTATGCCGCTGAAGTTGCGTTGCAAACGAATCCTTGACTTAGCCTTGGGTGGTTGGACTTTGTAGGACATATACAGAAGATCATGATATGAGAAGGCGTCCGCACTACACTGACCATGTGAGGCAACAAGTTCGGGAGAAGAGACAAACATTAAGTCGAGAAGAGAGGGAGTACATTGAGGAAAAAAGTGCGTGGCAGAAAGAGGAAGAATATACATGTTAGCTGCCTCGACAGTCGCTGCTAATCGGGTAGCCCGAGCATCGCCCTTGAGGAGACAAGTATTAAAGTCACCCATGATTATAGTTTGATCATACAAGGGTACTAGGTCTTCTAACAATTCTTCAAAGCAAGAAAAGTAATCAATCGTCAAGGACGGGCTATAGAATACACCGAGAAGAAGCTTAGTTCGAGGTAGAGGTACTTCTATCATAAGGAATTCAGCTCCATTCACTTGCTGGTTCTGAGATGATATCCTGACAACTGAATAAGGAATATGGGAACGAAGGTATATTGCAACGCCTCCACCCCCCCGATGGGAACGGTCATTGCGAATCAGGTGAAATCCAGGTATTGCGTATGAACTAGATGGTAGACATGGCTTTAGCCAAGACTCAGATACCAGGATTGCATGAATGTGTTTGCTATCAAAGGAAGATAATAAGTCGGGATAATGAGCCGGAATACTTTGGGCATTGATATGAACTACATTAAAGTTTTTAGGAAATTCAGTAAAAGTGGAATTTAATACCACATCAAGCGGAGGGATACTTTGAAAGCTGTCTTCACTACTCAGTCCTTCAGAGACAGAAGAAAAAACAGATGTGTAGCTTCTATCATCACTTTCATCGTGCATTCTGGAAGTATATATGTGTATAAGTAATACAATACAAATAAATAAATAAGTAATACCTTAATTATTTATGTTCTACGTTAAAACAGAATAAAATATTAAAAAATAATAATAATACAAGTATGTTATAGAGTAAATTGGTACAGTATTAACTAATAAAATTAGTGCAAAGGTAAATTATTGTAGTAGTAATAAAATTCCATAAGCCATTTACCCGCCAGCAACCATTAAAAAACAATTTATTTAAACAATTTCAATTCTAATTATAATTACATGCAAACTTAATGCAAGTTGGCAACACTACTGCGCAATAATATGACATTGACGCTCAGATTTACCATAAACACATGCCTAGGATGACATATTTGACAATTATTTTATACGCCAAATTCAGAGATTAAGATTGACATTGTCAAAGTCAATATTATTGTCATAGAAATTACACATTTGAGCTATGTTTTTATCAAACGGGGCAAGAAACAAGAAAAAGTTATGTTGAAAGAGAAGTAACCAAATAAATACAAGTACCTACATACTAAATAACAATTATACAGCGAGTGTTTACAAGATGAATGGATATAAACATCGTGAAGAGTAAAATGAGAAAATATGAGACTTAAAGTGAAACCGATAAATAACTTATTAGTAGATACTTAATCTGAGGTAAATACATACAGAATACAAGGCAAAGGAAAGCACAGCGATGACAGTCTACTTCCTTACTGGTTTTTTTGCACGAGACGGAGATCTCCTGCGAGTTTCGATTCTCTTCGGAGCGGATGTAGCCACGGGGGGCATCTGTGAGGAGCCGCTAGCAGCACTCGGAATCGCCTCAAGCTCCGCAATGCATTCCACTCGGTGAAGCGTGTCATATGGGGCTAAGATGTGAATAACACCCTTATTGGTCCAGCATTTACTTACACCAAAGCGACGTCTAGCCTCCATGAACACGGAGTGCCGCTTCCTGGTAAGAAATTCAGACTGGGTAATGCCAGTACCTTTAAGTTTTGCTTTGGAAAACCACACTTTATCTCGAATGGAAGCCTCCCTGAATTTCACTACCACTGGTCTCGTTTTATTCTCAGCCGGCCGACCCAAGCGATGGCAGCGACTGATGGAGCAGCTGGAGAAACTTGGCACCAGCAGCTTGTCTGCTATTAATCCAGTCACAACAGATGCCATATTTTCTGATGTTTCCTCCGGGATGCCATGCAGCAGGATCATCTTCCGCCTGGACCTCATCTCAGAGCGTTCCATCTCCAACGCCAGGAATTCAAACTGCCTCTGAATCGTTTCCAGTGCAGACAGCATTAGCTTTTTAAAGCCATTGTAGTCGGCAGCAAGGAATGATGTACTTGCTGGCACAGGGCTTGTTTTCTGCAGCTCCTTCTGAAATTCTGCCATTCTGGAGTTGAACATATCAGTTACAGCAGTCAGAGAGTCTTTGAGTGAGTCCATAGTTCAGAAGTGGTGTTACTTATTTGTGATGAAGTGAACTTTCAAGTAGTGTTATGAGATAATACGAGGATTTTATTGCTGGTAGGTAAATTATGTGATTACATACACATGCAACACATAAAAATAATTATATATAAATTAATTTAATTAAAAAGCACAGAGAGATTCGAAATATGTGTTCACTTTTTACACGCCTACCCTCGAAAAAAAAAAAAAAAATATGTATCCTAATATGTGTTTATTTAAGTTTCAGAATAGAAGAAAAATCACGGCCTTGGACCAGCGAAACTATGACGATGAAATAATATATCCAGTCTTCGACGTAAGGATCTGCTACAACGGAACGAACAACTAGTATCGAAACATCTCAATAAGTAACCGAGGGAATCGCCTTGGAACAGCACCGAAGTGACTTTAAGGGCGGTAAGGCCCCTAGAGGGCTTTGTTTTAGTTTTAAGTTTTTTTGTTTCTTCTGTGCATTAAGTAATTTTAAAACATACAATAAGGATGCGGAATTCTCTCTGACCGGCCATCAAAAAAAAAACCTATGAATTATTTAATTTAGAATAGACAACCGGGTTTGAATTGAAGACAAACTTTCAAACTTTTTACGTAGGTACAGTAGGTATAGAGGTTTCAAACAAGAGGATATACGTAACATTGATTGAAATTTAAATGGAAATTACAAATAGCACAAAGTAGGTAGGTATACAAATTAAATCTTTATACGGTTGTGACTACCTATGTCGGCGACCAACAGACCAACATACATAGTTTAAATGTATCTGTATGTATATGTGTGAAAAGAATGTTAGTTAAACGTAGAAAGCATAAAATATTACAGAAATAAATCGCATTTCATGTCAGAGCGAGATAGCGATATGTTGCCGCACTGTTCTTACAGTGCCATATAGTTAATAATCGAATTTATGGTTGAATTAAAGTATATACATGAATAGAAATGAACAAATTGAGTAAATGTATATTTCGAATTATAATTTACGTAAATAACATCGTAACATTTGTGATAAATTTGAAGAATTTTTACGTAAGTATTTTTACTATACATTTTTAGGTTTTTTGCTTGTAGTTTTTGTAATTAATGGGTTACGATGTTGATATTATGTTTTCTAGATAGATGTTTGAGAGTTTTACTTATTATATACAACTTTAGTGATAAGTAATAAAGATTTACCCCGATTAGGGAAGAAACATTGAAATAAGAGGTCAGATCCTAATGTAAAATTGTTAGATTTTGTCGAATAAGTTTTTATGTGGTAATGTTGTATAAATGATGAATATTGGTATCGATAGGTCTCGCTGAGACGAATGTAACAATATATGATACATGTGGTTTTATTGATGAATAAAATTGATAAACTGATAATCAGGTCGGGCGATAGCGTAAATAGTTGCGCAAAGTACATTTTGGAGGCCGAAATAAAGGGGCTTTCAATATGGTATTGCTAGGGCGTACATTAGAGAATCGGATTTTTAGTAAAGTAGGAACAAGAGGGAACAACAGGAACAACCAGGAACAGCAAGAAGAAGCCAAGAAGAATACCAGGACTTCGAAGAGGATGATTGCTGCCATATGAGAAGAATACTAGGACTTCGAAGAGGATGATTCCAGCCCAACAAGAAGAATACTAGGACTTCGAACAGGATGCCAGCCCAGCAAGAAAAAGAAGAATAATAGGAAGAATCGAAGAGTAGCTTCGAAGAATAATTAGAAGATATCGCCCGGCCTGTGACTCAGTGGTTTGAGAATAAATATTGTTTCTATCACGTCAAATTCCTGTAACAGGACGTCAATTTCTCAAACCCGAGCACAGCCGGAAAGCCTCCACGAAGGCCCGATCAAGGAGCGGTGAACAGACGTAGCCCACGGGCGACACGCGTACTCGTTCTCCGCCACCTTGGGCCCACCTCGTGGTTGACTCCGAGGAGTCAGAGCATCGGCGCACCAGTCCTCAGTGCGCACCCGACGTTCCGCTACCGGCGCGGGTTGTGGACTCAGTTTCCACGCCCTTTCTGCGGAGCGTCAAGTCGGGGGTTATCGAACCCAGCGTGACGTGACTGGACGTCGGCCGTTGTACTTCGGCCACCCCGGTCACCCACCACGCAACAGCTGGTCCTTCGAGCCGGATTTGAGGAAGACATCAAGATGCCAATCACGAGGAGCCAACGCAACGTACCCCAGCGCTCAGCGGGTTCCGAAAGCGGAACAGCCGCGTCGAGCAGAGAAGCGCGATCCAGGATGGGAGGGGCTGCGTCTGAAGCGACATCGGGAGGCACGACGGGTACCACGATGAGAGATGGTACCACTACAACGGGCGGAACAACGACGTGCGGTACCACGACGGGAGGTGGCACCACGATGACCGGTTCTACGGAAGCAACGTCAGGTATGTTTGCTTACAGGGGAATCGCGGGCGGAATCATCGATGATGAAATGACTCACCAGAAGGCACCAGAACATAAGTCGAACTCGACTTTGGTACCGGCTGGCTCGAGTCGACGAGCGCGGTCAACAAGGACCACGAGCTCCGCGGTCAGGAGGCGTGAGCTCGAAGCGCAAGAGGAGCTGGCACGCCTTGAGCTAGAGCAAGCTCAGGCTGCGACGAGGCTCGCACGCACCCGGCTCGAGCTAGCCCGGTGCGAAGAAGAAGAGGATTCCATGGACGAGGACCCGGAAGACAAGAAAGACCAGGTCCAAGATTGGATACAGGCGTCCATGAAGAACAAGAGTGATGCAAGTGAGTATCTGAATTCCCCGGTTCCCCAACAGATTAAATGTGAAGAGCCGAATAACGCTTCAGTCAACGTGCGGCTACTTGCAGATGCTTTGAGAGAAGCAGTCGCACACAGAGAAGGACCAGCGTCGCAGCCGAAGTACATCCACGAGCTACCACTCTTCGATGGAAATAGCAGTGAGTGGTTTGCATTTAAAGTTGTCTATGAAGATACGTGTAGACTATTTTCAGATGTACAGAACATGGCGCGGCTGCGACGAGCGATCAGAGGAACAGCGCGAGAGGTGATCAAGAGCCTCTTATACTCGGAAGCTTCCCCGAGTGAGGTACTGCAGGCGTTACAACGGCGCTTCGGGAGGACAGACGCATTGATACTGGCGGAGCTAGACAAGGTAAAAGCACTCCCTCGTATTACGGAAAGTCCACGGGATATCTGCGTCTTCGCCAGTCAAGTTAACAACAGCGTCGCCGCTATACAAGGGTTAAAGAAACCTCAGTACCTACATTCGCCTGAAATTGTAAAACAAATCGTGGAGAAGATGCCTTCGATTCTACGGTTCAGATGGTACGATTTTACAGAAAGCTCAGATGGACGTACGCCAAGAAGACACGCCTCTGCTTCAAGTGCTTGAGTGACCGTCATCGGAAGACTTCATGCCGCAGACCAGGGTGCAAGGTCTGTGGGCGCTGGCATCACCAACTGCTTCACTCCGACCGAAGAAAAGAAGATGAGAAGCCTGCAGCAGAGGTGGAAGAAGCTACCACCAACATCGCGTCTTCGGTCAACGCGTTGAAAGCTGCGAGGGCATATTTGAAGATGGTCCCCGTTGAGTTGTACGGGCCCAGGGGAACAGTCAAGGTAATGGCTCTCCTTGATGAAGGTTCAACTGTTTCTTTGTTGGACTCGCAGGTCGCGGCGCAGATTGGCGCTACAGGCAAGCCAGAGGAACTCGTGTTGGAGACGGTTGGTGGACGACTGCTGCGGAAGGATGACTCGCAACGGCTGCGGATCCGCATCAGAGGGATACATCACGATCGGGTGAGAAATCTGAACAGAGTCCACACCGTCGACCAGTTAAAGTTAACACCACAATATGTTAACAGATCTGTTATTGAAGCTTGCCCGCACCTGAATGGAATGACTGATGTCCTGTCATATGGCGCCGAGGCGCCACGACTGCTCGTGGGACAGGACAACTGGGAACTGATCGTCTCGAAAGAAATTCGAAAAGGCAAGTCAGGACAACCAGTCGCATCGCTGACCGAGCTCGGTTGGGTGCTCCACGGATTCGACGCAAAAGGACTGAGACCGGTGCACTTTATAAATAGCTGTTTGCACGTAAGTAACTCTGATAATGACATGCATGAAACGATCAAACAGTATTTTTCGATTGATAGTTTAGGCGTGCAACCGAAGCGTCCGAGCACCGACTCCGATGGGCGAGCGCTGGCGATATTAGAAAGGACTTGCAACCGACTAGACGATGGGCGATTCGAAGTCGGACTATTATGGAAAAATGAAAATGAATACTTGCCGGAGAGCTACACGGCAGCCGAGAAGCGGCTACGTGGTATTGAAAAGAAAATTGACAAGAATCCGCAGCTCAGAGAAGAATACAGTAAGCAGATGCAGCACCTGGTGGACTGTGGCTACGCCGAAGAGGCCCCGACAGTGGCCGAACAGGGTAAGAGTGGTATTTACCTCACTTCGCCGTGACACATCCACCTAAGAAGAAAATTAGATTGGTATTCGATGCAGCGGCCAAGTCGGGAGGTGCGCATCCAAGCGTCAGACAGAGACAGCCTACGTTTTTATGGCGCGGCGACCAACGAGAGGTAAAGCCGACAGTGTATCGAATGACTTCGGTTATATTCGGCGCCGCTTCGTCCCCTTGTACGGCGATTTATGTAAAAAATAGGAATGCTGCAGACTTCAGTAACGAGGATCCGGAGGCTGCGCAGGCGGTGGAACGCAATCATTACATGGATGACTATCTTCACAGTTTTCATTCTGAATCGGATTTGATATGTACTAGTAAACAAGTCGATTTCATCCACAGAAAGGCCGGTTTTGAGTTGCGTGAATGGGCCTCAAACCGACCCAGCCTGCTGAAGGAAGTCTGCAGCGAAGAAGCCGACAAGAAAGAAATTAACATCGGGGACACAGAAGAAAAAAGCGCCTGGCAGTATTACTTGAGCAATATTGTAACACTAAATAATTTGCTAGATGCATCGCAACATATTGCACCGAGGGGGAGTTACGCATCTCCATGGATGCAAGCAAGCTGGCATGCTGCGACGGCCGACTTCCGAGCTGGAGGTGTTGGTGCCGGGAGAGTCGCCGAGCCCAGGAGTTGGTGCGAAGCACGAGGGGGAGGATGTCGGCGACCAACAGACCAACATACATAGTTTAAATGTATCTGTATGTATATGTGTGAAAAGAATGTTAGTTAAACGTAGAAAGCATAAAATATTACAGAAATAAATCGCATTTCATGTCAGAGCGAGATAGCGATATGTTGCCGCACTGTTCTTACAGTGCCATATAGTTAATAATCGAATTTATGGTTGAATTAAAGTATATACATGAATAGAAATGAACAAATTGAGTAAATGTATATTTCGAATTATAATTTACGTAAATAACATCGTAACATTTGTGATAAATTTGAAGAATTTTTACGTAAGTATTTTTACTATACATTTTTAGGTTTTTTGCTTGTAGTTTTTGTAATTAATGGGTTACGATGTTGATATTATGTTTTCTAGATAGATGTTTGAGAGTTTTACTTATTATATACAACTTTAGTGATAAGTAATAAAGATTTACCCCGATTAGGGAAGAAACATTGAAATAAGAGGTCAGATCCTAATGTAAAATTGTTAGATTTTGTCGAATAAGTTTTTATGTGGTAATGTTGTATAAATGATGAATATTGGTATCGATAGGTCTCGCTGAGACGAATGTAACAATATATGATACATGTGGTTTTATTGATGAATAAAATTGATAAACTGATAATCAGGTCGGGCGATAGCGTAAATAGTTGCGCAAAGTACATTTTGGAGGCCGAAATAAAGGGGCTTTCAATATGGTATTGCTAGGGCGTACATTAGAGAATCGGATTTTTAGTAAAGTAGGAACAAGAGGGAACAACAGGAACAACCAGGAACAGCAAGAAGAAGCCAAGAAGAATACCAGGACTTCGAAGAGGATGATTGCTGCCATATGAGAAGAATACTAGGACTTCGAAGAGGATGATTCCAGCCCAACAAGAAGAATACTAGGACTTCGAACAGGATGCCAGCCCAGCAAGAAAAAGAAGAATAATAGGAAGAATCGAAGAGTAGCTTCGAAGAATAATTAGAAGATATCGCCCGGCCTGTGACTCAGTGGTTTGAGAATAAATATTGTTTCTATCACGTCAAATTCCTGTAACAGGACGTCAATTTCTCAAACCCGAGCACAGCCGGAAAGCCTCCACGAAGGCCCGATCAAGGAGCGGTGAACAGACGTAGCCCACGGGCGATACGCGTACTCGTTCCCCGCCACCTTGGGCCCCACCTCGTGGTTGACTCCGAGGAGTCAGAGCATCGGCGCACCAGTCCTCAGTGCGCACCCGACGTTCCGCTACCGGCGCGGGTTGTGGACTCCGTTTCCACGCCCTTTCTGCGGAGCGTCAAGTCGGGGGTTATCGAACCCAGCGTGACGTGACTGGACGTCGGCCGTTGTATTTCGGCTACCCCGGTCACCCACCACGCAACAACCTAATTGTTTACTGTTTACAAGGAAATGAATTTTCGGACATAAATAGTACCTATACATACATAATTTTTATATTTGCTTATTTTTATATACCTCATATAAACACTAGGTAGGTACATAAATTGTTACAAATCCGACAAGGAAAGACTAGTGCGCCAGGCACCCAAAGAAAAATAATATCTATTATGGCAAAATAATAATTGAACAAAATCAAACAAGAGACCCATTCTTTATCAACACAATATACCAGATGTGCACAATTTTAGAATACTCACAACTAGTTTTTATTTAGGTAGGTATTTTATTTGTTTAACATTCGATAATTAACTTTTTTTTCCATAGTTTGTAGGTTGAATCAGTGTGTAGGTATCTAACATTTAGGTAACTAAAAACAAAACTGCTTTAAGTGTTAGTGTATTGTCCTGAGGGTTTTAATTTTTTTTATTTTTTTATTTTCATATAGGTAAGTTATGGTCTTCTTATAATTATGTTAATAAATAATTGTTTCATAGCGGTGACCACAGATAGAATTTTGAGAAATCATTTTCCTAAATATAAATACTTAATAATTTCATAACGCTAAGGCAAGAGGCATAAGAGCTTAAATGGTTATTAAGAGAAATATCGCACCTTGAAAATCAAACTGTCACTAAACGAAAAACATTATTTTTCAGGAATTCGCTTTAAAGTTTTAATAAAATGTTAAGTCTCAGAAAAGGTTCTTAAAAGTGCTTTTGGGGAACTTTTGTTATGAATTGCAGTTGGTTGTTTAACATTCTTTGAGATTCTAGTTAAATTTAGTTATAACAATAGTATTTACAGGAGAAATTTACAGGTATATAAAAAAAAGTGTCTTTTAGTGTCACTATTCCACATATGTATGAAAAAAAAGTAATAGTGTCATATTTTGTGACCATAACCTATTGTTTTGTCCTTTGGTATCTATAGTATTATATAAATAAAAAAAACAATTATAGGTAAATAAGGCTTTATTTCCACTACAATTAACATCAATTTAAATCAAAACTAAAAACATCTCAATGTCAAAATCAAAAAAAAAATCGTAACAATTTCGAAACAACTTCTTATAAACAAATTGCGATATGGAATTTATTCTGAATTAAAAACATATTATTGTTAAAAAAAATATACCTACTTTAGTACACCTACTATTTCTAAGTATCTTTTAATCTTTTTACTTAATGTGATATTAAAAAAAAAAAAAACAATAACAAAACCTTATTTATAATTATATCTATCGCAGATTGTTAATAAAATATTAAATGAAGCTATCCTTTAATTATTCTGTAATTTTGAAGTTAATGTTTGTGCAGAGTTAGCTAAAATTAATAGCAATAAAACTATTAGAAAGCTTATAAAATACTAGTATTATATACCCGGCGTGTGCTACTACGCTTAGGATTTTTGTATAGGAAAAGTTGAAATTCTAAAATGTGCCTAATGCATTGTTTTAGTGGTCTCAAACAATCTTCGCATTATTGTCTTTCAAATAGGACCAGTTTGGGTCATATCGGCCGGATGTTTTCAGAGTCCTTAAACAAAATCCGTACAAAGAATTTTTGCGTTTTATAGATTTATTTGAAATCGGGTTCTAGATAGTGCTAAGTAGGATAAAGTTTATGTTAAAAACTAATTAATTTTACTAATTAAGTTATTATTTCGTTCCACTTCATATATGTACATGGGGCATGGTTGATATTTTATAGGAACATAGAACTAGTTCAAATGTTTACGGGTGTCATCCTTGGAGTTGGATAGTACCTACACCTACTTACATTTAGAGAAACAAGTATAAATAAATATACGACAATATTTTGTAATATAATACGAATATACACTGTAGACTGATGACAATTTTGTTATTTATTTGAAAATTAATTAAAGCCATTAAGATACATAATTGAATCTTGTAAATCGATAGGATAAATATGATTAGGAATAATATTTAATCTTCTAATAATTAGATTATGCATAACTGAGTAGATATAATTACACAAATAAAAAAGTAGGTAATCCAATAGGAAGACGTAGTTTGCTATGGAATAAACATGAGATATTTATAAAACTTTAAAAAATACGAATTATAATTTTGGTAGGTATGTTCTAAATTCTAAGTCAAATTACTTTACGCTTGGTTTGTTTGGCTAACCAATAAGTTAATCGGATTCAATTAGGTATATGTAAACTTCAAAATTTTTTTGTGCCTAAAATACTAATAATAATTTCTGGTGTTCGCTAGTTCGCTTACATTGTAGTACCCACACTTAAATAGGTAGGTAAAATATTTACGGCCCAACTCGGAAAGGTTCGTTTATTTAGTCGTAAGGAGTCCGTAAGTAATTGACATTAAATAGGTATGTAAAGTATCGGTTCATCTCAGTCATATTGTCTACTTTCGGTGACCCTGGTGCGGATCAACGTCAAATTACCTTATCGATAGTAAATCATAATTATCATGGGGGGTTTGTGTAGCCACATGTTAAATACGTTGATAGTAAATAAAAGTTAATATTTATTTTAAATCCTTTTAGAACTAGGATTCATAATAAAATGATAACAAGAAATTCGTTTACTGTTTTTCCTTACTTAAAAATATGGCAAAGTAGTTTATTTCTTCTTTTTAAATTTATTTATTTCGGTTCATACCACTTACAATAATTAAAACAATATCATGTCATATCATTATTATAATATCATTTACTACAAATTCATAATGAACAGTGAAAATAATGAATTAAGATAATAATTGAAATAAATTAAACAGGATACGCAATTTTATTTCTGAGAGTAGGTACTGCTAATTATCAATATCAATGATGAGTGGTTGATTTTACTTGACATTAAAAAAAAAAACTCAATACTAATCGACCATAAAATAGTCAATTAAAGGTATTTGTATACTTAACTTTAATTGTACGTAAACTGACTTGGAGAGTGAATTTTTGTGATTCTGTACTAAGGAACGGTTTGAGTAACCGTTATGTGACTCTGAGGTGTTCTTTAAATTGACACTTGTTTTTTTTTTGGTGCGATTAAAATAAAATTTGCACAATAGATATTTTGTAGAAATTGCATTGGAATCTGTTTTAGACATTTTTCAAATAATCTTGAAGAAATTTTAGCTTCTTACTTTTATTACATTTACGATGATAATATGATATACTTATTATGATTTGCTATAAAAGTTTTAAAAGGTTTTACGATATAAAGATTTATGCATTACTAACTGAACCAATTTGCAAAAAAAAAGAAGAATAAGGTAACTTTCAATTTGTGAAAGAATTTTTGAAATCGGTCGAGTAGTTTTTGAGTTTATTCATTACCAACTTACAAAAACACAAATCTTTCCTCTTTATAATATTGTCGTGATATTTTCTTTTGTTGTATAGGTATACACATAATTTTAGGTTAATTTTGGGATAATATCCATGAATAACATTGGATACGCAAATCTTATGTAAGATTAGTTTCTAACAGTAATAAGTATTATGTAGTGTAGCCTCAGTGATAGTACCTATAGCAAGGATGTACCTACGTGTAGTATAGAAAGGCTCGATGTACATTACATAATATAATCATTAGGATTTACCCACAATGATTTATGATGACCTTAGATACTGGAAACATACTGCTTAGATAAAAAATGAATTGTATTAAGTAAATTGAAAGATCTAATTCTATTAATTTGACAATTTTTTTTTAGTTTCAAATAAGTTATTAAGTAGGTATAAGTCATAAATAAGTAACGATAGCAATTTAATATTGTCTACGGTTATTGCTGGTGATCATCACATCTTAAATTTTGTACTATGTGTATTGAATTGGATGGCCAAACGGAACCGGTATTTAGTATCTTCGATTTTATTAGTTTAAATTTTGTCAAAACAATTGTGTTATGGGTTGAAATGAAAACAATGGATGTGTGAATTTTGTAGTTTGTCTGCGGAAATGAAATGCAACTATAATTGTCTAAGGATCGTTTGAGATGTGATGATTACTAAAGGAACTGCTGATAATGTCTACTGATAAGTTCTAGCCTGACTCATGTGCAGCAGGTGAGAGGCTGGATCAAATTATTGAAGGAACTGCTGATAATGTCTACTGAGAAGTTCTAGTCTGACTCATGTGCAGCAGGTGGGAGGCTAGAACAGAGGTTGAAGGAACTGCTGACAATGTCTACTGAGAAGTTCTAGTCTGACTCATGTGCAGCAGGTGGGAGGCTAGAACAGAGGTTGAAGGAACTGCTGATAATGTCTACTGATTTAGAAGCCCTAGCCTGACTCATGTGCAGCAGGTGGGAGGCTGGTGGGCCCTTATGAAATGAAATGAAATATATTAATCTTAATAATGAAATGAAATGAAATGTGATGAAATGAAATGAAATGTGATGAAATGAAATGTGATGAAATGAAATGAAATACATCATAATGTGAAAAGAAACGGTAATTGTAAAAGTAGTAGAAACTTGTAGTATTTTTAGTACTTCGAGAGCGAAGTATAGTCAGTCTGGCCGTGAGAGATATTGTATATTTAAGTATAATGTAGGTATATGTAAAAATTGCTCAATAAATAGAAAATATGAAATAAGATTTTTATAAAAAGGAAATATATCTATTAATGATAATGTTGCAATATTTTTCCAACTTGTATTATTTATATTCATCGTAACAGGCAACACTGTAATAACAGATTAAAATAAATTTGGTAATAAGATAGATATAATATTATTATTGTACGATTTGGTAATATACGACATACGTAAAATCAAAATATATATATATTTATATATATATATATTTATATATATATATTTATAAATATATATATATTTGAAAATTTATAATAATGTAAAATGTCTATTACTTCATAATTTTTATAAATAGGTCTTTATTTGTAACAGGAAGTAAAATTGTTTGCTGGTAGAAATATTTTAATTATAAAATTCCATTAATTTTGATAGATTTGAAATACTTTAATTCAATTATAAATTGTATTTGTTTATTACTATTTTTATACAACATTACAAGTTATTTATGGTTTTGTCTACGAATATGAGGCGATATTAGGTGATATTATGGTGTGGAGGTAGACAGTTCGGTTGGTAAAAAGCGGGTGTTTGAGATTGTCTCGGTTCAATTCAGTGTCGATTACGGAACAGAGCAGCCCCTCTACAGAAGTTAAGTACTTTCGATATTTTTATATTGTTACTCTGCCAGTCTATTTAATTATTGTTTGTTATAGTACCATTTCAATTGAAACGATTGTATTGTCATGATGTTGTAAGGTTAAACTGCGATTCTGCCAGCCTTCAATTCAATAATGTCATACTGTTGTTCCATTTTATAATGTGTAGATAATATTGATACAAATATGAAATGTGAAATGATATAATATTACTGCGGTAATTCTGTGCTGTGATGGAGTTTATTCTTGGTTCTTCTCCACAGAATTAAAGCACATTGCGAACCATGGATTTCAATAAATTAATTGCCGCAGATATGTGTATTATTTACTTACCTCCATGATAAATAAAAAGTTAATCATCATGAAATAAAACTAGTCATTGCGTTTTGTGGTTTAACTTTATTAATAATGGTATAGGTTACAAACATTTATCGATTCTCGCTTTAAGACATTAATTTAATATTGCATTTCTTAACTTTCCATACCCATCTCTTATTCAAATCTAACACACGCGTCAGGAGCAGCCAGGAGCGATAAGCGTTATAATTAATGGCACTATCAACAGTTGGGAAGTTGGAACAAGTTGGTCGTGACGAAGATATCTCAATTTATGTAGATTATGGAGATGTGGGCTGCGTGTCGCGAGTAAACGGCAGCGGCTTAATATTTATAAAATATTTTATGTTTGGGCCAAATCTTGAAGCTTAATTAGACCTAACCTAATCCTTATCCTAAAATTAGGATAAGAATCCTGAAGAGTTCAAGTTTTAAATACTTAGTAAGTACTGACAATTAGAATTCTGTCATTCTCCACTCAGATTTGGCTCTAATCGAGAGGACTCCTTAACGGTTAACAACCTAGTCGGAACCTAGTCCGTAGCTTCTAAACGAATGGACCAATTTTGATGCATTTTTTGTTTGTTGTTTCATGTGATCGAGATGGTTTGGTGAAATAAAACTGTCGGGGGATTTTAAATGTCAAAATTTATAGTTATTAATTTGTTAGTGGTATGAATCTCTGATCACATCTTCAAATTAAATAACTCGTAGTGAACATTTGAACAACAGACATTTGATATTAATCAACGGTTGAGACTGATTTATTGTGGCGCTATATTTGTGACCAAAATGGTTTGAACTCTGAGCTATTACTGTATCAAACTTTGGATGTTAATTTTAATCTAAGAGCTATTAATAACTGTAGGTTCCGTCCGGCATTTTTCTCGTGTCTGTTTAGTCGTCGGGTCACCAATATGTGGTAATATAATTATATAATAATAGAAGAGACGGGAGGAAAATGTGCTGGCAAAAAGCGTGTGTGTTCGCAGTCGCAACGCCAGCCACGCTAGCTGATGGGGTACGTCGCAGCCCAAGACGCTTTCTGTCCCCGTTCAAGCTACTGCCCACACGACGGCTTCACGGACGGCTCGAGTGCACATCACTCGCCCTCCGCATCAGTCGTCTCACCCTCTCATCCCGACTCACCGAGGATCGAGGGCATTCTGTGGACATACTTGGCTGCGCAATCATCACTCCAGCAACTCACACGACGGCTTCACGGACGGCTCGAGTGCACATCACTCGCCCTCCGCATCAGTCGTCACACCCTCTCATCCCGACTCACCGAGGATCGAGGGCATTCTGTGGACATACTTGGCTGAGCAATCATCACTCCAGCGTTGAAACCAGCATTCATGGCAGCAGAAGACACCAAGACTGGTAACAACAAACAAAAGACTGTAGAGGAGGAGACAAGGGAGAAGAAAGAAAAGGTCCAGCAGAAAACCACACGAAGCGGACGCGTCGTTCACTTCCCTAATTACTATCGACCGTAGTAAGTAACGGTCTCAGCCGGGGTGTAGTGTAGGTGCCATTACACTCAAGTAAAATAATGATTTTTCAATATTTACGCACAAAATTAATTCGCAAGCAAACCCGAGCTGAGAGCGTTGTTTATGAGGGAACGTTCTGTCATCGCGTCGCCGACCTTATATGGTAACGTTTTGAATTTTCTTTGCGTGACAGATCGGACAAGCTCCGCCTACCGAGGCGCCGCGGCGCCGGACGCCTTACGCTAGCAGTTCTAGACTAGACACGACCGCGAATGCTCACGCACTCTTTGCTATCACGTTTTCCTTCCGCATCTTGCATTGTTATATAGCTTCTGTCCTTCTACATGTCTATCGCTTGTTTGTATATATTTTACATCCATTATACGCAATTTATTGTGGAACTTATCGGCGTTTTTAATTGAAGACTCCCGATAGGAAACCCCACAATAACTACTTACTATTAACTTTTACTTGAAGAACCTTGTGCCACAATTTGAATGAAGTAAAAATTTAATGCCAAGTTTTTAATAAAAAAAATTTATGTGTATTTTTACCTTTGTATACTATTCATAACCTGCTGCTTTAGAGAATCGTAGAATGAGTCTATGAGGAAATAGCATTATATTTTTATTAAATAATTCCTTTCTATGTAGGTAACTTATGCAGGGTTGAAACTTGCTAATTTTGTTGAAAAGCACGCTCCACTAGATGAACTAGAAGTAATCAATAGTTTCTCAACAAAACATATTGGTCGAAGCTCCGCAAGTCATGCAAGTTAAGGACAGACACTTGAACTCTGCTCGTCTGAAACAGATGGAAGACACCTTTATATTCATATATTCAGCAGCAGTACGAGTAGAGCTACATGCATGTGAAGCGTGTATGCACTATACGATTTGCATATTGGATCATTCGGGCGGTGTAAGCAAGTTTCATGATGTGCTATATGTTTACGTGCTGACAATCACATTACATTATAATGCACTGGGAACTGATTCAGACTTCCTCAAATGTGATAACGCCTGTTATAACAAAAATTGTACAAAAAATACATTTAGTCTATAATTTCTACATTAGCAGTGATAATCTAGCGGTTAGAACGTTTATCTCTCGAACTCATGGGCCCGAGCTCAAATCCCAGCACGCACCTCCAATTTTCAAATTGCGTATTCGAAGTTAATTATCACTTGCTTCGGTGAAGGAAAACATCATGAGAAACTTATATTTTAACCGTATAATTCTTGACAAAAAATAATGGACTTCAAAATAAGGAATAACTCAAAAACTACTCGTATGATCTCACTCTTTAATATGGTCTCACCATATAACAAGTACCAGCTTTCGATTAAAAAAGAATCGTCAAAATCGGTTCACCCAATCGAAAGTTCTGAGGTAACAAACATAAAAAATACAATCGAATTGAATACCTCCTCCTTTTTTGAAGTCGGTTCAAAACCGTGAGTAACAACCATCCATCCATTTTTACAAACTTTCACATTTATAATATTAGTAGGAAGGGTCTCCTTCATTCCGAATGTTCAGCAGAACGATGTCGGCAAGGTGTCTCTGTTCATATGAAAAGAAACTTAGTGCGTCTAGTGCACATGAAAACAAATAGCATCCATTCCCCTCTCATCCGTATTCCTATAAGCTTTCATATCCCGGCCGAGCTGCAGCCGAACGCACTCCGTTCTAATCTGTATCGAGTTCACCCGATTGGTATGCAGGCTGGCTTTATTTGCTTTATGCCAATATCGCTGCGATGCTAGTCTGTTGCGTCTTCGATTTTATTATGTTAAATATTACTGTAGAATGTACAACAGTTCATCTGAAATTGGTACGAGATAAATCGTAAACTGATATTATTGAAATAAAGATCGTTTATAATTTGCTTCATAGATAGAATTTAAATAGTAATGCGTAATAAAATTGAAAGATTTTCGTTCAATATCGATTCTCAGTAACAGTTTTTACGTTAGAATTAAACATAGAAATATACCAACATCTGATTTATCAGATATTTTTATAGGTCCAAAATCTATAACAAAACTTATACTTTAATTCAGCACTGCATGTACTCGTATAATGTTCAAGGTCAATGATTTGCATGACAGGACTTTTCGCTCAGACTGATACATTCATCACATTACCAACAACACTTTAATTCTACACAGAGTAAACATGGAAAAAAAGATGATCAAATCGTGTACTTATGATTAAATCTTAGTTCTCTTTACCCTATAGCCTAGCAATACAAGTGAACATCAATCCTTGTCTTTTGGCCTGAGTGAACCTATAAACGGCAATCTATAACCAGGTTCCGTAGCACGAACGATTACAGGAGAGCTAATTATGATTTGAACAAAGATCAACATGGTAAACTATGGGCTAAACCGCTCATATTGTGAGAAAAATCCCGTCCTAGCACCTAAATTAAACGATTATTATGTATGTCACAGGGAAATCCTTAAGAGATTTGATCAAATCACGGATTCCTTAATTTCCCTGCGACATGTAACTATAACATGGAGCGTTTGTCCAGCGTAAAGTGACCTCATGTAAGGGTCAGGCCACAACAAACTTGCAAAGCATTTCACACTTGCTAGTTACGTATGTGTTGATGAGTGAGTTACGTAAGTTAATTATCACTTGCTTCGGTGAAGGAAAACATCGTGAGGAAACCTGCACACCGGAGAGTTCTCCATAAAGTTCTCGAAGGTGTGTGAAGTCTACCAATCCGCACTTGGCCAGCGTGGTAGACTATGGCCTAATACCCCTCACATTGTGAGAGGAGACCCCGAGCCCAGCAGTGGGACAATTATGGGTTGTTGCTAGTTACGTATGAAACGTTATGTTGTAACTGTATGGGCTAATTTTATCAAGTTTCGGTCGTGTGGCTCGGCAAGTCAAGTGTCACTGAGCCGAGGAGACGCTATTTGAATAATTAACTCCTTAGCGCTGCGGTGGCGGCGGCGGCTGACACCGAACTAAGCCGGTTACGGTTTAGCGTCAGTTAGTCACGGGGAGTCACTGACATACTAGCGTGTGGCGTCTCATATACACATTAGTGATGTGATTGCAGTAAAAATAAGTAAACTAGACATATTTCTGAACATAATTATTTCCACAGGAGGCGTAAACGTGCACAAATTGTAGCATCACAAAATATGACTACCTAGTAGTGCCGAGAATAAATACTCACATACCTAAATGCTTGCTCCGGCCACGAACCCTTTACCTACACCCACATGATATTTAACTATTAAAAACAGTGAGCTGCACTTCATAAACATTACACAACACGACAAAACTTTCATTTAGATTCGTTAATACCAACCAATCACATCAAATGACTCTGCGACGATAAGCTAATTTGAAGATTAATAAAGAACACAACAACACTACGTTATATAGAAACAATTTTTTTCATGACCAACGATTAAATAATAATAAGACGAAATATCAAGAAATCTACGCGTATTTCACTCCAAACATCTTCAAATGTAACTATATCTGTTCATAGCACATCAAAGGGAATCCTGGCGGTGTAGGAGTTTATAAGTTCACAATCAGGGATTTTGGAGAAGCCCTCTCATACGTTCCTCCCGCATATTTGAATACAGCCAGTAATACGTTCGTCGTCGTCGAAAATCCCTAATTCGCTTCGTCGGGACAATCCCGCCGAGCTGAAGAAATACTTCGACAATACTTCGAACCAAACAACATAGTAATCATAAACAGCCTTCCTCCCTGATTTGGATTCTATTTGTACGCACATTCAGGTAATTTTATCAGTGAACATCAATATATCATAGTTACAATTACCTAATATATCTGACGCAAATAATATTATTATGTGTATTATTAGACGACCCTGTAGCCTAGTTGATAGTGACCCTACGAAGCGAAGCGTCCGGGGTTCGATTCCCGGCCGAGGCAGATAATTATGTGACAGATAAATATTTGTACGGGCCATTGTTATATATTATGGTGCTTATATATGGGAAACCTGCTGTGGGGGTATGCTTTTTTATTTGTTTTATTTCTTTGTTATGTAATAATCTACACAATTATATAAAAACCATAAAGACATAATATAAATTTTACTAACAAAAAATAACCAACTACAAAGTTACTCAAAAACTACTTGTCAAATCTCGTTAAAATTTATGTGGGACCACATGACAAGCACCTGCTTTCGATTAAAAAAAGAATCATCAAAATCGGTTCGCCCAGTCAAAAGTTCTAAGGTAACAAACAAAAAAAAATAACAGTCGAATTGAGAACCTCCTCCTTTTTTTGAAGTCGGTTAAAAACACAAGTCCGTGCCGTTGAAACGGTGTTTTAGAATCAATTTATATTTATGTCCTAACCTGTCTGGAACATACGAGTGTGCCTGGTACATGCGATACATGCGGTATATGCGGGCCGTAATGGCCCGCGCTGTGATTACGCGCCTTCGACAGAGATCCTCGAAACGTTGTTCTTTTTGTTTGTCGACATCGTTACTCAACTAGACGTAATGATCTGTCCACTGTGTGTGGCCTTTTGTAAGGGTTCTCATAAGTTTCCGTGAGCTCTGGTCTAAACGTTTATAAGTGTATGATTATCTTGTGTTATATTTTTTAATTTGTTCTTATTCAAACACGCCCGACGTCGTAGTTTAGTTTTCATTGTCTTTCGGTCGGTGTTGTTCATCGCCGGTACGTTTACTGCAGCTACAGGTCTAATTAGTGCAACATACACTGAGTTCCGCTCATCAGATTCAACACTAATTGTAACTGGATATACTTTGCTCGGATCAGATGTTTAGGAGTATTTATGTACATCCCCTGCCCGCTAAACTCTCATGTTTCTAGATAATTCTTCTTCTTTTTGAGAAGCCAGCTTTTCACGAAGGTTGTGAACATTAAATACATAAATTGAACCTTGGACACAGCATCTCTAAATTTTGATCGCGTTCTTTTCTTATACCACCAGCAGAGATTTATAATTAATTATGCAAATAATGATATTTTAACAATAAAATTATGATTAGGTAATAAAAAGAAGGGCTGTGAATATCGATACAAATAAAAATCTATTTTAACTATAGCCTTATCCGACAGATTCTATTTTTCTTTCGAAGGAAATAAGATACATACATTAAAAGAATACCCATTAAACGCGTTGCAGGCTATATCCCAGTAGAGTAGCCTGAACATATCTAAAAGCACTTAACAGTAAATCCAGACAGCTGCGGTGTTAAACTACTAACTAATTGGACGGCCGCTCTTAAACAGCAAGCAAACAGAACGACGAATGAACAAACAACACGGATAGAAGGAAAGGCGGTTCCACCATGGCTTTGACGATCCAAATAGTTATGCAAAAGCAATCATTTGAACCCTCGAGCGTCCTGAGCGATGGAGTACAATAACTAAAACGAAGGTAGATAAAAATTGTAACATGGTCTTTTTATCGTCATTAATTGTAACTTAAAAATGAGGCACACATAAAATTAAAAGAATTTTATTATAAACGAGTAACCGCCTTCGATTTGCTTCGGTATTCTTATTTTTTTACACCTTGGGTTTACATTATGTGAGTTTTATTAAGGATCCCTAATTTTTTGAAAATATAATATAGCCTATGTCACCCGGGGATAGTCTAGTCTTCCCAACAGTGAAAGAATTTTTCAAATCGATACATTAGTTTCGGAGCCTACTCAATGCAAACAAACAATCAAAATATCTTTCCTCTTTATAATATTAGTATAGATAAATTATCATGTTATCTTTAAACTTCTGTTTACTATGTAACTATTCAAAAATATTTCTATACTAATTGTAAGCTGTCAAAAGATTGGTAAGGCTCGTCAAAATAACGGAATATACATTCATAGTTTCTTCTCCATGATGAAGTCCAAATTCAAATTCATCATCTATCTTCAGCACACAAGAGTTATTTTTAAAAAACTGTATGTACCTAAAGTTTCCGTTTCCGCACTCTTTTACGGAAGCAAGTGATAAACTTATATATATCATAAATGCATACAGGTGCAGAAAATTTGATTTAGTTCATAGAATCGAACTCTTCTTGGAGAAGCAGAACTGGAGACCAATATATTCAATTTTGTATACCTAGTGTCTAAAGTCTAAATCATACTATACGAGTTGCTTTCGCCATTTGTTCTCCTTCATGATAAAGCACCTTACCATTGGTGATAGAATAAGAAAACCAGGTCAAGTGCAAGTCGGACGCGCGCACCGAGGGTTCCGTAAAAACTTGTAGAATCGAATACTGCTGTAACACTTAATTTTCCCGTTGGGAAATTTTCGTTCACATACATTAAGATAGATTGCGATTTTACCAAGTGCAGTTAAGTGAAAGTAATTTTATTGTGAGATAACGATACATTTTCGGTTTTATGATATTTTCTTTTACTTGTGCTATTAAGCTTCTTGCCAAATTTCATGATTCTAGTTCAACGGGAAGTATCCTATAAGATCTGAACCTATGAGTTTTAATTCCCTTGCAAGTGCCAAATTAACTCAAATATTTACCTAGAAGCTTGACCTAGGAGTATTAGATTTAATTTTAACTTGATACCTCTACGTATTCTTGAGATAAACGAGGTTGATAGACAGGTAGACAGACGAACAACGAAATGATCCTACAGGGGTTCGATTCTTCCTTTTGATGTGCGGGATCCAAAAAATTAATAATTTTGATGTATATAAAAAAACGTCGTATCACTGAATTTTGCAAGGTCATTCACTCAGAATTATAGTACCGCAAGTTGATTTCAGGTTGATCTCTATGATATCTGGATAAGGTTTAGTTTCGCGTGTAGCACGAGATGCGTGTTTTCACATGTTAATTGTTGAATAATGTTAATCAATTTAATGATCGTATAACGTATTACATCGTACGAACGCTTCCTTTTCGTAATCGTTTCCCTGCGAGAAAGTTGGAGTGCAAAATTGTTCATTATTTGAGTCATAACTCGCTAGACTGAGGATTATAATGATTGGAACATGTAACATACGACGTTTGCCCATAAAGGCAGGGAAATTTGCATACTTACGAAGATTTTGCATATAGGTAACGAGATTCCCCTATCGACGTATGCTGTGACGATGTTACTTCCATGTTCCAACGTAGCATATGGGACGTGTTCGCGGTGAAATTGCTAAGTAAATATTATTGCCGCTAAATGTTAAGTTGCAGCCTTACAGGTTGCATCTTATTAACTAGTTGTTCTTTAACAAATGTAATCTTTAAGAAAACAAATTTGTTATTGGTGTGTATTACAGATTTTAAGTTTGTGTACTTTAAGCTCAATAAATGACCTGCTTAGTTCATTATATATACAATATACCATGTCGTTTCATTTGAACAATAATAATAATTAAAGGAGTGATTTCATTTTTCATACCATACCCAAAGTAGCAAACAAGAGCTGTAGATAAATAAATAATCATTGGGTTTCAATTAAGATGGACGGGGTCTCGGACAATATCAATAAAAACACGTCAAATGTTTGTCCCCACCGGAAATCGAACTCGGACCCACATAGCTCAAGGCGGTATCAAAGTGACAAACAGAGGGGTTCCTTACAACGCAATTAGCTCCAAATTACTATTTACTTTCGTGTCGAACCAAAGGGACGTACATATGTTACATTGTAGGTATGTGTGTGATGTTGTGACGTCTGCATCCTGTTGAAAATGTTTTATTTTATAAGGTTAAAAATTAATTCCACTTCATTTACTGAAGAATATTACTTTTTTTTATTTTTCTTAATTTTTACCTGACAGTATAGTCTATCAAAAACAAAAAAAAAATGTTTTAATACGTCAAATAGTTGCAAAGATATTTAGTTCATAGTATCATATTGTGCGATGCTCGGTGCTATGACGTCACCTTTCAATAACCGCTGAATGCGCTGTGCTCCTGATCTGTTGTAATCTATCTATCACTAAAATGGGGGTATTTTTTACTCGAAAAAAATATCACTCCCTCAGCAGACTATTACTTAACAACTTCGTAGTGGCAACTCAGTTTTCCCAAAGCTAAGTGCTCCCCTGATATAGTTATTATTCTTTGGTACTCGCGGTCTTAGCGAAATTCGGGAAAACACGAGAATATCACCGTTATGCTATAAGTAAAACTCATTGAGTCAGAATTCTTTTTTCGACAAGATAATGTGTCATTTTATTGCAGTGTTCTTGTAAGTAGTCTTGTGAATATTCGATAAAGAAATGTGGTAAGTTTTGATTTTTCATTCCTTTAACAAAAATGAAAATTTAATTGTGATAAATGATATCTCTTTAGATAAAGTGATCTGGCTATAATAATTAATGCTATTTCGACCCGTCGCAATTGCTAAAATTAATGATTGACTGCATGTGACTTGATTGTTGACCACTAGGTTGATAAATGTCTGCTAAATACAGTTCAAAAGAAAGGCACTATGAACTTAAAATGCAATTTTCAACCGAGTCTCATTTGTCCGAGTCAAGTCACTGAGTTAGTTGTACTCGTATTATCCGTCGGCACAAGTTCGGTACAAAGTGCACGGACTGTTTCTTCATTTTTTCCGCAGCCGATGAATTATGCATGTGTCTCGTTAAGTAGGGATTGTCTTCGTTTTTACGAGCAAGAATTTGCACATTTTTAAATTTGTTTTTCTTAAGAAGGGTTTATCTCGCCACTTACGAGCGCCGTGCACCGCCTTACCGGGATGTGTTCATTTGTTGGCAGCAGACCCGATGACTACAGTATCTACTTAGTACACTATAATGGCGGATTTCATTCATAGTGGTGTTAAACTCTATCTTCGAAATTAATTTTCACACATTTCGAACACAACTCAAGTTTGTCGTTAGAAAATCAAGTTAACTACGAGAATTATATGTTTCAAATGCTATTGAGCGAGTCAATAAACAAACATTCATAAAATATATCTATTAATAAGTATTAGGTTACAAACTGTCAATTACTTAACTGTTGATTACTTATAGTTTCAATTTAGTGAATGAATTCCTCACGACTTCAATACCTAACATAGTTTGAAATAAAAATCTTTTGAGTATAAAACTGGCCCTCAAAGGCATCAAAACAGTGTAATGGACATAAATATAGCTTGCTCCTCTTTCGAATAGGAATAGCTATTCTTACTAGTTAGGCTACTTAGCGCTTTGCACAAGAAAAGTTGGTAGCTTCACTAATCAGGCCGCTAGTTCAAAGTTCGTACTCCAGCGAATAGCTTTGCTCAACTAAATTCGCTTACAACGATCAGTTATAATCTGGCGTCTCGTAGCTAACTTGAGCGAGATACACCGGACACTGCGCTAACTACCGACGGAACATCCTCAATGACCGCACTGACCGCACCTCACTGCCGCGATATACAGACAATGGAAATGAAATGTTTCTATAACAGTGTTTATATCTCATCCTTCTTCTTAATTAATATTACAAAGAGGAAAGTTTTTTTTTTGTTTGCTTCTAATGGATAAACCGATTCTTTCACCAATAGGATGCTGTATTGTTTTTTAATGAAATGGGCTATTTTTATTTAAAAAATAGGAACCTGTACAAAAACCGAAGCAAAGCGAGGACGGTTACTAGGTTTTTTCATAAAATAAGTTAGTAATTGACAACACTAGATGGTAAGTGGACTTGAACCCCTTACTTGGATACTACTATTTTTATATTCAAATTCCCCAACAGTCGGAGACGAAATCCAAGATGAAAAGTGTAGTAATTTAATAAAATCCTATTCACTCTTCTCTTGAAGACACGCGGGCAATGGGCAAGCTATTCATGGTCAAGATCTACATGCGTCCATCTACATTCATCACATCCATCAGGTCCATCCGAAACATGCGGATCCAGGGTTAAAAATTTTCTTTAATCTACATGAATGGTTTCTCGCTATGAAAGTGACTTCTATTATCTCTAAGAAAAATATTCTCAGGTATAGAATAGATAAAACTTCGTCGTGCAATTCTAAGGTTTCTTTTTAAATATTTGTTTCTATTTCAAAAATAGTTTGATTAAAATATAGTTCTATTTAGTTTTGTTCCATTACATCTAACTTGTCTTCTGTAGCCAATTTAATTTGAAGTCGGTCTTACCATGGAACTGTTTTTGTAATTTGTGAATATCACTTCCATTGGCTCATTGGCTGTACAATCCGAGCTCCCTGCACGTATTGTTCAGCGGGCAAAGGGTAGAGGAAGTTAGTTGGACGGTTAATTCTCCTAGTTTAATAGTTGCTAACGATATCGAACTACTACTACTACGCTTAAAGACACGGCCCTCATTTGCAAGATAAGATTAGATACAGAATATGGTCGGAATTACTGAGGATGAGCTAGAGGAACTGCTTATTTCGTTTAGTTTGTGTCAGATAGTTTATTGACCTTGTCAAAAGTTTTCGGAACGCTTAAGAACTCCGAGCAGCGTGATAAGTCTGTAGGCCTTGTCCAACGCTTTTGGGTGGCTTAAGAACTTAAGCTGTAGATTGAGGTACAGAACCATTCTATTTCTGAGTAGCAACGATAGATATTTATATAAAGCGGAATATAGTAAGATAAAGCCGACGTTCCCATAAATGTGTTTCAGCCAGATGAGAATACAGATCGATACGTTTATCGGTTCCTGGTAGCAGATGATTGAAGAATACACCCGAAGGGAAACCGATTCGTGCGGCACGTACCGATCGCAGCGGAGGAAATGAGCTAAACTTCACAAACTACGCCTGTTAGGTGTAATGCAAACGAGCGGCTTCAGGCCCCTGACCTGACCCCTGACGAACCCAGGATTTACGTTTGAAACTTTGCTCGGTAACTTCATTAGATGTAGGTTTACTTGTACGCACCAGCTCGGAATACTCTCTTATTAAGGATTCTAAATAGAAAAAAAAAGTTATGAAGCCCATGCTGTCATTTGACATCAATAAATTGGAAACACATTTTCAAGTTTATACCGTAACATTTTTATTTTTTAACTCCATCGTCACAGACGAAGGATTCTTAGCAGACTTATACTACTTCATGCCATGTATTATTCGATATGTGTTAGGCTTCAACAATTGTTTCTAGCTAATCTACATTCAGTCAATATATCACAATGCTTACCAAAATTGGCTCTACTGATCTTCTTATCTTATTCTTATTATCATGATATTGTTTTAATTATACTCGCTTTGGGACAATGGGAGTATTGTACGCCGATTTGGTGTTTTGCTTGGAGATCGCGAACATTGCTCGCAGGCGGCGCGGCGGCGACGTTGTTATGATTTGTCTCTGTAGGAGTATTTCATTGTTGTGGCGCAGGCATTATTTGCACAGTTTGAAACTCATAGTCGCATTAACACTGTATTGTAGATGGAGCGAATTATTATGAGTACCCTTCTGGAACGTGGTTCTGGAAAGAATGGATACACTCCATTAGCGGCACGGCAATTAATATAGCCTTTTTGAAATTCTCATAGCTTAAAACATCAAATTATCTCTAAACATTACATTCAATATTTCCACGGAAAGTTACTTGAACAAAACGTTTTGCTCTTTTAATAACTTCATAACTTATAATTTAGCGTTCAGTTTCATTAAGTCCAATCAACCCGGTGGTTGCAGTGAGAGCATCGACTTCAAGGTCTACCCACTATAATTATTCATTGAGCGAAGATACCGCATAGAGACAAGCTCCAAGCATACTGTGAGTATCTATTACTTTATAGCACGTAGGAGGTATTTATGGTTTTTGATGCATTTCATAGTACAACAGCTGCTCTTGCCATCCACTTCTTTGACTATGATAACCTGTATTTTTTTTCACTTGAATAAATTTGTTGTCTATTACGAATGCAGAAAATTTAATTACAGGAACATATTATAGGGGAATCACTTAGCGAAGAAAACAAAACTGCGTTAATAGCCCTGAATTTCTATTGAACGAAATCACATAACTAGGCTTTGTGCGGATACAAATCACTCGACGGCACTTCTACAAGATTCCACGCTCATGTGGCGCCATGCTCAGTTGCACAACCGTTGCCGATCCGGTCTTAGTATTTGACTCCCTACATGGAAAGTACCACGCTAATCTAAACCACAATACTACAAATGCATGGTAGGAACGTATTTTAGCACGTATTTAGTGTGTAACAAGCCTAAAATTACGATATGAAAACCAACCAGAAAAATATAAAACATAAGCTGTCACATAAACTGAAATAAATAAACAATTTGTGTATATCACAATCGGCGCCAAATTTGGACACAAGCGCGGGAACAATCGGTCCAACTAAACGCTGTATTATTCGGAAAATTTGGAGCAGAGCGGATGCTTTGTGAAACCTCTCGGATGCGGATACATATCCGATGTCCGAGCCCCGAGCGGCAACTAGCCGTGAAAACTGAAAGCGGCCATAATTACTTGCCAGAGGCTTAAATGGTCCATGTTATCCTTTGAGGAGCCGCAGCCTGGAGTGCTTTGTTTATATGGTGGAACTGTGAACATTAATCCGTCGCTAAACAATAATGTGCCATTATCAACATTATCTTGGAATAGTAGAATATCATAACTGTTAGAAACAACATCTGTAGTTGTGTTCCCGTTGGCTTGTGAGCCTAAATTTTTCGTTTTCTCTTTTTTATTGGTTAGAATCGCATCCGTGATGCCTGTGATGTTGCTGTTGTCTATGGGCGACGTTGACCACGTGCCATCAGGTGGATATCCAACACGTTAGACGGATAAAAATCCATCGAATAAAGATCCATCCGTATTTGAATATTGCGCGTAAATCCCAAAAAAATAAGAAAATCGTAATAAAAATTTAAGTTTTTGAGACACCAAGAAAGAAATTTTACCTAACCCATACATATTATATTTCGAGTGCGCCGCGACACCCGGTCTCCGGTACAGAGGTACCGTGATAGATTATGATGAATTGCGGTTCCACTTAACGTAATTAAACGTAGTTCACCAGCAACCGGCAGCTTTCTAAACTATCAAATTAGCTGTTGGTTCGTGACCTACTTTATATTGTTAATCAAACATTATTATAGACTTGTAATAAATATCTTTCTAATTGTTAGTATCACATTAAGGTATTATTATATGATATTTTATAGAGCGAACTTAGATTTGAACTTTGCTCAGACAACATTCAAATGTACTGACACTTTTTAAATAGGAAAAAATTAAAAAGTCATAAAAGGCTCACGTTAGGGTTGATTTTGGACCATTATTTTTGTTCGAATAATCTTAAGTCTGAGCAAAACCTATAAGCACAGTTTATAGATATATCCTTGTATTGTATGTGAATGGCCGACAAACGAGCCGACGATCACCTGATGGTAACTGGTCAACGTCGTACACCATTCACATGAAATATACATAATAAACGCTTATGGGTCCCCGAGACGATCAAGTGCACTTGACAAGTCTTACGTGATTGAAGGTTTGACTTGATGAGTGACTTGACGCCCATTGACGGTTCTGTCAAGTCCGATCAAGTGTACTGCCACAGTCGCCTACCAATTTGTGTCCATTAAAGTCGTCGCAAAAAATGGTTTCCAACGCAGATATGGCATTCCTTGCCATAACTCTAGCGGTAACTATAAAAAAAAAGAAAAAAGAAAGAGACGATGGTGTAAGGAATGGTATAAATTGAGACATCGATTCGCTTATGAACATTTGCAAAGAACTCTTCAAGCAACTGAGCCGGACGATTATAAAAATTTTCTACGAATGGACAACGATTCTTCTGAAGCATTGTTGGAGCAATCGACCTTTTATTTTTATCGGCGTACTCCCTACTTTTGACTATCCATAGTACAGGAAAACGTTCATTCCCACTAGTTCTACTGCTTAGTTCTATCGTAGAACTAGTGGGAATTTTTTTTCTCACTAGTTCTACCGTAGAACTAGAGGGAACAAAAACCGTATCTACGTTTTGTTCCCACTAGTTCTACTGGTTAGTCTAGTTCTACGATAGAATTAACCAGTAGAACTAGTGGGAATGAACCTGTATATCTACCGCTTTGTTCCCACTAATTCTACTCGTTATTCCGATCGTCGGACGAGTGGGATTTTTTTTCTCATTAGTTCAACTGTCAAAATCATTATATTTTGACGTGATATCGTCTATTAAAACGATGAGCGTCGGGCGCATCTATGAAAAAATGTAGCGTTCCGCGAGCGAGAGAGAGGCACTATCGGCTACGATCGGCGTATCCTAGCCGATGCCGTAGGCGAGCCGTAGGCGATCGTAGTTGAGTGGAGCGGAGCGGGGCGGGGCGGGGCGGAGCGGGGTGGGGCGGAGCAGATCGGAGTGGAGCGGAGCGGAGCTTTGTCATGACATTGTCACGTTCAGAATTAGTGGGAACAAAGCGATAGATAAACATCATATCATTCCCACTAGTTCTACTGGTTAGTTCTATCGTAGAACTAGACTAACCAGTGTGCTTAGTGCGAGTTTTACGTGACATTACGGGCTCGCTACGTAAATGCAAATTTGTATGGGACCGAAGCAGAGCCATCTAGCGGGAAAGTGAAGAAAAAAAATGCGCGAGTGCGAGTTTCATGCGCTCACGTTCACCCGAGTGAAGTCTTACTGTCAGTGGTTAATGTATTGTTCCTCGAACATTGCGCGAGTGCGAGTGGCTTTATTTGACAGTTCCAATACGTAGCTTGCGAAAACTATGGGACCACGTGACCGAAAAGTTTTCACGTGAAATTTACAAGTGAAATCATAAAAAGATGGTTTATTATTTTAATTACACTTTTTTTCTGTTTCTTGAAAATTATGACTGGATATTTATAATTGCTCGGAGCATGTTTGCGGCCAATAAATCTTAAAGTGAATAAAATTATTGATAAGTAGTATTTGTATTGTTCATGCAAGAAAGAATTTCCGGTAATCCAATCACAGAGTACTTAAACACTACGCAATCACAGTCACAGAGTACTTAAACATAAACACTAATCCAATGACGAATGTCACCAAGTTTTTAAAAAGTTTAAGGAGATATTTTTAAAGACAATACCTTTTAATCTACTTGCAAGGAACTCGATAAACCTAATATTATTGTGTCTTGACTTGGACTCTTGGAATTAAAAGGTACTTACATTACCTACTTAATTAAGATTTAAATAAGTTTATTTAAAATTGTCTACAAGTTTGGACTCAATGAATTATTTTATTATGCAATTTAATATTGCCAAAGGTGATAATATCGTTTGCATACGAGCCCTCAAGGATCAAGGAAAATATTTATTAAATAATTACATATTTGATAAACCCATAAACTGAATACCCAGCTGTGAGCTTAACATTCAATATATCTACTTGGGACTATATTATCATTATGTATCAGTACCTACACTTTAGAGATACTAAATTAAATCTATGTTCATAATGTTTAAAATTTCTTGCCAAGCCAATATACCCAGCAAGATCTGTTGATAGTACTTCACTATATTATGCCATGCCATTGTAATGTGCCAAAATGATATGGGCCTTTTTTATTTCAAAATAGATAGAGAATAATTTAATAAGGCATAATATAATAAATAAAACATAGATATTTATGTATTATGTTTTACAAACATACATATATTTAATCCTTGTTTTAAAAGATTTCAATATACTGCTGAACACAATAAATTTGTAATATAATATTTTTATTAAAGGAAAGGTGTTGAAGAGCAAATAAGAATACAATAACAAAAGGGGAAGATTGAATTACAACTAAGACTATTGACATCCAGCTGAATACTGTTGCCCGGAGAAGAATTACAAAAATATTATATTAAAAATTATTTACCGTTCAACGTTTTATTTCCACTCTTTAAATCAAAATCACATAATAATTATGCTGCAATGCCTCATTAATTTAATATTCAACATAATATGCCTCCTAAAATAAAATTATCAAGAAAACCACAATCTTTTAAAGTTTTATTTCTCCCACATAATTCAATTCCAATCTCAATAGAAAACCAATGAGTAAATTACAGTGGTCATAGACTTCACATTTCATACACTGTAATATAAATTAATGAGTATATATTTTGTAGCGACCTTATTCTGACATATCTTCTCAATTCTCAAATCCATGTTGCTGTGTTTATACTTTTACTTTATATACGTATTTGTTTACTCGTTTACTCTTAAATCACAATGGGGAAAATGTTGCATTGATGTTGTTTTGTTGGAAGTAGTAGTCTCCACTAGTGCTGTTGAGACAAGTTTGATACTCTGCCATCTATCTTGAATTGTACCTTAAATATAAAGATATGAATAAATACTAGGAACATAACATTTCTTACTTTGTACACTTCCTCATATTGTAATATGTTAGGTATCATAAAAACTTTCATTTTTCAACATAGACATGATTTGTCCATTTGTTGTTTATCGTGAATAAGTATTTACAGCCAAAGGTCACTGTGCCTAAACATATAAATCCTATTAAATAAATATTACACCAATCGTGAGCTTGTTAATTATTGATCTGAGCTTGATAAATAAATAATAAACATTCACATAACCTCACCACACAAAAACTTTTCCATATCAAATTTATCACTGTAGCTATGTTCCATTATTTAATATTGCCTGTTTTCTCGCTTAAAATGCCACAGTATGATATGATTGATAAGTAAGTACTGAAAAAAATGATATTTATTAATATGAAACAAACAACCAAAACACTAATCTATAGCACGATAGCAAGTAAACTACAGTATAACACCACTATTTTAATTGTAGCTTGATACTATTGCTCCAACTAAATAAATGTATTATTTTCAATTTGGTTGGGTTCTTTCACGACGTTTAACGAGATTTAACGACGTTTTTGCTGCCAACATAATAATAGATATTTTCAGTGAACTAACGTGGAATTACACACGTCACGTTTTGAGACTGGCACTCGCAATTTCTCGTTCGTCATGTATTGACATTAACGAGGTACGTAAACTCTTCGATGCAACTCGCACTAAGCACACAGTAGAACTAGTGGGAACAAAACGTAGATACGGTTTTTGTTCCCACTAGTTCTACGGTAGAACTAGTGAAAAAAAAAATTCCCACTAGTTCTACGATAGAACTAAGCAGTAGAACTAGTGGGAATGAACGCAGGAAAATCCCTGTACAGAGATATCAACAAAAGCACAGAATCACGCTCTGTAATAATGTCGGCGCTTGTCGCCGAGGCCACGTCTAGGTCCTGTTCGTCATCCGCCATCTTCGATGTTCCGGTCGAAAATGAAAAAAGCTTGTCAAGTCACGTCAAGTCGCGTCAAGCGCAGGCATATCAAGTGTCGTCAATCAAAATTTCTGTCAAGTATGGTCAAGCCGTAGACCGCTTGACCATACTTGAAAGTAGGGAGTACGCCGATAAAAATAAGGCCAGATACTCACTATAATGCCGTTCACAGTGCGTTCTCGATCCGATCTCGGTCTGGTAAAGTCGTATCACATACAAATTATACAATTGGAGCGAAACTTGACTGTCACGGATAGTATGAATGCACACATAGATATATTTTATACTGCATAATATTTTATCAAACCGAGACCGAACTGTGAATGGCATTATAGTGAGGATCTGGCCTAAAAGGTCGATTGCTCCAACAATGCTTCAGAAGAATCGTTGTCCATTCGTAGAAAATTATCGTATTCGTAGAAAATTTTATAATCGTCCGGCTCAGTTGCTTGAAGAGTTCTTTGCAAATGTTCATGAGCGAATCGATGTCTCAATTTATACCATTCCTTACACCATCGTCTCTTTCTTTTTTTTTATAGTTACCGCTAGAGTTATGGCAAGGAATGCCATATTATTATACGACTTGATTGAGCACAAGTTGGTAGGCGACTGTGGCAGTACACTTGATCGGACTTGACAGAACCGTCAATGGGCGTCAAGTCACTCATCAAGTGAAACCTTCAATCACGTAAGACTTGTCAAGTGCGCTTGATCGTCTCGGGGACCCATTACACACTCATACCCCCGCAGTGGTTTTTACCTGTGTCGCGGGTGGCATGGACGACACATATAACACATCACAATAACACCCATGAGCCGTGTACAAATATTTATCTGTCACATAAACGTCTGCCCCGGATGGGCATTGAACCCGGGACCCCGCGCTTCGCAGGCAGGCTAGCTACCAACTAGGCTACAGGGTCGTCAAGGTATCACGGACACGTTGTCGGCCATGAAGAGAGAGGAAACAACATTGTTAAAGGAATGTGATTCTGGAACCAGCATTTATTATCCTATGTCTAAAGACGATTACCCAACAGTCTAGTTGAGTTGTGAGCTGGGGCTATTAACCGGCTCTATTTGAAAGTATTTTCGACTAGCTATCCTTGGAGTAACAACCGTTTCAATTTTCTCAGCCAGTCTGTACCAGACGCGTGCTTACGAAGTATGAACCAAATCTGCTATCGCCAAGATAGTACCTATAGAAATGAAGGCGTTTGGTTAATTTGTGAATTGTGTGTTGATATGTCTATTATGTGTATTATAAAGATGTCTTTGAGGCTACCCTGAGGAACAAATAATTGGGACCTATGGCGTACCTATATAACTAAACTGTATTACACAAAATACTATATTGTATTAAAAAAACTTGAGAGGTGTCAAGGGACACCCGGATGGAACGAAGTTCCTTGCAGTCAGTACTAGGATAGCCATAACATGCAGCAAGTGTGCGAAAACAAATCTAAGGTATTAAATTTCGTGAGAAAGTTTTGGCACACTCGCTTGCATGTTTTTGCTATCCAAGTACCTACTCTGGCTTGCTTTCTATGTAAAAAAAACTACGACGGCAAAAAGTGTCGTTACAACTTTTCGTTACCTGCAAAAAGTGTCGTTACCACTTTTCGTTACCAAATTTTCCGCCTAGCCCCCTTTCGCAATGCGCAATAGGGAACTTCGTTCCAAAAACTATATTAAAATATCAAATACCTAGACCGTGACAACTCATTAACGCAAGCCAGAATTGAGAGGAGTAAATAATCGTTAGTATAAAATATAAATGTGCCTATCGCAAGTAATGTCGTATTGATGGAAAATAAGAGGAAAATCTTCAAACGAAATGTTACGTTAAGTAGAAAGGATATAAAATATTTGATTTTCAAACATTTCTTTCTCTTTCTTTCCTTTTCTTATCTCTTTCTTAGCCGGTAACGCATCAGTGATACCTTTGGTGTTGCTGATGTCCATGGGTGACGATAGTTACTTACCATCAGGTGGATCGTCAGCTCGTTGCCGGCTATTTCCATAAAGAAATAGCCATGTTAAAAAGCAACTACAAATTTGATTTGACAACATAGGACAGAGCCCATGCTTCAGATATTCAAAATTCGTACAAAAATGACAGGATTGTAACCAAACCCCTAAATCGCAAAGCTTAGTTTGCAACCACAAAGCCAAAACCGCACTATAGCATAATGAATGATGTACAAGGGTTTAAGATTACAAACATTAATTTAGGATGGCCGCGGGCACTGGGCGAGCAATTACCTTGCAAATTCTAAATATAAATATGCTAATGGAATGGTTAGTTAACTTGTATTTTGTTATGCTTAAACGGCATTAGTAAAGTAGTAACGTAAAACTGTTGTCTTAAATCAATACACACCGTTACCACTTACCATCGCTTAATGATCTACCGACCACGGAACTCTTCTCATAACTGACAAGGGCTAGAACTTGCCACCATGCGTGGATTGATAGACTCAATAGATAGATATATAGTAGATAGACAGTTATTAGGCCAGCCCAAGTGTCGGGAACTTTAATGCCGTATGACTTACTCGACTGCTTAACTAATGCTATTTTATAGCAAAAACGGAAGCGCCCAAAATAGTTCAATATTTAATTTTTAGCCAAGGGTACCTAAATCACTAGAACCTAATTTGGTAACATATTGACAATTATAAAACAATACCAATTACAACATTATATAAATAGCAAATACAAAATATCAAAAGTCATATCCCACCAATCCGCGAGGTTGCCTCAGCGAATCCAGTTGCTTGCGATATTTTAGCCTGTTATTCGTTTCCTTACTAAATTACATTGCGACACCCTGCTACCTTCACTCCCCTACCACGAGCTAGTGGGGCGTGCTGGCTCGAGGACCAGTGTGTTTCGGCGTCTTACACGCGGTGTACAAAGCGTTAGTTATTTTGTAGTAGTAAATTAAATAATCAACATGTGTGGAGATATGGGAAAGGCCGTGCTGCGGGCGCTCACCGGCGCGCTGCTCTGTACTTTGGTGTCCGATGCCGCTTATTTACAGGTCAGTCAATACATTTTTGAATATACTACGTCTTACAATATCCCATACTTCATATCAGTTTTATTTTGTTAAAGTTTACTCGAAAAATTTTGCTCCAGAAAACGTAGTCATATATACTACTAGCTGTGCCACGCGGTTTCACCCGCCTTAATTTGTAGAAAAAACTGATTACTAAAATATCTCAACTCAATGAACGTATAATTATGATTATGTAAGGATTGTAAGGAAACGTGTTTAATTATGAATCAAAACGATCTTATAATACGGCCAGTAACCTATGCTATCATCAGTGTTACAACTTACAAATTACACAACGCTAAAGTGCCACAAAAAATTAATGACTATAATCTGATCGTAAACTGGTAGTAGCACCGACAGTGGTTCCCAGGTTCTATTCCCGGGATAGATATTTGTGCAACAAGCAGATGAATATTTGATCTCGGATTTATACCCAAGCCAACTCAGACAAACAATTGTGTATGTGTTAATCGTTATGTTATAAATGTAGAACAAGAAGTCTTGAAGAAAAACTAAATATTTAGAATAAGGAATGTGTTTCAAGCAATCTATTTAGAACAATACGTGTGAGACATTCTATGGGATTCGAACAGTGATCACGGAGTAGTAGAGATTGTTATTGATATGAACTGGAAATATATCATGGAGCAAAATAAAAGAAATATTATTGAATAACCAACTCGATAGAATACTCCTTCTGCATCTTATATGTGTTAATTGTTACATTATAAATGTACATCCGAGAATAGATTATTTGCAAATGAACGTCTATTCAGCCGGTAACATGAAGTTATCTCGGCACGGAATCTATCGCCCGAGCTCTCTCTCCTCTAACTGTCAAACAAATTACAGCTGCTTATCTCCGGGAGGTAATGAAATAGCATCTAAGTTCGGATCGAAGTGTGCGAGGGCGATAAAGATCTCTTTTATTTTTCCAACTTCGCAAAGCGATTCAACGTAAAGTTTTGATATAATTGTCGTTGTAAGTGGAATTATTGCAATAATACGGATCCTAAAATATCTAGTAGCAATAACTCTGCCTCATAAGGGACCACTAACTTTTGCAATTTTCCTTGCGGAGTTCCCTCGAGCCCTTCAAAGGGGAATTACTGTTGGTTAAATTTACTCTCATTTTCGTCGGCAGCCTGAGAGGTATGCTTTTTAGTTTTATTTCTTTGATCAAGCACTTCAAAGTGGAAATTGTTTGAAACTCGGTGCTGGCGCCAAATTGGTATTCTGGAGTAATCTCACAAATTCTCACCTCGCGGCCGAGGTGTTTCTTTTTTCACTTAAGTATTTTCCGCCCGCAGTCCGCTGCCCCACTCGCCGCGGACAGCGACGGCGATAAAAACAGAATTAAAAGACAAATTAAATTAAATTTAATTTAATTGACAAAGAATATACCTATAGTAGTAATGAAAGAGCAAATAAAATAACTTCTTGTTTAAAATTAAAAGTATGTATGTACTTAAAAGTAAAATTATATTTAATCATTGCAATATTAAGTTGTTTGTAATGATTTTATTCAAATAAAATTTTATTGTTCATGAATTAGATGAGGGATGTTTCGTCTGCAACTGAAACCTGATAAGATTGTAGCCAATTTTTATATTAAAGTTATTCTTGTGCTTCACTCGCCGTTAAAATGAAACGTAAACTTCGAACTATATATCTTACGAAAACAAAAAAACGAAAAAATATCTACATAGTACAAGTAAACGAAATTGTTACTTCACCACTTGACGGATCAAAATAATATTCTTGGTGAACGCTTCATGCTTGTCGGTACAACAAGAGCTTTACCCGGTATTCTGGCTTGTTTGATCTCGATGAATATCGTCCTTTTTTTGAGGCGCGACATCCTTATTAGCTTTTATTAAGTCGCTGAAGTCAATATTGAATCCGGCTGTATTATTCCCCGGTATATTTAAAGGGGCCTAACACTCGTATATTCAACATTAACGAAACGACTGGTATTATACAGGAACAGGTCGATTAAGTAATATTACAGAATAGATAATAATACGCGTGTAATAACGTGCTTGGTTGAATTGTTTTGTTATTTCGACGTGCTGCTCAATTAATTATGTTATTATTTTAAGCAGTACTCATTTGTTAGGTCATTTAACAAATTGTAGACTGTATAAACATGTTGTTTGTTTATGGTTTAGAAACGTCAGTGAAACGAATTGATACCTCTCATTGATAACTCCATTTTAATAACTAATGAAATATTTATTGTTTAATTTTTGACCGATTCATCCCATTTTTTGGTATTGCATAACAATTAATCTTAACTTATACAGCCGCATCTTCAAAATATTCAAAACTTTTGGTAATAACTATAATTGAATTGCTTAGAGCAGGCTGCGTTAGAGCAGGAGCCATTAGACACTGAGATTTGAGCGTTTCTCGAAATTAGCGATGAAGAAACCCTTCGACACGCGGGAGGCTGCGCAAGGCACCGCGCTCCGGGCGGCCGTGACAACCGACCTCTCACTCGAATTCTCACATGTAGCTATCTGGTACACAACCATACAGGCCGGTGACGCCAGTAAGGTTGTACAGATTAAATCTAGTTGTTAGGGCTTTTAGGCCCTATCCTACCGAAATTATAAATGTGAATGTTTTTACTCTTTCACGAAAAAGTTATTTAACGGATTTTCATGAAGCACGCCGGTAGACCGTGATCTAGAGTAAGATGTAGGGTACTCCCGGAAAATGCAGGCAAAGTCGCGGACAAAGCGCTAGTATTCGATAGAAACTGGTGTAAGATCATTTGTGTCTTCACGACGCGTCGTCCGTGACATTAGATCGGAATCTACTTGAAAGAGTTTAATCTTGTACGCGTATAGAGTTGGGTCATTCAACACGTAGAAACCTTATTAGTATATTATCGATAAATAAAACAATATAAGAACTTCCAGCAGTAACGGGGACCTACATTAACATCACCTGGGAATACGGTGAAGTACGCCTTCAGATTTGTGTACAAAATATTTTTTGGAAAAGAGCCCATTTTTCCTGTCGGTGTTAAGTGAGTTAAAATCCTGACCTAAGAAAATACCTATTGCAGCATGTTACGATCTTCGACTTATCTAGACGACTAACAAATAAAGTTTATCATACCTACTACCTGAATATTTTAAGGCGATTTACTAAAAAGCATCTGTAATAAGCGCTTTAGAAGGCTTAAAAGATTGAGGTCAGGTCAATCGGCAGACCGCTGCAGCGCTGGACGACTGCAAGCCGTTACCAATTGTAAGTTATCACACTTTAAGATCGATTATCGCGATGCTATAAAATATTATGTAATGGTCTATATTGTAAAGGTTAATGCTCTTACGTGATCAAAACCATACTAAGAAATAGAGTAGTATTGGATTACATATTATATTTTTCTTTGTTAAGAAGATAATTAGGTAACCACTATAATTCTATTCGGGGCTCTTCTTGTATGCCTTAATCTTGTACGTCACGTGTAAACTATAAAGTGCAAATAAGGAAAAAATTGGTGTGAAAGATAGAACTAAATAAATAATGAACGCTACACACTCATAGCCCCACATTAGGAGTCGTTCTGTGTCGTGGGAAAATAAACGTCACGGTTGAGTTGACAAATTACATCTACAAGTAGAAAAAAAATAGGCACGTTGTACATTTCTAAAGAAACTGCTAGTTTTGAATGATATTAATGTGTGGCCGATAATAATACACCCAAGATAATTATTAAATTATGACAACATTCAACTCATATAAGTACAAAATAATTTGATTCCCTTGGGTCATTTTTACCACAACACAACAACTGCTTAGTAGAAAGATGTTGAAGAATAGAGTCCTACTTAATGGTAATAAAAAGTGTAAACTACACATGCCATTAACAACCAAATCGCTAGTTAGTATTACAGATTACTCTATTAAAGTAATAAAAATAGTCCGGCCGTGTGTGACATAATGACATAACGTTCCCTTGTCAAGTGGTTCACGGCCAGCGAAGTGCGGTGCCGCGGTGGTGGAACAGGTCGATACACTTACTTTCACTGGCAGCACTGGCAGCGGTCACTTGCCGCCGTCGTTACGCGGCATTTCCCCGCTCGTGCTGCTGTTCATGTTACATACGTACCTGTGTTCCATTTATGTCGTTTTAATTGATTGTCAATCAAATTAACGGGCATATAAGTAACTTGAACGTCCTATCCTGCTGTAGCGAACTATTTCAGCGACAATTTCTATTACGCTGTTTATTTTGCTAGTTGCTAGTTGTTTTCTGGAAAAAAGTGAAATCTACATCAGCGGGGAATTTGGTAAATAAAATCCCAAAACGTGTATTGGTAAAAGAAAGAAAGCTTACCAACAACAGTATGGGTTGTCATACATTTGTGACCAAATTAAACAGAGCCTTAGTGTTTCAAGAACTATTACTAGAGTTATATAAATCCAGCGATGGAATTACCGTATACTGATCGTGATTTTACCACTCACCAAATCACCGATTTTTATACATCTTCTACACAATGACTCACTAGCCCCCGACACAAAATGAGGGGTATTTATGTATGTAAAGAACTAAAAATAAAAAGATTTAGTATAGTTAATTCACCTGCGGCCAGTAGATTTAAATCACCTGGGTGCATAGGTGAATAAAGTACACTACCTGGGTGAATTAATTCAGGTGAATAAAATCGACGGCACCTTATTAGTTGAACGTGTGTGGCATCGCAACTCCAAAACGAATGGACAGATGATGAACCGTTTTTCTTTTTTTTGTTTAAAAGCTGACGTAATCGATATAGTTCTTAGCTATGTTTAATGTAAACAAACTATCGGGGGTTTTTTGAAGTGAAAACTTCTTTAGCATCTTTGTAATTTGAAAGTCGATGAAACGAAAAAGCAACAGTAACAAGAGACAGACACATAAATTCATAATATTTAACGTGCGAGAAAATGAGATAAGAAGCATTATACAGTATGTTTCTTATGTTCGTGGTTCTCTTTCTGTTACTTTAAAAAGTGCTAGATTCGTTTTATTGCTGAATAGATGGCGCTAGCTGCTCATTTTACTCTTCATATTATGTTAAGAGATGGCGTTAGTTACCACTGTTTTCTTTGCTTCACTATGATCATTACTAAAACCTACAACACAATTATCATCTTCCCGAAATTTGACATTCGTCTCATTATCTTAAAACCAAAATTTTTTAAGGTTTCACTTCTACCACGTGTGAATTGCACACATTTCTTAATTTAAATTTAAAAATGTATTGTTACTTCTGCCCTTGCTCCAGCGCTACGAGCCCTACGAAGTCCAGTACGAGCAGGCAGTCACGGCGCACCGCAAGCCGCTGCGCGAGCACGAGAAGCCTCAGGGCCTGCGCAACGTGCCCGGAGTGCCCGGGGTCGACTTCCCCATCTACCACACGGTGCCCGACACCAGCTTCTCCTGCGCGCACGTGCCGGTGCACCCCGGCATGTACGCCAACGTCGAGACTGGATGCCAGGTATAGTAAACATTTTTGAAGTTAAACTTCTTTACTATGCTTTGATACAGTGGCGTGGGCTTCCGCCGCCCGGGGCCGACCGAAAATTTGACGCCCCCCCCCCCCCCCCCAGTGATCTTTGCCGCCCTCATATTATTTATAATATTTTTTTTATTAATTAAAAATACACTTTTCTTGTTTTTTTCATAGCAAAATTTACCAATGCAAATTACAAATGCAATTTACAAATGCGCAAAATTACATCGCACAAGTAAAGATTTTAATGTGGTTAAAGTAAAAGCGGCAACTCAAACTGGACTTACCTTTTGGTCGCAGCATGTTCTTTCGTCTTCTTACTCCGTAGTTTGAATCAATTCACTTTAATAATTATGACATGAAGCGACACACATTATCTGATGGACAGGCGCAAAGCGGCGTGCAGATGCGAACAGCTAATGACATAAACAAAATAACACAAATGACAGCTAAAAGAGTGATTGACACGCAATGCGACCACCAGTTAACTACCGTTTTAATAAAAAATTATCATGATAATACGAGGATGCATTTGGATTTAACTCCAACTTGACCCGCTTTTATAACAATTAGCGCGCAAACCCCTATCTATGGAAAGTCCTGTAATGGGATCCGGATCACGGATGGTGTCAGATTACCATTTTGACAGTCAACGTACGAAAAGTTATGATTTTTCATAATATTCATAGCTTTTGAATCATTCATGAAAATCATAGGAAAACAACATAATTTCGTTTTGTAGTTATATAAAAAAATATGTCAGATTTAATACAATATTAGCATCCATTTTAATGTTTCATTAACGTAGGACATTTAAATTAATAATAACTACGTACACAGACAAATTTTAACTGTAGTTTCTAACTTGTACCGACTGGTTCAACCTTTGCATGCCAATACGTATATCTACTAATAAATAACAGATAGAGAGCTTGTCCAACCCTTCCTATTAAAAATAGTAGTCGTAAGGAGCCGTGAAGCGCCGCCTAGAGGCAGGTTCCTAGCTGGCGGCGGGGGCCAGCTTTTAAATAAGCCGCCTTTATTATTGCTTTGTCTTTGTTACTGACGATTAGAATGGTTCGCTACGTCTTTGTTGTTACGAACAAAAATTATCCCAAAAACATTTAAACCCTGAAATTTTAATAACGTAACAGCTTTCAGGAATTTAAACGTTTTTACGCCGTTTAGATTTATTCTACAATATAAAAATATCATTACAGTCGTTTATTATCGGCTATTAGAGAAACAAGTAAGTTTTCTGCACAACAAACCCTTAAAGGATTTTCTTAAGTGAATTTCTACCGTAACTGTATCTATCTCAAATGGAAATCAGTTTCTCATTACAATTTGTTTGCAAGCTCCCTATCGCCTGCCTTATCGGGTTCGTCAATGTGCTGCGAAATGCTTTGATAATCACTTTCTTCCATCGCGTATCGTGTTCTTAAGTCCACACAGATTGAGAACAAACTACAATTAATCTTAGCAATCTATCGTTATCATCTATCGTTGAATCTCATAACGCTTAGTCCTACTTTTTTGCGATTAAAAAGGTCACACTACGTTCTTATACAGTAATGTGATAGGAAATGTACAGTCACCTGTAGAGAAAAGTAACCTATGTGTTTATAAAAACACAGTAACAGATGGGTTACTTTTATCTGCAGGTGACTGTACTTACGTTAAAATTAAGTAACAAATAATAAGTCCATCTGTTACATCCAATGTTCTGTTGCCCTTTTAACTCCGATAGCCAGAGATTTAATCAGTTATTGTTTTTCAAACAAACGTTGAATAAAATAAGCATAATAGTAGTTATATCCTATCGGTTTGAACGTCTTCGGCGAATGAAAATATCGTGAGGAAACCTGTTTACCAGAGAGTGCTCCATATTTTTTTACGGAAATAGCCAGCAAACGAGCTGATGATCCAGCTGATGGTAAGTGGCTATCGTCGCTCATGGACATCATCAACACCATGGCATCACTGATGCGTTACCGGCCAAGAAAGAAAGAAGAAAAAGAAAGTAAGAATGTTTTCAAAGGTGTGTGAAGTCTACCAATCCGCACTTGACCAGCGTGGTAGACTACGGCCTGTAGCCGTCACATTGTGAGAGGAGACCCGAGCCCAGCCGGGGGACAGCTATGGATTGTGACTGACTTGGTTGAATGTCCCGCAGGCGTACCATGTGTGCCACGATGGACGCGAGGGCCACCAGGGCGCGTCGTTCCTGTGCACCAACGGCACGCTGTTCGACCAGGCCAAGTTCGCCTGCGACTGGTGGTACAACGTCGACTGCTCGCAGGCCATCGAACACTACAAGTCAGTATACATCCAGTTACATTACAATACCATCAAACTCTCTCGGGAGTGTCAATGAAATCGAACTCAAAGCTGTCGTTTAAAAAGAACGGTTTGAAGAAAGTGCACCATTTTTTGGTTTTTTTTTTTTGCTTTTATGTGAGTTCTGGTAGGTAGTACCAAGAGAGGATTGTGTTAGATCATGGCAAAAGCTGCATTGTATAATAAACAATAAGAACTTTTAAATAACTTCATTAGTGTAACTTGTAGTCCATAAGACAATGTTAAGTTCAACCTTAACTCAAACAAGGAGAAAAAAAAAGATAATGATATCAGTAACATTTATTACAGACTACAATGGTAAGTCTAGCTTTAGTTATAAGGGAGAAAATCCTATTGTAACTCCGAGGGCCGCCCGGCTCAAGACTCTCCAGTCTTCACGCTTCCTCACGAGAGCTCTCCACGTGCCACTCGAGTACGTAATTATAAGAAATTTGGCATCTTTCATCTTAGAAGTTATTAAGAGAAAGCTTATGCTCCTAGGATACGATTCTAAGAGCGCTGTTGTCCTGAGATATTGCGTTATTATTTATTTTACTTGCTGACCGGGCAAACGTTGTTTTGCCATATAAATTATATCTAGACATAGGGACACTAATCATCTGGCGATATGAAATATAATTTACGACCTCTTCTCATGTCCACCAAATATCCAAAAAAAATCATAAAAATCGGTCGAGCCGTTTCCGAGGAGTTCAGCCAAACACCGCGACATGAGATTTTTATATATCGTATTAGATTATAATGCCATTGATATTGATGCGATGTTGATTATAACTTACATATGGAAGTGGCTATCGTCTCGTATCTTGGAAGTGGTAACGAAGGGAAGTCAAATTAGGTGAAGCTAGTTTTATCTCCAAAGGTCGCCTCCAATCAAGTCTTAATTTCTTCGATATATGTAAATCAAACTTACGAGTAAATAATTATGACCTCGGGATAATTAAACTTTATCAAAATGTATTTTGTTGGAATAACCCAGCTATCCTGTAGCCAGTCCCTAGAGCAAGGTTTGTCATTTAGTTGTAATAATGTTATAAATAAGTTACTGGAATCAAGGGATAAATTAATATTGTCGAGATACAAACAAGGTTTATTCTCAGTTTGTCTACAAACTTTACAACTTAATAAACAGGTTAAATATCGGTAATTTATCGTTGCTAAGTAGCAAGAAGACTATTATTTAAAAGTAAATAGGAATATAAAAAATCGGTTAAAGTTGACATGTCCGTCCGTCCGTCCGTCTTCCCGCAGCATAGCGCAAACACCTTTTGTGCTAGAAAGCTGTAATTTTGCACGAACATACATAATTATTTCTTTAACAAAGTTGTAGAATAAATGTTAAATATACTTTTAAGGTACCTCTCCCACAGGTAAAGTAGTTTTTTTACCGTATGATTTGAATCCGTAGATTACCGTAAACATATTACATAATAAACATTTATTTGCAGACTGAACGCCGACCCGCTGAAGAACCCCTACGTCCCCAAGCCAAAACCCCACGAGCAAGAGGAACCCCACGGCATTTATTACAAGAAAGATAATTACTACGAATAGGTTATAGATACTTACATGTTATCTCCAAATATAATTACTTTTGATTGCTACGCACAACCGTTAATCAAGAGCTCTTAAAGTGGATTATACGTTTAGTGACTAATATTTTATTCCAAAGAAGTTCTTATTGGAATTTTAAAAAGTAGACCCTTGTAACAAATTTGTTGGTTTGAACTCCATGAAAAAATAAGAAAAAACAGTATAGATAATCAGTGTTGGATCAAGTTCAATCGAAACAATGAGGCATCTTAGATCGTTGCTATTAAATGTTGAGCTACTAGTGAAACTAATTTTCCACAAAGCGAACGTATGTATTTACCTAATGAACCAAAGTGAAAGTAAAACATCATGAATACTGAAGATAAATTAGCTCCCAGTGGAAACAACAATAAAGGATAAATTAACTATTATTTTAATTAATTGCAAATAACGATATTGTTCCCGGCTGGCTCTGAATGATAACAGCGTAACTAGTTTGTTTCGTCTGTTATTCGAATGTGAAATGAATTAATTTTCATTACACATAATAATATTCGTGACATAAGAGCGTGCCCGCATTATCCGGCCACTAGCGATATCAACCCTGATAGGACCATCATCAAACATGAATATTTATTTCAGTATTTATTTCAAATTGTGTTGAAATCGATTATACGATTCCGATTTCACATTGATGTTATTATTGGTTATCATTGATGAACAAAATGTACATACGGTTTGAGTGTTGACAGCGAAGAGCATAATATCCATCTATCTGGGGATCTATACATATCTGTTTGTGCCATAGAAACACGTCAGAAATTCCATGGCTTATAAGCGAGGTTTATTATTCTTGAGCGATTGGGTCAGATTTCTGGTGTTTTCGCAGGCTTTTCTCCACTTTTAAATTTAATGCCTCTAGTTATGTGATGTCATGTATAAATAATTTCAATCTGTTTTTTAAGTGGCCTGTTTCGCACCAATTAATATTTTGTTATGTGTACTGTGCTAAAGAATTTTAAAAAACTTATCTTCTCGATAAAACACCTCTCCAACTCCTCCAACAAAGATTATGTGTATTGATAAATTTAAAAGCACAAAAGTTATTTTTGCACACAAGTGAAAACCAACATTAATTTGTTTCAAGTGTGTAGCCCTATGAGTTAATTTTATTATGTTTGGAGAATAATTTTACAATCTTATTTATTATCATTTTCATTCAAATCAATTGTCCCATCGCTGAACATCAATAAGCGCAGAACACTTAATTAATAATTTACTATAAATAAATAAAATAATAAATAGATCATATTATAGACACAGAATACGAAGATATCAGATACACTTACAAAATATTATAACTCTACGTCTCACTTTCAATGTTTGTTATGACGCAATTAAAAGAGGTATTCGGTAAAGAAATGTGTAAAACAGAGATACATTAATAAACAATACGTAATACTGCAGATAACACAGAAAATAAAGTCAATATTTTATTTATTCAAATAAAAAACTATGTCGCACATTATGTCGCCCTGGTAAAAAAAGTCAATACATAAGTGGGACAATTTAAAGTTTTATATGTATAATTTATTATTAAAAATTTTGTCACGAATCATCTCATTTTCGTTAGTTATTTCTGATCGTTCTCAGTGATCTTTATTTAAATAATAAGTATTTTCATTTTCATTTTCACTTATTTGTTCAAATCATTTCACTGTGATTTCATCATTGTTTACATTTAATACATTATTTACTTTGTACTAGAGTGGTCTTCCGCGATTACCTTATAATACTCCAGAAACCTGACGAGTAGTTAAGAAAATGTAAAATATTTTTGTAGAATTAAAGCTGTCGTTTATATAATGTGTTATTATTATTTTTAATCATGTCTGAAGGAATAATATGAATAATTGAGTGTAGCAGATTTGAAAGAATATTAGATACGAATCGTAAGTATTCACTGATTTTAAACTTATTTAAAGTAGTGTCATGCATGTATAGTCACCTGCAGAAAAAAGCAACTTATTTGTTTTCAATGCAACAGGCAACGGAAACGTTGCTGTTTGTATATTTATAAACAGATGGGTTACTTTTCTCTGCAGGTGACTGTATCTATTATCGACTTTGAATTGCATCGATATCTATATTTGGCGGACTTGTAGTTAGACGTTAGTTTAAACATGAGCTAACCTTCAATATTATACTCTTCCCTAAGCGCTGGTACAGTTCCAGGAGCGAGTCTCCCGCAGGTCCCTCTCTTGTCTAAATGTTACTGCTGGCTGACTGTATGAAATAGTTATCTGCAATTCTTCTTACATGTAAGCAACCCGCAATGGAGTCCACGTGCCACCCGATGGAAAGAGGTTCCGTCGCCTATAATGGACACCAGTATCACCAAAATCACGGTAAAAGGTTAATAAGGTGCCAAACTTCGTATCATATTCAGAGCATCAACAAGATCATTTAACTAAGGTGTAGGTACGTATTTGTGTATTCCTAATGCGACTTTAAGTATAAGGCACAAAGTCTAGACTAGTGTTGTTAAAAGGCTCGAGCCTTCCGAGTCTAGAGCTCATTGAAGGCTCGAGCTCTCTAATAAGGCTCGAGCCTTCGCCTCGAGTCCTACATAAAGGCTCGAGGCGGAGGTTCGAGCTCTGGTGCAGGGCTCGAGTCGAAGCTCGAGCTTTGTCTTCAGGGCTCATTTTGTAATATTTACTGTAATTTCAGAGTTCCCTAATCAAAACGTACTGTGTTTGACTACGGAACCCTAAAAAACCCTTAACCTCAAAATTTGAATTAGGGCGCGCTGCGAATTTTGGAGTTAACTGATTTTCACATTTAAGCCCGCGGTATGAAATTTTATGGGGAGTAAAATAAAACTTTCTCCGTTAGTTATGCGATGTGTTTGTAATTCGTAACACAGAATCTAGATGGCGTTAGATGGCTTATCAGTAACAACGCCATCAAATGATAATAATAATCTTGGTATATCCTCTTCTTATGTGAAACATCATCATCATTGTCATTCATCGTTTTCATCATCAGCCATCTTCATCATCACCATTCATCATCATCACAATTAATCATCATCATCACCATTCATCATCACCACCGTCACCAGTCATCATTATCATCATCATTCATCATCGCCATCATAATCATTCATCATCATCATTCATCATCATCATTCATCATCATCATTCATCATCATAGTTTATCATCATCATTCATCATCATCGTCCTCCATCATCATCGTCACCACCATTCATAATCACCATTCGTCATTATCATCATCATCTTCCATCATCATCATTTATAATGTTACACACTCGTAGCCAACGTTAGGATTCACTGTGTCGTAAGTGTCATAGATAACACACAAAGACAAGAACTCACACTCAGACTAAGAACAGTTTAAACTTATCGTTCAAATGTCGCTGGGAATCGAACCCAGGACCCTTGGTACGATGGACCAGCATATAACCATTAAGTAACACGGGTCGTCAAACTTATTAATATGTTAGTATAATCTGGATTTTAACAAGAAAAAAATAACCAACTTCAAAATAACTCAACATACTATAGATAACAAATTAATAAAAAATTATATAAATAAACTAGCTGTTGCCCGCAGCTTCGCACGCGGAAATTATGCTTATCATATTATTTATTATCCCTTACAAAAGAAAATTTAAAAACAGGTTCATTTATATTGAAATTATTTAGGAATTTACATACTGAAACTTATGATACAATCACAGATTATTCCTCCGGGAGCGGGTTTGGAATAGTAAACAACATTAACTTTTTTCTTTTCCCTCTCCCTCTCTCTCTCCATCTCCCTCTCTCCCCTTGCCCTCTTCCTCTCCCGCTCCCTGTCCCTTTTCCTCTCCCGCTCCCTGTCTCACTCCCCTCACTCTCCCTCTTCCTGTCCCACTCTCTCTCCCTTTCCCGCTCGAGGTCCTTCTCCCACCACATATCCCTCTCCCTCTCCCTTTCCCGCTCGAGGTCTTTCTCCCACTTCATATCCCTCTTCCTCTTCCTCTATCGCTCCCAGTCCCTCTCCCACCCACACCCGCGCCCTCTCCCGATTTCTGTCCCGCTCCCACTCCCTCTCCCGCTCCCTGTCCCTCTCTATCTCCCTCTTCCGCTCCTTCTCCCTCTCCTGCTCCCTGTCCATTCTTAACTTAAAAAATGACGAAGTTGCTTACTAAGTTCATTCCCCTAAATTAACTCTTTAAGGGATGATTTTCCGAAAAAAATAAAATTTAAGTTAACTTTTGTTTATTACTATAAACTTACATAAAAAAAAAAAATTATAACTCTAAAACTGGCGAAGTAGATTTGTATGTAGTTGACTACCAACCCCTATTTTTAGGGGATGAATTTCGAGAAATCAGCGATACAGTTATTTTTTGTGTCTAACTATAAGCTTATATACAAAATTTCACCTTTCTTACTTTAAAAATGACGAAGTTGCATACTAAATTAAATTCACTAAATTAACCCTTTAAGGGATGATTTTCCGAAAAAAATTGTTAAAGTTAACTTTTGTTTATTACTATAAACTTACATAAAAAATTTCATATTTATAACTCTAAAATTGGCGAAGATGATTTGTATGTAGTTGACTACCAACCCCTATTTTTAGGGGATGAATTTCGAGAAATCAGTGATACAGTTATTTATTGTGTCTAACTATAAGCTTATATACAAATTTTCGCCCTTCGTACTTTAAAACTGACGAAGTGTCCATACTAACTTTCGCACTCTTAATTAACCCTTTAGGGGATGATTTTCCAAAAAAACATAATACTTACAAATTTCGTTTCTAGTCTGGAGCTAATATGTAAATTTTCATGTTTTTAACTTCAAAAATGACGAAGTTGCCTACTAAGTTCAATTCAGTAAATTAACCCTTTAAGGGATGATTTTCCAAAAAAATATATTAAAGTTAACTTTTGTTTATTACTATAAACCTACATAAAAAAATTCAAATTTATAAATCTAAAACTAAGAAAGTTGGTTTGTATGAAAGTGTCTTCTAACCCTTATTTGTACCCCTTAGGGGATGAATTTCCAAAAATCCGTTCTTAGTGGACGTCTCCTTAGCATAAACTATCTCCCTGCCAAATTTCATCTTAATCGGTTAGGTAGTTTCTGAGATTTTTTGTTTAATCAGCGGTGTGTCGCTTTTCAATTTTATATATATAGATAATACTCAAAATCACTTTGAACGCCATTCGAAGCGCATCGTGGCGGGGCGTCGTCATTATTCCAAATTCAAAAGCAAGTTCAAAATAGCGCGCGAATCACAGTGGCGCGAATACGATTTATTGGTGTATGACGTCACGTCACAAGATATGTAGATTTTGGGAACAAAATTCAATGATGATTTTGATTTATGTTTTGTTTCTTTAATATAGACTTTTATTATAATATTTTTATGAATATTGAGGTTTTATGTACCTATCTTATCTTATCTTATCTTATCTTATCTTACTAATATATAAAGAGGAAAGATTTGATTTTTTGTTTGCATTGAATAGGCTCCGAAACTACTGAACCGATTTGAAAAATTCTTTCACTGTTAGAAAGCTACGCTATCCCCGGTGAACATAGGCTATATTTAAAAAAATTAGGGATCCTTAATAAAACTCCAATAATGTAACCCAAGGTGTAAAAAAATAAGAAAACCGAAGCAAAGCGAGGGCGGTTACTCGAATTATAATAAAACTGTAACTGAGCGATGGCCGTGCGTCGAAGATATTTAAGTAAAAAACCTTTTAGTAAGTTTATAGATCCCATTCAATTTATTTTTAGAAATTTTATCTGTTTGCAATTTCTTTTTTCAAATTTTATCTGTTTGTCTAAAAAAAAAAGATAGGCATATCCGTTGATTGCCGAGCTTCGACTCGAGTCTTCAATTGAAGGCTCTTGAGCCCTTAAGGCTCGAACCCTAAAGGCTCGAGCCTTCTAAGGCTCGCGAGCCCTTAGGCCTCGAGCTTTGAAGGCTCAGTAGCCCCGACTCGGAGCTCGAGTCCGGGGCTCGGAGCTCATTTTTCTCAACTCTAGTCTAGACCCATGTTTAGGTTCGTTGACACACTGTCATGATTGTGAGCCCTTATGTTCGGTTTACACGTATTAAGTAGTTTTTAGTTTTTTAACTAAATTAATACGTGTAAACGGAAAATTTAGTAGTTTAGTAATTTAGTAGTTTAGTAATCAAGTAGACAAGTAATTTAGAAATTTTTCTATTTTCTTTTAAGTAGGTGGGCGGAGCTTATCACTGGACAGGCACTTTTTAATTAAAATTTAGTTTTAAGTAATTTAGTAAAATGCTTAAGTAATTACGTAGAATTGTATAAACCAAAGAGTTTTACTAAATTATTACGTGTGGATGAACGCTAAAAATATTCACTTAAAATTTAGTTAACTACTTAATACGTCTAAACCGAACATTAGAAAGTGAAGGTAAACGAACCTAATTTACTTACAGTCTATGGTATAATTATTTACACGTACAGTACATCTAATGCCACTTGTGGTAGAACTTATACCACTCAAACTCTTAAAAATACGTAAAATAAAATATGAAATATCGTAAAATTTATATGGGACACAATTGAGAAGTTTATTGTATTATATTTCAAATAATAGCAATGTTGATAAAAAAAATGCACATTTACCAGTGGAACACTCAAATAACAATGATTTTTTACTCTTTCTTCAACAAATAATACCAGTAACACAATAAAGTCATGACACAGTCCACTATCATTTCCAGTTTCAAATTCCTCATACTCAAAATTAACAACAAACTGATTCGAATGAAACCCGCACACTCGACAGTTGACATTCAAACAATTCCATTCATTCAAAAGGCCCGATGTCGTATTTTTCCAGAACAATTAGACCTGTACAGGTGTAGTGACGCCCTTAACAGTGTTTCGAGTTGGAACACTATTTTATTTTTGTCTATTTGCGACAAACCCACCGGCGGCGAGAAAATTTTAACGATAATATTTTACTATATGAGTACATCCCAAAGAACATTAGTGTTCAGTATTTTAATAGTGGTTTCAAGATTGAGCGCTCGCTCAGAAAACTCTTAGTGGAATTCTGGATGCAACTTAAATTTTAAAGTTGTGAACACAGCATAAGCATGGTCGGTGCTTTATGGGTGATTGGCTTCCAGTCCACGTCTGAACGTTTTTCTATCCGAAACCTACCGAACTTTGTAAAATAATTGCTGGCGAAAACATATAATATATCAAAGACATTATATTAATTTATTACTTTCTTTATTAAACTTAACGGGCATAATTTTATAGAAATAGCCAACAAACGAACAGACAAGCCACATGATGGATAACTGTCGTCACCGGACATCAGCAACAAAGGCAAAGGTATCACGGATGTTTTACCGTCCGAGAAAGAGAGAAGAAAAGTAAAGAAGAAAGAAAAAGAGAAGAAAAAGAAAGGACATGTTTTATATCGCTGCTCGCCGCCGGTGTGCGGTCGGACGGCAGCTCATCACCCGCGCATTGTTTCGATGTCAATTAGCGCTGAGTGTCGCAGCGGAAAAACAGACAATGGTCGCGAATTTCACTGTTTTAGTTTTCAATGCAAACGTTGCGATTAATTGACTTTTGAATCGGTAAGAAAATTTTTCACTTTACATTTTTAGTGTTTGCTTTATGAATAGGAACGAAACAGGGTGTAGTGGAATGGAATCTTTTAATTTAATTTTCATCTATTTCCTTATCCTCGAGTTGTTAAATATTTTGCACAAGGATTCAGAAATTATAAATAGGAACAATCATTTTCTATTATCGTACGCCTGCCGAGTGCCGATAGAGTTTCTAGTTTGACTTTACGTTACGCTTAAAGTTTTTATGGATGTTGGCTACTTTTTCAAAAACTACTGAACAGATCTGTTAAATAAAATTAAATCAAATAAGTTAGTCTACAGGAAACTTTTTATACGTCAATCGTACTTTCATGGACTAGTTTCGTCATGTCCGTCCATCTGTCCGTCTGCCCGAAGCAAAGCGCCGAGAGCCTTAGTGCTAGAAAGCTGCAATTTGACATAGATATACATATCAAGCTACGTTAGCATAAGTAGTTTATGATTAATAGTCGATAAACTTACTATTTCGGAACCCTAGATTACGCGTGGCTTGTCACTTGCCCGGTATTTTTTAGATAATTAGTATTAAATATTATTCTGCCTGTACTGTGAAGTAATGAAATTACGGAAATCTTTAAGACACCGTCTCTCAAAGTGGAGACGGATACTTTGGAATCGCAAATTATATTTTATTAATTTAATTGACAGTAAAAGAGAATAATGTCATAAAATTAGGGCGAAGAACATTAATAAACAAGCGCTAATTTGTTGCGCATCAAATATCCAACAGGTTTGTAGAGTGCGAGAGCACGAGGTTCACAAATTAAATATACATTCCGCCCACGAGCCACGTCTACAATCTGTGTCAATTATTTAAAAAATATGCAAAGTAATTAATTAGCTAGGATTGTGAAAAATAAAGATAAAATTTACTTTATTCACATTTAAGTCTGTTCCCGCCCATATTCGCAGTCCAATAATAATGTTATACCGAGGACAGTAAAATAATCCGCGTAGTGTGTGAGTTGTGACATAAGATATTGAGTGTGATGTGAAGTCCATTGCGGGTGCGAACACAACACATCTACGCGGCATTATACGAGTCTACACGAGTCAGGTATTTTGAAACATTACTGTCTTCTTCCACTATACTTGAGTGCTTTTAACAATTATTGATATGAAACGTAGTTGATTAAATTAATTGTCACTTCACGCCAGAAAAAACGTGTGCGCTAATTGAAAAAGACTTCGTTGCATTACCTGAAAGGGCTTGTTAATTAAATAAAAACCTCGAACGTTATAAAGTAAGTGCACGCTTTAATATCGGCCGAGTGCTGTGGGCCAAGTATTTTAATTAATTGAAATAAAGTTTTTCGATGCGTCCACCGACGCTTCGTTTGAATATTAATAAATTTCGATCTCCTATAATTAAATTTCACTGAGTGCTTATTTCTGAACCATTCGATGATTATGAGTTGTCGATGAAAGTGTATAAAATGTGCAAAGTGGCCTGCAAATACAGAGCAAAATAAAATAAAAATATGGGTAATAGTTTAGATAATACAAATAAGTATTATGTTTTTATTTCACTAGCAGACATATAATTTCAAGTGTACTTGTCCGCATTCTCACGTACAGGGTTCAATATCCCGTAACTGTTTTCGTTTCCGCCAGCTTGCGAGATTGTCAAATTCACAATCAATTCGTATAAATTTCTTTTCACTTTTATTATTTTGCCGGTATTTTTACAATTGTGCTTGCAATACCTAATAATTTTTGAGGCAATAAATAATGATGCATGCAGGTATATGCATTAAAGACATAATCTAAATTTTACTAACAAAAAATAACCGACTTCAAAGTCTCAAAAACTACATAGTTGTCAGATCTCGTTCAAATTTATGTGAGACCACATGACAAGCTCCTGCTTTCGATTAAAAAAAGAATCATCGAAATCGGTTGGCGTGATATTGAGTTATTCGTCAATTTGTCGCGCACATCTTAACACAAATTTACGACTTATGTGGTTTTCTCATGGATTCCATTGTCAGATCTCAATAAAATTTATGTGGGACCACATGACAGCCACCAGCTTTCGATTAAAAAAACAATCATCAAAATTGGTTCGCCCAGTCCAAAGTTCTGAGGTAACAAACATAAAAAAAAAAGATACAGTCGAATTGAGAACCTCCTCCTTTTTTGAAGTCGGTTAAAAACTAATTAATATTGTTGTTGAATCTTGGAACAATGATACCTTAATATTCCATGAGTTGTGTTAGGTGGCTTAAAGGCCCAGCTTTGCATAAGGAATTTTCATGTACCCTTTCTTTATTTTACCTGGGTATTTTGTAAATGTGTAACACACACGGATATCCGTTTAATATCTCAGATTGGGGTCCTGCAAGTACTCCTTGGGGGATGCTAAAACTATACGACTGCGACCAGTTCAAATATAGGCTTATGTGAATTATATATCAGTCGCTGTGCGGGGCGCGGGGCGGCGTGAACTGTGAAATACGTCTTTTTATCTATGGTTTTATTACCTTAATTAAACTGCTTTCGGTAGGTACAGAGATAAATTATTTTTGATTGTTCTGAGACCTTGGATGATTCGATGGCATAATAGACACAATATCTGCTTATAATTTTCACTCACATTAAAGATTTATAAAAGAAAAGAGATAGGTACTTCAATCAAGGCAACACCTTGATTCATATATTATGTTTCTTTCTACCCTGATGTCCCTGACCCTCGGAAAATCCTCAGCATTTTTCAAAAGATGTCAACCTGTCAACTAATGTTCGTGTATTAAATGTAAAACATTACGAAGGTACGTGTGGTCAGCGCGCCCATACTACATGAATAAATAACAATATTATGATAATCTAATTCATGTGCCCATAGCTCGTAAATCAGAAACCGCCACCGATTTCACCGAGCCAAGATCTCAGACGTCACACTTTAATGTAAGTAATGCTGGGCAGCAGTTAAAAGCAGCCAAGCTTGCCAAAATCTATTTTGTGATAACAACGCGATGTTAATAAAATATCAAAGCAACACAACAGCTAAGTTCCGCAGTATTAGTCCAGTAAATCACATTCCGCAGCAGTCCTTGAAACTAAGACGCAATGTACAGCTTTAATTACCACTAATCATCCTCTTAGCGGCATCGCGCGAAATTAATACGTTGCTTTATTCCGGCTGCTTCAAGTCACAGACTCGCTGCGTGGTAAATATTATCTAAAACTCTCTCAAAATTGTACAAACGTGGTGAAGCAACATTTGTCCCAAGGAGCCGTGAGTATGACACAAAGCTAAGAATATAGAATATCTACATAATCATACTTACTTATTTTTGATTATTATTACTAGATCCATGGTAACCAGATATGCTCTATTTGAATACTAAATAGGAACGGCCTATTGAAGAAATAAATCATTTCAAGATACCCTCCAAATCGCCAGATACCTGTAGCTTGTACCACACAGTAAATATATAGGATTAGTGAGGTGTATTAACGCACGTATGGTAGATACGTTGAAACGGGTTACACTGTGAGCTGATGATTACTCTGGTAATGTAACCCTAAGCTGCTGCCTGCTCGGTGCTCGCTCTTAAATGTATTTGTAGGAAGCTTGGGAGTGGTTACGGGGCTTAAGGCCATTGCATGTAGTACTTTCTTCATCTACGAGTTATTGTTGCGGTTGAATCTGATTTAGATATGATACATACGAGAACACTTTAAGATTTTTATTTAAAGAGGAAGTTTGTTATAATTATGAATAGTACCAAACAGCCTTCGATTCGCAGGTAAACCTATTCCTTGTATACCTACTGTATGAGTGATAGAATTTCCATTAATAGGTACTTTTATCGGTTATATTCGTTTCAATTTTATTATTCATTCGGCATTCAACATGGTGTAAAGTTAGATTTTTATATTTGGAACAAGTCGATACAATGTTTTAAAGATATTTTAATATTAGATACATAAAATTATTGATATTTCAAATAGTTACTTTGACATTTCTTTATTTTAATATTAGATACATAAAATTATTGATATTTCAAATAGTTACTTTGACATTTCTTTATTTTTCATGAATCCGTAGACTCGCCAGAGAAAGGCGTTTGAGCTTCAAACCGGAGCCCATAAAATTGACCGGAAAGCCCTCAAATGTGAACAAACAAGCCCATAAGGTAACTGGATGGATAGTCAGCGGAGGGTCATAAATACAGTTCCCGTACGCTAGCAGTGGATAAGCGGGGATCTATGGGGTTTGCAGTTGCGTGAGCTATGCTCTAGTGTTCTCGCAGATTTATTGTGCACCTGTGGAAACTGGGAACGGACCCGCCAGAATTTAAGATGCGCTAAGATGCTTTAACACACGTACTACTATTTCAAGTAGTACGGATAATTTTACTCGTGCCGGAGAAATATTAAAGAAGAAATATCATACAAGACCGTGTTCCACTTGTCTATACGAGTAGAATGACTTTCTCTTGTATATAAGCTACTTTCAAATATCGCAATTGTAAATCAGTTTATTACAATGTCATGTACCTATTTCAATTTAAGTCTTAGTACGAAATCATTACGTACCTATTTAAAAATATTTACAAACCATAAATATTACTTCAAAACATAAACGTGAGGAAAGTTTTGCATCGTCCAATAGAGAACTTACATATCGCATAAACAGGTTTTAATAAAACCAACATCACCAGAGGAAAAAAGTGTCTTCGCAAAAAACTTGAAGTTTTCGTAAATCGGGAAAACAGTATATAGGTTAATGCTTTTTAGATTCACGGCCCAGTTGTCAAGTAATAAACTTCCAGACAACAACGCCAGTTCTTCAGAAGCTCAACGTAAGCCAAATGCTGTCGCGAAAAAATTGTGTAGAGAACTGACAAATGTAGTCTTTACGAGTATTTTCTTTAAACTCTTTCAAGAACTGAGAACTGGGAACAAAATGCAAAGATATAATGGATATACTTTGTTCGAGATGGAATGATTTTCCACATTTCTGTCCGAAACATGTCTGAAATACAGTTCTCAAATGAACAAAACTTTGGCAAATTAAATTAATATTGCCAGAGAAAAATATTCAACAGGAAAATTCATTTTTCTCAAAGTACTAGCAGGGTACTGTAGGTAGCACCTATCCACAATATACATAAATATAAGAGGTTTCGGTGTGTTAATAAATTGACAACGATTTACGATTTACTGTCTCAGTCTAACACATGTATTATTGTTCAAAGTGTGACAAAATATCATAGCATTATTATTTTTACAGCCATTTTAATATGGACCAACATATTAAATTAAGTTTTGATTTTTCTTCTGTCCATAACAATTAGGTACTAATCAAATTCTATAATACAATCACGGTTTGTTGAACACATATTGCAATGTGTGTTAATCAGAATGCTAAGTCTAAGGGATCGATAAGTTTGTAAGCTCCGAAGGATAGCCAAGGTTAAGAATTAAGAGACAACGATTGATGCAACATAAGAAAATAATATAGAAGAAGCTCTTATTCAATTTGGTAACAAGCCAAAATGTAGTAGATATACCAAATAAAAGGAAGCGAGTCTAATAACTCTAGGACTCGCAGTCAAATTGTTCTCAAATACATAACTAAGCATTTAATACATGAACTCCACTTAGTGTTTTTCCCGTCTAGAAATTGTACCATTGTTTCAATTCTGGTTAAGTTCGGCGTATTTTATTGGAGGATAAAACGTCAGCACGAGAGTGTTGATTTAGCTTTTATATAGCTACACTATCTGTATTATGTATGTCGCCGAAAGATTATTGTTTTAAGGTTTTATTTCTTAAAGAAAAATAATGGAATTTCAGCACGAGAGTTAATTTTTTAATGCAGTTGGAAAAATAATATTTCAAGATCGGAATTCTATTTTATTTGAGAATTTCAAACAAAAACTAAAATAATCTAAATTTTACTAACAAAAAATTACCGACTTCAAAATTACTCAAAAAATACTTGACAAATTGAAATTTATGTGGGCCCACATGACAAGCACCTGCTTTCGATTAAAAAAAATCATCAAAATCGGTTCACCCAGTCCAAAGTTCTGAGGTAACAAACATAAAAAAAAATACAGTCGAATTGAGAACCTCCCCCTTTTTTTGAAGTCGCTTAAAAAGAACGGTAATGAGAATCTCATGATGAAACTAGTAAACTATCAACGAATAGAAAATAACTCGACAGTGGCGACCTCGTTTAAACGGCGCTTAACACATGAACTTTGCTTTTAACGTTTTTTGCGGCCTCGAAATTATTCCAAAGTGAGTTTCAGTTGAGTTTACCGTATTTTGTTGTAGTTTATCCGGGAAGTTGTGAAAAATAAAAAATCCAGACCACATGAAAAATACTTTTTGCTTTAGTTTGTATTAGTGCCACGCGTTGTCTAAACTTTGGCGTACTTCACATTCAAAGTTTATTTAAATCTATGAAAAAATCTTTTGACCTTACGTTCTCATGATGTGGTCATTGTGCGTTAGCTGTACATTTAACCTGGCGATATTAAACGAGTTGCCTAATACACATTTAATGGCAAGCATGATTGATTTAGATTCAACACGCCATTAGGTATATTGCTATTATATGGCAAAATCCAATAAAAGAACTAAGCATTCAATAGTATCGCCCAAAAAAGATGTAGGGAACTACTGCCTTAACAAGCCCCGACACTACAACCGTAACACGAAGAAAAAAATTCAATTTTTTTTCTCTCTCTGAGTACTCGTATTGTAATAAAATGTGTTCAGTCCACGATAAGTTAAATTAAAATCTTGTATAAAAAATTCGTGTATGATTTTATAAGGTGGTATCTACCTAGGCTGGTGAAGAATTTTACCTTCACGCACGAGTACCATTGAGATTCAAATGGGGTATCGGATGCTGGACTCAGCGATATCCAATGCGAGGGACTCGATGTTGAGCGGAGCTCATTATAAAATAAAATAATATTAAGGCAATCCACCATCACACGCCAACATTATTATAACATATTCATCGGTAATACTCCTTTCTACACACGTGCTTATTCTACGGACGTGATTATTTTATTGCCGAAACAAAACAGCTACTTCTACATTAGCAATACGTGCCAAGATTCTCTTACACTTAAACTTCTGACTTTCCAACGAAAATCGAGAGCGCGGGTACGCGGGAATCAAACACTTAATTCCAAAGACAAGTTAAACTTAGAAAGAACCCGTCTGCAAACTTCCCACTTGGGGCGGTAACAAGAAAACTATTAGCAATTATCAGATGTCGGCGTTTCAATCAATTTACAAGTTGAAAACAACGCGCTTCAGCAAACACGATACCCAGCGACGAAACGTTCACACGACCTTTAGTGTCCGAAAAATAGGGTTCTTATATGCATAACTCAGCCGTACGAGGGGATTGGTAGGCCGCCGTGGTTAGGGCTGTGACAGCCTTGCAATTTTCACCCTTGTCTTGTTTGTTATCAGTGGCTTGTGGAGCGATTTTTGTGTGCAGACAGTACTGGGGCCAATAGTGCTAGGTGCTAGGTATTATTAGTGTAGCACCGGCGAGTGCTTCGTTAGTGTTACATCGTCGTTTCGGCTGTATTGTGGTTTGTTTTTGTTTTACGCTCATACATTGCCATGCTGTCACAGATGTCACTAATGTTTTCTTTTCATGAAGCAATCTATCATCAAACTTTTTGATATTCTTCGATTGCTCACTATGCACTATGGTATCTCGGCTAATATTTTTTGTAATAAACATATTATTTGTGACAGTCAAAAAATTTTTTTTATGGAAATGGAGCTGACGATCCACCTGATGGTAAGTTAAGTGGCGCCCATGGACATCAGCAACACCAAAGGCGTTGCCGGCCAAGAAAGAGAGAAGAAAAAGAATGAAAGACGAAACGAGTGAAGAAGGCTTTAAAAAAATATAAAATTCTACCAGACACGAGAATCCATTGAAATCTTAAGATTTGATGTACTGAGACTTGAATAAAATTTAATTTTCAATTTAATTTCCGTTTCTCGCGATATTCATATAAGTAACTAATTAAATATGACAGAAATAGAACCACAAAAGGCACTTCCTCGTTTTATGTTTACCTTTTCTTATGTATCAAGTTTTAAATTAAAATCGACAAGGTAGCATAATTTCTAGTGTCCGGGAGTGTATTCAGAAGACACATTTTTTGATTTTATCTTCTTTTTTTTCATAAAACGTGCCTGAGAATACCGAGTCCAAGAATTCACAACGCTTTTCCTTTTTCTGTCGTAATTTCTAATTTTATCAACGATAGACGCAATTTGTGAGGCCGTAGAACGTTATTAAGCTCCTGGGTACAAAACTGCGGGCCGCTCGACTGCCGGGCGAGCGGGCCGGGCGGGGCCGCTTCCGCATATTTAATGGCCTCTTGTAATGGACTTTACTTGTTGCCCGCTATGCGCTAATACTTGAAAACCTAAAAACCGTTCCAACGAGAAATGATTTGCAGTCAGAGCGGGTTTAGTTGTTCTTTTTTGTTCATATTGCAGTCTTTTCACTTGCATTTACGTTTTTAAGTAAAAATGATTTGTTCAAGAAATCTTCAATTAACCTAAATATACGTCAAAATTGTTCTAGGTTCTATAAACAAAACTTGATAATAAAATTCTATTAATTTTGATCCAATACAATAATCCTTTGACTATTTTAGGTAATAAAAATATATTAAATATTACAGTAATAATTTACGGAATCTGTTATCGAAGTATTTACTAGTTAGCTCATTGAATCGCTCAGTAATTCGTGTAATCCAGCACTTCACCCCAAACACTTGCGTCATACCACCACTCAGTTGTCAGATCGGCCCTGATTGGGCTGTCATGAGGAAAATCGAACCGATTACCCTTGACGGATGAGCGATGGAATTTTGGGGCGCAGGAGGGGTGTGAAAGGTTAGTACATCGAATTCGCTTTGCCGATTAGGCGTCGGAGACAAATCGAATTCTTAACCCTTTTATACCTGCGGCTACATGCCGTCTTTGCATTTGATGGATTTCCGCTACCAATAATGAGTAATACTTTGTTACTTCCACTGAACTAATTACTGGCGCGGCTGCGAATAGAGGGTGCTTCATGAACATTTGAAATGTCATTCCACACAGTCTTGCTCATTCAGAACAGATTATAGTGTAGGTAGTGAGAAGTTACTAATTAGGCACTGACTGACTCGCTCAAGGAAAAAAAAATGTTGCATAAAACCGGGTTCTCCATAATATTCTCAAACGCGCGTGAAGTCTGCTAATTCGCGCTAAACCAGCGTGGTAGTGTTTTCGTATAGTTTATATTATTATTTAAATATAAATGGTATTCACCAATTACTATTATTATGATTATAATTACAAGTAAGGTTTTAAAACGACTCTCATTGAGATTGATGACAATAATTTATTATCAGTAATAATAAGGCATCTCCACAACATCTACCTGTAGGCTATAGCAAAAAGGCTTTACCAGCGGCTTTCCTCGCGTACATTGAGTAGTTAAGATGACATTTTTTGGATCCAATATGATTTTTAAACTTTTCTGATCAAAAATTAATTAATCTATATTGTTATCTGGACAATATTATTTGACAATATTGTTTGCAACATTTCATGCCACCGGTTTAGTGGATAGGCAGTGAAGGCGTTACGTTCAACTTAGGATGAAAATTTTTATGTAGCGGACTCGCAAATAAGCCGTGTTGCACAAGAACCTCTCACTCTATCGATATTCTTACTTCGGTTCACGTTCCGACACCAAATTGAAAATATCGGGGTGATATTTCTTGATGGGTTAGTATGAAATGTGTATTAGAATTCAATCCCCAGCCGGATATGAGCGGTGAGCAGTTGCGCTATGTCGACTTGTCAAGTGATGACTTTCAGGAAATTGTACCGGCATGTTCATTTTAACCGATTTCTCAAAAATGTGAAGTCAATTCCTTTGCGTTTACGAGTGTCCCATGTAGTGAAGCTTATGTATTCATGACTGTATAATTTTCGTCTGAATTTAAACCGCAGGGCGGGTCTCTACTTCTCTAGTGAATATTATTACACAAGGAGATAAAGAAAGAAAAAAGAAAGAAACATTTATTCCATCATAAGGATAGCAACAACGTTAAATAGTAAGATTGTAATAAAGTTTATTTGTTTGAGTTCGGAGTTGCAGCTACCAAAATGACGGAAAAGGGTCGCACGCGGAAAATGGCGAAGTAGTAGGTATTTACACACTACGTCCTCTGATATTTCAGTGCGCCCGTCTGATGACTGTGTTATGTACCTCATTTAAAACATTCATTTAACATTTGGTAGCCGTACAACCATAATATCTACATCTGTATGTAACATTTACTTAAGCGAGCTATTCAAGTTTTGATTACATTGAACTACCTCGTTTAATTTTGTGGGAAATACGAAAGTCAAAGCCTTTACTGACTCGATATTTGAAAATGGTTTCCTACCTCTTACATCGAGTTTATCACGTCACGGGGGCGTGTGCGAAAAAACTAACCAAATCCGATTTAGCAGACGCCTGCAACAGAAATTTATAGTACACAGTATGAAACAATGTAGCGTGGACCGTCAAATATTGATTTTTCTAAGACACACGTGTTTAAATTTATCTCTTTTGCATACGTGACGCGCAGCAATTAGACTAAACTAGAAATATGTGAGTGTCATTCTCATCTGGTCTTCCATAAAGGATAAATAGAGACAAGTGATAAAATCCTTTACTTATTCAAACATGAGAATAATGTAGATTTTTAGATATTTCTTTCATAAAGGCAGTGGAATCATTGAATTTAATTATTTTTCGAAGTTTGCATGCCTTGTATCTATATAACTTCTTTCTTATTTTTATAATCCTGCCTTGATTTGTCCAACAGTGTATGGCAAGATTTGTCTGTTTCATAAGACGGGTAAGTAAGTGGCCAACCCTGAACTTCGAATTTATACTGACATTTCAATTATGCCTATAAAATGTAATATTATCCATAAAACATAATATATTCAAACTATTTACAATATAAGCAAACACCTGGTTAAACATAGTTATATGTAAGCAAATTGAAACATATTTTTAATCATATTTTTTTCAGAAACTTGCATGGTACTTCAAAATTATCTTTGAAGTTTCCACAAAAAATTAAAATGACTGAAGATCTGATTGAGAATGAGTCCAATATTTAAGATACGGTCTTCCCAAGTCCCAACACTGTGGGTATGAATATTTAACTGTGATTTATTCACGGATTAATTTTAGTACGATGACCATAAAACTATGTTAATCAGCTCGCGTGCGGGAAATGCCGTTAATACCATCAAACCCCGCTACTTTGAGCTCTAATCCCTTAATCATACGGCTTCAGTGTATGTATTTGAGCTCGATTACCGCAAACCATAACAGCATTTAACCGTATATGGTAAGCGATATTGAGCCCTATTTTAAAGTGCTTAAGAGTTTTTATGGACTCCTTCAGAGTGGGAATTCATCACGCGATCCCCACTAAGCATAACAATTGAAACTTTGAACAAACATTGGCACCCGATTGTCTGCGCGACATACATATTAATTTGGGGTTCATTTCAATATCAACAAGTCGAAAACCTGAATAGGTTCGCTTGTACACTCACACGACTAAAGCGCAATTTTTAGCAGGTATATTATAATTCATAAGAATGTAGCATATTATTATTTAGGTACAAAGAACAAAATCGATGACAAAGCTACAACTTAAATCATACCGATTGGTATAAACGAATAAAATAGTGCTATAGTGACAATAAATATACTCACAGGCGTTCATAAAAATGAAAGTGTCGAACAGATTGCTGCAACTGCTTTTATACCTAGAGCTTAGACGACTTTAGTACCTAATAACAGACATAAATAATAATAGTAATTATTATTATTATTATTAAAGGAAAATATCGCGGCCAGGTTAACTTAAGTAGTTAGTAATATTCGCTAGATTTACAACCACGGAACTCTAGATTGCGCGTGACCTGACACGCACTAGGCAGGTTTTATTTTAGTAGTAGCTGCAATAATTATTTACTGTCACCTGTCAATAACATTCTTCTGTTGGGACGTGAAATAAAGTTTACGTATTGAGAAACAAAATCGTTTCAGCTCGTAGTTTAAGGCACGCCATGTGCCAGGCGTTAGGTAGGCGCGTGCCTCGTGCAAGCAACTCCGATAATTTTATGCATGAAACTCGCGTCGGGAGATGTATTTATATTTAGTTTAAAGAAGGAGTTGCGTCGCCTAGGGAAACTTCCTCCTTTCTGTCGCGCCTTGTTCAACAACTTGAATAACGTATTGCCGTTACAAAGTTTCATTGTGATGTGATCTTACGTAATTTATGTAATAAAACCGGCATGCTGGCTTATCCAGTTTTTTTTCTTTTTCTATGTTACTGTTTAATTACAGTTCCACGTAATGTGAAAATGTCTAGGGTGGTAGAGCGTACTAACTTAATAAGAACCTATTTACTCTTGTCTTAGCTTTCACATTATAATCGGACGAAACTACCTGCGGTTCAAATAGTACGGAGAGAGAGGATTGCTCCATAGAAAAGGGGGAATGTGTAGACAGAAGATGAAACGTATTGTGTGATTAATCAGATAACACAGTTTGTTGACAAGATCCTCACTTGTGTCTGTCAACAATGGGCAGAACAAGAGTTTCGATAAAGTTTTGAAGTGAAAACTTCTTTAGTACGGGGGTGACTTGAAATTTCATGAAACGAAACTGTCCAGTAAAAAGAGACAAACACATAAATTCTAAAGTGAGATAGGAAGCATTGTAGAGGGGTAGGGTAGGGGAGTGAGGGGTAGGGGAGCGGAGCGGGACAGAGCAGAGCGGGGCGGGGCGGGCGGGGCGGAGCGAGGCTGAGCGGAGCGGAGTGGAGTGAAGTAGATTTGTGAAACCTACATTTATCATCTTCCCGAAATTTTACATTCGTCTCATTATCTTGAAAACAAAAATTTTGAAGGTTTTACTTCTACCACGTTAAATTTATTTAACATTTTAATTTTTTAGCTATGATATGTAAGAAACTCCTGAAATGATTCGGAGCAGGCAATACTGCAAAAACTGACTGTCTGTCCACTTCGCTTCCCAGGACAATGTGGAGCCAAGATGGATGCCAAGATTCTTCACTGTTAACGAGACGGCGATGACAGCAAGAACAAGGTCTCAATATATTTTACATCATCGTGAGCTTCTAATGATGATATCAAGTTCTTGAGATCACCCGATAGGAACCCTGGTTGCAGTGGAGATAACAGGTTGTTGCATAAAAAGATGATGGAAGATAAATGTTGGTGAGCAAAATGGATACTTGAAAAATAATTTCTCATAGAAAAAAAAATTGTTAAACAATTACCTATGTATAATGTTGTCCATGCCATCCGCAAATCCTAGTGCAGAATTGGTACCAACTAGGATACAAAATGTGATTTGGCATCCGACATACGATTTCTGACTCTTTGTGCAACTCGATGAGATGTTTATCGGTTTCTAGGTGAAGTAGTGTCTTCCCATGTTCCGGGCCACACGATCAAATACGTTACATGCAAATGGCGACTCGAGATTTGCACACATTAGCAGAAGGTTCTGTCCTCTCCGAGGTGCTCGTGGCACGTCGGTAGTCGACAGTCAGCTGACACTCATTTGAATTTAGGTTACAATACAAGGTTGTGTCGACTGTGGGGAGGCATTGTATGAACAAAAACTGTAACACTGTATTATGTGTGACCGACTGAAGTCACATCATCATCTTAAAAAATAAAATAAGATTTTTCTTTTCCGTATAAAGACGTATTTACGTATTTGAAGCTGGTTAGTAGTAAATATTATCATATGTTAATTCTTTACACAACTTAGTTTGGCAATGTTCGGCTATAAGCTAAAACGAATGGAAACTAGACGGCATTAAATTGGCCATCTGGTCCTCGCGTAATGCAGGCGCAATCAAAACAAACGGTTATGTCTATAATGGAACGGGGGCTCTTAGTAGCTGCCAATTTTTGTATCTCAGCTAAATGAAACGGGAAATTGTTTCTTACATAAGGAAATTTCCATGATTACGATTCCTACTCTCTATGACACACATAATGTAATTGATTAACGGCCGGTCTCAATAATGTACTAACAGATGGAAGGCTGTGAAAAGGGCTATCATTAGTATGTTATCTGTCATATTTGTCAATTTTTGCCTCTGAAAAATTGACAAATATGACAGATGACAGCCCTATCCACAGTCTTCCATCTGTTAGTACATTATTGAGACCGGCCGTTAATCACTTCATTAGTACCTATAACTGAAGGCTGCAGCAACTGTAGTTGTTAGCAGTTGCTCTGCATGGAGAACGAAAGTCTCACGTTCGACTCCTGGAGCAGACATTTACGTGACAGAAAAATGATGAGAAATTAATTTTCTCGGAATGATAAGTTTTTTTATTTCGTTCAATTTGTTCTAAGTACGTACTTAATTGTATTCGTGCTACTTGAATCAAAATCCCCTATACTGTGAGTATGTGAACGTTTTTCTTTTTATTTGTGACATTATCAATACCACGCTATCATTGCTACCTCCGTCAATATCTAGATGATAAGTCTGATTCATACATTAAACTATCATACCATACCAATATCACAGCAATTTCAGCTTTAGATCGAAATTTCGCGTAAACTAACAAACGTATCGATTTCATCTGAATATCTACAGTGATTGCGAAATACCGTTATCGGATCTGTGATTCGAGAGGAGTGGAATGATGTGAAAGCCTCGTATGAGCATACACTTGACGTTCCTGCACACCGTATGGGCGCACGGTGCGAATAGTGGATCGATCTAAAATTGCTTAGTATTTATATTTGTACTCTAATACGAGTACTTAGGTATATGTGCAGCAGCATGTACATTTTTGCTTAGCTTTAAGTTAATTTAAAACTCACTTTGTTTTTGAAAAGTTGAAAAAAATCAACAAATTTGACTTTTACGTATGTGTTGGTAACTTAACAAATAAAATTAGCGTTTGAAACTATAGTATTAGTAGGTATTGTATTAGTTGTTCCACTGTATTAGTCACTTCTGGGTGTGTATCAGACTGAGCGAATTAAGGCATCGTTAACCACTTTGAGTCGTTTCAATACGTTACCATCGATTGTAAGTAAAAACTAAAATATACAGTTCACGTACTCGTTGGTGCTTCAATCATATTATTTTACCAGCTAAGCAACAAGTAACTACTAAAATACATTACGATGTTAAATAGCCTATAGCCTTCCTCAGTAAATGGACTATCAAATACAAAAAGAATTTTTCAATTCGATACAGTAGTTTCTGAGATGAGCGTGTTCAACCAAACAAACTCTTCAGCTTTATTATATTAGTATAGAGTTATCGTATCCATATCGTTACTAAGATAGTTGCAAAGTTAGTGAAAACAATTTGGCATCACCTTATCAGCTCGGCCGCACCGCCTCGTCCGCGTCGTGGAAGTCGCCGGTGAATTCCAATTCTCCGCTGCGAATGTTTTCACAGTTGTTTGCAAGAACCAGGATATCATCTGACTTAACGAAGTTTGAACAAATGGTGCTAATACGATTTGCGGAAAAATCATCGAAAACATTTCATCGAATTACATTTCATCGAACACATTTCATCGAAATCACAATTAATCGAATGATCATTTCATCGAAAACACAATTAATCGAATTAACATTTCATCGAAAACAATTAATCGAATGTCATTTCATTGAATGTCATTTCATCCAATGACAGTTCATCGAATGACAATAATATATCGAATCACAATTGGCCGAATCGAATGATATAATTTTCATATGATCATTAGTGTAAAAAGAATAAAAAAAATTGTATGCAATTCACACGTGGTAGAAGTGAAACCTTCAAAAATTTTGTTTTCAAGATAATGAGACGAATGTAAAATCAACTCAACTCAACTCGTCTCCACTCAATTCTAGTCTCCACTCATCTCTAGTCTCCACTCATTTCTAGTCTCCACTCATCTCTAGTCTCCACTCATCTCTAGTCTCCACTCATCTCTAGTCTCCACTCATCTCTAGTCTCCACTCATCTCTAGTCTCCACTCATCTCTAGTCTCCACAGGACAGTTTCGTTTCATAAAATCTCAAGTCACCCCCGTACTAAAGAAGTTTTCACTTCAAAATATAAATCAAACATATATTATTTGAAAAACCGCGTCCCGCTATTTCCATAAGCCGAAGGTAAATTTAATAGTGCACGTGTGATCGGATCGACGAACAACTTAAAGCGCCGGGAGCCACTAGGGGGAGGGGGGGCTTGCTGGGAACGCTGGGTACTGGGTAGCAGTGTTGCCAATGCAAATTTTTAGGCGGCCGTGTACATTAGATAAAAAAGCCGTGTTTATATGCAAAAAGATCAACTGTGGGCCGTGTCCACAGCTGCCAATTTGCGAAAAGCCGTAGAATTGGCTAATGAAATAATAGGGCGTAGGGCAGCCGTAGGCCGTAGATTTTGTGATTTTTTTGGGCCTGAAGCCGCCTGAAAGCCGTAGAACACGGTAATTGCCGTAGCATTGGCAACACTGCTGGGTAGCCACATGAAGTTTACGTAGTCGATTTCAGAAGGCACCCCTCACTACACTATGCTTGAGTACTGTCGGGAGTGAACTCAGTGGTAGAGCCCAGTCACCTCAAGTAGGAGAGATGTTCGTCATAGCATCTTCCATTGCTCAACAGGATGTACCTACAACGAGCAAGGGAACTTGGCTTGGATTTAAGATGAAAGGAACCCCTAACAGCTGACTGAGAGATAGTTTGAAAGATACTAATATTACCCTATCCTGTGGTTGGTGCTATACCTAAAACATACAAGTGAAAGCGTCTTCGATGTACTCGAATGTACCTATGCATTATCCACATCGTAACCATTGACATAAATTATATAGACAGGCTGTTCAGTACTTACATTTTGTTCACCTGTGTTGACCCCAACTGGGGCCAACTCAGTTTAGTCGGCTGCGAGCAAGTGCTGTCGCCTGTCACTTTCGAAAAACTCCGACTGTTCAAGAACACTTATTATTCTGTATTGTGCACAGTTAAAACTTTCTCATTATTTACGTTTGAACTTTATTTCACTTTATTTAATCATAATCGGTAAGTAACTATATTTTTATTTACAGTCTTAAAAATTATTTAGTGTCAAATATTTATTACCGACATCTTGAACCAAACTTGACAGAACGAACACAGAGTACTTAATCACTACGGAACAGGGTTGCCAGACGTCGCGGAGTGAGAGAACAAAAGGACAAAGATGCGGAAATTGTGGTAGAAACTAGAAAGTGATTTCAATGCGTGACTTTTATATGAAATTGACTTACTTTATTTGTTTTAGATATTATATGTACCTATTGAATTAACGAAAATGCCAACTTGTACATTGCGGTATTGCAAAAATTATGAGCAAAAAACGAAAACATTACCTGAAAGAATAACTTTCCACAGCTAAGTTTTAACGCTTTATATTACTTCACTTGTATGTTTGTTTGTTTGTAACTTCTCTTTGGACTTGGTTTTGGCTCACTTGAAACGCTCAGATTTCTTTCAAACTTCGTGGACTTATTGAGGACCAATGACAATTTAATATTTAAAGAAAAAAAAAAGAAAGAAAGAAAGAAAGAAATTACCTACATTTCATTTAAAAAAATCAAACTAAAAAATTAATAAATAAACTCCAAAAATTGTTGTTTATCGTATATATAATGTTGTATGTCTGTGTATATATAGTTTTGTGTATAACTATAAGTAATTGGGTAAATAAATATGAGAGATGTGTGCAATAAGGTGAAGTACTTAATGTGATTATATATGACAATCAGTCGGGATTTAAAGAATTGATAATAAACTACGTGTTGCTCTGAAAAACAAAGTTTTATTTAAGCTTATCATACATTATGAGTTACACTAAATATAACCTAAATCACACAAACCTACCTGGAAAACAAAGAAACGACAATTAAAGTATTTAAATTGCCAATTCCTCTTTTTGATGTTTCTACAAAAATACACTATAATATTTCAATGAGGCTACAGTGTAATTTATTATGATACATTTCTTTTATTTTAAGTGCACAACACACATAAAAATATTTTAACACAATCGAATGATATATCCTGGGACTATAGATAACACAAGTTTTATATACTTAAATGGAAAGATCCCACGCATATTGTAATAAAATGTAAATTCTGGAATAAGAAACGATTTTTTGATTTTTTTTGATGAATGGATGAACACTACAGAAATGGTCATTCCGTTATGACGTAATTAATCCTCAGGTACCTCTACAATGTAATCCAGACAGAGTAATATATCCATGGTATATGTCCAGTTATAGTAATGTATCCATGATCTCTTTCGGAGTAGGGTGTTGGCAACACTGGGCGCATAGTGACTCTGTGATTGAGTTCTCTGTGGCACGAAAGCGTGACACGAAATTCCTTAGAAAGAGCGCGTCCATATAATTTATGTCAATGATCGTAACATAAATATGTTGACTCGGGCCTTTTCATTCTGACGCGCGAACGATTCAGGCGGGATTACCGTGAGTAGAGTAAACTAGCGTAAACTTACAAAAACAACTTCTTTAATAAAATTACCTACCACTAAATATTTTTATGAAGGTTTTCACGTTACTTATAGTAATTAGCCGCAAACTAATGTTCATACAAAGTACCTACTGTGTAAGTTTGTTTTAGTAACAAACAGTTATAGTATTTATTACTTTTAATTGAAGAAAAAATTCTTTTAACACAGGTTGAAGGAAAAATATAAGGCAACATAACGTTACTTTAGGGTTTCATGAGTATAAAAACTTACTTTACTTAAAGTACCTAATATGAGCTATCTACCTACTGATATTTTTGAAGACAGTGCCGTACAATTATATAACCTATCTGTAGATATTGGTTCACTGATGAACCCTATTATTTCTACTTAATAAAGTGAAGTGATATTTGTCTGGAAGCAGTTATCTGCGGACCACGTCCAGTCCACACACGTCTCCGAGCTCGTGTGAACTGTTGACTCAACCCCTGTCATAAGAGAACACGAGGTTAATGGGGCCGCCAGCCGCCTGACCTCTGTAACGCGATCGTAGATTGTACTTACCGATCCCTGAACCTTCGACGCCCCTTTACGTTACACGCTTCTGCCAGAACCAAAGGAAATCTTACGAGAAATATTATAACTTATACTAATACACTAGTAACTCAGGTAATTTGAGTTGATATTCTAATGATTTATTCATTGCGATATTCAGAATTTTATCTAAAAAAAGCGGCCAAGTGCGAGTCGGACTCGCCCATGAAGGGTTCCGTAGCAGCAAGTAACATAATATAAAAGTTCTTGAAGTTCGTTGTAACTTTGATCGAGGTAAATTGCTGTTTACGATTTATGACGTATTAAAAAAAAACTACTTACTAGATCTCGTTCAAACCAATTTTCGTTGGAAGTTTGCATGGTAATGTACATCATATATTTTTTTTAGTTTTATTTTTCTCTTATTTTAGAAGTTACAGGGGGGGGACACACATTTTACCACTTTGGAAGTGTCTCTCGCGCAAACTATTCAGTTTAGAAAAAAATGATATAAGAAACCTCAATATCATTTTTGAAGACCTATTCATAGATACCCCACACCACACGTATGGGTTTGATGAAAAAAAAATGTTTGAGTTTCAGTTCTTAGTATGGGGAACCCCCAAAATTTATTGTTTTTTTTCTATTTTTGTGTGAAAATCTTAATGCGGTTCACAGAATACATCTACTTACCAAGTTTCAACAGTATAGTTCCTATAGTTTCGGAAAAAAGTGGCTGTGACATACGGACGGACAGACAGACAGACAGACAGACATGACGAATCTATAAGGGTTCCGTTTTTTGCCATTTGGCTACGGAACCCTAAAAAGCTGTACAAGACATTATGAAAATTAATTAAAACAACAAAAAACCCGACTGCTTATAAAACTAAAATGAAAAAAACAAGCCAAGTAGTTTAGAATGTTGTTAAAAGTAATACTGAACAACTACACCATAGAAGGATTAACAGTCGGGACCCATTCTTCAACCAATCAAATCTTGTTTTATTTTTATTTTTCCCAATTAAATGGGTCCCGAGTCCCGACTGTTAATACTTATATGGTGTAGTTCATGAGTTGTTCAGTATTACTTTTAACAACATTCCAAACTAATGGGCTTTTTTTCTTTTTCGGTTTATGCGCAGTCCGATTATTGTTTTTTTTTTTGTTATATTATGTTGTGTTGTGATTGACTGAGGGTCACCAACTTATGATCAGGAGGTTGCGATTAAATTAAAGTCCAAAATGTTGAGTCGTTTTTACTGAATTAACTTGCCAATTACATTACACGGTACCGGTACAATTTAGATTAAATACGAGTTAGCCAAACGGGTGTTAGGGAACGACTGGAGAGACGTGCGGCTTGCGCGGGTGCATACGTTTACGATTTCATCTTGTCAGCAAATAGGTCACGTCCCAACAATCATCCCCTTCTTGAAAAAAAATTTTTATCTCTACATAATACAAAGTTATAAAATTTAAATGTTACAAATTGAAGCACAAAGGCACACAGGAATGTGCTGAACTGCAAAATAGTCGGTTACATGATACTAGTACGGATGGTACAGTCACCTGCAGAGCAAACAAGTATCTCATGTTACATTTTCTTTATACAATACAAAGTTGATACTGCAAAATTATATTAATACTGAATGACTTTACAAATGAATATTAAATTTTAGTTCGAAGAATTAGGTACACAATATAATTTAGTAATATAAAATTGTTATGAAATGTAAGTACACAAAATATATTAAAGTTTAAATTTTAGTTGGCAAGTGAGTTTGAAAATCACTTCCGTAATATTCCTATAACGTTAACTAGTTCATTAGCTTCTTCGCCGACGGAAGCACTTTCTATATTAAAAAATCATGTTAATGAATGTAATATTTTATTTGAATTTAAACATATAACCACTAGAGACTTAATTAGCGCATTTCAGTCTCTGAAGGTAAAGAATACCGGTGACTTATGGGGCATTTCGGTAAAAATAATACAGCATATTATAGATATTATAGCACCATATTTGGTCATAGTTTTTAATAAATGCATAGATCTAGGTATCTTTCCAGATCTTATGAAATGCAGCAAAATTATACCACTTTTTAAAACAGGCGAAAAAACCGATATTAATAACTATAGACCAGTTTCTATTTTACCAACTCTTAGTAAGATTTTTGAAAAAATAATATTGAATCAAATGCTGTCCCATTTCAACAATAATAATTTATTACATCCTGATCAATACGGTTTCACTAAAGGCCGTAGTACAACCGATGCAGGGGCTAGGCTTTTAAAGCATATATTTGAAGCATGGGAATCATCACAAAATGCCATAGGTGTATTTTGTGACTTATCTAAGGCATTTGATTGTGTTCAGCACGAAACATTGCTGTTTAAACTTGGCCACTATGGTATAAAAAACAAGGCCCTTAGCTTGATCGCGTCGTATTTGAGTGATAGGATACAAAAAGTTAGTATAAAAGATATTAAGTCATCGGGGTCACCGGCTGTGTTGGGTGTACCGCAGGGCTCGATCTTGGGTCCGTTTCTTTTTCTGGTATACATTAACGATTTACCACATTATGTAAAGAACCAAGCGGATATTGTACTATTTGCTGACGATACATCATTAATATTTAAATGTGAAAGGAATAAAGTAAATTTTGACGACGTAAATAGTGCTCTTTCGCATGTGTCGCGTTGGTTCACTATCAATAATTTGCTTTTAAATGCAAAAAAAACTAAATGTATAGAGTTTGTACTACCTAATGTTAAAAAAGTTAACAAATCTCTCAGACTGAATAATGAAATATTGCACATGGAGGAATCCACGGTCTTTTTAGGGGTGACCTTAGATAGTAAACTTCAGTGGGGCCCACATATAACAAATCTCGCGACTAAACTCGGTAGGGCTGCTTACGCTGTTAGGAAAATAAGGCAGTTTACTGACGTCGAAACTGCTAGGATGGTTTATTTTGCATATTTTCACAGTATTATGTCATATGCCATCTTGCTGTGGGGCAAAGCAGCCAGTATAGAACAAATTTTCATACTACAAAAAAGAGCTATTAGGGCTATTTATAAACTTAGATCTCGTGAAACTTTGCGTGACAAGTTCAAAGAAATAGGTATACTTACAGTAGCCTCACAATATATCTATAGTAACGTGGTTTTTATACGGAATAATATAAGCGCGTATAAACAAAATTTTGATATCACTAATCGCCAAACAAGAAAAATGCACCAGTTAGTAACGCCATCTTACCGTCTTTCTAAAGTGAAGCGATCTTTTATGGGCCGTGGTGTACAGTTCTATAATAAAATCCCAAAGTTAATACGTGATTTGCCAGTGGAATTATTTAAGAAACATGTAAAATCTCAACTTTTAGGGAAAGGCTACTATACTGTAGATGAGTACATAAATGACAAAGACGCATGGAAATGACCAGATCTGCAACCAGTTCCGTACAGGCTAGTGATACTTCTTTGTAAGAAATATACCAATGTATTTTATTTTTAAAAGATGTGCTGAGGAGTTTCTTTCGGCTTTTCTTCTCCTCCATGACAAAGCACCTTTCCGAAAAGCTGGTAAATTAAAAAAATGACGTGCATAAGTGTATCAATGATACCTACATGAATAAATGATTTTGAATTTGAATTTGAATTTGAATTTGAACACTGGTTAGTAATCAGTACCTAATCAGTAATCACCATTTTATAATAAATTCACACGAATTCTAACACTGATTTTCGTAACACATTTGAACTTGCGATGTGGCTGGCTGCATGGTAGCTTTGACTGCCGGTCCTGCAGGCCACAGTGATGCTAATTCCTTTCTTATCCATTTCTTGGTACGAACACAACAACGTTTTCCACATAGACACACGAACAAAAATGTGAGTGCTACGGCCACGATGATAACCACGGTCCCAAAAACTTCAATTTTTTTCTCTATGTCTCCTACTTGCTTTGCGTTATTAGCGCCTTGCTGCGCAATAATAACTTCTTCATTTTTCGAATTATAACTGCCCATTGTAATTATTGGCATAAAATAAAATTGACTGAAACTGATAACTGATAACTGACTTCGCTACTGAACTAATGAAATGAAACGAATATAATATAAAACAGTGATTTCACATTATTTATACATTACAATTTCACAATGTGTTATTATAAAATATTATAAACTAAGTACTTTCTGAAAATCGCACGGGTGGCTTTACTGTTCGGCCACTGCGCGTAGTTCGTGTTACAAGCGAGGGCGATTTTGTTTTACATTCCGTGTTACATGATAAGTTAATGTTATTACTATGAGAAGAATTATTATTTATAAAAGTATTATTTTCATCCATTAACAAATATGCAGGCTTTAGCCTGTCGACTGACACACAAATATCCCTATTTGGTAATCTAATATTAAAAATTTTATCATTTCTGCTTAAAACTGGGTATGGGCCATCATATGTAGGACTGAGCGATTTTTTTAAAATACTATTTCTTAAAAAGACGTGAGAACATGTCGTAAGATCTTTACTAACGAATACTTTACGAGAATCGCTAATCGCTCGTGACTTTGGTCGCACGCTGTTCATAACTTTACGCAATTGTTCTAGAAAAACATGTTGATCACTAATCTGCTGATTCTGTACGTGAAAAAATTCACCTGGTAATCTAAGGGTTTGTCCATATAGTAACTCAGCTGCACTTAACCCTGTATCGGTTCTACAAACGGCTCGTAAACCTAACATGACCGTAGGTAACTCATCAACCCAATCTGAACCACTTATTAAACGTGATGTTAATGCATTTTTTAACGAACGATGCCACCTTTCTATCATGCCGTTGCTCTGAGGGTGGTAAGGGGTAGTTCTGATCCTTTGTACACCCATAAGTTTCATTAATTCGTTAAAAAGGTCACTTTCAAACTGTCTACCCTGGTCTGTTGTAATTTTACTGGGACATCCAAATCTACAGATCCACTGCTCATATATTACTTTAGAGATCGTGTCAGCTGATATGTCGGAAACTGGTATCGCTTCCGGCCAACGCGTGAATCGATCTATAATTGTAATACAATAACGATATCCTTGCCGTGACGTAGGCAAAGGACCTACAATATCTGTATGAATGTGCTCAAATCTAGAACTAGGAGGAAAATTAGATAAATCTGAAAGTGTATGGCGATTGACTTTACTCTTTTGACACGATATACATGCTTTACTCCACTTATTAATGTCCTTGTTCATTCCTGGCCAAAAAAATCTTTGAGTTAACATTTTACGAGTAGTACGGATACCGGGATGACTGATATCATGAATACTATGAAATGCTTTTTTACGAAAATTTAATGGTAGAACAGGTCTGGCGTTATTCGTTGAAACTTCGCAAAATACACGCTTATCGCTACAAGGCATAACAACATATTTAAATATTAATTTACTGTTTCGTTCTGATGTTACTTGACTTTCGTCCTTCTGTGCTTGTATTAATTCATCGTAATCTATTGCTGTAGGACAGGTAATAGAATCTACACGCGACAATGCATCTGCGACTAAATTTTCCGAGCCACTGACATGCTGTATATCGCTAGTGAATTCGCTAATGTACAACAATTGTCTAGCTCTACGCGGTGTTTCTTTATCGGTACTCAACTTAGAAAAGGCATAAATTAGCGGTTTATGATCGGTAAATACCGTTAATGGTCTACCTTCGATCATACTGCGAAAGTGTACCATGGCCATATATATAGCGGTTAACTCCTTATCGTAAGTACAATATTTTCTTTGAGAAACTGATAATGCCTTAGAAAAATAGCCTAACGGTAACCATTTACCATCTATCTTTTGCTGCAAAACAGCACCTACACATGAGTCTGATGCGTCTGTCATAAGTGCTAAAGGGGCGTCCATAGTAGGATGCGATAATGTAATAGAATTTTGAAGACTGAATTTACACTGCTCAAAAGCTTTGATGCTCGTGTCTGACCACTGAATTTTAGTTTTATCCTTCTTTTTGGAATTATGCAAAAATTTATTAAGTTCTGCCTGATATGTAGTAGCGTGAGGAAGATGAGACCTATAAAAATTAAACATACCCAAAAAACGACGTAGCTGTTCTACTGTATCGGGTCTTGGGTAGTCTGTGATAGCTTGAACCTTTTCTGGTAATGGACTGATACCGTCTTTAGAGACTTTATAACCTAAAAATTCTACAGTAGACTGACCAAATACGCATTTACTTAAGTTAATAGTTACACCTAGTTGATCTAACCTCTCAAAAATTTTAATTAAATGTTTTTTATGAATTTCTTCGGATTCCGACGCTATAAGAATATCATCTATGTAACAAAAGAGTGAGGACTCGATATGCCCGTCTACATTTTCTATACGCTCTATACCTCTTAATACTTGATGATCCATGAACCTTTGGAAGGTTTGCGCTGCATTCCTTAGACCAAAAGTCATGCGAGGAAACTCAAAAAGGCCAAATGGAGTAGCTATAGCAGTTTTCTCAATATCAGCCGGTGCAACAGATATATTATGATAAGCCCTATTTAAATCTAAGCGCGAATACCAACACTTATTTGCCAACATGTACGTAAAATTATGTAGTCTAGGAATAGGATAACGATCCGGTTTAGTTATAGCATTGAGTGCTCTATAATCACCGCACGGACGTATGTGTCCGTCCTTCTTAGGTACCACATGGAGTGGGCTGGACCACTCTCCCTGACCAGGCCTACAAATACCTAATTCTTGCATCAATTCGAACTCTTGTTTTACCTTAACGTATCGATCCGGCGGTAGTGGCCTAGGACGCGCACATACCGGTGGACCACACGTTATTATGTGATGAAAAACTGAATGAGAAGACGTTTCTTTGAATGCTGTTGGCTTAGTGATGCCTGAAAATTTTTCTAAAATATCTCGATACGGATTATTATTTTGTATACTAGTAACTGAAGACTCGTCATACCGTATGATGGACCCATCCGCGCGTAAATTTGTTACAGTATCTATAAGTCTCTTATTGTGTAAATCTACAATTAATTTGAAATGCTCAATAAAATCTGCGCCTAATATCGCTTGCTTTACGTCGCACACAATAAATGTCCATTTAAAAGATCTACGCAGACCTAAATTTAAATCTAAACATTTAAGACCATATGTTTTAATTTCTGAATTATTCGCGGCAAATAATTTATAGTTACTTTCTGAGCGGTCACACTGAAATTGACTTACCGGTAACACTGAAACGTTGGCACCTGTATCCACAAGAAATCGAACCCGAGACTTTCGGTCCGTCACACACAAACGATGGTTTCTAGTAGTGTCTGCACAATCCCCCACCATACAAGATTGGGCAACGTCTAGTTTTCCGAACTCTCCGGTACTCCTGGACGTTTCCAGTTGCATGGTTCTTCACAGGTCTTCGCTCGTACTCCGTAGCGGTAATGAAATCTGCAGAGCCAATTCGGATTGTCTGATGATCTGCGTGGGCGTCGCGGTCGCGACTGTGATCTGGACCTTCGTCGATTCCATGCACCTCCACGATTACAGCTCCGTCCTCGAATCTCGTTGACCTCGTTACGTAATTCTTTCAGCTCCAAGGTCATCTGCATCATCTGCGTCAACAGGTCGGGAACCAGAGGAGTTGTAGTAACAGCAGCAACATCACCACCATGCCAGTTCTCCATGACCTTGTCTGCTATCAAGGCTAGGTTGTCCAATTTTGTGTCTTCCTGGGCTACTGACAGGACTGCTTTCACGGCTCCTGGTAGTCTGGAGATCCAAAGACGTCTCAAGGCATCAGTAGACACGTTGGTGTTGCGGGCTAATTCTGACATTTTTCTGAGAAGCTGCGATGGTCGCTGTGAGCCCAAATCCATCTCGCTCACCAACTTATGGAACTGACGTTCAGCGCTCTCTTCATATGCCGTTAACAGTCTGGTCTTGATGGCGTTATATTTATTGTCTTCAGGCGGCGATAATATTAGGTCGCCTACCTGCTGCAGGGCGTCGCGATTCAGCTTGGCAATGACCATGTTGTACTTCGCCGTATCTCCTTGCTTCTGAGGATCCATAACTGATTCGAACTGAGCAAACCAGAGTCTTGGCATTTCAACCCAGAATTCCGGAATTCTTGCTGATACACTGATTGTCGCAAGGTCACTTGTGTCTGAAGACTGATTTGAAGAAGCTTGCGTTTTGTTCACTGGAGTAGTCATCGTCGGGGTCACCAATGTTATATTATGTTGTGTTGTGATTGACTGAGGGTCACCAACTTATGATCAGGAGGTTGCGATTAAATTAAAGTCCAAAATGTTGAGTCGTTTTTACTGAATTAACTTGCCAATTACATTACACGGTACCGGTACAATTTAGATTAAATACGAGTTAGCCAAACGGGTGTTAGGGAACGACTGGAGAGACGTGCGGCTTGCGCGGGTGCATACGTTTACGATTTCATCTTGTCAGCAAATAGGTCACGTCCCAACATTTTTAATTAATATTTCTTATTTCACACTTTTTAGTTAGGAGTCATTGACTTATTAGGACTTATTAGGATTTTACGACGGTAAAATTCGCAATGTTGTCATTTCATTATGGGTGTTAATAAGACTTATCTTATTGCTCTCTACTGTTCGACACTGAACTCGGCTATCAACCCTGTACCTCCACTGTCCATGTAATATCAAGCTTATCAAAGTATCTCAATTCCTTTCACTTTCGCTGTAATTTCAAAAATGTTGAAATTTAATTTTATTTGCGGTTGAAGTAACTTTTTGTAAAAATTTAAATAAATAAAATCGTAATAAAACTAGTTCGTTATATTCCAATTGGATTTTTTTACTTGTGCAAACAAAATAAAACAAATATATGGTCGTGCTTCACTAGCTTTGTAGTCTTGTCTTCTAAGTGCTTCGACTAAACCGAGCGGTAAAGCTGCGGTTTCCTAGAAAAACGATATCATAAAGCGGCTATAAAATAAGAGGATCTTGGCTGCATCTAAAACAGTCAAACCTATAAACATTTTTAGAAATAGACCTAGAATGTAATGCAATATTTCTAGAAATAGACCTTGATTTATGTGTAATGAATAGTTTAGGAAATATTACTTTAAATGGAAAATATTGTTGAATGTTTTAGAAAACTGTAGCACAGAATACTTAATAGTACCTATTGGTAACTGTAGTATGTGTCCGACGTTGCATAGTGTCGTAGTGTATTTGCGGTTTATGAGTAACTTCCCTTTACCAACAACAGCAGTGGTCGGTGCAGACAGACTGAAACCAAAAACAGGAAAAATGGAAAATAAAATACAGTAAAATCTGAGGATTAAGTAACAAAGCGAAGTTATTGATATATGTAGAAGTTTTCCCATAAAAGTTTATTCCTGTCACATCGAGAGAGTAATACAATTATGCAGTGATAAGTCGGGGATATTTTGCGTCGGGATAATGGACAATCCGTGTAGCAGTTAGCGCCGCGGCGCCGCGTAGCTGTTGTTGGGATCGACAATTTTTATCACACAAATTGTTGTGTACTTATTATCGAATCGTCTGTATGTTTGTTTGTGTTTCTCTATACCAATTTATTACGAAACCATTATAAACATCACCATCGATCAGTTTGTCCTGACACGTTAAGCCGCTACGTGTTTGTTCACAAAACACGCGCTAACTGAGGAAAGGCAACAACTACGAGTAGATTAGGATGAAACTTGACGGATCAACATCTAGAATACTCACTTCTGGGATTACGTGCAAAGGAATCCGTTCTGAATGAAATGTTTTTTTTTGTGCCCATATAAAACGTTCAACAAGACTTTTAAGATACCTATTATGTATATGTGAGTAAAAAACTTATACACAAACCAAACGTTTTTAATTACAGATTATTACCGGGTCAACGTAGCAGAACTATAAGTTTAACCTTTGTAAACATTTATTACCGATTTTATTTTGTAAAAAGTTTTAAAAGTTGTTGATAGTGGCGATAATACTTCGTGCTTCACCAAAGATCCAGAAAGACAAGTATATATTGTAAATTCCCCACCAGTGTGTACAAAGTTTATTAGATAGAGATTTATTGCGTTTGCAAATCTCCGTAATCGGTCATATCTGTCGATTATCAATCCGTGCAATGTCACGCGAGCACGCGACATCACATGATGGATGAGTCAATTATCTTAATGCTTCCCTACTTGATCACAATGCCTCCGACAACCTTTAAGCACATTAGGATAAGAATGAAAATGCTCTATTCCATTTTCTCGTCACCGCCTACAATTTAATGTGGTGTTGAGTTGACAGTCGTATTTCGTTTTGCTGCTCAATAAATATTAAATTTAATGTACGATGAGTATATGCGGCCTACGATATGATAGTCACACGTGAGAATTACATAGAATCAGGTAAATAAATTTATATCGAATGAGTTAACGAACTTACCTCTCATGATTCACTATTGCCAACCACACAAAATGTCTGTATTTCACAAACAAGAACATAAAGTACGGATCGTGAATGTTATCATAAAGCAGCACTATCAACCCTCTAACCCTGTGGCTGCCACAAATGTATTCAAAAAGATTTAAACGTTGGATCATCAAGCATTAAATTTGGTGGCGGAGGCGGCGCGGCGCGGGCGGCGTACGATAAAAAAGAATAAGTTGAAATGAGAAAAGTTCTATTCGTTTATGAAAATGTTAAAGATCACGTTATCTCAGCATACTTGTGAGTTATGGCTCATTTGGAGCGGCTTCGGAGCAATCCAGAACTCGTTTACAAGTGTTTACGTAGTTTTAATAGCAATTTTGTTTATTCTATTTTAAAAAACATTTTCGACATGTAAATTTCCTTATATTTTGCTTTTAATGTTTGGTTTATCGATTGAAATGTCACACAACGTAAAATGTAGTACCCAACCTTACATAAACCGTATAAAAAACGCAATATAACTAAAAGATCACATCATAAATAATTATTCATGTGGGTATCTTGTAACCCAAAATTCAAAATAATCCTGTTATACTCGCGAACGTTACATAACATCAAACTCAAAGATGACATCAATTTGTAAAACAAACCGGGTGATTGCGAATTAGCGAGGTGTTGATGTGTTCATGTGAGGAAGAAGGGTTCCTAACGAGGGGTTGAGTCGACTTACAAACAACTTCAGGAAAAACTCCAAATACATTTTTATTGGTCGCGGCAAGCAAGTAAGCCTTTTCAGTCCTTTTTAGATGTTTTCGTAAAGGAGTGCGGAAGTCGGATTTTGCCCTTGCGTGCATGTGAGTTTGTTGATGGAAAAAATGTTGTCATTAAATAAACTGCTTGGGGATGTATGGTAGCAGCGAAGGATAAAATGTTTTGTTTGACTTACAAATAAATAAATGAGAGTTAACCTAAATCATAATTTAATGGTGAAAGGTTGATTAAGCACTGATATCTATTGATAATATTTTAACTGTAGTTGCCTAAACTCACTACGCTAACTCGCTATTTCAAGGATAAAATTAAATTTTACAAAAGGAATTGTATTAACCAGGTATTCTTTTTAGGAGCTAGCAACCCGATCTTCCTCATAAAAGCTCATATCAGAAAATCATATGAAACCCAACATTCTCTATCCTTTAGCAAAATTTAAAAAGTGCATTGAAATATTACAAACAGATTTCGCCATAATCTAAAACTTAAATATCCCTGTACGTATTTAAACCTCTTCAAAACCGTTCAATTTAGTAACAAAACGTGCTCATATGAAACACTGTCTGGTGCTAAACCGAAAGTACAGATCCAATTGAAATATTCAGAATTGCTTTTATGAATTTCCACGACAATCCTTAAAACCCGTCATGTGCCTCATAAACATTGCAAGGTGAGTGCGCGCGAACTCGTATCAGCTGATGGAGTCACGTACGACCAGAAAGAAGCACGTGGTTCACAGCACTTTTACTCGAAAGTACCAGAGAATACACACTTACAGAACGGTTTGACATGTTATTGTTTCAAAAATGAATCAGGCACAAGTTAAAAGATACGCGACAATCGCTCTTCTTCTAAGGAAAGTTAGAAGGTAATTCTCGGATGGACTACTTAACATCAATTGGTCTGACTGCTATCAATAGACTTTTAAAATAAATATTATTACACAATAATAATTAAGTACTTTTCACGTTTTCAAGTAACTAATAAAATACAATCGATTTACACTTACTGAACATAAAGTGTTATCGGTTAGTTATGTAAGTTATCTAATGCAGAAGAAATTAAAACGTAAAAAACGTAATAGATAAAAATAACATGACACCCTGAAGATTATGCTCAAAAATGTGTGAAATTTGCCAACGCGTGCCGATCCCTTTATACCGATCCTACCGATATATCCGGTGAACCTTCTGCTACTGTGTGTTAGCATTCTGAATGCACTTACACCCTCAAATTGTGTACTTTATTACCGTATAATAAGGTTCAATTTAATGAGTACTTACTTGTTCGTATGACACAATTCAATGATAAATCGTCATAGTCGCTGCTCATTGTAGTATGAATAAAATATTTTTAAATAATGTGCGGTAACATGAAGCCACTCACTGAAGCCATTAAAAAAAAAGATCATCGCTTGTAACGAGCATTTATTTTGTAGCAAACAGATTTTAACAAAAACTAAATGTACTAATTAAACTTCAAACAGAGTTGTGGTGTATGTTTTATACCCCCAGGTGATATCATCGACAAAACCTAAGTTGTGATGAGAAGATTGGTGACACAAAGAACCTGTGTTAGTGACATCCACGCATTTATGTAACAAGTTTTATTTAAAAAACATACACTTACATTTACATTTACTTGCAAAAAATATATACTTACGTTAGTTTCGTAAGGATATATTTTTTATAATATTACCAGCATTTTAAGGGTCGCAGCGTAATCAACTCGCGGTACATATTGGGCGGTCGGTTTATACAAAGGCAGGAGGTATTTTTATGCAAATTTCAGCCGTTAGCAAGCGCCATAATTCTGATGCCTTTAACAGACTTTAACTTTATAAGCGTTTTAGAAACGTGTTCTATCTTAAATCTAATTACTCCGTCCTTTTTTTCACATAGCGTTTTATCCAGTTCAAGTTTTCGTGTTTTCAATTATAGCTGGATCCTCACCTAAATGTACAAAAGAGGAAGGTACATATCCCGCTCATTACTGATTTTCCGACACTAAAACTGAATTACGTGATGTTTCACGTACGGTTCTTTCAAGAAGGGAGGTCCATTGACAGAAACTAACAACCTTCAACAAAACCAGGGACTTGGCGTTACACAGTCCCGGTAGGCCAGCAGGAAGGGCTGCGGCCAGGGAGGCAGACTCGCGGGAGGAGGGTGCTCTCTCCACCCTTTTAAATGTAAAAGTAATAAAAAGTAATGTTAAAGGTATCGGTTTACAGGCATGTTTGCGAGAGCCGGGACTATAAAAAGATATCGAACATCGGAAAGTGCGCTGGAATCAATAAAAGGATTAAGTTTCTCGGCTCGTTTTGTTGCTGGTCGCACCGCGAGCTACCAGGCGATAATGAATCATTACGAGTAATGAGGTCCATTAGTGGGTATATGTTGTTCTGGGGTTAGAAGACTCGGAAGCGGTGCTCTTTGATAAAGAAGTGTAATTAGTTATTATTGAATTCGTTACTGGATAAAATATTAAAACTGATTTTATTTAAGTTAGTTTACGATCCGTTTTTAGCGCCTTTGTGTTGTATTTCTATTACCTAGCATTAATGAGTAATTCCCTGTTAATTAGGTTTTAGATATCATTAAAACCGTAACGGACCTTAATACATTTACTTAACCTGAAATTACTACTAATCTGGTATTAGTAAATTATATAAATATTTTTTCATTCGAAAGATGCTGATCGGTGGTATTACTATACCTTGGTATTTTTGTCTACACATAATACTCGTATCTGTTATGCGATCTCTCAAAAATAATAATGATCTAATAAAAAACTTCAAAAAAGCTATTTCTAATGATTCATCGAGAAAGAGTGACAAAATAACATAATAATAAAAGCCTGAACGTCGAACCAGGAGGAGGATTGGTGTGTCCTCGTTTTCACCTCGCTACTCGTTAATAGCCCGCAGTGGGCGTGACAAACAAGTGTTTCAAACCCGGACATTTTTTATTTGGATTCCATCAAAGGGTTGTTCTGCAGATTTCTTTTCAACTGATCCCGTTTCTGAGATGGTTTTGGATGCTCGGCTTAAGAGATCTATTGAGGAAGTTCCATTGATGAGAGTTGGACGGTGTTTTAGAACACGATGTTATTTTATCCTTTTGATAAACGAGCTTCAAAGCGAATCCGTGAATGACTGAGTGCAGCCAAACGTATAACGCTACGCTGGGATTTGTATAATATACTTACACGATTACAAATTCAAATAATCATTTTTATTTTGGACCTACGTCATTAAAGCAAACCTCTGTTCTGTCGTAAAACGCCCAATGTCGATAGACTTATTTGTAGGTAAAATCAAGCAGAGATAGTAAAGAAACATAATAAATCAAAGGAAACCATATAAAGTTGATGCAAATATAAAAAGCTTGTAGCAATCGTGTATAAACCTATCAGAAGATAATGAGGTCACCACGATCGTAAACTTATTTCTACAGAGAAAAACCGACAAGAAAGTAATATAACAGGATGCATTCTTTTTCGTTACTTTGCTTAATGCTCTTTCAATAACAGTTGTTACAATTCTGTCTGAAGTCATAATAAATTATTTAACCATTTGTCAAAGCCAAATCTCTATTTGTATGCTGATAGCTCGATGAGCCTCGCGTGACCGACAACCTACCGGGACTCAATAAATCATGTCTGCGCATCAACATAATGTATTCATACTTTATAGTCGATTGGTATCTTTTTAGACCTTGTAGTTCAATGTTTTGTTCGACTCACGGGAGGAGAGATATTTATTTAGTAAATAACTTTTTATTTTATTCTCAGCTCTGCTTTGTTATGGTTCATTTGTTCAAATCATTTCACCAAATGTATAAAAAAAATGTATTTTGAAAATCAAAGCATTTGAGGTAGATACTGATTTCTAAGTACCTACACAACTAAATTCGTAACGTAGGAACTAGGAATACAAAAAACAAAGCACCATGAATAAACATTTCTCCTTGTTTTCATTGGCCACTAATAAAAAAATTATGGAATTCCAATACACGTCAACATTATTACGTCGAACAAACAAGTTTTTTACCATTATTTAGGGTGCTTAGCTGCGTACCCCTTTATTACTTTCATAATTTTGTAAGTAAAGGAGCCCCGCTCGTAAAATCTGTTGTTTAGCAAAGCCGAAAACACAGTTCTAACCCTTAAAAGTATACGACCTTATAGATTTACGTCGCTGCCAAGAACGGAGTTAGTATTTTTTGGTTGTAAAATTCTTCCTAATGCTTGGGAATAAAATATTTTTTTTTCGATTCCTTCCTTAAGGAAATTCAATTAGAAGCGTAAATATGAAAATAATATAAAGGTTACGGCAAAACATGGGCTGTATCCCGTTTATATTAAATACGGATATTAGGTTAAACTTTATTAAAAAAAATCATACATAATTATGAGATTTTATTGAGTTTAGTTACAGTATATAATAGGTGAAAGCAGTGATAGCCTTGTGGTTGAACGTTGGTCTCCCGAACGAAGGGGCCCGAGTTCAAATCCTGGCACGCACCTCTAATTTTCACATATTATGTGCGTATTACATGTCTAAACACGCGGTAGCGTGTAAGCCAATTTTCTAGCTAACATAATTGGCGATTTATTCAATTTGTTTTTGCAATGTATAGGAAATCATTATATTTGAATATAAGCAGCCTAGGATGACCCGAAATTAACATTTATTAAATTGGCCAAGTTTCTTGTTAAATATTTACAAATATTCGATTTTTTTTAAATATGTTTGCTCCGACGCACGATTCAAGTTTACTCCTTGCGAATGATTATAAAATATAAAGATTAGAAATGAGGGTAAATGAACGCATTTATTTATATTAATTATTTAATTCAACATGACATTATCCTCAAATCAGTAGCAACGCCATCTAGTTTGCGATCGTCAAATCAATCGCCATCCAGATTCTTTGTTACGAATAACAAACTTTAGATTTTACTCTCCATAAATTTTCATACTCGAGGCTTATTATACATGAAAATCGATTTCAAAGTAGTTAAACTCCAATAAAAAAGTACAAATTGACCTCTTTGCAGTTTATTAGTATAGATTGAACACTTGTTGCGGCGTGTTCCGCTCCAACTTGGCTGTGTTTCATCACCGCGTCCACAGTAAGCCAGATCACGCCGGATTAATCAGCGCTTCATCTCCCGAATGTTTATTACGAAATGAAAACGTCAGAATTTTTAAATTGGTGGATTTTCAATTCTACACTAAGCCGCGACTCAGCAGAAAAGATCCGTTGTACGAGTATGAGTCAGCCCATTATTTTATATGATGATTAAACAAATAAGTGTAATTGGTTAAAAGTTTATACCGTTACTTGGAGAGCTTTAGAGTTTTGTCCAATACATATGCATAATATTTAGATAATACCGCAGAGAACTGTAGTGTAGTTAGTAGTTTCTAAACTAACTAAACTTGTAACGAATAGGTATTGTTATTATAATTACAGCTAGGGATTACACAATTACAATACGATATTGGTATCATACGCGCTATCTAAATAGTTATGTATGTAATCAAATCTCTCCCTTAATGATTGTTTGGCCTTTGCCTATTAGAACCTACTCTCGTCCGGTCATTAGTGGCGATATCTTTCTCAACATACATGTAAGCTTTCCATTGATTGTTTTCTTTGAAAAACTAGGATCTTGGTTAAATATGTAGAGCAATGTATGTCCTTATTGGAGGGTCCAGATAAATTTCATTACAGCTGAATTTCGTAATCAAAACACGGGTATGAAGTCATCAGGGTTGGCAAACGCTTGGCACGTGACCTGGGCTGGTAATAATTTCATCCAGCCAGCCGCCGCCTTACGCGATGTCGTGTTACAGGAAAATATGAAAAGAACAACACAAACATCGTTAACTTTGAAATAGAGCCACTTGGAGCGATAAAGTGGCGGATAAAAGTGCGATCCGGCTCGAAGGACCATTATTGTTACAGTAAACTGAAGTAAATTAAACAGCTCTCAGTAAACTCCAACAAATGGCGTGACTATTTTCTTAGTCGTTTGAAATTATGTAAAGTTGTGAAACAGTCCCATGTTACATTCGAATACGCAGCAGGTGGTCACCATAGCATAGCACCACTTGACCACCCTCTGCTCCATTATTACTTAATTAGTGAGTGCTCGCTACTTCAAGCGCGTCAAATGTCGAAATAAAATCGCAATTTTAAATCGGCTAACTGCCTCGGCTTGCACGAAAAGAAATTATTTATTCACGTCTATGTTGATTCTACCTAATACCATTTCTTTTTATTTTATAGATTACTTGCCATATGAAGCATCCAGTATGCTTCATATTAAGAATGGTATGGCCAGAATAGCTTGATATACATAAGCACAACACTTGTGCTTGTTTTTTGTTGAAAAAGCTTCAATTATGTTTGATGATCCTTTGAAGGTGGCAACATGCCAGGGAAGTAAAAGAGGGGGGTGGTGGAAGTGCAAAATTAAAAGTTAAAAATAATATAACGCAATGTGTCATGTAACTGTGTAAGAAGGACCCGCCTGACGCGCGCTCTAACGTGGCCCTCAAATTGGCCCTAGGGTCAATGCAACTCAGTATAATCAACTCGACAAAGTTAAACTCACGTAGTTCGTAAGAGATTAATGCATGATGCTACTTTTTGCTTCTATGAGATCTTTTGTGTGGAATGTTCCGACGTCCTATTCGTTCTTTTGAAATCATTGGATCATTAACAATGTTTATAGATAGCAGAAATACTGGTTCTAGCATCTGCAGCAATCAGAGCCATTAATACTGCATTGTACTTAATACATCTCGCCAGAACAATTACACTACTGTAGACTTGAACCATCAGCAATCCTTTGTGTATATCTCCTGCTCTAGTCTAAATCGAATAGTTCAAATTGGATCTATTATTCATTCAAAGGGTCTTGCACATTGGTAACTAGTAAATTGTTTCTAGTAACTGTATACGACGAAGTGACCGCAGTCAGACACATTTAAGTAGATATACGAAAAACGTTTATTAAAGTTTCTAGTCTTAAATGTTCTTTAGGAATCTGGAAGTATTTGTGGAATTATTATACCCCATCCACGTCCTTTAGACTTACATATTACCTGTTGTTTATTTTATTTGTTTAGTTTAAACTTTTGAACCTTACAACAATGTAATACAAAGGCGGACTTAATGCTAAAAGCATTTATTTGTTATTGGATAGATAATGTTGTCGATGAAAAATATTATGAGAATAGAATGTACCCAAGCCGTGGTCGTGGCACTCCTTGCGCGTATTATATTGTTCTTCAACAAATGTAAAAACAACTTTAATATCAAGTTGTGCGAAACACTTCGAGAAACAACATTATGGAGGTCATAAAAGAATGTTAGTTCGTGTTTTATATTAAAAGTGTATCCCGCCGCTCCCCCCGCCCCGCCGCCCGCCCCGAAGCCCGCGCCGCGCCGGTGCACTGTCCGATTCCCTGGCGAATGTAGAAACAGTTGCTCCCATCTTGAAAATAAAATTATATTTGGTTTTGTGTCATCATTTTACAGATTTCATAAGTTATAGTAAGTTTAGGCTCTAAAATATACTTTCAAAATATGGTTTATACACCGATAAAATTATTTTACGAACCAAGTTTGGAAACTTAAAGTTACGTTCCGTATACATGTGACGCTAAATGTTCGTGAATTGCGGCAACGGTATGAGACAGAAGCAAAAACTGAATGGAGCCCTAAACTCGTAAATAAGGTTTACCACAAATCCTCAGCCAGGAGCAGCGCGACGTGCGTGTCGCACCTGCTCTTAACACCACTTCATATTTTAATTATCATACACGTGGAGGAAGCTACTTCACGCCGAGATACAAAGGAAATGTATCGAGATATGCCTAAATTAGAGAAAATATTTACTGTAATAAACACTCAAATTCCAGCATAATTTAACGACAATTCGAGCAAATATCTTACTCGTATTTTTAAGAGGACTGAACTCTTGGCTTGTGATAATATTTATTGGTGCTCGAAAATATAGATAATTATCTTTTAAGTACCACCCAGCCCCCAGGGCGACATCGCTACTTACTATCTGGTAGCTTGTTGGTTGGTTTATCTTTAACTTTTAATAATTAAAAACATTAATATATTACTATTTTTTTCTTATTGTTTTGGAGTTCCTTCACTCGAACACAATACTCATATTAATAACCAGCTCCGACTCCTTTCATTTCCTCCCAGATGTGTGGCAACTGACACGGTAACGTCGGGAGGCGGCGGAGGCAATCTTACCCGCTGCCTAATTGTATTCACTCAATTAGCATACGAAATTTCATTTACCGGCCGCCGACGCCGTTTCTGCTAACGTACTGCTGCCATCGCCGCAGTACTAATCTGAGAGCAAGGTGTAATCATGGAAGCCGTACTATTCATTTTAACGAGATTCCCGGCCCATTCACTAGTAAGAAACCATGTTATGATTATCATAAATATTTTCACCTCAGTTTGAAGTGGAACAAAAGTTCAAGAGCACCTTCAACCGCAAACACATAACTGTAATCTAATAGAAAAAAATTAAAATGTGTGCAATTCACACGTGTTAGAAGTGAAACCTTCAAAAGTTTTGTTTTCAAGTTAATGAGACGAATGTAAAATTTCGGGAAGATGATAATTGTAGGTTTTACTACTCCACTCTACTCAACTCAACTCAACTCAACTCAACTCAACTCAACTCAACTCAACTCAACTCCACTCAATACTCAACTCAACTCAAGTCAGTCTCCACTCATTTCTAGTCTCCACTGGACAGTTTCGTTTGATAAAATTTCAAGTCACCCCCGTACTAAAGAAGTTTTCACTTCAAAAGAGTCGTGAGTACCAGTAGAAAGTAGAGATTCAAACGAACAAAAAGACTACCGACTTTTTAAAAAAATCAGATATTTTGACGTCAGATTTTTCGACTGAAAATGAGGGTGTTTTTTTGATTTAAGGTCAAAATAAGGTGAAAAAAATATTTTTTTTAAATCAAAAAAATTACAGTATGTTAAGGACATACAAAGGTAAGTTTCCACCAAATTTCGTGAAAAAAAAATATTTTTTGTAAAAGATAAAAATAAAAAACCAAAAACATGGTTTTTTAATTTTTCACATAAATTTTGAGGTTATGTAAAAACGTGTAAATACAAAAGTTGTAGATCTTTTTATTATCTACAACTTTGCCATTCAACTTTTTTCAATAGGACTTGTAGTTTTTCCGGAAATCGAGATAAACCATTTTTTTCCCTTAAACCCCCCCTCTCCCCCCCTTCCCGACTTCAGATCGCCCGTAATTTATTTTTCCTATAATTTTCATTATATTCTTTTTCTTTTGCAATAGATTTCATTCTACTATAATTTTCTTCCACTTTTTACCGATTTTAGAGCTATCGGCACTGGACTAGTTGTGCTAGGCGTGATTTCAATATAAATTGAGATACTTGCATACAATGGTAAAATCTGCCATCCCGCGCTACGCGACGGGGCGCGGTGCAGTGGGTGGAGCGCCTAAGTTAAAAATATTAAAGTCATATGAGAATTAAAAAAGTATATTAATGTATTGATATTGATAATATAACACTAATTTTATTAATTCAGTGATCATTTTTAATTTATTTGTTTGTAAATACTTATTCATTTAAAAAATATAAATATTTCCGGATGCTACATTACATACTTGCACCATACTGCCATAACGCGTTTCCGTTGCATTGTCGTCGTCCATGGTAAAGCATTCCCCTTAGTCACGCCTGAAGAATTTTTACTTATAAAATATTCATAGACACTTCAATTTATTTTAATCAAACCTCACCGATATCTACATGTAATAAACTCAGACTGCACACGCATGAAGTAAAAAGTACTACATAACTACCAAATCGAAATATTGAACTCAAATCAGCTACTTCTCCTCAAAGGTTTTTGCAAATTAAAACTAGCTCAAAACTGAATTGACTACAAATACAAAACATTAATACACCACGTATATAATCTGTTCGTTCGTTGCATAATTCAACACAAAAAATTCGGTATCTAAATGAACAAACTTGTATTGGGGTGCAAGTGGCGCAACTCAGAGACCACGTCAGCGAACATATGCAAACGAAGTCCGTTCATTACGATAGACCTTTCGACCTGATTGTCCAACTCGAGAATCGAATTTTAGTGTAAAACTTTTACCAAATTACGAGTTTTACATTTCGATGTTCTAATTTGAGCACAAATGTTGCTTTTTAAGCATGAGTCAGCCGGCAAACGACTCGTCGTGTTTCGGCTGGGGGTTTGAGAGCCAGTTCTTTTTTTCTTTTTCTTCTCTCGTTCTTGGCCGGCAACGCATCAGTGATGCCTTTGTCAAAGAGTCCATGTTCAGTTGTATGAACCTGGGATGATTGGGACATTTATAATGGTTGTGATTGCGTTTTGTGAAACCACGAGCGGAAACAAGCTTTGTTGTGTACCTTCGTGCAGAACGTGTATACAGCGTTGCACATGTCATGTTATTTGTAACGGCGTCTATCATGTGTGTTCTAGATATGCCTGAATTAAACATCATATTATAAAATATCGTTTCAATCGTATTTAATGAGACAAATTAAAATATGTTGAATTTATTAGTATTCAGATATTTGCCAACTTGTATGAGTGCAAAATAGTAGTGGCTGTAGAGTAGTTTACAATCAAACGGTTAATTATCCATTTAAGTTTTGAAAATAAACGTTAATTTTTACCTTCGTGATAACATGGTGTGATAGTTTATAGGATATGATGTTAATTTGTAGCAAGCCGCGGTGGATCAAGATGTGAAACTCAAGTGAAGCAGTTCAGGTTGGTTGTTGGCTTGTTGGTTAATGCAGCAATCGTCGACTTTCAAGGGGCAAGGAACAAATATGATAATGAAAAAGTATGCAAAAATATTCAATTAATATTAAATGAACTGAGCCTTTAGAATCGGTGATCACTCTTCCTTTGCCCGCTGATAAATCTCTTATTCATACTTACTCCCCTGGGAGCGCAGCACAGCGTAACAATCAGATTCGATAATAGAGTCAATTGCTTATGCATAGAATACTTGACGGGATCGCCGCAAGTTGTATAGCCTTGAGGGTAAATCATGGTCCAATTATATTGGCGATACACAAAGAGGTTGCCGCCTCCGCCTACATTGTGTATTACCGCCTCAATCTCAAGTTTGCATAATGCATATGAGCCGTAGAAGACTACAGATTTGATTTTCGGTACATTATCTTTCCTCACTTACGGATCCGCCTTCCTTCGCTTTGAGAAATCATATAAATAATCCTGTAGTTTACTTAATCAAGTAAATCAACGTAACAATTTAAGACTTAGGTACGGTAAGTCGGTAGTGCGGTGAATATTAATACACTTATCGGACATTCACAGTAACAACATTTATACTATATCTGTCATCTTGTAGCACAAAGAGAAAAGTTACTATACTATACATTAAAAACAATGATTCATTTTAATCATATCTGTAAACAACAACTTTGCCCATTGGACAAATACCGGTGTAATGTACATACCACATTGAAGTCAAGAGACACAAAAAAGACAGAAAAAAGAAATTGTTTTCCCTGTAACAGGTCAAATTCCACCATGCCTTGAAGCCTCCTCAAGAAGAGAGACCCGTGCTCACGAGTGGGCCATTCATGGATTGACACCATGTTACGAATGGACCTTTTACATATTTCCAAAATTAGTCGCTAAGTAGATATGTATATATCGTCCAAGGCTGGGTTGGAGTGTGCTTTCGTATGTTTAGATCATCTCTGTAAACCATGTATCAAAGAACACTTCAGTACTATGAACATAGATATCTCTCTGTGGGCGTAGTTATATGTCAGGACTGCCAGGATACTAAATAAAACACACAGTTCGACAGGCACAAGGATACTCTTCGTTTATTGCCTGATAACACCCGGTTTCATGAATTCAACGTTATTTAGTTTTCTTTGGTTTCGCGATCCTCCCAATCTGTCTACCGTAATGTCAATTCTTCTTTTTCTTAATTTTTATAGATTACACGAACTTATTTGAGACTATGCCGACATATATGTATATCCCGGAAAGTAATTACGAGAATCTTTAAAAGCACCAAATTGAATTTTGACATCATAAAGGTCACGTCACGGGAACGATAAGGAAACGTCAGCGGCATGACGTCTTCCTTCAGGAAACACAATAACGTGAGACGACAGTGATGTCCTACACAGCGCCCAACCTAATAATGGGACATTATTTAGATTTCACATTCTTTTTTTTTTTTTTTTTTGTTTCGGGGGGGAAAATGCATTACGCATACCACCCGGGCGCAGGGGGTACCCGAGTGGTTATGTGGGACTCCCGTATAGGCTAATGAGACCCACGGTATACCCACTAAAAACCCCCCCATCTTCCACCTCGCCGCCTTGTGACGGGGTTACGGGAACGCTTTCGCACACATCCGCGACCCCGCCGGCGGCAGCCGCCCACAAGCGGCTCCATCGCGAAAGCCCGAAGGCCCTCCACGATGGGCGCACCAGATGGTAAGGTGCGCCTCCCTCCTCGGCCTCCACCAGTACTGTAGCAGACTCCCCCCGAGTCTACTACTAGGAGGCCATGGGTACCAGATAACTGGTACCCGGTGGAAGATAAGGTCTGTGGTTCTTCCACCGACCACACCTCGGCCGCAGAGGATAGGGCAAGCGGCGCACCGCAATACCGACATGCCTCTTCCTCTGCGGCCCCACCAGTGCCGTTTCGACGGAACGGCCCCGCCAGGTCGCAGGGGGTAGGGAGAGTGGCGCACCGTAATACCAACACGCCTCTCCCCCTGCGATCCCTCCACGGCCGCAGAAGATAGGGGAGAATCTCCTCTTCTTCTGCGGTCCCACCTCCGCGCGCGTCCGCAGTGGACTTGTTTAGCCCGCTGGGAGCGCGCCCTCCTCGGGCCAGCCGGCGCCCCAAACAGGCCGGCCCTGGTTGCCTCTTAGCTTCACCGTGGGTGACCAGTCCACGGTTACTAAGCCCCCCCGCCACGACAAGGCGGGCAACCCCCGGGGGGGAGATTTCACATTCTGAACTAACTGTGGACAACACATACATAATTACAGGAAAAAAGCAACTTGTTTCTCGAACTGAATGATTTAAAATTTTATATAATAATAATTTTTATGTACACACCTACATTATAATACAATTTAATTAATACTCAAACATTGACGACCCTGTAGCCTAGTTGGTAGTGACCCTGCGAAGCGAGGGGTCCCGGGTTCGATTCCCGGCCGGGGCAGATATTTATCTGTCACATAAATAAAATCATGGGTGTTATTGTGATGTGTTATATACGAGTATGTCCTACTGCGGGGGTATGAGTGTGTAAACCTTTATTACGTTTATTCACACACTCGGTATATCTGTTTAATACAGACGGCATGGAAACAACCAAAATAGAAATTTAATTTTATATTGGCAGTTGTTATTTCATAGTCAATTATTTATTTACGCTAAACCTTCTTTGTCGTTTGTCAATTTTTTGTTTAAATACGGAAAAAGTTAGTGTTTCACTATTAGTATTTTGTGTATGTTTTTGGGACGAAGGTATTAAGTGTTTATTATACGTTATATAAACATACTTATACCCAGTGCTAAAAATGTCAACGTTATAAAAATCTACTATGTAAATTACTACAGACAAATTATAATATTATTTGCGTTTGGTTCCAATTGTACATCTGATAAATTGTACATTTTATTTATCTGAATTTAACATGCTCTATTGAACGTGTATATTACATAATAATTAAGTGTATGATTCGCGATTAATAATAATAATAATAATAATAATAATAAGCCCCCTAAAGTCCAACCGTACGTCCGAATCGACCACCTGATTCACGTGGGGGGCGGACACGTGATATGAAATTACTGGCACGGCTAACACGGCACTGGTGACCCATTCAAAATGGAGACACGTTCAAAAAGTAAACGTTTAGGGCCGCTTCCCGGGGGCGATCGCCGGGGCACACCTGGAGCTGACGCTGGGTGTTTCAGCATGCGAACCGTCAGCGGAGAGGAGTTGAATAGGCGGGCTCCCTCCGGGTCTCCCGAAAATACTACAGCCAACCAAATCGATGATAACCGTAGCTTAAATTCATCCACATCAGCAATAGAACCCTATAGTCCATCAACAGCCTCATATATACCATCGCCGGTATCTATCACGGATGAAATGTCTCGTGGAGCACCCACCCCAGTCTTAAGTGTTGCGCAGGAGGTGAATACCTTTTTACCTGTGTCCACTAAGGCTGGAAAACCAAGAGTGCGCATGAAATGGAGCAAAGAAGTAAACATGTTTATCATGCGCACCTACTATTACATAACTAAATTAGAGACAGACATGACCATATATAGAAAGCAATTACATGAACTTTTTTCACTACAGTTCCCTGAGATCAAAGTATCTGAACAACGAATTTCAGATCAAAGGAGATCAATAATTAGAAATAAACTTTTATCACAAGAAATAATAAACCAAATAAAAGAGGAAGTAAGAGCAAAACTACAAAAAAACATAGAAAATACAGATAATAATATAGGTGCAGATGATACAACCCCATCATATCAAATACCCTCACATACTCAGCTTTACACTAATACGATTTCACAGACACTGCTGGGACCAGTCACACAAATATCACACACATCCACGCAAACTGAAAGTGAAACCTTCATATTAGAAAGTGACATAGAAATTCTGGTTGACAGCGACCCTTCAATAGATAACCATATTGATAAAATCCGTGCTAAACTTAAATCAGCCTTAATGAATTTCTCAGGAATGGATCCGACCATGAGACCAAAATTACCTAAATTAAAATATAGCAGTAAATTATCTCGATTAGTAGATATATTTAATAAACATATTTTATTGCAGTTTCTAGCACCCGATGCAAAACTTGAGGATATACATACTCTCATATACTGTACAGCTGTAGTAATAGCTGAAGAGCTTGATTACAAAATAAATGACCACACAAATCACGTCAGAACAAAACGTAATAGTAAGCCTCCATGGCAAATAAGATTAGAAAGAGACATTGAGAAATTAAGAGCTGATTGTGGTAGACTCACTCAATATATTCATAACAATAATAGATCAAAAAAAGTAGTTAAAAAGGTTGAAGAAATATTTAGGAGCAGAATGACACACACTAGACACGAAAACAATAATAAAAAACCTGAAGAATTCCTAGACACCTTAAAACAAAAACTGGCAACAAAAGTACACAGACTTAGAAGATACATTAAAGCACAGCAGCGAAAATCAGACAACATTTTATTTGCCTCAAATGAAAAACAATTTTATAGGAAGTTAGTTACAAAACAAATTGACAAAACACCAACAAAGAATCTAGACATACCTACAAAAACACAGTTAGAACTATTTTGGGGTGGTATTTGGGAAGAGGAAACTCAGCATAGCGATCAAGCGGATTGGATTAAAGAAGAAGAAAATAGGTGGAATTCTATAAAAGAAATGGAATTTGGTGAGATCACAGAAATAGATATTGCACATATTACAGCTAAACTACATAACTGGAAGTCACCTGGCATAGATAAAATACATAACTATTGGTGGAAAAAACTAACATCAGTACATAGACACATTGCTAAAAATTTAACACAGATAATTTTAGGTAAACAAAATATACCTACATTCATTGCCACAGGAATAACGTACATGATACCAAAAACTACATACTCTTCACAGCCCTCTCAATATAGACCAATCACTTGCCTACCTACCATCTATAAAATACTAACATCAGCTATTACCATAAAAATTAATAACCATATTCTACACAATGAAATATTAGCAGAGGAGCAAAAAGGTTGTAGACAGGGCCACATGGGATGCAAGGAACAGCTAATCATAGACTCTACTATACACAAACATGCGGCGGAAAAAAATAGAAATTTACATGTCACTTACATAGATTATAAGAAAGCTTTTGACAGTATTCCACATTCTTGGCTATTAAAAATTTTACAGATCTACAAAATTAATCCAACCATTGTAAATTTTATTCGAAACATTATGTCACACTGGAAAACAACTTTACAAGTGAATGCTAATGACAACACAATTACAACTCGACAGATATCTTTTAAAAGAGGAATCTATCAGGGCGATTCCTTGAGCCCCCTGTGGTTCTGTCTCGCCTTGAACCCTCTCTCAAATTTATTGCATCAATGTCAAGTAGGATACAGCTTTAAGCACACAAAAGAAAAAACACTTATATCGCACCTTATATATATGGACGATATAAAACTTTACTCTAAAACTCATAACGATATGAAAAAGTTACTTGATACAACTGTAGAGTTTAGTAATAGTATTAAAATGGAATTCGGTATTGACAAATGTAAAACACTACATATAATTAAAGGGAAAGTAAGACCAGGTGATTACACAATAGATTCAGATTACACTATAACAGCGTTGGACTCTACGGATATATATAAGTATCTGGGGTATAAACAACTTAAAGGATTAGATCACACAAAACTTAAACAAACACTAACAACTGAATACAAAAGGAGAATCAATGCCATATGCAACACACAACTATCTGGAAGGCATACTATAAAAGCCTTAAATACGTATGCCATCCCAGTATTAACCTACTCATTTGGAGTAATTAAGTGGTCCAAGACAGATATAGAACAGATAGAACGAAATACCCGCACTACACTAACAAAACACAATTACTTACACCCTAAATCTGCAATAGAAAGACTCACTATCAGAAGACACGAAGGAGGTAGGGGCCTTATAGACTTACATCACCTTTGGCAGAAACAAATATATCACCTTAAATCATTCTTTCACACAAAATCTCGTACAAGTAACATACATAAATCTATATGCCTCAATGACCACAACTTTACTTCATTGAACCTGAACGAGAACTCAAATACAGTAGACCCCAGAAATATAGATCCGCAAGAAAAGAAAGTAGAAAACTGGAAGAAGAAAACATTACATGGCAGACATCCCTATGATTTAGAGCAAGCTCACATAGATCCTGTAGCATCCAACAAATGGCTTAAAGTAGGCAACCTATTTGCAGAGACTGAAGGATTTCTCATAGCTATACAGGATCAAATAATAAACACCAAAAACTATAAGAAATTTATAATCAAAGACCCTTCGGTAACAAATGACAAATGCCGCAAATGTCACGCTCAACCAGAGACCATTCAGCATATAACTGGGGCATGCACAACACTAACACAAACTGACTATACACGCAGACATAACCAAGTAGCGAATATAATTCACCAACAACTTGCACTCAAACATAACCTCATTCAAAACACTAACACTCCTTACTATAGATATACTCCCCCAACAGTATTAGAAAATTCCTCATATAAACTATACTATGATCGTGCCATACTGACTGACAAGACAATACACTACAACAGACCTGACATAACGCTCCAAGATAAAATTAATAAAACTACTTACCTGATTGATATCGCAGTTCCCAATACACATAATATACCTAAAACCATTGCTGAAAAAATTAGTAAATATGCAGAGTTAAAAGAGGAAGTATCAAGAATTTGGAGACAAGATAAAGTATACATAGTACCCATAGTCCTTTCTGCCACTGGCGTAATCCCCAAACATCTTCATCACAGCCTTAAATTAATAGGATTAAAAGACACACTTTATGTGACTCTCCAAAAAGCTGCTATATTAAACACATGTAGAATAGTGCGAAAGTTCATGCAAATAGAAGAAAATAATTGAACACTCCTTAACACACAATAAGTACACAACACGCTGCATTTACTTGGCTACGGCCCGTAAATGTGGTAGTAGAACCAGCTCAAAAGCTGAGAAAAAAATCCTTTTCCGATAATAATAATAATAATAATAATACTTTATTAATAGACAGCACAGAAATATTTACAAAGGATATAGGTATGCAGTTTGGACTCGATAAATGTAACGTTTTACATCTAGTTTCTGGAAGGAGGAAAGAACATCAAGGTGACGGGCATGTCTTGTTGAGCGGTTATGAATTTAGACACCTACAAATGGAAGAAAAATATAAATACTTAGGAATAAATGAAGCTGGAAAAATAGATCATAATGAAATTCGACAACAAACGCAAAAAGAATACTACCGACGTGTAAAATCACTCACAACATCACATCTTAATGCAAGAAATTTATTGCGTGCAATAAATATCTATGCTGTACCAGTCCTACTATACACTTTTGGCATAATAAATTACAAAACTACTGATTTAAAAAAAATAGACGTTAAAACTAGGAAAATACTAGCAATGAATAAAGCACACCGTCAGAAAGCAGACATAGAAAGATTATACTTACCAATAAACCAAGGAGGACGAGGCTTAATAAATTTAGAAACCCTACATAAAACACAAATAATTAAATTTAAAACATACATAGAATCTGAAAAAGACCATATACTTAGTGCAATAGCTGAACATGATAGGAATAAAGATAAATATTCAATAATAAAAGAAACAAGATCAATAATAACAGAAATAGGATTAGATAACAATAAAGTATATACAGACAAAGAATTAAAAAATGCAGTAGTTAAAAACAGAGTACATAAAATTAAAGCAAAACCATTACATGGACAATTCTACAAAGCAATTTTAGAAAAAGAAAATATTGATAAATTACAATCATTTATTTGGCTTAAAAAGCAACCAGTTTCAGCAACTTTAGAGTCATCAATATTTGCAATTCAGGATCAAGCAATACTCACAAAACAACACCAAAGAGACATTTTGAAAACGACTGCAGATGGTAAATGCCGCCTCTGCTTATCAAAAGATGAAACCACACAGCACATTATATCCGGATGTGAAAAACTAGCAGGCACATACTATACGAAACGACATAACAACATCGTACAATACATCTTTTGGACCCTAGCTAAAAAGCACAAGTTTCAGGTCTCTAATCTGTGGTGGCAAGAACAGCTCACGCAACCACGGGTAATAGAGAATGAAACTGCAAAAATAATGTGGGAAATACCCGTACAAACAGATGTCACAGTAATACACAATAGACCAGATATAATATATATTAACAAAATAGAAAATAAAGTATATTTAATAGACGCGACAGTACCATCAGACTACAATATAGGACCCAAAGAAATAGAAAAACTCAGTAAATATCATCCACTTAAAATAGAAATAGCACGACTCTGGAAAATACCCACAGAAGTTATCCCAATAGTAATAGGTGCAACAGGAGTAGTAGCTAAAAGCCTTCACCGATATTGCGAAAAACTCAACTCCAATATAAACACACACATCATACAAAAACAAGCAGCCATACACACAGTAACCATTCTCTCCAAGGTGTTAGGAGATTCTGTGTTTCTCACGGGGGGAACTGAGCCACCCTTTCCCTGAGGGTCTCGGGGCGGGCGCTCAGTACACCGAGTTAATACTCGAGTAGAGGAAAACCTCATCACATTAATATAATACTTTATTTGCTCTCACAACAGGATCTTATTTTACAGACTTAAATTAGTTACAAATAAAGAACCTATTTCCAAAGATCAACTTTGTGAGAACTTGGTGCCTGAAGTAGGTATCCGAAGAACCTGAGTTACAGGTCACCAATGTCCTCCCGCGGACAGATATAAGGTAACAATTTCTTTTATTTCTATCTTATTCTTGTCTGAATGTGTGTGTGGGTGTGTCAAGTGAGTACTTGTATACGTAGGTGAGTGGTGTGTGTGTGTGTGTGAATGTGTGTGCATGTGTTTATATGTTTGTGTGAGTGTGTGTGTGTGTGTGTGTGTGTTTTACGGCTGAATGGAATATCAGGGAAAGACTTTTTTTTTTACATATAGACGAGGTATTAAAGGCTAGATCGAAGGAGGTTTTCTGTTTCGTCATAATTTAATGTTATGAGATAGTTTAAGACAGCTTGTTTGCAACTGTAAGTGGGTAAAGGATATATATTCAATGCGATGTTTAGTTTATTGTATAAGGCGTTACCTTGGTAGCAGAAGAAATGGCGAGATGAGGCTGTGTTGTATACTGATGACGGGCAAACAGTTCTCTTTCTACGTTTATCTTTAAAAAGCTGTGGGTCGTAATTCAGTTGTGCATGTTTTTTGAGAATTGTTTGTAGGATAAACGATTGTCGGACAGTTAACACTCCCCATAGGCTGTAGAGATCAGTGGTTGGATGGCGGAAAGGAAGACCAGCTCCCACCTTCAAGATACATCTTTGAGCTCGCTCAGCTTCTATCATGAAGGATTTGGCTGCTCCACCCCACGATGTGATGCAGTAGTCTATAAGCGACTTGCATAGGGCGAAGTAGACCGTTTTTATGATATTGAGGTCAGCTACCTGACGCAGGGACATGAAGATATAGGTAAGTTTACGTAATCTTGTCACTAATGACTCGATGTGTTGTTTGAAGCTTAGTCTTTGGTCAATAACGACTCCGAGGTATTTAGTATTATCCACCCTCTCAAGCTTCTGGCAAAAACATGTTGTCTTACTAGAATCGCATGTATGTACCGTGATTGTTAGTGAGGTCGGTGGGAGAAGGTTACTTTTAAGGCCGAAAGGTATGTAATTAGTTTTTGTTATGTTTAAGGTTAATAAGTTATTTTGTAACCAATTTCTGACCTGCTGAAACCCCGATTGGGCTATCTGGTAACATTCTTCCCAGCTATTTCCAGCGAAGAAGAGAGCCGTATCGTCTGCAAATGTAAGGACCTTTCCACCACAGAGTTTGAGCTGACACAAGTCATTTATATACACCAGGAATAGTGTTGGCGAGATTATGCTACCTTGTGGAAGCCCGACCTCCATGGTGATGCGCGATTTGTGATGAATTAGGGATATTTGCGAAACTGAATACAAGTAATTTCAACATAAATCATCGAAATAACGAACATTAAATCAGTTACAGGCCTCCAAAAATACAGTGGTGAATAAAAATAAACTTGACGAGTGAATTGGGAGAGGGTTCAGGTCATTTAATAGAAATAATAAAGACCACTAAAATTATATAACTATACAAGATGGAAAAAAGACGGTAGTTGGAGGAAAAGTACCCTGAATATTGATGATGGCAAATTTTACTGATAGGAAATAATAAAAAGAAATTTTATTAATGTATTTATTTATTCAATGCATCAACACAATGAACACTGTGACATTAATTATGTACAATAAATACAGGCAAGCAAATATATTATCATAATAACAATTCTTATAAAGGTGTACAACAATGCGGAGATATAAAGTCACTTTCAGACTGAAATAGATATTATTCTGGTTTCGAAAAACATAAAAAGAGGAATTTACTTTATTAACTAGTCAACAATATCTAAAGCGTTACGCCTTAAGATGTAAATAAGTTTTCTCCACGTTATAATCTGTAAGTAGCTTTGATCAAATCAGACGCCTTTTCTGCTAACATCATTGTAGGTGCATTTATATTAGCACTAGGTGTAATAGGATATACGCTGGCGTCAACAACTCGAAGTCCAGTAGTACCAAAAACGCGCATACTATTGTCGACCACGGTGCCCATTGAACAAGTACTAGTAAAGTGATATATAGATACCGTGAGACACAACGCGTAGCAACGCCAATACTCATCGCTGTCTTGGGCGAAACTTGAGCATCTGTCTCCAGTCAAATCAATTCTCTTTGCATTAACGCTTTTGAAATATGTGCTGTTTTCTATACGAAGATAATCTTTTACAGCCGCTATAATCTTAACGAGGTCCCGATCATCAGAATAAGCTCCGAGGTGCACTTGAGGTGCATCATTGATGTCTGCGCTGAGTAACGTAACATTACCGCGTGAAAACGGTCGCAAATTCAAAACGTAGCTGAAAAATATCTCCCTTTCTGCAGTAGCATCGTATGCTCTTTGAGCAATGTCATTAGCCATAAAGAGCGTAAACGAAAAAAATTGTTCAAAAGCATCGGGATTCTTGGCAGTTCCCATTATATGTTGTATATCCGGGTATGTAACATTCTTGTTTTTAGGTATATAACCGATAATGGCGTTCAATGCTGGTGTAAAAGGGTTGAATATTGAGACAGTTGAATTAGCATAAGAATCTGTTTGATAAGCTACAAAAACTCCGTTATGATCTTGTAAGTTTTTACCAACCGGAAGATCTACTTTTGTTGTTATGTTTAATTTAGTCAAATCATCTTTTGGTCCAATTCCTGATAACATAAGCAGCTGAGGAGTGTTCAAAGCTCCAGCTGACAACAGTACTTCCAACCTCGCTCTTATCGTCCTTGTGACGTTTTTGTTATTTATAGTCTGTACTCCGATGGCTCTAGTTCCATTAAACAAAATTTTAGTAACTTTTGTGTTTCTCAAGACGAACAAATTGGTGCGGTCCCTCACCGGTGACATGTGGCAGAAGCATGAACTTTGCCGCGTGCCGTTCGCCACGGTGAACATAGGGAAGTTGAATCCTAACGTTTCGTTTCCATTTACATCCAAAACAGTTTTATAACCAATCTCATCTAAAGCTTTCAAATACTTCTCCTTGGCCGGATCAGGAAATTTATTGATTCCTATCTCTCCTTTTGTCCCGTACAAGTCAGCGTATTTTGAATTTAATGTAGTTTCGTCTTGCAAATTCTCACCTTTTTTGAAGTAAGGAAGTAGATTATCGAAGTTATACTGGGTGTCATTGACGATGTCTGCCCACTGGTTGTAGTCGAAGGGATTACCGCGAGCGTACACCATGAAGTTGACGCCACTGCTGCCGCCGAGCCCGTGGCCGCGGGTCATCTCGAACCCTTTATTTTTGTAACACTGATAGGCGTATCCGTCATCTATTGAAGTGTAATTCCAGTCGAACTGCGAGCGACGAGTGAATAACGCTAAACCAGGGGTCTGGAAAAGACATAATACGATCGATAAATGTATTAAATAAAGTAAGAAAACTAAGAAATGAATGGAGAATAATTTAATGAAATAATGTCGGGTTACTCGCGCGTTCTACTATTGTAGAACACACTTTCATTTTCGATAATTTCAACGTACATTGAGGGTGTAATGCATAAATATATGTGGTGTACCCCAGCCCGAGTAGCAGAGAATTATGGAAAACAATAGTCGAGTAGCAATACCATTTAAAACATAAAACGAAACTTATTGCTAATTGACTGAGTAGCTTTTTGATCATTGCACAGTAAGGCATGTTGACGTAATTTAAGACAAATTTTAACTTCAAGATTACTAGGTAGAAAACTTCGCGAACCCTCCTAAAGCGTCGCTTTTTTGCTACTTATTAATTATGTGGCAATATCGAAAAACATTTTGAAAAAACAACATTTGGAAACATTTAATGCTTGCTCATATGGTACACAAGCGAACTAATATCCCGCCCTCGCTTCACTTTGAGGAACCTTAGATATTTACATTCAAGTAGTAGTATTTTTCAAGGATTTTATTTTATTGTCTAACTCATTTTATCGACTTTGAGGACAATTTTTGTTATGCTCTCTGAAGAAAAATTACAAAATTTTCGTTAGAATCTTAACACAAAATTTTATTCTTATCCCGCGGGAACAAATCTGTTTTCTGATAGAAAGAATATCATTGATATATTCAATTAGGCCAAGTATCATCGAAATCTTTAGTATTTCATTTGATATCTTACCCAGGCATTCAAATAGACAAAAAATCCTAAAAACCTTATTTATCGATAAAGAAGGCTAAGTGAGTACAGCTTCTGCCCCAGATTTCTGTTACAGTTAGAATTGTATCAATAACTAAGATAGATGACGACGTGACGTACCATGACTTCGAGGGTGGGATCCCCGCCAGCCTCTATGAGCAGCACGTTGACGCTGGAGTTGTCGGTGAGCCGCGTGGCCAGCACGCAGCCGGCCGACCCGCCGCCCACGATCACGAAGTCGAAGCTCTCATTGTCTGGGAATATAATATCGTATTAAACATTGGACATATTTTGTATTCAGTTTATCACGTGTAGTGTACGCAAACACCTCACCCGTACATATAGATATAGTTAGCTCATAAGCACATCTATGTACTTTTTAGTCAATAAACGTCAGTCGTAAGAATCACCCGTCTTTCTATTATCGACGCTCCTGGATCCCAACATCGCACACGGAAAGCGGGCGACCGAGGGTGTAGGGGTATTCCACCCTTTAAATATTGTACAGGGTTTACGCATATAAATCAACTTAAACCCAAACACTTGATAATTCAAAATTGCAGAGAGAAAGAGACAGAAAGGTTGCAGAACTTGCAGAGGTATGTAGGTATGTTTTGAGACAAGTTCAAACTTGTTTGTTTTTGTTATGATTATTTTGACACACACTTCCGCACGAATTGGTTTGTTTAGTTAAGTTACTGTTACTCTTTCGTTGGTTGTATACAGATTAAAAGTTTGTCAGTTATGAGTCCTAAAAAGTATAAATGATTGACCATTGCTGAAAAGAAGAATTCCTCTGAGTACTCTCTCAACCACAATAAAGCATAAGGAGAAAATCATGCTGCTCAAACTGCTGAAGGACGGAAAAGAACTACGGTGAATTTCCTCGTCTGGAAGAAAGCCTGGTCATTTGGCTAAGACAGTGTAGAGGACAAAAAGTGTCTATTAGCGGAAACTTGTTAAAGGAAAAAGCAAAACAGTTCGCGTCTACTCTAAGGATCAAAAACTTTGCGGCAAATGAAGGGTGGCATACAAATTTCAAAAAGAGCAATCAAGTTGTGTTTAAAAAAGTTTGTGGGGATCAATTTACCGGGCCAATCTCAGCAAACTGTATCATTTACACTTCCACTTCATACTTCATAGGGCATCAAAGTGAAGACTTTGATTGAAAACTATGCCTATGCCCGAGACATTTTTAATACTGATGAAACTGGCCTGTTTTTCAAATGTTTACCGGACAAGACGCTTACTTTTAAAGATGAAAAATATCATGGGGAGAAAACGTAGTAAAGAGAGGTTGGCAGTTTTACTTGCAGTAACTATGGACGGATTGGAAAAACTTATACCCTTAGTTTTAGGAAAAGCAACGAAACCACGATGTTTCAAAGGAGTGAAATCGTTTCCTACTGAATATCGTGCTAACAAAACAGCTTGGAAATACTATAAAGATGGAGTTGTTTAGAATCAGTGCAAATAGTCAATAAATTACTAACTTTTGACAATCGCCTCTTGAGGGAACAGGTACGCGTACAGCTGAAGACTGAGTTGGAGGAACCGGAGGGCGCCCTGCACGGCGATCGCGCTGCTCACTGCTGCTTCAGGACCGGCCATCTTACAAATCTAACTTCACTTCCATCCTCAACTCATTATATACCTTCTAACATATTTATTTAATTGAAATTATTTCAGCAATCAACACTTGTTCAAATGTCACGCTTCAATTTAAAATTCGTTTGAGTCAATACATACCTAGACAAAAATACATACGGAAGTCTAAGATTTTGCATATAAAAATAGAAGTGCGGAAAAGGCAATTGAGGCATCGGATATTTATTGAAGGATGTAGCTTAGTTCTTAGCCCCGTGGTTTGCGTCGATCCCAAGTGATTGAACAAGCAATAACGCGTCAGTGGTCGGCAGGTGGATGGAGGCAAAAAATTCATGTAATTAATTTTATTACCATTATTACCTACATGTATCAAAATTTTTAGAGTCGTGGGTCCAAAATGAAAGCGGACCCGGTATTTTGAAAATATTCAATTGCACATTTTTAATAGTATGCATTATAAAGCCATGAATATTAATGGGTAATATTCCCGTGCAGCCCGGTTGGCTAATTACCCCCCTTTTTGCTTAAGTCAGGTTGTCGTGAGTTCTTTTTTCTTTCTTCTCGTTTCTTTTTATTAAGTTAGTATTAGTCTACTTTGCAACAATCCGCGGTTAATATTACGTAGTTTGCAATATCATGTAGTGTAAATCGCAAAGTTTGCGACTAACCAGTAACCATCGTAGAGTCAACTTACCCTGATGATGCTCCGTCCTCAGCGAAATACTTGTTGGTGCTGGTATACAGTATGTATGTTAACTGATTCCTCTTGTTCCTGGTTTTTAAAATTCAAGTTACCAAGTAACACCTTTCTATCAGGCGTCATAAATTCATATTTATTAAAAAGTAGGTAAGTAGTGTTACATCTGGCTAGTATTATGACCTTGGCAGTATAGATTTGATAATGTTGTACACCTGAAAATATACTTGATACAAATAATTTTATCGTATAAAGTGTACTAATGTTTTATTAATTTTTTGCGTTATACACTTCCTGCAAGCAGGTGTGTAATACCTAACATCCTACCTATGTATATTATTTTTTCGAATGTCAATGTCACACCTTGACTGGCTACTGCAAGGCTATTCTGTTTTGTAACTCGACAGCGGAATCCGCGATGAGTGTCAAAATTCCTTGCCAAAATTGACACTCATCGCGGATTCCGCTGTCGAGTTACAAAACAGAATAGCGTTGCTGTTGTGGACGCTACTCCTGAAGTTTTATACAAATACATTGTCTAAAGTGATCCAACCGGGTAAACTTCAGCTCCGAGACGTGGTGCGGGCTATGAAGTATGGAGAGGGCTATGTTCGGATTTTACCTGCGTAATGAAATTTGAACTTATGAAATTCGTAGACTAACAAGTAACCAACATTTAATCGGCTAAAATGACAATGTGCTGTCCACATAGTTGAAATAACCGATAACCTTTGCGGAAGTAGTTCTCGAATGGAAAGCACGACTCGGCAAAAGGGTTAAAAACACCTCCTGGTTGGGGGTGGGGGATTCTGATGACCTGAAGGACACAGCGGATATCCACAGGAGCGGTTAGGAAAAAGTTACTCAAGCAGTGGACAGATATTTTACTACATGTACGTACTCATTTTGTTATATATCATTGGATGGAGTACCTATGTAATTTATTTAAAGAAATGACAACGCCTACACTTATAGAGTAAATACAATTTGCTAGGACCGTGTCGTCACATCGTGAAACATACGTAGAGAAAGCAATGTTCATTCGCGCGGAGCTCCACCGCGGCGTAAACTATAGAACATTAGGCGATAGGAAAAACAATTTGACACAAACAAACGGCTGAATCGTCTCGGGCGCGAGTTTCGGTGTATTCATTACGTATTCCCCCATGTAAACATGTGATATTGGTCCCAACATATGACTCTTGTAAGACGTGTTTTATTAAAGCGGTACGCAGGGCCGACACGTGCGTTTCGGGCTCACGAATTTGCATGAAGCGCTTACTGAGAATTTTATATGGCCGTAATGTTATTTACTACCCGTGTGTACCCGACGCACGTACCGCTCGAGAGGGATTATTGATGAATTTTTGTTTATTGAAATTGATTCGTCTAATGCTTACTAAATGGGGCTGCAATTTATTTGCGTTTAGGAGTTTTATATTCAACGCCTTTCCGTTTCTATAGTAAGGTTTCTGTAGTAAATTTTACATTTATTTCAAAGAAAAATAAGTAGATAAAAATGCGCGAAGTAATATATGCCCACACACAGTTTTGTGAATTACTCTTGGGAGTAGCAACAAAGATAATAAATCGATCAAGTGCAAGCTATATTCGCCCTCGAAATGTTCGGAACCATCGTGCAATAAGTATTTACGCTGAAACAAACAATCATGTATTTGTCAGTATAAACTATTATTTATTTTTATTATTTGATCTATCAGACAATGTGGTGACGTACAGACAGAGAGACAGACAGATTGAAAAAGTCCCGTTTGCACCCTTCGGATACGGAACCCAAAAAACGATAGTTCTTAGTTTTTCGATTGTTCTATTTCATTTCATTATCATTTTGATCACCGTCTTTTAATACGCACATATTCAAAATGGTGTACTGCATCGCTAGACTTGAACTCTTGACCTACTTAACAAAATAAGAAATTTTCATTGACTATTTTCCTTTTTGTTAAATCGGAGCAACAAAGTAACTTCGTTGTTATAACTTTTTGATTTTACCAATAAATCTTAGGGCAAGTCATAACAGGAAAATGGAAATTTATACTACAGCAGCCGTACGTGCGTATACTTGATGTATAGCAGAGAGGTTTATTATTAATTCATTCGCCTGAAAGGAATATGATGCTAAATTAGATGAAACAATATTTAGTCCGACCTTTGGAATACAAGTTGTGTGGTCGTCGCTTCTTTTATTTACTTCGTAAGTTTCAATTATAGGTAAAGTGAGCTGGAGAAATTTTTTGACTTTTTTTTGAAGAATAGGCGGTTACTTTATTATAAAACTGAAGTCGGTACACGAATAAAGAAACAGAAGTTACTTTAACTAATAGAGTAATTCGTATTCCATTCAAAACAAACGCACAACTTCCATTTCGTGTCATAAAAGTAAGTGCAGCGTTGAAATAATTAATCCTTATTCCCTTTTCATTTAATTGACATCATTTTATTTGAGCGTTTCAACGACGTATCATTCATGTAAATTGCACGGGAAAATTGATATCGGGAAACAGTTTCGTTATTGAAACACGGATGAATTTCAAATGGGGCGCTCGGCGCGGCCGCCCGGGCGCCCGCCACGAACTACACGCGCAATATGTCGAATGACAGCTACTGCGGTATGTAATTACTGTGCTGAATTAGCTAATATATTCCTCGTAGGCCTTTCCAATAAACTCCATTGAAATGCTGCGGCGTCGCAACCAATACTTCACTTCACAGAATGTTATGAAGCGACGATCAAATCCTTTCTCTGCAATTCATTCCACATTTGCTCTGTTTATGATAGGATGCAGGTGTAAGTTGTTGGCCGGCAACGCGTCGGTGATACCTTTGGTGTTACTGATTGATCACTTTCCAGCAAGTGGCTCCTGTACTCGTTCCACGGCTAAAACTACTCAGAATGATTACTTGGCTATGTTTTCTATATAAGTTACTCTACCGACTTATAAAAATATTCATTAAACAAAGCATCTTAGAAATAAGACTGAAATATTAAAGTCTTGGCGACAGAACATTTTCGTAATTACAGTTTACATCATAGATCTTAAAAACATTTTTATTCAAATAAGAGAAGTTATACTAATGGTAAGTAAATCTTCAGTAACATCATAATTATAAAACTACAACGGAGTGTCTGCTGGGAACATTATCATGTCAGATTGGAGTGTGTTATGGTCCAGTATATTAACCCAATTAAGCGTCAGCAGTCTCATTTCCTACACGCCGTTTCCTACAACTTTTGGGTAACAAGTTATCTTACATTTCCCCCATCTTCAAAACGTGTGACGAGCTCTCGTAAGTTCCCTAATCAAATTTGTACCAACTAAGACGTATAATACTCGTATTACAATCGTCAATTAACCTGCTTAAATGAACCAATAATTGTTTTATACGTTAACCGGTTCGTTAGGTTAGAGGTTCATCGCTTCTTGTCGTGGTATCGTAAATAATAGGGGGTGGTGCTTGGCATTATGTACATGAGTACGTGAAGTAGGAGTTGGTAGAGGAGATGGGAGCCCAGAGAAATCCTTCTTCGATTTTATTTACATGCTTATCATGTATGTTGTTAGACTGATGAGCGTGTCGTTTGTAGCCTGCGAGCCTTCTGGCAAGGAGGGTCTAAAGCGGTTTCAATGCGCAATGTTTATCACGTGAAAGTTGATAGAGGCTGGCTTAACAACAATGAACTAGCTTGCGTCGGAACAAAGAGCACGCTGGGTGGCGGCCGCGCGGCCTGGCGGGTGCTATCAGCGTTACTCCAACGCACATCAGACAAACATTGACGTTCAATTTGAATACTCTAAACAACGCCACCGCAGCGCGAGTGGCGGAGGTCGAGCGCTCTGTGCGATACTGCAACTGCACTATCTAGAAACACGTTGTTTTTCGGAGAAAGTTCTGTAGTGCATAGTAACGAAATAGATACATTAAAGAAAATAGTCATTGACTATCTTAATATATATAAATTACGTGTCACGTTGTTTGTCCGCGATGGACTCCTAAACTACTTAACCGATTTTAATCAAATTAGCACACCGTGTGCAGTTTGATCCAACTTGAAAGATAGGATAGCTTACATCTCAAAAAAAACTATTGACAGAACGAAGTCTGTCCGGGCAGCTAGTCTTAATATATATAAATTACGTGTCACGTTGTTTGTCCACGATGGACTCCTAAACTACTGAACCGATTTTAATCAAATTTGCACACCGTGTGCAGTTTGATCCAACTTGAAAGATAGGATAGCTTACATCTCAACAAAAAAAAGAACGAAGTCTGTCCGGGCAGCTAGTAGTAATATAGTTTCGTTAGTTTATCAGTAGGATAACAACTTGTAGAAATCATCTATACTTTCCATGGAAATTGTCACGTAACGAATAAGCGTTTTAATGCCCTTTCTGAGTGTTCTTTCTGACTGCTAGTTTTTATAGTAAAGCGATAATTGTGATGAATTTTTATTGTGAGTGGAATGGTGAGGAGATTCAATTGAACATTAATAATTATGTTGTCAATGTTCAACTACAGCAAGACTATTCACTTTTGTAACTTGACAGCGGAATCCGCGACGAGTTTCAAAATTGAAGTTCGAGTCCGAGATCTTGATATGTGATTCTCTAATCATCTGGCACGCACTTGCGAGGTGAAGGGAGTCTCGAACTTCAATTTAGAAACTCAACGTGTATTCCGCTGTCAAGTTACAAAACAAAAGCGAACTTGCATCGTATTGATATGTCATTATCTAATCATCTAGTACGCACTTGCGAAGTGAAGTGATCCTAGAACTCGAACGTCAGTTTTGAAACTCCGCTGTCAAGTTACAAATCTGAATAGCCTTCCAGGACACACCAGTCAACTACAGGAGCACAAACAATTACGGCGATACAGTCAAATGTCACAAATATCACGTGGTCAGGAGTTAAGTACTGCGTCCATCAGTGATAATAAAATGTGATTAAGGAATCTTATCGGATCAACTGACGGTACTACGTTCTAGCAGTATTTATGCCAAACAACTAAGTGAGCCCAAATACACGCAACATTATCCCAGAAATATGCATCGGACAAAATGTTGACATTCGGTTTGAACTCCAAACACGTACTGGTCTCCGCTTATCTCAGTAACTGGAGCCGGGACATGGCGGTACATGGAAGAATATTTAACATTTAATCGGATTCAAAACTCGGATCGTGAATCAAAACTCTTCCTCAAATTAAAACACAATAATTACTTTAAGTTTGAAGGGCGGCTTCGACCTTTGTAAGTTATCCTGAGAAGCAAATCCTATATCTATCTAAATTTAATTATCCTCCAGTTGACTGTTATCATGGTAACGACGGTTGACATCTCTCTTGGCGACTTTTCGGTTAAGTGTATTGATGGTACTCGCCAATTTTGAATGAATGAATGAATGAATGAATGAATGAATGAATGAATGAATGAATGAATGAATGAATGAATGAATGATTTATTTGCTCAAGTATGCGTACAATTAGGTCATATACAGTACATTGAAATCCAGCACACTTTGCCGGTGGAACCGGCGTACAAATGTCCAGGTAAATTAGAAAATTCTAATGTCATCCAAAATAATTTTAACCATAATAATAATAAAGTAATTGTCATAATAAATGTCATAATAATAATACAATCATAAAATTTTACTAAATCTCTTATAAAAACTTATCACTAAAATAATCTTTTAAATTATAATATTGTTTGCTTAGCAACATATTGAGCAATTCCGTTTTAAAGTTTTTAACTGTAAGTTTATGATATTTGTCCGGTAAGTGATTATATACTCGAACAGCCATACAATATGCGTTTTGTTTGAATTGTGTAAGTCGTTGTTTGGGAAGCCATAATTTATTTTTGTGTCTACATCTATCAAGACCAACCTCATTATATGTCTTAAATAACTGTTTATTTTTAGATACTAACAGACATATTTCGTATATGTACATACACGGTAGGGGTAATATATTTAGATCTTTAAAGTGTTGCCTACAGCTGTCTAGTGGACCTAAACCACAAATAGATCTGATACAACGTTTTTGAAATTTAAGACCTTTATCTATTGTTCTTGCATTACCCCAGAGTACTAAGCCATACCGTAGGACTGATGCAATGTAACCGTAGTATGCTGTCAGAGCCGCTTCCCTGGATACAGTTTGCCTTAAGCGTTTTAGTACGTATATAAATTTATCCATTTTTTTTAATATTGCATTAATGTGTACATCCCATTTAAGATATTTATCTATATGAATCCCTAAGAATATTGTCGAATCTACCTTTTCAATTTTATTATTATTGAATGTTACGTCAATGTTCGGTATTTTACTATTTACATATTGAAATTGTATTATTTTAGTTTTATCAATATTGATTTTTAAATTATTGTCAACAAGCCAGGATATAATATTATTTAATGTCAGTTTGATTTTACAATTGTAGTTTTTAACGTCAGTACATTTTATCATTAAAGTCGTGTCGTCTGCAAATAGGATACATTTTTCTTCGATACAATCAGGAAGATCGTTAATGTAAATGATGAACAATAAAGGTCCTAGAATGCTTCCTTGTGGTACACCGGCGCTATTGTTTTTATAGTCAGATTTATATATATATTTGTGCTTTTCTATTATTTTAGATATTTCCACACATTGTTTCCTATTTGTTAGGTAACTTTTTATCCAATCCCAACATAATCCTCTTATCCCGTAACTATACAATTTATTCAGTAGCTTTTCATGACAAACCATGTCAAATGCTTTGCTCATGTCCAGAAATATCGCTGTTGTAGGAAAGCCATCATTTAGGCTTTCTGTGACATATTTTATTAGGGAAAAACATGCAAGCGTAGTTGATTTATGTTTTATGAAGCCAAATTGTTCATCGCTTAAAATCTTTGTTGATATTACAAAATTATACAGTCTGACATACATCGCTTTTTCCATTATTTTTGAGAGAACCATTCCATTATTTTAGAACTATTTCATTCGTTGTAGTAGTAACTTTTAACGATGAGTGGTTTACATGTTTTCTTAGGATAAATAGTTAACGCCATCTTACATCAATTACTGAGCTATTGCTACGAAAAATACGACTCGTGATCAGGAGGGCTATTCTCTAAAATACAAACTCGAAGTCGAAGCTCACTCAAGTGACACTCGGAAGCGAACTTGCATCATCTTGATAGGTCATTCTCTAATCATCTAGTACGCACTTGCGAAGTGAAGTGAGTCTCGAACTCGAACTTCAATTTTGAAACTCATAGCGGATTCCGCTGTCGAGTTACAAAACAAAATAGACTTGCAGTTCAAGAACCCGCCATTCGGAATTTCAATATAAAAATTTGACGCGCTGACGAATCACTCGCCACCCGTCGATTATACCCCGATCATTTGGAATCTGCCCAATCACTGAACCGATAAAGAGAGCCGTTTATTTGATAAGATCAATACGTTCTATTTATGTCAGTCGGATGAGGCGCTCACAAAGCGCTAAACGCTCGAAAAATCCAATTACCATAAATTCCTTACTACTTCGACTACACGGGCCCCTTTATCTTTTGTACTTGGATCGGTTTCCTTCTATTGACACCCTTCTGTTTCCACGCCCACTTGCATTTACAAGTCGCGACACGATGTGTCGTGACTCGTGCGGAATGAGAGCAGCAAGTGCACATTACATATATTTCACTTTGTAGAGCGAGTTGTTCATAACGAGCGTCTCACTTCAAAAGTGCGTGGAGAATTTGAATTCAAAAGCATGGATTCCAGATAATTATGAACCTTGATGAAGACCATTGACAAGTCAATTTAGCAGCAATACATTCCCGCGCCGGACAGTCAGTGCGTCAAGTCGTGTCGTGTGCGTCTCGTGCTAAAAGCCCGGCAGCGTGCCGAGAGAGTACGTGTAATTTTACTCCATTCTCTATGTTTTACATTCTTCCCGCTTCCCCACGGAGCGTTCCGACTGGGAACCGGTTATTTCTTACATTCTGTACTAAATTCGCAGTTAGGAAATTGAATTTTTCGAATTCCACGTCTTGCTTTCGCTGCCAGTTCACGCTGACCTCCCGCGGCCCCCTCGGCCTTTACAGAGCAGAGGGGACAGGAGAGAGTGTATTGAGTTGAGATGTCTCTGACGCCGGTCGCGGGTCGCGGGTCGTTTTGTTCTCGACGGGTGGGCGCTGTGGGCAGGGAGAGCAGCAGGTTCGAAAGGCCTGAGGTATTTCCATGTTTATTTTTGCCTTCAGTGATATTGTGACAAGTGAACTGTATTGGGGGGAAGCTTATGAGAAAGTCGGCGGTACGCGTACCTACTGGTTTTAGTTGTTTGTTTAGTTTGCAGAAAGCTTTATTTAAATTTTAAAGGAATGAATTTTTAAAGTAGAGTACAAAAACATACCTATCTCCTTGCCTGTCACTGCCGATAAGTTTCATAAACAATATTGTATAGGAATATTTACAACCCATTGCATTGTTATTACTGACTCTGTATGACAAGCGAGGGGACCTGAATTAAATTTCAAACTCCAATAAAAATCAAAAAGATGAGGATCATCCATGATTTGAATAAAATATATGTGAACGGCGATCAATATTTTCTATCTATGATAGATTATAAAAATGATTACAAAAGTATTGTTTTATTAAGTACTAGCTTATACCCGCGACTTCGTCTGCGTGGACTTGAGAATTAAATGAAAGTAATTAAAAAACATCCCGGGAAATGCGATTTTTTTTGGCACCGAGGGTTTTGTACAAATTTAGAGAACCGAACATAACAGCAATATTAAATGATTCAGTAACAAACTTAACTTTGCCGCTGTAAGACTGTCGTTCCTATGCATGGACATAGCGACCAATTAACCAAATACAAATAAGTTTAAGTTTTTTGGAATGATACCTCCACGCATTCCTGAGAAAATAGGGTCGATAGATAGACAGACTGACGGACAACGAAATGATACTATAAGGGCTATGTTTTTTCTTTTGAGGAAAACTCAACCAACAATAAATAAATAACCAACAATAAATAACCTGTAAACCCAACTTCCAAACTAAATTATACCCTTGACCTGATGAAGAAGCAGATCTATCTCCGAACACGAACGACATGCACCCTGTTATTTGATCCGGGATATGAAATATTTGTGAGCCAAATTTCATCTAAATCCATTTAGCCGCTTTAGCGAGAGTAAAATATATCTTAATATACGCCTAAGAAATATTAGTGGGATTTTATATACGTACACCATCAGATCTTGAATTGGTCAATGTTGTACTGGTTTTGCTATGTCAACGTGACCATCAACAAATATTATTAAGACTGTTATTCCCACCCATTCTAGAGTTACATAGTCTGTCTCTAAGATACACAACCAGACCCAACCCAGCCCAGACCCTAATACAATATACTGTTATTTCGTAGCAGCTACCACACAACATTTACCATAATAATGTATTTTTTATACCACCAAAAAGTAGAGATTTCATGGAAAAAAATCCCACCGACTTTTTTAAAAAAGCAGATATTTTGACTTGAGAATTTTCGATTGAAATTTAGGGTGCTTTTTCGGTATTAAGTCAAAATAAGGTGAAAAAAGAAATATTTAAAATCAAAAAAATTACAGTGTTTGGAACATAAAAAGTTAAGTTTTCACCAAAATTTGTGAATTTGTTTTTTGTAAAAGAAAAATAAAAACCAAAAACTTCGTTATTAGAATTTTTCACATAAAGTTTGAGATTATATGAAAAAAAGTGGAAATCCAAAACTTGTAGATCTTTCTATTACCTACAACTTTACCTTTTAACTTTTTTCCATAGGACTTGCAGATTTGCCGGAAATCGAGATAAACCGTTTTTTACCATTAAAAACTCACACAAATTCCCGACCTCAGATCGCCCGTACATTAGTTTTCCTTTCATTTTTATTATATTCTCTTCCTTTTTCAATGGGTTTCATCCTACTTTCACTTACGATTTTCAAAGGCTTCAGCCCTGGTCAATTAAGATATATCTACAGAGATAAATAAAGACAACTGAAAAAAAAGGTTTTACTTTGACTACACCTCCTCGAAATTAAACCAGGACATTTTAGGAGTTGTAGATTATAAATGATAGTTTAATTCAGACTACGGGAATACTGGACTGCTCCTATTTATTCATAGACGTCGACAATTTTTTCCACGTAAGTATAAACAGCAAAACCTAAAGTAATCGAATTCTTCTTCCATTTTAATTACGTAGTGTTTTATTGGCACTACTTCTTCCTTCTTTTCGACTTATTATGTGTTTTCATCTGACCAAGTAATGTCTGTAAGACGGTCCCCATGCTGCTCACCAGATCACACAAACTGCCGCTGCCGCCGCGCCGCTCTGTCTCCATGATCGGATCAGGTGGTTTAGCAGGTAGCTGAGGTGTACCATGTCAGGTTTATCGGTCAATGTTTGATCGCGCCGACCACGGGCTACATGAGTCGCTCAGGGACGTCTTGCCCCTCCGTATTTGACTACCTGAAAGCTAAACACTTCTGTGCGAAGAGTCAAAAGAGATTTGACCCCGACTATTTGGGGAGTTTCGCAACCGCGGTACCAGCTAGATGTAAGGTAATGAAAGGATCCCCTACCCGACAGCAGGGTCCACCTCTCAACCGGGAGACTCTAGTTCTCCTGAGTTTATTCCTGAATGACTTTGGGATTTTTAAGTGTCCAAGAACCTGGCCCAAATACCAGACGTATATTTTATACCTATAAAACGTTTCAAAAGAAACTCATTGTTTAAACTGATTCGCCATTTGTGGATTAAACAGTGTGCCTGCATTACCATAACATTAGTTTATTTTTACTACTATTTAAATAATAAATAACTCACTGCTAAATCATATACAACGCATTCTAAACTTGATATGGAAATTTAATCATCTTCATATTTTTTTATTTTTTCATTCTTGTTTTCTTTCTTGCATAACAACCAATGGGTGATATGCCTTTAGTCTGATCTGATCACGGACGATGCTTTTAGTCATCCGGAGGATGATGACAATTTTAGCATCAGGTGGCTCGTCTGCTTTTACGTTGCTATTCGCAAATTAAAAAGTATTTTAGTTATGTATTTGTATTGCACTTACATCTGGTCATAATTAGCCTATGCGGGGCCGCGCCGGCTTGGTACGCATTGACCAGTAGGTGACAGCAGTAGACGATTATTCGCAAATATTTTAATTTCTTACTCATTGTGATTTGTATTTTTATTAATATCTACTTTCTTTTCCTACATCACAATAAGAAAATCTAAATTGTAATACTTTGTCAAAATTTAAGATTTTTATTTATCTGCAGGTAAAACAATATTTGATAATAAAATTTTCCTAAATTGTGTCATGATAATATTATTATCACTAACTCTGACCCACACCATCGTACAACGAATTGAACATAGGAATCTGATAGCACAATCTAACATGTTTATGTGTTATTGATTGAGTAGGGTAACTAATTTCTTAAAAACCCAATGTTTTAAATATTGTAAATATGTATAGTTATACATTAATTTCAATAAAAGATTTGTTGACTCGTTCTCAGACCTACGTACATTTTTTAATTATGGCTTCTAGTTACCTAAACTGACATCTATTGTTGATTAGCAGAACTAATTCACAGCAAAATTAAAAATTAAAAAAAAATTGGTACACATTGATTTTTTTGAAGAAATAACGTATATTTCCGATACTAAACAATCTTTTATATCCCTCAATCGGGCACTTTCAGTATTTCCTGCAGTTATGTGGCGTATCAAAAAGTCCTATTTATTGATATCTCGGCTTCTAAGCAACGTATCACGATAAAACATACACCAGATTTTAAGTTAGACCACCAGTAATACAACTGTGAAAACCGCACTCAATTTCATTCAGTGATTTTGGCGTGATGCTGTGTCAAACATACAGACAGACAAGATTTTTAAAAATGACAGATTCGTAATCTATTGGTCCCATATAGTCCCCTGATACCAAATTTTCTTAAATATCTTCAATGTACAGACATTATCGAGTTACAGTTTTATAATATATATAGATTATTGCCATATTAATTGTCTTCTTCTGCATTTTGTCAGATTTAAAACCTTTGATACGAAAGTTTTTGGTTTTTGACTTTTATTAATTGTTCAATCCCTTTAATAACTTGCTACAATTATGTTGCAAAGCAAAGGTGTGAAAATAACCAGAACGATCTGAAAAACAAATGCACATTTTAATTCGTCATCTCAACCACTGTAATTTTAGTTGGCATTGTGAAATTTATAATTAACGCAAGCAAAACTCAATATCAGACTCAATGTCGTGAGCAGCAAAGTTAAATTTTGCGTGAAACATTTTAAATACAGTTAACCCAAAAGTCATTACGTTAGCTCGACAAATACCGCTAATGACAGCAACTATTAAAATTAAAACGAAATTGTCCATAAAAAGCTTATTTCGTACAAAAGTCAGTCTTTCATGTCCGGCTTGCAATGAATTTTGCCGACCGGGCCATTATCAAAATCTGCCAAGCTATTCACATTAAATTAATTTTATATTAACAAATCCGATACGTGGTATTTAAAAGTAGATTATTGTTGAAGTGAAAACTTCTTTAGTACGGGGGTGACTTGAAATTGTATGAAACGAAACTGTCCAGTGGAGACTAGAAATGAGTGGAGACTGACTTGAATTGAGTTGAGTTGAGTTGAGTTGAGTTGAGTGGAGTGGAGTAGTAAAACCATCATATTATCATCTTCCCGAAATTTTACATTCGTCTCATTATTCAATTATTATTTTCAAGATAATTCTTGAAAACAAAATTTTTGAAGGTGACACTTCTAACACGTGTGAATTGCACACATTTTAATTTTTTTATTTACCTTCATAGTTAATCCTTATAATATCAATACGTTTGTGTCGGAATAGTCTATACTAATATTATAAAGAGGAAAGCTTTGTATTTTTATATTTTTGTATTTTTGTATTTTTGTATGTTTGCAACGAATAAACTCAAAAACTACTGAACCGATTTTCAAAATTCTTTCACCATTAGAATGCTACATTATTCATGAGTAACATAGACTATATTTATTACTAGAAAAAATTAGGCATCCTTGCTAAAACATCAGTAACGTGAACCAAAGTGTGAAAAAATTTGCTTAAAAATTTCTTTCATCGCATACGCTGCGGAAACTATTGATGATAGAACAAAAAAATGTTCTACAATATTGTAGAACATATCAATATCTACAAAAAATCTCGCAATACTATATGTCCAACTATTGTCGTTATGTCACTATAACCACTTTTTACATTTTAAAAGTTAATAAAAAAGATGGCCAAAATCAGATCATGAAAACCATACCTTCGTATTAATCCTTATCCAAATAAATCATTTCATGTTCAAAACTGTTTCAATACCTATAGATAACTTTTTGAATTACTCAAATCGGACATTCCATTCGGAAGATATTACGTAGTAAAGAAACTACGTGACAACGTGATTGTACAAGTAGTACAATCATCACCGGCCCCGCGGCCGGACAGCTCGCGCATGTTCCGCGGATCCCGATTATGTAACACGGGGAGGGGAGGGGAGTGGAGTGGGAGCGGGAGCGGGAGCGGGAGCGGGAGCGGGAGAGGGAGAGGGAGAGGGAGAGGAAGAGAGAGAGGGAGAGGAAGAGGGGGAGGAGGAGGGGGGTGGGGAAGGGGGAGGGAGAGGGGGAGAGGGAGAGTGAGAGGGAGGACACGGAAATAAGAACGGCTGTACCGATATTAATGATCTCTGATTTGTTACATTCTTAGGCGATACGAAGTTCGCCGGGTCAGCTAGTTATAAATAAATGGAACTACGGTCCGGACGCTGAGCGAACGCATTCCTGATGTTTGTGCGTAGTTTGTAAACATTTACAAATACGTTGAAAAGAAGAATTTCCGCATTTGATTGTTAAAAGCGATGTGCAACCAGTACAAAATTATTAAGCCTTTAATTGTACAGTATAAATTAATCTTACTAATATTATAAAGAGGAAAGATTTGATTGTTTGCATTGAATAGGCTCCAAAATTACTAAACCGATTTGAAAAATTCTTTCACAGTCGGGAAACTACACTATCCTCTGGTGACATAGGCTAAATTATATTTTCAAAAAAATTAAGGATCCTTAATAAAACTCCAATAATGTAACCCAAGGTGAAAAAAATAAGAAAACCGAAGCATAGCGAGGGTGGTTACTCGTCTATACACAAATAAATAAAATTGGAGTGTCTGTTTGTAATATTAAAATAACCGCTTTTTACTAAGTGCATTTGGATGTATACGGTACATATACCAAAACAACATTTTTTACAATTTTTGTGTGTCTGTCTGTCTGTCTGTCTATCTGTCTGTCTGTCTGTTTGTTCCGGCTAATCTCTGAAATGGCTGGACCGATTTTAACGGGACTTTCACTGGCAGATAGCTGATGTAACAAGGAGTAACTTAGGCTACTTTTATTTTAGAAAAAAAAGTTTTTTGGCGATACGAAGTTCGCCGGGTCAGCTAGTTTAATATAAATTGAGAAGTTACCTCGATGATGATGTCAAATATAATTCATTGTAATAATAATTAATAGTAATAAATAAATATGAATTTTTACTATAATTTTATTGTTTCAACTTAGTAGAAGATGAATGCAGCGTTATTATTTGCATGTTTATATTATAATGTTTTATAATTTTATAATGTTTAATAATCATTAGAAATCTGATCCACTGACAGGAATATAATACACTTATTGGCCCAAATATATTAAAGAAATAAGAAATTGTAGAACTTACATTCAACCACAAGAAAATTGTCAAACAAAAAAACTTTAGTACCTACATACATGTTTAGTACCAATCAACGAATGACAAAGGGCAAATATTTAAAAAACCCTTCATCAAAGAACTTGTAGAGACGGAAACGAAATGAAACACATCGAACCTCACATAGTTTTAAACAGTATAAAAACAAACTTTCCACTCGGACACGAAATTAAAAAAAAACATCTCGGCGTCTGTCGGCCGCTGAAATATCAGCGGAGTGAAAGTAGATTCCCCAGACAAAACTTTCACTTTTCTAATGGAAACTATACCTATTGAAACGACGGTGACATCGAATCGTAACAGTCAAAGAATCGTTCAAGTTGTAATGGGAAATGACACTATTGAAACAATTCTTGCACACCACTTACTTCGGTTAATAAAATTGGAGGAATATTAACAATGCCTTACCTGTTCAGTAGTACTAGTATTTGATCTTAATGTTTAGTCTTTGTGATTAATGACCCTTCATAACATTGTACATCCAGGAGCCGGTGCTCATTTGAAGACCTTCGCCTGTCAGATAGGTCATCTACAAATTGCTCGTCTATTAAGAAACATGTTTCTTGAGTGTCGTTAGAATCTAATGCTACAGTTTACAACCACTGTGCAACCACCACGGTGCTCGTACAAAATCTATACAACCGGATAATTACTAACCAGTGAGACCTGCAACCAGGAAGCTAAAGCTTGAAATTGTGCGGGTACTAAGCACGCTGATAACAGTAGCCTGGTGTTGCGGAGTTAATTTAACATCATTTAATGAATTTTATGAGGGTTATTATTATGCACGAGTCATTACCACCTGCACTTACGACTGTCACTTATGGATAATACATGTTGATGTGTTGACCGATTTCTTTCTAGTTAAGTAGTAAACTGTTGACGGCTGTTGATGGCTCTACAAACTAAGGCATGGTGGTCACTCACGGTCATTCCATCGCGTCATTTTTGGAGCCACGCCAAACGACATATGTCAAAATGGCGCGATTGGACATACAAATTTTTTAAATCACGCCATCAGTTTTTCACATTCACGATCAAATTTTGGCTGTATATCACGCCATTTGACGCGATGGAATGACCGTGAGTGTCCACCATAAGGGAACGTGCAAGTCACGTTCATCCCGCATTGCTGTAAGTTAAAGAAACTCTTCAATCTCGTTAATTACATGATTATGTTACAAATCAACATCGTGTAAGTTATAATATACCTACCTAAAAGACCAGCCAGCTTCAAGCCACCACCAATTACCTACGATATCGTCGTACACATATCTCACTAAGTAACAATCGCTCAATATTAACATCACTATTATTACCGGTGCAGAATAACACAGTATTTAAATTCATGTTATTATTTCAACAGTAAATTGCAACTGCGCTTACAACATCTACTCCACGGGGATTTAAATTAAGTGTAATAATAATACCACTCTGAATAATTATTACGAAATGCTTTGAGAGTGCTGGATGTCACAACATATTTGTTTGTGAGAGGTTGGCTTTCTTAAAAAGTTTTTTTGTTTTTAGTAGTCGTATAAAAAAATCTGTGAAGGCAAATTCGGCTTTTTTATTTGACATCGTCCATATGATAGACGTCCGTATGAAGTCGGCTTCTTTTATAGAAATAAATATTTTTGTTCTTTGATTCATTGTAAAAGTCAAAAAATTAAAAGATTTATCAAAATCAGCACAACATTTTGTGTTTGTTAAAATCGCTTTCATAGCAGCACATCTCGCAGACAGACAAAGTACCGTCATTCACACAACGCGACATAATTAAGCTTCATGTCTTTCAAAGCGACTTGTCCCATTTCCGAGCCTAATGCCTCGGTTGATGAGCACATAATTACTGCGGTACATAATGTGATGTACCGTACTTTGCTCTGTACTATTTTCACGACTTAGTGTTATGAGCGAAATTTGTAAGTATCGTTAGTAAAAAGTGGTGGCAATGACGCGCGTACGCAAAAACGTGAGTGCCTAGACTTTGTAAAGTCAAAGCAGATAGCCACTTCGGGCAGAGACGTGATGCCCTATTCGCGTACCAAATTAAAGTATTAAGTAGTGGACTTGAAATTAACCATCTTTGGAGCCAACTCTATTGGTAATAACATTGTTTGACCAGGGACACTTATTTTGGCTTTCCATTGTAATTTGCAAGAGTCGCAAGCCGTCTGTGACACTGAGTTCAATGGTCGTAGATTCCCTTATCCTTAAAGGCACAACTACAGAAGTATTAGTGGATATTTCTGCAGGATTTTTGTTTCTATTCTAGACTATTTCTGCAAGAAGAAACGCATTTTTCGTGAAATAAGTTGCAGTCGCAAGTGACATCTGATGTATTCCAAGACCTGGTGGATTCAATACTGTGGTACTAGGGATATAACTGTACATCCGGTCACATATTCTCATTAGAGAACTCTGAGTACATAATTACGGCGCCGCGGCGGTACATCGCTTCGCACTTCATACTGTAATGAATGAACAGTGTGCACTTATAGCGTAAGTGAATCTTATGTCCTAAATACACGAATGAAATAATTTTTGTATTTCTTCTAATGCTCTACATTTTGTGATGCTACGACGATGTATTTATACAAACACTGACTATTTGACTGAATATTTAATTTTAAGAACTACATAAAAGCAAAGCAAAGCAACAACCCATAATTGTCCCACTGCTGGGCTCGGGGTCTCCTCTCAGAATGTGAGGGTCAGGCCATAGTCTACCACGCTGGCCAAGTGCGGATTGGTAGACTTCACACACCTTCGAGAACTTTTATGGAGAACTCTCCGGTGTGCAGGTTTCCTCACGATGTTTTCCTTCACCGAAGCAAGTGATAATTAACTTCTAATTAGAGACCGACCGAAGGTTCGGTTTCGGTTTCGGTTTCGGCCAGTTTCGGCCAAAAAATCTAGTTTCGGTTTCGGTTTCGGCTTTGGAAAAATTTGGCCGAAACTTTCGGCCAAACCGAAACTCTGTGTTCGTGAATTTTCGTGCGTCGTTCGGTTAAGTTCGTGGCTAACCGTGGGCACTGACTTTCCAAGTGAAGTCATTGATTTAACATGTTTATTATATTTGTTCATTAATATGAAGAGCGTCTGACAGGGTGCTTTGGCGCTTGATTGTAGCCGTTTTTTGCTCGATATTAATAACGGCAACAGGTGGTAGAAAAAAAGGTCATAATATAGTGTCTAATGCTGTATCTATATAATGATTTGGAATTCATATCCAAGCATGGTAATGAAACTGTAACTGGAATATATTTAAGTAAAACTTTTACTAGGGGTATTAATTAGACGTAATAGATTAGGTATATAAAAAGTAGTTTTCGTGTATTTGTGCGTTTGTTCTGACTACTCTCAGGAACGACATAACAGATTTACCTGTGGTTTCCACTCCCTTATAACTTAAAATACATACGTATTGTAGTGAGCTTTGGTTAACATTTAGGGTCAACGCACATTTATTCGGCGCCATTCGCGTTTCGCCGAATGATTTACGCGTACGGCGTCGTAAGAATGCGAACGGCTGCGTACGGCGCTGAATACGCTGCGAAGTCTGTCCGAAGCAGGGTTGGATTTAAGTACGTTCAAAAATATAGTACAAAACAATGAAAAGTATAGTATTTATAAAAAAATTATAGTACACTCAGTGTTGCAAGCAAAAAATCGGTAGATCAACTGCTTTTGCACCCCCCTCCTCCCAATTTGTTGAAATGTCAAAATACTTTTACTTTCAAGTCAAGAAGTAGGAAGAACTTCGTAAATAAACGTTAATACGTAAAATAATTTTTACACATTAATTAACACATTAAATTAAATTAATTAATAAATTCGCAAGCGATTGTTATCGCTTTGATTGAATTTCGTATGGAATGGAAGGAATCATAGGGAATGACATTAGTTACTTTTAGTGGAAAGGAACAAAAGAAATCTACTGCTGAGGACATCGAGACAGGAAACGCAAGAAGAATTCGGTCGGATCGGATACACGCACTGTCGAAATATTCATAATATTATGACGTAAAACTAAACATTCGGGACCAAATAAAATTATAGTATTTTAGTGTACTATACTTAGATGTGGATAGTACATAGTACAAAGGGCGAAATTATAGTATAAATACTATAATTATAGTACAAAATCCAACCCTGGTCCGAAGACGTTAGTAGGTATAATCTATACGGGAACCACAATATAGGAATCTAACAGTATTCGCTCTTCATACAAACGGTCGAAACGCGCGTCATACCTACGCACATCGGAATAAGTGTAGTAAAAGGCAGAAACTGTGGCGAACGAGCGTGGTTTGAGCCACGGCCGGGGCCGGGCGGCCTACGGTACAAATAACAAATTCTTTTAGTTTAGTTCCTTACTGCGGCTGTGGTGGCCGTGTGCGGCGTGTGACTATTTAATAAGTATGGCAAACAGGAATACAAGATATTGTGCGGTTTTTAATACGACATTAAGTCACCCAGGAATATCATTGTTTAAATTACCTGGAGACTCCCAAAGGTAAGACTATTTTTATATACGTACCTACAAATACGTATTATATAGATATACATATATTATTATAATACTATACAATATAATAAAATATGTAATACGTACTTGTAGGTAGATATACATATACACCGTGTTTCAAAATACCCCGTAAAAAATATAATTAATTATCAAAGCCAAAAATTTTGTCAACCCTAGTAAAGTGTCATGTCGGGGACCCAGATTATTTAACAGAAAGGTCTACGTACATATTTTAACTAATAATTATCTACTTTAATAGTTTTTCTATTTTTCATTCATAAATGTTTGCTACCTCAATACAAGGATGTCATTATACTCAAGTACTGGCTTCAAAAAATGTCCTTTGATGGAGCTCTGGCACATTTTGCTCGCAACGTACGGGAACATCTTAACGGTTGCTTTCCGTCAGGATGGATCGGCCGCGGGGGACCGGTGATAGCACCATAGGCCATAGGGCCTGCTCGTTCTCCAGACCTCACACCCTTGGACTTCTTTTTGTGGGGTTATGTGAAGGACAGAGTGTATTTCACCGATTGCCCAACTGTTGCCGAGATGGAACAGCGTGTTAGATCGGTTTTCGCATCAATAACACCGACGATGGTGCGAAATGCCACACAAGCCATATCACGACGAGCGAGGTTATGTATTGAGCAAAGCGGAACTCACTTTGAGCCGTTTTTGTTTTGACGTTTATTATGAAAAAGTAGGTGTTTGTTTAGGTTGTTTCGTTAGGTTAGGTCTTTTAAAATTTTTGTCGTTCCGCATATTACTTAGAAATGTAGGTACATTCTGCGTAGTTTATTCTTTGATTTTACTGAAATAGGGTTTGCATATCAGTGAAAATAATAATATTTTTTTTATTTTTTTGGGGTATGTTATACAGCGTTACTACGGTTCTTAAATATTGTGAATGGACTCGTTATATGGCTTCATTTAACCTCCTTTCAGCTTTACGGGTACTTTTGAAACACCCTGTATAATTATTGTAGGTAAGTAGGTATTGTATAATTATTGCGTCATTGATTAATATCAACTTTATTATTGTATATTGTAATTATTATTAAGAAATCAAATTTCAATATTCAAGGTCTTCGGTCCAGCCGAAGGAGATCAGTGCATGTAGGATAAATAAATAAAAACAAGTTAGTACGTATTGCAATAAGTAGGTACCTAAATTGTTTATTTTTCATAAGTCCACCGAGTAAAATGCCTAGATTTACAAATAAGGGGCTAAAAAAATCAAATGGTTGATTATTATTACTTTTGCCGTATTGGGGTGGCTTAGAATAATAGCCCCAGTCTCACGCCGGATGGGTGTCGTAAAAGGCGACTAAATCCGGCCCGCTGGTGGTAGGGCCCCTCGACGGATTATATTGGTAATATTGATTTTAATAAAAGTAGCCTAAGTTACTCCTTGTTACATCAGCTATCTGCCAGTGAAAGTCCCGTCAAAATCGGTCCAACCATTTCAGAGATTAGCCGGAACAAACAGACAGACAGACAAAAATTGTGAAAAATGTTGTTTTGGTATATGTACCATGTATACATCCAAATGCACTTGGTAAAAAGCGGTTATTTTAATATTACAAACAGACACTCCAATTTTATTTATTTGTATAGATATAGATGAATTGCATTTATTAAAATAGAAAATATAACATTTTTAAATACAAAACTACTAAGAAACTCAAGTCGTTTGATAAAATTAAAATACTGTCGGCGCGGCCGTAGGCATGTTTTTCGAGAATCGGCCCGAGTTACGTTACTGTTAGATTCCTATATTGTGCGGGAACTATGAAGGTCGCAACCTGTCGACAAGGCCAAGGAGTCAAAAATCTTCCATGTACCTACCTACAGCGCGGCGCTGTTCCGCCGCGTTTGGCGTCGTACGCGGCCGTACAGCGCTGAACGCGGCCGAACGCGGCAGTACAGCGCCGAACGCGCCGAACGCGGCACTACAGCGCTGCCGTCCTAACGAAGAGTGCAATAAGTCGAGTTTTTGGGCAAATTGATTTAAGACCTTATGTAGTTAGGGATATGGTCTAAAGTCCTAACGGACGGCAGAGCGCTGAACGCGGCGGATAGCACTCGTCTGATAAAACACATTTGTCGTCGTTTTCTACTTGTTTACCGCGAAAGCGGAATCGGCGCCGAAAAGCCGAAAGGATGCGTACGCGTCTCCATACAAAATCGTTGTTTACTATGGACAAAAGCCGAATGAAGCCGAATAAATGTGTTTTGACCCTTAGTGGTTGGTTTATTTCAAACTTTTTACAAATAAATAAATTACGTTATGTCAATTTCACCCATACTTACATTTATTGAGTGAGGGCTTACCGAAAGGTTTACGTAAGCAAAGCGAGGACATTCAGTAGTAGTATTTTTGAAGTCTAAATCCCAAATCATCCATTACAATGAAACGGTAACTGATCAATATGTCTGTACATGGAAGATATTTGAGAAAATCTATCACGAGCGGTATTTGTCAACGCAAAAGAGACCATAGCAATTATTTTTAGAATTTTCGTATATTTGTGTGTATGTGCGTTTGTTCAGGGTAATTTCAAAATCGGCATGCGGTTTTCACTGACGTATTTAGTAAAATGGGGCTAAGATTTAAATGATCTATTTAAATTATCTTAAATTAAAATTTAAAAACCCCCGACAGTTTGATATACACTAAACATACCTAAGAACACACTCGATTAAGTCACCTTCATGCAAAAAAAAAAACTAGATCAAAATCGGTTCCTCCGTTTGGGAGCTACGATGCCACAGACAGAAATAAAGATACACAGATACAAAGACACGTCAAACTTACAACACCCCTCTTTTTTCGTCAGGGGTTAAAAACAGCGTTCATCCACAGGTACCCACATTTTTTCGAATTTTGTCGTTTACGTTAAGATAAGTTTACCGAACTGAAGGCAGTTAATACACATAAAAATGTACAAATAAAAATGTGTAAAAAAACACGCTAGATATCAGTAAATATACAGGGTGTCCCGTAAGTAGTGGGTCAACGTTAGGGGACAGATAGCTTGAGGGTTGACCTACCTAATGTCAAAAAATGACCTTTGTAAAATTTTAAAAATTCGGCTCCTTTAACCTACTTTTTTCTGTTTAGTCCACAAATGAGCAGCTCAAAAAATACCCTAATGATGTAGCCAAACGAGCGTAAATCGTAAAATCGCGTAAAATACTTCGAAGAATTGAATTAGAACTTTTGTATGAAACCAGCTCATTTCACGTGACTGACGTGCTGTGCACCAAAAATACGCTCGTTTGACCTCACCCTAAGTTTCGGTTTCGGTTTCGGTTTCGGCCGAAACTGGACATAAGGCCGAAGGTTCGGTTTCGGTTTCGGTTTCGGCTGAAAAACCAGTTTCGGTCGGACTCTACTTCTAATACGCACATAATATTTGAAAATTAGAGGTGCGTGCCAGGTTTTGAACTCGGGCCCCTTTGTTCGGGAGACCAACGTTCTACCGCTAGGCTATTGTCATAACTACATACTTAGTAATAATTAATGTTGTTTTTGATACAACATTTGCTAACATTTATTTATTTTTATTTAAACAAACTTTCACCGACAAACGGACGAATCAATGATGGTCACTAGGACTACGGGACAGGCTTCATTGACGTGTTGCAGTTAAGAAATCCGCTTATTATTAGACCCAAAGTGTTATAAATTAATTAGGTACAAGTAATTGATTAAAAGAAACCGGTAAAATTACATCATATTGTGTCTGTTTACTAAAAAGTTCTGTAGCCTCGCTTCTAAAGCTTACTCATACCTATACAAAAACAATAGAGTAGCCGCCCCCGTCCCCTGTCGGACACCGCGAACAAAGACGTGATGGTATCGCGGTTCCTTGTACTCGAGTGGAGTGGCATTCATCATTTCATCCGCCGATGTCTATCGGTCACGTGTCGCGTCACGTGCGCCGTGTCGTGGCGTGACGTCGGGACACCTTCCGACGTGCGAGTGACCACTGATGATAATAAAAGAAGAATATGATAAAAACACGCGTCAACAAAGCGCGCGCTTAAAAACTAACGTATAGCAGCTGTTAGGCGCAGTGCACACTGATTGTAAATGATTATTATGTTCCATTTGTCTTTTTATATCTAGTTGTAAATTTTCCAAAATAAAATAACCGTCTTCAGTATCACAAAGGCATTATCGACACTTGACAATTTAAAAGGGTAGCTTGATCAATGACATTGCAATGATAAAAAAAAACAATTTATTATTAAGTTTCTATAATGATGTCATCTTCGGAAAAGACAATTTAATTTCTAAAATTAACAGAAATAATCATTTTGAGCTTGAGTGTTCGAAACGTTTTATGAAATGTTTAAACTTCGCGACTGCTAGTTCTCTGGCCTTCAAAGTTAGAAGGTTGCAAAAAGAAAGACATTCCGCACTAAAAGTACTAGAACTAACTAACAAAGGACACAGCGGCGGTAAACATCGGAGAGTTGCGAGAAGTGTAATCAAAGTGGGATTTTACAAATTCAACTTAATTGGGGTTCGAATTGCTGCCCCGTACAAAGCCAACTAGGGCAAACTGGCCGCTCACCAACACTACGGGAAGTACGGGAACTGGCTTTTGCTTTTCAAATACTAATTGTACAACTTTACTAATTCAAAAACACTAGAATAAATTTCAGGGCCTTGTCTAAAACAGCTTTATTTTTTATGGGCAAGGCGCAAATCATTAAAGTAAAACAACCAAAAATCATTCGATAAATCCATAAGTATGATACCTACTTAAAAAAGTTTATGTATACTTTTTAATATTTTTTTATTAACATTAATCATAGAACAAAAAACTAGACTTTTGTTTAAACTCGGAAAACAACTTGTAGTTTACCCATAAAAAGTAACAAGGAAGTGAGAAGAAGTTCTCCGTCCATTGCTTCGTGAGGAACATGGAGAAGTAATACGAAGTACCGCAGTGCGTATTTACCCAAAACATGTCGCCGAGCGGGCGCGGGCCAGATGTTTTCAAATCGTCGCCGGAGATTTAATTAAAGAAACTTCGGCCTAAAGTTGCCGCTTAAATATTTTGTTTGTACGCCTCTTAGAATTAAACGCGCTTAGAATGTGACGTTTCAATTTGAACTGGTGGAAGGAGCGAGTAATTTACTTGTAGTTTTCGTATAATCTGATACCCTGAGCGGAAAAGCGGATCTTAATGGGAAATTCTTACATGTTTACTGTTGGCAGTTGTTATTTATTTGTTAAAAATCTTAAATAGTATGAAAAAATCTGTCTGAAATTTAACATGGCAGGCTACATTGATAAATACTAAAAAAGCTACAATAATGTACCAAAATATACAAAATATACTTCACACTTAGTTAATGCTTAGTGAATTAACACTAAGTGAATGTGTGCCTGTCTGTCTCTTCTAACAATTCTATTATTACAGTTTAACTTGACATTTAATCCATTCTGATAAAATTAAAGAAATTAAAAAAAAATAACATTATACTGTAGGACACGTCATATTCCCACACTTCTGTCCATTGATGTATAAGTAATTTACATATTAATTAATCTTCTGTGTTAATTAATTCATTGACGCAGCTTATTCATATTTTCATCACAATGACGTGTAATTATAGTCAATTTGAAGTTTGATTATGTAATCAAACCAAAATATCCGCGTGCCATTATTGTTGGCGTCGGGCTCATACTATATCATTATGTACTCGTCGTGTTCTGTGAATAAATTATCATGACCAACTAACCAGGGACGCCCGCTTAATGTAGCGTCCGAAGGATAGAAGCCATTATGAATTTGAAATGTGTAACGCATGAAGCAGTCACTCATCCATATCCTGACCGCTGTTCTTCATTCAATCTCTTTTTCAATACCTACTTAAAGTACTGTCCGTATAAAATGAAGTGTAGCACATCAAAGGAATAAGATAACAAAAGTATCAAATACCAACAAACATCGGTTTCGGTATAACATCGCCTAATTTGTGACAAAGAAAAACATTCAAAGCAAAATATTGTAAAATTTTCGGCTGTCTGTTTCACAACAATAAGTACAGTAACACGGTCACCTGCAATCAAAACCCAAGCCTCATACACAATGTTCAACAATTAGCGGTCCAATAAGCACCCCTGTGGAATGCCTTGGCGCAAGCTGGAAGCGTTCGCGAGTATGTTATACATTCCAGACTATAGAAGTAGCTTCACCGCTGCACCGGTAGGTTTCGGACCTGAGTAAAAATGTATGTTGCATAAAACCTTAAGTTTAGGATTAACATCTTACACATCTGTGGAAGCTTTGGTTACGATTATAACCAAAATATTTTTTATTATTATTGCAACACGATGAGACATTTGGCAAATGAGTCAAACAAGTGGTTGGTTGAATTCATAACAAAAATAATATAAACTGTAGTAGTTGTTGTACTTACGTGCTCCGTAATATTTGGATATAGTGATGTGGTTGACTTGCATTAGCTCGTTACGTCACCAGTGGTAGGGGAACACGTCTGCCTGCGTCTACGGCTGTCTCGTGACTGACCCAGTGTTGCCCCACTACCCGTGCTCTCGAGATAACATGATTACTGCTATAACCATAATAGCAGTACAAACACTACATCCCTTCCTTATTAAAATCTTTATTTAATATGGAGCCCGATCCACAGTCGACTCTGCAGTTGGTCGCAACTCAAGCCTTCAAAGGCCACTCCACGTCTATACCATTCAATATTCCAGTTACTTAGACAAACACATTTGTAACACGCACTATATGTATGAAGCAGGCTACGGTTTGTAAACTTGAGCCTTCTGGGTGCCTTCACTAGCCTCAACAAACTCAAACTGTCATATGCATGCTTCGTATAGAATTACTTATGTAGATTATACTTTCACTGCAATTATTTTAAACATTGAAACAACACCTGAGACTTTTTCGTCTTACATCTTTCCCATTCGCACCCGTTCTCCTTCTATCTTTATTAAATAATAATTATTTACATCACCTCTTAGCTTTTCATACTTCCCTCTTTCTTCTCTCTTTGATCAAGATTGCCAAGTTATTAGGTTTCATACCAACATTCAAACAAACCTCGTCATTTCTGTCTTTAAATAGACAACTTACTGGTAAAACAAACACAGGAAATATGAGAAACTCGATGAAAATTTATATTATTACTAAAAGTGGTTTACTGTCAACAACAGATTACGTACAGCTTACAACCTGCTTTCGTTTTTTAAAGACTAAAGTTTTACTTGCGAGACAATCCTCTTATATACGTAATATAAACTAGGTCCCACCGACGACCATAACACGCCAACCATGGCTAGACTCGCAACAGGAATTTCCTTTATTTAGGCGTCCTTCCTGAATGGACGGATCCAACGGATCCCAACGGACCCAACGGTGTCACATATGAATCAGACACTGCCGATACCAATCATTCACACACCAGTCATTCATTGAAATACCTCGTCTATTCATTATCTTTATTCTACATCTCAACTCCATCACGCCAAATAACTAATATGTTCACAAAATAACTACATTTTGTATGGTTTTCAAAGTTATGAGGGCCCATACTGCTGTCTAGTCAGTAATGATTTCAATTTCAAGAGGTCCATACACACTTTAGTTACTATGATTTCAAATCATGGGACCTATACTGCCGTCTAGTCAAGTAATGTATGTATGATTCTAAATTTCATGAGGTTACTACTTCCATCAAGTCAATGTATCAATCTCAATTTCATGAGGGCTCATACTGCCGACAACTCAGTAATGTATGATTTCAATTTCATGAGGGCTCATATTGCCGACAGCTCACTTCAATTCAGTAAAGTATGATTTTCAATTTCATGAGGGCTCATACTGCCGACAACTGAGTTGCGTATGATTTTCAATTTCATGAGGGCTCATACTGCCCACAACACAGTAACGTATGATTTTCAATTTCATGAGGGCTCATACTGCCCACAACACAGTAACGTATGTTTATGTTAAGCAAAACTAAACTTCATTATTATTGGTTGATTTTACTCTGATTTCTATGACTCTTCGAGATAGAGTGCCTTTTAAATTTTACTTTCATTGTAACTTTAGCTTGAATACAATTTTTCTTTAACTCTGAATTTAACTAAAAACACAGAATAAATAATAGTATTTATAAATAATTATAGAAGGTGCACTAAGAAAAATTCCGAAAAATCATTTAAATAAATAGTGACTCTGGCTCCAACGCAATAAAGTGTAATTCTGATCGCACAGTGCTAATCAAAACGCGTAATGAGTTGCCTTCCTTTCTAACACTGTCGCTTATCCTCTCTGGCAATGTCAGGGTTGCCTTTTTTTGAAAGAATAAAATTAATCTGGAAGTTTATTTTTATGTGTTACACATGTATTATTATATATGTGTAAACGATAATTAAATATATATCAGTTCGGACTTGATTATTTAACATCTTACCGAAAAACACGCATCAATAATAATACACACACATGTAGTACTCCGTGTCACAAAAGGTATGTACGTTAATTGGTATCGTAAGGCATTTGCTGCCTAATACACAATCATTTACGATTTACGATTTCATGTAGGTTCGTACTACCTGACACACACAATTATGCACGATTTACAATTTCATGTAGGTTCGTACTACCTGACACACACAATTATGCACGATTTACAATTTCATGTAGGTTCGTACTACCTGACACACACAATTATGCACGATTTACAATTTCATGTAGGTTCGTACTACCTGACACACACAATTATGCACGATTTACAATTTCATGTAGGTTCGTACTACCTGACACACACAATTATGCACGATTTACAATTTCATGTAGGTTCGTACTACCTGACACACACAATTATGCACGATTTACAATTTCATGTAGGTTCGTACTACCTGACACACACAATTATGCACGATTTACAATTTCATGTAGGTTCGTACTACCTGACACACACAATTATGCACGATTTACAATTTCATGTAGGTTCGTACTACCTGACACACACAATTATGCACGATTTACAATTTCATGTAGGTTCGTACTACCTGACACACACAATTATGCACGATTTACAATTTCATGTAGGTTCGTACTACCTGACACACACAATTATGCACGATTTACAATTTCATGTAGGTTCGTACTACCTGACACACACAATTATGCACGATTTACAATTTCATGTAGGTTCGTACTACCTGACACACACACTCACGCACGATTTACAATTTCATGTAGGTTCGTACTACCTAACACACACATTATAATTATTGCAATAAGTACATTATGCACCAAAATTTATGACCTATCAAGTCCATCAAATTACTCACGTCAACAATCCTTCAGGCAGGTAAGTACTTAATTATGAGTTTATGACCCCCGAAATCAACCTAAGTAGATCAATAATTGGTAGCGCCATTATAGCTAATTAGATTAGATTACCAAACTTTAATTGTAATCTATTAAAATTATTAATTACTAAGGTCATAGCATTGGTATAATCTGCAAATCTGTTTAAAGAGGACTTCTCGATTTATAACTAAATACATCCAGCTTAATAAATATTTTTTGGACGTCAGGAGAGTTTCTCCTTCACGATTTTTGTGGAATTCTGTCAAAACCAAGGCTCGGCTTCTCCAGGGCTATGAATTTACTACAGCATATCAAATCGTGCGTCTTCAAAAGGGCGCTTTCCTCAGGCTACAATAATAAATAGCAACATTTTAAACATTGCTGCACCCATTCGAACAAATACAATTATTGTTCTCAATTTAAAAATAAAAACTTACTCCTTTTGTGCACGAATAACTCAATAATAAATATATAATATGATTTCCGTGACAAAACTTAGTTTAATCACAGTAACAACACAAGAACGCGTCTAGCTCGCAAGCGCTTTTGACCCTCACTGCCTCAATAGATTCTATAAAATTCAACACAAAAACTAAATTAGAAAAATAAAATTGTCTCATCGCGAAGATTTGAATTTCGGTATCGTGGCTTGTATAATGGTTCCTAATAGGAACGATGATAGGAACTTCCTATCATCTCCCAATACGCAATGATATTCAAAATATAGATACGTTATGCCCTTATAAACCAACCAAGAACTCCGTTCTGAAAAGAGCCACAACACACACACGCCCATCCTTTGCTCCACTACACCAATCACATTGGTACAATACACGAGGGCATTCTAACGCTGTATGTCAAATGTCAAGCACTTCTGACCACAACAAAAGCGTCATGTGTTAACAGAGCGACCACGACCATAACGGTCAATTACCCGCTCCCGCGCTCCTCATCGTCGGCGCGCCAGTGACACATCCACCATAGAACCCTAACGATGTTGCTATTCTTATGACGGAATAAATGTTTCTTTCCTTCTTACGCTACCGCCCAAGCATCCCTCATACGCGCCTAAAATTGACGATACAAAAAATAGTCTAATATAGACTATTATTACGAACGAGCGATTAGTTCTCCGGAAATTCCCCTGTGGACGGACGGCTGAATTGCTCTCGTAATTTTATTAAATAATGCCGTCTTGCGCCGTTCCGACGTGTACAAATGCAGCTGATCATAAAAAGAAAAAGGATGGGATCACATTTCATGTGTAATTAGCACAATAAAACATTATCTTAATAAATTATCAAATATTTCATTCATATTGAAATTGTCAACCATAGTTATGCCTCCATTTTGTCAGTGTTGCCAATATAACAGTTTTGATTTTCCCTACCGTAATGACTGTTACACACTTTGCCGCTGGCGTGATTGGCAACTTTTGAAGCCGCCGGCTTTGCAGCACAAATAAGCCATATTCCTACTCGGCCCTGTCCTTGAAAAATTTGCCTACACCCGCGCGGTACTTAAACGCGCGCGTCCACTGACAGTATTTTAATTTTATCAAACGACTTGAGTTCATTTGTAGTTTTGTAATTGTGAATCTTATCACCTTATCTTATTATCTTTTATTTTAAAAATGAAATTAGTTGTGAATGAAATCCCGGATATCTCGGAAACGGTTCGTCCTAGACGATTTTTGACACGATTCCAATCCCCCCTTAAAAATCCCCAGTCCCAATTACATAAACCTTGCTGGACCCACCCCTAACCCCCCACCCAAATTTTCAACATTTTTTTTTTGGAAAAACCGGATATCTCGGAAATGGTGCGTCCTAGACGATTTTTGACACGATTTCCAACCCCCCTTAAGAAGCCCCAGTCCCAATTACATAAACCTTGCTGGACCCACCCCTAACCCCCCTCCCAAATTTTCAACAATTTTTTAGGAAAAACCGGATATCTCGGAAACGGTGCGTCCTAGACGATTTTTGACACGATTTTCAACCCGCCTTAGGATCCCCCAGTCCCAATTACATAAACCTTGCTGGACCCACCCCTAACCCCCCTCCCAAATTTTCAACAATTTTTTAGGAAAAACCGGATATCTCGGAAACGGTGCGTCCTAGACGATTTTTGACACGATTTTCAACCCGCCTTAGGATCCCCCAGTCCCAATTACATAAACCTTGCTGGACCCACCCCTAACCCCCCACCCAAATTTTCAAATATTTTTTTTTGGAAAAACCGGAAATCCCGGATATCTCGGAAACGGTGCGTCCTAGACGATTTTTGACACGATTTCCAACCCCCCTTAAGAATCCCCAAGTCCCAATTACATAAACCTTGCTGGACCCACCCCTAACCCCCCACCCAAATTTTCAACATTTTTTTTTTAAAAAACCGGATATCTCGGAAACGGTGCGTCCTAGACGATTTTTGATACGATTTCCAACCCCCCTTAAGAACACCCAGTCCCAATTATATAAACCTTGCTGGACCCACCCCTAACCCCCCCACCCAAATTTTCAACAATTTTTTTTGAAAATTTATTTTTTAATATGTTTTCGTCTGAAATTAACAAACCACACATATTATATTACCTATTATAAAACTAATATACATATATTATGATAAAAATACTAACAATCAACATTGAAAGTAATAATAGTTCAATTACGATCAACAAGTTTTATTTAGGTTTAAAGAAACTTATTCTCATATTTAAGATACAGTCACTTACATGAGAAACATATTTTTAGAAACACAGTAATAATATGTTGCGATCAGATACTGGTAGACCTAAGTATAATCGCCTTTATCTTTTTTCTCAACGTCCTGTCACAAACATTTCCCGGAATAATGCGACATGTTTTACGTTGCAACACTACCGCGGGTGGGAAGAACGGCGGGGCCGGGCGGTTCTGGACACAACGCGCGACTAGCAATGACAGCGAGATGTGGCTTCTAGTTTATTATTATTCTAAGCTACCGCCCATCAAACCGACTTTATTTATGATTACCCACATTATGTTATTATATTTTCAGCCGTGTAGTGCAGCCGTGATAGTCAAATACCAAAAGGAAAGACTGCTAAAGAATCACAAAGAACTTACAAGCTGAAATAGGGACCCGGCGCCGCAACGTTAAATTACGTTAACCGTATTACAACAGCTTGTGATAGTTTATGTATATTATTTTCAAAAGAAATACAAGTGCATGGCTGCATGTATACCAAGGCGGCTAGGCATGTATGTATGTTTGATACTGCCAATGCAATACTTTCATAACAGAACATAATTTTTATCAAACAACTTCAGTTCCGTTTTTTATCAGAATTCATATCAAAACGACTGCAATTATTTCAGTTTATCATACCTACACATGTACTTTGTAACTAAAGCAAAACTACGTTTGAATGAAACCCAGGACCTGCGTAGAATATAACTAATAGTCATAAAAACAGCTAATTTTATTGACAATTACCCTTACTGTTATAGTTTTATGGCCGTGAAGAAGCAAACTCACTCTCAACAATTAAACTTAACTTGCATGTGCGGCCATCTATAATGGTAGTAAAATCTATACTTTATAAAGCCGAAGAGTGCTAAATAAACAGCTAGTCCTAAATAAATTTCACTAATTTAGGGAACCCTTTTATTCTTGAATATTTTAAAGTCCCTACTCCTTTATTTAAGTTCATAATTTGTATAATGTTATCTCCTTTTTAGTACTAAGTGTTGTTGTGCAAACCACACGCACAAAAGAATGGATGCCGGACACCATTCGCACATTTAAAACAAAAAATGGCGCTTTACAAAATAGTAGTTTTTCAGTATAGCCATTCAAAGTTTTCAACTCAACATTGCGATCACTATCTATGAAGAAAACTGAAATATATCGTTGCAATTAGCCTCTCTCGTCAGTTCGCCCAACCTACTTTTAGTTAGGCACTAAAACATGCTAGTAAATAAGTAGTTATTCAAAAAAGTATATTCAAAAAAAGTTCCGCATGATGCCACTTTTTCTCATTGGCACACATACGCAACCTTAACCAAACACGCGGCACCACACGCAATACTCCATTTATGTAGCAATCCCTCCAACAGATCGATACTGTGCATTGAGGTATAAGTATACATAGAGAAGACATCTCGAACAAAATGTGTGTCCCCGCCGGGAGGTTCTATTTTCAAAATTGAGCCCCCGTTTTCCTTCCAAAATCGAACGAATCCATTGGACATTGAAGCCGCGCGGCGTCAATTCATTGGAACACACATTGTGCTCGCGGTGTCCGTTCTATACGCTAGTAATAATACTTCAATGATACTGTGTATTATATTTAAAACGACACAGCTAAACACTAAATATCACTTCTTATTTAAAAACAAAACCTGTCTCGCTATCACTTTCAGCTAAATAAGTGACACTATATCCAAAATGTCATTTATGTTATTATTACTTCAGTAGCGTGAATTACGATTATAACACAAAATGCCACTTTTTACTCACCGCATAGTTTTTACAATGTCAATCAATGCCATTTTTCAGAAAACAAAGGGAATTGTGTAGGTAGCGGTAATGGCGGCAATTTTTATACCTAATTAGAGAGAGAACTTCGATAATTATGATGATTTTGCTCAATACGTTATTTAAAGTTACAGCACACCTAAACAAATTTTCGAGTTAACTATTCGGCACTAATATTAACATTCGTCTGTTGATTATTTCTTGCATCGACGTGTTATTTTCCCTTCAACTCTTCCTTTATCAACACAAAATAAAATATTTATTGCACTGACCTTTTGACCTCGTCGCCATTATGTAGTAGTTGTTGTACTTACGTGCTCCGTAATATTTGGATATAGTGATGTGGTTGACTTGCATTAGCTCGTTACGTCACCAGTGGTAGGGGAACACGTCTGCCTGCGTCTACGGCTGTCTCGTGACTGACCCAGTGTTGCCCCACTACCCGTGCTCTCGAGATAACATGATTACTGCTATAACCATAATAGCAGTACAAACACTACATAAACCATATTTATTATGAGTCGCCACTTGCTGCACTCTAGCATGCCAATCTCTAAGCCACCACAATACTGCTTAACAGCAATCGAAGTGTTTGTACAGACTTAACGCTCCCTCTTATTACTCATACCAGGTGACAAACACAGAGTTTAATATGGTGACAAAGACAGCCGTGGGCCCGGAAGCGAGCCCTCATTAGGACAAAGGTCAATACGGGACGGGTGACGCCACACTGCCACGAGGACGGGAGCCGGGACCACCCGGGACCCTCTTCAAACCCAGCACCCTTCTATGGTAATAAAGTGTTGTGGGGTGAGTGATTGTTCAAATCTGCGTGTTTGAAATTCTTTGACTCGAATTACAATGCGGATTTAAATTCGTTTTTTGTGGCCATGTCGGATGTCGGGTCTCCGTGAAGCTGTACCTACCGTTGAATGTTTACGGTAAAATGTTTTTAGAAACGTATATTTAAATAAACAGTACTCAATTGAGAAGATCAGATTTATTGTCTAGTTTTTAAGATGCATCAAGTTGCATTCATATTCATTAACATGCATAACATGCTTTCGCCGTTATTTTGAACAAAAAGTAAAATTAAATTAATAAACAATGAAAGAGAATAAGCTAATGTTGCAAATATGATAAAGCTAATCAGATAGACGTGACAGCCCATAAACCAACGCTGGGACTGGCAAATGGCGACACGTTACGGTATTTATTGAAATAAATGGCGCATATTTTCGCGATATTTTGCGAGTTTGTCATTAATGTAATATTTAATAGAACTCATAAATCATTTTTAATCCAGTCCCTAGAATTAACACGACACCATTTAGCATTGGAAATGTATTTTGACACTGGAATGCCATTAACACGCAGGCCATGCAATCATATATGTTAACCACTGTTTTCAGTAATGGCCTGCAGCCGAATATTAGTCTCTATAGCTCATATGTGTGAGCTCGGGTTACCTAGGGGATTTACCAACACATTGCTGTCAAATACGGAAATAGAGTCGAGCAACTTCCACAATTGGAGACTTAACTCCATAGCTTCTTTCAACTTCAGCTTGGTGTCAAGGAAAAAGGAGTCCTTAATGCTAAGTCAACGCAGAAAAAAATATCGTCATAAAAGGCTTTCATCACATAAATATTTGGTTTTCGGAACAGATAAGCTGCAAGTACCCAGCTAAATCTGTGTGCTCTGCAACGGGAATTGGTTTCCTGGTGCGCGGATACGTGCCCGGTTATGGCACATTCCCTGCATGCGCGCGGGAATTTTCCGCATTACTATTCCCGCAGCGAGCGAATATCATAATTTGCTACGAAGAATATCAAAAGCTATACCGCTAATTTCCGCTTGACAACGAGCGTCCTAATTAGTTGTAAATGTAACATTTGCTAGAACTAACATTTTCGTATGATTTTTTAAGCTTAATTATCTTGTATATTATTATCGCACACATATAATCCATTTTGAGGACGTTAAAAACACAAAATAACACAACTACTTTTAACAACAGCTTACAAGTATAACTGTAAATGATATATGATGTCTGAGAACTTTCACAGTGCTTCAGAACTTTGACTATAGACATAATCTTGTTGCCCGTCATTGGCACATAAACAGCAACTTGTATATTTCCAATTCATCGGTTTGAATATACGATTTGTACTCATTTATTCATCCGCGCCATTGTGTGAACGTGTGGTCAATAATGCAGAATCAGTCCAACTGTTTATATTTCACATTATGTAGCCAGTTCTGTAACTAAAGGACGCAAGTGCATTCTGTTAATAAAAGCAGTACGTAGCGGTTTGATTACAAATTATTTCAATCAGAATAGATTTCCTGTAGTTATTAGTTATTAATTTCACGTGTGATATTTAGTCAGTCCATTGTGTCGACGTTCACCGTCCGTTCAGTGATGCACAATCAATACTTACTCGTTAATATCTGGTGTCCCGACTCCCGCGCCATCGCTGCACATTTAATCACAACCCCATCATCGCTCGCTTCCAGGAACCAACTGAGCGTCCCTCATTATGTATGTATGATATTTGTCTGCGTGTCACATATCGAAGCATAATTTTCATTTCACGAATGGATTATATTTCATTTCATCCGCGCTTAATGAGGTGTTTTTGACTATGATAATATGCAATGTGCTGACTCGGCATTCGACGTTTCATTATATCAAACGCTACTTATTTTTAACCGACTTCAAAAAAGGAGGAGGTTCTCAATTCGACTGTTTTTTTTTATGTTTGTTACCTCAGAACTTTGGACTGGGCGAACCGATTTTGATGATTCTTTTTTTAATCGAAAGCTGGTGGCTGTCATGTGGTCCCACATAAATTTGAACGAGATCTGACAAGTAGTTTTTGAGAATTTGAAGTCGGTTATTTTTTGTTAGTAAAATTTAGATTATATTATACCTTTTAGTGTCAACTTCCAATTGTACTTTTAGAAATAGTTTTACATTTCGTAATGAAAAAAATGCATGATCCTGACTTTGATAAATAAATTACAATTAAAAAAGTTATTTGTTGATAGAATACATTTCAAAACGTCCCATGCAATTACTTCGATTCTTATCTATTATTTCAAACACATAGTTGTAATTCTACCCATCTAGTAAGTAGCAGCTTCAGGGCATGGGTCCATATCTTTCCTCGTATGTACAGCATCATGATTAGGATATTCAAAAGGTAGTAAAGATTAATTGCTGCCACAAAGAAAGTCGCAAATGATTCCGTCTCGCAAAAATATATTGAAACAACAGATAAAGTTAACTGCGAACAATCAGTTAGGTAGCTCACTGACACGATGAGTGAAGCCAAACCTCTGCCAAGTTCTCGGAAGTTTACTGATTGGGAGTGTAGCTCCAAATCAGCACCTCAATTTGCTCCAAATCACCGTTTCATTTCACGTGACGCACGCGTGGGGCTCCGGGGGGCTCCGGGGAGCGCACTGGAGACAATGTGTAGGAAATTAGATTCGCGTTTCAGTCTAGACACGTCTTCGACTGTCCAGCTTGTTTAGGAACGACTTACCAAACAACGGACCTAAGTTCAATGTATTATGTTGATAAAATGGCCAATACTTATAGTGTTACAATTACACAGTGATCATCAAACATTATACTTTATTTACCCTGTAGTATAGAACATTGGATTGAGCGCACACGAGAGTCAGAATCAATGTTCTACACATACGTCTAATTTTCTGAAGTTACGAGAAATTAATCATGACTTAATCCAGTAGAGGGAAACATCATGATAAATACCTGCACAATATCAGAGTTTTTCATAATGTTCAAAATCCAATCCACACTTGGCCAGCACGTTAGAATTATCCTGATAGCCACTATCATCATCGTCACCCCCAACGCCACACTTATTGGACTCAGGAATTCGTGGGAAAAGTTAATCTATGCGTAAGTGAATATGTAAGTGTAAAAGTGAATATAACACTTTTACGAGGCTATGGGTCTTGCGAACCACTCAACCCAGTACCAGAGTAAAGATGGTCATTGAATTGTTCCTAAGTCCGCAGTGTTCGTGGTGTAGCTCTACAAGATATCTCGTTACCACGAGGAGCAAGTTAAGCAGGCCGCGCGGCGCCGGCGTGTCGTCCAGCTGCTAACGATCCAGGTGAATGCCCAGGTGCGATGCGGGGACCTGCATGCTCAAGACGACACAATTTTACAGCAGCTGCAGTAAATAAATCACCAGCTGCATTAAAACCAAATCACACACCCGCTGGACTTCTTGATAACAAGACCCGTAAACCGTAATTAGCCGTATTTCTATTCTATTCTAAGCCGCCCCGGCTTAGAATTCTAACCCCAATCCCATGCCGGATGGGTGTCGTAACAGGCGACTAAATCCGGCTCGGTGGTGATAGGACCCCTCGAGGGATTATAATGGCAATATTGGTTTTAATTGTTAATTAATACCATTATCACTGTTATTATTTCTCCATGGGGTTCGCCTGGATAGGTCACAGTTCACACCCTTGAGCATGAGTTAGCCGTCAAACAACTCCTCGTGTTTCAGCTTCGGCTTCGGGGCTTGAGAGCCAGTTCTTTCTTTTTCTTCTCTCTTTCTTAGCCGGCAACGCATCAGTGATGCCTTTGGGGTTGCTCACAAACATGTATACCCAGAGTAGACACGGCAAGTTCATACAATTCACGTGTAACAATTAGGATTTGAAATCCTAATGAGGCGCCGTGTCATTTAGTCGGACTTTCATTGCTATTGGCAACAGATGTCAACTGAAATAACGAAAAATGCCTGATTTTAATGTTATAAACTGTAGAAAATCTACAAATATAGTTAGGAAAGATAAAGAAAACATTTTCTTTCATCGCTAAGTAATTTCGTTATAAAATTGTGTTCCTATCTATTTAAAATAAATTAATTTAATGTTTATTGTGGTTTTACCACGTTTTACAATGACGAGCACTTACTGAGTATATGTACTACATACTACACAATACATTGCTCATTTTGGTTTAAAAAATTTAGGGTTTCTTTGTTGGAACTTGCAATGAAAGTACAACAATCGTTACTATCAATCGTTGCTAAGTAACGCTTTACTTCGTGGTACTGTCAATATTGTCGTTTTTCGGTCAAATATAGTATATAGTGTTTTTCATTTACCCTGTCTTGTCTCGATTCTAATCGATTTTGAGAATCGTCGAATAAATAAATATTCTCATAGACATATATTTTGTAAAACAAATTTTATTCCAAAGGTAACTAACTGTATTTTTTTTTATAGTTTCGTCATATCTGTTCGCCCGTTGCCCGCTGTACGTCCGTCCATTCGCAACTTAGTGCTGAGAACCTAAGAGCTAGAAAAGTGTAATAATTATTTATTAAAACTACAAAGTCGTAGAATAAAATATTAAAAATATTTATTTACCGCAGTTCAAGTGGGGATGGATTTTTTTCCTTGGCTACCCAATACAGATAGTGTAAGGTATTGTTGCAAAGATATTAAAAAAATATATTATGGGTTCGGTTTAGAGAACATTATTGTCATATGAATACAACAATTTCACTAATAGGTGAAATAATTTCATTTTCACTAATAATTCTAATAAGGAAAAAGAGCTAAAATTATAGAATGCTAATTTTCTTAAAAAAAACTAATAAAAGTGATAATTTTGGTTCAAGTTTTCGTCTCCCCTGCCAGCTAAAAAGGTGGAGTTCGACATGTGAAAAAATTCACACGGTTACGAAATATTTGCAGGTTAACGAGTATCTAATATCGATCAACTTACAAGTATAGAACCCTACATAACGCATGGCCTTACAATAGGGTTGCCAACCTCAAATTTAAAAAACCAGGATTTGAAGTTGTAGAAACCAGGACAACTCAGTTTGAAAACAGGACGCAGTAAAAAAGTTGCAGGTAAAACTATAGATCTAAGGTACCTGCGTTCGGGGTGGGGAGGGGGGAAGGAGGAGTAAAGGGGAGCCCCCCACTACAATTTTTATGTCCCGGAAAGTTATAGTTTTCAAGTTATGATTTTTTTTGTAAAATCATAATACATAGGAAAAACCTTGGGTATTTCTTTAGTATCAGTGGAAGGGGGTGGAGTTGGGGGGAAGGGAGGGGTTGGGGTAAGGACCCCCCCCTTAAAGGTAATACGTGAGGAAACACATAGTTTTTGAGTTTTGTTATTTAATGCTTGACAGGATGACAATTTTTATTTTTATTTTGAGGATAAATCCAGATAAATCTGTGAAAACTGCTTAATATTTATCATAAACTAGTCTAAATTAGTCAGGTTGTGGAGAAAGAAGCAAAATTTCGACCTCCGTATGGGGAGACACTACACCACTTCTACTATTATTTTGGAAAAATAATGACACAAATCATTATAATTACAAAATTAGATTATAGTATGCACTTTTAGGGAGAATTTAGGGGTTTTTGATACACAAACAGGCTTCCAAACGTCTCCGGCGCGGCGCTGCCGTAAGTGCATCCCCTCCGCCCTTGCGTAACAAACTGCAGGCACCATGTGAGCCCAAGTGGCTGAGGCTGGTCGCCGGCTGAATTGTCAATGGTCTGGCCACATAGCTCGAAGGAACGATAACCGTTGGGGAAGAAAGGTCCTCGAATGGCATCCACGTCTCGGAAAACGAAGTATAGGACGCCTCCCGACCAGATGGACTGACGGCCTGAAGAACAGTGGGCATCCGCTGGACTCAGAAGACTCAGGATCGGTCATAGTGGCGTAAGTTAGAGGGGGCCTATGTCCAGCAGATGACCTCTAAAGGCTGGTGGATGGACGGATTGATGCATAATAAAATAAATTATTTGATTGAAGTTTCATCAGATATGTTCATTATAGCATATTTTTGAATATTTACGGATTACAACTAAATCTTTCTGAATCAAATGCTGCTTTTGAACACGACAAAAAGATTGATTTCATACAATTATTACAATTTCTTAGTCAGCTAATCTATAAAGGTAATAATGGTAGCGAGAAGGGTACACAAGGGATACAGAGAATTGGATAATTGGGTTCGTGGGTGCGTTCAGAAATAAATAAAAACACTTGAAATATCTATCATGTTTAATAACAATGAATACTGGAGTTACGATATTGAAACTCTCAGTTCTGGAACTGAAAAATTGTCTGAGATTCCGGAATTGCGAAATCTTGGAATTCCGGTATCCATGCCCTACTTGCTGTAACACCTTATTTTCGTCTTGTAGTGTCCTTGTCTTGTAGTCCTGAGATCTTACCTTGAGCCGTGAATTTTAAAATTTAAAAACCCAGGACGCTGCTTAAAAACTATCCAGGACGTCCCAGGACACTACAAAAACCAGGACATGTCCTGGGAAAACAGGACGGATGGCAACCCTACCTTACAAGCTCTTGACCAGTTAGTTGTTTTTCATCAATCGAAAGAATTTTTCAAATAGGTCTAAATTAATGGTGGTACATTTTTGTTATTCTGATTATTAAATTACAAAGGTTTTGATTTCAGTAAATAAATGATTATATTTTGTTTTAATTCTCTTTTTTTATTTTGCATAAAATTTTGAAGTAAGGAATTTAATATGATATTGATCTGTTTATTTATATTTTTGAAACGTGTTTATAATTTTAATAAATTTTATAATTTGTGTTTATAATAAATAATCAAGTTAAATCAAACTCACCCCAATGATATTTAATAACAAAATATTAACAAAAGAAAATTATTTATTTGGTTTTATTCAGCACTATAACCTATACGTATAATAACAACCAACCAGACTTATTATAATCGGTTATCGATATCGAGAATCGGTAAGAAATCGGTTTCGTATTGGTATTGCTAGGATGATGTATATCAATCACTAAAATATTCTTCTGACATAACATTGTGTCAAAAAAAGTGACACGCTTGGTTTTCATACAATTCGAGGTACATGCCTCATCTACTCTAGGTATATATGTCTGTGGGGTTGCTCGTGTCTATGGGTGACAATAGCCACTTAAGTCAAGTGGATCGTCAACTCGTTTGCCGGCTATTTCCATAATAAAAAAAAACAATATAGGTATATTGCACGGCAACGCATCAGTGATGCCTTTGGGGTTTCTCGTGTCCATGGGCGACGATAGCCACTTGCCATCAAGTGGATCGTCAACTCGTTTTCCAGCTATTTCCATAATAAAAAAAACAATATAGGTATATTGCAACAATTGTTAATTTTATTACCGTTTTATTAGCCTGGTTTCAGAATTGATCTACCATTAAAACTGCCTACTCTCCTCAAAAATTAGTTGCAAAAATTACGCACCTATTATTATAAAACATTGGCTCTTGGGCCTGTTGGTATTAAAGCGGCCTAGATTACTTCCCTCAATCCCATACCGAGGATATAGTAAGTCTGGGCGAAAAAAGGCCGGTTTTATTGTAGAAAGCTGTGACTGAAAAGTCGAACCGCTTGCTTCAAAATCCCCTTTAGGGGTTGATTTGTTGATATGTCAATAAGTCAGGATTTTAAATTTATTGATTGCAAAATATCATTATATCCTTACAGCTCCCCGCAAATACAGCAATACAATACAAGCTAAGATCTACTCGCAAAACAGGTTTTACTAAATAGGTATAAGTTATATGCAGTACAATGTATAAAGTATCTGCAATCACCATTCTAATATTTTTGAGGACAATTTGGGTCATGGAATTATTTTAATTTAACAGGTGCACGAAATAAATAAATTAAAATATTTTACTATTAAAATACACGGTATAAAATATGCATAGTTTTTAATATTGTGCGTGTCGGTCGTGATGGAGAAGTGCTTTGTTGTGTTAGTGATGATGTATGCTTCTGTCACCTGAAATTACATTGTTGGCCTCATACATGAAGTACCTAAAGGTTACCGGTCGGCGCAGGATAGCTAATTAGCAGTGTAGTTAACACGGGATTTGCCAGTGGAATTGTTTAAGAAACATGTAAAATCTCAACTTTTAGGCAAAGGCTACTATACTGTAGATGAGTACATAAATGACAAAGACGCATGGAAATGACCAGATCTGCAACCAGTTCTGTACAGGCAGTGATACTTTTTTGTAAGAAATATACCAATGTATTTTATTTTGAAAAGATGTGCTGAGGAGTTTCTTTCAGCTTTTCTTCTCCTCCATGACAAAGCACCTTTGCAAAAAGCTGGTTCATTAAAAAAATGACGTGCATAAGTGTATCAATGATACCTACATGAATAAATGATTTTGAATTTTGAAATGATTTTGAATTTTGAATTTTGTACCCTTGCACCACGCGCAGGGGTGCTTGGAACATGACTTCGTTCATCAGCTAGTAACATTTAAACGTGTAATGTATATTTTTGTTGATCAGAATTTTATTTTCATGAATTATAATTAATTATTCTTCACATTACAAAGTTCGCGTTAATTTTTCAGTAGACATTATTTATGAACTTGGAGGTACTCACACGATTTCCATGTTAGAATCTTACAGCCATAAATATAAAAAAGTTAACTTCGCGAGTCACTTTACAACTGAGAGCGCCCGCTGCCGCCCCGCTCCCCGCGCCCCGCCGCCCCGCCGCGCCGCCCCGCTCCCCGCGCCGCCGCGCCCCGTCGTACATAATACTTCAATGGGGCATATTACACTGTCAATATTATCACGATATTGTGATATTACTTATAGTGTAATAGGCCGTATCGCAGTATCGTGATAATATCACAGAATATTCGGAAATCTTGAAATCCGCGATACTAAGGGGGCGTGGCTTCAATAATATTGAAATGTAAGCTCTTCGCGATATTTTCCTGTCATTATTCGCTTGCAGCCATGGCGGAACGACGTTCGAGTAGTGAGGATGACGAAAATTTACGCTCTGTCGTTCTCGTTGATGACACAGGGAAAAAAATTACTTGAAAGAGTTCATTCTTGTATTCTTAGAATAATAATAAACCTTGTATTTGAAACGTGCCCGTCTTTGTGGAATCCGAACGATAAATCTAATACGAGTAGATATATTTAATTATCGTGTCACGCTTTTTTGAAGTTGAACTCGACCAATTTTCGTGAATCTCCGCGTGCATATCGGCTAGGGTGGAGAATCGGACATCTATTTTTCATCCACCTACCCCTAAATTTTTTTGGCAGAACAACGTTTGCCCAGTCAGCTAGTCTAATATATAAAATTCTCGTGTCATGGTGTTAGAAGTTGAACTCCTCTGAAACGGCTCGACCGATTTTCGTGAATCTTAGCGCGCATATCGGCTAGGGTGGAGAATCGGACAACATATATTTTTCATCCCCCTAATTGTTAAGGGTGGTCCACCCCTAAATTTTTGGTAGAACAACATTTGCCGAGTCAGCTAGTATTATATATATACTAATAAAAAGAATGAAGACCTCGACAAGAACACAACCCTCGGTGCCAAAAACTATCATTTCCCGGGATCTTTTTTAATTATTAATTCTCAATTCCACACAGACAAAGTCGCGAGTCGGAGCTAGTCCATAATATACCATAATATATTATAACACGACTTACTCTAGTAAATTCAACGACGTACTGATGATGATATTATTGAAAATGTAATAGCCCAATTTCAATACTTGCGATATTGCGATACTAGGATCGTGATAATATTGACAATGTAATACGCCCCAATAAGTTGGCGGATAACTTCCGTATTCGTTAACAGTTACAAATTCTTTTACGGGGAAACTTTGAGAATCTCAGGCGATAAGTTCTGGAAGCTTCTTAACTCCAGAACGGATAGTGGCAAGTAGCGCTCTGAGACGTTTAGTTTGCAACTTACACCTTGATCCTTGTTTAAATTCATCATTTTGGTGTCCTTTTCGGTACCCAAACCAAAATCTTATATTTGCTTGAAATAGCTGTGGTGTTATATGCCATGTCGGCATATTTTTTCGGTCATATTCATCTATCACTGCCATAATTAAATCAATTTTGATAAAACCTAAATGAACTAACTATAAACCTTTCATTACCTTTCTCATGAATCACTCAGTCTATTGGTGAAAATTCAGAGATAATTAAGAAAGAATAGAAAAAGAAGAAACTGGCTTATTTATGTATATATGATGTATTAATACGCTACATAGTAATAACAGTTCAATGTGTATTAATAATAGTAGTAATCTACTTAATTGTAATCACCTGTTACCTACCTACCTGTTACCTGCCCCATCTGAAAAACAATACATCCATATTAGATTTTTTCTTATACGGAATCTTATACCTGCTACTAGTAACAAATTATCGTGATATTTAGGTCAAAACCATTGTACTAAATATCGTAATGAATAAAAAATAAAGGAGTGTATTATTTACCATCGGTACCTTGTTTACGTCACACACGTCATCGGTTCCATGGTGTAATGGTTAGCACTCTGGACTCTGAATCCAGCGATCCGAGTTCAAATCTCGGTGGAACCTTGTCTAACTGCGAATGTCGATTTTTGCAATCTCGTATCTATATTGTTTTTTTTTTCTTGAGGGTAGCTCGGTCAGCTGACATTGTTATCTTAGTGCTCTTTTTATTTTAATTGTTTTTATTAAATAACTTTCTTTTTAAAACGTCTTTTGTGTATTTATGAACAGTATAGTTGTGTGGTTACTTAGTGCAGTGAAAATAACGATGAAAATTGTGCCATTTGTGTTTGAAGTGCAAATCAGCTATTTACCTACTACAACAACCTGTTAGTTACGTATCTAATACGTCAAATCAGAGTCAGCTGATTTCGTATACAGGAATAAATACTCTGAATTTATAGTGATATAATAGTATAATAATGTAATATTAAAATATAAGACAGTTTGGCAAAGGGAGATCTCCCGCCAGGCGAGGTGTGCTGCCTGGGAGGCGGCCGAGCCCCGACTGCTGTTGTCGGAGCGATTGTATATATCTAGCGATCTTTGAAAACTTCGATAGCGTGATTCAGGGTGACGTCATCGTCGCCACATCACCCCCCTGCTCAGACCGGAGGTCGATACACCTTCTCGTTGATTCAGCCATCTGTGGTCCTCTATCTTCTGTGAGTCGAGATGTGAGGTCGATGTGCCCTTGAGATGCCCTCTATCCGCGGTGAGTCGGGATGGGAGGGTGGAACGACTGATGCGGAGGGCGAGCGGTGCGCGCTCAAGCCGTCCGTGTAGCCGTGGGTGGGGGCAGTCGCTGGCCGGACACAGGAAGCGTCGACACAGTACGCTGCGATGCGCCCGGTGAGTCAGCGTGGCTGGTGTGCGGTCTGCCGAGAGGTATCTGCAGTCCGTCGGGTGTGAGCGGTGAGGTGAGGGGGGAGAGATGCCTGCTGCCGCTATCGGTGCTCAGAAGCGACGTGTTCTTGCCGAGGGTCACCAGTTTGGCAAAGGGAGATCTCCCGCCAGGCGAGGTGTGTTGCCTGGGAGGCGGTCGAGCCCCGACTGCTGTTGTCGGAGCGTTTGTATATATCTAGCGATCTTTGAAAACTTCGATAGCGTGATTCAGGGTGACGTCATCGTCGCCACAGACAGCATTGTGTATTTTACTATAATTGTAAACCGGTGCAGTGTAGTCTAACGCCATCTCTTGACGCTTAGCGGCAACCTTGTTAATTACCTAGCATGGAGCCGGCTATCAAATGCAGTCACTGCGGCCGAGTTGATGGGGCGCAGTGTGCGAAGTGTTCCCAGTTTTACCATAGACAATGCGTCAAAGTCAGTATCGACGCCAGACTTCCCGATAAATGGAAATGCCCCGAATGTAATAAAAAGGGATCGCGTGCAATCGCTAGCGCCACCACCAGCACAACCCCTAGTTCGTCCAGTTCGGGCGACACACCTAATACTGATTTTGTTGATGCGTTGCCTGAAGCTGCCGGTAGAGGGTGCGGCGAGGATGGGAATGATTTGTCAAAGGAAATGAGGCTAATGCGTGAGCAGCTTACGACCATGGTAAATGAGATGGTTTCTTTCCTGCAGGAGGAGGTTAAAATAATTGTCAACATCGCAAACTTGACTACGCGCATTAGCGATATCGAAAGTAGGGTTAGTAGTCTGGAACAGCGTGCCACCGATGCCCCGTCTCAGTCGATTGACCCTAAGTTGGAGCAGGTAGTAGCGGATCTCAAGCTTCAGATCAATGATCGCGACCAGGCTTCGTTTATAAATGATGTAGTCATATCTGGCGTAACAGAATCGAAGGGCGAAAGCGCTGAGCATATAGTATTGACCCTGGCACAAAAAATAGGCGTTGAACTGGATCAGCATGACGTCGTTAGTGCATCACGCGTGGGCGCTGTGCGCCGCGACAGTGCGCCGCGACAGTGCGCCGCGACAGTGCGCCGCGACAGTGCGCCGCGACAGTGCGCCGCGACAGTGCGCCGGGGGCCGAGGGAGCCGGGCCGCGCGCCATCGTCGTTCGTCTCGCTCGGCGCGAGACCCGGGACCGGTTGCTACGGGCGGCACGCGTGCGCCGCACAGTGGACACAGCTGGACTGAACAGTGAACATTGATGATACGGTGCCACGGCGGGTCTATATCAATGAACGCCTCACTAATACCAATAGACGTTTATTTCTTGAAGCTAGAAAACTTGGCCGTACTCGAAATTTTCACTTTGTTTGGACACGAGAAGGGTGTATCTATGCACGTCGCGATTCCGATACAATGCGCTTACGCATTCGAACGGAGTCTGATCTCGTTAAGGTTTTTGGTGCTTAAATTATTGCACTTCTTTTTTAAATTTTGCCTGTAATTTTTTTATGTTCTTTTTATCTTTTTACACCCTATTTACACTGTCAGCAAGTAATGGTTTGAGTAAATGTACCTACTGTAGTCTATAGTATTAGGTTTGTTTGCCTGAATGTGTTTAGATACGATCACAACAATCCTTTTGGTGTTATTGTACATATCCGCGCAATTGTTACATTTTTTAGTGATCACTTCATTTACACAATATTTTGGTACGATGAATGTTGGTCAAAGTTAATTCTATTGCATGTATTTTAATATTAATATTTCTTTTTTTTCTGTGTCATATCAATACGCTTTTAATTAGTTATGTAATTATATCAAAATCTATTTTTTCATGGATGTTAAATTGTGTATGTCTGTGCTGCGGTGTGTATCTTGAAATACAAACGTTTCTTTTATCATACTATGTTAAAAATTGTAACTTATTTATATATTTGTATACGATTGACATTATTGCGTTATTAAATCACTCCCCTGTGTTATATAATATATGGTTTACTAAAGTTAACGTAATTAAAGAAATTATACGCTCAAATATATACATTTTATTTTATCTTCATTTATAGTATTAACAATGATTAAAACACGTAAAATTAAAATTGGGCTATTAAACCCAGAATCTCTGGGGACGCGGCATGATGAGTTTCTAATACCTATGGCACGTCACAGCGTGGACATCATGGCTATAAACGAGACGTGGCTCCGGGAGGGCGAAGAGGGCCGTGCGCCTGCTGTCCCTGGGTATCGGCTACGTCACATTCCGCGACCCCCTGATATCAGAGAGAGGGGCGGAGGTGTAGGATTTTATTATAGGCAGGAATTATCCGTACGTATCATTTAACATCCCATTACTCCTGCAGTGGAACAAATGTGGTTAAACGTTCAGATTAACGGTAAATCGTTTGCAATAGGAACTGCATACCGTCCGCCTTGGTTAAACATGCAGATTTTCCTCGACGCGCTGTATGAATCACTGGGGTCTTTCATTCGTTACGATCATATAGTGCTTTTGGGAGATTTTAATATCGACCTTTTAAAAGAAAGTAGCCCAGGTGCTAAGTTGCTCCTTGACTTTATTGATTCCAACAATCTTACGCAAATAATCAAAGGACCTACGCACTTCACGGACACTAGCGAAACTCTCATAGATGTAATATGTACAGATGCGCCAGTGCTAAGTACTCAGGTTGATTTTATCAAAGATCTAAGTAGTCATGCGTTTGTCGTTTGTGAGCTCGATATTCCCAAAATCCGGCCTAGGCCTAAATGGATTACTTACAGGCCAATGGGAGATATTGATATGGATAGTTTAAATAAAACATTAGATTCCACTGACTGGGTAAGCATCATTTCTTTACAGGGAGTAAATGATATGGTCTATAATTTTAACAGTAAAGTTATAGAGATTTTTAACGTGCATGCTCCCTTAAAATCTATTTATTGTAAAATTAGTAATTACCCGTGGATTACTTACAATGTTCAATGCATGATGAGGATTCGCGACGCTGCACAAATCAGGGCTCGGAAAACAAAGTTAGATGCACATATACTTTATTATAAGGACTTGAAGAGGACGGTTAATGCTGCCCTTGTGTCTGAAAAAACTGCCTATTTCAATTTTTATATCAATGCAAAACTAACTCAACCAAAAATAATGTGGAATCATATTATAATACATCTGCGATTTAAGAGCAGCAAGGTCAATTCCCTTCCCGCACAGTTTAATGACGCTAACGCAATTATTAAACATTTTCTTAATGTTCCCGGAAAGACTACCGTACCGTTGTCTACACTGACACGCTTTGAATTTAGCCGCTTCTCACAGGCCACCTTCCGATTCAAACCAGTCACTGAAGCTGAGGTAGCGAAAATAGTTGGCAGTCTTCACTCAAATGCCATCGGTTGCGACGGAATATCACTGGAGATGATAAAGCTTATGCTGCCAGAGTGTCTAGCAGTTCTGACATCGATTATAAATAAGTCATTTGAGACAAACACTTTCCCTGACTTATGGCAGCAAGCAATTGTCAAGCCGATTCCTAAGACTAATAACCCTGTTAGTGCAGCAGACTTCCGGCCCATAAGTGTCTTGCCATGTCTCTCCAAAGTATTAGAGAAGGCAGCGTGTCAACAACTTTCCGCTTATATTGAAGACAATAATATTTTACCTACGCATCAATCTGGTTTCCGTAAACGACATAGCACAACCACTGCTTTGATGGAGGTAGTGGATGATATTCTCACGGCACAGGACAAAGGGGAGGGCACCATTCTTACTTTACTAGATTTTTCACGGGCATTTGATTCTATAAATATTAACCTTTTACTCTCGAAACTGTCATTTTACGGATTAAGTGTTGAGTCGGTCAGGTGGTTTGATAGCTACTTCGCTAGACGCTCTCAGAAAGTTGAACTCCTTCAGAGTTCCAGTGGGGCAAAAATTGAGTCCACTTCTCAGCCTCTGAGCCGAGGTGTCCCGCAGGGATCTATTCTGGGACCTTTGCTCTTCATACTGTACAGCGCGGATGTCATCAATAGCATTGAACACTGTAAGTACCATATGTACGCTGATGATCTGCAGGTCTATATATCATGCAAACCCGAAGACACTAGCTCTGCGGTGGCTAAACTGAATTCTGACCTAGCTCGTGTATCCCTATGGTCTGAACAAAATACCCTCATTCTTAACCCCAAAAAAACCAAATTTATTATTCTGGGTACACCGAATCAGATCCGCAAGATTGTTGAAGCTAATCCAGTCGTGACAATTGATAAGGAGCCTATTGCAAGGGTTTTTGAAACTCGAAACTTAGGCGTTATTATTGATGAAAACCTTCGCTTCGAGAAACATATTTCTGAAATTTTACGAAATTGTTTTTACAGACTAAAAGTCCTATACCGGATACGAAACTACTTATCACCTACTCTCCGTATAAACCTCTCTGAGTCGCGTCGTTACTACTATCAAGATTTAACTATGCGGACGCTCTTATTGGGCCACGTCTCCTTGCACGCACGAAAAAAGTTATACAGCGTGTTCAGAACGCCTGTGCACGCTATTGTTTTAATATTCCACCACGTGCACATATAACTCCTTTCCTTAATAATGCGAATATACTCAAAATGGAGTACCGCAGGAAACTACACCTTGCTACGCTTTTATTTGGTGTCATTAAAAACCAACAACCGTCATATTTATACAGCAAGCTGAACTGGTCAAACAGCCGGAACATTCGGTTAAGATTATCCTTTAAGCTGCTGTATCCTCCCAGCCGCACCGCCGCGTTTAGATGCTTCAAGTACAGTGCCGCAAAGATTTGGAACAACTTGCCACCTCCTCTTAAGTACAGTGCCGCAAAGATTTGGAACAACTTGCCACCTCCTCTCTGCAGTCTGCAAGGAATACACACATTTAGATTAAAATATAAAATATTGCTGCTCGAAGAGCAAAAAAATTATTAATTTTTTTTTTCAACGCAATAACTCATTTTCATAAATTTTCATAAATTTTTCCATTTTCATAAATTTCATTTTCATAAAATATTCAATTTCATTTTCATAAAATATTCAATTTCATTTTAATAAATTTCATTTTCTTAAATTATAATTTTAAAATTACATAACAAACTTAACATAATAAATTTGATACTTACGATATTTTCGTTTCGACAAAAAATTACGATCTGTCGGTCCCTCCGTGCTCACAGGCCTCGCAGCGTAAGCGCACCTCTAGCGAGTGTCGTTATACCAGAATATGTCTGAACGCAGAATGCTCAATGCGGCAAGCGCGGGCCGCGGCGGGCGGCGGGCGGCGGGCGCGTGGCGCGGGGGACGTAATAAACACGTTGAGCGAATGTGTTGCGGTATTGGTATCTGTACTTGTACTACGTGCCCTATTGAGAGTGAGTTCCTGCGTCCCCTTTAAATACGTCATTCATTATTATGATTCATTTAAACATTATTATAACTCAATTATTATTTATATATAATAATAATATGTAATAATATTAGTATATAAATATATAATAATAATATAGTATATAAATAAATATAATAATAATATATAATAAAATATTGTTTTGTTTAAAGTACGTTGTTGACTGATGTCGCGCATTTAGTCTGGCCGAGCTTCCTTCATGGGAGAAAGAAAAAAAAGGACCAGACTGAAATATCAGCGCTGTGCTGCCACGGCTTATGTTGTGCAGCACAGCTCATGCTGAGTCTGGGCCTGTTCGGGGGTCACGCTGCAGCACAGGCACCCATTTAGGCTTAATGTTAGAAGTATTTTTTTTCTCATCTCATTTCTTTGTTTGTGCTGTAATTGCCCTCGAATAAATGCATTTCATTTCATTTCATTTCATTTCATTTCATTTCATTTCATTTCATTTATACTAATATTATACGTAGGTCACTCTGAGTTCTGAGATGCTCATAATTTAAAAAAGGAACGCATCTGTATTAAATATTTTTAAAAAGCAAATGTATTTAAAAATAGAACGCAAATAGTCATGTTGCTGGTTTAAAAACATAATTATGTTCCAGTCATTTAACTACGAAGGTTCCCGAATTTTTAATTCTTTTCTTTTTTATATTTTATGATTTTAAATTTGGTTTAACTGAAAAACTTAGCCTTCAACAATTACCATCAGCGTTAGAGGAGTCTGACCCATCTCGAGCAACAGTTTGTAGATGGTTCAGTGAATTTAAAAGGGGTAAAACAAACCCCGAGGCTAAACATAGAAATGGTCGCCCATAACTACAGTAACTGCAGAAAATGTATGGATTACTGAGACGGATCGTCAGGTCGTTTGCCGGCTATTTTACAAAAAATGATGGTGCGAGAAGACCCAAGTACATATTACTTATTAAGACATCGAGTAGATTCTTGGCGTTAGTTCGGGGAGCGTTAACATTATTTTACATCAGTATCTTGGAGTGAGGAAATTTTATTGTTGAAGAGGCCGTGGCCGCCTATAAAGTCACAATTTCGGACCTATCGGATCAAGACTGGCAACAGTGTTTTAATAGTTGGTTTAGGCGAATGGAACTTTGCGTAGAGAATGAAGGAGAGTATTTCGAAAAAATGTGAAATAAATATTGTTAATACCTTGTATAGTTTTTTCTTGTCTCAAAACTTATCGAGTTACCTACATTTACTTATTATATTATTTTATATTCACCAATCAGTGCTGGAGCAGCGTGGTGGAGTATGTTCTAGACCTTTTGTTTCACTCTGATTGTAATAGTTATTGTAGCCATCCTTATTCTATAAAGATACAGTAGGTATGAGTATTTTATATTTCTTTATTTTTAGGGTTCAACATAACAAAGCAGAAGTTTAATCTTGTAATAGATGATATTCTCGATGATTAATATTATGAGTTCATAAAGAACATAGCCTTTTGTTCTTCATTGAACCTTCACATTGTTTATGACTATAATATTGAAATATTTACTGACGCCACTTCACTAATTTCCTGTTGTCGACGCAGCCAATAATGCATCACGTTACACATTACCTCCATATTTTAATAGTGAGTCGTGTTCACGTAATGTGTAGTAACGAGTGGGAGTGGGAGTGGGAGTGGGAGTGGGAGTGGGAGTGGGAGTGGGAGTGGGAGTGGCCATCCGCCGCCAGTGTGACTCGTGTTAATAATCAAGCATCGGTGTGGATATACTTCGTTATAATTTATCGGCGGACATTGTCATCCACCTATTGTGTTCCACTTTGGTCTTGCTATGTTTAAATTATATTGTACGAACATTATCAACGCTTGAATGGGTGTAAATTATGTTGTTTCATATTTTGATAAGCAATTGATGGACAATACATTGTCTCGATTCCTGTCTGTGTGTGAATCATATATCATATATGATATCATATACTCATAACATCATGTCAAATAGAAAGGGAAATATCTTGAATCTCTGTAATTGTAAAATGTGTATAAAGAAAGAAATAGAATGTCGGGAAATGCTCCGAGGAAGGTATTTCATTCTTGAAATATCTTTGCTTTGCTTTGCTACTGCAAAAAGTCGACTACAAAGTTTAAATTCAAATGTATTTATTCATGCAGATATAACAGATACTCTTTGGATTATTCATTCGATTATTGTGGAAATAAAAGAAACAAATAACCTACTTGGATGACCTTTGTTGTGGATAAATAATATTTTCTTTCTTTAAGTTGTGTCTGTCTATGCAAGCATCATGACAAACCACTACATAGATTTAGGTGACACATTACGGATACTAAATACTTTTCATCCGGAGAATAGCTTGGAAGTTCTTTAATTAAAAAACAATTGAAACTGAACGCAAATTAAATTAAATTTATATAATGCCTGATAAACATGAATAGCATTTGGTTCGGTAGCGGGTAGAATAACATAGATGTTACTATACTAACGTCCTCAAGCTAAAAGGCGACTAAATGTCATCTGGCCAATTATTATTTTAGTAGGTAACATTTTTTGATATTTTTTTGAACTGTATTAATATTAAAGTTAAAAAATATATATATCTCTAGCACGATTTGAAAACAATCCCCTGTTTTTAGCTCTACCTCAAAAACTGTTTTTGTTACTTAACCGCCTTTTAGCTTGAGGACGTCAGTATAGTTATACTGACGTACTTGTAGTTCAAGTACTATTATTTGTTCTGTGGTATACCACAGAAAAAATATATTAACCTACGTTATAACGTAGGTACCGTAGGTAGGTAACGTAGGTACGTTATAACGTAGGTTAATATATATTTTCTGAAACAAAGTGAGAATAAGTTACTAATCTATGACATGCTAAGCCTCTAAGCCTCTAAGGCGTTTAGAGTCTAAGCTATGACATGGGGTCCTTCAAGAAGCGGGTCTATCGTCATTTTCTTGGCCGCGTTGGTGACGCCCCCAGTGTTACTAATGTCCATGGGCGGCGGTGATCACTTACCATCAGGTGACCCGTCTGCTCGTTTACCTGCTTATAGCATAAAAAAAATTTATAATAATAATATTGAAATACAACGCGGCACAGTGAGAGGCGGTGGAAGCCGGAGCTATGTGGAGCGACACACAGAACCACATGCAATAATTCACGGCAAATTGCTCGTCGGCTCCTGTTAACATGATGCCGCCGCGCCGCCCGTAGACATCTAACATGATATGTACATGTTTATAATAACCTCACTCTCTGCTCACACATCCATTTTGTTTTAAACGAACTGCTCCCAGTTGTCACGAGAGACAATTCAACTTTTCAGTGGTGGAGGTTTAAATCTCCGAGTTCAATTATTTTGAATGTATTAAAATTTTTAATCATCACCAATCATGATTTTTAATAATCATGTAATTAATAAATTTTTTTAACTGAAAATGTACAGTCAAAATGAAAATTTTTAAAATTAGCATTTTTTTTTATTTGTGAACCGATTGAAATAAAACACACATTTAACACTAAATTATGAAAACCGCATCCAAATGTCTAAGCAACTTCTGAAATGAGTGCGAACAAATGAATAACAAACGGATCGGACATACGAATAATTTGTTTCCTGATGCTACGCTGGTGCTACGCCGTAGCCCGTAGCCAGTAGCCCGTAGACTCGTAGACGCAATGGGAGTCCCCCTGCGTCTGTAACAGGGACTTGGAAAGTGTTGGTAATAACTTCACCACTACAGTGCCCGGAAGCCAGTAATGGTATTTACTACTATAAATTGCCTTTTTACTGTATAATATTGTTAAAGTTACTTCATCCGAATGACACAAAAACTACAATTTTTTTTTTGTAAATTTTCCGTCCCACATAATCCAGTTTTGCCTCTAACTTGAAATTAAAATATAAAATATGCTCACAGCCAAAATAAATAGCGTACAGATAATGAATATTTCTTCAAGAGCAAAACAATATCCGTTGTAATTATAAAGACTTCTTCGTCAAAAATTTTAAATATCGACCACTATTATCGTTATAGTCTATGTTATTATTTTGTGGCGAAAGTTTTAACAACCCATTATGTTTTCAATATTTCCTGAACGCGGTCTCCGAGCGGGAGGCTGGGTGCGGGCTCTCGCCATGCAAGTGACACGCTAAATTCAATTTGTTACTCGTTCTAGCATTTATTATTCATCGGCGAGTTCCACACACGTGTTGCGATCGGTAAAATACATTACGGCGGGGAAGCGACGCCGACGCCGCTTTGGTTAGAGCTCGGCGGTATACTAGTAAATCCTATTTACAGGGAGTATACGTTTTTTTAGTGCAGTCGTTGGCTCTTACAGCTTCATACAGGCAGGAGAGCGTTTACATGTGTTCACGCAGTGGATATTTAAAGTGAGATAGACTGCGTACCCATCAGTTTCCGATATCCTTATCATTAAAAAAAGTAGAGATGGTCCTTGGTAGTGAGACAGATTTCTTTAACATTTAATATTATTTCGTTATTGTTTCTTGATGGATAATTTACTTATGTAATATATTTACCTGTGTACCTATATTCCACAGTAAATTGATTTGATTTAATATCCGGTTCAGTGCCATATAATCAAATAATCATTCGATATGTATAACCATCTAGGTTGAGCTGACTCCTCCAGTGATTGCCGACTGGCTCCAGACAGACCAGCTCTCAGAACCCACATGGAAGTTACACAATACCGACCTCCCGATTGCTAAAGACCACAAACTCCAATAATAGGTATCCTGTACATTGTGAAACTTTCCTACACCGCATCTACTCAATATACATAAATTTATTAGACAAATCTACGTTGGCTTACAGTATTATCGCTCTTAAACTAAACGCTAAGCCGTCTATAATTGCCTACGCTGGTACAGCTTGTTATACATCTTGTCGCTGTGAATTGTGACTTAAACGTCTCTCCGTTGCTGGGGAATTTCCACTTCAATACGAAGGGGTTAAGGTTGAAAATTGCTTACACGTCTAAAGAGTTGAAACCATTAAATCCTGTCGCGTTCAATATGATAGCTCAGGGCATCCCGGAAGACCTTCGACCAAATTAATAAACAAAGTTGCGTAAGGCCGGTAGCGATGAGCCCGCTTAGCGATGTTTATCTTCGAGCTGTGAGCTGTTGATGGCGCTGAACGCTGAACGCTGAACGCTGAACGCTGAAAGTGCAAAGAGCTGCTTTTGCATTTCGTGTACATTCATATTCACTGCAAATATTGTACGATGCAATTTAGTTAGAGAATATTGTGGCAAAGCAAAGTAGCGATTTAGAAGAATTTCTTACTGAAAATTCATGCATCAAAATATTGCAAAATATTACTTGCTGCCTCCGCCGCTCCCTCGTGACCGCGCCGCGACACATTTGGAATTTCTTTGAGAAATTAAACTTGGTGAATATCTTTTAACTACTTTATTATAACTTTCTTACTATCCAGCCGTGTAGTGGCCACAGTCACAGCAGCTTACGTTCTTAAATTCACTACTAAGAGTGGAATCGACCAAACTAGCATATCTTATTCTGCGAATAAGATCTTCTAGAGTAGTATAACTACACGACTTCGTATGTGTGGAATGCTTTGGCATATCAAGATGAAACATGCACTAGTTTAAACCGACTTTGAAACAGGAGGTTCTGTGTGAATTAGACTTCCAGCAACGCAATTGTGAAAACCGCAACCAATTTTGTCCTGTTTTATACCGTGTTAGCTAGAAATACAAAAACACGAAAATTCTAAAGCCTTCTTGATGCCTCATATTAATTTTTCTTTAACATTTAATATGGCAAGCACTGGCCATTGGTCATATTTTTTTGCTAGATTAATTTATACAGTTTTATCTATATAGATAAATCTAGCAAAAATCGCCAAAAATCATAAAGTTTAATTTAACCGATATTATTTCAATTGGTGCTGATTATTATCCCTCATATAATCTTGGTAACGACGGTGGACATCATTATAATTCGGTAAAATTAAGTGCATATAAAATCCTCATATATTTTTAGTTGATCATCCATCTCAGTATTTGTTAACTTTGTAGTAACAGTAGTTAGCTGCAGTGGAAAAGCGCAAATGAAGTTACCTGAAAATACCCAAGAAATAATTATTCCAGCGATGCGTAACCTTACAACATGCGTTAAAAATGTTATCTAACTCTACATTTATCTCATAGTAATACGAGTAGTCCCTCGAATCGCGAACAACCTAATTTAAATTTTCCGAAGCTCAAATATTTGAACAATTTGAACTCAGGAATAACATTTCTTTCTTGATTGTTCTTAGAATCGTTGTACACTGTTAAGGAACTCGTTTACCAACAAGGTAGTGAAGGTGAACGAGTGAAGATAGACCGATTGGAAATCTTTTCCTATGCATGTTACCACATTATGTAGATTTATAAACAGGCTAGCGTATAATGGTGAACGCACATTTGTGTGCTCGGCCTTGCAATAGTCAATAGTCAATAATCATTTATTCATATGGAAAATACATGTCATAAATATAAAAAGTAAAATTACAAATACGCAGTATATAATAACATATTGCTCTAATTGTACTAAGTTTCGATCTTGTATTTTAAGCAAGCAATGTATTAATGACCCAATTCAGAGTCACTAACGGTTACTTCAATCGCTCCTCAGGAAAGAATCACCATCCAATTTCTGTACTAAGGAGCGATTTAAGTAACAATTAGTGACTTTAAGTTGGGGCGTAAGAGTTCGATTTTATTTAATACAGATAATACTTGATATCTTCTTTTAAAAAAACTCATGTTTTAAATCACTGCAATCAATTCAATCAAAGACGTTTATTACTAAAGTGGAGTCACGCGGTAACTACATCAATAATCTTACATTGTCATTCTCAAAACATTTATTATTATTAAAATATTTGTTCGCTTTTCGCGGATCCTATTACAGTAGAACAAGGACTACACACTGTGGGATTTGCAAGTGAAATTCTACCTAGTCGGAAAAATAAAGGAGCCAGTTTGAGGAGGAATTCTCATTGTTGTAACCTCCTCGAGTGGGGCCCATTTATGCATACGAAAACTTTATTACGCTCTGAATCGAGAGCGGAAACGGAAAATTGTAAGTTAAATTAAGTTCTGCGGCGCAACGGACCGACTGGTGTTGTTTGATGAGCTGCGGAGTTTAGTGCCGCTGCTGGCTGCTACTTGCTGCGTGTGTTCACATCTTGTTAGTATATATTTATTATAAAAACAAACTAACAATGCGTGGGAAAAGTACCAACGATTACTAACTGGACGATTAGGTACCTATGTATATTTAGAAACAACAATGCACAGATTTTTATATTTGCTTTTTGAATATTTATTTATTTATTAACAAAATCCACAGCTCTTAATGTTATGAATTACAGATCTTACGAAGCAAATCATACAGCCACTGCCTGTATTCATCTTTAAAACTAAATCCCTATCGTCTATAGTCGACTGAGAAAGAAGAGGGTATGTTTACATTTCCATAAGCAGATATGTAAAAATATGAACAAATGAGCAACATTACAAAGAGAAATATAAACTCCGCGTGGTACATTTAAGTAAAGCTCAAAGCAAAGAGCTTAAAAGATTCGAGGATAACAAGATAATGTGCATTGACAACGCAAAAAACATCTAAGCAGAGCAAAGAAGCCTTGTAAGCTTCGCCTTGTACCATTGTTATACGATGCTGATAACACTTCGTGCAAAACAAATGAACAAATAGTTGTAATAGAAACGCGTGGGAACAGCTCTCTATCACATTTACCTCCTACTATTTGAAGTGGCAATTTTCTGATGTTTGAGAAGCTGAATTAGACAAGCCGGATTAACAGTAGTAACCTTACTGCCTGCCGAGCAATGGGACCCATGTTCGATCTGACTGAGGTATATGTTAAAAATGTAAACGTAAACTAATCAATTTCTTGCAAACATAATGTTCAAAAATAAGAAAAAATAATAATCTATATATATTATAAAACAGTAACTCGATAATGTCTGTACATTGAAGATATTTAAGAAAATTTGGTATCAGGGGACTATATAGGAGCAATAGATTGCAAATCTGTCATTTTTAAAAATCTTGTCTGTCTGTATGTTTGACACCGCATCACGCCAAAACCACTGGATGAAATTGAGTGCGGTTTTCAAAGTTGTATTACTGGTGGTCTAACTTAAAATCTGGTGTATGTTTTATCGTGATACGTCGCTTAGAAGCAGAGATATCAATAAATAGGACTTTTTGATACGCCACATAACGGCAAGAATTACTGAAAGTGCCCGATAGAGGGATATAAGAGACTGTTTAGTATCGGAAATATACGTTTTTTCTTCAACAAAATCAATGCGTACCAATTTTTTTTAATTTATGATTTTGCAATGAATTAGTTCTGCTAATCAACAATAGATGTCAGTTTAGGTAACTAGAAGCCATAATTAAAACACCTAAGTAGGTCTGAGAACGAATCAATAAATCTTTTATTGAAATTAATGTGTAACTATACATATTTACAATATTTAAAACATTGGGGTTTTAAGAAATTAATTACCCTACTCAATCAATAACACATAACTATGATGTTAGATTATGCTATTAGATTCCTATAGGTATTCAATTCGTTTTATGATGGTGTGGGTCAGAGTTAGTGATAATAATATGACACAATTTAGGAAAACTTTATTATCAAATATTGTTTTTTCTGTAGATTAATAAAAATCTTAAATTTTGACAAAGTATTACAATTTAGATTTTCTTATTGTGATGTAATAATAATAATGTAGTAATAACAAATCAGAATGAGTAAGAAATTAAAATATGTGCGAATAATCGTCTACTGGTCACCTACTGGTCAATGCGTACCAAGCCGGCCCCGTATAGGCTAATGATGACCGGACGTAAGTGCAATACAAATACTTAACTAAAATACTTTTGAATTTGCGAATAGCCACGTAAAAACTGACGAGCCACCTGATGCTAAATTGTCATCATCCTTCATGGATGACTAAAAGCATCGTCCGTGATCAGACTAAAGGCATATCACCCATTGGTTGTTATCCAAGAAAGAAAACAAGAATGAAAAAATTATAAATTATGAAGATGATTAAATTTCCATTTTGTCAAGTTTAGAGTTGAGTTATTTATGATTTAGCAGATCTATCGAGCTATATAAATAGTAGTAAAAATAAACTAATGTTATTGTAATGCAGGCACGCTGTTTAATCCACAAATGGCGAATCAGTTTAAATAATGAGTTTCTTTTGAAACGTTTTATAAGTATAAAATATACGTCTGGTATTTGGGCCAGGTTCTTGGACAAAAAGTTCGACAATGCGTAGTTGGAAACTTACACTTAAAAATCCCAAAGTCATTCAGGAATAATTTCAGAGAGAACTAGAGTCTCCCGGTTGAGAGGCGGACTCTGCTGTCGGGTAGGGGATCCTTTTATTACCGTAAATCTAGCTGGTGCCGTGGTTGCGAAACTCCCCAGATAGTCGGGGGACTTTTGACTCTTCCCACAGAAGCGTTTAGCTCTCGGGCAGTCAAATACGGAGGGGCGAGATGTTCCTGAGCGATTCATGTAGCCCGTGGTCGGCGTGATCAAACATTGACCGAGAAACCTGACATGGTACACCTCAGGTACCTGCTAAACCACCCGATCCGATCATGACGACAGAGCGGCGCGGCGGCGGCGGCAGTTTGCGTGATCTGGTGAGCTGCATGGGAACCGTCTTACAGACATTACTTGGTCAGATGAAAACACATAATAAGTCGAAAAGAAGGAAGAAGTAGTGCCAATAAAACACTACGTAATTAAAATAGAAAAATAATTTTATTCGATTACTTTAAGGTTTGGCTGTTTATACTTTCGTGGAAAATTTGTCGACGTCTTTGAATAAATAGGAGCAGTCCAGTATTCCACTGTCATTAATAATCTCCAACTCCTACAATGTCCTGGTTTAATTTCGGGGAGGTGTAGTCGAAGTAAAACTTTTTTTTTCAGTTGTCTTTATTTATCTCAGTATATCTTAATTGACCAGGGATGAAGCCTTTGAAAATGGTAAGTGAAAAAATAATAGTAGGATGAAACCCATTGAAAAAGGAAGAGAATAATAATAACAATAATTTACGGGCGATCTGATGTCGGGAAGTCGGTGGGACTTAGGGAGAGGGGTGAGTTTTTAATGGTGAAAAACGGTTTATCTCCATATCCGGCAAAACTACAAGTCCTATGGAAAAAAGTTAAATCGCAAAGTTGTAGGCCTACAACTTTTGGATTTACACTTTTTTCATATAATCTCAAAATTGATGTGAAAAATTGATATAATCAAGTTTTTGGTTTTTTATTTTCATCTTTTACAAAAAAAAATCACGAAGTTTCGTGAAAACTTAACTTTTTATGTTCCAAACACACTGTAATTTTTTTGATTTAAAATATTTCTTTTTTCATCATATTTTGACTTAACATCGAAAAAGCGCCCTAATTTTTCAATCGAAAATTCTCACGTCAAAATATCTGCTTTTTAAAAAAGTCGGTGGGATTTTTTTCAAATTCAAATTCAAAATCATTTATTCATGTAGGTATCTTTGATACACTTATGCACGTCATTTTTTTAATGGACCAGCTTTTCGGAAAAGTGCTTTGTCATGGAGGAGAAGAAAAGCCGAAAGAAACTCCTCAGCACATCTTTTAAAAATAAAATACATTGGTATATTTCTTACAAAAAAGTATCACTAGCCTGTACGGAACTGGTTGCAGATCTGGTCATTTCCATGCGTCTTTGTCATTTCCTTGAAATCTCTACTTTTTGATGGAATAAAAAAATTACATTATTATGGTAAATGTTGTATGGTAGCTGCTACGAAATCACAGGTGGTAAGGCCCAACCAAAAGCCATAATGTATTAGGGTCTGGTTTGGGTTGGGGCTGGTGGTGTATCTCAGGAACAGACTATGTAACTCCAGAATGGGTGGGAATAACAGTTTTAAAAATATTTGTTGATGGTCACGTTGACATAGCAAAACCAGTACAACATTGACCAATTCAAGATCTAATGGTGCACGTACCTATAAAAAATCCCACTAATATTTCTTAGGCGTATAATAAGATACTTTTTTACCCTCGCTAAAGCGGCTAAATGGATTTAGATGAAATTTGGCTCACAGATATTTCATATTCCGCATCAAAGAACAGGGTGCATGTTCATCGGGATCAGGTCATTCGAGGGTCGGAGATGGATCTGCTTCTTCATCAGGTCAAGGGTATAATTCAGTTTGGAAGTTAGGTTTACAGTTTATTTAGTGTTTTAGGGTTTCGTTCCTCAAATGAAAAAACATAACCTTTATAGGATCACTTCGTTGTCCGTCTGTCTGTCTGTCTGTCTGTCTGTCTGTCGGTCCTATTTTCTCAGGAATGCGTGGAGGTATCATTCCAAAAAAGCTTTAACTTATTTGTATTTGGTTAATTGATCGCTATGTCCACGCATGGGAACGACAGTTTTACAGCGGCAAAGTTATGTTTGTTACTGAATCATTTAATATTGCTCTTATGTTCGGTTCTGTAAATTTGTACAAAACCCTCTGCGCCAAAAATTCGCATTTCCCGGGATGTTTTTTAATTACTTTCATTTAATTCTCAAGTCCACGCAGACGAAGTCGCGGGTAAAAGCTAGTTTTAATTATAAAATGTACCACGTAGGTAAAATGTAGTACTAATGGAGTGGTTCTGTACTAAGGAGCGATTTAAGTAACCATTAAGTGACTCGTGCGGCAGTGGATTCTGAGGTATGGTCGTAACAAACAGACAGAAAATAATTAACTATAACTTCCGATCTGCCTATTTTAAATTATAATACTGATAATTATCTGCATTCAACTTGATATTTCATTTTACTGCGGTGTTTATATATGTTGTAACATACTCGTTTGTTATGCTGCGACTGGATGCGATGCGATGAGTTTGAGGTGAGATGTATGAATTCGGAGACGAATGGTAGCGGCGGGTGGGGCATGGCCGCACGTCGCAGCCAGCTAATGCCCTCACCGGGAGTCACGGGAGGTACGTAACGACGGACCCAAACGTATTACATTTTTGTGACTTATTTGGGATCATCTTTTGCGCAAAAGTCGGACACTAATGCCTCTTTTCATGTTACTAACGAAGCCTGCCCAGAAGAGCGCCGGCTTAATGAAAGAATGAGATTTTCAGAACAAAAAGCTGCGCTCCCACTCCGCGCATTGTTCTTTTATTGTTCCTTGTGCTGTGTTCATTTGAAAGTGCGGCTCGTATGGGCTTCCAAGTTTTAGGGGATTTTACGGAAACCCATTCGGTTTTTTCTCGTGGGTCGGATGCAGGTTCTGCGACTTTTTTTTCAATTTAGAATATAAAATTCTTTGAATCCAACCTTCCTGTTTTCAGTGCTTCTCCAGAGATAAAACAAGTGTTTAACATATCAGTAACATTTTTTTAGATCACTACTGTAGTGTACACCAATCACCGCTTGTTTCGAGTCACTTGGTAAATAGGTAAGCACAAGTCACTTAGTAACTTTTACTTATTAACTTATTAACTCAACGACACTGAAAGCGAATTAACCAAGATTAATTCTAAAAGAAGGAGCTGCAAAGGTTGGTGAATAGTCCTACTATACATGAACGAGTGGTGTCAGTATTAGGCTAGCAGGTTGAGAGCAAATCGACCACCAAAAGGAAGAAAAACAGCAACAGCGTGTTATAAGTTTAGCTCCATAATTCGTCATTCTCACATGTTTATCTCAATTCAATTATAGTCGTATATGAATTAACTTTGTACAACATATAAACAACATGACTTGGCAATGGTGTAATAGACAATGGTGACGCAGGGACGTACAAAGCACGTCTCAAGTCACCTCTCCAGCAGTGATATAGGCACATAAAATGATTCCAATAAATCGAACCTTTTTATCCATCCGTATATTCCGGCCATGATCAGCCATAACATGGAGCCGTCGATATCGGCAGATATTGGCACCAGTGCAGCGCTGCAGCGGTGTGAGTATGACACGAATTATGTTCGGAACGATTTTATTGCGCGTTCCGAGGGTTAATTTGTTCCATTGAAATATATTGCGCACCCTTCATCGATGGTACGATGTAACGTCGCACGGAGATTTGTTCAATACTTCTCATGTTCCTATAAAAATGGATATAAAATTGTTTCTATAAATATTATCAGGCATTATATCAAATTAGTAACAAATTATAAAATTAAAAAAAATCCCCGACAATTTAACTTTTACCAAACATAGCTAACATCCATCTTCATCACGTCAGCTTGAAATAAAAAACGCATAAAGTCGTTTATGCCACAGACAGACACATATAATGACACCATACCCCACTTTCGGTTCGGAAGTTAATAATAAAAGGTAGGCAGTGAAACAGAATATCGTCAATCTGCCTTTTTAACCAAGATTAGCGTCCGAAGCAATGCGTTGCCGGTCGATGAAACTGCAGTAAACACTCTTTCTTACGCGTTAGGCAGCACTACAACTGAAAACATTACAATACAAAATTTTCAAAGTTGGCATCTTGCACCTCAAAAAAGTTTTCGCCTTGACCATAATTTCGCAAAGTACCCCGCCAACATAAAAATGGGAAAAGCAGCCTAGATTGGATTTTTTTTGGAAATTGTGAGCAATGTTCTTTCGCCTTTCCTCTCTTCTATGAAAAATCTCCTTTCCGAAATTGTGATAGGTTACTGTTCACGCAATTATTGTTTTTCTGGCGCGGTTTGAGGTTGTCTACAAAATCTGCGGTTGGTGGGCAGTGAGTTGTGTGCGGACACAAAACGTCACTCAAAAAGAAAAAAATGGGCTGTCAAGTCTCGGTTCTCGGCAAGAGAAAAATTTCGGTTTTCGGTTACGGATTAAACTAAATATAAAATCAATTTACGGCTTTAATAGAAGAGATAATACGGTGCAGTGACGGAGTACAGAAGAAGTACCTTCCGATCAACAACGTCGGCTCCAGCCTCCAGCCAAGGTGAGTGGATACCCTTTTACTGTGTTGGGGAGGCAATATTTGCGTTGAACAGATAATTATGTAAACAGAGAAACTAGGATCAGTCCAACTCTACCAATTTTGCTATCGAAGGCATCATTACCCAAACAGTTACCATCTAGGCATAACTACATAATGCCTGTACGATTAAATGATTTTAAATTTGTATTTACCTATCGGACCAATGCATCGGTGATGTATCTCACAGTCTGAAATTCTCTGGATTCTCATTTTGTCAGGAATGATAAATAATAATAATAATAATAATTGTAGGGTAGCAACATAGACGATGATAAATTCTGAAACTGCAGAATATACAGCGACGCATCTATAAGAGCACATGTATAAACGTATCAAAAGAGCACGCATCAAAAAATTATAAATATTGTATTTGTCAAACAGCACGCTGCAGTTATAATTGAAAACGTGTGTTGAGAGCGCGCGGCGCACGGAATGTTTGCGCACTTCGCGAGGCTTTGGCGCGAGCTCTGCCCGCGGCGCTTTGTTTATACTATTTATAGTTATTTGTTCCATGCAGTTTATTATATTAAAAAACTGTACCGAAGAACGTTCTTTAAATTCAAATAAGCATATTGAACGCATTTTTTCTTTTAAATAACTCACAGACGTTTCTGCATCGTTTGGCTCGTTTTTTATAAGCATGCGATTAAGTTCAGTGCAGTAACTAAATACCGGATACTCTTTGACGATGTCCTTCCGGGCATAATGTTGAAATACGCTTAGTAATATGTCCTTTTCCTCCCTTTGATGTTCATCAAAGTCGAAATTACCAGTGTGTACCGATTGTACATACGAGTTGATAATTTTATTTGTTCAACATCACACTGAAATTGGAAACGTGCGTCCAATTATATTGTTGGTGCAAAAAGTTGCAGCGCACAGTTCGCGGCGCTGTAGTTACTATCAGCAAATATTACATCGTTACATGCGAATACATTTACTTGTGATCAGAATTAACTAGTTCTAAGTAGATTAAAACTTGAATGGACAAACATTTTACTCGTACTTGAATTATTATCGAAGTTCTTTTTGACAAAGCATTGTTTTTCATTTTCCGCTACCTCTATTTCATTTGCTTGTCTAATTTCCCCGTCTTTCTAATGAATTGAAATAATATTGTATTGTTCCGTGTCCCGTTCCAATTCATCGGCTATAGCACGTAAAGCAGCCGTAAGACAATTTGCAATGGATTCCGCACACGTCGCTTATGTTAGAAGACGGTGCACTCATCTGTACAATGTTGTGCGCATCTTTAAATTCAATTAATATTAAATTTATTTTCATGTAGTTCCTTTGTACTAGTGTGTAAGATAACCTTGAACTAGGAAGATAAATTGTACTTATTGCAGGCACACAAATATATTAAAATTAATTTTAAAATTAGCAAATATGTGGAATAAAAAACTATGGACTACATAAAAAATGGATTGCAGTCCGAAATGAAAGTAGTATCGTTAGTATTTACTATTATTAAATAATGTACGCGTGGCGGCTGCTAATACAATAATTTAGCAATACAATATCTGTTATTAGTTCCAGCCGGTGCCGCGGTGGTCGTGGAGCAATTTGCAATGAATTCCGCTCACGTCGGTAATATTGTTTAGAAGATGGGCCGCTCACCTGCGGGTGCGGAGCGCGGAGTGCGGAGCGCGGAGTGCGGAGCGCGGAGCGCCGGCCGATCAGATTAACGACGCTGTCTTCATGATCGGGTTTTATTCGATTCGCACTACCTGCTACCTACTAACTACGTCCAATAAAACTCAGCTCGTGCTATGAATTTCATTATCTAATACTATCGTATTGTATTTGTTTTCTAATACGGATATTTAGTTATTTCGGCACCATCTAAATGCATGATTCTATCGTAACGTTATACGAGACGCGTCTCCGCAATACAAAGTGATACAGCAGCATGATTGCGCTAGAAACTACACACAGTCACACACCCTACTTAAGTACTTCATTAACATAAAAATACTAGCATAAAAGAACTCGTCGTGCCCCATTTACTGAACGAGCATTTCATTTGAATCGGAAATACGAAGCGTGGTAGCTGCACTGCTCGCAGTAGATCCGGATCTGGGCTATGTAAATACGAGCGAGAATATTTCAGTGACCATCGCGATCGCTATCATAGTGTCTATCTCAGTGTAACGTCTGCTTTGCAATGTACAGCATTGTCACACGGTGCACTATCGGTAGTGCACTTGAAAGTATCCATTGCAAATCATTAAAGAATCGTTCGGTTAAGGGTGTTTTCACACATTATGAAACCTGCTTGCTTTTCTACTGTATCCTCTGGTGTCTAAGTAGCTCTGGTATTTATTAAATTAATCCAACTAAAGAATTTCAACTCAGAGTCAGTAACGGTTACTTATATCGCTCCTTAGTACAGAATTTGTATGGTGATTCTTTACTAAGGAGCGAATAAAGTAACATTTAGTGACTCTGAGTTGGGTTGACTCTGTTTATTTTGATAAATTTACTATGCATTACCAAAATAAATAATACAATGATTTTCACACAAAGCACTTACTATCTTCAGCTTTTAAATAAAGTATTTGTGTAACTCACAATGGTTTCCTACAATAGACGTCAGTAGTTCTGCAGGAAGCTGTCCTGCCAGCTGGAGACGCCAGCCGCCTGTCAAAGTATCATATTGGGAAAGGTTCCGCATCCGCTAGGCGCTAGGCGACAGCAATCGCAATGGACTTGGCGATGGCGTGATCTCGTATCTACTATTTAACTCGGAACGATAAATGAATATAATTCGTCTTGTTATAGGTATTTCCGCTGTATTTCGGATGCAATTATGAACACGAAAACTGTTGAGAAAATATAATGTTCTGAACAAATTTCCCAATTGGGATATGCTAAAAATGGAAGTCAAAATTCAATAATCTGCATCTGTTTTCCATAACCTTCCACATTAGGTTAACATCAACTAAGAATAGATATTAAAGTTCTTTGGTTAAATATTCTCAAAGCGTTCAGCGCGTTTCCACACTTTGCTTAATAATCTACAATAAAAGAAAATTTTAAAATTTTGGCGGTACTTAGAAGTATGACGGGATAATTATGATGTCATCAACAATGATCGACACAAATAAGCCATGTCGACACTCGAAATAATCTCGAATCTTTTTACCAATCCGCAGTTGAGGCACTACGCCATATTCTTATGTAATCTCTATCATATCTAAATTAGATAATCTAATCGAAATGAAGCCACGAGCTGATTCTATTGCTTAATTTCATCTTCTCATGAACCGTGTAATACGTGGCTGTACGAGAATCGAGCCATTCCACTAGATTGGATCGCTTGCCATTATAAATATTGAAGTAGACAATCGGCAAAATTAATACCTACTTTAATCTCCAAAATGATCAATCGTGTCACTGACAGGTATTTTTATCTTTAATCTTTTAATCTTTAATTTATGCATGGAAACTTGGTAGCGTAAGGTCTTCTGTCCACTATGCACGTCGTACGCACGATATCGTTAACAATCGCTTGCTTGCATTTTGCGTGATAAAAGTATGAAATCTGTCCACGGAGCGGCATTGTCGCTTTTGCCTTTTGCCTATATCACATTATGCAGCTTCGTCGACGGCGAAGCGTCGTGGCTTAAGCTGCTGTATCCATCTTTAATAACGAGCAATGTTGGTCTACTCGCGGTAAACCCTGCTGAACAACATAAAAAAGCACTTCCCGTTGTCATTTGTCTCCACAAGGCGGCAGAAGCTGCTCCTGACTGTTGCTCCAGCTACTGGACTTCTAAAATCTACCTTGAAAAATATGTAGCATGTTTCGTAATGTCTGGTCGTTGTGCGTCCTTCTTAATTGTAAACGCGTTGAGAGTACCTAAGCGTTCTATGACGTTCACTTCGTTCGGTGGTTTACCAATAGATTACCTATCTACGCATTACTTACGCTCCAACTCAGAGTCATCAACTATTACTTAAATCGCTCTTTAGTACAGAATTTGTATGGCGATTCTTTACTAAAGAGCGATTGATTCTTTACTTAAGAGTTGGTGATTTTTTACTAAAGAGTACAGAATTAGTATGGATCACCATACGTTGGTCTTTACTAAAGAGCGATTTAAATAGCTTTTAATGACTCTGAGTTGGACGTTTAAAGAACTTGCTTCAAAAAATCAGCATCATAAGCAGGCCTAGCCTACAACAATATTCGACTTTCTGTCATTTCAAAAAACGCATGACGACATAAGAAGATGAATACAGGTCATCAAATAGGTTTAACAACATCAAAATCTACGATAACACAAAAACTCAATCGATAAAACTTGTTTAAGTATTTGAAAATATTTAACAAAAGGCATTCGTAAGTTGAACAAACAGTGCTGCCAGTTTCTGTATTCCATTATTCCCTGGCCGCCCAGCCGCCCAGCGCCCGGACGACACCCGGAGCTATTGCCAGCAAATTGATTCAGTCTTGCCATTTCCATAGAAGCGCAAAATATCCTATGCATTCCGAGTGATTCGATAACTGGCCACGCACACCCCCATATAAATAATTTTATCGATGTTACCCTGAAGGGCCGCGCTATCCAATTTGGCCACCCTTTGGCGTGCTCCACAGATTAGAAACTACTATGCACCCTAGACATTATAATATTTTTTATTTAATTTTCATGAAGGGGTCTCTTGCAGTCAATAATAACTACCATTTTACATAAATTAAATTTTGGTGGAAATCGCTGATGTCTTCGATTTTACTGAGTGCAGTGAGTGTGCAGCCATGGTCTCTACCGTCTAGCAACTAAATTGAATTTTTCCTGCTATAGTAAAAACCGTCATAACATTTTATACAGACTAAATCGATTTTAATTATGTGCTTAATTTTCATCGCTTTTTTACTCTGTGCCTGAATCTACGACGGGATGACTAAAAAGTGATTTGTCGGTAGCCGCGGGCGAAGGAAGCGAAGTTAATTGCACTTGAGTAGGTATCATGGAGCCGACCAATGGGACGGGCCCTGGTTATTGGATCCAGCGTATACCTACATGTACACCTATCACATAATATACACCACCTACTTTTCGGATCGACAAGAAAAATGTGTGCGTATAAATTACTACATAATACTTACTTATATTGTTTTTTTTCGCATTAAATTGAAGTTGTTTTTGGCATTTTGGAGACATTTTTGACTTATTGGTACTTTATTGTTGTTAGTATAGTAATGCAATTCATGTGGTCAATTTCGGTTAATTTAAAGGACAAAATCTAACAAATTAAGGTATGGAAAATATTTGAAATGGAACTTAAGAGATCAGCCAAACGTTTGTAAATATTGAAATGTAGTTGTGGCAAAAGTTGTTTAATGTGATGAACATGATAATAGAAGTAATTTAATAGAAAATTAATTGATATTGAGGCTAAACAACGTCTGTCGAGTCAGCTGGTAATTTATAAAATAGCCAAATTAACGACAAACTACGATGTCAATAATTAACTTTCATGTAGGTCTATCAAAAAGAAGAATTTGTTCGAAATTATATTGAACACAATCATTTTCTTCTTTTCAAAATTTGTAAATGTTTGAAAACTTAAAAACATTTATATGGGATTTGCTTTAGGACACAACATTATATATATAACAGCGATGAACTTGCTACCAACTTGGAGTACGTACCTACTAGTTGCCTAGTACCAACTACTACTACTACGGACTGCTAACTACCTACATAGAGAACAAAAGGAAAATGATTTCAAACCGATGACAAACATGATAGTTACAAGTGGATAGTGTGGCTACGCAGACGCATCGGACTACGAAATTCATCACCGCACTGTCGTCATAAGTGTAATTACAAATACCCACCAAATACCCAAACTGTGTACTACATTGCACGAATACCATCTCGGATAGCCAAGCAAACATACAAACAAATCAGCGATTGCGTTATGTTTACTACAAACCATACAAACATACGGACCGCCGCAAACCAGCTACAATTTGGACCCAAACCGAAATGTTTACTTGCACAACTGCTAACTTACGTCTACACTAAACGAGGACCTTATGATGAGCGCATAAGGTCTAGATTATGAACGTTAGCCGCAAGGAGAAGACGGCAGTAGTCACTAAAGAGCCGAATTTATAAGCCAGGCACAAACCGCTTCCAGATAGAATCTTTTTGTTTTATTTGAGAGGAAATGTTTGTCCCGTCCAATTGTTTCTGGCTTGTTTTAAAACCGTTTACCGGTATCTTTATTGAATTTCTATTTGTAAAGAACGGTTTGCGTACGGAACGAAAACCTTATTTTGACTGTCACAGAACTATCCCATCGACAACACTAATGTCGAGAATCAATCATCGAATAAAATCGATAAAATTTTCGAATTAAGATAAAATTAACAATTTCTGAACAGTAAGTATCTCCTACTTATTATGCAGCTATACAAAATTTAACTGCTGTATGTTAACTGAAGTGCTGATAATATACATAGCCCGGTGACTTGTGTCAATTTTATTAAGCAACAGGGGGCGCAGTGCGTGGTTGAAAGGCTAACTTTCCGTGCTTCCGAAGGCAGTCGTTAAGCCATGTCGAAGACCTTCGGACCTTTCACCAATCCGCATTGGAGCAGAGTGGTGGTAGGACATGCGTTTTAAGTTTCTTTAAGTGAGCCGTTTGCTTCTATGATGAAATAAATCATTTGACTTTGACGTTACTCACATTTGTAGACAGCAAAAAGCCAGTTTAACCCGAAATGATTTATTTCCAGTTCGTTACAATAAATTAATTAACAAAAATAGCGCCGTCAGCCATCAGTCAGGCGGCTCGGAGGCGCTCGCTCTTTCATTAAGCCGCTGCCAACATCTGTTGCTTTCAAACTCTCGTTGTTTCAAATTTCTTACAGCCACAGATTAGTGCAGGAAACGTCGAAGCTGTTGTTTTTAAAATGAAGAGTAAGGAAGCAAAATGCCCTATTACAAATGCACCTACAAAGTTGCTTGTTCCATTGATTGACTTATGTATGTATATGTCCTTACATATAAATGGTTCACGCGCGCCCAAAACTTGGAACTCAAATCGGTACAAAAGGACCATTGCACCGTACAAATTATTCATCGCGACGCTGTCCACGTAGTTCATGCGAGAGAGATAAAGAGTGACGGGTCTATCCTTCTTTTTGACATCATCTTGTTCAGTATATTTGTGACAGAGAATTTTTAAAGTGACAGTAATATCGGAAAATAAATTAAAAAAAAGTTAATATTTAATTACCGACTGCCCAGTAAACAAGAAAGTATTCTCGTTTGACAGTTGTCGGAGCAAGTTGCGTTCGCAGCACGCTACAGCCGCGTGGAGTCGTAACGCGGAGACATTCCAAGTTCCCGCCATAAATTACAGTTTTCCAACAGACTGCCACACAACAATGCCGGATTCCCTCCGATAGGTAGGTAGGATGGCCTGCTTGTGTCTGGAATTTAAATGTCTTACCTAGTACGGAAAACAACAGATACGCGTCTACAAACGAATCAATGACGTCACATGTCAGTCTCATGATGGTGTTCATCGGCAGTATCGACGTACAGGAGCCACCTGCCGACAATCCGTCGCCGTCTTACCCACGATCGAGTCACACAACTTTATTGATCACATCAGGATATAAAGTTATTATCTCTTACTTTTAGCATAGCGGACGGTAGCTCTCTGAAATTGCTATTGAAAAAATAATAATATAATTAAAATCAGGTTTTCTTTTCGAAATTCAACTACGTCATCGCTTTAGCTCCCTTAAATAGGTAGCGACGAAAATGGAGAAAGAAGGGGCAAGTAAATCCTTAGGGGAACTACCTTATTTAATAAAATATACTTATTTAAAGTAAATCTACTCTCTCTCTCTTCATATATAATTGTATATAAAAATAAATATGTTGTCGTTAATTTACATTTTAATTTTGTTCGTTTAACACTGCTCGAAATGTATTCCACGGTATTTACAAGTTGCAAATACTCATAAATCGAACATTTTATTGTTTTTCCAATACTACCTCTATTAAGTCTAGACAACTCAAAAACACGACATCCAAAGAAATCGAGCAAGCAAATAAACAACAGAACTTGAGTCATCTCAGCTATATAAATCTCAAGTTCGACATAACTTCAGTTGGTGAAGTTTCTTCAGCAAAAGAAGCATTACGTAAGACATTTTTGAAGTAAACAGGACAATAAAACGGTGCCTGGTGCCATAAAGTGGGGTGAGCCGCTGCCATGCCGCCGGCCGCCGCGCACCCTGCATTTTATATCTCGAGGTAAAAATATGGTGTTGGTCCATTACCACAAATTGTGCGCTACTTTCAGAGAACTTGCAAGTGCAATTGTTCATGGTAATAGTGTTATAAACTATTTAATAGGAATTACGTTGAAGTGGGAAGTTACTGAAGTAATTTATTAAATGGCACAGTTTCAAATATTTTCAAGAAAATACTCAAGAATGATCTATAAATTAAGGGAACATATTGTGTATTTTATGTATCAATCTATTATTGGAAAGGTACTCAGTTAGACATATCAATAGAGGGAAAAACTATTCCAAATGACTTCTAGCTACAACTACTTCTAGTAGTGTACTACCACAGTGGTTCACTAGCAACTAAACCACACTCGTAGTGGAGCCGATAGACCTCGGATGTGTCCGTTTCCTTAAGTACGAGTAAATCAATAATCTTAAATTAAAATTCAAAAACCCCCGACAGTTTTCTTTACACTGAACATAGTTAAGAACACTCTCGATTACTATACCTTTCAAACAAAAAATACTGGATCAAAATCGGTGCATCCGTTTGGGAGCTACGATGCCACAGACAGATATACAGATTCACAGATACACAGATAAACTCCTCTTTTTTCGTCACTTATTAAAAATATTAAACACATTCAAGGTTTCACCAATGATAATAAATAATTAATATTACACCATTATTTTTAAGGACTGCAAAATAATGCACTTGACTTTAATTTTGTTTTATAAATCTTGAGCGTTGACACCTTGGTCGTTAAATGTAAATTCTTGCGCTGGCTCCGCTTCAGCAACTTAACCGCACTCGCCAAAAATCTCTACGACTGCAAGATCCGCGGTGTTGTGCCGATTCTGAACAAAAGTTACATTCACCCATTTATTAAAAAAAATGTAAACACTATTTTGATTGATAATTTTATTTGTATCTGTTATTCTCCGAATACAATTTGCGATAGAAGTGCTAAATATAAATTATAATTAAATCTCTTGGATCGAAACAAAAATGACAGCAATTCTATCGCTGTACAATAGCGATATTCGATCTATTATTTTCTGAAAACTATTCGAAAGCAAATAATAATACATATTAAGAAGGTTTTTGTATTTATAGTGTTTGAAATTTTCGTCAGGAAAAACTCCATTTTATAGTCTCCAAAAATAAAGGAAGTATAAATTTATGATCACTACTCCTGGTCCTGAAGAATATAATAAAGATATTTGTATATCCCGCCAATCAAGGTAACTGACTGCAAGCAAAAAATGTATAAAAAGTAAAAGCCAAGAATATAATATACCTCTGGGCCATCAATGGTAACGTTTAATATCTCCAATTCACAAGGGTTTAACGATCACTACTATTGTCTTAGGAAATTCAATATAGTTCTATTGTCGTCACTGTCGGCAATTAGCGACATCGGCGCCGGGGTGCAATTCCGTCACCTACATAGACATTTCACTCGACTTTTGTCGAATGACGTGGTTTTATTTGTCGCAACAAAATGTGCCACTTTTAAATGACACCTCAGGCCTAAATTGGGTTACAAAGGGACCTTTAAATTATGATTATTTTATGGTTTGTTTTATTTTAATACCATAGTTATGAGATTCAAAGGCCTTGTTTAAACCAAAATTATATTTGTCAACTAAAAATAAAATTTGATCTGTTTCGTAACGTGTCACGCTTATCAATTTTGGAGAGGATGATTGAATTTAGTACATCAGTAGCTCAGTTCTTATCAGTTCCTTTCAACGTAGTGTAAAGGCCTCAAAACAGGTTTTTTTAAAGTAGTCGTTTGTGAAACAATTGTAAATCTAACGTTGCTTCATCTTGTCGACAATTTATACGATTAAATAAACTGTGTTTTAAAACAACACTTTTTTCAAAATGTGGTAAAATTTTATGTGTGGTGGAAGGATCACCACCATAATTATCACCTTATTGTACCATAATACATTATCCTCGAATTATCTTGTATTTTATGTTTAAAATGTGAAATTTCCCTAAATTGGCTCAGAACTAGTAATAAGCCTGTTTTCAAACAGAACAGACCGTTGTATCACTAATTTTAAAGGCTTGTTGTCGTCTCGTTACTAGATAACTTTTTCACCCAGTAGGTTCTTCCCTGTCAAAAAATAATTTCAAAATTTATCGAATCGCCCGTTGGAGCCAGCGCGCGATAATTAGTCCCCGATTACTTATTGTTGTATTAACTAGAGCTAAGTCGAGTCCAAGTAAGATAATATCTTGTTTAGCTGGAAGTGCAGGCGGAGTCGACAATACCTGCCGTCAGCGGGTGAAGTGGGCACTAATTGTCACAACAAGGATAATATCTATTACGAACTAATGATCCGTCACGAGACATCTAACCATCCGTTGTTCGGTATACTCGTACATTTCCTGGAACGATGTATTTATTAAGAGCGTGGAGACAATATTGAAGAAGTGCTAACAGCAAGGTTAAACAGACGCAATTAATATCTACAAAATACATTACAAATAGTTAAGGAAGGAATTTTACATATTCTAAAAAACTTTGTTACAGATGTTATGATTATGTTATTAAGGCGAAGACGGGGCTTAAACGAAAGCTAGAGATATATCGTCACTGCAGCCACAGCCTCCTTAGCTCAGTGGCAGAGCACTGGTCTCGTAAACCAGGGGTCGTGAGTTCAAATCTCACAGGAGGCATCGCGGCGTCATTCACTTTTTGTTTTGATGGTATAACTTTGTTGAGCTTACATAATGGTTGTTTTGATGATGAGATGGTTGGTTGATATTATGATGATTGTTGATATACTCTCGCGGTATAATTATCAAACTTGTTGAGCTTGTGAAGGTGTCAATATCAATTGTCACCTTTATTAAATGTCGTTATCTTTGTCCGTATTTAACAAACTGCCGATACTTGGGATAGCCACGGACTTGTTAGTTCAAAGTGTTCAAACCGCAATGGATAAAGTAGGTAGTAAAATGAATTACACTCCATATTTGTAATTAGTGAGTTGTAATAACATTGAATAGCGAATAGATTTAAACCGTAGATAGGTAACCAGTAACAAAAAGTTAATCAATACGCGGTCATATAATTATTGCTATTGAATTTTGTTATAACCAATTCGCATGTCGTACCTAATAACATTTAAATATCGTAATGCAAATCGTGCTCCTCGTACCTATCGCCTGAAGATCCTGAAGCGGTCACGACAGCAAAATTAATATGTCGCTCGTAACTTGGAAGAAGCATCGACTAAAATATTAGCATAAGCAGAGCTCGTAAAACCCGCTCCCCGTACCTCCTGCGGCCTCTGTCACCCTGGTACCGATACTGTACGGACAACGAAATATGAAAAGTTTTTATAACTTTTTATTCCTTTTTTTATTCCGATGGGATACGCACGTCGTTGACGATGTTACCAACCTTGGAAATTCCTCAATGTTAAATTATTGCTCTTCATTTTGGGGAGTAAAGCGCGTATTGTTTTATTGCAAATTTTTTCTTGGATCCGAGATGTAGATCAAAACGAAATCGGACTTTATAAAGCAAAACGATCATAGAAGCAGAAAATACTTAAGACTGTTCAACTTAATGGATAAATAAATTAAAAAACAAATATTCAAAACAAACAAGAGAGATTTCCACACAAGGTTTCAAAGATTATGATGATCATAACACGACCTTGAAAAGTGAGGACAACGACGCAAAGAAAAACAGAGGTTCTAATCAGGCAGGCAACATACGTAAGCCTGATACAATTTTATTTTGTTTATAACATAGAACCTACAACGTGTCGTAAGGTTTCAGTACTGCTTTTTACGATAAATACGAATACTATGCGTATTTACTTTTATTGCTTCGTGGGTTCCTAACTTGTGCAACCCGGTACCCTGTCGAACGTCATCATTACTCGGAAACCAAAAAAAAATATGAGGCAGTGTAAAATGTTAAAAATATAATATGTTTACTCAAAATATCCAGTTAAAACTAAGTTTTAAATATTGTTTCCCATACTGGAATTTGTAAAAACATTATTTTTTTAACATATCCATCAGACTTGTTATATGAATTTCATGTGTAGGAATTGAGTTACCAAAAAAGTTAAAAGCTTTTATGGATAAACGCTTCAAATAGTTACTTAAAAAAATCTTAAAATAATTCTGAATCAAGCTACCTCCACGTATCGATTGCCAACCTGCAAGGCTATTCTGTTTTGTAACTCGAATGCGGAATCCGCGATGAGTGTCAAAATTCCTATCTTTAGTCGTTTGAAGTTCGAGTTCAAGACTCACTTCACTTCGCAAGTGATGATTAGAGAATGACATATGAAGATGATGCAAGTTCGCTTTCGAGTCTCACTTGAGTGAGCTTCGATTTCGAGTTTGTATTTTAGAGTTGAGTGAGCTTCGATTTCGAGTTTTTATTTTAGAGAATAGCCCTCCTGATCCGCTGTGCGTGCTATACATACAACAACTTCATCTGTCGGCTTTTTATTGCCAAAAGCGAAACTAAATTCCCCGTCTCATTCCTAACTATCCAATTACACGAAGCTTAGGGAAATAATGGTTTTTGTTAAGCTCGCGCGGGGTAATGGCGAATTGGGGTTCAGCGATACCAATTAAAACAAAATATTCTAATTAAAGTACCTTCCATAAAGTAAAAGATACATAATTGTTGTTAAGGACTTTGTCGTGTGAAAGTACACAATTGTGTTCAAATATTACTTTGTATCAGGATCGGGATACGAATACTCGCGTTTAGCTTTTTTACTGAAAAACTTACTTGCCGTGTACTTCTAGAAATGTGAAAAACCGAAACATTTTTAGAAACTCAATTTAAATAGTCTAAAAATATACGACGTTACAAATTACATTTTGGTAAATTACCTGGTTTCAATTCGCAAATAGGTACCGAACGGTAATACGATTCGGTGAAGTCGATCGCGGCGCCGCGGCGCGAAGTGATGTCAATACCAGGAAGCCCATTAAGTAAGTAAGCAGTTTAATGATTCGCGAATCCGGTCATCGACAACGATTTAATCAACGTGAGCCTCAAAGCGATTAAATTTTGACAACAACCCTACAATTATTGCCTGAGTGTTAGGGACGTGTCTCAGCGCTTGCTATCAACGATTACGAGCACCGCGAAAATAAAATAAATAGCTCACTTAACTCAGTAGTGGGTAGTAGTTATGTACCAACCGCGCAATTAAAAAAGTGTTGGCGTTGATGAAAATAATTTATAAAAAATATATGAAATGAGGTTCTTACATAAGAGTACTTTAAAAATGAACGTGCTTCCACTAAATATTTTTGTTGTAAATTGTGAGTGGAAATATTTATTTATATGTAATATATACGTATATCCTCATATTATTTATATTATATGTATTTTATTTAATATTGAAGCGCCTGCACGTTAATTTTTAAAGTAGACTATCACTGAATACACCTATATTCCAGTTTGCCTCGATAATCGATTTTCTACTATTTATAATGTTCTAGGTATATAGAAAAACATTTTAAAAATACACATTGACATTTTACTATTAGATGAGTAGTAGCCCGGTTGGTTGGGGTCAGTCCCACTAGTCCCGTTGAGTTGTTCCGTGACGGGAGTCGGAACTAGTTACTACCAACCGCTAACATTGAGCAAGGAGTACGGGTTCGATTACTGGCCGGGACTGATATTAACGAGACAAAGGTTGTACATGAATCTTGTAAGTCCATACCCTCCGCAATACACGGAATCACCACGTAGAATTATCAGCGTACGAGCATTTACTTTACAAATGTTTCATCGATATGTTGATGATTAGAAAATATCCTCTGGCATATTATTATATTTCGTGGTGAGACAAGGTAAGCGCTGTGCTGAGTGCTGATACACGCATACGTTAAGCGATTCGGGTAATAGAACGTTTAATCGTACGGTTTGAAGCATCCTCGATGAAGTTGTGACCAAAATTTGCTTCTAAATTACATTGCAAATGAAGTGAAATTGCGTGTTTAGCTAGAGGATATGCGGCGGTATGTGCGCTAATGCTAACTGCAAGCTGTGAACCTGTCGTGCGGCAGTAATAATGCGGTAAGCGAGTATAATATAATATCTTTGTTTCATATCTCTGTTTTATTACATTTAATTTGATCGAATTTGAAACACATACTCTAAACATACTAGGTACATAATTAACATGAATCTGAAAACACAACAAAGGTATGTTGACAATTTCGATCGTTTGTTCAATTTAATACTATGTCCAAGGGAACTTCAAGAATTTCTTATTTCTTTTTCAAATGTCTTATTGACATTTGAAATAGCGTTAGTACTTCACCGTACTGCGTTAGAAAGAACTCTTGCATATTTTCATTCGGTACAATACAAGGTAGCTTTTCGAAAACAGAATGATATAAGTTAAGGTGGTTTCAACAACACTTTGAACAACCGTTTAAACGTTCATCTTGTTAAAGATGTATTTAAATAATATGTTGCATAACCAACGGAGCCAGAGATCTTAATTAGTGAAAAGTTTCTCACAGAATCACTCCCAAGACCCTCGTTCCAGGTTGCTGGTTTATGAATCGCTGCCACTAAATTGTTATCATAGATTAAACTCCACCACAGAGAGTAATTGTCCGTGTTACTTTGTTTCCTACTTTACACACTATTAACATGTACAAACAAATAAATAATCTAAATTTTACTAACAAAATATAACCGACTTCAAAGTTACTCAAAAAATACTTGTCAGATCTCGTTCAAAAAAATGTGGAACCACGTGACAAGCACCTGCTTTCGATTAAAAAAAGAATCATCGAAATCGCTTGGCGTGATATTGAGTTATTCATCCATTTGTCGCGCACATTCTTAATACAAATTTAAGACTTATATGGTTTTCTCATGGATGCCATTGTCAGATCTTAATAAAATTTATGTGGGACCACATGACAGCCACCAGCTTTTGATTAAAAAAAGAATCATCAAAATCGGTTCGCCCAGTCGAAAGTTCTGAGGTAACACACATAAAAAAATACAGTCGAATTGAGAACCTCCTCCTTTTTTTGAAGTCGGTTAAAAAGAAGCGTTAGTACCCGATTCTAAGGCCCAATACCCAAGGACAACATCTATTACCAAGAATTACAGACTAGTCTGAAATCAGTTACAAACGAAAGCTTCTCCATGAGCAAGATTCACGCGCAATTTTACTGGCCCAACTCTAATGTTGCTCGTGGCAAAACTAGAAAACAATTTAATTGATTAGCTTAGTAATAGTTACAGATAGACAAGCATATATTGTAATGGATATCACTTGACTGCGTTTAGCCTATTAACATAGCGCATTCAATTCACACAATGGTTACTTGTTAATATTTGATATTATTTATATTTTAGTAATTCAAAACCTTCCCTTGTGAAACTGTGAAGGCCGATAGAGCCAGCAACAACTGTCCAAAAAAGGTCCAGTCACCGTTTGTGGTCACTGAAAAAAGGTCAAGAAAACAATAGATTTTATCTCCAACCGCGCTCACCGACGAGACACGGGTCGTCTAATTCATCAGACACGCTCTGCGATACAGAATCACTTCGGATTGTAGACTGACCGGTGGAGCCCAGTGATTCGAAATCAAGTTCGCTTTACCATCGGAGCTTTTATAAAATGGTTTCATAGCTCATTTATAAAACATGCAATGAAGAGTTCTTACTCAATAATATTGTCAAAAGTAATGAACTCTACAGGGTTGATGATTAAATAAATCTCATTGTAAAATATATGATTAATACTCCCATATTATAATGATGTCATGCAATACAATGTCCATAGATATAATAGTTATACATTTTAGTTTGCAACAGTTAACAAATATAAAAATATTGATGTAATATAGAATGCAGTTAACAACACGGTACCTGATGGCCACAGATCCACGTAAGGGATTTGTGCAAAGTGCTGAGAAAGTGAGCAAGAAGACGTACGTTACATATACATACCTTGACCCCGATAACGTGATCCCCGCAGTTAATAGACCGTAACGTGCCGCCGGTAATCTGTTCAATTAGTTGGAATGAGGACAAGTCCCTAACTTAGGCCCTCACTGTGTTCCTGTTACGTAAACGGCAAGTGTTGGCTTAGTAGACTCCTCGTAGTTGTACAGGTAAACTTCGGTTCATCTTAATTCCGACAATTTGCCCTGTAGTACGCTACTAAGTAGTATGTTAAGTAATATTTTCTTTAGTAAAGTATTATCATTTACCCCACTTCAGCTATAAATTATCCAGAATCTTCAAACCCAGGAACTAAAACTGATTAAGTTCTAGCCACTTTTACCCAATATCGTATGTTAAATATATCCAGTTGAAGTACCTACTACCAGATTAACATCATAGAAAATGTTTTTAACAATGAAACTAAAATCCATAATATTATATTCTAATTCATTTCATCAAAATACGATACGATACGAGTACCTCACTAGTGTTCCTTCAGGTCCTCTGTAACTATAACTGTTTCTGCTTGGCTGAATAATTAACTTATCTCGCTCATTCATAATTCTATTCGATTTGATTATTGATGTCGTCTATTCAAAGTTGAAATCACAATTCAAACTACTCTATTCATTTTACTGACTAACTTTAAAATCAAATCTAGCAAATTGATTTTCGCCACTTCTAATTGTCGGGTTGGGTTCAAACTTTGCAAGTTTGTGCAAGTCTGATGACAACACAATATCCCAGTGTTGAACTTTGAACGTCGCCGAACTGGTGTACAACTACCAAAGGACTTGTTATATAAACTTGAAATTTTGATGTTTAAACTGCTCCTTAGTGATGGAAATGTTTTGATTTGGTACCTTACCAGAGAGGTACCTAATAGTATCTACATTTATCTAATTTATATTTGTTCGCCCACTTGTTTATTTATTACTGTCACTGCAATCAGTGTACCCGCGTCTCCGGCGTGCATCGCGCTGTCTCTTTAATCTCGTAATCCAGCTCCGAGGTCTCCCTGCGCTCTAATACCATAATGCCACCAGATAGTTCTTCTTTTCCTTTTATTTGATACAGCATTTGTTTTTGTTCCAGTTCTTTAAATGTTCCACTTTCTTGTTACAATCTTGTCATCAAGCTATTTTCACTATCATGATGTACATATTATATGTAACAAAAAGTCGTTAACACTAGAAAGACGGACGGGGTCAAATGACCCATTTTAAAATTTCGTTGCCGATTATTCAGGTGTTTTTTTCAAATATTGACTTGATATTTCTTGACTTTTAATAAAATAGTATTAGTTCACATATTGCAACGTATAAACAGAATAGGAGTTGTGGGAGTGAAAATAAACAAACATTTACCTATAAAGACGGGCTGGGGTCGTATGACCCATAAGCAGCGTTATTGTTTGTATTGTCGGTAAATCGACGTATTTTGTTTATATTATAAGTAAGTGATATTGAGTTGGCCTTTGCCTTGCCTATTTTGTTATATTTTGAATAACAGGGGTGCTTTTGGAGCAAAAACTACTTCTGTAAAAGAGTTGTGGAGAAAAATTTGGGGAACAACTTACTACTCAAAAACAATGTCCAGAGATCATTTCAAAAGTATTATAAAGTATATACGCTTTGATTTGCGACCAGAAAGATTATCGGGACTTGCAATAGACAAATATACATTGATTTCGTAAGTATGGAACATTTATATTGACAACTGCGTAACTTGCTATAGGCCAGACGAAACCATAACAATTGACGAACAAACTGATGCAACCATATGTGAATAAAGGTATAAATGTTACTACTGATTATTTTTTACATCTGTATCGCTAGCATAAAACTTAGTTTCAAAACGAACGACTTCAGTCGGAACTATAAATGAAGAAGTAGAAGTGACATTCCTCCCTACGTGAAAAATCTGAATTTGTCCAATGTCAAATGTTCAAGTAATGTTCTAGTTATAGAAAATGGCTTGTACAGGTTTTTTTTACAATCCGTGATGTATCAAGAAACTGAATAAAAAGTACGTAGAAGGGATTTTATTTTACAGTTGGCACCTGAACTTTGTAATTATTCAGAAAATTCTACCGCTGATACACCCTTACAGCAGCAAATTTTGCTGCAATCTCCAATGACCACAGAACCAAGAAAAAGAAGACATTTCAACCGACCACACTGCAAAAATAAAACAAATAAAGAATTTGAAACTTATAAAAAACCGTTATGTGGAATTTGTATTCAGTCAAAAACATTGTTTTGTAGTTATTGTAATTGTACTTGTGGTAATTGCAAGTAAGTAATGAAAAATAAATAAAGTAATAACAAATAAATAAAGGTATTTTACTTTTATTCAAAATTATTGATATTTGTCAAAAAATAAAGCAGATACCATGGCCAATAGTATTGGGGTCAAAAGACCCCTAGCCGTCTTTCGTGCTAAGCCGAAATTTCAGTCTTTCTAGTGTTAAGTTTAATTTAATAATTTCATTCAAGAACTTTAAAATTACTCAGACATTTATTGAGCTCCTATTTCATTTATGATCGTAAATTTCTAGGACTTTAAATCTCAAAACCAAACCAAAGTAAGCGTTTTTCTTTATTCTCATCTATCTATCGTCATTTCTCGGCGAGAGGAGATGAATGTTAAGACATAAAGCGATAAAAACATCACATTACTTAACCATTTTAGTAATATTAAATATTGTACATTTAATATCATTGAGAACTTTACAGTTAAGCGTGACCACAAGTTCTGGTGAAGGTTCACAACCTCTCAACGGTCGTCTATTTCTTGTCGTTTAATCTCGTTATACTTCCAGTTCTCCGAAAGTTTCTTTGAGTTATTAGAAGGATTTGTATGATTTAATTCCCCATCCCATTCGAACGTCGGACGTCAGTTGGCGGACCGCAGATACTGTTATTAATAGCAAAACGCTTTTCTTCTTCATTTATAGGATTTTAGTTACCGGGAATCCGCGATTAAGATAAAACTTTAAAGAAATCGTAAAAGAAATACAGTTTTATTTTATTTTTAGCATTTTTACTTAAATCTGTGTTAAATACCGAAAGCCACAAAAAATATTGGTGACTTATTAATATAAGTAGCCTGAGCCAGGACAAGGGAGGAAAACTGATATTGATATTGTGCTTTCAAGTTATTGAACAAAGTGTAAAGGAAGACACTGAAATAGAACATGTCATAACAGGTGGAGTCGGAGCGATCAAATAAGTTTCATTTGATATCTGCTGGAGCTACGTGGGAACATCTCAAAGAATTCCTTATGACTCCAACGTGTTTTGTACGACGAAGTTTCTACAAAGAGGCGTCGAGTATATAGCGTACGTGACTCGTAGGTTTCTTACGCATTCGTAACACTTGTAATAAAAAGTACAGGGGATTTATTTAAATGTTAACTAAATCATTTAATGTATTATTATAATCATAAAGCCAGCAGCACTGGTTAAGAAATTAGTGTGTCTCAAGAACTAGACCAGAACATGTTATTGATACAAGACATGTAATCCAATACGTTACTTACGTAAATTTTAGGACATCCTCTAATGTCCCTGCTCCACCTGAGGACGTTATGTGTTAATTAACGCGTTAAGACTGACATTCCGCAGCTGTAGCCAACAGTTAGCGCACTAAATGGGGTGTGGTTATTATATTTATATTCATCATACTATCTAGCGCTGGTTAATTCCATTAGAAAATCAAAATTCCGAAATAAACAATTTAGTGCAGGGAAAGGTTCTCGAAGGTGAATTCAAATGTCCTCATCACGCATTTGTTAGTAGGCAGGGCGGCCGGGCGCCCGGGCGGCCGGCATCGCGGCACGAGCGAGGCTACGCCCCACGAATATAGTGCGAAAATGTATTACATTCCGTATGCGAAGAAACGGAAAAGTTTCACTATTGTCCGTTTAACCCTTTGACTTGTTAACCGATTGATTTGTGAATCGATTGACGTAAGAATCCTGAATCATCAAAATCGGTCAACACGTTTGGTCTCTACAACGCCACATGGAAACAAAAATACATACATAAACTGATGATAAACACATTACCCTCCCTTGCGTCGCGCAATCGGGTAAAAAAATATTGATGTGAAATGAAGCCTAAAAATTTTGCAAAAAAAAAATGCAACAATACAGGAGTTTAATAATAGGAATGTTTCTGTGATATCAATTTCAATTTCCAATTTCATACAGAACAGGCGGAAAATTCAGTGCTTTGTTTACAAGTTCGTTGAATATCTGAATCTGTTGGGGCCGCCGTGTTGTGTTGACGGTACCTGGTTGTTACTCGTTGGTTATGGGAGATGAAGTGATACACGGACGCGTAGTTATGTTAAGTTCGTTTATTGACCCACTGTTAACGTTTGGTCGCCTGAGTCAGTAGGTCCGCGCGTGCCGGTAATTAGGTGACGACTCATGTATATCGATATAAAATATAAAGTTAATGCTGTAATGCATGCTAAGTGCTGTATGAGCATTTTTGGCTCGTACATGCTCCCGAGGGACAAGGAAACGAACTCAGACAACCAAAGTTAGGTACACTACATATGTAAAGTTAAATTAAAGTTTAAATGTTACAAAAGTTAAGTTAAAGGTTACAAAAGTAGTAAAGAAAATTTAAATAAAGGTATATAAAAGCAATGCAACCAAAACAAAAGTTAAGCATAAAAATAAAAATAAAACGTCATGAAGTATTTGTTATTAGAGTTTGAAACTCGATCGAACAGCTGTTTGCGGTGGAGTCTTGTTCCTCGCCGGCCGTTCTCCTATTTCCGTGTAGGTAGTTATCTCCTCTAGTCCTACGTCTTCTTTTATTTTAGGTGCAGGTTCACTTGTAATGCAGGTGTTGTTTTTCTTACACGCAGGCATGCATCTTCTTACTCGCCAGATCACAATAGCAACGACGATTCCTCCCACCAGCAAAGAGCTTATCAAGTAGTTGCTGACGTCGTGAATGCTCAAGTCGTTGGGCAGGCTCTCTCGTTCCTTCTGCATAGCTATCTGCTCGTCAATGGATGCATGTTCCTTATTTAGGTTCAATTTTGGAATAACAGCTATAGAATTGTTGAAAGTATTCCAAAACTCGTTAGGTAAGCCCACGGTAGGTGTCTGTAATGACGTTCCAATATTCGTTTTGCTGCTAAGGATGTTATATGAGTATATAGTGTCCGTCTCGTGTTGCATTAAACAGTCCTGACCCAATGAAATGAGTCCTGTCTTCGTTATCATTGTTGTTGTTATTTGATTCTCGCATACCGTACGAATCGCACACTCGTTGATGCAGTTACATAACCATATGTTAGAACTATGTAACTTTATCCATTGGTCCGTACATTGTCTCGGTATCCAATCACAGGTTATATTGTTTACATTTCTACTTAGCATTTTTGCTTCGCAGGAGGCTGTTGCTCCGTTTAAGTTTTTAATTGGCATGTAGGCGTGGCAGATGTAGTCGTCCATTGTCATTGCGTTACATTGTTGTAGATCGACCTCTTCTATTTCTATATATGTATTTTTCTCAAAGTTAACTCCAATGTACTTCGTTGTTATCGCTATCGCTTCACATTGGTTGATCGATGTTGATCGTTGTTTTAGTATAGGTATGTTGTGATATAATGTATACTCTTCATCACTTAGTAAGGGAATATGTAGTTCGAATAATAGGTATTGTTCAGTCAATCGAGCCTTGACATAAATAAGTTTGTATATGTTTCGAACGTCTGATCCATAGGTATTTTTAATAGGTAATGTTAATCTGGTCGATATCTTCCCACCGATGTAGTTAAGTTGTTGCGATAGATGTTCTGGTGTAAAAAGTTTCATATCTAGATGACCTTTGTAAATATCTGTCAGTGCTTCTAGAAGAATCTGCTGGTTTCTTCTTAAAACAGAAATAAGTAGGCTCGCAGTCAATGCTCCTGAGTTCACGTCGTTCATAGTTTTCATAACTTGAAATCTGTTGTCGATGACTGTTATTTTATCTTCCGTTTCGTTCATAAAGCGCTGAATAGCTTGTAGTTGCGTTTTCACCGAATCTTCATTTTTCTTTATGATGTTGTTTTCTGCCTCGACGATAAGTGTTTGATTTTTTATTAGCTGTAGTAAATATTGTTCATTTGTTTTTATTTTTTGTATGTCCTGGGTGTATTTTTCTGCAAAATCGCTATCCAGTACCCCAAACAAGGTTCGAGCCAGGCTTCCTACACCGTTGATGTAGCCGCGCCGCCTACGTTTTTGATGTTGAGAGAGTAGCAGTGTGTTATATTCGTGTAACTGCTCCATCTCGAACTTAAGTTGTTGCGTCGTTGCGTGACATGGCTCGTCAGGCATGGTGTTACATAGCTGTTGTAGACGATTAACTAATTCTTCGACTTTTCTTGTACTCTGCCAGAATGTTGATAGATTGTAGTATACTAGAAGTTTCCATTCATCGTGTATTAGTTGAATGTTTCCGACGGAATCATAGTAAATAGGTTGGTTCTCGTTCAGTTGTGTAATTTTCAATCGTTCCAGGGGTGATGCCAGTCCACAAGCCAGCGTTGTAAACGCTACTAGTAACATCATAAATAGGTTGTACGTTTTCTTCTTCATACTTGCTGTTCTTTTATTTTTCTTGCAGTCTTCAGTTGTATTAGAACTGTTTCGATTTTTCCAGCAATTCCAGCAGTGTCGTCGCATGAGTTCTATGAGCTTCCAGTTGTTTCTGATGTCTATAGCCTTCAGAGTTTCAGGTTCGTTGATCGGTAATGCGAGAGTTGGACTTCCTGTTCGAAAGTGTCTCGGTGTCAGGTAGTCCAGATCTTCTATTTCTTCAGATAAAGGACTCAGTGGTCTGCTGTTCATGCACGCTTCAATTTGTGTAAGGAGCGTAGCAAATTGTTTGTAGATAAGTGCAAAATGCTCTTCGTGTATAGTTTTTATAATACGAGTATTACATAATGCATTGTTTACTTCGTCCAGTTTAAATTCATTGACCCTCCTTTTATTTTTCAGTGCATCAGCAAACCGTATAACAAAGGCAAGTATTCTTGTAATACGATCGATGTTGCTATGCCGTTCAAGTAATGAATGAATTAATTCGTTTTTAATTTGTGTTGGTTCCGTACTGTTAATTGTATAACATCTTGTTAATTGTAGATACTCGTTTCTTGTATAGGTTTCTTTTGAAGGGGGTCGTTGTTGCTGTTCCTTAAGCCATTGAGGTCCTTCCCACCACAGAGAAAAGTCCACAAGCTTTGATGGCAAGAGTCCTCGAGTAGCGCTGTCCGCAGGGTTTTCGTTGCTTTTCACGTAACCCCAGTATATTACGGGAGCGATGCTTGTTATTTGTGTTGTTCTGTTAGTGATATATTTATCGTATTTTGTTTTATTTTCTTGCAGCCATGCTAATACTACTTGAGAGTCGGTCCAGCAGGATATCTTCAGGTCATAGTCCTTAAGGATCTTAGTAACTTTCTCTAGTAGTTTAGCAAGTAATAATGCGGCACACAATTCCAATCTTGGTATAGTTGTTTTTTGTTTAATGTGTGCAACTTTAGTTTTTGAAGCGAGTAGAGTAGTTTCATATGCTCCGGTCGATGACGTCATTCGGCTGTAGATGACGCACGAGTAGGTTTGCTCGCTCGCGTCACAGAAGGCTTGCATTTCGATCGCCTTATTGTTTTTGCTCTTTATCCATTTGGGTAAAATGATGTTGTTTATATTTTGTAGATCGAATTTAATTGTTATCCATTCTCTTTCTATGGCGTCCGGAACTTTTCCATCCCATCCAATGTTTTTATAGGTTTCAGACCATAATTTTTGAAAAATTAGCTTCGCTTGAATAGTTATTGGGGCCAGCCAGCCAAGTGGATCGTAGATCTTGCTTATCTCTGACAGCAGCCTCCGTTTAGTGTATGGTTCATTTTTGTTGTTGTTAGGTTTTTCGCTAATGAAATGAAATGTGTCGCTTGCGTTATTCCATACGAGTCCGAGCGTCTTGCTATATTCTTCTTGTTTGAAGTTAAATAAGTTGGTTTGACTTTTTTCTTTTTCTTGTATTTCTTTGAGGATAGATGGTTCATTGGTGGCCCATTTTCTTAAAATAAAACCACCCTTTTTCAATAGTTCATACAGTTGCTTCTGCAGTAGTTTTGTTGTTTCTAGTGTATGGTGACCTGTGATGACGTCATCCATATAAAAATCGTTTTGTAGCGCCGTTTGAGCTAGGGGGAAAGCGATGCCTTCGTCGCTAGCCAGTTGTTGCAGCGTGCGTATTGCGATGCATGGTGCAGCCTTGGTTCCGTAGGTGAGCGTACATAGCTGCATTTCTCTCAGCGGCTCTCTAGGGGTCTCTCTCCACACAAATTTCTGAAGAGATTGTTGGTCTGGATGGATAAGGATTTGACGATACATTTTCTCGATGTCCGCCGTTAGAACATATTTATAGCTTCGCCATTTAAGGATCAGGGATAAAATGTCCTTTTGAAGGTTGGGTCCTTTTTCCATGAGATCGTTGAGGCTGTACCCAGAGTCGGTTTTCATAGACGCGTTAAAAACCGCTCGTAGTTTCGTTGTTGTTGAGCTCTCCCTTAATACACCATGGTGTGGTAGATACACTTGCCCTTGACTATCGGATTCAGTCGCTGGTTTCATGTGACCTAACTCGATGTAGTCTCGAATGAATTGTCTGTATAGGGAAGCGAAGTGTTCTTGTCTCGCCATTTTCTTTTCTAGTTGAATAAATTGCACTGTAGCTTGAGGCTTCGAGCTCCCGAGGTTTTGTTTGTAGTCAAGCTTCATGGGCATCTTCACCACATATTGGCCACTGTTTGTTCTTTCTGTCGTTTCTGTGTAGTATTTTTCACAGTATGCGTCAGTTGTTGTTGTTTCAGGTTCTGAAGGCAGTTCTTCCGTCTCCCAGAACTTTGAGATGTTTTCTAGTTCTCGTAGGGTAACTAGGCAGTTAAATTGTTTTGTTGCTCCGCACAGTATCCAGCCTAGCTTAGTTTGCTGAGCTACTGGCGAGTCCTCGTTGCCCTTGAGTACACCATCTAGGATGACCTCAGAGTAAATATCTGCTCCCAGCAGTAAATCAATGGGGCCCGAGATATTAAAATTTGGATCTGCTAGCTTAATGTTGTTTAAGTGTGTCCAGCTGGTTGTGTTAATGTTTGAGTTCGGCAGATTGTTGATTAGTTTACGCATAACCAATGCTTGCGTATGGAACGTGTAATCTGAATGGATAGATTTACATTCCAGTTTGATCATCCCTTTGCTAGTACCCATTGTGGTACCGACGCCAGTGACCGAGGCGTTCATCTTGCTTCGAGGTATGTTCAATCGTTGGGCTGCGTTTTCAGTGATCAATGTTACTTGAGAGCCTTGATCCAGCAACGCTCGAAGGATGACGTAATCCCCTTCTCTGTTCTTGACTCTAAGTTGAAGTGTCGTTAAGAGTATCTCTTACTCACCGTTGATGTGATTAGATACTCTTTCAGCTGCCGTTGAGGTAGACGAAGTTGAATGTTGTTGTCTGGGTTTGTTATCATGCAGTAGAGAGTGATGGTTATGGTTACACGTGCGGCATCTTTTCGTTGAGGTACATTTATCTCCTCCGTGGCTAAACAAACAATTTTTGCATAAGTTCAAACTGTTTGTTGTTTTCGTTCGCGTTGCAACATCCATGTCTAAAAATAGAGGACACTGCCTCAGTGCATGTTCATTTTTGCAGAGCGGACAATTATGAATCGATGCATGGTAGGTTTTTGTACACTTTCCTGCATTGTTATAGTTCATTGACTTGTAATTATTATAATTTTTATGTTGAATGCTTGATGAGTTATTATGTTTTTGACCGCTCTTTTTGTTTCTAGATGTTTCTAGCGTCATGAACTTCAACTCCAGGAACTCCATGAACTCGTTGAGGTCTGGAAGTTCTCTTGAATGTTTCATGGTTTGAATGTAGTCTCCGTAAGTGACGTCATCCAGTTTCGACGCTAGTAGGTGTACAATAAGTGGTCCCCATGAAGGAATATCGATGTTAATATTTTCCAGGGCACTTAAGCACTCTCTCGTCGTATCATGCAGCTTCCTCAGATTGTTTGAGTTCGGTGTGTCTATTGTAGGTTGATTGAGAAGTGTATCTATGTATGAGGTGAATAGTAATCTCTTGTTATCATAACGATGTTTGATGATCTCCAGGCATGATTCATAGTTTTCGGCACTCACAGGAAGGTGTTTGATCAACTTCTCCGCTTCTCCACGAAGTTTGGATTTCAGGAACTTCATTTTTTGAGTTTTATTTAGTGTTGGATTATTGTGTATCATCTCAAAAAATAAGTCTCTAAACGAGATCCAGTCACTGTAGGTACCGTTGAACTCTGGTAACTCGATCCGGGGTGTTGTTTTTTCATAATGAGAAGTTTCGAATATTTTTCTGTTCAAATCTTCCTTGAGGGTGTCATAGATTTGTTCCCAGTGATCAAATTTTGCTTCGTAATCCTTATCGTTGCCTTGCAGTAAATAATTTATCTCCCAGTGAATTTTGTCGATAGATTCCCACTTACATTGTATAGTATTAAGATAGTCTTGTAGTTGCCACTTCTCTTTAACTTCTTCTAAGTTAATTTTGGAAACCGCTCGTTGAAAGGCGTTGAAGTTGCACATCTGGTTACGTAATAGTGATGACAAGCGTTGATCTGTGTCTTCTGTACCAGATTGCGACATCTTACAGATTTCTGTACGCCGGCGTTAATTCACAAAGTTGATGTTAGTTATAAGTTATATTGTTATTTAGCAGTAGACGTTATCCCCGCTGTTAGTTTCTTGAAAAGAAGCTGAAGACGTTATCTCAGCTTGTTGTTGTTGTAGACGTAGACGTTAATTCTCCGTTGATTGTTTGAAGACGCAGTGGACGTTATCCTTACTGTGGCTTCCTGGTGTTGTTGTTGAGTGTCCGAAGACGTTATCTCCGACTGTTGTTTGGTGATGCAGTAGACGTTATCCCTGCCGGTTCGTTGTTGATTGACGAGTTAACGCAGCTTTCCCTCCTTTACGTGATGTGCACCTTCTCAATACTACTGGGGAGACCTGCTTCTAGGAGGCCAGCAGCACCGATTTGCTCACGTAACTGGGAAATACCACTTGAAAAACTCGGCCAATCAAGTTCTCGAAGGACCAAAAAGGATGTTGGGGCCGCCGTGTTGTGTTGACGGTACCTGGTTGTTACTCGTTGGTTATGGGAGATGAAGTGATACACGGACGCGTAGTTATGTTAAGTTCGTTTATTGACCCACTGTTAACGTTTGGTCGCCTGAGTCAGTAGGTCCGCGCGTGCCGGTAATTAGGTGACGACTCATGTATATCGATATAAAATATAAAGTTAATGCTGTAATGCATGCTAAGTGCTGTATGAGCATTTTTGGCTCGTACAGAATCATTTATTTCTATTATGACAGTCAAAGAAATCTCGCCCTTTGTTTCATTAGGGTTCCATATGTCTCAAGGAAAATCAGCTGTCCGTTTGTCTCACCTGATTTTTTGAAATGAACTGAAAAAGTTAGTGATTGATATTTACTTACCATGAATAAAATAGATAGTTCTTAGTTTTGAAAGGTTACTTCCATTTTAATTCGGAACACTAAGAAGGCTACTTATACTATGTACCTACCTATGAAATACAGTCGTTATATCCATTCAGGAGTAACTTTTACTGCCCACAAAAGTATTTTTAACTATGTATACCTATAATATAACAAAAGTCGTTTTAACTAGAAACATTGAACAATAGTAAAAGTCATACGATGTCCTAACTTAAAAGATAAGTGTATAGCCGATGAAGTTTCGTGCGGCACCCTGTCCCACGCGAGTCCAGTTCGGTCTTGGCCGAGTTTCGAGGGAACCGGATCGACTGGAGGAAAAATTAACAAAACTAGATCCTGGAAACCGATCGGCTTTGTCCCGCTCGCTCCCGGCGCTCCCGGCGGCGGTTTGTACAGGTTCTGGTTCTGGGAATAAATTAATATCGAACGTAGAATTTCACGTAACATTGCACTTCTGTAAGGATCATTTTTAATCTAAATTCCAGTCGGGCCCTTCCTTTGTGCGCGCAAGAAATTGCTTACATCTGTGATCATGATCATGCTTCTGTAGGGTGACATTCCGTTTGGGGAACCGGCACCGGTCACCGTGTCAGTGAAACTGAGGAGGTGTCGAGCCTTCCTAATCACATTGCTCAGTGCTTTTTAGGTTAGGGGCTAACTACTAATACCTAAAAAGCCTATGAGAAGACCTAACTAGTTTACCATTAGCAGTCTGCGTTCGATATCGCTCAGTCTTCCTCTCAATGTTGGAAGTTAACATAATACACACTTTGAGGTTTTATATTCAATTGACTGCCCTATATTTTATCTCAGGTGTAACAACGGGGAACCCAGGATGGAGCGGAAAACTGTGACAGCTGTCATTCGTTTTATTACCAATACAGTACAATGACATTGCTAGTACCTACATATATACCTAATGCTTGATTTTATTTAATAGAATTTTTATTTTTAAGGTCAGTAAGTGACTAACTAATAAAATTAAGTAATAATCTGTATTACAAACTGCACTATGTGGGTAGGTATAGATCAATAACGTCATTCAATTCTATGAGTGGTTAAGTTTATTATTATTATTAAATTTAAGATTCCCTTGTCCTAAACTTTGAGAGAATGTGTGGCCACCGTTTTGTTATACATTACGGTGGCGGCGAAATTTCCAGTTGACTAGTCATCACTTTCGATATTTGCTGGTTCTTAAGATGCTAAAACTTAGGATATTGCCCAAATTGAATAGCTGAGGGCTCGTCCTTAATATAAACCGATACATACTTTTTCTTTGATGCCCCACAAAGGATCCGCTTTGTGTTCATTCGTTGTAAAGATTTCTTGTGGGAATAATGCGTTCTAAGAATGCCTACCTTCCCTTTTAACCTGCAACGTGTGCTACTTATATGTAATTTAATACATTTAATTAAATAGCGTGCGCTGTTATGTGAAAACAATTTGTTAAAAGAAATAATATACTACTCGCTACTAATATACTAACTCGAGCAGATAGTAAGCCAATGTGTCCGCTAATGATAATCTCTTATTGTGTATGTCACAGGGAAATGTAGGAATCCGTGATTTGATCAAATCCCTAAGGAATTTGTCGAAATCTCGTAAGATGATAGAATGACAACTCTATATTAGCTCTATTTATTTAACCGGATATTGCGGGTCTGATGATGGCAATCATCTTGTAACGAAAGTGTTATGCTTCCTGCTATTTATTTTATTAACGTATTTGTTAGATGTAAAACCCAGTGAGGCCGCTATGTAATTCTTTGTACAAACAAAGGCTGGATACAAATCCAATCTTATTATATTACATGGGTGTGACGGTGGCTCCACGGGCGAAATCCATCAGAGATTCTATCACCTAACCACATAAATAATTTCCACATATTAATAAAGTATTAAGCACGATGACAATAATTATAACGCATACATAATTGTTACCCTGCGCTGTTATCTGGCCATAATAAAACATAGATAAAACAAAACATGGAGCCGGTCTCGAATGCAAATTACAATAATATATTTAACTGGACGCAAAGAAAAACAAAGTTATTTGCTACCATAATTTAAATATGAATTTAAAACAGATACAAAGAGCGCGCCGCGGCGCCGCTAATATGTGCCTTGTGCGCGCTGCACTGGGATTAATGTGCGCGAGCTTGCACGCGCGTTGCAATGGCTCCCAAATGAGCGATCGGTACATTAACTTTGAATTATTAATGACAAATACCCGGGAACATCCGCGCCGGCCGCGTCGGCCGCGTCGGCTCGGACCGCGCTCATACCGAACGGAAAATCCTTTTATTCCAGTTTTATGAGCACTAAATATACCCGCGGCGTCAATTTGCCGATATCCGATACTCGGATTAAAGTTTGAAGGGCTTCTCTGTTGCTGTTTGTCCAACACGCCGCGTGCTGACGGTTCCACTGTGTCATGTGTGCTTAACAAAATGTTCTTATTAACTTGCATCTCTATAGCGTATTCATTTTGTATGAATATTTGAATTTATTAGGTGCTCCCTAACGCTAAAAAAAACTCAACTGATGTAACATCTTTAAACTCAATAACATGCAAATGCCGAAAAATAACGAATAGCAATGGATCCATTAAATTTATATTGATGATACATTAACAACGATATATAGACTCAAAAATACCCCAATTTTTTTTTATAAAGTTAAAAATAATAATTGTTGTTGCATCCATCGATAGCAAATTTTCCTTGTGCAAATGTGTGTAGTCTATGTAACTACTTATTATACTCGTATAAAAACAAAAAGTTTACACCATATACGAAAACCACAGTAGATACTTTGATAAAAAGAAAAACTCAAGGTAAAGTTAATTTTAAACTCTGTTTGCCAAAAATGACGATTAGTAATTGAAGACAAAAATGTTTTTATTCAAATTATTATTTAATTCATTTTACAATTTATTTCTAATTAACATTATTTTTAACCGACTTCAAAAAAAGGAGGAGGTTCTCAATTTGACTGTATTTTTTTTATGTTTGTTACCTCAGAACTTTGGACTGGGCGAACCGATTTTGATGATTAATCGATAGCTGGTGGCTGTCATGTGGTTCCACATAAATTTTATTGAGATCTGACAATGGCATCCATGAGAAAACCATATAAGTATTAAATTTGTATTAAGAATGTGCGCCGTACTGAACTGGAAGAAATGATAAACGAAGTAGCTAGAGAGAGCAAGAAAGTGGGTTTACAACTTAATCCGACAAAAACAAAAATAATGACAAATGGAAAAATGGAAAATATATTAATAGAAAATCAAATTATAGAGTATGTTGACAATTATATTTATTTGGGTCAAATGGTTTCCTTTAAACACTGTACAAGTAACGAGATTAACCGTAGAGTTGCTATTGGTTGGAAGAAATATTGGAGTTTAAGAGAAATTATGAAAAATCCACAAGTACATATAAACATAAAAAAGAAGCTCTATGAGGTAATTGTCCTTCCTTGTGTAACATACGGTTGCCAAACATGGTCGTTAAAGAAAGAAGATGAAAACAAGTTATTAATATGTCAAAGGAAAATGGAACGAAGCATGTTAGGGATCAGACAAAAAGAAAAAATTAAAAATAAGAAAATCCGGGAAATAACAAAATTAACGAATGTTACAAAATTTATAAGATCCCTTAAGTGGAAATGGGCTGGACACATTTGTAGGATGGAAAATAGTCGATGGGCAAAAAGGGCAACGGAATGGATACCGAGGAACGAGATGAGAGGTAAAGGCCGACCAAAATTAAGATGGGAAGATATTTTTAAAGATATAGCAGGGCCAGGGTGGATGGCAAAAGCAAGAAATAGAAAATTATGGAGAGCCATGGGGGAGGCCTACGCCGAAGAGGCGACTACTACTTAAGGCGTAATATATAAATAAGAAAAAAAAAACAAAGATAATAGGAAAATAGCGAGTAAATTATAATAATATTAGTAGAGTAGATACGTTAGTAATTATAAAAGAAAAGTGTAAATTTAGTACATAAGTAGTAGAAATAAAGGCTTATTTTATTTATTTTATTTAAGAATGTGCGCGACAAATGGATGAATAACTCAATATTACGCCAACCGATTTCGATGATTATTTTTTTAATCGAAAGCTGGTGGCTGTCATGTGGTCCCACATGAACGAGATCTGACAAGTACTTTTTGAGCAACTTTGAAGTTTGAAGTCGGTTATTTTTTGTTAGTAAAATTTAGAGTATTTGCACTACCAACAAAGATTACTTTTATAATTTTGACATGTTAACATGCAATCAAATATTGTTATATTGATGTGTATTATTTGTCGTTAGGAACTATGAATCTTCGACGTGTGGTATGTTTAATATTATTGCACATCACACGCATTATCATACGTGGTCAAATTACTTTGTGACGAGTTTACAACAACCCCTTCGTACGCCTACTAAATTCTACCAATTTATGATTTAATTTGATTTGATTTTAAAGGACCCCGTGGCTCAGTTTGTAGAGACCCTGCATAGCGAAGGGTTAGTTTATGGGTTGCCGCGGTGTAAGAGTAAGAACATGTTGACTTGTTTGAACTGGAAATTTTTTGGACACCTTTACCATCATTAGTGCAATATTTGTGTCAAAGTGTGTGTGTTAAAGTCAAAGCACACCATCGCTTCAACAAATTCCCACCTCGAGTGTTGGTGGAAGAAGCTGACTCCCATGGAGATTATTTCCTACTCACACTTACAGTCCATACTTGTCTTGCTCTTACTAAGAAGAAGCGGCAAGAAACTCAGGAAACATTGCGATATTTTAAGAGGTTATTTATTAATCACAGTTCCACGACAAACTTGATTACTTATGGGTATAACATACTTGCGTCCAAGTATACTGTACTTAAAATAGTGATTCAGTTTGTACAGTTGCATGAAGATACCAAAGATACGTTTCCCAATAGAAACATAGGTGTCTTGATGACCAGCATCGCGGGCAGTATGCGAGCCGCTTTATCCCTGACAGTGTGTGGCGCGCGTACACTGAACACTGTACATACATACAGTGTGCGTTCATGTTTATTTGCGGCTACATATTGCCCCCGTAACAATATCTCTCTTTAACAATTTAATTGCACAAGTATTTCGTAATGAGCTCGTTGTGCACCGTTTAACAATAAAGCAATATACATTCTTTGTGCGTTAAACCTTCAATTTAGTAAATAGCCACTACACTAGCCAGGTACAGGGTAGGGTGGCATCAGCTGCAACATCGGTTTAACGAAATGAGATGAGTATTTTATGCATTTGATCGGCATTCATGAAGGGGTACTGGGTACCGGGGGACCAGCTCATAAATTTATGCAGCCATACAAATAATAGATATTCGAATATGAATATTTTAATATTAATATCAGTGCGTATTTATTAACTTGCACTTGGGTGTCCATTCGGGTAGAATTTTGTAATTTATTTCAAACTTTATACTTACCCGTTGAGACTGTAACGTGTAGTTTCAAGAAAAAAAATAGTATTATAAACTATAAGAATGTGGTTGTTTCTGGTAAATCAAATGGAACGGGTACTTTTTTACAATACATGATACAATTTACTATCCTCAAATAAATTACACATCAAAGAAACCAGTAACAAATATTCGTAAAATCTCCACTTCTCCAAATCTACGTCACAATTTTAACAAATCCGACTCGATAACAGCATTATAGAATTTGCAACAGAAATAATCTAAATATTTAACACATCGTTACGTCATGGTGTCAACGAATCCATTCCTCTAAATAATTCCTACATAGCTGTAGATAACTAGTTTTTTATATTTCATATCGGTTATCTCTATTTGTGAATAAAAAATGTTTTTGCCGCGGCCCGTACCAACTACCAATACAGTTTACTGCGTTCTCGGAATAAATACGGTTGGGAATTGTTAACGACGTTAAAATTTCGCACGCGCACGCCACCTACTGGCGAGTGGCGGGTATTAAGCGAATCGAATTAAAACATAGCAGGAGGTGTCCCGTGAACATTTCCTTTCGCTCTAATGAGTTCCCAACTTCCCTTCTTTGTGAGATTACGCCAAAAATTGTAAAAACTTCCACGCGCGTCCCACGGCGAACGTTGTTTGACATGTCCACAGACACATCTAGCTACAGAGACAACATTAATTCATTGCTGGAGCAGCGTTATAATGTAAGTAAGAAAAGATTCTCCATCTTTGGAGCCGTAACCAAAGTTTCACACTATTACAGGAGACACTTTGAAGCATCTTTGATGTAACCTTTATATGTTTCATAGTGGTACAAAAACATCCTGCAGCCAACAAGTGTTTTGTAAAGTCAAAATGACATTAGGATCATAAAAAAATACTATGAAATTAACTATACAGTTGATATTATTCTGTGTTAAATATATCCAGTGGTTCTATAGTCCGCGAGTGTAGAGAAGAAAATCAAAAGGTGAAAATTGTGAAGTAAGATCTGGCGGTGGGATGCTCTGTGGCCGCATTATCCAAGTTTCGTCCTTCCGTGTCCCGCCAAAGTTGTCCATACTTTTCCTCTGTTTACTTAAATATGCTTACCGGAATTAAAACTTAAGCTAAAGTTGTTTTTTATTACAATCATTTCTCCCTCAAGTTTTAATGTTTGGACGTTAAACTTCGCTTCATTTACATACTTTAGGTTTGTCCTATCTGTAGGTCACGTCTAGGGCACAAGCGCACTAAGATTAGGGTTGAAACTTACTTGTAGACGTGGCCCAATATCTTACTCAACTAGCTTTCCGGTATTCAAAAGAAATAACCTAAAATGTATCGGTTGTAAAAGAAGTAACCGTATGCGAGGTCTGAGGATACATCAACAGCGGAGGGGTAAACGTTTCCTTGTTTTCATTTTCCAAAAACAAATAGAACGCGCTCGCGTCATACAACACAACGCGCTGTTGACTCGCGCGCTCTTTGTACAATCTCAGGACGGTTGTGAACAGGCGTTCAAAGGGCGCCGGAAGTCGGCACCGCGCCGCCCGCGCCGCGCCCTTATCGTCTCAAAGGACGCTGAATAGGCTCCTATTGTATTTTTATTGTAAAGACGCATCAAACGAACTCCGCTTGCAATCAGTGCGACATGGTTTCATGTCTAATCTACCTTCTATTGCTGTCTCCTGAGGGGCATTTGTGCTGAAATCTTTAAATTGTACGATCGTAAGTGAGGAATGAAATTAGAAAGAAGAAATATGTATACTCCAGCAACCACTAGTGACAAATAATTGCAGTTGTAGAAGTAACAAAGGCCTTAATTAATACCACCTTTAATTCTATAGAAAGTCGTACGAGATTGTATGTTTGTTTTATTTTATCTACATGTACAAAGTGTACAACCAAAATATTGTTAGGCACCAATAGCCACTTACCGTCGGGCGTAACACACAGTACAGAACAATATACTGCTTACCGACGTTAAAAACAGAATACAGTGTATTCTCTGTTTCCCATACATTTTACTCGTACAGTCATGGTTGCATCAAAACCTACTTATACGACACAACACTAGTAGGTGCTTAAACCGAATAAAGCGTTTCTTTGTTCGTCGACGACTGTGTCATAATTCTCGTCAAGTTCAAAGGGCGTTGGAAGTTTGCCCCGTCACCCGTGCCCTTCAGCAAGCCCCGCCGCCCCGCCGCCCCGCCGCCCCGCCGCCCCGCCGCCCTGCCGCCGCGCCGGATCAAAAGCCCTTTCGAGCCTCGCATGAGCATCAGCTCCGTAATTCCGTATTAAGCAAACAACTCTTCGCGTTGAGTTTGTAAACCCGCTTAAGTCTGTCTTTCCATCGAGGACATTTTGTGTCAAAATTAGGAAAACTTACACAAAAAAAAAACCTAAACTGCTATTAACTAGTTATAGTTACCCCACCCACCGAGTACTTTGTTTATGCTAACTGGACAGACAATTTGCAAAAAACTTTTTGCCATTTATTCAATTAAAATCTCTGCGCACTTTAAGTATTAAAGTCAACATAATTTTACATTAAACCCAATCATTAAATAGTTGACATAATTGGATTACAGAAGAATAGTAAAAATACGAAGATAATAATAATTGAATGTTTAATCGAGTTAAAAGCCCCAATAACGTGCTAAATTTTGTATCCATATCCTGACAAGGTATGACAGTCATCCTAATCATTTAATCTTGGGTATTTTTAATGTCATTTGTTTCTACCTCCGTTTGGGAAAGGTGCTTTATTACAAGAACATTAACTTATAACATATAAAAAATAAGCGGCAAAAGGAACTCTTGAGTACATCTTTAAATGAATACACCTTGTAACCTAATGGAGACTGATGCGTTCAGTTATTACCCCATGCGTAACACGTGAACTATCGGAACACTCGGCGGCCGAGATCCACAGTAACACAGAACAGAATCTGTTTATCATTTTGCAAAACTCTAGGAGCATTATTCCGGCGGGCGTTCGAGCGAACGACGACCTTTTTTATTTCATTGTTTTCAGCGGCCATTACAATTATTAATCTGCCGATAAGCCGCTGACGTTAAAACAGAGAACGTGTTTAAAACAGAATGTTTTTGTCGGGTCGTTAGCTAAGCTGTGTACACAACGATAATGCTGTCATGTTTTTATGAAAATGAATTAGGGACAGCTGTAACCTTGATTGTGTACACGGTACACGCTTACATTGCTCGGTTGCCTCGGTCCAGTTTGGCAAACACTTCTTTGAGAACATTTGTTTATTTAGATTTCCTAGAATTACAGGTTTTTTTCATGATTTTTCAGGACAGAGGTTAGAGCCTAGGCTTCATCGAGCCCCTAGTATAAGTAAATTTTCCGTGAACCTGATAAATGAATGCAGCAAAGACAATTCCCTTCTTCTAGGATAACGATGAGATGAGATACTGACCGACAGCTGAGAGCTGCCCTTTTTGTAGCAGTATAAGTAAGATGGTAAGTGATCACCGTCGATAGACATCGCCGATGCGTTGCCGAGCAAGAATTAAGAGAGAAGAACTTATTCTCAGGTCCCTAGCCGAAACATGGCTAGTCTTTTGGCTTTACTTAAACAAGAGAGTAGCCAGCCAAGCAGGCAACGCCTCAACAGTGCTGCAGTGCCTTTGGTGTCTGATATCCATGGGCCTTGATATGCTGCTCTGGCACTAGACGCCAGAGAAAGCAAATCGAATCGAAAGTCTCTAGTCCTGCATGAAGTTTATAAATGTATTAAAAGGCTCTACAAACACTGCAAACTAAACTAAACATTGTTATCCAGTTCACAAGCACTGCTAGCCCTTTTGCCACAACCGGGCAACCCCTGAAATACTGTACGAAGCAGAAGTTGAACAAAATTTACGAGCCGCCTGCGAACAACAGCTCGCTGGTAATATCACACAGAATAAAAACGGAACATTTAATGTAATTAATTCTCGCGAATCAGATGTTTCGGACTAAATACGGTTTTGACTTTATCGTCGGACGTCGTTATGTCTTTAACAAAGAATATTACATTGTCTTGGGTTTTTCTTCAATGGTAACTATTTTATAATTAAAAATTGGTTGTCTGTACAGTCGGTTTACGGACGATAGTTTTACGTGATAACGGCATAAAAAAACATTGATAAAAAATTGCATACTCATATGAATTGAATTGAATTATTATAAGTGATAATAATTAATAAATTATCATTATTTTGTATAATACAAAGAAGGAGTTAATTTAAAAAGAACGATTCGAACTGCTAGCTCTGACGTCACGCGAGAAGAGAGATAAATGTGTCACAAGCCAACGCTTGGGCCGATCGTGCCTCTCTATCGCTTGTTCCGCGCTCTCGCTTGCACACTCAGGCTCAGGCGGAACGTGACATCTTTTCGTGCGTGCAGCCGGTGTTCATCGATTTATAAGACGATATCTATTACCAATGTCTCAGCTGCCTATTTTAGTCAGTGACAGATTATTGAGGAACTTGCCAGAGAGCGTGCCTGAGACAGCAATCTTCATTTAGAAATTGGACTGGCATTTTATCATGGAATGCCACTTAGCAATTAGGATAGACAGTTAAATGGAAGGACGAATATTCAGTCAATGAACGCAATTTGTTCCTTTAAAACGTTTATAATTATTGTAACATGCGGCCGGTATGCAGATGACCTAAAAATAAAAACAAAGATATTTGGATTGAACTAAAACGACGCGGCACCAGTAACTCGCGCGAAATAATTCAGGATTATGCTAACAATAAAACTGTAATGGTAATATTTTTTGTACGATTAAGGTTGTTAAGTATTCAATTGTTATCAATTGAAAAGCTAAATAGGAAGCGTTATTTTTGTTTTTTTACGAAATAAGTATGAAAGTAGAAATAACCAAAAATAGTAAAATAATGCCACTAGTACTATGATATACCTACATTACTGTAATGTGTATCAGTAATAATAATCTTAACATAGTTAGCTCAGTCCTTACACAGCATGCGGTGAAACGTCTAATGACGTGTTATGAAGGGTCACATGCATCACTGGTCGACATAAAAGCATGCGTCGTATGCCATGCCAACAGAAGTCACCAGCACCTCGCATGTGAGCCTTAGCGTCTAATGAAAATCCGCCCTTAAGATATTAAGGATATTACTGTTATTGTAACCAATATTTAAACTACGAAAACAAACCCGTACGCTGTGCGACCTACACTTTACTTTGTCGGAACAAGAGTCGCTATTTATTTAAATGATTTTTCGGAATGACTCTTCTGTACTACTGTTATGTATTTTGTACTATTATTTATTCTGTGTCATTGTCCAATTACAGGTTGTAACAATAATATCAAGTGGGGTCACGTTCATTTTTAAATTATAGGATCTCTACCATTTTTAAATAGAACTGGATTCTAGGATGTTTATATATTAGGTTTTCGTTTCTCTCTTCGTCAACAGTACAACAGAGTCCTTCGCCGAAGCTTTAAAGTAAATCACGGGTCATTTAGTTAGATTTTCGCAAACTATTTTTGTTTTGCATGTCACCGGAGCAGGCATTTTAATTGAAGCGACGGAAAATACTCGGAGGTGTTTCGTTGTTATGCTTTCATTATTCCCGTCGAGAGAAATTCCCTTATATTAATTAAGTGCCAGTCAGAATAACTTCTCTGAAATTAATTTTGCATTTTCATTTTTTATTTTTTGCTATCTTTCTGAAAAAATATAAAGAGATACAAAGTGTGTTTTTATGTCACTTTATTAGCTGCTTTTATCTAAAATCCTCATTTCGTAACGTTTATATTAAAATGTTAGTATACTGTATGCGTATATATTTTGTTGACATGTAGCTGTTAGTGTCATGTTTAAATGGTATTTTGTTGAAGGCAGTTTTGAAATATGAAATGATATCATCGATGAAAGAAAAGGAGAAAGGAAAAGGACGACTGAAATATCAGCGCTATGCTTACACTGATTATGCTGAGTCTGGGGCTCTGGGGCCTCTGGGCCTGTTCGGGGGTCACTCAGGTCATGCTGCAGCACCCATCAAATGTATTTAATGTTACTTATTAATGTTAGATGTAATTTTTGTTAAGTATGTATCTTGTATTTTCATTTCTTTTTTTCTTTCATTGTTAAGTGCTGTAAATTACCCTCGAATACATGTATTTCATTTTATTTTATTTCATGAAGAGATCATGTTTTTTTCTCTGAATTATAATAACGCCTTGAATCATAGGACCGTAACAGATTGGCATAACTGTGGTTGGATCACGTCACGAAAATACCCGTTTCGAAAACTTATAATAAAAACATAACGATTGTTATTTAAGCGATTGGCTGACATCCATAACACAAATAACTGACGTTATCGTAAATACTGACAGTAGTAGTTGAAGATGTCCGTGCGTGTTTACGCAACTGATTCACAACCCATTCCAAATATGCATACGCACAGTGCGAGTTACCGAAACCAATTAAGCGACACAATATTATAGCCAATCAACACCTTGTTTACCATCAGCCAACCACAGATATTATGCAAAGTTCAGTAATATATCTCCGCACGCAATATATGTATGTATCATGTTCAATTTAATCAACACACTCCGGAGCGGCGCGGCGTCGCAGCAGGCTGGTAATTACCCGCTCACAAAGCTCTAGTCAGGTATTCATGAATATTACACTAGATTACAGAATGAAGCTGCGAAGGCACGCTTCAGATATGCTAAGACCTGGCAATCAGTATAACATGCAGCGCGGGTTGAAGAATTGAAAGCGATACGGAATAGAAGCGTCACTCATGGATTACGTTCTCCCATTTACGGAAATGTGCCTCCTCGCTTGCGCATTTCTAAGTTTTATTATTACGCGTTATGGGCAGGGAGTCCATCTTCTGATAGATTAACAGAATGAGCATAATCTCAATCACCCCAAATTATTTTCCAAGCAGTGCAACATCGCAACTATCCTGTGCAGATTAAACGCGATCAAGAATAACATGTTAAGAACAAACTAAAATATTTTCAATTTCGAATGTAGGTAATTCAAATAACCCGGATTTTAATAATATTGTTCTAGAAGTTTTGATTCCCTTGCGAATGGCAAAATATACGGCATAAACTATAATATATATGTGTTGACATCTTTTCATTGGGACTGCAGACCTGAGGATATTAATTTAAATTTATTCCCACGTTCTTACTAAAAGGGAGACAAGCAGACAGAAACACGGATGGACAATGAGGTGATCTGTTAAGGGTACCGTTTTTTCTTATGAGGTACGGAACCCTTTAAGTGGATGGAGCCCCACATACAACCGCGAAGTGAGGGTCCCTGGTTCGATTCTCGGCCGGGGCAGATAAATATGTGACAGATAAATATGTATTTATATGTATTTGTATGGTCATTCGGGTGTTTTTTTTTTTTTTGGCATACACAGATACAATTTACATATGAGAACAACAAAACTACAACTTGAGAGAGATATTTACCATTCAAAATGAAAGTCTGCCGCCGGAAATCGCTCCAGGATTCCTTTAATCGGTATACAATGTGGTCCAGGCTGAGCTATCCAAATTAAACAGTAAACATTCAAAGATACAAACATAATTTCGTAACACTTAAATGCTATGAATTGAAAATCTTTCCTTTTTATGCAGAAACAATTTGTGTTACCGTTTCAGTGATATATCGTGAAATGAAAATCAGCGAACTGTTTGCGGCAGATTCATTTCGTTCCTGTTTAGTACGCTGTCTCGCGGTGTTTGACGAGACCATTCTGTTTTATTCAATAGTGACTTACAAGACCGTGTTCGGTGGAACGTTGTCAAACATTTATGTATTTCCAATGTTCTTATAAATAATTCAATCAGTCGGCGTCAAGCAATCAGTGCGGCGGCTAATTGCGGGCACGTGTGAACGCGGCTTTATGCATTACAAACAGGTATAATTAATATTCGTCGTGTTGCCTATTTGTGAACAGAGCGCTGGTTTGGATCGCCGATTTTGTTGTTAGGTGTAAATTGCGTGTCGTAACGGATTCAGCCAATCTGGAATGGAAGCGCAATTTAGCGCAGTAACCTTTAATTGTTTATACATATTACCCGCTGGTGGAGACATCTGTGGCCAGCGGTGCCGTTTGGTTGTGCCTTCAATGTATCACTTTACTTTAAGCGCTAGCTTAAAAACCTACTTCCCATTACAGACCATCAAATATCGTCAAACAAAAAAATCTAAAAACACCTTTATCAAATAATTATGTCCCATGGCGCATACATGAGTATGTAGCGTATATCGTATATGTGTGTGTGTGTATGTGTGTGTGTGTGTCGACGTCGTATTGAATCTAGCCGACATCGCCGCGAGGCCCCCGGGCCCCGGCCGACGAAATAATTTCCCAAATGACGTTTAGGTGGAAAACGACGGAAACGAGTAATTGAGTTGTTTCCTAAAATTTTTTTTTGTTATAAATGGAAAGTTCATATATAAGTTTTATAACAAAGTTATTTTAGTTTTTTTATATTCGCTATAATTTAAAAGTTACATCAAATCAAAAACACGTTTTTGAATCCAGTACCGAAAACACGCCGACAGTTCCCGAATAGACCCGAGCGCGCGTGTGACGTCACTTTGTTAATTGCTATTCATTGCAGCATACAGCTGATACTGTGATTTGACTTTAAACTGATAAAATCTTGATATTATCGTCAATATATTGATAAACATATTAAAAATGCTAAACCTTAAAAGTTATCGTGCTTGTTTTGTACCATTACGTGTGAATACTACAAAAAAGGTAATGTTAAATGTGTACATTTATTCGGAACCTGTACATTTAATCCTACTTTCCTACTTAATGTTATAAATCTGAAATTTTGGATGTTTGTGACTCCATCACGCAAAAACGGCTGAACGGATATAGATGAAAGGCACACAGATAGTTTTTGACCTAACTTACCAGATAGGATACTTTTTATCCCGGAAATAGACCTTTTCCCGAGGAATAAGAGGTTAAATTTTAGTTTTCGTTCATAGATTCATTTTTAGGGTTCCGAAGTAAAATCAGAATTCTTATAGTTTCGTCATGTCATGTCCGTCCGTCCGTCCGTCTGTCCGTCTGTCCGTCTGTCCGTCTGTCCGTCTGTCCGTCTGTCCGTCTGTCCGTCTGTCCGTCTGTCCGACTGTCCGTCCGTCCGTCTGTCCAAAACAAAGCGCCGAAACCCTTAGTGCTAGAAAGCTGTAATTTGGCATGGATATTTTTTTTTTTATTTATTAAAAAAATTGAAAAGCTCTTCCAAAAATATTATGGGAAGACCATTTTTGGAATTTTGGGTCCGTTTGCGAAATATTTGCTTTAAAGTGCTAATTCTGGTTGGAGTCAAGTGTCCAGGGGGGACAGTTGGCTAAACGGTTGGAGTTGGACAAGTGAAAAAAATCTCAAAAATAGGTTATAATATGATGAATTTACAAGGAAAACTATCACGGCTATGTTAACATGAGTAGTTAATGAATAATAGTCGATAAACTTACTACTTCGGAACTCTACATTGCGCGTGGCCTGACACGCACTTGCCCGTTTCTTTTATGAAACAACTGATGGTTTTATTTTATTAGGTTAGGAATTTTGCCACGTTGATCCTACTTCAATTCAATGAGGATTTGATGATGGGTTCTGGGGCTACAAAGTGGAACTCCTCAATGGTAGAGTAAAACGGAGCCGTGTTTAAAGATAACTACTACTACTATTACTATCACTAACATTGTAAAATCAGTAGGAACATCATTAAATAAATAAACGCTTCACACTCCTATGAGTGTGAAGCCCCTTACTAGGATACCCTGAGTCGTGGGTGCCATAGACAATACAAGGACACACACCCAGACCAAGAACAGAAATTCAAACTAATCATTCAAACCACCTCGCATCGTATCGAACCCAGGACCCTTGACTCAGCGATGTGGCGTGGTATCCATTCGCCACACGGGTCATTGACCAAGTTGGTGTATTTCGGAGACAAAAAAAAATTATATATTGTACCAGTTTTATGTATAAAGCGTGTACAAACCCATAACGCCGCAGTAGGTTTCCCTGTCGCGGGTGATATGGACAACACGTCACTATAACACCCAAGACCCGAGTACAAATATTTATTAGATATGGCCGGGAATTGAACCTGGGACCCTCGCTTCGCAGGTTGGATCAAATCGCTATCAACTAGGCTATAGGGTCATCGTATGTATGTACCTACTACTAGCATAGAATTTCTGTAGCATTGCATTGTGCATTTTTTTTATTAATCACATTCTTCATTTCTCTAAGGATCCATATCTGAAATTTACGCAGACGAAGTCGCGGATAGAAGGTAGTTGTATGATAAATGAAATATAATTTATCATACACCCCTGATTTCATACCCCTAACACCCTGCCCTGATTCCTCCCAGACACGATTTACTAGTAAATAGTGTAACCTTTTCTTTTGGTGTAAGTATATAATCAATGGAGAGTTTTATTATATTTAATGAAGAATAAATCATTTAACGTTTAAATTTACAATAAAATTACGTGGAATATCTTTTTGCACTAAATTTCGGATATTTTTAGTTAATTTACGTGTAGGAGCCGTTGAGACCGTACTATCGTGAAATTTCTTTAACAAAGTGACGTCACAAATATGGCGGTCAAATTTGGCGCGTTCGTAGCCACGTGATTTTTTTTCAACTTTTATTTCGTTATTATTAATATTAAAAATAGTTTTTAAGCGTTTTTAACAATGCCAATCAATATAATTTGTGTTTAAGATTTAAAATACATTTAAAAAAAAAATATTTTTTTTTAAATGAACAACTCAATTGCCCTCTCGCGATATAAATTGGCTGCGAGTGTAACCGGCAGTGGGAAGACACTGTGCGACACTGTGCGGCACTGTACGACACGGTGCGGCACTGTGAAGCACTGTGTATATTCATCACAGTTATTCTAGATCATAGTCTAGTCATAGTTTTTGCGTGAAAGAGTTAAAAACATCCATAAAACCTTACAAACTTTAACAATTTATGATGTACTCGTATATGTATGATATTAGTAGGATACTAGGAATAAACGCTATTAAATAGACGGACAAATAATATCTCAAAAAACAAGTACGGTGAGGACCGGCGAGGTATACTACTCATCATTATTTATCTACAGTTGAAGACGGCTCAGCATTCACAGGAGACACAACATACAGACAGACAACTATTAATTGTATCAGTGTGATCAGAGTTATTCATGACATCGCACTAGAGCTGTAATAATACATTTGCCACTGTCACGACTAGGACCAGCCTGTAACCATGTTTGATATAATAACAATAATAATAAGTAGACTAACGCCCCAACTCGGAGTCACCAACGGTTACTTAAATCGCTCCTTAGTAAAAAATCCGTCTGCGGAAAAAATATCGAAAACATTTCATCGAATTACAATTCGCCGAACACAATACATCGAAAAAACATTTCGTCGACTAACAAAACGTAGAACAAACAAGTCATCGATTGACATTTCTTCGAATAGCATTACGTAGAACAACCATTTAATCGCATGACAAATAATCGAATTACATTTCGTCGAATGTCATTTCGTCGAATGTCATTTCATCGAATGGCAAATCATCGAATGATAATTCATCAAATGGACTGCCATTCGATGAACTGTCATCGAATGGCAATTTTTCTCGTTTAAAATATTTTATTATTAACAGAAACAATTTTAAGCTTTTTATAACTTTCCGCCGGAGCCCCGCAGTGCCGGAGCCGTGACAGAAACTATGCTTGCTGCATGTTGCATGCTGCTTACGTCTTAATGCTGCCTTTCAAGGATGTGTGACGTTTGAAATAATAAAAAATATATTTATTAATGATCATATGAAAATTATATCATTCGATTCGGCCAATTGTGATTCGATATATTGTCATTCGATATATTGTAATTCGATATATTGTCATTCGATATATTGTAATTCGTTATATTGTCATTCGATGAACTGTCATTCGATGAAATGACATTCGATTAATTGTTTTCGATGAAATGTTAATTCGATTAATTGTGTTTTCGATGAAATGATCATTCGATTTATTGTGATTTCGATGAAATGTCGATTCGATTAATTGTAATTCGATGAAATGTGTTCGATTAAATGTAATTCGATGAAATGTTTTCGATGATTTTTCCGCAAATCAAAAAATCACCATACAAATTCTGCACTAAGGAGCGATTTAAATAACCATTAGGGACTCTGAGTTAAGGCGTTAGTCCCTGATACTTACTTAATCCCTAAATAAATTTAAAAATGTCACATATTAACGTTACATATTGTAACTTCTCTTTCCCACGTTTTTCAATAAATAAATTGGTATGAATACCACACAACCCTTGTCACAGACGGTTTACATTTCTACTCCATAAAATTTAATTCCGTACTCTGTGCTGACTGTAACGCGATGCGACGAGTGTTTTAATTTCGTATTTTACGACAATTAGCCTTCTGCCACGAGCGTTGCATGTGAGCTAACATATTTGCTGTTGTTTAATTTCTTGCACCACATCAAAGTTTGTTTATTCAGAAAAAATGCTAAAGAAATTGTTTGAATCCCAGTGGTAGACGGTCCCTTCGGCAAATGAGATTTGTCTCGGCGGCCCGCCGCCCCGCCCCGGTGCTCCGCCCCGGTACTCCGCCCCGGGACTCCGGCGCCGCATCACCCGCGACTAGGGTTGCCAACAGTCGGGACAAATCCAGACTTTTAGCCTGCTGTCCGGATTTTTGATTTGAACAAACTTAAAAATAATTAGGAATATTAGGTAGCATGGGATGCTAATTGTGGCAACCCTAGCACCACCTGTTAAAATAAAAGCATCGACTAAATTATAAAAAAAAATAGTCTTTTTTGGAAATTTTTAAATGTAATCGTCCATTTCCAAATTTTGAGATGGTAGCCCTACCGCGCCCGCTCAGGAATTTCCGACGCTACTTATGAGGTCGCCACTCGCCGGATGCAGCCAATATGTGTGTGTGGAGTACTGTTGAGGGTTGCTCCGTGGCGGCTTATACGTGAAATTTAAAAATAATAACATTTCCGTCACAATTTTTCTGTACCTTCTCATTGCTGACACAACCCTAGCGATGAGCTGTGGGATGTGATGGTGATAATAAAAATTAAATTTCGAAGGTATTTTGTTGTAGATTCTAGTCCAAAAAATCTTTTTGTTACTATTTAGTATTTTTAAATAAATTGCACCTCCTGCTTGCTACGGCTACGGTGCTACAGTCTACGAAAGCCTACGTAATATGCTACGACAAGTCTATGCTACGTTAGACTTCAACGCACTTAACACTTCAAAAACATTACAAGATAATGTACTTGTATAATCGTATATCACATCGTTTATCGACGGTTGTCGATAAACTAAGTATATAATCGGGACTCGGAACAGCCACACGTGACACGCCGTGAACTTCAGTCAATCCATTTCGTTGTATATAATTATTTCCAAACAAACATTCCAACTTTAATACGTCCTTAAACTATCGAAGCAGATCGATCGGTTGCTAACTGTAATATGTACAAAGTTCAATGAACGGAAACTCACTCCTGCTGGCAAACAAAACTGAGACTGGGTACACCGAGAAGCAATCAAATACTAATTTCGCTCAAACAATGACGGAAAATTAGAAAGGAACTCGTGCGTGAATCGGCGGCCATTTTGGACAGCTTCGGGCAGCGGGCGCGAGATGGCGCTGATAAAATCGCTTTGATTTTAACCGATTAGGCCACGGGCGGTATCTCGTACGGCCAAATGGAAACCAATTTGCACATAAGCATGGGATTGCGGGTGCGTGCCGGAAAGGATATCGGACGTCAATACGTTTATGAGCTGCAGAACTCACGGAGCGAATTCCACCCGCGTGCGCCGCGGGAACGGAACAGATATAGATACTATGCGTGGCCACTAAGTTGTTGTTTGATACATTACAGTTAACCAATAAAAGAATCAGTGTCACCTACCACCGTAAAACAGGTTTATAAAATACAATTACGGCTGCACCTTTCTCATCGCAGCTACTCGTAATTATCTCGGCGAATGATGCAGTAGGCAATACATACAAACGGTATTAAAACGAATTGTATGTGACAGGAGTAAGCAATTACGTCGTCTGCGAGCGACGACTGGCGGCTGGCGTCCGGCGTCCGGCGACAACCGGCCCGCGCCGGTAATTGCCGGGTGCACGCTGCTATGGCTGCTTACTACGTCTGGCCTGATTAAACTTTATTGAGCGACGCTACCGGTGACAACCCTTTGTTCTAATTCCGTATCTGTATACCGACGTCACCGTCCCGACTGGTTTCCGCGCGACCTGAGCTCCACTTGACCCCTATCACCGAGCAGGAGAGTCCACAGTCCGACCTCCGCTCTCACTACCCAACGAACGTTCTCACCAATTAAGAGGGCAGTTCTAATTTTACTATCCAGCGCGAGACTCGATCTAAAAATCCCTCTAACAAAACTGTAATTCGATTTGGAGAAATGAACCGTTCGGTCATTTGCTCCGACTGTCCGTCAGTGAGCGCTCGCAAATAATTAAACTTTTCCGTTTTGAAATGGTTCAACTTTATTTTATGTAAAAAGTGAACAATGGATTCCGTTGTTACCGTATGAAAAATTCTTTGGGTTGTTCCTTTGGAACAAGTGTTTGACTGAAGGACAGACCAAAAGCATCTCACCCATTTGAAATGAAATGAAAAATTTTGTAATTACTTATTTCGTTCACGTAAATATGAATATTCATACAGTTTATAATACGTTATAAATTTATTGATTTAAATACATTATAGAGGTACTTAGATATATTTATTTTGAATCATTCATACTGTTATGTAAGTATAATATAGGTACTCAGGCGTCTCATACAGCAAAAGCAAAATGTGGCAGTTTTGTAAATTATTACATCATTGAAGTTTGAAGTTATATTCAGAGGAAACCAAAGTTCAGTAAAGTGTTTATTTACGGCAGAATCGGCAGGAATGCCGCCGGCCCGCGGCCCGCCCGCGGCCCGCTCGGCCGCCGCATAACACGAGACGCGCAGTAAATCAGCAGCGGAACAAAAGCAATAAAGCCGAGTATTAAGGCAATGCCATTTGCAACGTGCATACCCGTCCAACTATCTCTTTGCAACAAACTTTGCCCATAATTGCATCGCAATAGCGCTCGTCCGATCACTGCGAACACCATCAGACGCCATTATTACCTACAACAGAGATAAAACTTGATTTCACTATTCGATATTATGATCACTTGGCAATGGAGAACGTAAGACTGTTGGCAGTGATACACAGGAACCGACACGCTCACACCACCGCTCTTATGATTCCGTGTTGCAGGCGTCGTGGATGGATGGGGAAATGGATAATAAATAGTGATAATAAATGTGGTGAGAATTTATCAAAACCTATAATTTATTTCACGGGCAGCAGTTGGAGCGAAGTTTTTGATACTGCTCAGATAGGCTTTAATATAGTCAATCAATGGCTGCGAAGTAATTTATTGACGCTAAACGTTTCCAAAACAAAAGTCATTACAAGTTTTAGACCTCATCTGAAAACACTAGTAAATAGACTCCGCAAAATGATTTACATTTTTAGAAAACTGAGGCATGTGGCTGACCGCCGCATCATAAAAATGGTTTACTCTGCCCTTTGTCAGCCTCTGCTAGAATATTGTGTCACTGCCTGGGGTGGTGCTCCAAAATCCCATCTTATAGAATTGGAAAGGGCTCAACGAGCAATATTAAAAGTTGGAGCAGGACTTCCGCTTCGCTATCCCACCAGTGAACTCTATAAAAATTGGGGAATATTAACAGTTCGTCAAACTTTTATACTTAATATAGTTCTCAGAAAACATTCCCAACTAAGCTATGTACCAGGATTAGGACAGGACAAACGAAGGAAAGGGAATGTATGCGAAATACAAGTTCTAAAAACATCTCTCTCCCATAAGTTTTATTGCTTCCTTGGTAATTACCTATATAACAAGCTAAACAATAAACTTGACATTTACCCATTACAGCTTAAAGATTGCAAAACAACTGTATCAGACTACCTTAAATCCCTCGACTACCATGAAACAGAAGACATACTACAGACTGTCAAATGAGTAGGTGCAGTAGTATCCCCTATGTATCCTCCGAACAAAACTTATGACTCAACTATAAATAAAATCTGAAATTATCCTAACCTCTTGTTATCCTATACTCAAGTATTACATAAATATTTACCTGTTTTTCACACCTTTTCCTATTTAACCATACTGCCATTATTAAATTTTTCTTCATATAATTCAAACAATCACACATAAAACTAAACACAACCCCAAACGGCACACCAGACACTCAAACACACGAACACAACACACACAAAATACAGTACTACTAACACACAAACACATCACACTATAGACAAGACACGTTAATATAACACACAAACACACACATAAATAGTTACATCACAATATACCTACAAAAATTATATCTGCAGTTACCTCTTACCTCTCTGTACTATCCTTATTATCGATGTACTTACAATTAGTTTAATCTTTATTAATATTGTATTCTCACTTGCTAAATAGTTGCTAAATAGTTGTACCGAAAACTTCTGCGGGGGGGTCACTGGTGACCTGTAACACAGGTTTTTATTATAAAATACCTATTTCAGGCACCAGGCTCTCACAGTATAGGTTTAATACTCCTATGTAATATACTAAGACACAATTTTGTTACAACCTTTTGTGAGAGCAAATAAATAAAGTATTATTATTATTATATAAATAACTAGCAAACGAGCAGATGAGCTTCGTGATGGTAGGAGCGGCCACCGTCTTGTTTCACACGTCGCAGTTTCTGACATTGCAAAGAAACACAGAAAAACATTTCAACATTCTGGCTTAGCCATGTCGTATTGAAATTTCATGATTTTTATAAGTTGTGAGACTGGAAAATTCTTCAGTTCTTTATCACTTCTTTTGAGCGGTTAATTGAATAGAATGAGAAGCTTAAGATCAGAATCAAATGACATCTTAGATTACCTTTTAATTTCCAGCAAAGATAAGAAATGTAGAGGAACTTGATGTAGTTTAAAATCTTGCACCATCTTTATATTTTTGAACGGTATTGTTTCAAGATTTTACATACATTAAGATATTTTGTTGTGATTAAAGGTACCTACTTTAAAAAATTTAAATACTGAACCCATCATTGTAAGCGTATATCAATTAACAAAACCTAAATTTCTAACTGGGTGTTTATAAGCCTTAAATGCTGTTGTTGAATTTTAAACTGGTTAGATTATACGAATACCGCATATGAAGAAAAATCCACAATATTCGCTTTATACCCGTCGGCCGGTCAAAGTAATCCGAAAGTCAAAGCTATTAAATTAATTGAAAAAACAGAATATCAGCGATAAACGAGACGCTGCGAGTTTTCATAAAGTGAGAAGAGAGAAAGCCGACCACATTAATCGGACTAGGGCTGTGTGTCGCTGCTGCCACTACTCCACGACAACAGACCATTGCTGCAGACAGAGAAACCGAAAGTGCATACAGTGACGGCACAAGTGGCATAACGAAGCTTTCTTTACAATCCATCATCATTTACTCAGCATCAAGTTAAGTTGTGGACATTTTACTAACACTTGAAAAGAGCCTATAAAGGCACATGATAGTATGAGGTAAAAAATGCGGATAGTTACCAAGCACACACGCCTTAAAAACAATTGTGAGTCATTCGCGAAGAAAATAGAGTCAGTTTCAAGTCGGCACACCTCTCGAAATGGTGTCGATTCAATCTAGTCAGTCCAAGGAAGTCAATCCTACGAAGTCTCGAGCTTGCACTTATGGTAAATTCCATTTATCACCGCGCTGTAGTTCCAAGAATGCTTAGTTAAAGTGGTGATTTCGATTTACATGACTATAATATCATGAAAAACACGATAAAATAAAACATCTAAAGTAGCAATAAAACAATACATCAATAAAACCAACGAAATAAGTTAGTATCAATAGGAATCTAGTTTTATTATCTTTTTTACACATAACGGCCACCAGTTTTACCGAGTCCAAAATTTGGGACAGTCAAACTTTAGCCGTACCTATTTTTTTTTTCTGTGGCCGTACCTTAATTTTTTATACATAAGTATTTCAATCGCAGTATTGACACCCACCACTCCCACCAGTAATGATGCGAATCAACGCATTGATGTTGCCGACGTCCCTGGGTAGTGGGAAACAATACCAATCTATCAGGTATCTCGTTTGCCGACATTATATAGTTACTTATACAAAATTCGCTGAAGATATTCGAGCGTAAAGAAAATTTGTCGCCCGAAATTAATGGTAACCCTAAAACTAAACGAAGTTTTCCACAAAAACTTTTAACAGAATAAACAAGAAGCGACGACGCGAGCGATTGAAATTACAGAGTGAGTTAATAAACCGCGATAATTCTAACAAGCGGCCCTTGCCCGAGTTGCCAGTGTTGCCAGTGTTGCCAGCGCTAGATAAGGGAAATAAGTTTAACGAGAAAAGTTAGGAGATGGCACCGAAAGATAACCCTGTCACGCATTTGTTTCGGTTGCACGACCGCGACGCCAGGAAATATTGGAAGCGCTCGGAGCCCTAGATGTATACCTCATTTCTCTATGAATGTATCAAGTTCCCCTATTCGAGTGGAAGCATAAAGATATTGTTTCGGACGCAGTACGCGTTATTTTTTTGAGATTTCCATTTTTTGTCGTTGAAGTTAATCTGAAATTTGTAATTGAATACGGCATTTGCCTTTTTCGCTGCCATTTTCGTAATAGAACAATATTAAAAATATTTAACGTCGCGACGTGACCTACAAACTATAAGCTCACAACTAAAGTACTAGTGTAGTGAGTGCGTTATCGTTGAGACACGGGAGACACCTCACACCATATATCAGTTGTGTATGAACCATAAGAACGTTTCTTAAATCCACATAAGGCGATACCAAAAGCGTGAAACTTTGATGCCTAGTGGATGGAACAGGAACTTTCTAGAATATTTAAGATCAGCTTAGTGCTCGAGATAGTGGGTTACTCGTATTACGTGTTAGAAACTTTGCCGTACCTAAGTATAAATTTTGAGTAACTGCTCAAAAATGTATTTATTTAAGAGTAGGTTAGGTACACTTAGTAGGTGATACTTTAATGTTACATTACGTCACGTATTATGATGGATTCTGTAAGCTTATTGTACGACTAACATAAATAAATAAATAATAACGCTTCACACTCATAGCCACACACTAGGATTCCCTGTGTCGTGGGTGCCATGGAGAACACACAACATAGACAAGGACATTCACACTCAGACCGAGAACAGAAATTCAAACTCATCATTCAAATTTCCGCCTCGCTGGGAATCGAACCCAGGACCCTCGGTGCGGCAATCCGGCATGGTAACCATTGCGCCACACGGGTCGTCAACTAACATAAATAGCCAACGTGGTGAACTATGATATCTACATAATTCATGTGCTGTGATCTCTTTGATTAGACATAATTCTCTAGAATAACCTGTGTATGCACACATATCCATCAGTGTCACAACAGCTTATGCATAATTTTGCATGTCGTATCCCCATGACTGAATAATAAATTAATGAATCAAGAGTTAAACATTGTGCTGTTAATTCTATTGAATAGAGTCGAGCAATAATGAAACCACTGATCGTACAGTCTAGGAATTACCGAGCCAAACGTATTAACAAGGAGAGTAATTTCGAATATATAGTGAGGAAGCAAGGAAGCAATGAATTATGAGTATGGAGAACTTTGATTATCAAGGATGGTAAAGTTAGCAGACTTGCCTGCGTTAATAATAAATACTCATCTGAGCGATAGCGAGAGTAGCACGCCGACAGTTACTTCTCGAGAATTAATACTCAACAAACCAGGTAGGATTCATACGAATGCCTCTATTTATTTCAAATTTTTTTTTGCTATTACAACGCATCTTAAATACATAGTCCTTATCTTAAATACATAGTGCCGCAGGGACTTCTATGCTTAAATAAAGCAGAACGTGCCTGATCTTAATTTAATACGTAAATAACAAGTATAAAATGCCCAGTGACGGATTAAGACTACTTGTCAACGTGGTTTTTTGTGCTTCTTCTGGTGCCCCCCCCCCAGACGTGATGCCCTAGGCAATTGCTTATTGCTTAATTTGATTAAGGGTTAATCCGTCACTGATTAAATGCCTTTACTTTTGGAGTTTAATTTCTTAACTATCGATTTCATATTTACGCCCGCGGTATGAAATTTTATGAGGAGTAAAATCAGTTTTTTCCGTTACGTTATGTTTGTAATTCGTAACACAGAATCTAGATGGCATTGGATGGCTGATCGGTAACAACGTCATCTAATGAATAATGATAATAATAATCTTGGTATATCCTAATCTGATGATGAAACATCATCATCGTCGTCGCCATCATCACCATCATCATCTTCTTCATCACCATAGCGTTAAACTCCAGTCGTGCGTCGGAGCACAATTTTTTTTTTAATTTATTGCATTGTTTGGCAAACAACATTCTGTACGTCTTAAAGTATACCTATGTATGTAATTACGGCGTGTATTATACTGTTTATTAATAATACAATACCATTCTAATTAATATTTTGATAGTGTACCTCACATTCAATGTAACTGGTTGGGGACTCTGGGAGACGAGGTATGTACAATCCTTGGCGTACTTTCCCGGCGTACTTATCCTTGGCGTATGTCCCGCAACATACGGCGTATTAATAACCCCTTGTAGCTTTGTTTATTAATCCGATGTGATATTTTTGACATTGCACACACTAATAAGAAGTGAAAATAAATATGTATGTGCAACGCGGCTAAGAAGAACGTGACAGCACATTAGTGTTCATGAGGTGAGATAAGGACATAGATAAGGATTAACATCTGAGGTCATGCGAACAGCTTTTCCTTTTTGCATAATTTGCGTTAAGGAGTGCTTCAACTAAAGAGCATACAAATAGACTAAATGTGTAAAAAATACAATGATAAATGATTTATAACTGCTATAGTTATTGCACAAAAGTTATTAGGTATCTACATTGTAGCTATCTACGTACAGTAAGTCTGTGAGTATTAACATACTAACTTAATGTTATCCGACTTCACTCCTCTGGGTAAAGTCCATTTGTGTGGCTTCCGTTTTAACATAACCAGATAAAGAAGAAAAAGCTTTTCTCTAATCCACAGACGCATAATAAACTAGTTTTCTTTTAGCACCAGCAAACAGTGTTAAGATTTTGGCTTCTTAGTAAGTATTATGCGAGATCTTTATTTGTAGATACATTTTACCGTTTGTGGGTGTGCCAAAAGAGGCAAACTCTAAAAGCACAAAAAACATCGCCATTACCCTGAAACCAGAAGGAAGACTTCTCCATCGCTCCTACCGCGAGTACCGCGAGGTCCGCATGTACCGCGGCGGATGACAGCGGAGTTTCCAAAGTTATTGAAGTCTGAAAATATTCTGGCTTGTTGTTTCGTCCGCGCCGTGCAATTTCACCAAGTACCCGCTTATTTATTCCGTACCTCTCAGCTTTTGAATGTTGTTCTTTCTGACGAGCTTCATCTAAATGTATTAGATGATGCATAGTAATGTGTGTCTCGGTCATGAACATAAGTAGTTGTAATTTATCCAAAATTTAAAAAGTAAATGTAGAGAAAATTTTAAGTACGTAATATTTTTGAGGTCTACTGGAAAATGAATACCTATAGCTTCGCATCTACCATGCAGAGTGTACTCCAAAAAGCTTATATTATCTATAAAATGCATGTGCTGAAAAAACACTAATGTGAAGGATATCTAAGTTGAAACATCACCTATCTCACAGTAGTAAAACCTAGTACATACAACTGAATCGGCGAACATCAAGTGTACTGACAAGAATTTATTGAACAACACCGGTAACAATATGAGCGATGAAGCGAAAATAAAATTCTGTAAAAGTGTAAATTTTCATCCAAGTAGGTATTTCTGTGTTAAAACTTTTCTTTTGAGAATAAATGCGGCTGTCCGAAGGCAAGCGCTAAATTAAAGTAATAATACGTTTGGAAACTTGTTCCGAACTTCACACTCAACGAATAGTTGCCAGTGTTGCCACCTGAGAAATTACGCGCGCTCCGACTGGGACTTGAGCAGTTTCATAAGAAATTATAACCCAAGTCTCGAATCGAATATTGTCTTTGTATTGTAATATTGCATTCTACTTCTTAGCCGAGAATGCGTCGCGCGTCAGTGGCATCTTTTCATGTTACTGATATCCGTGGGCGGCAGTGGCCACTTCGGCAGCCCTTCTGTCCGTCACACGCGCCGTCAAACTAAAATCAAAACAAAGCTTGTAACGGCCATGGGTAACGGCAACAATGAAATCTTCTGTACCGTGATTGACGTCTTATAACATTATTTTTGGTTTTCCCTGAAGCTCGGCTGAACGTCACACATGATAATTATACACTATATGCCTCTGTCAAGATGCCAATTAGAACCATCGAATGACATGGATATAAAATAGGCTGGAAATTTTATGACATAAAAAAATTCTATTCCACGAGTTGCAATGGTTCCTTTGCGATTTTATAACCATAATTATACAGTCATATTCAATTCAACACCACCCAGTACAGAAATCCACAGAGATTTACATACGAACACGACCATTACTAGAATATATTTTTACCGAGATTAGATTTCACCAGTATGAAGTACGCTCAACGTGGGCAGCTAAGTGCACTCCGAGTAAATCCAGCCGCTCCGTGATCCTCGTCGCCAATAATACGCGACACGCCGCCGTATTTCCCCGGAGCGCTATCCACAACAAGCCACAAGAAGAATAACCCAAGTGAATGCAAAATGAAAATTATCATACAAATTCCTTTTCATATGAACCGCGCGATTACTGTCGCAATATGCAAAAATATGTGGCTCCTTCGCCTTGTGATGTTAACGCGACGCCGCGAGCCGCGAGCCGCGAGCACGCGTAAATTGTACAACACCCGAATTTGGCGCGTTATGTAAATACAAGTACGTCCACATTCCAAATTCACATTTGCTTGTATACATAAATAAATAATTGTTGATCCTTTTGTTGATCTTCTTCAAAGATTGAAGCTCCGTTTTAATACCCTCGCTTTACATGTTTATTAGAGGATGTTATACTTTCATTGTTGTTTATGTTGTCGGGTGTTCGTGCTAAGTAGATTATTATGCGGGTTCCTTGTATCCCGTTTGTTTAGGGACGATATCTAAGACGCGATGTAAATTTGTTGCAAAAGACAAATGATATCCTGCTCGAAGGACCATTGCTCGATTGAGTTTAATATACGTTACGTGCGAGACTGCCAGAGTACCTATCCACAGAGTGTACCAAATCTTACAATAACACTATGCATTATATTAATCTAACTTGTAAGTTACTGTGTGACGTTACAGAATTATTATAAAGAATTCAGAACACCTAATGGTACAGTCTCACAGTGCAGAGAGACTATCAAACAATAGTGAAATAAATTTTGAAAATTATTACAACGTTGAGAGAGTGACCATCAAGTTAGCTTATTGTAATCCCATAGTCAACAAAAATAACATTTTCTTACAAAACCAATAAGTAAATACCTATAGTAGATTTTACGACATTTTAGTATAGAAGAGATAAGCTGTAAGGGTGTAAGTCAAGTGCCGGTACTTTTATAAGATGTGCAACATATATTTTTATATCCCCTTTTATGACTGAACCATGACGTTATATTATGTTCGCGGAGACGTGTCGGTGTCGGAGAGTTTCAGGTTATACTCCCAATATTCCCATACCATAGCATAGTTCTCCGCGCAACGTAACGTAAACAGGTACAGGGAAACATGGTATATTCTATTGCTTTATTTTCATTAATCTTTATTAACATGTAATTTTACCGAAGATACCTATCGTAATCGCTGTGCGGCACGCCAAGTAAATAAGTAACTAAAAATATCGTTAATGAATTCCGTGCTTTCTATTGTGTCCCAGCACGCATTCCGTTTTGTTACTGGCTCATCTGCTCGTTTGTCCGATATGTACATTCTAAATAATTTATCACGTTAACGATTGCTGCAGCCGAAAAATAAAGATCCCACACCCCACACCAGGTTTGGCGCACTCCGAACTTTTGGTATTACAAGACGTGCCAGCCACGTTCGACGTGTCGGGCCAATTTCAGAAGGGCTACCAAGAAGAATTCAAGAAGGGCTGTCTTGATGTCAACGTTTGTTGATACTTAACTTGATGATTAGCGCTGTGCGACCCAACTTTATGTGCTACGAGTATTATCTCTTATTATGTATTATGTCTTATGTTATCTTTATAAAGATAAAAGAGATGCATTGATGAAATATCTTTGCGTGAACATGTCCGATGTTGGTGCTTTACAGAGCATCCTGGCAGAGCCGGCCTCTGATAAGGCCAAACATGTTTACGCATTCATCAATGCATCTCTTCAAGTAAGAAAAAATTGTTGCTAATTGCTAGATTTATATTTAAGTTATATATCCTTATCTGGTGTTAAATTAAGTGTAAGGTAATAATGGGGTTGTCATATATTATATGTAACATATCAAAACCCCTAAATAAATAAAGATTATAAAAAAAAAATGTCTTCTGGGACTTTACTGTGTCGGAGCGAGCGTCGCTATTTATTTAAATGATTTTGCCGAGTCAGTCTTCTGTACAACAGGTACGGAGGTTCGGAGCTGAATAATACAAACAAAATTGTTACGTATTTATTTATTATCTAACATATATTCAATAAAACATAATATTAATAATTCTAAACTGGCCGCTTAGCACGCTGATAGGAAACTATGTTTAAATAAAAAACTCCAATTAAACATCAGTTTTAAAAGAATGTAGAAATATAAATTGGATATAAAATTATAAATGCGAAATGGAATATTAAGGTGCATAGAATAACAAATGTTCTTGATAAAAGACGTTTAAAAATAGCTTTGGTATTTGTTATACAACTATCTACTTACAACGTAATTTACTATATTAAGTAGTTTTATTAGTGCCCACACAGAGATTCTTGTAACGTTTATGATATTACAAGGCAGAAGACAATTGTTGGAACTACAAAACATTATTTTGCTACATTAGTTATAATACAAAATATAAAAATACTAGAAAAATATACATTAACAAGATCATAAATGCAAAGAGCAAAAAGTCAACCTACTTAGTAGAATTAGTCAATTAAATATAAAATATTAGATCATTCAGTATTCGCTGCGTCTTTATGGTATTCAACGCCAAGTGTCGAAATGGAAATTCTCACTGTCGCCCACTCACTGTGGAATTATCGTTGATGTGGGAATAAACTTATTGAATCCACATAAAAACCACTCATCCCATCTCAACCAATAGTCAATATTTTTATCAGCGCACTGACTTAAAAAATTACGTACATTATTTAATTTGGTAATATACATGAACTTATTATTTACCACAGCTGTATTATTTAAAATGAGACCTTAATTATCATTTTAATTCTAACATAATTGATCTCTATACGTATTATAATTGCACTGGGTCAGCTATATCAATATATTTTTAATGGTAATAGGGTGTTTTGTACAGGATAGTCTCTCTGATAATTAAAATAAAAAATTACAAAACAAAGTAGATACCAATCGCATACCAGTAGGTATTTAGAGTGAAGGCGTTGCACCGAATGGTCAAACCAGAAATTAGTAAGTTATAGAGATGAGTCAAAAAATACTAACTGAGATATTAACGTCTATTTCATTATAATAATAAAACAATAAACGCTCACACACTCATACCCCCGCATACATTTTAAGAAAAGTATAATTATAGTATAGCTGTTATAGTTGTCAAGTTGCCACAGTTGTCAAAATAAAGTCCAGAATATAAAATACAATATGATAGGCAAAATTAAAAAGCCCAGAAAATATTGCATACTCTGGACTCCATTTTAATATTAGTAATTTAGATATCCTGCCTGCTGATAGAAGCGCTCATAGCCCGGCGGCTTGCATCGATCCTATGTGATCGACAAAGTTAAGCAACAGCGGGCGCGGTCGGTAGTTGGATGGGTGACCGCTAGTGGCAAACATTTCTTGAGCGTTTCCGTGCTTCGGAGGGCACGTAAAGCCGTCGGTCCCGGTTGTTATCATAAGATAACAGTCGTTAAGCCATGTCGGAGGCCCTCGGGCGGTTTGAAAACTTCCGACACTCGGGTTGGCCACTAACCCCTCCACCAATCCGCACTGGAGCAGCGTGGTGGAGTATGCTCTAGGCCTCCTCAAGAGGAGAGACCCGTGCCCAGTAGTGGGCCATTAGTGGTTGAAGCCAGATATCCTGCCACTTTACTACAATTGTGTAGTAAATAACATTACAGTAGAGCCTGCACTATCTGGTATTTACGGCTGTTCTCAATAATCTATCCATCGATAATGCTCAGTAAATTAACCTAATAACTGTCACAAAGTTATTTCGTAGTGTTATATATTATTACTTTTCCTATTCATATTATCCAGAGATTGTGGATGGATAGAATATTAAGAACGGCAAATACGCCCATTTGATGCCAAATGGTCAGCATCAACCATGGACATGTGCAAGAGCAACACTACGGGAATTGCAGACACGTTATTTGACACAGCTTTATAATTGTAATGGAGCTACCACACTATACATATAATGTTTTTAATTATTACTAACTACCTGTAGTAGCTACACGCAAAACGGTCTCAATAAGGACGGCCCGCGTCAGAGCCGTACACCAACCCCCTCCCTTGTCTACATGACGTAGCCGCGGGCACACAGATGTGGCAGCACCTTTAATCTCCACGCAACACTCAATCACTCAATCGTCCACGAAGGCCGCTAGAACTCGTCGTGTCGGGCGAGCGCCTCCCCGAAGTCGGTGGCCTGCGAGCCGACGAACAGGTCGTACTTGTCCAGGATCTGTTGTAGCAATTTATTACATTTTTAATTACATTTGCATACCCGAAAGGGAGTACTTTACATAGAGTACTTTTTAATATAATATATATTATTATTTTAAGACCTGTAAAACCTATGCTCACGAAAGAATTATTATTATTTAAACTTAACTTTTAGGTTAAAGCTCGTCCTCTTGGGACGGTATTTAGGAACCTACCACGGACTTAAATCAAGTGACTAGGTAACTTAAATGTTGTTTTTGTATGTGTGAAATATTATTGATGATTAAACGAACTTACCTGTAAGTGAAGTTCAATCCCAATTATTCGAGAGCTTCGTTCGAAGATATTAGCATAGCAACACTAGTAGTAACACGACTGACTCGCCATTTCGCACTGAATTTTAGAGGTAGATAAAAAATAAAACATAAAATTATCAATTTTTGTAGGGTAGATTTATAAAACCTCACTTAGCTGGGGCGCTCTCCTCTTAGGTTCGTCATTCTGTTCAGAGATTTGCGGAGCTGTTTCATGTTTCACGACTAGGGGTGTAGTGTATATGACATGTACACTAGGGAGGGAGGGATGCTAATATCTTCGAACGAAGCTCTCGAATAATTGGGATTGAACTTCACTTACAGGTAAGTTCGTTTAATCATCAATTATTCTTCGAGTTTCGTTCTCGATATTAGCATAGCAACACTAGTAGACGTTTAGAGAAGGTAGTCGTGAAACTAATGATATTATTTGCTTATCATTATTTTTAATTGTAATATGATAGCAATATTTTACTCTTTAATTTCAATCTATTGAGCAATAGATTGGTGACAACAGTATATACCTAATAATCGTATATATAACACACTCGGGAATTATGCTACGGATAAGTAGTTAATTTTATATTTTGCAATGAACATGAAGAGTGTAATGTTAACTGAATAAAGTGGAATATCCACTGAATTCTGAAATCTTTTTGTAAAATATTCATAAAAATATTTAAAATTACATAAATGAGGTAAATATAGATTTGGCAATATTATCGATAATATATAATGTTATCCTTTATATGTAACCCTTGCCAGTACTAAGAGAGTAAGTAATTTGATGATACTTGTATTGACTGAAATTAGTTTTTTCCGAAGGATCCAATTTTTTTGTAGCTAAATTCGGTCACACTACTACAGCGAGTGTAGCAACGAAAGCAGCAACTATGTCACCAACTATAAGTCATTCCAAACCTGTAAGTAGGAATAAAAAGTATATATGAAAAAACACTGTCTTATTAAAAACATTATCTATCTATATATGTATATAAAAACAAAACATTTGTACGGATGTTCTCTATAGACTGTGAAACCATCCGACTGATATGCCTTTAAATGGTTTCATTTGAAAGGCAGTAATCCGAAAGTCGTTTGAGGCCACTAAAATCCATCCATTGATAAAGTCGATTTTCCATTTTTCCCATAGAACCATTGAACAGACTGTTAACACAAGAACACTGATCTATAATTGTTATCAGAAATATTGTAAGTGTAGTGGAACACGCTGAGGATCCACCAGTCCTGTATAAAAAACAAAGTCAATGTATCAACTTCTTTTAGAGTTTTTGCGGCCAAAAATCACATGAAATATATGTGCTGTAAAAGATACTAAATTGAATAACATTGGATATAATTATGTTCTAAATTAATTAGTATTTAAATAGTAGGCCGCAATGAAAATATTTTGTAAAGAAAAATATAAAAAATATAATCCTTATTTGTCTAGACTGATTTGACCAATTAGCAAGGACCTGGGTGAACTGTGGTAACCTTATGATTCGTAGAATTAAAACTTGTATGAAACAATAAGGGAAATTCGATTACAAAGCATTGTAAGTATAAAATTGGTTTCTTGACGAATTGACGATACGCGAACTACTGCCTAAACCAACTCTGCATAATTGTGTTTTCCACCACATATGCAGTACTATGCATAAACAGTTGGGATTATTTCTATAAGGGAAACAATATCCGGACTTCAGTCCTATAACGAAAGTGTGATTAATTAAGTATATAATATATAAAATAGAATTACTCAATGTTAAAAAAAAATATATTGGTGGAGGCCATTATGAAACAATCTCATTGTTAAGTTTAAGGGATGACAGATATATGGGTGGACCGCAGTCGTAAGACTTGAATATAATAATATCAACCCACAATACCCTAAGAGTACCTGCGTCCTAGAACTGACACCTGCAACATTAAAAACAAGTAAGTAAAAAATAAGTACGTTAAGAGTACAAACTCGTATACACACACATATACACGAGCACTACTGGCAGACGTGTAAAGCAAACAATTGTACTTGTTTGTTGAAATAAATAAATAATAAATACATTATTGTTTGTCTTATTTTACAATATCACTCGATGGCAAATTTAAACGCTCATTTGTTGAGTATAATGTTGTCTTAGTGATAATGTCTGGTTACTTTGGAGCTGGAACCCCGTTGTTGAGGCATGCACATACGGATAATATTGTATAATTATACAATCTGCGGTATACATGTATGTTTTGCATGTATAGAAAATGTTTGTATCTCTAGCCTGGTAGGCAAAAATGAATCAATCGTCCGTTACCACGGAATTATTCAAAAATATGCAATATTCAAAAATTTTACTTTTAATAGAGCAATACATAAATTACTAATACATTAAGCAATGGATAATATAATTAATCGTACATATACAGGGGGTATACAGTAGTATACCTACTTTTGTAATTTCATTACCACTGACCGGCAGGCCAACCAGAAAATAATTCACTCAAATAAGTATATTTGTTTATTATTATTATGTAGAAAAGACAAGTATTCCATACGCCTCAGTAAGTTAAAAACCCGTTAAAAATATTAGCTATATTAAGCCAAACGGTATGTACATACGGTGTACAAACAGGATGTAGCTTATTATTTTCTACAATTCGGCTGAAATTGAACAACTGATCATATCAATTTATAAGAGTTTATAAGAACTTAAATTAAGTTTTGAAATATAATGAAATTCGGAATTAGTACTCATAATTTCATATGCCAATATAGGTATCAATTTGTAGACATACATTTATTATTTTACTTTCAATCTAATTAAATCCATACTTCATTATACTTCAATGTCTGAATTGTTATTGTCTTTTTTATTGGAATATGTGCGATGTTATTGTATAATTAGGTACATTTATGCCAATTGTTCTAAACTGACATAAGAATGGTATGTTCCCGAATTTATCAACAAGATAACCTTTCGTGAATCAATAATAGATTTGATAGATAAAATCTCTTAGTCTTATTATTATTATATATCCATATCGTGAGAACGTTTTAGAACTTGCGTCTACGGCTGACAGTTTAAGGCGATTTTTAGGCTGGCTTTGTTTTCAGCATTTGCTGTCTTTGTGTGAGAGTCACATATGCATAGTTCGACCAGCAGGTTGAACAATTTTTACGCTCCTTACGGCGGTTGTCGGAAATATTACTGAAAAGTTACTGTTGCTTATGGGCCTGATGACAGGCTTAGCTGGTTATTGACTCGCAGACTTTATGATCAAAGAGGAATTTAATTCACAACCCACGAAAAAAAAAGGCATCACCAAAGCGTTGTCGACGGAATAGACAGCTACTGTTGTTAAGGTATCACCGTCGGTATTGAGTACCACCGTTGCAGTGGTACGGTTATCAAAAAACTTTTAAAAGTTGATACTATAATAATTGTTATAACAACTTCACATTACTTGCCTGTCGGAGTTAACACTCGGGTGAACTTCAAAGTTCTGGAGGATGAAAGTAGTGCAATTTTCATTGTCATTATGTGTATGATTTGCTACGCCTTGATAACCTTGAGTAACACGTAGACCCGATGGGCTATTATAATGCTGTATATATAATATAAGGGCAGGTCACATGGCCCTATAACTTTTATTGCTGGTAATTGAATATATTATAACTATACTATAATGTACTCACGTGCGTCGACGAAGGTCGTTTGCAGTACCAAGATGCAATTTGCAGATGGTGAGAGAATCACCCTTGATTCGTGTAAATTGTAAACGGTGTTAGGTTTAAATGAACCTGTTATGTTTACATTTATTGTGAATAAATAAATAATATACAGCCCTTGCTCATTGAATAAAAATCCTTCGCAGTTTCATGCGAAAAAATAAGTACTTGTTTCAGTTCACCATGTGCTGTGCAGCGTGACATGAGTTCCTTTAGAAATAGATATTTATATATATATATATATATATTTTTTGTTTGAGCAATTATCCCAATGGTTATCAAGTACTTTGTGTAGTTCAACGAATAGCTTGCAATATTGACTCCGTATGGAATATACGCTAGTCAGCTGCATAATGCGGTGAAGATTCTTTCTGGAACCCATGTACAATGCAGTGGGAATGCCCCATAGGTAGATCCGATTAGCGAGTACTTTTTGTTGCAGTTGTCTGCGTAACACGGTGAGGATTCTTCATGAAATATATGTACAATGCAGAGGAAATACCCCCCAAGTAGATCCGATTAGCGAGTACTTTTTTGAAGTTGTCTGCACAACAAGGTGAAGATTCTTCGTGGAATACATGTACAATGCAGAGGAAATATCCCTCAGGTAGATCCGATTAGCAAGAACTTTTTGTTGCAGTTGTCTCCGTAACACGGTGAGGATTCTTCATGGAATACATGTACAATGCAGAGGAAATATCCCTCAGGTAAATCCGATTAGCAAGAACTTTTTGTTGCAGTTGTTTGCATAAAACTAATTCAAAAGTAATGCCAGCAGTGCCACAGGAGTCCCCAAAGGACAATTCGATTATGTTTTGTATTTATATACTATTTCGATATAAATTCATTACGGAAAACTAGTACTAGTACATAATAGCGATGGAAGAACCTTATAGGTAATTATTGTTAGCAGGCACTTTTTATTTTAATGTAGAAGGCCTTCAAAAGAAAACGCGATTAGATTTTGTAGTTGTACACTACTGCAATATCAATTCCTTACAGAATACATGTACTAGCAATTAACAGGTATTTTTTTATTTGGAATCCCTCAAAGAATAATCCGAGTATGTTTGTATTATATAATGTTGCATATAAACTGATAAATTCCTTATGGAATACATTTACTAGCTGTGGAAGAACCCCACAGGTAATTCCGGTTTAGCAGGTATTTATTTGTAAGGCCCCCAAAGGACAATTCAGTTATGAATTTAAATAATATTGTGATATACTTTTCATACGGAAAACACGTGCTAGTAATGGAGAGAATAAAAGAGGAATCCCTGAGGGTATTCATATTTAAATTATATATTCATTGATATATAACAGATTTCTGCTTAGTAATTTCGTGTAATTTCCTTGCGAATTACATTTGCAAACAATTTTTAACCGACTAAAGTAGGGTTATGATTTTTAGTTACTTGCTGTATTCATATGTATTTGAATACTGGAATTCACCTACCTGCTCATTATAAGCGGTGATGAATCGCGATCCAATCCAACGATTTCCTGTACGAATCCAACGAAATACAACGATACACACTGTAGATCACTTTTACTTTGGTTAATTTTTCGTTTTAACCTTTTTATTCTTTTACACAAGTAATTGATTTCTTTCTGACTATTTAAACTGTAATTTAAGCATTTTCACTTTTGACTACAATTTTGCGCCCGTGCGAAACAGCGGAGCACTGAAACGTGAATGACGAACCTAAGAGGAGAGCGCCCCAGCTAAGTGAGGTTTTATAAATCTACCCTACAAAAATTGATAATTTTATGTTTTATTTTTTATCTACCTCTAAAATTCAGTGCGAAATGGCGAGTCAGTCGTGTTACTACTAGTGTTGCTATGCTAATATCGAGAACGAAACTCGAAGAATAATGTATGTTTCGTGTCATTTGTGTGTCAATGTGTGTGATATGTGTTTCGTTGTTGTGTGTGTGTATATTTTATAAGCTATGTTCGTTTTGTGACTCATGTCTTGTCCATGTGTTGTGATTATCAGTATCACTGGAATGTAGTGGAAGTGAAGATGGATTTACGAAACGGAGTACATTACGGCCGCTGTATCTTGGCGTGTCTGAACATAGGCCTTGCGAACTTTAGCGCATGTAAGACAGAGATGGCAACACGAACATGCTAACGTATGACTGAGACATAATACACCGTGTATCGAGTATTGGCGAATTGTGTTACTGCGCAGACTTCTGCGCGGAGTTCAGACGCGCCGAGATACAGCGACCGAACTGTACTATAGAACATATTGTGTCTAGAGCAAGGGTTGTCTGTAGTTGTTGTTATTGAAGTAAAAACTTCTTTAGTACGGGGGTGACATGGAATTTTATGAAACGAAAATGTTCAGTGGAGACTAGAAATGAGTGGAGACTGAGTTGAGTGGAGTGGAGTGGAGTAGTAAAACCTACAATTATCATCTTCCCGAAATTTTACATTCGTCTCATTCTTGAAAACAAAAATTTTTGAAGGTTTCACTTCTACCACGTGTGAACTGCACACATTTTAATTATTATTATAATAAAATTGTATTACCTCTGCCTTGCTGAGCCGCTCGTCAGCGTCCGCGTCGGCCTCGAACACGAGGTGGCGCGCCTCGGCCTCCGCGTGGTCGAACTCCGGCGGCGCGATCCAGTCGCGCACCTCCGCCGCGTCCATATACCCGTCCTTGTTCGTGTCCCTGCGGGGGCGGCCGCGACCGCGACCACACTACCGTTACTACGTGTGATGAGTGACGGATGGCCGTGTATGAAATGGGATGTGTGACGTGCCCCAATACGCTTCACGATTGGACGAAGACTTGTCAATGTGTGACAGGTGACAATATGTGTGATCAAAGTCAAATCACACTCATATTAAAGTTCTACATCACAAGTTTAAAGTTACAACTCCTACTTATATTTATTAGTTCCACACTCACACATATCGCATAATATCTCATTATTTTTGAATATCATTTGAGTAACAAGGAACTGTTGACACTGTTGTTAATTCTTAGCTTAACTTATGAATGAATGAGCAAGTGTTGAAGTGGCAGTGGCAGTGTGTGTTCACCTGTAGCCGGTGAACTGGTCGCGCTCCTGCGCCACCCAGTCGGGCTCCGCGCCGCCGTCCTCCGGCTGGTACATGTCGCCGATGTACTCCTCCAGGGACACCTTGCCGTCCTGCGACACAACACAACACAACACGATACACATCTCCTCTCACAATGTGAGGTGTACATACATAACAATATCCATGCCTTACTGACTGACTCGAAGGACCAACACGGATGGATATTGTCAACATTTACTAAAGTCGTGTTCAACATGTAGACCATCAGAAAATGCACTAGAAATGAGCAAGCTGAGCAGCGGTACAATCCACCTGTAGATCGTTTTTTGGAAACTTCGCGTAATTATGTTCCTGTTGATTGCCTTGCCTACTATTCAGTAGTGATGTTTCTTCATCATGCAAGCAACTAATACAATGCTACTCGGCAATCTTAACTACATTCATACATGACAGAAAGGTATTCACTGGCACAGTTCGGGATGTAGGGCAATGTGTAATATAACTTTCAATTGGAATCAATTGACTCCCATTCAACACTCATCTACAAGTTAGTATAAATGGCGATAAACTTATTAGTAACTGGGTTATCTTTAGTGTTTTGTTGGCAACGCAGGTACTGAGAATTGGGAAGAATGTATATCAAAAAGTACATAATTAGTCAAATGGGTGAAAGACGATGTGATGGATGAGTGGTGATGCATTATCTTGATAGCGTTATCAATTGAGATCTAAAATATTTAACAAAATGCTAAAATAAAACTTATACACACGTTAATCACATGGTCGTACATTTGGTACTTTTTAATTGCCTTGATTATCTATTCTTGATAAAAGCATCTAAGCAATTTCAAAAATTACCATCACACAACATGTCAATTTTACAATTGGTCCTGAATATTATCGTAGCCCAATGCTAACCTTAATTTGCTGCGAAGTTTTTTCTCTTACTTCTCCTTCTTAATAAGACACTTCACAAATATGAAATAATCTCAAACAATGATTTATTTAGGGTTCGAGTTTGAACCAGCTGGAAGGTAAACCGGCAATAACCGGTATAGCCGGCAAACGAGCTGACGATCCACCTGATGGTAAGTGGCTATCGTCGCCCATGGACATCAACACCAAAGGCATCACTGATGGGTTGCCGGCCAAGAGAGAAAAATAATTTTATCGATGTTACCCTGAAGGGCCGCTCTATCCAATTTGGCCAACATTTGGCGTGCTCACCCTAGACATTATAATATTTTTTATTTAATTTTCACGAAGAGTTCTCTTGCAGTCAATAATAACTACCATTTTACATAAATTTAATTGTGGTGGAAATCGCTGATGTCTTCGATTTTACTGAGTGCAGTGTGCAGCGATGGTCTCTTTACCAAAAAGGAAGGAAATGTGCAGGAAGGTTATGGAGTGTGAGGTGTATCCTGTAGTCCTGTGCTGTGTGTGGGCGTAGTGCGTACCTTGTCGGTGTCGATGTCCTCGAGCGTCTCCAGCACCACGACCTCGCGCATGCCCGAGTGGTCCTCGGGGTGCAGGAACAGCGCGAACTCCGTGCGGTTCAGCGCGTCGTCCTTGTCGCCGTCTGGAAATATCGTGGAAACATTCATATACTCACACTGTTTGGACGATTCTTATTTGGAACACAATCTAGGCTCTACTCTTTATTAAAATACAAGTTTATTACGCGTTGTTTGTCCGCAATGGACTCCTAAACTTTTAAATCAAATTTGCATACCGTGTGCAGTTTAATCCAACTTGAAAGATAGGATAGCTTACATCTCAAAATAAATAAAAAACTTTTGACAGAACGAAGTCTGTCCGGGCAGCTAGTAGTACATATATAAAATTTTATTGTAGCATTAAACCATAATGCTTCCCATAAGCATATGTCAGGAGCCCATTTGAGAATGCAACAATGCAGCGTTACCAGCGTAGTGCCAGCGCCTGCGGTCGCGCTTCTTGAGGCTGGAGTAGGTGAAGCCCTCGCCGTTGGGCGCCTTCAGCTCGCTCTCCGACATGTCCTCCATGAAGCCGTACACGTTCTTCAGGTATGTCTGCAACATATACATACATACACTCATACACTATCGTATTGTTGTATAGTGCACCTGTTATAGGTTGGCCGGATATGTTGATGAATGAAGATTTTAATTCACATGGGTTTGTTTGTTACTTTATAACTAAAACTTAAATGACAGTTAATTCTAAAGGCATCGTTGTGATATTGAAGCTTTTTACAAACCTTTACCCTATCTAATCTTTGAATTTATGCACCGAAGTACAAATAATTATCTGTCGCATTAATAATATCTGCCCCAGCCGGGAATCGCACCCGGGACCCCTCGCTTCGCAGGCAGGGCCGCTACCAAGTAGGCTACAAGGTCGTCATAACTACTGAATAGATTTTCATGCAACTTAGCACACAGGTATACCATGATGGAACGCAGGTGAAGCCGCGAGCACAGTATAAACCCACCTCCCAAGTGATAGCGTCCTCGTTGGCCAGGTTGTGCTGCTTCCAGTGGCGCTCCACGTCCTCCTCGATGTACCGCCGCTGCGTGTAGCGGATCCAGTCCTTCAGCTCCACCTGCGACACGAACCCGTCGCCGTCGCTGTCGATCTTGTCCACGATCAGCCTGCACCGACCACGGGACACACTCATAGACTCACACTAGGATTCCCAGTGTCATGAACCAGACCAGACCAAGAACAGAAACTTAATACATATCATCATTGTTTCCACCTTGCTCTATCTGAGGACCATGAACGGTGATCCGGCATACACATTGCGCCACACACTCCATGCATTCCACTATGCTGCTTCCCTTCAATACTATACCCTTTTTTTTTTCTTTTTTGAATGGGCGGTTTCTTTTGGCCAGTTGTTACAGCTTCCCGTGGGCAGAGTCGTGCCTGGATAGCTTCAGCCAATAAGACAATTTGTGTGAAGAGAGAGGAATATCTCACTCTTACTATATAGATTAACACTGGGTATACTCAAGCATTTATTCACAATTTCACACTATCAATCACTTCATATTTTGGCAACATACATTATACCTAGATATATTTCAATACAAATATCATGACCCACTTAAGTCACACATGGATCTTAGTCATAGCTAGACTGCAGTAGCAGGAAGTAACTGGATAGTTAACTACTGATAGTCAGTTCAGTAGTCACATTGTCCCCGTTATAATAGTAAAAATATACACACAACATATTCTTATACCATTCAATACCATCATGTTTTTATGGCTACTATGAACCAATACAGATATTATTCACAGATTACTAAGTTTTTTATGCACTGATTACTACACTGTGTGAGTAAATTTTAATGAGATAGCAGGGTCACCAACCTTGATAAGAACACCAAAACTTATTTAGCAATCGAAGTGTTTTGTGTCATTCATTATATTTCTTAATATAAAAATGATTTGATTTTTGCTTATGTCTTGTAAACTAGGACATTATTGCTTTACTCATTGCTTAGATTGCAACGATAGAATTTTACAACTACTTGAAACTTCTCATATTTAGTTTTCCTATAAAATTAAAGGCATTATCATAATATTTTAGAAGCATATTGCACGTAAATTATGTGTCTTCATCCAACTTTGTATGTACAAGTGTATGAGCACTGAAATTATCTGATTAATGTAAACACAGCACAAGTTGTTCAAATAGCTTTGCGTTTGCTCAACCCACATACCGAGTGGGCGGCTCTCGCGGCACACAATACAAAGACCTAGATTTACTACGATCCCTATTTCTGTATCATAGTTAAGGTATATGTATGTCAATCTTTATTACACCTCGTAATAAATGGCCGTGACAACCCACAGCTGTTCTGCTGCTGGAGGAAGTGCTTATAAGTAACAGGGTTTACGGGCAGAATATAAGCATACTAAAAAATTAAAATTATGACACTAAAAAATGGTATACATTTGATATTAACATAAAATATAATGCCATATCCCACATGCATAAAATTCTTGCATCAGTTGTAAGATAACTACGAATGAACTAAATCAGGAGCCTCAAAGAATAAATAATTACTAACAATTCCAGCGCAACTACCGTTAATCCCAAGTATGGACTGTATGATAGACATTGATTAAATATAAATATTATTAAATAAAACGCACCCCAATCTCCGTTTACTCTCCTCAGGCGGCAACTGATCGAAGGTTTTGGCCTGGTCCTCACCCAGGAACGCGTCGTGATCGAACTGCTTGTTGTGATGCTCGTTCTTGTAGTGCTCCGCGTCCGACAGGTGGTCCATCATCCGCTTGGTCTCCTCGGGGTTGGGAACTCCGGCAAACACCGCCGATATGGTCAGAGCCATAAAAAGCGTTGTCAACATTTTGACTGCAATAGATAGACAACTATTTTAGTTGTAGCAAAAATATATTTAATATATAGTGTACAACTTTTACGTTATGTGAATACCTATAGGTCAAAGAGTACCAAAGTTTTATTTTTGTACCACTGATAATGGGAGTCAAATAACGATAACACGAAAAATAGAGCTTAAATGACAAAAAAAAGTAATGCAAAAAGTTCTAGGTAATAAAATAAGAGCCTATAATTTTAATGGCCAGCCAGCCTATTCTTACTTGATGAGGTATTAAATGAAATGAACTACTTACGTACAAATAAGTTTCAGCCGGTGAATACAAAAGATAAGCAAAGTAAACTGAACTGAAATATTATTCCACCCCACAAACGCCACGTCAATACAATACACGACTACACAAACACCGTCAAACACGTAAACTTCCTGATCATAGATGAAATCGCTCTATTTCCAGTTCCAGATTTTCTGCCAGGAATCAACGAGATTTCTGGAATCTGGATACGACAAGACAAGCGACAGCGACAGAGCGAGAAAGCAAGCATGAATCAAGCACAAAATATTTTACCACAGACTACTTTTGGATACAGTATAAACATACTCATGGATACTATATGTAACTGGACCCCAAGCTTCGAGGTGCACTCGTGAAACTAAAGAGTGAAGACGAGACGGATTGGATGAATATTTTCAACCATTCGCAGGCCTTCCTGATTGAGGTCATTAAGGTTAACCTTCGGAATCAAAGAGTGATATTCTTCAAAAAAATATTGATTATTATATATTTTTCTTTCTAGTGAAGTGACTTGAAAACTGATGTTTGAAGAAAAATTTGAACACAATCGAGGCTCTTATGGATTACATGGACATAATATAAAATAAAAAAAACATTCATCCAATGTCACGTGATCCGTCTTCAGGTACCTCTTCGAAGCTTGAGGTCCAGTTTAAAAATCAAGTTCTTGTATAATTTGTGTACTACGGATGTCAGCTGTCGCCTGTCTTGTCATGTTACGATATGTCATTCTGTAGATTTTCATATTTCATTGGACATTGATTTGATTGATTGTCATGGATAGGACGGGTTGTTGTGCTTATTTTACATAGTTCCCAAAATTAAATCATAATTATGTGCCTAGGAATAATTGCAGCGTTGATGTGAATTAATTTTGCCCGATTGCCGAATCACGTATTTCGTATAGAAGTCACAATAACCAGATTGCAAATGTCAATATGTCAGGATCTCGGTCTTAACTTCCAACAGAGAATGGTAAGAGAAAACCCATTGCAGATCCATCAAGTAGAAATGTATGATGTTCTAAAGTAATGTTCCCAATTACGATCAAAGTTTCATTGATTCTTTGTCGATATGACTAGTATTTCTTATGCGAAATTTACTAGTGTTTTGTTACAAGAGTCGGCATTTTCTATACTTGAATGAAATGTGTCTTGTTTCAGGGCGCAAATATATCACAACTAGAAAGAGATATCGGATCAGAACAGTTTCCACCAAACGAGCATTATTTTGGTTTAGTTAATGTAAGTTATCTGAACATAAATATTGTTTAAGTACAACTATCATGTGAAATGATTCTCCATAAAGTTTTTCTACTAGGAAACTTCTAAACTAAAGGGTGTATATTATTTATTATATGTAGTGAGGATGATATTTCACATGTCTACTAAGGAGAAAGTACATAATAAGAGATGTCAAAGTGCATTTTTTTTAAATACAACCCTCAAAGAGCACTGTCCCACAGCTGGACATATAACAAACACATTATGTCTAGAAATGTTTAAATCCTATCTAGAATGCATAGGGCAGGCTATTTATCAATATAGAGTGTATTGTTTTTGCTGGGAAGGCTATATGTTATGTTGATACATTTCAGTTCGGTAACACTTGCTACAGCAACTCTGTGCTCCAAGCGCTATATTTCTGCCGGCCATTTAGAGAGAAGGTGCTAGAATATAAAGCTAAGAACAAGAGGAGCAAGGAAACTCTATTGACATGCCTCGCCGACTTGTTCTATAGCATCGCTACACAGAAAAAGAAAGTGGGCTCCATAGCACCCAAGAAATTTATTGCTAGATTAAGAAAAGAAAAAGGTGAGATTGTCTTTGGTTATTTTTAACTCTTGATCTTTTGATTCTCCCTAACTAAAAGGTTTATTACATCTACCTTAATTCAAAGAACAATTTGTTATATACCTACATTGCTGTGAAACCAGGAAACAATGTTACTTTTTTGAGTATTCCTTTTATATTATTCTTGTTTATGAAATTACATAATTGTGCAGCTACTGTCTATGACAGTTTGGCTGTTACTCTCATAGATTAGATCATAACAAATAGATTACTGAATAATTAGATTAGATAGTGTTCACCTCAGATTGCATACAAGATACTAAAGTATAAACATAACATTGTAGATAGACATGTAAAAAATGTCTTCGAAACTTTTTATATTTTAATACTTTTTTTAAATAAAGGTCCAATACATTATATACATTTTTAAATGTTATTGTAAGTTTCATATTGGGGGCCATCCATAAATTACGTCACACTAATTTCATGACTTTTTGACCCCTACCCCCCCCTTGTCACAGCTGGTCACATCTGTGAGACCTCCCCCCCCTAGTGTGACGTCACATATTATGAAATTTTACACCTAGAAATTATTAAATTAAAACACCTGTTCCGAAATAAGTTTTATTTCCATTATTTTTTTTTAATATTTACCTATACATACCAATTATTCGATTTTGAAATGTGACGTCACGAATTTTAGGACCCCCTCCCACCCCTTGTCACACAATGTCACACTTCATCGACCCCCTCCCTCCCCCCTAACGTGTGACGTAATTTATGGATGGCCCCTTGTGAATTTAATTGACATTATATTCTGTTAATGTTGCAGAGGAGTTTGACAATTATATGCAGCAGGATGCCCATGAGTTTTTAAATTTTCTAATCAATCACATCAATGAAATCATACTGGGTAAGTTTTATTTATTTTGAAAATCTATTTTCATTGCTATATGCACATCTAATTATGGTATTTCTTACACTATTTTGAGTTTGTTCTGTACTTTTGTTAACTGTTCAGAATGGAGAGATGGTTATTAGGTACCAGGTACAGGATACCTACCAATAAAATATGATATTTGGCATCCACAGTTCAATTTCCTTCAGTTGGTACGAGTACATACTGACATAATCATCCACTAATGGATAATGCAAAATATTTATTTATTTCATAATAATTTCATAATTTAATATTGCTCAGTACAGTATATTTCATATTTATGCTCTGTGTGGCTGATATGAATGGGTGTCAGTAGCCATTGAATATAAAGTGATCACCAGACGCAATATGATTGAGTGGACATTGGGCAATATTCCCAGCGGAGCGCAACCAAAGCACGCTGAAGCTGCCGAAGGGCGGCGGTGGGGGCGGGGGCGGCGAGGTGACGTGCAACGGGGCGCTGCCGGCGGCGGCGGCGGGCGCCGAGCCCACGTGGGTGCACGAGATCTTCCAAGGCACGCTCACGAGCGAGACGCGCTGCCTCAACTGCGAGACCGTCAGCAGCAAGGACGAGCACTTCTTTGACTTGCAGGTGTGTGTCACTTGCAGGTGTGTGTAACAGTACACGCACGTACGCAAATAGACCGACGCGACCGCCGCGAAATACATACATAAGAAATGAACCTCTAAGTCTAAATTAATGTCGTGGAGTGGATAACCCTCATATTTTAGCGTCATGACGTCAAGTAAAGTTGAAGTTAAGTTTGAGATTGACATTAAAAGTTAAAAAATAAAATTAACTACTTTAATATCCTACAAAATAGTAAAGAAGTTTCATGTTGTGTATGAGTACAGCATATAGTGACGACCCGTGTGGCGCAATGGTTATCACGCCGGATTGCCGCACCAAGGGTCCTGGGTTCGATTCCCAGGGAGGGGGAAATTTGAATGATGAGTTTGAATTTCTGTTCTCGGTCTGGGTGTGAATGTCCTTGTCTTGTGTGTTGTCCATGGCACCCACGACACAGGGAATCCTAGTGTGGGGCTATGAGTGTGAAGCGTAAAGTATCTTCTTTCCTTATCGGCGGTGCGTTTGGTGTTAGTGAAGCATATACCATTTACATTGTCGCCAGGTGGACGTGGGTCAGAACACGAGCATCACGCACTGCCTCAAGTGCTTCAGCGACACGGAGACGCTGTGCAGCGACAACAAGTTCAAGTGCGACCACTGCAGCAGCTACCAGGAGGCGCAGAAGCGGATGAGAGTTAAGGTCTGCTCACCTTACTATTATAATTTTTAACCGACTTCAAAAAAAGGAGGAGGTTCTCAATTCAAGTGTTTTTTTTTTGTGTGTTACCTCAGATCTTTCGACTGAGCGAACCGTTTCGATTACATATTCTTTTTTTAATCGAAAGCAGGTGCTTGTCATGTGGTCCCACATAAATTTGAATGAGATCTGACAAGTAGTTTTTGAGTAACTTTGAAGTCGGTTATTTTTGGTTAGTAAAATTTAGATTAATATGTTGAACAATTAAAGTGATTTTTTTCTAACCTCTATTTTTCCTAACCCTAAAATATCAGTATGTATGTATGTATGTGTGTGTGTGTGTGTTGGTGTGTTCAGAAGCTGCCCCTGATCCTGGCGCTGCACCTGAAGCGGTTCAAGTACATGGAGCAGTACAACCGGCACATCAAGGTGTCGCACCGCGTCGTCTTCCCGCTGGAGCTGCGCCTCTTCAACACGTCGGACGACGCGGTGAACCCGGACCGGCTGTACGACCTGGTGGCCGTGGTGGTGCACTGCGGCTCCGGCCCCAACCGCGGACACTACATCAGCATCGTCAAGAGCCACGGCTTCTGGCTGCTCTTCGACGATGACATGGTCGATGTGAGTACACTGTACAACACTATCCAATGATGTAATACAGGATGATTTATTTTTCATATTAATCAACGGGTTAGATTCCTGGCCACGAATATTATTTTTCAAAAATCTAATGAATAAGTTTTAGTTTTTGTTAAAATCGGCCGCGAAACTCCTTTGAGCATTTATCGCCGTGCTTTGGAAAGCACGTAAAGCCGTCGATCTCTGTTGATATCGTAAGATAACAATCGTTAAGCCTTGTCGGAGGCCCTTGGGCGGCGTGAAAACTTCCACTCCATCCATTCTGTTCCATCCGCACTAGACCAGCACGGTGGATATGCTCTAGGACTCCGAAAGCTCTCTACCTGGAGTGCTCAGTAGTGGGCAATTATTGGGTTAAAACCATATATTTTGTAGCCGTGTACTTAACAACACAAAATATTGTGTGGTCCATAAGTACTATAATTTCTTCTGTGGTGGTACCCACTACCCAGTTTATCATGAATGACACACAGCAGTGCTGCAGTGTGAGCAGTACATGTGCAGTGAAGTTATTTATGTTAATAATCGATGCATTGTTTCAGAAAATTGACGCGTCCGCTATAGAAGACTTCTACGGCCTAACTTCTGATATACAGAAATCTTCTGAAACAGGATATATACTATTTTATCAATCCAGAGACGCTAGTTGTTAAGTTTTACTATTTATAGTAATTTATATTTTGAATGGTGTTAAGCTGAAACTATATTTTATTACAAAAACAAAGTTTTGATAGATTAATGAATACGAATTATTGTATGTATGTTCATGCACCTTTACTTAAGTTATGTATTATTTTATTATGTACCAAAATAATCGTTTTGCATAACACCATTCAATCAGATAGAAACTGATTAAATCATGTTAAAACCCTAATAGTATGCCACATTTGTTAAAGTTGAAACGGCATATTATTTACAAATTGTTTAATTCTTTTCACTGATTAATTATTATTGTCATCATTATTATTATTATTCATCTTTTTAAATTTCAATCATTTGTAAATAAAATTCATTTCAAAATTAAACTTGTCATTTTCCCTGAGCTGTCTTTGATTTTTTTAAACTTGTCATTTTCTTTGTCATTGATTTTTTTAAACTGTCTTTGATTTTTATTGAAATAAACGAAAATGATTTTAAAAATTATTCTGGTAAAGTGTAAAATTACTTTCACTCCCTCAAGAGTAATGTGTACATTGTAGAAGTAACATCTCCTGAAGGGAATCTGTGGGTTTCCACAACAAAGCTGTTTGCAATATACCTATCTTATGATATCTTAATCATCTGAGTAAGACTGACCTATAGGTCTTCAAAATAAGCCACTAACTACCCTGCCTCTTAAATAATAAATAAATAAATAATGCTTCACACTCATAGTTCTTCTTCATTCATTCATCTTCATTCTTAATGAATGCCTGTTGATGAATTGTGAATAGGTGATAGTTATACCCATACACACAATTTGTCCATATGCAAAACAAAATACTGTAATAAAAAACAAAATACTTAAAAATAATTTATTCCAGTTTAGGCTACAAACTCATAGGGGATGGGAGCGAGTAGGACTGGTTTTTCAGTGCCGCTGACAATGTGCGCTGTCTTGGGAGGAGCAGGCTGTCTCTTTAGCTTCACAATCTTTCCCGCGGCCTTCGCTTCCTTCAGTAGCCTTTCATTCTCCTTCACACGCTTGAGGAAATCCTGTCTGCACTTGGAGTGCTTGACATGCTCAATACGGATGTTGATTCTCTTAGGGATGATCCTGCCGCGCACCCTCTTGTTTACGATGACTCCGAGAGCATGAGCCGTGACATTGTATACTCGGCCAGTCTTGCCGTGGTATACCTTGTGGGGCATACCCTTCTGCACTGCACCGTTACCCTATAACAAACAGAAGGTTAAGTCAGTTTCTATGTACAGGTTTGATCATATATTATGTTGTAATCCTAAAGTAATACCTATAGTATATATAGTATAGTATAGTATAGTAGGTCCTAATACTAAAATTAAGGTAAGATTTTATAATGACTTAATGCTCTCCAGATAAAAACATCCTCAAAGGATAAGGTCCAGTATGTATAATGATTTTGAATATTAGCTATGATATTTCAAGCAGTGAATGGCTGAAGACGTACACCACACCCAGCTAACTCAACAAATAACTTCTCTCTCCTGCATTTATATTTGTTGAGGTGTTGTTATAAATATAACACACTATAGTTCAACAATAGATGACCTGCTTGTTTGAAATAGGTTAAATTAACGATGTTATCCTAGCAACAGAACTATCACTGGTGTCATACAGGACTAACAGTGCATATGTAAGCTCGTCAATTAGATTACTAAGCTCCACGTATCTTTAAAAGTATATCACAAATCTTCAAAATTGTCTGATCTGATGGTCTTACAGCATGATACTTTCTGGTGAAATAAGAAAATACATACCCTAATGTCAACGATGTCGCCAACTTTGTACACTTTGAAATACTTGGAAAGAGGGATGGCTCCATGTGTACGGAATTTGCGGGCGAACAAATCCCTCGTACCGCGACGGTAACCCTTGGAGTTCGTCATCTTGTTGCCTGAAAACAAACGTGCCTTTATCAACACCGTCCATCGCACGTGGCCAAAGCCGATATTTTACTATCATCCGCGGGTAAAACTGCCGATTATTCTCAAAACTACATATCAGTATAGGAACACTATAAAATGAATGTGCCAACCATATCAAAAATTATTGATAACAATAATTACAACAATAATTTTTAATTTACTACGATATTCACCTTAGCTTTTGTAAGCTTGGCCGTAGAGAAAGAAAATAGGTTATATTTTTGTCTATGTACTAATTACGTACTACAGGGTATATAAACACTACGTACTACAGAGTCAATAAAAACTCTATGGTAGTATTGACACGGCACATCACGCAACGACACGATCGCCCATGTTATTATTTTAATCTATGGCACGTTTCATACAAATATCCCTTATCAATCTATAATATGCGCGTTTCTGAACTTCACTTACATGTCAAATTCTGTCTATTCGCTATTGTTCTTTTCTTGCTATTGTTTTTTTTCTTTTATTACAGAAGCGTAACAAATCTTTCTTCCAAAAAACAATAATTTGCTATGTAGAAGATTTATTTAATGATTCAGTTATTCTTTTCATACCGTAAATATGTCGACAGACAATATTTTGATAAATTCATGTCAGTACACACCCGTTTACCTGATCGAGAGTCCTAGCGTTAGTGAGGTATTTTTATTTACATTTCTGATTATTGTTACAGTTAGTATTCCAGTATAACTTTATGAAATGGTATTTTTTCAGCCGAGATCTTATATTATCACGCAAAATGATCAAATCGGTCAGAGGCCTGTGGGTGACACATTGAAGAAGTTTTACGAAAATAGCGGCAAATTAGAAAATAACCTTTTCAGCACCATAGATGGTGGCTCGAAGCCGCGAGTATTAAAAAAACTGGAAGGAAATTTGATCGGTAACAATTTGAAACTAGCCAGTTTTCTCATGCCCAAGGGTGAGCCCCCTAGACAGCACACTACAACACTGAAACCAGTGGTGGTCGGGGTGGCCCCCAACAACTCCGTAGTGCACAACACAGCTCCTCAACTGGACATTAATAGAAAAATTGTTAAGATCAAAAATATTCCCAAGACTTTCAACAATACAAAGTTACTGCCAAAGATTAAGCCCAAAGAAAAGTAAGGAAATAAATGTTCAATTTTGCCTGTATACATAATTTCTTACAAAATATCCTGAATGTGCTGTTTAATTGAACTAAATTAAACATTGTTTCAGTCCAACAACTTTATCAAAGCATACATCTGTGCAATTATTGAAGTTGGGCGAGACGTACCACAGGTAAATTATGGATTATTAAAATTAAGATATAGAATTACCATTTGTTATGTGATGTAGAACTAGCTTTTATTACTTAGTAGAATTATCAAAGTTGGATAATGATTTAAATCACAACTATCTTTTTACATAACTACAAAAATCAATCAATGATTGTTAAAAATCGTAATGAAAGTTTGAATATCCTTTAATACTATTCTGCATGATGTTAGTCGCATAAACTACATGTATACATAAACTACATTTTACACTTAAAAATCGTCATGAGTCTTAAAGGTACTTTGTATTCCTTTAACTTATGTTAAATCCTAATTAATTTCTACTTTCAGTCTCAATGAATTGAGCGATGATCAAATGAAAATAGTTAATCATGCGTTGAAGATATTCAGCAACCCTCAGAAGACACAGACGCCAACATACGATCCTGTTACTAATACCAAGTATATATACAAGTATGTTATATGTAGCATACATTTTATATGATAATATTATGATACCACCTTTCACTTTGTCTTGTCACACAGACCAAACAATATCCAGTCCAATGCCTGGTCCCTGATAAGATATTGTAACTGAAAAAGCAGTTTTAAACTTCTCAATTTTAAGATATTAATTATACAAATTGTATTTCAGAGTTGTATCACCAAAAGATTTAACTGTTGTTGGTAAGAACAAAGTTATATTTAAGCAAAAGAAAAATGAAATAAAGAAGGAGCCAACCAAGAGAGTGGAGAAGAAAGAGATAAGATATGAGGAGGAGGAGGAAGAAATATCACCCATTACTGAGGTAATCATTTTTAATATAGCCACTGAGAATTGGACCATTGGAAATTTTGTGAATTTGACATTCTTCTCCTAAACATATTTATGGGTACTGGTGATCAGCATCAATCACCAAAATATTACAGGCACCCTGATAGGGAGTCCTTGGGTCAGCCAGGTGCAACAAAGATCGGTTTGAATCTGGGATGTATCGAACCTCTTACAATAATTTTACTAATCTACTCTAAATGCATACATATTAATCTAATCTAAAAACATACATACTGTTCACGTTTGTCGATGGTTAAAAATATTTTGTTACTCTATGACAGTTGTTGTCTATGGAGAGTCTTGCTCTTATCTTCGAGAAGTTAGCATGGCGGGAGCGCGAACGTGCTAATTCCAAACTGTCGTTTTCGTATTTTTATCGTTTTCTCGTTTTCGTGGCGAGCACTTAGTGCAGGAGCCTAATTATATCATTTGTCGAGTCCAAACGGACTAATTTATCGTTAAACAATACATTATCGTATGGGACTGATAGTGGCGAAGAAGGACAGTTCACGTGGAAGATACAGGGGTCTATCGTCAAGGAGTTTGAAGAGCGAAACACTGGTGTAAGTCTGCGCAGCGTCAGTTAGCTCATATATACAGTAAGAAGAAACCTCGGTGAGTACCTTTGTAATCGTACCCGTATCTGTACCTAATTCTGTATGCTATCAGTCTCTAGCTCAAATATACAGTCCACTCTATCGTATCGAAGGGTGCTTCGGCTAATAACTGGAGCACAAGGTCTGGTTCTTCGAGCCGGATTACACATTTATTTGGTCCTCGAGCCGCATAATTTGATAGGCGGCTATAGATAATTTGAGTATCATACTTTGTCGTAACTTTCGATCGTGATTTTACACGAACTATTTATCGAATCATACTAAAGTGATACAATTTTGTTAGTTTTTGTAGTCGTAATCATAATTGTATCGTTTTTCGTAGTATATTTTGTCGTAATTTCGTTAAATATTCATGTAAAAGTTAAATACGTAAATATCAAAAAGTTGAGGGTACATTGGTATAGACGCGTAAATTATTTCGTTTCGATTTTGTTGCATCATCCATCCGCCATAACGTTTTCCGGTATCATCGTAGTGTCATTGTCAAATGACAAGTAGTTTGTCACCTTTTCGTTTTGACAACTTGACATATCCGTCATTTGAGTTTGAGGTTTCTGTCGAATGTTATTGTCGTATGACTTATAGAGGTTAAGTAAACAATAATATTTAGTTTTCGTTTGTTGTTTTTAGTTTATTTAACTTAATTTTCGTTTAAAAATCATCATAATGTCGATGGATAACCAAAGTGATAATGATGGAGCCGATGTTAATCGTATTGCGAGGGATTATGCTCTGTTTCGAGTGGAGTTAATGGAACAAAGTGATTTGCTTGGTTATACTGAATTGGATATCAAAGAATTATCTGAAGAATTTCATAGTGCTCAACGTAATCTATTATTGTCGCTTCGTTCTCAACATCAGAGAAAGCATGAACATTCTGTTACTGTTGACTTTGATGCAAAAGTTAAGAACATCAAAAATAGAATGCAAACTGTATTACACGTAGTAGATAATAAACCGGTTGTTCAGGATTGTTCCTTGTCGGCAAAGTTACCCAAGATTAATATAAAACCGTTCGATGGTTCAATTGAAAACTGGGTATCGTTCATCCAATTGTATGACTCCTTGATACACAAAAGAAACATCTCAAACATTGAGAGACCGCAATTCATGGCGGATCATTAATTTTAGTGCACAATGATATGTCTTGCAAGGACAGAAAAGATATTGTAAGTCTCTCTATTGAGCGCGCTATTGAGCTGGCCTGTGTGGAACTGGAGCGGTTTATTGTAGTCTGCGTATATCGACCCCCCTCTGGTGATTATACTATTTTTGAAGATACATTGGAGGATGTACTTAAACGGTTATGTGTTTCTAGAAAAGGATTAGTGATATGTGGCGACTTCAACGTAGATATTTTATTGAATACTTCGATGACTACTAGGCTACTAAGCTTGTTTAAATGCTTTAATTTAAACCCACTATTCAACGAGCCAACCAGAATAACTGAAACTACAGCTACATGTTTAGATAATATTTTTTGCAATTGTGAGATCTTAGATAAAGAGATATTCAGTAAGTTGAGGTCAGACCACTGCGGACAAAAGATTTCATTGTATAATTCTGTCGATAAGAAAAAACAACTAATAAAATGTAGACCAGTAACTAAAAATAAAATTTCAACTTTTAAAGAAAAAATTCATTCAAAAATACATACGCAGTTAACGTTACAACGAAGTGATCCTATTAAAATATATAATACATTGTCTAATAACATTAATAACGAATTTAATCGAATATTTAAGTTTAGGTACGTAAATTTAGCTAAAATTAGTAAATTCAGTGATTGGGCTACTGTAGGTATTTTCAAAAGTAGGAACAAGATGTATGATCTCTATGCCGAGAAACAATACAATCTTTCTTCCACTTTCCAGGAGTACGTGAGAAATTATTCAAAAATTTTTAAAATCGTCTGCACTCAGGCGAAGTCAATGCACATAAAGGATAAAATAATTAACTCCGATAACAAAATGAAAACAACTTGGAATATAATTAGTAGTGAGAACGGTAACACAAAATCCTGTGACTTCAGTTACGAATTAAAAATTAATGAAAAAATAATTACCGCTGATAAAGACGTGGCAAGCGCATTTGAAAATCACTTCCGTAATATTCCAGTAACATTAACTAGTGCACTAGCTTCTTCACCGACCGAAGCACTTTCTATATTAAAAGATAATGTAAACGAATGTAATATTTTATTTCAATTTGAACATATTACTACCAGAGACATAATTAAAGCGTTTCAATCTCTGAAGGTAAAGAATACGGGTGATTTGTGGGGGATCTCAGTAAAAATAATACAACATATTATTGATATTATAGCTCCATCCTTAGCCGTAGTGTTCAATAAATGTATAGATTTAGGTATTTTTCCAGATCTTATGAAATGTAGTAAAATTATACCACTTTTTAAAACAGGTGAAAAAACCGACCTTAATAACTATAGACCAGTTTCTGTATTACCAACACTTAGTAAGATTTTCGAGAAAATAATATTGAATCAAATGCTAAACCATTTCAGCAATAACAAATTATTACACCCTGAGCAATACGGTTTTACTAAAGGCCGTAGTACAACAGATGCAGGGGCTAGGCTCTTAAAGCATATATTCGAAGCATGGGAGGCGTCACAAAATGCAATAGGTGTATTTTGTGACTTATCTAAAGCATTTGACTGTGTTGAACATGAAACATTACTGTTAAAACTTGGTCATTACGGAATAAAAAATAAGGCTCTTAGCTTGATCGCGTCTTATTTGAGTGATAGAATACAAAAAGTCAGCATAAATGATATTAAGTCATCGGGGTCACCGGCGGTGATGGGTGTACCACAGGGCTCGATCTTAGGTCCTTTTCTTTTCCTGGTATACATAAATGACTTACCTCATTATGTAAAAAACCAAGCGGATATTGTACTATTTGCTGATGATACATCATTAATATTTAAGTGTGATAGGAATAAAGAAAATTTCGACGACGTAAATAGTACTCTTTCGTATGTCTCGCGTTGGTTCACTATTAACAATTTACTGTTAAATGCAAAAAAAACTAAATGTATAGAGTTTGTACTACCTAATGTTAAAAAAGTCAATAAACTTATTAAACTTAATAATGAAACATTGAATATGGAGGAATCCACCGTATTTTTAGGGGTGACCTTAGATAATAAACTTCAATGGGACCCACATATAACAAATCTCGCGACTAAACTCGGTAGGGCTGCTTACGCTGTTAGAAAAATAAGGCAGTATACTGACATCGAAACTGCTAGGATGGTTTATTTTGCATATTTTCACAGTATTATGTCATATGCCATCTTGCTGTGGGGCAAAGCAGCCAGTATAGAACAAATTTTCATACTACAAAAAAGAGCTATTAGGGCTATTTATAAACTTAGATCTCGTGAAACTTTGCGTGACAAGTTCAAAGAAATAGGTATACTTGCAGTAGCCTCACAATATATCTATAGTAACGTGGTTTTTATACGGAATAATATAAGCGCGTATAAACAAAATTTTGATATCACTAATCGCCAAACAAGAAAAATGCACCAGTTAGTAACGCCATCTTACCGTCTTTCTAAAGTGAAGCGATCTTTTATGGGCCGTGGTGTACAGTTCTATAATAAAATCCCAAAGTTAATACGTGATTTGCCAGTGGAATTATTTAAGAAACATGTAAAATCTCAACTTTTAGGCAAAGGCTACTATACTGTAGATGAATACATAAATGACAAAGACGCATGGAAATGACCAGATCTGCAACCAGTTCCGTACAGGTTAGTGATACTTCTTTGTAAAAAATATACCAATGTATTTTATTTTTAAAAGATGTGCTGAGGAGTTTCTTTCGGCTTTTCTTCTCCTCCATGACAAAGCACCTTTCCGAAAAGCTGGTAAATTAAAAAAATGACGTGCATAAGTGTATCAATGATACCTACATGAATAAATGATTTTGAATTTGAATTTGAATTTGAATTTGAAAAGCTTCACTACTTAATGTCAAGTGTACAAGGTAAGGCATATAATTTGATCAAAAACTTTCCTTTAACTGATGATAGCTATGTTGATGCATATAATACCTTGTCGAAATACTATAATAATAAGCGTCAAATGGCTATGATCTACTATGATAAGCTGTTGCATTGTGAACCTATTAAGAATAAGTCTCGTTCAGAACTTGAAAGAATTTATCGTACGTTTTCGGATAATTTGGCTGTTTTGGAGAAATACAATTTACCTGATAGAAACTTCATGCTATTTCAATTATTGTGGTCAAAATTGGATAGGGCAACTCGGGAATCGTTTCAGTTGGAATTTAATTCTGATGAAATTCCAGAATATTCAGAACTTCAAAATTTTATTGAAAAGAATTACCGGGCTTTAGAAATTACTAAGTTGCCAAATAGTCGTGACCCTGTTGTTGGTAAAAATAATAGTAAAAATAAACCTTCTCTTGTCGTATCGCAGCCTAAATTAAATTGTATTTATTGTTCGGGCCAACATATCCTTAGCACTTGTGAAAAATTTCTAAAATTAGATTCTCGTTCTCGTTTTGATTTTGTAAAACAGAAAAACCTCTGCATCCTTTGTTTCTCTCCATCTCATCGTGTTAAAAGTTGTCGCTCAACCCATCGTTGTAATCATTGTAACTTCTCGCATAACAGTTTATTGCATTTTGGTAAAATAGTTCCCAGCAAGGATTGTACTGAAGATCCTAATAAAAGTGGCATTGTTTTGACATCGGTGGCACACTCCACAAATAATATTCTTTTCTCGACAGCTAAAGTTTTAATTTTGGACTTAAAGGGTGTTTATCAACCCATTCGAGTATTGCTTGACTGTGCTAGTGCATGCAATTTTATTACTGAATCATGTGTTAAGCTATTGGGGTTACCTATAAAACAAAATATGCTCACTGTGAATGGGGTTGGCCATTCCGTGACCGAACATTTGGGTTCAGTAACTTGTAACATAAAACCATTAAATTCACATTCAAGTAATCAATTCAAATTTGAAGCTTTAGTGTTGCCATCCATATGTGCTGACCAACCTTCTGAAATTATCGACTTCTCGCAGTGGTCACACATACAGAACTTGCATCTTGCTGATCCTGATTTTGCTACGCCTGGTCCTATAGACATGCTTTTGAATGCAGAGCTTTTCTCGTCTTCGTTACTGCCTGGTCTTAAGCATGGTGGGCGGGGTGAACCAAATGCATTAAATACAATTTTCGGTTGGATATTGATGGGAAGTGTTGACACCCCTCTCGACACATATAATAATAATAAAAATTGTTTTTTCGTTTCACCATTGTCGAATCTGTCGTTAGAAAATTCCTTAAAAAGGTTTTGGGAAGTGGAAGATGTCTGTTCTCCAAATAATAAAATTTTGTCGAAGGAGGAACAGGCATGTGAAACTTATTTTGTCGAAAATTATTATCGTAATATTGATGGTCGATTTGTAGTACCTTTACCCTTTCTCGACTCTACAAATAGACCTACCTTTTCGAACTCTCGTGAAATAGCTTTAAAAAGATTTTCGTCGTTAGAGCGAAAGCTAAATTTAAATTCTGAATATAGGAAAGCTTATGTCAGTTTCATGACGGACTACCTAACATGTGGTCACATGGAAGAAGTAGCGCCACCTTCAACAGATGTAGGAAATTTCTATTACATACCACATCATGGTATCCTGCGACCAGATTCGGTGAGCACTCCTCTTCGCACGGTATTCGATGCAAGTTGTAGAGACGCGAGAGGCCTGTCATTAAATGAAACTCTACATGCAGGTCCTAAGCTACAGGCTAACATTTTCGAAGTGCTCGTACGTTTCCGTTGGCATGCTGTCGTTTTTACTGGTGACGTGAAACAGATGTACCGGCAAATATTAGTTCGTAGTGAAGACGCCGATTATCAGCGCATCCTCTGGCGCCCCTCTCCTGAAGAGCCTATACGGGATTACCGGCTTCGCACAGTTACCTACGGCGTATCATCAGCCCCATTTCAAGCGCTTCGCACAATGGCACAGTTAGCCTTGGACTCTACTAAAGACTTTCCATCTGGCTCTACCATCCTTGGTAGAGACATTTACGTAGACGATATTGTGTCAGGTGCTGATTCCGTGGAGCTCTCCAAGCTCTACAATTGCGATCCGAGCTCACAAATATTTTGTCATCAGCTGGTTTTCATCTAAGAAAGTGGACGTCTAACTGTAATGACTTTTTTGTTGACCTTCCATCGTCTGACTTATATTCAGAAGATTTTAAGCATTTCGAAGAAATAACTGATTTGTCGCTCAAAATTTTAGGACTTTTATGGCATCCACAATCTGACAGTTTTCGTTTTCGTGTTAGTAACAATGATGAGTCTAGACTCTAGGTGCACGAAACGTATCATCCTTTCGAACATTGCACGGATTTACGACCCTTTAGGATTTCTCGGCCCAGTCACCTTTTATATTAAATACCTACTACAGCTACTTTGGACTTCGGGTGTTTCGTGGGATGATCCTGTGCCTTCTCACATTGCAGAAGAGTGGTTGCGCTTTAAGTCTCAACTGTCGTCGTTAGTTACCATAAATATTCCTCGTCGTATGGTAAATTCAAATACTTCATTGCAGTTACACGGTTTCTGTGATGCTTCAGAACGTGGCTATTGTGCAGTCACATATTTTCGTTGTGTCGATGTCAACGGTACTGTGTCCGTTCAATTTTGTTGTGCAAAGACAAAAGTTGCACCTTTGCGCAGGTTGTCGATTCCTAGATTGGAACTTTTAGCCGCTGTCCTATTGTCCACTCTGATAGAGTCGGTGATGGTTGCTTTAAAACCCTTTCACGCAGTTGAAAATATTTTCGCGTGGTCTGACTCTACTGTCGCTCTAGCATGGATCAAGTCTTGTCCATCTAAATGGAAAACCTTCGTTGCTAATAGAGTCAGCCACATTCAAAGTAAAGTAGCTCCAGAAAATTGGCGTCATGTCAACTCTACATCTAACGCTGCTGACTGTGGTTCCCGTGGAATGCTTCCCGCTGATCTAGCGGATTGTGACATGTGGTGGAAAGGCCCTTCATGGCTTGTAGAGTCAGAAGAAAAATGGCCGAAGTCGTTGTCGTCATCCCTACAGGACACAGACTCTATCGAACAGGAACAGCGGATACATAGCCTTGTGACATCTCAAAATTCAAATTTTGTCGATGAATTACTTCATAAATTTTCGTCGCTTTCAAAATTAAAGCGAGTTTTGTCGTATTGTTTTCGTTTTTCGCAGAATTGTAGGAAATCTTGTCGTAAAAATAAATTAATTGGTTCATTACAGCCATGTGAGCTTAATAGAGCTTTCATGTTTTTGGTAAAACACACTCAACTAAATTCGTTCCCACAAGAATTAGAGAGCTTAGGTAAGGAGTTGCCTAATGCGTTACCTAAACCCCTGCGTAAGTTGTCGCCTTTCGTGGATAGCGCGGGTGTTCTCAGGGTGGGCGGTCGGCTGGCTAGAGCCAATGTAGAGTTCGACGTTAAACATCCGATACTCTTGCCTCGTAATCATAAATTAACATCTTTAATTATCGATGAGTATCACAAGAAATTCATGCATCCTGGCGCTCAGACTCTACATAATTTGCTCTCGCAAGAATTTTGGATCCTATCGCCCAAACGTGCTATTAGGGAAGTCATCTCCAAGTGCATCAAATGCTTTCGAGCACATCGTAAGCCCGTTCCTGCTCCGCTAATGGGAAATTTACCATCCTATCGAGTAAACCAAACTAAACCTTTTTCGTCTGTCGTTATCGATTTTGGTGGACCTTTCGATATAGCTCTCGGTCGCGGTAGAGGCGTCAAGACCTTCAAGGGTTACATTTGTGTATTTGTGTGTACGAGTGTCAAAGCGGTTCACTTGGAACTCGCTTCAGAACTATCGACGGAGGCGTTCTTAGCTGCACTCAGAAGATTTATTGCGCGTCGTGGTAGATGTGTCCACATCATTTCCGACCAAGGAAGAAATTTTGTTGGTGCCCATAACTATCTTGAAGGCCTCATGCAGAAAGCTGCGGAGTCTCAAGAGATTAAGTTTTCTTTTAATCCCCCTGGGAGTCCGCACTTTAATGGACTCGCAGAAGCCGGCATTAAATCTGTTAAGACTCACCTCGCTCGCGTCATCGGCACTCAGCGCCTCACGTTCGAAGAATTCTCCACCGTTCTCACACAAATTGAAGCAATGTTAAATTCTCGCCCCTTAACACCTCTAAGCTCTGATGCCAATGATTTTTCGGCCTTAACTCCGGGTCATTTTCTGACTCAAGAACCCCTTTCGATTCTTCCAGCAGAGGATTTTGTCGATCAAAATATTAGTGTTCTCCAACGCTGGAAACTAGTTCAAAAAATGCACCAGGATTTTTGGCGTCGCTGGCACTTAGAATATATCCATACGCTCCAACAGCGACAAAAATGGAATATCCACCAAAATAACATTACTGTCGGTTCATTAGTACTTATCACTAATGAACAAATAAGTCCACTTAAGTGGAACCTCGGTCGGATCGTGGCTCTACATCCCGGCTCCGATGGGATCTCTCGAGTAGCCACTGTGAAGACAGCCTTTGGGCAATATAAACGGCCATTGGTAAAGCTTTGCCCTTTACCAATGGCTGCATAACTTCTCGTTTTCGTTTTCATATAATTATCGTTTGCTCTATCGTTAGTTATAATTAAATATTGTCGTTAGAATTTGTCGATTTTTCGGTAAATATCTAGTATTTAGGTGGGCGGAATGTTCACGTTTGTCGATGGTTAAAAATATTTTGTTACTCTATGACAGTTGTTGTCTATGGAGAGTCTTGCTCTTATCTTCGAGAAGTTAGCATGGCGGGAGCGCGAACGTGCTAATTCCAAACTGTCGTTTTCGTATTTTTATCGTTTTCTCGTTTTCGTGGCGAGCACTTAGTGCAGGAGCCTAATTATATCATTTGTCGAGTCCAAACGGACTAATTTATCGTTAAACAATACATTATCGTATGGGACTGATAGTGGCGAAGAAGGACAGTTCACGTGGAAGATACAGGGGTCTATCGTCAAGGAGTTTGAAGAGCGAAACACTGGTGTAAGTCTGCGCAGCGTCAGTTAGCTCATATATACAGTAAGAAGAAACCTCGGTGAGTACCTTTGTAATCGTACCCGTATCTGTACCTAATTCTGTATGCTATCAGTCTCTAGCTCAAATATACAGTCCACTCTATCGTATCGAAGGGTGCTTCGGCTAATAACTGGAGCACAAGGTCTGGTTCTTCGAGCCGGATTACACACATACATATTGCTGATGTCCATGGGTGACGATATGGATCATGAGCTCATTTACTGGCTAATTCCATAAAAAAAAATTCATATCAATAAAATTTTTGACAACAATACCAGTAACATTTTTTTCCTTTTCTTACGGCCGGTCTCAATATTATACTGTCAGTGAAACTCTGGTACATATCAGAGATAAAAAGTAAAGAATGATCTCCCGGCAACTGCCGTCTCTCAAATCAAAAGTAAGCCAATAAAAGTAAGATCATGGGTAGATAATATTCCAGTGACATTTCTGCCTCTGGTTTTTAAGTCCCTCTGAAAATTTCGTTTTCGCATAACAATATTTTTTTTAATACTTTTATACTTTTTTTATACTTTTTATTATAAAAAGGAACTCAGTGTTTTTGATTAAAAACTTATTTCATTTTAATATTAAAATAATAATTTGTTCAAAATGTACTGTGAATTTTACGGATGAAGTTAATAAAATAATGTTATGTGTAACCTGGAACAATGCTCCACTAGTAACAAAACGCAGCATTTGACGTTTAGCACTCCGACGATGACATGTTATTGTCATTTGACATTCGTTGATGTCGCTTGGTTACCCAAAATAAAAACAAAGTGTATTTTCTCATAATTTTGGTATTATTAATTAGTTTTATGAATAAATGAAACACATAGCTCAATAATTACCGTGAGTATAGACTTTATTTGTTGATAAAATAAAATATATTATTATGTTTAATATACAAAAAAATGTAGTAATTGTAAATTGTTGTAATAATTGTAGCAGTGATAACCTAGCGGTTATAACGTTGGTCTCCCGAACGAATTGTTTATTCCCACTTGACCGTGGCCCGAGTTCAAATCCTGGCACGCACATCTAATTTTCAAATATTATGTGCGTATTAGAAGTTAATTATCACTAGCTTCGGTGAAGAAAAACAATAAACCTGCACACTGGAAAATTCTCCATAAAGTTCATAAAGGTGTTTGAAGTCTACCAATCTGCACTTGGCCAGCGTGGTAGACTATGGCCTAATACCCCTCACATTGCGAGAAGAGACCCCGAGCCCAGCAATTATGGGTTGTTGCTTCTTTTTGCTTTTAAACAAAAAAATTGTTGCCAAATGTACTAAAGGAAGTTTCTTTTCAGATGAAGTCCAGACCCTTCACAAAAGATGAAGTATCTTTCTTCATTAGGCCAATAGCTGTTGATGTAGCAGGGATACACCATTATTTCTGAAGAGGCGAAATGTTTTTGCTATAAATTCAAAATATATCTAACTTAAAAAGCTTTGTGTTCTTGTTTTATTAAAATACCTCCTTACCTAAAACTTTAAAGATAGGAATTGTTATGAATTCTCATTCACTGCCGTTTTTAACCGACTTCAAAAAAAGGAGGAGGTTCTCAATTCGACTGTATTTTTTTATGTTTGTTACCTCGGAACTTTGGACTGGGCGAACCGATTTTGATGATTCTTTTTTTAATCGAAAGCTGGTGCTTGTCATGTGGTCCCAAATTTTGAACGAGATCTGACAAGTCGTTTTTGAGTAACTTTGAAGTCGGTTATTTTTTATTAGTAAAATTTAGATTATGGATTATGTTTAATCTGAATCTAGGTAGCCTATAAACAAAATTGGATTCACACAATTCAGTCATATATTTTATACGAGGACAATTTCGGCGATCTTGGTATCGTATTAAAAAGGCGGAATCAAATACACAGGCTTCACAAAATTCATTATCACTCTTCACTGATTAATAAATCCATGATGTTTTGATAAATTTTCTTAACAATATGAGATATCTACCGATTATCCGTCGAAATCGAGCGATGTGAAAGACTCCGATAGTTGGTCACTTCTATTACCGACAGTTAGCTGTCAAAGCGTTATTGAGACGCAAGTATTTATTTTTGTATGGACCAACATACCTACGGTATGACTTGGCCCTCCGAACGGTAGATCAATGTCATGGGTAGAAATTTTCTATCCACCGAAGGTTATTGAGACGCAAAAATTGACAAATATGACAGATGACATACTAATGATAGCCTTTTCTACATTTTTCTAACTGTTAGTACATTATTGAGACCGGCCGTTAATGTACCAAACCCATATTTTTCTTGTATTTTTAGAGTTTAGGGATTTAATTTATTGTTATTTTAAAACAGTTTTAATTTTAGACCAAAGTTACAAGAAGTGGCAGGAAGGTGAAGCTGCCAAGAAATATTTTACCTGAGACAGAGCGGGACACGCCACACAAGCCACGGAAGAGGAGTGGAACCATTGTTTCATGCTTTCAATGTTCTACTGTAAGTACAATACATGATATTATTTATTATGTTTATTGGATTTTTCGGGTTTGGGACAACTATCCCAGGTGCCGTTGCAACCAGATTTGATCTATTGTAGCCGTACCCGTTTTTGAGCTAGATCTGGTTCCCAAGTCCCACTGCCTGGACGAACATTAGACAAACAACGAAGGATATTCCTGAGTTCTAGTTTTTTTACTTGGCAGGGTGGGATTAGGTAGCCTCCTAGGATGCGTCTTCTGCAGTGACTTATGGCAGGGCAATCACAAAGAATGTGTATGGGCGTCTCCTCTGCCTCACTGCAGTTTCATATCAATCTGGTGACAAATCTCATAAGTACCCATAAGTCAGGGTGATTCAGGTTGAGCACTTTCTTTGAGTAATTTTGTGAATAGCCAGATATTAGAGTTTTGGCCTGCTTTGCACCGGACTCTCTTCGCCACATCTCAGCTCCCCTCTTCAGGACTACCTACCTTGAGTATGGTTCGAGAAACTGCCTTGACTCGGGATACATGGTGGGCATGATTACAATTTAACTAAGTACCCAATTTCTTTTCAGGAATTTAGCAGCCTATATCGATTGCAGCGGCATTACGAGAACCATCCAACTCACATACCAGCCAAGATCCATTCCAACTTGTTCCACTGTCTCCTGGCCATCATTAAGGGTGGCTCAGAGGAAGACGGGGCCAACATATTCCTGCAGCAGCTAGAACAGTTGATAGCGAAACTCAAGTCTTTATTGCCATGTTTGCTGACCAGGCCTCAGGGGGTGGAAGGCAAACAGAGCACCATTAGTGATGACGTCAGCAGGTATATCTCATGAAATTATTATGTTAGGTTAAGATTCTGGCCTGCACAACCCTGGTTATTCATTAATAACTGCCTTTTCTGACTGTAGCAGCTAGCAGGCATGGCAAAAATAACTTCTTTATAACTATAGTAAGTTAGTTTAGGAACCAAGCTGAACTGTAACTTTTAACAATCTGAAAATGTACAGCTACTTGGAGTCTATTCTGTCCACACAAGATTGTGATTACGATAATAAATAATGACTCAGTGTGGCAGCATGTCATTAAAGTGTGACACAGGTGTAGACGCAAACCCGCTTTTCGAGGCCCTTTTTCTTCTTAGATTTGAATTGCGTGTATTTTTATGGTTGGAAGGCTTTACTCGACTCGTCTAAACATATACTATTCATTGACAAACTAATAACACTTAATGCGTTTTGCCAGGTTGTTGGGGATGGAGCCAGGGAAATATAATTTGAACATGGAAGCTCTTAGTTGCATCAGAAACAAAGATGGATATTGCAGGCACAATCCACAGCCCCCCGCACAGCCAAACGATGTATCCCACGCTCCAAACAGTAACGGTGACATCAACGAAGTACCAATCGACACAGATGATTGTGCAAGAATTAACTCAGCTGAGAAATGGCCAACGGTCAGTAAACGAATGGAGGGTAGAAAGCTAAAACCAGAAACAGTTATAAATCAGGACGACTTCAATGCAAAGAAAATGAAACTTAATGATCACGAATCTAATGTCGACATTGGTATGGACGATATTGTTGCTTTTCTCAGTGGCTCGGACAAAACGAAAATTGAAGTAGAACCAGCGTCGGAGGTGCCGGCTAATCCATTAATCGATGAGAACTCCTGTGACGTACAAATAATAACGCAAAGAGATGATCCCATAAACAAACTGACGAGACCTGCACATGTACAATTCCACAGCGCTCATTTTGACATCCGATCTTCGCCAATAAAATCAACGTCGACAGTATTTAGAAAGTTCAAAATCGATCCCAATAAGATAGCGCAATACGAACCGCAAATAATTCGGCCGCCGGCATTGAGCCACGAGGACACTTCGTTTTCGTTACCGACTGAGGACGCCGTCCCAGATAACGCGACCTCGCTGCAAGCCCATGAGATTTTTAACGAGGAGATATCGCTACCCAGTAAGGAAAGTGAGGAACTAACTTTCGACAGTTCAAAAACTTGGACGATAGCGGATCAACCTGATTACCTGAAACCCAGTACGTTGAACGACGAGTCTTCGGACAGCTACATAAAGCCGAGTGCCTCGATAGAACCCGCCTTGCTACACATAAAAGATCCGGAAGACAAGACTTCCCCGAGTGAATCAAATTCCAATCACGAAATAAATGATTTACCACTGATGCCTAGTACTAGTCAATCAGTTCTGACATTTTTGGACTCCCTTGGGAATTCAGTAGATTTTCAATTAGACTTGTTCTCTTAATATGTAAGTTAATGTAGGAGAATTACATTAGACAATTGACATTATTTTTTGCAGTAAATTTATTATTATAAACATTTTTCATGAACATGTTGTTTCACATTTATATTTATGTACACTCACTATAATTATATACAGTAAAATTCCTTACTCCCTAAAAGTCTCAAATATATACTCGTAATAAAATAAATTTTACAGTATAGTTGACCATATTGGCCAGCTTGTATTATGTGATGTCACAGTGAAATAATGAAAATAAAATGTTATCAAGGATGTTAAAATACAACAACATTAGGTCATTCTTGTAGAGAATTTCAGCAATTTCATAAATTAACTATATACTTCAGTGAAATGATCAAATCTTGTTACAATTGCGTTCATATTTGTTTACATTATTTCCTTGTGTAATATAGATGGCCTTAGAAACTTGTTCATAGATTACAAGTAATGAACACTGAGCAAAAACAGGAATATGAAATAATGGTAAGTATTTTAGTTGGATTTTACAGGGTTCTACAATTAGTTAGCTAGAACTGAAGTGGTCTACATGGTCAAAATATTTTAAGGAGTAAATGTCGGGACCCTTACATAATTAATGAATGGCCCCTAACTAACGAACAAAGCAAGAGCAGAAATGGGACATAGACATCATCATCCTAATTGACATGCAACTTTAGTTCTAGGCTAAACAATGGGTCATGTGGGACTTGCACGCAAACAATATTGTCGCTACACTTTGATCACAGCAGTCTGGTAGCTGTGCTATGCTCTCAGGTACATAACTATAGACTAGTACATCTGACTCTATGCCTGTAAAACTGGTCTCTCGTTTTTCCCCTCTAAGTTCTGGTTAGTTGACGCATAGCCGGTTCCTCCACGCTGCAGGGGGATGATATCCTTCTCTTTTAACTTATCGCCCGTCAATGGATGCAGCCAGTCTTTCTTTATTATCTTCTCTACGCATTCCATTGTCACTACATGCCCAGTTGTTCTGAAAGTAAATAAATATTTAACCATCATGGATACTAATTGAAACCAAGAACTGCTTTTAGTATTACAAATGTTTTTAAAAGATGTGCAGGGGAGTTTTATTTTTCTGAAATGGTGGTAGATTGAAATGATTTGACGTTCATAAGTGTATTGAATATATTACCTACATGAAATAAATAATTTGAGTTGACGCCCTAACTCAGAGTCACTAACGGTTACATTGATCGCTCCTTAGTAAAGAATCACCATACAAATTCTGTACTAAGAAGGATTTAAGTAACTGTTAATGACTCAGAGTTGGGGCGTGAGAGTTTGAAACAGTATTATAAGTATTACAATAAGGAGATACTAATCTAGTTAGTTTGCAAGTGTAACAAGTAAGATTTTTTTTATGATCGATATTGCATCCTTTCCATATTTTATCCTGTAGTGTATCCACTACGCAGTCCATACCTGATCACAGCGCACGGCACAGCATTACTGAGGATGTCATGCGTCACTGGACACATGTATCTATTTTCTTTAGCAATCAAGGACTTCTTATCATCGGGATCATTAACCAACGTCCATTTGACTTCAATGAGATCTTTTATCTTTAATGGTTTCCCGCTGATGGGGCAATATACTGTAGAGTCTGGTTTCTGAACTTTGGAAACCTTAGCATCGGGCAGCTGAGATGGCACCCAGAAGCTGGGCAGCTCCTTCTCTTTACCATTCGCTAAGTTTGAAACTGAACTCGAGGGGCTGCTTGCACTTCCCGATGGTTTCACGCCGTTACAAATATTCTTTTCCCTGTTCATGAATTTCATCAAGTTCGCTTCCTTTTCAGCCGCCGCGAGCTCCTTTTGTTCATTCTCATCTTTTTTTAACTGCTTCTCGTATTGTTTTAGTTTACGTGTATACTCATTCTTTTTTGTGATAACGTATTCCAAAATTGCTTCTTTATCGAACAAGTATCCCTCCTTGGTCACGACAGGATACCTGCAGGGCTGCAAGGTTAAACTGCAGCAATCGAAGCTCTTTACTGAATCTTTTCCTACTCTCTCGCTTTGAGTTCCGTAACCTGAGGCTGACGCGTCTTTTTTCTTTTCGTGATATGTGTATACAGCGCCTGCAGTACAGTTTCTTGCGTGGCGAGTCATTCTTGAGAATCCTATAAACTTTATTGAGTAGAAGAAATGACAATTAATATATTACATTGAAATTATTGAAATTTTGAGTCAGAAAAAACCTTTTACAAACACTGTGGTGTGGACAAAAATATTATATATTTGATCCATCTGTCATTTGAGTCGTACTCTTTGCACAGAGTACGTATCTCTTTGGTCTATCTGTCAAGTGTCAACTTGACATTCGATTTTTTTATTTAATGTTTTTCATGGCATAATCTGTGCATGGATCCATAGCCCATAGACGCCTTTTTAAATAGGGTACCTCTTATGCCAAATTATACTAAGTGCGATTTGCAGCCGAAACAAATGTAAACAATCATTAAAATCGTTTTGTAGGGTTTTTTACCAACTGGCATGAATTTGTACACCAAATGCGTTTTATTTAGACAAACTACTCTATAAGGTATTTGTGAATTCATAAATAAATACATATTGATCGATAACAATTATAAAATCCGAGTAAATGTGGAAACAAACAAAATTAAATAACACTGTCATCATTCAAACACTTTGCAATGACAATCTTATTTCCAAGAAGCGATCTGAAACTTTTAACGTAATTTACTACTTTGTCTTAATGAGTAGTTTGCTTAAATAAAACGCATTTGGTGTCCAAATTCAAGTCAGTTGGTGAAAACACTAGAAAACGATTTGAATGGTTTGTTTACATTTGTTTCGGCTGCAAATCGCATGGAGTATAGGTGGATATCTCGGAAAATCGACGTATACATAAAAACTTGTATTTTAGCATCATAACAATTTCCTCAAAATTCACATATTATAATCTTAGCTCTCGAACGGATGAACCGATTGTGATTTTAGTTGCTTTTGTTTGAAAGATTTCTTAGTCGTGAGTGTTTCACGTTATGTTTAAAAAAATAGATTCAGTTGTATAATAGTTATGGCGGGTGGAGGAAGGGACGAACAAACGATATTAACCGAGTGGGGTATCAAATGAAAGGATTTGAATTTTGATTTGTGTATTACAAAATTGGCTTTTTGAAGGGGGGAGGGGGAAGTAGTAAAGGGGAACGGGATGAATTTACTGAATTCTGCGAACATACCCAAGTGTGATAACAACTACAGTAAACATGATTTTTGTACATTTTCATTTTGAAACAAGAAAATATCTCCTACCTAAATGTAAGTTTACAAAGTGTAAAATAAAACTTCAATTATTAGGAATTTAAAAAACCCCCGACTCATACAAAAAAAAAGTCTGAATAGGTAAAAGTAAAAAATCCTTTAAAAATCTTTAAAAAGTCATAAATACATGAGTTGTGACCTATGGCCTTTGGCTGAGCGTTCTTTTATATAGGTTTGTCTTTGCTTTAAGTGCTCTGTGCCATATTCACAAAAGACACAAAAAAACTAGTCTGTGCTAGGTGCGCACGTCATCATGACGTTTATGTCAATGATTCAATTCATGTCACTTCACTTCACTTCATTCATGTGACATGTCATGGTTGATTAGGTATTTACGTAGATAAATACGTACGTTTAAAGAAAACAATTTATTCTATTACTCGTTATTTTGTTATTGTTTGATCTCAGTGCCAGACGTGCAGTAATAGTGTTCTGTGTAGACGTGCCGTCGCGTATATTTATAAGCCATTACGATAACTGTGCTAAGTGTGAATACTTTTACGTTTACTTTCTGTGTGCATCTGTATTTCTGTAACAAAGTGCAGTGTAAATAATTTGGGTAGCTTGTTTATATTCTTCCATTGTTGACGTTGTATGCGTGTACAATAATGAACCTATCGTTTGCTGGTTGTGGTTTTCTTGGCATTTACCATGTTGGTGTTGCGGTGTGTTTCAAGAAATACGCTCCCCATTTTTTGTTAGGAAATCTATCCGGAGCCTCGTTTGGAGCCATTTCCGCCTGCTGTCTGCTCTGTGACCTACCCATTGGTAAGTTTCTATTGAAATTGGCTTTTACGTTTCATTTTACATCCATTTAGTAATTACATCCATATTTCATAATAAAAACAATAAATAAAAATGATTCATAATTATAATGAAGAGTTTCAAAACGGGTTATTCTTGTTCTGCTAACTTTTACTTTAATTCTTTAGCTGTAAATTATCTTGTGGGCTCCAAGTGGATAGTAAATAAATTTATATTATTTAATTTAAATTTAATTTAATTTATTAAATCATATTTTTGTGTTTGGGTTCAGGTACTTTAAGTTAGAATTAGCTTATTTAGGTTAGCATTTATAATTATGTGTAGCACTTGAGTCTTGAATCTGAATGTTATAGAATAATGGTGGTCACTCACGGTCATTCCATCGCGTCATTTTTGGAGCCACGCCAAACGACATATGTCAAAATGGTTGGATGCCAAACATGATGCACACTCACGATCATTCCAATTCTCTTTCATTTGCGCGTTTGACCTCATCGAAAGACGTTGACATGACGTTGCGTTCGGAAGCCATTTTGTTACAAAAAATTATACAATGACATTTGGAAGTGTCTCCTTCGTTCAACGTCTCGGCGCGAAACAGGGTTGGATTTTCTACTATAATAATTATAGTATTTACACTATAATTTCACCCTTTGTACTATGTACTATCCACATCTAAGTATAGTACGCTAAAATACTATAATTTTATTTGGTCCCGAATGTTTAGTTTTAAGACATATTATGAATATTTCGACAGTGCGTGTATCCGACCGAATTCTGATCTTGCGTTTCCTGTCTCAATGTCCCCAGCAGTAGGCTTCTTTTTTTTACACAAATAAGTTAATGCTTGACCACAATCCCACCTGATGGTAAGTGTAGATGTGGTCCAAGGTGTCTTTTGTTCCTTTCCACTAACAGTAACTAATCTCGTTCCTTATGATTCCTTCCATTCCATACGAAATTCAATCAAAACGATAACAATCGCTTGCGAATTTGTGTGTAATAATACGTTTATTTACGAAGTTCTTCCAACTACTTGACTTGAAAGTAAAAGTATTTTTTCCATTTCAACAAAGGGGGGGCGGGGTGCAAAAGCAGTTGATGTACCGATTTTGTGCTTGCAACACTCAGTGTACTATAATTTTTTTTATAAATACTATACTTTTCATTGTTTTGTACTATATTTTTCAATGTACCTAAATCCAACCCTGGCGCGAAATGAACAAAAAATGGATGTGGGTTTGCGCATTCACGATCAGTCGGCGCGATGTTGCGGCGTGACGACATGGCGCGATTGGAAATCCAGAGTTTTATATCACGCCATCATAAAGGTGGCCACTGACGGTCAGTCCATCGCGTCAAATGGCGTGATATACAGCCAAAATTTGATCGTGAATGTGAAAAACTGATGGCGTGATATAAAACTCTGGATTTCCAATCGCGCCATGTCGTCACGCCGCAACATCGCGCCGACTGATCGTGAATGCGCAAACCCACATCCATTTTTTGTTCATTTCACGCCAGGGTTGGATTTAGGTATGAAAAGTATAGTATTTATAAAAAAAATTATAGTACACTGAGTGTTGCAAGCACAAAATCGGTACATCAACTGCTTTTGCACCCCGCCCCCCCTTTGTTGAAATGGAAAAAATACTTTTACTTTCAAGTCAAGTAGTTGGAAGAACTTCGTAAATAAACGTATTATTACACACAAATTCGCAAGCGATTGTTATCGCTTTGATTGAATTTCGTATGGAATGGAAGGAATCATAAGGAACGAGATTAGTTACTGTTAGTGGAAAGGAACAAAAGACACCTTGGACCACATCTACACTTACCATCAGGTGGGATTGTGGTCAAGCATTAACTTATTCGTGTAAAAAAAAGCGGCCAAGTGCGAGTCGGACTCGTCCATGAAGGGTTCCGTAGCAGCAAGTAACATAATATAAAAGTTCTTGTAGTTAGTTGTAACTTTGATCGATGTTTTTTGCGGTTTACGATTTATGACGTATTAAAAAAAAACTACTTACTAAATCTCGTTCAAATCAATTTTCGTTGGAAGTTTGTATGGTAATGCACATCATATATTTTTTTTAGTTTTATCATTCTCTTATTTTAGAAGTTACAGGGGGGGGGACACACATTTTACCACTTTGGAAGTGTCTCTCGCGCAAACTATTCAGTTTAGAAAAAAATGAAATTAGAAACCTCTATATCATTTTTAAAGACCTATCCATAGATACCCCACACGTATGGGTTTGATGAAAAAATTATTTTTGAGTTTCAGTTCTATGTATGGGGAACCCCAAAATTCATTGGTTTTTTTTTCTATTTTTGTGTAAAAATCTTAACGCGGTTTACAGAATACATCTACGTACCAATTTTTAACAGTGTAGTTCTTATAGTTTCGGAGAAAAGTGGCTGTGACATACGGACGGACAGACAGACAGACAGACAGACATGACGAATTTATAAGGGTTCCGTTTTTTGCCATTTGGCTACGGAACCCTAAAAAAAAGAAGCCTACTGCTGAAGACATTGAGACAGGAAACGCAAGATCAGAATTCGGTCGGATACACGCACTGTCGAAATATTCATAATAAAACTAAACATTCGGGACCAAATAAAATTATAGTATTTTAGCGTACTATACTTAGATGTGGATAGTACATAGTACAAAGGGTGAAATTATAGTGTGAATACTATAATTATTATAGTAGAAAATCCAACCCTGTTTCGCGCCGAGACGTCGAACGAAGGAGACACTTCCAAATGTCATTGTATAATTTTTTGTAACAAAATGGCTTCCGAACGCAACGTCATGTCAACGTCTTTCGATGAGGTCAAACGCGCAAATGAAAGAGAATTGGAATGATCGTGAGTGTGCATCATGTTTGGCATCCAACCATTTTGACATATGTCGTTTGGCGTGGCTCCAAAAATGACGCGATGGAATGACCGTGAGTGACCACCATTACAATCATCAAACATAACAGCTAGATTGCAAGGTCATACTTTATGTCAACAATGTTTCTTTTTAATAACATTTTCCAAGTTGCTTATAGATTTACTGAAGATATTATAGTTGGTTGTCATTGTGTTGCTCTAAAATTGTTTAATTTTTCTTGACCCATTGAGTTTTTTGTATTCACCATATTATGTATGCAGCGTGAGGAACATTACTTTGCTACTTTGAACTGCTACATTGCTGTAGAGCTGATGTTTGGACATTGGTTGCTATATTGTTACATTCTTAAATCCACATTGATCACACATCTGAAAAAATATTCAAGGTCTAAGTTCCTACATATGAGGTATTTGTACTTTTCAGTCAAATGTTATGTTATTATATTTTAAAATTTGTAACCAAAAAATTGTAGATTGCAATAGTCTACAAAAATTGAGCTTACACTTTTTTACACGCTTTATATTAGCTTCACCTGTATGTATGTTTGTTTGTAACCGACTTTTGGACTTGATTTTGACCCACTTCAAACAGTCATATTTATTTCAAACTTCGTAGACTTATCGAGGACCAATGACAATTTAATATTAAAGAAAAAAAAAGAAAGAAAGAAAAACCTATATTTCATTTCAAAAGATGAAACTAAAAAATGAAAAAATAATAATAGTAAAAAAAAACTTAAAAACACGCTTTTATAGAAAATCCAACAAAAAAATGGAAAATAAAGAATTAAGAATCATGTGTAATAATAATTGTAATAAAAGTGTGGGGTGCATGGTGTCAATGAGTAGAAGGGATAATATCTTAAAAAGCACCTCACGCTTTTTTACAATAACACAATTATACTATTTTTAGGGTTCCGTAGCCAAATTGCAAAAAACGGAACTCTTATAGATTCGTCATGTCTGTCTGTCTGTCCGTCCATATGTCACAGCCATTTTTTTCCGAAACTATAAGAACTATACTATTGAAACTTGGTAAGTAGATGCAGTTTGTGAACCGCATTAAGATTTTCACACAAAAATAGAAAAAAAACAATAAAGGAGAATGCCCATTTTGTATGGAGAAATGTACTGACATTAATATTTTTGTGTCCTGATAAAAATACCTTTATTTGAATAAGTTATCTTAATACATTACACAAACCAACTTTAGTCAATTTTAATCGTAGGAGTTATGAGATTTTCAACAAAATTATTTTGTATTTAGGTTATAGTAGGCACAGTAATATGGACTCTATGCAGGCGCATTAAGTCGTATACGTTTAAGTTTAAAATTCATTTGACAGTCCCCAAACGCCATCTAACTTTTAATGTAATAATTATCAAATTCATTTGACAGTCCACTAACACCATCTAGTTTGTTGTATCATAGTCATAATCGAATCAACGCAACCTATTGGCCCGAAGGATCTTAAAAGATCCCTGATTGGCTCCAATTCCAATATAAATGGCCAAATGCTTTTGTGTTGTAAAACGGAAGTAAAGTTACTTATTAATTTAAGAAAATTAAGCCCAAAAAGATTTTTTTAGGAAATACGGTAAAATATTTAAAATATTTTAACTTAATTTTTAGTACAAAAGTCATTGTGACACAATTTTTTTTTTTGAGAGTACTGGCTATGGGCATTCTCCTTTTGGGGGTTCCCCATACTTTGAACTGAAACTAAAATTTTTTTTTTCCATCAAATCCATACGTGTGGTGTATCTATGGATAGGTCTACAAAAATGATATTGAGGTTTCTAATATCATTTTTTGCTAAACTGAATAGTTTGCGTGACAGACACTTCCAAAGGGGTAAAATGTGTGTCCCCCCCCCCCCCCGAAACTTCTAAAATAAGAGAATGACAAAACTAAAAAAAAATATATGATGTACACTACCATGCAAACTTCCACCAAAAATTGGTTTGAACGAGATCTAGTTAGTAGTTTTTTTTTAATATGTCATAAATCGTAAACCGCAACTTACCTTTCATAAACAACGATCAAAGTTAAAACGAACTACAAGAACTTTTATACAATGTTACTTGCTGCTACGGAACCCTTCATGGGCGAGTCCGACTCACACTTGGCCGCTTTTTTTAGTTGGATTTTCTATAAAAGTGTTTTTTAGCTTTTTTAACTATTATTTATTTATAACAATGACCAGAATTCTGACTTTGACCTTGAATATTTGTTTTGCTGGCAATCCCACTAGGATTTTTTGGCTATGATAAGGGATTCTCTTTTATACACAAATAAATTTTGTAGCACATCATGTTTCAATTTTCATAATTATGTTATCTTATCTAAGACTGTTTAAAATTTTTAATCTGACCATTGAAAACATACTCTGATGCATGCAAGAAAATAATTTTAACTTCAGAAATTTAAGGAAACATGCCATGCACAGCCAAACACATAATAAAACATGTGCTGCCCAAACAATCACATAATATAAAGTGAGAATCAAATGATTCTAGTAACTTTTAACATTTTGTTTATTAAATAACTTGACGACCCTGTAGCCTAGTTGGTAGCAACCCTACCTGCGAAGCGAGGGTCCCGGGTTCGATTCCCGGCCGGGGCAGATATTTATGTGACAAATAAATATTTCTACTCGGGTCATGGGTGTGATTGTGATGTGTTATATGTGTCGTCCATACCACCCGCGACACAGGTAATAACCTACTGCAGGGGTATGACTGTGTTAGTGTTTTTTTTTTAAACTTTGCTACCTACTTGACTTCTTGATTTTTACTTTTGTTAGTTTTCATGATATCATCTCTCCGAATGCTTGCTTGCTAGACTTTGTATTACTCAGGCAATCACATTGTTATATTGTTTGCTTGGAGCTCGGTATTGCTCCGAGGTAAGGTCTCTAATATGTTACCATTGCACGCGATGGAGAGCCAGGGACCCTGTTTGCATTGGTTCTCTAATTTTTTCAAAGTGTATGTCGTATTGGGGTTACAGAATTACAGGTATGCCCTGGCGACATAGACTAGTTACGCACTTACCAGACGACAATGTGTTGATACATAGTAGTACATAAACATACTTAACTACTCTATAACTTATTGTTTTTAGGTGAAATTACGAGTGATCTACTCCGGGTGTTTGGCGAAGCGCGAGCCGGTTCTTTAGGGCCCTTTAGTCCGTCATTCAGCATTCAAAATGTCCTTCTCGAGGGAATGCAAATGCACTTGCCCATGGACGCTCACAAGATCGTCAGCGGAAAGCTTCACATATCCTTAACGAGAGTATACGATGGACAAAATGTCATCGTTTCAGAGTTTGCGACTAGGGATGATCTTCTGCAGGTGAGTGTTTACAACCACGGATTTTTTTCAGGTCCGTGTTTACAACATAATTATCACGTTATGGTCTCTGTGTAACTACTCGTAAATTTAAGGTTGTTGTCAAGCAAGATAAGTCTTAAGTCCCGGCTAGATATGGTTTGCCTGCTGAACAAATACCTCGAAATATTTTACTAGTAAATTGAAGAGATTGTCAAAAAATTGTGAAATTCTTGCAAAATGTTCTTATGTTACCCACAGGTACTATTACATAAATAGGTACCTACTACAACTACTCATTGAGTCTTTGGCCTCATCCAAACCATCCATAAAGTTCCAGGAAAACTTCAGTTGAAATTTCATTGTAACAATAACTTATTGTCAAGAGTTCATGATTGTGATGTTACTGATTGGCTGAATTAGTCATCATGCTGGAGGCTTGTTATGTAATCTTTACTAGTTAGATACCTACCTAATTCTAACGAGCGATATTTTGCAATAATAATCATTCCGCTCACTGGACGCTCGCTGTAATTATGTTTGTATGGATGTCATTACATGTAGTCATTACATGTAGTCATTACATGTAGTCATTAACGTTTACGTAACATTGAAAATTACAACTGCCACCGTGAAATTGTTTAGTAGAGAAAGAAAATATCTAAAGTTAGGATTGATTCTCCTTCTATAGGAGAGTGTTCAAAAGGATCCGATATCTTCGGGTTTCCTGTCTATTGTATCGAAATGGACAGAATACAATCCATAATGTTTCGTAAACGCAGCAAAAGTACCAAAGCCATTGCTGACCGTTGTTAATGAACTGTCTGAAAAGTAAAAAACAATTTATCAATAGGTTGTATCTTGAAGCCAATAACTTAGTTTTTGGTTCGAACCTTAATTCCGTGAAATGAGTTCCGTAAACTCCTCGTAAATTCTCAGGCTCTTCTCGCGTCGTGTTTCGTGCCAGTGTTCTCGGGCATGCTGCCGCCGCGGTTCCACGGCATCCGGTACATGGACGGCGGCTTCAGCGACAACCTGCCCGTGCTCGACGAGAACACCATCACCGTCAGCCCCTTCTGCGGGGAGAGCGACATCTGCCCCCGGGATCTTAGCTCGCAACTCTTTCATGTAAGGTTTTAGTATTTTTGAAGGGCTATAATCGCCTGGTTCCGTTTGCTACGCTCTAAATGTCATTAATTTCATCAGTGGAACGCGAGAACCGAATTCATTGGAATAATAAGTGCTTAGACCCGCACGTAGACAGAATAATTTCGTTCCGTATTAGTGTGCACCACAATTGCAATTACATACAACCAGTTACAATTAAAAATGCATCCGGTAGACAAATATAATTAACACTTCCAACAGGTAAACGTGGCCAACACTAGCATAGAGCTGTCGAAGCAGAACATGAACCGGTTCGCGCGCATCCTGTTCCCGCCGAAGCCCGAGGTGCTGAGCAACATGTGCAAGCAGGGCTTCGACGACGCGCTGCGCTTCCTGCACCGGAACAACCTGATCTCGTGCACGCGCTGCCTGGCCGTGCAGACCACGTACCAGCTGCAGGACGTATTGGACGACACCACGTATGAGTACGACCCCGACTGTGAGGAGTGTAAAACGCATAGACAGGTAAGGACGTGTTATGTGTCAACATTCGCTGTCAACGAACCATTGAGATTAATTTATTTCATCATTAAAATGCTGCCTATCACCAACTTTATTTTAGTGCTAATTGAACAAGTAAGATTTAATTACGTAACAAAATGTTTGTAAATTATTTATCTGCTTACTGGACTTCAGCTTTTTGAATGCAACGGAGATCCGATGTCTTCTTGAAGTCAAATGAATCACTTTTAAATGTTCATCTTGCAACGTAACTGTTTTAGGATGCACTAGTAGACAATTTACCGGATACGGTGATGACGATATTTCAAAATGCGATCGACTCGGCCAACACCGGAATTGTGAACTGGGTGATGAGGCAGCGGTGTGTCTCGCTGCTGACGTTGCCGTACAGGTTGCCAGCAGACATCATGTACGCCACATTTAGCAAGTGAGTATTTCTTGCAGTGTTACGTACTTGAGTGCGAGCAGGAAGATGTAATTGGTAAAATAACGTCAACATTATGCAAGTAGTAACTTAACGGTCCTAATGTGGTCCCCAGCGGTATGCCATAATATTTCATCCGAAGCTAGGTACCTTATTTTCTAGTACTAATTGTTCGAGGTAACTCTAATCTATAAAGCCATTATTTGCTAATTTTCTATGCTAAATTCAGAAATTAATTATATTTAAAGTTTCAAATGATAGATTTATTTGCATACTTTTAAAAATATTTTGCCTCATTACCTTCGTACTATCCGGTAGGTAAGCCCACAGAACTTACAATTATATAATAAATTAAATTCGACGACACAAAGATTCCTGTAGCGAAAGCTGATAATAATTATTATTTGTGCTCAAAGCGCCACAAGCAGTCCTTTGTTTGCAAAGATATCGCGAGTAAACGCGATAGAACAATGTTTACGTTTGAAAAGCATTAGGTACCTAACAACCGATTCGATAAGAAGAGTTTATACTTGAAAATGTTGACTTCTTGGCTCTATAGTAGTACGAAGATAATAAAATCAAGCACCAGGCCACCAACGTAGTTGAATTAGAAATACAACAGAAATGCAATCTCGGCGAAATAGATTAAATAATAAAAAAAAATTATGATAAAAATAAGTGTGCTGAAACAAAGAAACATAATGTTGATCGAATTGCTAGTTTTCACTTTGAACATAATGATCATATTTTTTTTTTTAATGATTTATTTATCAATCATAAGTTTAATTGTCAAATTGCAGGATACACTTGTTTCGATTTGTGTGTATTTTTTACATTAAATCCTAAAGGATAACTTGATCGAAGTAATTTAATTAACTTAAACTATTATCATTATAAAAACATACTTTTGCGTTGATGACGCTATTACGCCAGTAATAAAATTATCTATGTTGTTTGCGTTAAAGTTTATTATTTCTTTTGATTTAACGAAACTATCGTTTTTATGTAACTGTGTCACGGTCTCTGATGGCGACATATTTGATACCAGTAACCGAATTGCATTATTGTCGCTATGTTGAATTGCTGTTTGAGGAATTAGTACTTTATACTGACTCATCATGTCTCACGAACTACACAAAGAAAGAGCAGAGAAAGAACACGATTTCTAATTATGTCAATGGTGAATTACTGGATGTAATTCTCCACCATCCTTCGTTAAAAATGTGATATTTTACCTGCTTCAGTGTTCGCGTTTTATAATAATGTGGGTGCCTTCAAGGCAAGGAGGAATAGGCTTTTTATAAGGTAGTTCACATTATTGTCCAGCACTGCATTACCACTTACCCTGAGTATTATATTCAAATATGTACTAACTTATTACAAGTAAAGAAAGAACAATGCTATCTTTAATCAATACTTTAAAAATCAATTGAGTTGACTCCATTACCACTTTGGTTAGACATCTGTGATAACTTTTTCTTGAAATGTTAAATAATGTGTGAACTTGTATATTTGATTTGATCTTTCTTTACCCTTTCCTATTACTCTTTTACTTCTGCTACGTTTTCACACATCTCAGCTCGCAGGTGATATTTTACTCTAAAGCAATAACGTTTAGCTTGGCTTTTAAAAATGTCCGTTGTTTTGTCCGGCGTGGCATGCTGATCAGTTTATTCAGCTGAGACGTGTGAAAAAGTAATCATACTTACAATAGTTTTAGCACATTTTTACTAAAGTTCATCGCTTTTTTAGTTATCACGGTGATAAGGTAGAAAGACATGCGGTTCAGTACACAGTGGTTGGGAATGTGCACGTGCTTAGGAAGAGGTGTGTCCGACACAACAACACTATCACTAGGCAAGTTTTGCACCGATTTTGGGACTAGCGGTGAAGGGGAGCTCGGGGAGCGGTGCGTGTTACGTGTTGTCTAATATTTCAGGTTTATAGGGTTGTTTAGCGTCTTTCTAGGCGTCCTGCTTGCTGGGGTACCACAAGGAGCTACTTATGGTCCCTTAGTTTTCTATTTCGGCTTGTGCTTGTGCGTTTGGTTTTGAAATAGTGCCAGTTAATAATAACATTTAAGATGTTCTTTTTTAATATTCAGCATTATTAGCATCTGCGCTTCAAATATTTGCTGACATTGCAGATTGCTTAGCACCAGATAAGCATTAGTGTCGAATTTATATGGTTTAAACAATGGTTAGTAGTAATTTACGCCTTTTAACGCCTAAAAACTAATTTTTGAGTCATTAAAATTATGCTGCATGCATATCGACTAATAGTTACAAGTAACAAGTTCCGTTATTTTTAAGGTGATGGTTGCTTATACTGGTAGCTTCTTTTACTTATCTTTTCATACTTAGGCCTACTATCCACGGTGCTGCATTTGACAATTACATGCAAGCTGCAAATAAAACATAGGCAAACGATGCCGATCTGTGAACATATTACTTTTACAACGAAAGATGCAAGCAAACGTTATCTGACGATAGCGTGCGTATGACTTGCGCCTATGTGGACAAAAAGCCTTAATTTAACTAAAATGTTTACTATGTTATCCATCAATACACGTATGGTAATTAAATGTGTTCTTTATGATGTATACTTCGACAGGCTTGTTATCTTTCAGTTTCAAGGATTTTCATTGTCAGCTTCAATGAAGATACTATTAATATGCGAGAAATATTATTATTTAAAAAATATTATCTTAATCTTACGCAACAGCCGACAACTTGACTTACTGACTGCGTTATTAGGTCAATGTTTTGACGTAATATATATGTATGTTTTTAATTATATAATGTGATCCGTCTTACGTCAAAGCATACGAGTAGGTATAACAACATTTTATTTTCCTGAAAAAACAATGCAGCTCGAAGGACCAACCAATATTTATTTATTTATTTATTTTTATGACTCCCAACACTGTTCTTACAAGATATAAATCTTTTATACAGGATTCGAACCAAAGCATTGTTAATCTGTTATGTCATATGTATGTGTATTTGTGTTAAATAACCACCCGCATGCTGTTCAAACACAGACTTCAGTTGATTCTTCTTCCCCGTGACTTCCGTGAGTCACCTATTGTTTGATAAAATGTCTATAAAACATATCGACGTTCCAAATGACCTCGGGCCTTATTACATCACTGTAAACCACAATTAAATCGTAGGTTCATACTGATAACATATCCTTTGCCAACGCGCTGTTATTTCCTGTGTTATATTAATTATAAAATGATTACTAGTTATCTACTTTTAATTATGATATCCCGGATTTGATATGGAATGGTCTAAAATGTTGTTGCTATCGAGAATGTCTATTATTCGTTTAAAATCTTTGCTTGGCGTTAACCGTAACTTCTTCGGCGCTGAGGCATTATGAAGTCATTATGTTAATCCAACAATTTGCTAACTTCATGAAACTAGCTTTTCTTATGCGTACAAAGCTAAGGTGCCACAGTAGCGTTTGCTTTAGAACTACTTGGTCCCCGCTGTTGTGATAGCTGTAAACTAAATGATGAAACACGTCGCTCGCGTTGTCTTGTTTATTTCACATATCGCCAGTAACGTTGTGCAACTGTTCGTGCCGTTCATTACATTTACACTAAGTAGGCGCAGTTTCACATCCTTTCATGCCGTTATAATCAGCTATATATGGTCGCCTATACGGTGAAAAAATAGATCTTTCGGTAACTGGTACAATTTTTATGGTAATACATAATATAAGGAGCAAAAGTAATAAGTGTGCATGCACGAAGGTTCATCGAGCAAAACAGTTAACAAATTCAAAACGTGTCTCTTACTCTCTTATTTGCTGGTAGCCTGGTAGCCGGGTGGAGATCTTGAGGAACCTTTTAAATATACCTACCATAATCTAAATTTTACTAACAAAAAATAACCGACTTCAAATTCTCAAAAACTACTTGTCAGATCTCGTTAAAATTTATGTGGGACTACATGACAAGCACCTGCTTTCGATTAAAAAAAGAATCATCAAAATCGGTTGGCGTGATATTGAGTTATTCGTCAATTTGTCGCGCACATCTTAACACAAATTTACGACTTATGTGGTTTTCTAATAGATGCCATTGTCAGATCTCAATAAAATTTATATGGGACCACATGACAGCCACCAGCTTTCGATTAAAAAAAGAATCATCAAAATCGGTTCGCCCAGTCCAAAGTTCTGAGGTAACAAACATAAAAAAAAAAAAAAAAAAAAAAAAATACAGTCGAATTGAGAACCTCCTCCTTTTTTTGAAGTCGGTTAAAAATTCTGAAACCCATTCTGCAATAAAATTCAAATCGTATTTCTACAAATGACGAAATAACTAAAGAAAATAGATAGGTAGAACACTCCTTATAGTACACACAAATACACAATTACATCAGCTTTCATATCATTTATTATCCACTAAAAACAATACAACAGAAATAAAACTGATCGTAAACAAAAGATAACTGTAATAGTAAATATCTTTGTCGCAGAAGTTTACGTTACGCCCATCCCCTAACATAAAATAGGTACTTGAACTCTAGTTTATACGAGTAAATCAATTATAAAGCATACATCAACTTCAATGATTATTTTGTGAAGGTTCGTGGCGTGCACCCCGAAGATGAGCAAGTCGCTGTGGCGGCTGAGCTGGCAGCTGCTGCGGCAACTGTCGGCCTTCCTGTACGCGAGCCACGACTCCGCCGCCGCCGCGCGCGTCTTCTACAAGCTGAGCGGCCATCGGGACGACCGCCATGACCGACACGACCATCGTCGGCTGGATAAAAGGCGAGCATAACTCTTCTACCACACTACTACTACATTACTACTACATGGCAGTGACGGATTAACCCTTAATCAAATTAAGCAATTGCCTAGGGCATCACGTCTGGAGGGCACCAGAAGAAGCACAAAAAACCACGTTGACATACGGATAGGGGGGCCCACAGGCGTGGATTGCTTAGGGCATCAAGTAGTCTTAATCCGTCACTGCTACATGGTCATTCGCACAGATTACCCCCAATAGATACCGCATAAGTGAAATTTTCTTAGTTTAAACTCTCAAAATTTGGCGGAAGACGCGGTTTGAGGGGGAAAAAAAAAAGCACTGTGATTGGCTATTTCTAATTCATACTTGGACTTGACGGGTCAGTATTGGTATTTGGTGAACATGGAAATGCACGTACGTGTTGGCGCGCGACAGTTGCCTCGTATGTGGTATCTATTGGTGGTAATCTGTGGTCATTCGTCTTCATTCTCCGGGGGACGGAGAAGCTGTAACAAGCAAGGAGGGCTCGGGAAGCGGAGCTCCCCCCATAAAGTAATATATTAAATATAATACATAAAATAATATTAACCCAGATGACACACCTGACAATGCATACTCGACAGTTTTTAATTTAATAAAATGTGAATTTAATAATAATTTCAAACAAAAAAATATTGAGTGTGATAATACCAAAACAAAATTCAGTGACTGGGCCACACCAGGAATATATAAAAGTAGAATAAAGCTTTTTGAATTATACGCAGAAAAATCAACCTCCACAGACCTGGAATTTTTAAATCGTGTTAGAATGTATTCTAAAACTTTTAAGTTAGTCTGTGCTAAAGCGAAATCTATCTACATTGCTGATAAAATAAAGAATTCTTCAAACAAAATTAAAGCAACCTGGAATGTTATTAATAAAGAAACAGGCAAAATAAAATCAAATAAGCATAGATATTCGCTAAAAATCAATAATGTAAATGTCACTTCTGATAGTGCGATTGCCACCGTATTCGAGGATTTTTTTTCGAAAATACCGCATGTGATCACAAATAACTTAAACGCATGCCCCCAACTAGCTATGACCATCTTAGAATCATGTGTTGATAAAAGTACCAACTCATTTAACTTTAAACCCGTTACTTGTAATCAAATTATACAAAGTTTCAATTCGATAAATGTTAAAAAGTCAAGTGATATCTGGGGTCTTTCTACAGTTGTAGTAAAATCAATAATCAACTCAATTGCCCCCCATTTAAGTTTTATTTTTAATAAATGTGTTGAAGATGGTATTTTTCCCAATCTTATGAAACATGGGAAAATAATACCGGTTTTTAAATCTGGAGATAAAAACAACCCAACAAATTTTAGACCAATATCCATCTTACCAGCCCTTAGTAAAATTTTCGAAAAAATTATCTACAACCAACTACTATCGCATTTTTCTACAAACAAATTATTTCATATTAATCAGTTTGGTTTTTCAAAAGGGAAAACACCACTGATGCAGGCATCGCACTTCTTAAACACATTTTTAATGCTTGGGAGGATAAGCATGATGCTATCGGTATATTCTGTGATCTCTCAAAGGCATTCGATTGTGTTGATCATAATATATTAATAAACATACTTAGGCATTATGGTGTCTCAACACAATCAGTTAGTCTTATAAAATCTTATTTATCTGAACGTAGTCAAAAAGTAGTTATTAATGGTATAGAGTCACCTGGAGTGCACATGACCATGGGTGTGCCCCAGGGATCAATATTAGGACCACTGCTATTTTTAATATATATCAATGATCTTCCTTATTTCACTAAGGACATGTGTGAAACGGTATTGTTTGCTGACGATACTTCTCTAATTTTTAAAGTAGATAGGAGGAAAAAATGTTATGACGACGTAAATAATACTGTTTCGCAAGTATTACACTGGTTTACATGTAATAACTTGATGTTAAACGCGAAAAAAACTAAATGTGTCAGATTTGCCTTACCTAATGTGAAACAGATCCCAGCTCAAATTGTCCTAAATAAGGAAGTATTAGAACTAGTAAATTCTACAACATTTCTCGGCATTACCATAGACTCTCGACTACAATGGGGTCCTCATATTGAAGCCTTGTCAGGGAGGCTCAGTTCCGCTGCTTATGCAGTTAAGAAAGTAAGGCTCTTAACTGATGTAGAAACAGCAAGATTAGTTTACTACAGCTACTTTCATAGTATAATGTCCTACGGTTTGTTGTTGTGGGGCTCAGCTGCAGATATTGAGTCAATCTTTGTATTACAGAAAAGAGCAGTTCGCGCTATTTACAACCTCAGGCCTAGGGACTCTCTTAGAGAACTCTTTAAAGAAATCAATATACTAACTGTTATTTCACAATACATTTTGGAAAATATTATGTATGTTAAAAAATACTCCGATACTTTTCTTAAAAAGAGTGATGTTCACAATATTAACACAAGAAATAAGGCTAGACTGATTGTGCCTAGTTTTAGACTCCGCAAAACTGGTGGCTCATTCATGGGTAGATGTGTAAAAATCTACAATAAAATCCCGTTAGAATTAACAGAAATGCCATACTTTAAATTAAAAACTCATGTAAAAGGTATTCTCATGAAGAAAGCATATTACAAAGTTGATGAGTATTTAAATGACAAGACTGCTTGGACATGAGTTTTTTTGTTTTTTTTTTTTTTTTTAAATTAAATAATGTAATAAGTAGTAGTAAGTACTGTCTGTAACTGTGAGTAGGAAAAAAAATAATCCCGGGAGTTTCTTGCCGCTTCTTCTACCGGGACCACTCACGGTAGGGATTTGTTGAAGCGATGGCGTTGAGTGACTTTCGAAAAGTGTTTGTAACAAACCTACTTCGAATAAAACTAATTTCATTTCATTTCATTTCAATACACGCAACACAAATCTATAGTCAGTTCGGTTACTACGTTAGGTGAATGCTTTTATTTAAAGAAAAAAAGGGACCCCACCAAGCGGTGTTCCGTCTACTATGTGAAATAGTTATATTGTTAGTTACATTTTATTATATAAGTATGTAATGTAAACGGTAGCTATATACTTATATTATATGCAGTGGTACTAGAGCACGGGGCGCAGAAATGATAACATTTTTAAGGGCACGGTTTTATAAACTCACATTGGCTACATAAAAGGCTATTTATGGCTACGACAATGGTTGACAGTAGAAAGAAAGAAATTTCAATTAACTATTTAAAGTTGATTTTTTTTTCGTTGTCTCTAGGGTGTTACCAGACCAATCGATCGATCGTCGATCGACGGCATCGATCGACGTCGATCGAAGTTGATCGACTGGTCTGGTAGCTTTAATTGATCGACGCATACCGTTCGACTAACCAATCGATCGATTCCATCGGTCGACGTTGATCGATAGGTCAGGTAGCTTTAATTGATCGACCGATACCGTTCGACAGATCAGTCGATCGACCGTCGATCGACGTTAATCGTTTGACCCCGGCTATATTCCATCAGTTTCTCTCGAAATGTATTCAGAAGAGGACGCGTTATTCTTGGCCAGTACGATGTTGCTCGTACTATTATTACGGAGACGCCAACGCAGAAGAATCTGGATGCGGACGTTTTTTAAAGCAAAAGATCGCTTATCTTATCCAAATGACATTTTAAATAGCGGTTTTTGGATGCTTTTCGAATGAGTAACAGTGATATTGGAAATCTGTTAAATATGGTCCTTCAATAGCAAAATTAGATAAAAATTACAGAAAATCAATTTCACCTAAAAATCGGTTACTTATATATCTTATATCTTTTTATTCATTCCTTTTTATTTACTAAGCTATAATAAAACAGACAATTACCAAAACTAAAATATTGATAGGGATTTTTGAGCGAAATGTTAATTTAAACTCACGTAAAGCCGCGAGCAAACCTTAGTTTTCAGTAATAAAATAACGTATATAATTTACATACTATCTACTACATCTATGCAAAATTTCAAGTATTTGTATCTATAGAAAATACCCATATTTTCCATAGTGCGGCGCCGCGGCGCGTATAGACATAATCATACAGCTCGATCGACGTCGACTAATCCATTCTACCATCGATCGATGCCATCGATCGATTGGTCTGTTAGCATCTATCGATCGACGTCGACTAATCCATTGTACAATCGATCGATGCCGTCGATCGACTATCGATCGATTGGTCTGGTAGAAACTATCGATCGACGTCGACTAATCGATTCCACCATCGATCGATGCCGTCGATCGACGATCGATCGATTGGTCTGGTAACACCCTTAATGTCTGGGAATTAGTTGACAGCGATAAACAACGCTTAGTAGGTAATCAGAGGATTGGCATCGGACCGTCCGATATCTAGATCATAAATAACGTACTAATCGTGAGCCGTTCACCCTATCGCTGCACTACACGGTTTGCACGCAGTGCGCGGTGGCGGTGGGGTGATCGACTTGCCGTCCCGCTCGCTCTCTCGCCTTCTCACGGCCTGTTGACGACCCAGCGAGCACATACAAAATAGAGTGGCAATATGGTCCATTCAATTCCGAAACTGATCAGTGTTTTGTGACTATTCGTCGTCGTTTGGGACCACATGAAAAGCATTAGGTTTCGAATAAAAAAAGAATAATCAAAATCCGTTCACCCAGTCGAAAGTTCCGAGGTAACAAACATAAAAAAACAGTCAAATTGAATACCTCCTCCTTTTTTGAAGTCGATTAATAATAAAATTTCCTCTCTATTGCGTATGTGCTCGATGTGACGACCGATCGTAGGTTATTATTTCCTGGTACTTATCTGCATTAAGTTCCAATTGGAAACTTGCAGATGTCAATACACGTGATTAGATATTCCATGATTAGTATTTGTGTTCGTTCTGAATGATATATAATATTAATTTTATTTTTTATTACATTCTAATCTAAAAATAGAAAAAAGTTGATCATGAAGTAGATACCTCACAAGTCACATGCGAGATGCCCTGTATCTCGACTGCCCGCTTGAGTGTACACAATATGGTAGTCTATTTGATGGTGGTTACCATTGTTCAAGAGACTTCTTGAAAATCACATAAACTTTCTATGAGCAGGTTTGACGGACAGACGTTTATTAATTCTTTGTAGATCCTTATACACATAAAAATGGTATATTGTGTGAATGACCAACAAATAATACCTACACGTAAAGGAAAGATATACAATTTTACATAAGTGTTGAAAGCGGTTAAGCAGAGGATATAGACAAAAGACCTCATTTAAATACAGAGGCGTAGCTAGCCCTAAGGAGGCCCCGTATCAATATTTGTTGTGGGGCCCCCTCAACGTCACCTGTTAAATATAAAAGGAATGCCAACTGTAGCGGTCGTAGGCCGCTGGCAAGCTTTTTTTTGGGAGTGTTATTGGGGGCCCCTATACGATGGGGCCCCGTATAACTGATACGGCGGTAGCTACGCCCCTGTTTAAATATATTATGCTCAGTTACCGGGTGTTGACGTCAGAGCAACGTATCCTGCTGGAGCTATCTAATCTCACCGCGACCTTCGGTGTTGCCGCACCAGCTTATCGACGTGAAAATATATTTGCTGCATCTTGTATCTTCACTGTTACACAATAAAGGATTTTGTCTAAGATTACACTTTATTGTGCTGTTATCTATTCGAAAATTTAAGGATTTTAAATCCTTACTGTAAAAATGACTATGTTTTGGAGGAATTAAGCTTTATAATGTGGAGCGTTGAATGGCAATTCGTTATTTGGATTTGCTGATTTGATTCCGGCCTTGCCAACGTCTTCTAAAACTTTGTTTAACATACTTATAAACATAATAACATATTATTAGTTAGATGTTATCGCGTCAATTATCGCATTTAACTGGAACAAAGTCCAAAATTACCTGGTAAAATGAATGACATTCAAGTACCTAAATCTTATCTCTGCGGCATTCGATACAATGTTTTAACCTTCATTACGGCTATAATAATATATCAATATAACATTTAATCCTTAGAGTCAATAACTTCTACTGTATACCATCGACCTTTTGAAAACCTTTCGTTATGTACGAATACTTCAATGTTTATTACTATTAGTGACAAGAAGTTACGGCTAAACATCTCCGCTAGAGGCATGGAGTCCTAACAAGGTTCAAATAGAAATTGCCAAACTCCTCTCCCTCCTCCCAGTTAACGTTAAATAAATAAGCACTTCTGAACAATAAGTGGCCAATTGAGAGTCGGACTTGTCCATGAAGGGTTCAGTAGTTAATAAAAGTAATAACATAATATTGTTTTTTAGATTTTTTACTCTTATTTTGAAAGTTAGACAGGACGGCACACATTTTACCACTTTGGAAGTGTTTATCTTTCAAACGATTGACTTTGAGAAAAATGGTTTTAGGAACCTCAATGTCATCATTGTGAAAACTTCTTTAGGCGCGTTGTGTCATTTTTGAGATGGGATGAAACCATACAGTTCGTGACCAGTCAGGTTTTAATTGACACCTACCTACCTGTGGCGCCATCTCTGAGAGAAGTACAGAACTATAGTTACTTTACAGCTCGTATTATTATCAAGATTGTAGTTTACATATACTTTACGAAGCGTTGGCAGTCATTCACTAAAAATGTAATGAAATAAAAAACACTTCATTTAAAAGTATTTCCTGTACAATAAAATATTTCCTGACGATATATGAAATACACTCGTAATTGTTCAAGTTTTCACTTCTGTCGGCACTCTTGGACTGCCTATATTTTTTTAGTTTCAGCTCCAGGTATGGGATGCCCCCCTTAATTTTTTAAATTTTTGTATAAAAATCGTAAAGCGGTTCACAGAATACATCTACCTACCAAGTTTCGTTTGTGTAGTCTTAATAGATTCGAAATAAAGTGGCTGTGAGGCTGTGACATACGGACAGACAGACGGACATGTCCATGTCACAATATAAGGGTTCAGTTTTTTGTCATTCGGCTACGGAACACTAAGAAGGAAGTACGTTATGTAGCATACAAAATCCAGGGGGGGGGGGGGGGCAACAGCTGTGAGCAGTTTCTGCGGTAAACGTGACCACGTGACCACGCGACCCGCCACGTGCGCGGTGTCCGGTAGAACGCTGTAGGTCAGATAGTGTGCCATCGGCCACCGACAGAATAATAACATTACCAACACAATATCTCTCCACAAGCCCTTTCAAAGACTTTGTTCAACACTCGGTACAAGTAAACATAATGCAAAGATCACATAGATCAATAGATAAGTTAATTGACTTGATAAGCTATTGATCATTATGAACAACATAATTAAGTATGGCCACACGTAATCTGTATGGTAGGTAGAAGTATATTTGTTATGACAAATTATTAAAAAAATAAAATTAGTCGAATAGGTATATTTAAATTATTATTGTAATACTTGTAGTAATATTGTTTTTATTTTATATTGCACTTGTGCTTAAGAGCCTCAGAGATATACTTTTAATTTAGCTCTAAAACCATTCAGTCAGCAGGTTTCTTATAGGTGGAGGAATATTGTTCCAGCACTTTGATGCTGCATATAGGAAACTGCCTTTAAAAGTGGCTGACTTATGCTGCGGAGTTACAAGCTGCTTCGCTAGCTGCACTTTAAATTAGCACTTACATTTTAATAAGCCGGCAAACGAGCTAACGACCCATCTGATGGTAAGTGGCTGTCGTCGCCCATGGACATCAGCAACACCAAAGGCATCACTGATACGTCGCCGGCCAAGAAAGAGAGAAGAAAAAGGAAGAAACATATTTTGCAAACCAACCCCTAAATCCAAAAATAGTGTTAAGAGACCCATAATATTTTTGAAAGACCTTTTTAACGATACCACACACTATGGGGTATGCAACGAAAAAAATTTCACCCTCACGTTACTTGTAGGGGAGAGGTACACTGAAAAAAATATTTTTCAATATTTTATTCTACGATTTTGGAGTCTTAATAAATATATACATATGTCCATGCCAAATTACAGCTTTCTAGCACTAAGGGTTTCGGCGCTATGCCTCGGACAGACGGACGGACGGACGGACATGACGAAACTAAAAGGGTTCCGATTTTACTTCGGAACCCAAAAAAAATCTGGGATGATTATGTTAAATTGTCTTTTTTGCGATAAGCAGTGAATTATTAAAATAATTTTGAATGAGTATGGTTTCTTACTTCACATACCATTTTGTATAAAACAAATGTTTGCTCACATTTGTTACATTAATTTGATAAGGCAACAAGAGGGTGGGAGGTCGAGGTATCCGAATGTCCCATTTCCCAGGTTTCAATTACAATGAATTGTATCTGCTCATTGTTTGATAAATAATTATAATTACTGATAATAATGATTGTATTCAATTGTTCTTTGCAATAAAATTAAAATGACTATTTATTTAGGAAATTAACTTAATTTTACATTGTGTGATTTTTTTTATTCTGTAAAGAAAATCGAAGATTTCTGAATAATTTAAATTGTCTACTATACAGGTCCTATTCTTTACGCAGATATAATTTAATTTAATCACAAAATTCTGCTAACTCCTGTTGCTTTAACACGATAATACGTCAGTTGGTAAATACATGCATCTACAGATAAAAAAGACCTTGGGGGGTATTAGGAAGATTATGAAAGAAAAATAATTTATTATAATGTTATATAATAAAATCTGCGTCATTTATATGATTTACATTCTATCGTGAAAATAACGCGTAATATCCTTACATACACCCGGATACCGTTTTCATTACAACTATGGTTGTATCAAACATTTTCACGTCTCAGAGTAATGTATGTTACATTAACATGGGTTACATTAATGATGTTCTTAGTCAATACATGTGATTTTGGCGATCTCCTTTACACTGCCAAGATACCATTTCTCTTATTTGGTACCTGATGATTTTCCGCTTAGATCTCGTTGATTCCTGACTTATATAATTAATAACAATTAATATTGAAGTAGGTAAGTTTTATTTACCTATATGTTATTATCTTGTTACGGGCTTCGGTACTTGTCGTCGGTGACTCAAATCACCTTTTATCTGCAATTACTTTATGTTAATGGATGTTATTTTACAAATTATATTTTTAATTGTCGTCGATATGGCGGGTTTGATTGCGTCTTGGCTTGATTTATCTGCACTTTGTTTATGCCTTCTGGTCATACAGTGTACGTGGCGTACGCGTAGTCAATTAAAATTAATTTTATTATAGTGTAAACAGTTATGACTAATTGACGAATATTAGGTATATTATTGTTAAAAGATGTGTTGTCAACTCCATAATAATATATCGTTTGGGCGAGCAGCTGTCTCGCCGCTGTCCGACATAAATGATGTCCAGCTATCAGCCTGTCCCAATTCCAGTGTTCGCAGTATTTCGCGTGCGGCACTGATTGCACTATCGGCCGCCCGTGACGTATTACTCCATCCGCCTAAGATAAAATGATATTCGGTAAACGAAACGGTATTTCAATAAATTCGATAATTAATCTACCTACTCTTCATTCTTGGAAAACCCTGACTCTGACATTGCGGTCTTTCAAGGTCGACAACGTTATTTATTATCTGTGTCCTTTATAAAAAGCTAACTTGATTCATCTGTCCATTCTTAGCTTTGTGATAGATTAGGTATATAACATTCATATTTACTGTCTTAATTTGCTACTTTATTTTGAACCTGACGATTGTCGAGCAGCAGTATGAAAGTTACTCTTTCTCATTCTTATGTTACCAGGCCACTTGTGCCACGAAAACGCGGACGTTATGAAGCTGTCAGTCTGTACGGGGAGGAATCCGAGATAGTTAAACAACAGAGTCTGGATACATACTGATCTTTATTAAGTATAATGTCTGAATATATAATGTTATAAATGTAGGTTACACGTGTTACAAATAGTATGATTAAGCATGTACTTATTACTACCCTTGGTAAAGGGCAAAAATATGCTTACAACAATTTAATAACTCAGTATCATTACCTTTATATTCACTTAACCAATTGTTATATTTGTCGTAAACTTTACTAGCTGCTTCTAATTTATTTATCAAAATATCTCCGTGCCTTCTCTTTGGACCTATCTTAATTAAATAAGTACGTATTTCTTTTAATTCATTATATAAAGATTGTAAAACAATTGCCATAATCTACCACCATAATGTAGTTTAAATAATTATAAGTACATACCTGAGTACATGTAGTTGATTAATATTTAAAAAGTATAATAATTATAGCACTAAGAGTAAATAATTTTAATTAGTATTAAAAGTTCAAGTCCATATTAACTTGCTTACGTCGTCGCTTGCCGTATGTTTTAGAGAAAGAGAAAAAAAAATTATTTATTATTGGGGAATCGCGCACATTTTTTTTTCACTTTTCACACAACACTAGTACACTTTTCACACAACACTAGGGGGGTTCTTATTGGAATGTCGGTACGCACAACAGGGACCGCTAGCCGATTCCGAAGTCGGGGCCCGCCGAAAAATGGAATTCCTCAACGCCGTCGCTCTGTCGATATGTTGCGAAATCCAGTTAGAATGGCAATTCTTGTAAAACTTGTAGGACAGGTATAGTATGCCCATTAAGATAATCAACAGGATGCACATTAGGATGGCATTGGTCCTGGTTATATGATACTCCAAATCCACACATTCTTTATTAAGTATAATGTCTGAATATATAATGTTATAAATGTAGGTTACACGTGTTACAAATAGTATGATTAAGCATGTACTTATTACTACCCTTACAAGTCATCAATAACTCTACTGGACATTAATGTTGCAATACAAAGAACGCAGCTGTAGTGAGAGGTGCGCGGCGGTAGTGTATTGACTATTGGAGCAGTGCGATAGTGCGTCAGGCCGCGTTGGTCCAACAAAGAACGTCTGACGCAGTGCGGGCGGGGGGAGAGGGGGGGGGCGATAACCGCGACCCGCGACCCGAGGGCTTGTTTGTGCCGTGTGTGTTTCCCGCTGTCGGTCTGTGTGTCGCTCCCACTGTTATCACACACTACCACATTATCTGGCCTGGTGAAATCTGCGCCCCACTACCACCTTATACCTACCATTATAAATACTATTTTCACTAACACACTTAAGGAAGCAATGGACTAGATGGAATATTGTTTTTTATTATATTATTATATGTATAATTTTTCAAGCAACATTTGCCATGGCTTTGTATGCTAAACGTCTCAAAAAATTAATATGACAAATTTGATGACTTATTAAGTCAATTATTTAACGACACTACTGTACTACACCAACATTTCAGTTATTTATTATTATTAAACTTTATTCGATAAACATAAAAATCATCATAAATTGCCATATACGAGCTGTCGCCTGCAGCATACCCTAATACAATCCACGTGTTGTACGCACTACGCACACTGACGAACGTTTCTTACATGTGTGTGTGTGTGTGCGTGCAGGCGCGCGAGCGAGGTGCGCGTGTCGTACGGCGACGCGGCGGCCGACGCGGACGCGTTCGAGCACATCCTCAGCGTCACGGCGCACAACGACGCGCTGCTCGCCTACTACTACCTCGACGCTGACAACAAGGTACGTTCACTATCCTATCTCCACTCCCCACTGTTACTGAGAGACAGAGCGATTATTGATCGATTTGTGTAGATTAATAGTGGTCCGACCAGCAGACGAGCCCCCCAATATGACAACAGAACAATGATGATTGACATCGATGAAAAACTGCTCCAATAGACGGTTCCTGACATCTATTGGCGAGTAGCAACACTAAAGCTACTTCAGCTACCGTTGTAAGTTAAAAAAAAAACCGAGCTAAGCTCTGTCATCCCCGTACTAAATAATGATGACATAATGATACAAAACATTTAACAACAATAATTAAACACTAGTGATTAGCGAGTTATTAATAAATAGCCGGTGACTGGTCGTATTATACAAGGACGTGCATAACTAGATAATTGTAAAATATTTTTTATATTTAATTGTAAATATGTTTTTAAAATAATCTTTACACATCATAATAATTATTGTTGTTGTAAATTAAATTGTTGTTTGTGTTTTTGTACAGAAATAAAAACACGTTGCACCTTGTTTACCAATATTCGCAGTGTACGCTTGCTTGATAATACGATTAGCAAGTCAATCTCCTGTACTGATCATTCAGGTTGTAATGTCGAGAATGTAGGCTGAATGTCAGTGAAGAGTGTGTGTTTGTGTTGTAGATGAAGATGACGGAGATCTACGACGTGACGGAGGCGGAGTCGGAGGCGGTGCAGTCGCCGGCCGAGCGCGACGCCAACCGCCAGCTCGAGTTCGACTCCGACTGGCACGCCGGATACATCGCCAACGACGGTAAATATGTACCACACACCACACGCCACACACCACACGCCACAAACCACACAAATAATTTTCAGAGCTTAAAGGCCCCAGGTCCTTACAAACCAGGTCGTTCAAACTTATAAAGATCCGGCTCGAAGGACCATAATGATATTGAACACGATTTTTTTAGAATTTGTTCTACTATTTGTGTATTTTTGTTTCCAGACGAGCTGGACGAGGAGCTGGACGACGTGCTGGACGACGAGCGCAATATATTCTCGGAGCCGGAGAGCGAGTGGCGCCCGCGGCCCGGCTCCGGCTCCGGCTCCGACTGCGACCAGCCCGAGTCCGACCAGCGACACTGACACTACCGATGCTATACTGACTTCTGGACGTTTGAAAACTCGCAGTAGCGTAGTGCTGTCTACGCGAAATTGTTACCTAGTAAATTCAGTCGTTTCAAAAAAAAATTGCACAAAATTCTCCATTTCCTTGGCACAAAAGCCCAGTTGAGAACCAACCATGTAAACATAACCATATTAAAATTCGTCTATAGTGTTCCCCATGTACCGTTTCATTGTTTGAGGCTCCAAGCCAAGCAGGCTACACAGATGTATGTGTATTTCGCCGAGTATTCGAGGAACCTTGCTATATTACTGAACCGATGCACCCGTCTCTGTCTGTCGGTGACTGAGTGAGAGCGACAAGAGATGTTTGAAAGGCCGCTGATGTACCTGATGTGAAATGGGTAGTGATAAAAAAATATATAATATTTTTATACTCGTTTGCAGCGTTCGTTGAGTTGACCGTGTACTTCCAAAATATGTTACCTAGTGAGTAAGCCGAGTTATCTTTATACATAAATGGTTGAAATAATAAAATGTATTTTACAAAATTTCGTTTTATTTATCGCAGATGTAACATGTCCAAGTTCTTACTAATAAACATGCAATCTACTTCAGTCTACTATCTATTACAGAGACACTTGGCTACAACCATTTTGCTATTAATAACAGCGGTCTTGTGCGCTTGTAGTGACCAGTACCTAACAATCAAATAATATTTTGAGAGTTTTTAGCAAAAATTTAGTTTTTAGAAATTATGGCGAATATTTCGCAGGTTGCGTTGCGTTGCATTTCTGCGGAGTTCATACTGAATTTACAGTCTGTCCTTATCATAGATAATACTATACATACCTCAGAGCCCTTATGACCCACACGAGCCATTTGGTTCTGAACACTTGTCAGTAAAATATAGGTAAGTAGGTACTTAAAAGATCAACATCATCTTAGAATACCAACGAAATTAAAAACGTACAAAATTGCTGACAACGCCATTGTCAATGTCAAATCAATTCCTATTTTGAACAACTAGTCACATTTTCGAGGAATTTATGAGTACCTATTATCCAGCTCAACTTATTAAATATTTACGACAAAAAGCGAGGACGATCGTTGCGAAGGCGGTCGTGGTATCGAATGTGTTTGTGTTGGTCGAGCCGCCGCGGAAATGGTCGGCAAGGGCGCGGAGGTGAAGAGCAGTCGGATCTTCCAGCAGTGCTACGTGCGCTGCTGCAAGCTGCAGAACCTGACGCCGCTGGGCGCCGTGCTGGGCGGCGCGGGGGGCGCGGGCGGCGCCCGGGCGCTGGACTTCTGCGTGGACCGCATCAAGTACGCGGAGTGGCCGCCCATCCTGAACGCGCTCAGCGCGGACCTCAGCCTGCACTCCGTGGCCATCAAGTGCCGCCAGCAAGTCAAAACTGGTAATTTGTTGCCGTTGGTATGCTTGCTGCCTGAGATACGGGCACGAGTCTTATTGCGGAATATATTCGAGAAATTTCAACAATAATAACGCTGCATTTCGTTAATTAGTAACTTGTGTTAGAAACAGACGCTTGAAAGTTGAACTATCTTTTTTTTATGGAAATAGCCGGCAAACGAGCTGACGATCCACCTGACGGTAAGTGGCTATCGTCGCCCATGGACATCAGCAACACCAAAGGCATCAATGATGCGTTGCCGGCCAAGAAAGAGAGAAGAAAAAGAAAGAATGAACTGGCTCTCAAGCCCCCAGCCGGAACTCGAGGTACATCAGGTATCTGAGGTAAGTACTTATTTAAGTTTCCTTACCAACTTGTGCAAGTCTCACGACCTACAATAAATTTGGAATTAAGAAATGTACAGTGTCACATATATTGCACATTCCACACAGCTACAAGTTGACGTGCGCGTGCCGATTATTTAGTTTTGACTGGTATAAGTTTAAGTTGTTGGTTCACTGTTCAGTTCTAGAGCACATAGACTGCGAGCGGCTGGCGAAGACGGTGAACAAGCGCGCCGTGATCCTGACCAAGTTCATGCTGAGCAACCTGGTGGAGGCGCTGGCGCAGCTGCTGGCCGGCACCACGCTGCTGCAGGCGCTGCTGCTCGAGGGACTGCCGCTCAAGATCCCCTACCTCAACCCGCTGTGCGAGGTAACATAGGTGGCTGGTGGCGTCATCGCTGTACTAACAGAAGAAAATTTGCAACCAAACCAAAAGCAAGAGCTGAGATTTGCTTAATGGGTGCGACCCCATTGCTTGGTGCATTGGGTGCGACCCCATTGCTTGGTGCATGTGACCAAGCCTACAACGGCAAAAGATGAGTGAGAATATCGTCGCTGTGTTTTCCAAGCTATTGAGTATGAAGTAGTGAAGCTGGAACAATTTGCAACAGGGAACATGTTAGAACCAATAGTAATGGTATCTGAGGTAGGTACCTACTTATGGACGTACCCAGTGGGAGTAGCATTGGGGACTGCGCTCCTGTAGATTTTGTATACTCACCAGAACGTAGGTACCTACTTTTTGAAGTTATACTTCTTTAGGCGCGTTATGGAATAAATGGAAAAAAATGATGAGTGAAATTTTAAGATTTGTAACACGTCCGTGTTGACATAATAACGGGGAGGGGTTAAATATTTATTTAATTATGTCAAAGAAGTATAACTTCTCACGCGCGTACAAAAGTACACGCACCCTTTTTTCCATAAGTGCTTGTTCACACTGAACTCGCGGGCGCGGTCGCGGTCGCGGTGGACGCTACATACACCGCGCGCGCGTTTTGGTGTGAACACTTTCATAGTAGCTCATAATATGTTTGATATTTCGCGACCGCGCCCGCGCCCGCGACCGCGAGTTCAGTGTGAACAAGCACTAAGGGGTTTACGGTGTGTGGCAGGCGTTGCTGTCGAACGGGTCGCTGCAGCACCTGCACCTGCCGCGCTGCGCGCTGGGCGACGCGGGCTGCGCGGCGCTGTGCGCGGCCGTGCGCCGCCTGCCCGGCCTGCTCACGCTCGACCTGTCCGCCTGCGACCTCACGCCGCTCGGCGCGCACCACATTGCTGACTTGATCAAGGTTTACATTGGACTACGAGTACCTACACTAGCCTGTTCACTTTGTACTTTCTTCTAGCTAGAACTGTTAGATAGGGCCGCTTAGTAATAGTAATAGCTGTAGTAAGTTTTCACCATCGCTCATGGATGTACCTAACACCAGATTAGCTAACGCAAGGCTTGAAGGAGCACTTTTGTCAACCTTTTATGAAAACTTTTTTCGGAGTTCCTCACAGCATTGGGATTGCCTAAAGCAGAAGGAAGGAACCTTTCTCTTCCGAAAAAAAGACCGGGAGATCAGGAGTTGACCACGGGCACTGTACTGTTTCTGGGCGCAGTACCAGAAGATCCACCGGTACAGCGAGACCTGGGTGCAGACGCTGCGCTACCGGCTGCCCGAGCTGGACGCGGCGGCCGGCCTGCGCCGCGTCACGCTGTGCGGCAACACGCAGCTCGGCGACGCCGGCGTCTCCAAGCTCTTCGACGTGCTCGCCGACGACTTGTGGATTAAAGGTTTTTTTTTATGGAAATAGCCGACAAACGAGCTGACGATCTACCTGATGGTAAGTGGCTATCGTCGCCCATGGACATCAGCATCACCAAAGGCATCACTGATGCGTTGCCGGCCAAGAAAGAGAGAAGAAGAAGAAAGAAAGAACTGGCTCTCAAGCCCCCAGCCGGAACACAACGACTCGTTTGGCGGCTGACTCATGCTCGAGGGTGGTAGCTATCCAGGCGAACCCCATGGAGAAATAATAATAGTAATAATGGTATTAATTAACAATTAAAATCAATATTACCAATATAATCCCTCGAGGGGCCCTACCACCAGCGGGCCGGTTTTAGTCGCCTATTACGACACCCATCTGGCGTGGGATTGGGGTTAGTACTCTAAGCCGCCCCAATACGTAATCAATAATCAGGTGTAGCATCACAGGTTATATTAGACGTAAGGCTGTAACTAGCACGGCAGGGAGAAACCCTCACGCTATAGCAACTGTACCGAGTTCAACAACTTGTAGGACCTGATGGCGCGACAAGGAAACTGGGAACTCCGGGAGCTCGTTGTTGTTGTTGACTTGAGAGTAGATGAGACTCGAAAGACTCCACCTCCTGAGCGATAGTATCTAGTAACGTTACAATGTCTCGGTCCAGCGCTGGACATCCAGAACTGCGGCGTGTCCGCGGCGCTGGCGGCGGGCGCGCTGCGGCTGCTGCGCTCCAACACGGCGCTGGTGGTGCTGGACGCGCGCAACAACCCGCTCGTGCCGCCCGACGCGCTCGCCCAGCTGCGCGCCGCGCTCCGGGACAACGAGCGCGGACAGCACGGCACGCAGCTCGCCGCACAGGTTACTACACTCTACAACGACAACACTCGTAGGTCGCGTTCCACTAGACGCGCACAACGCTCACGACGATCAAAATATCATATATTTTGCGACCGTAGTATACTGTACATACGTACTACCTACCTGTGCGTAATCATAAACATCTCCACTCGGCTCTGCTGTACCGTGTACGGTGCGGATTATGCCCCCCTTCCCCCCCTCATGTAAGACATCCGTCGTGTTGTACCTTGTAAGTTTACATATTGTGTACTTTGGTATCATAACTTCCAAACGGATGAGCTGATTTGAATGCGGTTTTTTACTCGAAATCCTTGTCGTTCAAATGGTCACTCAGCTTCTTAAAAATTCTTTAATTCTTGTAATTAATTTTATTTCATATAATTTATCCATTACAAAATATTTGTCAATTATTTCAGTATTCGTGGCTTTCCGTTAGCGCTAGTTCTTCCGACGGCAGATCGGTGAAGTCAGTGCCGTCTAAGTAAGTACCATAGTTTTTTAATAATACATAGCTGTATTGATGTGTTTATTCAGATCCACTATACTGCAAATTGCATTGTAGGAATGCAATCATGAAGGACCGGGGGGTCTCCAACGTGAGGAATGCTCCAAACAAGTATCTGATTAAAACGAGCACCGTGAAGAAAGAAAGGTACCTATTTCAATAATTGTTGTTATGCCTGGTGCGGGTGCTTTCAAAAGATTAAATGGGTACGATAGCGGTTGAGAGCATTGAGACTCTGTCTAGCGACCAAATCAAACTTCACACGCCGTGTTGTGTGTCCGTGCGACCGTGTTATGCGGACACTAAGCTGTGCTTCAGTTATTAGCCGAAGCACCCTAACGCCCCAACTCAATCGCTCCTTAGTAAAGAATCACCAACAAATTCTGTACTAAGGAGGCATTTGAGTAACCGTTAGTGACTCTGAGTTGGGGTGTAAGATAATGGTAGACTTTATTTGGGGAGACCGTAGCATACAAAATCAGTTACTTGCACGGGTATGATTACAAAGGTTACTCGCCGAGACTTCTTCTTACTTCGGAAATGTTCCTGAAAAAGATGCCCATTTTCTTACAATGTTTGTCTTTAGTAAAAGTTTACCTCCATTAAAATAGAAGTTTAAACCACCACAGACCTTAAGCGTCTAAAGTCCAATGCATACGTAAAGGATTTTTTCCCGTACGGGCCACGTTCCGTACGGGATTCCGCTGTGTATGCACTATCGTATACATTTTCTATGAAACGATATTTCCAAAACTTCCCGTACTGGGAAAAACCCGTTACGTATGTTAGTCTTAAAGTTTGTAGGACGGCAGTAATCCAGAGTTGTGTGTGTGTGTGTGTGTGTGTTGCAGAGAGTACGCGGAGGTGCTGGAGGAGCAGCTGCAGGAGGAGATCTCGCACCGGCAGCAGCTGGAGGAGCTCAACGAGCAGCTCGTGCAGCAGATGAAGCGGCTCAAGCAGCAGCACCTGCGGCTGTGGACCAACCCCGCCACCTCCTCCGGTACTACACTCTACTACACCTGACACGTCCTCTGTCTCACTCGTTGCCTCGTACTGGGGAATGTTGGAGCGAGACACACTCTTATTTATACTTGCATGTTCCACACCTATGAGCATGTGTAATTGAGCAGCAGCAATCTGGTCGTTACTAAATTTGGTTTAAAAATTAGAGATAGATCCAATTTAATGCTCGCTGTCTTCAGGTACTGCCTCTGATCAATACCGGGTACCCGGCGGGGAGACGATAATGGCGGACGTAACGAATCGCGCCGCGAACGAGGACTGAGCACTGAACTACCTGCCAGTTGTATTTGACGACCATCAGGCCCGTCGATCACTTCGCACAATTATTCTTCATACAAGCAAAAAGTAGCGCCATCTCCCTCATACGAATTGTAAAGTGTAACGTAACTGTAAAGTGTACGTTCAGCGTCGTCATATTGAACAATATGAGTATTGAGCATTGGACTAATTAAAGTACCGCGATTTAGGATGCGTTATAACTGTCCTCGAGGTCTTTCTTTCTACGGGATTCATATGAAAAGTGTTGCGTATGCGTTCAAAGGATCAATAATACACGCATTTTATGTAATAAGTGAGGCAGGTCAGGCAGGTATATACAAAACACACGTCTACAGCGTGTGCACCGCTTGCAGTTACACAGCCACAGGGCACAGACTGATAGTTGGTGCACTAGAAGACACTACAGTCTGGCACACAGTATGGCATGAGTAGTACTCCGGAATCCCCCCAGGGTCGTTCGAGTCGTTGGAGGCGAGCTCGCGGTCGGGCGGCGCGTCCAGCAGCTCGGGCTCCAGCTCCGTGCCCATCGACCACAACACGCTGCACTACATCCAGCAGGCCTTCAAGGACATCTACGCCTTCATCAAGAACAACCAGTGCAACGGGTAACGACACTACTACTCGTATACGAGTCTCATTTACTCGCTGCACGCGGGGATATAAAAAGTATTCAGACATTTTGCGTAGTGTTGTGCTTGTATCGAGTTATAATAATTACTGCACTCCAATTACTGTGCACTTGTTTTAGATATTTGCATAACTCGAATTTGAAGCGTTTAGAAATTAGGGGCCATCCATAAATTACGTCACACTAATTTCATGACTTTTTGACCCCTCCCCCCCCCCCTTGTCACAGCTGGTCACATTTGTGAGACCTCCCCCCCCTAGTGTGACGTCACATATTATGAAATTTTACACCTAAAACTTATTAAATTAAAACAGCAGTTCCGAAATAAGTTTTATGTCCATCAATAGTTTTTTAATATTTATCTATACATACCAATTATTCGAGTTTGAAATGTGACGTCACGAAATTTAGGACCCCCTCCCACCCCTTGTCACACAATGTCACACTTCATCGACCCCCTCCCTCCCCCCTAACGTGTGACGTAATTTATGGATGGCTCCTTAGTTGCCATTTTTCTTTGAGTACGACTATTTCGGTCCATTTAGTTTTCTTGGACTCTAGTCATGGCAGGCTCTGAGCGCTTGCATCAAATCGAGCTCGTATGACTTATAAACTACCTGACCCTAGGCAAACGGGGTTTGACGAATCTGTTATCAAAGTCATTAAGAGTACGTAAGTAACAAGTCTCACTAATTATATTTCCATCTTAAGTCTCTCGATTACCAGTGACACTTATTCTTTTATTTTATTTCTTCAAAGTTTGTAACGTTTTATTTACTGGAATGTTAGTGTAGGCTTTGTTTTGAGTTTTTGTTCGTGGCTCTAATAACTGAGCTACTGCTAAAATTTAATAATTTGCAGTCAGTGCAAGATTATATAAATATAAAAATAAACGTTGACAGAGAATGTCTATATGAACAACCACGGGAGACGAACGCTGAGAGAGCGATAGAGGACATAGAGGAGGTGCGGTCGTCGGAGGAGATGGCGGCGGGGGCGGGGGCGGTGGGGGCGGAGTCCCCGCGGGTGCGGCTGGCGGCCAAGCGCGCGCAGAGCTCGCACGGGCTGGCGGCGGGCGCGCGCCGGCACAAGGTGACGCAGTCCGCGCACCTGCTGGGCGGGCCGCAGCGTGCGAGGGGGACGGACGCGGTGAGGACGCTTTGGTTAACATTCAGCTAACTAGCTAGTTGCCGGCCGGTGTAAATGATCGAAGGAGACGTGCGCGTACCCTGCTTCTGCAGGCTACACGGGAAAAACAGGTTTTTTTAGGGCAAACTCGTTACAAACCTGCCTTACTGTTAGATAAACATAAAATCCAGGGGCAGCAGCAAGGGTCAGACTCCTCCCATGCCCCTTCTCCCTCGGTACGCCTATAGTAGGAAGGAGCGTGGATAAACCGGGGGGAGGAAGAAACTACAATATTGTATGCCTACATAAAATGAAGTTGTCGATAGAGTTGCACCGGCCCGCCGAACGACCCCAGACCGAAAATTATGTCCATTGTGAATTGAATTGAAAATTGCAAATAAACTTTCATTCATTCATCTACTTAAAACACTTAGGAACATGCACAAAACTGTTCCCATCATTCGCCTGCTGTCACGTCATCAAATAAATGAGAAATTGTATTAAAATTTTTAGAAACCAGAAATGATCGAGAGGCACATGGGAGACACGAAGACCGTGTCCGAGGAAGAACAGAATATTATGGACGACATCATTGCACACACCAAGGGCAGTAAGGTAGGAGGACCCACTAGTTCTTTGATTGACAATAATAGAGTGTTATCACGGTCGATATATCTCTCCGTCAACATTATGTAAAGTCCTGTAAGGAAATATTATGAGATTCATTTTATTGGCAATCGTAAGCTCAACTACTTTCGAGCTGGTCTTGATTAACCAATTGTTTTTAAAGTGTTTCATTTGCAAAAAGAACGTAAACCAGAAAACATTTTGAACCCATTTAACACTTTGTCACGCAGGGCTCGTACTCTCGAGGCAGCTCGTGCGGCAGCGTGGGCAGCGTGAGCGACTCGTCCGACACGCTGGTGTACTCCCCGCAGAGCACGCAGCGCTCGGCCACGCTGGCCCAGCCTGGCCCACTGCCGCCCAACCCGCGCGACGCGCTGTGCTCCTCTTCCTCCGACGAAGATCAATGAACCGTTTACACATTTATTTGATATGCCTTTTATGTCAAGATTAAAAGTTTATTGTTATATTACAGCGTATTTATACAGATGAACTGGCTGTTACCCACTACTTTGTATGCTTAAAACAGCAACTACTTTTTAATGAATTTGCATTTTGGAATTATGCCATTCGTAAATTGACAGCTTTGTCTTTATTATGATATGAGACGGGAGAGACCCATCCTTGTAGTGGGCCATCAATGGGTAAACCCAAATATAAAACAACACTTGCACATGGTATGAAATATAACAAATTGTTGTATCATTTCCGGTGAAATTGCTATTACATACAATAACATGGTTACCCCTATCCTCCATGCCCTATCAGATTTTTAGCAGTATTTTTTATCTGTAGTCTAGACTAAAATTACAACATAGATGTCATATTTGAACCCATTATAGTCAAAATTATCTAAGATGCCCATAATGATAGCTGCCATTTATTAATATGAACTAACATTGTATGGGCGTCTTTGAGCGAAATGGAACAATCATTTACTTGATATGAATAGTTGAATACTTACGGACAAAGGATTTTTCCAAAATTTGTTAAAAATCCCTACTCATTTTCATTGGCGTTGATTATAAATCATAGTAAACGTTATAATCTAGTAAAAATCCCATCACATCATAATTTATGCAAAATTTATTAAAAATATTTGACGTCGAAACAATGATAGATGAAGAGGCCTAAAACAAAACTGACGCAAAGTGATGTGACGGCCTGAAACCTTTTCTAAAACCAATCATAATCGATACATTACTATAATCGGAATTTAAAAATGAAAATTGATTAATTTAATTACTTTGTTAAAAATTATTTACTTGCATTTGAATTTAAAATTAGGTACCCAAGAATACCACGACGAATTGGATGCTAACAAAGGGCATTTTCCATTATGTATGGGCACTTCGCCATCCATGGACAGTAAACTGCAGATAATATAATTATATGTAATTATGTAGCTAAGCTTTTTGCGGTATTCTTTTTTTTCAACAAAATAATAATTATGTATACATGAATGTGTGTTACGAAATAAACAAGAATTTATTCACTGTAGTTTTTTCCCTGACGCTCATAATATTATCTCAAAATATTATTTTGAAACTGAGCAGATGAGTTCATTCTATCATGATCTATCTTTCTTTCTTTTTCTTTTCTTTTTTAGCCGGCAACGCACCAGTGATGCGACAGCCACTTACCATCAGGTGGATCGTCAGCTTGTTTGCTGGCTCGCCTATTTCCATGCATATCTAGCAGCATGAGTTGTTAGGAAGAAACAAAATAATATTTTATTGGAGTCGTAAATACATAATATTGAGAATACGCGGTACGAGATAACTCAATCGAGGTAGTAGGTAGGTACCTAAATGTTACGGTTTTTAGTTTACAATTTAATTATCGAATCGATTAGAAGGTCTTACAATTTTGAATCGATTTGTTGCAAAAATTGGTTTCTTTCGTGAACCGATTTTCTTGTACATCTCTAGTGTCACTGTGATGACAAACGACAAATTGGGCTTCTTAGTTCACGGGGACTATAGTCAAGTCAGTGGCCTTATAAACAAAACAACATGGCTACAGATTATAGTAATTTATATAACACTACATAAACCTACAGAAAACAAACAATCCTAGCTGTCTGTGGTGATGGCAGCACTCTTCTTCTGCAGCTTGGCGATCATGACCTTCTCCTTGGCCTCCATGCGCGCTAGCTTGTCCTTCTTCTTCTGCTCCTTCTCCCGCTTGGCCAGCATCTCCTGGAACCTCTCATCTCGAGGATCCAACTTGAACCCAAAGTGTCTGCGCACCTCCTCTACAAGACGCTCCTTTTTAAGCTGTGGATAAAGAATAAGATGGTTAGAGCCTGGAGGACCAGGATTGTTTATGTGGGAAGCAACATTTGATTTGGTGCTGCAGGTACATGTTCGTGCTATATTATGAGTGAAGTGACACTAACAATTGTATTTGAGGAATTAATATTCTCAACAAAAATTAAATTTAGGCATAATCGTGTCCAGTATATGTGTGCCGCTCTATTCAAATGTATGGGAATATGCGCATTATGAAATCATAATCTTAAATATTCCGAACTGAAATTCAGAACGCTCATCAGTATCATTCTTACAGATCAATGAAAAATTCATAATCTGAAAAAGAATTAATCATATGAATTAAAAGAGACATTCAGGATGTGTGAGGCCAGCCTTACAGTGAATTTATTTAATTTAACCATTTATTTGATTTTTTTGAGTATTTGATATCCGGATAAAAGAAATAAATTACCTTGCTAGCCAATACTTCAGCCTCTTTCTTAGCTATCCTGTGCTGAAGATCCTTCTTCCACTGCTCTAGCTTTTCAAACTTAGCCGCTACTTCCCTGTCCCTCTGTTGTATCCTCATTTGTTCCTCTTCCTTTTTCTTTGCAGCCGTTGTTATCATCTCTTGTATGGTGAATGGGAAAGCAACCGATTCATATTCTTTCCTCTCTTCTATATCTCTTTTTGAAGGCCAGCATAAACCTGAAACAAAAATTTAATTTGTCACACCCAACACTAGTCAGTCATAGATCTTCGGTTGCCGCATAATAGATGCTTACTTGGATTAACGCCACTAGCGATTCCGTATTTTCCATAGACCTTTCTGTTATATTTGACCGTCAAGTGAGCAAGGCATTTTGCTACCTCAAATGGTCTTCTGCCGTTAATCACATTGTAGTGAGATGAAGATAACCGCGAAATGTTTCTCTTTTTCTCGATTTCTGCTTCCCGAGCCTGAACATCTTCAGTATCATCTATTAAAACCTGTTCGTTTTGTTCAATTTCTGCAGTTGTAGAGTACAGGCGTAAGGAGCTTAAAATATTCGCGCGTATAAAGCTTGGTCTGACGATTAAAGTCATTGTAAGACTTGATTTCATTTTATTTAAATTTCAATATTAAAAAGGACTTTTAAATTACAATTTTCATTGTATTTAGATTTTTTAATAAAGTAGGGTTATCATCAGTGTTCTCGAACGACAAAGTGCGAAATCGGTAGACTTGCCCACAAATATCGGTAGATTTCTACCCAAAATCGGTAGATGTCAAAAAAATATACAATATTTAATCAAATTCGTTTTATTATCAAAAAATAAACTTACAGACTTATACATCAAATACACCTAATTAACAAACAGATAATGATTAAAAGCTATTTAAAATATCGGTAAAATTACAAAACACTTATACAGCCTAGATAAACACATACTATACAGAAAAAATATTTGATGCTATGCAATATAAAATAAATATGTATTTTTTTCGATCTTTAGGACTTAGGACCATACCAATATTCTTTGGCCATAGCCGCGGTCATCTTTGAATTCTTTTCAAAGTCATGAAAAACCCTTTTGCATGTAATAGACCGGCGATGGACTCAGTAGACAGCGTCAGTATTTCGCTGTTTTGTTTTAATGAGATTAATATGCGTTCAACGTTGGCGGATGAATGAGGCAGTGATAAAATATTAAAAATTAAATTAGACAACAAAGGAAACATTTGAGTGTCATCGCCACGTTTAAGTAAACTTACTTGATCTCAAAATAGTTGTATCATCAGGAAATGCTTTACTAAGGAACGATTATAATAACCCTTAGCGACTCTGAGTTGGGGCGTTAAACTTACTACGATTTTCTGCTTAAAAAACAAACTGAAAAAACATTAAATATCCAAATAGCCAACTCACTCTTCATTGTTTGTCACAACTCACAAGTCACACATTGTACTTGTGATAAACATTAAATATGTTTATTTTAATCGGCGACAGTGACGGGGAAATATATTTGTCTGTTTCTCACGTAGAATTTGGTTCTGGATTTGGTTCTACTGGGTTCTAAATCTATGGTTGAGGAATTCCCCATTCCTCTTAACGTAAAACATACGTAAAACATAAATTAAAAGGGTTTCCAACTTAAAAATTATGTGAAATCGGTAGAAAAATCGGGAGAATTTCCACGTATCCTGTGAAATCGTAGAAAAATCATTGCATTTCGGTATTTCGGTAGAACAGAGCCCACATCGGTAGAAATACCGAAAAATCGGTAGGTTCGAGAACACTGGTTATCATTGACAATATTGACATTTGACACGATTGACGTCTGATTGATTTGATACAGACCATAGAGACCTAGAATCTACAGATCAGAAATATCTAGATTCTAAAGACTCACGACATGACACGACAGTCAACACACGATCCCACGACATGACATCACATCACACATGACACACAACACAATAGCATTCTGTAATCTGTGGCCTTTATCATTCTTAAAAAAAAATCTGTCAAAAAAATCCAAAAACTGGGTTACGGTAGATTCTTCCGTGAAATACCGTATGCAGAAAATTGTATAAGGTTTGAGGTTTTCCTACTGAAATCAGATTTTTCTTTGGGTCAAAATATAGTAAAATGTACTAAAAATCGTTACGGTATAATCGAAGCTGAATTTCATACGGTAGATCTACCGTAATTATGTGGTACCTGGCAACACTAATAAGTTTATAGTCTAGTCTGTGGTTTAAAATCGACGACATGTAGAAAAAAAAATCTAGGATAACATAACGGCTGCGTTCCAGTAGACGCTCACATCGCTCACCACGATCAAAACGCGTTCCACATGACGACCACGGTCGTCATGGTCGCGGTGAAAACGTCATTGATGACGTCATTAATTTCGCTCACGGCACGCTCAAAACAACCCACCTCACGGGCCCTACGTTCCACTAGACGATCACAACGACCACGCTCACGACCGCGTTTTTGCCGTTCCACTAGCTTGTGAGCGTTACAATCATACACCCAAGTGGAACGGGTATAGTGAGCGACGTGAGCGTTCAAGCCACAGAGTACTTACACGTTTTAGCCGTTGATACAAAATGTACTCTATGATGTTGAGAATAGGACAAGTCTGAAACTTAGATTAGAGGTTATGTTATAATTTTTAAGCTATAAATAAACCTCGTCAGTCAATATCATTAACATAATTAATATGCATTTTTTTATTATATTAATTTGTCTTTTCATAAAAAAAAATGTTTTGTTTGTAGATATACTTTTTTGCTAGTATAAAAATAAAATTGATAATTAATTAAGTACCGTTTATTTATAGCTTAAAAATTATAACATAACCTCTAATCTAAGTTTCAGACTTGTCTTATTCTCAACATCATAGAGTACAGTCATTTTGTATCAACAGCTAAAACGTGTAAGTACTCTGTGGCTTGAACGCTCACGTCGCTCACTATACCCGTGTGCTTAGTGCGAGTTGCATCGAAGAGTTTACGTGCCTCGTTAATGTCAATACATGACTAACGAGAAATTGCGAGTGCCAGTCTCAAAACGTGACGTGTGTAATTCCACGTTAGTTCACTGAAAATATCTATTATTATGTTGGCAGCAAAAACGTCGTTAAATCTCGTTAAACGTCGTGAAAGAACCCAACCAAATTGAAAATAATACATTTATTTAGTTGGAGCAATAGTATCAAGCTACAATTAAAATAGTGGTGTTATACTGTAGTTTACTTGCTATCGTGCTATAGATTAGTGTTTTGGTTGTTTGTTTCATATTAATAAATATAATTTTTTTCAGTACTTACTTATCAATCATCTTATACTGTGGCATTTTAAGCGAGAAAACAGGCAATATTAAATAATGGAACATAGCTACAGTGATAAATTTGATATGGAAAAGTTTTTGTGTGGTGAGGTTATGTGAATGAAATTTATTATTTATTTATCAAGCTCAGATCAATAATTAACAAGCTCACGATTGCTGTAATATTTATTTAATAGGATTTATATGTTTAGGCACAGTGACCTTTGGCTGTAAATACTTATTCACGATAAACAACAAATGGACAAATCATGTCTATTTTGAAAAATGAAAGTTTTTATGATACCTAACATATTACAATATGAGGAAATGTACAAAGTAAGAAATGTTATGTTCCTAGTATTTATTCATATCTTTATATTTAAGGTACAATTCAAGATAGATGGCAGAGTATCAAACTTGTCTCAACAGCACTAGCGGAGACTACTACTTCCAACAAAACAACAGCAATGCAACATTTTCCCCATTGTGATTTAAGAGTAAACGAGTAAACAAATACGTATATAAAGTAAAAGTATAAACACAGCAACATGGATTTGAGAATTGAGAAGATATGTCAGAATAAGGTCGCTACAAAATATATACTCATTAATTTATATTACAGTGTATGAAATGTGAAGTCTATGACCATTGTAATTTACTCATTGGTTTTCTATTGAGATTGGAATTGAAGGTATAACATTATGTGAGAGAAATAAAACTTTAAAAGACAGATTGTGGTTTTCTTGATAATTTTATTTTAGGAGGCATATTATGTTGAATATTAAATTAATGAGGCATTACAGCATAATTATTGTGATTTTGATTTAAAGAGTGGAAATAAAACGTTGAACGGTAAATAATTTTTAATATAATATTTTTGTAATTCTTCTCCGGGCAACAGTATTCAGCTGGATGTCAATAGTCTTAGTTGTAATTCAATCTTCCCCTTTTGTTATTGTATTCTTCTTATTTGCTCTTCAACACCTTTCCTTTAATAAAAATATTATATTACAAATTTATTGTGTTCAGCAGTATATTGAAATCTTTTAAAACAAGGATTAAATATATGTATGTTTGTAAAACATAATACATCTATGTTTTATTTATTATATTATGCCTTATTAAATTATTCTCTATCTATTTTGAAATAAAAAAGGCCCATATCATTTTGGCACATTACAATGACATGGCATAATATAATGAAGTACTATCAACAGATCTTGCTGGGTATATTGGCTTGGCAAGAAATTTTAAACATTATGAACATAGATATAACTTAGTATCTCTAAATTGTAGGTACTGATACATAATGATAATATAGTCCCAAGTAGATATATTGAATGTTAAGCTCACAGCTGGGTATTCAGTTTATGGGTTTATCAAATATGTAATTATTTAATAAATATTTTCCTTGATCCTTGAGGGCTCGTATGCAAACGATATTATCACCTTTGGCAATATTAAGTTGCATAATAAAATAATTCATTGAGTCCATACTTGTAGACAATTTTAAATAAACTTATTTAAATCTTAATTATGTAGGTAATGTAAGTACCTTTTAATTCCAAGAGTCCAAGTCAAGACACAATAATATTAGGTTTATCGAGTTCCTTGCAAGTAGATTAAAAGGTATTGTCTTTAAAAATATCTCCTTAAACTTTTTAAAAACTTGGTGACATTCGTCATTGGATTAGTGTTTATGTTTAAGTACTCTGTGACTGTGATTGCGTAGTGTTTAAGTACTCTGTGATTGGATTACCGGAAATTATTTCTTGCATGAACAATACAAATACTACTTAACAATATTTTTATTCACTTTAAGATTTAGTGGCCGCAAACATGCGCCGAGCAATTCTATATATCCAGCCATAATTTTCAAGAAACAGAAAAAAAGTGTAATTAATATAATAAACAATCTTTTTATGATTTCACTGGTATATTTCACGTGAAAACTTTTCGGTCACGTGGTCCCATAGTTTTCGCAAGCTACTTATTGGAACTGTCAAATAAAGCCACTCGCACTCGCGCAATGTTCGAGGAACAATACATTAACCACTGACAGTAAGACTTCACTCGGGTGAACGTGAGCGCATGAAACTCGCACTCGCGCATTTTTTTTCTTCACTTTCCCGCTAGATGGCTCTGCTTCGGTCCCATACAAATTTGCATTTACGTAGCGAGCCCGTAATGTCACGTAAAACTCGCACTAAGCACACCGTTCCACTTGGGTGTATGATTGTAACGCTCACAAGCTAGTGGAACGGAAAAATCGCGGTCGTGAGCGTGGTCGTTGTGATCGTCTAGTGGAACGTAGGGAACATAACAGTGACAGTTTGACACGGACGTCACAGAGTACATTTAATCACTACGTTTTATGTTTTATTACGGACGTTTTGTAAAAAATTGTCATTGACTCACTGATCGACTTGTATAATAATCATCATCAAATCAATTAGCAGACATGGATGATTTCGGTGATAATTTCGTACAGCCCGAGGTTGATCCAGCAGCGGAGTTCCTGGCTCGTGAACAAAACCAGCTTGCGGGACTGGAAGACGAATTGGAAACAAGTGCTCCGCCCCCTGTTTCCATCTCTTCCGCAAGCAATGGACTTGATGACTTTGTTGGTAAGAACATTACGAAGTTATTGTGTTTATAATCTTCAAAATGAAAGATCTGTGAAGATGACTAGACCTATTAGCAAGGCAAATTAAATTTTGACTACCCTCCTGCTGCACTGAATTACAGATATTCACTTCGAATTTTAACATAAATAATAGACATAGGTTTCGATTTTTATTTCTAGAAAGAAGGGCAGTTTTACTTAGTAATGGGGCTTTACTTATTAATCTTTTATTAGTAATGGGGCTCACAAAAATGTTCTTTGGATAATGAGACCAATGCAAAAGTCATTGTTTTTATACTAATAAATTATTATTTATAGACGAGCAGTTATGCTGATGTGTCTATAACAATTGTGCTGAAAAAATATTTTTGCTGTAGTGATAGCTTCTCTGATTTCAGCCAGCTATCGAGTTGGTTTTTAATTCTTCAGGTAACTTGTTCCAATCTCAAACTAATCTGTTGCATAAGAAGTTATGTGCAGCTGTTTTACAGGTTGGTGCTCTTATTTTTATTTGGTGTCCTCTGTACGTTCTTTGGTTATCTATAAGATTATAGATGTTCTGTATGTCAGATAAATCATAGTAATGGTTGAGAATTTTGTATATTTCAATCAGGTCACCACATAGGCATCTTTCTTCAAGGGTTGTGAGATGTAAAGCATGGAGTCGCTCCTGGTACGAGTTACGGTGTAGGACATGTGGCATCTTAGTGCCACTAAGATGCACTAACTTCTTTGTATGTTTTCACTTTTCAAGCAAATTAATGTCTTATGTAAAGGTCTTATGTAAGTTTTATAAATTTTTAGGAACGCTCCAATTATCATAATTTGAAAGGATTACATAAATAAATGAGTTTGCTTTTTTTAATTTCATTAAATTAAATGTGCTCAATTAATAAAAGCTGCTGCCTTTAGTATTTGTAACCAATGGTGTTACTGAAGCAATGCAATCCAAACAATAATGTGGCTCTTGAACACTACACCTAACATCTTAAAATATCACCATTTACTACTAAAGTGTACTTTATTATGCATTGTGACCATCATCAACAAGAGTGAATAGGCTCTTACTAAGTTAGTGCATTTTACCATCCATGACAACATTGCCAATTACCATCAGGTTTAGTAATAATGAAGCATTAACTTACAGGGTATAAAACAACATGAAAGGGGAGGATGCCAATGTCTTGTCAATTCACTATTATTTAATTTTCATTACCCACACATAAAATCTGTCTTCAATAATAAAATTGTAAACATCAATATTTTTGTTAATCAGAGGTACCCAGTGCAGCTGCTTTTGATGCTAATGGCATGTTAGAGGAAGAAGCAGCTCCTCCGTCAGTGTTCAGACAGGAAAGGGAAGAGCCAGAGAAGATCAAGCTCTGGAGGGAAGAACAGAAGAAAAGATTAGAAGAAAAAGGTATATTTACAAATCGTTTACTCTATAAAGTCCTGTCAATGACGAGAGACAAAACTTCATTGACCCAAAACACTGCAGCTGAACAACATATATTAAACACATTCTATCATTTATGTTTCACATATTTGACTAAAACAAAGTGAGAGCAATAATATTTATCTAAATTGTAATATAATTTTCTTATAAACATAATTTTTAGGGTTCTGTACCTAAAAAGTAAAAAGGAGTCCTTATAGGAATACTTTGTGGTCCTTCGGTTCGTCTATCTGTAACAACCCTTTCTCTGGAAAAAGTGAAGGTTGATATTAATGGCAATTAGATAATGTGTTGAATCCCGATTCCCCGGACCACCACTAGTATCAGTATAAAATTATTTTATATGTTTTATCTTTGTAATATACGAGTATTACACTTCCTTCTGTTATTCATTTTGAACAAAGATGCTGAAGAAGAAAAGAAAAAAGAAGAAATGTTGAAAATTGCCAAAAAGGAGTTAGAGGATTGGTACAAGACTCACGAAGAACAGATATCTAAGACCAAAGCTGCCAACAGGTAAAATAATTTATGATATTTATAATTTTTTTATATATTTTATTTTAAAACATTGAAATGTAAATTTCCACAATTTGATCCTATTCCCAAGTTTGTGGCTTTATGTGTAGTTAGATTTTAATCAGACGATGCAAGGGGCTTATAATTTTGATTGGATAATTATAATTTATAACATTTATACACAGGCATGACACTCCAAGGGAGCCAGTAATTCATAATTTTTTATTATTTAATGTGCATGTTGGTGCACATATAAGTGATTTACGTTCCCTCGAGTTTTAATAGTACTTGTTTTTATTATTTATTGTATATTGTATTGTAGATGCTTTAATAGATGTAGTTAGTTTATTAGCATGCTGAATATATGCCTGGCTGCCAACTAATGTTATTGTATTTTCTTTCCAACGCTGTCAGGGAGTCTGCCAAGTGAGTACAAAATATATGTTAAATATGGAGACTACTAACATTTATTTTGTTGTTGTATGGTGATTGGTGGCGGGTTACAATTAATGTTGAACTCAAGGTTTGTTTTCAATTTAACAATTATTTCACAAATGTAGACATTGACACACTGGGACAAGATTATGTGCTTTATTTTTTTATTAATGTACCTACTATTTTCTACTCCTACTACTTTATTTTCAATTCCTGTGTAATTGAAATAAAAAATAATTATAATTTGATCTTAATACATTGTATCAATTTTAATAATATTTCGAGCTGTCTTGTTATACCTAAATAGTCCATTTAAAACTTGAAATTCATTATCACTTAAAAAACAATTGAATGTAATTGAATAACTGGATAGGAACGCGGAGCGGGCGCTTGCGCGGGGCTGCGAGGGTGCTCCAGAGGACGGCAACGAGTGGGCTCGCGTCGCGGAGCTGTGCGACTTCGGTCCGCGGCGCGGCAGAGACGTGGCGCGCCTGCGGTCCATCGTGCTGCAGCTCAAGCAGGCCGGAGTGCGCCCCAAGCACCCGCCGCGCACTACCAAAGTGTAAGTTGACAACACACAGCTCACTGCCTACTGCCTAGTGTCTGGGCTAGGATGGACTGTAACTATTTGAGAAGTAAACTTACCAGTCTTTCTCTATCTGGATGCTGATGAATGAAATGTAGTTAATGATGTGCTTTAATTGGGGTGAAATTTTACGTGTCCATAAGAGACTTAACCATTTTGTCAGTGAATACCTACTAATGTAAAGAATAGAGTAAAAATATTGATAGAAATCCATTTTCTTTGTTCACAGGGCCTGAATACTGGAAGTTTTTACCAGAATCCATTATTAGCCTAAAATACTGTGTCTGTGTGTGTAATACATCAGTCTCAGGAATCACATTGTTTGTAAAACTATACGTATAATGGTATTTATAATAAAATAGGCTCTTATTCTAATAAAAATAAATAATTATGCTTCATATAATAATAATTATTATGTTATGCGATTTTAAGAAAAACAAGTGCAACTTTATGGTCAAAGAGCAATATTAATTAATTGTGATCAAATTATATTTCACTAATTATGACACTGTCCTGTTACAATTTGCATGATGTGGAGGGCCTGTTTAGATTGTTAATAGTATCATATTGAAGTGTGCTTACAGAACTGTTATTTATTGAAATTAATATTTTGTATTGTTCACTTGGCTAGTAAGAATAAAACATTTTTTATTTGGTCATAGTATTAATAAACATCATTCCAAAATGTTTTTGTTCTTATATTATGTTACTTCACAAATGCCTTCTAAAACTTTAAATCCTTCGCTATATCAATATGTTTCCTTTTGTATATCCGTTCAGTTAATTTCAGCAATAAATACATTAGACTTATGACTAGAAGAAAAGGCCACACCCCACATGAAAGATAACTTCTTAATTGTTGTCCCAAGGGCTTGTTTTTATTCAACATGATTTTGTTATAAACTATTTCAGTCCTCCGAGCAATGTCCATCCAATTGTACATCTTTTTAACCATCCTATTACACTCATAGGGACATAGCATGTCACCTTTTTTCAAATCTGCCATGGCTTTTTCAATGCCCTGCACAATGCAGCTTATGTCCGGTTCTGTTAAATAAATCATACTTGCAGGCAACACCTCAGGTATTCCACCAACCTTTGTTGACACAACCTTTAACCCACAAGCGGCTGCTTCCACTATGGCCATGCAGTATGCCTCTGTCAGTGATGTGTTTAAGAAGATATCGCCCTTCACTAATACATCTCTCACTTGACAATGTTTTAAGCTGCCTAGCAGGGTGACGCAGTGCTGGAGTCCCATCCTTTCTCTCACTTCCTGTAGCAGCCACATTTTTGGTCCATCACCTCCGATAACGAACCTGAGTTTAGGATAGCGAGGGCACATGTCAGCTATCACTGCGGCCATCAAATCGACCCCCTTTCTATACACTAACCGGGATATGATGACAATTGTTACTACATCAGCATCTCTTTGGCTAGGATCTGGAGTAAATGTGTATGCATCAACAGCATTTGGTATGACGGAGACCTTATGTGCCCTCACCTTTGCTCTTAGCACAGTATTCTCCTTGCCGGTGTGGGACACACATATGCAGTGGTCACACTCACAAAGACATATTTGTAAGTATTTGTTTGTCAGTACCGCTGACATGTCTGCGAAGCCAAACAAGCTGTGGTCCGTGAAAACTGTCTTTAGTCCCATCAACTTTCCGATTATTGAAACTTCATGTGCCAGGACACTGAATGCAGAATGGCCGTGAACGATATCTATACACTCTCGGATCAATATGTAACGTACTAAAGCAATGTTGCATATCATGGTTGGGAGAGCACATTGCGCGTAGAATACTTTGATCGGCAGGTAGTACACCTTGAGGCCATTGGTTAGATATCGAACTCCAACGCGCGGGCCGTAAGAGTGCGTTATCACGATAACTTTGTGGCCTCGCGTGATCAAACATTGGGACAGGTTGTAGATGTGCTCCTCGACACCGCCGGTATTTGGGTAGAAGAAATCAGAAGCCATACACACCACGTGCCTTTTCTTTCCTTTCAACTGTTCCTAAAACATTGAGTCATTAGTACCGCAATACTAAATTTCAACAACATTCAAGTACTTACGATACACAATTTTAAAGTAATTACCGTCTGCACGTTCATTTTATAAAGTGATATTATCGCTTCATTCATAAGGTTGAAATAAACCAAAACAATATTATTACCCCTTCCCCTGTATACTTATAAGTAAGTTATTCTATGCCCCCTTCACTGTTCACATTAATAAAAGTATTGTTTACCACTAACCTAAAAATACCGTTTTTTATTGAAGTAATTAATAATTTAATATGTATCACTTTAATTCTTCTGAAAGAAAGCAAAATAGATTAATTTTTAAACGTAAACGTAAATTTACATACACAGTCATCATATCAACATAGTTTAAATTAGGGAAACTTCAAATTTCAACAAACAAACAATTACAATAATTAGGGTTCGACGAACCAGTGCTGCCAATGCTACGACAATTACCGTGTTCTACGGCTTTCGGACCAAAAAATCACAAAATCTACGGTCTACGGCTGGAACCCTATTACCGTAGCAAATTCTACGACTTTTCGCAAATTCTCCGGTCTTTTAATATTTAGAATAGAATACTCTTTATTGTACACACCAAATAAATTAATACATTAGGACATAATATAAATAACATGTAGTACAAAAGGCGGTCTTAGGGTCAAAACACATTTATTCGGCTTTTGTCCATAGTAAACAACGATTTTGTATGGAGACGCGTACGCATCCTTTCGGCTTTTCGGCGCCGATTCCGCTTTCGCGGTAAACAAGTAGAAAACCACGACAAATGTGTTTTATATTTCGGCCGCGTACGCCGCGTACGACGTCGAACGCGGCGGAACAGCGCCGCGCTGTAGGTAGGTACATGGAAGATTTTTGACTCCTTGGCCTTGTCGACAGGTTGTGACCTTCATAGTTCCCGTATAGATTATACCTACTAACGTCTTCGGACGGATTTCGCAGCGTATTCAGCGCCGTACGCAGCCGTTCGCATTCTTACGACGCCGTAAGCAGTCGTTCGCATTCTTACGACGCCGTACGCGGCTGATAGAAGCCGAGCCGAATAAGTGTAACCAAAATCATTCGGCGAAACGCGAATGGCGCCGAATAAATGTGCGTTGACCCTTATTGCTATACAGCGATCTCTTCCAGACAACCTTTGGGCAGAGGACATAAAGATCAGTGTGAAAAGGGTAGGGTGCACAGACAATATAATAAATAAGATAAACTACATAAGTAATAATTACATAATAACTTACACATACAAGGAATAACTACAAATATTAATATAATGGCGTAATTGCATTGCTACGGCCCACACTTGCTTGATCTTCTCCCATATAAACACGGCTTTTTTATCTAATGTACACGGCCTTCCAAAAATTTTCATTGGCAACACTGGTTCGAACGATTTAGATTTTAGTTAGTGCGGTTGTGGTAGCCGTGTGCGGCGTGTGACATAAAAAAGTATTTAACATGGCAAACAGGAATACAAGATATTGTTCTGTTTTTGGGTGTTTTATTACGACATTCAATCACCCAGGGATATCATTGTTTAAATTACCTGCAGACTCCCAAAGGTAAGACTATTTTTATATACCTACGTACCTACAAGTACGTATTAAATAGTATATACTAGCTTTTGCCCGCAGCTTCGCCCGCGGTCGATTTTTTTTTTTTACAAATCCTACTTATTTTTACTTAGTTAGATTTAGTTGCCTCTGACTTAAGTAATATACATGTATCAATAATTGATAGCGTGATTCAGAACTTGCAAATGAATTTTATCGTACTAACGCCATCTATTAAAAACATCCGGAACTAAATATCTAGCAACTAACAAAATAACGATCTTCCCATGGCTGGGGATTTTTACCGGCGGTAAAAAGTAGGCTACGTTACTCTCCACCCTCCTCACTATATAAATAGTATGGATAATACTATACAATATAATATATAATACGTACTTGTAGGTAGATATTCATATATAATTATTGTAGGCAAGTAACTTGTAGGTAAGTAGGTATTGTATAATTATTGCGTCATTGATTAGTTTATTATTATTCTAAGAATATTGCTATATTAAACTACTATAATGTATATAACAGTATACTATACTATATTGCTTGAAGTGAACGCGTAGTAAACTTAGAAAAAGGAACTATAGGAACTTCTATATGTCTATGGTAGTAAATCATAATCGCCCACCAGTGTTGCCAGATAATTTTTTTTCGAACAGCCTTGCCGGAGTGCGCATGTAGCCCCGAGATAGCCCCATCGAAGTATACAAGCTAAAAAAAAAGGTCATCGGCAGTAAATTTCATATCACTTTGTTGTGAAAGCCAAGCCCAATGACTTTTTGACGTGATAACGTCTATTAAAACGATGAGCGTCGGGCGCACCCACGAAAAAATGAGCGAGAGAGCGGCAAAAGCGAGAGAGAGGCGCTATCGGCTACGATCGGCGTATCGTAGTCGATGCCGTAGGCCATCGTAGTTGAGTGGGGCGGGGCGGAGCGGAGCTTTGTCATGACGTTGTCACGTTAAACTACCGTCCGTAAACCGACTTTACAGACAACCATTTTTTTTTAGTCCGAGCGCTGAATTGATACTAAATAATATATTGGCAGCACTGGACACGGCCCACAGTACACTGAATGTAGCCGATCGACTACGTGTAGCCAACGGATAAAATATGATAGCCGCTCGGTAACGGAGATAGCCCCATTGGCGCTTAATAGCCCCATCTGGCAACACTGTCGGCCACCACAGCACCACTACAGTGCGTTTAAAGTTATTTTACCTCTGGCTAACCTTAGCTGTGTGTTGTCACATTTAGTTTGTACGATTCCCTTACATGAAATATTTCATGTTAAAATGGATGTCAACTTTTAATTTTATTCAGCTAATAGCTTTCCTAAAGTTGGAATCTCTTTTCTGACTGTGTACATTTCATGTATTTTATTTCTGATTGCACACAGATCAAAATCTCCTAACTTTATCTTCTTTTCTTGATTTCGTTTTTTCAAAGTGAAAATATTTTTTGGGATGTAGAAGCAGCAACTTTGCCTTCCTTGGTAATGGTGCTGACAGTTTTTTCAGATATACCTGAAATAAGAACTATCCGTGAACACTGATAAACTAAAACCAAAACAAAAGAAATGCTTAACTAAATTTAAAAAAAATCATTTATAAATGAACAAATTCATTAAATAAAATAAATTATATAACATAAAATTAAAAATTCAATTCAATTCTATGGTCAACTGAATTTTATGTCGATACAAAACCATGACGAGCTATTTTTTAATCAACCGTAACAGCATACATCATTTTAGTTGGACACTACTACGAGGAAAAAATAATAATAGGTAACACTATTTTTCCTACCTGTCATGGCCGCTACCCGTCAGCGGACATTCTTAAATGGGATTAGAGGGACATTTTCAGCTTTTTCCTTTTTACAAAAATTACGCACTGATAGAACATTTTTTCTACCACTACGTTGTATCCTTTTTGGCATGATAGAAGTTAAAAATTATTAATACAAAAGAAAAATCCAAGAATATTGACAGCAGGTAATGCCAATCTAGTGGGAAGGTACAATGACAGGTGTCAGAGGTAAAATAACTTTGAAGGCACTATAGTTGTGCTCAGTATTGCCTATCTCGGGGCTACACGCGCACTCCGGCGGCGGCGTCTCCGGCAAAGCTATTCGAGAAAAAAATATCTGGCAACATTGGTTGTGCTGTCACTAGTTGACAGTCAGTTGTTAAAACGTAGTGATTAAGTACACTGTGCTACAGTGAGACAAGGATCTTTTGGCACGTGGCGAAAATCAGAACTAATGCCGCCATCTTGCGAAGTGTCATTTTTTGACATCTCATCAGTGTTGCCAATGAAAATTTTTGGAAGGCCGTGTACATTAGATAAAAAGCCGTGTTTATGTCGCAGCGATGTGGTAGGTACGTGTGAAACAAGGCTTATACCAAATTACCTAAATATTTAGCCATTACTTCTTTTATTTGCTACCTAAGCGATTTTAATTAATCCAAATCTTTTTACGCGTCAACGTTTACACTAAATTAAGGTAATGTTATTAAGCTGGTATCCCCAATTCTACTGAGTCGCCCCAATGTCAATGTCATCCGTGTCACGTGTGCCAAAAGATCCTTGACTCCTTGTAGCACTATACAGTCTATACACAGAGTACTTAATCACTACGTTTTACAGTTTTTACACTATACTCTTTATTTGTGTTGTGCAGCGTGCTACATACAAAAGTAATAAAAATTTAAAACATGGCAAACAGGAATAATAATCGTAGCAGACAATATTGTTCAGTTTATGGTTGTATGAATTCGACAATGAGTCATCCAGGGCTATCATTGTTTACGATACCTAAAAACTCCGAAAGGTAAGACTGTAACATTGAAGTATTATTACTAGCGTATAGAATGGACACCGCGAACACAATGTATGTTCCAATGAATTGACGCCGCGCGGCTTCAATTGCCAATGGATTCGTTCGATTTTGAAAGGAGAACGGCGGCCCAATTTTGAAAATAGAACCTCCCGGCGGGGACACATTTTGTTCGGGATGTCTATTCTATGACATTATACTTCAATGGACTATAAATTATTTTTATATACTCCTATGCTAAGGAGTTACAAATTGAACGCGCTAGCTTCGCTTAGGTAAGCCCACGTTCAATAAATGTATAGATGGATTTCTTTAAACTTTTTTATTTGTGCACTGATTGAAATAAAACAAATCTCAGAATAAAAAGAAATCTATTTTTTTTTCAGACGCCTGAAATGGCTGCAACTAATATGTCGTACTGAGTTACAAAATAAATCTAACTTTGATACCTACCGGGTTTGTGAAAAACATTTTAATGTGGAGGACATACAACAAATAGTATTCCGTAAACGTTTAAAAAGGACTGCCCTTCCATCATTGATGCTGCCAAGCTTACCAAGTACCGTTCCAGGAACTTTTCCGAATGAAGATAAATCGTCTCAAACTGATCTGTCAATTGTAGTAGAAAATTGTTCACAAACTGAAAACGTAGCGAATGAAAGTTATGCTCAAACCTCAACGAGTCTCTCTTGCAACACTCCAAGGAAAAGAAAATTGAAGGCTGAACTCCTTCAATGCAGAAAGAAAATAAAACTACAGGAAACTGAAAAAAAAACACAAAAAGCTGAAGAAAGTACTTTCCATCAACTTTGCGATACATTTTTGAACAATAAATTAACTCTCCTAATAAAAGCACAAAGTAAACTAAAGAAACATGGAAAAGGAAATCGATTCGACCAGAACTACATCATTTTCTGCATAAATTTATACCACATCAGCCCACAAGCTTACCGGTTTTTGCAAAATATGTTATGTCTTCCCTCTCCTTCAACATTGTACAAACATTCTTTCCCAATCACAACTGAAATTAATGAAAGAGCCATGTCTATTATGCAAATGAAAGTTGCACAAATGACAGAAGCAGAAAAAAATTGTTCTGTTATGATTGGTGCTATGTCATTAAAAGCAAATCTATTCTATAATATTAAAGAAGACAAAATTATCGGATTCCACGAAATTGAAGGATTGCAGTCTCCTGAACCAGCTAAAAATGCGTTAGTAATGATGGTTCGTGGTATATTTGTGAATTGGAAGCAGCCTGTAGCATATGCATTAATCTCAGAATGTCGAAACTATGAAGAAATAAATAAATGGATTGATAATGTACTACAAAAGTTATTCGAAATTGGTCTAAACATCCGTACTTTTGTATCAGACCAAAGTTCTGATTTATGGAAAGCTTCCAAAAAAAGGACAGTTACTATTGAAAGACCATATTTTTTTATTAATAGTAGAAAAATATATTACGTTTTTGATGCACCGCATCTAATCAAAAACGTACGCAATAACCTGATGCAATATGATTTTCACTTCGAAAATTCTATAGCAAAATACGATCATATTATACAGTTTTATAATCAGGATATAAAAAACAGTTTCAGGCTTGCACCTAAACTTACCATTAGCCATATCAAACCTACAAACTTTGAAAAAACGAAGGTTTGTTTTGCAACACAACTTCTTAGTAGGTCCGTTGCAAATGGCATTTCTACGTATATAGATAATAAAGAAATTGAAGGATGCGGAAGAGACACGGCAAATTTTCTAATGATGATGAATGATTTGTTCGATTCTTTAAATACATCTAATTTGAGACATAGCTATGAATATAAAAGAGCGTATACAGGCGATGAATCACAAAAGGCATTCTTCAAAAAGATGATGTATATTTTTCAAGAGTTAAAATTAGTAAACCCAAAGAGTGGCCGTGACCACACGTCAGATGTTATTTTCATTGAAGGTTTTCAAATAACTATCACATCCTTAATGCTCTTGTTTGATGACTTGCGGGTGGAAGGATATAATTTTCTTATGACAAGAAGATGCAATCAAGATGCACTTGAAAATTTATTCGGACAGATACGAACAAAAAATGGCACGGCTCTAATTCTAACGTGTAGACAGTTTGCGTCGGCATTTAAAAACTTATTTTTCTACAACATCATAAAACTCCGAAAAGGAAGAAATTGTACAGAGGATTTCGGAAATCTTCTTGTTCAAACAACTCGTGAAGAAGATAATAGCTGTTCAATACCTGTACCAACTAATGAAATATCATATACAGATAATGAAGAATTTTCCAGCGTCCAAATTAATACATCTGACTACAGAAAGCTAGAAATGCTAGAAAAAAAATCGCTTTTGTATATATGTGGATATCTCCTTAGGAAATGTTTCGAAAAACATGACAATTGTCAGGATTTTAATTCGTACGTAAAGCCCCATGAAATAAGTCACAATTTCAGTGCAGAGAGTCGATATTTAAAGTGTCAGGGCTATAGTAAAAATGATTCTCATTCTTTTTTAATAGTACCCAGTGACGATTTTGTAGAATATATAGAAAAAATAGAAGGTATATTCCGAAAGTCATTCGTAACAAGACACATAAAATGTAAAGTAGCTGCAGGCATTTATAACAAATTAAAAAATATTCCCTTTTCGCCTCCATGTCCATGCTTCCCAAAAGTATTTTTAGTAAAACTTTTTATAAGAATGCGGATTTTTTACACTATTAAATTTAATAATAAAGCTTTTCGGATATCTCAGTCAAGGCGCAAATATTTTTCAGTCTCAAATTTATAAGTGTCTTTTTTTAATGTACCTACTAACGAGGTATTCGTTCCACGGCCTTCCACGTCCCGGTGTTCCACTCTAGGTCCTCGTTCAATATTCTTGCAGAAGTAGTTTCTTCTGAATTATAAATAGTCTTACTTCCACTTCCTCGCATCAGCTGGGCTTCCATGTGTCATCTGGGTCCATCTATCTGAAGGTCGACGCTAATAGGGCTGTTTACATCACTTACAGAACATATCGCCTAATTTAATTGAGTCTTAGTGCTTGTTCACACTGAACTCGCGGGCGTGGGCGCGGTCGCGAAATATCAAACATATTATGAGCTACTATGAAAGTGTTCACACCAAAACGCGCGCGCGGTGTATGTAGCGTTTACCGCGACCGCGCCCGCGAGTTCAGTGTGAACAAGCACTTACTTAAATAGTAGAATCCAATGTATTAGCATACATCATGCTAAATACCATTATTATTTACCATTATTATTTCTGTAATTTATAAAAAAAAATTTCTCGTAATTTTTTAAATCATTTGATATCATCATCATAACACATTATTACATCATAAAATTTGACATTTTGAAACTTTGACATTTTGAAATTTACATAATTTATTGACATTGATCCAAATTGAATAATTAGAATGATTTTGAATGATTTAATAAATAATATTTAGAATGATTTAATAAATAGTTTAATAGGAAAATTGTATTGTACAACATTGTTAATTGTAATAATTTTAAAAGTAATTTAATAATTTAAGTAATTTAATAATTGTTTTATAATTGACTATTGCATACCATACATGGTTGAATGTATTGGACTTCTATTATATTATAGCAGATGATACCTCATTACTTTTTAAAGTTGATAGGAGAAAAAAATGTTTTGACGATGTAAATAATACTGTTTCTTAAGTGTTGCAATGGTTTACATGTAACACTAACAACCTAATGTTAAATGCTATGAAAACGAAATGTATGAAATTCACTTTACCAAATGTAAAACGGGTACCAACTCAAATAGTTATAAATAAGGAAGTACTTGACCTTGTAAATTCAACAAAATTCCTTGGCCTTACTATAGAATTAGATTCATGGTTACAATGGAGTCCTCATATTGAAGCCTTGTCTGGGAGACTGAGTTCAGCTGCTTACGCGGTTAAGAAAGTAAGGCTCTTAACTGATGTAGAAACAGCACGGTTAGTTTATTTTAGCTACTTTCATAGTGTTATGTCCTATGGTCTTGTTGTGGGGCTCAGCTGCAGATATTGAGTCTATATTTATTTTACAGAAAAGAGCAGTCCGTGCCATTTACAGCCTCAGGCCTAGAGACTCGCTTAGGGATCTCTTTAAGGAAATTAATATTTTAACTGTGGTGTTACAATATATATTGGATAATGTTTTGTATGTTAGAGTGACATCCACAATATTAATACGAGGAACAAGGCTAAACTGATTGTACCAAATTTTAGACTATGTAAAACTGGTGGCTCGTTCATGGGTACAGATTAATAATAAAATTAGATTAATGGTAAAGATTTATAATAAAAATCTATCGAAATTCACAGAAATGCCTTACTTTAAATTTAAAACTCATATTAAAAGCATTCTTATGACGAAAGGATATTACAAACTAGATGATTATTTTAAAGACAAGACTGCATGGACATGAGTTTAATGAATATAGATTGTAGTAGATGATAAGTGCTATCTGTAACTGTGAGCAGGAAAAAAACAAACCCGGTAGTTTCTTGCTGCTTCTTCTCCCGGGCCCTCTCACAGTAGGGCCTTGTTGAAGCATTGGCGTTACTTGCATGACTTTCAAAAAGTGTTTGTAAACCAAACCAATTTTGAATAAAAAGTTTGATTTGATTTGACATGTACCACAGTACCACCTATATAAAACTACATATACATTCTGGCAATAAATGATTTGAATAAATCATCGGGATCTCTCCTGTCAGTGATGGGTGTGCCGCAAGGATCAACTCTAGGTCTTTTTCTTTTTCTAGCTTACAATAACTATTTGCCTCATTATATTAATAACTATGCGGATTTTCTGTTTTTTTGCTGATGATACATCACTAATATTTAAGACTAATAGAAATAAAACAAACTTTGACGATATAAACATCGCTGATGTCTGTTGGGAACCCAACCAAACATTAATTTATATTCTGTGCTATCCACAGACGAAATTGTAGTGCCAATGTTGGCAACATTTTTTTTTTTCTCTTGCTTCCGGCTGTGCTACCGAGTGTGTGCGAACTGTGTGCCTTCCATGAAAATAAATTACAATAATTCAAGATCTGCAGTTTTCTTCCTCAAACCAGCTACAAAACATGGTCCATCGAGCCTGCGACGTGGAAGAGATCTGGATTTGACAAGAATCTTGAACATAAAGGTAATAGCAAGAATTATCATTCTCGCGTCAAAACGAGTTTGTGACGCCATTTTATCGAGTTATCGATCAAGCAGATATATCGCGGTGACGCTGCTGTGGTTGGTACTGCGTTGCTGCAGTCGATTCGACCAATCACGGCACGAGTTCAAGCGTCGCCTGCGTAGCGCTAGCCAATGCTAGCTCGCCGTGTCACTACTCACTCGCTCACTTACGACGACAAGCCAGCCGTGCCGTTCGATTCAAGTCAAGTGAAGCAAGAGTCAAGAAAATTTATTACAATTTGCAAGCCAAGCTAGTGATGGACGTTGAAAAACAACATCGATGTTTTTTTCGATGCAATGCATCGCATAGTGGCATCGATGTTATATCGATGTTTCAAAAAATACATCGATGTTTTCCATACATCGATTATATTTCTTTAACAAATTATGTATGAATGTGGCGCATACCAAAAAATTATCCTGAAGTTAGTAGATAGTTAACTATTTTTGGGTTTTTATTAGTAATGAAAATAGAATTAACTTCATTTTAAAACTTACGTAAAAACATGATGTAACTTTTGAAAGAAAGAAAAAAAAATACATTTATTTGCAAAAGATACACTTAAGGTTATACAATACATAAACAAGGTAATAATATCTTTTCATAATATCGATAAAAACAGCAATGCAAATATGTGCTGGCAACATTTTTGCATTTGTGTTGTCAAAGTGGTCCGTCGATTTATGGATTCGACTATAGTGCTCTCCAACTAAATCTGCCCTTGGGCGTATAGTTGGTAGCATTGAAAAAGGAGTATAGAAATTAAAATGGTATATTATATGTTATGTTTTATATTTCTAGTAATATAATATATCGTTATTACCTTTGATGAACTTAATAACGACGCTATTATTATGTCCATAAAATGGTTTTTGCAATATAAAAGACACTTATTTCAATACTACCAACAGTACGCCCAAGTGCAGATTAACGCTTCCCGCCCACGTCCGACTTTTTGTAGGAGAGATAAGCAGGTTTGCCTCTTCGATGCATCGAATAAAAGACATCGATGTTTACTCGATGTTGACGTATTAAAAAAACATCGGATTAAATCGATGTATCCATACTTTACATCGAGTGTTTTTAATACATCGATGTATATCGTCCATCCCTAAGCCAAGCCAAGAAGTTGAACTTAATTAATAAGAAATTATATCGTCGATGTCGGCAAGAACTACGTACCTACGCGTTTCAAAATTTGATTAGATTAATATTGTGCGTCTTCACCCGGACCGGACACGTCACACGCGGTGACCGAATAACCTCACGGACAATGTCAAGCAAGGACGAAGCGAAAGGAGTCTCGTCGGGGAGCCAGGCATTGAAGATGGCAGATCCTGTCGCCAGGAGAGGTTACGCAAAAGGCAAATTGACGAAAATGATTAATTCCCTACATGATGAAGAGGCGTTATCACAACTGTCAAAGCAGGCGCTCTCAGTCAAGTTGGAGCGTCTTACGTCCCTCTTCGACAGGTACGAGGAACTTTGCATCGAGACAATGGAGGAGCCGTCATCAGAATACGAGGTATGCTACGAGCGGGCCTTGGTAAGGCTACGGGAGCTGATCGCCGGAAAAGATTCCGAGCGGACCCCCGCGCAACATCGCTCGTCAAACAAGTTACCAAGTATCGACATACCCACGTTTAGTGGTAAGTTCAACGAGTACAAGACGTTTATAGGCTTATTTACATCTTTAATACACAATGATCAATCGTTACAAGACATACAAAAATTATATTATTTGAGGAATTATTTAGTGGGTGAACCACAAACATTGATCAAAAATTTACCATTGGTCGGGGAAAGTTACAATGAGAGTTTGCACATATTAAAAGAACGTTATGACAATAAATTTAGGATTACAAATGAGCACATAAATAATTTGTTAGAATTACAATCTATATCTAAGTCGACTTCTACTAGCATAAGAAATTTTGTATGTAATGTTAGGCAAGAATTAGCTGCATTAAAAAATCTAAATCACCCAGTTGAGATGTGGGACCCAGTAATAGTATGTATTCTGACAAAAAAGCTCGATCCCTACTCCAATAAGGAGTACCAGCTTAGTCGTGCATCTGATAGGGAACCCACTGTTAAAGGTCTTTGCGAATTCTTAGACAAACGGGCCCTAGCCCTGGAGAATGCGGAGCCAGCTGCCCGCGGGCCACTGCAGCCACCGCAGTGTGCTCCGCCTGGGCCACAGCGTGCTCTGCCAGGGCAGCGCTACAAGTCAACTGCGAGCAACGTAGCTACAGGCACCGCCTCTTGCATACTGTGTAAGTCGAATCACAAATTATTTAGTTGTGTCAAATTTAAAATGATGCATTCTGCTGATCGAATAAAATTTGCAGCAGACAATAATCTATGCAACATTTGTCTTAACAATCATACTAAAAGGTGTAAATTTCACTTTAAGTGTAATATTTGTAAGGCGTCTCACAACAGTCTTCTGCACCCAGAGGGGCAGGTTGCTCCATCTGTAAGCATGGTGTCCAAAGAATCTTCCACACAGGTTTTGCTACCAACGGTGCGAGTCAAACTGATCATGAGCAATGGTACTGAAGTATTTGTGAAGGCACTACTGGATAGTGGCTCACAGAGCTCTTTCACAACAACTGAGCTTGTAAGAGTCCTCGATTTGAAGCCTAGAAAAATAAACACAGGTACAATAGGTATAGGTAACACACACACAAGCATTAATCAGTGTGTTCAGTTGGATGTGTATTCAACAGTGTCGCAGTTCAAAATACCTATAACTTGCTATGTCATTGATCAAATAACATCAAGGCTCCCGCAACAGCAAATCTATAGAAAAGCAATCACAGTGCCTCCCAACATACAGCTGGCTGATCCGCAGTTTGATGTGCCAAGTAATATTCACATTTTATTGGCTGCTGATGTATTTTTCCAGGTGTTGCTGCCTCAGGCTGATCATCTCGGCCATATTGAAGAGCCAGCACCATTCAGCAGCGGCCAGTCAGCACCAGCAAATAGCCAGCAACCATACTTCTTAAACACAAGGTTTGGTTATGTTGTCGCAGGTACTCTGTCAAACCAATGTCATTATGAACAATTTAAGGTAAATTTATTTTGTAAACAATGTGATTCTGACATCAATAATGCTGTTTCTAATCTTTGGAAGACTGAAAGTGTGCCTGAATTCTTCTCAGAAACTAGTCCTGAGTTTGACCAATGCGAACAAGTTTTTCAAAAGTCTGTAGTTTTAAAAGATAAAAAGTTTCAAGTTGCTTTGCCTTTAAAAGTGCCACTAGACAAAGTTAATGAGTCAATAGGCGATTCTTTTAATTTGGCACTGAAAAGATTTTATAATTTAGAAAAAAGATTTAAAAAAGAACCACAGCTGTTTGAACAATATAAAAATTTCATACATCAATATGTGCAGCTGGGTCATGGTTCATATATAAATATTGACAAATACGATCTCACAAAAGACGCTGTCTTCTTCTTACCACACCATGCTGTGATAAGACAAGACAAGAAGACCAATAAGTGTCGAGTCGTATTCGATGGTTCAATGTCAACACAATTAGGTCGTTCTCTTAATGACCTTTTATTAAATGGTAAAGTAGTACAAAATGAACTGTTCGACATATTAATGTTGTTTCGAATAGGTACTCATACATTCAGTACTGACTTAAAAAATATGTTCCGCTCAATTGGTCTCGATCCTGATTATAGATCATTGCAGCTTATCTTGTGGAGGGACACTCCCGAGGAACATATAAAATGTATTGAATTAAATACGGTCACATATGGTCTAAAATGCTCTACATTTCTAGCTACCCGATGTTTAATGGAGCTAGCGAAACAATATCAAGTTGAGTTTCCTGCTGCATCATTTATTCTCCTTAATCAGGCTTACTGTGATGACATTTTAGTCTCCAGCAGCTCATTAGAGTCCTTGGTTGAAATGAAAAAACAATTAATTCAACTATTGGACCTGGGAGGATTTGAGGCGCACAAATGGGCTTCCAATAATGCAGAGATTTTACAGGATATACCTCTTGAGAAACAGCATTTTGATGAAGTTGATCTTCAAAAACAAAATTATAGTTTAAAAACTTTAGGTGTTTCATATAACACCAGAACAGATACCATAAACATAACCAGTCCTAGTCCTACAGGTAGTATTCCTAACACTAAGCGAGAAGTACTTAGCCATATAGCCAAATTCTATGACCCCTTAGGTCTAGTAGGTCCTATAATAGTGACTGCAAAATTAATTATACAGAAAATATGGGCGGCTAAATTAGGTTGGAATTCTTGTTTGACTGACGAGTTGAAAATGATCTGGTTTGAATTTTATAATGAGTTATGTGTCATGAAACCCATACACATAAATAGAAATATAATGTCTGACAACAACTGCAAGGTACAACTAATAGGGTGTGCAGATGCCGCTGGCTCAGCTGCGTACGGGTGCTGCTTGTATCTGCGAGTGATCGACGAAACAGGTACTGTGAAACAAACTTTACTCTGTTCAAAATCAAAAGTTAATCCTCTGCAGCAAAGGCTTACCGTACCCAGATTAGAGCTCAATGCTGCACTACTATTGGCAAAATTAGTTACGAAGGTTCATTCAATTTTGAGTCTTAAGTTAACTATTAATGATGTACTTTTATATTCCGACTCTCAAGTAGTTTTGTCATGGCTAAAAATAGATATAACCAAGCTTAATGTGTATGTTGCGAACAGAGTAAGGGTTATTTTACAACATACAGGTAAATATATTTGGTCTTATATCAAATCAAGTGACAACCCTGCCGACTGCCTCAGCAGGGGGCTGAAGCCGCATGAGCTGCATGAGCATCCACTATGGTGGTCTGGCCCTAGCTTTCTGCATGACAGCACATATCAACTGCCCAAAGGTAATGAATTTGCTATATCTACGGACTTACCTGAAGTAAAGTCTGCTTGCAGTGGCTCCGCATCCTCCAGTGCTATGGTATGCTCCAATTTTAATGCAAATAAGGCTAATGCTGGTCTATGCTTAGATTTTCTTGATAAATACTCTGATCTCCACAAAATGCAGCGAGTTCTTGCTTACATATTGCGTTTTTGTAATAATTTAAAGTCAAATAAAATTAAAAATAATTATTTGCTTACTGAAGAGTTGAATAATGCAATGCTATTGATTGTTAAGTATGAACAACAAAAATACTTTAGTAACGAAATTGACATGTTATTAAATAAGAAACCCTTAAAGGGAAATATTGTATCTTTAAATCCTTTTGTTGATGACAGAGGCATCCTACGCGTAGGTGGGAGGCTGGACCTTGCTACAATTCCATATTCACAAAAGCACCCAGCTATTCTTCCCAATAAGTCTAGAATAACTCAGTTAATTATTCAAACAGAACATGTTAGAAACTTACATGCCGGTCACAAGATTACTTTGTCATCAATAAATCAAAAATTTTGGTTAATTAATGGTGTAAATGAGATTAAGAAGATTATTCATAAATGTCTTGTATGCTTTAGATTAAAGGCTGAAGCAGCCAAACAGCTAATGGGTTCTTTGCCTCATGATCGGGTAAATAAGTGCAGAGTTTTTGAAAAGGTTGGAATTGATTTTGCCGGGCCTATAGCCATCAAGCAGTCTAGGATTAGAAGTGCTGTGGTTTCAAAAGGTTACATTTGCGTCTTTGTTTGCTTTGTAACTAAGGCAGTTCATCTGGAGCTGACCTCTGATTTAACTACACCTGCCTTTATAGCTTCGCTAAAACGTTTTATTGCAAGAAGGGGTTTGCCTAGTGATATTTATTGCGATAACGCTTCAACATTTAAAGGTGCAAAGAACCAGTTAGTTGAATTATATAAACTACAATCCTCCCATGACCACCAACAGCAGGTACAATCATATACAGCTCCACAGGGGATACAATTCCATTTCATCCCGAGCTACTCACCGATTTTTGGAGGATTATGGGAGGCTGCAGTCCGATCTACTAAATATCACCTTAAACGTGTTATGTTAAAGGCTTTGCTTACATACGAAGAGTTAAGTACAGTTTTATGTCAAATAGAATCCATATTAAATAGCAGACCGTTAACTCCATTGTCAACAGACATAGACGACTATACTTACCTAACTCCAGGTCATTTCTTGGTAGGTAGGGCTCTAAATAGCTTTCCTGAAAATGATGTAACTAATATACCTGTTAATAGATTAAGGTTCTGGAATGTATGTTGTAATATGTACCAACATTATTGGAAGGTATGGAGTAAAAGTTATCTTAATGTTTTGCAATCTAGACCTAAGTGGAAAACTGCTTTACCTAACATACAAGTTGGTTCTTTGGTAATATTAATAGATAATAATATTCCTCCTTTGCACTGGCCAATGGCTAGAGTCATAAATGTTTTTCCTGGTCATGACAATAAAGTTAGGGCTGTAGAAGTGAAATTACCAAATGGGAAAACTCATACAAGGTCTATAACTAAAATTTGTTTACTTCCTGTTGACATAAATTAATTTCAATTGTATTCATAAATTCATTATTAATTTGTATTAAATAAAAATTTGCTCCAGACTTGACAACTATGTTTAATATTGACAATTTATAATATTGACAATTTATAATAAAAATGTTATTAATAATTTAGAACTTATAATTTCAGTAAAATGTAAATGTAAAAATTTATAAGTAAAATGTAAGTGTAAAATGTTTATTTAACAATATCGACCTACAATAAGTTGCTAATACTTGACAATAGAGGGCACTAGGTTCATATTGTTGACAAATAAAACAATGTAATTTGTTCAATGTAATCTTTATTAACAATTTCAATAATTCTATCAATTACTTCAATTATATTTCAATTTCTTCTCTTGTTTCAATGTTTGTAAACAATTTAGAAAATGTTTATTTAATTCCAAGTCATAATTATGTAATGTGATGACATGGTTTTCTTTCTATGCTTTTTGTGTAAAATTAATTTTTTCCTTGTTGGTGGGAGCATGTTGGGAACCCAACCAAACATTAATTTATATTCTGTGCTATCCACAGACGAAATTGTAGTGCCAATGTTGGCAACATTTTTTTTTTCTCTTGCTTCCGGCTGTGCTACCGAGTGTGTGCGAACTGTGTGCCTTCCATGAAAATAAATTACAATAATTCAAGATCTGCAGTTTTCTTCCTCAAACCAGCTACAAAACAATGTCTCTAAAAGTGTAATCATGACTATCACATTGGTTTAACGCTAATAACCTACTATTGAATGCTAAAAAACCGTGTGTGGAATTTGTGTCCAGAAAGTTAGTAAAAATCTTCGATTAAATAATGAAAATCTAAATATGGGCAGTTCACAGTCCTCCTGGGTATCACTTTAGATTCTAAACTTCAATTGGGCACCATAATAATATATCGACTCTCGCGTGTGTAGATCTGTATATACCATCAGAAAGATAAGACAGTATGTATGCAGATGTTGAGAATGGTAGACTTGTTTAATTTGCATATTTTCATAGTCTGTCATAGGTTGCTGTCTCTGCTAGTATTGATCCAATATTCGTATTGAAAAAAGGGCCATTAGAGCCATTTATAAATTAAAGTCGCAGTCGAGTCTTTACGTGAATGTGTTCAGTCCACGATGATTTAAGTTTAAAATCATATTTTACGTGAGAAAGTTAAAGAAATAGTACTTTCTCCTTTTTTTCGTCGGATAACAAGAAATAGGTATAATCTAGTTGTTTCCTCGTACCTATCGCTTAAGTAAATTGCAGCTATATTTTATGGGGCTTGCTATTGCTACAGTATAGACGAATATATGAATGACAATCTCGTCTGGAAGTTATTGTACCTAGAAATGTAATTTGTAATAATAAAATTGTAACTTGAATTTGAATATTTGCGTCCAATTTGCCATTAAAACGTTATTGCTACTGTAACTTTGATTTCAATGACCACACGGGTGAAGCCACGGTTAAGAGCTAGTTTCATGTAAAAAAAACTCATGTCCAAGCAGTCTTGTCAATTAAATACTCAACAATCCAATCAATCAATACTAATTAAAGGCTAGAGCCGAGTAGAGCTGCTTCAGGATTCGGTTCTTTGAATCGTAAGATATTTATTGTTTTTAACGGTTAACTTTATTGTAATTTTCGGTTTAAAGAAACTTTATTCTCATAAGACATAGTCACTTACATGAGAATTACACATTTTTATAAACACATTAATAATATTGAGTCCGGTGCGGGTAGATATAGAGGGTAAGTTGCGTGTTCAAAACGTTAGGCGGTGGTCCAAGTAAAAAGAGTTTGGTTGTTACGCTATAAAATTATGGAACATAAAAATTTTGAACAGTTATTCCTCCTGTTGTAATACAAAGTCGAATAACTTATTTTTAAATATGTGTATTGAACTTGCTTCTTTTACATTGTTTGGAAGCCTGTTATATAATTTTAATCTTGAATTAATCAATATGAATAAAAATGATTGTAGATTTATCGACATATCGTCGCTTCTCATGAAAAGTGTACAAAGTCAATTTTTTTGCGAAATCAAGATAAAAAAATAATAAATAAATACTAAGAATCAATTACTCTTTCTCCTGAGAAGTATCTGAAGAGGCTACTTTCAAAAATTGCCTACAGGGGAGCTAATGTTCAGTTTTAAATTGGCGCGATTTTACGTCCCTTTCGCGCAAAAACCTAAAACCTAAAGTTAAGTTCAGTTTCTCTGTAATATTGTATTAAATCAAATTTATATGGTTTTTGACAAAAGGATGACCTAACACTTAACAAATTATTCTCTAAAAGGCTATACAATCGCAAAATTGAACAGTTTTGTTGAGTAATTTGTTTTGCCTAGAAACGTAAATTTATTCATCACGACCGGATTATTTCTTGATTGTTCGTTCCTCAACTTTAAGGAGAAAAAAATAAAAGTGTAATGTTTTCTTAAATACTTTATAATTATTATTTATTTAGCTCTTTTTGGTGAGAGGATTATTCGATTTTTAAGAAATGCAACCAATTCTAATTTTATACTGAGTGTGTGTTTATGGTGGATCGTTACGTCAGTGGCGGGAAATTTGAATTATTCAAGTTTTTATCGTTTTTACACGCTTTATATTCACCTATATGTTTGTTTGTTTGTAACTTCTCTTTGGACTTTAAATTTGTATAAGTACATATTATTTCTCGTATTTTTAAATAAGAAAGAAGATAACTACTATCTGGAAGTCTGCGAAACTAGTCCTTTAACTTAAAAGACGTTATCGTATTATAAGACTAATTAAACTTGCAAAAATTGGATTATAAAATAAGTGTTATGTTGCTATGATACTCTTGATTGATTATTACAGAAAACATGTAATCATTGATGTAAAGAACTTATATTAATTAAAAACTAAAAGGAAGGATTTATATTTTTGATAGTATTTTATGGTTTTTGATACTTTTAAATTTGGTTAATTTATATCGTATTGATAGGAAGAAAATTGTTTTTTTTTTTATTTTATAAAACCCGACTGAAACAGTCAGTTATTATAATTCTGTGATTTTCCAATAAAAACTGTATTAATGTATGATTGTAATAATAAAAATAATGTATAATTGTATGATGTATGATTGTTTCATTGAAAAATAAACCATTTATAACTGATTTAATACTTTAAAATAACTATCGAATATCCAAATTATGAGCGATTTTTTTCTAAAAAAGTAGCTTAAGTCAAAACGACTTAATTTAAAAAAAATTAGCTGCAAACTCAGATCAATTTGCGTGCGTCGCAAGCAAACTGTTATGAGTTAGCCGCTTATTTAGGTCGAGCGACTGAATTTTCACTTTACTATTGTTGTACGAAGGGAGTGGTTGTGTTGGTCACGATGGATATTTTTGAAGTAATTGGTATCTTAGAGGCGCTGAAAGAGGATAAAAACTGTCCAGCTGTCCGCATGAACACTTTGCGGCAAACGGACTCACTACGCCCGGCGAACAACCATATCGCCGCCGCCGACTGGAACCGGGTTTGCTGTGAGTTAGCCTGACTAATGAGACAGTCGGCGCACGTAACGCTGCAAACTGCGTATAGTGAGCGCAAAACTAGCAAACTGTGGACACTCCATTTCAAATATATGGAAGGGCGTACTAAACCGATACGCCGCAAATTCAGTCAGCCGCTAACAGTTTGCCTACTGTGAACATAGCCTTAAAGGTTGAACAATTTTTTTTTAATAAGAGCGACTGTCAAACTTTATAAATAATGCTTTTATTAACGACCCGTGTAGCGCAATGGTTACCATGCCGGATCACCGCACCGAGGGTCCTGGGTTCGATTCCCAGCGAGGCGAAAATTTGAATGATGAGTTCGAATTTCTGTTCTCGGTCTGGGTGTGAATGTCCTTGTCTATGTTGTGTGTTGTCCATGGCACCTACGACACAGGGAATCCTAGTGTGGAGCTATGAGTGTGAAGCGTCATTAAAAAAATTAAAACAACAACAAAAGTTAAAACAACGGTTCAATTTTCAAAACGCTATCCTGTAAAGTTAGCTAACTTTGAGATTGTACACTATTCAAGAGAAGCGGCGATATGTTTTTATTTAAAATTGCATCCCATTTTGTATTGATTAGTACCAACCAAGGATATACTTTAATTGAATTGCAATCTTCGTAGAGATACCTACCTAAAGACGGATAAAAATAGACACGTTTTAAAAATAGAAAATGAAATGTGCAATTGGCTATTTGACAGTTATCACGGTAAAATATGAAATGTGTTAAATATTGTTGCATAATGTTTAAAAATAATTATACAATACGTTTCTTGCATGAAAATAAATTGTAAATATTTTTACTTTTGAAAAATAGATTTGAGTTTTTTTACCTGTGCAATGTGCATACGAGAACCGAAATGCGGGCGGCCATGATTGAGCATGTTATGACGTCACAATTCAAAAAATAAGCGTCGTGTACTACTAACTATATCGTGTGCACTGTGCAATTTACTCAGAAAATTAATAAGATATATTTTGATTTCTGCTTTTGAGAGGTTTTGTAAAATGGAGTCAGGCTATACAAAAGCTGACAGTGCGAATTTGCCTCAAGTTGATTCATTTATGGTCGCAAATTTCTTTGCGTGTAACTCTGACTTTTGCTCTACCGAGTTTCGGAATGCAAAAACCTCCTTGTAAGTACTGAAATTAATAAAGTAAAATTGATCAGTCTTGCTAAGTGGTCACAGGGGGATTTTTTGTAAGTTTTTCCTCAACGTCCCCTTAACGACACCATATTACTAATGATTTTAAATTACTTATAGGTTTTGTTTATGAACAATATCAGGTTAGGTTTAATTTGTTTTTTTAGTAAATCAGAGGCTAAGTTGATTTCTTCTAAATACTTACATCAAAGTGGTCCTCACAAAAGAATATTGCTGTTAAAACAGATGTTAACTCTGGGTCTCGACGTGCTAATTGTAACCACTGCTTTCGACGTTGAGGGCATTTAGAAACGTGTAGGTATAAATAATTTGTCAGGTTTAATTGTAGTACTTCTACACATAGGCACTGCACACGTCTTGTAGCTTGTCATTTTCACAATTCCAGTGAAAAGGTGTAAGTTTTTCACTTAAAATATCTTAAAATATCTCGTAAACTTTTGTTAATTGAAATGTGACGTCACAGCCAGCAAGTGACAGATGGCGGACTATTTTCGCGCGAATTTAAAATTAATGGATTTAAAGTTATTTTTTTCCTACTAAATAACACTTTTATGAGAAAAATAAATATTGTAAGAGGTATAAAATAAAACTACGAAAATTTTAAAATATTTTTCCAAAAATTGTCTAATAGCCAATTTAGGCCATGTCATCGACAACATGGTCGAACATTTTATAATAGAAGTTCGTAGCTATTCTTATAGTTCTGAGTTAGATTCTGAGTCTGATTAAATTGTATTCTATAGAATTATCTGCCTTTTATTTTTAATTACCATTTTGTATTTATTTCAAACACAAATATCGGAAAACAATCATAGATCGTAAACATATTTCCGATTACGGTACATCGCTATTTAAAAAGTAATAAAATCGTGCAACACAGGAAACGTCAATTTGGTTTGCCTTTGCGGAATTAAAAAACAGGGTTCCAAACTTCCAAAATCCAATGCCTTGGTGGCAATAACAAATATTTTTCACACTGAACTTATGTTAAGAATGGAAGATGTCAGAAAAATAGAACGAAAGAAAAAAAAGTTTGCAGCCCGCTTGTTGAGTACTAAAGGAATTCAATGCAAAGACGAGTCGTGTCCAGTAAGTAAACAAACATGTCAAAATTTTAATCTTGGTTTGGAAGCATATTGCTTACTGCACATTGCTGCAGATTGATAGGAATGACATTAATTTAAGATAGTCTTCATTATTATATGTTAAACTACACACACAGAGTACTTAATCACTACGACTACACATTCTAGTCCAGGTGATAAACACCTGAATGAGCTAAACAAAACTTTGTACCTATATAACATCTTAATTCAGACAATGTACATGTGAGCTATTAATAAAACTGCATTGTTATGCATTTTCAGAATATAGTACTGTGCAATGTGGGCCAAGCAACAGGTTTAGAAAAGAAGACAATATTGAATATACTGGACAATTTAGGTGGAATCAAACTTAAGAAATTCATTGCGGAGAAAGGGGAATCCCATTCGTTTTTAGTGTTTCATAACAGTCAAGATGCACAACTATTTTATGAGAAATGGAATGGGAAGTCAATTTCAGCGGAGAATGCTTCACCTACCTACATGAGCTATGTTACAAATGGTAATGTAATTTGACTTTGTTTTTACAGATTGAGTTGTCCCTACCTGGCAAGGTTTGTTTGTGTTGGTGTTTGATAATCTGATCTGTAATTTGGCATTGTTAACAAAACTTGAGGACAATACTGAACCTCATAATATTATGTTATCAATCTGTAACACAGTACACTTATGGTCAATCTACGACTACCCATCACGTGAATAAACTATAATTACTTTCTTCTCTTTCTTGGCCGCTGATGTCCATGGGCGACGATAGCCACTTACCATCAGGGGGTTCGTAAGCTCATTTGCCGGCTATTACCATAAAAAAAAGTCTTCTGTAGGGTCTGAATTCTTAAACAAATTGTGTTTCTTTCAAATAACATAACTATCTTGTTACAGTACCAGAAACTGAAGTGGTTTGTCCAGATCAAAATCCCGATGGACTAACAATATTACAGAACTTCATATCTGATGAAGAAGAGAAAGAGTTGATAGAGTTATTTGATTGGACAGAGGAGTCTAACCTAAAGAACCGATTGGTAAAACATTATGGCTATGAGTTCAGATACGGTAGCAATGATGTAGATCTAACCTCCCCCTTGGAGGAGAGGATTCCGGCGCAGTGTGATGTGTTGTGGACGAGGCTTAAGGAGTATGGAATTGAATTTGAGGTACCAGATCAGCTGACTGTAAATAAATATGCTCCTGGACAAGGTTAATATGTTTTCTTATGTGTTTAAATATGGACTTCATATTTCATTCCAAATTGCATTCCAGGATTTGTCTAACATGTCTTATAAATCTTTACACCTTATCTGTCATCAGATATTTTTTTTTGTTTTTCTATTTATTACGAGCTAATGGGCCATGCATGGAATGAATTTATATCATAGAAGCCTAAATTTTGATCTCCTTTCCATGTATATACTAGAAACACTCCATTTCATGTGCATTTGTTGCTTATTTTGCAGGTATTCCATCTCACGTGGACCGACACAGCCCTTTTGGTAATACCATTCTGTCTCTGTCTCTGGGTTCCTCGGTGGTGATGGACTGGAAGCACCACACTGGGAGATATGTGCCTGTTGTAGTACCATCTCGATCAATGCTCGTAATGCAGGGCGAAGCGAGGTGAGGTAATGCCACCATTTTCACTAGCTATTAGTAACAGTTTTTACCAAAATGTCTTCAGGGAGACAGACTGTACTCAAGGCTCTCTGACCTGTGCTGGACTTTAAGACTAGACGATGTTTTCTAACCTAACACCACCTGCAAGCCACATTTTTAAGCCTACAAGCTATTAAGTATCTATCTCTAATAGTAGTAAACACCGCGTTAACTTTGTGTAATCTATTTTCTACTTAAATAGATAATGATAAACTGGTAAATTTTCAGATACGACTGGCAACACGGGATCCAACCGCGCACATGGGACCCTGTCATAGAGAGCAGGCGGGCCCCGGCGCCGGTGAGGGTGATAACGCACGACACCGCGCCCCGCGGGACACGCATCTCGCTCACCTTCCGCAAGACGCGGGCCGGGCCGTGCGGCTGCCGGTACAGGGCGCTGTGTGACGACAGCGAGGCGGGGGAGATAGCCGATGATGTAGCGTCTGCTTTGGAGGAGCTTCACGTGCATCAGGTCAGTGTCCTATCATATCAAATAACCTAGAATCCTATCGTATAACATAGTTTGGGTGTCGGCTAGTTAAGAGTAAGTAGGCTTTCCCTAAACCCAATTTTAGCTATGGCAAAGGGAGATCTTCCCCCAGGCTCCAGGCTTGGAGAGTGGTCGTGTTCCGACTATTCTTGTTCAGAACTTATATTTAAACAATGTAGAAATCTTCGATATAATACAATTTTCAAAACATAATATTGCCTGAAGAAATTAAGGATTTGGAATTTGAGCCTAAAACAACATAGCTATGTGTTCGATCTACAACCAATAGTGATCTACAATCGATAGTGTGTGTGTGATGTGTATGTGTGTGCGTGCAGGTGTACGAGCAGATCGCGTCGCACTTCAGCCACACGCGGCACTCGGTGTGGGGCGGCGTGGCGCGCTTCGTGCGGGGCGCGCCGCCCGCCGCGCTGCTGCTCGACCTGGGCGCCGGCAACGGGAAGAACGTGCTGCCGCGCCCCGACCTCATGCAGGTCAGTGTAGCCGACCAAGGAGACTACAACAGTCTTAAAAAAAAAACTGATGTCTCTTACGTCTCTTTGCGTTCTTGGTCACATACTTTTGTGGCATCGGAGGTAGGAGGGTCATTCTTTAGGTCTAAAGTAACCCTGACGGTCTAATAACTTCCAAACTGCCTATATATATTCGCCATTTTCTGAGTGCGACCCGTTTCTGTCATTTTGGTAGCTGCAAATCCGAACTCAAACAAATAAACTTTATCACAATTTGTATTATTTAACGTTGTTGCTATCCTTATGATGGAATAAGTGTTCTTTCTTTCTTTCTTTCTTTCTTTCTTTCTTTCTTTCTATACCGAGACGGGCGTCTTAGCGTGCTCCTTGTGATACGTCACTAGTGTATAATATTTATTTTTAATTTAATAAAATTATCGGTACAGATAGCGTGCGAGCGCAGCTCCGGCCTCGCGGCGGAGTGCGCGCGGCGGCTGCGGGCGGGGGGCGCGGCGGGCGCGGGGGGCGCGGCGGCGGGGGGCGCGGACTGCGTGCGGCTAGACGTGCTGCGCGCGCCGCTGCGGGACGCGTGCGCCGACCTGGTGCTGTGCGTCGCCGTCATACACCACTTCAGCAGCGCCGTGAGTATTACATATTATACTGTACACGCTGCGGTGACAGTGCGGCGGGGCGGTGTTATGACGTTGTAACTAGGGATTGCAATCCGGTGTCATTTTCAATCCGGCCGGATTTTACCGGATTTTCAAGAATCCGGTCGGATCCGGCCGAATCCGGCCGGATTGAACACCTGATCAAATTTTCTCGTTTTCGTTTCAATATAGACTGTTTTTGATGTAAAATATTTTTTTTTCGGATTATAAAGGAACACAAATACGTTAAGACAAAGTAAATGCAACCGAGCCGTAATAAATACTGACACAGGTCAAGCCAGGTAGAACCTAATGACGATTATGTATTACTTAATATAATATTTGTTGGATAAAGAAAGAATAGGTTTGAGGAATACCTGGTTCGATTATATCCCCGCGATTAGATGTAGGGTTCGCGCGCGCACTCCGTTCTTCCGAATATCCTCCATATGATGATTTTCTTGATGAGTTTTATACCGTACACCACTCGCACTACACGGGGATGCGGTTACTTGATGACTTTAATGTATTATTAAGATTTGGCAGCGGAAATCGAAGGGAACAACGTAGCTCGACCTGACTTGCTGCTCGCGGTTGTAGAAGCCGACTTTTTTCCTCCTACCCCCCACGTATGGGATATTGGACGGTGGATGTAGGAGGGGATATGATACGTTCAGAAATTACCTATCAATATTAATAAGAGGAATCTACAAGAATGGACAAGACGAAAATCATGTCGAACGTCCCTATGTCACACCCGTACTAATTCCTGTTGACAAGTGATCCAAATGGGTAAGTCCAACTGTACGGAACCGTACATGTTATTATTAGTTAGTTACCTATTGTATTATAATTGATTTGCCGACAGTGCATTTAATATTTATACAAAATTACTACGAGTGCATTATTGACAACCGCACGAGACAGACGCGGCGAGCGCGAGTCGTCTAACTGGACGATAGCAAATAAAAACACTTAATACAACTCGACTACTTTACTTCTCGCCGTGATCTACAACTACAACTCACTAACTTACTGTACTGTACTAACTGGTACTGTACATTTTGGTCCTTCGAGCCTTACACTCAGTGTGTTTGTGACCTTAAGCTGCGATAGCAAATCGGTTACCTGGCCTCCCACAAGCGGGTCTCCCCAGGATAATTGAGAAGGTGCCTATTTCGTAGCAGCGGGTTGCCGATGCATTGAGTGCCACGGACCTTCAAGAGTTAATCGAACACAATCGTAACTGCGAGGTGTGACGAAGAGCACTTGAAGCAAAGAAGATTAAGGAAAACTGCCTGTCTTCGTGTCCCGAACCAACACCTACAACTTACAATGGAAGTACTTACGGAACAAGTGCAATGTTTCGAAAGCATTAAAACATTGTGTACTAACTACAGGAAAGACAGCATCACCAGAAAAACTGTAGATTACTTAAACTCGCGTCTTTCATCCCTAGAACAACAGTGGATAGACTTTCATGAACGAAATGAAGTATTAGAGGGTGTAATTGAAGAAAAAGACAACATCAGTTACTTTACAACCAATGTGTATGAAAAAACAAAACAACTATACGAAACAACTAAGGCTAACATTATGGATTTATTGATATCTCACCAACAAAAGAAAGAAGAAGAGAAACTGGAATTAAGTGTGGACTTCGATCTGTCTGGAATATTTGAGGATGAACCCGACGACAAAATACAACTGCTGGTAAGTCGCCAGAGATGTAACTTTAAAGCGCTGGAAAGAGCAATGTCAAAAATAAATATTGAATTGATAACTGATAAATGGGAACTAGAAGATCATCTTACAACCTTGAGAGTGAAGTGGGAGCCTATTGACAAATTACACTGGGAGTTGGAGGATATCCTGAAGACTTCGAGCTTGCACGCAGATTACACATTAAAATTTGACAACATAGAAAGAAAATACGACCACTTACGGAAGCAACTTAACACTAAGATGTGGTCGAATGTTCACTATCAAGAAGCAACCCCGAAAATGGATATACCGGAATTTTTTGGTGACTACATACACTGGATCTCGTTTAAAAATTTATTTTTGGAAACCATACACAAAAACCCTACCATTACAAAATCGCAAAAAATGCAGCACCTTAAAACAAAACTGAAGGGCGAAGCGGAACGTTTGGTTCAACATCTTACAGTGAGTGCTGAAAATTATGACTCATGTTGGGAAATTCTATCCCATCGATACGATAATCGCCGCCTTCAATTTACATCGTTCATAAACGCCATGCAGCAGCTACCTGTAATTCAGTATCCTACTACGTATAATTTAAAGAAATTGCATGACGTCATTACTGAAAGTCTGAATGGACTAAGAAACATGAAAGTGGATGTGACAAGCTGGGGTCCAATCATCGTACATTACATGTCACAAAAATTAGACGCCGCTACTTTCAACGAGTACTCGAAAGAAATTCAAAACAATCGAGAATTGCCCGACTTAACGGAGTTCCTATCGTTTTTGGAAAGCAAATTTATGGCCCTTGAAACAATGAAAAATCATCCTAATAACGTTATTAATAATTCTCATAAACAGATTAGTAACACGCAGTTCAACAAACCAACAAACAAGTATCGTACCTACGATGAGAAACACTTTACGAAGAAATCGACCTTAATCAAAGATAATAAAGATCACTCAAACGCTTTTTTTACTGCATTTGGAAATTGTCCATTATGTGATGGCAATCACGTTCTTATGCAATGTGCAAAGTTCATCGACATGAGCATTTTACAGCGAAACAATACCGTTGCAAAACTGAAAGTCTGCAAAAACTGTTTATACAGTCACAAAAATATGGAATGTAATTCATCGAAGACTTGTAAACAATGTAATTTAAAACATCATACTTTGTTGCACATTACTAAAACGCCTTATGAGCCGACTTTTAAAACTCAACCTTCGACCTCAGCGCAACAAGGCTCTCATCACTTAACTACGAAGAACATGGAAGTACTACTCACTACAGTAAAGATAAAGGTCAAAGCCCAGGACGGGACCTTCGTTACTCTGCGAGCCCTCCTGGACCAGGGTTCACAAGTTAATTTGATAACAGAAAATGCTGCGCAACTACTTCGGCTACCACGAGATAAACTAAATGCTACAGTATCTGGAATAGGTTCCGTATCTGGAGACTGCAAGGGGCGCGTCCAACTCACGTGTCAGTCAATACATAACGACTATACATTTTGTACTCAAGCGCTAATACTGAAAAAACTAACAAACAACATACCTAACTGTACTTTTTCGAAATTAGACTGGCCGCATCTTCAAAACTTGAAACTGGGGGACCCTGAGTACAACGTCAGTGGCTCCATTGACATACTCTTCTCAGCTGATGTTTATGCTGAAATTATAATGGACGGCGTCTTGAAAGGAGATCAGCACTCTCCAGTTGCGCAACAGACACAATTAGGTTGGATTCTGTGCGGAAAACTACAAACTTTTAATTGTCACTTAACCATCATCGATATCTCTGAATTATCAAAATACTGGGAAAGCGAAGATATAATTCAAGGAACTGAGGACATAAGTATGGAAGACCAATGCGAAAAATACTACAATGAAACTACTACGCGCAGTTCTGATGGAAAGTACATAGTAAAAATGCCCATGAAAACCAACATTATGACTGAACTAGGAAAATCAAGACCAACTGCCGTGTCACAATATTTACAACTAGAAAAACGACTGGCAAGGAATGAAAAACTATCTATTATGTACAAAGAATTTATTAACGAGTACTCTGAATTAAAACACATGAAGCCGTCCTCTCAAATACTTACAACTGGTCCAGAGTGTTATTTGCCCCATCACGGCGTCCTACGAGAAAACTCTATTACTACTAAACTGAGAGTAGTGTTCAACGCGTCAAGTAAAACTTCAAGTGGATATAGTTTAAACGATTTGATGGAGAAGGGGCCTAATCTACAGAAAGACATTCAAACTTTAATTTTGAAGTGGAGGACGTATAAATACGCCTTCACGGCTGATATAGAGAAGATGTATAGATGTATTTGGATTTCAGAAGATCAACAACAACTTCAAAAAATTATATGGCGTTCCTCTCCGAAAGAAACACTAAAAGACTATACCTTATGTACATTAACATACGGTACAAAATGTGCGCCGTGGCTAGCAATGCGAACACTCAAACAGCTGGCATTGGAAGATGGTCATAAGTACCCGGACGCGGCAAAAACATTGCAAAATGAATTCTATGTCGATGACTTAATAAGCGGCAGTAATTCACTAGAAGGCGCCAAAGAATTACAAACTACTTTAATCAAATTACTGAAAGGTGGAGGTTTCAATTTAAGAAAATGGTCATCTAACTGCTTCGAATTACTGGAACAATTAAACAAAGATCAAATTTCTACGAGCAATACTTTCGACTTCAAACAAGAAAACTCTACGAAAACGCTAGGCCTTGGATGGAATCCTAACACAGATACATTCGAATTTAATTGGAACTTGAACAATAAACCGGAAAAACAAATAACAAAAAGAAAGCTACTTTCTGAGATATCACAGCTTTACGATCCACTGGGATGGCTTTCTCCAGTCACTATTACGGCAAAAATCATATTCCAGCAAGCGTGGAAACAACATCTGGAATGGGACAAAGAATTACCAACAGAAATTCAAAACGACTGGAAAAAATTGAAATCAAACATGCCTCATCTAAAAGCGATAAAAATAAAAAGATGGATTGGAAGTACTGCACAGTTCATTGATCTATGTGGTTTCTGCGACGCGAGCGAAAGAGCCTACTCGTGTGTTGTATACACGCGCGTCATTGATAAAAACGGAGAATATGTATCGAACTTACTTGCCGCGAAAACTAGGGTTGCGCCTCTCACACAAAAAATTACTCTGCCACGGTTAGAACTGTGTGGCGCTCTATTGCTAACCCGCTTAATGGAAAAGGCAAAAGAATCGCTGCAGGGATACAACGTCACTATGTGGGCATGGAGCGATTCCAAAGTTGTCTTGGCATGGCTACAGGGAGACACAAATAAATGGGAAAAATATGTCGAAAACAGAGTTCAAAAAATAAAGCAGGTGATTCCACCCCAACAATGGTCTTACATCCAATCGAAGAATAACCCTGCCGACTGTGCAACGAGAGGAGTGGATCCAAAGAATCTGTTGGACTTTCAGCTATGGTGGAAGGGGCCAGCGATGTTAAACACTTTTAAGGGATCTATCGGAAAGGAACCTATTAACTGCCTTTTTACAACCGATATTGACATAAAACATAAAGCGACAACCCTACAGCAAGACAATAATAACGATAACTTCATTACTGACCTAGTTAACAAATGCAGTTCATTGACACGTATCAAACGCATCGTGGCTTGGATTATGCGATTTATTTCAATAATTCGAAACTCGAAAACAGCTGTGAAACCTGACGCTGCGCATTGTAAAACAATATTACCTACTTACTTGACTACAAGAGAATTACTTACATCAAATAAACTAATCGTGCGTTTTATGCAAAGAAAGGAGTTAGAAATTGAATATAACATGTTGACTAAAGAACAACCCCTGAGTATTAAAAGTCCAATATACAAATTAAACCCTTACCTGGATGAAGAAGGAATCATACATGTAGGTGGCCGCCTGAATAAAACTAACTTACCTGTTGGAATGAAAAATCCGGTAGTTTTGCCACGGAAGAGCAAGCTAACACAACTTGTAATTGAAGAGGCCCACACTGCTACCCTTCACGGTGGGGCGAGACTGACTCTAGCTTACATTCGTCAACGTTACTGGATCGTAGGCGGCAACCGAGCAGTAAAGACGCAACTTCGCCAGTGTGTACGCTGTCTACGATTTAAACCAGCAAACAATTACCAACTTATGGCAGACTTACCATCGCAGCGAGTCATCCCCTCGCGCCCGTTTACTCATTGCGGGGTTGATTTTAGCGGCTGTGGGGATGTCAAATTAAACAAAGGAAGAGGAGTGAAGACTTCAAAGGGCTACATTGCCATTTTCATATGCATGGCTACGAAAGCCGTGCACATTGAACTTGTATCGGACTTGAGCACCGAAACTTTCCTCGCCGCTTTCCAGAGAATGTGTGCTAGACGTGGAACACCAAAACACGTATATTCAGACTGTGGGACTAACTTCATTGGGGCCTCCAGAGTATTGAAAAACGAGTATAACCTATTTAAAATGGAACTGACGTCAGAATTCTTCGACGACATTGGGAAATTTGAAGTAGAATGGCATTTCAATTGCCCAGCGTGGCCCAGCGCTGGTGGGCTCTGGGAAGCTGCGGTTCGTTCAATGAAACATCATCTTCGTCGAATTTTGGGTGAACAAAAACTTACCTACGAGGAGTTTGCGACGCTACTCACTAAAATAGAAGCATGCATGAATTCAAGGCCTATATGCCCACTCACCGAGGACCCAGAAGAATTTTATAGCTATTTGAGCCCAGGACACTTTTTAACTGGTAGTCCTACGTTGACGTTGCCGCTGTCAAACTATGAAGACGAAAGGGGCTTAGACTTACGAAAAAGATGGCAGCTAACTGAGCATATGCTACAACAATTTTGGAAATTATGGTCGAACGATTACCTAACTCCACTCCAAACAAGGAGCAAATGGCAAAAGCCAACAAAGAACATGGCAATAGGCGACATTGTCCTGGTGAAGGAAAATAATCTTCCACCGGGAAAGTGGGCCATGGGAAAGGTGATCGACGTACACCCCGGAGAAGATGGTCACGTGAGAGTTACTAGTGTTAGAACTCAAGCTGGCATTATCAAGAGGCCCGTCGTAAAACTATCAAAACTATTATCACCCGATCAGGAAGAGAATCAAGAAGAAACTAATCCAGACGCAGCTACGACGGCAGCACCGCGCCCTCAACCACAGCCTCGACGGAAGCAAGATGACGTTGTTTTTAATTTTAATTAATTTATACTTAATCTTTTTTACTTTACTTGTTTATTGTATTTACCTTTTTTACTTTACTTTCTTATTGTATTTACCTTTTTTTACTTTAATTGCTTATTGTGTTTACCTTTTACTTACTTACTTACTATTTTGTATTTTTTACTTAATTTAACGACTCTCTCTCGTGCGTTCATCTCTTTTGGGGTTGGCAATATGTACGGAACCGTACATGTTATTATTAGTTAGTTACCTATTGTATTATAATTGATTTGCCGACAGTGCATTTAATATTTATACAAAATTACTACGAGTGCATTATTGACAACCGCACGAGACAGACGCGGCGAGCGCGAGTCGTCTAACTGGACGATAGCAAATAAAAACACTTAATACAACTCGACTACTTTACTTCTCGCCGTGATCTACAACTACAACTCACTAACTTACTGTACTGTACTAACTGGTACTGTACACCAACTTTGAGAAAGAAGTCACTTGTAGAATCCAACTAGGAAAACACTGTCTCATTGCCTGAAGTCGAAGGTGTTCGAGCAGTGTGTGTTGCCAGTAATAACATACCGATTCGAGACGTGGGGTGCTTCACTATTGGCCTAATGCATAAGCTTAGAGTCGCCCAACGGGCTATGGTTCGAGCTATGCTCGATATTTCTCTACGCGATCAAATCGATTAATCATGAAATCCGTAGACAAACGAGGATAACCAACATAGCTTAGAGAATTAGCCGGCTAAAGTCGCAATGGGCTGGCCCCATAGTTCGAAGGACTGATAACCGCTGGAATAGAAAGGTCCTCGAATGGAGATAACGCCTCAGTAAAAGGAGTATAGGACGTCCCTCGACCAGGTGGACCGACGACCTGAAGAAGACAGCGGGTATCCTCTGGATTTAGAAGGCTCAGTCTACCGGTCTGAGTCACGTATACCTATTAGGGGAGACCTATGTCCAGCATTGGACCTCTAAATGCTGATGGATGGATGGATGGAATAAGAAGAAAGTTTTGATATGTAATTTATTTTTTGTAATGGATAAATGCAAAAGCTATTGAACCAATTTCAAAAATGTTGACACCAATAAAAAGCTACATTATTCCTAAGTCACATAGACTATATTTTATTGTGATTAATATTATTTTTAACTTCATCTCAAGTAAAAATATTTTACACCCAGCAAAGTGGATACGGTTCAGTTAGTTATTATATTACTGTCTGTTAGTCCGACAACTGTAATTTTAGTAAGAAGTAGAACAGATTATCAATACAACTTGTCTTCTAAAAATATATCAATTGCTATTATTTTTCCTCTTTATTTTCGTTAAGAAGGGAGCCAATAACAAGTGTATACAACTACACATCTCTGTATGTTTAAAGACGTTTTTCTGTTGTCATATCATCGCGCATCAATTGAAATACACTTATAGCTTATACCTGCATTCATTTAGGGCTAATATTACAGATTATAAAGAAGAAATATTAACGAAAATAATTTTTCATGAAAGACATGTCGAAACTACTAGTCCGCACTTCTGGAGACCTGAAGGCTGGCAGCTACTTTGCTCAAAGAATTAGTTTAGCAATTCAGCGGGGCAATGCTGCCAGCGTTCTGGGTACAATGCCTAATATGGGAATTTTGGATGACATTTATCTCTTGTAAATATACTTTTGTAATATAGTACTTATTTTAGTTAAGATCTTTTTTATTTTGTAAGTAATAGTATTTTATTTTTAGTTGTATTAGTTTAATTAAACTATTGCCTACGAAAATATAATTTTATAACTTTCAATTTATCCATTCAGTAATTTGTGTTGCACATTGCATCCCTATTGAACGTTACTAGATTAATTACAACATCTATACCACGCATTCAAAGCATCTACACAAGCAACAGGCTGATTATTTTGCCAGAAATTGGCGTGACCGGATCCGGTCACCGGATCCGGCAATTTTCACCGGATCCGGTATGCGTAAAAAACGCCGGATCCGGCCGGATAACCGGATCCGGTTTTCCGGATTGCAATCCCTAGTTGTAACGGAGTGGTGTGGTGTTAAATGTACATTTATATACTCGCTCTGTCCGTTGCTCTTCTGTCTGTACTCACTCCATTTTATAGTCCTTGCCCGTCAGGCTGACAAACGTTTCCAACGTATTGTTATTGTCTAACAGTCTAACTACTAACCCGTCGGTGTTACTAATGAATTACGTTGAACAATGAAATGGTCAGTACAAAACTTGTTAAATGACATTCATGGTCGCCCTCTGCCCGCAGGCTCGGAGACGAGAGGCGATCGGCACCATAGCGCGGCTGCTGCGGGCTGGCGGGCGCGCGCTCGTCACCGTGTGGGCGCGCGAGCAGGGCGGCGCGCGCTACCTGCGGGGGGCCCCGGGGGAGCGGGGGGCCCCAGGGGACCAGGGGGCCCCGGCCGTGCACGCCACCGCGGCGGGGGTGGCGCTGCCCGTGCACGCGAGCCGCACGCAGTTCGCGCACAGCGACCTGCTGGTGCCGTGGAAGCTGCGCCCCACCCCCGGCGCGCCCCCGCCCCCCGCGGACGACACCCTGCTCCGCTACTACCACGTGTTCGAGGAGGGCGAGCTCGAGCAGCTCTGCTCCCGGCCGGACCTCGAGCTCGAGACCAGCTTCTACGAGGAGGGGAACTGGTGTGTCATTTGTAGAAAAATATAACTCGTCAAACAACATTTCGCTTTATTTTTGCTTATCAATTTGCTCAAATACATACTCTTAAGTAATTCGGGAATGTTTGTGGTTGAGAATAAACCTACCGTCATTAATATACAAGTAACATATAAACAATAAACAAGCAACAAAACGATTACACGACATTAACACAAACTATTCTAAACATTTTAAAACACAATGAAAACATGTTTCATTTTACAAATTTTTGTACGAGCGTGAACTGTGTGCTATCAACTACCTTAAAACCACTTACTTAATAGTTAATATGCAGTCAAACTTTAAATTCATGACACTAAAATATTTGAAAGAAAACTTTTATTAATTGAGTATAACAATTTTGATGTCCTCCGTAAAGGTTAGGTTTACTTTCGCATGACTTGTGTAAGCAAGAAGGTCCTCACACGTGTCTACCAAACTCTAAGTGATAAAATTAAAACAAGCCTCATCGCCACTCAACTCAACGGTAGCTTATTAAGGACACAGGATTTTACAAGACACTGCCCAAAGCCAACCCTTATTAGAAGTAATTCAGAATTTGGAAAGCAAACCCTGAAATACCTTTCAAAGTAAACCTAGCACATGTTCAGTACCGACTATGAGCCCGTACACAAAACTGCGATTCGACGCGATGCGAATTCGCAACGCAAAAAGTTGCGACACGAATTGCTGCGATGCGATTTCGTGCGGCAAGGCGTGTCCCTTCCACGATAAGGTGACCATTCCTTTGACGACCGTTGAAAACTAGGTCGTGACATGGATCGTAAAAAGAAGTGTGCACTTTTGTTATTGTTTAGGAGATACAGGCAAAAGATACAAAGAAGATTTTGGGTTCATCCATTTATTACTATTATGAACGCCGAAGGGAACTATTTTCATCGAAAATATGAATTTGTTATTAAAAGATTTGATTTTTTAATGAAGAATCTTAGAAGAAAAAGATAAAACGTTTCATTTTAACGTAACAAAAAAGATTTCGTATTTTCAAAGTGATCTCAAACTTTATTTGATGTGTGTACGTCTTGCCAACACGCTGTCTCAGAGCCGACTTAAAAGTGTTGTCAACAAGTATGACGTAACATCGCAGGAATGCGCGATGCGAATCAATTCGCAAGTTCTTGCGACGCGACGTGCGAGCTCGCAGGTTTTTGCGATGCGACTTCGCATCGCAGTTTTGTGTACAAGCCCTATAGCCTATGGTACATTGCACAATAACAGCAAGGCTATTCTGTTTTGTAACTCGACAGCGGAATCCGCGATGAGTGTCAAAACTCCTTGCCAAAATTGACACTCATCGCGGATTCCGCTGTCGAGTTACAAAACGGAATAGCCTTGCTGAAGGTTAACTCCACACAAGCGAACTCTGCTAACGCACACAAACTCAGTTCACGGACACGAAAACCATCATATCCTCGTCCGTGCGGTGTCTGTGTGAGCAGTTAGCACTTGATGAGCGCGAGCTGCAGCAGCGGCACGACGGCCACGGTGGAGAGGTCGGCGAGCACGGCGTCCACGCTCTGCAGCGAGGAGACCTGGAAGATGTTCTCCTTGCGGAAGGACAGGATGGCCAGCGCCAGCAGCGGCAGCAGCTGCACGCAGTCGTAGCCCAGCACCGCGTCCCACAGCAGCAGCAGCTGCTCGGGCGGCAGGTGGCCGCTGAACGCGCGCATCAGCCACTTGAACACCACGCGGATGCTGCCCACACATACATACACACATACTGGAGCCCAATTCTCATTTCGTAGAGATAAATGTCTAATAGAGATATGTCGAAAAAACATGCCCGATTGGCCTCGTTTTATTCGAGGTCGGCCATGTTTTTTCGAGATATCTCTGTTAGACATGTATCTCTACGAAATGAGAATTACCCCCTGGTCACATACTCGCAAAGTATCGTGTGTGGACATTTAACCAAAAGGATAGACGTCTTGATATTACGTACCTACCTCCTTTATGTTTTTAACATTTTAACTTAAATAATAAATAGGAGATACTACAGTCCGTTACAATTAAAAATTGGATTCTGTTGTATAGGTATGTTTGGTTCTATTTGTTGTATTCTGTGGTTGTATTATTGACTGGCTGTGTGTGTGTGTGTGTGCTGTGGAATGTGGATTATTAACTTATAGATAAGTATGTTTTTACTTACGGATTAATATTGATGTTCCTGAAGTGTATCCATAGCAATGGCTCGTTCGCTTCCAGAAGTCTCTCGTACAGCAGACACAGCGAGACTATCCCCTGAAATAAAGATTTTAGTAAATGTGCAATTATCTCTATTAAAGATAAAACAACGGACGTATGTTAGTAAGAAAATTAATAGATTTGTAATGTAATATCTTCGCTATAAATAAATAAACGCTTACACACCCTTACCCCTGTGTCGCGGGTGGACACATACAACACATCACAATAACACCCTGCACCCGAGTACAAATACATATTAATCTGTCACGTAAATATCTGCCCCGGCCAGGAATCGAACCCGGGACCCTTCACTTCGCAGGCAGAATCGCTACCAACTAGGCTACAGTCGTCAGGGCTATAATTAGGTATGTGTCGTAAGAGGCGACAGAACCCGTGTGTGTGTGTGTACCTGCGGATGCGTGGAGATGTAGTGCAGGCGGTGCCAGTAGCGCACGTAGAACGCGCGGAACATGAAGTACAGCTCCACCGGCTCGTCGTACAGGTAGCAGAACGGGGTCGCTGCGACAACAACAGTCTCTAGTACAACTACCGGAACGTTACTTGTAACACCTACTCAAACAGAGTGCACGGGCAGCAACAACAGTAGCCTACTAAGCTTTACTTAAAAAGATAGAAGGAACGTACGTCTCTCTATCTATATAATCTATCCCACTTTCTTTTACAATAAATCATCATCAGTTATCAGTGACAGGCAAGTCTCCCCTAAATCCGATGATGGAGATGATGGTGGTCTCACCATACATGGTGAACCCGTGGAAGGGGATGACGCCGCTGGGCGGGAAGGCGATGGCGGCGCCGTCGTGACGCCCCTTCACGGTGGCGGTGAGCGCCCCGCCACCCGCGCCGCTCCCCGCGCCGCGCAGCAGGCCGCCCACCTCGCCGTCGCGCGAGAAACACAGCATCACCTGTCATTAACCATTGTATTATGAAATGTTTAAAAACATTTTATAACTGCCGTGTCACGTGTGCATCACTCGGATTATAGAGCAGTGTCGTTGTCGTCCAATGCAGAAACGCCTATTGATGATGATGAACATACAATCACGTGACCCGCCTGCAAGTTTGGCGACTAGGTAGTTCTATATCAATACATAAAAAAACTATATACCTAAGGACACCTGTATAAAAAATGGGGATTTTTTTCAGTACTTACGATCTAGTAAGTAATGCGGATCTCTACATCTCTTGTTACCAGCAACGCGTTGGTGATGTTACTCATGTCCATGAGCAACGGTGACTTAGGTATCTACCATCAAGTGGTACAATACATCAAGTGGTACAAAGCGGCTCCTTTACAAACGCCCATAGGCCACAGTTCTGTCCAACCTGGTAGAGAAGGTCCTCGAACACGAAGTACTGGTCGTCGTTGGAGGCGGTGAGCTGCACGTCCTTGAAGATGAGCTTGTCGATCATCAGGTCCACCTCCAGCACGCTCTTCTTCAGCTGGTTGAAGTACGCCACTTGCTGCAAACGTGACAAAAGTTACGCTCAATATCGTACATTACTTATTTATTGCTTAGAAATTATTAAAATAATGAAGTAGGTACATATAAGTGCGCACTGCGCATGCAGTTATTAAAATAAAATAACTGTGAATCGCATCACAATAAAATATGTACGTTCACATTTACAGTTGTCAGACAGATAAATAGAACAGTAGTTATTATCAGACTTAATGACGACTTGCGTGACATAATGGTTACTATATCGCATCGCCTTTCGAAGGCGCTCGGTTCGATTCCCGGCGTTGCTGAAATTTTCATACCGAGCTTGAATTTCTGTTTTCGGTCTGGGCTGGGCGTGTGTGTTGATGACTTTGTTTGTTTTTCACTCCATGGTACCACACACGGACTCCTAGTTAAGGATTATGAGCTGAGTGGGTTAGATACCTACATAGTACATATCGACGCTAGAAAGCAAAAACGTAGTAAACGACACTGCCGTCCAAACGAAGAGTGCAATAAGTCGAGTTTTTGGGCAAATTGAATTTAGACCTTATTTGTAACTGCATAAGGTCTTAAATCAATTTGCCCAAAAAATCGACTTATTGCACTCTTCGTTAGGACGGCAGTGTCGTTTGCTTTCTAGCGTCGATATATTTATTGCAATGTGTGGTAATGGTAAACCTGTGGCTTGACATCGGCCCCGAGCACGAGCGCCCACAGCCGCGCGCGCAGGCACTGCGGGCTGCCGCGCTTGAGGAACTCCTGCGCGACGGGCGCGTACCCCAGCGCCGCCACGCGCTCGCCCAGCGCCACGCGCTCCGCCTCCAGCGTGGGGAACCCCGGCACGGCGCTCGCCAGCCCCGGGTTCACGCCCAGCAGCGGCTCGCCGCTCGACCACTCCACGTACACCGACCGCTGACCGGACACCAACCAACTTTACACACGGTGTATTTTATGATGGACAATCGTCGTTGATCGATAGTACAGTTAGTAACTTCAATCCAATGAGTTCTCAAATGAGGAGCAGCCGTAAGTAAACCACAGAACTTAAGAAGAAATATTTTTTAGCCAAAAATGGTCCTTCGAGCCGGATAGCTTTACATAAACTTTATTATTCGGTAAGTTAAATACGTACCTAACATCTTATTATACGTACCAACTGGTCTAATGTCTTTACTTGGAGAGGCAAGTGTGCGAATTCCCATCGGGGTTCGTCTCTGTAGAGGAGTTTAGATTTCTTAGTTAGAAAATAGCATCACTGCTTGGTTACAAACTGACAAACAATAATTTATTTCAACGAAAATGCATACTCTCTTGTAAACGGGATATATCCGGATAGTGTAAGTAGAACTTCTAAAAAATCTTTTGGCGCATAAACTGGTCGGTATTTCGATAAATCTGAAAAATAGATATCGATGCAATATTCTTAGGAAAATATAAGTTTATGTAAAAACTACATAGACCAATTAAAAGTTACTCCAGAAGTGCTTGCTTACCCAAATTGTAGGTACTTAATTCATTCCATTTCTCAGCTAGTTGTTCCTGCTCGCTCTGCGGTCGGATCTTGGCCAGCGAGGTCTCCAGGTCCGAGCACATGGAGTTTAGCGACTTGTGAATTCTTTTCTCCCACTGAGCACTGGCTTTCGATAATGATGTTAACGGATCTAATCTCTAAACAATTACAAACTCAATGTTACGCATAAATAATCACATAAGAATGTCGTGTCAAGTCTGTCGGTGTAATGTGCGAAAAGATAATTAGTAATATGCAACCGTTTTTACATTTTGTTTACTTTGTGTCCGAACCCAGTGGAATACAGTGTTTCTAAGTTTTGTATCTAAACCTTTCTCCTTCATAGCCTGTTGTAGGGTTTGTTTGAAGTCTTCTTTTTTCACATTTGGCGACGAAACTAGTTTCTGTAAGAAAGGATGTCTCATTACATAGCCATATACATAGTAGTTAGCATGTGATCTGTAGGTACCTACGTCTAGATTTATCGTCACGGAGGATTTAAGTAAGACCCTTAATCCACCACGCTACGTGCACGGTGCCTAGACTGCCTAGCTTTACACAACTTCTTAACAACTTTGTAAAGAACAAGAACTGTCAGCTATAGGTTTTCTTATATCTTTGGGGTAGTTATATCTTAGTATTATAGATAGGGACTGCCTGCTGCCTGTATGAATTATGATTCGAACCTGAACCCACTAAGTTATCGCACCTTGCAACTTATTACCTGTATATCACTATAAAATGATTTGTATATTGAAAGATTCTTAATTTCTTCGGCTAATTTCATTGCTGTGTGGTGTATAGCATCATCTTTTAAATCTTCCATGGTTACTTGAATGAAAAAAATATTTTTATTAGTAGGTATTGATTTCAAATTACAGGCGAGACTGTTCACTTTTTGATGCTTTTTGGGTAAAAATAAAACTTCAAATGTGAATGATTATCAGTATCGAAATGATATTAAAATGAAATTGAGTGGTTGCTGTGGTAATTTATCAACAAGTTTAGGTGGTGTTTCAATGAGGATTTTTTAATTTTTTATACTGAGAATAATGAAAAAAAAACGCTCGTATTTTGTATTAATTTAAATGTTATAAATAGATTATTTTTATAAATAAACGTGTCTTTCAATAAATATTAAAATTGTAAATTGTGACCTGTGCGTCATCTGTATTTTCTTAGTGCCCTTGGTGGGCTGTGCTGTCAACTGTCACTATGAAAGGTGATTGTCAAATTTGTCAAATCCGTCAACTGTTTTCAAATCAAGAAAATAGTATATAAAGTATTTATTTTGCAAACAAAGAATAGGTGAATCGTAGAAATGGGCAAGATATTCCTGGATCATATCGGTGGAACTCGTCTGTTTTCTTGTGCTGCGTGCGATGTGAACCTTACGAATCGCTCAGAATTGATTTCTACCAGGTTTACAGGGGCGACAGGTTGGTGCCTGAGATATCTCTCTTTGTTTGTTTAACTTCTGCTGATATCTAAACAATATTATTAGAAACTAATAAGAAATTTTCATTTGCAATTAGTATGAAAGTAATATTAGTTTAATACACATTTAATTTAGTCTCAGATAAAAGATTTCTTTGTTATTCCTTCAATACTCATATTAGGAGGAACACGGTTGTTGTTTCGCAATGTGAAAGTGTCCAGACAAGCAGCTGGTATTGTTTAATGATTGCATACAATAATGTTTTACATCCTGTTTCATTAAATTACTCAAATGCATATATTAATTGAGGCTATACCACAGAAAACTTAATAGTAGGTACTTATATGGCTATATCAATTTTCAGGTTTTTAAATTTATCCCAACTCTGCTTAGAACCAAATGTGGGTTTAAGACAATATTGTTGTACCTACTTGTACTATTTGCAGGGCGTGCATTCCTATTCCACAAGGTGGTAAACCTCGTGTACTCCGAGGTCCAAGATCGCGTTATGCTGACAGGGCGACACATGGTTCGAGATGTCTCTTGCAAGAATTGTGCCACAAAGCTTGGCTGGGTGTATGAATTTGCTACTGAGGAGAACCAGAGGTACAGCTGTTAATATTGAATTTCTTATTGGTTCAGACTTAGTCCAGGTACTCCAACACTGCTCTGATAGATATTGCAGGTGAAATCAAAAGCATTCGTATGATATGACGAGAGGTTACTAAAGTTGATGACATTTACTGTAGGTAAAAACCTCGGGAGTCGCTTGCTGCTTCTTCTTCCGGGACCGCTTACCATAGACTTGTTAAAGCAATGGCGATATTAGATATTCGAAAAGTGTCTGTACCGAACCTATATCAAATATATTTTTTTCATTTCATTTCAAATCATCCAAAGCATAGAGGTACATACTTACAAAATTTTGTGTAACAACCGTAATTTAATTCGTAAGTACCATTAACACTGTTAGTAATCTGTCTCAGTGTAAGGTTTGATCTGTTTTATTGAATAGAGGCTTAGAATACTAACCCCAATCCCACACCGGATGGGTGTCGTAAGAGGTCTTAATCTGGCCCGCTGGTGGTATTATATTGGTAATATTGATTTTAATTTGTTATTTGGGCATTTTCACAAAAATGGGTAAGTGTGATTTTAGCCCTGTCCCTGGAAAAGATTGTCGTTTTTCCTCTCTAATATTACCAGTATCAACAAAAAACGAAGTACCGTTAGGTTTAGTAGACATCTAGTTATTATTCCATTAATAATTTAATTCTCCAAGTACACTATTATTTAAATTAAATGTTAATTAAGTGATAGGGAGACAGCATTTTGACTTGTCCCCGGACGATGCAGCTATATTGAATATACGTTAATTGTGTTTTATCCTTAGAATTGACTACAGGCATACTATTTTATTTATTCAAGAGATTGTAGTAGACTATTTCGAAGCATAATTCAAATATTATATTTTTAATTTATTAAATTATGAGAATTTAATTATAGAAATCAAATTGTGAACAACCTGACACGTCAGGTTTGTTACCGTATTTTTTCCATGAATTACAAATTTTTTTTGGTTGGTTTTTATCTAATAGCAAAACCAGAAGCTTTAAGTCATCCACCATTTAGAATTTCGTCAGTTTTGCCCTAGAACTGTGAAAATCTATGCGTGTGTAGTAGCACTCATCACTTGGTTGAAAATTTTCTGTCAAGGTAAGTTACCAAAATGTTTTATAATTCAATATGTAGACCACATGATTGTGGTAGTTTTGAAAGCTTTTACATCTAGCTCCATAAATAAATAGTTAAAGATGAAACACTGCAATTGTACCTATTTAAATTAAATATAAACCGCGCAAAGGTAAGGTAACGTTACGTCAGTTTTGTGTGGTAACGTATAGGCCTGACAAGCAAAGTAACAAAACTGACCGTTAAGAAGTTTACACATGCTACTTTAGCAACTTAGTCTAGTCTAAAGGAGGTAATGATATCATAGTATATATAAAAAGAAGTGTAGGTATATTTATATGTTCACAGAAGTGTATATAACAATTATTTATTTTTAATTACCTGTCTATGTACTAATGAGGTATATTGTTGATTTTTTTTTTTTACTTTTCTTAAGCACAATTTAAACTTATCCAAAAACATCAAATTATCTTCACCAAATGCCGGTGCCAACGCATTTTAGTCAGCTGCGAGCAAGCGAGACAAGTAGATGTCATTTTTGAAAAACTCCGACCGTTCCAGAACACATAATAACTCATATTGTTTATTGTGCATAGTTAAAACGTCTTCATTATTTACGTTTGAACTTTATTTGGGTTTATTTAAATCATAATTGGTAAATAACTATATTTTTACTTACATTTTTAAAAATTATTTAGTGCCAAATATTTGATATCCGCATTTCTTGAATCGAACTTGACCGAACGAAGCGTTATCAAAGAGTATGAAAAATGCTTGAAAAATCTCACACGGATTTTGTTCAGAATAGTCCGTCAATTACATTTAAGTCTATGCATTAGTATAAGAAAACATAGGCTAGTGTAAATGCTTCTTATGAATTTTGTTACCGTCAGCTTTGTTACTGTCCCCCTAATTTTCAAGTAACAAAATCTTTTTTATTGATAATTTAAAGCATTTATTACTTAAATTCTGAAGTTAAAATTAGTAAAATTTTAATAAAAGGATAATCTTATATTCATATTGTATGTTTTCGTATTTTAAACTCAATAATAGAATATAGTAATGTTCGAATGGCATCACTGGTAACAAAATTTTAATTATGAGGCATTTTTCTTGGTTATATTATAATATATCGTATTTTCTCAAATTGATTTAGTTCATGCAACTTGTGTTCTTTTATTTTGTATTAAAGAAAATTTGATTGTTTTCATTGTTTATTTTTTATTCGCATTTAATTGAAGTAACAAACCTGACGAAATATCTTTGACTTGCCCTATATTTTATGTTATTTCTCATAATTACATGATTAATTATTGATTTTAAGCTGGGAATCGTAAAATATAGTTTGAGACAATATAAACAAGTACAATCTCACATAAAAAATGAAGTTGAAATTACATCTTACTTTTTTACACCTATACCCTTTTTTGTGAAAATGCCCATTTAATACTATTATTGTTTTTCCATGGGGTTCGCATGGATAGCCACTAAACCGTCAAACGAATTGTGTTCTGGCTGGGGGCTTGAGAGCCAGTTCTTTCTTTTTTTTTCTTCACACTTTCTTGTTCGGTAACGCATCAGTGATGCCTTTGGTGTTGCTGATCTCCATGGGCGACGATAGCCACTTACCATCAGGTGGATCGTCAGCTCGTTTGCCGGCTATTTCCATAAAAAAGTTTTTTTATTTTCATAATACAAACACAATTTATCCTTTTAATTATTGGTTTCCAGATACAAAGAGGGAAGAGTAATCTTAGAGAGGGCCCTGGTAACGGAGACGGATGGGATTGAGGAGATCCCCGTTAACAACGATGATTAAATTAGAAGTACAGGCCGGTGATTCCAAATGTAAAATGTTGGGTAGTTTACAGTGACTAGGATTCTATATACCTTGCAGATAGCAACCATGTTATCACTGTTATGCTCGAGTAGTCTTAGGCCTACTTGCTAACACAATGCACTATAGAATGGAACTGTGTTGAATGTTACATCTATTTCGAAAAACATGTTGGTAATTTATTGTCCTGGAATTGTAGTATTCGTTCTAAGTGCAATCTCCTTGACTGTGGTGGCCTGACAGTTGTTGGTTGACGTTAAGTATTACTCGGTTTTTCACTTAGTAAAAGAGAATTTAGAAGATTTGATTCACTATAACTACAACCAGCCTTATATGTACTTATCTTCAATAAACCGTTTCAGTTACAATAAAATAATTTTTATTTACTTTATTGGATTGAAGCAGTAGGTAAGGTACCTTTATAAATAATTATACGTCATAGTAACAAAAAACATTTCTGACTTAAAATAAATACAAATGTAATTTAATATCACATTTTATTTACTATCATATATATTATAATAACACAACATATATCTTTAGCAGATAACATTTTTTTCTCTCTATTTACCTCCATGCAATACGTAAGCTCAGCTTAACATTGGAATATGTTATAAATAAAATGCAAACAACGTAAAATACCTAGGAATTATCCAAGCAGTGATTACCACTCTATATTATGAAGGTCAACCGAGAAGGACCATGTAATTAATTAATAATATTATGCAAAAACATCAAAAAGATAATTGTAAAAATTGTGGTCATCAAAGTGTATTGACGCAGTCATGTGAAATGGTAACTTCCAGTACCAGTTAATGTTATTATTTTCCAACGGTACTACAAGTTACTTTATCGATACAATGATATACTTTAGAAAAAATAGAAGTTGGAAATATTTTAACTATAATATGTAATTATTAGATGAATCAATATCCACCACCGCCGCCAGAAGCTAAGTACACTATGTAAAAAGTGTTTAATCTAAAAATGCACCTATTAAACCTAATAATTCACTGATGAAGGGCGAAATACATGCAATTGTGGCATGTATAATAGACGCATATGTAAATATATGTGCAATTGTGCATGTCTCCTGTGTGGGAGGAAGGAAAGTGTCAACATAATATGTATATCTATAGACATAATTAATTGTATCGCATAATACATAATTAAATACTTAATTAATAAACAAAAGATTTCGACAATGTAATTCCCGATAATATTGACTGATTATAATTTATAATACGTATAATTGTAATCACTGCGTGCACATATCCACTAACTTCATTATAATTTATGACTATGCATACAAGTAGAAAATAAGTTTCTTAAAATTATCGCACCGATGCCCGCAGGCAATGCCTCGGACAATTTCCTCACATAAAAGCACCTCAATTTCCATTTGATAGTAACAAAAAATCAAAAATAGTCATAAAATATTAAGACGCAAGAATAAACAAAATACCAAATAGAAGTTCAGTTCATTACTATTAACAATGCTCAGGTTTCACTGGTGAAGAAACTGAATACTACTTCATTGATATTGAACAGCTAAATATGAATTAATTCGGAGTAAGCCTATCAGCTATCATCTAAACAGAAAATTGTTTGCCCCATCTTAGCCTGAGGCCACACTGCGGTAAAACCCCCGCGGTTTTGAACCAAGCGGCCGCACCCTGCGGTTTTTTCCCGCGAGTGATTTTTAAACCGTAAATTGTGACAAAATTGCTCGCAGGTAATACCGCGTGACATTTGTAACCCATACAACGATACAACTCAATAGGAGCGGCCGCAATATGCGGTAATCGCAGGCGGTTTCATGGCTAGCGCTAACTACTGCTCACGAATCCTAACGGTGTCCTAATGCAATAGAAACATCTAAACAATAAAATGTTAAAGTCGTTGCAAGGGAAAAAAATTCCTAGAAAACAAGTAGGTATTGTATGTTATCGCGAGAAAAAACCGCCATGTGGTCTCAGGCTTATGTTATTTTACACTGGTCATAGTGGGGGTGGGAGAGACGGGTCAACAAGGCATGACATGTCGCAGACACGTTCGTCATGCAGATCAAAAGCGGCTCACAAAACAAATTCTCATCACACCGTTCGCAAAATAAAATATAAACTCTAGTTTAATCAAAATCCGATTCGAGATCACGGTGAAGCCGAACTCCAAGCTTCGTATTGTACAAATTTAAAGCAAAAATTTGAATTATTTATCAGGTCTCCGTTCACATTAATATTACGTTTTAAATTATCAACATTTACTATTTACCGATTTCTACAACATTTATAGTTTCCCCAACTCTGCTAAACCTAGATAAAGATGCGTATTCGATAAAACATACAACATTACATACACTTCAGGAACAAACAGTACAGTGGGTAAAGTTTGTTTACCATGTACCGACTACCGATTGGTTGTTTCACCGAGTGCCTCGACCATGAAATATCAACAATAACATACAGCAACACCAATTAACACGACAACGTTTATCGACAGGAAAATCATAATATTTTATGTAATGTTACTCATCATTGTTATAAAACTATACCAACGATAAAAATGTGATTCGTAGGTAGTTACTACATTTCTGTGTATGAAATATTAATACAACTTTATAAGAAACTATTTGTCTTAATAAATACATCATCCATGGGAATTGTTTTAATGGGCACGCTTTGTTATCCTTAAATTTATTATTATAATTATATCATCTTGGAAGTATACTAAATTTGAATACATCACGATGAAATCATTTGACATCCATATTTGATGCTCTACAACACTTGAATCACTAAATCACGAGTTCCCTACAGTAACATCGAGAATTTGAAAGGATCGTTTAGAAAAATGGACATCAAGCAATTTCCCTACAAGAATCTGTGATTTCATTACTCGTCCCCCTGTTTCACAAGAACGCTAGAGGGGCTCAGATTCGCGGCGAATCCTGCGCCGGCTCCAGGCCCAAGCCCCTCTGCTTCTCAGTTTCGATGAACTCTAACAGGGCCATGTATATAAACTTGTACTGCGCTTCGTTTTGCACCATGCCGGACCTTTGATCTCGGACCATTTGGACCGTACGGTGGATATCTATTTCGCAATCGAAGCCCTCCTTCCGGATTTGATCCAGAATCATGTCGATCACAATAAATGTGCCGGTACGTCCGATACCGGCCGAGCAGTGCACGCAGATGACCGCCTGCAGGGGCGGGTCCGGCCCCGTCATGATCTGCTGCAGCCGGTAATTGACATCGAGCAAAATGTTCAGCACCCGACCCGGCTCCGACGGAACTCCGTGATCCGGCCAAGCCGTGAAATGGAAATGATATATAGTTCTTTTGACGTTAGAATCATCCTTCTTTGTAACCACGAATCGTCGCAATGTGTAATCTTGTGTAGACGATTCAGACTCATTAAAAATTGCAAATTGCTTGATCACTTCGGTTTTGTTCAAGTCTGGCCAATAGCGTTCGCATTTAACCTTCCCGCGTTCGATCTCCTTGGTCGTCATTATTATGATGCGCACGTCGTCCTGCCATATCATGGACCAAAACTGATGAATAGTAATCGAGAGACATCCTTGTGTGGCGATATAAATTTTGTTGTACACGTTTTCCATTTCTCCGTTTTCTGTCACCTCGTTCGATTTGGAGATCGTAGTGTTGACGTAATTCGGATTTGAACGGAGAACACTCGGCTCGAACGCCGGCACAGGTTTATGGGTGCCGTTACCATATGTTTTTAAATCTCTCAGTTTTTCCTCAGTCACTATAACACTGGTGTGATTTGGGGAAGATTTATTCCGCGATGTGCAGCCATCGCGGGAGTTAGGAGAACCGTTTTCGTTACTTCCGTTAACATCTGAATCGGAAATAGAATCGAAACTATCGCAACGAATGTAATTGGCGTTTATATAATCCGAGCCGGGAGGCGCGTCTGGGGGGATGTCCTTTAATATCACTCTGGTGTGATCGAAAGGTATTATATTTTTGTATCTGTTTTTCCTAGTGTTTTCTGGTTTGGAGCCTTCCATCCTGTCAAACAGCTGCAAGTTCTCCATCATTTGTAGCGTTTCGAACTCCTCCCAGAACCCTTGCTTGTAAGCCATGCTCTCGATCGGACCCTCGTTCTCCTTTTGAAGTTGTTTTACCCGCGTATGAAAGTGTTGCACTTGAATACGAGTCGCGTTGAAAGGCTGGATTAACCTTAAAACTTCGCCAGTTGTTTCGACCATCGGATAGTTGCGATAATGTTCTATGAGGCTGACGAGATCGTCGAACTGCAGTCCTCCGCCGACGTCGTACTTGTTGTCCTGGCGGCGGATGATGACGTGTGTTACTCGGTCCCGCGTGCGAACCGACAGGACAAAGTCGCCAGGTTGCCGTTGTGATTCCCTCACTAAAAATGAACCGTTTTTGCCATTCTCCAACATCATTCTTTCGGCTTCTTTAGCAGTTAATTGTCCGTGATACCATCTTTCGGTGGTTGGATCCGCGCAATTAAGCGGCGTTTTCAACCGAATGACGTTTCCATTCTTTTCTCTGAGTTGACCTTGGTTATCCATGTAGTACTGAACTAGTTCGGATAGTGTAGCAAATTTCTCTCCTCCATACAAATCCAGAAATTCACCATTATTTTGAATCTTAATATGGGTAACTTCGTTACCTCTTCTGACTGATAGTGTAAAATCTCCCTTATTACTCATGCTTGGTCTTGCTAGAAAATAGCCGTCCCGGCCTCGTTCTAGAAGCAACTTCTCTGCGTCCACTCCACTCAGTGCCGGATGAAACCATCTCCGAGTGATCATCTTATCCCACTAAAAGCACCAGTTAAATATCTACGATATCTAGTCTATCAGAGTTCTTTTCTACCTGTTTTATTCTTGGGCTACCATACATTCTCAGCACTTATCTGTAAAAAAGAGAAATTTGGGTTTTAAAGTATGCAAGTGGTACACAGACAGAGATAAGAGATAGAATACAGGCCCAGGCCCAAAAATCATGGGTCGTATGAACCACCAGGTGACGTATATAGGACGATATAAGAGCATAAAATAATAAGATTCAGCACTATGCCGTCACTTGTAAGCTGTCCAACTGACTGCTGGTGAGAATTCAAAAGTGCAGGTAGAGTGAGTACATTTTGGTCATATATTTTTGTACGGCATTTTTACCATCGATAGATCCATGAAAAATAATAAGAAAGCACGCAGTGCCGTACAAAAATGGTGCGCCACAAAGTGGGTATTTTTTTTGATTTTCTGACAATTTCCAGGGTAAATTTGGTCATTTCATTCTATACGGCATCAGTTTCACACTGTTTCAATACTGCTTCTAATCTATTATTCCGCAACGCCTTACAAAAATCATGCGACAAGGGGAAAAAATCGGGGATTGCAACCCCCTTGAACCCCCTCTTTTTCCATGGTTCCGGGGGGTGATTTGAAAAAGTACGGCTTCAGTTCCAATACATTATCTAGCACTATCTTTTTGTTGGTTGGAATCTCCACTTTATAATCGTATATAAAAAACTATACACTACTATGGTAAATGTTCTCAGAAAATGCAATGCAACGACAACTATTTTCACAAAAAAAAATCGGATTTCATTGATTGCAAATGAGATTGCAAAAAACATGCAAAAATAGTTGCCGTGGGTGGAATTCAAATTCAAAATATTTTATTTATTACTCATACCATTACCACTTTAAAATGACATCAGGATTGTTCTATTTCACAGCTTACACATTTAGCAATAATGTTAAGGAGACAGTGTGGAGATGTAAGCTTAGTTCTCTTGTTCAAGTCAAGGATGACAATTTAAATATCCTACATTTATTGTAGTGTTTGTTCTTACATATCAAACAAAACAAACAAACGCACACACACACAATCACACTTGATATCTGAAGAAGTGATAGTTAAACAGGCAGGTAATAAGCCTTAAGTACCAAATGTGCACTTGTCCTCCAACCAGTGGCGGATTTAAGTTTGATGTCGCCCTAGGCCCCTCAAGATATGCCGCCCTTTTTGCTCTGTGAGGAGGTGATTATCGAAATGAAATATGCAATTTAAAAAAAAAAAATATTATGTATCAAATATTAACTTAAATACGTTTTATTAGTTACATAGAATTATCGTTTATATTTGCCAGTTAATTGAGATGAAAATGGTCAAATGTCATTAGGACATCCATAAAAAATAATCCCAGCTGTGTGATTTTTTTATCAAAAATGTTTTTCATTTTACTTTTTACATTTTTTAATGGAAAGTCCAAAAAATTATGAATGAAGGAAAAAAAAACCTGGCAACGCTTCAAGTTACACAATCGCCTCATAGAAAGAGATCCACTCAAATGTTGCCAACTTGCAAATATTTCACCTCAAAAATGCCAATTTTCATACATTTTATAAAATGGCCGCCACTGGCGGCCATCTTGTTTTTTCTTTTTTTTTTTTCTACTTTATCGTAGTAGTCAACCTAAGATTAGCCGAAAACGATATCAATGTTAGGTAAGTGACAAGAATAAAAAAGTTGATAATTGCAGAGCGGTCGCCATCTTGAATTATTGAAAGGTCATATTTTTCCCATAACCACCATGTTAAGCAACTCTTTCTTACATTATTGTTACTCTCCACCAATACCTTCGGTTGGGCTATTTGAAATATAAAAAAACTGAAAAAAATTAACAATCCAGTAGCCAGTGTTGCCAGTTAAATTTTATGAAAATGGTCAAATGTCATTACGACCACCATGAAAAATTTATGGTGAAATTATTTGATTAAAAATGTTTCTCCTACTTTTTATACTTTTGAATAGAGTTCAAAAAATCTATGAGTGAAAAAAAAATAACGTAACCTGGCAACACTTAAGATCAATTCCTACAACCCCCCCCCCATATAAAAAAGCACCCTGAAATGTTGCCGCCTCAAGATATTCCAAAAATCCAATTTTTTGAACATTTTGCAAAATGGTCGCCACGGGATCCCTCATCTTGTCGAAAAAATAAACACAACCCAAACGTCAAAATTGCGAATTGACCCGAGCCAATAGAGAAATAAAATAATAAAAAAACTTAAAAATCCAACACAATCCGACCCTGCAATGTCAACTTGAAAATTGAAAATTTTTAAATTAAAATATCTCGGCGGCCTTAGAAAAACCCGCCATAGACAACAAAATTCCATTTCACCTCCTTCTGAGAGAACAATTATATAGTTATCACGGTGGTAAGTCTAGGACTACTATAGGTTGAACACTTTTTTAAATTTAATTATAATTTAATCATAAAGGCAATTGAGAAATAGCAAATAATCTTTAACTGTCCGCTATAAAAATTAATAATTTGCGAATTAATAAATCTGAAAATTATTGTTTTCAAAGTAATATAGATTAAAAAGAATTCATATTGAACCGACAAATTAAAAGGTAAACTAAACATTAAAAATAAATAATTCACAATAATATTTTAGGTAGGTAGCTACGAATAATTCTCATATTTTACCGCTCCTAAATTTTTAGGGTTCTGAAAATTTTGCCGCCCCCAAAATCATGGCGCCCCTAGGCCCGGGCCTCACGGGCCTAGGCCTAAATCCAGCACTGCCTCCAACTCCTTGTGTGACCTCCAGGCTCCAACAGAAGTAACCAGTGTCATATTACAACATAACCCTTTAGTTAAACTACTAAAATAAATAATAAGTATGTAGATACTTAGCTGTAGGGACTGTAGAGCCCTAATTAATTAATCTACTCTTTAATAATATATCTTGTGATTTAACTATTGATAAGTTTGTTTTATTCAAAGCTTTATGCAACTCAGGTTAACACTTGCGATGCTCAATAAAATGTCATAATATCAACAAGTACACACACACCAGTGTTGCCAATGAAAATTTTTGGAAGGCCGTGTACATTACATAAACAAGCCGTATTTATATGGGAAAAGATCAAGTGTGGGCCGTAGCTAACCAATTCCGCCAATATATGCCATCGGTTCAGCGCTCAAACTAAAAAAAAAGGTCATCGGCAGTGAATTTGATGCCCACAAAACGAAGAATACTTTTCATTAGCTTACATTAACATCAGCATTTTAGCCTAGTGGCGCTGTTTTAAGGGTTTTAACATTCGTTCAATGTTTGCAAAATAATAAATAAAACAAGACCATGGAATTTGCGAAAAGCCGTAGAATTTTCTACGGCAATAGGGTTCCAGCCGTAGCCCGTAGATTTTGTGATTTTTTGGCCTGAAAGCCGTAGAACACGGTAATTGCCGTAGCATTGGCAACACTGACACACACACATTCTATTCCAGCAGTCTGAAAGAGCGAGAGACATGCTCCTTGCAGAATGTGTTTTTTTCTGTCGTTCCATAAAACTGCACTAAATTATAGTTTTACAGGTTTAAACACAAGAGACAACCGCTTAATGCTATTTATACTATATTGTGTTTAAGCTATACTTAAGTGGGACATACCATACAGAGGTGCTGCGAATATTTTGTAAGCATTTCAAGCCTTATTTACATACTTATAATCAGTGTAAATTCTCTTAACTCACCCCATAAAGGCACCAATACGACGAACAGCACTCAATATTACCTAAACTAGGGTTAGAACCGATCGAAGAGTTGTTGCTATGCTGACTTATGACTTTTTTGTATCACTGTTTTCAAGGGCGTATTCGCCCGTAGAGTGTTACACATGGAGTTAAAAGTTTAAATGATAGTTTACACATTTAACAAACTGAACTTTAGCAAACGTAATTTTTATAGATGATTTACAGCACTGCTACACAAAAGACATGAAACGCAATTCAATTAATTCTTTCATTCTACATACAAGCACAGGCTATAAAATTCTATTGTACATACGGAAATGTCACACAAGTTTTTTTGTCTTCAAGCATGTCTGACATTTTATGACACAAATGACACAATGTAAAAGAAAAATAGTACTGTACCATAGATTTTAGTGATGTGCCGAGTTGCTGTTTTGGTGGATCGAGTCGACTTGAGTCTATTTAATACGGTCTAGAAATTCGCACCCAGAACTAAAATCTAGAAATTCCGAGCCCGTTACCAATTTTAGAACAAAAAGAAAATATCGAAAAGGAGTAAACTTTAAACAGCATGTAGGTTAGCATACCCCTTCATTTTCTTTGCGCATTCCCACATTATGTGGGGTCGGCTCTCCTAATTTTTCTGCGCCACGATGTTCTGTCGTGGGTTGTGAGATCGGGCATATTAATTTAATAGTTTTAAGGATTTTGGCCATACTGGTCCACCAGGTATACGAGGGTCGTCCTCTTCCTCTCCTGTTTTTTGGGAGATCTAAAGCTTTTTAACGTACATACATATTAATTTATGGTGATAACGTCTATTAAAACGATGAACGCCGGGCGCACGCACGAAAAAGCATGACTCATTGTCCCGTTCCGCGCGAGCGAGAGCGCGGAACAAGCGATAGAGAGGCACGATCGGCTACAATCGGCCGAAGCGCTCAATTTTATCTATAAAAGTATGCAATAATTTCATCAATATTTTGTCATGACGTTGTCACGTTAAACAGCTATCGTCCGTAAACCGACTTTACAGATAACCATTTTTTGACAACGCGATCGTCGCCTCGTCGCATCACGTGTCCATACCACCTTAATATGGTTTCATTGAATTTTTCGGCTTTATGAGCTACCTTAAAGCTGCCACGGATATTATATACTCATTTCGGACTTTGTCAAGTTCGGTTACTCCTCCAGTCCACCTCAACATTTTCAAAAACAAACAAATAAATGGTCAGAATTTGGAGCACACATAATTATAACTTTTATTGAAGTGAAAACTTCTTTAGCATCGTTGTCATTTGAAAGTCGATGAAACGAAAAAGGGACAGTAAAAAGAGACAGACACATAAATTCATAAGATTTAACGTGGGAGAAAATGAGATAGGAAGCATTTTACAGGGGGAGAGAGAAGGGGAAGGGGGGAGGGGAAGTGGAAGGGAGAGGGAATTTAATGTTCTGTGATTTGTTAAACATACCAAAACTATAAAAGTTAAAAGTAACAACAAAGCACATGAATCACTATCGGTGATACGAAGTTCGCCAAGATAGCTTGTGTTAAATATCAATTTAATGATGCCAAAGAAGTATAACTTCTCAGGCGCGTACATAATTAGTACCTACACGTTTATGTTTAGTACAAAATAGTTTTTAAAAGATAATTAAAACTGATACACTTTATTAAATTAATACCTTTATTTTTGAAGGTTTCACTTCTACCACGTGTGAATTGCACACATTTTTAAATGGAAATAGCCGGCAAACGAGCTGACGATCCACCGGATGGTAAGTGGCTATCGTCGCCCATGGACATCAGCAACACCAAAGGCATCACTGATGCGTTGCCGTCCAAGAAAAACAGAAGAAAAGGAAAGAAAAAACTGGCTCTCAAGCCTCCAGCCGGAACACGACGAGTCGTTTGGCGGCTGACTCATGCTCAAGGGTGGTAGATAAGTAGGCAAACCCCATGGAGAAATAATAATAGGTAATAATGATATTAATTAACAATTAAAATCAATATTGCCAATATAATCCCTCGAGGGGCTCTACCACCAGCGGGCTGGATTCAGTTGCCTCTTACGACACCCATCCGGCGTGGGATTGGGGCTAGTATTCTAAGGCCCGTAATATCAATAGCAGTTTAAACTAAATTCTGAGTTTAAACTGCTATTGATATTACGGGCCTAAGCCGCCCCAATACGGCTAATAACATAATTTTGAAAACTTGAAACTTCTAATTTTGCATGAAATCTTAAAAGGAATATAAATTTAAAATTAAAAAAGCGTCGTTTCAAACAATATAATTATGTAGTTAAAAATGTTTAAACAAAAATTATTATTATCTGAAATTGTAATGCGCGCTCCACACTCTCGCGAGAATCTCGCGAGAAGGCGAGAAAAACACGAGAAACGTGAATGTGGAACCGATTCACATAATTTTCGCAGGTTCTTTTTCCAGGCACCGAGATTCTTGCCGAGATTCTCGCGTGAGTGTGGAGCGCGCATAATGCGGAAAACTTGAGAGATTACAAGAAAAATATGTAATTATTTTAACTTGTTTTTGTTAAAATACGTAATGTTTTATATTAAATCGTAATTTATATCATTATTAGTGTTATTACCTTTGATGAACTTGTTAACAACGCTATTATATCCTTAAAATGGTTTTTGAAATATTTCGATGCTACCAACATCACGCCCAGCAGATAAAGGCAGTAGTAGATAGACTAGATAGTGACAGATACTTATTTTATGTACTATTATTTCTTATTAGTCGGCGACCGAACAAAGTTCGCAGTTATTAGTACTTTAGTTTGAGCAGAAATTGAAAAAGTTAAATTACAATAAAATTATTTTTAATTTTCATTTTCATTTGTTACAGCATTAGATTTTTGCGATTTTCCAAAATAGCTTGAGAGAACTTTTCTAACAGCGAGTTTCTTATTTTGGGTGGACTCCCCTTGGCTTGGTGGTTTGTTCCATGTCTCAGCAAAACTTTGCCGTCTGAAAACTTTTCCTAAAGATTGCCACTTCTGTTCCGGAGTTAATTCCTTATGTTCAAATTTTTCATTGCTTCCCGATGGCCTGTCTCCCTAAAAACAGAGAATTAATACTTTAAATACTATGTGCAAAGCAGCATTTGCTACCAAAGTAAGAGCAGCAATATCATCTATGTGTAATAGACAATACTTATTATTAGTAGTAATAGTGTAATAAAATTATACAGTAGATACTTACATCATTAGATTTTGTCGATCGTAGTTGATTTCGGAAGAAATTGCTGATAGATTTTTTCCAAGTCTTAGGATTTTTGTAGGAGTTTAATTCTAAGCTGCTTGACCCTTCAGCAGGTACTTTTTTATTTTTCTTGTGGTTGGTTTCTTCTTCTTCCTTATGTACACCTTCATTTTGTAATTGGGTGCCTTCTGGACATAACATTTTTAAAACTTCTCAGAACTTTTTGCTAAAACGTTTCAAAATTTTCAACTATGAACTATATTTTGTCAACAGTTTTCTTTAGCGTCTTAAGTCAATCACATAAATTTAAAAAACGAATCAATTTAGACAGGTAATATTGTCCAGTTTTCTCTTCGGCTAATAATTGACATATTTTTTATGATAATTTTAGTATAGTTTTTTATAGTCTACACTACTATATTATTAATTATATATACTGTACATTTATATAGGTTTTATCGATATTAACATGTCGATGTTGTTGAGTTATTTTATAAAGTTATTTAAACATAGTAGAAAAAAACAACACGATATAAAAACATCTAAGACGAATAATATACATTATAATATAGATGTACCGTAATTGTGTACCTTAATTTTCAACTTACTCTTAATGCAATAATTTAAATTCGGTAATTTTAATAAAATATATTATTTCAATATTATAATTTTTTACCACAAGAAAACAATTACCAATAGAAAACATTTTTAAGAACTATATCAAAATAGGACATAATTTTTCTAAGTGTAATAGGTATACCCTATAGTAATGTTATGAAGGACAACCTCAATACGGCCTGTGATTGGTCGAATGGTCATTCTGGTATGACCTCATCGATTTTCAGGTACCTCTACAAAGTCAGTGATCCAGATCATAGATTAATTGATCCAGATAGAGTAATTTAACCATGGCCATGACATGACACAACACACAACGTATTACGTAACGTGTCGACTGTCGTATCATGGAGGATAGAGTAGGAGGACCGTCTCTGCAAATATCTATTTTTCAGACACTAGCACCATTCATTAAGACGGGTGACGCTGCGGATGTACTAGGCATAACTCAGCAAACTTCAGTTCGTCTACAACAGCTATGTTTATGGTTCATATCACTATTTGTCAGACACTAGCGCCATTTTGGAATGGCTATTATTGGAACGGTCTTCATTTTCAGTAAACAGCGGACACTTTTTTAACTTTCGCTCATATGAGATGGCCCTCCGGCTCCTTCTACCTTCTCTATACTCCATGTGTCGTATGAAGCATCCCAGTATCGATGATAAGTAGTCTGTGGACAGTGCGCAAAAGTTTTAACTTTTGTGGCGGGAAATTGCGAAACAGAGGAAGCAAGGAAATAAATATTAAGTATAATTTTATTAAAAGTGCAAACAACAACAAAACAAATTCTATAATTTTAATTATATTGTAACTGAAGGATAAAGTTTATTTATACAAAAATGACTTCAACAATCGCTTCTACCTCAAAGGTAGGGAAAAGGGGAACTTATGTGAGGGTAAATTAAATAAAATGCAAAAAAACATAAAAATTCTTAACCTGTAATAATAAAAGTCATTATTTCATAGGCGGTAACAGAATGGGTTAAAATATTTCCAAAACAAGCAACTGAGAATTACACCAGCTCCGTAACTTTCATGAAACAATTGACGGTTGTTGCTATCAGTACAATAACTTACTTGAAAAATGCATTTCCCGAAGATAGTTACATGGTGGAAACTTTTGGAGGAATAAAATTGAGAATCATTAAGAAAGTGTGCCGAGATGAATGTGCTCAGTTTTTAAGCACCTCATTATCACAAGCTTTTGAGGCGTTTGACAAAAGATATGTATGTATGATATTTATGTCTTTCTAATTAAGTTTTTTTAATCTTTAGTGTATGCAAGTCCGTTAAAATAACATATTTTTGTATGTAATAAGCAAACAATATATTTTATTATTTAAAACAGCTACATCAGCTAGCCATATGTTTCTACGAGGATGAATGTAAAATTGAAAACTTGATTGAATATCACATCTTTGATTACTCGTACCACGGCGACGGAGTGACGATGAACGTGCACTCGAAGAACCGGGACAACGTTAACAACACTGCCAAGTTTACCTTCGACAACGTAAGAGAACGGACCATCCACATGATCAGATCCTGCGTGGTCCTCATGCAGTCGTGTCAGAACCAGTTGCCGTCCACATACAATGTCAGCTTGCGGCTATATTATAACGAGGGTAAGGAAAATAAACAAATATGTATTTCCATATTTCTTACAAATTGTAATTCTCAAGGCCGTAAATATAGGGTAAAAAAATATTAAAAAAGGATGTAATCTAACCATCCAATTCCATTGTCATCCTTTGGAGGTCCACTGCTCTGCTGGCCACTAATGCCACTATGACCATATTTACGGAAATAGCGGACAAACGAGCTGACGATTCAGCTGGTGGCTATCGGTCCTCATCAACATCAGTGACACTTACTTAAGCGCTCTATGATGTTAAGTTATTTTTAACCGACTTCAAAAAAGGAGGAGGTTCTCAATTCGACTGTATTTTTTTTTTTTATGTTTGTTACCTCAGAACTTTGGACTGGGCGAACCGATTTTGATGATTCTTTTTTTAATCGAAAGCTGGTGGCTGTCATGTGGTCCCACATTAATTTTATTGAGATATGACAATGGAATCCATGAGAAAACCACATAAGTCGTAAATTTGTGTTAAGATGTGCGCGACAAATTGTCGAATAACTCATTATCACGCCAACCGATTTCGATGATTCTTTTTTTAATCGAAAGCAGGCGCTTGTCATGTGGTCTCACATAAATTTAAACGAGATCTGACAACTATGTAGTTTTTGAGACTTTGAAGTCGGTTATTTTTTGTTAGTAAAATTTGATTATTGATTTGATTATTACTAAGGCTAGTCGCCTTAGTCGCGCTCGCGCTCGCGCTGGTATAAAGCAGGCTAGGCTAGCAAGCTCCCGGTGTGACTGTGAATGAAGTATGTGACGGTGCAGACGCGCCGTGGGACTACCAGGCGCCGGGGTTCCTGAGCGCGGCCGAGGGCGCCGACCACCTGGCGGGCAGCCTGGACCAGGCGCTGCGGCTGGGCTGGGTGGAGACCGCCTTCCACAAGCTGCTGGCGCGCGCCTACATCAAGGAAGCAGCGGACGACGCGGACGCCAGCCACGAGGCTATCGTGAGTTATTGCCACAGCTGCTGATCCTTATTAAACGATTACATTACCTCACATAGGTGCCTATATACACAGTGTACATTATGTTGGCGTTCAATAAATAAATAAATATACCTACTTACATTACATGTTACTAAATTGTATCTGCATCCCCCCCCCCCACTAACATTATACAGAAATTATTTTGTAGGTACACAGTTTTGCTATTGTTGCTATTCAATATTTATGTATGTTGATGTATGAACGTTGGTGTACTACGTTATCTTCTCCCAGTTCAGCAAACTGTTTGTGGTTGTGTGCCACGAGAAGTGAATGTTATGCTTTTACATATCTATGTACATGAATACTTACTACAAGTATCATACTTAAATAATTTAGTAAATGTTTATTAATTTTCTTCCGGTTGGTTTCAGGCTTCCCAAAACCCGCCAATGATTACGTTGGAGGATGTTAGGCCAGCAGACCCTTCACCAGGTATGTTGAAAATGTTGAAACACGTGACAAAATTGAGGGACAATATTGAGACAATAATGTACGTGCTTATACACTTAAGGTATTTTATTCGCAGATCATTATTTTGGTGTAATCCACCCGTATGTAATTGTAAGTGTAGTCTGTGTGTGCGGCAGATGCGGCGGAGTCCCCCTCGCGGCTGCGCTGTCCGTGCAACGTGCCGGCACTGCCCGACGCCGCCTCGCCGCCCGCGCTGCTCACCTGCCAGTCGGTTCACATTCACACCCCCCCCCCCCCCCCCCCCTCCCGCCACACACACACACACACACAGCTCCCGACCAGGGTGTTGGCAGACAGCTAACCAGCTGGATCATCTCACATCTCTCACATCAGTGGCACCTTTAGTAACTTATTCCTGTGAGTGAGCATAAGTTCCGTTCATACCAGCTTGCCTGCGTGTGTTGCCCTATCTCATTTTAAAGAGTTTTTATAATTCGACATGTACCCACATTTATCCCACGCACCATTGAAGTGTGTCGTATCGTGTCCTGCGCAGCTACTGCCGCTGGCAGCAGCACGCGGCGTGCTTCGGCGTGCGGCGCGAGCACGCGGCGCTGGTGTCCCGCCACTGCTGCGCCGCGTGCCACGACGCCGAGCGCGCGCGCACGCCCACCGACGCGCGCCTTGCGCCGCTCACGCACAGGAAGAGGGAGGTCGGTCACACACACACACACACACTTATGTTTCTTTATTTTCTGCTTCGCAGCTCCCTTGCTGCTTAATTCCAAAGTACTTGTGGTGCAAGTTAGGGGAGCAGGAAATCTCCAGGGCTGATGGATGGATGTCTAACTGTATATTCAGGTCATCTTGATGCTTAGCTTAATGTAATCTTGAAGTAACTTGTGCTTTCGTGAAATTAAAAAGAAATCATTTTCGTGTTTGATTTTCAACGAGAGCAGATGTGTCATTCGCGACGCAGTGTAAACAGTGCAACAGTGTAAAGTGCTAACGCATCATAACATCGCCGCGTCGTCGTCGTCGTCGAGTCAGCTGCAGCGCGATGACCTACTTAACATCGCGTAATGCTGTAATTCACGGCAATTACTATTAAGGCGAAGCTACTTTGTTCACTTATAATTATGGAATCGAAATCTAAAGAAACACCTAACAAAAAAACCTTACTTTGGTTACTGAGACAGAATATCAGTTGTATGAAATCTATTCAAAAGAACGAGATGAACGAGTTAAGCTGGAAAGCCTCGTTAAAGACTTACGTAGTCAAATAGATATTCTGCAACAACAATTAAAATGTCGAGCAGAAAACAGTACTGCAAAGCCAACAACTACTATTATGGATAGCTCTGTTCCGCGAACAGAATATGCCACAGACGAAGAAGAACTTGCCCAAGAAACCGAGTGGATTCGAACGAAGAGTAGAAAAAAACGAAAATTGAACACCTCTCCTACTCAAGTATCGGACTCTCTAACACCGGAAGATCGCAGCGAGCAAACAAAACCCAAGAAAACCCCTCTGCCACCGCCCATCATAGTGGATGGTATTAAGGATTACCAAACTTTTTATGATTTTTTAAATGAAAACCAGGCAACGAATTCGTTCAGCATTAAAATGATGCATGGTGATACTGTTAAGATTAATGCCCTAAATGGTGAATCTTACAGAGAAATCACAAAGGCCCTCAGTCTCAATAACTGTCTTTGGCACTCTTATGAAAATAAACAAGAGCGGCCAATAAGAGTCATGGTAAAGCAACTTCCTTCCACTTGTAAGCCAGAAAGAATTATCGAAGAACTCAAGAACAAGGGATACAAAATACTGGAAGCAATCAACAAATTGAGCTGGAGAACTAAACAGCCACTCAATATGTTTATGCTGGTATTCAATAATGAAGAAGATACGAATAAAATATTTAATATAAAGACAATCCTGGGATGTAAAGTTGATATACAACCTTTAAAAACTACAAAACTGGTGCCCCAGTGTAAAATATGTCAGGCCTACGGTCATACACAAAGGTACTGCTCCAAACAACCGCGGTGCGTAAAATGTACAGGTAAACACCTTACTAAGGATTGCCAAAAACCTGAAGAAGAGAAACCTAAATGCGTCCACTGTGGAGCTCCACATCCAGCTAACTACAGGGGATGCACTATAGCAAAAGAGATACAACTCATGAGAAACAAAAAAACGAAATCAAACCCTGATAACAATAAAGGTGGTACAATACATCAACATAATCCACAAAGAGAAAGTTATAATATCCGTAAAGAAAACAAAGGTAGTGAACTAAGAGCTAAAAAAACAAATAACTTTATCTCATACGCTGACGCTACTAAGGGAACAGCGCCATTAACTAACACAGATACTACATCATTAAAGAAATTGGACGATATCTTAAGCCTAATGATGTCATTCGACGAGCGTCTAAAAAAAATTGAAAATAGCTCTAAAAGTGCTATAATTACACGGAAGAAATGAATACTACTCTAAAGATCATGACGTGGAACTCAAACGGATTACTTAAACACCAACAAGAACTTCAAGTAATCCTAAACAAAGAAAATGTCGATGTGTGTCTAATATCTGAAACACACTTTACTAAACAAACCTTTATTAAATTTAAAGGATATAAATTATACTATGCATTGCACCCAGATAACACAGCAAGAGGTGGTAGTGCAGTTATCTTGAAAGAAAACCTTAAACATCATGAAATGTATAAATATGAAGAACGAGAAATACAGGCTGTAGCAATAAGCATCATAACCAAAAGCTATCCCATAACAATAGCGGCAATCTACTGTCCTCGATATTTAATAAAAAAAGATCAATTTGTGACACTCCTAAAATCCTTTGGCAACAAGTTTGTTTTAGGAGGGGACTTTAACGCTAAAAACACTTATTGGGGCTCTAGGCTAAATACACCGAAAGGGAAAGAGCTATTAAGTGCTATAAGAGAGACAAAATGCGATACTGTATCAACTGGGGCACCAACTTACTGGCCAACAGATACTCACAAAATACCTGACTTAATAGACTTCTTCATAATCAAGAATATTTCGTCAAGTTATTTAAAAACATATCAAAGTTTAGATATGAGTTCAGATCATTCACCGATATACCTAGAAATAAGTGAAAACGTGTTATTCACAGAAAAACCTTTAACCTTAGTTAATAAGTATACAGACTGGACTAGTTTTAAAAAGGAATTAGATAACCTAATAGACTTAAAAGTTCCTTTAAAAACTCCAGAACAGCTAAATATAGAGATCGAAAAGTTTATTCAGCTTCTTCAGCTAACAGCCTGGAAAAATACACCAGATGTAAACAGAAAAACAAAGGGCAAGTCATATCCATTAAGAATTGTGCAACTGATAGCTGAAAAAAGAAAACAAAGAGCCAAATGGCACCAAACGAGATGTCCAGAAGATAAAAGAAAACTAAATAACCTAACAAAGAAAGTGACACGCGTTATTAGTGACTTCAATAATGAAAGTACTGATAACTACCTTCAACACTTAACTTATGACCGCAGTACTAACTACTCCTTATGGAAAACTACTAAAAATTCAAAAAAGCCTATCACTCATATTCCACCATTAAAAGACGGCAACGGGAAATGGGCAGTTAGCAATGAACAAAAAGCCAATATATTTGCAGATTATTTAGAGACTATATTCCGTCCAAATCAGACTGAAAATAGTGAAACACTACAGTTACATGACGGAATAGTCGAAAATGATTGTAAAATAAAATTAGTAACACCACAAGAAGTTCAACAAGAAATTAAACAAAATATAAACCCACGAAAGTCTCCTGGATTTGATCTTATAACAGGAGCAATTCTATGTAATCTTCCAAAGAAAGGAGTAGTTAAATTAACGACTTTAATTAATGCTTCCTTGAGGTTAAGATTTGTGCCCGATTTATGGAAAGTAGCTGAAATAATAATGATACCAAAGCCAGGAAAACAGATCCACGAACCAGCGTCGTACCGGCCAATATCATTACTACCTATAATTTCAAAACTGTTTGAAAAACTGTTACTGAAAAGACTAAAACCAATCATTGATAGCAAAAAGCTCATTCCTGAACATCAATTTGGATTCCGAGAAAAACACTCAACTGTTCAACAAGTACACCGAATCACAAATATTATAGAAAAATCCCTAGAGGAAAAGAAAGTATGTTCAGCTATATTTCTCGATGTGGCACAAGCCTTTGACAAGGTATGGCATGAAGGTCTGATATATAAGATAAAAAATATGCTGCCGACACAATTCGCAGAAATTTTAGAATCTTACATCACAAACAGAGTATTTAGAATAAGGTATGAAGATACATATTCCCAACTGAAGGAAATTAAAGCAGGAGTACCACAAGGAAGTGTACTAGGTCCGGTCCTATACCTATTGTACACAAGTGATATTCCGCAAATGGAAAATAATAGCATAGCAACCTTTGCTGATGACACGGCCTTAATGGCTGTAGGTAATACGCACAGTGAAGCGATTGAAAAAGTTCAAGACGCGGTTACACAGGTAACTAGCTGGACTAAAAAATGGAGGATTAAACTTAATGAAACCAAATCCATCCATATAGACTTTACAAACAAGAAAAAACAATATTTCCCCGTTTACATAGAAGAAAAGCAAATACCATATGTAAATACAGCAAAGTATCTTGGCATGACGCTCGACACAAAGCTACGCTGGAAAGCTCATGTTAAGAAAAAAAAAGAAGAATTAGAAATACGATATAGGAATATGTATTGGCTGCTTGGAAAACATTCAAAGCTATCAATACATAATAAGCTTATGTTGTATAAACAGGTCCTAATGCCAATATGGACCTATGGTGCACAGCTGTGGGGCTGCACTAAAAAAAGTAATCTACAGATAATCCAAAGATTTCAAAACAAAGTATTAAGGGAAGCAGTAAATGCTCCCTGGTACATAAGGAACGAAGACCTCCACCGGGACCTTAACATGGAGTGCGTTGTTAAAATTATTAAAAAATATGCAGAAGCTCACCATCATAGACTTCATCATCATGTGAATGTCGAGGCTATCCAGCTTCTCGACCACACGGATCTAGTGAGAAGACTTAAAAGAACAAAACCATTTGAGTTAGTGTAGTGCAAGTGTTATAGTGAACCAGATAGTGCAATGTAGTGTTAGTGCTACCGGTAAAGACACATGAACAAAGAGACTTCCCCTTAAATAGAGACAATAAGAAAAGTGTTGATGGACATATTCTTATATAAATTTAGTTTAATAGTTTAAGTTAAATTAATATTACTTATTAGTCTTGTAGGCTAGATCGTAATAAAAGCGGCCAAGTGCGAGTCGGACTCGCCCATGAAGGGTTCCGTAGCAGCAAGTAACATAATATAAAAGTTCTTGAAGTTCGTTGTAACTTTGATCGAGGTATTGCGGTTTACGATTTATGACGTATTAAAAAAAAACTACTTACTAGATCTCGTTCAAACCAATTTTCGTTGGAAGTTTGCATTGTAATATACATCATATATTTTTTTTAGTTTTATCATTCTCTTATTTTAGAAGTTACGGGGGGGGGGGACACACATTTTTCCACTTTGGAAGTGTCTCTCGCGCAAACTATTCAGTTTAGAAAAAAATGATATTAGAAACCTCAATATCATTTTTGAAGACCTATTCATAGATACCCCACATGTATGGGTTTGATGAAAAAATATTTTTTGAGTTTCAGTTCTAAGTATGGGGAACCCCCAAAATTTATTGTTTTTTTTTTCTATTTTTGTGTGAAAATCTTAATGCGGTTCACAGAATACATCTACTTACCAAGTTTCAACAGTGTAGTTCTTATAGTTTCGGAGAAAAGTGGCTGTGACATACGGACGGACAGACAGACAGACAGACAGACAGACAGACAGACAGACAGACAGACAGACAGACAGACAGACAGACAGACATGACGAATCTATAAGGGTTCCGTTTTTTGCCATTTGGCTACGGAACCCTAATAAGTGGGGACAAATACGTGTCCTACAAAGAAGAAAAAAAAAAAAAAAAAATTTTGAAAGGCACGCGAAAATGTTGATTAAGTTGGGTCGGAAATAATTATTGGTCCTTCGAGCTCCATAGTTTAAGAATTTTATAGATAACTTTTAAAATTGGTCACTGGCATTATTCGATTAAATTGAAAACACATGTGTTGTGTTGTGTGATGTGTGTCGCAGTGCCTGTGCATGTTCCGGCGCGCGCTGGAGTGGCTGTGCGGCGCGCGGCGGGCGAGCGGCGCGGCGCTGGCGGCGGCGGTCCGCGCGCCGCCCGCCACGGCCGCCAAGCTGCTGCGGCTGCTGCGCTCGCACCGCGTGCTGCCCGGGGGCGACGACCACGACGCTGACGTCGAGTTAGTTCACAAACACATTTTACTCTCCACCTCAATATATAATATTTCTGTCCAAAAATTTCAAATAACAATAAACTCTATTTCAAATAAAGCATCTACGATTCTGAAATTTTAATAAATATGTATATCCGTGCCAAATTCCAGCTTTATAGCACTAAGGGTCTCGGCGCTTTGCTTTGGACAGACAGACAGAATGACAGACGGACGGACGGACATGACGAAACTATAAGGGTTCCGATTTTACTTCGGAACCCTAAAAATTGTGTATGATAGCAATGTTCATAACGAAGACTAATCTAGGTATCAGAGGGCGAGCTAGTAATCAATATTTTTTCATTGGTTCCAGTTTCAACACGCCGCAGCAGATCGACGGGCAGCAGCTGCAGAGCGTGATGGCGCGGTTCTTCCAGGCGGGGCAGCGGGGGCAGGACGACCTGGTGGACCGGCTGCTGGCAGACACCTTCGCCGAGCAGTCCTCGCAGCCCAGCGACTCCGACCCGCTGTCCGAGGTGCTGAGCCCGCTGGAGAAGGTGAGTCTGCAGAACGCCTCCATCGTGGGCCGCGTCGTGCCTGTAGAGGCGGGGGGCGCGGTCGTGGAGGACCCAACGCTCCAGCAGTACCGACAGGCTATCCTCGCCACCGACACGGAGGAGCCGGCCGGCGTGGCGAGCGTGGCGACCGCGGCGCCCGCGGCGCGCCGCACGGCGAAGCGCAAGGCGGACGCCGGCAAGCTGGGGCTGCGGAGCGGCGTCAAGAGCAAGCGCGGCAGAACTGCCAGTAATTAACCTCATTTTATTAACATTTTGTTCAATCCTTTTGTGTTTTTGGTACTATTTTTTTACTGTTTTCACGGTTACGGAGGCCGTAATTTGCTTTCTTATAATTATTGTTATCCAAGTATTTTTTTTGTTTCTTAGATTAAAATTTTGGTTGTAAGTAGATACTATTTTCAGTTTTTATTTAGTCTTTCGCGCAAGTACAAAGCTGCACTTGATTAGATACCTAAATTGAAGTGTAATCAACAATGGCGTTGGAAATAAATAGAAAAATGGAAAATATAAATAAATCAATTGATTTTTGATATTGTTAATTATTCCTTAATTTTGAATAAAAGCTATGGTTGATTGGAGTTGTACTATTTATTTTAATAAAAAACATCCTCTTAAACCTAATTAAAAACTGTAACTTAAAAGTAAATATAACGATGCCGATGACTTCTTGTTAGGGTAATGGAAATGCGGAACATGTACACTCATTTGTTGGAAATAAATAAAAAGGGTGCGTGTACTTTTGTACGCGCGTGAGAAGTTATACTTCTTTGACATAATTAAATAAATATTTAACCCCCTCCCCCTTCCCCTCCCTTCTCCTGTTTAACTTATATACAAAGTTATAAAAATCAATATTAAAAAAAACAACATTCAAAAGCAATATTCTAACAATATAAAAAAAAACAAATAATAAATAAAAGAATAATATTTTTTTCAAAACTAGCGTTTTTAAACACGCACGTGCGGTTTTTCGTGACTGGCGTTTTGTGTCAACACGGACGTGTTACAAATCTTAAAATTTCACTCTCATAATTTTTTTTCATTTATTTAAAGCGCCTAAAGAAGTATAACTTCAAAAAAAAATTGACAGTCCCGGGAATGTCCTAGAGATAATTTAATGATCGGTGGTAAGACGCAGTACCCGGTATGGTAGCGAGCTAGCGCGACACTATGTATACGGAGGCCCCAGGAAGTCAAAGAAATTATTAACGTTGTGGAATGCGGAGGGCTTCGGTCTCGGGCTCGTCGCCAGGTCCGGCACGTAGTCCCCGAAGTTGGTGTAGACGCGGCCCCAGTGGCGCGGGTCCCCTCGGGGGTCCAGCTCGCGGTTCCCCGGGGGGACGGCCGTCCTGTTCACTCGCTCCAGCTCCTCGAGCATTCGTTTTAAAACCTCTGGTTCCCTGGAATTAATGTTACATTTAAATGAAGTCGAGGCTTGGCCCAACTTGGGCGCCATGTCGAATTGTTAAGTGCAAACAGCAAATAATTATATATTATGTTGTGTCGTTATGGGCATTGTCGCCCACCCACGCGGCCACGTTTAACCGTGAAACATTCCAAAGTGTTATGGTGGTGCTAATACAATGGAGTGGAGAGTGTGGTACCTGTCGGCGAGGTTGCGCGTCTCGCAGGGGTCGTCGCGGATGTTGAACAGGCAGGGCGCCAGCAGCGGCCGGCACGCCGTGGGCTCGTGGTTCCCACACTGCACCGTCGCCGCCTCCCTGCCCGACAGACCAGACATGAAAGTATCAGAAACAGTTGACAACCTATAGGCACTTCGTACTCATTTGTTGGAATCGCTTATGATACGTTAGCAAACACCGCGGCCTGCTTACCTGAGCTGCAACACCTTCTCCCTGGAGGGCATGAGCCCCAGCCGGCCGAGCGCGCGGCCCGCGGCGCTCGCGAGCGGCAGCGCGGGGTCGTACGCGTGCTCGCGCCCGCTCGGCCCGTACCAGAAGTCCCACGCGCCGTTGTAGTTCGACCCTGCAAACGATTATTAGGCACTTGCGGGCGTAACGGCAGACCTAAAATAAACTTGAGCTAAAACAAGATCAAGATGTAAGATCCATGGTGTTTTTTCTTCTTCGACTTAATCTTTTCTTTCATGCACGTAATTCACTGTGTTGATCCAAGAATCACTCCTATGATAAGTAAGGGCACTGTCCAGTTTGCATTGCATCTTACGTTTGTAGATCGTCATTTTTTTAGTCGCAATAAACCATTAGCGGTGAACGGGTGTCTCTTTATTATTTAAAATGATCCTCGAATGATAGTCAAAATCTACAGTCCATATACAGTGCGGCTTAGTAGAAGCACTGATGCACTGAAGGGTGGAAGACGTGGATTGCATTCTGGTATCAATTGTGGCGACAGCGCACACGCGTCACACGGTGACGTGACGTCGCCCTGAATCACGCTATCGAAGTTTCTACGATCGCCGGCATATATACCAACGCTCCGACAAGATCAGTCGGGGCTCGACCGCCCCCCAGGCAACACACCTCGCCTGGCGGGAGATCTCCCTTTGCCAAACAATAATATAGGAATACAAGACAAGGATACCTTTATGTATCTTCCACTGGTCGACGGTGATGGAGGCGCTGCCGTAGATGTCGTCGATGTTGTGGAGCAGCGTGGTGCGGTTGGACGGCAGGTCCTCCGACAGCGCGCGCCACTGGTCGATCCCGTCCAGACCCGACAGGGTGCTGCAAGCGGTCATATACGGAGTCGAATATGAATTTTTGTTTGAACAGTTGTTTTTCTGTTTGTTTTTCTGTGAGAGAATTACGTATCACTGGAATTTCCGTGTTACTTGGCATATTTGCAACTTAAATCGCGAGTTTTATCACGGGTATCGGGAAAACCCACCACCGCCTATGGCCCTACCAACCTCGCCGCTGTATGGGCCGAATCTTGAGAGATGCAGGCGGAATGGTGCCGCGTGCAACTCTTGACTTCATACAAGTTATTTCTCTTATTCTTGTTCCTAACTAACTATTAGCACTCAACACTTGGCTTTGTATGGCGATTGTTAGTTAGTTAGACATCCTACGAGTACAGCTTAGAGTCTTCAACGACGATACGAAGGTCAACGTCAATCAGGCCTGTGATTGGTTGAAATTGTTTATCCAATGTGACGTGATCCGTTTTCACGGTTTGAAGTGTGCTCTCCAGAATACAACAAGCTTCTTGGACTTATTGAAGTTTTATTGTGGATAGTGTGTGTGTGATGCGTCGTACCCGGTGTACCCGGCGGCGGCGAGCAGCGTGGGCAGCCAGTCGGCCACGTGCAGCCGCTGCGTGGCCACGCGCGCGCCCCGCGCCAGCCGCGCGCTCCACAGCGCGCCCGCGCCGCGCACGCCGCCCTCCCACAGCGTGTTCTTCACCTGAGGACATTCACCTGCCTCGCTAGCTACCGCCCTCTTGCTCGAGTCAGCCGTCAAATGACCCGTATTCCAGCTGGGGCTTGACAGCCAATTCCTTCTTTCTTTTTCCTTTCCGGCAACGCATCAGTGATTGATGCCTTTGGTGTTGCTGATGGCCATCGGCGACGATAGCCACTTACTATCAGGGGATAGTCACGGTACAGACGCTAGATAAACCGTTAATACATATGAGTAGCTAGATGTACGTAGGTACTCCAATACAAAATACTCGTTATCTTTTACTAAGCTGCATCATATTTTTAGCTTCTGTTGGAAACAATCTGGTCTGAACATATAAAAAGAATGTTGACAAGACTCATCTCTGGCCGACATGTCTTATCTTTGGAAACAATAGTAGCAAAGAGTGTACCCCTCGCAGCGGGAAGTTGGAGGCGGCGTTGTCGTTGAAGCCGGCGGCCGGCCCGCCGTTGTCGGTGCTGAACAGCACGATGCTGTCCTGCAGCAGCCCCTCCGCCTGCAGCGCCTCCACCACGCGCCCCACTGACTCGTCCAGCTTCGTCACCATTGCTGGAAACAAACCAATTACGTTTGTGTTCATTGTGCTGTCTGATTCCAATATCGGGAAAATAAATTATTTTTCTGTCTTCCTGTTCTACAAATATTTTTATAAGTAGTCGCTAAAAAGTTGATACAAAACGAAAAATCACAATCGATCGTTCTATGGAAGATAACGTCTCCAAATTCCTCTGGTGGTTTTTGAGCTCTGTAACTCCCAAGTAATCCCGATGGCTATACTAACACCAAACTATATCGGTTCGGTTGTCTATGGTTGCAAGGTAAGGTAATGTTAGTTAAGAGGACGATAACCGGTACCATAACTTGGCACATATTGGTCGTTTGCCGTGTTCAATTTATCAACTAACCGGCATACTTCTGTCGCTGGCGGTTGGCGATGTGGCTGCAGTTGGGCAGCAGCGCGTCGGGCGCGCGCAGCGGCTCCGAGGGGTTGCCCGAGTGCACGGCCGAGTGCGCCACCATCAGGAACAGCGGCGAACTCTTGTTGTGCGCCTTGATGATCTGACACACACATACACATACATTGCAGCTTCAGCCAGTGTTGACAGATCCAATTTTTTAAAATCCGTAGATTCTCTACAAAAGTCCGGAGATCTATAAACTCGCGTCACTATCGACGTGCCAACTGGGCGCCAGTGGCCTTAGCGAACCTTTTTTTAGAGGACGCTCTTTCTACATTATAGCGAAATATAATACGAGATTACTTAATTATGATTGGCTCCAGCCGACAAGCGGACATTAACTTGTTGTGTCGTCCCTGTACCGTATAAGGAAGGATGTCGTCGCCGTCGCCGGACTGGGCACGTGCTAGACGAGGGTACGGCGCCGCGGTTTTAGCGGTCGCTGGGTGCCACCCAGTTTTATCCGACGGTACTTGCAGTCAACAAACAACGGTGTAACCTTTGATGTCACTTATGTCCATGATCGACGGTAGGTCGGTAACCACTCGTTTGTCAAATCTTTGCTTGAAAAAAATGTATGCTAAGAGCGGGTGCAGTACCTTAATCGATTCGTCCGTATAAATGTCTGTAGCGTAAACACCGAACAAATCGTGAGCCACCTGATAACCTGAAATTTTAATAATACATCAATCAAAAATTTGTTGGTAGGTAGTTCTAAATTGCTAAATAAGCAATTTAAAAGTAAAGCAATATACGTAAGTAGTAATGAACGAGATCTAATGTAATGGCCGGGACGTATTACATTGGAGATGGGTAACTGAGCGACTTTGGTGCTCGAGCGGACTTAGCAAAGATTACAATTTGATCACCTGGGAAGCAAATATTGTATTCATGCATCACCTCTTCTAAAGTCGAAGCCCCACGACCCCTTCTCCTGCGACGTGTGGTCGTACATGTCAATTTTTCCTGCCCAAAAACCAAGATGGCTGTCAAACCTGTAAAGAAAAGCTAGGTACCTACATTGATTTCTGTGATAAACAAATAAATAGAGGGAATAACATTTGACTCATTGAAATTATCTATCTTCAAATTAAACCTAAATTCAAAGAGCGTCATTTTTCTCCTGATATACATAAAATCTCAGATTAAAGAATTCTTTAATCTAAGCATACCTATTCATATTCAACTTACATGCGGTACATAAGGTGTTACATACAGTAATAGACTAGAGCAGCATGTACCTACCCTGCAAGGGCGTTGCAATCTTCAATAAATTAATAAATTAGGTATATAATATATACATAAACATTTCAATTTAAATCAACATAAGCATTACATTACAATTTAATGTTAAAATTAAAGTCAAGATACATAAAAGAATCAAAGAGTCAAAATGATGATGACAATCTTTCCGTCCGCATGACCCTGTTTACTGTAAAAGACGCTAGATAAAAAATGTGGATCTCACCCTCTGTTGAGTGGCAGGTAGTCTCTCTTGTAGGAGCCGAGGTGCCACTTGCCGACCAGGTGCGTGCGGTAGCCCAGCTCCTGCAGGTACTGCGGCAGCAGCTTCTCCGACAGCGGCAGCCCGCGCGGCTCGGCGCCGTACAGCACGCCGTGCTGCATGCCTGCGGAGTGGGGACACACCACCAGTACCACCACTGCACCACTGCACCACACACACTTATACACTTGCATTGATGACTCACTTTAAGGCGACGTTCTCTTCAAAATTCAAACTCTTTATTCATGTAGGTATCACTGATACATTTGCACTAACGCACGTAATTTTTTTAATATACCAGCATTTCGGAAAGGAGCTTTGATGGAGGAAATCAAAGAAATGCCATTAAGAAACTCCTCAGCACATCTTTTAAAATCCATAATGTTTACAGTAGAATGCATTGATTACAGAAAAATTATATAAATATCCTTTATAACTAAGGAGACCTTAGAGCAGTGGTGGAGTACCACCACGCTGTTCCAGTGCGGATTAGTGGGCTAGTTTATCATAGATTCGAACACTATTGTTTACCGGTGTGAATGGCATATTTGCCGGTCATGAGGGTGGCGCGCGACGGGGTGCAGATGGGGGTGACGTAGTAGTTGTGCAGCATGAGGCCCGAGGACGCCAGCGCGTCGATGTTGGGCGTGGGGATCTGCCCCGAGCCGTGGAAGCTCACGTCGTTCCAACCCTACGAGTACAAATACAGTAGCAACAATACAAATCTGTCTTAAAATAAAAAAAATTATGCTAATAGCCTAGCTTGGTACGAGCACTTAATGTTATAAGTATTCACCGGATGATCATTTCAAGAATGCTTGACCTTCATTTTGTTCATCTTGTTTGTCAAATCTATACACGCGGTAGCGTATCCAGCAAAGTTCAAAGCAAAAGAACTGGTGAGGGACGCAGCGACGTCTGTAATATTACGAACCATTTCGAGCTACTTTTGACCCCATCACAACTCGAGACATATTTAACCTACTTAAATGAGATTTGGTACATTATTAAAGCCCCTTAACTTATTTAGAATTAAAAATTTCACAAATGTAGCTCAAACAGTTATTGATATAGTACTCACGTTAAAAATCCGCATTTTGGTGACTGACTCACTGACAATTACACTGAATTACATGTTGTTGTGACTAAAATTTTAGGATTTTCTACACGGAACTTGACCGAACTTGGCACCCATTTAGAGCTCAATTCTTTTTTTTTGAACTTAGCTCTCTTTTCACATTTATGTATTATTACTTATCAATTGTGATTTATTGACGTCGACACTATTTACTTTAAGGAAAATAATCGAAATATACCTAAGTTCGATGAGCACGGTCGCCTTGTTCTGTTTAGTATCAAATGGCCGTGAAGTACCTACGTAGGAAGCAGATGCTTGCTGAATGCTGTATCTGTTTATAAACAATGCTGCAATAATTTGTTTTGCTGCTACCTGCCTGCAGCCTGCTGAAGATGCAACACTGCAAGAGTGATCCACCGATAACTATTAGTTTAATTTAACTATCTTATAGGTACCTATCTATCTTCTAGGTATATTGACTATCGATTTTGGCTGGCAACTTGAAACCTAGTTGCTATGCAATACTGGGAGGTGTGTTTGGTTGAATACATTATAAGCATCCGTTAGTCGATTAGCAATTCAATTTACAAATTGAGGAATTTCTTTTATAAATGCGCCGCATACGTATTAACCCTAAATCCGGGTTATCTGTTTTCCCCGGGTTTTCAAATAAAAAAAAAACCTGGCAAGCGCGTGTCAACTGCAGGCCACGCGCAATGTAGGGTTCCGAAGTAGTAAAATAACTCGGCGCCTTGCTTTGGACAGACGGACAGACGGACATGACGAAACTATAAGGGTTCCGATTTTACTGCGGAACCCTATAAACCGGTTTCTATCACTGGTGCATTCCGGATAGAAAAGAAGCGAGGAACCGGCTCTGATTATCTACATATTAAATGGTCCGTAACGTCAAGGTAGGCATCAAAAATATTGTTACTGGCTCAGGCCTCAGATCCTAACATTTTCAACATTAGTAGGATAGGACAATCACTGGTCCGCACTTGAGCAGTACGCAATATACGAGTAAAAACCATGAGTCCATGTTCTACGGACTGGACTGGATTCAGTAAACTCGTAATGTTCCTATTAAAAAAAGTATGTTATGTATTTTTTGAAAATACCTACAGAGATCCTTTTATAAACACCTACAGTGTTTTTAACAGACTTCAAAAAAGGAGGAGGTATTCAATTTGACTGTATTTTTTTATGTTTCTTACCTCAAAACTTTCGACTGGGTGAACCGATTTTGATGATTCTTTCTTAATCGAAAGCTGATGCTTGTCATATAGTTCCACTTAAAGAGCATTTAGAGCGAGATCTGATAAGTAGTTTTTGAATTATTTTGAAGTCAGTTATTTTTTGTCAAGAATTATTCCTACAAATTTTTTGAACAGGGGTCCGTGTCATTTCTAATATTCTGAAACTGGCCCACGCCTATCAAAAGTTTGACATCCACTGTATTACACGAAAAAAAAAACCAGAAAATTAAAAACTTCGAGGGTATGCACTCACTAGGTCATCGGCGATGATAAGTACGATATTGGGTCGAGTTCCTCCCGCGGCACAGAGCAGGCACAGCACTAGCGCCGGGAGCAGCATGGCGCGTGCTGGCGCGCTGGCGGGGCTGTGGGGACTGGGGACTGCACTGGTCGCCACTGGTCGCCGCCCGCCGCCGCACAGTAGATCGAAAATCGGGTCTCCATAGACTTAGGATTTTTATGTTAAAATTTGTTTGTTTCTTGTCGCAAACTGACGTAGAACCGTTTTAGAAGCCACAACATTATCATATTTATGCACCTCGGGCGACTATAACTCGAAAAAAATTTTTTTTTATTAAATTTGTATGGAGCAAAACAGAAAAACCGATTTTATTCAAGACTGAGGAGAGTGCCCCTAATATCCTCTGGTACGATTATTGCTACTATTTTTCTCTATTTTATGACATATCGCACGTTGCGCGCACCCGCTAGATTTTGGGTGAAAAAAAATGAAACATTTTTTTATTTTTTTTTTCATTTTGTGCACGTTACTTGTTATGCTCAGAAACCTTCAAGGCCCTATTTGGTACTTGGCACGTTGTCTAAAACGAGCTACTGCAATACCTTACCAATTTAATAACAGTTAACCGGCTAATCTGCCCTTGTATCATAGGTTACATGTTTATTTAATCACTTACTAATGACGATTCATGTGTTAATCAATTTAGTAATGAGCTCGACTTAATTAATGATGTCTGTACTCGATTCATATAATTAATATTGCACCTACTTATCAACCTATCCCCTCATAGTCCCAGTCCCATTATGATTGGTAAAGCAAGTATAAATACAGGGAGCACTGTATATTTACTTTAGTTAAATTTTAACTACTCTCTGTAAAACTGTGCCAGTAATAATTGTGAAAATGGAAACTTTTATAAAAACAAATTTGGACCTATATTTGATACTGAAGCAATCTGGAAAGCTTGGAAACTATTTAAGAATGTTCGAGACTATTCGGTTTCAGTTGAGTCTAAGTTTGTCAAAAGAAGATAAAGACATTCTCCACGAAATTTGTCGAAGATTAGTCAGTTTGTGTTGAAAAAAATGGAAGATGGCGAGATTTAACACAAACTCTTTCCGAAAACAGTGCATCAGTTGGAACATCAACTTCAACTCTAAGTCCACGTAAACCATTCACAGATATTGGAATGACACAGAAGATACGAAGGATTGAAAATTTCCAATATCAAGACCGAGAAGGCTTTAAATTGGCGTATGCCACTGTTAATATCACTTAAATTATCTAAGTGGCAGTATATGACTTTGATCGAATCTACTTTACGTGAAGATATCACAGATAGATATCCTTCGTATTAACACAGTCCAACAAGCTAAGATGGATTGTTACCCTTCAAAAGAAGCAATAATGATAACAGGTGTAATTGCCAAAGTGTCTCTTCAAGCACTTTTAGATATTACTGCTGCTAGAATTGTACAAAGTTTAAAACACAAGAAACTAAAGGCAAGTGTATGACTTTCATTTCCAAGTGAGGATTCGATGGAGCTTCAAGCCCGAGCAGGTATAAACAAAACATCGAAGGGGAAGAAAGCAGCGGTGACAGTAATGAATCAGTTTTTATGACAACTTTAGTTCCACTAAAACTTACTGCTGCGGAAGAAATCATATTGGAAAACCCGAGACCGTGTTCGGCATTGTATTACCGTCCAATCCGTCCTCTTCTTAAAAGAGTAAAGTTCTAGTGCACGAACAATTGGCCAAAATGGAATACTAAACAAGGAGCCTTAAAGTTACCCAATATGAGAATAATCAAATCAATCATAGTCTATTAATGACCATGAGCAATGGGAAGGTATGCAACTATATTTCAGATGCCAAATCTCTTGCAACTTATTATTTGTGCTTCGCAAAACCTTCCGAAATGAATGACTTGGAGACAGTTGCGCAAAGACAAGTGCAAAATGATCTCTACAAAGGATTATCTTCTCTGTACGCTCGTATCAATTGTATGGAATGCCTGATTCATATTTCATACAGACTATATTTGAAAACATGGTCTATAAGAGGAGAAAACAAGCTCATATTGGAGGCAAAGAAAAAGGAAATTCAATCTTAATTCCGGGAAGAATTAGTTTTGCTGGTCGATAAAGTAAAAAAAGGATCAGGAACAACAAACGATGGGAACACGGCAAGAAAAAACTGCTGCTATTACCGGCTTGGATGAAGAGCTCATACGAAGATTTGCAGCAATTTTACAAGTGATAGCATGGGGCGAAATTATTGACATAGAAAAATTCAAAGAATATACTCGAAAAACTGCGGAAAGGTATATCCATCCATCCATCCATCCATCAGCCTTTGTGGGTCCACTGCTGGACATAGGCCTCCCCTAACTTCCGCCACTCTGACTGGTCCTGAGCCTTCTGAATCCAGCGGATACCCGCTGTCTTCTTCAGGTCGTCGGTCCACCTGGTCGGGGGGCGTCCTGTGCTCCTTTTACCGAGGCGTGGTCTCCATTCGAGGACCTTTCTTCCCCAACGGTTATCGGTCCTTCGAACTATGTGGCCAGCCCATTGCCACTTCAGCCTGCTAATTCTCTGAGCTATGTCGGTCACCCTCGTTCGTCTACGGATTTCATCATTTCTGATTCGATCGCGTAGAGAAATACCGAGCATAGCTCGTTCCATAGCCCGCTGGGCGACTCTAAGCTTGTGCATAAGGCCAATAGTGAAGCACCACGTCTCGGATCCGTATGTCATCACTGGCAACACACACTGCTCGAACACCTTATAAAAGGAAATACTTTTAAAACTTAGTACAAAACATGTTGATATAAAATTTTTCGATGTAGGTAACATTGATCCTCAAACAGATACCGACTCAGAATACGAAATGGATGGGTAGTTGTATCAATGTGTTTATTATTTTTTTCTAACATAGTCACTTGTGTTGTTACTACGGTTTTTGGCTTTTATATCTTCAGCTTTAAATAACCATACATAATTTAGCCTGTTGTAGTGGGTATGCCCATCATAAATTGGGACTATGAGATAAGGGTTGATAAGTAGGTGCCATAATAATTAAAATAGTAACAATAATGAGCCGGGTAAAGACAACATTAAGTCGAGCTCATTAACTAAATTAATGAACACAGGTATCGTCATTAGGAACTGATTAAGTAAACATGTAACCTTATGATACAAGGGCAGGTTAGCCGGTTAACTGTTATTAAATTGGTAAGGTATTGCAGTAGCTCGTTTTAGACAACGTGCCAAGTACCAAATAGGGCCTTGAAGGTTTTTGAGCTTAACAAGTAACGTGCACAAAATGAAAAAAAAATAAAAAAATGTTTCATTTTTTTTCACCCAAAATCTAGCGGGTGCGCGCAACATGCGATATGTCATAAAATAGAGAAAAATAGTGGCAATAATCGTACCAGAGGATATTAGGGGCACTCTCATCAGTCTTGAATAAAATCGGTTTTTCTGTTTTGCTCCATACAAATTTAATTAAAAAAAATTTTTTTCGAGTTATAGTCGCCCGAGGTGCATAAATATGATAATGTTGTGGCTTCTAAAACGGTTCTACGTCAGTTTGCGACAAGAAACAAACAAATTTTAACATAAAAATCCTAAGTCTATGAAACCCGATTTTCGATCTACTGTGCGCCGCCGCCGTGTGGTGTCCGCGAGGATAATGAACTTGATAAACGTGCTATGTAGTCACGTGCACGTCAATACTTTGCATTTGTTTACATTCGACAGATAAGAAAATACGTAATACGAGAGTAATCCATGACCGCTGATTGACCCAGGTCCCAGCATATCGACGAGTATTGCGGCCGTTGTTACTTGTTATCAGTCACCGCTTAATGCTCATGTTGATTTCGCCGTTTCGCTATCTAAACAACTTTTACTTAACGTTATAGACACGCTACGGAATTTAAAATAAAATATCAATTTAATATTTTTTCAGTCATTTTTATGCATGGATGCCTCGCTACATTATACTCGTTGCTTTTATTTAGTCTTTGAAAATTAAGAGGGTAGAACCAAGATCGCCAAAACATTATTTCGTTGTCAAGACTATCATGTGTTTTGATGCAGCCATACTTAAATTTAAACTTATAATTAAATTATTATGGTAACTGAATACTATAGATAATAATAATTAATACGCTCCACCTCAGTAGATAATAGGATCTCAGGTATTCATGGGCTGCTGCAGTGACTTCACGGTTGTATTATTTAAATTATAAAAATTGTAATAGTATAAAATATATATTTAAATTGTTATTACAATTCTCCCTGCGCAACTAACTGGAACTGGTTCGTCCCTCGACCCTCGGACAGTTCGCGAGGGTTCCGTGGTAGGAACTAGAATGTAGGTCGGAGCCAGCGAGGGACTAAAGTGGGTTACGACAATTTGGAATTGCAGCCGTGCAGTGCAGGCGGTGCAGCCCACTGGCTGGTTAACACCTACTTGGATCTGACCCATGAACATATTGTAGGTACCGTACATATTTTTATTAAATTACCTTTTTAAGGAAGCCATGTGTAGTGTAAACCCACTGTGTGTGATCTATAGTGAACTTCAATCACCGGATCTGCTTATTAATCAATTAAACATGATAGGCTTTCGGTATTTATCATAAAGGTGCTTGAAGCTACTTGCTTCATGGGTATCCAGGATGGATTAACGCGTGTAGCGGTCTAAACTCTAGCACCTCTAGCGGTGACCACGAGCGACTTCGAGCAAAAGAAAAGACCATTTTCCTCATTTTAAATGACAAAATAGTAAGTAGTACCTCGTTTTTTTTATATCGCGGCGACATAGTATTTGTCTATATTTTCTGGCCTCTTTGCCACACCCATCTTTTTTCTAGGATAATTTAACATAACTTGTTTAGTTGAGGTCAGCAAACAATATGCGAACATACACCGTGACATGAGCAAAACGCCGCCTTGCCCTGCTCGGTGTTAGTCTTCACGCCCCACGGCCATAAACAACAACGTAGAAAGTGAAAACTTTACAGTTATACTCGTACCATGTGGGTATACCTATCTATATTCCACTGACTATAAAGATAACAGGTAGGTATACGTTTATCAAATGAGGAATTCAAAAATTCTGACAAAAGATTTCCTGATTTCTGAAGTCCTGATATCTTGGAAAAATTGTTATCAATAATGAAATAAAAAAATGTTTTAAATAATTTTTATCCTTAACAAAGATTTGACTTAACAAAGTCCATTTTTAAAAGAGTCCTATATGGTAAACATAGCCTTTTCAGTCTTCCCATTTTTACAGTCTCTTTAAATCATAATTTGTAATTTAAAAATAAGCCTAACACCTTCCTAACACAAATTGAAAAGAATTTAAAAAGGATGACTAATGATTTAGTGCCAAGACCAATTTTTGCCTACTATACTTGTTTTGTGCACAATCCGTTCCGAATTTCAGAAGTTGTTCAGAAGCTTCAAAATCCTGAAAATTCAACATTGGACAAACCCTGACAACCACACAGTTAAACAAAGGCAGGGTTGGACTGAACTAAAGTCTCTCTGCACAGTGCGCCGCGGCGCAAACCGCAACACCGACAACGCGACAACGCCGTTAGCGAGTAGCGTGTCACCACAACGATTTACTTTCAATTAAATTGCGTGTTAAGTTTATTGAACTCTACTAATAGCATTTTTAGGGTTCCAAAGTAAAATCGGAACCCTTAGTTTCGTCATGACCGTCCGTCTGTCCGAGGCAAAGAGCCAAGACCCTTAGTGCTAGAAAGCTGTAATTTGGCATGAATATATGTATTACATGCATATTTTATTAAAATTCCAAGATCGTAGAATAAAAATTTTTTTTTTTCAGGGTAGGTACCTCCCCTACAGGTAACGGGAGGATGATTCTTTTTTTTCGTTGCGTACCCCATAATGTGGGAAAATCGTTGAAAAGGTCTTTTAAAAATATTATGGGTCTTCTAAGACCATTTTTGGATTTAGGGGTTCATTTGCGAAATATTTGGCTTAAAAGTGCTAATTTTGGTTAGAGTCAAGTGGTCCCCCCCCCCCCCCCCCCGCCGCCGGCTAAACGGTTGGTTATGATTGGAGACCGGTGCCCATCAATGGGGCCCCCAGTCTAGCTACAACGAACCTATGCGTTATCTGCCACATCGAGTGAAGTAGAATGTTGAATTTCCGGGACTAGGGTCTCCAGGCACGCGACGCGTTTTACGAACACTTCACCTGAAGCCACTAGGTAAATCGAACAATCTAAATTCATTTTCATTAATTGATCCATTATCATGTAAATTCATGCACTGATTTGATAGTAACGTGACATCATGATAAATATGCCGGTAGCCGGATGTTTTTTGTTTTATTGTCGAACCGCTAATGTTATGTAGGTAGGTACCGACTACCGCCCGCGGTGAAGTGGGTGAAGTCACGGATGGCTTGCGTAGAACGTGATCATTGACATGACATATTTAAATATTGTAGTGAAAAATAGTCACGAAAACACGAAGTTAGAATCGGCAGCGCAGACACTGACCAACACGATATATAGGTACTACTCGTTCACTTCAAGTTTGCCCTCGTCGACCGTTATGATGTAACGGAGATATTAGTAATCAAATAATTTTATATAAAAAATTACGTTCTCCACGACCTTTTATCTTTTAGTCATTGTAGCGACAGAGTACTTAAACTACTGAATCACTACGTTATTGTAGCGACACAAATTGCCGCACGGGACTACAAAAATACGCGGATAGCGTTGCTATCCGTACTACATGGGGGACGAGTGACGACGCTTGAGGTGCGGGACGGGAGGTCAAAACATTCTTGAAATGAACGCGTAGTCGGTATTACATAGCTGCTTCAATTCAGAATTTAGAAACAAAGTACTCGCCGTTATTATATCTCTCCCTTTGTCAAACCTTCAATCCAGATACACACGTTTACCGACCGTATCGGTATAACATTATTATACTGTCCCCACTGTTGGGAATTACCTAGAGGCTAGAGGCTAGAGGTGAACTGTTGGCAAAGCTGAACGTTTTTGCAAGCGGTGTATTGTTAACAACTCTAAACAACTTTAGGAAAGTGAAATAAAACGCGTGTATAGAAATAGTTCAATTTATTCGTGTAAAGTACAGTCCATTCGTACTTCGTACGTCGCAGCTGGCGGCGGCGGCGGCGCACGCGTCGGCCATGTTGTCCAACCGGACGTTTGTGTTTTTAGTACAAATAATAAACGATAAACAAACAAAATTACGGAAATATTGTAAAGTTTGTCAATGCATTACTTTGTACATTTGTAAACTTATTAAATTACAATACCTACATCTTAATAGGCGTCCGTGTGCGTCGCCATAACATCCCTAAAATGCACGTGAGAACATGTAATTAGTTAATTTTACATTTGGTGAGGACACTTGCTAAGTTTTTGTATCTAACGGCACATTAAATTATGGAATTTAGACTAATTATTTTTACAGTAGGTATACATTATATAGTGTCAAACACAACAATGCAATATTTAAATGTAAACATATCAATGTACGTCTGCTTGCAACGTGTCCCTCCATAATACTGCGAAACTTGCATATTACTTATCATCAGTACAAAAGGTATCTTTACAAATGCAATGGTTCCTCCTTATATTCCTTCGAGTTTATATCTTAATCAAAACAAGAATGACGTAAGCTTAAGAGTGTTCAAATACGGCATGTTAGTCAAGTTTCGCGAATCGATAATACTATTCAAAACTAACATTTCCTACAAAACTAAAATGAACATTTTCATGTTTTGTTGTTATTGCTGCCATTTGCGAAACCACACACCCGGTAACTCTGTACCGTACAAACTCATTCAAATACAAATACAAAGACATAAAATACCCACTACATTACATAGTATTGCTATATATTAAACATTCGTCTATAAATATTTGAAAGGAATATAATCACACAACTGCAATATAACTACCTACATACATTCATCTATTTATTCATTAAATTTATTAATATTATATTAGTTATATATCTATATCTACTATGTGATCCACATTGAAAAGCCAAAACCGATACAAAACAGACGAGAAAGAAATATCTTACAACTGTCGGACGTAGAATATGTAACGAGACTTAAAAATAAAATACAAAAATCGTAACAAAGCAACATTTTGTTCTCCGGTGACTGTTGACTGCGTCACGGCGTCACCTGCTGCTATCTTTGGTAAGCACAGGATAGTAGTAGTAGGTAGAACTCAAGAGGTGAACAAACAGATACACCGTGCTACTGTCAAAAATCACAAATATTTTCAGCTCCGCTTACATTCGCTCCAACTAGCAATGAATGAAAAACCAAGTGATTCTCAGTAAGAAAGGAGGCGTGGAGCGAATAACAGTTGGTCGTGCGTGTATCTGCCACGACCACAACACGTCTGCCTCAACAACACACGTTACATCTAATGAAATGCAATATCCGGTCACTCCGGAATCCAATTCCAGTTCTTCACGAGGTTCTCCCAGGTGAAATGTGAGACAAGTGGAATGCCAAAAAAATGTTTGTACGCTGTCATACTTTGTTGAGGTTCATCTAATTCCAGAATGAGCCGCGGTAAGTAAATTAAGGAGGTCCCAGTATCCGCCCGTGTATCGGGCTAGGCCCCACCACTGCCAACATTATCATCTAATCGAAAACCAATCAAAACATTAAACAAAATTTTCAAACAATAAATTCATACACCTAGACTTGAACCAAACTGACAATACTTTCTTCAGTTTACAAGAATTCACCCTTAGATGCGAGGGTCCCTACACCTTACGGATAAATAAGGATCTGATTTTAGGAAACATTTGACCATTTTGTTTCTAATAAAAATAAATAATTGAATAATACGACAAATGTCAACTTTATCCTCCTACCTCGTTGATCAGGAGGGGAAGGTCAAAATGGTAAAAATTCCAAAAAGATGTAAGATGGTGGAATGTTTCCTAAACTAGCACCTGGTTGTATCGGCGCCGGTGTAACAAGATGTGATGTGTGTAGCTGGCTGCGGGCTACTCCTTGCGCGGCTTGCGGCGCCGCTGTCCGTCGCCGGCGCCCCCCGCGCTCCCCGCGCCCTCCGCCTCCACCAGGGGCGTCGTCTGGGAACGATCAATATAACAATACATTTGCTGTGTAGTGATTAGTGAACATAGCTGACTCAATTTCCCAATGCGTAGGATGTGGGGACTGATTTGATGTGATGATTTATACTATTCAGGAATACGCACTTAAATTATGTTTTCGTAACAAAAGATAACTCGGCGGTCAGTTTTCTAAAAGAATACTCCAACGTCAAATAGGGTCTTTTGTCCTAAAATAATACACGTACGAGTATCATGTTCACATTATCCCATGTATGCAGAAGACTTGTAAAGATATCATACGGTTGATGAATTCTTGAAAGAAAAACATTTTCGTTTGATTTGAAGTGTTTCCCAACTGTCATCTCATCGAGCATCTGTTATTGCTTCTCATGAAAGTAGTCAACAAGCTAGCGGCCGAGACGGTAAGGTCACGGCCGCCAAAGAACATCAGCCCTTCGATCAGCAACATCAAAGGTGACACCAATGCTCCAGTGCCCAAGGAGAAAACAGTTTTGTTCGACTTCTCCTGTTCGTATAGAAATTTAGTACGGTTTCTACCCTATGCCCCCTATTTTTCAAACGTGAGGACAGGTGACATTTTAGCCCGACTGGCTACTTACATCACGTTATAACGTGTAAAATATAAACGTATAAAAGTGTAACTTTACAATAGTGTACAAAACAACATACATCCGTGGAATCCGGTTCGGAATCCTGCTCGGGCTCGCGCTCGTGCTCGTGCTCGGCGGGCAGCTCGGTGTCGGATTCGGGCTCGGAGTCGGGCGCGGGCTCGAGGCTGGCCTTGCCCGCACGCGCGGCGGGGGCGGCGGCGGCGGGGGCGGGGGGCGCGTCGTCATCGTCCGCACTCACCGCGTCCGTCTTCTTCGCCTCGCCTACGTCGTCCGACACCTGCAGCAGCCGCTACGTTAGCAACACTCTCTGATTCCATTGCCAGCCAGATGAACATGAGCAAGCTTCGAGACTTAGTTAGCTTTGACTAGTCGCAATATCACCGTAACAGTTCAGTTGTATTCAACATCATTAAAAACATCATAATTTATGTACAGTGGCGTAGCTAGCCCTAAGGAGGCCCCATATCAATATTTGGTGTGGGGCACCCTCAATGTCAGCTGTAAAAGGAGTGCCAACTGTACTGTAGCGGTCGTAAGCCGCTGGCAAGCTTTTTTTTGAAAGTGTTAGTGGGGGCCCCTATACACTGGGGGCCCCGTATAATTGATACGGCTGATACGGCGGTAGCGACGCCCCTGTTTATGTAACAGATATAATGTTCTCTGGTGTTTATATCATTCCATGACTGCCATGCCGCCCAAGTCAAGTCTTCCTATACTAGCTGAAAATTTGAGACACATTCATTGGGTTTATGAATAAGAAATTACGAGTACGTGTCCCCAGTGACGTAGCTTGTCATGGACTTAGCCACAGTGGCTACCATCTACGGCGGGAGCTACGCATCTGTGTGCCACAAATTCTTGTATAACATTAAGAACTCTTCCAAGCAGTCACTGCCCTCTTGTTAGACAACTAACTACAGTACACCTTCGATTAACCGGACTAATTGTTGTCATCAGGCATTCGGATAATCGAAAATCCGGATAATCGAATGTATGAAGAAAACGTTTTTGTACGTGACAGATTATAGCATAATACGTACTGTTAAGTCATTATTAAAATCACCAAAAATAAATTAAACTTCATACAAATATCAATGTAAAATACTGCAACCATAGGTTTAAAATATTTGATAATTGTCATTTGACGTGACTTATTTAATCGGGGTTTACAGTCCGAATAATCACGACTCCATATATGTGTGTGATGAATAAATAAATAAATAAATAAATATAACTGAGTGCCGGATAATCGAGGTTCCTCTGTATTCCAGCATACAGCGCCATGCTCACCGCCTTAGGTCCGAAGCAGAGGTACGCGCCGACGCCGACCACCAGGAAGCAGACCACGATGACCAGCAGGAACACGGCCGGCTGGCTGCCCGCGTAGCGCAGCGCGCGCTCCACCAGCGACTCCTGGCGGACACGGCCCACACTACCGCTACATACTAGCTCTAATACATAGCTTATCTACACACAAGCAAACGTAGCGCCATCTCTCTCGCACACTTACGAACTACGTGAGATCAACGCGTTGAATATTATGCTGAGTACTGAGTCGCATTGGTCAACCTAGAACCAATTTCAGTGGCAAGCTTTGAGCGCGCGTTGGACTTATCCTTACCCGATGTGATCACGTTTTTACGAGGTCATTAGACTTCAATTCGTAACGCAACAAACCCAATGGTGTATACTCTAGCTCGCCTATCACAAAAGGCAAATTATAACTTTCGACACGTCTAGCTGTCAGCTGTCAAGTGTCAAGTGACCTCTCTGGAGCGGCGCAGCAGGTAGATGAAGTATATGACGAAGGGCACGGCGCAGTAGGTGGCGTACAGCGCCCAGTAGCCCGGCCGGTACTTGGTGAGCCTCAACACGCGCCCCCACCACGTCCGCTGTCACCACACCATGTTACTGCCTACTTATCGTCACGAGCCATAACCACGACATAGTTACACACAGATGGATAACTCCATACAAGCGCGCTCGACATACACTCGCAACGCATAGATAGAGATCGGTCGCGATCTTTCTGGGACCATAATTCGAGCTTATTTTTCATGTCCGTGAACGGTGTCTATACATATATGCGTTGCTCAAGCGCTGGTATGGAGTTATACTTATTTATTAGTTGTCTCTTTATTTTGTGCCATAACTTTCCCAGTGCAAGTTTGATTCGCACCGCTGTATCACTACAAAAAGTAGCAGTTCGCAAGGTTCCTTAACGTAACAAGTGCTTCGATATAATATTTAGGGAACATCTGCCTTCTATGTTACATTGAGACGTAAGTAAAATTTATATAGAACTAGTTGCATATTTGTATCAAGGGGCCGTTCATGTATTACGTAAGCACTATGGGGGGGTGGGGGGGTCTTTGTTTTGCTTATTTTGGATGACATGGGGGGTAGGGGAGTCTAGATGATGATTACGTCATCGGTAGTTATTATAATATTATAATTATAATATAAAAAAATACATTTATAATTGAAAAATGTTTACGTTACCATGGGGGGAGGGGATAAGAGCTTTGCTTACTTTTGCTGACAAGGGGGATGGGGGGGTAAATAATTGTTATAAATATGCTTACGTAATATTTGAACGGCTCCCAAGTACATTGAGATAAAAAAGTAGTGACTTTGGGTAAATGAGGTCCGTGTGAGTTATTTGTGTGTAATATGTGTGTGTGTGCGCGTACCTCATCGCTGGAGATCTTGGCGCGCTTGAGCTCGTACGTCTGCCGCGCCCAGTCCTCGGCGACCGCCTCGTCGTCCGTGATGATCAGGTTGTCGAACAGCAGCATCGGCGACATCGACCACAGCTCGAACCCGACGGCCGTCTGCGGACACACACACACACAACGTTGTTGGCGTTTTATCTTTTGGTTAATTATTTTAATTATTTATTTTTGAAGTAAAACTTCTTTAGGTGCGACTTCAGAGTAACTCAGATTATTTTTCAGACGGAATTTTTCGGACGGAAATAAGGCTTTCTTTTCCTTCTCTCTTTTTTGGCCGGCAACGCATCAATGATGCCTTTGGTGTTGCTGATGTCCATGGGCGACGATAGCCACTTACCACCAGATGGATCGTCAGCTCGTTGCCGGCTATTACCATAAAAGAGGCTGTAGTCTGTAAAATTTAAATTCTTTACTTAATTGGCTAAGACGTTCCATTGAATAAAATAAAATAAATAGAAAATAAATAAATAAATGTCAAATGAAAACAAAACCATAAACAAAATTGAAGTATAGATACATAATACTATTAAGATTACATTGCATCTGTGACTAGTCTATAGATTAAATAAGTATCACGGGGTAACGAATAACAATATTATTTTGTATGGTAATAGCCGACAAACAAACCATGTAAGGTATGTGGCTATCGTTGCCCATGGACATCAAGTATGCCTTCATGGAACCGACAACAAAGAAGCAACTATGCCAAAAATTAGCAAGTTTCAATGTAGAAATATCGGAGTAAAGGCAATATTATATAAACACTATTGTATTAAAATCCTATCTCTCAAAAATATTTCAAGTCAATCCAGTAGCAACCCATCATCAGTGGTATTCTAAGAGTGGTTGCGTTACACTCTGTAGCAATGGTAACAGTAGCAATGGTACTCACGATGGGCGTCATCCGGAAGGGGTGTTCGTCCTTGAAGTAGTGCGGGTTGGGGATGCGGCGCGGGCTCCACTTGCCGCGGTAGTTGGGGTTGGGCACGAGCGGCGCGCGCCACACGCCCTGCACACACACACAGACACACACATAAATACAGAAGTTGAACCAACTATTTTATTGCCACATCGTATAACGTATAAGTAATAATTCTCGGTATGACAAATAAATTGTTACTATTACTACACCAAATGCTAGTGTGGACGACCATCGTTGATCGGCAAGCGCTCGGTAGGAATCATAGCAATCTACTACGTATTTGGTGCCGGGTTCAAAGCGATAATTATCGTTGATAATTTATCTCTGATAATAATCAAGAGGCATATTTATCTTGATATTTCTAAACCCTGATTTGGTGGTGTCTTATATAAGGTGTAATTTATCGTACGGTTGTGAACTTTGTAACAAGGCACGCAACTATATTACAGAGAGAGAGAGAGAAATATTGCTGAAATCTTTATATAATATGTCACCTTATAGTTGGGGTTGGGTATGAGCGGCGGGCGCCAGGTGCCGCAGCCGGGGGCGGCGGTGCACGCGGGGTTGTCGATGAGGGGCGCCTCCCACGAGCCGTCCATCTCCTCGTCCCAGTCCGACGGTTTCGATGCCGTGGGGTCTGCCACACAACACAAATTACCATCAATACATACATATAAAAAATTCCAAGCATAAAAATGACTGCTCTGAAAAGCATACATTTTCGAATTGCATACTTAATCACACCTTGCATCCATTTAGTCATTAATATTATGACTGGTATTAATATTTTTTACATTTCATTTTGCTTATCAAACAGGTGGATTGTTAGATAGTAAAAATATATTCTTATGTTCTTGTAGCTTGCATGACTTTCAAAATGTTTGTAAGCCAAAACCAATTTTGAATAAAAACATTTGATTTGATTTGATTCTTATTATGACTCCTATAAGGGCGATTTTTCCAAATAATGTAAACAAATCAAAAACAGGTTTTAAAACAGTAGTCAGACCCGAGACGGATCATTATTAGTATGCTGGGTGTTGTCAACATGTGTCGGTGTACCTGGTATCATCTCGGGCTCGTGGTCGAGCCAGCCGTCGGGCTTCACGGCGTTGGGGTCGGCGATCTGCGCCGGCGCCGTCTCGTCCCAGTCCAGCGGCTTCGTCGCCGTGGGGTCCACTATCTGCCACCACACAACACACACACACACACACTTACTTTACTAACTTGCAACTTTATATGCTTCGTGTATAAAGCAATATCAATTTATCAAATAGTTTACGCTTGTTAAAAGCTTCACATATCAATTTCATAAACAGTTGATTGAAACATTGCTTAATATAGCTAATTGCTGTGCATGAAGACGTTAAAACAAAAGTTAACTATACAAATATTTAAAAAATACTTCTTTCTTAATTCTATTTCCTTTCTTGGCCAGCAACGCATCACCGCCTAAGCTGTTGCTGATGACCACATACCACCAGGTGGCTCGTAAACAAACATAAACAAGTGAGCGTGTACTTTTGTACGCGCGTGAGAAGTTATACTCGTACTTCTTTGATATGTCAAAGAATTAAAAAAATATTTAACCCCCTCCCCCCCTTCCCCTTAACTCACATACAAATATATATAAAAAAAACAATATTAAAAAAATTAGTAAATATAGTAATAATAATTTTTTTTAAAACGCATTACAAAATACAAATCTAAAAATGTCACTTATCATTTTTTCCATTTATTTCATAACGCGCCTAAAGAAGTATAACTTCAACGCATACCTTCTCCCGCTCGTCCCAGTCGTGCGGCTTGGTGTCGTGCGGGTCGTCGACCTCCTCGGGCGGGTTGACGGGCGGCGTGAAGTCCTCCAGCAGCGAGCCCGCGTTGGCCTCCTGCCGGTCCACCAGCACGGTGAACGTGTTGTCCGGCCGCACCACCAGCGTGTACAGGTGCGGCTCCTTGTCCTTGTACGTGTCCTCCAGCCGCTTGCTGCACACATCGTACGGTACACTTACAGACGGTAACTAGGAGTATTTTATAAATTACATTTAATTAGGATTATTTTATAAAGGTCTTGGGTGGTATAACAATAGACATAATACTACTAGACTAGGCAAGGTATCTGAGCATATGTAAGTGAAACCGTCACGCTGCGAAGAAAGGCAGGAGGTAAACCTATCCTTGTCTTACTTACGAGTTACGCGAGTCTCCTTGGTCTCTTTCTCTTTCGTGACGCAAAGAAGGCCCGCTTGTCTAGTCTAGTAGTATTATGTCTATGGGTATAACTCACTAATATAGTTTAATGCTTCTCTTGCATTGACACCCACATTATAATCGAACAGGAACATTGACGCGAGCAATTATTACGTCATTGCTAAGCGAAAGGTAAGTAATTAATTCCTGACCCTGGCAATGTTACTTGAGCGCTTCTGTGTTCCCAGAGACATTAGACATTTAGACATCGTATTTGGTTGTTGTCACGACAGTAGCCGTTAAGCCACATCGGAGCTATCGTCCTTCAACCGGTTTGCACTGTAGTAGCGTTGCATGTTTTTGTACTCTAACGCCCCAACTCAGAGTCACTAACGGTTACTTTAATTATTGCTCCTTAGTAAAGAATCACCATACAAATTCTGTACTAAGGAGCGATTTAAGTAACCGTTAGTGACTTTGAGTTGGGGTGTAAGCCAATTTTATTTTGGACACAGACATTATATTAATATTGCTATTACTAAACCCTTCCACTAAACATCCGCACTAGCACCACTAACTTCAGCTATCTCTATCACTCACGTGGGTTTCTTGCTGTGCTTCTCCTCGATGGTGCCGTTCTTGGGGTTCCGGTGGCGGAAGATGAAGTGCAGCTTGTTGTCGTTGCCGCACTTGTCGGGCCCGAACATGATGGTGTACGGCGTCTGGTCGTGGAACTGCCGCAGGTCCGCCTTCGTGTTGGCGCCTTGCGACAGCAGCTTCAGGTACGCGCCGCCGCAATTTTGCCCCTCCTATTAAAGCAGTAATTAATATGTATATGGTATGACCACAAACTCAGCAGATAAGATCATTAGTCGCTCTCTGCTTAGGGGTCATTCATTAATTACGTAAGGGATTTTTGTGCCATTTTTGACCCCCCTACCCCCATGTAAGAGCAGCTAAGATTTCTCGGACTCCCCTCCCCCATCTTACAAGATTTTAGAAAAGGGTCAATTGAATAAACACTCATAGATTAACGTAATTCAAAGATTTCTGTCTTTATCAATAGTATTTCTTGGAAAATTATTATGCAAGAATGGATTTACCCCCTAACCTCCCCAAGAAAAGAGCATGTTTATTTTCCCCTTGTTATATCCCCTTAGGTCTAAAGGCTGAGTGGTATAGAAGAAAGCTTTAGCATTATTAAAGTCATTAATGAGATCTACCCTTTCAAAGTTTCAAAGAAACCATTGGGTTGTGTAAAAACCATTACACTCTCTCAACTTTCTGGGTCTATACCACCAGTTCCTTCAGTTGTTTCGTGATGGAACAACTGGCACTGTTTAGCACATCTGAGTCATAGAAAATAATTTGTTCGACTTAAAAAACTATTTTTGATTCAAAAATGTCCTCGACGAGGTCTAAGAAATTGACGAGACTTCTGTCATTAAAATCTTATGTTCAGTAGTTCAACGTGACAAGTGGGTCTCAGATGTGCTAAACAGTGCCAGTTGTCCCGTCATGGAACAACTCAACGGAACTAGTGGGACAGACCTCACTCTGCAAGATATTTTCAGTTCTAAATTACTGTCATTAATTATGTTAATATGTTATCCCTACTAATCCCTACTATATCCCTACTATATCTCTACTATAATCTCTACTATATCTACTATCTACTATTCTACTATATATTAATATTTGTTGAATGTAATTTGAATTTCGCGCCTTTTTAGCGCCAACTCACACTTGGCAGTCTTGTAACTTTTTTTTCAACATGTCTGTCTTCTGCTCCGTGACATTATTGTACGCGCGTATTGAAAACTTTAAATAAAGTATTTCGGTGATATTAAGACTTTATTTTCAATAATAATAACAGGTTATGGGCCCAGTAAGCTCAGAAATAAATACAGTGCAAAAATTATAGTGAAACAGTACAATTAAAACTTAGTGTGAAAAATAACCTTCAACCTCGTGGCGGCAATTTTTTCTTTGCGAACTTTTGTTGTTTTCGTCACATATTTTATATAAAAACTGAGAACAATGGCAGCAAATAATCAAATGGCATTAATTGAAAAATTAACCGGTCGTGAAAATTATGCTACATGGCGATTCGCAGTAAAAACCTACTTAGAACACGAAGAGCTGTGGGACTGCATTGAGTCTGACTCAGACACTCCAAAAGATGTGAAACAAGATACAAAAGCCAAAACAAAGATAATATTGCTAATTGATCCAACAAATTATGTACATATCCAAGAGGCCAGCACTGCCAAAGAAGTATGGGAAAAGTTATCAAAGGTCTTCGATGACTCTGGGCTGACACGCCGTGTAGGCTTGCTGCGTGACCTGTGTAATACGTCGTTAACTGAATGTCAAAACGTAGAAGAGTATGTGAGCAAAATAATAAGTACTGCACATAAGCTCCGGAACATTGGTTTTAAGGTGGATGATGAGTGGCTTGGCACACTGCTGCTCTCCGGTCTGCCTGAAGCCTATCAACCAATGATCATAGCTATTGAAAGCTCAGGCATGAAGATAACTTCAGATTCAGTGAAAGCAAAGTTATTGCAAGATGTTAGACAACATAATGATTCATCTACAACATTTATGTGCAATAAGAAAGCACAAAAGAATACTAAGAAATATTCTAAAGGACCCAGATGCTACAGTTGTAACAAATACGGTCATAAAAGTCCAGAGTGCAAGTCCAAAACCACAAGTGATACCAAACATAAGTCAGTAAATTCATCATATGCTGCGGTGTTTGTTGCAACTTCAGCTCAAGATGATGCATGGTATGTGGACTCCGGTGCATCCTCACACATGACCAGACACAAAACTTTGCTTCAAAATGTGACAACTCCTGCCATACAGAATATAAGAGTTGCAGACAATAAAGTATTATCTGTGCAATGCTCGGGACAAGTGAGCTTAGATGTTTACGATGCAAAAGGTGAAGAAAATAAGGTGCTGTTTACAAATGTACTGTTTGTTCCCGAACTCGCTACGAATCTAATATCAGTGAGTCAGATTATACAATGTGGTGGCCAAGTAAAATTTGATAAAACAGGCTGTGTTATTATAAACAGTAAAGGTCAGATAGTAGCAACAGCTAGTTTAAACAACAACATGTACCGGTTAAACATGCCTGGAAGAGGCTATACATGCATGTCAGATGTTGTAGAACAAGATGCTTACCTGTGGCACCAAAGAATGGGACACCTGAATTTTCACAGTCTAAGTAAAATGGCTGAAAATACCGACCATGTAATTTTCTCAGCAAAATCAGAAAATCTGACATGTGTTACATGTAAGGAAGGTAAACAGACACGTCTACCTTTTAAGAATAAAGGCTCAAGGGCTAAAAATGTACTGGACTTGGTTCACTCGGACATATGTGGACCTATGGAAACAGAATCACTAGGAAGAGCCAGATATTTTATAACATTTCTTGATGACTGTTCAAAGAAAGTTTATGTATATTTTCTCCGGAACAAGTCAGATGCATTGGAAAAATTCAAAGAATTTAAACATGAAGTTGAAAATCAGCAGGATGCTCATATAAAAATTCTTAGAACAGATAATGGCTTGGAATATGTCAACAAAAATTTCTCTGATTATTTGAAGGATGCAGGTATCATACACCAAACGACCTCACCTTATACACCCGAACAGAATGGGACTGCAGAACGTCTGAATAGGACTCTTATTGAAAGAGCGAAATGTATGCTCCTGAATGCCAATTTAACAAAACAGTACTGGGCTGATGCAATACATACCGCTGCCTACGTCATCAATCGTTCTCCTACCAAGTCCTTATCTTTTAAAACACCAGAAGAAATATGGTCAGGACAGAAACCTAATGTGGATCACATGCGTATATTTGGTTGTGAAGCAATGGTTCACATGCCTAAAGAAAAACGAAAGAAATGGGATCCAACAGCACAGAAAATGATTTTTATTGGATACTGTGACCACACTAAGGGCTATCGGTTTATAATACCTGGCACACGAAGAGTGATAAAAAGCAGGAATGCTACATTTTTAGAATCTACTGTGAAGAGAGATTGTGTTCCTGTAGAATTGTCAGTGAATCCTGCAACAAATAATAACAATATTATTCAGGAAAAAGTAGAAGAAAGTGATTCATATGACGACACAGAAAGCTCATATGATACTGTGACTGAAAATAAAACTACTTCAGACAGTGATTACATACCTGACACTAGCATTGATACTTGTCCAATCAGTAACATTACCTTAAGACCTAGAAATAAAGTAAAAGAAAATATAAATACAAACAGTTCTGATGAAGATACTTACACTTACCTGTGTCATCATGAAGAGATCCTCGCCGATGTTCCTGCAACATATCGAGAAGCTATAAACTCTAAAGACAAAGAAAAGTGGGAAAAATCAATTAATGAAGAACTACAATCACACAACAAAAACAAGACTTGGACTTTGGTTCAGAGGCCCCCAAATATCAAAATAATCGGATGCAAATGGGTGTTCAGAATCAAAAATGAACCAACGGGACCCCGTTATAAATCAAGGCTATGTGCTAAAGGTTATGCACAAACCGCAGGCATTGACTATCAAGAAACATTTGCACCAACAGTAAGATATGACTCAATTAGATTATTATTATCCACAGCTATTCAACACAACCTAAAAATTGTTCAGCTTGACGTTAAGACTGCCTTTCTTTATGGTGAACTAGAAGAAACTATATTCATGTCTCCACCAGAGGGCCTGCCATGTGAAGGAAATATGGTATGTAAACTTAACAAGTCTCTATATGGTTTGAAACAGGCTCCACGCTGCTGGAACAGTAAATTCGATTCTGTACTTAAGAAATTTGGCTTTATCAACAGTAAAGCAGATCAATGTGTTTATGTTGGTGAAGTTAATAAAAACAAATGCTATCTTTGCCTGTATGTTGATGACGGATTGTTACTCTCAAGGGATGAATCAGCATTAGAACAGATAACCAAAGAATTGAAAAATATTTTTGAAATTAAAGTATCAAACATTCCAAGTAACTTTGTTGGATTGCAAATAGAAAGACTTAGTAACTGTATATTTATACATCAGACTCAATATATAGAACAAATGTTAAATAAATTTAATATGATTGATGCCAATACCAACAGCGTTCCAGTCGATCCTCATACTAAGCTGCAGAAAGGAGAACGGGAACCCGATAAGAATATCCCTTACCGAGAGGCCGTGGGGAGCCTCATGCACTTGGCTATAGTAAGTCGACCAGACATCATGTTTGCTGTCAGTCTGGTAAGTCGATTTCTCAATTGTTATGATCAAACTCACTGGAATGCAATTAAAAAGATATTTAAATACCTGAAAGGTACGAAAGATTATGGTTTATGCTATACAAAAACCACAGAACCATCAGAAATCACTGGCTACTGTGATGCTGACTATGCTAACGACTTGGAGACACGTCGATCTGTCACTGGCTATACTTTTATATATAATGGAGCAGCTGTAACTTGGTCCAGTCAAAAGCAACAAACCGTGGCTTTATCTACAACAGAAGCGGAGTTCATGGCAGCTTGTGCCGCCACCAAAGAAGCCATGTGGGTAAAACTCCTACTGAGTGATGCTGGTGTATACAAACAAAATACATTGTGTCTACATCTTGACAATCAAAGTGCTATTAGTGTTATTAAAAATGTAAACTTTCACAAAAGATGCAAGCATATTGAAATTAAGTATCATTTTATCAAGGAGAAATACCATCAAAAATTGATTTCTTTAAAATATGTTAGTAGTATTAACCAATATGCAGATATACTCACTAAAGCTTTATCTAAAGATAAATTTGTACTTCTTAGAACTAAACTTGGAATGTGTTCATTTAGTTCTTTACTATGAATTTTTTTTTGCACTGTTGTGTCACTATATAAATAGAAAACTGACTCTTATAATGTTTTTTGTAATTAGGCTTAAATTCGGAGGGAATGTTGAATGTAATTTGAATTTCGCGCCTTTTTAGCGCCAACTCACACTTGGCAGTCTTGTAACTTTTTTTTCAACATGTCTGTCTTCTGCTCCGTGACATTATTGTACGCGCGTATTGAAAACTTTAAATAAAGTATTTCGGTGATATTAAGACTTTATTTTCAATAATAATAACAATATTATAAATGTGAAAGTGTGTTTGTTTGTTTGTCCGGCTTTCACGTCGCAAAGAAGCTGTTATATGGTATGGTTTTTATGTGTGGAGATAGTGAGGAGGGTGGAGAGTACCGTAGGCTACTTTTTACCGCAGTAAAACATCCCCGTGGGCCGGGGAGATCGATATTTTGTTAGTTGTTAGATATTTAGTTCCGGATTTTGTTAATAGATGGCGTTAGTAAAATTCATTTGCAAGTTCTGAATCATGCTATCTATTAATGAAACATCTAAATTACTTTAAGTCATAGGCAACTAATCTAACTAAGTAAAAGTAAGTAGGATTTATAAAAAATCGATCTCTACCGCGGGCGAAGCTGCGGGCAAAAGCTAGTATATTATAACTTCTGTCAGTTGTGACGGATGGTAGCATCTACCTGAATACCGTTAATATAGAATATCAAGCCTTATCACAGAATGTAATATGTTTTGTGCCTTGCAGAGATATCACGTTTTAACAAAAGCTATTTAGGTATATGAATCAGGAAATTTTTAAATTACCAACTGACTTATTCGGTATAAAAAAAAACCAATTACATTATTTTGTGTATATTTTTAGTAATTGAAGCGAAGCAAAACTTGCCATGTCATCGTCATTTCAAGTACAAGGCGTTTTCGCTAAGCCAAGTGCAAGCGCGTCCAGTGACGTGGAACTCCTATTTTTAGGATAAAGCAATAAAGTGGTTCCGGGAACCATCTTGTTCTGGTAAGTCGCCAGCAACTGTTTACGGCGCAATGCGCTTTTAAATATATTTTTATCTTCTTTTCATAACGTTTATTTACCTCGCTTTTACAGTGACAAAGACTTTTAAATGTTGAGTTTGGAGAGACTTTAACTTTGTACTATTAATGTATGGTACTAATATTATTATAGAGAGAAGACGAATTTTACACGGACTATTTTTCCGAAGCGAAGCGAGGGCGGGTTTGCCAGTAATATAGTAATAGAAAATTGTACACATAATTATTAGCTTTGTTATGACTTTTTATTGAATTTTATGCATTTTATGAAACAGTATCAGTAACATAACATTCCTTTCTTGAACATTCGTTGCCAGACCGAGCGCGGGTCTGAGTCGATAAGCCAATTAGCTATGGTTTATAGTTTTATACCATACCTACGGCGACAAGTTGCGACTTAAGACTCTTACGCCCCAACTCAGAGTCACTAACGGTTACTTAAATCGCTCCTTAGTACAGAATTTGTATGGTGATTCATTATTAAGGAGCGATTTAACCGTTAGTGACTCTGAGTTGGGGCGTTAGTGAAATATAGCAATATTTGGAAAACTTTTTGACGATAATTTTTATTGTTAACTAAACATCCAGGTTAAATAAATATCAAGGTCCAGCATCTCTAGTACGGCAAGTTATTATCCACTAAGGAATTATCACACATCTGTACACGGAAAATAATTAAAAAAAACTATAAGTCGACGTATTTAGTCATAACAATGTTTTTAGAATTTTTGTTTGTCTATTTCTTTACATATTACTATTACGTGTTTGTTTTGTTTTAATCAGTTCATAAATAAAGCAGATATATTATCTCCATTTAAAGAACAATCTAAATATTTATTTTCTTGAGAGTACAATGGTTTAGATTTCCTGAAGCAACGCATGGGCGGTTATTAATTAATTATTAATAATGAAGTAATATTAATTACTTTATGATTCAATCTGAATCAACTGTACGTTATCAACGAACGCCTCAAAGCATTCTTGCAATGGCAGATTCCAGTAGAGCAAGCGGGATTTGTTAAAGGGCGGGGCACAAGGGAACAGATTGTGAATGTCAGGCAGATCATAGAAAAGTGCCGGGAGTTCAACATTCCAATGCTGATGTGTTTCGTCGACTACTCTAAAGCCTTCGACTGTGTCAGATGGGAATGTTTGTGGAACATTCTGTCAGAAATGGGAGTACCAGAACACCTCGTTGCACTCATTGCAAACCTCTACCAGAATGGAAGCACAGTTGTAAAAGTGAACAATGTCCTATCAAAGCCCTTTAAATCGCAGAAAGGTGTAAGACAAGGATGCATCCTATCACCAATCCTCTTTAATATCTATGGGGAATATATAATGAGACGCGCCCTAGAAGATTGGGATGGTGGTATATCCATTGGCGGCAGAAAGATAAGCAACTTGAGATACGCAGATGACACTACATTGTTTGCATCGTCTGAGGAAGAACTGGCACAACTACTGTCTAGGGTAGAGAAAGAGAGTGAGTTAGTCGGCCTCACCATCAACAAGGCGAAGACCAAAATCTTGATGGTAGATAGACCCGGCTTGCTAATTCGTTCCAATGAACTCAGGGACCTAGAGTTCGTTGACCAATTTGTCTACCTTGGCTCTCTTCTTACCAACGAGGGTGGTACCGAGAAAGAAATAGCCAGAAGGATCCAAATGTCCAAAGCAGCTATGACTAAACTCACTAGGATATGGAAAGACCGCAACATATCCCGCAAAACCAAAGTGAGGCTGGTGCGTACTTTGGTATTCTCAATCTTCTTTTACGGCGCCGAATCCTGGACACTCAGAAAGAAAGAAAGGGACAAAATAGATGCGTTTGAGATGTGGTGTTGGAGGCGGATGCTGCGTATCCCATGGACTGCACGCCGGACCAACGTGTCTATACTAAAGGAGCTTAAAATAACCACAAGACTGTCCACTATCTGCTCTCAGAGAATTCTCAAATATTTTGGACACATCGCTCGAAGGGACCCTGACAATCTAGAAAAGCTGATGGTAGTTGGCAAGGTCGATGGGAAAAGACCACGCGGTCGCTCACCTACCCGCTGGTCCGACCTAGTAAAGACCCTCACAGGCCTGCCGATAACCAAAGCTCTAAAGACCGCTGAGGACAGGACATCATGGAGAAGCATAGTGCACCGAGTGACTAACACTTCAAGCTAGACACGACCTTCAGCAATGAAGACACCGACTAAGAAGAAGATGATTCAATCTACAGGTTAGTTGTTTTTGTTAATTAAAATTTTATATTTTTTGATATTTTTGTTATGTAATAAGGGAGCCGTAGACATCTGAGGATGACTCCTGTCCACCAACAAAGGGATAGGGAGTGGCTGAAAAACAGCGCTACATTGGACCATCGTTTTGTCAGCACAAGCTGAGCCACTTCCTTTTGCCCATTTACATACTTTTTTCTTTTTTTTTTCAAATTATGTAATTTTTATCTGTGTATTATGTAATTGGTGTATTTGTATTATGTAATTATCAATTATAATTATAATTATTCATTACAATTATTATTATTAATATCGCCATGTTAAGCTATAAGTAATAATTGTAATAAGATGGTGGTCATACCAGTAACAACATAGGCTATTATTATTTGTCCCAGAGAGTCAAATGAATTTGAATTCAATTTAGATATTGTTCATGACTTCATGGGATCCTCCACCTAACCTTACCTGCATAGTGACTTCATACTGGACAACCAACGGCTTGTCCTTAAAGTGGAAGGGCCGGTCCAGCAGAGCAGAGATGGCTGCATGCTTGGCTTCAGTGGTCAGAACCAGTCCAAAGTCGTTCTTCAGTATCCGCCGCATCGGCGTTTGAATCTGAAAACAAGTATAATTATGAAACATAAATTTTATTTCAATGATGGATTGAAAATGGTAATGTTTTAGTTTTTCAAGCATACTGGTGGGAATGAGAATAATAATGAACTTACTTTCTATCAATGTCACACATAAATTGTAGCTGTAAGAGCATATAAATAAGAGAAAAGTACTCGTAGTATTCTAGTTGTCAATATATTCATAGTAATGTTTTGTTTTTAACCAACTTCAAAGCACAATGCATGAAGGGTTCCATACCATTATCTATACAAAATTAGCGTCTAACTGTTGCCGTTATTAATATCGAGTAAAAAAGGCAAAAATCATGTTTGTTGTATGGGAGCCCCACTTCATTATTTATTTTATTCTGTTTTTAGTATTTGTTGTTATAGTAAAATTAGAAGCAATAGAAATACATCATCTATGAAAATTTCAACTGTCTAGCTATCACGGTTCATGAGATACAGCCTGGAGACAAACTGACTAACAATAGAGTCTTAGTAATAAGATCCCGTTTTTACCCTTTGGGTACGGAACCCTAAAAAGTGTTATCTTAATGACTGGGTGTACAGATTTTGATGATTCTTTTTATTTTTAGTTAGTGCTGGTGCTTATTCCTAATTTTGAAGTTGGTAATTTTTCTTAATATAGTTCTTAGTGTAGGCTTACAAAGTTATACAAATAAGTGCTAAATAGCTCAGTTTAAATGCATTAATATCATTTCACTTATTTGTGTCAATTTGTAGTTTACTATAGTAATAATATCTATTAAAGTAGAGTGTGAGTGGCACATTTTAATTTGGTTGTTGTTGAGTATTACACTGTAATTTTCTTTATTTCTGTTCCAATGTTTAGCAGTAATAATTCAGTATCTTCCGTAATGAAGAATGCACATAAGAAGACCTGGTTTTTCTTACAATAAATAAAATATAATAACAAGGTACAAACCTCCCATTTCCCGTCGTACTTTGCAATGTTCTCATCAACGCCCTGCTTCTTGGCTTCGGACCGAACCCACTTCTTGTTGAATGCAGCTTGGTCATCGAAGTGTTCCGCCAGGTACACGGAGTTGGGGCTGACTTGGGGAGTGCGGTACTGGTCCTCCTCTTCGACCTGATGGCAAACAGTACTTGCATGTTTATAATTGCAGTGAAATTAATTACAAGTGTATTGTAATTCTGAGATTGTAATAATTATTAAGATGTGTGTGTATTGTAAAGTCTTTTTATCCCAAATATTATAAATTAACCTAACTGGATAAAGTCACAAGACTTGAAATAATTGTTTGAATTACAAATGAATTTTAAATAAGTACAATTAGTGTAAGATAAAACTCACGAATGTTACAAATATAGGTCAAATAAACTCGAGGACTAACCTCTACGGTGACTTCGTCGTCAGGTGAGCCAGGTGAGGAGTGTTCAGCGCGGACGGCCGGCACAGCGAACAGCAGCGCGGCACACAAAAACAAACGTTTTGTCAACAGAGCCATCTGAAATAAATACTTCATTCTTCACAACACTGCTGCACTCACATTATTACTGAATACATACAATACTATGCGAAAACTATGTTTACTACCAACACTCGTGAGTCGTGCATCGACAGATCGACTGCCACGGACGCCGATGTACATTAATTTAATTATAAAACTCATTTCTCGATCGAACAATCGGAGCAAACTAGGTACATATGGTGCCGGATAGCGGATATCCTCAATAAACCAAATAAGCCTCGACCAACAGCATTTTCATTAAATCAAAAACTCTGTGACTTATTAGAATGCTACTTCGTTTATTCTAACCTCGCTCTTTCCGGAACAGAATTGGTCGTCAATTAAACATTAAATATGTTTTTCGTGTCACTGAACCATTCAAAATATGTAATGCAAAAAAATGCAAAGCCGTAAGCGGTAAGTCAATTAGTAAAAACAATTTGACAAAATTTTTCACGTCCACAACAAGTCAAGCAAGGAAGCAAAATTACCACTTCCGACATCGGAATCTTCAGATAAAAATCCGGTGTCACAGGTCACAGAGCCTAGAAGAACAGAAGATGAGGAAGTTCTATATATTTTTATTCTTTGTGGTACAATGCTTCTCGTTCTGATTGGGTTATTAAGAAGAGTTCAAGCAACCAGCCAATCGCAAAGAAACAGTTGTCAACGGTCGGCTCTTTCGCTACTTGTCACTGAGTGACTGACCTCATAATGTCTATTAAACCAAAACCATTTTATTTATCTATGCTCTAAACTTCTTCAGCAATACAGGATGACATTAATATGACATTGACGTAAAGTCTTACGTCAACATTGTCGACAGTTGATATTGGCAACTTCATACCAGTGTTGCCAATGCTACGGCAATTGCCGTGTTCTACGGCTTTCAGGCCAAAAAATCGCAACGCCTACGGCTGGAAACATATTGCCGTAGCAAATTCTACGGCTTTTCACAAATTCCATGGTCTTTTTTTTATTTCTTGTATTGCAAACATTTAACGAATGTTAAAACCCTTAAAACAGCGCCACTAGGCTAATGTTGATGTTAATCTAGATTCTAGGCTAATGAAAAGTGTTCCTCGTTTTGTAGGTATCAAATTCACTGCCGATGACCTTTTTTTTAGTCCGAACGCTGAACCGATGGTATATATTGGCATAATTGGATAACTTATTACGAGTATATTGGCAGCTCTGGACACGGCCCACAGTTGATCTTTTTCCCCACGTCCTTCCAAAATTTTCATTGGCAACACTGCTTCAAAACTGTCAAAAGAATTTTAAACAGCAGTGACAGCAGTCTCCCGTGACGGCCGTGACCAGGGTTACCAACTTAGGGGTTTTGCCCCCAAATTTAGGGGTAAATATGATTGATTTTTTTAGGGGTCTAATATGTTTAGGGTTATTTTTAGGGTTTTTTTGTGACACTTCATATTTGTTATTTATTAATCAAAATAAAGATGTAAGAGGCCCTGAAACAAACTAGCCAGTCAAAGGAGACTGGGACTTTTGGCATTTAAAAATAGGATAGATTAATCTGCAATCTGGAAAAAGCAAAATCCAAAAATGAGTATTTGTGAATTTACATTATAAAATAAATTGATTTATTACTAAGAATTTATCAGTCCAATTAATGAACCAAATGGCAATGAATGAAGAAACAAAAAGTTTATTATTATCACCGTATTTTATATTACAATTCATTCTATTAAAGGCATAGAAATACATGCATAATTTATAAATAAACATATATTTTTGAATTAATATTTACTATTTTTCGCGCTCATAGCCCGGCGGCTTGCGTCGATCCTATGTGATCGACAAAGTTAAGCAACAGCGGGCGCGGTCGGTAGTTGGATGGGTGACCGCTAGTGGCAAAAATTTCTTGAGCGTTTCCGTGCTTCGGAGGGCACGTAAAGCCGTCGGTCCCGGTTGTTATCATAAGATAACAGTCGTTAAGCCATGTGGGAGGCCCTCGGGCGGTTTGAAAACTTTCGACACTTGGGTTGGCCACTAACCCCTCCACCAATCCGCACTGGAGCAGCGTGGTGGAGTATGCTCTAGGCCTCCTCAAGAGGAGAGACCCGTGCCCAGTAGTGGGCCATTAATGGGTTGAAGCCATTTACTATTTTTCCAAAAAAAAAATTATAGGGGGATTTCCAAGAAATTTGGGCGATTTTAAATTCAAATTCAAATTCAAAATCATTTATTCATGTAGGTATCATTGATACACTTATGCACGTCATTTTTTTAATTTACCAGCTTTTCGGAAAGGTGCTTTGTCATGGCGGAGAAGAAAAGCCGAAAGAGGGGTTTTTGATTTAGTTTTAGGGATAAATATTTTTGAGAGTTGGTAACACTGGCCGTGACCCGTCTCAGAAGTCGGACAAATCAGACAATTACAAACAAGAGGGAAAAACAACTTCATTTTATTTAGACGTGTGTATTAAATTAAATGGTAGTCAGCGACAGGGTGCTTTCAGGCTTACCTTATAATAACCGCTCATAAAATGCTTATACAATGTATTAGCACGACTGCAATAAAGACTTACGTGTGAGTTGATACGATCGTACATTAAGTGCCGGTTTTATTTCTCCAACTCTAATAAAGGTGAGTTTTCGTTTGCTTGTTATTTGATATAAAATTCTAGCTACTAACATCATACACAGTTCTTGGTGTTTTTAGATCATTAAAAAGGCTATTTAGCAATTTTTACGGGTTTTATTTTAAGTTCAGCCGAAAAGATGATTACTACATACTCGTTGGTGATGAACCTGAATTTAGCAGATAGCAGACAAAATAAAATTTCAGATGAGGATATCTCCAAGCGAAATTAAGTTCTTTAAGTTTACCAAATTGGAAATTGTTTGTCGTTGATTTACCTACAGGTGATAATAGGCGAATTTTGTTTTTACTTTTAAAAAAATTTTTAAATTGAAAATTAAATTTTGGGAAACTCTCACCGTGTTCCCTATCGTTTCATAAATCTGAAACTTTCAAATCTAGTTTATTTTTGGATTCTGAAAAGGTGATTTCAGTTAGTTTTTTTCATTTTGGCTTAGGACATTCTGGGACGTATAACTGGAAGTAAAATTATTTATTATTAAAAAAAAACAAAGTCATCTTTTTGTCTTTAAACAATCTAAAGGTGATAATTTTTTGATTTTAAATTTGTTAGTCAGATCATTAGATATCCTTAATTTTTGATTTTTTTGAAATTTTGATGCCAGATATCGAAGTCAAAAATAATCAAAATCAAAATCAAAAAAATGTCATGTCTTAATTTTTCATAAATCTAAAGATGACTTATCTCGGATTTTTTACTTTCTTATTTATTTATTGAATATCCTTAATTTTTGATTTTTTTGAAATTTTGATGCCAGATATCAAAGTTAAAAATAATCAAAATCAAAATCAAAAAAACGTCATGTCTTAATTTTTCATAAATCTAAACATGATTTTTTTCAGATCTTTGTTTTCTCCATTTGTTCATGAAATATTTATATTTTTCAGTTTTTTATATTTATTTTGACGGAGAATAAAAAAAAGCAAAGCATGGTTCAGGTAAAGCATGAATTTTTTTTTCTTAAATTTAAAAAACATACTATGAAAGCAATTCAACTGAAAATAATTAGCCATGACTGAGGTAAATAAGGATCAACGAGTAAGGTAAGTATTGGGCACGTTAAATGATAATAGTAAAATAAGGAAGAAAAAATTTTTCAGTCTGTATTTTAGAAATTTTTAATCAGTCTATTATCAGTCTTCCATAAACCATTTTTTACATAAGTCACAGTTGTATTTATAATTATCATTTTGAATCTCTTCATAAGTTTTCTTCAAATGTTTGAGACAACTTATATGTGACCACCTCTGACAGCATTCACATAAAACCCAATTCAAATTTTTCCTGAATACTCCTTGTCCACATACCAAACACAAATCGGAAACATCTAATGAATTTTCAAGGCATTTAACCTTTAACTGCTCTCTATACTTGGTGGGGTTAAATTGCAACGACATTATTGAATGCCCTTAAAAAAAATTGAATAATTAACGTTAAGCAACTTTAATTACCAACTACAAGAAAACATCAAATTAGTTTAACAACTGTAGCTGTAGCTGTGGTAACTAATCATACTAATCTCATGTTTAAAAAAATATTATCATTTAATAAAAAGATGATACCTTTCAAGATTTGTTCGATGAAATAGATTACGTAAATTCCGCAATTAAAACCATCCTTTTCATCTTGAGATGGATAAATCATATTTTTTAAAACCCAATCATTCTTTTTGTTCTTGCTGGGAAAAACAGCACTGAAAAATTTTTTAAAATTCGCCGCATAAAATTCGGGATCTTCCTTTATTTGGCCAGAGTCTAATAAATAAATCCATTTCTCTTTTAATTGGACATAAACAAGAATCCAATGAGAGTTCTGAACGTGACACGGAAGAAATAGATGGGTTTTACGAGACCATTGTTTTTTCATATTGAGGAAAAAATTCTGATCAAAATTTTCTACTGAATTTTTTAAAATTTTGGAGCTATTTTCACAGATAACATAAGCTGTTTTTGAATGTTCTGGCGAGTGTGTAATTAATGTAGTAGCACAGTAATCAATGGTAAAGTTCAAGAGCCACGCTCTGTTGTACAAAGTATTGTAATCTTCTCCGTTCAATTTCAAAATTGAATCATCATTGACGCTCTTCGTTAGAGCGACGGTATATTCACGAGGGCAGTTTGGATGATAATAATAATCAGTATTTTTTATCGCCCACATATTTTCACTTTTATTTTTTTAAATAAATAAGAAAGTAAAAAATCCGAGATAAATCATCTTTAGATTTATGAAAATTTAAGACATGACATTTTTTTTATTTTGGTTTTGATAATTTTTAACTTTGATATCCGGCATCAAAATTTCAAAAAAATCAAAAATTAAGGATATTCAATAAATAAATAAGAAAAAAAAAAATCCGAGATAAGTCATCTTTAGATTAATGAAAAATTAAGACATGACATTTTTTTGATTTTGATTTTGATTATTTTTGACTTTGATATCCGGCATCAAAATTTCAAAAAAATCAAAAATTAAGGATATCTAATGATCTGACTAACAAATTTAAAATCAAAAAATTATCACCTTTAGATTGTTTAAAGACAAAAAGATGACTTTGTTTTTTTTTAATAATAAATAATTTTACTTCCAGTTATACGTCCCAGAATGTCCTAAGCCAAAATGAAAAAAACTAACTGAAATCACCTTTTCAGAATCCAAAAATAAACTAGATTTGAAAGTTTCAGATTTATGAAACGATAGGGAACACGGTGAGAGTTTCCCAAAATTTAATTTTCAATTTAAAAATTTTTTTAAAAGTAAAAACAAAATTCGCCTATTATCACCTGTAGGTAAATCAACGACAAACAATTTCCAATTTGGTAAACTTAAAGAACTTAATTTCGCTTGGAGATATCCTCATCTGAAATTTTATTTTGTCTGCTATCTGCTAAATTCAGGTTCATCGTTGGTGACTAACTGACTACCAGAGACTACCAGTTATACTTGAATCTAAGTATCCACAAAAATGTTGAATAAAACATTTTCATGATAAACATGTTCGTATGATAACTTTGATAAGGCTATATTAATCCTCAATCTGTAAGATTTAATGACAGATATTTTTTTTGTTACAATGGGTGCTATGAAGATTAGCAAAACAATTTGTTTTTCAGGCTAATAATGATCCTGAGACGGTATCTGTACCGGTTGCTCTGGCTGCGGAGCCTGGTCACTATAACCGCAGTTATCATTCTCCTCTACCTCATCAAGACTCTGAGTGAAGTGGACAGCCCACCAGACATGTTCCTTGCGCTGCGCAGTGACTCTGGTGGCAGTAAAGATTACTTTGTTCCTGCAGACCTCCAGGTGAGTGACTAACAATTTTTTTTATTACTTTTTTAAATAACGTAATGATTAATTCACTTTGATATTAATAAGATTATACACATAAGATGAAAATTACCATGTAAAGAATATGTTTGAAATGAAATGAAATGATTTATTAGAAAAATGAGTTTCACAAATTATTCCGTTGTTGGGACATCCTTTTAAGTAAGAAATTTTGCCTGTGCCAGGATTTTGAATATTAATTAGGATTGGAGGAAATGATTTGAACTTATATTCTTATCTCAATGTTTTTGTCGTAACAGAAAAAAGATTGGCACAACTATCAACAAATAGCCGAGGAGAGGAAGAGGGTGGGTGAGTACAGATAACATCACAAAAATTACAATCGGAGGATGTTTGACTGTTGCATGCCCTTTTGTAGTTGGTAGGTAGTAGGTAGGTACTTTGGTAGTAGTTAGGTTCATTGAACTTAAATATAACATCACATTGATTAAGATATTTTGAAGTATATTCAATCCAGGTAACATGGGATGATCAAACCAGTTTAATACTTTTTATTTACTTATTTTTTAATGTAAAAAAAAACTTCAATTATTATGACTACCCCTACGTTCCACTAGACGCTCACAACGATCACGCTCACGACCGCGGTTTTTCCTGTTCCACTAGCTTGTGAGCGTTACAATCATACACCCAAGTGGAACGGGCACTTCGACCCACCCCGTGAGGTGGGTTGTTTTGAGCGTGCCGTGAACTGCCGTGAGCGAAATTAATGACGTCATCAATGACGTTTTCACCGCGACCATGACGACCGTGGTCGCCATGTGGAACGCGTTTTGATCGTTGTGAGCGAAGTGAGCGTCTACTGGAACGCAGCCTACATGTCGACTTTAATTTGTTTAAGAAAGAGTGTTGCTAGCTGTTTTAATGGTGTGTGTGTGTGTGGGTGTAATAGTTAGATATCCAAACAAATAAGGTACTTGTGTTGATTCAAAACTCATATTATTGTAGGTACAACAATTTCTAAATGCAAATGGGTACTCAAAATTTCTGTATTGTTATACCAATAGATCAACCCGGTTAGAAAATATACATAATTCATACTTACTGTATTATTTTTGTCTGTGGTATTTACAATAGACAAAGTTTGTTTACAATTATCAGAATTTTTCAGAGTACCCACATATTGAATTCTAAAACTGCACGTTGATGCAAGTTCAACATTGCAATAACAATGTAAGGCACCAATAGATCTTAAATGCTGTGGGTTTTTTTCCATCAATATTTAACTGAAAATGGTAACTACATTATGTAATTTATTAGCGGCTAAAGTTGTAGATACTTATGCTCACCATGTGTGCTTATGGCAATGTGTTTTGGATAGATAAGAACAAGGTACTAATATAATAATTGTGAGTGTTTTAACAAACAACACTTACACACACATACCTAGATATAATCTAGTTTGTTTGTTTGTTCATTTGTTCAGTGAAGAAGATTACACAATGAGACATACTCATATTATTATGTAATACATTATTATACAGTACTTTTATAACATCTACAATTTTTTCTATCAATGTAAATTAGTTTGGAAATGAAAAAAAAAATTACAGTTAAGTACAACATAAGGTGTTAAATTCATTAGTGGCCCACTGCAGGCCACTGGTCTTGCCTTATAATAAAGGAGACAAACACAGCACATGGAAGAGCTTACTGCACTATTCTTTTCCAGTGCAGTTTAATTTAGATAGATACAGTAAAGAAGTTCATAGCCTATGGTGTCTTTAATCTCTTTAAACCTCAGAGAAATAGTAAACTACTCCTGTCGTAGGGAGTATATGACTCTATTTTCCGTGTCCGTGGCCGGTGTGTATATATGTGTGTGTAGGCACGGGCGAGCAGGGCAAGCCGGTGTGTATGTGTGCGTTGTGTATATATGTGTGTATGTGTGTGTAGGCACGGGGGAGCAGGGCAAGCCGGCGCACCTGGCCGAGTCGGAGTCGGAGCTGGAGCAGGCGCTGTACGCGGTGAACGGGTTCAACGGCGCGCTGAGCGACCGGATCGCGCTGAACCGCTCGCTGCCCGACATCCGGCACGCGGGCTGCCGCGCGCGCCGCCACCTGGCCGCGCTGCCCACCGTCAGCGTGGTCGTGCCCTTCCACAACGAGCACTGGAGCACCCTGCTCCGGACGGCTGTGAGCGTGCTCAACCGGTCACCCCCCGAGCTCATCAAGGAGGTGTTTCTGGTTGACGATGCCAGCACTAAGGGTCAGTTTTTTTACATTTTTGTGTAAGTTGGCGAAGGAGGTGACGATTCCTGATGGTAAGTGGCCACTTGGCCACCGTCACTCATGGATATCAGTAACACCAAAGGCACCACCGACATTACCCTCCTTTGCGTCGCGTAGTCGGTTAAAAACCCTATGCAAGTTCCTGCCGCGTGTTACGATTCGATTTGACTCTTTATAAATGCAATAACGGCCACGAAAAATTACAGCAAATCGTTTTATAGTATATTTATTTGATTACATGCTGCTTTTCTATTCCTATTTGCATTGTAATCTAAAATAATGGTAACATACCAGCATGCTGCATTTGAAGGATATTAAAATAAACGAAGCGTGAATTGATTGAGATCGAGTTTGAATGTGCAGATAACATATAGATTGGGTAATCATATTAATGGAATAGGTTAATAAGTTTTTAACTCTAGTAGTTGTGTGTAGGTAATGCTGATAAATAGTCTTATCAGTTGATAATTATCATCAACATGTTATTATCTACCAGCCAGCAGTTATCTTCCCATCTAAAAGTTTGTGCTATTTCTATTATACGACTGTCGCACTCAGATTTGGCCTACGTAATTAAAATTCCTTCATGTGTCGAAAAAACTGCCATCCAAGATTTATTTATTTGAGAATGCCGACATAATACACACTATGAATATTTCAGAGATAAATGTAATAAGGCCATGCTCGTTTTGAGCACGCTAACTGTTGCCACACCTAGTTACGTAATGTTAGTCTTAATAGGACGCAGGTACTGCGGGGACATAATATTAAAAAAATCAAAATATTGCATTCAAAATCGATTTGGTTAACAATTTTTTTTTGAAAGTCATATTCCTCCAATGCTTCAAAAAACTGTAATGTGAGTGGACCCGGGAGAAGAGGCAGTATGAAACTACCGTGGTGTCGTTTTTCCTACTCACAGTTACAGATACCACTTGTTGGGGATGGTGCGGGTCAAGAGGTGCGAAATGAGAAGGCGAGACGTAAGTAGAATAAGCCGAACCGAAAAATACTGGGATCAAAGGATAATGCAATTTTGTTCGCGGATATAGGTCACGAGAGCTTCCGCGTTGTTGGTCGACTCCTATGGCGGTGCAGGGCGCGGGCCACAGAGCACGCTCGCCTCAGAGGTTGTCGCGAGACAGACCGGTATGTCATCTTTTTTCTCAGCAGTTTTCGGCTAGTACTTTCTTTATTAATGAGAAAGTTCAAACACAAAGGTTACATTGTAATACTAATATTAACTTAACTAATTATTTATATTTTTACAGGTTCTACGATACAGCAGAGGTAAGTATAACTAAATAATATTTTATTAGTGACACATAGTTATAAGTTTTAAAAACAAAATTATGATACACCGGTGGACCGTTTATCCGTCGGTAACATCCTGCCCCTCAGTGTCGTGATGGCGACACTCATCACGAAGAATCAATGCTAGACGCGACGCAGGACGTTTCCTAACACCATTGTTTGTTTTAACATCAACAATTCTTACCCGTCCATCTGGTCCAGGATACACCTTCTGTACGACTCCTCTCGGCCAAACATTGCGCGGCGTAGCCGGGTCCACAACAACAACAAGGTCGCCGACCTTCAGCTGCGTGCCCTCGCGGTCCCACTTTTTTCGAGGGGCCAACGATGGTAAAACTTCCTTCATCCATCTAGACCAAAAAAGATCCGCAAGACGCTGTGCTATACGCCACTGCTTCCTGAGGTAAAGGTCGCTATCGTCGAAGATGCCTGCTATTGGTAAGTTGGAAGATGAACCGAGTAAGAAATGATTAGGTGTCAAGGATTCTGGGTCATGTGGATCAACTGAAACATGTGTCAATGGACGTCCATTTATCATATTTTCTACCTCACATAGGAATGTAGTCAAAGTTTCTTCCCTTGGAGCCCGCTCCTTTAATACAACCCTAAGGGCGCTACGAATCAAACGTTCCCACGCTCCAGCCATATGTGGGCTAATGGGAGGTAGAAATTGCCACCGGACTCCTTTGTTTAGTGCTTCAGACACTAGAAGCTGCTTACTTAATAATAATTCCTGGTATGCGCTTTTTAATTCCGTATCGGCGCCCCGTAAATTAGTCCCATTATCAGAGAATAATGTGTGTGGCCACCCTCGTCGAGCGGCCATACGCCGTAGTGCCATTATCATGGAATCAGTTGTTAAAGATGGCACCACCTCAATGTGTACGGCACGCACTGTAAGGCACGTGAATAATACACCATACCTACGAGATCTCTGCCTACCTACAGCCACCTCCATCGGTCCAAACAGATCTACACCACACATAGTGAAGGGTCTCTGATGATGAGTGAGTCTACACTCAGGTAAGTCACCTAGTCGCGGGGGTTTAGGTAAAACTTTATTAAAGCGACATACTAAACAATTTTTAGTAACAGAACGAACCGTTGGTCTTAGTTTGAGTAACCAATATTTTTGTCGCAACTCATTTACTACCATTTCGTTAGAAGAGTGAGCTGCGTTGATATGATAATGCATCACGATAAGTCGCGCGATATGATCTTTACCATCTAAAATGACAGGAAACTTGGTTAACTCGGCTACGTCTTTCGTGATACCAATGCGGCTACCAACGCGTAGTAAGTTGTTCTCATCCAGAATTGGGGTAAGTGAACGCAAACGACTATCGCGCTGAATTTCATTATTTAATTTCAATAAATTAATTTCATGTCGAAACGATTGTAACTGCGAGTGACGTAGCAATAGTAACTCCGCTCTACGCATTAATTGATCATCAATTCCGTTAATAACTTTTCTTTTAATTTTTTCAATAAATAAAAGAACTGTAGCAGTAGTACGTAACAATCGCAACCAACTTGAAAAACGACTTGGGTCCGGAACTGGTAAGTCTGACAAGTTATCTTTTTCGCACACCGTGTTTACTCTTTCTAATACGTCGTCACTAATTGTTTTTATTCCAGGACGCGTAGGCCATTGAGATCGCGGCTGGTGCAAGAAAGACGGGCCGGTGAACCATTCCGAGTCATTGTTCAATACGTGATCGTTAGTTTTTGTTCCTAAATCGGCGACATTCGAACCACTGGGTACATAATTCCATTCGCTAGCCTTACTGTACTCGTCAATCTCACCGAGCCTATTAGCTATAAAAATTTTATATGTTCGACATTGATTAGTAATCCAATATAAAACCGTAGTCGAATCGGTCCAGTAGTACACCGAATTCGCCTGTAAACGATGTTCTCTTTTAATGCTATCTCCTAATTTACACGCTAACACGGCGCCCTGTAACTCGAGCCGTGGCACAGAAACCGGTTTGATAGGACTTACTTTGCATTTGCTAGCAATAAAAGAAATAGAGGCGTGACCATCGCTACTTTCCTTACGCCAATACGCGACAGCTGCATAAGCGCTCGGCGATGCATCGCAAAAAATGTGAAGTTCCAATAACTCCTCGTTGTCGCTATTATTTATTATATTACTATCACGAAAATACCATCGCGGGATTCTAATATCATTTATTTCATTAGCTTGCTTTATCCAACCCTGAAATAACTGGTATAACTCGTCATTGAGTACATCGTCCCACAAAATATTACTTCTCCAAGTCTCACGCATTAATATTTTCCCTTTAATCGTAAATGGTCCTAAATAACCGTGAATATCAAAAATTGACATGACAATACGTAACATTTCACGTTTTGTAGGTATTCTTTTTAAAAGTAAAATATCCTCCGGGATACGCTTGAACGACAAGTCAAATGCTAGCATATCGGTACGCGGAAACCATAATAGACCTAATGTGCGTTCCGGTTGATTATCATTATCCAACCTTACGGCCTTGTCGTTAAGGTTCTCTTTCGGTACGTCACGCAATACAGTAGGTACATTACTCAACCAGTTACGCATCTCGAATCCACCTTGCTTATGAATATAGGTAACTTCATTTACAATTTTTGTAGCTACATCGTGATTAGTGAAACTGTCAATGTAATCATCCATATATTGATTGTTTTGTATGACATGAACAGCCTCGGGCATTTGTGAGTGAAATCGAGAGGCGTTCTTGGTCTGGTTAATGTACTGCGCTACGAACGGGGAACAATTCGCGCCAAAAATTAATGACGTCATAGCACATATTATTATTTTATTGCTGTGCTTTTCCCTCCACAAAAATCTTAATGCATTTTGATCGTTACGTTTAATCTTTATTCGCAAAAACATATCTTTTATGTCCCCAATTACTCCAATAGGATTTTCACGAAACCTAAACATTATACCGTACAATGATTTTAATAAATCGGGTCCCTGAAGTAAAAAATCATTGAGTGATAATTGGTTACATTTAGCTGCGGCGTCAAAAACTAATCGTAACTTTTTCTTATTCGGGTTGTCGACCCCGAAATGAGGCAAATACCATATGCGAGTAGCCGACGCGTTGCTACACTCAGAGTCGCTGAGTTTCCTAGCGTAATCGTTGATGAATAAATGATCGACACGTTCTCGATAACGCGATTCATATTCCGAATTTAACGACATTTTTCTTTCAATGGACTTAAATCTATTTAATGCTAAATTGTACGAGTCTGGCATAAAGGACTTTTCGGACTTCCAAGGAAGACAGACTGACCACTGACCGTTGTCCAATTCGGCCGACTCGTCAAGTATATTAATGGCTTTCAGCTCATCAATATTTGGACGAGGTTTGTTACATAACCCAATCGAATCCAATGAAAAAGAATGTTTTATTAACTCATGTAAATCTTCATCTGTAGTTGATAACGTGTTAGGGCCTGAGTGATGTGATGAGTCATTATGTTCATCAAAATAGGTATTGTTTATGTGCGCGCTTGTGTGTTTGCTGTCTGAGTGAGAGATGCAGTGTGTATGTTCATGTAACGTACCTGCCTGCTCGTGCGGCGCCGACGCGTTGCTGACGCGCGCGCCGCTGTGCTGCGGCCTGCGGGGTTGTTTACCTCGAGACTCTCGAAAGCGTAAGGCTCCGTGCATACACCAGCCCAGTAATGTTTTCGTGATAAACGGTCCGCCGGGCATCTCCCTTTTACAAACAATTGGCGCAATTAAATCATAGTTATCTTGACCTATTAACAATTTCGGTTTAATTACAGATTTACAGGGGTCATAATTAATATTATAAAAATTATTATAATGCGTACAATCAACGTTAGAGAAATATTGTACAGGTAAATTTAATTCTTTTAATTTTCTAACTTTTAAGTTAAACTTATCACCTTTATTATTACTAATATTGACGTTTATTATTTCAGTCTTACATACCAGCTCGGAGTCCCATGCGCTAGTCGCTCGCATGGTAAAGCACTCACCATGCAGGCCGGCCTCATCGGCCACGTCCGCCGCTATGAGGCTCACTGTAGCCCCATCATCAAGCAAGGCGTGCGTTTCTACGTCACCTCGGGGGCCGTGGATGGTAACCGGCACTATTTTCAAAAGTACCATTTGTGCGTGCGGGGTTCCAGGCGTGGGGCATTGCTGTTCTGTCACGTTAGCAATGAGTTTATCGTCGTGGTCGGGAAGCGAGCAGCTGTTATCAGCCGCTGGCTGGCGTTCTCGCTGCGGCGGTATCCAGTGCAGCAGACGGTGATGTGGCTTCTCACAGGCATCGATGTCACAATTTGCAGCTGTGCATGGTGATTGCGGTTCGTGACGAGGTCCGAGACATTTATAACACAGTTTATTAAATTTTACATATCGCCATCTATCTTTTCGAAGGGCTCTTTTAAATTTGTTGCAGTCCGCTAAACTGTGGATATTGTCACGTTTGCAAAAATTACATTTTCTTGAGACAATGTTGGCCTTGACCTCCGTGCACATCAACACTGGTTCTTTACCGTCCTGGTTTTTAGAAAATCTGTGCATTCCCTCAGTCCTTTTATTATTAAAGTGATAATGAATGGTACTCACACCTGCCGCTGCTACCATTTTGGCTTCCTCGTGAATAAATGTACTCAGTAGCTCCAATTTTGGTGTGTCCTGTTTGTTTTTGTATAAGTATTCTACCCACTTAGCGATCAGTATAGGGGGCAGCTTTGAAGTAACAATTGTAACCAGTTCTGGGCTTCGCAAATAATCCAATTGATGTATCATCCGAGTAGCTGTAACACAGTTTTTAAGCTTTATAGAAAAATTGACCAAGTCGTGATGATATGAACCAGATAACGGTTGTAGTTTCTTCAACTGCGTAGTAATTTTATACATGATGACTTCAGGGCGTCCAAATTTTAATTCTAGAGTGTCCATTATCTCTTGAGGTGCCGGGGCGCTCATCAGCAGTGCAGCTGTAGCCTCCTTGGCTTCTCCTCGGAGGCATTTTCTTAGCCTCCATATGTTTTCCGTGTCGGTGTAGCCACACAGGCGCGATGAGGACTCGAAGGCTTCTCTGAACTGTAGCCACTCCATGGGATCTCCGTAATATAGTGGCAGGTCCTTTGAAGTGGCCAGGCGCGTCAGTAGTTCCTGGTTGCCTCTTGAGTTTCCGGTGCCCATGGCATCTCGTAGTGCAGTTGTAAGAGCGGTGATGGCGGTATCCAAGCCTGCCCCTGGGTGTGAAGGATACTGATTGATCGATTGTTCCAATGAGGACCCGGGGGCGTCTACCGACTTCTCCAACCATTCTTCAATCTTGCTAGTATATGAATTGTCTGAGTTTTGTGAGCACTTTTCAATCACGGCCAAGTCAGCCGCCAATTTCTTCTTAATTAAATCCTTCTCGATACGAGCTTTGCTTGCCGCCAGTGTAATTTCTATTTCTGCACTTTTTTGTGCCGCGATGTATTCTAATTGCAGTCGACGTGCGGCAGATGAAGAAGACGCGTAAGATTCGCGAGTGCTAGGAACGGGGCCGCCATCTTGTTGTACAGCTTGTGATGGCGGTCCGATGTCCGATTTTTGTTCAATATCCGATAATCCCGTTTTGTTCGATTTGCATTCGATTTTATCGCCTTCCGTCGTTTTGGTCATTGTTTCAAGTTTCGTTTGTGCACGGGTTTTCACTCGCTGCGGGGTTTGAAACAACGACATTTTTGTTTCGCAATTTTATGCTTGCTCCGGCTCGATGGACCACTGTGTTGGGGATGGTGCGGGTCAAGAGGTGCGAAATGAGAAGGCGAGACGTAAGTAGAATAAGCCGAACCGAAAAATACTGGGATCAAAGGATAATGCAATTTTGTTCGCGGATATAGGTCACGAGAGCTTCCGCGTTGTTGGTCGACTCCTATGGCGGTGCAGGGCGCGGGCCACAGAGCACGCTCGCCTCAGAGGTTGTCGCGAGACAGACCGGTATGTCATCTTTTTTCTCAGCAGTTTTCGGCTAGTACTTTCTTTATTAATGAGAAAGTTCAAACACAAAGGTTACATTGTAATACTAATATTAACTTAACTAATTATTTATATTTTTACAGGTTCTACGATACAGCAGAGGTAAGTATAACTAAATAATATTTTATTAGTGACACATAGTTATAAGTTTTAAAAACAAAATTATGATACACCGGTGGACCGTTTATCCGTCGGTAACACCACTTATTACTATGTCTATTTATGTGGGCAGGGTAGCACACAGGAATGACTTTATGTGGCAAAATTATATTATATTTATTGTATTAGAATGCAACAGTACAACAGTTAGCAAGCGAGGGTGCGAACAGAGAGGAAGGAAGACATTCTTTTTTTAGACATTATTCTCTATAACTAACCATAGAGTAGTTACAAGATTTTTTTGCAAAGTACAGATTCGATACAATGCAACAATTTATTAAACCCATATCCAAGCAGCCTTGTCTTTAAAATAATACACGTAATTTGTTATAAACACATTATATATATTTATTTATAGAATTCCTGAAGCGTCAACTGGACGAGTACGTATCAGCGCACCTGCCGAAGGTGTCGGTGGTGCGGCTGGCGCGGCGCAGCGGGCTGATCGCGGCGCGGCTGGCGGGCGCGCGGCGCGCCACGGCCGACGTGCTCGTCTTCCTGGACTCGCACACCGAGGCCAACGTCAACTGGCTGCCGCCGCTGCTCGGTATGTCTCACTAGTCACTAGTAGTCGAACTCAGGACCATTTGAATGGCATACCGATATGGGCAACATTGCACCACACGTCACATCAGTTATCATTGATCTCCGGTGTTATTGTTGCCGATAGAATCAAATCGAATCACTCTTTTTTTGTTTGTTGCTCGAGCGTGTGAGCGTATAATCTATTTTGAATAATATAAAATATGTTGATTCTATGGTTGATTACAGTAATCACGAACACGAAATATGCGAAATTTGACGACCCGTGTTACCACGCCGGATCGCCGCACTGAGGGTCCTGGGTTCGATTCCCAGCGAGGCGGAAATTTGAATGATGAGTTTGAATTTCTGTTCTCGGTCTAGGTGTGAATGTCCTTGTCTAGTGTGTTGTCCATGGCACCCACGACACAGGGAATCCTAGTGTGGGGCTATGAGTGTGTAGCGTTATTTATTTATTTATGCAGCTTGCGTTAAGACGGTAGCGGGCGGGTAGGTGATAATTAATTATTTTAAGGTAGGTAGTTGCACAGCTGCAACACAGCATAACGAAAAGAATGAATTAATTTTAAATGTTCGTGAAAAAGTCCTATATCGTGTGTGTGTATGTGTGTGTGTGCACAGAGCCGATAGCGCTGGAGCACCGCACGGTGGTGTGTCCGCTGATCGACGTGGTGGCGTACGACACGTTCGAGTACCGCGCGCAGGACGAGGGCGCGCGCGGCGCCTTCGACTGGGAGCTGTACTACAAGCGCCTGCCGCTGCTGCCGCGCGACGAGCGCAACATGCCCGAGCCCTTCGAGTGAGTCCGCTTTCTTCACTGATTACTACTCACTAGTTGGTGGGATTTTGTTGTTGTTGTTGTTTTTGAAATTATATACTTCTTAAGCAACTTCCAAGTTCCAACAAGGTTGCGTTAAACGTTTAACGCTGAACTGTTGCTTTAATTGCTGGATAGATGGCGCTAGCCGCTCAATGTACTCTTCATATTATGTTAAGAGATGGCGTTAGTTACCACTGTTTTATTTTCATTTAGTACAAAGATAGTTTTTGAAAGATAATTAAAACTGATAGGTACACGTTATTAAATTAAATATTTATTTAATTATGTCAAAGAAGTATAACATCTCATGTGCGTATAAAAGTACACGCACCCTTTTTTATCCGCACTGGAGCAGTGAAGTGGAGTATGCTCTATGCCTCCTCAAGAAGAGAGACTCGTGATTGAAGAATTTTAGTTTCATGTTAGCTTAACAAGATTCGCGTATTATCAGTATCAAAATAAATATTATTACTTTTCCATTAAGTCGCCTCGTCTGGCCGATTCTTTACGTAAAAACATTTGTTAAATAATAGCACAAGCAAAAGTTGATGCAACACCGAAAGCAATGTCTGGTGGAGTCGTGTTGTATGTTGTTTTTTCGTGTGTCGTGTAGGAGTCCGGTGATGGCGGGCGGTCTGTTCGCGATCTCGCGCTCGTTCTTCTGGCAGCTGGGCGGGTACGACGCCGGGCTGGACATCTGGGGCGGCGAGCAGTACGAGCTCAGCTTCAAGGTGTGGCAGTGCGGCGGGCGCATGCTGGACGCGCCCTGCTCGCGCGTCGGACACATCTACCGCAAGTTCGCGCCCTTCCCCAACCCGGGGCACGGGGACTTCGTGGGCCGGGTACGTCCGTACGTCCGCACGTCGCATCTACACGTATATGCACGCACACACTCAAACACCTACACGAACAAACACGTACACTCGAACACGTAACACGTAAGATTTTGTTCAAGTTATAACACAGAAGAAATAATGTATGTACTTATAAATAAGTACAGAAGGCGCACTAAGAAAAAATCCGAAAAATCATTTAAATAAATAGTGACTCTTGCTCCAACGCAATTAAGTGTAATTCAGATCGCACAGCGCTAATCAAAAACGCGTAATGAGTTGCCTTCCTTTCTAACACTATCGCTTATCCTCTCTGGCGAGGTCTTTTTTGAAAGAATAAAATTAATCTGAAAGTTTAGTGACATGTGTGGTGAAATGAAGAACACTGACACTTATAAAAATTAATTCATTTTGTATTTTTTTTCTGGAAGTATAATTTTACTACGAATATGTGTGATAGATTACGAACGTATGACAGCCATTATGAATTTTCTGAATTAGTTGGACATGTCGAACGCGGCATGTACTGTAACGTCATGGCTAAAATGCGGAGTGCGTCAGGCCTGGTTATAATAGTAAATTAGACGTGTATTAATATGTACATAGTGTCGACCGTGACGTGAGTGTGATCACAACAGAACTACCGGCGCGTGGCGGAGGTGTGGATGGACGAGTTCGCGGAGCACGTGTACGCGCGGCGGCCGCACTACCGCGACCTCGACCCCGGCGACCTGACCGAGCAGCGCGCGCTGCGCCGCCGCCTGCGCTGCAAGCCCTTCCGCTGGTTCATCACGCAGGTACCACCACAGAACAAATATGATAATAGTACTTATAAATAACTACAGAAGGCGCACTGAGAAAAATTCCGGAAAATCATTTAAATTAATAGCGACTCTTGCTGCTCCCAGTCTCATCGTCAGTGTGAAACTAACACGATAAACACAAAAAAACTTGCACGGATTTTCACCAATACACCGAGTGAATCATGAAGAATATTTCGTGTTTGGCCGGCAAAGCATCGTGATGCCATTGGTGTCGCTGATGTCCGTGTCCGTGAGTGCGATCGCCAGCCCGTTGGTCGGCTATTTCCATAATAAACGAAGATTTCCACTAAATCGCTATAAACAAATCTACATATACTATTTGAAAAGTTCCTTTGCATCCTCATGGGTCGCGAATTATTTAAAAATCTTAATGATTTAGTGTAAATAATACCTGTAATATATTTGTATGTCTATTTAATAGTTATTGTATGTTTCTAGGTGGCGTTCGATCTGGTGCACAAATACCCGCCGGTGGAGCCTAGTCCCTTCGCCGAGGGCAAAGTGAGTAATTGCTGCTTTACATACTACATGTATATGTATTGTCTTTCGCTGACGTTGGCTGCCCCTTCATTAACCGCTCCTCCACATTACCGCTTCCTATAAAGTATTCCCCACTTACTACCATGGAGATCAACTTAGAAACAATGATATTATAATAGAGGTAGATATGTTACTAGCGCGCCGAAGATGAAGAGCGTAACGTGAGCTAAGTAGCCCACCTGCTCGCAGTCACTCTGTCAATACTCTGTCGATACGCACGCTTTTATTGTTGTCAGAAGTCCTTGAGATTTGACATACAGCGTTAAAATGCCCTCGTGTATTAAGCGTAAATGCACTAATTACACAAGTAAAAGAAATAAAATTCATGGAATAACATACCACACGTCAGTTATCATGATTTATTGCATTTTATTTAATTTCATTATTTCTCTAACAAAATAAATATGGCGGCATGACAACGCCGGCCGAACGTAGGGCGGACATAGATTAACATACAGAAGTGACGATATATTGATGCTGTCCCCATTTGTATGTTCATTGTTAAGTACAGAAGAAACGATGGATAATTTTCTCACGAATACCAGTATCATAATAAAGCCGTACCGTATTAGTATCGAGTATTGTAATAGAGCCTAGCAAAAAGAAGTTCATAAATATTATAATATAATATAAAAATAAAAAGTACATGTATAATACTTAAAACTATTTTGTATCCGTCGATAAGCAAATAAAAAAATTGAACACTTATTGTAAAAGTATTCCGGTTTGGTTTAACATATAAAATTAACGTAATAATGTGGATAACTGCTGTTATATTAGATTTCCATCGGACGAACTAATGCGCCATAATCTAAATTTTACTAACAATAATCAAAATTTTACTAACAAAAAATAACCGACTTCAAAGTCTCAAAAACTACTTGTCAGATCTCGTTCAAATTTATGTGGACTGGGACCACATGACAAGCACCTGCTTTCGATTAAAAAAAGAATCATCGAAATCGGTTGGCGTGATATTGAGTTATTCGTCAATTTGTCGCGCACATCGTAACACAAATTTACGACTTATGTGGTTTTCTCATGGATGCCATTGTCAGATCTCAATAAAATTAATGTGGGACCACATGACAGCCACCAGCTTTCGATTAAAAAAAAAATCATCAAAATCGGTTCACCCAGTTCAAAGTTCTGAGGTAACAAACATAAAAAAAACAGTCGAATTGAGAACCTCCTCCTTTTTTTGAAGTCGGTTAAAAAATAACCGACATCAAAGTTACTCAAAAACTACTTGTCAGATCTCGTTCAAATTTATGTGGACTGGGACCACATGACAAGCACCTGCTTTCGATTAAAAAAAGAATCATCTAAATCGGTTGGCGTGATATTGAGTTATTCGTCCATTTGTCGCGCACATACCTAATACAAATTTAAGACTTATATGGTTTTGTCATGGATGCCATTGTCAAATCTCAATAAAATTTATGTGGGACCACACGACAGGCTCCAGCTTTCGATTAAAAAAAGAATCATCAAAATCGGTTCGCCCAGTCCAAAGTTCTGAGGTAACAAACATAAAAAAACAGTCGAATTGAGAACCTCCTCCTTTTTTGAAGTCGGTTAAAAAAGAATCGTTGTTGTTTAAAATTAATGTTTTAAAGAAATGCGTTTTATTATCTACCTACAGAATAAATAAGATGATAAGTAATAATAATGAATAAGACGCCATACCTACTGCTTAGGCTGACTTACACATGAAAAAGGTCGTGGTCCCTATAAATACGCGTATTTACTTTATTCGTAAATGTGTCACCATAATTAATATTTCATCACCGAAATCCCAAAATATTGCTTTAAATAGTTTTGAAATTACAACTTCCTTCCTTAAGTTTATTTTTAGGTACTTTTAATCTACTGACTGTACTGAATTTGTTAGTCTTTGCCGAAGCCAGCCAATCAAATCATCTGCACGATAATCTCCACAATATTGTGCAAATAGACAGAGTTGCCAACTCTAAATTTTTTTCGATATCTTCACAGTTTTTAGTTTAGACCACCAAAATTAAATCTAATTTAAACTGAAAATCAAGAGGATGTGCAGATTGAAGACGAGTCAGTTTTAGTAGAAATAGTTAAGATTTAAAGTTGATTTACGAATAGTATAATTTTCATAACGGTAATATTAAGTTGTTTTGCACAATTTCATTTGTTGGCAACACTGGTCAACGTTTGGTGACGCGAACGACAAACACTAGCTGTCTTTTTCACTATTATGGTTTTAGTAAAGCTATCCCTTTTACATCATTTACCAATGTAGTGATTGCCCGATTGGTGTAGGGAAACAAAAGATAAACGTGTGTGTGTTTCGGAACAAATTTTTCGGTTGATTTGTAAGGGCATAACGTATCTTTAATTAATACATCATTGCTTAGAAATAGATTAACCTGAGTGGAAAATGCGCGCCTTTTAAGTGACAGTTTTGAGTTCAAGGTCGTTGAGTTTCCTATTCAGAGTGCAATGGCATAGCGATAAAGTGATATATACGGCTCGCCACTTCCCATGGCCCTACCAACCTCGCGGGGTTATACATTTTTTTAAATTGAAATAGCCGGCAAACGAGCTGATGATCCATCTGATGGTAAGTGGCTATCGTCGCCCATGGACATCAGCAACACCAGAGGCATCACTAATGCGTTGCCGATCAAAAAAGGGTGTAGAAAATGACAGAAGTTATGTTTCTCATCCTTGTCCTAGATCCGACCGCTGAGTCAGAAGCAGCTGTGCGTGGACGCGCACCACGGCGCGCAGAACGAACGGCTACAGCTGAAGCCGTGCTCGGACTCCGCCAGCGCCGAGCAGCAGTTCGTCTTCACCTGGCACAAGGACATCAAGTGAGTTGACACTACTGACTCCTGACTCCTGGCTTCTGGCGAACTTGTAGTGATGAGTTTATTTAGACTGACTTACTATACGTTACGTGGAGGTTAATAATTAAACTTATTGCAGTGGGCATTGACTCGAAGGACCAAAAATTAGTAAAGAGTTTACTAACTCGTTTGTTTCGGACGTAAAATATCATTTGTCTATCAATTGGTGTGTAAGAGATTCCATCCATCCTTTTTAACCTCTCCTACACCGCACTGAAAAACGCGAGGTTCCACCTGTTAGGTCGCTGGGTTCTGTACCAGGTAGTTTGATCGCGACGGTACTTCCAATCCATAAGTCAAGTAACTTAAATAAGACCAAGTTGTCTCAATTATCCACTGAATTTGAATCTTGCTTGAAATTACTAGATACCTTATATAAATAAACTTCATTGAAGTCTCGTTACCACGCCATCTGCTTAGGACCACTCCCCTACTCATGAACACCAATAGATCCACAACACTCTCCTGTCCGCAGAGTGAAGGACCGCAAGATGTGCTGGGACCTGCCGGAGTCGGCGGCGCGCAGCCCCGTGCTGCTGTACGCCTGCCACCTGGGCGGCGGCAACCAGCTGTGGCGGTACCACCCGGTGACTACCACTACCACCTTCATACTATCACGATAAGGTTCAACTTTCAATGAAGCTACCATCATTGTAGCTAAAAAAAAAGTTGCCGATGTGCGTGCTCATGCATTTTAACTTTAGTCATACATTTAAGGTGTATTTGTTTTCGTCGAATATATGAATGCGTAGGTATCCTGTATCTAGCCTCATAACAGCAATTCTAGTGTGTGTGCTTAACTTTGTGTTTTGTTCGAGACACACACGCGGGAGGGGAGGGGGGGGGGCTAGTGTGGGGTTATGAGTATAAAGTGTTAAATGACCGTGAATGACAATGAATGAAAATGAACGACAATGAATGACAATGAATGACAATGAATGATAATGAATGACCATGAGTGACAATGAATGACAATGTAAAATTGCAGGCCACGAACGAGATAACCCCCGGCTCCGGCACGGGCGGCAACTGTCTGGAGTGGGAGGCGGCTACGCGCGCGCTGCACGTGAACCGCTGCTCCGGCGCGCCCGCGCAGCGCTGGGCCGTGGACACGGTGCACGCGGACCAGCTTGCCAAGTGGGACTCCATGCGCGCGCGCGTCACCGGGCCCGTGGAGGACTATTGATGGCGGGTGACGTCACCGTGTTACGTGTGTGCGTTGTCGCCACAATGCCACAGGGGCATCAGGTTCGTTAGTTGATTTACTATTAAACAACGAATCACTGCAAAGCAAAACAAAGTTTGTACGTTTTTTATTGGACGACACGAAAACGTGTGTATACACGCAAACTGTGCGTGCGAGTGGCGTAGAGCTGGAAGGTGATATCGCACCAGTGTTTGGTATTAGGTTGGTTACTACATGTCGAATTATGAAGACAACAGTGTCTGTGTCGTCGTCTAATAAAGATATGCGTAAAGGCGAATCCTAAATCCAAAAAATTACTACGGTTTTAGTTTGTAGCTTACGAAACACGTGTAGTAGAATTGACATTCCAATACATATCACTTTTATGAACAATAATTAATTAAAACGACAGCACTGATAATTTATTTCATTAAGTGTGGAAAAGTGAAGTGACGAATTTATTACATTTTATTTAGCTCCAAATTAATAGCATATTTTTATAAATTGTTAAACATTATTATTTATTACTAATGGGAGGTGCCTTGAAGACAGGGGCGTAGCTACCGCCGTATCAGCCGTATCAATTATACAGGGCCCCCAGCGTATAGGGGCCCCACTAACACTCCTAAAGAAAGCTCGCCAGCGGCCTACGACCGCTACAGTTGGCATTCCTTTTATATTTGACAGCTGAAGTTGAGGGGGCTCTACAACAAATATTGATATAGGGCTCCTTAGGGCTAGCTACGTCACTGCTTGAAGACCAATATGAGCAAAATGATGCAGTTAAAACGAACCATAAAAACATTATACATTTGGAGATATTGTAGTGATAGCACATTACATACATCCTGATTCCTGAATGTATTGTGTAATTGATTTAAAATTAAATGTTTTTTAAATATCTGATCATCGCACAGTTCCTAAAGTTAAAGTATCTAGTAGTTGTGTAGGTCAGTCAGTAAGATAGATGACGTCACGCCGATGAGTTTGGTATTGTAGAATTTGTTGATAAATATATCACACACAGTAGACTGTTATAATGTATAGTCAAATCTATTAAAATGTTGCGCTTGTTGTATATTTTATTATTGTATTGTTAAATTTTGATAGTGGACTAGCAGAAAAAATTGCATTACAGTTATTTATCTTGTGCTGCGAAATAAAGACCCTCGTATTTTGATAATACCTATAGTAATATAGGCAATTTTGAAAATATTTAATAGGTTTTAACATCTACTATTTTAATTAAATATTGAATTATTTTTTTATTTGAAATAAAATTTTACAAACAAAGTTTTAAAATAGTTGTTTAAATTCTAGTGGAATACAAGCTCATGAAACATTTCTCAATGGCACAGCACAGCCAACACGGCCAGCACAGCTAGTCTAGGTGCAATTGAATATTTTGTGTATGTTTAGAAACGCGCTGGTTTACAAAAATATATTATACTAAATATAATAAGCGTTGAAGCTATGGTTTATTGTTAAACTAAATTAAATAGGCCTTCTTCAATGTAAATGTTTGGTGGCCTACCCAAGCCGCTTTAGACCGTGAAGCGGCGAACTGAGTGTATACATACATTTAAATACATTGTTTACTGTAAGTCTGTATGAATTGATTAATTGAATAAGGTTAATGTTGATAAAATAGTAGGAACACGGGTGATGCGGTATGAACTGAAATGTGAATAATGCCTTGGGGGCCATCCATAAATTACGTCATAGTGTGACGTCACATAAGAAATTTTACACCTGGAAATTATTAAATTAAAACAGCAGTTCCGAAATAAGTTTTATTTCCATTAACTGTTTTTTGATATTTACCTATACATACCAATTATTCGATTTTGAAATGTGACGTCACGAAATTTAGGACCCCCCTCCCACCCCTTATCACACAATGCCACACTACATTGACCCCCCCTCCCCCTAGCGGGTGACGTAATTTATGGATGACCCCTTGTAGCTAATCTTAAAACCGTGTTTATACATTCAAAGTTTTTTATAATTATTTTTCAACACCCTTGCTCATAAATTGGTTTTTATCACATGGCTTTTACACTCATAAACCATGGTATTAAACACTTGTGCTTTTTTTTCCTTTATCGCACTAGTGTTTTATTTTATATTCCATCAAATTAAGTTTGTACCTTGCTGAAAGATATTATTTATGCATTCTATTTGCTCTTAACTTAGCCGGGTTATAGTTTTATTTTTAAATTTCGGAAAAAGGTTTTGACTTAGATACGTTTCGTTTCAACATAAGACTAAAAATAACACTATTTTTGTAAAAAAAAGAAGTGTACCACCTTGAATATGATAAATTTTCAACAACTTATTTACTTTAATTAATAATTCAACGTCAAACTAATTCATAAATACATAAATATTCGATTTTTTTACATTTTGCGTTTTGGCTGTTTAGCGTAATTGTTCGTGCCTCCGCTCCAATCTGCGCTCGCATAGCTAACACGCCGCGCGGAAAAAAAAAAAATCAGCGCGGAGCGCGCCATTTTTAACAAACTTTCCGTCTGATCTGTGAGCATTGTTTATTTGAGTACGAATAAGTGATTATTTGTTTTTTTACTCGTAAGTGTGTTGAAAAACGTCGTATGACACACGTGAGGTTTGGTCATTACACTCTCGGTTTTCTTGCAGCACTCGCCTTCGGCTCGCGCTGTGCAATATCACCTCGAGTGTAATGACCAACATACCACACTTATATCATAATGTACTATTATGCAATTTGAAGGTGTTTAGAATGTAGTTGTATATGTTGTGTGTCTGTGTAGTGTATTGAGGTGTGTGTGTGTGTGTGTGTGTGTGTGTGTGTGTGTGCGCGCGCGTGTGTGTGTGTACAGAGGCTACTTATAGATTCTATCCTGCCGTATGTTTGTTATTGTGTTATTGTAATGTATTGTTATACAAGTGTATATAAATGATTGGACTTTGTGTAAAATAAATTATTTTGGATATAATGTGTTTTATAAATCATTTCTTAAACAATAAGAATATTTTATAGTCTTGATAAGCCAGTCTTATATGATTTTAAACTTGTCACTACAAGTTGATAGTTATTAATTTTGCTATTTATGGATAGATGGATTATACATGTATTTGGAGACACGATAAAAATCATGTTTGGTAGTCATGACATGTAGGCAGGGGACGATTGAAACAAGGCGTTAGTTTTAATATTTTATTACATATTCCATTAGAATACCTTCTATATTTATTATTGTACATGCTTGCTCACCGGGCAGGGGCAGCACGCACGACTGCTATGGAGTGTCTATCTATACACAGAGTATGGGTCTACGCCGTATCTACAATAATACAAAGTAAATGCAGCTCGAGGGATCTACGTGGTGACCTTGACCGCGGTGAAGCCCTCTACGAGTTCTATAGAAGCTTAAATTGTCTATGGGAAGATGGCGGCACGACGACTGCCCATAGTGCCATAGTGCTGGGTTCTGTAACTTGTGATGTGTGGGTGTGTGGGTAAGGTCATTGTAGATATGACCACACGCTCAATATTATACTGACGTACATTTTACTTATTAGCAAATTCTGAAATCGAATGCTGAATGAAACCTGATTAAAATTATGCTAGAGATTAAAAATATACTAGTTTGTTGTAGGAAATTAAATAACGTTTTGAATTTGTAAAAATATGAATATGATTAACATAGTGTTCATGTTTAAACATTATATTAATCTGTGCGCATATGAACAATAGTTGTCAGTAAACAAGTTAGATATAGTGTGATTGCGCTACGGAGCTGAGGAGCAGGCGCCGCGCCGGTGGCTGTCTGTCTGTCTGTCTGTCCGTGTCGTCGAGACGCGCTCGATATATTACATAACTCTGTACTCTAAAACCTTAACGACAGTTACGTTATAAATAATTCAAGCGTAAAGATATGTACAATATTTTTTACACGATACAATTTTAAGTACCTATTTACAAATTAGAATTCTTTATACATCATAAAAAAGATACCTATACCGCTCTAGTAAATATCACCGCGAAACGAATAACTACATTCACAATAGATAATATCGTAATATATAATGTTATATTAATTATAAATAAAAATACATCTTACACTCACTAAATAAAGGATAAGACGTATTACATTACAGTATTGCTTCGTTTAGTCACATTTTGAAAAATATCACCATGTTGCGGGAGCATCACGCCGTCGTTACAATCCTTCCCGTTTTAAATTTCTCTTGTAAAAATATCGTCGCCCTCTCGTCTCTCACTCAGTCAACTAGCATCCAATTAGTACCACTAACACGAATTAGACACCACAATTTAAATGAAACACATCCATGGACATACATATTACATATAACTATCGATCTACTTTATAATTACAGATACATTACTCCTTCTCACTGACTTACGTTTTACAGATCAAACTTACGGTAAGGGGTACGTGTGGTCGGTGGCGCCATTTTATTTTATAAATCACTCGATTAAAAAAGAATGTCCTTAAAATTATTGTAGAAATAATCACGGGGTAGTCATTAAAAATTGAGAAAGTAGGGTACATATAAAACATAATTTTCCAAACTAAAGCAATATAAAAATATATTTCATCAACGTGTTCACGTCATTTACTTGTACAAAATTAAATTAAATTTTCGCGCCATCACCAACGACCACAGAATATAAAAAGCTAAAAAAAGTAGAGTATTACATGATTCAGTCTCTAGCAACGCTACGGCAAGCCAGCGAGAAGGGGCGCCTCCGCTTCCTGCGTTATTGCACAACACTTGCACTCTGTACGTATCAACGTTTCATATAAGGCGTCAGGCAGTTCATTTTATTTGTCTATTAGTTCCACGAGGCCTTAACTTATGGGGTACGTTTAAAGAACTCTGTCGCTCCGGAATATGGCGAGGAATTCTATTAGGCCACACGAAGAACGTTCTATGATGGGGTACTAGACGAGATAAGGAAGTATAATTACACATTTTGTTCACTTAAAGTTGCATGTACGTATTCGTTATCGTCTCAACCGTAACCTGAATTTGTCAATGACGTACACTACTGGAAAATCTTACCATTAAGCTAATCAGCAGAATAGTACATTTATTTAAAGACCTCCGCCTCCGTCCTGGCGAAACGTCTAGGGCACTAGGGACTCTAGGGAGGAGCAAACGAACGAAGGTCCGGGATCGATACACAAGAGGCATATAGTAGGATTAATATGAAAATTATTGCTTAGTTTTATAATAATAGTATTGCGAAGTAAAAAGACCTTAGGCCTACGATACAAAGGAACTCCTACAAGAATAAAGAATCTATTTACAGATACATACCTAAAGTACGGATAGAACGAAATATTTGGCTAAAATATTACATATAGGAATACATGATTCTCGTGAAAAATAATATAAGCGATCAGTGTATAGGATTAAAGTCACTAAAATATTGTAAATCAATATCAAAATCGATTAGAAGATTGTGATGGTTTGAGTATTATGGTTTTGCAATTATTATGCTCAGTTCGGATCGTGAGTTGTCGACAAACGTTTGTCGGCGCGACTCGGTACCCTGTAACGTCAAGAGATTCAACATCGTATTATGCAAGGGATGCTACCAAAATAAGGTTCGGTCGCCTAAGTACGTAAAGCAAACGTTCAGCGTCTCCGGCCCCACTCTCCCCCCATGGATCACGGGAGCTCACACAGAAGCCGTCCGAGAGAACACTCGAGTCCTATAAAAATTATGAGAACGAAACTTGGATGGCACGTCGGTCGCAGCGGTCGCGTTTCACGAGCGGTGTCTCGGCGCGCGCTGTCGGCCGCTGCGGCGGCGCTTGCGGCGCGCGTCGCGCACGAACACGATGTTGGCGGGGTCGTCGGCCAGCTGCGGGAAGCGGGTGACGGAGTGCACGTCGCGCGCCGCCCAGCCGTCCACCACGCCGTGCGAGATGAGCTCCTCCTTCTCCTCCTCGGTCCAGGCGCCGCGGCCCTCCCAGCCGGCCGCCACCAGCGCCTTCTCCCGCTCCCAGGCGCGCGCCGCCGCCCGCTTGTGCGCGTGCTTCAGCAGCTTGATGCGCTCCTGCGCCGGGTCCACGCCGTAGCGCAGCACGATCACCGCCTGCGCCGAGCCCTTGCCCACCGCGTGCACTCGCACCTGCAATGTTAACCATCGTATAGTTACTTCATACTTGATACGCTATGATGTCATTTTGTTATCTCGCGATAAAAAGATTGTTGCTCGAACAATTTCAATTAAGTCTAAGATGTTGTTACCTCCAGTCCTTGGTCGTTGGTCTCATCCTGGGACACGTTGAACTGCCCCGAGAGCCGCCTCAGCTCCTCCATGTCGTCCCTGATCTTGAGCGAGTTGTCCTTAACGAAGTAGAACACGTCCTGGTCGTGGATGCTGAAGTGGACGTCGAGGAAGTAGGAGTTGTTGAAGACGGTGGTGATGACGTCCTCCACCACGCTGTTGGCGCCGTCCGCCACGCTGATGTAGGCCTTGCCGTCCACCCGCGAGATGAGCACGCCCTTGCCGAACACGCCGCGCTTGTACGACACGCGCGGGAGCAGGTTCCTCGTGATCGGCTCCATCTTCAGCAGGGGAGTCGGCACGAACTCGATGTCAGACAGCTTGTCGTTCACCTGGAAACGACGTAAGAAGTTTGTGAACACGATCCGGCAGTTTGAAACTAAATCATTGTAGTTAACGACACCTACCTTCTCAATGATGCACTGGAGGCCGGACATAACGCCGAAGTCGGGCGCCAGCTGCTGCCGTATGAGGGAATTCATGGGCTGGAATATCATGTCCGTGATGTACTTGGATCCCATCATCTTGTTCAAGTCGTAGCCGTACAGCTGCAGCCAGCTCGCCAGGTTGGTCATGTACGGAACGTCCTGGTTCTTGTTGATCGGGTCGTTATTCCTGAACCTGTAGATGAAGATGTCGGTCGGGGTGCTGAGCTTGGTGGCCAAGTGCTCCCAGCTCGGCGTCATCCACTGCCCCACCACGGGGTCGTACAGCCTGTTCTCCAGATACACCAGGTTGGTGCTGTAGTCCAGGATCCCGCCGTGGAAGTCCACGGGGAGGTAGAATCCGGGGTTTGAATCCTTGACTATTTTACCGAAGGGGCTGCGTTTGATTTCCTTGATGATCTCTCCGTTGACGTCGAACACGACCAGCGGAGATCCGTTGTGATCGGTGGCCACGTAGAACCGTTGATCTTCGGTTTCGATGCAAGTCAGGAAGTCCTTCTGGTCGTACAGGAATCGAACTGTCTTTCCGGCCTTCGGGAAGTGCATGTGGGTGATGACGTTGGGAGTTTGCGGGTTGGTGTAGAAGAACTGGGTGACGTTGTCCTTGTCGTCCTTCCAAGCAACCAGGCGACTCCTGTCGTCGTAGTAGTACCACATCTGGAACTTGTCTCTCTCGAAGGCGTGGACGAACTGACCTCGCGAGTTGTACCTGTACTTTTGTTCGCCTCGCCGTATAACGAACCCTCGACCGTCGTAGCTGCTGAATTCGATGTCGCCGTACTGCACGACCCGGTCGCCGATGTCGTATCCGAGGTAGCGCTTATCGCCGTGCTCGATGATCCCGACAATGTTGCCGTTCTCGTCGTAGACGTACTTCCAGTCGTCTTCGGAGCCGACCACCTCCATGAGGTGGCCGTCGTAGTTGTAACTGATCCGCTCGTTCGATGAAGTATCGCCGATCATCATCTTCTTCGATTTGATTCGATTTCTCACATCGTAATCCAACTCGAGCCGGAAGACGTCGAATGATTTGATGTTCATGAGAACGGTCTTGATCCTGCCGTGGTCGTCATAGTCGGTGATCGTGAAGTACTGTTTGCTGGTGTCCTGCATGACGGACCGGTTGAACGTGTTCCTGTAGATGCGCAAGTCGCTGACCCCCTCCAGGATCCCGAGGTTCTGGTTGTACTTCAGTCGGAGCTGCGGCATCTCCTTGCTGTTGATGTTCACGTCGATCAACGAAAGTCTCGCGTTCCCGTCGTACTGGTACTTGAAGTGAGCGTTGTTGAGTCCGCTCTTCGAGTTGAACTTCATCTTTTCGTCCTTCAGAATTCCGGCGTGATACTTGTAGTCCTGTTTCAGCTCATAATCGGGGTCAGTTATTTCAACGTTCTTCACGAGATGGGTGTTCTCGTGATAAACGTATCTAATAGCGGAAGCTCCGGCAAGTATCGTTTCCAGCTTGCCGGTGCTGTCGTACACGTACAGGATCTTGCCGGTCTGATGAGGGAAAATCTTTGCTAACACGTGGCCGTCGTCGTTGTATAAAATTTCATACGGATGCCTGTTCATCGGCGAGAAATATTGGTACTTGAAGTAGGCCAGCGACGTCATGAGAGCGAACGTGTGAATGTGTCCCCGCGGGGTCGTCAGGTTCTGGAGGGCGCCCGAGTCATCGTAGTCGAGGAGGTAGTCGCTGCCTCTGGGAGTCGTCACCTTCAGTGGCAAGCTCGTGAACATGTCCCTAAAGGAGTAGGCCAACGATGACCCGTCGCCGTATCGAATTTCGTGCAACCTGCCGGCCCTGTCGTAGTCGTAAGTCTCGTTGAGTTCGCCCCACTTCCAACTCGTCAGTCTGTTGAACCTATCGTAATCGAGTTCGACTTCAGCAAAAATGCCGCTCCTCGGCCCCCACTTCACTGGTCTCGCTGTCCTATCGTAGGTGACATTCAGGAGCTCAACTTTGTCGTCCATAAACACTGCGACAGTAGAAGTGTCCCGGTCGTACTCAAGGGTCAATAGGTTTTCGCCGTTCACTCGAAGCTTACGACCCACTTGGGCGACCGCCTTACTGCTCTTCCCCTTGTTCGATTGCAGGCGGCGGAGGAAGTAGCGCCACTCGAATCGATTCGCCAAATCGCCGCCGACTTCTGTTCGTTGCTTGGCCGGCACCGGGTAACTTTCGCCTAAAATGGGATCGATTTCGGACAGGATCGTGTACGGGACGGTGTCCGTAGATATCACGTGACCCCACGGCATGCTAGACGAGATGCTCCCGTCGGTCGATATGATCGTTTTCTTTTCGGACTCCCCGACCTTGGTGTTCACCGAGGATCCCTTGATGAGAATCGAAATCGGCTTTCTATTATTCTCGCTGACGCGAACGGTCGCACCTTTCAGGCTGAGATCGAAGGTCAGGTTGATGATTCTTCCGGTGGGGGTGACCGCCGAAGTCAGCCGACCAAACTCGTCGTACTTGTAGATGTAGCTGCGACCGGTGCTGTCGTACTTCACCTTCAGCAGGCCGGTGGTGCCGTGGTAGTCGAACGTCATGTTGAAGTTGTCCGGCGTCCGGAGCTCTTGGAGCATCTTCATTCGGGACATTTTTAGCCTGCACTTTTGCCCTTTAGTGTTTTCTATGGAGTTGACGAGGCTGGAGTAGTCCCGCAGCAGGAAGACCTTGTTCCCGGCGGCGTCCGTCACGGTGCTCAGTTTGCCGTTGCTAGTGTTCACCGTGTATGTGAACACGTAGTTGTACTCGTCGGTTAGGATGTTCTTGGTCATCACGTGCTGGCCGAACCTATTGAAGATGTAAATCTCTTGCGTGTCCGGCGAGTATATTTCGTATTCCCTGGCGCCGCTCGCGTCGGGAATGCTCGCCATGACCGACCGGATCCTGTAGTTGGCCTGGTCGGCGATATGAACGATGCCATCAGGGCTGACGATGACGGCAGAGATGGTGTTGAACTTCGAGTTGGAAGCCAAGAAGTGATCCGCCTCGAAGCAGTCGCAGCCGCGCTCCAGGCAGTTGCACTTGGACTCCGCCCCGGCGTAGAGCGATATCTTTCCGTCAGTGGTTATCAGGCGGACTCGGTTGATTCGTTGCGAGTCGCTCTCGGCCACGTACAGGTCGCCGGCGGCTCCGAACGCGATGCTCTGCGGCATCACGAGGGTCGCGTACGTCGCCAGCTCCATGTCGTAGCCGGTCAGCGGTGACGGGCAGTGCAGGGGGCGGCCAGCGATCACCTTCACTCGGCCGTCCGGGGCCATCTGGAGGATCATGTGATCGTCGATAATGTGCAGGCTGTTATCCAGGGGGCTGATGGCGAGCTCCGTGGGCCAGCGGAGGTGCACCTCCTCGACACTCAGGGTTCCCTCGCACGGAATAGGCTTCCAGTGGGCTCGGTGCATGTGGTTTCCGATGACCGTCGTTATTATACCGTCACGGTCCACCATTCGAATGTTGGTTCCGTCGGCGAAGTACAGGACGTTGTCTATCGACACGGCGACCCCCTTGGGGTAGGCCAGCTTTGCGTCCCGGGCCAGCGCTCCGTCCCCGCAGTGCGCTTCGTCTCCCGGCAGACAGCGCTCCCCGGAGCCGACGACCGTCTCCCAGTTGTGCTCGGGGTCGCTGTAGTCGTCGGTGTTGCGCACCTTGATGATCTGGTGGGACTCCGGATCCGAAATGTAAAGCGTGCCGTCGAGGGGCGACAGGGCCATGTGGTAGCGGTAAGACACCCTTGTAGCACTGGAATGACAGAAAACATCGATTAGAAATACGCAAGTTGTTCAGCAATAATGGAGCTCAAGATGTTCTTATACTGACTTCAACTTGACAACGGTGCGCACGGTGCCGTCGGTGGCGATCTTGCGTACAAGGTTGAAGTCGCCGACGAAGAGCGCGCCGTCGGGCGCGGCGGCCAGCGCGACGGGCGCGAGCAGCCGCTGGCGCGCGGCCGGCCCGCCGCACTCCGCGCCGCACTCCAGCGCGCGCTGCCGCCCGTCGCCCATCGCTGACTTGATCAGCCGCGGCTTATGCTTCAGGTAGATGTTCGTGCCGTCGCCCTTTTGTAGGATACCTGCGATGGGTGGATGAATTAGTTATCATTACTTTTGGCAGCTGTAAGCGTGTAAGTGGCAGCGGTAAGTGAAATTGCGTAGAGTTCAATAAGCGAGATATCATTACAGTTGTCTTTCATTGTGTTACGAAACGTTTTTTTCTCTCGTTTGAACACGCCCCTTACGACGCGACGTGACAATAGCAAAACCACTTTTCTGATACCCTCCAGATTTGCATACCCTATTGCTACTGCTTCGTGTTTACTATATAATACTGGATCAATATAGGATGGGGCAGATGTTATACTGGAGACTGACCTTCGTGGAAGTTATATCGGTGATGGATGTCCAGGTTCCAGCCGCCCACATCGGAGATGCTCATGTCGTGCCCGCTCAGCTTGGTGGTCTGCACGTTCCAGATGATGTCCTTGCAGTCGGTGTACTGGTAGCCGACCTTCACCAGCGCGGTGGTGACCCCGTACACCCGTTGGCGGTACACGTTCAGCCTGTTCCAGGGGTATGTGAACTTTATCACGGGGTCCGCTTCGAAGGTCTTCTCGAAGAGGATTCCTTCGATGGTGATTCTCAGGTGGATGAGCGCGAGGGTAGGCGGAACCTTCTCTGGGGTGAGCTGCAGCTGGATGGTGGACAGGTAGCCGGCCGCGCGCGAGCTGTGGTACACCAGGTTCAGACCGGTGCCCGGGATCTGCAGGCTCTCTTGAACCACCTAGAACACGAAATTATTTATTATATTATGTTCTCGAATGTTCTAAAGTTTGCTATCCTTATGTTGGCAATGATAGGTGCAGGTATGTTTTTTTTATAATATTTCATATTATGTTACTGATATCATCACACACATCGATATAAAATTATGATTCATCGACTACATCCTTAGTAATTTTATATGATCGTGTACTTTAGCTTTATATACATAGATAGATTTGCTTTATTTAATTATCCAGACGTTTGTGTAATTGTAAATTATGTGCCAAATCTTTCAGCATGTAAACGTAATATAAAAACTCAAAAATCTTCTCTAAACAATTCGATAAAAGAATTCAACGATTTTGCCAAAATAAATCAAATACCTATACCTCTTTTCAGTTAACGTCCTCAAGCTAGAAAATTTTAAAGTGTTGAAATTTTACAACTAAAAATAAGCTAATGCTTGATACAAACCCTGATGGTAAGAGAAAATGAAGTCTTGGACTAACATAATAAAACTTATTTTACTGTTGAGTTTACCTGCGACTCGGCCAAGATGGCGCTCTTGTCGGGGCAGGCGCCCTGGAAGCCGTGCTTCCACGTGGCCAGCACCACGGGCTTCATGGCGTCGTAGTCGTGCGCTAGGCACGCCTGCGGGGGGCCCAGCCCGCCCTTGTCGTCCGACGTCGTCATCACCACCTCGTTGATGATCACCACCTGGAATACATCGCGGGTATGTTTCATCATAGTGTATTTTAATGAAACACATCTCGGGCATGTTTCACTAATATATATCTACGTACTTTATTTATCAAATTATTTTTGGTGCGACAACGACGTTTCTCCATTGTTAAAATTGACCATTCAAACATAATTTTTATGCAAGTTATGCATATTATATTATGTTTATTACTCTCAACCATCCGAACTGCACAATTTGAGGGTCACTCTGAAAACCAGCGGCCGTGGTTTTTCCGCCACCATTATTATGAGCGTGAACCCTGTTCACCTATTATCTTACATCTAGGTGTTGTATTGTTTTTGGCTATAATTTGTTGCTATAGTTAATGTAGGTGAAATAATAATTTCTTTCTTTCTTTTAACTTTTCAGCTATTGCCGGGTAGTAAAATTTTTTGTTTTCGTTAAAATTTAATTCCTAGTTCTATAATAATTAAAAAAACGAAGTCACACTGTTTTTAACAATATCCCATATACAAGTAATCGCGTTAATTAATTAAATTACATAAGCGGAAGTGCGATTTATAATATTCAAATGGGTCAACTTATTTACATGTTATAGTTAACTAACTTAAAACATTACGAACTATTGTTATGCTTTCTTGAGGAGGCCTAGAGCGTATGCACTATTAAATTTCAACATGATGAACTATTCAATTTTGGGCCAATTCTGTAAGCTTTCAGTAATAACTGATAACTTTTTTGGTACGGTATTGGTATAACTACTCAAGGAATAAGTTTCCCGAAGGAAAGTGCTGTCGGCGCTCGGCAGTATGTTTTAATTTTATTTCACCGTGGAAGTATGCAAACAGAATCTTCCATCTGGCGCGTATAAGTTAGGAAGGGCCGCAGAGATTATTTTCCACAAAATAAATCCAAACTCAAACTCATAACACGACAAATTTGACGTTATAAAATCCGTGGAGTACTTCATCAACTGTGAGCAAAATTAAGAGCTGAAATTCCTAATGCCTCTTTGATCGTCGTTTCGCATGTTTTGGAGGAGCGGAAAAAAATTAAATTGCTTCATACGAAGTTCGGTCGTCAAAGTTGTTTGAATTATTAACGTCTACATCGAGTGTGAAAGCTCTTATGTGATCCAGGGGTTTGACCTATAAAATTTACATTAAAGACTGTTGCTTGTATAAAAACATTAAAGACACTTGTGTACAAGTCTACGGGTGGCTGCGTTCAGTGTATAACGAGTATGAGATGTATTCTGCCCTCGAATGATAAACAACGTATCTGACATTTTTGACGAAAACGAGTTATTAACATATTCGTAATCAGCGAATTTCACTGATTACGAATATGCTAATAACTCGTTTTCGTCAAAAATGTCAGATACGTTGTTTATCATTACGAGGGCAGTATTGCTGGCAAATCATTACTTCGGCTAACTTGTGTTCTAATATTATCTTTGACGTTACTCAAAGTAGAAGATGTACTCTACGTGCATTTATTTTTATATTGTAGTTTTTTAAACTTTTTACTCACTAACTAACGCAACCGGAACAGAATATATTATTCGATGTAGTTTTCGATTAAAATATACTCGTAGATTTATTAAAACGTTTTCTTCATAATAATGAATAATGAAGTCTATTTTTAAACACTAATAACTTAATGAATCCAACAGAAAAATCTAATTTTCTGCTAAAGAGATACTAACCTCATTCCAAGGCACGAAGACAACTTGCGTGGACCGCTTGAACGGCGCCCGTCCGAAGTGCAAGGTGACGGCGCCGCCGCCGTTCACCAGCAGGTCGAACCAGCCGTCCTCGCGGGTCAGCGTGAAGCCCTCCAGCGGCGTGGAGGTCGACACTCGCACCCCCACTAGCCCAGACCCCAGTAACGTCACCACTCGCCCTCTGATCACAGCGGATCGGCTGCAATCACATCAGGTTGATGATGACGAAGTTCTACTATGCTCTATGATCGGATTCAATCTCGAAGGCTACGTAAAGGGATTGTGAAGTGATCAACAATAAACCAGCAAGGAGCTTTCATTAACTACTTTCAAACCTTCTAAAGTTTTGGCAACTTTCGGTCATTGTAACGTGTTATTATGGGAAACTACTGGTACTCAGTGATTTACAAACTTCTAATCTTTAAATGTAAGATGGATCATTTCAAGGAACTTTTTCTACGTTTGACTCAAGTAACAAAATGCACTGTTTACTCCACTAACCCTTAAAACTCTACCTACATAGGTTCTAGGTATCCCAGTATAAATCGGTAATATACATATAATTATATAATATAAATATTACAATATATAAAAAGCGTAACACAAGACTCACAGGACACGATTTAGGTAACACAACATGAACACGCATGCACATACTAACATATTATTATATATCTTTACATAATCATATGTCGGCAATAAGATACAACCTTATAATAGATACAATACGATAGTGTAATATAACTAAGTGTAAACGCACACACTCCTAGGTTGGATGCGAAATCTTACCTCGTGTTGAAGTGGTTCCAAAACATACTGCGCAGCGGAAAGACGAGAAATGACAAAGAATGAGTAAGTATCGTTAGATACAATCAGGTTAGTTAGAAGAGGAAAGTTCAGAACGGGTTAGTAACAGCGGCGGGCGACATGCGAGCTGTTGACGGCTGTTAGCGGCCGCTCCGAACTTTCTGATACTTCTATTTCAAATTATAAACACATAACGAGTGGACACTCGCACCGAGCGCGGGGTGTAGGAGAAAGAAAAAACAAAAGTGACACACTCTGATGTAAATAAAACATTAGGATCGACTGGGGCACAACACTGCGTATCTTATATAATATTATTGATTATTTAATATAACAGACATTTTTATGGAACCAATTGATATGGCGACAACTAAAACTTTTCATATCAAGTGGCTCCCGAAGACATCTAACATGACACCGAACACTTATCCTCACCTCTCGTTGAAGGTCTCCTGCTTGGCGTAATTTTGGAGACTACCTTCGTCGATGAGGAACTTCATCCTCTCGAAGAAGGAGGCGGTGATGGCGGGCGGCTGCTTCCGCAGCAGGATGTCGGTGGGCTTGGGTGACGACACGCACAACTGGCTGCCCTTGCACGCGGGGCTTTGGCAGCATTCCGGGTCTTCGCAGTCGATTAAGCCATCTAAATGGAGCATTAAATATTAGCACTCGGTTACGTTACTTCGGGGCGTAACTTATATTAAGGTTGAAAGGTTACGCGTGTATACATATATGTTGTAAGGTCCATTTGCAAAGGTACATTAATTTGGGTCTACGTGCTCTCCCCGAAACCCGCCCAATTTTAGTTATTTCGCCGTTAATTGATTCGTCTCAGTTTCGTGAGGGTTGCGGGTTTATTTACTCCAAGAAGAGATAACGTGTCAAACGTTACTCGCCACGCTCCCAAAACTGAAATGGCCAAAACTATTTGCATAAATTTTGAACTGTCATAACTGGTTTACCAAAATTTGTTTGGTGAAATACCAAGTTATAATTTATTTATGCACCGCGTAGTCGAGTTAGAGATGTGAATGAAAAATGTTTTGTGGTTAGTAGTCATTACCCTTGTCATTGTCCTTGGAGTCGTCGCAGATCTGTTCCTTGAGGGTGGTGCAGTCGGGTCCGTCCCAGCCGTCGAAGCACTTGCACTCCCAGTGTCCGTCGTTGGCGACGCGGCACTGGCCGTGGCCGGCGCAGCCGCGCGGGCAGCCCTCCAGCGTGCAGTGGCGGCCGTTCCAGCCGGACACGCACAGGCACGTGCCGTTCTTGCACTGCCCGTGGTCGCTGCAGCGCGCGTCGCACAGCTTCGACGTGCAGAACTCCCCGGTCCAGCCCTGGTCGCAGGCGCACGACTCGCCCACGCATCGCCCGTGAGGACCGCAGTCTAAATCGCAAACCTCTGCAAAGGTATTCACAAAATATTGATTTGAACGATCCCAGTAGATTTCAGACAAGATCTCATAGACAAACATTTTAATATCGTACCTTTCGAACAGTCGTCACCAGACCACCGAGCATGGCAAGTGCAAGTTTGCGTATCGACGTCGAAGGTACCGTGGCCGGAGCAGTCCGGGAGACATTGTAAGGCGTCCTTATCCATGGTCGCGCAGTCTGCTCCCTTCCATCCTTTCTTGCAAACACAAGCGCCCTCTATGCAGAAGCCGTGGCCGGAGCATGTTGGGTGCGGGCAGTCGACGTCGGCGCAGAACTTCCCCTTGTATCCCCGCACGCACGAGCACTTCCCGTTGACGCAGTGACCGTGACCGTTGCAGTCGGGAACTTCGCATTCGTCGTGTCGCAAGGAGCACTCCTTGCCCTTCCATCCTGGATTGCACTGGCATTCTCCGTTGATGTATTCCCCGCGTTGGCTGCACAGCACCGGACAGACACCTGCAAATATTTCATATGTCAGTATAACAAAAATTGTAGAGACATTCTAGAGTAGATTATGAAACGTAAAATGATCACATACTCTCACTGCAGTCGTCTCCACCGAAACCCGGTTGACATTGACAGTGTCCCATGAGACATTCTCCTTTCCCCGAGCAGCCGTTTGGGCAATTATGAGTCATGTCTTCAGCCACGATAGCTATGAAGGATATTTCTTGAGGATCGCCGTCGTCGTTGTACAATGATAAAAACCAATGACCTTGTTCCATATAATGAGTTACTTCCTTCTTCACGGACGGCTGTAATAAAAATTATATGTCAATGAATATTTTTCTAACAAACAGATAAGTTTTTACTAATACGTTATATTTTCACTTACGTGGGATGCCCTTGTGGTTCTTGCTTTAAATCCACTTAATACTTCTAAGATGTGATATTGCGTATGTGTGGGTAGAGCGTTTCTTCTGGCATACACTCCTATTGACGCTCCTCTGGGTATCATGTAGTCAAATTTTACATATGATGCTTCTGATTGATAGAATTGCATATTCCAGTAACTATATGGAGGGATTTCTTTTGATAATTTTTCACCTAAATTAATTTGTTTGAACGTCGTTCCATCCGGTGGGAACGACTGTGCTGGGAATGTTCTTGCACCTATAACATTTTATGTTTATTTAAATTTAAAATAATATTGTAACTCATAAAATATTTGCAAACTGAAACATGCGACAATGTGGTGATATTGTGATCAGACATACTTTGGATCAAACTTCTATTTTAAAGACTGTGCAATAATGGCATGTACTGGTACATTTGTTTACGAATATTCTAAATTACAAGAGAAAGTAGCACTGGCAGTCTGGCACTATGTTAACTACAAAGCACATGCAACCGACCATATAAACTCCCAAGTTTCCCGAATACCCACAAACATTGTTCATTGACACTCATGCAAGTTAGTTTGTTAGGTTTTTCACAATATTTGCACGTTGTGAACCTAAACGAAAATGATATTTTGTGATCATTAGTACGTTATTTAAATGCTAATTTAGAGACCTCACCTTCCAAAATAAGGATCGGTGGAGGTTCGATTTTTGGGCATAAAGATTTAGTAACTTCCATTGTTGAGATTGGATTAGATTCAGTAGTTGTACTATTCATTGAAAAATCATCCGTACTTGAATCTGTTGTAACTGCGTACTCTTTGGTTGATGTATAATCTGATTCTTTAGTTGTTTCAAAAATATCAGTATTTGTTGCAATATTATCTGTTTGCGTACTTTTATAATCATCCGTTGTACTTTCATACCCTTCAGTGGATGTAGAAGATTCGGGTTCTTCATTTGTTGTTTTTTCTGAGTATTCGTCATAAAAATCGTCAACTGAATCTGAAATTTTGCAATCTGGGCAAGAGCATTCACAAGTTCCTCCCCAATCTTGTTCTTGTACCTTTTGGGAATTAGTGTCTTCAATTACCACTGGTTTATTAAAATTGGTAGGTACAGTTGGTTCTGTATCCATCGGAGTAATTTTAACAGTTGGTATTTCATTCGAATCTCCAATTGTTGGTACGGTTACTGTTAATGAATACAATGGTTTATAAGAGTTACCGGCATCATCTGACGAGATCGTTAGATTAATCAAAACGTGTTTGGAGTTAGGTATTATATCTGGAATTTTCGACTCCTTAGCAGTATTTACAGTGAAAGGTTCGTCAGTTACAATCTTTGCTTCACTTGTTGTGATTGTATTATTTACAACAGTATTAGTATTAGTAACACTCGGTAACGGTTGCGTTATCGTCACAACATGCTCTGTTCCAATGTAAGGTTTATGTGTAGTTATATAATTAACACTTTCAATTGTGGTTGCTTTACTTGTTAGAGTGATGTCAGTAGATGTAGCTGGTGGTATTGTAATAAATTTGGGAGGTACTGTGGCACCAAAATTATTAGAAGTGGTATTATCGCTATCATCATTCCGTGGTATATTATTCTCTCGATTATAGTGAAACTTTTCTAAATTGTTCTTCAATTCAGCAGACTCGTTCGAGTAAATGTGCAGTTCTTCGTTAACTTCATTAAGCCTTGTTAGTAATTTTAAGTACTGAAGTTTTTGAACACCATATGAATAAAGTGATGGAAATGCATCGTTTTGCATATCTTCAGGATCATAAGCAATATCGCTTTTTTCAAAGTTAATACTTTTTTTAGTTGTTACAATTTCAAGCGGTTCATCCACGTTTGTTTTTATGTTCATATTATTTACATCGTCGATTATAGGTTGATGAACTACATCTTTAAAAGACGGCGTGGTAAGTATCTTTGTTTCATTATTATTATGTACAGATTCATTACCATTCTGAGTTACAGATTTATTCACAACTATATCTCCAATAATTGTGTTCATCACCGTGGTAGCAGTATGTTTGTTATTTTGGGTTGACACATCATTTGCAGAGGTAGTCTCAATGATATTATGGGTTACTGTAAGCGTGCTCGTGTTGGTTAGATCACTAGTATTAGCTGTTACATTACTCTCACCGCTGCTTTCAGAAGCATTAAAATTATTAACCTCGATCTGTTCTTCTTCTGCTGGATCAGTGTGGGCTTCATCCAAAACCGATGACACACCATGCACTAAGCTAAGAGTATTCACAGAAGGCGTAGTAATTATTTCATGCACATCTACAGTAGCGGAAGAATCCGTGGAAGAAATAGAAGGTGATACGGAAGAAGCATGCCCATCTACACTTCTACGATGGCGCGAGTGGCTTTCACCATTACCTGAGCCGGACGAAGTCGAGCTCTGGTGCGGTCTGCTTAAAGATTTGTTACTTGATTCAAGTGTCGTCGCTTTCGACGCTGGGAATTTATCAGATGATTCCCCAACTATTACTGTACATGGCTTGTTCTGATATGACCAGTTGTCAGTGAAATAGGACGCTAGAATAAACAAACACAAACAGGTTAATACAAAAATTTAAAATAAAAATCATGTTTTATTCCTCAAACTTATATAAAAAGTTTTATAACTCTGAGCAAGATTGTTGAAGTATAAGTAAAAATATGTATTAAGGTTTATTCCGAAGGCATAACCGAGCACCCATCTGAATATGTCAGAGCAACAGGTTGGATAATATTAAAGCAGAATCTGAAACTAACCTGACATATAAGATGCGATGGCTAAGAGTAGAACAAACAGCATTATGAAAACTATGGCGGTGCACTTCCACGAGCACCGTGAGGAGAGGCCTTTTCTAAAGTGGAATCGGGAGGCGGCGGGGGGGAAGTGCGTCGCGCGGAGGTTGTTCCGCACGGGCAGCACGGGCACGGGCGCGCCGAACGCCGGGTGCCGGTCGCTGCGGTCCATCCTCTCCAGGGTACTCTTCTCTTGCTTCCCAGGACTACTGCACGACGAGTTCGATTTATAGTCCATAGACGGATTTTTTTGGATGTCCCCTGGAACAGTAAAATATAATTATGAAACTCGTGTAATCAAAATCGTCAAATCAATACACTTTGCCATTTGAATACTTTATTGCAATCATTTTTAAACTTAACTTCTAGAGGATACAATAGATTAAATTTGGTCTCTGCTCTTTTGGCATCTTAACCTTTCTATCTCTTAGGTAACCGGTAGGTACGTACATAAGTGGTTTTGTACCTAACTAAGAGCATAAGTAAAGTCTGACGATGCAAGACGTACCTGAAGGCACGTAGAAGTTTCCAGAAGGCGTGCGCACCAGGCACGAGGGCTCAAAGTCGGAGAGGTCGGCGGGGTTGCCCGTGATGCGGCCGTTCAGGCGAGACATGGTCGGGTTGCGCGGCGGCACATCGGGCGGCGGCCGGACTTCCAGCAGACAACCTGCCGACGACTAATGACGGTAAGGATACGCTGATGAGCTGCTCGATTGTGATCCCAATAAATTACGTACAGTACGGCCGACGTATCTTGGCGCGTGTGAACTACGCGCGGAAGGCTGCGCAGTAACACAATGCTCGGTACGCGGCGTCTAATGTCTCAGTCACACATTGTCATGTTCGTGTCGCTATCTCTGTCTTACATGCGCTAAAGTTCGCAGAGCCTATGTTCAGACGCGCCAAGATACGTCGGCCGTACTGTACAATCACACTAATGTCCTTCAAAATAAATCGTCAATCCCATGGCGACCAGGAAAATTTTAATCGTCGACAAAAACTTGTGTTCCCTAAGTAAATTTAAATCAAAGCCCACAGCGAATATTTGAAGGTTTATTGAATTTGTATCACTATCCTCGTCAAATTTAATTCTCCCAGTAATGTTCCACTCAATTAGGCAGCATGTATTCTTTATCATATTATATTCATTCAATTTTATATCATTGCCCTCGTAATTCAGAAATGGATCCGACGTGCTTAATTTGCGTGTTCAATTTTACATTCTCGGATACCGATATCGTTAGATGTTGTTGGATAATTAATTAGCGGAGGCAAATTTAGCAGGTCGCAATAGAATTAGGGCTCCTCTGATAGTCTGTAAACAAGTGGCGGCGCTCGCCTATGGAAATGGATCAAAGATCGCGTGTTTCGGCAGTTAGTTAATAAAGGAAATATATTAGATTGGGACCTATCGCATGAACCGCGGGTGCGGCGGAGGCCTCTCCCATCGCTAATATAAGTTAATGGAAAATCGAAGTATTATCTTGTACCCCCTCCCCCTGCGCCTCCCACGCCGCCCCCTCCCTCCATCACCCCGACCGCCAGCCAACTTTTGATCCTCGACAAATTTTAAGGATTCCTTCGAGCGTTAATTAATTTATTGTAGCGGCCGATGTAGCCGCAAGAAAACTCAATTAATTTTAAAAGGGTTTTTGTGTTGTTTTTTTCGGCGATCGCCCTCCGTCTCGCGAAAAGAAAGCGCGGTTTTCATTTCGTCTCTTTGAAGCCGCCCCTTGCTGGCGTGCCGCTCTGCAGTAATTAGAAAGTAATGAATTTACTACTGCGGTATTTTTCTAATTCTCCGATTGAAAATAGCGATCGTTCTTAGCTTATAAATGTTTTTGTACGTCCGCGAGCTCTAACGAACCTCCTCATTATTTTACAACGAACAGTCATTCTAAAAAAGAAGTGTCACGTAGAAGTTAGTGGATCAAATGGAATGACATAAACTACACAAATGATTTAATGTAATTGAACCGAACCGAGTCTGACTTCATTTACTATTATTAAGGTTAATTTGATCATTTTCAATCTTAAATTAATGTAATATTTGAGGCAGTGCGGTTACACGAGAAATACCTCGAATGAACTGAATGTAGGTAATCAGTTACAAAATCAAATCAATTTATGTGGCATTGGGTTATCATAAATCTATAATAATATTATAAAGCTGAAGAGTTTGTTTGTTTGGTTGAACGCACTAATCTCAGGAACTACTGGCTGAATTTGAAAAATTATTTTTGTGTTTCATAGTCCATTTATAGAGGGCTATAGGCTATATAACATCATATATTTTAATAGTTAGTTTTTTCCACAAATTAACGCGGGTGAAACCGCGGGGCACAGCCAGTACCTACCATATAAAAATGCTAAATGTTACATTGTTGATATCCTATTATATTCTATAGTAATAACGTAATTGAAATTACACTTAGGTAATAAAATAAATAGATAAATAAAAAAAAATGGTTAACCATGATGAATGTTATGATTGGTGTTGCCTGTTACCGCCTGTTTAAACACGGTTTACGTCAAAATTGCGCTACAACAGAGTAAATAAGGTAGTTCTATTAGAATAGAATAAAAACAAAGCGAAGCGCGCAACATAAACAAATTGAGCCGTACAGCAACAAACGCGGTAGGTACATTTGATCAGCATACATTTAACGGTCCGTAAGCAGAGCTTAAACAGCAATTTATTTGGAGAGCCGGCCGCGACCGCGCCGGGCAGGAGCTGCCGGCCGGCGATCGGCCCTGATGCCGGCTAGTGGCCGCCAATGAAAAACTGAATCACCGGCCCCCTCACCTAATTTAGGAGGACAAGTATAGTCATTAATACACACGTCACTCGCCGTCCTAGTACAAAATGCGGCCCATTTATATCTCGTCTCGGGGTGTGAGAATTATGGTAATCGGACGAATCGTGTCTTTTGTCTGTAATGGCGGGTAATTACTGAGGCACCTCCCGGGGACACTTCGTCTTCTGGAAGGGGCCCTGGAGCCCGAGAATTCGACACTCGTTAACCGAATCGTCTCAACTTTAAAAGGGAACGCGATTTTGAACGCCGCCGTGGGATTTGTCGCCGGCAAACTCAGTTTTTTCACAGCGTTTTACGAAAATTGCCTCCCACCTCTCTCTCCGCATTGTTTACGCAACGAATACACAGTTCGGGTTTGTTTTACATCCGACCCGGACTTTTCGCCGCCAGTTTTACCGCCCATATCATTTATTGACGTGTCTCCACTATGCATAAAACTGAATAACAATCAGATGGATCTACTATCTGTATTCCGGTTCGTTCGTTTTTATATTTTTCAAGCCAACTGCCATCCGCTCTCCTGCTTCCCGACGTCGAGCCTTTTCCTCTAGCCCTCGCTTACTTATTGGAAGATAAAGGGTGTATGTTTCGGCTCATTTGCGGTCGGGCTCGGCCCGATCAAAAGAGATTTGTTATTGGAAGCGTGAAAGAAGCAGACGGCGCTCATAGTGGAGGAGCGGTTAGTAGCGGGTAAGGTGAACCCTCGCGGAGTGAGCCGATTCAGTCTTTATTTCGGTCTATATAAGATACATTTTTTCTCGGCCCGAGGGAGTTACGGTGGGTGCCTGCTCCGCTCGTTAGCGATCACCAAGCTTTATAAGGTGGAACGGAGCGTTTATTTACGAGGTTTACAGTCAAACTGTTAAACATATATCTCTTTCGAGTTGTTTCATAACTTGGGACGTTGATGAATGAGAACGCACACTTTTGCTCGTCAAAGATCCAGTTACTGGATACATTTAGGCAATCTACGAGCTGAAGACGCCGCCGTACACGTGCCGACAATCTTAATATTGTTATCCGAAACGTTTCGCCAGCAATTTACAATTTACCCTTCGTGCTATCGACGACAGTACCAAATACTAATCTCGGAAATTTATTGCGGGACCGAATTATACACGAACAACAATCGTTTGCGTCATCGTTTCCCTGAAAACACCCAAGTCATACATTCTCCGGACCGATTCCTCAATTTCGATTTTAAATTTAGCACCAAAGTTGCACGAGGAACTCGTACCATATTTATATGAGAGAGCAGCGATTTATAGTTGGGAAACAATCGGAAACTTGGTCCGGCGTCGGCGTGACTTCGTTTTAATTAGTACCCATTCATCGTGGAACAATTGAGTCCTCGAACAAATCCATTATCGGGAACTTTTCGATAGTCGAAAGAGGTGTATTCAAAGTTTGCGATTGTGATGAGATGGGGCGCTATTTGGCTGAAGATTCTGAAATCATCATCAATTTAGCAAGAATTCTGTTTAGAGGCCTTTAACGATAATCTGACAGTTTCTTTCATCTAAGATTCTTTATTACTGATTCGTTATTTACCAATTTATCAAACATTTTTCCCAATAAAGCTCTTGTATTTATTTAGAACTCAAATAATCGGATCAAGTTGTTTTGATTACAGATTGGTATAAAGTAAATTTTCCTCAAGTAAACGCTCACAGTGTTCGGTAAAAAAATTATCGCATTTCCAAAGAATCTCGCTAAATCGCTCTCTTTAGGTTTCGGAGGGCACTGAAAGCATTATCAAAAGATTCGTAGGCGTTAACAATGTTCTTTCAACACCAAATCGAGCGTTATCTTAGAATTACACGTTGAATAGCCTTGCATAATGAAATTTCGCATACACTTTAATGGATGTAGTGATTCGCCAGTTTTCATTGTATACCGACTTATCTGTAAACCAGATAGCTCTAATATCTTTACTTTTTACCTTTCACGTTATTTTTTCTTCCATTTGTGTTCTTCAATCCCAGAATTGCAAGCGAGTGTAGACTCTTTCTAAAACATTAAAAAGTAATATATTCAATTCTAAGTCGCTTATCTACTTGAAGCTCGACGCATAAGTTTTGGACTCATTGAACCCAATGACTCGTACACAAATAGACCATTAGACTTAACGTAAATCTATACGTTGGGCAATGTATCATGTCAAGTAGCACGCCGCTTGGCGCACTGATAAGATTACTAGACAAAGGAAGTCCACCCATATCACTACCACGACGACCGCTAAATGCGAACCTTCATTTACTACCCTCGGCCCGCGTGAAACTATTCTCAAATTTAGCTCCAGGTTCGTAGAGTCCACAATACTTCCTACAGCCTTTATTAGTGTAGTAACATCAACGTCTGCTTCGTTAAAGGACAGTCAGCTTTATTTATGTCGACATACTGGCAATGTTGCCTTATTTGTTGTTGGTGCTCGGGCTGCTCTCGCGCGAATTGCGACCATACGCGGTTCACGCTAGGACGAAAACGGACTGCTCCGCCGCGGTCGGAGTGTGTCTCGTTATGGAATTATAGACTTTTTGTAGATGACTTTAAAAGCGGTTTTTTGCGGTCGGCTGGAGTGGCCGGCCGGGTGGTTTCCTGGCCCGATAAGGAGACGATGTTGTCCAAGTCGGTACGTCACGCGACCTGCACTAATTTATGGTGCTGCGATTCCAGATATGAACCCCGCGAACGCCACCTAGCTCCGGGAGACTTTTTATGGGCCGTTATGTTAACGAGCTGTCTGGCAAAACAAAGAGACATCCCGAATTTGCATACCACATGAACTGCACTCCCCTTTACGTATAAAATGTGCATTTGAATGTAACATTTGAAACTGAAGCTGAAAAACAGATGATTCCGGTGCAGTTTATTCTACTCGTATGACTGCAAAAACATTCTGAATATCAAGTTTTATTTAGGTACTTAAATTCTCCTGCTAGTCCTGGTCTTTCCTGAAAATATCATTGATATCAACTAATTAAGCAATTTGCTTTATAGTATATTCATTCCAAATCGCCACAATTATGTAAAGGCTAATCAAGATTTACTTTCTTCCTATCTTATTCAAACGAAGAAAGTTTCATAATTTATCATAACTTTTATATTGCCGATACGGGGCGCTCTTAGATCTTACTGAAGTAAATAAACGCAGATCACAAAGTTGATATTAAGTGGGAAACTGCAACCTTCCAGCTCGTTAGAAAGCCCCGGACGCGCCTTCATTAGTGTTTACGAGTAAATAAAGAAAAAATAAACTGTGGGACGCGGCCGTGGCGGATACGCGGGCCGATCACGTTACCGAGGTAACTGAATATCCTCCGACTTTCAACATCTGCTAATGGCCGCAACAGTTCCTCAGGCCTCACTGTCCGCATCATCAATCTCACTATTTCATTGTACATATTTCTTTGTCTAAATCCATTAAATTAATTACGGCCGGTCGGGGAGCGGTCTGCGTATTTATTAGGTTCGTTATCATTGCATCTTTCGATAGCGGCCGGTGAAGTCGAGGAGTCGCCTTGATAGATGCTCGAGTTACATGAAAATGGAAGGCCAAATTAGCTGTCGGAGGAAGAATGCAGTTACCGTCGTGACTGATTCACGTCGACGGATTTCGAGGGGAGGCAATTTGGTGAGACAAAGATACATAGGTGTCATCGGGCACGTCGATAAGGGGCGCCAATTGGGAAATTCCTTGCGATATTGGACGAGGTGCGAGTGGAAGCCTACGGAATGTATTTATTATGGAGCTTTATCAAGATTTTCCGAACGAGTAAACACGACAGGTTTAAGGAGGATCTCGGATAAAATTACGAATTCAAGGATTGTTGTTAATTAGGTAAGAGAATTGATGTATGAAACATTTAATAGAGCGACACGCAGACTACTGCAATGTTATTTATTGAATAGGAACAAACAAGCGTATTAAATAGAATAGGAATAATGGTTCACAGCTGTTTGTTAATCGAGTAACTACAGTTTATTTCACAGTTTGACAACAAATAATCAAATCTTAATCAAAGTTCCAAAATAGGTAATTCGCAAATAAATATTGTTTCAACGTTTCAATACAACATTTGGATTTTATAATTGTTAATTCATTGAACGTTTTAGTTAAAACAGGAAAATGGTAGGAAAATTACTAGGTACCTATTATTATAACCCACTTAAAATAGGCACGTTTAACAAAATGAAATAGGACAGGCCCAATGTAATTGAAACGTAAGTAAATAGAATACGCTGGAGTGATAACATTAAACAGACACTATTTAAAGCGAACGTGAGCGCAGAACTCACAAAGGTACATTTTAAAGTTGCCAATCTGACCCGCAAAACATTTGAACAGGATAACGACATCGTGGGCGAACATACGATTTAAACGTGGTCCTTTGATTCGACCCAGCGAGATGGCTGATAACCGACAAAGCCCGGCTTCATTAACCTTTACCCGCCGAAAGCATTAATTACACTTAATAGAAACAAACAAAACTCGAACAGATAAATGGACTGAGATAGTTATTTAATTGTCTCATCCAAACTGCCGAGGAACGTTGGGGATACAATGGGAGATAAAGAGTTGTTTACTGCCGCGCGGCTGCTGTGAAGACGGAGGATGGAAGGTGGAAAAATACAATTTCTATTGCCATTGTAATCTCCCAGCTGGTTCATGGAAACAACAATCGTTTGCTACATTTGGTTGACATATTGTCCACATTCGCTATATTACTTTGAGATTAATTTATCTGAGAGTTCTGAGACTTTATTCTTTCTTATTTTATTTTTGGATCTTACGCCAATCGTTTTAGATTACCGAAATCTTGTTTCACTGCGACCCGGCCTTTCATAATACGTATTATAATTTTATAATTAAGTAGGTACTTAAATTTGCAATTACACAAATAAGGCGGCTATTGTTATTGATAAATTAGAGAGAAGATGGAAGTCGTGTAGTCGTTTCGTTTTAATGAAACAATTTCAAATTCAGATTTGTTCGCTATTTCCGTCTTAACTTTTGTCAAACTTTCCTTTTCTCGTCGCGTCCCCCTTCTAACGAACGATTCGCAAACGAGATCGTGAATACAGATTAATGTTTTGTATAATTGCTTCAACAACAATGTAATTTGCAGCGAACAATCAGCGTTGGATCGAGAAACGGAGCGAATATATCACGCTTCATTATCTCTTCCTGACAACTGGAATCTGGCAGAGGGATAAGGTGCTACTAGACTGAATTTAACTTAATGTTTTACTCTGCTTTTCAGCTTTACAAGTAGGAATTAAAAGTTCAATTTCGAACAGCAAATGATTTCGAGACTAGTGCTGGTAATAGTGCAACAACCTTTCGTAGCTATAGCCATTAATTACCCAGCCTTTCATTATTAGAATTTACACAGAACGAGATAAAGTTATCAAACTTAAGTAAATTTAAAAAATTTCAATTAATCTAATGATAACTGACATGTACCTAATCTTCATCAAAGCAAGATTTATGATCTACATGAAGGCCATCATTAGGCTATAACGTCGTACACCGAGGAACGTTTGCTGTTACAAGTTGTGTTAAGCAAGGCTCGGCTCAAATGGAGACACGTCAAGTACCACCACGAACCCGGTCATATTTCCAACGCTTTTTCGACAAACACGCTTGATAGAGATTGATGATCGGTCACCCCTCGCCCCGCGAGTCCCGCGACCATCGAGCTTACACGATTACCCGGCGAAGGGGATTCGAATATATCCAAATTTAGACCGTGATGGACGTTTCTTATGCGGATAACTATCCTGATAATCCCTCGGCGTATCGCGTGAAGTAATCAATCGCCCATTAGGATACTTTCGAAGGAAGTACGTGAACTTAGGTTTTTAATTTTAGTTTGTGTTAAAAATTTGAAGACCAGAACTTCTGCATGAGATTTGATTTGTCCTTTTCATTTTTAGTCTGACCACGTACGATCGTCTAATGTAGAGGCAACATCTATTTTTGTAAAATACCGTGCAATACATTTTGATGTTTTAGTACCTACGTAGAATCATTTCATCAGTGAAGGTCGGTTGATTGTGCAGCGTACGTTCCGCCTGTAATACCTGGGGCTTTCAAATTTATCGAAATGTGTTGGTCTGCATTCCATTTTACAGTTGTATTGTTTTATTGCTTTGTGCTTTTATGGGTCAATTCTATCGTGTTCAATGAAATGCCGTTCATATAAGGGTGTTTCGAAAGGACTATCTTTCCATCGCTTTAAAAAGCGCAAGCATTTATTATTCCATTGTTTTTAAAATTGTTCATGTTAATGGACGACGATGTTACTCGCTTGCAAAAACTTGCACTTTCCTTTTACATTCAACAGCTCGCGGAAACCACTTCCATCTACTGACGTTGGCATCTGTAAACCTTGTACCAATCGAATTATTATACCTGCTTTACGACAATGCAACAAAAAAGAACTATTTAAAATATGCCGGACATTACAAAAGCGCAATTCGATCCGCCATTATCTTTGGATAATTATACATCTCTGGGCATTTTCATAAAAAAGTAGTTCCCAACTTTTGTCGTTGTGCATTTGTCACCGCGATGCACCGCCGCCATCTTGATCCTGAAGAGGCATTCGACACTGGCTGAGTGGCTCATTCACGCCGGGGACAAGGGCCGTTATTATAATACCTACGTGAAAAAGCGAGAATTTCCCTTTCGTAATTGGCCATGATCCCGCGCAAAAATAATTTAGTCTTTCCACCGCACTACTATCTACTAGAGGTGTGTACCGGAGACTATTTTACTCTCCGGAGATTTTGCGGAGATTTCATTGAATAACCGGAGATTCTCCGGTTATTCTCCGGATATTCAAAATATCAATATACATAGTTTAAGAGAAAAAAGAAACAATGCTTTGTGAAATATTAATTAACTTTATAATAAAAATATTTCAAGTACAAAATGAGTTGTATAGAATCAAAGGTAATCTACCATTTTTGGCAAAAATGAGTTATTTATATGGCAAGACAGTAAATCCATACTTTACTATTACTAATATTATAAATGTGAAAGTGTGTTTGTTTGTTTGTCCGTCTTTCACGTCGCAACGAAGCTGTTATATGGTATAGTTTTTGTGTGTGGAGATAGTGAGGAGGGTGGAGAGTAACGTAGGCTACTTTTTACCGCGGTAAAACATCCCCATGGAAAGATCGATATTTTATTACTTGCTAGATATTTAGTTCCGGATGTTGTTAATAGATGGTGTTAGTAAAATTCATTTGCAAGTTCTGAATCACACTATCAAATGATACAAGTAAATAAGTTAAGTATTAGGCAACTAAATCTAACTAAGTAAGTAGAATTTGTAAAAATATCGATCTCTACCGTGGGCGAAGCTGCGGGAAAAAGCTAGTCTTGAATAAAATCGTTCCAGTTTACGGTACTGGTTCAGAATTAAACAAATCAATCAATCAACAAATAAACAATAGAAGTACCAAATAAACAATAGAAATGTAACAAATAAACATACGTTTTTACATTACGTTAAGTAATGTTTTATTCATATTATAGTCAGGTGAAAATACCAAAACATTTTAAATTGTACCAATATAATACAAAAATTTTGCAATATACTAAAATTATTCTAATAACACTTAGGAGAGCCTTAAATATACCAATTTATAATAACTGAAAATACTAAAAACGGTCACACTGTTCAGAAACTTTTACCAAGCAAATAACCGGTAGTTAAAGAAAAATACCGATTAGTCTCCGGTACTCACCGTTACCGGTGATTATCCGGTTTTTTGAGAACCGGTTCACACCACTACTATCTACCACAGAAACGTTGGTAACGCATCTAGTCGCATGCGTTCCTAGTGTTGCTAGAACAAAAAGGTGAATTTAGCACGTGTACCCGAGGGCGAGTTAACACGCGTTGATAACCGTAGTTAAATGTTAGGGGTCGGGTCGGGAGTGCTCAATTGCGGTAAAATCATATCGGGTTTGAAATAAATCAGCATGTTCCACGCCGCCTCGGGACAGCTCGCGTTACACCCCGATTCGTTATCTACATTTTAAAACGCCGCCGCGGAGGGACTTGACGTGACATTGACAGGTGCTCGGCGTTGCGTGCGTTGGCGTTCCTTTTCACGACGACGACAGTTTTGATTTTGATTAATCATACAAGTTCGCCATTTTACGCACACCGTACACAGTTACGCACCCGCTCGGGGAATACCTCAAAATGTGAATAAAATGGCGTGCAGTCAACCGAGAAGCTGTTTCATTTAAAAGCAAAATCGTCGCCGGGTAATGCCCTCATCATTGGCAAATACTCCAGTTTTCATGGTCGCATTTTGTATTTACAGGTGGAAATAGTATTATTTTGAAATATATTTATAAAGCAGTCCATTTAATTTAGGTGCCAGCTACAATCTTTATCCGTCTGAAATCAATCACAGATTTAAAATGAAAATTGATGATTGTGTTGCTACTGGACTCGGGTCTCCTCGCACTACGGTCGAGGTCCACCATACTAGTGTTCAAGTTAAATGTACCTACAATGTGTGTGAAACCGAAATACAAATCACTCGGTTTCAAATTACTGTATTTATCAGTCAAAACCTTTCTGCCGAACGTAATGATGCTTTACGAAATACTCAGAACGATGGTTCCTAAATCCAACCTGCAAATTACTTAAATGACGCAAAATTTTGACCATTTACTAAATGAAGTCGGATCCTATTCTAACTGTACATTACCCTAAAATCGCTAAAATAGCTTTGAATACGAACCCAACCGGAGGCACATTCCGGCATCGTGTGTATGCCTTTGTGCCTAAATAGACGTGCATTAAAGAGGGTATCTTTAAGTTTTTTGCTAGTGTGGCCTCCTTTCCGGAGGGTTTCCGGTAGGGTTGCCGTCACCCGCATGCCGATTAAACGAATGTCACTTTGATTTATATGCGCAATTATTACACATCACACGCCCTCGGAAGCTGCGGTTATGGCGATTCATTTGAGAGATTACAAGGGGTCGGCGCGACTCGCGGCGCGACGATGTTGCTAGATGCTTGTCTTTAGTGATAGTGTGTAGTGTGTTGTATCGGAATCACTTTTAATCGTTGGGGTTATGAGGGTTGTTGAGGTAACGTGGAGCTGTTAGCACACGTCGGTCTATACACAGTTAAATGTAAATGGATGTTTCCATTAGGAGTGATGAAATGCTTGCGTTTAGTATTAATAACTAGAACATAAGGGGAAGACCACTGTGTACAAATTAGCGAAGAATTCAAGTCGGCTTATATGATACAAATATAAGGAACAATTTTTATACGTACAGAATTATCGCGATGATACGCGAATGTGCAAAAAAGGGATTTCTGAATCACTTCAGAAATTCGTAAGCATAATAAAAAAGCGGCCAAGTGCGAGTCGGACTCGCCCATTAAGGGTTCCGTAGCAGCAAGTAATATAATATAAAAGTTTTTGTAGTTCGTTGTAACTTTGATCGATGTTTTTTGCAGTTTACGATTTATGATGTATTAAAAAAACTACATACCTACTACATCTCGTTCAAATCAATTTTCGTTGGAAGTTTGCATGGTAATGTATATCATATATATTTTTTAGTTTTATCATTCTCTTATTTTAGAAGTTACAGGGGGGGGGCGACACACATTTTACCACTTTGGAAGTGTCTCTCGCGCAAACTATTCAGTTTAGAAAAAAATTACACTGGAAACCTCAATATTATTTTTGAAGACCTATCCATAGATAGACGACCTACCCACACGAATGGGGATGATGAAAAAAAAAAATTTTTTTGAGTTTCAGTTCTATGTATGGGGAACCCCCAAAATTTATTGTAATTTTTCGATTTTTGTGTGAAAATCTTAATGCGGTTCACAGAATACATCTACATACTTACCAAGTTTCAACAGTATAGTTCTTATAGTTTCGGAGAAAAGTGGCTGTGACATACGGACGGACAGACAGACAGACAGACAGACAGACAGACATGACGAATTTATAAGGGTTCCGTTTTTTGCCATTTCGCTACGGAACCCTAAAAATCGTTAAAATGCATTTCCCAACATTCAATAGATATGTGCATTAACGCTTTTGAAATAAACCAAATTTAAAATGTATTTTTCAATAGATAAAATGCAAATGCAAATAATAAAAGAAAAGAGACAAATGGTAGCTGGTATAAGCACAGCACATAAATAAAATGTGGGTAAAATAAACAGTGAGTTGCGTGAGTTTGTAATGTTTAAGCCGGTGTTATTTGTCGAATGTTGTGCGTCAGTCTAGTCAATCAATCGATCATCGTCGTTTGTTGGTCGACGAGTAGATATTTGTACATTATTGTGATTCGTTAATCCGGCCTGTCGTGTTCTGTGTGATGTGTCCGTACAATTTTGTTTGTTTGTCCATGTTTGTTTGTTGTAAAGTGATGTGGAGTGTCACTCTGTGATCATCGCTGATTGATTCGAAGGTCGTAGTTACATGTATTGGAGATTATAAATGTAAATGTTATAAAGGTGTCATAATATCTAAGTGAGAGCATACTTGTTGCGTTTGTTTGTAGTCATGGTCTCTGTGGGTCATGATGGTTTTTGTGATAATGGATATTGTATATGTATAACACTAGCTTTTTAAAGTAAGGGGTTTCTCAAACTTGAAACCAACGCGACTTCAACGGACGAAGCGATATCGGAGGTTACTGGGCTCTATACCGCCCAGCTAAATGCCAACTGTACTTCTGCAAGTACGGTATGTACACTAGTCTTAGTAGACTAGTAGGGTGGTAGTCCACCCTTATAAAATAATATAATAATAATACTTTATTATAACAAATGATGATACTATTACTGCATGTAACAAATGCATACGATTGACTCTTTTTATAATTAGCCGGAATATCTTCGACGTTCAAACAACATTTGGCATTTGGCAAACACGTGTGGGCAATCGCGATGACAAGACGTCGTTCATAACCATCAATGACCTTTCCTGATCAACATCTTGCAAACAAAAAAAAGTCATGCACGTGCAATGTGCATGCCATTTTTAATTTTATCACAACCATGTTGAAGTTCAAAGTCGTACCTATGCTTACGGTCAAGGAGAAAAGGTTGAAAAATGAGGCAGTGCCGTCAGCGGGGCGTTTTTGAGATCTATTTACAAATGTACGGGACAGGATCAAGGCTGCGCGTGGCCCGGTGTCCCCCGGTGTCCCCCGTCAGGCCCCGTCATCCATCGTGTGGGGCGAGCCGGCGAGATGCCCGCGATACGGCCCACGACACAATGCGATGGCCCGAAATGGCCCGAATCCATTTCGGGGTGATAATAGTTTTCCCTTGACGTACGCAAGCTCTACACATGCATAACGGAAAGGTGTTTGTTGATGGATGATGTTGCCTGCGTTTCAAAATATAGGGATTTGTGTGGACTCCCACTTTATTTGGTTTGGAGGGTAATATTAAAAGTCCAAATGAGCTACTCGTAGGTATCAAAAATTGTAGCTAGGATCTACCTAATTGTCGTAAAACAGTATGTAACAGTTATTGCCCTATCAATTTGTAGTCTAGCGCTTCCCGCCCACGTCCAACTTTTTGTAGGAGAGATAATCGGGCCGATTTTTTCTTCCATATTATTTCGGACCGACTTTTTGTAGCACGTGTGCGTTGCACTATTGCTATCAGTTCTATTTTTCTCCTACAAAAAATCGGTCACCGATATCGGACGTGGGCGGGAAGCGTAATTGCTGAAATCGGGTGTTCTGTCAGAATGACTTCAAACCAATACCTAAGGGCTCATTATCCTGAGCACTGGTACACCACGCTGCGTACCCACAAAGCGCCTACAACCAATTTTCAAAATCGTTGAGCTGCTGATTATTACCGTTGCTAGTGGTTGCTATCTCCATATAATTGTTACCTTTATATCTGAGTTAAGTGAAATGAGTTATTTGCAAGATTTTCAGTGTATCGACGGCAGATACCAGGATTATATTTTTAAAATTTACCTTGATCAACCATGTAAGATTGACAAAATTCGTGGGCAAATGGATCATGACGTGACCACGAAAGGGTCACAGTATGACAAAAGCGGCGCCCGGCGAGGTGTAATTCGTCACGATACGCGCGGCACTGTCGGCAGTCGGTACATATTTGATGCGGACGTAAAGGATTGATTATGGCCTGTTTTTTCGCCCGATCGGACACTCCATTTGTTATTCGATATTTTTGATGTACGGCCATCGGTTACCACTGAGGATGTGATGTGACTTAGAAATATATTATAAGCCCGGCCTCGAATGATTCGGACATTAGTCGTAAAGGTTATAAAACGGAACAGAATAATAAAAAAACCGGACAAGTGCGTGTCAGGCCACGCGCAATATGGGGTTTCGAAGTACATAGTAAGTTTATCGACTATTACTCATTAACTACTTATGCTGACATAGCCGTGATAGTTTTCTCTTAAAAACGTCCTCTTTTATAAATTGTTCGAAAGGTTAGCATCAAACAAAATACTTTTATTCGGGATAACAACACACTTTAAAGTGACAAAATAAATGTTTATTTAATCTACTATATAATAAAGAAAACTATACGTAACTGCAAGTACGAATAATTGTCAACATATAAGAATACATAAATAAATAAATAAATAAAACCGTCGTAAAATCGATATGATTATCTGCAAGAGCGCCTATTTCAGTAGCGCAGAGTATGAAAACACGGCATGCATCGTTGAAGTTGATGGTGCGTGTATTGATTTTATAAAGCACGAGCTAAATTGGTATTACGATTGACTGCGCGACGCGCTAATGTACGGCGGCATCGAATACGCAGCGGCACGAATTATAACAAATTTTATGGAAGTGCTTCGCTAAATAAAGCTCTACGTATTTCATATTGGAGGCAGCTTCTTATTGGCGCTAATAATAGAGCCTCTGGAAAGATACAGAAAAGATATCACTGTTTCCCATAAACTCATTTCATCATATCCTATTCGCACTACTTTGTCAAGGTAAGAGTTCGTTAGCTTCAAACAAATGACCTGTAGGGTAGGTATAGGTCTTAACATCTCAACCGATGGCTTATAGTGCCTTCCGAAGCACACCAACAGTCTAACTAACTATCGATCGCTTCTGCAGTTGCTTTCAACTCGGTCACATTACTTACGATCGACAAATGCCATCGATCGAAGTATGAGTAACATATCACGAGATATAAAATCCGGTTGTGTTTAGAGCGTTTCAGGTGCTCGATTACTGAGTAAGCCACAAATTTTCGATTCCGCTCCTGCTCACAACAAATGTATGTATGTATGCCTGTATTTCACAGTAGGTACACATTTAATTTGACTTTCAATATGATTGGGGCAATAATTACGGTCAGATTCAAATAGCGAGTTCAAATTGCACGCTCTAATCCATATTAGTAATCACACGCTACAGCAATCACCATTTCGGGTGTGAAATCCGAAACGCTTCCGGATCGTCGGTAAAATACCAAGGTTTCAATAAAAACATAGCGTTTTTTAATACACATACCTATTATTTTATCAATTTATAAAATTCATTTTTTTAATATAACGATGGATGAACAGTTTTATAAATAGCCGAAAAATGAGCTGACTTTTCACCGGATTCAAAGTGATCACCGGCGCCCATGGAAATGCATCACCTATACGTTGCCGCACAAAAAGAAGAGAGACAAAAAACATTATATGAATTTCGCACATTAGGACGTCATCATTAGCGAGTGTGCTTATGTTTTATATATGTATAACACGTTATAGTGTTTCTACGCAAATAAACAAAGCATTTTCCACACAGGAACGAAATCGGAGATACCTACTCGGAGATATTAATATGCAAAATAAACATCTCTTCCAAATGCGGCGGTGGGAGAAGAAAAAAGAAATAAACCGCCTTGTTAACGTAATCTAGTGGCTAAATAAAGGCCTGAGTTATGACTGCTACCGTGTGGATTAAAATGGATTTTTTTCATAAAATGGGCAATAACCGAGCAGAGAGGGTATCCCCGGCGGACAGAAGCCCTCGTTCGAGGAATTTCATTACTCCCCCCGATCGTAACGCCTCTGCACAGCGGACGGCATTCGATAAGGACACTGCAATTGATTTTTTAGAGCTTGCAACATTAATTTGTAATTACATATCTCTAGCGTCAAACAACGAACTAAAATACGACGGTTAGTATATCTTTTGAAGCTACCTGTATCTGAAACGTTGATACAATGTACCTACTCATTTTGTAATTTTGAAGGCACGCGAAGGTTTTGTGGGAAGCACAATTATGTTAAAATAATTAGGTACGGGTTTTAACAACACAAAAAGATCTCAAATTAAGAACAGAAATCGCGTAGTGTTGCCAACGCAAAGGCGTCGAGTGTGTTCAGAAACTCGTACCAAACATGAAATCTTTATATATAAAACACAATGATGTTGTATGTATAGATAAAACACAAAAATGTTTTACGGATGTCCTTTATAGACTCTGAAATCATCCAAACGATATGCCTCAAAATGGTTTCATTTGAAAGTAAATAATCCGAAGGTGGTTTGAGACCATTAAAACAATGCATTAGGCACGTTCGATTTTCGATTTTCCCATATAACAATTTCAAGATAAAAACACTGATCTGTTATTCTCATCACAATTTTTTTAGCCTAGTGTAACACACCGGCTAGTAAATAATAAAGTGGAGAATGAAAGAAAAACCTCACGGGCGAGTAATGAAACGAAGTTACATTAAAATCTCAGTACGAGCTCATAAATAATAATAAGATTGTGTAACATCAAAAGGTGTACTGATATTCTAACCGAAGATATTTTAGTAACAACAAAGCTGAATATACTTCTATTGGTAGGAGATAGGTATATTAGGTGCGAGTAAGGTTTCATCAATGTCGAGAATATCACCCCATAACAGAACCTGCCTTAACCACTGAGGGTTGCTTCACTCCGCGAATAAAAAAAGCGATTCGCGACTTGCAAGAGAGTGTGTAAAGAAAAATCCCAGTTCCAACAAAAGAGCTATCATCGGATAAAGATGCGTTAAATCTGAAAGACACGTGGCGGTGGCGAGCCGAGCACAGGAGTATTCCATCAAGGTGGAGTTCGCACCTCCGCGTTTTAATGTTTTCATAAATTTCCGGCTTGATCAATATTTTATATGCGCACCCGCGTCGAATGGGGGTTTTTGCGAGCCCCCGGCATTTATTTATTCGGCTGCGGCCCCGCGAGAGCCGGCACTTGCGTTCGATACATTTTTCACAGCTATAATGTTATCACGTTCACGTAACATCGTTACCGCACCTTCGCCGCTTTGCGCTTCTTAATTTTTATTCGTTTTCGGCATATCTGTAGCGCCGCACTGAAACCAACAGAGGTTAGAGGGCATCGCGATCGTTTTGTAAACTTTTCACTGATTCATTTTTCAATTGCTATTGCTATTGCTATGGAAGTTGACAATAAATTTATCTTTAGCCAATTATAAACGGATCGGAAAAGAACGGACGACAAATGGTCCCATAAAACATATTTGTCATTAAAGAAGAAGCCGATGTGGACTAGTACTTATGAATCGTGACGAGTGGCGAATCAAACTCAGTGACCCTTGGCCTCATCGACACTGTTTGCTTATTAGAGGATAAGTTTGTAAATCACTTTGGATCTTGGAGATTTTACAAAATCTAGACACAAATTTAAGCACACTCAAATATGTATGTCGATAATATGTTGATATTATTGGCTCACAGTTGTATCACACCTACGCAGCTACGCTTGCAGCATGCACAAATTCGTATACCAGGAACGCCCAGTGCATTTGTGTATTGCATCTATTTCAGTTCTTTCGAATTCAGAAACTGGGCCTACTAAACTAATGTCATATTTTTACCTCCCATTTTACACATTCGCAACCTTTGAATTTACGGTAAAACATTGGAAAGACATTTCCTTTCGCAACTGAACAATGAAAAATCACCTCCAATATGCGATGCGACATAAAAGAAAGCGTATACAATGTCCCAGTGTTATCGGGAGTATAAATAAAATGTAGTTTTCCAATAGCTATCAGTAACGAGTGACAAATACTGGGAAACCGGCGACCGGCGAGCGGTGAGCGGCATTATCAGTGCCGGACTGCTGGCCGGCATAATTTATATGCTGGAGCAAATAGGATTAGCTGCGGGGAGCTTCGGCTCATTTTTTGGAGCACAAAGGGCGACGGGCGACGGGTGGCGGAACTACAGGCCGCCCATCGATTTAGTTCCACAGCGTCACGTCATAATTTATATCACTGAAAGATTTAATGTGTTTTCGAGTGGGCTTCTTTCGGACCGTGGAAAACATGCGGAAATAGGGTTGAACACGAGAGTGTATTTTGATGGAAACATATGTTAGGACAACTTTTATGGAAGTGTTCATATTTTAGGATCGCCTATATAGATGTACGTAGGTAATAAATCCACCCGGGCGAGGTATTTAAGGGTATCTACGCGTCCGTTATATTTTAGTAGACACTTACACCTGGCAATCTGGGGCAGGCCTCCGTTTCCTTTATACATTAAAAGCTCGCCTTCGAGAATAAACAGAGTTCGCTGAAATGTAGGTCGAGACGTGACAGGTGCCCTTAAGAGCTCGGAGATTGTATGGGTGTAAGTAATCCGGGGGCGAGCTTATCCGATGTTCTAACAAATAAAAATACTTATCACGTAAGCCGGGGGCGAGGTAATAAACTGTCACCGGCAATCACTGCCGCGCCGCTTCCGGAGCTAAGGATTCGATTTGCCGCGCTTTGAGCTAAAACAAACCGCGCGCTATCATGTCGGGTTATTGGAAGTTGACCGGTGTCTTGCTTGGAGCTTGTGAGTCTTGTGACTTGTGTCTGTGTGAGGCTGTGAGCGACACGCGGACGTGTCGACTGTTACTGAGCTGTTATTGAGAAGGCATAATTAGCCAAACGACATTAATTAATGGACACTACAGCATAATACAGTTGCAAACTACACGACATCTGCTTGAAGCCACCTTAATTTAATGTTAAAATTTATTTGTGGGCATCGGTGGAATACTTACCGATAATATTATATTTGTATTTGATCACAAATTGCCATACAAAAAAAGGTTTAAAATTCCACAACGGAGCATCAGCCACTTGTAGAAGAGATAATGTTGAAAGTAACCTATTTATTATCTGCTTTGAAATTTAAATTTTCAAACAACGATCATCAATCGTATTCGTGAACGGTCGTGTGATGTTCCCGGTGGGAGCAAAACACCCGTTTTGTTGGTCTGTTTTCGCTGAGTCGTTTTTGCGCACCCATGTAGCTCGCTGCCGGCATTGTGTGTAAAAAATAATATACATGCAAATTGTTCGCGGATTTATGCAAAGTAATGTATAAATAATGCTTTGCGGATTATACTTTAGTGTTATAGTGGCTACCTGACTGAATAATAGAGGTTTATTTCGGTCGCACGTATGAAAGTAGGAACTCGTATCCCGGTTGCTACGGTTTCTTTGTGTGAGATTAAAAACGTGGTGGGGTACTTACTGTGATGATATTTGAATGCAGTGCACCAGGATAATTAACATATTTTCAGAGAATCGTTACGATGGTTGATTTTGGTAGACACTGATCGTAAAATTGAAAGGTAAAAAGTAAAAGAAAAAGAAGATGACGAATGTTATACTTAATAGGAAACAGGAAATCTAATACGAACTTGAAAACGTTCTCTCATGAATCAGATCTCACGGTCTCTGATCATGAGGTTTAGGCGGCATCATGACTTCCTGTTCCTAACATTATACTGTTTACCCACGGACGTAAAAAAAAAGACGGACGTAATCCCAAGAACAAATTCAGTGAAGCACCCATAGGAATACCAACTCTGTATTCGTACAAGTACACATTGACACCATACGGCTACGACATTGACATCATCGCGAATCAAAAATTACAAAATTACGCACACATGGTAAGCGAGCTGTCAGCTGTCAGCTTCACTCTCGATTAGACAAGGTTACGTCCGTTCCTTTTTTTATGTCCGTGTGTTTACCTATATCATAACCACGTAACACTGAATCGGTTGGACCTCGTAGCAGAGGATGTCACCTCTACTGGATGTGATGACTAATGTAGATAAATAGAAAAATAAAATCGCCGGTTAACAGCCAAATAACCGTGCACCAGCCCGCGTTGTGTATACACACTTGTAGTCCTAATTTCCTCCGTGTGGGGGCGCCCGGGCGCCGCGCTTCCTTCCCGAGCCGATCAATATTTACAGCTTGTAACCCGACACCGTCAACATGGAGCAATCGGACGTCAACGACGAATCACTTGACTGGAATAACACTTGCAGAAGGCTAAGAATACGATGATACTGTAATAAAACTCGCGTTGTCTTGACCATGCCAAGATCGTTCGGTAGGAATACCTACAATACCTTATGCCTTATGGAGGCCATACACGGTCAAGTGTACTTGATCAAGTCTGCAGTTTAACTTGTCTTTGCAGTTTGACTTGACGCGCCATACAGTGTGCATGAGAGAGCTATATGGCTAGATAACTATACCGTGGCCATCACCGTACACGATCAAGTATACTGGATGCCGCGTCAAGTCCGCTTGACGCTTGATCAAGTACACTTGATCGTGTATGGCCTTCATTGAAGGTAGAGAATTCCTTTACTGTGGTAGACAGTAATTCTCTGGCTGAGTTTACAGAACGATATCAGTGGAAAATAATTTGTTATATATTGTAGATATATTTAATTAGTAACTGAGCTAGTTACACACGCCCACAAATGTCTAAACCAAATTCAAAATATTTAATTATGTCGGTATTTTTGCAATACACTTATGAACTTCTTTATCTTGCTTCTACACCATCGTTTCGGAAAGGTGCATTTCTAAGGACAGAATAATCTTTTTGTCCACTTAAATATGTGATCTTATTTTAATTCAGACATGATATTTGTGGTTGTAAGTCTAATTTATACAACAAGTAAGACAACATGCTGTTTGTTAACAATCTATAATGTGACATTAATTTAACGTTCGGAATTAAATTCATCTAAATATCAATTAGACAGACGGTTTATTTACTTTGTAACTAGTTGGGATATCGACATGATTTGATACAGAACAAAATTTAAACAAAACGCCTTGCGTGGGTATCGTGTCATTCGCGTCAGCCTCTCTATCCTAATTTTCGAATTGGTAAAAAAGAATTCAAAGCAATTTCAATAAAGCTACAATTTCACGGACGCGTTGGCGCGTATTCGCGAGTGTTACAATTTAATAGAACTTCAAAAGGGCTGCTGATTCCGCCACAATTCTATCAGCTTAGCGCGAGATCCGCGGCATTATGCGTATAAAAAGCGGTTATCGCACCCGGAGGGGGACGCAGGAGAGAGACGGATGCAGGCGACACTATGAAAACCTCACTCGAACTTTGCCACTACTTTCCCGATTATATACTTGTACAGTACACATCGTTCTTTCAGTGTGCGCCGACGAAGATTTCGTTGTCGCCAACGTGCAATGTACTGTGTTTACTTTTGTAGCGCATTCTGTTTGCATACGTGGTACCGAACGCGTTGGGGCGTCTTCATCGGCTGTATTGAATTCCTTAATATTCTCAGCTTGTTGAGCTATTCGTGTTGGTAATAGCCCCATTCTACTTTGATATATGGTTCAAAAGAGGTACATTTTTACTTAGTTACAATTATTTAAAAGTGTTACGTTATTTAAGAGAGTTGTTTAAATTTCAATTCAAATTCAAAGTACCTATTTAGAAAGGGATAAAAAAATTTCTCTTCATATAAGAATATTGTACCTAACTACAAATTTCTGTCAATAGGTAAGTACATAGTAGACAATGTAAGTAAGTATGTTAAAAGGAAAACTTTGCTTGAGTTATGCACTTAAAAAAGTAGCGTTGGCAGCCATTTTTTGTTAGGAAAAACAGCGCGAAAATACTACGGCTGGAAAATGGCGGTTTTATATTTATAGTTTCAATTAGCGCACTTTGCATGCTTAGCCGAGCATCGCCTTAACTGAGAGAACCCTGTTAGAATAAACGTTACTGGCTGTAGGACGAAAATAACAACCGTTTTGTGATATACAAAGTGTGCTAAAATTAAATACACTTGTGAATTTCCTTGTTTTTAGAAAAAAGCTATATCTAGAAGTCTAAAATATAAAATGTAAATAATAAATATGTTTCGAGGAAGTAAAAGACTCGTACGACAACGTATTGAAAACGTCAAGAAAGGTGCACACATCATCTACTGAACACGTATTATAAATCACGAAATTGAACGAGGTATTCCCTTAATGTCCTTCAGGTGCCACGTAGAAGATAAAGCCTAAAGGTATGTACGAGTGGGCTTCATTAATTCGACATCATAATAATATTATTTATGTGTAATGTAAACTGGCATATAGGTCTAATAGTGGTACTCGCGCGGTACCAACAGTCAACACCCACAACAACTATCATTGGTACGTCGATAACAACCGTAATAAAGCTGGTTCTGCTGTAAAAGTAAAATGGCTGTGAACGGTTCAAGAAATTCAATGTATAAAATATTGAACTAGGTAGCCTAAGTATTCGAATATATATTTAAAAGTCAATCCGCCGCCTAAATTGGAAAGATGTGTAGTGGTTTCGCAACGGAACCCAACAGGTATACGCTCCCAAGCTATGATCTACAAATCCGAGCGTAAAACTCATCGAGTGAAAATAACAGCGACGTAAAGTCGATCGTCAACAAAATTAATTCGTCATTCGGAGGCAAATGCTTCATTTAAGCGGCAATAATCAGAGTGTAAAGCGTTTTAGTGTTGGCACTTTTAAAAACCCTTTAAAACTTTAGTGTTGCCTCTTCCGCAATGTTAAAAATAAATTCCATGATTTGTGTGCAATACATACCGATGTGATAGCGGGTAGGTACTTAGATACGGGTTTTTGCTGTGCACGCAATCGTTTACTGCTGATAAATTTTATCATTTGGCTTATTAGTATTTTATAGAGATAACTACCCGTGGGAATAAATTATACTTTAATGCGTCAACTACAGAATAAATTCATTTGTAACATCAAATATATATAGATGTACAATTCACCCGTATAAAGATCATCGGTTGACAAATGAACATGACATTTTATTATTAAAACTTTCACTGAAAATGAATTTATATTTCCAATGAAATGGAAATTACACTCATTCCTCGCAATTTTACACAAATCAATCGACATTTAACGAACCTACCAGCAGCCCTTGTACATACTCATACGAGTATTACGCATGCAAAAACGAAGCTATCGTACATGCAGACGTCGTGCAATTAAAATAAAGCGATTTCAGCGCTGGACCACCGATTTAACTGGCACTATTTAGGGACGATTACGCTGCGTCATTGGCCATTGTCCGGTGGCGATTAAGCGCGAACTACAATGGCCCCAATCCGACCCCTAACGAAGCGACTTCGCCCGTTTCCGCACCACTTCGGTTCGAAGACGTAATTTGCGGCGGCGAAAATTGTAGACCGAAATTTTGACGGAATTAGCCAAGTTCGCAACTCGGAGTCGGAGTTGAGCGGCTGAAGCGTTCTTTGAGCGACCTATTACGTTACAGCTCATAGCTTTAAACACCGAGCTATAATATCCGGTTGCGCAAAATCAACATAGTTTAATTAGTGGAGGATGTTTGTGCAAACTGGGAAATAAGGCACCCTGGTATACACAATAACAGTCTCAAGAACAACGTGTTACTTCTTTTCATCGTCTAGGAATTAACTTACTGGCTGGAAAACTGAAAAAATCTAAAAGGCTCAGGAACCCCTTTACTTCAGTCTTTATAGAATGAATTATTTTATATGCCTCTTGGTGTACTGTGAAGACTTGTAAGTATTCCTGAAAGGGCGTCGTAAATTGATACCACAGAATTATTTGTCAGAACTGTTTGAAAAAAATATTTCAATTCCAATATATTGCCAATTTTTTATCTATTACGTCAATAGAAAACTTGAAGACTGAAAACTACTTGGAAAGAAACTGCCCCTGTGTAATTAAGCGTTAAGAAAAACAAAACCTTCTCGAGGTAGAGGCTTCAGAAACCTATAAATGATCTGAGCCTAGCCGCGTCCTCAGGTTGTAAAGTTTATGCGTCAATTTCAAGCGAAATTGATGTAGTTTGGAGGATCATACAGAAAAGGCCAACAATTTTATGACATTCTTGGACTACTTCGTTGTAAGAGCGTCAATCCCAGACGACGTGAAACTTTTCGGGTAATGGGTAGGCGATCGGACTAACGAAAATTATTTGTTCTGGACCGTCACGAACAGTTCGCGAGAGCTCAGCCGTAGCCGTCGTATACTTAGTTCGATTGAAAAGAAAGACAGTGGTTCTCAAAGCCAGCAAATGCTCGGTAATATTTCGCATCCCGCTGCTAGTTCGGCATAATTACACGTTGACAAAGCGCGCCGGTCGCCCTTTGTCGGGCGCGCCAATAATGACGCTGTAACTTTACTAATTTCGCTACAGCCGCGAACGGTGCATAAAGCCCGGTTCACGCTTCGAATATTCTACGCTTCAAGAACTGTATTTTGTAAATCACTAGCTTTTATAGCGCAATCAACGAAATTGTGGAAACTTAAGTTTTTGTAACTACAGACATTAAATATGCTAGATGCCACGACTTGCAATATACGTACGTATATTATATTTCACACTTAAGAAGAACTTTCTGAAACCCGTAAATGTGATTTAGTTAATGGTTAAGAGAATCAACGTCGAACGAACGGAACGTCGAAGAAGCAACAGCAATATAGTTTGCTCCATCAATTTTATTCTTGAAAAGTAGTTTATTTTAAAGTTTTAGTATTGTGACTTATAAATTCACGTAGTCAATTCAAAGCTCATTTTAGTGACACTTATTTCATCGTGATCTGTGCAGTGGTTCGCTCAATATTAGCGAAAATAAATTCAAAGTTTTTACCAACGGTGCGGTAAACTGACCTACGACAACTCGCAGATCGCCCGCTCGCTGCGCTCGGTGTTAGATTGTTGCTAGATAAGCTCTGACTCATCAACGGTGAGTGTTTTAAATATTGTATGCAATGAATACGCACAAATGCGCGGGTTGTCCGGAACTCCTTAAAGATATTTCGTTATTACAATGCTGCCGCTGTGTAGATAAATACCACTACAGTTGCACGAATTTAACCAAGGAAAAATATCAGAGCTTAACAAAAGAAGAAAAAGAATCGTGGGTATGCCCTTCCTGTCGTTGCAAGGAACCCAAAAAAGGCAACTCTAACACGCCGGTTCGCTCCGCAGTTGTTGTATCTACTGCAAGCAAATACGAAAACGTCACACTACGTTCGAAACCCAGCTCCACTGTCACTTGTAGCTGCCCTACTGCCGAAATCATTCGTGACATTATCAGAGAAGAACTCGATAGAAAATTCAGCGGTCAAATAAACGAAATCCAACACAAATTGTTAAAATTAGACGAGTCATTACAAGCATTTAATAGTGAGATCGTGAAAGTCAAGAACGAGTGCGAGTCTCAGAAAGCCGCAATCAGTCAGCTTCAAAGCGATAACGAGCAACTTCGCGCTACCACTGCAGAGCTCGCCCAACGTTTGAACCAGGCAGAGCAGCTGTCTCGCTCATGCAACTTAGAAATACAGTGTGTACCTGAACACAAAAGCGAAAACCTTTATACTACAGTACAGCAACTTGCCAAAGTCATTAAGTGCCCGCTGACTGATTCAGATTTACAATATTGCACGCGAATTGCTAAACTAAATACAAGTAGTCCCCGCCCACGTTCTATATTGGTGAAATTCAGTAGTCGTCGTCTTCGTGATACTTTCTTGGCCGGAGCTATAAAGTTCAATCGCGACAACCAGAGCGACAAATTAAACACTAGTCACTTGGGTCTGGGACACAGCGGCAACAAGAAAAGCCCAGTATATGTATGTGAGCATCTCACTCTGGACACGAAGCAGTTACACGCCGAAGCCCGCCTCAAAGCAAAGGAGTTGAACTTCCGTTTCTGCTGGGTACGAGACGGGAAAGTATTTCTTCGAAAGACTGATAGCTCTAATTATATTTTGGTTAAGAATAGATCTGTTTTAAACTCTCTATCGTAATATCTTGAGCTTATTTGTAAATAATATTGATTGATTCTACATATTCACAATTTTAATTTTAATTCACAAATTTAATCTTTTATAATTATTGTATTATTTAATTTATTTTTTCAATATTAATGGTACATTTCTACTACCAAAATGTAAGAGGCTTACGTACTAAGACTATAGATTTCTTTAATAATTCTGTCTGTAGTAATTTTGATGTCATAATATTGAGTGAGACATGGTTAAACAGTAGTGTCCATGACTCAGAGCTGTTCGACAATCGTTATGTGGTTTATAGGCGAGACAGAGAAACCAGTGGATTCCATTACAATAAAGATGGTGGTGGAGTCTTAATCGCTGTGTCTAAGCTTTTTCCTTCAAAGCGCATGCTCAGTTTTGAGTCGAAGTGCGAAGATCTTTGGGTGCAAATCGAATGTCGAAATGATTGTGACAAGGTTGAACTGCTGCACTTATGCGCTGTATACTTACCTCCGCCATTACAAAAGCACATACTCGATGATTTCATATGCAATACTAATCGCATAGTCGACCAAAACCAAATTGATAATGTCATGTTAGTGGGAGATTTTAACTTAGGTTCAATCAAGTGGAATACGTCAGAGTCAACGAATGCTGTTAGTAACAATAGCATATTTTCCAATATTTTGTTAGATTTTACTGCATTACATGGTTTAAATCAGTACAACAATATAAAAAATAATAAAGACAAACTTTTAGATCTTGTTCTAAGCAATATTCAGGTCTCCAACTTGTGCGCTAGTCAACCTTTGACAATAATCGACTCCTTGCATCCTCCTCTGCAATTTGATACTTTTCTTAACGCTGGCAATAGTCTTAGATCAAACAAAAGTTACTATTTATGTTTCTTTAAGGCGGATTATGAAAAAATAGTTAATGAACTTAAACTGGTCAACTGGGAGCATGAGTTTCTGAGCTGTACTAATGTTGATGAAATGATCTCTATATTTTATTCACACGTGCGAGCGGCTATTAATAAGTACGTGCCAAAAGCCAAAGTCAAAAGTACTAAATATCCTTTTTGGTTTTCAAGGGACCTTATTAACCAGCTTCGTGAAAAACTTAAGTATCGAAATAAACTTCGAAAATTTAATAACAATCCCCTTGACCGTATATCCTTCGATCTAGCCAAAAATCGATCTGAACATCTTATAAAACACTGTTACAGGCGTTACATTATTCGACTTGAATCAAACCTACGTTCTAATCCCAAGTTTTTCTGGACGTTTATTAAAAATAAGAAAAAGAGCGACATTCATTATCCTGCTCAAATGTCCCTTGATAGTAGCACAGCTTCCGACGGTACCGGTATTTGCAATCTCTTTGCTCAAAATTTCGCAGCTTCATACAATGTCAACTTTCCACCTTCTCCATTTAATAGTAGTGCAGCCATGTTGACGAATAATTACCTAACATGTATTAAGTTCAAAGATGATCAGGTGCTAAAAATTTTAAAAAGACTTGACTTACATAAGGGTGCTGGTTCGGACGGGATTCCTTCGGTGTTTGTAGCCAGATGCGCGCTTGCACTAGTCAAACCCTTGACAATAATTTTCAACATGTCTATAAACACCGGCGTCTTTCCCACCTATTGGAAAACTGCTCTTGTAGTTCCTCTGCACAAAAACGGTCCTAGGGAACTTGTGAAAAATTACAGACCTATATCAATCCTTCCTGTAATGGCCAAAGTCTTTGAACAATTACTTCATCCCATCTTAACTTGGCACTTCAAACCAATGATTGATCTTCGTCAACATGGTTTCATGAAAGCTAGATCTACTTCAACAAACTTAACATGTTTTATTAACGATGTGGCCTTGGGACTTGATAATCGTTGTTCTGTTGATGCGATTTACACCGATTTTAGCAAGGCATTTGACCGAGTCGATCATAGGACATTAATCCATAAACTGTCAATTCACGGAATTGCTGAACCCTTGCTGAGTTGGTGTGAATCGTATTTATCAAACAGGCAATCTAAAGTCGTAGTAAACGGCTTCGAATCTCAACCATTTTTGGCGCAATCTGGTGTACCCCAAGGTTCACATCTAGGCCCTTTGCTTTTTAATATATTCATTAATGACATTGGCAACTGTTTCGCCCAGTCCAAATATTATTTATTTGCTGACGATCTCAAATTCTTCAAGGCAATAAACACGCCTGCGGATGCTGTGTTGCTTCAAGAAGACCTTAATCGCCTTGTTGTTTGGTGTGAAGACAATGGAATGGATTTGAATGAATCCAAGTGCTTTTCGATACGTTTCACTCGCAAAAAAGTTGATTCTCCTCAAGAATATAAAATAAAAGGAACCACCTTGGTCGAGGTTAATAGTATTAAGGACTTAGGAGTATCACTGGATAAAAAACTGCGTTTCAATGTCCACGTTGATAATGTCTGCTCTAAAGCATTTAAAAATCTGGGATTTCTACTACGCAACTGCAAAGACTTTAAGTCTCCCAAAACTAAAATCTTGCTGTACAATTCTCTTGTTCGGAGCGGCTTAGAGTATTGCAGCGCGGCCTGGAATCCCTGCTACGACGTTTACATTAAGAGGCTAGAAAGAGTCCAAAAGCGATTCCTGTGGCACTTGTGCTTCTCACATAATTTAGCCAAAAACATTAATTCATACAGCGATAGACTCACTTACTTCAATATGAAATCATTGAAGGATCGTAGACGAATGTTAGATAATGTGTTCCTTCTTAAACTTACTAACGGTTCTCTGGATGTGCCTGAATTATTATCCACTATAAGTTTCTCTGTTCCCTCAAAGTATCCAAGAGTCTCTAGGTTTAACATTCTACACTCAACTGCATGTAAATCTAAATTAGGTCAAAACGCTCCTATAAATAGATTAATCAAAGACCACAATAGTTTAGCTAAATCTTTGAATATTGACCTATTCGCAGACAGCCTAGGAACGATTAAGAAAAAAATCTTACTTTCTGCTTAACTTACAGTTGTGATATCTTTATTATTATCATTGCTATGTCCCTAATCTAATAATATTAATTTTTCATAATTTATTATTTATTAGAATTTTTAATTTAATCTTATTCTTGACATTTTTAAGTTCTTTGATAATTTTAATTAAGATATCTATTTGATTAATGATAATGATCTCATATATTTCTTAAGAATTGGCTGTAATTTTAGTTTAATTCTAAATGCAATGTTATTATATTATTATTATCCAATGAATTCTATTGTAAAATGCATATAAATTAATTTAAGTCTTTTTTATTTACATTTATATTATAATAATTTCTGTTGCTATGAATGAATGTAGTCGTCGCTTATAATTGTATCTACTGGCGCTTAGAATGTGTAACTGTATAATGCCTTGAATTGAATGTAATGGTGTACAGTATGTTAGCGATCTATTAATAAATAAATAAATAAATAAATAAATAAATCAAAATTTGTAAATTTGAAGGGGGTGATATCTACAGTTATTCCACCTGACTATGAATTATAAACTGCACTTTAAAATTAATAACTTGGTCCTAAATTTAATATTATTACCTATTCAAAATATACAATAAACTCCGAGCCGTACCAAGAATTATAGCTGTTGAATAAGAGAACATTATTTGAATAACACTTGTTTCCATATTAAATCATTTACATTTGAAAAATGATAAAACACTTCCAAATTTTCCAACCAAAATTTCATTCAATAAACGCGAGTAATATTTGCGCTATACAAACACAGGACGGCGCGCGGCGCGTGGCGGGCAGCGCTAAAGTGATATAATCAGCAACTCAAATACATTCGGACAACTCAAAGGCGCTGCCAAAAACAGCAAAAAGCTCGAGCTACGGAGGCGTACAGCGCTTGAAGCGCTGGAACATAATGCGGCAAGCTTTATACCACTTTCACTGATTTGCTGGTAGAATAAAAAACACGTCTAATTTCAACCCGACATTGAGATGCTTTGAACTAAAAATATGATTATGGGTGCTTTCTGTAATATCATATTTTTGTATATGTCTAGACAGATGTTAAGTGCATTTTTAAATATTCTGTGCGGGCTGGTTTTATTTGAGATTTGATCCCCATTTCGGGAGAGGCTTTTTCATAAAGGATACGGTAAAAAATATATTGAAATAGCGTTATAGAGCTACGTATTACATTTTTATGGCTATGTAGTATAGATAGGTGACTAATAGATAATAATATTAGCATCATTATATTATGAAGATTATAATGAATTTTTACCTTGTTACCTACCTACTTATGCTTCAGGCCGAGGCAAGAATCGAAAATAATGTTAAACAGATTCGGGCGCGGCCAAACCCTTCCTCTCGCCGAGAAAGATTAGCCAAGGTGAATTACTGCCAATTGGTAGACATCTCAGTATCTCATCATTACGAGGAGGGTTTCTGTAGTAAGATGTTACTAAAACAATACATTATCTGATTACATTCATTGATGGATATAACATAATTAAACTACAAAGAAATGCAGAAACATTACTGAATTACCTAGTTAATGCTTTACTTGCAAAAAATGAGCACGCGGCATGCTACTAGGACTTAGTGCGGGGGTGCAAGTGTGAGTTGACCTTTAGTTTACGTTTCCGGCGCTATTTTTAGTAATTTATGATTTTCTGGGCGTCCAGCACATTAAGCAACGCAACAATGAACGTTAGCGACTGAAGAGCAACTTAAATAAAAGTACGTAAACAGAACGATTCCCGCTTACATCAAGCTGTCTAGTCACACTGCGTTGTGATCGATGTCCCCTAACAAAGATTTAATGTGTGAGTGTGATCAACGGTGACACTTTCGCTTGTACCAATAATAACGGACAGGAAAACGTAAATAACTCGCTACTAACTTCATTTCAAACAGCGATCCCTACATTTGTGTGTGATCAAAGTGGATTTGTTAAAGTTAGTAGCCTCCTGATAATAGCCACCGTCGCCGCGTCGTCGTGGACAAAAGTAGCGTCAAGGAAAACTTTATATTAGCAACACTTTAGCTGCCCAATCATCATCATTATTATGGCCTCAGTTAATAAGTATCTTTCATCTCACAACATTTAGGGTTTATAGTTTCTTGGCTCCTCATACATCGGTGTACCACAAATAGCTTAGGTCGTGAATCGTGATGCAGGCGTTGCATTGTAGCCCTTTATGAAATTATGGAAACCCTAACAAGGGATAATGTGAACGATTGTGAATGTAGTGAGAGTAAATGCCAACAGTAATAACACTCGTTGTAAACGGAGATTTAAACGGAGACGTAATACGACGCTAAAAAGCACTTATACGAGCGTAAATACTTGGATTTGAAGGAGCGTCCACACTGCGGGTGATGTCGTGTCGCGGCATGGCGCGGAAATGTGCAGCCGCGAACACGTTGACGTCAACCAGACGTTCAGATGTTTTCTGATAAATTAATTGATAAATTAACTCATTTAGGCCCACTACTCTACTCCACTACGATTAATATCGTGTGATTATCACTTGTTTCATCTATTATTTAGAAATTGATATCAATATTGATACGAACGTAAACGAATATAACGTAAACAAACGTATACGAAGTGTAAGCATTAATTGAAATTTTGCACTGTGGCAATGTGGTATCTGACACGGTAATGTGTGCGAGCACCTTTATATTACCCAATCGTAATTATTTGCGACGTTCGTTGAATCTCTGTTGCACACAAATTTAATTCCAATTCGATAGTGTCCTCGGAAGCCGTGCTGCCTCACACATGGCGAGCAACTATAAGCGCACGAATTAATAGCTTGATTTATTATCCGATTTTGTAATGAATATTTCTTCCCGAAAATTGGGCTTGAAACAAAGTAAATCACTACACAAGTTTTACTAACACGATGATCATTTATTATTATAATTATGTATACTTTACGACGCTGCTACTCTATTATAGCTGTTATCATAATGAAGTGGATTTTTCTTGTTTTAAAAATATAATGAGATTATGTAAGCACGATTATAAATTATACAACAGCTTGAGGCTTAATCGCCACTGTTGATGCCAATGAAAACGATATTAATAAGGCGACAATAGCCGTTAGGTGGATTGTCAGCTCGTTTACCGACTATTTCCATACAAAATATCTCGATCGTTCTTCGCATTACGCTTGCGGTGGGCGCGTGGCCCACGCTGCAGTCTGCGGTGCAATTTCGGCCCCCGCTCCCTAAAGACCGGCAGAGCTTACGCTATAATTGAGACAGCATTTACCGGAATTTAAGAACATGTTAATTATTGTACACGATTTGACTAAATGCCCGTATTCACCATTATACTTCATATATATGCTGAAATTCATCATAATTCCTTATACGTACATGTTGCTGCGTCGACAATTTACGTGAGGGAGATTACTTTAATTGAATTTGAATAATAAGTTCAGTGTTACGTTTAATACTGTCTGCATAAAACGGTCTTACCAAGGTTACCATACATACTCAAACTCACATACGACTAGATCAAATCAATTTTATTATATAACGACCATATCACAACAAAGAGTGTAGTACTCAAGTAGAGACGCTACAATACATGCGTATCGTGTACATAAAACCCACCATTCAATAAAATTAATGTTCTGTAAGATCTATCTTAAAATTTTAACACTAACACACACACATACATAACACGTACCTTTGGCGACAGTTTAAAAAGTAGTTTCGCGGTTCATTTAAAGCAAAGTGTGGGGTCATTGGGCGCACTGGCTGGTGGGCTAATCATGAACCCTCTCCAGCGGTTTCCCGTCGGCCAGTAATGGGGCCAGCTGCTAGATCCGACGTCGGTTAAATACGAACGAAAATGCCTGGCCACGAAAACCTTTCTCATCTAGCGAGAGGTCTGCGCTGTGCAAATCCCGGAATTGGGTTCTCTCAAATACTTATGCAGTGGAACTGCTATTTTATTTACTGATGGCTCGTTACTGCTACTAATAAAGCTTTTATTTTTACGTTTACTGTTTCATAAACATTTCACAGGAATGGTAACTATTTCACAGGAATGGTAACTATTTCACAGGAATGGTAACTATTAAAATTTCATAAGTGGTAATTTCATAAATGTAAACATTAAAATCGAATAAGTACTGCGAAATTCGCATGACATGTATCATGCAATATATTATGGATCGGTAAATACTTAATTACGATACACAGTTGTGATACGACACATGATGCGCCCCGTTCCATTTCGAATTGGTCTTTGTCCTGTCATCAAAGGCCACAGATTTTGATATATCCTAAGCCATAACCTTTTGTATATGTATGGTGATAAGAAGTGATCCTATCAGGAAAACAATACATATGTAGAGCCGATATCAAGTGTAGTGGTCACACTTTGTGGAAGTATAATGTGGCAGGTATTATAATGATGCAAATATTTGTTACAAACATTGGCTACCAGTTGGCAAATGCTACATAATTAATGTTGGATGTTGCGGCTCTCTGCGAGACTGGCCCTCGCCGCCAGTTTATTATGACCGGACAAAGAGAAAGATTAAATAAAATTTGGGGCAAAAGAAAATTGCATGGAAAATGTGGCGCGATTTGGGCGGATTAGATAATCAAATTACGTTGGCTTGAGTTTGTATAGAATCATTTCATTTCTTTTTTAAGCCGAGAAACGAGCTTGCAGATCACCACCTGACGGTAAGTAAGGCATTTCTGATAAGTTGCCGACCGAATAGGACGAGGGGAACTAGCTCTCCGACACTGCGACCAAAACCATAAAAGTTACGTTTAAATTAAAAGGCTAATGGCTAGCCAGGTAAATAAAATACCATACCCCACCATGCATGAAAAATTTCCTTTGTTAGAACGCCAAAACGTGTGCTTTTAAGGCACCTAAAGTCTTGGCAGTCCTGGATGGCTTTGCGTTAGCACTGCTACTGCCTCCAATCTGCACATATAAGAAGAGATTCGTGCTGTATCGAGGGTTGATAAAATACTCTCCTCAGCTGTTGATGCAGATAAATAAAGAATTGAGCATGCTTCAAGTAAATTGTCGTAAAAGTCTATTACCATCCATCGACTAGAACGTTTCAAATCTCACATGCAAATTTCATTCATGCTTCCACCAACTTTCCCGCTTCATATCCGTACTTCGCAAAGTAGTGTTAAAGTTTTTCTTGTATAAAATCCCGTTAAACTGGTAACGGGGCCATGAAAACGTTAGTAGTCGATGAACGCAGTGCATTAACCGGCCCGCAGATATACTGAAGGAAATAGTCGGCCTACGGACTAGACGCTCGTTGCACTGCCAACGAGCGGCGAGTAGATATGACCAGCGATGTCTGTTGCTGCCTAGTATTTAGTATCTGGTTTATTTTTTGTAGTGTTAAGAATTTTATACAACAGAAATATGTATATCATGAGTAGAAAAAAACTCTTTTGATCAATTATATTGTGCTGTAATATAGGATAACGTTAAAGTTCAATGTTTTGAAAACTTTACAATCAATAGATCTAATATGGAGTAGTGCTGTACTTAGTCAAGCTGTAATGCTGTATTTTTGTAGCTTAGGAAAAAAGTATCAATATTTCACAGCTATAATAATTTTCAGAATAAAAAAAATTACTTATAAAAATGTGTGTGTGTTCTTCTCGTAAGATGTTATACTTCATTGGCGTAATAAAACAAAAATAGATAAAATTTTCATCCCGTATGCTACAACTCTTTGTTTGTAAAAGGAATCAGTTATCAGCTAACTTCATCATGTCGCTTTTTGGCTGTCGGCGTGCGCGTGCATCGTAAAAATTTTACTCTCATATTTTTTCCAAACGCACCAAAAGAAGTGTAACTTCAAAAATCTAGATATTGGGTAACATCATTAATATAATACAGCTTAAGGACGGCAATATTGTATCGCGACTCGTTCGCGGTAGCGCAAGTCACAACAACCTCCATACCTAAAGCTAGGCACAGAGCCGTAGAGGGGGTGCCACCCCTTTTAGTCTAGCCTCGCACCGAGTATCCGATTTCTTACTTACCGACGATATCTCTTACAAAACGCTGCCGTTTTAAGCACTTTTATTTTTGAATTCAGTGCCCATTTGTTTTGCGGGCGTGATATAAAAATAAATTAGTGGGAAATAAAACACGAGGTATTGGGTTTTAAGTCAGTTCTGTTCGGTGCACTTGAGCGAAAATTCGCTGCAAATACGCTTGGGAGCTAGCATCGGCTGTGAGCTGGAACTTTGTTTCTGTAAACATATTACGTCTATTTAAATATTTTCCTTCAGCGTTGTATCCGTAGCCATACCGCTTAATTTTCTCACGGAATAAATAGGGGTTTGAGATAATTTTTATACTAAGCCAAGTGTAACCTGCAATTTAGGTAGTTGTAGAAGCTTTGAGAACTTTGAGAACCTTTAGTACGAGTACTTCGCATGCCTCATTAAGTCAATAGCATTGAATTACTTTAAAAGTATTGAATACTTATGAAATATTGAATCGTTTAATGGTGAATTGAATCCTTTATTAACTATTCCTTGTGTACTAATCTTTGTGTTGCTAACCGAAAGAAAATCCTTGCAATACTTTTTGTGATCTTCGCGTACAGACAAACAGACTTGTTTATAATTCTATGTAGATATGTAACTATGAATCTATGAAGTCCTCAACAACAGTTATGATCGAACGCCGCTACCCTATAAACGCCACTCCTTCATACAGCACGAAAGGAAAATATTTTTCAATCTACCTTATCGTTGTTTTACGAACCAGTCCCTAACTGAAACTGATTGCTTGTGTAAAGAGTTTAGCGTGTCTTGCGAGTTCATATTGATTGAGCGAACGCTGCATTACTATCAGGTTAGCGTAATAAAGTACGTAATAAGTACGAATAATTTTGGTAATATCTGTGCAATATTGGAAATTCCTAGGAATACAGTCTTAAGCGAATTGTACGATAGGTATTTAATCGTTGACGTTACTCTCTACACTCACTGGAAACCACGGTACTGCAAATGAAGAGCTGGATCATCCAGCGTCTGAATAGTTACCTAATGATTCGGACTTGACATTTTGGTACTGCGTCAAATGCTTTAAGTAGGCATTTTGGCCTGCCTTACAGCCAGGCGCTGTTTTATTTACGGTCACCAAGCTACTCCGATGGCTTTGTCTTACTTTTCGACAGCAGTACACACTCGAGATGTCTTTATCCAGATATTTGATCAGAAACTTTTCAGATCTGTATTTTCCGCTAAGTTCAAATCTATCAGAAACCGAGTATAAAACTCTCCAAAATGTTATTAGCAAAATAGAACCAGACCCGGCATCGATCCTCGGAAATAACTTATAAGTAGGCGAGCAAACAGGGCCACATCTGATAAGTGGCCTTCCTCGCCACTTGATTGATGCCGCGTCAGCCGGCCGATTGCTCCATCAGCGCTGCTTTGTTGCATGTTCCAGCCAGTTGGAATTGGAACACGATTATGGTGCATGTACTGACGAGTTTCGAGCATAACGTTTGTACTTCAGGGCTCGATCATTATCGGGCTATAACTAACATAATGTAGAACTGTTAATAATTTCATTTTATGGTATTTACATTGTCCTAGGTTAATGTCTATTAGTCCTTGGGAGATTAAGTTACGTCAGCAGACGATACGTAAGTAGAATCTTAGTTCAATGCCTCTGTGAATCGGTTAGTTTAGAGGGTTTGACTCTGAGAATTCAGGATTTCGATTCTCGGTCGGGGCAGTTATTTGCCATATTTTAAAGGTCCAAGCCACTTGTAACACAGGGAGTCCTAGGGCTAGCCTTAGCTCTGAGCGTTTATTTCATTTATCTACATGTCAACAACATGCCGCTGTCGTAAACTCGAGTCGATACTCGACCCAAGCACTATGTAATATTTAAAATGAGTGCATGATGTAGAGCCTTCTGGTAATGAAATTTAAAGACAAACATTATCTAAGGGTGTTAGAATAAGCCTTTTAAAATACTCTGTAAGTATTGAACTTGAAGTTACAGGAAAATTTCCTGTGACGTCGTTAAAGCTTAAATTAATGCATAAAATCGGTTTGAACGTAACAATACACGTCGGGATACGTAATCGTATTAATATGTAAATTGTTCCGTGTCTCATCGAGACATATAGCTGCTTCCTGCATAATTTTCAAGTTACTGCGGAATTTAGGCGTAAATCGAGAGCTTTTCTAACCGGGTTCTCGCCAGTACTTTAATTTACGTAGGTCAAAAAGGAGGTCACTATTAAACAACAAAGTAATAGTAGTGTGAATGTGTACAGTGTTAATACTAATTAAGATACTGCTGTATGTTAGGCAAATTATTAAATCTACAGCGTCAGTAGGTAAAAAACATAAATATAAAAGTAGCAGCAAGTGCAGTGAGAGCAGAGGCCGAATGTAGCATAGTTGCAGCGGAAGGGTTGACTGTAGAATCCTCACTCATTAAAAACTTTTCAACGCTTAATGAAAATCTTATTGAACCCAGTCGCCCGGAGTGCATCGGGAGGTTAGAGGGTCGGGCTTAGGGGGCTGAAATGGCCCGGCTAAGTGTATTACAGACGGATCGCTGCCTTTGATTCGTCACATCAAAGACGATCTCGTTCGTTCGTCGCTAAATCGAATCAGAACTGCTTTGTTTCTCTACTATGGTAGGTAGATTTGTAAAGGACCTCGATTCCTCCTGCTCGATTCAAAGACGCCTCTCGGCCCTCCAATAGGTCTGTAGGACGCGGGACGACGCTATTGCCTCACAAAAAGTTCTCACAGTTGAAATTCAGAAACGTCTTTGTTGGAACTGACAAAAGTTTCCAGGGATCACTTTATTGGAACGCTTTATGAGTTCGCGAATTGTTTCCGAGTTCGCCGAACGAATCATGTCCTTTTCAAATGTTTTGCGAGCAACATATTCTTTTCTTTATTGTAAGTTTTATCAAGAATTTAAAATATGTTAGCTATTTTGTTAGCAAAATTTTATAGCCACATGTATTTGAAACTTCTTTCTTGGCCGGCAACGCATCAGTAAATGCCTTTGGTGTTGCTAATGTTCATGGGAGACGATAGCTACATACCATCAAGCGGATCGTCAGCTCGTTTGCCGGCAATTTCCATTAAAAAAAGTAATATGATCTCCGTATTTGAAGAAACAACAATTGTGCGATGAATAATAATTATAATTAGTCTCAATATTCTTCAAAAACTAGGGCGTCGGTATAATAAGTTTGACCGTGGCCATAAAGTTAGTTATGCAAGTTTAAACCGCAACAGAGCCGCGGAGATTACCAAATATTTTACAACTGTGCAGTTTATATTCATAATTGAAGACAGTCGTCACGGCCCGCTTAGCTCAGCGGTGCCCCAAAATGACACATTAAGCGCCAAGAGGCATCTAGTTCTATTTTTCGCAGTGCCCCAAATTCTTTCGACGTCGAAATTTGTTGGAGCTTAACGCTTCTACGAACATTGTTATTGTTATTTGTCGAGCAGCTCGAAGCACATCGGCAGCAATAAACCAGCCGAGGGTTAATTCCGAGGAGGCTTGGCACCGAAGTCGCTTTAAAAACTAAACCAATATACTTCTTAAAATTACACCAGCGTTGGGGGGGTTATATAAGCGAACGTGACCTGAGGAGATTTTGGCAAGGCCCCAGCCTAGACTTACCGACACGAATTTTTCTTTACATTTATATCCTTAAGTGTGTTAGTAGAATGTATTGCGATATCTCTGAAAAATAGACGGTCGAGGCTAAACCGATGTTAGGAATTGGCGAAACTGGCTATAGTAACGGACAAATTAATAATAAAGATCTTTGCTTATTCTTCAAGAAATCTAGTTGATTCAAAGCGCTTTTTAGTTAACTATGAAATGTGTCAGTGTCCAAGAGAAGTATCTCTCCATTTGACACTAAATTTCGATTTTAAAATTGATAAATGTAATGGCCCTCAATCTAGAATTACTTTGAGCTTTTACAATCACCAACCTACCTGAAGGAAGGATTAAAAGAAACTGTTTTCGAGAATGTATTCTTAAAATAAACTTGATCATTGAATTCATCTTTAGGCGTCCATGTAGGCGAATTAGACATGCAGCCCATGCAGGTCATACGACGTAAACATTGCCTACGCAATATCGTGAATTAAATAATTATCTTCATAACATTAGTGGCTCAGTATGCGTCCTGTCGCAAACAGCCTGCAGAGACATTGGAGAACCCTAAACGGAATAGTTAACTGTCACTGAATTAGACATAATCCGTAAAATGGTCATTTATACCATATTCATGGCGTGTGAACAGGATTGAACGTATCAAGTGTGTTTGTATGCATACTAAATTATATACGTCTGCACAACTACGTCTACTGAATTACCCAAGTTGATAATTTTAATCAATCACAAGGTTCAATACTCATTCCTTAGCAGAACAGTCTCAATGAACCAGTGTTGTTGTTATAGATTAAAATAAAGAATCCTATTCCCTACTAATATGTTCTTACTAATGAGATAGCTTGTATGGATATTTGTTCTCTTTCACGCAAGCCGCGGGTAGAACATTAGTATATAATTCTTGACAAAAAATAACCGACTTCAAAATTAGGTATAACTCAAAAACTACTAGTCATAGCTCTTTCTCAAATTTGAGTAGGAGCATTCGATTAAAAAAAGAATCATCTCGGTTCACCCAGTCGAAAGTTCTGAGGTAACAAACAAAAAAAAAAATACAGTGGAATTGAATACCTCTTCCTTTTTGAAGTCGGTTAAAAATAGATCCGACGTTAAAGGTTCGATTTCGGTTGCAAATCTTCCTGTTCGGGTGTTTCAGCCGGACCTTAGTTCTCTGTACTCGAGTCGCGGCCGTCCACCGTCCACCGTATCACCGTCTCACCGTCTCATTGCAAGCGGCCCACGTTTTTCCGCGCCGCGATTGTTTTCGCAATCGGCCCGCCACCGCCCGCCGCCGCCCGCCTGCGGACGTGACTTACGTGGCGAGCTTCACAAGTAGACTACTCTACTACTGCTCTAACACCCGTGAGGTATATCACTATGACTTGACGTAAAGTTTATACTATAATTACTTGTACGTTAATTGACGATACCTAGGAACATGTTATTTATAGTCACTGAATTTCGCTGCCATCGTTTTTTAAGACTCTCTTTACTAATAAAAAACTGTTTATTAAAAAAAAATTACCAACATTCACTTAACTAATAATCTAAATTTTACTAACAAAAAATAACCGACTTCAAAATTACTTAAAAACTACTTGACAGATCTCGCTCAAATTTATGTGGAACCACATGACAAGCACCTGCGTCCGATTAAAAAAAGAATCATCAAAATCGGTTCACCCAGTCGTAAGTTCTGAGGTAACACGCATAAAAAAAAAATACAGTCGAATTGAGAATTGAAGTCGGTTAAAAATACACGACAGTCATACTTGTATTATTTATTTATTTATTTATTTATTTATTTCTTAGGTAATCCTACAGCGTTTACAGAGTTACTTATTGTATACAAAACAATTACTTAAATACTATGGCCAAAAACGGATTACACAAAAAATACTAGTAAATTTTTATGAACAGTTAATCTTGAAACCGTGCTTAAAAGTAAGTGTGTGTGCATGTGTGTGAGTATACAAGTGTATAAGTATGTGAGTGTACTTGAGTGTGCGTGTATGTGTGTATGTGTTTGCGTATGTGTGTGCGTGTCATATGCTACATAATGATATTTATTAATTATCATTACGGAAATCTTGTAATTTGTTCTTGAATTAATGTCGATGTGATTTCACATTAGATATGTTACTCTACTCACATTACTATGACCCTGAAACAGTTACTGTATACTGTATACTGTACAAGGCCTCGCAATTCTCGTCAAGTGAGTAATTATGTGAGAAAATTTGCATACGGAACCAGCTTCACGTACTTATTAGGGTTCCGTAGCCAAATGGCAAAAAACGGAACCCTTATAGATTCGTCATGTCTGTCTGTCTGTCTGTCTGTCTGTCTGTCTGTCTGTCCGTCCGTATGTCACAGCCACTTTTCTCCGAAACTATAAGAACTATACTGTTGGAACTTGGTAAGTAGATGTATTCTGTGAACCGCATTAAGATTTTCACACAAAAATAGAAAAAAAACCATAAATTTTGGGGGTTCCCCATACTTAGAACTGAAACTCAAAAATTTTTTTTTCATCAAATCCATACGTGTGGGGTATCTATGAATAGGTCTTCAAAAATGATATTGAGGTTTTTAACATCATTTTTTTCTAAACTGAATAGTTTGCGCGAGAGACACTTCCAAAGTGGTAAAATGTGTCCCCCCCCCCCCCCCCCGTAACTTCTAAAATAAGAGAATGATAAAACTAAAAAAAATATATGATGTACATTACCATGCAAACTTCCAACGAAAATTGGTTTGAACGAGATCTAGTATGTAGTTTTTTTTTAATACGTCATAAATCGTAAACCGCAATTTACCTCGATCAAAGTTACAACGAACTTCAAGAACTTTTATATTATGTTACTTGCTGCTACGGAACCCTTCATGGGCGAGTCCGACTCGCACTTGGCCGCTTTTTTTTCCCTTATGTTAATCGTCATTATAGCCGCTAGTTAGTACAAACGTTCTGTCCATTTGTTTTGTGTGTTACACTGCGCACCTGAATGTTTTATGCAGTCCTCTGTTCCGTAATCGTGTCCCCTTATTAATGAACCAGTTCGAGACAGCTAGCGACAGCAGCTGAGTTGCCTTTAATTTGTGAAATTAAAGCTGTACTGCGCTTTTTAACTACAATAATTTTTTAAACGGTGCACGGCTAGTTTATTCTACGGCTGGGAAATGTAAAAAGATGTGTATTATCAGAGAGGAAAATGTTTTAGTACTTATATAATATGAGATTCATTGTGTGTGAGTTGCAGAGCTGGGGCGACTACGCAGCGATGGTTGGCTTGGACTCCAGAATGGATACAGCCTCTTACACTGTTTAGTGTGATTGTCTAGTATCAGATGATTCCTATATCCTCGAATAGTTGCAATGGACGTGTATACCCTTGTACATTCCTTAAAGTGCACGTATTTAACTTACTAAATTTATTTATTTTCAAAATCACGACGCAATTAAAATTCCAAGGTTTGGATAACTTATTATATTAGAGATGTATTTTGTACTTGTTAAATTTCATTAATGGGGCGATTGTAGCGTAAACCTTGTAGCGAGAACATTACTTTCAATCGAAATATGAAAATAGAATGTGATTTATTATGCGTATAAAATTGTATCGGTTGCACGGAAATTGAAACAAAAACAACAGCGCGCCATTGGAAATGCGTTACTCACCGGCTGCTACGGCTGTATTCCGCACAATTAATTTTTACAAGCGCATCTACGCCTTTTTATTCCCGCTACGCCGTAGCACCGTAGCCGTAGCGCCGTAGACTGTAGCGCGTATTTTGTAGTTTTTACGCTGTAGCAAACTTCGTAGCTGATATTTTTTTTGTAAAGAAACGCGTTTTTTACACTATTTGTAACGTTGTGTACTCTGCATTCGCTCATATTCTGCACGTCAACGCTGTATTGAAGCTGCTTTACGATCCCGTCGAGTTTTATGATAATGAACTAACATTGTTTTCTCATAATCATACTCGGGAACGTTGTACATGTGAAAGAAAATAATAAATAGCTACAATAATGAAATTGGACTGGATTTTTCACTTCAATCTCAGTTCTGAGGATGTTGTTTCTCGTGTAACCAACAGCGTAATAAAATGAGGCTTACTGTATACTGATGGATTATATTTTTTTATCACATTGACTGTGAATTTTTACTTTGGCATTTTCTTATAGATTTAAGGTATAACTGATAAATTATATGACAAGTAGGTATCATTCGCACATGATATTACTTTTTTGAAACGAAAGGCTGCTGCGACAAAATTAGATCTATTGTAGCCATTTCAAAACTAAATTAAATGTTAAACACTAGGTAAATAAACATCGATAAGGACGTACAGTCGGCCACAGAAGTAGCTTAACATTTTAGTACCTTGTCACATTACATTTCTTGAATTTGTCATAGATGTTTGCTAGGAAACCGTTGAAACAGTTACTATAATATTACAAAGTACTATAATGTTAAGCTACTTCTGCGGCTGACTGTACAATAAGTGTGCATTGAAACAGTGGTAACTCGTGGGAGGTACAGCCGGCCGGTGAGCTGAGAACCGCTCAAAGGCGACTATTACAAACACGCACGTTATTGTTGCGATATGTGCTCGATCCCGTACACTAAATTCCACACGCACCATTTCACACTTGCCGTTCGAAATCCTCTTTTTAAATTTTGTTAATATTTCACGTGGCGCCATCTGTGTGCCGTTTTCCTTCGTTTATATGTTTTTATTTCATTTCTCCTTCTGCTCTGTTATAAATTGTTGCAGCGCTCCGTATATTTATTTTTGTTGTATGAACATCGTGTTTGTAGGGACACTATTTACGACAGTTAATCAAGATCTCTTTTTGCAATCCTCATCGCTTTTGGAAAACGAAAAAATAAGGTATTTAATATTTATTAAATTATATATTTTTTTGCAAAGTAAAGTCAAAAGAACAAAAAGAAAATTTGTTTAATTTATTAATTTTGATTAAATTCACTTACCTATATATGTATTTCATGTTGCTGTATAATCTTAATTTGTGTGATAAATAATTATGTATTGATCACAGTTGATACCTCATCCCTTAACTTGAGCTCGTGGTAAAAGCGTTGTATATCATGAATTACAATTCGAGAATATATCCGCCTGTCCAATAATAAAAAACTGTCGCTCGAGAGCTACTGAATTGGGAATTACGTTGTTATTTTAAATTGGGTGGGGCGGGTTTATAACAAAACAACAGTGCGTTGTAATTGCTCCAATTTGTCCAGAGCACAGCCCAGAGATTGCAAATGACGTCACACTTCCTGATCGTCGGGAAGGGTCGTCACTCGTCACGATCTTGTCACGAATACATTTAGCCGCTCATTTATTTAAGACAAAAAGTGGCACTTTTTCGGCTCATTTACGAAAATAATTTATTAAAGTGATATTTTGCTCAGTGATCTGAACAAACGCATGTGGCCAAACTCACTACACGAGAACAGGCATTTAATTTTATCTGTGACATGAAATTAAATGTTGACCGGGAATAGAAGCCGGAATCTTTCGCTTTGCAGATTTTCATAATAATTTATTTTACACATTATTAATAAATAAAGTATTTTTTAATTTCCAATCCAAAATCAATATCCGCAGATGATCACCAAATCATCCTGATGTCGACGACATTACCTATATTCCGCAGTCGCGTCGCGCCGCGTCGTATCGTTCTCCGGTCGCGGCGTGACGATCGCACAATTAACGCTCGCTTCAAGTTTTCTTGCGAGCGGAAAATAATTGCGATTGAGTTGCGAATTTTGCTTTTGCCACCGACGCCGGAGCCCTTAATTGGTGGTTAAATAGCGAATTCATTCCTCGACAACATTTTAATAGGCCGCGTTGTCGACGGTGGAGGGTTCGCTTCGAGTTTCGAGCTACTGTGCCAAGCGGATAGATTCTGTTCAACAGGACAACCTGTTTTACTCTGATCTGGGAACTAATGACATGTATATTTGACGCCAGTAATGGCCTGAAGAAACTCTTGCCATAGTAATCCAGATCTTTGGATGAGTATGACAATAACATTCATCAACCTATCAAATCATTCCATTGGCTAGTTCGTTTCACATCACTACATTTCTAGATTAGCTTAACACACCCTTAAACCTATAGAAGTTGAATTAAAAATGTCAATTTAGTTATCGTTAATTAAGCAAATATATTTTTTCCTACGAATGAGGTATTAAGAACCTTTTCTATACCTATGTAAAAATTACCAATAGCCCAAAACTTTTCTTTGAAATACATTTTCTTTTATCTCCGACACACAAGATAATTAGAGCAGTGATTATCGCTAACAAGGATTCTGTCCCTTTAGCCTTGAGGGTTCTCTATAAACGTCGGATCCTTCAAACTATATTGTCAATCAATTACACCAACTAAAAAGGTCACGTACTACTTGACGGCGTGAGATTATCACGTTAACGAGGACCAGCGTCTCAATGTTGTCGCTCACAAACGTATATACCCTATTCGATAATTTAGTTTTCATTGAAGTTACGTTTTTTTATTACTTTTTCGGCGATACCGAACTACGTGTTATATGGTGACGTCACGACGACGTGAAGTTCGAAGTTTTCTGTATCGGTTGCATGTATACAACACTGCGATTAGATCAGTCGGGGTTAGGTTTGCCTGGGCGGGCGACATCATTCCGCCTGGTGGGAGATCTGTTGGGTTGGAGTCATAGTAAGGTTACAGAAAAATACTCTCTAAACTCTATTTTAGATGATTAAAATGTGTATAGATCTCTAACTTAACATCATTTAGCAAAGCCGAGGTATACGATCAATACATTACAATCAAATCTGACGTGTGCACGCGGCTTGAGGAGGGAGTTTTCTCTGAGCGGTATTTAATTAGTAGAAAAGTTTGCAGTCACGAAAGCGGCGGTAAGGCGAAGCGATATCGATCGATTTGTAGGTCAAATTAAAATATTGACTATCTTAATTATTTGCGATAGCTAAAAAGTCAATATTAGTGCTGAAACAAACTGGCTAAGATCAATTGAATCCATTTTTATTAGAACTGACTATACGGTTATTTGTGACGTTAAGAAAACATGGGCATCTATTTGCAATGATAAACAGGTCGATGGAAATATTGGTGATGCAATTCACTTAATATTATTATATGGACTAGTCTTCCTGTTGATGTGTGTTAGACAAATCTTAAAATCTTAGACTTCACTAAAGTAGGAATACACATTATCACATTGAAAATAACAATCTCTCTTAGAAAACCTTCACATAGAACACCCAGTAAGTCCTACAATCTTGCCATTTCGTTGGAACCCAAATTATAATTCATGCTTTAATCCTTTGAAATAATAACAGTTATTTATTCTCCCAATATAGCCCATCTACTTGTAATTCTCAACAAAGCTTTATAAATCGGTGTTCCAATTCAAGCTGAAGTTCAATTGAAAGTCAGACCGTAACGGGGCTCATTAGAGACGAATGCCTGTGAAGCGGTTCTGCCCTTAACAAAGCAATCTGAAAGGCGACAAAGGCTCCCCTGTTCAAACTTGTCAATGGGAGCCTTGGAAAAAGTTTTGCTCCTACTACTTTGCAACTACTTCTTGAGATTTCAATCTTGGGGTTTTCGTCAGCAAATATTTGAACAAGGATTGGATCCGACATGCATATCATATCATGCATGACATGCAGTCATAGGATCTACCGCCAGTTGATTGCAATACATAGAATATTGAAGTAAATAATATGTCCTTAAATAAGGGTGTATTTAGAGCCTGCAGAATCGCTCCTGTTTAGCAAGTACTGATGAGTTATTACTTTACAAACTAGAATTTGTGAAAAATTTGTTATTGTGACAATATCTTGTGGATTTTGATTTAATAAGTTCTGCATCTGCTATGTGACGGTGAAACCACAAAACTGTGATAATGATCTTGGAATTATGCACTTTGTTAAAATATGTAATAAATAAACAAGATATACAATACTAGCTGCCCGGACAGTCTTCGTTCTGTCAATTTTTTTTTATTTTGAGATGTATCTAAGCTATCCTATCTTTCAAGTTGGATCAAACTGCACACGGTGTGCAAAAATTAAAATCGGTTAAGTAGTTTAGGATTCCATCGCGGACAAACAACATGACACATAATTTATGTACAATTGCATAACTGGTTCAAGATTCGGGTAGATTCTGGAAACCTTAAAAAACCTGTTCTTACAATAATACAAAGACTTTTATGATTCATGGGAAAACTTCTCAAACTATGAAACTATTATTACAGGGAGAGTATTTAACAGCAAGTACCTGAACGTTAATAAAGGTAGCCAGTAAAATTCCTGGTTAAACGTGAAGTTACCGCTGTTTTGGAGAGTACAGTCTGAGACGGGCGGACGGGGCGGGTCTCGACAATAAAAGTCGATTTTATTTAAAGGAAAATGTTGCATAACGAAAAAGTTTTACGACTTTGCTTAGCTAATTGAAACAATTAACCGGAGTTCATGTAATAAAGGCACCGGGCAGCGTAAAAAGCTTACGTTCACTCCCAAATGGTGACCGACTGCTGCCTCTCTGGCCAACTCCTACAGAGGCGACTCCTGTTTTATTTTCTTTTCTAACTATTCTTTTATTACAAGCCGTACTCTGAAAACAGAAATTTTGCTAAATACGTCAAAGCGTTTTTGCATGGTTGACAAAAAGAAAATTTCACATATAATTTTGACTGATTCTGGAGTATTTGTTATCCTTAGAAAGCAGTCAACTTTATTGGAGAACTAGCTCTAACTGTGCTGTCCGAGCTAGAATAGCCAGTGTCTAAAGCTTCTTGGCATGGGTTTTATAATACCACCAGTCACTGAGGCATTTCAGACAGGTTATTGGGCTATACACCATCTAACACTACCAGGCCTCCTCAATCATAAGACCGCTTGCCCCGTAATGCCATCATTGGGTTGAAGCCAAGTTCCTAGTTGTTGTAGACAACAAACACCCTGCGAGTAACTTCTTTCTATGGGGACATTTCCTTCCCGGATTGAACTCCCAATTCCAGTACAAAATAAAAAGTACAAAATTTACCAAAAACTCTCGAGCGCTGTGTTTTAATTGTACGTATTTACGATACTGCGGGGCAACTCGAGTGATAATATTATTTCATCGAAGTTCGCAACTAAGTTACAGCTTCCCGCGGCGAGCTGCAAGATAAACTCGGAACTCTCATTCCGATACAATAAACTTCTCTGCTGTTTTTTTTTCGAAGGAATCGAGTGAATATTTTAGGAAAGTTGGTATTTGCGTTTGGATTTTGCACGAGCTCGATGATTTGTTGCCGAGTTTTTATTTGAAATTAGCCAATTGTACGAGTTTGAAAGGATGAGGAGGAAATTGTTCCTCGAACGTTTTATACAATTTGAGAAAATCTCGGAACAAATATTATTAATCTCCTTAAAAATCTTTCTAAGGGCCCTATGCTAGCTAGCTATACGGGTCTAGTCTAAATTGGTTTTTAATTCATGTATTGAAAATTCTGAAGCCACTTGAAAGCTATTATACTTAATTTCTTTCTAGACAAGTTTCGACGAACTTTTACGACTTATAAATGTTGGACACCCATTTCATTCCAACATAGTTTTGAACCATTAACTTGACCAAACAAATATGTATATTGCGTTAATATGAGCTCAGCCATTCTAGCTGGTCCAAAGTAAAGATGCAAAGCAAAGAAAGCAGGTTCACTAGCACTTGTCAGGTCAACCCTCACACGAAAAGATGTGTGACTATCTTACAAAGTAACACACTAGAAAAAGAAGTGCAAAAATAGACACCCAGCTATACGGCACACACGACTTTCTTGTATTCAACGCTTTTTAACCGACCGCGACCGACGAAAAGGAGGAGGTATTCAATTCGACTGTATTTTTTTGTTTGTTACCTCAGAACTTTCGACTGGGTGAACCGATTTTGATGATTCTTTTTTTAATCGAAGTCTGGGGCTTGTCATGTGGTCCCACTTAAAATTAAGCGAGATCTCTCTAGTAGTTTTTGATATTATCCCTAATTTTGAAGTTGGTTATTTTTTGTCAAGAATTATACTAACCGTGTTTTTGTGAGTCACATCTTGCAAGCCTAAGGAGTTGAAATTCATGCTATTTTGTATTAAGCATACATCACTCAGGTTTGGCTACAGACGAAGGAACTCCTTAACGGCTAGCACTTTCTTAAATGCATTGTTGACACTATAAACGAGTGTATTTAGTTTTTAAACTACATATTAACTTGTATAACTTATAGATAATTTAACAGGTCTGACAGACGTTTGCTGTTGAGTCGTTAATTATGCGAGTAGATTACATAATGATTTCTGTTTGTAAATGTAGTCTGAATAAACGATCGTCTCGACGAGATATAGGAATATGAAGTGAACAACTATATCTGCAAAATCACACTCAAAGGGAATGACCGTCGACCGCTAGATTTACACTATCTATACAACATCGCTGCCGCTCTAGTGTACACTAGTGTAGTGTACAGCTACACCCGAACGGAATACCATTGCAGTAACATTAAACACCGATAAGGACGCACCATCGCGGGTATCAGATACTGCGCAAATTATAAGTGGGCGGGCGGGAATGACTCCTTGGGCGCTCGTAATAATATCCGCCAGCGAAGAATGGCCCCCGCAGGCCCTCGCACTCCACGCCCCGCCGGGCCACGGCCGCTGGCCGCCGGGAGAGAACTAACCGTATCATACGATCCGTGGAATTTATCATTGTACAGTACCATGTGTTACATACCGGGAGTTTTTAATGGTGATAAAGTTTCTTAATAAAGAGTGAAGTGGTTGTACGTTTTGTGTGGACTGTGAGCGATCTATCACACGTTGGATACGGCTACGAGCTGGGCAAGTGATCGTGCGTAGTAAAGTTTCATGAAAATTTTAAGTTATGTATGTCAATTAAAGGATGATTTATAATAATTTAGTAATAAGAAATGTGAAATAAAACGCGTTTATTCAAAGATTTTTTTGTGAATATTTTATTCATTTTATACTATTCATACACCACCTGTAACTTTTTAAGTTCGTTTATAAAATAAACATTTCTGTTTATATGTTGGAGTCCATTTGTATTTTAGGTATTCGTAACGTAAAAACAACTAATTCAATACCTTATCCCATCATACGTACTCCAGTAGGCGATACTGCCGTCTAGAATTTCACTGTCGGTAAATCTTTTATTAAATTGAATTTTTTTCCAAGGAGCACATCCATACAGGCAACAATACCAGATGATTCTCTTTTCTTTAAAGCCGTAAGCTATTGGAGCACTAATGATGCAGGCAACTGAAATTTATAATAGACGCAAAACGTCGATGTGAGGAGAATAACAGCGTAATTTATCTTTTATGCCGTCGCTTAAGAAAAACATCTTTTACGGCGTAAAAGTAAAACTCACCGTTCATTGTTCTGCCGCACAATGAATGTTCTGAACACCAAGTGTCAGTGTAAACGATAAAAAATAATGCAAATTCACTTTGAGTCCCATCTCGGGAAATAATGTCCGATCGTTACATAGACAAGGGAGTTTTTCCGTTAAATCGAGCCTCTTCCATCCTTAACGACATTGCCTTTCGTTAAACAGAAAAGAGATTCAGGTAGTCGTTGCCGTCGGCAGCCTTTTTTCATTTCTACGGACGTTTAAAGCGTTCTAAATGAGAATTTATATTGATATTGCTTCCAGTTTACATAAAAGAATGTAGTAAATTCTTCAAAGTTTGTCGCAACTCCGACGAGTTAGAACGATAAACAAAATATACTGTTTAAAGTGAGACATTCTACCATTATGACGCTCGCGAAATGGAGAATGTTCGGCGAAACAAAGTTCCGAGCGCTTGTGAACTTACCCTTGGTTCGTCTTGGGAAATGAAATTATTTTCAGAACGTTACCCCTTTATCTATCATCATGTGAAGTGGTCTTATCGATTAGTAGGCAAAAATATAATCATCAAATTTAACGATTTGTCTAGATTTTCGTCAACAGGTGTCAACAATATTACTACTATTCATGATGCGTGTTCAAATACATTCTGAAGACTAGGAAACTCTCATTGACCACATAGCACACGAGAAAATAACGTAGTACATACTACCTATAGGTACATACATATTGCGTACATGACTAAGCCCACTGTTATGGTGGTCACTCACGGTCAGTCCATCGCGTCATTTTTGGAGCCACGCCAAATGACATATATCAAAATGGCGCGATTGGACATACAGATTTTTCTATCACGCCATCAGTTTTTCACATTCACGATCAAATTTTGGCTGTATATCACGCGATTTGACGCGATGGACTGACCGTGAGTGGCCACCATTAGAATCAGATTTGTAAGCCTTATACAAACCATACAGAAATACCTGTAACTGCTGGTAATAATAATATAACTTTTTAATATAAAATTTTGTAATTACGTCTCATGTAACTTAATTATAACATTTTTTAAATCCTCGCAGTGATTTTATTAAGTAGTACAATTAAGCTTAGCTTAATTCGGTACCAAGTGATTTTACGTAAATATCCAATTTCCGAAGCGCTCATAGCCCGGCGGCTTGTGTCGATCCTAAGTGGCAGCGGGTGCGGTCGGTAGTTGGATGGGTGACCGCTAGTGGCAAAAATTCTTGAGCGTTTCCGTGCTTCGGAGGGCACGTAAAGCTGTCGGTCCCGGTTGTTATCATAAGATAACAGTCTTTAAGCCATGTCGGAGACCCTCGGGCGGTTTGAAAACTTCCGACACTCGGGTTGACCACTAACTCCTCCACCAATCCGCACTGGAGCAGCGTGGCGGAGTATGCTCTAGGCCTCCTCAAGAGGAGATACCCGTGTCCAGTAGTAGGCCCTTAATGGGTTGAAGCCAATTCGATTTCCCTATGAGTAATAAATAAACATCACAAAATAATACAGAAAACGAAGTTGATTCAACAGTAGTGAACCCGGGACTCCGGTGGCCTATCAAAACATCGCTGCTTGTTGGAACTCTGCGGTAAGTGCCTAAACAAATACACTACTCTCTGCGTGACTCTATATACTGAAACGAAGCTGTTTTAGGCAATCTCAAATATTTATTTGTTTTAAAATTTCATCTATCCGAGGTTTAATTTAATGCCATGCGTTGTGATTTATTATTGTGCAATGACGAGCATGTCATCCGCGATACAAGGATGTAATGTAAATTATCGTATAATCTATTTTCGGTATTTTATCAACTTTTAGACCACAGTTGATAAAATACCTACTATATACCACAACCTAAGTATCTAAGAAAAGTATTATTAACAAAATATACAATTCTGTAGACATCATCTAACTTATTAATATCTCGGTCCATGTAATTTGGCTTCATAATTTTGTTGTATTAGATAACTGAGTGTAACAGGCAGATACAACGTTCGTAACATGGAAACATCAGTCTAAGGGGGTTGTCTCAGGAAATTGGGAAAGTTGTTATAAAATCACACCTATTGACAGCGCCGAGAGGATTACAAGATAAGCCTGTATTAAAGGGCTAATGTTACGTTGTGCTGCGGCAAGCCGACGTCATTAACAAAGGATTAAATTGGCAAACGTTCCACGTCTATTTATGTAATATCGCTTTATCGATGCTGGCTACAAAGAAATTTAAAACAGAGAACAAATCTATTGTAATCCTTGCATGCTTTATGTATAACTTGAAACTGATTTGCAGATTATATTTATTGTGCCTAATGAAGACCATGCGTATAAAGGGACTAGGTATGTAGGTGTTATCAAGACGCATCTATCTCAGATCCAAATTTTATATACATCATAACACTTTTCGTCTTTTTTATATAAATAGTTTAAAAATATGTAAACAGCATCAGAGCTCTCAACCAAGCGCAAACCCTGGCGAGACGAGATGACCCTGTATTCTAGTTGGTAGCGACCCAGCCTGCGAAGCGAGGGGTCCCGGGTTCGATTCCAGGCTGGGGCAGATATTTATGTGACAGACAAATGTGTCGTCCATGCCAACCGCGACTCAGGTAAAAAACCTACTGCGGGGCTCTGAGTGTTTTTTTTTAAACAGGGCATCACCCAGGATCACGTTACCAGCTATTGCGTTTTGCGCTCCAGTAATAATTATCGAGACACGCCTCGAAGCGACACAGTAAACTGTCTTTAGAAAACAATTACTTTGGGAACGAGCGTGCGGAGTTTGAAGCGCTGCTAGAACTCATCCGGGCGCTCATCGCGCAATAACCGGCAAATTATGTTACCATTGTACCGCACCGCACGGCACCGCACCGCACCGCACCGCACCGCACCGCACCGCACCGCACCGCACCGCACCGCACCGCACCGCACCGCACCGCACCGCACCGCACCGCACCGCACCGCACCGCACCGCACCGCACCGTACTGTACCTGTTCGAGCGCGAAGCGATCGAACACCTCAGCACTTTTGCGTTTAACCATTTTTGCACTAATCAATCATATAAGTAATGTTCAATCGTATGAGCAGTCAGTACATCGCTAACCATTGGTGTGCTCACACCAAAACCATTAAGGCTCCATAGCAATAATATCGTATCGTAATAAATAAGTGTTTCTCACGTTGTGTAAACCAGTTCAGTTAATAAATTACTCCAATTACCATAACTCGGGATTTCTTATTACGGACCAACAACCAAACCACAGCATCCTTTTTACATGGTCCTTCGAGCCTTTCGGGACGCGTTACGGGAGAATTACGGGACCATATCGTAGTGTTTCGTGTTTCCGAAAATTAAACCAAAACGAACCAGTGGCTATAGTGATCAGTGCATTCAATTGGATTGCAGTGATATATGATACCAGCGTAAGGCGATACCCGGGTGAGATCTAACCATTTATTATTTTTTATTTGCCATATTATAATAACTATGGAAATGGAAACTATTTATGCTAACCAAGTTGAGATTACTAAATTTTTCTCTAAACTTTTAACCAACTTTAAGAAAGATGGGGCTGATCGTAAGACCATTGATTATTGTGAAAGGAAATTAAAAACCTTAGAAGAGTATTGGGTAGAGTTCCAACGTAACCATAGGGAGCTTCTTGATTATGCTATTCTTGACCATGAGTATTTTACCAGTAATTGTTTTGAAACCGCGGAGAACCTTTATTTGACCGTAGAGAACTTAATTACTAAAACCATGGACCAGTTACGTGAGAAGCAGGAATTAAGTAAACCAGAACAGCCGATGCCTCAAGAACGTAGCACCGTCCCTAGTGTGTCGGACACCAATCAGCCAGGTACCTCATCTAGCACGGGAGCTGCCCAGCAGCAGCGTAATACTTCGTCTGGTGGTAACAGCAGGCTAGACGAATTGCTTAGAAAACAAACCATCAATTTCAAGACATTTATGCGTACGGTGAACACCATAGAAGTCGACCATCTGGAGAACAAGTGGGAATTTGAAGACACTCTTAAGTCTCTTCAAGCTCGTTGGAGTACCGTTGATAGTCTACATTGGCTGATAGAGGATGAGAGTGACGGAGAAGATAGGTGGTACCAGAAATTATTCACTCAATATGAAAAGATTTACATGGATTTAAAGAAAACTATTAATACCAAGATGTGGTCTGTGTCTCATCGAGAAAAGTCCACGCCACAAATGGATATCCCGGTATTCAGCGGCAACTATCACCATTGGGTTTCTTTTAAAGATCTCTTTGTTGAAACCATTCATAAGAATCCGTCCTTATCTAACGCGCAGAAAATGCAATTTTTAAAAAGTAAAGTAACGGGGGATGCTGAGCGTCTAATTCACCATCTTCAGATTAGCTCCGATAACTACGAAGTATGTTGGGATATACTGAACCATCGATACGGAAATAAAAAATTAATCTTTACTTCACACATAAACACCATGTTAGGGCTTCCAAACATACAACACCAATCATTAACCATGATTAAAAAATTGCATGACGTCACCAAAGAAAGTTTACATGCTATTCAAAACCTGGGGGTAGATATTAAAACGTGGGACCCACTTCTAGTGCATCTTTTAGGCCAAAAGTTAGATAGCGAATCGTTTGCAGAGTACGTAGAATCGGTAAAGGACCCTAGGGAGTTACCGGTCCTGCAGGAATTCTTATCATTTTTAGAATGTAAATTTACTGCATTAGAAGCTTCTCGCCGTAAACAGGAACATATTAACCAACCAAAATTAAGCTTTCAACACAATTCACCGCGTTATAACACTCATAACTTACCATCTAAACATAAAAGATCATTCAATTCAAATAATAATTATCATCCATTAACTCGCTATAACCCCAATAATATGAAACCGAACATGAGTACGTTCCACGTGTCGCGGTCAATCACTTGCATATTGTGTAACGCTGACCACGGGTTATGGCAATGCAGCATATTTTTGCAAATGTCCAATGAATTAAAATTAAATACCGTGAACCAATATAATTTATGTCGCAACTGCCTTACTAATCATAACAACAAACCATGTTTTTCAAGTAAACGGTGTCGTAAATGTTTAGGTGCGCATAATACTTTAATGCACGTCGCACGAGGCATTAGTTAAACCTAAAACTGTTGCTATGTCATCGAAACCAATAAAGCCTGCACAAAATATACCTCCTACCGAACACGTGCCTACATCTAGCCATGTGTCACAGGATAGTATATCTGAAATTTTATTAACTACTGCCATGGTTTATGTCACGGGGGTAGACGGTTCTCAACATACCATGAGGGCTTTAATTGACCAGGGCTCTCAAATTTCTTTAATTAATGAAAAAACTGCGCAGACATTAGGCTTAAAGAGAAACCAATGCAAGGGTAAGATATTTGGGGTAGGTGAAAAAGAAAATAATTGTAAAGGGACGATGAATGTTGAGATACGGTCGATGTATAATGATTTCTCGGTAAACACTACAGTTTTTATTATGAATAGTTTAATTAAGAGCTTACCAAATAAAACGTTTTCTAAACCATTATGGTCGCATGTTCAGAATATTCACTTAGCAGATCCTAAATTTAATGAAAGCCGTCCGATAGATTTATTGCTTGGAGCTGATTTATATAGTAAGATTATGCTAGGTGGTATTGTACGTGGAGATGATGATGACCAGCCCATAGCCCAGCAAACCCAGTTTGGGTGGCTGCTCTGTGGCTCAATGAAGCCACATTATAGTTGTAACGTCGTTCTTCATAACGTTGATGATTTACGTAGGTTCTGGGAGAATGAAGAAATTAACCAGCCGATTGAAATGTCGAGCGATGACCATGAATGTTTAGAGTATTTTTTATCAACCACAAAGAGACTTGAGGACGGTAGGTATGAGGTTAGGTTACCATTTAAACCAGAAACAAGAAATCAATTAGGAGGTACGAAGCAGCTAGCTATGGCGCAGTTTCGTAGCTTAGAGAGGAAATTTGAGAAAAATAGTGTTTTAAAAGGGGAATACCAACAATTTATGAATGAATATCGCGATCTTAACCACATGATTCCGTCTACTAACACTACACCAGAGTGCTATCTGCCTCATCATGCTGTCACCAAGGAAGGGTCTCCAGCTAATAAATTTAGGGTAGTTTTTAACGCTTCTGCTAAGTCTTCTATCGGTATCACACTTAACGATACAATGTATACCGGCCCTAACTTACAGCAAGACCTACAAGAGTTAATTTTGAAATGGAGACAATATCGGTATGTCTATACTGCTGATATTGAAAAGATGTATAGGCAGATATTAGTACACCAGGAAGACCAAGTTTACCAAAAGATTCTGTGGCGAGAGTCTCCTACACAACCAATTCAAATTTTTCAATTAGTTACCGTGACGTACGGAACCAAACCAGCACCATTTCTTGCTATGATGTGTCTCAAGCAGTTAGCGAGGGATGAACAACAAAATTATCCCGAAGCTACCAAAATATTAGAAAGTAGTTTTTACATGGATGATTTTTGCGGTGGTGATCACTCGATAGAAAACGCGTTACTACTCAAGTCAGATTTAATTAAATTATTAAAAACAGGGGGATTTAATTTACGTAAATGGCAATCAAATGAACCTAAATTGTTATTAGATGAAGGGATGAAGGGGTGCAATGAACAGGTATATGAATTTAAACAACCAGATACTGCTAAAACATTAGGATTAGGGTGGAACCCTCAAAACGACCATTTTAAGTTTTCGAAATTACTACTAGAGTCAAAATCAGACCTTGCTACCAAACGATCGCTCCTGTCGGATATCTCGAAGCTATTCGACCCGTTAGGATGGCTAACGCCACTAACTACTACCATGAAATTGTTATTTAGAGATGTATATGTGTCAAAGATTGATTGGGATGAACCATTACCAACAACTATTAAGAACAAATGGGATACTTTGAGAGATGATCTGAGTGATATAAATACTATTGAGATAAAAAGATGGCTAGAATTAAAGAAAGATAATCAGGTTGTTCAGTTGCATGGGTTCTGCGACGCGTCGGATAAGGCCTACGCGTGTGTCATTTACTGTAGGGTGAGCGAAGGTAACCATCATACCATCACGTTAGTCGCTGCGAAGGGTAAACTCGCTGCGATGAGTAAAACCATGTCAACACCACGCTTAGAGTTATTAGGTGCCGTTTTACTTTCATCGCTAATGAAAAAGGTCTTACAGTGCCTACCAGGGTACCATATCGAAGTGTACGGCTGGATCGATTCTACAGCTGTGCTAGGATGGTTACAAGGCGAGCCAGCACGCTGGAAGCCATTTGTAGCTAACCGAGTAAAATGTATTACAGATATAATACCATCAACCAGTTGGCGATACGTAAAAACTAAAAAAAAACCCGGCTGATTGCACTAGTCGCGGTTTAACGCTTGCACAGCTTAAAAAGCATGAGCTGTGGTGGCAAGGTCCGTCGTGGTTGAATTCGTTTCATATTCAAAATACCAATAAAACCGTGTATAAAACCGACTTAGAAGTAAAAACCTCATTTTTAAAACAATGTAATGTTGTAATAACTGATAAAAGTAGCGAAGTAATTTCTAACATACTAAATAACTTATTAAATAAATTCAGTTCTATAAATAAAATCATTCGCATATTCGCGTGGATATTACGATTACCTACCTATCGGAAATCAGTTCATCAACCCTATCTCACATTACCGGAGCTGCGGCGCGCTAAAATGCAACTCATCAAATATACACAACAATCGACATTAGGTCAAGACTTAGATTATTTAAATAAACATAATAAAGTACACACTAAAAGTAAAATTTTAAGTTTGAATCCTATTTTAGATATGGACGGAATCTTACGCGTAGGAGGGAGGCTTCGAAACGCTCAGATAAATCTTGAGATGAAGCATCCTATTATTCTCCCGCACAACCATCGTTTTACCATTCTATTTATTAAACAAGCTCATGAATTAACTTTCCATGGGGGTGCTAGGCTTACATTGTCCCATTTAAGAAGAAACTATTGGATCATTGGAGGATATATGGCAACCAAGAAATATATTAGACAATGTGTTACATGCCGAAAACAAGAACCGGTATTGCAGAGTCAGCTTATGGGTGACTTACCAGAGGCCAGGGTGAACCCTGAATGCCCTTTCTACCATTGTGGCGTTGACTATACAGGATTCATCGAAGTGAAGGCCAATAAAGGACGTGGAATAAAAACCAGTAAGGGTTACATTGCTCTTTTTATATGTATGGTAACGAAGGCAGTTCATATAGAACTTGTGTCGGATCTGACCAGCTCAGCCTTTTTAGCGGCTCTTCAAAGAATGGCAGCCAGAAGAGGGGCGCCTCGTCACTTATATAGTGATAATGGGACCAATTTTATAGGAGCCAATAAGATGTTACAGGAGGAGCTTGAGTATTTACAACAACTATATAGCAGTAGCGAATTTCTATCGGAGATCAGTGAAATGGGTATCGAATTTCACTTCTTGGCGCCATCCTGGCCAAGTGCTGGTGGGATATGGGAGAGATCAATAAGGTCCCTCAAACACCATCTCAAGAGAGTCGTTGGTCACCAAAAACTCACTTATGAAGAGTATTCTACACTGCTCTCAAAAATAGAAGCCTGCTTAAACTCACGCCCACTTTGTGCACTAACGGAAGATCCCGAAGATCTTGATTTCTTAACACCAGCTCATTTCTTAACAACAAGGCCTGGATTAACCATAATAGAAACAGAACACGACGCCAGAACCAGGTGGCATTTAACATCTAAATTATTTCAAGATTTATGGAAAAGATGGAAAGTAGAATACTTGACAATGCTATCAGCAAGAAATAAATGGAAGGGAGTTAAAGATAACATAAAGGTGGGAGATCTAGTCGTGATTCATGAAGAAATCGTGCCACCTGGAAGATGGGCTATGGGACGAGTTATAGACATTCATCCCGGAGAAGACGGTTTGATTCGAGTTGTCACTCTAAAAACCAAGAATGGTACCATGAAGAGGCCTGTTGTGAAGCTGTCAGTTCTACCAATGAATAGTAACCCTCAACTAATCGACCATACCATAACATCACCAGACCAAACCTTGCCAGAGAAAGAAGAGGAACCAGAAGTAGACGAAGGCACGAGAAAAAGAAGGAAACCAAAGAGATCGTCATTTGTAACCGTAGCTACCGCTATGTTGTATTTCATGACTCTATTGTTACCAGCCAACGCTATTTTCAATATAAAAGAGTTATCACCAAACCAGACTTTGTACTTTGACCCCATGACCAACGTTCAGCTGATCAGAGACAAGTGGAGCTTAATTCTTTATTATGACATGGAACCATATTGGGACGCTATTGACTCCTATAGTAAAATTTCGACTTATTTGAATAAACTGTGCAATACCATTCAAAACAACTCCCATTGTCGTATGATAAATTTACAATTAAACAATGAATTCGAAGAACTGGAATACTACAATGAACTTTTATTAACTCAGCATTTTAACATTCGCGCCAGCCGCCGGCGCAGAGGTCTCATTAATGGCATCGGATATCTTGCGAACCAACTCTTCGGCGTATTGGACTCCTCTTTCGCGGAAAAATATACCAAAGATATTGAGATGACTAGAAACAATGAAAAACATTTATCCGAGTTATGGAAAAACCAGACGTCAGTAGTAGAAGCGGAATTTTCTTTCATGAAAAAGATGAAGGAGACAGTCGATAAACAACACAAATTTATTAACAAAAAATTAAACGAGTTAGAATCTAATACCAATATAATACAACAAGAAATTCAAAACATGTCTTCTGTACAAGATTTTACATTATCGGCGATGGCTGCAAGCGGCCTACTACAAAGTTTGCGTAGACTACAAGATGCATTCCTAGATACAATTACTGATATTTACCATGGTCAAGTTAGCGTTCATTTATTGAAGCCAGAGCAGATGAAGAGTGAGTTACGAATCATCAACGGCCAGATGCCGAGGGATGTTACTCTACCTATTACAAACGTAGATTCAGATTTTCAATATATCTACCAATTGTTAAGAATGAAAGCTAGAGTGACGGATAAATTTATTATATTTGAAATAACATTTCCTCTGGTTAGTAGAGAAAACTACCAGTTATATAAGATTTTACCAATACCCCGGCAAATCAATAATAGCATGATCACTATAGTACCCGTATCCGAATATGTCGCTGTGAATTTAAAACAAAATACATATTTTCTTGCAACAATTATCGAATTGAACGCCTGTTTATACCATAAAGAAGCTTATCTGTGCCAGCTTTTCAAACCTATCATGAGCTTAGAACGGGATGAGTGTTTTTGCAGCAAAAATGAGAAAAACCATACAACATGTAAACTTGAGAAATCACCATGCGTCAACAGATGGATTGAATTACAGTCGCCTTCACAATACTTGTACTTTTGTTGTGATAATTACCCTATCAAAATAATTTGTAATGATAAAATATCGCTTAAACAGCTGAGTCGCGCAGGGATCATCAGCCTCGATCAGAATTGTATACTTAAAGGAAAGGACTTTACCTTACATTCCTTACAACTGCAATCCAATCACTTAAATTATTCACCAACAATCTTGATACCAGAACTCGATCAGATTAATAACATAGTAAATTTAAAAATCCCGGACGTAGAACCGTTACAAGACAACCAACAGTTTAACACATCTTTAACGATTCTTGGAGACCAAATAGAAGGATTGAAAGCGAGTAAAGCAGAAGTAAATGATATATCGATGCATGATATTCATCACTACACTACCACATACATATTGATGACCATAGCGATAATCGCGGCAGTAGGATGGTGTTGGAGAAGTGGTCGATGCAGCCGTCGGCCCCAGCCGGTTGCTCCATCTCGTCGCCGTGGGGAGGGTCCTGGCCGTCACGGCCGTCACGGCCATCAAGTGGAGCCTCAGCCAGTGTTACCAACCTCAGTGCATAGTGAAGTGGCTAGTGTGCAATCGAGTGAGCGCAATGGTAGTGTTCGAGTTCGTTTACAAAACTTTGCCAAACGGTGGCCTAGTGTGCGTGGTATCAGTGCGGGTAAACAATCGCCACCTATTCCGCGTAAACGAGTTACGGTTGAAGACTCTTTAGTATAGCATAATAACTACTATTTTCTTAAAATAATAATTTTAATAATTTTTACCTATTACCATTTATTATTTCTTTTACCATTTTGTTTTTATTTTATAAACATAAATATTTAATTATAAGAGGCGGTTATGTATCTTTGTAATAACGGCTTGCCTTGTAGTTGCTTAAAATAAGATATAGGTTTATTGTTACCATTTTATTGCATAATATTGGAATTAAAATTGTATAGATTCATTCTCATCTCAGGCGCGGGAGTATGTTCGAGCGCGAAGCGATCGAACACCTCAGCACTTTTGCGTTTAACCATTTTTGCACTAATCAATCATATAAGTAATGTTCAATCGTATGAGCAGTCAGTACATCGCTAACCATTGGTGTGCTCACACCAAAACCATTAAGGCTCCATAGCAATAATATCGTATCGTAGTAAATAAGTGTTTCTCACGTTGTATAAACCAGTTCAGTTAAATAAATAACTACCAATTACCATAACTCGGATCTTCTTATTACGGACCAACAACAAACCACACCACCCCTTTTTACAGTACCGTACCGTACCGCATCGCACCGCGTCGATAGCGTAGTCAGTAATTCCCGAAGCAAGTTGGAGATGCTCGCGAACAGCAAGTTTCCGACGCGTTCGCCCGTCAACTCACAGGTGCTGAACTTAATTCATAACGCGTATCGTTGAATACTTAAGAATATCGTTTGAATAATCGTAGTTGTTTTAAGATATTTCATGTTTTATATAATTTACAAATAAGTCTTTCAAAATAAGCCTTTTTATTAACAAGGCTGCTACTAATGTTTTACAAAATTCTTTGTATAAACCTAGGTATGCTAAATCTCATACTCCCGCGTATACGAGGCCTAAAAAGGAATACAAAGTTTTCTCTGCATAAAGATTACGTCGAGTGTCAGAGACTCGTTATCAGGAGACGTGACAGAATAATTGATTGGTCGTATCATTGTGGTCAGCTGGTCGCAGTGGCGCAACACGGCATGCCACGGCTGTCCACTCCGTCACTCAGCGGGCGACGCTGTCTCTCCGGTCCACTACACAATGACGTCATGACGCTTGTATCTGAGAGTGCGTCTCTACTGGACATACTGTTCACTTTCCGCTGACTGATACTTTAAAACTGATTTTATGTTTGCCCAAAGAGCTTTAAGCATTGTTCAAAAATTTTAAAAATTGTTACGTCCTGAAGGATTTCACAGCCGGTAACTCTTACACTCTTTCTGCTTCCTCAACACCATCTATCCACGTACGGACTGTACGGTCTCTTTCCTCAACGCAGGAAGCACACAAATAAATTTACTTAACAGGAAACATTCCGTGACCGTACAAAAAAAAGCTACCGTCCTCAAGCCCATAACTTCAAATCAGGAAGTGAAAACTTTTCTAAGTATAACGTGATGTATTTCAAAGTCGGGTAAATTGCAGCGGCGCTCGCCTCCTGCTTCGGTATAATAAATTCTTCATACATTTACATTGAATCGCGTTTAGACTTGTGTGACGGGCACGCCAGCCGGAGTAGTTTGGACAAGCTTGTGATGGCTAAGGTCTCTTGCATACTGGGAGTGGGAACGCTGTAGGTTCTTTACATTATTTATTTGCCTGATGCAGCAAACGGGACACTAAACCGTGGTAAAAGGCAATATCAGAGGAACGTGATACAGCTCACCGACGCGACTTAAGCTACTAGTGTGCAATATTTAGATTGGATTATTATGTACCTATTCTATAAGCATCACATAATATTTGGCGGTAGCAAATCATTGGTAGCGTATTCTGTTTCCATGTCCTGTAACAAAAGTTTGATTTTAACATCAAGCCTAAAACAATCTCCACGAGCGAAAAGTAAAAACTGAGCGGGAAACTTCACAGCTAAGCAAAAGCTCCACGTATACAAGCCCTAAGCAAAAAGTTTAGTAGCAGTCAACTAGTCGAGTGTCTAGCGCTTTCACTTGAAAACTAACTTGGTTGTTTCGAGCTTAAACCGTAATGCGTTGCATTAAGAGCACTTTTACAAGTTCCCACGGCAACTGGATACCAATATGGTACGTCGCAGAAACGCGACGGTTATTATTTTTACCGCGCTAAAGTACGTACCTGTATCGTACGCTCGTCCTAATTGTTTTTTAATGCCAATCAATTTTCAGTTTTGGGTTTTTTCGGGGCTGAGCTAAAATTTAAGGAAAACAGGATTAATGCTATCGGCGATATTTTAATAGCAGAACGGAAAATATTATTTATTTTAACGTCTACGAATGTATCTACATGGAACGAATTTATTATTAGTAACGAATTATTTTATTATAGTTTAAGTAGCCTGATGGTTAGCCCTACCTTTCACACCAAGGGCTCCAGGTTGGAATCTTCGACGGGGTAGGACTTATTATTTATTCCTTGGTAATATTTCGTGATGCCTTAACTGTGGCTGTTCATTGCCGCCGATGTCTGAGCGTTATTTATTTTAAAATCTGTTAAAGGGATTGCTATGCCGCCGCAGGGAACATATTGTTTGAGGCTTGAGGCTCCCCTGATACATTGACGGATTCCGCAATACGCGTTCGTCTAACGGAAGATATTGATGACCGTGTCGAACGCCCTCCATAAGAATTTAGTTTATTTTCCGCCGACGTTTTCGTTCAACCCCTGCGCGCTTCTGCTACATTTGGTTCCAGATAGAGTTTCATATTGTAAAATTTAAGCAAAAATATTGAAAAAAAAACCCGGCAAGAACGCAACCTACTCAGCTTTATCACCTTAGCTTCCATAGGCAAGAAACTTCGCAGGTAAGAATAAAAGTTGGCTACAGTTGTAAATACAGTATTGGTTTACAGTTGTAAGTACAGTATTGGTATACAGTTGTAAATACAGTATTGGTATACAGTTGATATTTATTTGAATTCACTCCAGGTCATTTGAGTACGTATCCCAAAATTGATTCTTACTTAGGTATCGAGTGAAGTTGAATAAGTTAGTTTAAGTAAGAAAGGCAAGTATATTAATGATTAAATGAAAACATTATGTCTATGAATAACTACTCACGTTCGTGGTCTGGCCGATCGTATGTGGATCTCAGCATGCCTGTAACAAATAAATAAATTGGTCAGTATTTATTTAACCCTTATTATTATTACAAAATCCTCCACCAATCCGCACTGGAGCAGCGTGGTGGAGTATGCTCTAGGCCTCCTCAAGAGGAGAGACCCGTGCCCAGTAGTGGGCCATTAATGGGTTGAAGCCAGCCATTATTACAAAAGTAATATCACAAAAATGTCATCATCATCCATTTCAATCCACAACTGTCCCAGAGCTAGACAATGTAATAAAGGGTATATATTCCAGGTCACTCCGGGTACCGGTTACAGACCCCGTTGACTAAGTGCGGATTAGCAGATTGTATACACTAGAGAATTATGAACAATGTCAAGGAAAAATAATGTAAACACGCTATAAGTGAGTCACGAGTAACGAGGAGCGCCTAATAAACCCGTTATTGCATCGCCTCTCGTATCTAAAATCGAGTATGAATTAATTTCCATTCATCAATTAGATCCGTCGAGGGCGCGCGGTGAGTTCATTCACCAATTAGGTCCGGTCATAACCTCAATCAGTTTGTTTAGCGGACTGCTCCGTTTCCATGACAACCGGTTATTGTGCCACGTGCTAATTGCTCGACCCCTGCTCAGGCATTTTGTACCATTTAGCGCTTCTACAATATCGTATCGACACAATGTCATCGGTTGAGATGAATACGACTATTGTACGATAAGCATATTTTTAAGTACATATCTAACTAATCGACATAATATAACTGCTACTCGATAAGAAGACAGGTGACCCGAATTATACTCATAATAATATTATTGTTCTATACTCATATACCTAAATGCGATATGATATTAAACTGTCCATGCGAAAATTAACAATCAAATTATTGTCGACGACGAAAATGTTTCGCTTGGAACCGAGGATGAATAAAGCCCCTTACAAATGAATTTAGTGAGGCAACATGTCAAAAATAAACAATAATTAAGTTATTTCATACATTTTTATATCGATAGAATTTAATGATTCCGAATAGACTTACTTGGCAGGCATTTCTAAAGGACTCCAAATCCATATACATTAGTATGTAAGTACCAGGACAACATGACAATAAAGAGTTAAACACAACTGGCGCGGCGGCCCTTCGGTGCGGTTTGGAAAGCGGTGTCACCGCGGGCTGTCCATGCCGTACGTATTAGGTAGCGGCGTCCATTCCGGCTCCCCGTAAGGAAGCCAGTCCCGCGCCGTATAAGGCACTATGTTCCATTCTACACTCGGTACAATCGGAGATAGTGTATCGGCTCTCAGCTCCGCTGTCCCCAGTTTAATGTGTGTGTAAATAGGGTCGACATGTGAAAAGATGGGTAAAGGTTAGTCGCATGTGTGAATGTGGTATTTCAAGGCAATGTTTTTGCTAAAACAACGTGTCTCAGCTCGAAAGGCTTCTGTTTGTGGAAAGTAAGTGCATGATCACTTGCGAATTGTTTTTGCGTTAATGGAAATGGCACGAAATGCTTAATGTTTCTTTTTAATAATTTAAAGAGATACGTTTTTATTTGTAAGTATTTCAGAAATATATTAGTGTACAATAATGTTTTATCACAATAGTCCAGTTAAATTCTTAGACAATGAATGTATGGGCTATAGTGGTCATTTCAAACCAGTTGCACCTATTAGCTACTTCTAAACAAAGCCGTAGCTATTCAACAAATATAGTTTTAATACATGTCTAGATATATTCATTACATTGTACATTAGAACATGAATAATACAGATAAATATAGCTAATACACTATGAAGAGTTTAATCAAGAAACTCTGGTTTAGATTTCACTGCGATATACCTACATTAATATACGCGTTTGATTAAGATTAATTGGTTCGATACGAAACTTCGCTGTGGCCTTATCTTCCATCACTCCACAATACAGAAAACACTTCTAGAAGTTTCCAAACTGAGTGATGTACTGATAAATGTAGGATAGGTATGTTCACTGTTGTTTGGATCAAATTAAGTAAAAATAGAGTGAAAGTTATAGAAAGATTTAAGCGTACAGGATTTTAACTTATACGCATGAAAGAATTATAAAGCACCCAGAAAAAGGGGTTATTTTTTTTATCCTGTGCAACCGCAAAGGATATATTTTCTAAATTGAAGTGAGGACGAGTTCCAAAATAATCACTTCGATGTAGAAATATCAAAGTGTAGTGATCTAGTCCATCGTATCGCTTTTCGTCGGCGCGTTGGTCATACGAAAACCAAGTTGTTGTTTTGAGGGATCAGTAGCTCGAGCACGAATATTTGCGAGAAAGTATTCGTATGGTTAACGTAAGCCATTTGTACGGCATTTTTTCAAAAGCGCCCCTATCGTGCGTAAATGGTACTAAAATGCCATACAAATTTGACAAATTGCTTACGTTAACCATACGAATACTTTCTCGCAAATATTCGTGCTCGAGCTACAGAGTAAGTACAATAATATAGTTAGTACACGCAGAAGTGTGTATTAATGGATGACTTATTCTTTCGCTGCATTAATGAATATTATTTTAAGCGATACTCATTTTTATCATGAATACCCCTTTGTATATAACTTGCGAGGCGTAAATTACGCAGAGAAAACTTTCTTCTCGAACTATTGCGAAGGGTTCTGTTTGATCGTAATCTAAAAAAGCAATATCCTCTAGATGCGAAACCTCTTATTTTGGAAAGAAAGCGCCAATGACCTGTCTGATTGCAAACGAGAAGATATTCAGTTTCAAGCTTTGGATTCGTTTTGAAAATAAATTAGATTAAAAATAACGGCCTTGTGATGATTTTTATTTATATAAATTAATGGAAAAAATACTAAAGTTACTTATAAGTCAAAATAATGAGGCTCTTCAGCTGCCATTTTTTTCGGAAAATCGTCTGTGTTGCTTCTGCAGTAAGCGCTTCTATTTGTGGACGACGGCAAATAAGCTCGGATAAGTCGATAAGCGAATAAATGCAAGATATTTACATAAAAATCAGTAAAACATTACTCGAAGTCAAAATGAACAGAATATTTTATTATAACTTTGACCTATCCATTACTACGTCACTCCATCTATGGAGAATCATAAAAATGGCCACGAAAACGTCAGTGGGGCTGTCGGTCGTCGGTCGTCGATCGTAAATCATGGATGCTGCCATCTACTTGTTGATCTGGCTGCAAGCCGGGCGGAAGGGAATGTCACGATTGTAAAACTCCGTGATAGCGTGTCGTGACATCCCTCAACTTATCGCCGATTGCTGCGATATAACGCCACTAGCGCCATCTTGAAATCATACCGGTAGGTGTTTATTATTGTTATATCATTATCATAACATCATTGTAATTAGTAGTTATTATAGTGGTAGTAGTAAGACTAGTATGATATTCATCAAATTGATTACGTAGTTCACTACTATAATATTATTTACCTACATCATGAGGTCGACTGTCCAAATGGATCACTTGTCTTGTTAATGCCACCGTGGAACTGCTTTTCTTGGGTGTGATTTCCATTGGTATAGCGAAGCACTTTATTCTAATTCCCAAAAAGATTTATACGTCTATATCGACTTGATATGACTCCAAAGATCTTTGAATAAGTCACCAATTAACAGTTTTACTGTAACGTGCAGCTACCATTCAAGGCAAAGCCATTGTGCGAGTTCTCAGAGGAATAAAATTTTGGTCAATCTATTGTGCTTTGTTTGTTACTGCCCCAAGGCCAGTGCTAGGTCTCAGCTGGGTGCGATAAAACGATATCAGCGCCAAAATATCCGTGTACCAAGTGGCACAAAATTGTTGTCACGATTCAGTATGTTATAAAACAAACCTTACATCACGCCTATTGTGAAATATCAAAAGCTCGAGCTGGCGAACACTAAGTGAACTGCCTGCAATGTAATTCGCTCCTTACAGATTAATAAAAAATTGTTACGATACGAGGAAAAATACCAAGAGAAAAAATAAGAGTGGTAATTTAAAAAAAGTAGGTACACATTTACTATTATGGCAATAACAGCCGAGCCATAATATGTTATTTATCTCGTTATAAAGTAAAATAAAAGACCATGTGCACCATAACGGCAAGCATTTCGCAACATGTGCCCTGAATTGTACCGCAGAGTACAGAAATTGCGATTGCTAATGGGAGGCATCCGATATTTATCGCCTTGTCCCCCGCGGCCGGCCGAGCTACAAGCGATAGGCGATAATCGCTAAAGTTTCGAACGTTTCGTTGTTTCGAATTGTGTTCTCCCTAATTGTGTGTTTTGTTTAGAATTATGCCATGAATTTTAATCGTTAAAATCAGCGTGAAAATATCACGTTTAACTTTCACATAAAATCATTTAGGATAAAACCTATTTATACACACATGTATTCAAGTAATAGTCAATTCCATCATTAGTGAGTTATTAAGGTTGTTTAACCAGGAAGTATAATTATAAATTTTTATTTTGTAATCGATATTAAATTCCCGAATGGGTGATAAACAGTCACCGATTAGTCATTCATGTGAACTCCACACATTCTACTTCTGATTGTCTAACGCTTACATTACTAAGAGGCGCTGACGCCTGAGTCTTGTCATTTGCTGGTAGCTTCTCGCCGTAGATGAAGCCAGGCCCAATGGGTGTGGCATCCCAGTATTTACTGCGCGACCAAAGAGGATCCTCACCATATAGAGAGCAATGCAAGTTGGACGGTAATTGTGATATGCCCAAAGAAGTTAATCTCCACGTTGTGTAACTTTCAGAATTGCGAAACGTTTTGTCCGCGCGGTGATCGCTCGCGGGCCTCTTGGGTTTATTTGATCTTAAATTATCTTAAATTACTTTAACGTTACTAATATTGTAAATGTCCAATTACATTCGGAGGGATTTTTGTTTTTCAATAAACGATTTCAGTGAAATTTGGTGTGAATACTTGACGACTTTGTAGCACATTTGGTACTTACTGCATCCGAATATCAATAATGCTTATCCGGATATGGTTCTGGGATTGATTTATCCAGCTTATTTGTGACTTTGTAATAATGTCGAAAATCTGTACATGCAGCGCGAGTGTCTCTATCAAGTACGACAAAGGCACCAAACAAATACATTTTCTCGGTCACATACAAAAAACCTCAGCAGAATCGAACCTGGGACCCTTTTAGGCCAGATAGTCAGACAGTACAGCTTCAGGGTCGTCCAATGCAAGATTACGCAACCACTTACGCAATAATCCAATGGTTTCGATTACCACAGTGTCGGCTCCCGAAACAGTTGATGCAACGACCGACTTATAAGGAGACGTCGTGTAAATGAGCCTCGCCGCTAATTATTAGGTTGTTAATGACAAATTAATCCGATACATAGTGACTTTCGGCTGACAGACAGACAGCTGTCAGTTTCTTGTAATGTATAGCGATGTTACGAAATACTCGGTGCTTTGTGGTGCAATGTTCGAATACAGACATAGGTATTTTGCTCGTTAGTTTGCGCGTATAGTTAGTTTGCTCAGTGAGCTTTAGGTCAGTTCCCAGAGAGGGCAATAAATTGTGACAGATAATATTATTACCCGACTGCCAAGGAAGGGTTATGTTTTTCGTGCGTATCTAGTTGTTCTAGGTTCTTGATGTGTTCTGTATATTGATGTGTGTGCGTGTGAGCAGATAATCCTACTGCAGCAATTTTTTATGGTATGGTTAGATGTATTATAAATTACTTTTTGTATTTACTTCAAAAATCTAAGTATATAGAACATGTAGGTATAGAGAGTTCGTTGAAGTATGTACCTATCAGGCGTATCACTTTAATAATTGTGAAGTCAGAAAAAATAGGCATACAATACAAATAGCTATTCTGTTTGCTCTAAAAAATAATCCGCGGGTAACGTTGGCAAAAAAAATAGTAATATTGGTGACAATCTCTGGGCGTTATTCGAAATAACTTCATAACACTGACGCAGAATAAATAAGATTTTTGAGGAGGTCTCCATCACAGCCCGGGGGCTTCCGGCCGGGCGCCCGGGCGGCCCGCTCACTCCGGGACGGAATATATCATATGTGATACATGAGAATTTATCGACAACCATTTTCGATCTCAGTTTATTCGCCCTAAGTAGACAGAATCAACCTTTTTTGGGTCCGAAGAAACATAAAGATGTATCATCAGAAGTGTAAGGTCGTTTAACGACAGGACGTGAAGGGCAACATACGAGTATTATTACGGGTTTTTAAGTTAATCGGTGGTAAGCACGCAGGAGGCGGATGGTAAGCGATCGAACTCCCATTGACGAAGGCGATTATCTTTAAGTACTAAAGATACGTTACACATGTGACGTACTTACGACGTGACGAAGAGAGGCAATTAAGCATAAAATATATCTACCAACGTTAGTAATGATATCAACACGTTTATCTAGCCAACAATACCAACTAACAGATACAATTTAATTAAACATTAGTAAACAATTCAAAAGAACATTCATCACCTTCAGATCTCTCGGATCATGGTCCGTGTAACAAGCGGAGCGCACAAAGGCATTATCTGTACAAAGGCGATACAAATAGCTCGATAAATGGGTCAATCTTCGGGCATGTCGCGTCAAAGCGTGACTGTGCGACGATAAATAACGTCGCGCGACGACAATAGACGTCGTGCGCGCGCGTCGTGCCGCGCCGCACAGCCGCACAGCCGCACAGCCGGCGCGTGCCGGACGCTGCCAGTCACGATCTCGTCCGGTTTGGACGTTTCATTGGACGACACGACAATGATACTACTTTATTATAATGGCGCTGACATACTGCAGTTTGGTTTACAAAATCTTTATTTCTCATAAGACATAAATAAATTCAAATGAGAAACTTTAATTTGTGAATTTTGCGAATATGGCTTTGTTGTAAATGTTGTTATGTTGTGTACCTAAGTGTTAGTGTGCGTTTGTTTGCGTGAGTGTTTGTATATAAAAATGTTATTAAATTATTTAAAGCATTACTGCACTTACTGGTGTAGCAGCACCTTTAAGGTTCATGTCACTCGCACGCACACATCAAAATCGCGTGTGTACACAAAAACATATTGTTGTTTGTCGTTGTCGTGTCGTGCGTTAAGAAGCGACATCCCGTCGAGGTATGTCCCGGGATGAATACGAATTATAAATCCATCTTCAATTGGAATTTTAGATTGATTGTACACGCCTCGTGTTTACGGGCGCGGTCAGTCAAACTGGGACTTATTCGTTTTGTCCAAGTTGCAATGGGACTTGGGAGAGCCAGGACCACGACTTCGTGCTTTATATTGCAATAGTATGACTATGCAAAATGACGTAAACAACGTTAAATCGCGGGTAAAAGGAGAGTAAAGGTGCTCCCTCACCGGGAGCATTCGCGTGTAATGTAACGTTACAGTTTTGAACATTACATCAGTGAAGGAGGAGAACCGAGCATTACAATGCGCACCTTGTAATGATACAATGTGTAATATCTTGTTACAACTTGTAACATCAATGCGCTCCACTTCCGACCGCTTCGTCTGACATCTTGCTATGGAATGCTCAAAGTCGAATCTGTAATGTTACATTACATGCAAATGCTCGTCAGTCAGGGAGGTAGTATTGTAATGTAATGCTCAAAGTCGAATCTATAATGTTACATTACACGCGAATGCTCGTCAGTCAGGGAGGTATTATTTAATAATAATTATTGTAATGTAATGCTCAAAGACGAATCTATAATGTTACATTACACGTGAATGCTCCCGGTGAGGGAGCACCATAAGACTTGGTCTTTGCTCCCTCAAGATTAGTGGTCAATTTAATTAATTTGATACGAACTTATTTTAATTAGCATTTTTGATAGTAAAACACTACTCAATAAGCGTCAAATACCAAGACAAAGAGGTACGATAAATAAAAGTTTTAAGGAGAATGCCAACAAGTTATCAAAATAGCAAACTATTCAATACCATTTCCTTAAAAAGAAGTAAGGATAATTGTGCAAAATTAATAAATGTACGTCAAAATAGCTTCAAGTCGAAATTTCACGCTCCTTGTATTAAATTTCATATTACAATTACTTACATATGATATAAAAACGAGTTTGAGCATCCACTCGTAGGAAATTTTAATAAAACGCCGTTTCAACCACGATCCACCCGCCTAATCATTGGTTGACGTAAGCGAGTTTAAGCGCGGCGCACACTGTGCTATACGTATAGCGACGTGTTGTGGACGGGTAATTTATCTCTGTCAGCCGCTGGTGTGCCCCCAGCTTTGCATTAGGCTTTCTGATAACGGCGGGTTAAGTGAAACGTCCGCCTTTCTGAAAAGAAATTCGTGAGAACATATGTACCGGGTTTAATAGAAGATGGTATGTGAGATAAGGCACACAGCGCACACCCGTGGGGATGTATATTTTTTGAGGTTTTTGGGGATGGAAAAGGCATTTCCCTAATGACAGTCTGCCGACCGACCGATTTTAAAACTATATCATCGTGCGACGACATTTTGAATAAAACGAGTGCTCATTATTTATGTTATTTTACAATGATATTTAAATGAGGTAAATCGATCAAACATATTTTGAGAAATCTATATAAAATTCAAAATACATACTACGTAGCCCTACATTGGTTTACCAATCCCTATTGCTTACGGCTACAACCATATTATGGTTTTTAAACAATAAACATTACTTGTAGTATTTTTATAATGTACTGATTATATTAATCAATAATTCAAGATAACCGATATCACTATCACATTTGTAACTTAACCAACAACTGTACAGGAAGGCTATTCTCTTTTGTAACTTGACAGCGGAGTTTCAAAATTGACGTTCGAGTTCTAGGATCACTTCACTTCGCAAGTGCGTACTAGATGATTAGATAATGACATGTCAATATGATGCAAGTTCGCTTTTGTTTTGTAACTTGACAGCGGAATCCACGATGAGTTTCTAAATTGAAGTTAGAGTTCGAGACTCCCTTCACTTCGCAAGTGCGTGCCAGATGATTAGAGAATCACATATGAAGATCTCGGACTCGAACTTCAATTTTGAAACTCATCGCGGATTCCGCTGTCAAGTTACAATACTGAATAGCCTTGCTGGTGATGGATTGTGATAGCGATGATGATACCAAGTAATAATAATAATAGTAAATAATACCACAATAAACAATTTATTCTTCATCTCATCATGTTCAGAGCGTAATGCCATAAACATCATTCTCATAAAAGAGAAAGAAAACATGAATGTGAATACCCCGAAATGCGCTTAGATAAAAAGAGAGTGGTGTACCAAGCCCTTTAAGAAAAGCATACCTTACAGAGGGTCCTGAAGCACTAAAGGGTTGATTAAAATGAAGATTTATTATTTTTAAATCTTAATTAAATAATACAGCCGCAAGTTAAAATAAGGCTGAGGTCTATATCTCAATAGTAGTGTAGTGGAGTGAGTCATTTCATCATTGTCATGAGTCAGTATATATTGTGTTACGTAGACTGTAGTGGAGCGCATGCGGTCACTTCGACCCTGACCGCATGTCAAGTAAATAAGTAATTTGTGATAGTGGTTGCTAGAATCCATTAATATTTATTTATGGATTCTTGTAAGAAAGCTTTTAAGTATGTAATAAACTAAGGTCCCGTCTGTCAGGTCTAGAGTATTAAGGGTTCATAGATGTAACGTGATTCGGTTATGTTTCAAATGTCGCAATTTGATAATTCCTTTTGTACTTCTAACATCAATATACAATTTTTATTGTACGTTATATATCATTAAAGTGCTTTTTATTGTGATAAAAATCTAATTAAATTAGTACTTACAGTAAAATTACATTTACTAAAAAATTTTAGTACTTTGTATTATTAACATTGCTTAAAGTTCAATAACTCGTTGCGTCTCTATAACGAATTTCTTGTCATTGCATCACAAAGGCTCAGAACCTCATGTTAACAGTGGTCGCCTTCGTCTAAAGACGTAAGTGACGTGGAATCATGTGGAATACACCACCGACGCGTTTTTTGTCAGGAAACTATTCGTCGTTGAAGACGCTAGTAGAAGATACAAGCGGGTGACCTGCATATATCTTTTCATTTTCGTTGATAAAAAAAAATATAAAATATATAAAAATCGGACTTTACCGACATTAAAACTGTTATATGTAAATGTACTCAAATAACAACGAGCTTAGTGACGAGTAACTCTCAAAAACAAGTGCTTCAAAGGTAACGGTATTAAATTGAGAATTTCCTAACAATACAATCTTGAGGCAAGTAGGGTTTTTACGGCGGTTCGGGGTGTAGTTAATTTTAATGTTGGCAGTAATTAACGAATCTTGAGGCTCTCGAATATGAGCGCGAGGGTTTCCTCCGCCTTAATCACGTTGCAACGTCGGGTCGGCCCCAATTCATAAGAAACACCGGGGATTAATGATTCTCTTTTATCTTCGCATATGTACCTATACAAAAATGTTCATGTCGATCGAAAATCAATAAAATTTAACAGCCTAAACAACATAACTGTAAGTTTTGAAAATACCATTATCGGTGAAGGGGTTCCGGCGGTAATAACATTAGTAAAAGCCGTTATCATCTTAGCCTTGAACTGTCCTTCTGCTGAGATTGTGGGGATGTTGGGTCTCCTCTCATAAGTAGTGGAATAACGCCAAGGATAGAACAGATATCACACAGAACTGGTAACATTTTACACTACAAATGCTCAACAACTTGTGATGAACAGATGTTGCATCGTACAATATCTCAGAGTTACGCAGAATACGTAAACTTAAGTTTTAAATAAACTATAAAGTATTCGAGCACTAAGCGTAAGTGTGTGTACTAAGAAGTATACAAGTGCATAAGTAATATTAATGCAAGTTGGCCAAACTAAGAGACTCCACGTGTATTTGAACGGTGATAAATTATGTAGTGCGATGTAACACCTGACCTCCATAACCTAGTTTGGAAGATCTGCCAGTGCTCGGCGCTGAATAATTGAATAACCTAATAAATTCAGTAACGCGTTTTCATCCTCCACGATTCCGGTTGAATTTGTCACGTTTAGCTCGAAACTTATCCATATGTGAATAAGTTACAGATTTTATGGTAAACTAGTAAACTGGCCTTGCTTTGCTTACAAAAATTCAGACCAATATGCGTCAAAATATACATAGATATATTATGTATTAAATCAAAAAACAACTCTAAAAAATAGATTTTTTAAAGAAATTTGTTTTTAATATTTTATAACATCTTATTATTTATGTAGTCAAAGTAGTAAATGTTGTATCATCATGTTATTTATGGAGTGCATTAAATTTTATATTAAGTGCCTCTTATAAGAAATACCCGACACGAATAAGCTAGAGTGCTACTTAGACCAACAGTTGAAACTTTTGTCCTAATAGAGAACTCTTAAAAGTTTTAAAAATCGCTGCCACTTGAGACTTGCTCAAGATCTTACGCTTCAACGGGAAGGAGAGGGGTTTTTCTTGGTTTTTCGCTGTAACCACGGCGCAGGGAAATTAGATGTTTACCGTAATGAGGACTTATCAACCGCGGCCCGCTCGCCGCTCCCGCCCCCGCTCCCCGCTACCGCCCGCCGGCCCGCAGCCCACGTTGAATATTGTGCTCTAACTTTTTATTGCACGTTAATATTGTTATATTATTTTAATATCGCGTTAAACGTTCAGAGGCTTACGTGTTGCTCTGCGCACTGCTCGTGGCACAACATTTATGTTTTAATGTTCAGTAAAGGAACGGAAAAGCAAACAAAATTAGCAATTGTAATTTGCATGCAGGTTTTGCGTTATTTATCTCAGCTGTAGTTTGTATGTGCAGGGAATTTATCGTTTAAGTGTAACTTTTGGTTTGAATTGTTTATGAATTCTACTTGTCTGCTACCTTATCTGCTTTTATTGTACCGATTTAAGAATGCCCCTTCGAAAATCTTTGCACTTCAGTTAATTTTGGAAGTCACGGATTATGTTAGAGACCATTATGACATATGTCTGGAAATCCGATCAAAGTACTAAGCACAGAGGACAGCGATATTAATTAAGAGAAGACCCCTACTGAGGAAACAGTACAAGTAGTGACAAGTACCGCAATCCTTTGTGCTACAGATGAAATATTGATAATTTTGAGCAAGTTTCAGTAGCAATCAGAATAAGCTGACACGTATCCCCTGATCAATAGAGACCGATTACGAACTACGTCAGCACCAGATTCCAATTAGATAACAAATGCCATCATTATTCTGATACTCATTGTACAATATTAGCAAAATACATTTATTACGCTTGTAATTGGCCCTGAATGTGATACAGCGGGATTTTTAAGCTCAAGGAATCCTCAACGGGCCACAATTCGAATTTAATCTACTGGAACGCTTGCCTCATTCACAATATTAAAATATGATTCCAGGGCGAACGGGCGGCGGGAGGGGGAGGGGAGTGAGGGTCGAACGCAATCAGCATCTGATCACGCGTTCCTTTTGAAATCGGCTTATCCTATCCTAAGCCGCGTAAGGACATTTGAAATTGCACCTAAATACGAACGGGATTAAATCTATTTCGCTTGGTGTACGGCCGCGTAATGACCTACACAGGAGACGGTACCTTTGAACGTGTAATTATGGCGGAATTTTGGGCAGAATTAATACGGAGATCAAGCTCCTTGTATTCAAATCCTCCTTTTAAACCGCACGAGAAACGAAGACTCGTAAGTCATCCATCGAAATTCTTTTACGAGTAGAATCTACGGGAAATTCTAATACTAGCCAGGCGTCAAAATTTAATATCATTAGCATTACAGGTATTACGTCGGATAATACCACAGAAGACATAATAGTACTTATAATAGATACCTAATACTCGTAAATACTCAAGCAGGAGATAATTAAACTTGTTATGACTACTCATCTTCTTAAGGTTCTGATTTCGTATAGAGGATTCGTATCTAAAAATTGCCTTGTTAGTTCAGTGCCAGAAATGTGTTTTTGATAAAGTACAGTCGGCCGCAGAAGTAGCTTAACATTATAGTATTTTGTAATAGTAACTGTTTCGACGGTTTCCTAGCAACATCTATGACAAATTCAAGAAATGTAGTGTGACAAGGTACTAAATTGTTTTAAGCTACTTCTGCAGCCGACTGTACAAAAAAGGTTTTTTTGTCTTTTTCTTAGTTTCATCAATGTTTGTGGTTGTAGCAACATACAACAAGGTAAATATTTTTATTATAATTCAAGTGAAACAAAATACATAATTCTAAAAACGTATGACATGGCAGAATAGACATGAAGCGAGGTGCTATCGAAGCACAAACTGCGCAGTCACCATTTTTATTACGAGACACCCTCGATGAGTCGGATTGATTGATTCGACTTAATAATATAAAACTTTTTAAAACACGGCAGCCCCATTGGTAGCTAACAGCGTTCTATCATTCTGTACTGTGAACCATTACTGGAAAGATATCGGCGGGTTTTCCCATTTATCTTCGCTCCCTTAATTTAACTTGGTGAAATGCAAGTCAGTGGACGTCTTGACAAGTTAATGCGTGAACAATCCAGTGAACACGTCCGCCCCGCGCGGCCGCCGCCAATTGAATGCGCATATCAATTGCAGGTAGCTCGACTACCGACAGCCATGTTGTGATAGTGTTGGAAAATGTCGGTCTTTTAAAACATTTATTTTGTGTCATGTTTACTGTTTGTAAGAGTTTAGCGATTGTATGTTTGTAAATGAGCCTGAAAAAACTTCATTTCACAGTTTTTTTTTAATGCTTTTAGCAGGCAAACGAGCAGACGGGTCACCTGATGGTAAGTGATCACCGCCGCCCATGGACATTAGTAACACTGGGGGCGTCACCAACGCGTTGCCGGCCAAGAAAATGACGATAGACCCGCTTCTTGAAGGACCCCATGTCATAGCTTAGAGGGAACACCGATGCAGGAAGTTTGTTCCACAGTTTACACGTATAATTTTTTAATTTATTGTTAATCAGTTCGTTACAGAATTTTATTTGAACTGAAATTTTCACAGTGATATTTCGAACCAGTTGTATGGATCGTTATCGCGCATGTCGCGCCTACACTTAATTTATCTCCAATAAACTTAAAATTATTAAGAATCAATCCTGTTGACCTAAAAAATCACCTGTTTTTACACGACAAGTGTATGACCGAAAATTTGTTCGAGTTATTTATCGTTTGAAACATATGCTTTATAAAGGTATTTTCGTAACCTTCGTGCTAGGATACATATATCGACACAGCTTATCGATGTTTTGAATTACGCCCCTAGCAGCCATTGGGCGCGTACATCGTTATCAGCATTAACATATCAAACGGTGGCGAATGTTGTGAATTTCCAACGCGTGCGATTTGCAACCTATGTCTACTTTTGCGGCAATTCAACTTTTTTATTTTTATTTTACACCTTGAAGTTGTGCCCTTTATAAATGTAGCCTAATGGTTGGAAAATTGTTCTCTCGCACACGGGACCTACCAAACCAAGCACGTTATTTTTCAAATAAGGTATTGTCCATATTAAAACAAAATGCAGGTCTTACAAATTGATTTACTTTTGGTAACAAAATTAAGAGAATTTACAAATCTTCTAGAAGGTATGTGAAGTAAGCACTTGATACAATAATGCACTCGAGCAATATTGGATTTCTTGTAGGTACATTATATCAATGTCAATTTCTTTACATAGTTTTGTTTTAAACACCGAGAAAAGACGGCCAGCGAGGAGTGGGTACCATAAAATTACCTATATTGTTGCGTTTTACAAATTGCAGTTTAAATACTTCAAGTCTATTTATGAAACATCACAATAGGTTAAAAGTAATAAAGCAATATTAAAATTATTTTATTCGACTAATCTTTACCAGCTGCCATCATACCAACATAATTTGTTTGTGAATACTCGATGAGTGTAGCGTGTTCAATCACCACCCTACGGACCTCTTAATATCCTCAAACATAAAGACAGTACCAGGCACGGCGCACCGCACCGCACCGCGCACCGCACCGCACCGCACCGCACCGCACCGCACCGCGCACCGCACCGCATCGCGCACCCTCTGCTAACCGCACCTGAGAGCCTTCACGCTTTTTTTACTTCACTGTACTTTAGATAACGCCTTATCGGTTCTGAGTTATTAATGGGAAAGTTAATTTTAGACCGTTTTTTATGGTTTTCTACTCCCTTCACTTTCGTGTCAGGGGAGATGGATAGGTAAGAAAGTTCATTTACATAGCGCGAAGCACCCTTTCGAAAGTGTAAGAGAGATATAATAATGTACGTTAGTATATCATCATAATTACTTTTATCATTTATTTCTTAACTACCTCAGAACTTTGGACTGGGCGAACCGATTTTGATGATTCTTTTTTTAATCGAAAGTTGGTGGCTGTCATGTGGTCCCACATAAATTTTATTGAGATCTGACAATGGCATCCATGAGAAAACCACATAAGTCGTAAATTTGTGTTAAGATGTGCGCGACAAATTGACGAATATGACGATTTCAATTAATCTTTTTTTAATCGAAAGCAGGTGCTTGTCATTCTCCAATCGCTTTCGCACAAATAACGCATCAGTGTAGCACCCATGACCCGAGTACAATTATCTGTCACATAAATATCTTCCCCGGCCGGGAGTCGAACCCGGAACCTCTCGCTTCGCAAGCAGGGTTACTACTTACTAGGCTACAGGGTCTTCCAATAATGATTTGAGGATAATTCACTTAAGCTCAGTATCACGAGCGATGTCTTGATGTCAATTTCTAAAACAATTTAACTCCCAGCTGTATCCACCTTTACGTTCCGTTGATTAGTGTACTTTCGTTGATAAAAATAATGTTTATGTAACCGTTTCTGTTAAGTTGAGCGTTGCTGTAATGAGAGGTGTGAGCCGACAAGAGTGCGTCTATAGCCTGCGGCTTGCGGCGTGCTGCATGCGTCAGCGGCGTGGGATCTCAACAGCTGTGCTAGTGTGATTCTAAATTGTTTTGATTGCTAGCTCCGCAACTTTGTTTGCTTGGAATAAAGATTTTAAATCCAATTTACACGAAAGCATATTATTACCCACATGCATTTATTTCAAAAAGGTTTAAATTCTCTTTTTTCATTTTGTCGCGGTCCGATTGTAATGACCATCTAGCAAGTTCTAGCATATTATTTTATAACATAAATTTAAGATTAGTCTCTACAATTTTTTGTATAGTGTTTTGGATGGTTCATATTAGTTGACAAAATAAATAAGTTACACTGTTAGGCGCGGTTCTCCTCTCGTAATCAATTAATGTGAGGGGCACAGGTAGAAATAAATGATATCTATCAAACAAAGTTCCTTTTAAGAAAGATCACTGGATTCTGTGAGGAATTCACTTTTACACACTACAGTTACCTATTTAATTTTATTAAATTGCATTATGTTGCACCATAATATAACACGGGCCTTATTTCCCACCATACTCATGTATTTTTTATGTTAGCTAGCTACCACACTCAACGTCAAGCGTAGTTTATCTTTGATAAACTTACTACTTCGGAACTTTACATTGCGCGTGGTCTGACACGCACTTGCCCGGTTTTAATATGCTAGGTAGAGGTACTGACAAATTCTGCGCTTAGAATCTGACTTAAAAGCGATAGCGTAGCAATTATAGATGCGATCGTTAGTTGCTCATTATTATGGGATAGTAATTGTTAATGTTAAGCCCTTGGGCGCCCTAGACTGCCTTTATTTAAAGGAGGCTGAAAAGAGTCACTAATGGGTTGAAAATATATTCAGACATTCGCTTTTACCTAAATTAATGATTTAACAAATACATAATGTGAGATAACTGACTATCAACTAACAAAACTTAATATAATATATCGACTCTGTATTAAATTTTCTCTTATATGATACTTTTAGGTATCAGGAGAAATTTTGTGACAATATCCAACGATACATTAATTTTGCATCTTGATTTTGAATACTTGTTGGCATGATATTGATTTGACAACTCTGCCAGTCAGTGATGATCTCAGATTCACAGACGGGGCAACAATGTTTATGGTCAACATAAAATAATATAAGAAACAACATAATATTGCTAGGTGATGCTATCTAAATTCTAGTCTGCAACATTAGTTATTCTACTTTATGGATGATAGGGTAAGCGCTACTATCACCGTCGCCTCAATTGGTTTGCTTATAAAATTAGTTCCAGTTTACACCACTCTCATTATAAAGCGCTAGTGTTGCTAAGACTTGTTAATCGTTACTATGTCAACGTTCAAAACAAAATGGACAGACAGCTTTGTTAGTATTAACTTTAATGAAGTTATGTTCAATTCGCACAATATTCACACTAATCATTACAATCTGCCCAAATAACACGATATACTCGAGTTAATAATGAAAGCTTTGCGGATGATAATAACACATGATTACGATTCATAGTTGAACAATTTCAATATGCAAATTAGTTTAAGCTTAACATTTGCTTTGAATATGATTTCATCGCATACCTAATGAAAATCTACAGTGTTATTGTATTCGGGGAAGATCTGCAGTGCGTGGTGGCGCAAAGAAAATAATTATAGAAAATACTATATTCTAACCACCATTTTATACATGTAATAATTATAGTGTTGTGGAAGTTAGTAGAAATATCGGTCGCAGCGTCGGATAGTCGGATAGCATCGGTGCTACCTTTGATATTACCGATGTCAATGGCCAACATTAACATTTCACATCGACATGAAAATTCCTATGTAATTATCTTTGAATTGGATGATATTCAAATGTATGAAAAAGAAAACAAAATAGCAGCCATAACTGGGTATATAAGAATACCTCACAAAAACATTAAATAGGACTGTAAATAATGCAATTACACAAACACTCTGTTTTTTAATCTTATTTATTTTACGGACTATTGTAAAGCATTAAATTTAATTAAAATTTTTAATAGTTGATTAAAAAATATCATAAAATATTGTAGCTTTCAACATTATTTTAAAGTTACGTGAACAGATTGTTTTTCTTTCCCTTCATTATCTTCATTCAATTTCATTTCTTCGAGCAATATTAATTTGAAAACATTTAAATAAAACAGTAGACGGTACCTGACGTACTAAACCAACAATAGCGATAATACCGGCCCGGTCTCCCCAGTCTCCCCAGCCGCTTGCTACGAGTATAGAAATATTGATGACGTAAATGTTGGTAGCACGACCGCGATACTACACTTCCACTGTCCATACGTAAGCGATTAAAGGGAATATATACAGCTACGCAGTCATAGCTTACAGAATTCCGTGTTGTGGGTGCTACTACCATGGACGTTATGGACAAGACGCTCGGGACAAAACATAGCCAAAGCTATAACAGATATTTAAAGTCATCATTAAAATTTCCACTTCGCTGAGAACCCAGGACCCTTGTTATGGCCGTCCGACATGTTAAGCATAGATACGCCTCCAGGGTCGTCGATTTTCCCATTTTATTTTGATTTTGGCAAATAATAAAATATTGAAACAACATTCCTATTACCTATTGAGGTTCTTCAATGATGACGCATGATTTACGGACTAATTTTACGGATGTATATATCTCCAATCCAGCCAGCCTAACTTAGCCCATTTTCTAGGTTGTTATCTATTGACACAAAACAGAAGAGCACCACACCATCGCGGCATCGCCTCTCTCCTTCCCCCGCAGCCGTGGGACAAGCGCCTTCACCAACAAAAGTGAGTGGCACGATACAGCGCGACAGTTATTACATTGTTGAATAATGGCGGCGTACAATGTGCCGACCGAATTTAATCAACAACTAAGTCACACTCACTTATTAATACAACGGGTTATTGCCTTGCCTTGTTGCTCCTCCTTATATTTATGTGCTCCGACCCATTTTCCAAATAATTCTGATGTCTTTTGCGAATAAATTAACTTACCGCTGTAATAACATGATTTAATGAGAGCGCGATGATGAAAATAATTGTTTAGATGTTTCAGAGATTTGTGTGGTTTGGCTGCAGAAGTTAATAATTTGAGTGTACCTATTTAATTAACATAAAATAAAAATCTAACTTTGAGGCCATAAAGGTTGTGAGGTTAACTTTAACTGAAGGTTAACTACTAACGCCCCAACTCAGAGTCACTAACGGTTACTTTATTAGCTCCTTAGTAAAGAATAACTATACAAGTTCAGTACTAAGCAGCGATTTAAGTAACGTTAGTGACTCTGAGTTGGGGCGTAAGTTATCCAAATATTATGGATAAAACGTTCTTGTTTTTCATTATTATGTTTTAAAATGTTGTATTTTACATTGTTTTTTTCTCGGTTTTCAATGGACGGATCTTTCATCAGACAGATTATTGGAAACGTCGTTGGTAGACAACTAGTAGTTTAGTATAATGTTAACCTATTTACCTTTTATTTTATATTCCTTTTAACGGAAATACCTCGAGTATTTCCGTGCTGTTAAATAATTTGGTAGTATCTAATTTATAGTCGGTTCTGGTTAACACAGTCTGCAGTGACGTCGTGTATGATTTATTCAGGAATCGTAAGTTTGTTCTACACAAACTCATTCGTGTACGTACAATTGCAGTGAATTTCAGTAGTGAATTCTTAATGGCAAATGATTGTAGCGGTAGAGGCGGTTTATATATGTATTGTGAGGGAATATGTAAAGGTATCGGGGATTATACCCTTCAATATGAGGCAGATGAAAACAGGGTTTTTGTCCAGGGGAATGTACATGGTTTAGGTACCGATCAGTTTTTTTATTAATTTGTTATTATCACTGAGAGATTATGTATTTCATTGCTTAAGGGTGTTTCAAAAAACAGACGGGCCACCTGAAAATAATAATGAACGCAAAACTACTAAGGTGTTTTTATAAGGTATTAGTGGATACCCGGCGTGTTCTACTAAGCTAAGAAATGTTCTGATGACAATGACAGTCTGTATTATGCGCCATCTTCACCTATTATCTTAAATTTTTTGTATGGAAAAAGTGAAAAATCGACTTCATCAATGGACCGAATGCATTCTTTTAGTGGTCTCAAACCACCTTCGGATTATTGCCTTTCAAATGAAACCATTTTGAGGCCTATCGGTTGGATGGTTTCAGAGTCTATAAAAGACATTCGTACAATTTTTTTTGTATTTTATATATATAGATATGAAGCAAAGAAAGTTAAAATATCATAAGGTAATATAAAATATCGCTCAGTTACCAGGGCGTCCAGGGCGCTATGATCGCCAATCACCTCCCCTATCTTTGAAGTTGAACTTGGGTTCTCCTTAGATAATCGCGCACAAGTTGTTTACCTTTCAAGCGCTCATCGACAAAGGTGTCTAACGAAGGCAGTGACGGCGTGAAATGATAAAAGTTTCTCTTTGAGAACAGAAGGGACAGAGGGGCGCGAAGAAACACTGAAATGCGGGCCATCGCAGCCTTGGGGAGTCGCTACACTTGTCAGCGTTGAACGGGTGTAACAATTGGATAGGAATAACCTATTCTTATCTTACCCTGACACGATGATATGAACTGTTATAGTAATCAACATCAATAACTTACATATGGTTGGTGCTTGGTGGTCTATTATATTAAATTTTTTATATGTAGTTTTTTAGAACAAGCTAAACAGAGACAAAGAGTTTTATAACAAAAAACTTCAATTAATATACTTGTATTGATTATGAAAGGAATGGGAAAATATTGATTATGAAGTGCTTGAAAATTAGGAGAGTACCAGCGAGATGGGTATGTAATAATTTCTTAACTTCACAAATAAAAAATATAAGTTAAATGAACTGAAGTTGTTAAGTTTACGTGATAATTACAAAAACGTTTTTCCAAAGTGATATTAAATTGTGCGCATTGAACTGTTTGGACACATGTCAGAACTCCCCCAGACGTTGCTCAAACTAAAACAACACGTTTGAGTAAAAAACAGATATCTGCGTCTCCCTTCCTCTTGAAGAAGCGAATGAGTTCTAAATATAGTAGTCCCAGCAGCCGCCACAATTCTCGTTGATTTGAACAGGCCCTTACTTTACACATCGTCTCGTCGCGTACGTTTGAGTTGCATTCATTACGTTTGTGTAGCGCTTTCAAAATTTGCAAAGACAATGTTTATGGCCGTATCGTGTCTAGTAGGCTGTACTGTGCTTGTACGGCATGTAACAGAGCTGTAAAATATTTGCATTTGTAAGCTTCAACCTTCAAAGTTTGCAAGTCTATCATTAAGTGAATAGCTAAGCTGTAAATACGGCTAGGCACAGTTACAAAACTATCGTGATTGACAGGGATTGATGACCAGTCTTACATTGCCGTGAACTTCAGAAAGCAATTGTTTAGCCGTGTCGGAGCCTACGGGTGAAATAAGATTCAATTTTATTGATCGCTATCGTAGGGAAATGTCAGACATATTGCCCTGCTTCTGCCCTACTGCGAGTCTTCTGATAATAAAACCATAATCGTACATGGATGGATAAATGGATGGATGGATGACAGGATTCAAACCCAGACCTCGCGTTCAGGAGACTGACGCAACGATCAATTCAATGGGAATAAAAAAATACAAAAATCTTTTACTTAAAGAATTAAACAAATTCATCAGCTTACTCGTAATATCTAAACATAAACGTTAAAACGCGACTAAAATAAATTTACGTCCTAATCAAACTCCGAGCGAAATCTTTAGAAGAGCGTGAATGGGTCCCGAAGAAAAACCGAGAAACTTCGTAAAATACACAAACTGTCCCGGACAGACCCAATTGCCTTTCACTTAGATTTATATTAAACGTTAAATCTAAGTTACAGACTTCAAGCTAAACTTTACTTGAAACATTTTATATAAATGTTTTTATCAGAATTTTTAAGTTCAGCAGATTCGCTGTAGGGGGCGGAGAAGAGCATATTTTGTACGTGATGTGGTCTAACTTAAATTCTTTATGGAGCAGAGTTTCATTATAGAGGTATGTTTCGGATTTTTTGATGCTTTAATTTTGGAGTCGATATTAAGTTAGTATTAGTCTAGTTTACAACAATCCGCGGTTAACATGTATGATGATTGATTGTATATACTTTAAGATATGCGTGGCACCTCCCTCCCTCCCACAACGGAAACATGCACTACAATAATTAAAAGTATATACCAACATACATACCAGCACCAACACGTGTTTCGCCCCGAAACGGAGCATCATCTGGGTAAGTTGACTCTACGATGGTTAGTCGCAAAGTGAAATGAAATGAAATAAACTTTTGTTCATGTAGGTATCACTGATACACTTATGCATGTCATTTTTCACCAGCTGCAGCGGAAAGGTGCTTTGTCATGAAGGAGAAGAAAAAAGTGTCTTAAAGTATATACCATCATAATGTTAACCGCGGATTGTTGCAAAGTAGACTAATACTAACTTAATAACAATGGATTTCCGCAAAGTACTATTGATTATCTGGTATCGATATAAAATTCTGAATTATTTAATCATGTCACATCATGTGTGGTTATGTGATACACTTAGACACGTAAGTTTTTTGATTCTAGCACCATTTCGGAAAGGTGTTTCAAGAAATGGCGAGTGAAGTGTCAACTATAAAGGTATAATCTAGGTACCACCATTATTGGCATTGTCAAATATTCTTCTCTACAATCCTGTAGGTTTCAACTAAATTTTATTTGTAATAGTTAACTTACCAGGTTGACTATGTGCCGATCAATGTTTCGCCAAAATTCGCATACATAAATACATCTCATTGAACACGCTCAGACTAACGCAAACTTAATTCGCCTGATTGAGTGACAACACTCGTGCGAGCAGACAATTAATCCGTTGTGGGTAAATTAAATCTAGTGACACCACGACACGAGCCGAGACATCGAGACATCGAGACATGGAGAACGGTTCACGAACATTCTCACCTAACTACCTCTGAATGGATGCGTTTTATTGTTACCCGTTAACGAGAGACAACAGGGCTGACGCAGTGAACTAACGAACTGGAATTCTACTTATTACGCGATACCTTGCTGCCATAGGTTTTTGCAGTTTTCTTCACAACTGATAGTGAGAATAGTTTTCTGTTTTTACGAGGAACTTTGAAGAGAGGATCTGGTTTCATTCATTTTGCCGTATATTGGTCATCATTAATAGTGGAGGTATGTCGGAGTATTACACAATTTATTACTACACATTTTTAATTATTGTTAATTGAGATTTCCCTCTTTGTTGAAGATGTGTCGGTGATCTTGTAAGTAGGCAGAGTCCATGGGCGCCCGTGACAACTTAACACCAGTTGGGCCCCTCTTATTCTTAGTCGGATATCTGTCTTCAACCCATTAATGATAACATAGTTACTCTATCACCCTGCTTCGAGGCAGATTGGTGATGGTCGGCTATTTCCTTAAACACTGGACTATCGTCTATCGAATGTCTATGTCTCATTTAATCATGGTCGTCACTATAGTATTTGAGTAAAATTAATTCGTTGCAGATGTAGTGTAGTATAATGACAGAGGTAGCGCTGAATGACTAAACACGGTGTCCATATTTAATCCTCGCTATCGGTTAATGTCTGGGTGCATGCATAATGCAATTCCGTACGGATATGCTGCTATTTCACGCTTTACCGAAGATTTTACGAACCAAAAATACAAGTGAAATGCATTAGTACCAGGTAGCGATGTCCACATAGACAGGGCATTCTGTGAGGGTCCTAGTCTGCATCCGACATTCCCGTTGACCACTAACCCGCATAACCACCCGTCGTGTCTCGGCTAGGGGATTGAGAGCCAGTTCTTTCTTTCTTTTCTCTTTCTTGGCCAGCACCGCATCAGTGATGCCTTTAGTGACACTAATGTCCATGGGCGTCGATATCCACTTACCATCAGGTGGCCCTTCAGCTCCTTTGCCGGCTATATCCATAAAAACCCATAGACATTCGTATCACCGAAAAAATGTTTTCGTTTACAATTTTCTTGTCCATTTGTTAGTAAAGTCTAATATCCGAGTCCCCTTCCTGTCCAGTAGGTTACCCAGTTTTTTTATAGCGGCCATTTTGAGTGCAATACACGTATTTAATTTTGCCATATAAAATTTACGGTCTATGTTTACCAAACCTTAGTCTGTGGATGGCGTTTAAGGTATGCCTTTGGGAAATCTAGTGATATATGGCAGAGGAAGGGACTCTCGGCTCGGAAGTGTTCAGGGAATGTCTTTCTGCTTTGAATTAAAATTAGGAAAAGTATTTTTAATGAAACAAAGCTCACTTTTTAGCTATGTTCGAAAATTAACTTTAATTTTGTGTTTCGTGTTTTTTTTTCAATTAACTATTTATTTTCAAACTGCATACAACTGATACAACTTTATATATTTTGATTTGTTTTGGTGCAGGAAAACTTCACAAGCAATCTGGAGTACTTTATACATTAATCCATAATCTCAAATGTGTAAGACAACCAATTCGATCGATGTCAAAGCACCTAAATATGACTTTGCTATGCAATTAGAGTACTGAGCCCAGCAGTGGGGCGTCTAAAGTTTGTGACGATAGCTACAAATACAGGAGCATTGTCCGTGACACAGTCCAGCAAGGCTATTCTGTTTTGTAACTTGACAGCGGAATCCGCGATGAGTTTCAAAATTGAAGTTCGAGTCCGAGATCTTGATATTATGTCTAATCATCTGGTACGCACTTGCGAAGTGAAGGGAGTCTCGAACTCTAACTTCAATTTAGAAACTCATCGTGGATTCCGCTGTCAAGTTACAAAACAAAAGCGAACTTGCATCATATTGACATGCCATTATCTAATCATCTAGTAGGCACTTGCGAAGTGAAGTGAGTCTCGAACTGGAACTTCAATTTTGAAACTCCGCTGTCAAGTTACAAAACAGAATAACCTTGCAGGAGGCATGTGTCACAGAAACGACATTTCAAACTAGGCTTAGGGCAGCCAAGTCCCGACCGCTGCTAAACAATACAAAGCGTATTTGCCCGATGTAGAAGCAAACATTGGCGCCCTCGGTCGCGATATTTGTATTTCATACTATACTATTAGGCAAATGAACATCCGGTCGTTGTCCCGACTCAATTTGTTTAATGAATGCCATACATTATAACAATCCAGCGATTTCTGCCGTGAGCCAAGTTTCCAGTTTCAAATCTACAATGTCAACAGCCGGAGCAGTCGTCGACGGAGCTTCGCGGAGCGCGGACGCTGATATTTATATTATTAATAAATATGTTAATGTGTCAGGTAAGTGGCGCGGCTGCATTATTCAGCAGGCGAGGTAGCGAGGTAGCGAGGTAGCGAGGTAGCTCAGTTGACACAGCCATGGATACCGGCCATGCAAATTCAATCCGGGATGCGACGCGATGGGAATTATCATAATTGTAAGTGAGGTTTTTGTTTCTATACCTGCGGGGAAGTTTAATCCGAAGTTTGCCCGACACTTTTAGTTTTATAAAGCCGTCATCGCGAGCATTTGCAATTCAGATGGTAGGAAAAGGCGGACGCGGACGAGGCCGGCCGGCCGGCGCAACTTGCCGCGGGCTTGTTTGAAAAATACACAGGTTTCGTCTTTTTCGGTTTTGTCGACACTCGACAGTCCCCGCTTCTCGGTGTTACAAGGATTGAATCTCATTAGCGCTAGGGATGTCCTGCGGCCGCACCGCGAATTATTGCGTGTCCGACATTACTTAATCTGAGGGATACTGAATCTAATTGTATTTTAAGTTTTTTTTTTAATTAATGCTACACATAGTTATTAAGGTCTATCAAGGCCTTTTTAGAATATTATGTCGTACCTATAAGGTCAAGTTACGCGACATACTAAAAAATATTTCGTATCCACTTTTGGACATAGTGGTCATATTTCATATTCAGTCAGTCCGCAAACACCGGACCGTGCGCACACATTCTAATAAACAATTACGCTTCTGTACTTAGGCTGTGGTTCTCAAACTTTTCGGTAAATTAGTAATCATGTATCGTTGTACAAAATGTGATGCGGAATTCAGAGACGGAGTACAGTGCTCAGTTTGTCTGGAACGTCTAGACTTCCCATGTGCTGGAATCACCGAAGGTGGATATCGAAAGCTGGGAGATCGCCGGAATACATGGAAATGTCCATCATGTAAGGGGACTGCCAGCCCACTAAATCCCTTTCCTAGCAAGAAGACCCCAGCCGTATCGCCTACACTGACACCAACACCCGTGGACATGGAGAGCATAGCCTCGGAGCTTAGAATCCTGACCTCACAAATGGCTTCCCTCCCTGCTCTCACAGCCAGTGTAAAAGCTATTCAAGCAGACATATCGGACTTAAAATCCTTGAAAGCGGACATAGCGGATCTAAAGCTCCTTAAACCTGAGCTATCTGAAATGAAGACTTCTGTGGATTTTATACACAGTTCTGTGGAAGCTCTTAATAACAGGCTTTCCGAGGTCAGTCTTGAGGTCGAGGGCTTGCTGAAAACTAAGGAGGAAGTTCGTCAATTACAACAAAAGTTTGATTACCTCGAGAATTCAGTGAGGGAGTTCGAACAGCGGTCTCGACTAAATAACATTGAGATAAAAGGCATTCCGATGACCTCTTCTGAAAATCTTCTGGAAGTCATGGATAAGCTTGCTAGTCTCGTCGGCGTGAAAGTCAGCAAGGAACAAATAAACTACATAGCTAGAGTTCCTTCCCGCAATGAGAAACAGCATAAAAATATTATTGTATCCATACACAACCGCTACTTGAGGGATGACTTCGTTACTGCTGCTAGAAATTGCAAACCTATAACCCCAGTTGACTTTGGTCTTAAGGGAAGTAACAGGATTTTTGTGAATGACCATCTGACCCTCGACAACAAAAAATTGTTGAATAATGTTAAATCCTTGGCCAAAGAAAAAAATTTTTCATATATCTGGGTGAAGAACTCCAAAATACTAGTACGAAAAAACTCAACATCGCCTATAATGGCAATCAGGACAGAAGCGGACTTAAAAAAGTTAACTTAACAAGCTGGCTCCAGTTAATTGTCTCAAACTGTCCAAAAAAGTTGAGATGCGCTGATCGCTTAGCCTTATCGCATGTTGCTATGGCCGGACCCGTGCCGGACAATCGTACTATTCATTATTATTGTTTACCTTATAGTGCTGCCGTTACGGATCTATTTCGCATAATTATTGCATGTGACTGCAAGTGCCTTGTTTGCTTAATAATACGGAGTTTTTATTCGTGGAGCGGTAGGTTGATAATTTTTGCTATTAACTTCGTTACAATGGAAACACGCTTCCGTTATTACTGCGTATGTTATATTTATATTGGATTTAAAACTTCAACTTATTTATTATTATTTTACAAACAAAACCCGATGTATTTAATGTTAAAGACTAAATTTTTATACATTTTTACAATCTCTTACGTATTTATAATTGTTAATTATTCCTTTATTTTCTATTTAAAACTGTACATTTGTTGTGTATTGTTTCATGAATACTTTGAGTACATCTGTGTATGTTATAATCTACTGATCCGTATTTTAAATATGTTAGTGTTTGCTTTAATTTATTATATTTTAACGTTCAATTTAGCGCTTATCCTAATACTATTACTAATTAGAAAAAATGTATAATATATATTACCAAAATGTTCGTGGCTTGCGAACAAAGGCTTCAGTATTCTATAGAAATGTTGCTATGAATAATTACGACATAATTTGTTTGACGGAGACATGGCTTAATAGTGATTTTAGTGATAGCGAGTTGTTCGATGACAGTTACATCGTATATCGTCGCGATCGAAACTATAGTAGCACTAGCCAGAGCTTGGGAGGCGGTGTTCTTATAGCCGTGAGACGTCATCTCGTAGTTGAGGAGCGAAGCGACTGGCATTCATCTGCTGAGGATGTCTGGCTCACCCTCTCCTTTAAAAATGGGACGTCAAATAGATGTTTAAAGTTAAATATATGTGTTGTCTACATTTGCAACCAAAATTTAGGTAATACTTTACTGGGTCAGTTGCAAAATTTTTATACAAAGCTAAATGATATTGTGCTGAATAACGTATCAGAGTCTTTTTTAATTATAGGCGATTTCAATTTACCGAATATAAACTGGCTACCGGCAGATGATGGTCATTCGTTTTATGCAACAAATATTCAAGGTACATATCAAGCAGATCTTTTCGATATTCTAAATACATGCTCTTTACTCCAATATAATAGCCAACTTAATTGTAACAATAGGATTTTAGACTTAGTTTTTTGTAATAACCATATTGATGTTAAACAATGCCCTGACCCTTTGGTTCCTGAAGACCCCCATCACGCTGCTTTATGCCTTTCTGTTTATTTTGTCCAGCAACGTACCTTAGCAGTTCTGCCAAGAACCCAATACTTATTTTATTTGGCGGACTATTCGTCAATCTGCAATAAACTTGACGACATAGACTGGTCACTTTGTCTTGGAAGAGGTACTGTCGAGGAAGCAGTATCCTTCTTTTATGACACATTAGAAAGACTAAGGGATGCATATGTACCTTGTAAAACGGTAAGCAAATCATCATGTTACCCTCCCTGGTATAAAAGTCCGTTGATAAAAACACTAAAAGAAAAATTTAAATATCATACGAAATATAAAAAATATGGCAACCTATCGGATCTTAAATCTTTTATTATATTGCGAGACCGCGCCAAAATTCTTGAAAATGCTATGTATAATGAATATGTACAACTTGTAGAAAATAACATTAAAAACTCACCGAAAACTTTTTGGAACTATGTCAAAAGTAAGAAGGCCTCAAATTCATATCCAGCGACTATGAAATATGGTGGACGATCATCAGAAAAAGGTGAAATCATTTGCGAAATGTTTAACCAGTTTTTCAATGATAATTTTCTTCACAGAAATGACACGAATCAACACAATTTTAATGATCTGACTGATAATGACTCTTCCATTAATCTCAGTTCCGTGGACATTCGAGAGGCAGAGATTTCTAAAATACTTAAGTCCTTGGACCTTCGTAAGTCGGCTGGGCCTGACGGTATCCCGGCCATTTTTATCACTCGTTGCGCCGATTCTCTTACCATACCTTTGAGTATTCTGTTTCGTCGCTCCATCCGAGAAGGTGTAATACCTAACATCTGGAAAAGTGCGTTTATTACCCCAATACATAAAAAAGGGCCCAAAGATGAAGTACATAATTACCGTCCTATTTCTAAGTTGTGTTTATTCGCTAAAGTGCTTGAGAGGGTTATTTATAATCAGGTTTACTCATGCCTCCGAAATACGTTTACTGAATCTCAGCATGGATTTTTGAGAAATAGATCAACTGTCTCAAATCTTGTCGTTTGTTCAGACTTTATAAGTAAATTTATGTCTAAGCCAGCACAGGTAGACGTAGTATATACAGATTATAGTAAAGCTTTTGACAGAATTGACCACATTATTCTATTGCGGAAATTATTTTTAATTGGTATCAGAGGTGACTTGTTCCGGTGGTTTACGTCTTATGTTGAAAACCGTAGTCAAATGGTAGTGCTTAATGGGTACAGATCTTCAGCAATACAAATACCATCAGGTGTGCCCCAAGGGTCCCTGTTAGGTCCCCTGCTATTTGCAATATTCATTAACGATATTGACTTGTGCTTCAAAAGTTCCAAGGTTATTCTTTATGCAGATGACATGAAGATTCTTTGCCCTATCTTTGACGTAGCAACATGTTCCACTCTTCAGCAGGATCTTCATAACTTAGAAATTTACTGTATCTCTAATAAACTTGAGCTAAACGTATCTAAATGCTTTATCTGTTCATATACACGTCAACCTAACCCCATTACTTACAGTTATAAACTTAACGATACTTATATTACCAGAGTAAACACTATAAGAGACTTAGGTGTTACTTTTGACTCCAAATTACTCTTCGACGTGCACATTGATCAAATGATAACCAAAGCAAATAGGGCCCTTGGATTTATACTTAGATACTCAGCAGATTTTAAAAACATAAAAACGTTTAAAATACTTTACTGTGCCTTTGTTCGCAGTCACTTGGAATATGCTTCTCAGATTTGGAACCCACAGTACAATATTTATATAGATAGAATTGAGCGCATTCAAAAACGTTTTCTCCGTTTCATACAGTTTAAAGCAAAAAGAATATTTTCTAATTATAACCTGCGTTGTAAAAACTTTCACATTCTTCCTTTATATGTGAGAAGAAATATCGCAGACTTGTCATTCTTATTTAAATTAGCGAAGGGTATGATTGATTGTCCTGAGTTATTAAGCAAACTGGATCTTAGAGTACACTCACGTAATATTCGTAAGCCAACCCTTTTATCAGTACCGGCAGCTAAAAATAAATACAGGCGAAATTCATTCTTAGTGCGTTCTTGTAAACTATTCAATGAAACCGTGTGGAATGTAGACATTGATTTATTTTTCACCAACGACGCTCAACTTAAACGCACACTTACTAAGAAGTTTTTTAATTTAGAATGTTTTTAATCTTTTGTTTTTTATTGTTTGTATATATATAATTTTTTTAGTTACACTTTACCACACCTGTAACATAATTATATTAACTTTTGAAATGTGTGTCTGTTAGTTTACTCTATTATGTTAGATGTGAAAATTTGTAAATGGCCTTCACTCACTATTTTGTTACTAGGTTATTACTCAATGCATTAGCTGTAAGTTTTCCAAATATTAAAAAATAAAATAAAATAAAATAAAATATAATTGTATGTCTGTTAAGCTAGTAGTTAAAACTATATATTTGTTTGTGTTATTAATTATCCAAACCGTATCCGCGAGCGGTGTCAACACTGTCAACAGCACTACAAAGCATTCTTTCAAACTGTTAACGTGACATCTATTTCACATGCACGATGGCCGCACTGCTCGCGGAATTCTAAATCTTATTGTCAACGTTATGATTTGCGAATACCGGGCGTAGCTGTCGCCATTTGTCTGGTGTCTGGTGTCTAGACTTCGAGCTGCAAACATTTAAATGTTTGTGTTTAAGCAATCGTTGTACCTAACAACGGATTGTGATAAGTCGACAAATAAAGCGGTTTAACATCCCAAAGTTACTGTGACGTTTTATGACAATACACAATGGGAAGTCCAACCCAGACAGTTGTTTCTATCAGGCTATTTATATATTTTTTTCATAAATTAAACATTCGGTATTAATAACTGTGTAATCTTACCCCTCCACCAATCCGCACTGGAGCAGCGTGGTGGAGTATGCTCTAGGCCTCCTCAAGAGGAGAGACCCGTGCCCAGTAGTGGGCCATTAATGGGTTGAAGCCAACTGTGTAATAGTAAAATGTGTCAAAAATTCTACAGACTGTCTGGCAGGCCACATGGACATGGGTCTATGTTCAAATCTGTGTACAATACTTCAGTAATAGGCACACACTCGACTCCAAAACAAATATAATTATAATTAAAATGTGTGAAATTCACACGTGTTAGAAGTGAAACCTTAAAAAATTTTGTTTTCAAGATAATGAGACGAATGTAAAATTTCGGGAAGATGATAATTGTAGGTTTTACTACTCCACTCCACTCCACTCCACTCAACTCAACTCAACTCAACTCAACTCAACTCAACTCAAGTCAGTCTCCACTCATTTCTAGTCTCCACTGGACAGTTTCGTTTCATAAAATTTCAAGTCACTCCCGTACTAAAGAAGTTTTCACTTCAATAAATAATATTATAATAATAACTATTAATGTTATCAATGCTGCCGGTACCTATAGAGACTCCTCGATAGGTGAGCAAGATCACTAGCTACTCAACCTGGCCAGGTTACAAGAACATCCAATCCAAACTTGATGTAGTCTGTGTTTTATCTAATACAATTTAGTGAGACTGTGAATGGCGACACTAGAACAGTCGGCACTAAATTCATCTCATGAAACTTCCCCTTAAATCCTTATTGTATGGATTAAAAGCAATACTGCATTGCGGTAGGAACAGGAATCCTTTTGACAGTTCGACTAGACACAAAGTATTTACTGCTACATGTCGGGTCTTCAGGCGGCATAAGAACACTCGACATTTGGATTCACCATTAATCTGTACATCAATACGTACTGTAAAAACGTGATGTTCAATTTATTGGAGTTCTTATGGTAATTTTCAGTCACTCCAAAAAGCAAAGCTTGGTTTGGCTACTAATTATATTATAGTAGGAGGGTGGTAGCTGTTAAAAATACCTTACGACTAAGCATTGAGCACTAGTGACTTTCAAAAGTGTGGACTGACAACGCCCCGTCTCTTGTAAACCCATTATTCAGGGTGCACCACTAGCTGGAGAGATCGGTTTGAGTCCAAGGCTTCATGGCTTAATGGATGGAGTTCGTAATAACCAAACACAGGTTTTAGGTTGATTCCTAAATTCCGGGGGTTACGCCAGAGAAACTGTTGTGTTTTTGCAACATTCCATAAACGTTCCAGATACCTGGACGTTTCAAAAAAACCCTACATAAATTAGAATTGTGGAGAATTTACATATTTTTTTTCGTGACGAGTTTACTATGTGACGAGTTTACAACAACCCCATTCAATTTAGCCGTCGCCGCTGCCAATCAGGAGGGCGCGCGGGTCGCTTATTTCCGTTCTGTTATGGTACATTACCGAACGATGCGTCTTGCGACTAGGCACTATATCCCGATGGCGTTTTTGATGTTTAAATTGAATGTGAACCTTTATTTCAGCAAAAAAAAATAATTGATAAAAATATCACGCAAGACATAAAAATGGGTTGGCATGATTTTTACTATGCGTTTTCTTATTCTGTACAAAAACAGAGGAAAATCATTTCCATGCGCATTAGACCGAATCTTAAAACTTTGACAAGAAATATTCTTTAATATAGCTTTACAGATTTTAAAAATCATTAATTATTTTATGATTTTGTGCCAAAATAATTTATTTTTTTAATTAAATGCAAATCATTTCTTCTTACTGATATTCTTTGCATTGAAAACAGTATATATTTCAATCATATGCTCAGGGGCAAAAAAGGCAAACTAGAGCCTATATAAAGAAACAAAAGAAAGCCTATAATTGAAACAGCGTAGGCTCGGATCGCAAGCGGCGACGCAGGTCGCAGTACGCACGTCGCGCGTCGCACAGTTCGGAAGTGTAGTTTAAGCCGCGCGCGATATTTCCCCGCGTCTTGACGTGGACTAACTCGCTGTATTCATCACGAGACGACGCGACGACGTAGCGGTTAGAGCGATGCGACAGGACGCAGGACGTACCGACGGAACGTCAAGAGGCATATTTTTACTATAATACGGATACTCACGGATCACGGTGTTTATTTTGTACATCGACGCTGGAAAGCAAACATACTACGTGTTTTGTGTTGTACCCACAAAGATCAAATTATTAATCCGAGCCGATAAACTTTTTGATTTCTCGAAAAAAAAAATATTACTTCTTTTCTTCTCTACTCTCTTCTCTACTAAATAGAGAATTTATAAAAAAGATTTCGAGATCATAAAGTTTTTCGGCTCTGATGAACAGTTTGATAGTTTCGGGTTACTACGTGTGTTAAGTTTAAAATGATGTCTTTAGGCATGTTGTTGCGTAACTAATCTATTAATCGGACGCAGCCGTGTACTGTTTTCTCTTATTCTCATTCATTAAAGCTTATAACATAACGGGACCTGATTATTATAGGGTATTTTTCCTTCGAAGGAACTACATAATTATGTTAAGGAGCTCAGTACTGTTTCCAGTAGCTAACACGGTAAGCTTGTCATTTTATGTAGATAGGTGAGTACTTAATAAATATATTTTTTTGTATCTTAACTGTTTAACTTATAGCTTGCTTTTAATGTACGGTTGTCAATTATCAATCCACTAAAGCACTCTTATTGTAATTAACGAGGCTTTCAGCGTATTTTATTGTTGCTCGGGACTAGATCGTCGTTTTACGATTACTAGCTTACCGACATGCATACCCTACGAAACACAGAAATTGCTTACCTACTTTTTGCAACTTCTGAGTTATGTTTAAGAACAAACAAAGATAGGAGTTAAAATGGATCTTTAAAATTCTATTACATATTTTATGTAAAGAGTGCGAATTCGGTTAATAACAATAAATGAAAGTTACTAAATCAACTTGTTCACTTCTATGTATTTGTTAACTCTTCGGGAGGCCTACAGGCGGATGTTTTAGCAAATGAGTGTCGGCGCAAACTCAGCGAGGCGCCCTGAAAAAGTACATGGCTCCCTTCAAAAGGAGCACCCTATATGTAGAGCTATATACGCTATACAGTTCACTTTCAGGGTTTCAGATTTATTAATGTTCGGTCTGTCGCTACTTCCTGTTACTGCTTTGTTAAAAGTGAATCCCGCGGGATTATTGATCTGAAGTACGAAATATCATTCGATTTTTATGTCATACTTTATATGTGTTAGCCTCTTTTATTATTTTCCAGAATAGTTAATATTTATATTGGTACTTAGACAACGCTAGGTAGTCGTCGTATACCCAGGCATGACCTAGACTATAGGAGATCACCTCAATCATAATACTAAATACTAAAACACTAAACTAAAACACTAAAATACTAAACTTCCTATTCACCTATATTTGTGTTATTTTTATCTTAAATGTCCTGTATATTATTTGTGCACCTTTACCCCATTAATTCTTACTTTATTCAGCTCTCCACATCTTAAGGTTGTCTGGAAGAGATCGCCGTGTAGCGATAAGACCGCCTTTTGTACCTCCTGTCTACTTCACCTGCCTACTTCTTGATTGTGTTGTATTATTTTATTGGTGTACAATAAAGAGTTAAATAAATAAAATTAAATAAATGCTTCTCTAGCAACAAGATTAAGAAAACTTTCGATGAACTTCGGCATTAGGCTCTGTTATTGTTGTTAATTAGTATTAAGTATTTAACGAAGCCGTAGTATAAATTGAGAATTAATTCTAAATTCTGGGTAACTAGAGCTAATAGAGAAACTTTATCGCTTCATTGTTAGCGAAGTACTTGTAGAATAAATAATTAATTAGTTCATACGAGTTCTGCTTTCGCCCACATAATACCGGGAACAAAGGTAAACCAGCTAAATAGAAAAGAATTGAGCCAACACTGAAATCCCTAACAAGTTGTTTGAAGAGCGTTTTTGCGAAGCAAAGTTTTAATTGGCGGATTAATACGCGGTCGGTAATAGCCACATGGCCTCATGGGCGGTACGTGTAAACGTAGCTTCGAATTGTTTGGTGTAAAACGTAATCACTATAATAATTTTAAATAATATTGCGGAGGTCGAAAAATTTATAAATGACCCAAAAAAAACCCAAAAATTTAATCTCAGTTACCAGTCTCAGGACCCACTTCAGTCGAAAAAAGCATTGACACTGTGAACCACTATAATATTGCCATTCATTATCGGGATTCAAATGGGTTAAAAATACTGAGTGAGTCAGTCTAAGCCTTCATGCCTGTATCAGGCGATGCAATGAAATATAATACAATGCAAAAATCATGAGTACCTGCTTGCATTTAAAAAGTTCGAGACATCTGATGTGGAAGACGTTGGCTTGGACTAAAGAATAGCATTTGTATTTGAACACCAACTTCCCGATGTTATTTAAGCAATTAACCGTAGCAAGCACCGTAAACAATAAGGAGGAGTTATTCTTGTTTGCCCCAATATTAGGACTGATTGAGTTAAAAACTTAGCGAGGTGGCTCGCGACCCTGCTTCTCATTAGTTTATTCCGCTCCGTGGATCATGATAGGCCAGCGCTTACACTGTTCTGAAGAAAAAGATTAAGAAAAATATAATTACTTTTTAACAAAAAATAAAACCAACGAAAAAAAAAACTGAAAAGCAAAAAATAAAATAAACCATTTAGTATTATAAATTAAGATCCGAAATTAACAGTAAATAAATAATTTTGAGACCGTGCCAAACAAACAACCAAAATTAATATTATGAGGGCAGCGCGGCAGCGGCATGCGATGCACACGGCAGCAGCAGCGCGGCGCACATCTTTTCGCCGTTTGTTTTTTCATTGGTTTGGCACCGCCTCAAAATTATTTATTTACTGTTAATTTCGGATCTTAATTTATAATACTAAATGGTTTATTTTATTTTTTGCTTTTCAGTTTTTTTTTTCGTTGGTTTTATTTTTTGTTAAAAAGTAATTATTTTTTAATTTTTAGTTGCTATAATACTTATAATTAATAATAAATTATTGATTTTATGAATTATAGATTCAGTTACCAGGTGAAAATGTAGTAGATGAAATATCAATCATCCCCTATTTTCGTACCTATAGGGGTAAAATTTTGTTTCGAAATTTAAACAAGAGTAACCTCAAGGTACACACTATTAAATAAAAAAATAATCATCGAAATCGGATCATCCAGTACAAAGTTATTGAGGTTAACATGTAAAAATTCCGGGTAAAAAACGGGTGAATAATCAATCATTCCCTATTTTCGTACCTTTAGGGTGGGAATAAAATTTTCAAAAAAATATGGGACCAACTTCAGGACATATCCTATCCAATAAAAAAAGAATCATCCAAATCGGACCACCCTGTGCTGATTTCTGCGTGATCATACATAAAAAAAAAAATATACGTGTCGAATTGAGAACCTCCTCCTTTTTTTTTCGTCGGTTAAAAATGATACGGTAAGTGGACTTATACACAGTTTTCCACCGCAATCAATTGTCTTGAAGCAAGTTATTTCAAATAATTCGAAGCAGTATTCAAGTTTTTTTAGACATCTCATTCTTTAGCATACAAAATATCTATATTCGTGATCGATTATCTATCTCTGTACTACAAGTCCAAATACGTTGAATTTAATATCTGAGTTTGACTACCTTATTGCCAGTGTAGTAGTTGTTGTACTTACGTGCTCCGTAATATTTGGATATAGTGATATGGTTGACTTGCATTAGCTCGTTACGTCACCAGTGGTAGGGGAACACGTCTGCCTGCGTCTACGGCTGTCTCGTGACTGACTCAGTGTTGCCCCACTACCCGTGCTCTCGAGATAACATGATTACTGCTATAACCATAATAGCAGTACAAACACTACATCCCTTCCTTATTAAAATCTTTATTTAATATGGAGCCCGATCCACAGTCGACTCTGCAGTTGATCGCAACTCAAGCCTTCAAAGGCCACTCCACGTCTATACCATTCAATATTCCAGTTACTTAGACAAACACATTTGTAACACGCACTATATGTATGAAGCAGGCTACGGTTTGTAAACTTGAGCCTTCTGGGTGCCTTCACTAGCCTCAACAAACTCAAACTGTCATATGCATGCTTCGTATAGAATTACTTATGTAGATTATACTTTCACTGCAATTATTTTAAACATTGAAACAACACCTGAGACTTTTTTCGTCTTACACCTTTCCCATTCACACCCGTTCTCCTTCTATCTTTATTAAATAATAATTATTTACATCACCTCTTAGCTTTTCATACTTCCCTCTTTCTTCTCTCTTTGATCAAGATCGCCAAGTTATTAGGTTTCATACCAACATTCAAACAAACCTCGTCATTTCTGTCTTTAAATAGACAACTTACTGGTAAAACAAACACAGGAAATATGAGAAACTCGATGAAAATTTATATTATTACTAAAAGTGGTTTACTGTCAACAACAGATTACGTACAGCTTACAACCTGCTTTCGTTTTTTAAAGACTAAAGTTTTACTTGCGAGACAATCCTCTTATATACGTAATATAAACTAGGTCCCACCGACGACCATAACACGCCAACCATGGCTAGACTCGCAACAGGAATTTCCTTTATTTAGGCGTCCTTCCTGAATGGACGGATCCAACGGATCCCAACGGACCCAACGGTGTCACATATGAATCAGACACTGCCGATACCAATCATTCACACACCAGTCATTCATTGAAATACCTCGTCTATTCATTATCTTTATTCTACATCTCAACTCCATCACGCCAAATAACTAATATGTTCACAAAATAACTACATTTTGTATGGTTTTCAAAGTTATGAGGGCCCATACTGCTGTCTAGTCAGTAATGATTTCAATTTCAAGAGGTCCATACACACTTTAGTTACTATGATTTCAAATCATGGGACCTATACTGCCGTCTAGTCAAGTAATGTATGTATGATTCTAAATTTCATGAGGTTACTACTTCCATCAAGTCAATGTATCAATCTCAATTTCATGAGGGCTCATACTGCCGACAACTCAGTAATGTATGATTTCAATTTCATGAGGGCTCATATTGCCGACAGCTCACTTCAATTCAGTAAAGTATGATTTTCAATTTCATGAGGGCTCATACTGCCGACAACTGAGTTGCGTATGATTTTCAATTTCATGAGGGCTCATACTGCCCACAACACAGTAACGTATGATTTTCAATTTCATGAGGGCTCATACTGCCCACAACACAGTAACGTATGTTTATGTTAAGCAAAACTAAACTTCATTATTATTGGTTGATTTTACTCTGATTTCTATGACTCTTCGAGATAGAGTGCCTTTTAAATTTTACTTTCATTGTAACTTTAGCTTGAATACAATTTTTTCTTTAACTCTGAATTTAACTAAAAACACAGAATAAATAATAGTATTTATAAATAATTATAGAAGGTGCACTAAGAAAAATTCCGAAAAATCATTTAAATAAATAGTGACTCTGGCTCCAACGCAATAAAGTGTAATTCTGATCGCACAGTGCTAATCAAAACGCGTAATGAGTTGCCTTCCTTTCTAACACTGTCGCTTATCCTCTCTGGCAATGTCAGGGTTGCCTTTTGTGAAAGAATAAAATTAATCTGAAAGTTTATCTTTATGTGTTACACATGTATTATTATATATGTGTAAACGATAATTAAATATATATCAGTTCGGACTTGATTATTTAACATCTTACCGAAAAACACGCATCAATAATAATACACACACATGTAGTACTCCGTGTCACAAAAGGTATGTACGTTAATTGGTATCGTAAGGCATTTGCTGCCTAATACACAATCATTTACGATTTACGATTTCATGTAGGTTCGTACTACCTGACACACACAATTATGCACGATTTACAATTTCATGTAGGTTCGTACTACCTGACACACACAATTATGCACGATTTACAATTTCATGTAGGTTCGTACTATCTGACACACACAATTATGCACGATTTACAATTTCATGTAGGTTCGTACTACCTGACACACACAATTATGCACGATTTACAATTTCATGTAGGTTCGTACTACCTGACACACACAATTATGCACGATTTACAATTTCATGTAGGTTCGTACTACCTGACACACACACTCACGCACGATTTACAATTTCATGTAGGTTCGTACTACCTAACACACACATTATAGTTATTGCAATAAGTACATTATGCACCAAAATTTATGACCTATCAAGTCCATCAAATTACTCACGTCAACAATCCTTCAGGCAGGTAAGTACTTAATTATGAGTTTATGACCCCGAAATCAACCTAAGTAGATCAATAATTGGTAGCGCCATTATAGCTAATTAGATTAGATTACCAAACTTTAATTGTAATCTATTAAAATTATTAATTACTAAGGTCATAGCATTGGTATAATCTGCAAATCTGTTTAAAGAGGACTTCTCGATTTATAACTAAATACATCCAGCTTAATAAATATTTTTTGGACGTCAGGAGAGTTTCTCCTTCACGATTTTTGTGGAATTCTGTCAAAACCAAGGCTCGGCTTCTCCAGGGCTATGAATTTACTACAGCATATCAAATCGTGCGTCTTCAAAAGGGCGCTTTCCTCAGGCTACAATAATAAATAGCAACATTTTAAACATTGCTGCACCCATTCGAACAAATACAATTATTGTTCTCAATTTAAAAATAAAAACTTACTCCTTTTGTGCACGAATAACTCAATGATAAATATATAATATGATTTCCGTGACAAAACTTAGTTTAATCACAGTAACAACACAAGAACGCGTCTAGCTCGCAAGCGCTTTTGACCCTCACTGCCTCAATAGATTCTATAAAATTCAACACAAAAACTAAATTAGAAAAATAAACTTGTCTCATCGCGAAGATTTGAATTTCGGTGTCGTGGCTTGTATAATGGTTCCTAATAGGAACGATGATAGGAACTTCCTATCATCTCCCAATACGCAATGATATTCAAAATATAGATACGTTATGCCCTTATAAACCAACCAAGAACTCCGTTCTGAAAAGAGCCACAACACACACACACGCCCATCCTTTGCTCCACTACACCAATCACATTGGTACAATACACGAGGGCATTCTAACGCTGTATGTCAAATGTCAAGCACTTCTGACCACAACAAAAGCGTCATGTGTTAACAGAGCGACCACGACCATAACGGTCAATTACCCGCTCCCGCGCTCCTCATCGTCGGCGCGCCAGTGACACATCCACCATAGAACCCTAACGATGTTGCTATTCTTATGACGGAATAAATGTTTCTTTCCTTCTTACGCTACCGCCCATCAAACCGACTTTATTTATGATTACCCACATTATGTTATTATATTTTCAGCCGTGTAGTGCAGCCGTGATAGTCAAATACCAAAAGGAAAGACTGCTAAAGAATCACAAAGAACTTACAAGCTGAAATAGGGACCCGGCGCCGCAACGTTAAATTACGTTAACCGTATTACAACAGCTTGTGATAGTTTATGTATATTATTTTCAAAAGAAATACAAGTGCATGGCTGCATGTATACCAAGGCGGCTAGGCATGTATGTATGTTTGATACTGCCAATGCAATACTTTCATAACAGAACATAATTTTTATCAAACAACTTCAGTTCCGTTTTTTATCAGAATTCATATCAAAACGACTGCAATTATTTCAGTTTATCATACCTACACATGTACTTTGTAACTAAAGCAAAACTACGTTTGAATGAAACCCAGGACCTGCGTAGAATATAACTAATAGTCATAAAAACAGCTAATTTTATTGACAATTACCCTTACTGTTATAGTTTTATGGCCGTGAAGAAGCAAACTCACTCTCAACAATTAAACTTAACTTGCATGTGCGGCCATCTATAATGGTAGTAAAATCTATACTTTATAAAGCCGAAGAGTGCTAAATAAACAGCTAGTCCTAAATAAATTTCACTAATTTAGGGAACCCTTTTATTCTTGAATATTTTAAAGTCCCTACTCCTTTATTTAAGTTCATAATTTGTATAATATTATCTCCTTTTTAGTACTAAGTGTTGCTGTGCAACACACACACGCAAGAGTGGATGCCGGACACCATTCGCTCATTTAAAACAAAAAATGGCGCTTTACAAAATAGTAGTTTTTCAGTATAGCCATTCAAAGTTTTCAACTCAACATTGCGATCACTATCTATGAAGAAAACTGAAATATATCGTTGCAATTAGCCTCTCTCGTCAGTTCGCCCAACCTACTTTTAGTTAGGCACTAAAAACATGCTAGTAAATAAGTAGTTATTCAAAAAATATATTCAGAAAAAGTTCCGCATGATGCCACTTTTTCTCATTGGCACACATACGCAACCTTAACCAAACACGCGGCACCACACGCAATACTCCATTTATGTAGCAATCCCTCCAACAGATCGATACTGTGCATTGAGGTATAAGTATACATAGAGAAGACATCTCGAACAAAATGTGTGTCCCCGCCGGGAGGTTCTATTTTCAAAATTGAGCCCCTGTTCTCCTTCCAAAATCGAACGAATCCATTGGACATTGAAGCCGCGCGGCGTCAATTCATTGGAACACACATTGTGCTCGCGGTGTCCGTTCTATACGCTAGTAATAATACTTCAATGATACTGTGTATTATATTTAAAACGACACAGCTAAACACTAAATATCACTTCTTATTTAAAAACAAAACCTGCCTCGCTATCACTTTCAGCTAAATAAGTGACACTATATCCAAAATGTCATTTATGTTATTATTACTTCAGTAGCGTGAATTACGCTTATAACACAAAATGCCACTTTTTACTCACCGCACAGTTGTTTTTACAATGTCAATCAATGCCATTTTTCAGAAAACAAAGGGAATTGTGTAGGTAGCGGTAATGGCGGCAATTTTTATACCTAATTAGAGAGAGAACTTCGATAATTATGATGATTTTGCTCAATACGTTATTTAAAGTTACAGCACACCTAAACAAATTCTCGAGTTAACTATTCGGCACTAATATTAACATTCGTCTGTTGATTATTTCTTGCATCGACGTGTTATTTTCCCTTCAACTCTTCCTTTATCAACACAAAATAAAATATTTATTGCACTGACCTTTTGACCTCGTCGCCATTATGTAGTAGTTGTTGTACTTACGTGCTCCGTAATATTTGGATATAGTGATATGGTTGACTTGCATTAGCTCGTTACGTCACCAGTGGTAGGGGAACACGTCTGCCTGCGTCTACGGCTGTCTCGTGACTGACTCAGTGTTGCCCCACTACCCGTGCTCTCGAGATAACATGATTACTGCTATAACCATAATAGCAGTACAAACACTACAGCCAGAATTTTGTAGTAAATCGAACTGAAGACCACGCAGAAAAACGTACCTGAAACAAAAATAATAAATTTATAAGGACTATTTAAGGTAATGGTAGTGGAAATAAGGTATTATTAGCATTATATTAGGTGAGAACATTACCTATACTAGCTCTTCAACACAACAAAACTTAACCTTTTGCCAATCCGACCTAGCGGAGCTGGTATAATAGGATTCAAGATCAATTACGAAAGAGCAGAGTGAATGAGACGGAAAAAAATATAGTTTCCGCTGTGATATAGACGCCATTGTTTAAAAAAATATAATAACAATATTATTTTTATAATCTAAATTTTACTAACAAAAAATAACTGACTTCAAATTCTCAAAAACTACTTGTCAGATCTCGTTCAAATTTATGTGGGACCACATGACAAGCACCTGCTTTTGATTAAAAAAAGAATCATCGAAATCGGTTGGCGTGATATTGAGTTATTCGTCAATTTGTCGCGCACATCTTAACACAAAACGACTTATGTGGTTTTCTAATGGATGCCATTGTCAAATCTCAATAAAATTTATGTGGGACCACATGACAGCCACCAACTTTCGATTTAAAAAAGAATCATCAAAATCGGTTCGCCCAGTCCAAAGTTCTGAGGTACAAACATAAAAAAAAATACAGTCGAATTGAGAACCTCCTCCTTTTTTTGAAGTCGGTTAAAAATAGGATGTAACCGTTTATTTCATACAATTAATCTCCGAAACTAAACAGTATAATCAAATCTTTCAATTTACATTCGGCGCTGCTCTACATTTAATTATGTTGACGAAATACAATACGTCACAAAATTATGCACAACGCCTTGCAATTCAAATATTTGCGCCGAAAATTAAATCGAATACTAATAAATATAAATGATTTAACAATTTCGGCAACAGTTTTTATTACAACAATAAAGGCGTCTGCGCGGCATAACACATGCAAATTAATTCATAACCAATGACTAGTAATTACATTTTAATGAAGCTATAAATTAATTTATTAAAAATTTATTATTCAAAAAAATGTATGTGGGTAATAATATCGCGAGTAACGAGTAACGAGGCGAGATCGAAAATGGCTTTCGAGTATCCGTTAATTCGGTTAATTGTAGTACCTACTCTTGTAATAAATTTAATTCTCATTATAAATTTAAGAGATTAAGCCGTCCGCGCACTCGGCCGATGCTGCCCCTCGAAATACGATGTACCCGTAATTGGTCGATATACCGACTTTTTCAATGTTTATCGCGGCCTCAAAACGTTAAATTTATATCAATTGCTGCCGTAATAACTTGATGAAGCTATATTTTGAATTTCGTGACTTTCGAGAGGCGATATCTTTAAAGTACGACGTTTATCTGCTTTAATCATTAATAAATCGGTCCAGTGAACAGTTTACTTGTAAGTTAAGGAATATTAAGTTGCAATTTCTGTTATTTTATGTAAACATACATAATGCATTGTTACAAAGTGACTGAATTTTTTCCACAAAATAGATAAATGACTCGCTTTTTCTTTAGCCAACAACGTGTCGGTGATGCATCTAATATTACATATTATGGACTACTTACTTTGGCCCATCAGCTCGTTTATTGGCTATCGATATAAATAAAGACTTTCACTGCCTTACTTTTTATTTTTATGTTGCTTTTTATATCTTTTAAGTTAATGCTTGACTACAATCCCACCTAACGGTAAGTGGCGATGTAGTCATGAGTGGTAAAACGCATTAACTTAGAAAACAGTTTTGCTACAGTAAGCCAGGCTTAAAGCAAATGTTTATTCTCCTTTCCCAAATACGTTACACTCTATACAAAAACTAACGTATTCCTATTTGACAAATAAACTTTAATTCCATGTAAACATATCTCTTGCCATCTCACGAAAAAACATCACGACAAACACCCTGGCAAGAATAATAACGAAAATTCGTTTATCTGAAGAAATTGAAGAGAAAACATGGCGGCAAACATCGCACAAGCAGAGCCAGGCACCAGGCGCGTAGGAACAATAATATTTTCCGACGATATTCACACTTGCAACGAAAACCTTCGCACTCGTAAAATAAAAATATCCTCAAAATTACACTCGAGATATTCCTTCGAAATGCTTACGTACGCACACTCTCGCTGGTTTTCGCGAACATTCGGTATGGTTCGTCACTGTTCGGTACTTAGTACGTACTCGTGATTACAACTATTTTGTTAATAGCATCGACCTTATATTTTTAACCCATATTACGGTATAAAAACACTGGTCTTGAGTCATACTAAGAAAAGTTAATTTTTATTTCAATTGTTTGAATTTCATAATAAATATTAGCAAGTTAATTTAATTTCAATTTCTTTGATAGAGGTGTCGATATTTACTAAATTAACATATAAAAGTTCACATGTTACACATTTTCAAATACGGTTTAACGATTATATGGATGTAGCACTACAGTGGAGCGAGGGGAGAGTCGGCCAAAAAGGATAAACACGTTAAAGGGTACTATCCACAAAGAAAACACTTATGATTGTACGAAGAGGGAGCGTGGGCCAGAAGTCATTCGACAATTTTCGCAGGCACATCGACTGAACAATGTTATTTTCATACATGAAGCTGCACATAAAACTTTATGTTACGTTATGAAATTTGCCGACATTTGAATGTCTAGGTTCTGCAAGCAGGCGGGTGAGATAAAATCATACAATTACATCTTATTTCAGCAATAACATACAAAAGGATAATACAAGGAATTCATTTCCGTCATAATTTTTATTCTTTATTCATTGCAAGCACATGTCACAATAGCACAAATACATTATAATTATATATCTACTTTATATTATGGTCAGAGTGAACACATGTAAATACCTTGATAAGGTGTAGCAATTGGATAGGAGAGGTAGACATTTATTTATTTATTTATTATTTATTACAGGAAACTTACGGCTAGATACAAAAGAGAATTAATGAGTAGTTAGTTACTTGAAGGCCAATTACAAGTTTCCACAGATAGTTTATAAGAAAAGTAGTAAAACAGACACATGCACAGATAGCGACACAGACTTAAAAAGAATACAAGATAAAAATATTATGTTAGGCTTACAATGTTTACTTAAATGTTCTGATTGTCCTCAAAAAATTGTGCGGCCATAAGCCGTTTTAGGCGATGACTTGAAGTGTTGAACAGATCAACATCTAATATATTGGTGGTCTCATTGAAAAACCTGCTCGCTCGCAACAAATAACGGTGGTAATCATACTTAGTTTTGCTTCTCGGTATAAACACTGAACAAGGTCTCCTCAGGAAGGCATAGGGCACACTCAGACCGATACGCTCTAGCAGTTCAGGACAGTCGACCGAACCATTTGCGATACTTAGAAGATAAGCAAGATCTGCAATTCGCCTTCTCTCTTGCAGCGGGAGAATATGAAATTTTCGACAACGATTGATATAACCGGGTACACATTTTTTTATTTTGAATTGTAGATAAGATAAGAACCGCTTCTGCAGACGTTCGATTCGAGCAATATAAGTTTTATAGACCGGGCTCCAGACTTGAGATGCGTACTCTAACTGACTTCTTACATAAGAACAGTATAGTATTTTTATTGTTTTAATTGACTTGAAGTCAGAGGACATACGTAGTATAAAGCCAAGGGATTTCGATGCTTTTTTGACCATAGAGTCAACGTGCACGTCAAAAATAAGTCTTGAGTCGAAAGTAACCCCTAGGTCGCGGATCGAGTTAACCCTAGGTATATCAGAGTTTTTTAATGGTTTCTAGGTTTGAACTCGGACTCACATACGTATGTAAGTGACATTTATTATACTAAACGTTGGTTGGATCACTGTGTAGTGTCGGAGGCCGGATGGAAAATGGTTGTAGATGCTAAGATACACTATGATGTTTACTGGTCAGATCATTATCCACTGGAAATTAAATGTAATTTGAATACAATTAGGAGTAAATATATATGTAAAAATAATAAGAATAATACTGTTATATGGGGGGACAGAAATTTAGAGGAAATAAAATTATATAACGAGTTGTGTGACAATAGGTTAAAAAACATAAAATATCCTGAGGAGCTAAATAAGTGTAGTAATATACGTTGTTGTAAACAGGAACATAGGAGGATTATTGATAGTATGTATAGTAATATTGTGGATGTATTTATAACCGCATCTAGGAATAGTCGTTGTAAAAATGTTAATAAGAGAAAAAAATATGTAGTAGGATGGAACAAGCATGTTAGGTTGGCACACCGGGACGCGCGATCTGGGTTTCAGGAGTGGGTTCTATATGATAGGCCCAAAACGGGGGATATATATAAGAACATGGTAAATACTAGAAAGGTTTTCAAGGAAAAATTAAAATGGTGCCAAGATAATGAAGAACAGATAAGAATGGACATGATAGCCACACATCATTGTAAAAAAGACTTTGGAAAATTCTGGAAGCAAACGAGTAAACTGAGTCCCAGGTCGAGTGTGCCGGTTAGTGTGAACGGTGTTAGCGAGCCTTCCGAAATTGCAGATCTCTTTAAAAACCATTTTAAAGTAGAATCGGTACTTGGACCATCGGAGGAATCATCTTTAAATCAGGAGGACGATTTAAGGTTATACAGGCAGGTGGTATTTTCTGAGGAGGAGGTGAAAGCAGCAGTAAAAAGCATAAAACGTGGAAAATCACCGGGACATGACTCACTTAGCATTGAACATATACAGTATGCGGGTGAGCATGTCTCAAGGGTGCTGGCGTTGTTTTATACTGCTTGCGTGTGTCACTCATACATACCCGAGGAAATGATGAAGACTCTGGTGGTACCTATTGTAAAAAACCGTACAGGGGATGTCTTTGATAAACGAAATTATAGACCCATATCGTTGGCCACTATCATTGCGAAGATATTGGACAGTATGCTTAGCAGTCGCTTAGACAAACACCTAAAACTGCATGACGCACAGTTCGGATTTAGACCTGGACTGTCCACGGAAAGTGCAGTGTTATGTCTGAAGCATACTGTTCGATATTATACGGACAGGAACACGCCAGTTTATGCGTGTTTCCTGGACCTTTCGAAAGCCTTCGATTTGGTGTGCTATGATAAGCTGTGGCAAAAATTAAACACAGAGACCACGCTACCGGAAGAACTTACATGCCTCTTGAAGTACTGGTACGGGAACCAGAATAACATGGTTAGTTGGGCGGGCTCGCTATCAGAGCCGTATAGGCTGGAATGTGGGGTGAGGCAGGGGGGAGTGACCTCGCCTAAGCTTTTCAGCCTGTATGTCAACAAGCTGATTGAGGAGCTGAGCAGTACTGGGGTCGGATGCTCTGTAGATGGTATAATTGTAAACAATATAAGCTACGCTGATGATATGGTGCTGCTGAGCCCCTCAATCAAAGCCCTTAGAAAATTATTAAAAATATGTGAGAGGTATGCAGAGTCCCATGGCCTTAGGTATAATGCCGAGAAAAGCGAATTGCTTGTGTTTAAAGCAGGCAATAAATGTTATCCCACAGTACCACCGATAACACTAAGTGGCGCTCCGCTTAAAATGGTAACGAAATTCAAATACCTGGGGCATTGGGTCACTGCTGACCAGAGTGATGATGTGGACCTGGAGCGGGAACGTAGGGCGCTGGCGGTCAGAAGTAACATGCTGATCCGCAGGTTTGCAAAGTGCACAAATGATGTTAAAATAACTTTATTCAGAGCATACTGCCAATCTTTTTATACTTGCAGCCTGTGGATCAAATATACCAAGAAGGCCTACAGCGTCCTGCGTGTCCAGTATAATAATGCGTTTAGGGCGTTGTTGGGGCTCCCGCGACATTGCAGTGCATCAGGGATGTTCGCAGAGGAACATACAGACGGCTTTCAGGCAATTATGCGTAAGCGTGTGGCATCTCTGTGGAAGCGGATGCGCGGGAGCGCCAACGGCATCCTACGTACAGTGGCGGACCGGTTTGACGGACCCATAATAAAGCATTGGACCAGCATGCATGTTATGCCGTCAGACCGAGCCGCTAAATAATTTAGTAATTTTAGGTGTAAGTATGATATGAATGAAAGGGACGAAGAATGAAAGGAGGAATGAATGATATTGATTAATTTAATTTGATTTAATATAATTTAATTTGATTTAATTTGATTTGGTTTGATTAAATTTATTATATTTTAATTTGATTTAATTTAATTCAATTTGATTTAATTTGATTCAATTCGATTTAATTTAATTTAATTTGATTTAATATAATTTAATTTGATTTGATTTAATTTGGTTGATTTAATTTATTTTATTTTAATTTGATTTGGTTTAATTCAATTTAATTTAATTTGATTTAATTTAAGTTTTTATGTGTTGATTTTTGTGTTAATTAATTAGGTATTTATATTATGTACTAACATTAGTTTATAAGTTTCTTTGCTACTAACACAGAATATGGATGTATTTCCGAAATAAAATGATTATTATTATTATTATTATTAATTTATAGTTAAATATAAGAGGGTTGGGTTTACGTGTATACGAGCATATGTTGCACTTAGAAACGTTAAGATCTAACTTATTCTCAGCACAGTATGCTTCAAATCTATAAAGATCGTCTTGAAGACGTTGCGCGCATTCCATACTTTTAATCGGGCACATTATTTTCATGTCATCGGCGTATGAAAGTATTTTAGAATATATAAAACATGAAGAAATGTCATTTATAAATATGTTAAAGAGCAAAGGGCCCAACAAAGATCCCTGAGGGACGCCGGATGGGATGTAAATAGCCGAAGAAGTAAACCCCCTTAAAGCCACGGTCTGTGATCTATTGTGTATGTAGGAGGTAAACCACCTAAATAAGTTACCTCTTATACCAACCAGTTGTAACTTGCGTAAAAGTATGAGGTGGTCTATTCGATCAAAGCATTTACTGTAGTCAGTGTATATCACGTCTACTTGTGCAGGCTCTGACATATGTTGAGATAAATAATCAGCACATAAGATAAGGTTTGAGGTTGTTGATCTTCCTTTCATAAAACCGTGCTGCTCTGAGGTAAATGTATGTTTTAAGCAGGCGTGCACTTGTTTATATACAATTCTTTCTAAAACTTTAGCAAAAAGACATAACTTGGAGATAGGCCTATAATTTTCAATATTATTTTTCGCTCCAGATTTGTGTATAGGCGTGATATATGCTGACTTCCAAATTGAGGGGACAATGCCTTCTGTTAAGGAACGTCTAAACAATAGTGCAAGAGGGAGGGCCAAACACTTTGCGCATTTGATAATGAATACGGCAGGAATGCCGTCGGGACCAGCTGATTTGCTGGTATTCAAAGATTCTAGTAATTTTTGTATTTCTAGCTGAGAGACTTCAACGTCAGCAATATCTGCAATGGCTTCGGCAGAGTAGTCTGTGGAATGAGTTTCATAATCAGCATGTGTGTTAACCAAAAATGTTGATTGAAAATATTCACTAAACATGTTGCATATTTCTTCCCCTTTATCTGACGAGTTAGGGCCGAGATTCATTACTGCCTGATAAGTATTGTGCTGGTTTTTAGATTTTATATAAGCCCAAAATGCTTTTGGGTTCTTAGATATACTTTCTTCTATATAGGAAATGTACTTTTCGAACATTTCATTTTCCAGTACCTTAACGCGATCTCTAAGTGCAACAAATGATTGATAATCGGAAAGGTTACCATAAATTTTGTATTTAGTATGAAATTTAAATTTTTCTTTTATCATTTTAATGAGAGGAGTTTTAAACCAGGGAGGATATTTTTGTGAGGGGTTAATTGTTTTAGCTGGAATGTGAGCACTTCTCATGTCATTTAAAACTGCATAGAAAAAATTCACAGCGTCCGTTAATGTTCTACTCGAAAATTCGAGATGCCAATTTATATCGTTAATTTTACTGTTGATTAATTCGTAGTCACCGTAGTTATATAAGTATTTTGTGTAAGAACTTGGTCTAAGAGTGTGTAGTTGAACAAATTCGGCTGACATACATAGTGCAGGATGGTGTGAATCTTCCGGCAATAATGGATTACGGCAACGAGTGACGTTTACACTACTATTGCAAAATATTAAATCTAGAATCCTATCGTTAGCGTTCTGAATAAAATTGTACTGAGAAAGATTACAAATATTTATACAGTCTAAGAAGTCAAATTGATGTGAACCTTGAATGTTAGTAGCAGTGTACGTGTAGTCTGCTGACTGTACCCATGATAAATTCGGTAAATTAAAGTCTCCAATTATTAAAAATTTGTCACATGGATTTTTCAAGGCTTTCTCTGGGAGGTTTTCGGAGAAGGTAGTTAGCTGAGTTGCCAATGAACAAGCCGTACCTTGATTACAAATGTAAACAACGCCTATGTGCAGCTTGTATTTAATAATAGGTTTCCGGCATTGGAGTGTTACTGATACCCACAAGTCTTCAGCGTTTGAGGACCATTCTCCTTGATGTTGTGCGGCAAGCTCCTTGCGAGTTGCAATTAAAACTCCGCCTCCCATTGATTGGTTGGTTTTGACGTAGTCGCGGTCCCTTCTCCACACAATGTAACGCTCATCAAATAATTCGCTGTCTCTGATACCGTCGATTAACCATGTTTCAGTTAGACAAATTACATCGTAATTACTAAGACAGATATTTCGATAAAACGTGGACGTTTTGGTCCGTAGTCCACGGACATTCTGATAATAAATTTTTAAAGCCATATTGGAATGATAAATTGTAGGCTACAAATAGTCACAATTAATAATAAACTAAACAAGCAGCGAATTATAATATGTGTAAAGATTTTTGCCGCAAAACAATAGGAAGTATGATGAAAACAATTAAAATGATTTGAGACAAGCAAATTATAAGTAGGGTATGTAGCGTAAACAACGCGCGCCAGGCAATACAATATAAAGTAAACGCAAATGGTCGGCCGATCGTGAGCGGGCCAGTGTAATAACTTAGCATGCGATAGAATGAGTAAGATGCGTGAGTACATGACTTGCGATAAAGCGCGGTAACCGAGTGCAAGCGAGTCAAAGTTTCTCAAACTATTGGGACAGATTATTGTAAGCGATGTTTTAGAAGAACATAATAAAGTTAATAAACTTAGATACAATATTGCAAAAATATTATGTATTAAACAATTTTCTTTAAATCCGAATCCGACTTTATAATTAAAACATGAGAGGTGGGGTTTTTTCGAACAACATTTTACTTATAAGCTTCTTGTCTTGTACAGTTGTTAAGGAATGTTATGTTTACTGAACTCCCCGGTCTCCTTAGTTCGATGTGCATCCGTGTTGGCACATGACACGATTTCAGTACACCTACTCAATCGTTCATAATTATAAGCAGTGTGAACAGTTGTTTTATGGCACTGTTCTTAAAATAAATAATTATAAGCGCTCAGTCACTAACACTCCACACTGAGACACTCGTAGCCCGTGCGGCCGCGATGTGGGTAGTGTACACACAAATAAGACATCACGAACATCCACAAACCGGGAGCAAACATTTATTTGTTGCATAAATGTTTGCTTCGGCCGGGAACCGACCCTTCGGTTTCGTTCGACAAACAAAATCAACATTAAAATCATTATGCTAATTATTTTTTGCGGAAATGCTAACATTTGTGGGCTTTAAAGCTACATAGGTATGTATTTAAGTTACCAAAACATAGACACTTTATTGTATGAAGTTACCAGCACGATAAAAAATATGAAGCATGTAGCAGAGGAATATGTAGACATTTTGTAATAGAATTGCACCTTGTTAGCTGACCGCGCGCGCAGAATACATGTCCTGGGCGTGAACTGTGCGGTGTCACTGCCAGCGGGTGCATAAGCGGAGCGGGTAACGTAAATTCGTACATCGAAAATTATACCGCCCATCGTATGTCTCTGTTTGGCCTGTTTGTATTTGGTTACCTGGTAGAGAATGCATAAACATTAAGTTCGCCAACTGTATCGTTTTAATATAGTGGTCAATAAAGTATAAATAAATAAATGAATTTTAATACCCTGTTTAAAAAAAAAAATTTATTCAGTCTAAGAGTTACATTTAAGTAATTCAGATTTTGAAGCATCCTAGTAAGCATAAAATACTTTATGCTTGTGGCAGGATACCCCACTGTGTGTGTGTGTGTGTGGTTTTACTAATTAGTGTGCTCTACAAGCCAATATAGTATACCCTGTTATCTAAATCATCATTATGAATAGTTTAACACTCATAAGAGTTAGAGTTTGTCTATAAATTAAAGGTAAATTGTAATTTTGGTTAAAGGTGAAACTTTTAGTAACCGAGTTAAACACCGAGAGCATCTTATAAGAAACAAGGATTAAAATAATATATTATGCATCGTACGTTCATTGAACTATAATGTCTTAACGTACTAGAACAGATATCGCGAACAAAATTTGTATCGCAGCCGTCGCAGGTACGGCAGTGCGGGTTGCACCGAGGTGGGGGGGGGGGAGGGGGGGGGGGGGGGGGAATCTAGAGTTTATAGCACATGAGCTACAACCATTGGGCAATTATGAAGTTCACGGGTTCAGTTCTATACGCTAGTAATAATAGTTCAATGCGTACGTTGAATAAGTTCTCAGTTTCCCCACTAGCAGTGGCGACGTACAGATACTCAGCGCACGTTCGCGCCCGAGGCGTTCGGATTAAGCGGATTATAGGCGCGAATGTACATGTTTTTCTTGTTAACAATTACATGCCGGAAGATGTAAACGCTCTGAACATAATATAAGAACAATGTAACATCATAACAGTATTAATAACTAGAAATGGACAAATGAGATATTATTTACGAATTAACTTATCTCCCACAAGATATTTGTTGCGCGATTATCGTACTTAATTGGTAAATATAATATTAACAATAACATTATCAAAAGTTATTGATGGTTAAACAGATAATTTTCTTAGAAACCTTTGATGTAAATAAATCTAGTACTTTTGATTACACATTTGATGTAAATTAATCGAAGAATATCAAGCAAAATAAGTTTTGTACTATATGTATAGCTAAAAGTAGACTTGAGCTAATAGCGAAATGCCTTAAAACATAAAATTGATCATACCAACGAACCAACCATAAAAAATGAAAAAAAAAACTGTTATGAAGTTAAAATTGGCCTGTTCATTGGTTGTAACAGAAAACAGCTTCAAGTAGAAGCAAGTAAGTTAACTGTTGTTTCTGTCAAGTACTTATCATAAGAAAATAAACGTAGAATAGTTCAATACAGAAACTTTTGCCACAAGACTGTTGTCTTACCCAGAGCATACGAAAGCCAAAGGCCTCGAATGCCAGGCAAACGCGACTCTTGCTAACTAACGCCCCAATCTCCAAGATGCAGACCATTATATTATCACGGTGCGGTAACTTCCTAAAGCGTGAACACTTTTGAGGAAGTATGCGGAGTCCTGAGAATCTTTCGTAGTCAGTCGCCTATGAATGTATAATGATCGCATCTTTATGCGCGCGGGCTTTTGTTCTAGCCGTCCGTTTGTCGGATTACCGCGATACCGTTCGCTTTGCATCTGAAACTTCAATCCGAGCTTGCTGTGCACTTCGTCGAGTGCTTGTGTTCGAATACTTTACGTGTCGTTGTTTGTGTTGCTGAATAAATAATATACAACTGCAATACAATTTCATTTATATCGTGTTAGTGTGTGCGCAGCACGAAATTCAACTTGCACCTTGCGTGGCGCGTAATACAAGAAAAAAATAAGTATGCCTATAGAGCATAAAGTTTCTTCAGATAATTCAACTAACATAGAGTTCTCCAAAATATTTTCAAAGATAAGAAATGGTTTGAAAAATCTTGAGTAATGAAATTTATTTCCAGTTCTCACTTTTAAAAAGAGAGGCGTTTTTATATTTATTATTGCTAAATATCAATACGATGCATTGAGTCACTCAAAATAAATTGAGTCAGTTTTCAACGCGACGACATGAAGGAATTAGTGTAAACAAACAAGGGTACTTACTACAAAAATAGTCAAACCGTTTACAAAGTGGGTGGTCCCATTCCCATAAATCTGATAAGGAATTAATTATAACATTATAATGGCTTAATTTTACCCATAAAGCATCCGACATAATTATAAACTCGTGGTAAGTTCGTGACTGAGAGTGATAAAGGCCGAATGATAACGCGTGCCTTAAATTATATCTGAGAAAGTGTAAAAAAACGTAGGAAACAGGAAAGGGTTCGAGGAACCCATTTTCTTTGATCGATAGTTTCTTATCAGATACACTATTATTACGGCTAATAGAAGTAAAAATAACTTGAGTGAAGGTTAAAATTAACTCGTAAAAATTTCGTTTCTGGAGTTGATTACTTCATTGTATCGTATTATCTGCAGAAGGCCTTTTTTATTATGTCCTCACCAATAGAGCAAAATTTTAAAATACATATTAAATGAAAGTAACATTCACACAATTCAGTTCATAAGAAATATATGGGTCATATTGAATTTTGATTAACAAAAATCAAAACAATTACATTCGAGACAAAGACCACACAAGATGCATTTAGTATAGAGTTTCTGCGTTCGTAACTCGCAAAATTTAATCCAAATTTTAAATTCAATTACAAGGTCTTAAGACAAGAATCAAGCAAAACATTCTAGTTGGGAGGAGGTCGGTGGAAAGTTTTTGAAAAGTGTTTAACGCGAATTGGATTACTCGAAGCGAATGGACTCCGGGCAAATTATGAGATCAAAGAGTTGAGCGAGGAACAAATCGCGTTACACCGAATTATACTTCTAGAGGGAACGCTGAGACCGAATGGCTGCATAGTATAGCATAGCATTAAAACAGAATATTTACTAATTGATGTATCGTTATAATGTAGAATAATATGCACAAAATAGAACGTAATATATTGTTAAAGTAACAATTCATTAGGTGCCGCACCGATCCATGAGAAATTTTGGAATTGTTTGTTTATAATTAAATATTTGCTTGTTAATAATAATAAAGATCTCATTACGCTTATATGTCTGAAAAATTTTGCTCTCATTCTCGATTCTCCTTCAAAGATAACCGAATCCATTGCCAGGACCGTCTTGATGCAATATTAAATTTTCCAGTATTTATGACGATAACTTAGCATTACGGAATTAAAGCTGAACTCGCTAATAATACTACACGAAAACATTATCCCCGTTCCCATTACGAAGCATTTTACTTCGCCCGGATAAATTACAACGTTATGAATAAATTTCACATAAAACTGAGGACTGCACCTTCGTGAAGACAGAGATGGCGTTGTATGAAATGTGGGTAGTTCGAGAGAGAGGTGCGATAGCAAGTCGTAATCCGAAAATTTCATTAAGAAGTCTGGCGATTCGAAGTGTCGGCTGATATCTAGAATGTTCGGGCGTCCTTATTAAGACGCGCACGAATTTCTCCAATTCCACGGAATGATTTTAATACAGTCTTTTAATGTGCAATTATGAGATATGGGACAGAGAACTTTTCTCGCTTCTGAAGTACCTACCTACGTTTAAAGACTGTTCGTAAATTCACTTTGGAATTTCCTAAGGCCAAAGTGATGGCGGGTTTTCTTATAGATTTCACCCAATTTGATAGTTTGATTAAGGTTGTTCCAAGAATTATGCCTAAATTTTTCATGTCTTTTCTTGGTCCTGAATGATGTAAACACCTCTTATTTTCAGAATTTGTATTTAATTTTATCACTTGTTTCAAATTAACAAAACAATTGGCCAAAAATTGGCCATGTCCATAGTTGCTTGACTCGATTGATCCCTCACGACAGGAAGCCGTCGAGCTATGAATCTTCATAACTGATATGAACTCAATGAAAACTAAGAAACAAATAAATAAATAAATGGTACACTTAAAATATATCAACGTTTTATGTTTTTACTATTGTTACATTTTGAGGCGTATAATAATAAGGTTTAATTTATTCAAAAGGATGTAAGTAAGTTATATTTTATTCATACGAAACATTTCAACATCATTTTTACAATGTTTGTAAGGCTTTCGTGAACGCCAGTCTAAATATGGCGACATAATAACTTACAGGAACGTCGCGTCACTGGCAATTACACTAAGTAGAAATCTTAATCAAACGTTGCCACAAAAAGCGACGAATCATTCGTTTTTGCGTATAAAAAGGTATGTTGCTGGACGGCAATAATTACATTCGAAGTGCTTTACCGGTTCGCCCGTGCCTCGTGCTGGGAAACTCGTGTTTCATTTAGTTGTCATTGTTTAGTGTACATTAATTTGAAATTTAAACTTATCACGAAATGATTTGTTCCTCATTAAAAATAATACAGTTCACATAATACACTAACGCCCCAACTCACAGTCACTAACGGTTACTTTAATCGCTCCTTAGTAATGAATTACCATACAAATTCTGTACTACGGACCGATTTAAGTAATCCTTAGTGCCTCTGAGCCGGGGCGTATGCTCATAACTATTAGCTGGCATCAACCCAATAACTGCCCACCATAGAGCACAATTCTCTGTGGGACCGACGGCTTTACGTGCCCTCCGAAGCACGGAAATAATAATCCGGGCTATAAGCATTGTAGATTTGAAAGTTTAATTTTATTTGATGGCCACTTAACACCAATGTTAACAAAGTACTTGCATGAAAATAAAAGTAATTTTACATGCTCAAATAGATTTTTTTAACCAGAAAAAAATCCCTTCCCCTTTATTAACGGGTAAAGGTACCATTAACCGCCACCCAAAATTTCACCCGAGCAAAGTTGATTCCAGTCGCATTTAATTCAATTTACAATTAAAAAGGTCTCTATTTACTCTACGGGACCTCCGCTGGTAAATTGGCCGATGTCTATTTTTTTATTTGAAAAGGCCGCGTGAGCAGGTTTTAAGGCTATTAGTTGATTGGATGGGTTGTATTGTGTTTGCTCAATCAACAGAGCTTAGAGGGCTGTTTCATCCGATAATGAAGCATCTTGAAAAGATACAGCTTAGAAAAGACGTCGATAAGATTAATTTTATGTACAAGTAGTAGGGTTTTGAATGTCATATTTCATGAGAGTATGAGATTGTTATTAATTTCCTTGAATGAAAATATTGTGAGAAAACCGGCATACCTGAGAGTTTTCCATAGTTTTCTCGGGAGCTTGGCAGAGTTGGGTTGTGCCCCTAATATTGTATTTTTAATACTTACTTCTTTTACTTAACTAAGTAAACTGAAATTATTTCACCTCTGGTTAGATTAGTTTCTGTGTTTCTGTGTGTTTCATAAAGTTGACGTGTATTCGGTGTACCCCTGCTATCAGCGTCATTATGGCTGCCACTGAATTCACAATTAACGAATCGCGAATTACATCACAAATCTCTAAGTGTAAGGTGTCTGTTGTACCTCAAATGCGAAACGATTAACTTTTATTGATATTAGACAGCAGACACGTAAGCTGCAACTTGGTGTTATGTGGACAGTCACTAGACATCTTTAAATGGTGGTTCAGTTTAATGCGTTCACTAAGTTAATAAAGCCTATACTACTATTCAGTAAAGGATAAAATATGTTTGTAAATACTTTTTTTTCGTCCTTACAGATTGTGCCATCCAATAGCATTACCTAACTTTACTTATTTTGAGCCAAATAATTTAATTTTAAAGCCGTACTGCATATCGCCACTATTTTTAACCAAGTGAGCGATACATCGCCAGGAGGTTGCCACCTCGGGTCGTTAATTTCGGCTCCGAATTCGGTATCAAAATGCGCGCCCACGACCACACACTCGACGCTCTCATCCTATTAACCGAATTATCATATCAAACGCGACCGAACCATCCGCCGTGTAAAAAAGAAACAATCGCCCAAACCTCCCATCCTCTTATTAAACCAAAGGGGTTATAAACCGGCAACCTCTAATCCAAAACCGCGGTATTCACAACTCTATATTGATACCTATAAGACGAAAACGACTGCAAATCACATTTTGGTTCATAACGAGCTTTCGTCGCAATCAAAGGTTCGCTCATTTAAATAAATCTAGCCTCGGATTGAAATCCGCTAGGGCGTGGCCGCTCCCGATGTGCTGATATCAATTTTGAACATCCATTAAAAGATAGAACATGTGCTTTTATTGCCAATAAATATTAACTAGGATAAAGTTTGGAAAGCGTTCGTGAAAAATTACTTTTCGGTATTAATGTATCTGGGTCACTCAGCGCGGCTTTGCAACCCGGGTGTTAGTGCATGGTTATGGACTGACTGACTTTTATATTCAAAAGTAAAAATTGTGTTGCACAATTCCTAAACCAATTATTTTTAATGCGTATGTTTTTGATAAAATATTTTGATAGATTCGGTTCATTGGGTTTTATCTACGAGTAAAATATACGAATATTAAAGTTTTTGCAGCATTTTATAAAGCTGGTATTTAGTTTGCTTTCAAATTAAATTCAAACTTAGGTCCTTTTTTAACAAATGTAATTTTTGTAGCGTCTCTAAATGAAGCGTAACTTTTTAGAGTCAGATAATTCTCACAAAATATATTTACATTTTTGCAAAGACCTGATAGATCTCTCAAGTTTTTAAGAAATCCTATATTTTATACGTAAAATAGGTATATTTACGTTATAATTGCAAGGATGCGAAAACAACGTGTTCGCATAAACCTTAGATCAGAGCTGAATGTCATAAGCGACTGCTAACAGACTAACAGTGGATTATACTCTTAAGGTCAAAAACGCATAAAGTCAAACACGCATAAAGTCAAACATGCATAAAGTCAAACACGCATAAAGTCAAACATGCATAAAGTCAAACAATAGTCGAGGTCACCAACAGAACTGTGTATATCGCATAGAAATGGGTCACCGATTTGTAATGAAGTGCTGAAATTTCAAGTCATGTATCGCTTTGATATACTGGTGCTGAAGTCACCGGTAATGGCACTCTCTATAGTTTTAATCTTCTTTACGGCTGACCCTTTTCCAAAGTTTCAAGTTACCTTTTGCTTTAGCTATCCAAAATTCGTTGGTAAATTGAAGGCATTATTCTTTTGGCGCGTGTGAAGACATAAGGTTACATGCCATAAAAGAAGTTTGACGTGTTCTGAAAAAATGATGAGTTAATTTTATGATGTGTGCGCATGTAACATCAAAATTTACATGCTTTGTCGTGTTACAACTCAGGTTTATATACTGCAAAAATATAAAGGATTTTATGTTTTTACATAAACAAACCGTTATTAAATGTTTATTAATATTGTACGAGTACAACCTATAGTTAGGTTTTCAAGGGCGGAATTAATGCTTAAAATATTGGCATTCTCTACCAGTCAAGCCTGGGGGTGATGATAAAAATATGTGGTATATATAAACACATATAAATATGTTTGATTAGAATATAAACGTAATTTTTAGGGTTTTCTTCATAAGAAATACATAAGCAAATTATAAGAAATTCTTATTATACAATGTTTGTTAGACTTTACCTACCTTACGCCCCAACTCAGAGTCACTAACGGTTACTTAAATCGCTTTAGTACAAAATCACAATACAAATTCTGTACCAAGGAGCGATGTAAGTAACCGTTAGTATCTCTGAGTTGGGGCGATAATCAGATTAATTAAGGAAATGTAAGGGTAATTGCACAAGTTGCGATCCTTTGACTTGAAATTAATTTATCCCAACCTTGACACGATCATCTGCGTTTAAAACCGGTTGGTGTGTAGTGAATACCATAAATCTCGCAGCTAATGTACAATGAGGGATGATTTTTCAAAGCAGGCCGTGGGGTGTGCGAGCGACATAAACGCTACAATTAATTTCGCAAGCGTCTCTTGATACTGCGATTGGCTTATTCGAAAAGATTACGCGATTTTACGTTTAAATTATTAATATGGTGATTGTTATAGATACAGTGATTGTTTACGTTGTGCCGATACGCCACGGCCTGTAGAAATTATGATACTACTAATAGAAGAAAAAAAGTGATGTAATTTTACGATGAAATTAGGATAAAATTATGCAAAACTCAACCAGTTCTTAAATATGAAGAATGAAAATATGACTATACATAAATATATAAATTTCGATGGACACACAAATGTAGCTATAGAATTAGATTATGATAATACCATAAAGTGCCATCGAATCCACTGCACGACTTGCTCGCCAGAACTTGCAACTTGTGGCGTCGCAGAACGAATTGGAGCAAAATTGTGAGACATTAATCTTAAGCTCACGCGAAAAGTATTGTATAGATTAGGTGGGGGACGAAGACGTTTGGCCTGGCCTCGCTTGCTAATCAGGAGGCAGCGGGAGAGGGAGGGGGGGCCGTTACATGGACAAATAATGTTTACGGTGTAAGGCATTAACCATATCCTCGTAAGTACAAGAGCAAATTTAACTACTTCGTTTGTCTTGTTCTTAAGTAATTACGTTTAAATTTACTTTAGAATTTTAACGGCATTACTTTGTGGCTCAGTTTGAGCAAATAAAGCTCGTTTAGAATAAAACTGAGAAAGACAAAGGATAATTATAATATTGTGATAGGACAATTTGTTTTTTTGGTTAAATGAGTTCTTTGCCCTGTAGTTGGTACAAGCACCTTTAAGATATTGTGTTTCTGGCCTTTATGTTACCGTCAGACAATATTTTGAGATAGCAGGCATATATAAAGAGTCATTAGAGCTACAAATGTTTACAACTAATTTAAATAAGAATTTATAAAAAACAATACTTACTTTAACTACTATTGTACTAAGCAATGCAAGTACATCTTATCTCTCTCTTGTTATTGTTGTTGTTTATGTTCTAGGCGACACGGGAATACAAATACAAATGATGCTTCAGACCCAAGAATCGAACCCGGAGTAGGTACATACATGATTATCAAACCGCGTCTAATCTCTTCAAATAATTTACGTATTTTAAGATACATAGTACTATATTAAGTGAAGCAACGCAAGCACCGCAATATTTGTGTGTTCGTTGACTCAGCGACCTCAAGTTAGTGCCCCGCGCCTCAAGCTCGCCTCAAGTCTTAAGCGAGAGCAGAGATTAATCAGGCGGCGGCGGCGCGGTTCGCATTAAAGTAATTTCTACACAACATGATGTATATAAATTGTCTTAATGGATTAAGAGAGTGATACGGGTGTTCGTACTTAGTGACGATAACGGATGCATATACCTTTTTGAAAGTCGATGAAATGAAAATGGGACAGTAAAAAGAGATAGACACATAAAGTCGAAAATGAGATAAGTAGCATTGTACAGGGGGAGGGGAGGGGAGGGGAAGGGGAGGGGGATGGGAGGGGAGGGAGAGAGGAGGGGTAGGGGGAGGGAAGGGGTATTTTTGTTATCAAAAGGAAAGTAATCGAGGGCGGGTTACTTGTTATTAAGTAACCGTCATGCAAATAAAACTATTTAATTCAGTTGCATAATGAGTTATTCATAAACATGTGCGGCTTAAGTTCCCACTAAAACGGGCTTTATAATCCAATTATTTTTCTAACTCGTGTGGATAAAAAAGGCAATTCAACTCTAGGAAGACGCGGAAGCGAGTATGCGGCCAAAAAGTAAAGTTTTGCTTCAGCCGTTTTTATACTGTTTCTCATTTAGCAACGTAGTTTACACACGACGAATAAATACTGCTTTACGTTGAGTTTTTGGTGAAATTGTGGTAAAACTTGCATGCCTGAGAGTAACAATATTCTCAGAACTGTGTGGCGGACCTGGTGAGCGACACAATTTGTTTCTTCAATACTATTCGCAGGACTCACAAAACGTGCCCTCCAAAGCACGATAGCTGCGGTGATTTTTTTAAATTACATTTAAAGTAGACTAACTGGCTAGTTAGCGGGTTAGAACATGTCCAGACATTTTAAGGTAATTTTCCATCATCACCAACGAAAAAAGCAGATCCACCCTCACTATGCATTGTCGGCCGAAAACGAAGCAAGTTCCCATTCAACTCTAAAGTGCCCTTGTTGTTATAATGAGTCGGTTGCCTATCCAGGGTTTTTAGCTCGATACAAAAAGATGTTTGAAGCAACTACTATCAAGAATACGTCATATCTTTCATAGTTTACTCGTCGGCAGTAAGCAATGAGGTCAGCTGGAAGCGCGGATGCGTCTGACGTTGTGGCTTCGTAATATCCTGTCCAGTGACCTCTGAAACGCGGACCAAATCACTGCGCGCCACTGGGCCATCGCGCACTGTGCGCCATTGTTCGTCGCCGCACAACGCAATAACCATCAGATTAAAGCTGAAAACACGCTCTCTAGTCTTTATTACGAAAGCAATAAAGTCCACATTAACATCAAAGGTTTGGAATTAAAGTCGAAATGAAACTTCGGCCGTCCTTCGCTGTTTGTGTCTTGGTGTCAGTTAATAATGTCTTTTCGAGGCGTTTTCGCATCGACGTTTTGTTCTAAAGTAAATATAATAGCGGCAGCTTAAGGGAAATGTTGCCGGAGTTTTCCATGCTATGCGGGAATGGCTCCAGTTTGATTTTCGTTTTTGTAACCGGTTACACGCAATTGCGATCAAGCGATGTGGTCTTTGAACTGTGAATAAAAATAGATATTTGCGACTAATCATATGGGTGGTTAAGGTGTCTGTATGTTAGTAGGTATGGAGTAATAAATAGAGAAAGGTTTGTTTGAACTTTTCTTTAATCTAATAACAGATATAGCTGTTATTCGCAGCGGACGTGGACGCCTGCGCCGGGTCTGTCAGTGGGCGGGACAATAGTCCGTTGTATTATCTTCAAATTGTCCCATAATGCGATAGTGGACAGAGACTTAAACAGCGGAAATGACTCAGACACAGACAGATTAATCTTTATACTAAAAGACCAACTGTAGTTAACTTTAATAGTTAATCGCATCGGAAAACGAGACCATTATTTACAAGCATACTCGTAATTGTATCGGAAATAATTATAACCCGTTTTTCTAAAGCGTTCTATGAATATTTTATATCAAGATTTTATGCGTAATATTCACCATGAATACAATTATCTCTTCAACATCCGTGCAGTAATTTCTATGATTAATTCTCGTTATTATATTGTTACAGAAAAGTTGATAAAATAATGCTAACGCTCATCAGTAAAAAAAGGTCATCGCATAAGCCACTGCACAGTTTGCTATAAAGTTACTATGCAATTAAAATAAGTATTCAAATAAAACTATCGCTGTACCCACACTGCGGGTTAATAGGCTGTATACGTAAATAGGTCACAGATAAGAATTAAATTTATATAATGCCCCGTCACATCCGCTCTCATTAGCTAAGTCCACGTAAAGGACATAACGCTAAATGTTCGGCTCCATTAATAACCTTGTTTAATGCAAATGGCTCGAATGGAAACGAACTACAATACTGACATAACTCTAACATAAAATTTGTGCAAACTTACATTGCTATGATAATGTTCAACAGCTTGTTTCATAGTACAACTTAACGTTACAAACATATTAGTTATTTTTACTCTTGTATCAAGTAACATGTGTAGTGTGGATTGCTAAAAACATTTTTCCTATACTACAAATTATTACGTTGTGTGTGTATTAGCACAGAATACACTCACCCCATTTTCTCCGAGAGGTAATATTATTTTCTGATCCTTGCAACATGCTCACGGCTACATTGTCATACCGCCTTAAACATAATGATTGTAAGTAATATAAAATTCAGTAAATCTGAAAAATAAATAAATCAGCTTAGCTTACAGCCTCGCGATGACAGCGGGACAACTTAAAACGCCAAAAACAACCACGACCACCTAAATATCTTCCCTGGAATCGATTCTAGGACCCATCACTTTATAGCTACCAAATGAGCAATGCCAATTAGTAGGGTCATCATAAATACTAACGTTGAACAAATAAATTGAGAGAAATGTCCAAAGCACCCAATTTAGTCTTTGTATGGCGTCCAAGTGACCCATTCGCGGTTTCCATGCGTGTTCCGTGAACATTAACGCAATAGCACACGGTCGAATAAATCACATTAAACGGAGCTGCGGCGAGTCACTGCTGTCGGCGAATCAATAAATAGAAAGCGTTTAGAGTGACCCTAGTAACTCTTAAATCGGTTATTGAAATGACCTGATTGAAGCACTTCATGCGTTTAGGGAGCAATAATAAAGAATTTGAATGAAGTATCAATTTATTGTTAAAAATAATAATTTTATACTCATGGACGTTACGTAGGTGGAGAAATTGGAATTTTTAAAAGTGATAAAATATCAACTAAAATATTTGATACAATACAAATAAATAAACATAGACTTTATTGTTCATTAAATATTGTCATAGATACGGGTATCAAAAGTAAAGAAGTTGCACGAACACACTTTAAAGGTTTTTTCAATCCTTTGCACTATTTAACTAACATGCGAAAAAGTCAGATCTAACACATGACATTACAAGCACGGCGCAGAATTTATATGACGGTCCGCGGCACCATAAAGGCAGTGGCGGAGACGCAATAAAATAATTAAGTGGAGTCGCGAGGAGCACGCGAGCGGTCGCTCGGGCCCGGGGCTCAAAGTCGCCAGAGCAGAGAATTAATAGGGTTATTGTGGCAATAAATACAGAGGCGCCTAGTTTGCGGCTGGCCGTGGTCAGATAAATCAAGAGGGCGCGCGCCGCAAGATGTCCCGTGCAACACCCTCGCCGTGGGACCCGAGGGACAGGCGGCGGCCGGCGGCGGCGGGTCGCGATGTGTCGTTATTGCACTCAATGAGGACTTCTGTATCTATATCTGTTTTTCCTTGAGATTTGAGTTTATTAAACTTTTAAACCTTATCGTAATACGATATAAGTATTAAGATAATAAAGTATTAAGATACATCTAACTATTACTAATTATCATACAGGGTGCCTTTGAAAATGACGTCTAAGTTAATAAAAGCTATTTACTTACTATGCGAGCCTTTTACGCATCTCTCTGAGGTGTTTGAAATAAAACTGTGACAGGAAGAAGTAAAGTACGTATATCGTTAAACAATAAAACATAATTTTTAAAGTAAAAGAAAATAATATTTAATAATAAAAGAAAATTACAAAAAAGTTACAGGATTTTAATGTTTCTTTAACTGAAAAAAAAACATGTTCAAAGAAGTGATACTTAATTTCTATAGTCAAACAAATAAATAAATAAAACAGGTAACTTGAATAATTCTAAAATGCCTGTAGCCCATGTTGAAGATCATTAAGGCTTTCATCGTAGCAATGTGCTAAATATTTTATTACCTACATTAAATCAAGCAAAACGCTCATCCCCAATGCCTTGCCCCACGCGTTCGTAGCTTGAGGTGGAGCTCCTAACTTCGGAGGCTGCCCGCAAAGGGAATGTCGCGATATATCGACCAAGTTATTTCCCCAGCTATACTTTGACGTATTCAGTATTCAGCCAACGTGCAAGTTTAATGGGTAAACCATTACTTAATTGAGAGCGGAGTGATTGGCCAAATGTGCAACCAGCGCCGCGGGTGCCGTAGTTAGAAGGATTAATAGCAAACATTACATGACCATGCATTCGATGTATTCATAATATTCACTGTAGAAAATATCGGTTAAGAAATAGAATGGACATACATATGGAAAATGACACATCTAATTATACAAAGAACGAGGCATTAGAAAGTTTTCGCAAAACCCTTTGTTATACAACTTTTCTTTGAATATGAAATTAATATTTTAATGACAATGTGACTATACATGTAAAATTTTACGTCTTTTCAGATTTTTTCTACGAAATTTTTGCACTTCAAATGCCATATTAAGGATGATGATAAGGTATAGGAGAAACAAAACAATGCAGGCAGGTTGATTACTTTAACGACGAGACAGACCCTAAGTCGTAGCGTTGCTTCATTCCCGATCGGAATACAAACAAGGATTGAACTTCACCCCTGCACCTGGGGTGACCGGTGGTCTGTTAATTTATAAGTCGATGGTGTAGGGCGAAAGAACTGTAACGACGCGATTTGCATGTCTCCAGTAAGTGGCCCTGAGGGACGCCACACTCCACTCGCACTGGCAGTGACAAATGGTATGGTCGACGGCGGTTTTGTTTCGCCTGTTCCAGCTCTAATGAATGTTTGGCAGACTTTTTAGATTAGTTGCGTGGAGCGAACTTCGAACCGCAAGTCTACGTTCACGTTAGGTTGCATGCAGCGAAAAAACTGGCTGTCTGAGCGTAAATAAACTCGATTAATAAAACACGTCAACTTAAGTTGGGTTTACTCTTGAGTCTAGACTATTGACATTTTCCAAAACTTGGCTTCACCATTAATGTCCCACTACGGCCACTACTGAGTTACTATTCTTGAGAAAGCCTAGAAAGTCAGATCGTTGTCTACCACGCTGATCCAGTACCAAAACTGAAAGAACTGAACATTAGAAATTGTCATATTTACTGTCTTTAATGTCTAATCTTAAGTCGTTATTTAATCTTCTGTTGTTGAAATATGCTCAACATAAAGGAGAGCGTTCTGTTTAACGATCGCCGATTGCCCCAAGCGATTTTACACTCAGTCTAAAAGCTACTCGGCTCACACAGACAACCGAAGTGGTCACTTCTGCCCTGAAGCCTTCCTAAACGCTGTCAAACCCTAAATTATCTCGAGGCAAATTGGACACCCGTTAATTATAACTTTGCCTGTACCGTAAAATTGCACACCTCAATTAAAAGTATTTGGAATTAGAGTGTTTTGAATGTGAAAGGGAATTATGAACTAATGGGCAGTATTTGTTGCCCTGAGGGATGCCAAATTAAAAATAGATTTTTCGACATGCTGTATTGTCCAGAATTGTTTTACAAATTATAATGCTAGAGAACATAGATTTTTTTATTCCGCTGTTATCTGTTTTAGTTCTGAATTGGTTAGATACAGAGTTTGTGCAAATATAAGTTCTAAACAATCTGAAAATATATATCTATATTATTTATTTCTTCATGTTTAATTCTATTTCACTTTTATATATGTTAGCTTTTACTCATGATAATTGTAATATATTTATCAAAATTCCTTTTTATAGTCTCGTACAATATAAGTTTTATTCTTCGCTTTGAATAGCTCGCAATTTGAAGCTCTTTTGTCCGTATGATTACGAAATGGAACTATAACCATGCGAATATTTAAAACGGCTTCAACGTTTTTCTGTATACAATTGAGTTCCTACTTTGAATTTTAACATTTACAAATCATGCTTCTAATTGTACAAACACAAATTTGGAGTCACAGTGGAGCCAATCAGAATCCCGCAAATTCACGCCATTAATCTCCCAATGAAAGGCTCCAGAGTAAAAGAAATGTACCTTCAATTTATTCTAAAATTTAGGTTACCTACATTTGCTTTCGTCAAGTCGTTAGAGGATTTTTTAAATGACAAATGTTTGCTACGTTCTCGTCCACTGATTGCGACGAATGGATGTTAACAGTATAGTCACGAATTTCGTTGTCGTCAACTATCGTCCAATCCATAATTTTATTGTCCTACTACAGATCCCGAGGATTCTTACGGAATAAAGAGGATAGCGACATAGTGGACGATGCTGAGCCAAGAGCAAGTTCCTTAGGACGTCACACATATTTAAGTCATGAGGATTACGCGAATTTCAATATGATAGGAATAATACCTAGTTCTTAAACAGAAAATCAAAAAGTTCTTTAGAAACAATTACCGTTTCCAGAACCCGGCTCTCATAAAAATATCAAGCTGCACTTTATAAATATATAATTGGAGCTGTAACAATTGCGAATACTCCTTTCCTAGCAAAGCGGATTAAAAAGATGAAATAATGATCACACAACGTTTGCTCGTGCCTGTGGAGTAAAAGAAAAGGACTAGGAAACCCAGTACTCGGGTCATACGGTTTAACTGTAAGCGGTACAAATGAAGGAACCCTCTCAACGCCGTTATTTATTAAGAGAGCTTGCAGTTCTCGCGTTTTTGAAATTTTAAATTAATGACCTTACGTCACTCCGTGAACGTTGACTTTTAACATTTTCTTCATTAAAAGCGTAAAGTGCTGACATATATTTTTTAGGTAATTAGCACCTCTCTTTACCTGAAAAGAATAAGTATGTACTTTTCTAGCTCTATAAGAATCGTTGTCGAAGGCATACGGACTGTCAAAGTATTTCTATAATTGGGTTGGTTATCAAAATATTCATAAATTGGAATTAGTTCGTTCACCTAGGTAGGTGAAATAGGTATTTCAGGGATCCCAAGTAAGAATGGAGAACGGTGCTTTGCAATTGGTACTGGTTACAACTGGATGACTAGAAAATGACCTATTTATGTCACGATATATTATTTATAAAATAAAAAGTAAACAAAACCATTATTGTAATGAACCATACTTAATTGAACACACAGAAGAATCGAAAGGAATCTGAATTCAACCAATAAAAGAAATAAAGAACTTAATCGAAAGAAATGTGTACTGAAAGCCAATGTCCATTTTAATAGGAAATTCTTTTGGACGACGTATAAGAAACTACGGAAAGAAGTAGCAAAAGTTCAAAAGGAATAAGACAAATGAAAAGTGCGAGTCCCTGAGAATGTCAAGACGGTACACAATTCGGAATACTTGCAGGTAAACATTAAAGTATTTAAGATCGTCAATGTTTGCCAGTTTCGGATTTTTCGAGGGTGAAAATTGTGATCTAGTCGAGCGAAGTTATGCTGGTTTCAGATGAGTAAAACTTCCATTTCAAGAATTGACCTGCGGTAAATAAAAGGCCGAGCAAACATTTCAAACAAGGCAATAAGAAAAAGTCTACAAGAAGCAGGTTTGTAGTAAAAACTAATAGAATGGCAACAACACAAAGAGGTTCTTTCACACACGATCAGCCAGCTACTCAGGCTCACGTGTGCGGTGACCTCGATAAGTCGATACCAGCTCGCCTGCGCCCAAATGACTTTTGTCCTCTCCATAAACTGTCAGCGATGCGTGACATTTGCTGAACTTGAACTATTTTTCGGGGCTAATTTCTTGCTATAAGGATTTGATTTAATATTGTAATACTTATATGTAGATGTATTATCGTACATTAAGATTAACCTTAAAACGGAGCGTAGTATGAAAGTTTACATGCCTCTACCCTTATATAGGGGTACATTATAGTTTTAGTTTTTTGATCTGAAATTTGTAAACTTTTATTTTAAACTCTGCTATCCAAGCCCCACATGCGCCTATACGTATACCTTTTTACTTTCTAACTTGAACCGTTCTTAGACATTCCTGTCTGCCTCATCTCCCTTGGAGCAATGGAAACTTTCACCAACTCCTTTAATCCTGGCAATGTGTTTTGTCGCGGGGACGCCCATTGTTGCCAGCAAACTTTTTTCTCTTTTCCAACTTATTTCTTTAATTTTATTTCGGCCTCTGTGGATTATCTCACGTCTTTGCGTTTTATACGGTGCGATTGTCGCCTTTATTATACTGGCTCCTTCTTGCCTCCGACGATTTCCTTTTGTTAGTGTAATTGTATTTTCTACTTTAAGATTTAACTTTTAAAATATTAAAAAATGTGTTCAAACTAGAAATATCAAATGTAAGTTTTTTTTGGTGTTAAATATTGTTGTTTATTAAAAAAACCTAAGACTTGATTGATTTAAAGGCACTGTTAAAATTAAAATTGCTAGAAAAAAATAATCGCAGTCGTGTCGCTGATAAAAAAGGTATTTTGGTTCAAATGTTCATTTGAAGAACGCATTAAGTTGCCTGATTTTGTTATTTTTATTCAGCGCCAAAGTTTGTATTGTTTCCCTCTTTTACTACGGCATACAACCGTTTTATTTAAAACTTCCCCGGTAAGATAATATTCGGGCAGCGACTTCTTTCGTCGAAAGATTTTTATCTTCTAAATTCATTTGAATACTTTTTCGTAGCCCTTTTCGTTATCAGAAACAAAATGGTGTTCGGAAAATCTTATCGAAACTGTACTTTACATATTAATAACTGCTATTAAGAAACTTAAGGGACTACAATAAAAGTTTACGACATTGTAAGACTAAGAAACTTTGATTCGTTTCCATATCTAATATCTTTCTGGTATAATTCAACATTACGAAGTAAAAGAGTCAGAGTCAGTTGATATGCGAATCGGACAGAAGTTTCAAAGTAAAAACAATAAATATATAGATACAAATAATTTTGAGGAGATTTTCGTAGAAGCGCGTCATTAAGAGCCTTGCCTGTGTAGGACACGAATTGCTGTCATCCCTGTCTTGCTACCAGGGAATCTTTTGACCCCCCGCAAACCGTTGGGGCTGTCGAATGCACCCGATGCCTTCGTTAGGAGCACGATAAGGGATTGTGATATATTTGTCGGATCTCGAACGGGACGCGACTCAGATATAATAGGATACTATGATGAAAGTTTTTTACAGTAGTAATTCAGCGGTATCAAACATTTGGTCTATTCTGAGAGAGATTGAGTGAAGTAGTTACTGTAAGACAATTTTTGATAAAGAATATCACGATGTTAATATAACAGTTACCTACATGAAACTGATTGAATGCTTGTGAAGTCATGTTATTATATTAAGAGGTAATTTATTTCGTTCCAACAAGAAAACACATTATACTATGCATGTTGACGAAAATGGAGTAATACTTAATAAGAAAACACATTATACTATGCATGTTGACGAAAATGGAGTAATAATATATAATTCAATCAACGTAAAAATTACGTTGTCTCCTAGAATTGGATCATCCAGCAATAACAGACTACATGAAAGAATCGATCGCCCTAAGTAATAAGACGAATGTTGCGTCGGTTTGTTTGTCCTGTATCCGAGCGAAGTCCGCAACTCAATTTATGTACAAAACGCTATGTTTGCCGAACAGAGACATACCGATCCGCCCTAATCTGAGATATTGTGTTTGCCTGCACCGTACAAGATTCCTAATAATATGAACCTCGAAAGCCCTGTTGATTCAGTTTGTCATTCTTTGCAAATTCCCATTTTCCTAAAAGTTATATTATTTCGTTGTGTTCTTTTCCTTGGATTTATTCCTACCATCATATTTATGTACCTTCTATAAAATAACTTCTCAATTTTGTAAATTGTAATAATAGTATAAATTTTGTAAATAACTCATTTAATTACATCGATTGGCCAGAGCAAGTAAGCGAAGTATCCAATAAAGAAACTCATTTATTTTAATACACCAACGTGTTGACGAACTAATTAATTATTTGAACGAGAATAAATGATTGACTTCGTAATGATTGCATAAGTTCTGTAAATTGAATCGGCGAATTTATTGGTGAAACGAGAACGCTTCGATTCACGCTAAATTTCCTCTATTCGTTCCGATGTACGAGTATAAAGACGTAAGCAATCCTTTCAATAATCATTGCGTTCTCAATAAAGCTCCGAGCCCTGTCATCGGCACGAGTCAATAGAAATTCTCATATAGGAACTTTCGATTCATCGAAGAAACAAAATGAGTCAAGTTGTAGCGTAAAAGAAATTGGATTTCGTATTGAATTGATGGGGCGGGGCCAGGGGGAAGGGGAAGGTAAACATAGGTGAAGGCGAAGGTAAATACGATATGTCAAATATCGTGGCTTAGTCCACGTTTCCGGTGACTAAGATTCCAGAACTTTTAGTTGGGAATTGTCTTTCAGTTTCAGCGCTTTATCGAATCGCTTTGTGTAAAAGTTGTTACTATAAAATTACACTGTCGATTGAGTTACACAGTTGTATCTACATAATTTTGTGAACTATGTAAAAATGCGTTATGCACGTAACGTTGATCTGTTTAGGGCATGAAATTCTACTAACAATTTTATTATTAAGGTCTGGCGCGCTCAGTTAAGCCCTTTAATATGGGTGATGCCAAATATTGTTTAGAAGTACCTAACTCTTTGACCTTTCCGCAGTCTTAATGACTTTTATACTAAGATTAAAGTCTGCCCTTTAAATATTTTTTTGAACAGGTAGTTAACGTTTACAGTAAATAATAACCAAACAATTACCTTACGACCACGCCCGACGGACATCGGCGATCACTTGCACTAGGTCAAGACACATTATTTCAATGGATCAGATGTGAAACGGATCGCAACATGAGATTCTATCTCATCGTAGCAAGTAGTAATAATATCGATAGGAATGTTTAGAGCTCCTGTTCCTGAGCTGTAAACTCTAACAAGCTTTCGTTTGCTTTTGTCCTCAAGTTTGCCTTCTTGCCATCCTGCTATGGTCAAAGTCATCTTGTTAATTCAGTTGGTTCTGTTGATTCGTGTTTCTGAGGCGGTCTTAATCTGAAATGGAATGTTTTAATTCCGACGAGTATTCAACGGGCGTCCAAGACAAATAATAAACAGACTTCCCTCATCTCGCGGACGGAATTAACATATAAATTCAGACAATCTACTGCGACTCGGGAATCGAACGGGCTCCCTCGTGGAATTAGTTCCGGCAAGTTCGCGGGTGTGTAGGATAACGATTAATTAAAAATAGGTCGCTTTGGAACAAGACAAACATTGCTGTTTGTTTTATTTCTTATTCAACGGTTATTTCATCGAAAAATAAAAGACAATTTTATAAAAACATGTAACGAGATGATAGTATGAAACCTAATGGTAAAGCTGAACCTAAGTATGCGGAGAAGAAAAGGTAATTAAAGTCACTTTATAAATACAGTAGAAACTCGATTATCCGGCCCTCAGTTATACGGATTCGCGATTATGCGGACTAAACCTAGATCAAATAAGTCACGTCAAATGACAATTACCAAATACTTTTTAACCCTTTAAGGTTACTAAAATACTACTTTAGTAATCGTCCTTTTTACCCGACTGCCAGGAAGGGTTATGTTTTTCGCCCGTATCTTGTATCCATGTAATATTTTTTATTACCTCGTATCTTCCAAACCGCCGCGCTGAACGGATTTTTTTTTTTTTAATAAACATCGATTTTTGATAAAAAGTTTAATTTATTACTGTTGTTTTTAATAATTACCTAACATTATGTGTTATACTAAGTATAATCTGTCGTGTACAAAATCAGCTTTTCTTTATACATTCGATTATTCGGATTATCGATTATCCGGATGCGTTATTTAATTAGATAGATTAATCCGGTTAATAGAGTCTCGTCTTTTTTTCACACGCATTTTTTTTTGCTTATAGCACCATTTCGGAAAGGTACTATAACCACAGAAGACATAATAGTACTTATAATTGCTGTAACTATAATTATATAGGACATTCTAAAACTGCTGATTTGACTAATATTAGCCGCATTCACGATGAATGGTTGTTCATAGCGTTAAGACAACGTGTGTCTCGTGCAGAAACTAACGAACCAGCAAACAATGTAGCCGGTTGCGACAAAAGAGCATCTCACAAGGGTCTCGGTGAATTAGCACGTGTCTTATCTAGTAATATAATAAGCGCAATAGGGTTCACATTCGCATAATAGGGCCCAATCGCGCCCCTGTTATCCTCAAATCCAGGGAGCAGACAAAGAGCTTCCGCTCCACGCTCAGCCGTTCACTTCCGTCGACACTACAACCTTTTATCGATCCTGTCTTATCGGCACGTAAGTCTATATTCACTATCGTATGTGCCCTCCTCACTAGGATAGTATATCTAGGGAGTTATAGCGTATTAGTTATGGTTTGGTGCCAAAATATATACGAATACGACTTTAACATCGCGTACTTATGGACCTTCCTTTTCTTTATTCATTTATAACACGGGAAAGTTAAAATTTCTGGTTTGTTCGGGACTAAGATTCTGATTTAAAAATTAAGCAAGATTTCATAAACTGTCGATAATTTTCATGGGGACATACCTGCTACACCCTTAGCTGAGTACAGAATTTATGTCACAACTTGATTAGCATTACATTGTTTTGGGAATATCATACCAAAGTTTCGATTTAATGGTCACAGAAAATAATGTTTTATACATCACATCATCATCATTAAGAATTTATTGGATTAAAAAAAACTCATTAAGTTTGATGACTCAAGGACGTTTACGATAAATGAAATGAATTCCGATGTGAGATTAACGTGGTGTGCAAACGAGAAAATAAAAACTTCAAAATGAAAATATTTGTCATATGTTCCATATCACATAATATTGACGCATTTTTTTTTCTTAAACGCTAACACACTCATACTCCCGCAGTAGGTTTTTACCTGTGTCGCGGGTGGCATGGATGACACATATAACACATCACAATAACACCCATAACCCGAGTACAAATATTTATCTGTCACATAAATATCTGCCCCGACTGGGAATCAATCCCGGGACCCCTCGCTTCGCAGGCAGGGTCGCTACCAACTAGGCTGCAGGGTCATTACACTAACACTATACAGCCTTACTAGGAATCCCCGTGCAGGACGGCTATTCTCTAAAATACGAACTCGAAATCGAAGCTCACTTTTGTTTTGACAATTGGACACGAGCTTCAACGGTGACGTAATTCGATGATCGAGACAAATACATAAATCCCTTACCGAATACCAAACATGTCAAATTAGCTTGAAGAATAGTTTTTCTCACCGCCGCATTCTACACTGCGGCGCCACCTGTACTATCGAGTTTTATTAAGAATAGTAATTTTGAAACTCATCGCGGACTCCGCTGTCGAGTTGTAAAACAGAATAGCCTTGCTGGCTTACCTTAGCGAAGGACATATTTATCTATCACATAAATGTCTACCCAGGCCAGGGAACGAACCGGTCAATATCGAATGGGCTGTATTGGCTTTAACCCTGTTCCACTCGAGTCCCATTCGGACTTGAACGATTTTATTGTTATGAGTATTTAGGTTTGGTACTAACTGAATTTAATCTGACTGCCGTGACATCGTGAGTAATTAACAAATAAACAATTTCATATTTTAGCTTTTTGTGTTACGGACTCAATTAGCTACGTATGCCATTTTCGCGTTAATTGGCTACATTAAAATCCGTGGTACTAATTCCTGTTATAAATCGATCGTACATGCATTGTTTTCTGCCTCACTTTTAATAAATTCATTCCTGCAAAATTAAAGTATAGTTCGAATCAAGTTCTTTCACAAAGTCCCGTCTACAGTTACCGTAGGAAAGGATGGCAATCGACCGACTCCATACGCTATAACAGCTTCTACGGCGTTTACATGGAAATGAAGAAATTGGACGTTGTTTATAACCCTTTCAACAAAACAGGAAAGATTTCAAAAACGGAGTACCATTTGATAAGGGATTTTATTTCACCATTTCAGCCTAAACCCCTGTTGTATTTCCGTCTAGTTAAACTTTTATGGCTTGATTTCCGAGTCCCAGGTTCGGTTTTATGGTCGTCTGGACACGAGCCCGCTTAATAGCAGAATCGGCGATCACGCAACTGGATCTACATGAACCGCGCAGCGACCCTCGCGGGGGCTAGTTTATGCCTCGTCTAGTACACTCCCCGAACCCTTGCATTAACCAATTTACACCCCCGATTTCAACCCCGCGGCATATAAATTTTACGTAACCGACGAGCCGCTTCCGGGGCCGCCTTTTAAACTGGGGGTCGGTTCCTTAAAAACACAGGACGGAGACACCCTTGCTCCCATGAACATAAGGTTCACGAGTCCCCGACATGAGGTCAGAAATCGGGCCGAGGAAATACGGCCGCATCATAATTGGTCGTTAAAATAGCGTTTTTCGTGTGTGTTTTCCACCTTGGGAGTTCTTTGATGTTTTACGGTTACTGCGGCGTGCGGTCATGTGGAGTGTGGACTGCTGTTGGAACTACTGCGGTATTACGAGAATACTTGTCTTGGTTAGCTTTTATGAACAGTATTGGTATTTGTGGAACAGAAAAAAAAGAAAGAAAGAAAAGAAAGAAAAACATTTATTTCACACACAGAACGACATGTATAAAACAGCTAAACAAAAAACGGAATCTAAACAATGAATCTAAATCTAAAAAAGAAACTGAATACCTCAGCTTTGTTATTTACCATCGTTCTTCATGAATATTGTATTAGCACAGAAGAAATAATAGTACTTATGTATTAGTTTATTAATTTGCTATGATTTCTCAGGATTGCTAAAATGAATGAAATCCATTCCGACGTCATTGTCCGCATTTCGTTGCAAATTAAGGGAAAAATAGTAGTTTGATTAATATCTATATTGCTCACGGGAACGCCTTACGTTTCTCATTTCTCCACGGTTATCCATTTCCAAAATAATGACAATAAAGTTGTAATTGTGTCGTGTTGAAATGACATTTCCGTAAAATTATCAAACTTGGTGACCCAGTAACACTTTTATCAAACTCTGAACTAAATTAACATTGTTGATAACAATCACTAACAAAGTGACGGTTTGCATGTTAATATCAACATATTGTATTAAGATTGTTTCTTATAGCGTTATTCATTGACTTACATACGTTGAGTATTGAAGTCATTCGGTCAGTCTCAGTCTCTGATCAATCCTTACCTGAAACAAGGAAGTAAAACGGTTAACAATTAGGGCTTGGCTTGCCGTGTGCCCACGCCCGAACTATTTTGATTAATGACAAGGTTAATTGAATGAATAAATCAGCTACAATCAAATCTAAACTCAGCTTTTTAGGGCTGGTTTAATTATGATTTGTTAGGAATATGTTTTGGGGGTGAAGTTCACACGCTTTGTTTCCTGACTATAATTACGATTTTTTTTTCATATTCAGGTAATTCATTTACGTTGCTGTATAGATTACGGGCCTCAGTGTCTATAGAAATCCATGAATTGCTGGTAAAAGTAATGCATGTAGTAGTGATAAAAGTAACGCTTTTCAATGTAATAATAAATACTAACTTTAGAGCTGAATGGATCTCATAAGAAAAGGTGCCAAGCAAAACATGAACTGACATACCTACGTTCAAACATATTACTATTATTTAACACATGAGAAAGAAGTTAAGAATAAAGACTTCGCTTAGCAAGGTACACACACATACACGTATGAGGGTACACAGATAATGTGCCATTATTTTTTTACAAGATTCGAAATTTGAAAGACGTCTAAAGTCATCAAAAAATATTGATGGAATCTTGATGGAATCATCACTGTCTGTGATGTCTTTGACATCATGGATGTGAACATTACTTCAATCGGTTTGTGGTTAAGGTTATGAACTCATGACAGCACAAAAAGTTTTTACAGTGAACTCTGCGTTTGTCAATAAATGCAATCTTAGGGCAAATTTAGGTAAAGTGCATACTGTAAAACTTTACGAACCACTGTGCTATCACTTCATGCATATTCTGTGCATTCTGAGACGTGTGAACAAGCGGAGTGACGCGCAAATGGCCGACGTGTACGCAACGCAATTAACTAATTACGTGCGCTGCGCAAGGTGAACAAACATGGCCGATGTTTGCGTAATTTGTTCACGCTGAAGACGCTTGCGACCAGCAGCGGCAGGGTTGAGATGCTAATTCATTGCTTTACGTACACTAAAACTTACAAATAGAGATTTTATGTATACTGGGACGGAATCACCTGCAAAGTTTCGAAATATAACGTTGTTTTGACAATTTTGAGGTGTTTAAATTAAAAGACATTTTTAATGCCGGGAGAATTAGTGGAATCTCATTATACAGTTCGGATGGTTGCAGTCTGTCGCAGATCAAAATGCAATGCATAGTACTTTATATTTGAAATGAATGTCATACATACATATTTGCAGCTCAATAATTCGTTAATGTTGCTATAAATACACTGTGGACTAACACTAAACCAAACAATAGCTAAACCCACGTAGATACTCCGAGAGTGACCGAACAATACGTGCACGGGGAACAAATTAAACATTTTGCACATAACAGAGATTAATTAATATTTCTGCCATCAATTTGGTTTGCAGCGCGCCATCCATCACAATACATCACGAAGCATCTGTACTAACAGACAATGTAATAACAAAGAATTTTGTTGTAGTTCTCTTGAAATACTAGAACGTTTCAAAGGAAAATGTATTTCAACCGCAAATGTGTTCGTTCAGCTTGAGAATTTTTTATTATACATATAAGAAATATAAATTAATTAGTGCTGGAATGCGACTGTCAAGAAATCTAATTAATTATGATAGTTTACAAAACGCTTAGGTGCTGGATCAGCAAGGGGGGCTCAGTATCCTTAACACCAGGGGTGTTATAGCTTAGCTTGAGGATAAATATTTTATTAAATATTAGATCAGCCATTACGAAGCGAGGTAATGATCAACTATTCTCAAATAATGTGCCAACGAGAATGTTTGGCAGTCAGAAGCCTCGCTCATTAATTACTTCAGAGAAATGAAATTGCCGCCATTACAGATTATCAAATTACTTTTATGACCTTATAAGGCAACAGCAAAACAATAGATAAACCGCAACTTACATTACCCCGTATAAAATCTTTATAATGCCATCCAAAACTTTTCAACGAAATTTCCAACACAGGTGGGTACATGAGGCCATTTGTTATGGCTTCCAAGTGTGGAAAAAGGAACGCGGGATATACACATAATTTGTCTATAGCGTTATGGGCCCGGGTGTATGTAGGGAGGGCTAATTGTGCGCCGTTTGTATGAAAATTCGGTTATTTACAGCGCGAGATCTTTTATCAAAAGGCTAAGTGGTTGAGGGACGGAGTTGTAAAGAAAACCCTGTGGATTTTATGAAAATAAGATGGATGGTGTAAAGAGCCCCTGTTTTAAGGGAACAACTACGAGAGGGTATTCGGCATTTTTTGTATAAGGAGTGATCTTTCGATTATGAGTAAGTCTTCAATTTTGATTGGCGCGTTTGTCTTTTGACGAGTTTGTCTGAAGCTAGTTAATTTTCATTTGGAAATTTCGCCGTGGGTTTTTCACACTTCTTTATAAGTTGATTATCATCTTTAGGAAAGCCAACACTGTAAATAGGTCCCTCAACCTACGTCAAAAAATCATTCAATAAAATATTCAAAATCTCAAACCTACTTGTCAGTAGGTAGTAGTAGTCTTTGACGTAGGTTACAATCATTGCATATCTGCAATGATATGATATTAAGATACCAGGTGGACAGGTCGACTGACGACCTGAAAACAGCGGGTATACCCTGGATTCAGAAGACTTAGAACTGGTCAGAGTGACGCTTAGGAGAGCACTCGTAAAGACTGATGGATGGACTGATATGCAATAGAACGAAAATTATAAATAGGTTTTACACATTTAATATCGACATCATCAATCACTTAACGTAATTAGTAAAAATCTATTACAAAGTATTAATTTAATTGGTTACACATGTATGAAATGCTTCATAATGACTAATTCACGGCCCATCGGCTGCGTGTAGCGAAGCAAAACATCGCATTGACACTAATGCGGTGTTCAGGCGGCTATCGGTGCATTTAACGCGCTGGTGCCGATGGCCAGATAGATAGTGATCGGCTCTGATTACTTTACATAGTGCCGTCATAGGAAAGGACAAAGGGAGTACCATTTTAGCTCTTATCCCTAATGCATGTCAATCAATGAGCGATCCAAAAATTAGGACTGCAAACGCGGCTGGGCGTTGGACATATCTCTGTGCTTTTAAAGGCACTTTCGTATTATTGGAACTGGGAAATTACATTCACCGAGGTTCTACTCTTTACTAGGCCTTAAATACCTTTAGCGATGATTAGATTCGATAAGTTCAATATGTATCGGATGACATTTCTCCACGATTCATTACTTTAGGTATATAGGTATGTAATTCTCAAATGCGGAAATACTGCGTGATGTCAATTTACACATGGGCACATGGCAAAGGAAAAGTGGTCAATATTTCTACAGACAGTTTTAACTGAATGCATCGGTGATGCGTTTGCTGATAGTTGATAGTGAAGCTATTACACTATCTTTTGTGGCTGGTCTTGCTTCTAATTATTGCTTTTCATAAATGAAAAATACAAGCGATAATCAGGCGGCATCACATTTCACACGCAATGTCGGACACAGATCACTTCACATCATTTACGGTGTTTAACGCTAAACACCTCGGCAACATCAGCTTGCCTTACGGTTGGTCCATCCTACAATGATCCTTCGGGTATTCAACTTTGAGTCTTATTTCCTTCAGGGTAAGGTCAGCGTGTCATGCCATCGAAAAATAGAGAGAATTCATCAGAGTAAAGATGATTCAAATTGCAGGTACCGGAATGATGCCTCACGACCTGGGAGTAACGCTCGTTTCAGAATAGGACACGATCTAGACAGAAGGGAAATTATGTAGTAATTTGCGGCAAAGAAAACACGAACGTGACATGTTTTGTTAGAAATTACTAATATTTTATAAGAATTACTGATATTTGATAAGATTTTGAACAATATAGCTTCAGACATCTGAACTTGATGGGTGATTAATGATCATTTTAATCCAACATCTAAATAATTTAAACAATTTAGTACATGACTAGAAAACATGCAAAAATATTTTAAAGATTTAATCTACTGCAAGAAACTGTTTCAACACTTGATTGGAACTATGAACACCAGTTAACAAACTTAGATACTCGTACCAATTTAATTTGGAAGCATCTGGAGATGTTACTTTTACGTTCAATCATTTTACGACAAACATCACTTATAAGAGCATTAAAGATAATATGGATGAAATTCCCTAAACAGGATCACAAGGTTTCTCCATTGTCAGAGTTTCACGAAGCATCGTGTACCACGCAATTACAACCCATATCGGCAGCCCGCTCGTCACGAACTCTGCAGGCGAAATTATGTTGTAATTTGTGTTAAGGATTGATGCACAAGTATAATGGGATGTTTTAAACATTCCAGAATCTAAATGTAAAGATGTTTCTTTACTTCATTATTGATTTTTCTTTTACTATCGTCAATGTTTCTAATAGACGAAGATTAGTTCTAATTGTGATTTGATACAGTTCTCATTGTGATAGTTTTTGAACTGATTTTTATTAAATTAAGCACACAGGTAGAGCAAGATCTCGAACAACATATAAGATACTTATCTATATAATATTAACTTTATTTACATAATATTATATATTAGATGACGCCCGTGGGTTCGCGCGCGTGGATATCGATTTTTTACAAATCTCGCGGAAACCCTGATATTTCCGGGATAAAAGTAGCCTATGTTTTAATCCAGGGTATAGGCTATCTCCACCAAATCGGTTAAGTGTGGCGTGATTAAGGAACAAACATACAAATATCTCCACAAACTTTCACATTTATAATATTAATAGGATTACATTTATCAAAATAAATTCCTAAAACCAGTATGAGCATTTTGTAGCCGACAACTACATATTACACAGACCAGCAAAGAAATATAAGGTATAATCCAAATATATTATTATCGTCGAAATCTTTAAAACGACTACATATTTTTGGGATATGAGAATGTAACAAAATAAAAAAATGAGTACCCTCCACTTTCTGTATTGCATTAGTACCGACAGCAAAAATGAATTAAAAATAACGTCGTCCATTTTTGAGAACTGGATTTTATTATTTACATAACTCAGTACAAAGTAATTTCGTTCATTAATATTAAATTGTTTATTTTCTTCGTAGCGTTTTGTCTTCCACGCAGTTACAAATAAGTAAATGCGGCTTCGCTTCTTCATTCCCTTAGTCAGATTTTATTACTTCGACCCAATTTGCTTGATGTGTTCCTGCTGTAAATCTACGCGGTATGCCAAATGTTCTCTATCTCACTTCTATAACAGTAAATATATCAAATGACACTTGTTTCTTCCTCCTTATCTATGTTGATTTGATGACCCTTTCGTAATTACTAATATAGTTATTTCATAATGTTGTAAGACTATTTGTTATGTAGTAACCAAAATATAGTACGCCACGAAATAAGAAAGAATAATTATAAAACGACTTTCTTTGAAATATAATGATCTTATCAATAACAAGTAATACATTAAGCACATGGGGCAGGAGACCATCTTGTTCAAAGTTGTATTCTTGTCATGAATAACAAGTACTGGAACTCACGAATATACCATCATGCTCCAGACTCGGCTCCTCTAACTTTTCCAAGTGCTGCCTGTTATTGAGAACTGGGCAAAGCAAGCTGTACCGATCACGGTATAGCTAATAGTGATACTTAATCAAAGCCGCTTAGGAAGGTTCAGGAAGTTCCCGAGAGTTATCGAGTGAAGTGAAGCGACGTCAAAGGTCTACAGACGCGGGGTCAGCGATCGGCGCGCCGATACCAGCGCGAGCTCACCCTTTGTTGCCTTTGCAGATAACTCAATTTAATTTATTAATAATGTATATCTCTCAAGAAACTGCGATAAGTAATGAATCATTTTGATGAAGTAATCAGTTTAATAAAGGCATCGTTTGAAGTCAACAAGTTGCTAAAGTTTAAGCGTATGTCTTGTAAACCAGATATAAATTAACAATGTTGAAAAATAAAACGCACTTGACAAATATATTGAAAGTTAAGCAAATTGTTGCATTGTCAAATGACTCTACAAAACCTAAATCCAATGGAAACATAACGAAGATTGCTGCGTGCAATGACGATCTAATATAAAGTCAATATAATAATTTATTTCATTTATCACTACCAAAACAAAACTCAATTAAGTCTCAAAGCTGTAAGGACCGATAATAACATCTAATCCAGTAAATTTTAATTGAAGGGCCAATATGGCACAGGCCGGAGTCCATTTTCTATAAAGAACTTTGTCGCGCCAAACGACACTGGTCAGCCCTAGCGGCGACCCAACCAAATTTATCGGAGGGCTTAGTTCGACACAGTTGTAAAAGCTTCTAAACAGTGTAACGTCCCTTGGGGTACACCTATCTTTACGAGTGTTCGAGTTAGATTAGTTTTTGTTCCTTTGGCTTATTATTAGAAATATGGCGCTTTATATTTGGGAAATAGAGACATTAAATAATAGACACTAAATTATGTATTACGATGCAAATTAAACTAAATATTAGCTGGAAAGCGACAAGCCAATTGAAAAAACCCATGTTGGAAAAAAGTGCTATAATATCGCCAATTTACAGTCAAAAGACGATGCTCCGAAGGAATAGCAATGAACTTTCAAAGCAAAGAAGACAGAGCATCGATAATTGCATAATAATTCAACATGCAGCAAAAAAAGTAAACAGTTTCCCTCGGAGTATTAACAATAGACTCCCCTATTCGATTAAAGGGAAGGAAATAAGAAAAAACCGCTCTCCCCAGCTCTATTTCATAATTTGCATCGCAAACGCAAATAAATTTAAAATATTGCTCTGAAGCCTTAATTTTCCCCTTCTGACAGACGAATCAATCTTCACGAGTATTCGACATTCTCCCGACCCTGAATTGCTCAAGTTTTTCAACTAGCATAAATATTTAGACGCAACGTACATTTTACTGAACACGATAAAAGATTTGCAACATCTATAAAATCAGACGGCGTTTTAGAAATATCACTGAAGGGGTACCGAGGTACTCGTGAGTGTAGCCAGTCATATGTAAGTAACTAGTGTACAAACAAGATCCTTACTGCTCGGTTAACTTGCGATTACAGTTATTTATTTAAATTCAATTAATAAAATATGATTAATTTAACATTAATTGAATGTTGTGGTATACACATATTTTGTTTGTTTTGTCACGCTAACTATAATATTATATTATGGTTACATATTGTAAGTACTTTTTGGTTATAACCTTGTACTATGTTTATTTCGGCGAAATAAATGTTTCTTCTTCTTCTTCTTTATTTATTAGTAATATTTTATTGAATTTAAAATCTCTGGAATTTCAGTTAATGACGTTAGTGAATTGAAAGATAAAATAAATAAAGGTAATAAATGGATGTATTTAATAAATAAAGGTGCAAAAAGGCAAAACTTAGGGCTGTTTAAAACATTGCCTGTTTATAAGTACTCCGGTACCTCCAATCCACAGAAACACCAGTACAAAGCTGTTTCCAAGAAACTATTACTCAATTTTTACGACACTAGATACGCAAGAGGGAGACAGTAAACTTAAAATCGGAAATCAAATAAGATCGAGTATTCACGGCGCGTACCGCGGGGGACAGAGATCTCGTGCGTTACAGCGTCCGACTCCGACTACGTAGCATCTCTGAATGACAAATCAGTTCCAATCTTTTTATTACTGCGGTGCCTACCCTGTTTTATGTTCCTTCCATATTTTGAAGGAAATGTCAACTTACCCGATAAGACGAAGGAGGACTTATAGGCAGATTTTTCTGTGCGTTTGCTTATACCAACGAATAGAAAACTACATATTGTGTTACTTCTATTATTTGTACCTACGGATGTAACTGTAATGTAGGAAATGGAATCTAAATCCTTTATATTATCCAAATATTATCTTAATATTGTTAGGAATGATTCTGACAAAGTATTTTGTTTATCTGTTTAAACTGGCTGTACAATGTAGAAACATAAATCATAAACTTATCATATACGAAGAAAGAAATTGAAAAAACAACCCAAAGGTTAATAACGTTATCTGTAAACTTTGTGTCACTATATTGTAGTTTCATAATTTATGTCCATAAGAAATGTTGATCCATTGAACTCGTTCTATTTGAATAATACTATTACGTAGCTTCAATTAGACTATCGTTTAAATTGAGATAAAATAAAAGAATTCCAGAAGAATATGGTTCATCACTTTTACGTAATCATTTCTGATTAAGCTAGCTATCTTACTAATATTATGATGATCCTTACCAAATATGTTCACACATAAACAAAGCACGTATACAAATAGTTGCAAAGCAAAGCAAAGCAAAAGCAAAGCAACAACCCATAATTGTCCCACTGCTGGGCTCGGGGTCTCCTCTCACAATGTGAGGGGTAGTAGGCCATAGTCTACCACGCTGGCCAAGTGCGGATTGGTAGACTTCACACACCTTCGAGAACTTTTATGGAGAACTCTCCGGTGTGCAGGTTTCCTCACGATGTTTTCCTTCACCGAAGCAAGTGATAATTAACTTGTAATACGCACATAATATTTGAAAATTAGAGGTGCGTGCCAGGGTTTGAACTCGGGCCCCTTCGTTCGGGAGACCAACGTTCTACCGCTAGGCTATCACTGCGTTATCACAAATAGTTGCACATACAATTAATTGCGCAGATAGTTTAAACAGATCAAAAAACGAAAGTCTTCATAAAATGAAATGATTAAGCAACCACCTAAACTTAAGGCACATGAAAGTCACAGTATACGACAGCGCTTAACTCTGGTATAACTTTAAATAAAGACCGAACTAATCGTTCAATAGAAGGCGCTACAGATAAGACTAAACTTCACTGAAGTTTATCTTTTAAACTAGTTACAACTAATAAGTCGTTTATGGCTGGATGTATTAGATTTTGTAACAAGATTCCTGACTCCGATACTAAGCTCGGAGGTAAAGTTTGAATCCCATGTAATGCCAACGTTACTGGATAGAACGACCGTATTATACTCACTAACACACATACACTACCAAATGTTTTTATTCTGCCAGGAAGGGTTATGTTTTTCGTGCGTATTTTGTATGTATGTATGTATGTACGTATAAAATTCATTATTGCCTCATATTTTCTAAACCGCTTAATGGATTTATATAATTAAGATATCGTTAGATTCGTCCTGATAACGCAAGTGTTATTGGATAAGTGAAATTAATATGCGTATCAAATTAAATAACTAACCATAAGGATTTCAAAAAGGTATCATGATAGCTTTTCTAATAGCAGGTGGGTTTTATACTAGTTTGAACAACAAACAAACAAACAAATGCTTCCACACTCATATCCTGCAGTAGGTTAAACTCGTATACATACCTGTGTCGTGAGTGGCATGGACGACCCATATAACACATCACAATAACAGCCATGACCCGAGTACAAATATTTATCTGTCACATAAATATCTGCCCGGCCGGGAATCGAACCCGGGACCCCTCGTTTCGTAGGCAGGGTTGCTACCAACTAGGCTACAGAGTATATTTATTTATTTATTTATTCTTTATTGCATCTTAAAACATAAAGGATACAAAAGGCGGACTTAACGCTAAAAGCATTCTCTGCCAGTCAACTTTAGGGCAGTGGGAGAACGAAGAAGGCGGTACATCAACGGTTTCATTTAACTTACCCTGTTTGTGTAGGTCAAATCTTTATTAGACTTATTAGACCTAAAGTCTTATTAGACAAAGCTTTATTAGACCTACTTTCTCTAATTATCAGGAGTTGAAATTTAACATATTACTTTAGTTCTAACGACAATGCTTTTTCTAATTAGCACAACCTGTTATCGCTTCTTAGTACAGAATAAAATTTGTATGGCGATTCTTTACTAAGGAGCGATTAAAGTAATCATTAGTGACTCTGAGTTGGGGCGTTATTAAATTGAGCATAGTTTCTCAATTCAAACATCTGGAATTCCATTGAAACAACTTCAAACAATGGGATTTGATTAGTATCATGATTAATAAAAAAATTGTCTGTATATTTTTTATAACTTTTAAAAGATATGAAGAAATGTACGTGTAAGCTGTAACTTTTGCGATACATGAATACAATTCAAACACTTCTTATAGATTGGGAAGGATTGGGTACTACCGTACTACGCGGTACTACGTATATTTTTTGTTCCTTCCATTTAAAGCCGCAGTTACCAATAATTTAAGCAGAACCTCTTTCCATTTAAAGAGCTGAGCTTTTTAGACGGGCGAGTTGAAATTCTACTAACCGTTGAAGGTAACCACAGAAGTCAGCGCTATCGCCGTATCGTCTGGACCTAACGGAGATCGGGTTTCGATAGCTGAACTTGCCATTCAGCGAAATTGACTTGACGAAGCACGTTCGAATTGGAATGGAAGTAAAAAATATCATGCAAGTGATACAGTGTAGGCTAGACGGTGTCTGTGAAGGTTCTATGGTTAAAATAAAATACAGTCGAATTGAGAACCTCCTCCTTTTTTTGAAGTCGGTTAAAAACATTATTTTAATTATGGTTGAGATATAGTAGAGATATTCGTACAAAATATACTACGTAATAAGCTGTTCTAAGCTGTGGATTTTTGGTTTGATTACGGAACCCTAAAGTGAGCATATTAGCTACCCGATGGTCGTTAAGTAATCGTCCATGGACACGAGTACCACTATAGATATCAACGACGCATTGCTGACTAAGAAAAAAAAATTCTGATTCTCAAACGCAAATAAATGCGCGGCAGACTCAACCAAGAGTAAAATATAATTATACCAGTTAATAGTATTAATAAAGTAAGCAAATTAATATGTAGTAAGTCTAATTAACATTAAGGTAATCGGATACTCATTTAATAAAACGAGTAGGTACTTATGAAGGTATATATTGTGGTAAAACTTTTCATTACACCATAATTTAAAACAAAATTTTAAATACAATGCCTTATAAAATGTTCGACTAATTGAAAAATGCAGCTTTAATTACCAAGTGATTCAATGTGCTCCTATAAAGCTTGATTTTAATATAATTAGCAAAGGTCAAAACCCTAACAAACCTGGGACTATTTTTATTCGACTGTTTTAATTACAGCCCCGCCAAGTGCCCTTCTTGCGAAACTGACCAAGTCTTTAATTTATATAAAGTAGAAGTGTTCTTTCTATTTAATAAAAGGGATAAATTTAGCTTTGATAAGAGACAAAAGAGAACGTTCTATATCAATTAGGGGGATCAATTAAAAAAGCCCATATGAATTAAATCCACGGAGTCGAATTTCATAATACATTCACCATACTTTGGTAAGATTTTTTTGTGTTCAAAAATCTCATAGAAATATTTATTTTATAAGATGATAGATATTTAAATAAAAAATAAAGTTATTTAAAATAACCATTAACCAAAAACCTCAAAAAATTAAGCTAAAATAAAGTAGAGCAAGAAGTTCGACTACCGGAAAGTTTGTATCTTTCATAGCGATTCAACCATCTCTCAGTATTTTCCGACTTGTATTTTTCCCGATAAATTGAGCAACTTTTCACTACATAATCTCTAAGCGCCGCCGCCGCGCCGGTACCAGGCTATCATGGCTGGAAAGAGGTCGTCCGTTTACATTTTCAATTGCATCGCGCTGAGCCGGCGGCGATACATTAACATAATTGCAGCCGCTGTATTGATTGGCCGACTGCGGGCTACGCTTTTACTGAGCTGGACGCTGCTGACGGAACAGGAAAATCCAAAGAGCTCACTTGCTTTTCAAAACTATTGGTGAGTGTAGAAATAACACACTGATAGGGTTCTTTATGATCTCAAAAGTAAACCTACTACGATGTTATGAATAGGAGAAGAGGTTGATTGGTGTTTTCTTTCTTTCGTAAAATGAAGGGATTGAGACAACGAGAAAAAATTCAAAATACGAATAGGTATTAAAGCCTCTATACAAACTTATCACATTAAACCAAGGTATCAGACGTCCTTCTATAAAAAATATGTATGTTTTGAAAACGTATTTAGTATTTTTGTATTGAAACACATTAAGTACTTATTATGTCTCGTTTTAATAAAATTAAAAAAAGTATTATTTCTAAACATAATTTCTGAGAAAATGAATTCAAAGAATAAACGTACCTTGAATTCATTTCATAAATATCTCCACATCTTTCTCTGTTCATTTAGACGAGTAGGCGTAGCATCAGTAGCGAACGAAGGCACTAAGATACGATCATGACCAGCTCTGAACCCCGTAGTTGTTACTGTTGCGAAATTGAATGATAGTCACAATAATTCATTCATAAATCGATATAATATTTAGGAGGGAGGTTAGGAGATCAAGTAAGAAACGCATTATACGAAACCGTTGGACCCGACCCATCCATTGATGGGCTGTAAACAGGAAGAATATCCTACGAAGGCCAAGTGCTAGTTAACTGACAAAATAGTGTTGTATTTTCACGTTTGCTTTCATGTTTTCCACGACAAAGATTATCTCGAAGTCTTATATTACTATCTCAAGAACTGTCAAATGGGTCTAACTTGTTAAACGCGGTCTTCATTTTCTTATGCTTTATAGGAATTTAGGAAAAAATCGTCCATAAGCCCTGCAAAGCAAGCAAGGCCTGCTGTGTAAATGTCAATTATTACTGATTCCCTATAAATACAAAAAACCTTAAATATCGTAGCAACAGCTTGTCGCATAAAGTTAAGCTTTTATCGCTTTTTATGGCGCCGAACTTCTCAGAACGTTGTATCAAAAACCCTAATGAGTTCGTAATAAAGTTGTGCGCTAATCACTCTCAGGCAATGTTAAGACGCGAGTCAATATTTCAAACTTGAGCTAATTAGTGCGCTGCGGGAGCTTGTTTGTTCTGTTTATTGTTAAACTGTAAGATTTATAGCAGCTGATTTAGTTGCTAGCAGTTTTGGGGAATGAAGATGAGGATAATGCGTCTATTGCTTTTGTTTCGCAAAACATGCGGTTACCAATATCAGCAGGCAAATATCACGTAGACGTTACGTTTAAGTATTCTAAATTTAAAACCTGACTTTTCATATCCTCCATTTCATTCAATTTATTGTTACACGAAGTTGTGTGAATATAAATTTCTATATTGAAGTATAAAAATGAGTTCGGCTTCGAGTATAAGCGTCCAAACCATACAAATAATTAAATTACATCCCTTTGTCCTATCAGTCCTATTAAAATTTGATAACGCTCCTGGCCTCTGAAATAAAATGATCATAACGTGAATGAATGAAAGAATAAAGGTTACTATTAGGATGACTACACACCAACAAAATTGAGTTTCCGTTTTGAGTTTTATAGAGGAAACAAATCATTATATCGCACCTTTGGTGGAACAAGGGCTCAACTGCACTTTTGTAATTTTACAGGAGAGCCATTTTAAAGTTTTTTTTTGCATTCCGAGTCATATTATTCGTCTTTGTATTGCTTCAAAGTGTTTGTTCTTTGCATGAGATACGACCCATTTATTTGTGAATATGGCCATGTACTTTGCGGGTGTCAAATATTTTTTGTTTAATTTTTGTCATTTTACGATTTTTTGTAAGATGTGCCCTTGTACCACCAAAGGTGCGATATTAGTTTTCCATTTGGATAATTGGAAATTGAGGTAAAATAAGGAAATCATGGATGTTTATAATGTTCTCAAAAGCATAACCTTGGTATTTCTTCACTGGGATGGTAATGGGCATGTGTTAACATGGATAAATTATCACTTGTAAGATAGAAACTAATTGTCTATTTGTTTTCAATGAATACTGCAACACGTAACTACATTTGTCATATTAAAAAGCATTAGTTTAATTTCTCATATACTTGTACTGAGATAAGTATCTCAGTAATCAATACTTAAAAACAAATGCGCAGGTCGCGCCTACAGCAGACATGCTCACATCTTTGCAATACTCATTTTCGTTGATGAAACGAGAATCGCGAACAAATTTTGATAAAAGAGATCGAGTTCATATTTAATCAGGCTGCGAGTCCTTAAAACCTAATTGGAACGCGCGCGTTTTCGTTCACAACGCTTCGGGAATGCGATGGCAGCACTCCTTTTTCTCGACTCTCCAAACTTAGGGACTAAGCACCCGGGAAAAGTAAAGTCGGAATCGGTACGAAAATGGAAAATTCCATTTTGCCTGGGTTTGATTCCCTGTAATTGCACATATACGGGCTCTCACAGAAAGGTCTTTCGTTTCAATTCGCTCTCGAATCGGGATTTGCGAGGGGATATTTCGGGGAACATGGCAGCGCGAATAGATTAGTGGTTTTAATTGAAGAGTTTTTGTGTTCAATACCCTAAAAGCTGCTTTACGTCGGCTTTTGCTACTTACAATTATTGGTTAAACAAGATTTTAACACGCCGTGAACACAACAGGCTGTTAGGAAGTTGGCAACCTTTTAAAAATAAAAATGATTAAATTTAATTTTTGCATAGGGATTTGGCTTTAGGTATTTGGAGGCAACTTTATACGTTCATTTTATCATATTATTTTTAATGTTTAGAAGCAATGATAGTATAATGGATTTAATGTGACTCTCTCTCACTCTTTAAAATATGTATGCTGAAAGTTTTATGCTGTCAATATCTTCAGCGAAAGAAAGCATCTTGAGGAAACTGTATATCTCGGATCCTGGGTAATTACCAATTGGCTTCGTGGCCATTATGGCCTTCACTTATGTGTTGTGATGAATAAGACTATTTATTTATTTATTATTGTCTATGGCATAAAACGATGAAAAACTTGAATAGTTACCTTTATTCCTTGAGTTTTCTCAGCGCATCACATTTCTATATTTAGGTACTGGAGCATAAACGTACCTGTAACAATAAAATAACAGAATTAAAACACAATGTTATACTTCTCATCTTTAATTACTATTTATGTTAATACATACATAAAAGTTCGTGTCACTATTATCTGAAAATTTGGATTTTTACGATTCGATCCATTGAAAGTTGAATTACGTTTAAGTTAATTTAAATGCAGAATTTTTGATTGGTCAATTCTTTCTTTCTTTTTCTTCTCAATTTCTTGGCTGGTAACGCATTTACATGGTGATGCAATTTCTTGGCTGGTAACGCATTTACATGGTGATGCCTTTAGTGTCACTGATGTCCATAGGCGACGATAGCAACTTACCAAACTAATTAGTTATCATCTCATTACTGACCGATACGGGCTGAGATAGTCAAGTCGAGTTCTCAGCCAACTCTGTCGTAGCGATCTTTGCAAACATTATTTCGTCTTATTTTTAACCGACTTCAAAAAAGGAGGAGGCATTCGATTCGACTGTTTTTTTTACGTTTGTTACCTCAGAACATTCGACAGGATGAACCGATTTTGATGACTTTTTTAAATCGAAAGCTGGTGCTTGTCATGTGGTCTTGAGCTACATCTGATGAGTAGTTTTGAGTTATTTTGAAGTCGGTTATTTTTTCTTGGTAAAATTCAGATTATTCATATTTGAATACGTTGAGTTTTAATAAAGCAACTAAGTCTGTACGTCATCGCCATTAAGTTTATCTCGAAGCCCCGTTAGACCACGCTGGGCACGCGACGCGCCCTCACACGCTAAGTCACTTATAATACTTGAAAATTTTATTTTTAAATGGCTATAATATCACCAACGATTTACTGTGAGCGACTTTTTAAAATTAATTTGATGAATTTATTTAGCTTAGAACAAATTAATCATTTATGCTTGTGCATTAGCGTCACAAATTAGAAGTAGATGATCAAAATGAAAATACCAGAGCATAAAGCAGTGCCACAGACCGAGGTTGTGTGGACTTCGTCTTGTGCTAATCAACATGGTGGTATTGGGTAGCACCAAGTTAGCGAGTAGCCTACCTACGTAATGATGGTATCATTGGCTGGGGCTATAGATATGCATTAGTTATCATCTGCGATCCTGACTTTGTCAATTCTTTTAAGGCCCTTTAGGGGAACTTAACGACAAAGGAACGAAGCTGATTTTAATCATTCGTTTTTGATGATGTGTATTCTCCTTGACAGTTCTTTTAATTTAATTTAAATTTAAATAAACCATCTTCAATTAAAATTATAAATAAATTATATAATATATATAATAATAATTTTAATTACCTTTACACCATTTATATCTCTCTGTAACATCAGCTCTAAAGAAAGCCGAAGAACGAGGAGAATGGAGGCTTATAAGAACTTTGAAGGACTTTCATTCTGGACACGACCTTCAGTAATGAAGAATACGACGCAAGAAGACACCATTTAAACTATTTATTTTTTAGCAATACGATTGGCTGAGGTACCAAACTCAATTCTCGCAAGTAGTTGACGATGCAACGACAGCAGAATTGTAACTTCTATTACTGGCAACAGTAAAATTTAAATAAAAATTCAAGCAGAATTGTTTTTGCACTCTAAAATAGGATTCAGAAGGGCGTGTCTAAACTTAATAAAACACCTAATGGCTTCAATGTTTGTTGGAGTTTTGTAACGAAGGTCAGATCGCTAATCGGTTTAGAGGAGAGCGTAGAGCCTGCCACGTTCAATTTGGGTTTGGGCCATTGTTTATATTAATTCTTGTAATGTTTTGTCGGAATAAGGATTGAAAGGTTGTTTGGAGGGCTTAGAGATGAGGTCAAATAAATTGGATGGCATTTTTACATTGTTTTTATAAATGAAAAGCTAAGTTCAATACTCGCGCGTACTTAACGGGCCTCGACTATCTTCGTGGTAGTTGCCATCATCTTCGTTGTTGTTAATTATTTACCTAAACTCGTCAGTGACTGATTCATGAAAATATTAAAAAAAAACAAATATGTTGGCTGTAAGATGCCATTGTTTGAAGTATCAAAAAATAAAAATGAACCGAATAATGCCATATGGGTATCAAATTAAAGATCACACCATAAGGATTTCAAAAAAGTTTATTATCAAGATAGGTTTTTTGACAGCAAGAGTGTTTTTTTTTTATTTTTAAATTAATTATGCTAGTTACTATTGCACGCAAAAATTACTGAACGGATTTTCATGAAATTTATTACACAGGTTGTCCATGATATGGACATATCAATATATGTTATATTATATTATAACTTATAATATTATCCCGAGAAAGCCGTGGGCTGAGGGCTTGTTTATAATAATTACAAGTAATTAAATAAGTATTACATCACGATTCACGACTCAACCACTTTGAAAGTTTATAATCTACGTTGGTTTTCACGAAAACAATTTAATAATGCAACATCATTCAGAGTACGTCTTATCTAGAAGCGCTTAATTATTTCGTGCCTGCAAAATGAACTTTGGTTGCTCTTGGGAGATGGATAAGGAGTTTTAGATGTTACAAATAACACATGAAATAAAACTGGTACTGTGATGACATAACAAATTCCTAACAAACATATTTATTTATTTATTTAACACTTTATTGTTTGTACACCATAACATAATCTTAATATATATAAATTACGTGTCACGTTGTTTGTCCCCGATGGACTCCTAAACTACTTAACCGATTTTAATCAAATTTGCACACCGTGTGCAGTTTGATCCAACTTGAAAGATAGGATAGCTTACATCTCAAAATAAAAAACTTTTGACAGAACGAAGTCTGTCCGGGCAGCTAGTAATACATAAAGAGCACAAGGAAGGAACACAAAACAAATAAATACTTACATAATTTATGATGGATATTCTATGATTTAAATATTTTTTACGAATTATAACTTAATGCTTGACTTCGTTACAGTCCCACTTGATGAGTAAGTGGTGGCGATGCATAGTAAACGAATAAATTTTTTATGTTCCTTTCCCTGAGGAATCTCAAATCCTGAACTGGGTGTGCGCTTGCAGCTCTGCGAGCATGGTGATCAATTATTCAGGCGGGTGGCCGGACGTCTCGCTTGCATCGGCCTGCAGAGACTTGGTTACTTCATATACTTTTATAGTATTACAGTGAATCAAATGAAATCGAAAATCTTATAAGGTCATTCGGTGCTCGGTGCTCGTTGTCAGAAAGAGACTCAAGTCTCTTTCTTTTCTTTCTTCGTCTCGTTCTGTAGGTACTTGACAAAACAAGTAGCGATTCAGTCATACGTAGCATACGGGCTAGCTGATAGTACGTGGTCGCTGCCGTGATCGCCGGTTTTGTGAACCTTTTTTTATGGAAATAACCAGCAAACGATCCACCTGATGGTAAGTGGCCATCGTCGCCCATAAACATCAGCAACACCAAAGGCATCACTGATGCGTTGCCGGCCAAGAAAGATAGAAGAAATAGAAATAAGTATTTAGTATTTGGATCGTCCAACTACTAAACGTGCATGGAATTCTCATAGTGTTTGATCGTCCAAATACTAAAGGCATCGCAGAAGACCATTTAATTGGATAAATTTTATAGTCAGTTTGTGGTATGTCAGTCCAACATTTTCATTATGACCCGACGGTACCAGGCAACAAGAGAAGCGCAGGAGGTTGTATTCCAGTAACTGCACTACGGGAGGATCATTTATTCACGCGGGCGCCCTACTTACAACGCGACCGAGTTACCGTGCCAGCGCCTGAACTGGAGACGCGTGTTTATACGTTGCTTGGTTCGCGATAGAAGCCTTGTTGTTACGTACATGTTAGCGTAATAGGTTAGGGGGTTTTGTATCGTAAGAAAAACTAGAACGCCTTGATATGAAAACGCGCCCACAATGATTCTCCATTGTGAGTTACGTCACTATTTGCCGTAGGCGTTTGACATTAGTTGTGTGCCACAAAACAACAAGAGAAAAAAGTAAAGATAAAATGTTTTGGCAGTATTGGGCTGTCCCATAATACTGACTCCAATCCCATGTCGGTAAAACAGAGTGTCTTTTATTTATTTATTTATTTATTTATTTATTTTATACACACATAAATACATAGGACATAAGATATGAAAAAATTTGTACAAGGACACTTCTTATTCCTAATTGAAATGTCTTCCAGAAGGCCCGTTAGTTTTTATATCAATCTGGATTTAAGAGGCTTCCTTTACTGTCAATGTCCTGATTCTATAGTAATTTATCAACGTAGAAAACAAGCATATCACATTTCATATTAGTGAAGGTATTTTCACTTAGAGTTGCTTAATTATATAGAATTCATAATGATGTAGTGATATTTAATGATATTAATAATGAATAGGTTGTGAGGCTTCTTTTGTTCTTGAACAAGTCGGTAGTTGTGCAATTGATTTTACGAACGTATAGCGCGGAGGTGGTTCGACTGTTATTTCGTCCGGCCTTCAGGCTATAAAGAAGGATTTGCAATTTTCAGTGATTATATCTATCGACACGAAAATGGGTCGGTACTCTATACATATTATCAGTTTGTGGATAAACCCAGTTACAATAGAATGTTGTGAAGACTCGGCAATGTATAACTAAGCCCCGTTTCATCCTACTGTCCTGTATTATTTCAGCGGTAACAGATAAAGATTTCTCCCGGAAAGCTGTTTCAACCGCATTGCATTATTTATTGGGCAAAACTTTGTATTTCCACAACACAACAGACAGATGCTTACCTCACCTGTGGACTATTTTCTTTTGTGCACAAAATAAACTCTACCAAACAGGTAATACATCATATTTTCGCATGCTGCCCGAGTAGATAACTTATTGCTTTGCTATTGTACTTGCCGTTGCATCGTGAGCTTTATGACGTGGGCGGAAGAATTTGATTTCCGCTGGCACGCGAACAGATAAGTTCTGGTTTTATTTTAATATCTCCCTGTAATCGCCTCCGGTAGGCAAAGACTTAGTAACCTACTTTTATGGTATTTGAGTGTGAACAGCGGTAGGTGAGAACGGTTGTTTGTGAATAAATTACTTTAATGGGCTGTTAATGTTTTATTAAGGGTGGGTTGTGTTATGAAGAGTTTTGAGATCTCCTTTTGAGTTTTTACGCTACACAATCGATCTTCTAATACTATATACAAGCTTTTGGTCTACAAAAGACATCATGGTAAATGATCACCGGCTCTGAAGCACACCAGGAACATCAAAATCATCCTAGCAACATTGCAGCAGCAGCTAAGAATGAAGCAGATAATGAACATATTATTATGTAATGATGAAATACCCTCATAATTAAATATGATTTTGAATTGGATTTAAACACCGCACAGGAATACCATCGGGGTTCAATTTGCCACAAAGCCTAGTAGGCTCTAATGTAGACCTATTGTAGGCTGCACCATAGACAGACGAAAATGACTTCTTCTCAAGGACAGATGGATGGATGGATGGAGCTTCTTACAATTAAGTTCAAAATTTTTAATATTAGTTTGTTATCAAAATTATAATTTGTTTTTCTTCTACAGTTTTACTTTAACAACCGCGTGAAAACAACAAACTAGAAACATGATACACTGTATTCTTTTAATTGAAACGTAGAAAAATTCTGAGAGTATAATTTATTATTGAAAGCTTAATGAAGCAATTGTAATTACGACGGCTGTTTCTGAAGTTTCTAAAGCAAATATTTATCTCTAAAATTAATTTATATACGAATAATGTACAAAGATAAAAAAATATTGGTAAACTTATTTCTTATTCGTTGTTCTAAGTAAGAAGCTCTAATACACCACAAAAATGTTTCAAATGGCCCTCTTGTGGAACAAAAGAAGTGCAATCGAAGTCATATGTTATTAGCGATTTACAAATAGATGACCTCAATAACTGTAACTAAGCAAAAATTTGCAATTTGCCTTAATTGAAGTCATAATAATAAAAAACTTTAACGACAATATTAAACTTCCCATGCGATCCATCAGTGAAGTACTTTTTGAGAAAATTATGTTAAAGTACATAAAGTTTTGTAATATAATATTTCGTAACTTCTTAGTTCACAGCTGTTGTTGTAATTGATAGAATAATTAATTATCTGAACTCGTGAAAGTTTCAGCGTTTTGTTGATTTCCGAGAACAAACATAACTTTAACTGAAGGATCTTATTCTATATTTTCAAGGACTTGTCAAAGCGCAGGACCGTTTAATTTGAATTTTATAACAAGAATCATTTCGGTTATCCCTTCTGTTAGCGTAGACGCAGTCCTTTGCACTTTCAAGGATGTTTTGACTGCTCCCAATAACAAGCTCGTGGTGCATCACAACATTACATTAGCATACACAAACAGCCTTTGAGTCTGAGCATAATTCCGAAGCTTGAATAAAACATCTGATGAGACAATATCGCTTCAAGTTCCTAATATCGAAATATATGAAATAGTTTATGTTCATGTTATGTCAAAGGAGCTTTGATGTTGAGATGAACCGTATAATGTAAATAAAATGCAGCTCGTCGAGACCGTAAACATTTGTTGATTTTTGTACATTGCACTGAATAAACATGCTGTAAGAAAAACAAAAAACATAAAGTGTGGTTTTATGAAACCACGATGCAAGTGAAACTTTTTTCGGTTTGTAGGCATTTAACTAAAAAATATTAGAAAATTATTCGCTTTAGGGTGTTAAAATTGCGTCTTTAATCTTCATTCATTGAAACAAACAAAATAGCGTGGAGCACTGGCACAAATGACTAATAATACACTAAACGGTCAGCTGCTGCGAACTATAGGCGCCGCCATATTGGCCTTGGCTACTCTGACGAGCGCCTTTCACTTTATCTCTACTCCGCGGCCGACCGTCACGCGACATGCAACACATAGACGAAAAAGTTTGAGACGATGTAATAAAAGTTTCACTTTAAAAAAAACTGTACTTACTGCTGAACGTTTATAAGTACTATTATTTCTTCTGTGGTATGACTACAAAGTCAAGTCGTGCAAAAACTAAATTTCTGCCACCACGTCCATTAAATATGATGGAACGCGAGACAGAAGTTACTGACAAAATATCTATGAGTGTTAAATAATAATAGTCTGAATAAGCTATTACTAAAACGTTGCTCGTTTGAAAATTACCATATAGGTATCATAACAGAGTATAAACGACGCATTAAGACCAAAAGAGTCGAAGATTGGTAATAAAATATTGGATTAGTAATAAAGAATAATTAATCCTGAATTATCTTTAAGTAGCTGCTTATATTAGCCTCAAACAGTAACAAAGTCAATGCCCGTAGCAAAGGATTAACCCAACTTATCCATTACAATACAATAGAGCCATTATCATAACATTATCGGGGAAAGTAATTCGATGAAAGAAAATAATATTAGCCGAACACACACGATACGTAAACCGACTTGTAATCCGGTTGATTTGTGATAAGAAATCCGCAACAATGATACATAGAGTCATATAAAGAGATAGATATTTTGTTTTTCGGAAACTGTTTCCTTGGACAAGTAAAACAAAAATATTTGCAAACAAATCTCGCTTTGTTTTTCACATCATAGTTTTATTTGAGTATGTTATTTATTATTGAGTTTAAGCCAATATAAACTGCTTATGATGGACTGTTTAACACATTAGATAGGTCTTTTATTCACTTGAGACTGGAGTTCACTAAGATCGATACCACTATTGAGGATAAAATTTATTGTATCTGTGCATTTTATCTGTTCGGCTAGCATCAATCCCAACTAAACTCAACTGTGAAATGTTTCAGTTGTAGTGTCGGTGGACACAGCAATGATGTATTATCCAATAAAATGTCTCCTAAACTGTTTGTTGACTACAAAATCAAAAATATGGTAAATAGAGATGTCAAAACAGAGAGACATAACAGAGTCCAGTGAAGCATTTAAGTTAAATAAACACATGAAAATATTTTTAGAAACATAAAAGCGAGTCCAAATAAAGTGACAAAGAGATTGGAGAAACAAAGGTAGAACGATACATCTAATATGCATGTTTCTAATTAGGCCATAATGAGCACGAATTCAGCTGCAAAGGTGAAATCAAGTGACAATTATCTAGTGAAAAATTAAATAGTAATTGCTGAAAACAGGACACGTGTAATTGGGTTAACCATAAGTATTCTTACGTAGTTGTATTACAGAAAAGAGCAGTTCGCGCTATTTACAACCTCAGGCCTAGGGACTCTCTTAGAGAACTCTTTAAAGAAATCAATATACTAACTGTTAGTTCACAATACATTTTGGAAAATATTATGTATGTTAAAAAATACTCCGATACTTTTCTTAAAAAGAGTGATGTTCACAATATTAACACAAGAAATAAGGCTAGACTGATTGTGCCTAGTTTTAGACTCAACAAAACTGGTGGCTCGTTCATGGGTAGATGTGTAAAAATCTACAATAAAATCCCGTTAGAATTAACAGAAATGCCATACTGTAAATTAAAAACTCATGTAAAAGGTATTCTCACGAAGAAAGCATATTACAAAGTTGATGAGTATTTAAATGACAAGACTGCTTGGACATGAGTTTTTTTTTTTTTTTTTAATTAAATAATGTAATAAGTAGTAGTAAGTACTGTCTGTAACTGTGAGTAGGAAAAAAAATAATCCCGGGAGTTTCTTGCCGCTTCTTCTACCGGGACCACTCACGGTAGGGATTTGTTGAAGCGATGGCGTTGAGTGACTTTCGAAAAGTGTTTGTAACAAACCTACTTCGAATAAAACTAATTTCATTTCATTTCATTTCATTTCATTTCATTTCGAGGATAATTTGCTGGGTGCCATGCCATGCTTAGTTGAACTTAAGACCGAGTTAAGATATTACAGTTACATCCGGCAATGAGGTTTTTAAAAATGATTTTTTAAGTTGGAAATATATGTCACATTTTAGGTAACAGGGGAAAAAAAGAGGAAAGGAACATTTTTTGGACTAAGATTATAAATTTAATGAGACCGATAACGTTTCCTTTAAAAAATATTTCTTTTCTTTATTTCACGACCATGGATGGACCTTCAGTTTTACATGTTTGAGTTGCCAGGAAAAAACACTCAACAACTTGAGATCGTAAAAGTATTCAATTTATCTATTGTATCTGAGACAATGTAGTATTAACCCGTAGTGTTATGGGCTACGTGAACCAATTTAACATCAGCGTTAAACTCAGATCCCCTCTTTATTGCTGACGATTCAGCAATACCTACGAGTATCACGAAGGTAGACTTGCAATCATTGTAAACGTTTTATGGGATATGTTTATTGTTTTCATCCAAAACATTTCCTTCCGAAACCTTCTGATCGTTACGTGAAAAATAACGGTTAGTAGCAAAATGCACTATCACGTCCTGGAAATTTTATTTGCGATTTTTGAAGTTATACTTCTCATGGGGCGTTTGGAAATAATATGAAAGTAAAATTTTTACGATGCGACAGCCAAAAAGCGACATGATGAAGGTGCGTGATACTAGGTGCACAGCATTCGCTAGAGTTGTTTTGGATTGCGGGTGCGAGCGAGAGGTACGTGCTTGGATTGCTAGCGCGCGCCGGCCTGTGAGTGAGAGCGAGAGGTACTTATAAGTTATAAGTAAGAGGTAAGTATAACTTCTTACGTGCGTACATAATTAAGTACACACACACGTTTTTTTTCTGCTTAACTTTGTTGCTTAAATCTGTTAGACAAGTTTTTGAAAACAAAATTTGTTTATTACAATTTTTGATCGAATGTAAAAAGTAGTAATAAAGATGATAATGAAGTAGTCGTGCTTTTTTAAAACATTGACATGTTATATTCCGAAAAACATACCATGAAGATTTCTTAAGAAATAATAAGAAAGGGGATGAATGAGCTACTCGAATTACAGTGACAGTTCCTTTTCGATGTTTCATACTGTAATACAAATATGTTTTCTTTTCTCGGAAAGAAGACCTTCTTTCCGAGCGGTTCATTGAACCTATACAACTCCTTTTCCTCATAGCAAAAATCCTGACACTACCACCGTCATTACTTGCGTCAATACACTTGAGCCGACCATTATCCTTGACAAATCCTTACTTACCCCACTGTCAATCTCACACCTCCGGGGCGTAAAATGAAATATCTGGATTATCCTAAATTAGATACGAGGTAACGAGCTCTACTGACGATAATGGGATCCCCTGCCTTAGAAAAACCAATTTCGATTGTAAGGGACCTGCTTGATCAAGAAAAACTGACATGGCAGCTAACATTTTGATAAGGGTTCTACTTTTAAGGATAACTATTGAACATCGTAGATAGTCATTCATTACTGATGTGTTATGATTTGAGTTTCTATGAACAAGTCGCTTTTGATGTAACCATATGAAACATGGCCAGCAGTTAAGTGATGGTTAGACGAAATAACTGACTGTTAACGGTGACAAAGAAAAGTGACTATTAATAGCGACAAAGAAATGAGTTGTTTGTTTTTTTCTAATTGACTAACTATAAAAAATTATACCACTATAACAAGTGTTAAAAGTCATAAAGTTGATTATACTGTGGAACATAAAAATGATAATTAGATGATTGACAAATGGAAAAAACTATAGATTTTTAACTCAAGACGCGATATTAACAAACTAAGAAACCGAGATTATAGTTTTTTCTTTACTCGCTCGCAATGACGATAAATAAAGAGAGAAAATATTGAATGGAGATTATCTTCAAAGACGGTCTTTGCCCTTTCTTACATTATGCACCCTTATGAATTCAGTTCGTAAGACAAGATTAGTAAAATATATTTTTGACTCAAAACATAATTCGAAATGCGAACTTTCACTGGTATAAATAAAACAGTCTATTTTTTGTTTTTATTGTAAATAGCCGAATAATAATAGTAAGCTGTTGATCCTAATAGTAAATGGTCATTAATGCTCATACATGCTACTAAAGGCTTTTAAGGATGACCAAAAATGACCTACTTTCGCAACCGAATTTAGAAAATAAACTACTTTAAACATTTTAAAACCGTTAAATCCAGAGTTAAACTAGTGTAAAGTTCGTTAGTAAGTACTAGGAGCACACAAATAGTGGATAGTTAATTTGATTTCGTAGCATGTCAGTTACACTCGTTCCGGCGCGAGGGGATGGCTCTCTGACGACAGGCCGGAGATCGCAGCAATGAAAAATAATAACATTCTCCAGTCTAAAGAGAAGTTATTTTAAATGCACACATTTATGTTACACAGAGAAGAAAGATATTAGTATTTTCCACTTAAGCGTTTAATTGCAACATATTAATTTTACAAAATTAAAATTCGAATATTTTATTCAAAAATTACAAACAATTTTTGAAAGTCATGCAACGCCATCTACCGAAGTAACTTTGGTGTTGCTATTCGCCAATAGATGTCAGGAAGAGTCTATTGTAGCAGTTTTTGATTGCCTGAAAACACGGATAAAACGACATTTTCTAAAAATGAATCCTAGCTTGATCGATTTATCGCTCCCAAAACCCCCTTTATACTAGATTTCATGAAAATCGTTGGAGCCGTCTCCAAGACTCAGATTATTGTACATATACGTATACAAGAATTGCTCGTTTAGATTTATCATCGATTTCAAATACAACCACAGTACCATTTCCAACTACATACAATAAAAGATGCAGCGACTAATTTCACGTGGCTCCTAACTAAACCACTATTCCTCGCAGCCACTTAAAGCAGCAACTTTAACGACTCACAAGAGTCGTAGCACACGTGAATAAATAATTTATAAATCACATTTTTGGGTACAACGAAATACCTAATGGCGTCTAAATTGAAGCGAGCGAGCGTCGCGGCACCGTGCCTGTCACACACATGCGACGCGACCCGCTGTGTGTGGCAGCTTGGCAGCTAATCGCGGGAAGTGTCGATATTACATTATGTTTAAAACTAGTAATCGCTCTTTTCGCTTCGTAAAACGAAACCAGCTTTACTCGCTGGTAATATAGTATGTCTTTTTATAAATCGGTTCCTTAGTTTTTGAATTTCTAATCTTTTTTGTTCGTAATATTATTAAAATACATACGTGCAAAAATATTCTTTTTAAAGCTAGTTTGCGCCGATTGGGAACTTTATTTATCTGCGATAGGTCGTCTTAAGTTACAATAAAGACACGTTACGGTATTAGTATACAGGTTCATACGTATACTACTACTAGTCCAGTCAACTTAGGAATTCACTGCGGAATGAGAGATACCCAGCTGATTTTTTTGTATAAAGTTGTATTTTGGCATTCTAAAACTTGTCTCAAAACCTGCATATGGTAGGGTGACCGCGTCTATTAAAAATTTGAGGACAAAGGTCACAAAAATCGGTTTTTTGCAAATATCTCATTTCCTATGAGTTTTTCGCTATTTGTATCTTCATCAATATTGTAGAGAATTAAATTCCCTACAACTTTTGTTTCAAAAAAATTTTTATACGTTGAATCGTTTTCGAGATAGAGGGCGGAGAGCGCGCGGTTAGAGCACAATGTTAGGTAAACCGGTACAGTCCCGGTCAAAACATGCTATATTAAGTTTATTAATTCTGTCTATCTAACAGCCTTTTAAAGTCCACTGCTGGACATAGGCCTCCCCTAATTAGCGCCACTCCGACCGACTCTGGGCACTCTGAGTCCACATCGTTCGAAGGACAGATAACCAATGGGGTTGCAAAGTCCTCGAATGGTGGCCACGTCTCGGTAAAAGGAGCACTGGTTGCTCCCCGACCAGGTGGATTGATGACCTAAAGAAGACAGCGGGAAGCCGCTGGATTCAGAGGGCCCAGGACCGGTCGGAGTGGCGCCAATTAGGGAGGCCTATGTCCAGCAGTGGACTTTAAAAGGCTGTTAGATAGATAGAATTAATAAACTTATTATAGCATGTTTTGACCGGGACTGTACCGGTTGACTTTACATTGTGCTCTAACCGCGCGCTCTCCGCCCTCTATCTCGAAAACGATTCAACGTATAAAAATTTTTTTGAAACAAAAGTTGTAGGGAATTTAATTCTCTACAATATTGATGAAGATACAAATAGCGAAAAACTCATAGGAAATGAGATATTTGCAAAAAACCGATTTTTGTGACCTTTGTCCTCAAATTTTTAATAGACGCGGTCACCCTACCATATGCAGGTTTTGAGACAAGTTTTAGAATGCCAAAATACAACTTTAAAAAGTTTAAAAACTTTAAAACTTTAAAAACTTTTAAAAGTGGCGCTAGATGGCGCAACATAGTGTACGTGAGATTATTGCTCTTTGTTATGAAAAATAGTAAAAGTTCAAAAAAATATCAGTTGTGCATCTCAAAGTGATATAGTGACTACAAATCATCAGTGTGAGTGTTATCCTCAAAAAATATTAACGAATAAAGTATAAATTTTGATAACTTAAGAAACGATCTATCGATTTAAATAAATCTAAAAAACAGTTAATCCACGTCAAAAAACGAAAAGAAAAGTTGGCAACGGTGGTAAATAAGTGCAGTGAGTATATTTTAAGACGGAGTTACAGGAAAATATCATTAAATAAAAGTGTGAAGTTAAAAAACATTTGAAAATAAACCGTTTGTTAAACATCTACATTAACAACGCCATCTATCTATAAATGCTAAGATTAGATTGTATGCGAATTGATTAACGATCATCAGAGATCATCACAGAAGTAGAAGCGACATCTGTTGACAAGTAGCACAATTAATTAGTTAACATCAGATACAACTAACTAATAAAAGCCTTCAAAACTAGAGGTCACTACGTAGTCAACACAAAACATGTCTACAATAAATAAAGGAAAAACTTCACAAAGCACTATAATATGCAAGAAATGTAAAATACCTTGCAAAAATAATATATATATTAAGTGTACAGCTTGCCTCATTGAATTAGATTTAAATTGTGCGTCAGTATCACTAAGCAAACATAAGTCAATGACAACAGAACAAAAATTAAAATGGAAGTGTCGAAGTTGCATCAATAAACCAATAAAATCGAACAATAACTCAATGAACAATACACCCAAAGATGATATGATTAAGCCAATAAACTCTCCTTCCAAATTATTAGACGTGTCACTGGAAAATATAACTTTACGACGCAATAAAAGTGATAAATCACCATTAGATAGTCCCACGCACTCTCTCTCTGATATTGACGAAACTTCACTCCAATCATATTCCTCGACCCTAGGAAGAAGTCTGCCAGATCTCTCAACAAGGGTTACTGAAGATGTAGAAGATTTAAAACAAAAAATTCAAGAACTAAGTCTACAACTAGAGAGCGCACACGTAGAAATAGAAAATTTAACCATAGAGAAGAATAGGCTTTTAGAAACAATTTCACAACAAGACAGGAAAATAAACACACTAAAAGCAATGAGCACTCCAAGTCCAGCTAAAACGCTTAAAAAAAAGAAAAATAAGACAACATCACTTGCAGTCGACACCCAAATGATACCTATTTGCAGCCCTAAGGCTGCTAGCAGCTCTATAGATCAAGAGAATTTAAAAAAATCTTTAAATGAAACGCCAGTAGAACAAAAAGACTTAAATAATATGATAACTTCAAGAACTTCTCAAGATCAGGTCATATCAGTTCAGACAAACTGTACAAGTAAAGACTTAAATAAAATTTATATTTACGGGTCACAACAATGCGTCGGATTAGCCTCAGCTCTAATAAAATCACGCATCAATACTAAGTATGAGAAATATGAAGTATCTTCAGAAACTAAGCCCTACGCTACAACTGAAGAAGTTTTAAAAGGCTGCTACAATATTAAGACCACTGACTCAACGAAAATCATACTGTGCATTGGTGAAAATGACTCTAATCCCACTAAAATCATGACAGAATTAGGCGCTATTCTAAAAAAATATCAAAACTGTAATGTACTTGTTATGAATGTATTAAACAATGATCATCTAAATGAATACTGCCTAAATAAGAATTTACGATTAATATGTAACTCTTACCCTAATTGTCACTTTGTAGAAAGTAGCAGTACATATACTCAGTATTTATCAGATATTTGTAATAAATTAAATTTTTGTATTGATTGTTTAGACTATGAAAGATTATTTTTAAATGTAAACATTTTAAAAAGACGCTTGCAACTCACACAATTGAATAAACCTAAGAAAAAGATCGGTATTTGTGAACCCAAATTAAAACAAAAAACCATATTGCATTATTTTTCAAAACAGGAAATCAAACAGCCAAACGGAAATAACGAAAATTTTTTTCGTCCATAACACTGTAAGTAAAATATTGATATTACATCAAAACATAGCGGGATTTATTAGCAAAAAAGATGTACTACATATAACATTGGAGGAATTAAAAGACAAGAATAAACACATAGATATTCTTTGTTTGTGCGAAACTTTTATAAAACAAGGCGAAGAATTAAATTTGAAACTAAATGGTTTTCACTTAGCAGCCAGTTTTTCAAGGTCTTTGCAAAGACGTGGTGGGACCTGCATCATGTGTAGAGACAACATAGAGTATTCTCAAATCCAGTTTCTAAAAGATTTGGGTCAAGAACTGTGCTTTGAAGTATGCGGTATTGAATTAATTGATATAAAATGCTTCATTATATGTATATATAGAACACCAAACAGCAATCCTTATTTATTCCTTACGCTCCTAGAAAAATTACTTACTAGATTCCGGTGTAAAGTTAAGTATAAAATTATAATTACAGGTGATTTCAATATTGACATACTAAAAACAAATAAACTGACATTTGATTTTATTTCATTAATTGACAATTTTAATTATTCAACTCACATAAAATATGCTACGCGGGGAAGAGCCTGTCTCGATCAAATAATTAGTAACTATCCTGGGGCTAAAGCAGAAATTCTGAACTTAAGCTTATCGGATCACAATACTGGGCAACTTCTTACTCTACCTCTTGAGAATAAGATCCCTATCGGTAGAGCAAAATTCATCAAACGCAGAGACTATAGCAATGAAAATATCTTAAAATTTTGTAACTCCATTGGACAGCTGACATGGTCAGAAGTCTACGAAGAGACTGATACAAATAAAGCCTTTAATAATTTTCACGAACTTTTCATTCTATTCTTTAATTTATGTTTTCCTGTTATTAGGATAAGATTAAAGAAGAAAAGTGATAAAACTCATTGGGTTAGCAAGGGTATAAAAGTCTCAGCAAAAATTAAGCGAAAATTAAGATACCAATATTATAAAACTAGAAATACTAAAATTAAAAATAAGTATATTAATTATAATAAAATATTACGAAAATGTACAATTACGGCCCAAAAAATAACCAATCAAAAATATCTTGCAAATGCACAAAATAAATGTTTGGCTTCCTGGCGGCTAATCAAAAATGACATGTGTACTGTAAAAAACGACAAATTGATACATAAAATTAAACATAATAATTCATTAATTACAACGCCTATTGACATCGCAAATAACTTTAATGACTATTTCATAAATTTGACATTAAATAATTCTACAAAAAATGATATTTACAAGCATAAAATTGACTTCAATAATAATTCATTATTTTTATACCCTACAAATGACAATGAAATTTTTAAAATTATTATGAATCTGAGAAATACACCCTCAGTAGGTTATGACAACATTCCAACAAACATAATAAAGAGTTCTTCAAAAATAATATCGGCACCATTATGTTACATCACGAATTTATCATTCCTTACGGGTACATTTCCATCAAAATTAAAAATAGCCGTGATTAAACCTATACACAAAAAAGATGATAAGCATTTAATGAACAATTATCGTCCAATAGCACTTATTCCAATATTTTCTAAAATATTAGAGAAAGCGATGCACACGCGTATTACTAACTTTCTCGAAAAGCATAATGTGCTAACCCCTTATCAGAATGGTTTCCGGAAAAATAAGTCGACAACGCTTGCAGCTTTCAATTTAGTAAATTGCATACTCGACAATATTGATAAAAAAATAAAAACAACAGGTATATTCTATGATATGACTAAAGCATTTGATTTTGTTCCTCATAAGTTATTATTGTGGAAATGCGAAAAATATGGCATTCGTGGAGAACCTTTACGATGGCTTGAAAGCTACCTATCCGATCGTAGACAATATGTAGAGATTAAAACAATTAATGAAAACCAAGAAGAAGAGGCAGTAAAATCTCAATTAAAATATAATAGGGTAGGTGTCCCCCAAGGGAGTATTTTAGGCCCACTCCTCTTCATAATTTACATTAACGATCTCCCAAATATGACTAAGTATCAATGTTCATTATTTGCAGATGACATAGCAGTAATTATAACAGAAAAACCGACAGTCAATTATAATGCGGAAATTAACAATAGTATTGACAATATCATAGGATGGCTCACAGATAATAACCTTCAAATAAACATAATGAAAACAAAATTTATACAATTTGGAAATAAAGGATGGAATAAACTTAATTTGAATGTACAACACCAAAATACAAACGTCACAGAAACTGACTCCATTGTGTTCTTAGGCCTAACCATAGACAGCAAGTGTACATGGAAAGACCATATTGATAAATTGTGTTCGAAAATTAACAAATTTGTATACCCACTATGGCGAATACCAAGAATTTGCAACAAAATAAGTGCTCTACAAGCCTATCATGCGTATGTTGCATCTAATCTTCGGTATGGAATATTAATATGGGGAAATTCAGTTTCAATAAATAAAGCATTCATAGCACAAAAACGATGTATTCGAGCAATATGTAATTTAAAGACAGAGGTAAGCTGCAAGCCGCTTTTTAAAGACCTTAAATTACTCACTCTGCCTAGCATGTACATATACGAAGTATCAGTATTTGTAAAACGGTACCCAAATTTGTTTGTTAAAAAGAAAGATGTAATTGAATTTAAAAGTAGACACCAGAATAAATTATGGCTACCAACTAGTAAAACAGTGTTGAGGTCTAAGGGTGCTTATCATATGTGTGTAAAAATATTTAATAATATTCCTGATAATTTTAAACAATTACCGTTACATAGGTTTAAGAAACAATTATATGAGTGGTTAGTTGACAAATGTTTTTATAGTACCAAATCTTTTATGAAGGAAAAATATAAATAATACTTAATAGCAATAAGTACATTGAATTAATTACGTATATAATCCAAATACCTATGACCTCAATAAAACTTGACATGCACAACTGAGAAAACAATGTAATATAATGTTATTTATTTTAATAATAGTAATGATATATATATATATAATTGTAATAATTGTAATAATAATAGTAGTATGATAGTGACATTAATGTTAAGTTATTTTAATATCATGTAAATACAATTTTATTAAATTCATATAAATTTGCACACCATCAACATGGTACATTGTGAGCTGCAAAAATCTAAAATTAAGACCTCTATGTTAACCACAATTTTTGCAAATAAAATATTCATTCATTCATTCATTCATTCATTCATTCATTCATTCATTTATACAAAAAAATCAGCTGGGTATCTCTCATTCCGCAATTCTTACCTAATTTTGACTAAAATGACTGGGCTATACCCGATAATAACATTACACATGACCGGATCATTCAACGTCTTATTTAAATTTTATTTATAATGTTAAATTATTATCCCTCATCGTATATTTTATCGATAGCACGCCATCCCTACTGCATTTCAACGATGCACCAACAATGCGGAGGAAATAGGGGACCTTTTGAGTGGAGAGGTGTCGCTTTACTATTTTTGGGAGGCACTTTCGTTGCAAAATAGAACTCATTTTAAGAGTTGCAAGCTACACGCGCCCTTTTAACAAGTGCGACGCGGTCTTATACGATTTGCAAATCAAAGCCTCTATGTATGTTGTTGTATGTCAAAATCGCAAATGTTTACGAATAAAGCTAAACGTTTATTAGGTAGGGTCCAAGTTGTCCACTGGCAATAAATAGTTACACAATTAATAATTGTGATGCTCAATGATCTCTAATGCTGAGGGCACATTTGTCCGCACCGTTCACGCCAAACGCATCGCGTTTGTATGAAATCATATGAGAGCGATGCGGATGACATAATGCCAACATGATGCCGACGCATATGTCCGGCGGGCGCGGACGGAGCAGACAAATGTGCGTTCAGCATAATACTAACATATTTTTACTAGCTTTTGCCCGCGGTTTCGCCCGCGGTAGAGTGGTTTCAAAACGAAATTTTTAATTAATTAATTTACATTTATAGAACCACAAAAGAATAAAGTGCACCTATAAGTAGAATGACGGATTAGGATACATAATATTAGATTTTAGATGATGCCCGTGGCTTCGCGCGCGTGGATATAGATTTTTTACAAATCCCACGGAAACCCTGAACTGTTCCGGGATAAAAATAGGCTATAGTAGGCTATTTGTTAATGCAGGGCTATTTCCATTCCACAGCCGAATCGGTTAACTAGTGGTGGCGTGAACATCCAAACATCTTTACAAACTTCACATCTTTACAACAAACATTTATAATATTAATAGGATAATAGAATTCTTGAATGTCGTTAATAATAATTCTCTTCTATAATTTATGATTTTCTGTGATGACATTAGAAATTAAGACGCAGAGAACTGACTCTACTACTTTGAAGTATGATAGTTCAATAGAGCTGCAAAATATATTCAAACTCCTCAAACAACTCGATTGAAATCCTATTGGATTTCGGAGACACTTAAATCATAACGCAAACTCTCACACCAGCACTAGAAATTCATTTGCCATTAATAGAATAGAAAAACTAACTTCTAAACCACTCAGCTATTACCAGTCAAAATATGCTTACACAAAAGCTATTTCTTATACTTTTTCAATCAACCTTTATATTAAAGTAAGAAAATTATAAAAACCTGAGAGCTTATTATAATTTTCGTAAAAAGTTTTCATTGGCCAATTATAATAAAATTATATTCAGTAAAATACTTTTGCTTTAACTGTATTTCTTTTCATACTCCAAGTAGGAGATTAACTCAATTTTGGAGGCTTCGAATGTTCTTTTGTGCGGGAAAAATAAGGCTTTCGAGGAGTTTTAATGGAATTTGTGTTAACGTTTCCTCAAATTTTGTTGTTTTTCTGGTACAGGTAAATGACTCGCTTATTAAAATGTAAATAGTGCTTGCGAAGTATTGTTATTGAAATATGTCGATATACCTACTAAGTACATAAATACATAGTAAACAAACATTGTTTGGTTCCAATATATTTGTACATTGATACAGTAATCGTGAGGGTTTTATTCATGTGGAAGTACCGGGTTCAAGGATTGTCAAAGACCAATATAAGTGTAACGACTTCATTCAAACATAATAAAGTTTTCGGATCGTCTCAAACCTCAAAAGGTATCGCATGTTCTATATTATAAGCCGTATATGACGAGAAATAGACATAGAAATTAACCTAAGTTAAGCAGCTTCAACGATTCTTGGTATCGTTGTCAAGACTGGCCAATTGCAAAACATGAATCTGACGTTAGTTCCAACTCTACATAACATTGCAAAAGTTTTAGAGCAAATTCGTGTAATAAAATCACAAATTCGACCGCTTCTATCATTCAATCCTTATTTGTCGTAACGAGCCTCGTTAATAGTTCAATAGCTCCATAGCTGTAAAACAAATTAACAAAACTTTGGAAATTATTAACGCTAAAATACTTCTAGTGAACTCGAGTAATTAGTAAACGTTGGAGCACTCGAACACCTAATCGTCATTAGAACAATTTTCAGCAAGTCGATTTCAGCGAATGAAAGGTTCGGTGAAGAAAACCCGAAGCTTAATTAAGCTCATCAATACACGTTCCTTTGAAAGCGCTCGAGTTCGCAATCTTTGAGTATTCCGCTAACAGCTTGTAAATATATACACGACAGTTAATTTTAAATTACGAGCGGTAGCGGGGGCGATTCGCGTGTATATAGTTCAACGATAAACGTTCCACAGTGTCACGTAATGGATTTAATGCCTATATGACGGTGCATTATGAAATGAACACGATGATTATGTGGTATGGTATTGCTACAACTCATTAACAATTCATTGTATCTAACTATCTCAGTTCTGTTCAGTTAAACTACAGGATGGCTCTAGAATGTTGGGTAACGTTGGAAAACTGTGCATTGGATCAATGTAATCACGCACGGTAACTACTGTACTTATTGTAACCAGAATAATGGAAATATTTTTATTAAAGGAATAAAAAATTTTAATACAAACGTTTAAAACAAAAAAGTAAATCGACGAGCCGCTTCGATTTATTAAATAATTTTTAATTACTGCTGTTTTGATAAGAGGAATAATTGAATATTTATTGATAGATATGTCAAATTTGCCAGTTCTTTTAATCCACAAAACTAATCAAAACCATTAATGTATGCCAAATCGTCGTCATCCTTAGAAATAATTAATAGATACGGAAGCCTTTATGAAAAGAAGTCATTCAAGTAGTTATAAGAAATAAAAATTTATTTAATTAGGTTAGATTTAAAAACCTAGTTTCTGTAGCCGTTTAAACCGTATTGAATCGCTATCGCCAGTGCCTTGTCCGCTGCCAGCAGTGGTACGGAGTCGGACGGCTGTTCGAGCCGCGTCTTATCGGGGCCCCGCAGGCAGGACTCGCCGTATTTTTGCCAACAACTTCTTTTCACCAATTTTCAGAGTTACATTGTTGTGCTGATGGAATTTCATTCTACTGCTATCAGCTTAATGTAGCGCAGCTAAGTATAGCCGTCCAAATACTTTCACTGTGAACTCAAAAGACATTGTTGGTAGCCGTTGTTGGATAGGTGTATCTATTTATTTTTAAGTTATTTTTAATCGGTGTTGAAATATTGACAAATAAATTCATCATGACAATCAATTTATTTCAAAATTTAATGCCACTGTCACACGATATATCTGACTTTTTTAAGTAATATATAATATTCACGTTTTTCTTGAAGACTGCCACATCATAAGCGGGTGAGAACGCAGGCAAACTATTTCACTGCTTCACCATCCATGAGATGAACGATAATGCAAACCGTGCCATTCGTATCGGTGGGATGTTTACTACGAATGGATAGATAGTCACTGTACGTCGGATTGTCCGATGTAGAAAAGGAGATGGAGGAACTAAGTCATGTAATCCCTGTGCATGAAACTTATCCTACACAATAACGAGAGGCCGACTACCCTGCGCCTGTCCTCAAGGCTTAGCAAAGACTACCAAATCAGGTATCCAATAAGCCTTTTAGCACGTCTCTGCATTGAAACAGATCGGTGTCATTTGGCAGCACTAGCCCAAATGTGACCTCATATTGTGGACTTCACTTAAGCAAATAAGTTAGTACTTCTTTTGAATCAGTTCAATAGAATAAATACTTTTAATCTAAATTTTAATGGGAATCTGTGAGAAGATGTGATCAGCAAAACTCACGGTGAAATCAGCAAAAATAATTCAATGGAGAGCGACTTAAACTTGAGATACGAGTGTGTATTAGATCAGATAATCTAAAGTGAAATTTCAACGTAGTTTCAAAAACATCCCGAGCAGGACAGCGTTTGCAATTCTGAGGTTAAATTGGATAAGTTCCAGCGCAATCAGTTCCTAAACTTTTTAAAAGCTAGACTTTTATTAAGTTACAATAAGAAAAAAACGTAATCATCTCCACTAATAAAACTGCCGCGTAATCCATTTTCATCTCGCAACTTACTGAGTGCGGTCTTAAACGATATATAACCCTCAAAAACTTTCTCAGCCCCCTACAATGGAGAAAAAAACGCGAACACGGTATTTGTGTTAACATCGCCAGCCGGTGTGTGCAGTGAGGCTGTAAGCCGGGTGACTCTTAAGTCAAGGGTGTAAAGACTTTCATAATAGCAAATATGAGATACAGTAGACAAGGAAATTTTTCGCAGAGCGTAAAAATTGCCTCTTTCGCTTATATATCTTCTTTTCCTTTTGTGTTACGATATCACATTTTATATTTATCTATGTATTATTTATTTACTTTTGCATATATATTTTCAACCGTCATATTCAGAATTATCTTCAGTCCATCAGAATCTTTTAGGAATTATAATTCATTTTCCAATAGCAACACGGAAAGTGAACAAAGCAATGGCGTCTAGTTCTTTTTCATGAAAAACTACTAAACTTGCATTTTTGTGTTAGTTAATTAATTTTTTCGCTTAAATGAATTTCGCCAGCAAAGTTATGGAAGTATTGACGATACGACTGATTAAGTACTCACAAAAATTGAAATAGGTACAGAATCCGTAATGCGATCTGAGGTTGTATTTCAACAACTACACTTTTTCACTGATCGCTGCTCAATTAGTTGCTATAGAGCAACATTTTTGTTGTGTAATTTAGTTACGCCTTTGTCTTTCAATAAAATACGGGCGTCATATCGTTTGTGGCGCCGGCAACAATGGCCGATCGCTTAAGGTGGAAATGAAAAGCTAACGATGTAAATAGGGCTTTGGGCGGGCTAGTACTCGAGGCTTTGTGGATCGAAAGCTTTTATTACGTACACTACCATGCCGCTAGAATAATATACTTCGCCACTACAATAATAGATGCCGCTGCAATAATATGCCAGGCCGTCAGGATAATTTGATACCAGTATATTTGTATAACATTTAATGATAATAATAGACAATCACTTCAATAGAAATCGGGTATTTGGATCTATTTTCAAATACATACCTACATCGTTTCTCTTTATGTTGTCATATAAGTATTTACATACCTATCATCATCCTGAGTACAGTTTATGTAGTACTTAATATGTATGTCTAATCCTCAGATTAAAGAACAAAAAGGCTAATCAAACTGAAATCAGATTCAAAATTAATTTCATGTCGAGGGTTTATTACGAATTAAACATTGTTCCATATAAAAGTAAAAAACAAACATTTCTCTACTCATTCTGAAAAAGATTAACTTCAAAGCCTAAGCCGTTAAATTTTCAGGTGTTTGACAAATAGAACGCATTGTTTCTGATTCAACAATAAAAGGTCGGATTATTATATTAGCATATTGTGTATTACCTGCTCGTTGAATTTATAACAACGAGTTTAACGACGGCCCTGTAGTTGAGCAAATAGATTTAACAACCTTGTTTCGTGCTTCTGTAGTAGTCAGAAAATTTGTGGTATTGCGTGAAGCCAGTTTATTCTATTATTCGAAAGCGAAGTTCAAGTATTCCAAAACAAAAACATGAGAGTCGTGGCAGAGGCGTGCGCGCGACGCGGACGTACGGTCGAAGCGGACAAACTATCGACAACTGCGGAAGACGCCACCGAAAGCGAACACTACAGGAGCCTCACCGACGGAGTTATTTTCATTTAAGTTTGAAAATTGCCACTCCTCGCTCGCAACACAAATTGTACTGAAATAGGGATCGATAATGGGATTGTAGGTGCGATTTTCTTCGGGATGAGCCTCACAGTGTAAATCTTCGAGATAGAAAAATTTCGGAAATTGTCTCCGAGATTTATCGCCGTGCCGCGTGCGCCTCGCGAAATTGTTTTTTGATTTTACGGCAACAGTAGAAAGGGTATTAGCCTCCAATGTAGTACAATGTTGAACGACTATCATAGGAAATGAGCCTTTTATGAATGTTGTGCCAGTTTTAGTGCCATGTCAAAAAACTATTGAACACGGCATTGTGTGACTTGTGACAAAAGTGGACCTTCTTTTATTTGTGACAAAAGGTTGCGAACTAGAATATTTTTCTCAAAATATTATAATTATTTTGGACAATACAGTAGAATCCCGATTATCCGAACCTCGATTATCCGAACATCCGATTATCCGGACTCGCGTCACGGCTCTACTCGCTGATTTAAAAATGTTTTACCGCGCAACGAGGCACGTTACAAATTAAAAGTTTGATACAAGAAGCGTCTTGGCTGCAATGAAAAGATGAAACGATTGCGTCCAAGATCAACTACAAGTTATTTCCAATCAAAGTTCTAAATTACATAGGTATTATTACGCGTTCACGTCAAGTTTGCCCTTACCTCTCGTCCCGCTCCTCGTACCGCACCTCATTTAGTACGGACAGCAACGCTACCAGCGTATTTTTGAGGTCCCGTGCGGCGAGTACGTTCTTGAGTTTGTTGTTGATTTTGATGTTACTTTCGTTAAATTATTTTTGTATTGATTTATTTTACATTGATTTTTGTCGCTTCAATGACTAAAATAGAAAATGTTTTACACAGTGGCATACGTAATTTGTTATCTAAGTTAGTGAAATTATTTGATTACTTTTTTGTCTACAGTACCATTAGCTGTGAAATCGTAACGGTCGACGAAGGCAAACTTGAAGTAAACGCGTAGTATTAGGTATGTGATTCATTATCATTATAGCACGTATTTTTTATAAAATTTAAATATTGTTTGATTTGAATTTGAAATCGATTATCCGGATTTTCGATTATACGGAATACCCCTGGTTTTATTTGATCCGGATAATCGGGATTCTACTGTACATACATACATACATTTTACTGTTAAAGTTATTCCAGGAAATGTGAATCGAATTTTTCGCTATCAAGTAACGTAGGTACTTACTGATACGAAATTCTACGACACGAAATGAACACAAATCACGAGAATGACATTATTTATAATTTTATAACAGTGTTATATTCAATCTTTTCAATGATGAACCGACATAAAGAGAAATATAATAATTTTTAATTCCGATTACGAACCTCTTTCTTCCCTAGTCTTTGAAAATTCAAGATTATTACGCTCGCATTTCTCGGGCCTTTGAGCTTTCTCAGGCCAAAAGATTTACATAAAAAGAAACTTTCCGTCTTCGAAATTATGATTCAATTAGTATTAAAGGATTGGTCTCCCAAAGGGCTCGGACTTTTTCGGCTCCGTCGAGTACGACTGATACGAAACGCCTTTGTGCTTTCGAGCAAACTAAGCAGGATCTAGCTTTGTACGGGTTTGTCGCATAAGGGTATTGGTACAAATAACAAGCGCAATTTCGTTGTACGCCACGAGACACAAGTGACAAGCGGAAATATAAATGTGGGTGTTTTTGCGCGAGTCGGATTTTATTATTCAGAGGAGAATTTAGTGCGAAGAATTGTAAAGAGTTCACTTTTAACGAAGAATTGTAAAGAGTTCACTTTTAATTATTAAAGTTAGTTAAACGTCATTTATACTTAAAATGGTTTCTCGAGTCAGGAGGTTATCAGGTTTATGAAAGGTTGGAAACGAAGTTTTTGATATATTAAGATAAAATTGAACACTGATACACTTATTAAGAGATTGGCGGGGTGACAAGCACAAAATACGTATTGTCTTTTAGCGCTAGTACCCTCGACGTAAGTGCCTTCTTATATTAAGGTACTGAAAACATGGAGCTGTATCTGTCACTCGTAATACTGGATATTTGTTACTCCTAAGCCCCGAGCATCGTCTCGGATTAAGTGACGAATTATACATTTTTTCAGTCGTCACAACCTCGCGATTATTCCGCTCCGTTCGTAACTTTGAGATATTCGTCTTGAGGATTAAGGGGTGCTTTGAGCGAACGAAATTTCACGGAATTCCCTTGATGGATGAATACGGAAACCTTAATTCCGCAATTCCGGGGTGCAAAATAGTAAAAGAGATGAGAAAGAGTGCGGTGACAGTAATGACGTCATATTCCTGGCATTACGCCCCGGAGTCACTGCTCTGCTGGAGGAGACATTAAGAAAACATTCCCATTTGTAAGGCTATTAGATCGTCCGAGATAGTGTCGGTACGTGCAACTTTTTTCGAACAATTTTTTTATGTAACTCGGTGGGTCACAGACAAAAGCTTAATTCTTTCATTTTAATTAACTATGACATGGATCAATCAATTTGATACTTAAAATATTAATCTTTTTACGATTTTACAAAGCAAGTACTAATTTTTCGGGTCCATTAAATATAACACATCATACTAATCTGTACACTACATTTCATAAAGTTCTTTAAGTATTTATAATCTACAGTTGAAAATATCCCAAAGGCTTCCAAGGGTCATAGAACTCCAGACCACGCTACGCCATGGCATATGGAAATTTAAAAACACATTCATTCATTAAACAGACACATAAAAGTTTAACGAAGCGATGCCATATTCTTTAACGAATTTCCGGCTTCCATTGTCGCTGTCACACGTGTAACAACACGGACAAATATGTTCATCCCTTTCATTTTGTTGTCTTTTGGACGTGTGAAATAGGGATGGCAACATTTGTTGCTTTCGTATTCGGACCGTTCAACGGTTCGTCACAAATTTGGGCTTAATAGAGGTAATTAAATACTACACTTGTTCTGAAATATCGTGATGTAAAAGCATTCTTATCGTGTATCAAGCTGGTTAACACGTCACCGTGTCCATTTTTACGGTCCCTCGTTTATGACAGCAATATGCGATCTTTGGATAAGAGCAATTTTAAACTCCGTTGACTACCTATTAGAATGTTTTCCTTTGTTAGCGAGATAATAAAATGTAGCGAGTACGTGTTAAGTTGCCTCAAGTTAAGGTGTTTGTACTTTGTAGTAGCATAATAGCGGTATCTAAAGTAAACTACCAAGTGTTCTGTTAGAGAAACTTGTCGAAAATGTGGAAAAGCAAAGCAAAAGCAAAGCAAAGCAACAACCCATAATTGTCCCACTGCTGGGCTCGGGGTCTCCTCTCACAATGTGAGGGGTATGAGGCCATAGTCTACCACGCTGGCCAAGTGCGGATTGGTAGACTTCACACACCTTTGAGAACTTTATGGAGAACTCTCCGGTGTGCAGGTTTCCTCACGATGTTTTCCTTCACCGAAGCAAGTGATAATGAACTTCTAACGAAGTTATGCAAGAAAAAAATTGGGACTATGCTGTTAAGCATTAAGGACTAAGGAGTTCTCTCGGCTGGAGCCAAACCTGTGTGGAATATAAGTCATGCCTATCATAATAACGCATTGTCAGCAGAACTAAAGCAATATGAAAAATTTCAACTCCTTAGGATGACTGGAAGAAGGTCTAATTAAGCTTGTAAGATTTGATCAAAACAAACAAACAGGGCAAGCTAAATAAAACCGTTTAAAACATGATATAGATGTATACCTCATATAAACCACTTACAATTGGTCACAAATAGGAATTATTTGTAAAATATCTGACAGGATGTTGAAAGAAAAAAATGTGTAAGGGAATACAAAATGAAGCAGGTAATAGCTTGACAATTGCACAACAACGCGCTTTAGAATTCAGCGTTGCATTGCGTCTGAAAGCTAATCAAAGTAGTTTCTTATAATTTATTATCATCTATCTATTAAAAAATACCATTTTAGTATAATTATGGGCTTCAGAAAGAAATACAAAATGGTCTCCCATAAATACTAGGAACAATATTGTTATAGCAATATGGTAAAGTATGTATCTTCTATGCCTCTTCAATTAGGCAAAGAGAGAACCATGTCTCGCAGAGAGCCGCTAATTGTTCGAATCCATTATACCCAAACACTACTCTGGCCCGCTCAAGTAAGTCTCTAGCCACAATCAAAGCTTTTTCTTACCTCCCATCTTAAGAAATTACTTCCCAAATGAAAGGAGTCGCAAGTGAATACTATTGTCCGGATAAACAACAATAGATATCTTTGACTGTGGATGTTTATCCTTGTTGCTTCCAGAGGTTCTAGACTGTTCCTTCCAATCCGTATTGAGTAAAGCCAGGTGACGTGAAGGCCATCGTTATGATTACGTTGTGGAATTTTCCACCAGACTATTTTGATTACGTAGTAAATTGTTGAAATTCATAATGATAAGAAATTTTATGGAATGTTTTGATTGAAACGAGGCAAGTCGAAAATATATTTTCTGAGAAAACAAAGTTATGGATTACTGGTATATTTAAACTAAAATAACCCCACATAATCTTATTCTAAATCTACAGGAAGATGTTGTTTTAACAAATTAATTACTAGTAATCCCACACGAGACCGTGAGTCAACATGGCATTCAATAACGATTGTTTTACTTGTTAGTTACCAAAATAGTCGTAACTTTGTCTATAGATATGCAAGCTACATTTTCGATACGACCGCATGTTCCCGATGGTCCGAAAACTTTTCAACGAATTTCAGGGCCTCCTGTTTGTTTACATTCAGTTTTTGGGCCCCAATTTAAACCATCGCAGCTTTTATTTGTCGTTTAGTGCGACGTTTGTCGTACCGTGGTCTACTCGGGTACACTTTGTTTGGCTTGAATTTGTTCCGGTGATGTTTTGGTTCTCCTAAATTTAGGGATAATTTGTCGGCATAATGAAAGTGGTGTTTAATCTTTCATTTGGGTCGAACTACAGTGGGGTTTGTTCATGCCGTGTGTTAATTTGAGTGAGTACTGGTCTAAGGATTTTACTAGTAACTTTACACTAAGTAATAGTGTCAACCACCTCCGTTTGTGTACCGTTTTAAATTGAATCAACGGTCAGCATTTACATATGTAATATTATGTAAGTGGACAATTATAACGGTTTCTATTACGATATTAATAGACGAAAAAGGTCCATATACTTGAGACTTTTTAGCTATAGCTTCTTTCAGTTTTTTTCATATCTATGAACACTTAAAGAAGACTCTAATAAAACTGGGAAAGTACGTGTGGGGACCATGTTGTAAGTTGACTAACCAGCAGGCAATTAGCTTTCTAACAACGAGCCCACTTGACGAATACTTGATCACGTCAGCTTACAAACAAAAACCTCATCAAAGTCGGTCCATTCGTTTAGGAGTTACGATGCTACAGAGACACAAACACAGATACATTGACACACAGACACGTCAAACTTATAACGTCATGGGTTAAAAACAATGCGCAACTGACCGTTTTGCACGAGAAGAGTGGAATCCCTCGCCAGCGGCAGCTCGGAGTCCGTCAAGGTCGCGTCGGAGGCGTTGTCGGAGGCCGAGGTCGGGGTGGTGGGGGGCGGGGAGTCGAGCGTGCGGCGCGCGCGGCGCCCGCTGCCGCTGCTCGAACCGCTGCCCGAGCCGTACGGGTGGAGCCGGCCCAGGCCTGGAGACGGAAAGTTGCATTAGCTTGACGACCCTGTAGCGGCTGTAGCCTAGTTGGTAGCGAGAGTTGGTATCGATTCCCGGCCGGGGCAGATATTTATGTGACAGATAAATATTTGTACTCGGGTCATGGTTGTTGTAGTGATGATGTTGTGTGTCGTTCATGCCACTCGCGACACAGGTAAAAACCTACTGCGGGGGTATGAGTGTGTAAGCGTTTATTAGCTCACAAGCAAACTTGTGATAAGTAACGCTACACACTCATAGCCCCACACTAAGAATACCCGAGTCGTAGTTGCCATGGATAATACAAAGAGAGAAGAACAAACACCCAAAGCAAAAACAGAAGTTCAAACTCATGTCACTCATAGGGCACCTATTGTCTTTTAATAGTTAAAAAATAATAACCTTTAAAACTCACTAGCTCCTGTAGGACGAAAAACTTTGATTAATTGTCTACATTAATGCTCGACATTTACTTTATTTCATTTTCTATTGAAAAATCTAAAATTAGGTTTTATTATGGGCAATATTGGCATATTTAATGTTTAAAATTTAATATTATTTCTGTTAGACTTGTTCACCGGATTTGTAGTATGTAGATCTGTTTAATTAAATAGACCAGGTGCTAGGACCTCTTACTACACAAAGCAAACTGGCTTCTTACTATAAAAAATGATAAGAAACGGCCGATACCGTAAAAAGGCAAGCAATTCCAAACTTGAAGGAAATTTTCCTCCACTCTCATTAAGCATTTACCTGCTAGATATTGAAGAAAAAGACGATAAAACCAAATGACAAAGAAAAAAGAAGCCTCACCAAACATAAATAGAAAACAGACATAATTAGAAATAATAAGGCTTCGAATGACGATAAAGAGTACAATGGAGTACTCGAACAAACTTTAATGTAAATGGAAAAGAAATAACGGTTTCGGGAGTATAATGAAAACATGCAAGTATTTATCTCTACAGGAAAATATTGACGTTCATTAGAGTGGGTATGTCGACTGTAAATATTTAAAAGTAAAAAAAAAATACTAAACGCAGAGAAATAATTTTATTACCAAAATAAATAATTACCAGGAAATTAAATTGGATTCCAATACTTTACTTTCTGTTATTCAAGTCAAAAAGATCAAATATTTTACGAAATAAAAACCAAAGTTGTTCAAAATGTATAAAAGTTAATAATCTCTTGATTCACTTTCATTATTCGGATTCGTTTTAAGCACCGTTCCGCTCTCAAAAATATTACCAACTTCATGAAAGCTTATCGGTGAAGCGGAGCTATGTTCATAAAATTTATTTAATCCAGTGACTAAAGTCTAATCGTATGAGGCCATTAAGGAAAAAGTATCAGAAAGGAATAAACCGGCCATGGACGAGAGCTCTCGAGACGGCGAGCGAAAACTTTTTAATTTAAGGCAAACATCCCAAGAGGCCCAACTCAAAGGACTCCAAGAAAATAAAATTAGTTTCGACTGTACCTCATTACTAGACTCCGTAATTGAGTATGCAGATTGCATGTGAAAAGATTTTTTGTCCGACCGAGAAACGATGGCAACTAGGTCGGTTATAACATAATTTGAGAATACCACTGCGAATGAGGGACTTTTGAGTAATTTAAACTGAATAACAAAAGAAGAACATGAAAATTCATGTGTTAGGATTAAGTCACGAGATGGCGGATGCCATTAGAAACATGTGAATTATTAAGGTACTCAGGTTCAAAGGACAGCTGTAATATAAAAAGGTACGTGAAAGCTGACGGCCGATCGCTAGCAGCATAATTTCTATGTTCCAAGAGAACGCTGAGTAACTGGTATCCGTTATTATGTTTAGATAAGTTGGTAAATCTCGCCGAAGGACTTTAGGGACGTCTTAGAATTTATATTTGCATTGATCCTTTAGTAAATTGGAACTATTAAATCTTCAGTTTTGGAAACTATGTTATATACCAAAACAAGATCGCTCTAATCATATACATACATATATCTGACATATGACAAAGCTAATATGTAAATCTAATTTAATTTTTAATACTAACAAAAACAATAATATAATGTTCAGTATTTTTCACAAACTAAAATTATATTTAATTGCTGATTTATAAAAAAAAAAACTTAGTTAAATAAACACCTGAGTAATGATTAAATAGTGTACAATATTAAAAAAAGTTGAAATGCTTACTAGAGGCATAATTGCGATCAAAAAGAAAATCAGCTCCTATTAATCCTACCAAGAAACAAAATAGCCAAAAACTTGTTCAATGCTATAAATGAGGAGGCAGAGGAAGAACCCTTCACAAAAGACGTCCAAACAAAAGAACAATGAGTTCGTTAGAGAAATTTTTGCTGAGCCGCGGGAAGATCCAGTTGGACATTCGAAAGGAATGCTAATTGTAAGTGAATTGCATAATGCGCTACAGAAGACTGATGAATTGAGCTGTTTCTTTCTTCAAAAATATAATTACATTGAATTTATTTTCAAGTACAAATTTCTATAAACGTAGCAACATATTTTATATTAATTGTTAGTACCTAAGCTACAATGAATATCTTAGTAGCAAATTACCATAAATTCGGTATGTAGGTACTTAAACATTTACGACATCACAGGTGGCGGTAAATTTTAAGTGAAACTATTAGAATTGTCATTTATTGAACATTTCGTTAATTACCTGTAAAATTGGTTACTATTAAATTAATAATATATGCTACGAAAGTACAGAAATATATATTTTCAAAAAGCGCAATGCTGAAAATATTATTAAAACACGTTTTGCAGAAGACGCTACTAAAAATAATAAAAATACTCACAATACAAATAAATCAGAGTCCACAAATAATAAACACAATATAACACAGTTCACTAAACTAATAAGATTCCACTGACGAGCTTAGAACACTGCTAATCACGTTCGTCCTCGAATAAAACATTAACATAATTCTGGTCTGGAAGTGGATTCTAGAATTCAGTAACGTCACTGGTGGGCGTAAGGGGGCTAACATAAATAAAAACATTGACTGTTTCCTCTTAAAACGATAACAGACGATAATTGCGCTGTGCAGGACGTCCGTGCCGATAATTGTTGACCGGTCATTTAAATTAATTCTATAGGACTCATATCTCGGGACTGCCCGAAAATAACTATAAAACTGATTCAATATTATTATTATCCATAAAATAATCCTCACAATTCGGTTACGTCGCCACTAGTATGCGATAAAATAAATTTGCTTACGACAAAATAAAATTACAACGAAATTGAATCCCACAAAATAGTGAACTCATAAATATACAATTGGCAAGTTACTTTCGTAGCAAAATCACGTCGACATGAGTAAGGAGTAACCCTGCCGAAAAGAATCCGCGAAACGAAAATATTCGACAAATAAACGCTAAACCCGCTTTCCGCACGTATTGTTAGCTCTTCGTTACTAGCCCCGAAAGAAACTACAATTTGAATCTCGCAAAGTAGCACAAACGAACCGGCAAACCTGGAATCTCTTGGGGGATCCACCTGTCACAACTCGTCAGAAGACAAAAAAGATCACAGTGAGAGTTCCAAAATATTACGACTATGGAATTGGTAGAAGCGGAATATCGCTCCATTGATTCTGAAACGTTCGATATTTGCATAGCAAGCCTTTTCACATGTTAATTCTTTCGCTTCGAATATTTTAGTTAAACGCACACACTCCATTCTTTCCGTATGTAAATCAGTGTGAATTCCCGCAGTTCCTACATCAGATATAATATTCTAAACACGGTGCCCTGCGTTAAGGCAAACGTAGAAATTTGTCACATGAGCGATGGTTCACCTACGTGTTTCCCCGTTCAAATCCCAAACATAATTCGTTACACTACGAATAAAACACACCTTTATTACTCAAAGAAGAGAATCTTAAATTCTACGCAGCCAACTCGAAATTCACGGTTCACACACCGTGGACCAGGATTACTGTATGAGTTTATATCTTAGGTATGTAATCAAAAAGTTCGCTTTCGATCGTAAGCCTTCAGCCGGGGAATAGAGAAGTCCTTACGTGAATTGCGACTGTAATGATTTGTACCAGTATAGGTAAAGAAGGTTGTCAAATAGGTCGGGCGTGCCGATTTTCAGCTTTATTAAAATTAAAACGTCCTATCGTGACGTTAATAAAAGGCGGTAAGGTACAAAATCGTTTGAACACCACCATTTAAATTAACAGCAGGAACACGAAGGATAAGCTGAACATTTTTATTATCATCGTGCTAGTTTATTGCGTCTCGAGCTCAAGCATTACAAATAATCTTCACTGTGGGGTATACGAGATAAAGTATGAGGAAAAAAACACGATGGAAATGGAAAAGTCTCAGAGTTCACTCGAAGATTTGCGAAGCTTCTTACGTCTTAATAGACAATTCGATGTGAAAATACGAAGTAAGCGCGAGTATAGTAAAAACAAAGCAGACAATAAATCTATCGGGCCTAAGCAAAACAGCGGAGTCGAAAGGCTCCGTCCACAGCCGTAACTCAATCTTAGTCGCGCAATTTCACCAACAATTTATTCGACATGAACTGTAGTTGTCAAATGCTGACGTTGGCGTATCGAAGGAATAAATGATGGATAATAAAAGAGAGGCTGTAGACTACGAAACTCGGTATTGTGATCACGTAGAAGAGACGCGAGACTTGGTGGAGACGCAATCTTTTAAGAAAGCATTACATTTATCGAAAGAATGAGGAAATCACTAGTAATTCAATGCATGGGGGCGATATTTCTCATTCAAATACAAAAAGTGGGACTAGTAGGCGCCGCTTCTAAGAAACAGAGAGAACCTGCATAAAAACTAAGAGGTATATATAAAAATCTTAAATTTTTTTCTTGAATTTTACAATTAAACATTAAATCAATTTTACTTTTACGTACTGTTTGTTACTTTAATTTGTTTAAAATGATAAAATGCGATGTGATGTAATTTCATGCGGTGTAATTTCTGAGTGAAACAACATATTTAAAAAAAAGGTTCAATACTACGATGCAAAGAAAACTCCAAGTATTTGAACAACTTGTTTCAGAATAACTAAAGATTTGTTTTAGCAGAAGTTCTCAAACTGCTTGGAATATTAATAACAAATTCAATACTGGAGTGTATTTTAAGGCTCATAAATACTTCTTAAACTTACTCTGTAACTGAAATAAAGGCTTTACCATGGCTTTACCCAACAGTATTGACCTCGATGGTAGAAGCGAAATGCGATGTGCTTTTGTTTAAAATTATTTTTCTCTATTTCGTTCGTATATTCGTTTAAAATACATTTATGTAGTAATTAGTACACAATAATAGTAGTATGATATAACCATTATTTGAAAGTTGTAGAAAAGTACTGTAAAATAACAATAACCTTAAACCAAGAAAATAATCTAACAGAACATGCTTAATCAACATAATTTAGTATTATAATTGATACTGATGAATACAAACAAAATAAGATACGTTACGTAATATTTTGATGTAACTAGGCGATAATATTTCAAAACAGTGATCAGACAGTTATGATATAAGTTCATAACTGAAAACAAGCCCTAATTCTAAGAATATTTGGAATAGTTGTTGGCTTAGGACGGGAAATTTGAGAAATTACGAAGTTAATTCGGATTAGTATCTGAAATAATATTATTGGTAATAGCGCTTTTGGAAGAGGATCAAATGGAAATATTGAATCATAAATGAATAAAAATTGGGCTAAGATATCGATAGTTTCACCAACCCAATTTCTTCGTATTTATTAATCTAGAAATTAAGATATATCAAATAGAAACTAATTGTGTTAATCATACAGTGAATACACTATTTAAAATAATTGCACGTTGTCAGAGCTCAAATGTATTTCGTAATCAACAAGCAAATGTCATGATTTGATAATAACTTGAGACATATCGAGGCGAGGTCCCTGAGGTGCAATCGACCACAACACACCAAATAAACAGAACGAAGCGATCAACACAATCATCGCGCATCATACTGAACTTAGATCCAAAAATCCCGACAGTGAGTGTTTGTTTTTGATTTTTGTCTAACGAGACAATGGGGAAATGATGAGCACCGGGCAGAACGTTGCCTTTGGGATTTCACCCCTAACATGCTACACCGCCCGTACCATCCCCTGACACTAGAAAGTTAACCTTAGTGTCCAGTATATAAAAGTTAAATTTATTTGGTTCGGTTTTAGGTTTACGTTGTTCTGGAGTCGCAGCGGTCACATATGGCGTCAAACGGGCTACGAGAGTGACGGCTACTCGAGGGAGTCGGATTGGCCTCTACTCGATGGGACATCCACTATGTCATTGCGTTGGGGAACTTAGACTGCTAAGATTTAGAACGCGGGGGAACCAGCTTTAATTGGCATTTAAATCTTTTGGTCCAGTGATTTCATTTGCCGTTAATCAAAATTAATTACGTTTTTCATTTCACTACGCTTCGCAAAGTGAAATCATAGAGACGATGCTCATCAAGCCACGTTTTGGAGAGGTCCTTATAAATGGGATGTTATTGTTTACATCAAATCTGGCACTTTATTTGAAACAGTTGAATTATCAAAAAAATAATCATAATTATTCTTTGTATAATGACGTTTTACAGTCCAAAATGAAAAAAATTTGTGTCCTCATCCATGTCAGAAAGCAAAACAGAATCCCTATCAGCCGAGAGAACCCAAAGGTTAATACCTAAACTGGGCATATTGTGTATCCTAAGCTTATTGATTAATCTATTTTAACGCTTGATCACATTACAGTACTCGTATCATATCACATTATCGCTAATAACACGAATCCAGCCAACCGCTGATAATGAACGAGGTAATTAATAGAGCATCAGTCACTAAATTAGTAGATTAGTTAGATTTAACGAAAAGCCGATGGGATCCACCTACACACCTCTAATTAGTCAGCAGTTGTTTATCTTTTATACATCAAAGTGAATTTGTTGGTACATCGGCGGTTAAACCTCTATGGGAGTTGAGAGGGTTGAATGGAATTGGAATCCCTTGACGGCTGCTTCTTTTTTGTTCTCAAATATTATTTTCTTTTTGATATAGTTGCACAAAATCTATCAATAATTAATTACTAAGTTATTCAGAGAACATTAACATCTACTAAATTCTGTCTCTAAACTGTAAAGACAGAAGTATAAAATTACGAAATAAATACACAATTTCTTGTTTAGCTTTTACTTCCTTTCCATTGACATGTATCAATAATAATAAAAAAATCCCCATGACAACCAGATCGTCAATTCCATATAATCTTTTTTTCTACTACATTTTCCAAAGAGTTTCTAAGTACTACGGCTATTACTTAAATCTATTGATGATTCCCTTCACCGGCTGGAGGGAATAATCAATATAACGGGCTTAACTACGGCTATGGCTATGGCTTTGGCTATGGCTTTGGCTTTGGCTTTGGCTATGGCTTTGGCTTTGGCTTTGGCTTCGGCTGTGGCTAACACGTTGGCTGGTAGGCGGGCAGCATATTGGATGCTCACGGTGATGTGTAGGCTGGCGATATATCGGCTTAGGTACATCACGTCTGTTACAGTAGACAGACTAATATTGCAAAAAAGAAAATGTTTTGGCAAATTGTTTGGGATAGAATGGCTGGGAATCCTAAATTAAAAGCGATCTACATATTTACTAATATCTCCTGTTTCTATAGATCGTGCTTCGATATCGACCGCATATTAAATTTATCAAAAGCCCTTGATTAACACCTTGACTGCGGCATTAAAAACAGTGACTTTCAGCTGGTGCGGTGGCGGTCCAAAAAGGCACCCACTTGACTTTCTTACAGTGCGGGGCGGTCCAATTCGATCCGACACCTCTGAGTGGTATTAAAGCTCAATATCTTAATCAAGGAGTATGGTATATAACAATTTTTATACTTTTTATAATCGTCATGAATCACTTGTGTTTGCATTGGCCTCGCCCCTGGATTCTCCAAACAGAAAATGAGTAATTAGCAATTGAAAATGTCGGGTCGATAAGGACCGATACCGCACTGTAGCGTTATTTTTGTAGTGATGGGATAGTGAAAGAAAAGAAAATATCGAGTCATTATATTTTAATGAAATTTTAACAAGTACAATTTTAATATGTGTTAAAAAATATGTAAAACAAAATTATGTAATTTACATAAAAAAAAAACAAAATTAAAAGTTATGAAAAAAAAAAATTACCGGACAGGTTGTTGATTTGAGGAACAGCGAGCGTTGAAGGGGTGACTAAATACTGATTTAAAAAAATACGTGTGGCACTCGGGGACTGCTGCGGTGAAGCTATTGCGTAGCATTTTTTATCAACTTATGCAATTATAATTATTTATTTATTTTTTAAATTTTACGCGTACAGCTATTCACCAGCAACTGCTATTCACTGTTGTACATAGGTATAGGTGTACCTATGTATACATATGAACGCCATCTGATGGGAAATTATAAAGTTTGCTTCACATATTATTCTAATTCTAAAACTGCATATTGATATTATTGCTTAAATATATACATTTAGGTACACATATGTAAAAATTTAGGAAATAAAACTATAGTATCAAACAAGGCAAATAAGGTGATGGATTGGCTGATTTTATCTGATTTTATCTGTACCCATCTACTTGTTCTCTATTCAAGATCAGCAGTAATTAATATAAAATCTAAAAGTGATGCAGGGGCTTCTATGTGTTCTTGGTGACGTGCCCACCCCAAATATCAAACTAATGTCATCATGTGAAAATGCCATACCTGTACTGCAGTGATCCATTCTACCAATATGGATTGAAGGTTTCTTGCTAGCGAAGACATGGAGTGACGTGCCATGTGCTCAATATCATACGAGCAATTAATGCACCTCATGGCAAAAAATCAAACACAATTATTATTTTGCAGAAATGAAACTCAAAAAATCTTCTTTTGCCATATGGCAAATAGCAATATAGCCGACATTCGCATTTCTGTCAGTCAATTGTCAACCTACAGTGATAGCAATGGAGGTAGTAGAAGATTAAGTGTATAAAATACAACTTATTATTATTGTTAATTTATTATAACTACTCACTGCGAAGTTCAGAAGCAAATTAAAATTCTAGTTACGTTATAATAAATGGAAAACATGTCTTTTCAAAGGACTAAAACCTTGTACAAATAAACGTACTTTAACAATTTCCGTGGCACATATTGGCCACCTCCTTTAAATGTTTTTTTTTTTGGAATCAGTATCATGCATATAGTCACCCTTGCAGCGCTCGTTGTTAATCAAACCAACACCCTGTATACAAAAAATAATAAATAAAATGTTTATTGACTGAGCGGATTATTTTATCTTCTAAAACTGCGATTTTGCTGGTGGATGGCTCTACTGCTTGTTTAAAATAAGTTTTCTTGTATTTTACTTTGTATGTTCGTTTTTGAAATTGAAGCGTCCTCCCGGGTGTGACTTTTATTTTCTATTAATAACAATTTTTTATTGCAATTCGCCATTATATCGAGCGCGAGCGCGTGTTCCTCGTGTAGCAAGCACAACACTACTGGCGGCTCGACGCGTACGCATCTCCACAGTGCGGGATCAGGTCGCGGGCGGTCATCTACCAAAACAGGCCCGCTCCCGCACTGAGATAACTTTTTTTACGTTCTGTGCGGTGGAGGTCGAAAAAGGCCCCCCACTTTATTAAACTGCTATATTTCTATATTGTTAGTCACGAATCGAAAAGTATATTTGTCTCTGTCATACTCGTAAAAATTCCCAAGAAACCGGTCCCGCACAGGCGGGAAGAACCTATTTTTCCTGTACGCACAGCGCGTTGGTACAGCATCGGGCCGATTGTGGGTGATCCGCAGTGAACGTGTTAAAGTACATAACTTAGTATTCTCCAACTCAGTGATTTGTTTAAGTTGTTTAGTATTGATCGTAGTATGACGCTGACATCGTTTAGGGGACTCATTCTGAAACGAGGTCAAATGAACGTTCAAGACTTCATTGTAACTATAGTCATTTGAACAAGTGAATGGTTTGAAACTTTATCACCACTTGTTAACAATGTATTAAATGACTGAATGATTGTGGTGAAATGTGTAATATTGAATTCAACTACGCAGGGTTTTGGTACGAAGAAGATTGGGACAAGGAGATAAAAATACAAATATCCATAAATATTTTTAAAGACTGAAAAAAAAAACAATTTCTTGCAATGGTTATGTAAGATCACCTGACCTGAATATAAAATCGGTTCAAGTAATTAGATGCCAATTAACTTACAAAAATATTAAAACAAGATCAGTATGCCTGGTTACCCAAAGTGATCTCCATTCGAGTTTTTATTAGGATTAGTTGTTTTAATTAACTCCACCGATCCACACAATATTTACATAACTGATTTCCCGACCCTGATACTAATCTCTATAAGCCCACACACGGAACTATTACCGTTCAAAATAACCGCCGTAGATGTTAAGTCTCGTAATGAGACTGGGATGGTTTATTAACTCAACCGTGATGGCTTTACTGTAACCAGATGCAAACTAAGTGATCGCTTCGAAGAGGAACGATAAACAAATTATATAGAAGCAGTAACCGAACGGGTGGGAGACAAAATATCTACTGTGAATAAAATAAATCGTTTGTGTCGTTCTGAGATCGTTCCCCAAAACTTAGATGCTATCGATTCGAATAAAGATGGAACTTTAGGCGTTACTGCTATCTCTGAATCTTTATGTCCGCAAGTGGAGTTTAAGGAGTAGTGGAATGGGGATACGTTACGATTGGGGAAATCCATCGCCCTACATATTTAACTTAACATGAGGGGATTGAAGGGTTTACAAGTGTGGGAGTTGTGTAGGTGCTCTACTACTCGATAGGATCGCAGTATCATACGGCTCTCCTGACAACTCCAAAAACCTGGATACTATCACCGTGCTTTCTTGTACATTGATAAAATTTGGTACCCGTACCTAACCAATTATAAAGTACACTAAAAAAAAAATAACAATGGCTAGGATATCCTTCTTTGTTAATTTTACGATACAAGGAGGTTGTCATGAAATATTTTGTACGGATTTATTTCATGGTTATAATTTTTGAAGATGATTGACAATAAAAATATAAACACGTCTCTTGACGATACAATAAACATGAAAGTCAACCAACAATGCGCCAAACAAAATCTGTGACTAATCAAATTTCATTCGATTGATGTGCTGGATTAGATACGGGCTCGGATACAGATCGTTTAACTGGCCCGATGACAATAACATAAATTCGTGGCTTTTACAACGCTGCATAGCTCATTCGATATTCACGATAAAATGGATTGGATTAAATAAAACATTGATGAACCAAATCAACATAATTAACCGAACAAAGAAGCGAACAGTACATCCATAATTCAAATTAAAGGAGAACTATCGAATTGCAGAGTAACAGTAAACCGGAGGTAAATAATTGAAGTAATTGTTGGGTCAGATCGGGTCAATTAATCATCGGATGCGGACCGAAGCCGCATTACCAATTTATGTCCCCAGTCCCACCCGAAATACAGAAACATGTTGCCAAATGTGATCTACTTGTGTTTTGTATCGCAATGTTTGCTAGCTCCGGTTTTAATTAGGGCACGCCTGTGCGACGCCGCGACGTCCGGAAATTATAAATAGAATTTTTAAATACATTTGGCTTATCAACTTAAATGGATAAAGCATTTTGTTAATTAACACTGTGTAATCACGATTAACTGAAGTTGTAATACACTGACTTTACAGCATAGATGGCTCGTGGCTATCGTAAATAATGGAACGAGTAATACAACAACAGGGTTCTCTAGGATTCAGCTGGTTAATTAGAGAACGATTCAAGTAGCCATAAACTGAAAGATGACAGCTGACAAATAGCAACAGGTTGCTAAATATTATTAGAACTTTGTGCTACAATTTTGTATAATTTAATAAGCACTGAAAATTTTAAAATTACCAAACGTAGAATTGTTTACTACCCTCAATAACTATGGGGTACCATTGGATTACTCAAAAATATCTATGTATAATTATTTAATCCATAACACAAATAATTAAATGTATTTATATTTGCCGTTTGTTATAAATTATGTAATTGTCATTGTCAACGTTATTATAACGACATAGTTAATTAAAATGAATGTAAAGAGAATTATTATAATTAGAGACATAATAATTAATCAACGGGATATGTTTTAAATGTCAGCCGGACTAAAATTGCACTGGTGTCGAAACCGTAATAGTCGAACAATTAAAGTTTCATTTCGATTCACAGAAATTCAATATTATTGTGAGATAAATAATTTCACTGTAAACATGAAACAGGACTTTACGTTTCCATTTTATTGTAAGCTATACTGGAACATACTAAAATATGAATACGTTTTAATATTGAATGTCGTAGGTGTAAGCTGGGTGATTTTTGGGTAACCACTCCATCTTTTCTGGGTGAGTTTGTGACCGAAGGAATATGGCATCATCTCATATGATAAAATTTGCTGTTTTTCCCCGACTACACTTATGTATGAAACACACAAAATCGTGGACTTTTGCCACATTCAAAAACTATTATTAATATTATCGAGGTTCTTACCAATATATGTATTCGTTCACTGGTTCTTACTAGCATTACATACGATCCTAAATGGAAACTTTTACATTTTGTCAAAAAACTAAAAAATAATGTAGACAGCATTTCATGCGTGTACCGATAAAAAATAATGAATTTATGACCTAAAGGAAAGTGATTTCAAATGTTTCCATCCACCCCCATAAAACGCGATAACCGATGTGGACCACCATAAAATCATGGATTCATCCCATAGGACGACACACTTAAGTGTCAATATCATAACGAAGATCGGTACGGGGCAGCGTTGGTGGCGCGATAAAACTGTGATAGTGCTAAAGAAAAATAAAAATACAGGATGGATATACACAACCACTTTAGATAGAGCCGTCGGGATGGGTGACATGTGAAAGGGACCGCGCTTCCAACGGATCACTCTTCGATAGATGACGCGACGTGTGGGCGGAAAAAGTGGCACTTAGCGATCTGTTATTTTTACTTTCGGGAATTTATTCTTACACTGTATTGACACAGTTTCAGTGGAATTGAATCGAAGACGTGTTTATTTACATTTTAGCAAAGAGTTTCGTTCTTAATATCTTGAGTGTTATGTTTAATGGAACATAATATTTAAGTCACATTGTTTTTATAAAAAAAAAAAATTATGGAAATAGCCGGCAAACGAGCTGGCGATCCACCTAATGGTAAGTGGCTATCGTCGCCCATGGACATCAGCAACACCAAATGTATCACTGATGCGTTGCCGGCCAAGAAAGATAGTAGAAAAAGAAAGAAAGAATGAACTGGCTCTCAAGCCCACAGCCTGAACACGACGAGTCGTTTGGCGGCTGACTCATGCTCGAGGGTTTTTATAAATTATTCGTTTTATTATTATTTCTTATAGACTTTAGCTAATGGCATGGTGGTAACCGAGAATGAAGTCATGGAATTGGTTTCCGCTAATCCAACTAGAATAACTTAGTGGTTTTGTTTCAAAGAATTTATCTTTTCCTAGCATTAATTTTTCTTTTCTATACTAATACGAGTATATAAAGAGGAAAGATTTGATTTTTTGTTTGCATTGAATAGGCTCCGAAACTACTGAACCGATTTGAAAAATTATTTCACTGTTAGAAAGCTACACTATCCCCGGTGAACATAGGCTATATTATATTTAATAATTACTTTTTAACAAAAAATAAAACCAACGAAAAAAAAAACTGAAAAGCAAAAAATAAAATAAACCATTTAGTATTATAAATTAAGATCCGAAATTAACAGTAAATAAATAATTTTGAGACCGTGCCAAACAAACAACCAAAATTAATTACATAAAATTCATAATATTATGAGGGCAGCGCGGCAGCGGCATGCGATGCACACGGCAGCAGCAGCGCGGCTCACATCTTTTCGCCGTTTGTTTTTTCATTGGTTTGGCACCGCCTCAAAATTATTTATTTACTGTTAATTTCGGATCTTAATTTATAATACTAAATGGTTTATTTTATTTTTTGCTTTTCAGTTTTTTTTTTCGTTGGTTTTATTTTTTGTTAAAAAGTAATTATTTTTTAATTTTTAGTTGCTATAATACTTATAATTAATAATAAATTATTGATTTTATGAATTATAGATTCAGTTACCAGGTAAAAATGTAGTAGATGAAATATCAATCATCCCCTATTTTCGTACCTATAGGGGTAAAATTTTGTTTTGAAATTTAAACAACAGTAACCTCAAGGTATACACTATTCAACAAAAAAAGAATCATCGAAATCGGATCATCCAGTACAAAGTTATTGGGGTTAACATGTACAAATTCCGGGTAAAAAATGGGTGAATAATCAATCATTCCCTATTTTCGTACCTTTAGGGTGAGAATAAAATTTTCAAAAAAATATGGGACCAACTTCAGGACATACCCTATCCAATAAAAAAAGAATTATCCAAATCGGACCACCCTGTGCCGATTTCTGCGTGATCATACAAAAAAAAAAAAAAAAAAATATACGTGTCGAATTGAGAACCTCCTCCTTTTTTTTCGTCGGTTAAAAAAATTAGGGATCCTTAATAAAACTCCAATAATGTAACCCAGGTGTAATAAAATAGGAAAACCGAAGCAAAGCGAGGGCGGTTACTCGTATTTTATAAACACACTTTTCTTAAAAGTAGTACTTTTAGTAGGGTTTCTTACAGTTCAAAATCAGAATTTTATTTTATTCATATTCTCTCATGCCGATATTTCCAATCAGAGTCATGTACAATGTTGGTCTGTTTATTTATGTTTTATAACAATACATATTTGTAAAAGATATCTGTTAATTCATATACTATGTATATTCAAAATAATAATAAATCATTGTAGGTAGCACTTAATTCAGTTTAAAATACAGTTTGCGTCACCATGATTTAACCGATATTGATGTCTCGTTTAACTTTAAATATGAAAATAAATAGTTATTCAAAGTTCCTTATCAATAGGGCTGTCAAAAAAGTGAACACTATTTCATTGTACTATTTCAGAAACGAATGGCCGCTGGTAACGAATATAGACGTTTGGATGTAAATTACGCTTGGTTGTGGGCTCTACTACGATTCACTTGTCTTACGGTCACTTTATAAGCGACATGCGATAATGTTTTAATATAGGGCGATGACAAATTATTAATACTTTGGCGTAGAATTCATTTGTATCTTAAAAATAATAATTTAAATTAATCAGGTAGGTAGTGGTTTTCACATTTCTTGCTCTGTCCAATCGTCAAATTAAAGTTAATCATGAGTTGTATGGAAAGTTTATTGCGGTATATAATCATAGTTTTCATATATATTTGTCAAATTTTTAATGACTAAAGTTCTGGATTATTAAAACCAAAGCGCCATGATCTCAAAATCACTTTGCATTTCCCGGTCAAGACAAATCGATGCCTCCAATGAACACTGCGCTAACTCCAATATTACGATATTGGAGTTAGCGTAGTATTCATTGGAAGCATCGAAATGTACCTCCTAATTACTTAAACCACATCGTTCTCGCTTCACACCGCAAGTACAGCAAGGGGCTAACACTTAGCTATTGTGAGCATAGTGGATGTAAACATATGGTCGTCTATTTTCGTGAAGAAATAGAGACATAAATATAAGTTTACAACACTCGTTCCTCCTTTGCATTCGCCGGTATATTGTTTAGTGCGACAAAAGTTTTTTACTGTGCTTTTATGTGTTCGATGCACTCTCTCTCGATTCGGTATTTATGAGCAGCGCCGCATAATTTACCAGCTGAAAATGCCTCGTTTTATATTCAACGTTACTTAACTGGTAATAAATGTATCTTTGTTATTACACCCTGGGGCATGTTGTCCCTTACTGTCGACCAATAAAAGTATCTGTCCGCTTTTATTGCTTTTTTAATTATTTAATCATTGTATAAACAAGCATGTGCTTATGATTTACACCTTTTTTTAAAGCTTGAACGTCTAATTGCTGAAAGAGAGGGAGAGAAAGAGTTAGAAACTGGTATTTTTCTGTGTGCCTTTTCTTCCCCTCAGTTTAACTTTTTTTTTAATTTACTAAACTCAAAATGTTTCACTAGTGACATAGCTACGAAAATTTTATACATTTTTTCAATTCAAATATTATCGATACTTAAACATCATACTTGAAGAGACTTATTCCTTATTATGTGACCTAATGAATTTGCAGCTCATTGTAAGACTTCTATGATACCTATTTCCGTGAGTCGGGACTCCAGTCTCCAGGTGCGAGATATAACGCGCTGACAAAAGCGAGTACTTATCAAAATGCCACGGCAAATGCGATATACCCGTGCCCGTGCCCTGCCTAACTGCCGACTGGGGAGCTATACGGGCTGCATTAACCGCGTTCTTATTTCGAACGCGCGTTCGGAATTACGTGCCGCCATCTTTATTGTCACGATGACGGATTTAGATTGCTCATTTGATTGATGCGTTGGCTCTTTACTGCATGATTGCTATCACATGTCCTTTATAGTTCCTCGCTTCAAACGTAAGTGGCCGTGATGGGTAACATTTGTTAGTGTCGTTTGATTTTAATTTAGAGGTTGCTTTTTAGAGTAGGCTGGGCTAACATATGGAATAAGAAGAAGATGGAAATGATACAAAATTGTAGTACTGATTTCTGGTAAGGTATGTTAAACAGTGTGTCATTTTTTACGGCTTTTAACATCTACAGACACCAGATTTGAGTGATTACTAGGTGAAATGCCTACAGAATTTGTATGCTGAAATGTAAATTTTCTGTATGCTTTGTTAGCATGTCTAAATAAATATATAAATAAAAAATATGACAAATTCAAAACCGTAGCTGATAAAAAAATAAAAACCATTTAAATCCCTTTTAAAGCGCATCGCGTTAACTAAACAAAACAATATGAAAAATATAAGGTCGGAATTGCATCTAACAAAGAAATATAAATTTATATAAATATAAATTTATTTATATAAATTTGCACACCATCAACATGGTACATTGTGAGCTGCAAAAATCTAAAATTAAGACCTCTATGTTAACCACAATTTTTGCAAATAAATATTCATTCATTCATTCAATATAAACACAATATTTAGCAGTCTAACTAAACTGAATGATCATAATCCAAAGGTTCTCGCAGCTCAAAGGTTAGAGCAACACGAAGCAACAATAAGCGGCCGGCGCAGGCGTGCACAATAGCTGTTATTCAATTGACGAAGGCGTTAATCAAAAACAAAATAGGAGTGCAATCGGAAACGAAACGAAATACAATTGCGAGAACAAATTATTTAATTACTGGCGAAACAGGGTTACCACTACTGGCAAGTTAAGGCGCGGTGTGATCTCAATATTCACAAAACTGGGTTTCTTTGATGCTCGAGTACGAGGAAACCCAATGAAAATATTGCACGCAAAAAATACAGAGCATAGAAAAAGGTCTAAAGAAAAATTTTAACTGTATAGAATATTAAATAGTTGTTTAATATTGCCAATAAAAAATCGTAATTTGCTACACAAAAAAGAGCTTTGGCGTCGAAATTCTCTGTATTTTCAGCGGTAACAACTTTTTTTTTTTGAGAATATAATAGGTGTATGGATTTATTAAAACTTTAACCGGACAGATATTGTATTTAATGTGTATATTCTGAATTATCTAAGGAAAACCCTCAAATTTATTTGTTTATTCGCAGTCTAGTTACATTGTTAGTAAAAATATGCTTTCAATTTTGAACCCTATTCAGCGTCACGTAAATGTAACATTAGATTAGCGCAGATATGCGTAGTCCAGTGCCGATAACTTTTGAAACGAAAAAAAATTATAGTAGAATGAAACCTATTGCAAAAGGAAGAGAATATAACGAAGATTATGGGAAAAATAAATTACGGGCGATCTGAGGTCAGGAAGGGGGGGGGGGGAGGGGGTGTTTAAGGGAAAAAAATGGTTTATCTCGATTTCCGAAAAAACTATAAGTCCTATTGAAAAAAGTTGAATGGCAAAGTTGTAGGTAATAAAAAGATCTACAACTTTTGTATTTACACTTTTTTACATAACCTCAAAATTTATGTGAAAAATTCAAAAAACCACGTTTTTGGTTTTTTATTTTTATCTTTTACAAAAAATATTTTTTTTTCACGAAATTTGGTGAAAACTTACCTTTGTATGTCCTTAACATACTGTAATTTTTTTGATTCAAAAAAACATTTTTTTTTACCTTATTTTGACCTTAAATCAAAAAAACACCCTTATTTTCAGTCGAAAAATCTGACGTCAAAATATCTGACTTTTTTAAAAAGTCGGTAGTCCTTTTGTTCGTTGGAATCTTTACTTTCTTCTGGTATATAAAAACTTATACACTACTATGGTAAATGTTCTCAGAAAATGCAATGAAACGACAACTATTTTCGCAAAAAAAATTCGGATTCCATTGATTGCATATGAGATTGCAAAAACCATGCGAAAATAGTAGTCGTTTCATTGCATTTTCTGAGTACATTTATCATAGTAGTGTATAGGTTTTTATATACCATTAGAAAGTAGAGATTTTCGCAAAAAAAAATCGTATTCCATTGATTGCATGCATATGAGATTGCAAAAAACATGCGAAAATAGTAGTCGTTTCATTGCATATTCTGAGAACATTTACCATAGTAGTGTATAGGTTTTTATACACCAGTAGAAAGTAGAGATTCCAACGAACGAAAGGACTACCGACTTTTTAAAAAAATCAGATATTTTGACGTCAGATTTTTCGACTGAAAATAAGGGTGTTTTTTTGATTTAAGATCAAAATAAGGCGAAAAAAAATATTTTTTTGAATCAAAAAAATTACAGTATGTTAAGGACATACAAAGATAAGTTTTTACCAAATTTCGTGAAAAAAAAAATTTTTTTGTAAAAGATAAAAATAAAAAACCAAAAACGTGGTTTTTTGAATTTTTCACATAAATTTTGAGGTTATGTAAAAAAGTGTAAATACAAAAGTTGTAGATCTTTTTATTACCTACAACTTTGCCATTCAACTTTTTTCAATAGGACTTGTAGTTTTTCCGGAAATCGAGATAAACCATTTTTTTCCCTTAAACCCCCCCTCTCCCCCCCTTCCCGACCTCAGATCGCCCGTAATTTATTTTTCCTATAATCTTCGTTATATTCTCTTCCTTTTGCAATAGGTTTCATTCTACTATAATTTTCTTCCACTTTTTACCGATTTTAGAGCTATCGGCACTGGACTAGGTTGTGTGAGTGAAATCAACGTTTTTAAATCGTAGTCATACCGCGCCTTAAGTTGTAAATTTTGGAAATTTGATGTTTCCAACGGTAAATACTACAAGGTTCACAGTATTACAATTCAGGTAAACAGCTATTTACTTTATTTTATTTATTTATACACCAACAGCATTGTACACAGTCCATAATATAAGTTTTTTACAAGTAAGCATACCATGTGTGCATGCCAATTACAGGCGTGAACAGTATACGTTACAGACAATGTTATTAACTTAGATATTATTACAGTGTTAAGTAATATTATAGATTACTTATAAATAATAGTTATTATAATAATTGTAAATGATGGTAAGGTAAGTAAAAAAAAAGATTAGACAATGTACAGTATCACTTGATGAAATGCTGAATTATTTTGTCTTTAAGAGACAATGTGGTGTCGTGGAATATGTCGACATCTGATGTTATAAATGATGAAGCTATTAATGCCATGAAAACAAATCTTATATTAATGTATCTACCTATAATAAGTCCTGGTTTCTCGCGGTCACTCGCGGAGGAGTGGTTTCATAAAACGAAGTCCCAAACATATAAACGTCCTATGCATATAAGGGAAACATACAACCGAAAAAAAATCCCCTGTTCTCATCCTGAAGATGGCCTTTCTTGGTGCCAAGTTTCATCTTAATCTGTAAAACGCTTAGCGCCTGATAAAAATAAAAACATCCAAACTTTCACATTTATTATGTAGTGAGTAGGATTGTAGGTTCGACTTGTATTAAGATGGTACAGCCTAATAATGCATATGTCCCACTAGATCTAAACCCAGGGTTTATACAAACTTGTTCAAAAGATTTTCTGTCATACATATTACTTTTATCGTACAAAATAAAAGTTATGTATTGATCATTGTTTATTTCGATCAAAAACAAATTAAGGAGATCTAACAACCCTAGCTTGGCCAACGCTGTACTTTGGAAAAAAGAATGAAAGCGTTTCGGAGGGAAACACGGCAGACGGCACAATGCAATAATTTATGTAATAGTTTATCAATTAGTGAAGACAAATCAGCAAGTATAGACAGCAGTGGTTAGTTATTAATTTTGTCCGGAGTTTTTTTTTCGTAGGTACTTTAAAATTACTCTCTCTACAGTTTATGAAATATCTAAATTCAGATTTATATAAGTTCAGAGATATATTTAAGTTCAGAGATAGCACTTAAACATCCAATCAGAAAGTAAGTTTCACATTAGTAAATAAACCATGCACAATATATTTGTAAATTTCTAAAGGCGGCGCAAAAGTCATCACCCTATCATAAGATGCTGTAATTTTTGCAAATGGCGGTAAATATCAATTCTGCTGTGACATTTGGGAAGTAAATAGATACAAAATACACGTTAATAAGACTGGAATCGCTATACTCTTCAAGAACGCGGAAAATCTTAATAAAATCTCTCGTTTTGGTGATTTGCATTAGCCGGCAAAATCACCCAATTTAACCGTTTTAGACTTCTTTTTGGTTTTTGGAGAGGTTTCTTGAAGTCTCGAGTATATGTCAACAAGCCCGAATCTTGAAGCCCTCAAAGAGAATATCCCCCATAAATGTGGGAACCTATCGCCGGAAGTTCTGGCAAGAGTGATTTCCATCACTCTTGCCATAAATGCCATAAATCGGGGCCTCGATAGTCAAGATTCTGGCGGCGGCCATTTGCCTGATATAATTTTTTTACTCAATGAAAAAAATAAGACATTAAATAAACACAATCCAACAGCAATACTAAAATTTTTCATTTTAAAAAAAAAATTACGGACAAAAAATATCGGGTGAATCGGGTAATGGGGATTAAAAATACGAAAAAGTAGTAGGTATGTATAAGAACTATTTATAACTACTTTGAAAGAGTTAAACATTTCGTTAAGCTGAAATCTCTCATTCATTCATTCATTCATTCATTTATTTATTTGTATTAAGTACAAAGGCACTTAGCCTGTATTAGGCATACAAATATTACAAAATACAACATAAACAGTACACACAAACACGACATAATTCATCAGTCATTACATTTCTTAAACATACTAAAATTAATTTTACACAATTACATTATATCACATATTTGAATTATATTAATAAACAATACATTTAGATTAATTTAGATTCAGAATTATATTATACATTTAGAATTCAATTTAAAATTAAAATTAAAAAATCATACAATATAAATACTAAAGATTAAATAAATTCATTAATGTAATAATAACAATTATTTATTAAATGTCGCTTAAGTTGTGTTCTAAATTTATTAAGAGTAAGTTTTTTAATGTCATCAGGAATTTTGTTATAAATTCTAACACACATCCCACACGCATTACGATGGACCAAGTTTGTACGCAAAACTTTATCTAGCACCAGTCGTTGTCCGTTCCTTGTATTTCTGGGATATACCTCCTGAGCTGTTTTAAATAATTCTCTGTGCTGTCTTACGAAGAGGGAAGCTTCTAATATATACATCGATGTAAGTGTCAGTATGCTATATTGTCGAAATATTGGCTTGCATGAATCAAACGGGGCAGCACCACATATAGCTCGAACACACTTCTTTTGCGCTATGAATGCTCTTTTAATATATGCGGAATTTCCCCATAGTAGTAGACCATATCTAAGGTTAGATGCCACGTAACCGTGATATGCAGTTAAAGCAGTTTCAACTGTTGACGTGTGTGCTAGTCTGGCTAAGGCAAACCTAAATTTGTTAAGCTTATCACATAATCTGTCAATGTGATTTTCCCAACTAATGTTTGAATCAATTGTTATTCCCAGAAATGTAGTGTGATTGGTTTCTGTTAGTAACATTCCATCATAACTAATGTTTAGTTGTGGTATATTTTTATTTTTAGTCTTAAATGTTATATATTTTGTTTTTCTTAAATTAGCCGTCAGTTGATTTTTATGCATCCAATTTAAAGTAGATTTGATGGTTTCATTTATGTCAGTTTCAAATGTCTTAGTATCTGCGTGAGCTTCAGATGTCACAATTATCGATATATCATCAGCAAAGAGCACAGATCGATGCTTTGTCACTTCTGGAATGTCATTAATATATATAAGAAACAAAAGCGGTCCTAATACACTACCCTGGGGAACTCCAGTTTCATTGCGCACAAAGTCTGATCTGTGTGATGTAATTTCACCACTTTCACCTTTTTTTTCTATTTGTACACATTGTGTCCTATTGCTCAGATATGATGTAATCCACTGTAAACCTAGTCCTCGAATTCCGCAGTTTTCTAATTTGCTAATAAGTATTTTATGTGATACATAGTCAAATGCTTTAGACCCCTAGCGGCCATGATGCCACCTAGCGGCTCGGCTTTGTTATCTCGAGATAACAAACTCATAATGTTAACTTTCGCTACTTCATTATTTTACGTTACCCTAACTTGTCTGAAGATAATAGCTTGTTAAGAAAGAAATGTAATTTAAATAGCTTACTTTTTTCATAGCTTACTTCATATCATTCAGAACATTCTTACCAATCAGAAAACAGGCAGCCCTACGAGTAGAACACTCTTCTGCAGATGTAGCTCTTTCGTTTGAGATTTATCAACGACATTTAAAAAAGTTATATGTTATCGAAGTAAGGTCACATCTATCTGAGCATAACAAAGAACTCCTTGGCCTGACACATAATGACTCGATGTGTCACCGTATAAATGGCTCAGAAAAATAAATGCCCGCGCTCGCCGCTTCCGGAAAGTTTTATATCTTCACAAAACACACTATTGGTCCTTTCTCCGTGCTTTCCTGGATTGACTCCAACTGCCAGTTTCGAAAACAACGCAAACTACTTTGGGATTTACTTTTGGAAGATCAGTTTTGTCAGTTTTTTCTTACATATCATTTGTTGATGTAGCAACTTTTCTATAAGCTTGGTGACTAATTGTTAACTTTAATTAAAACCACCGACGATGGACTTATTTGCAAAAGGTCCATAATGTAATATTGTTCCTGTAAGACTGAGTTAAACTTGAATGTTGGTGCTATGGTATTAGTCTTTGCCTTTGGATCGAAATGAAAGCACAAGTTTAATGTGAAAAGGGTATCCTTTGACATATCTTAAAATATTTTTCTACTGAGCACCCACATGGTGTAATAGTTACCATGCCGGACCGCCGTTAATGGGTTCGATTCCCAAAAATTTGAATGATAAACTTGACTTTCTTTTGTCGGTCTAGGTGTGTGTGTGTGTGTGTGTGTGCTTGTCTTAGTGTATCGTCTATAACCCCTACACAGAAAATCCTAGCGATTATTTGGAGGTAATTCAAAAATATTTTTTAGAAATTTTCAACTTAATGGAATTACAAACATTGTCAAAGAAAGTTGTTGAAAGTAACTACCTACGTGAAATATTGAAGAAAAAACTGAATAAAGATCATCCGACCTAAGCACAAGCTGATGTTATTTTGGAACATCAGAGGAACTGCGCCCGAAGGGAGTCCTTCAAGAGACAGGATTACTAAGTTTTTCCATCTAAAACTTCAACTATAAATCGTGGGTCTACTCAACTATCGCCCTCTTCGGCCCCTTATTGACAATTTATGGCAGATTTGCATTTCTAAGGAGTAAATTACTGACTAACTTCGGATGATAGCTTCGGGAATATGGAACTTGCGTGATGGATAACGAGTAGCGAGAGGCAATTTGGGCGAACGTTTGAAGGTACGGTGTTTTTTTAATAAATAATCCGCACTGTCGCTAGTTTATTGATCCGCAACGCGTCAGTGACGCGTTAGGTTATGCAATAATTTGAGAAGTGACCGACTGTTCATTTGTCGTCTGTTTACATCTTAAAATAACACTCATTATGTAATAGATATACAGGGTATTCAAACTAAACAAAAATACGGTTTGAATGCATACTTACTTTTAAGTCTTATAGGAGCATGGCCACACACGCGTTCTCCGTAAAAACACTCAGAACGTAGCAAGCTATCTCCCACGCAAAGTGACTGTAAAAAAGATGTATAATAAGAAGGGATATTATCGAAAATCGTATATCAATTATTCTTTCACAGTAGAACACATGGCCTCGCTATCTATCGATCTCAAGTGTGTAACTTCAGCATGATTTCTCACATGACTGTAGCACACATTGTACGATTAGAACCGTACGTAGGTAATAACTACTTTAGTATCAGGAGCAACTTTGAGTACCTAACTTTAACGTTATGTTCAAAGGTGTATGAATAATAAATGTCTATAATAACAATAATACATTTTAATTTGTAATTATTATTTTGCCAATGAATTAATTTTATTTCTTCTTAATGTGTCAATTATTTTGGATTTTATTTTGATTATGTAATATTTATGTGATTTTATTATTTGGATTTTATTTTGATTATTTAATATTAATGTGATCTTATTTATTGTACTTTATTGAATTGATTTTATGTCTACTAACACTAGCTTGTAAGAAAGTAGCAAACATACTAACAAAATATGGATTCTGTCTGAAATAAAGGATTATTATTATTATTGTAATTTTTACAATTACATAATAGACAGTTTATTAGTCATAATTCATTGTAAGTTACTCGCCAAGAGAAAATTGCTTGAAACCACAGCCGGGGGTGTGTGACCGCAGCCGCCGATCTAATGCAATACCAACGGCACATTAATTAATTGCACTATTTTTATATAATAAAAGTAGTCTTCATACTCAATACTAGCCACATTGCGTTGAGTAATTAGACATCGCTCTTTTCACGTTAATATTACCTATAGTATCGCGACTATTTGCCCTTAGTAAGATATTACGTGTTGGTATACGTAATTCATCAACGCAACCACAGTATGGTGTATATATGTATAGACACATATGTAATACGATTAGCAAATAAGAGAGGACCAAAATTGTTGAAAACCGCAGACAGTGGCGGCCAACCGCGGTCCGCGAATGTAACGCGATAGACGCGGTCCATTTAAAATGCTTATAATCCAAATACAAATAGAGCATTGGATAAGAATAGAACTCAAATACAATTTAGTTCAAACCACTGAGCCGAGTTGAAGTAAGCAGTGAGATAACAATAGTAAACACTTATGGATCAATGCAGGCCGTAGGTTGATGCTCACATTTGAAGTTTCCTGGTGCATTCTAGAATTCATTTTAAGCCGATTCAATACCGCAAGGTGAAAGTATAGCGCCAATCATGAACTGAAATTAAATTTTCTATACGCAAATATTTCTAAAGACCAGACGTTACACTATGGCAAGTTGCAATCGCTGCGTATGATCTGTAAGCACAAAAGTTAGTCTTGATATGTAATTATAAGTTTCTCATTAGCTTAAGATACCTGTGTGCGCAACGTTCAAAAATATTGTGTCACAAACAGTTGTCTAAGGAAGGAAATGGTTGGAAACCGCAGACGGCGTCGTTGACCGCACTTCACAAACGTAACGTGATAGACGCGATCCCAAGTTAAACTAATACAAAATCGATATCGCAACGTTCTTGGACAGATTAAAAAGTGACTCGAAGAAATAAAGTGGTACGATAAATTGCATACACTGCACATTTCTATTTGAGCTTTTCAACACACAATTTATAGAATGTTGCAGAGGACTGCTTTATTAATCAGTGTGCGGTATTAAATACGAGTTATCGATGCAGTTACTTCAGCTTCTCACCTACTTCTGATGTATTTGCTTTATGCATATAATATGATGTTCAGTTTACTCGTAAACGCCGGACATGGAAATGACCATCCTTAACAGACTACCTCAGGTGTAGATACCCACGTGAATATGTAGTTAACGCCATGTTATGCTTGAATAGTTAGTTCATCTTGCTTCTTATTCATTTTCTATTCATAGTTAAGCAAGTTGCATATCTTAACGATCACTAAAAATAATAATAATTTAAAATAGTTTAACTTAAAACGTTCATAATGTATATTTGGAGTCCACCTTACCCATTTTTATAAATGACTAAACCCAGATTTGTTAAAAAAAACAAAGTATATAAACAGTATCCAATTTAGTAAACTGCCCATTATTCCAATTTTATTTCTCAACACAGCTTCTAAACGAATCATTAAATAAACAGATTTATTTAATCACCAGGTGATTTAGAAAATAAATTTTATTTATAAATACATTTATATTTATCGGATGCTAAGCTAAAGGTGGGTTCCCGTTAACTTGAACTGAACGCCTTCAATTTCAATTATAAATATTGGAGTACACAATCGAATCTAGAATATTTCTCTCGGAGGACGAGCCAACTATTTTACTCGGCTCTGATTAAGACAAAGACTTTCTTGATTAAAATCTCACGAGACAGTGAGGCGGCATCACGATTATAACAGCTCTCTCTCAAGTATAAGTTACGAGTATTATCGTAATCTTTTTCATACTCACTAGGAAATATGTGAATAACATTAAATTCGACGAAGCTTATTTCTGTTTTTGTCATATAAAGTAACTGCTTTTGTCGATAAAATATATTTACGTCTACTAATTTTGTCACTTATCGGATTAAATTGATGATAAAAAAATTGTTTTGTAATATAGCATCAAAATTTTGAATAGTCTATTTTCATTCTCATACTGCAACGCAACGGTGATAAAATTTTGACAAAATTATGTGTTTGATACGAAACAAATCAATAGTTTTCGTATAAATATCTCTAAGCAAGGGCCTAAAAGTAAAAGAAGCCAAGTCGATTGGCTCCGGCTACGCAACACAACGCTCGTGCGTCCATATTTCTTGCGCACTGATTAGATATGGAAAATAATATTTCGCGGTGAAATAATACCCTAATTTATTTGTACGGGTCTGATAACGGGGAGAGATGGCCGCTTTAATGGTCGGAGAGGGCCGAAATTGACCGAAATTGTCCGAAATGGGCCGAATTGCTCGTCCTAAACTCACATTTTTACATATTATTTCACCGTCCGCGTTAAATTATGGCGGATTTTTTGTGAAAGTTATGAGGACCATATTTCGCGAAGGTGCGCTGGGGCCCTCACCTTCGAGAGGTGAGGGTATAATTATATTGTGCTATATATCACACGGGTGCTGCGTTCAGCATTCATTTTCTGGAATTTACGTAAAATACTGAAATATTGGTATAAGTTCGGAGAGCACAACATAAAATAAGGCCGTGGTTTTTACTTTGAACAAAAAGCCGAAACATTGTTCTGATGAGCGTAGGGCAGTAACTAATCGTGATACCCTAATGTAGTGAAAACTGTAAAGAGTATCTTTATTTATGCCTATAAAACGCCTTAAAAGTTACGGATAAAAAACTCTTCAAATATTTTTTAGCATAACCTTTTAAGTGTACATCTAAGTACTACGTTTGCGTTTTAAACTTAGCATGTATGCGAACATTGCGAACCGCACACACGTCGAAGCTGTAAGCCCTTCAGAAACATCGACTTACTCCCGCTAATTCAAGTCGTCCAGTAGGGTTTCACTTCGGCACGCTCGCCAAGGATGACATTAGTCCGCATTGAGGCTACCAGGGGCTCACCTCATTTGTTTTACAACTGCTTTACAGATAATTCTACGTTCTGAGCACAATATCAGTTAGGGTTTCAACAATGTGTGGTTTAACAGTCGATCACAAATGTATCTTCAAAAATAAGATGAAAAATCTAGCTTCAACAACCTGATATTTTATGGTATTCGAGCACGATGCACGACAAACTGACGATTTTATCAGTGCTTACAGTTAATGTTCTATGGTCATGCTGATTAATTGGTTAATATATCATAACTATAGATTTAGCTACATTACATACGCTTTTTCAAATTCTAAAGCAAGTTTCACGTAAGCATACAATTTATAATATCGGTGTCTTCGTGCTTGGTGGTCAACACATGGTGTCTACTATTACAGTTCGTTCACTTGGGACCGATTCGGCTATTTTGCAAATTAATGACCTTTTGCCTGGTTCCATTTTGGTGCAGTGCAGGTGGAGGCGGTAGCTTTTATTAAAGGCCGCAAATAAATTTGAATCGACTGCGGTCCATTGTGATCAATATAATTGTATCCAACAGCGATACTTCAAATTGACCTCTCGCTACTCGTTAGTCAGCAAAAAGTAACTGGATAGGATACTGCCAAATCGTATCTCCAAGTGAACAATCCATAAGTCCATATCCATTTAAATTTGCAGCGCAAATATTTTCGTCTTGTAGCTTATTCCAACATTAATTTTCGCGTCGTGCATGCAAAAATTTCAACGGAATTCGCGGCAAAAGTATTTGTGCTGCAAATTTTTATAGTTAAAGACTCGCTTACAGTCTCATACGAAGCAGTGGTACGGGGTGTACAAATTGTATTTCGATACCTTTACACGTCAGATCATCTCCTAGGTCGGACGGTTAGCTGAAATAAAAAATTACAACAATTATACAATAGAAAACAGTTCTGTGTTTATCATATTCATTTATTGAGTGCGTTGACCGTATTTAAAACATTAAAAATAAAGCTATACAGTAAGAGGACCTCGGGGTGCGTGCACTCCTTTAGAGTTTCATTCTTTAATTTATTAAAGGAATCAATTCATGGCTGATCGCATGAGCACAAAATCAATAATATTTAATATTCTGGTTCCTAAAATGTATCATTCGTATACGTATCATCTGAGTGTTCACAGTTTAATAAGTTTAAATTCAATAGAAATTATTGAGTTTGTGTCTGGAATGTCAGAATGTATCTTAGTATCTGCTGACGATTTAATCTATTGAAAATACTAGTGAAATAAATAAAATGTTTGAACGTTCAAAGGAGCGCGATATTCCGGGTGTATTTACTCGCTTGGTGGTCTAACAGCGCCATAGAACAGCGCCCTAAATCCGCGCAAACCAACGGCGCTCGGTAATTCAACTTTTTGCTTTCACGATTTCCCAGTTCCCATGACACAAAGACAACTACCAAAAAGTTTCGATATTCAGAATCCCATCCATATGTCGAATACGAAATCAGAACCGTTCTATTCGTCTACGAAACAAATGCGAAATCGGCTTCTGCAAGCCAATGCAACAGAGTGAGACGGATTTATAAATTTTGTAAGTAAGAAAGAGATGGACGCAATGCGGACAGCTACGGACGCGAATGGAATTGCAAATGTGCGAAGCGAGTTCGAGGTAGCTTACTTTTCTTCAGTTACAGATACGTCAGAGCGAAAAAGTTCGCGCATTTCGAACCGTGTGAGCTTTTAAGGCTTCTCGTACATTTTGTAGACTCATTTCAATAATATAATCCACTAGCGATGCCTTCAACTTTATTTGGAACGATTTATATATTATATTTACTGATCACTAAAAACTATGTTTTTTTATAATTTATCACAAAAGTGAGTATCCCGGCCGGATATTGAAACGGGGACCGAATATTTGGTAGCTCGTATGTAAGCTCCGCAAACTCACAACAAATTGCACCGAGTAAACAAACAATCATTTTAATTCCTCAACCAGCATCATGGCTTTCTAATTATACGCCTTTCACCCAAGAACTGTTCATCGTGACTCCAGCTCTTTAATTCAAAAGTTGTTCATAATTACTCCCATCAAGCTACTTCTGCGCGTAATCCAAAAATCCCCGAGGCTACATCGAATGATATCAATATGCAAATGGCCCCTTTAAACTTCAGTTCGCAGCGCAGCTTTTTCTTCCACTCTTCAGCTAGGAAGATTGGAGCAATCAATTAAGTTACTGGTATCCTAACTTTATAAAATGAGAATGTTTTCACGGTGGAAGCCGCGGTAATTGGGTAGGAATTGATAGATTTCGTAATACGATTTCAGTTGCAAACTGTGTGAGGTGAAGCATGTTCCGCTGAATCTGATTTAAAGGTTTCGTAAATGGAAAACTCAAGATTTTCATTGAGATTTTTAAAGAGATATAAAGTCTAGTTTTTAAAACATATTCAGAGATTCAATTTCAAACTTCCATCCATCCATCAGCCTTTGTGGGTCCACTGCTGGACATAGGCCTCCCCTAACTTCCGCCACTCTGACCGGTCCTGAGCCTTCTGAATCCAGCGGATACCCGCTGTCTTCTTCAGGTCGTCGGTCCACCTGGTCGGGGGGCGTCCTGTGCTCCTTTTACCGAGGCGTGGTCTCCATTCGAGGACCTTTCTTCCCCAACGGTTATCGGTCCTTCGAACTATGTGGCCAGCCCATTGCCACTTCAGCCTGCTAATTCTCTGAGCTATGTCGGTCACCCTCGTTCGTCTACGGATTTCATCATTTCTGATTCGATCGCGTAGAGAAATACCGAGCATAGCTCGTTCCATAGCCCGCTGGGCGACTCTAAGCTTGTGCATAAGGCCAATAGTGAAGCACCACGTCTCGGATCCGTATGTCATCACTGGCAACACACACTGCTCGAACACCTTCGACTTCAGGCACTGAGGTAACTTTTTGGACGACAAGATATGACGTAGTTTCCCGAACGCAGCCCATCCGAGTTGGATTCTACGAGTGACTTCTTTCTCGAAGTTGGACTTACCCATTTGGATCACTTGTCCCAGGTAACTGTACTCGTCTACAACTTCGAGAGCAGCGCCGTCAACAACAACCGGTACGGGTGTGACATGGACATTCGACATGATTTTCGTCTTGTCCATGTTCATCTTAAGACCCACCCGTTGTGAGGCGCTGTTCAAGTCCCCGAGCATTGTACCAAGTTCCTCCAGGGATCCCGCCAGGATGACTATATCATCGGCATATCGCAGGTGTGTGATGTATTCGCCATTGATGTTGATGCCACGTCGTTTCCACTCCATCAGCTTGAACACGTCTTCCAACGCAGCGGTGAACAGTTTTGGGGATATTACATCCCCTTGTCTGACACCTCTCTGCAGTTGGATGGGGTTCGTTGCTGTGTCTTGTACTCTGACGGACATGGTGGCAGATGAGTATAAACACTTCAACACCTCGATATACCGGTAGTCGATCCGGCACCGTTGGAGAGAATTTAGTACCGCCCAGGTCTCGATAGAATCAAAGGCTTTCTCATAGTCCACATAGGCAACACATAACGGCAGATTATACTCCTCGGTCTTTTGTATAATCTGCCGCAGTGTGTGTATATGGTCTATGGTGCTGTAGCCTTTTCGGAATCCTGCTTGTTCGGGAGGCTGGAAGTCGTCAAGCCTGCGTGCAATGCGATTTGTGAGCACCCTCGAAAACAGCTTATAAACGTGGCTCAGAAGTGCAATGGGCCTGTAGTTCTTCAAAAGGGCTTTATCCCCCTTCTTGAAGAACAGCGTGACCACACTTCTGCTCCACGCTTCCGGGGTAGTTCCAGTATTAATGACGGAATCGAACAGTTTCTGGAGCGCCACTAGAAGGGGTTTACCTCCAGCTCTTAGTAGCTCGGTTGTGATTCCGTCATCTCCCGGTGCCTTGTTGTTTTTAAGCTGTTTGAGAGCCTCTCTAATCTCATACAGGCTGACGTCCGGGATATCCTCTGTGTAGTGTCGGGTCAGTTTAGCTCGCTTGTCGCTCTCCTCGCGAGGAGGTGGAGCTTGAGAGGAGGTATACAACCGTCCGTAGTATCTCTCAGTTTCTCTCAGAACTTCCGGTTTCGACGAAACCACGGTGCCAGACTCGGTCTTCAACTTCGTAAGCTGACTTTGCCCAATAGACAGATCCCTGGCGAACACTTTGGAGCCCTGGTTTCGCTCAATTGTGTTTTTTACACGATTTGCGTTGTGTTTTCGCAAATCGCGTCGCCTGCACTTGGAGATCTGTTCATTGAGCCGTCGGTATTCCCTCATAGAGGTTGGAGACTGCACACATAGTTCTCGTCGATCCCTCATAAGACCGAGAGTTTGTTCTGAGAGAACCTGAGATCTACCACTAGGGTGGGTCTTGAAATACTTCGACCCTACCTCGTGGACAGTTGTTACCATCCTGGTGTTAAACTCGTCCACTGACGTGCACGATTCTAGGCACGCAAAACGATTTTGCAGCTCAAGTTGAAAGTTTTCGGATCCCTGGATTTGGACGGATGTTGGGCGAAGCGTAGACTTCATCAGGCGTGACCGTTCCAGCTTCAGGTCGATATTTAATGTGCCTCTTACAAGTCGGTGATCGCTTCCGGTTTTGAACCTGCTGATCACAGAGACATCATTAAATATGTGCCGTTTGTCTGCCAGAATGAAGTCTATCTCGCTTTTCGTGGAACCATCAGGACTTATCCAAGTCCACTTGCGTTGTGGCTTCTTTCTGAAGAAGGAGTTCATCATGAAGAGATCTTCCTTCTCCAAAAAGTTGGCCAGCAAGTGTCCTCGGTGGTTCCGTCGTCCAATTCCGTAGGGACCCACTTTCGTCTCGGTGCCGCTCTGCGTGCCCAGTCTCGCGTTGAAGTCCCCCATCACAACACTGAAGTGAGCTTTAGAGGTATGTATGGCTCTACTTATGTCCTCATACATAACCTCAACCTCATCGTCGGGATGTGTCGAAGTCGGCGCATATACCTGTACAACCTTCAACGAATACCGTTTGGATATTCTGAGTGTAAGGTACGCTACCCTAGCCGACACGCTCCCAACTTGCACAATGTTGTTGACGAGGGACTTGTGAACGAGAAACCCGACACCACCTTGGGACCGGTGTTCGCCCTCCCGGTGATAGAACAAGTTTCCAGATTTGAGTATTATCGTGTCCTCCCCCTGTCTTCGGACTTCAGATAAACCCACAATACTCCAGTTTAACTTGTCTATCTCTTCTTCCAGCTCTTTTACCTTGTCGTCGGTCCTCAGTGTCCTGGTGTTATATGTTGCCAGGTGCAGAAGTCGTCGTTTGGATTGGTAGCCCGATCTCTGCCGGCGATTCTTAGCACCCCCTGCCCCGCCGTTACCATAGCCGCTACCGTAACTAGGAATAGCGGGGCTGCCGGGGACTGGGGGCCGAGGCTCATCCGTGACTAACATGCGGGGGTTTTAGCCGATAGTCACCACGCTTGGCTAGTGCGTGTTGGTGACCGCAGGAGACCTGACTGGTATTCGTCATATACAGAAAGATGCTGCTGCCCATCTTCTGGATTGGTCCTATTCATCATTTCAAACTTATTCAAGTATATTTTTTTAACATACCTAATAATGTTTTTAACAGATGGCGGTACGTAAATGATATAACTAATTATTGACACAAATCCACATTCACAAGAACAGTCGTATCAAACGCCCCAACTCAGAGTGACTAACGGTTACTTAAATTGCTCCTTATTAAGGAATCACCATACAAATTCTGTACTAAGGGGCGATTTAAGTTGGGTTAATTTGATTTTAAATTTAAATTTAATTTGAGTTGGGGCGTAAAAGATTTAAAGTCAACATTTAAATTTTTGCATCTCTGGGAATCAAACACAGGATCTTTTGAACGGCAGTCCAGCATGGTACAGCCATTTTTCCACGCGGGTAGTTAATTCAACTTATGTTAATTTAACAGAGATTGCAACAATCTTGACAAATCCTCAAACAGAGCCAAACTTAAATTAATAAAAACCCTTCTTGCTAATATACAACGAAGAAGATTTGTTCGTTTATGATATCTCATGTTAATGTACATGCATTTAATCCTCCTGGTATGACTAAATTTAAATTCCTAGAATAAGCAAGACATCCACGAAAACAAAAGTCTATCCCATTCAGAAGTAGTATTTTCTCTCCTGTGTACGACTACAGCCACTATAGGCATCGTGGCTTCACTGAGCCGCGGTACGCAAACATTTTCGGCATGTACAGTGTACAGTCCTTCCCATCAAAAGAATTCTTAATTCGCGCGGACATGGCCGCCTCTTTGTCCGTACTCGCGACTCGAGCCAGGTAATTATCGCCACAAAAGGCATTACAATTAAGCTTTTAGAGTCGGCAATGAATCGCTGATCACACTCGTCGCGTGTTGCCTCTCGAAACTACGAATGATGTAACGAGTATCGTTGGTTTTAAATGATGTATACAGGGTGAATTTTGCCATATGTCATTACTTCCCAGAATTCGATCCTTATTAGCGACACTATCAAATGGTGTAATTATACAGGTTTTTTCAGAATCAATGGATTCGATTCCTGGCTAGGAATATTGATTTTCAAGAAATCCAATGATGCAGTTTCGAAACTACGAATGATGTAACGAGTATCGTTGGTTTTAAATGATGTATACAGGGTGAATTTTGCCATACGTCATTACTTCCCAGAATTCGATCCTCATTAGCGACACTATCGAATGGTGTAATTATACAGGGTGTTTTTTCAGAATCAATGGATTCGATTCCTGGCTAGGAATATTGATTTTCAAGAAATCCAATGATGCAGTTTTAGTTTTAATCAAAATCAGGCCCTAGACTCCTTTGACCACTATTTGCTATTCTTCATTTTTTCGGCTTTGGCCATTCACACCAACATGAAAAATTTATATAGATACTAGCTGCCCGGACAGACTTCGTTCTGTCAAAAGTTTGTATTTTATTTTGAGATGTAAACTATCCTGTCTTTCAAGTTGGATCAAACTGCACACGGTGTGCAAATTTCATTAAAATCGGTTAAGTAGTTTAGGAGTCCATCGCGGACAAACAACGTGACACGTAATTTATATATATTAAGATATGACAACTGCAGTCTCTAATAAGCACTACAGTTCTATTTGTTACACAGCTCCCTCCTATTGCATAACTTTATCGACACTTAGTCACCGTCCGGAATCGATAGACTCCTTTGCCGACACGCAACTTAGGTATAGTTACATGGTAGATGATAGTATATTATTAAAACTGACGCGACTTAGAAACAATGTAGGATGTATTGGTGAGTTTGCGTTATTGATTTCTTAGGTTAGGGTTATAAATGGTATAGGCAATGGTATGAACTGTTAAAAATATGGACACAAGTCGTGGGTGCCATGGACAGCACACTAGACAAGGACATTCACACCCAGGCCGAGAACAGAAACTCAAACCCATCATTCACATTTCCGCCTCGCTGGGAATCGAACCCAGGACCATTAGGGCGGCGATCTGGAATGGTAACCATTGCGCCACACGGGTCGTCAAAGTAAAGTTTAAGTGAAGCTATTGAGTTGCATAGTTATTTTATACTTATTTCGGATGTAAACACCATAACTGCAAAGTTATTAAAAACGTTCTCGCTACAAAGTAAGTCTTTCTGAGCGAACGGACAAGCCCAATGGCACAGTTGTGGTATGATAAGACCGTTGAACTCATTGACACGTCGAGTGCTATCCATTATTCCTGGCATCCAGAAAAATTCCCAACTAGAATCTTTCCCATGCCAACTCTAACTTGGAACAAGGACTGTCCTGCTCGGAATTTTTAATTGTAGTGTCGTTACGTAAATTTCCTTCCGATTAAATGTTTTCATCGGCTAACTAATATAATCGTAATTGCGACACGTTTTTTGTAACCCAAAAATCCATAATGATCCAAAGAAGGAAATTATAGTGAATAAAATAATAAGCCGATCTGTAATGAAAGGGAAGGGAAAATACAGAGAAGATGAACTCTTTCCTATTATGTCTATTTAACTAGATGATAATAATCAGGTACCTAACAGATCTACACACGACTTTATGCGAATTTATTCCAGTTACAAACATACCTACATATCTTGCGATTTTTTAGCAGTTTCAAGTCGCGTGTTTCACTGAGAATTCGTAAATATTTCAAGGAAATATGTTAGATTTAAATGAAAGAAGAAGCTCGTGATCTGAAGAAGGTAGTTTCAGGTTTACTTTTGTATAGATAAGAATCATATCTGGTGACACGGTAGTGCCACTGCCATGACGAACGGCATTAGCTAGTTTTAAAATTAAGTTTAATGTCATGTTAAGAGGGGGCTTATTACAACTTCTATGGGTTTTATTTAAATAATATTACTTACTTATATAACTATAACCGCAGTCGTCCCCATGCTGTTGCGACTCACCTGTAGACAAACAAACAATATTTGAGTTATATTTACACAATATAATTTTCGAAAAAAATTACCGACTTCAAAATTGGGGATAACTCAAAAACTACTCGTTAGATCTCGCTCAACAACTACATGACAAGTACCAGCTTTTGATTAAAAAAGAATCATCAAAATCGGTTCACGCAGTCGAAAGTTCTGAGGTAACAAACATAAAAAAAATAAAAAAATAAACTTGAGAGGTCTCAAGGGACACCCGGATGGAACGAAATTCCTTGCAGTCAGTACTAGGGTAGCAAAAACATGCAGCAAGTGTGCCAAAACAAATCTAAGGTATTTTTCTCACGAAATTTAATATTTAATGTAAAAAAAACTACGACGGCAAAGTGTCGTTACCGGCAAAAGGTGTCGTTACCAAATTTTCCGCCTAGCCCCCTTTCGCAACGCGCGATAAGGAACTTCGTTCCAAAATACAGTCTAATTGAATACCTCCTCCTTGTTTTGAAGTTGGTTAAAAATAAGACTACCAATATCTAAAGGTCCCTTTGTCTAGACTAGATGGTAAGGATGGACATACAGTACAACATAACAGGTCCTACTTAATGAAGATCCGGGATTAAACATAATTCTCAGACATAATTGTTAACTGAACCGGAATCTTTGCCTCGGTTAAAAGGTTATGCATTACAGTATGCAAAAACATAATAAATTTTCGTATCTGTAAATGGTTTATAAAGTTCTGATTCTGAAACTATCACAAAAATCACAAGTAAATATAACTACTTTAAATATTTACACGAATCTCAACATGTTTAGGTGAAAATAACACTTTCCTTTCTTGGCAATGTCACGACATGTTCCAAAGAGTAGTTGTGGTTGTGTCAAAGTTTCATTCATAACGAGGACGACCAAAAAGTCGTGACACGATATGACCATAAAAACGCAAAATACGTTAGCGTCGACCATTATGAGAAAATGTAAGCAACTTCAAACATGTGCGACAGTTCATTTCGTCTTACCAACCTGTTTGGTATGCGAAAAATTAATCTTCCCCCTATTCTCGTTTACATAAAGTTCAAATTCAAATAAGAACTATTCGAGCAAGTTCGAGTTTAAAGTTGTTCCAATGACGCTGCCGTGAGAACATATGTCACGTGTTTGATGTCAAAACTGAGTCTTGTAGCCGAGGTGTTAAGACGCATAATCGGTTGTTCGTCTAAGTTCATGTAATCGTCACGGAGCGTATCGGGCGCCATCGTCACGCGGCATTAGATTCAAATCTCGAACTCTTTAAAACGGAATAATGGCGTCTTCCGCGTTTGAAGGGCTACACTTAAATATCTGTGCTCTGATATAGCCCTTGTTGCGGCATGTTAAAGTCCACAGTAGCGATTGCAATTGTAATGTTATTTGATATTCGTTGGATAGAACCTAAAGTGCGGTTATAGAATAAACAATGGAACCTCTGTTTTGATTAACTCCCCTAAGGCAGCTTTTCATTAATCTATTTTTAGGTTATATATTTTTTATGGAAAAGCCAGCAAACGAGCTGACGATTCACCTGATGGTAAGTGGCTATCGTCGCCCATGAACATCAGCAACACCAAAAGCATCACTGATGCGTTGCCGGCCAGAAAGAGAGAAGAAAAAGAAAGAAAGAACTGGCTCTCCATCTGGAACACGTTCGTTGTTTGGCGGCTGACTCATGCTCAAGAGTGGTGAAACCCCATGGAGAAATAATAGTGGTAATAATGTTATTAATTAACAATTAAAATCAAAATTACCAATATAATTCCACCGAGGGGCCCTACCACCAGCGGGCCGGATTTAGTCGCCTCTTACGCCATTCAGCGTAGGATTGGGGTTAGTATTCTAAGCTGCCCCAATACGGCTAATATTTACTTTAAAAGCAAAAGTTTTACCTTTGTTTTAACCAAAGGATAATTATAATTAATTAACCTAGTATGTTCAACTTACAAATTAATTTATACTCATATTATAAATATTTCTCCAAAGCCCAATCAGCCACGCGTTGTATTTCACAAAGTATTCTAAATATAATTATTTCATAGAAAAAAAGCTAAGCACGCAGAGCGTTAAAAAGCGAAAATTCTCTTTGTATAATGACGTAATTCTATACTTTATGGGCTGTTAGGAATTTAATTTTGGCTCTTTATATTTTTGACCAAGCTAAAGGAGAGGACGCAGGGGTTGGAAATGGGCTTAGGCCTTTTCAGAGGAGGTTTGAATGTCAGAAGTAACTCGAGGTCAGTGCCGCCGCCGCTATTGTGAACAATATTTTCACAGTTTCATTTACAAAATATTGAATACAGAATAAGTGAAAGACAGCAAAATAAAATTCCAGAAATATTATCAGCTACAAACCATTTTTCATTGTTGAGTTTATTTACAAGAAATTTCCATAGATAACAACAGTCAAATTACGCTAATATACAGACTCGTACTTGTTATTAAAATACAATCACTGGGATTCAATACAGCAAATTTATTCAATCTTATTATTTTCAGAGCCTATTTATGCTTCGAGAGCCGAATTTTTGTGTAAATAGTCTACCAACCGACAGATAAATTATTTGACTTACGCTCCAACTCAGAGTTACTAACGGTTACTTAAATCGCTCCTTAGCACAGAATTTGTATGGTGATTCTTTACTAAGGAGCGATTAAAGTAACCGTTAGTGACTCTGAGTTGGGGCGTTCAGATTCGGCGTTACTCAAAAATAAATATGCCAGGCGTGACCGCCAAAAAGGAAGCAGGAAGGAGATCCGCATCCCAAGTGCATTTTTAAAGCCTAGTATGTTAGGACCATAAAAACGTTTTTGAAAACAATAAAATATTGTAATTTAATAATACTAAGTTTAACGTGCTTCATGATTATTGTGAAATTTTGATTTATAAATATTCTGATGTAATTATTTGATTCAATTTATATTATAAGCAAATATTATAATTTCTGTTGTGCCTAATTGTTTTGTGATAATAATTAAAAAGTAATACAGATTGTGTGTAGTAAAACTGTAACACAACGCATGCTGTGATTGCCTATAATTGAAAGAGTTATGAATAAATCTGTATTATGTGTTGATTTCAAGCTTGTTGTACTGTTTCTTGCGTTGGCAATCCAAATAAATAAATAAATATTTTAATTCTTAATTTACACTAATCAACGATCTCAAACGCTCGTCTGAAACGCGCGGCACGAACGCTCTACTCATAAGAAACCTATTGCGTTGTGGCGGCTGCCAGCACGTACGCATATTACTGCGAGGACCTCCTAAAAACCGTAAAGAGGTCAAGTGCCAGCCCTTTATAATCTGTCTTGGGACTTTTCGTTTGGCCGTGGCCCGTGACGTCTAACTTCTAAGAATGAGGTTTCCACGAAGTTAGCCGAAGCAGCGAAAGGGAAAATGAGATAGACGACTGACAGGAGTCAGTACTACTACTGACAGAGGACGAATTCAAAACCGTAGAAAAATAAAGCACGAAAAATTATCATTTTGTTGTTTTAAATTTAGTGGATCACAAATTAAAAATAAGTATATTATGCTATAAACTATATACATGCAACACAATTTTTGATCCACAAAACAAATAAAAAAGATAATACGGTTTTGAACTCAAATATCTCAGAAAGTCTGACTTACGACATTTCATTACAGAATACTTTCTGATCGTGGTCACTTACTCCGTCAATTGACACACATTGTGATTTATTATTGGCCGCCGAAACGAGGTTTTTTCAAAATGGTGGACTTGTAGGTATGCCAGGTTCCAGGTTCAAAAATATTTAAACCCCTTTCTCCCTCGCTGGAAATCGAACCCAGGACCCTTCGAACGGCGGCCAGGCATGGTTATCATTAAGACGTACAATTTTATGGCATGAGCATCCGCCCTTACACTTATGGTCCAAGATCCCAGGGCCACCAGACGTCACGTATTTTCTGACGGACGAAATGTGGACGATTGAGTAGTGTTAATGTACACTACGGTCGTATGCCTACCTGCTAACTTGGTCAAACGGCCAATTTCCAGGTATCAGGCGATCAAGGTACATAAAAACATTATAAACTTCACGTGAATTTTCATGGCTGATTTTCACGATGTTCTAGATAATATAGTTAAATTAAAAGTAAGTCGTCAATGCTCCCAGACACTTTCCGTTGGCCATATTGCTTTGTAGACGCTTTAAATCTCCCAAAATAATTAGTTATGTGCGCCTACGCCAAATCAGACACTTTTACACCGCGCAATTTGATTGCTCCTCGAATTCTACAGGAGTCGATTAGTGTTGATACCTTATTATTTTGAGAGCTCTAAAGCGTCTGCAAAGCAATATGGCCGACGGAAAGTGTCAGGGAGCATTGACGACTTATTTTTAACTATATTTTCTAGAACATACGTGAATATCAGCCATGAGAATTTACGTGAAGTTTATAGTGTTTTTATGTACCTTGATCACCTGATGCCTGGAAATTGGCCGTTTGACCAAGCTAGCAGGTAGGCATACGCTCATAGTACATACTAACCCTACTCAATCGTCCACATTTCGTCCGTCAGAAAATACGTGACGTCTGGTGGCCCTGGGATCTTGCTCTATTATGAAAAGACGTGATTAATCTGCTTTATATGTTCGCAGGATTAATCCACCAAGTCACTTGTTAATGCTCTATAAGTTTTTAAAAAATTTGCAATTCATCCTGAATAACAAACGCGACGAAGCATCCTTTAGTCAACATAAAAAAAGAGCCAAAAACGCGTTATTACCGAAATTCTAATACAATGTTTGCCCGTATCTTCAGCCAAAATCCCGGACACACACGAACTCACATCCTGCCTCTCGCTTAAAATTTCATCAATTCTAAACCCAGCATATTAAATCGATGACTCATTCAAGACACTCAGGTCTCATTATGCAAATATAAAAAAAAACGCATGGGAACATCAAACAAAGGCATCGTAAGGTACGACGCCATCATGATAGGGGCCCATTGAACATGAAGTGGTCGATTGAACAGCCAGTTAAGAACTTGTTTGATGTAAGACGAACAAATGACAAGATCGCTTAGAGTAGCTGAACAAAGTGACAGATTGGAAAATTGAAGAGATCTTCACAGACACAAGTCAAATATACCATTGCTTAAAAATACGGCGATCTCAGTGTATTATCAAGCAATGATGGAGTGTTGATTGGAAGGGGTGGAAACACGCAGGTATTTTTTATGTAAATAACCGACAAACGAATAGACACCTTATGGTAAGTGGCTACCGTTGTCTATTAATGGCATGCATTCTTTCCTTCCAGCTAAGAAGGAAGAAAAAAGAAAGAAGGACAATTAGGTACTGGCTCTCAAAGTGATACGCGGCGTCTTGTTAATTTTTCAGCAGGCAGGATGCATTACAGCTACGCGGCATACGATAGCTTGTAATTGGGTTAGATAAAGCTGAAAAAAAAATAATTGACGTAAGTAGAAGAAGTAATAGAAGTATTGACTTCCTTCTACATGACTCGATACACACCACTAAAGAGTAAATAAGATAACTGCGAACTGTTTCACTATTAAAATTATAAGGTTATATCCATAAGGTTTTTATGGAAGTATTTGCGGATATATTGTTAAATTGTTGTGATAGCTATAGTTATGGATTTCAAATTTATTAGGACTATTAATTAAAACGACGAGCTATATTTAATTAAGAAAAATAATGTTAAGATATTTATTTTATATTGTATACCTGTCTCAGGTAGGACATAGAGACCTGAATAAAGTTGTATTTGTACCATTATGTACCTATTGTCTACAATAAAGCATCTTTGACTTTGACTTTAAATTTTCACAAAGTAGTACTCTTGAAAAGTTCAAACGCCTCGTGAGTAATCAAGCCAACGCGACGTCCCCAGCACGAAGTATTTGTAGCTGCAGAACAAGTGTGGGTTTAAAATCTCACCAAGGATAAGGTAAACCTGATTAAAATGCACCCCTTCATGTACTCGATTGTATTCCATAACATCTTTATAGTCAAGGAACATGCGAATCGGATGAGTAAGCGTTGGTGAATGGTAACCAGGTAACTCAGCACTGGGGTGATATGGCTGTTTGTGAGATGATTTATGATGCACTGTTTGTATCTTAGTCATCGGTGATAAACGTTGTTTGCTTTCCAATTGATTTATAATGCTTCATATTGAAGCTTTTCTTAAAATTGAGGAGGCCTTGCTAGTAAGTGTTGGATCACTTAACTGCTAGAGTGGGGTTCGTGGCTGATGTGGCAAAAAATGTTAGACGAAAGAAAACTTAAGTACTTAATTAACGTTAGTCGTCTAAGTAATCGTTAAGCTATGCGTCAATGTTATCATTGATTTAAAAAATAATTGATTACCTAATAAACAATCAGTGTTAATGTAATAGATTAAATCCGTGATTAAAATCAATTAGCAGTACCTATCTCTTCCTTTAAGCTTTGTTTATAAACCAAATGGTAAAGAACTCATTAATAAGTTTCAAGCTTTTAAGTTATTCGACCTCTAACCTTGCTCCTGAGGTTGATATAAAAAAGAAAAAAGTATAAATCTAAAAATACCAGTTTGAAAAAGGTCTCGAAGCGGCGTCAGTACATCCGTAGCGCAGACTCCTAATGACGCGAATATTTCCCGTCTGGCGTTTAATTAACTATCAAAGGGAGTAACTGAAAAGTCTCTCTTAACGCCGGTTCATTGGGAGGCTCTATTCGACACCAGTCTCGTCCTGACGTTTTCATTCTTGTTACTTTGCGAGTTTTGATGTTTTTTTATCTAAATAACGTCATGATTAGAGCCTAGGTAAACCAACATACGAGACAATTTGATGGAGGCTATATGAAATCAAAGTCGTTGAGTAAACAGTAATTTATATTTCTTGCTTTTTGAAACGTGGTGGTGGTGGAATGTCGTGGAAAAAAATCTTTTTTCCCCAAATGGACAGTTGCTGTTGGCGCTAGCGCCCGAAAAGCTATTACGGGAACATAAGAAAAAATCTCTTTCAACTGTACAAATCACTGCAGTGGTCCCTCCTCATAATTATCTCGTGTAACATGGACTCCTCTGATTTGATCTCCTGTGGTACTGTCAATGGTTTCTATGAATTACAACTAGTTACATTAGTTTTGTTTGAAGCTATATGTATAAGTTTCCTTGCAATTTTCCTTTTATCTCGAATTCGTCATGTCAATTACTGGAACGCACCACTTTCATTATTCAATTACCAGAAACAGCTTTATTGTTAAAATTTATATAGCTTCATAAAACGTAAATCTTTGGTGCCATGCAACTTTGTACATTAATACTTATAAAATAAGACTACAAGCGTTACAATTACGGGCACAGTCGCATTATTGACTCTCACTACCTGTGATTGTTCTCCAAACCATTCCGACTGCACGGGGGACGCCCATGTCATTTACACACGCTTGCCTTCACAAAAATAACGAAGTGTTCCATTTGGGACAATGTCACCCCATACACTCTGTGCTAAAGGTAGCAAGGAACGCGTCTGAATACCAACGAGTAACTATACTAACAGAGCCTTGCTTTGAACCAAAACAAGATATATTAGGGGCCAAATAATAATGCTGTGCTACAACATTTGCATCAAAACTGTACAGGATCAGTGTTTGATAAACCAAAGTGTGAATGAAGATTTAAAAAATAAATGTTCTCATAAAAATTTGGTTTTATTGTACTGCTACACGCATCGCTTTTGTATTCGTAAATCTTATCTTAAATTAAAAAAAAGTGCTAAAACCTGTATATTTTAGTAGTGCAAATGTTGTTTTCTGCAAATTTCAAAATTGAGATCAAGTTTATAATCAGAAAATTATCAATCGCTTATCTTTAAATTGTACGTGATAGAAAGCGTCATTTAGCACGAAACAGTTTTATTGTCCCAATCCTATTGGGAGTTCAAGTTTGCAAAAGAAGAGCTTCTTTTGACAAAGTTATTTGCTGTGAAAATATGGAGGCGTAGATGTGTGTATATGAAAATAAGGGGGATAGATTTTTTATAGGTACAATAAAAGTTATATTTCAATGGTTATACCCCTCTAGGAAGATGTAAAAAAGTAAAAATGCTCAAACTCACGGAATCTACAGGAATCTTAATTGGGCGGTTGGCAACATACACAATTGTAACTTCATTGATAAATTATAAAAAATATTTATCCGTCAGTCCTTTAAAAGTCATTAAAAAATCAGCCTGATATGGGAATCCACATGATATGCGAACTCAGCTACAGTGTCTTCTAATGTACAGAAAACTTTTAGCTAAAGTTTGCCATTGCGATACAAAGTCTGATTAGGCCAAAAGTTCTGAGGGCAAACGTACCGAAAGGATAGTTAGTAGCGGTACCTATCAGTATACCTGGTGATGCAGACGAACGAACACACTGTATAAGATAATGATGACATCTCAAACGCAACATAAAGTGATCCCTCACACAAATTGTTTCAAACGACCGACCTGAAGTCGCCCGCGCACTAAATCAATGTAATTTGAAAACTACACCCGAACAAACTACCGCTGGTCCTGCACGTTACGGCCAACATAAACTGCGAAACTGTAACTTTTACCGCTAATAAATCTTCGGTTACTTTCCAGTTATTTCCAAGATTTTTCGCAAAATTTCCGGCTCGCCCCCTCGGGGTTGTTACATTATTCTCTTGCAAGTAACCGGTATCAGAATGTAAAATCAGGTCTGAGCGAGCAGCACTATCGCTGGAAGGATTGCAATCCCAATGTTCCGAGATCGTGATGCTCCGAACTTTGTTTCGTAGAGATACGTGGGAAGGTTAATATTTATTAATGTACCACGGACTTTATAGAATTGTTTGCTTTTGGCCAATTGGAGAACGGTACAATAAATAAAGGTCATGAAGAGTATCTATTAAACATAAGTGTACGTAGCCGCTTAACCTCGGATTGCCACATTGCCAGAAAATCACCAGTCCTTGCCGAATGATCGAAACAAAACGCATTTCCCGTAGGTATTCCTAGACAATATGAAAGACTCTAGGGATTTAAGTATTTTCACTAATAGTAATTATTTCTAAAACGCCCCCAATTCTGACACAGTATGCAGAAGTACACTCAATAACCAATATTTACAATAATGTATTAACGAACAACGCGATGTAGAATCTTAAACAGAAGTAAACATCAATAAATCAACAATCGATAAAGTTGCAGCCAGCATCGCGCAATGCACTTCACATCGTAATTTCTTTTGGATTAAGTCAATAAAAGTTTTATAGATCGTAAATAAATACGTGCGAGTAAGGTGGCACGGCCAGTACGCAATCGTATCGACTACGATTGGATATAATACCGGACGCTTGAATCGAGCCACTCAGGTATTTTTATGATTAAATAGTTAACATAAAATGTAATACAGTAGAACCTCGTTAAGTCGAACCTCGATAAGTTGAAAACCTCCAAATCTCGAAAAAATGTTTTGTTCCCTTCCCTTCAAACACCAAAACCTCCACTACTCGAAATCTCAACCCTCCATTAGTCGAAATAATCAGTGAGTCCCTCCAAGCCATTTTGGTACATATTTTACCTCCTTAACTCGAAAAATTAAATTTTACCTCTGTATCTCGAACATAGCAATGTTTTATTTTACAACCTTTAAAACTCGATTATTTGGGAGTTATTACCTCTATAGTTCGAAGAAAAATAAGTTACCGACTTTAAGAATTCGCCGACAGCGTAAGTACACAATTGTTTGTTAGAAAGCAATTTAGGAGTATACAATGAATAGAATTACCACGAACTTATAACTCACGTTAACACGTGTTTGCTTGCTTGGTGTCAGATGTTTAATTGTATAATTTTTTATTTCATTTGAACTTTAGCGAAGCAAGTCGTTTGTCGATTTGTAATAAATAAAAATATGTGTGTCAACTCTCCAATTTGAATTTTTATTTATTTTACCTCTCTAACTTAAAATTTATAAGAATGAATCTCAACCTCTGTATGTCGAATCAAAATCCGCTTAAGTCGAAATTCTCTATAATTCGAAAACTCTATAACTCGAATTTTTTGGCGTCTCCCTTGATTTTCGACTTATAGAGGTTCTACTGTACAACTTTTTAAAATGTCTATTAGTGTCAATAATAATCACATAATATAAAAAATACTCATTTAAATAGTATCATCACATCCGGCTGTCCATAGCATAGCGCAGAGATATTTATTAAAAGTACAGAAGAAATAATACTACTTGTTTAAAACTGCAAATTAGTAGAATAAAATAGAATTTATAAAGGTACATGTACCTACCAGGTAAAGTGGGAATGAATTATTTTTAATCCCTGATGAAAAAAGAGGGGTGTTATAAGTTATAACATATGTCTGTGTATCTGTGTGTCTATATGTCTGTCTGTGGCATCGTAGCTCTCAAACGGATGAACCGATTTTGATCTAGTTTTTTGTTTGAAAGGTAACTTCGGAGGTGAATTGAGTGTTCCCAGAGACCCTTTTTCGGTTTAGGGGAGTATTATTAAGTGTTTAAGCAGTCATCAACAAAATGATCGCTTCATGAAGGAGCCGCTTGCAGTGATGACAGACCGCGAGAATGATATTTATAAACTGCGGGTTTACCGGTCGCCTGACGAACATGCTGCGTTCAATTTGCGAAAGGATTTCCGACGAATTTTCGACTGTTCAGCCAAATAGGGTGCGTGGGATCCAGGCTCGCTTGTTTCGGTCAATAAATTGTTTTTCCATCGCTTTCATACGCATTATATTCTCACTATCTCGCCTATCTCCTATCTCTTATATTTCTTTCCTATTATCGCCTATCTCTTTCTAATGTCATAGAACCCAAAAAGTAGTATTTGATAGATAGAAAAACATTGCAATTTCGCTCATAAACCTATTTCATTAATCTATTGGTAGAAGCGTCGATCGCTCAGCTATTGAATAACCTACCTTCATAACTTAAAACACCTTGGAGGTCCACAGTCAGGCACACAGGCCATATGCCTTTATTCATCTCCATTAAATCTCTAAAATCCTATCTTCTTCAGGTCGTCGGTCTACCTGGTCGGGGGGTATACTCCTTTTTGCGACATATGGGCGCCATTCGACGACCTTTGGGCAACCCCAAAGGTTATTGTTCCTTCAAACTATGTGGCTAGCCTATAGCCACTTTCGCAGGGTTATTCTATTACGAATATGTTAACAGCTCCGATTAAATTCCCTTTCAGGCTATATATAGCAACCTTATTTCCTAGAATAGGTCCGGCGTATACGGATCATACACTCATCCGTTCGTCTGTTTGCACCCTATCAGTGTTTATTCGCTGTCTCCAATTTGGTAAAGGATTGCAGACTAGTTTTCAACTGTTCGAACAAATTGATCGGGTGCGTCGAATCCGAGTGTTCGTTTGCTTTAGTCATTAAATTGTATTCGCTGTGAATTTGCGCCGCGCCGCCACCTCGCCGCGCCGTGTCGAAACGTTTTAACTAATGAACTATATCTAGCACCATTGTTGTTTACTTGCCATTGATTGGTGCTAGCGTTTGAATTACATTAAACAATCTAATAAGTTCAAATTAAAAGTTAATTGATGATAATTAACTTTAAAGTTATGACGTATAAAAATTTCAACGTCTCACAAACTAATAAGCAAGCCATCAATATTTTACGGAGTAATTTTCCAGACAAAAATATTTAATCCCATTAGTCTGTAAGACATATTTCACAAAAGTATCTTAATGCTATTTTCTTTAAATAGTTCAATTACTTCATTTATCTATACTTATCTGTAGAGTCACAACATTAATGGATGGAGTGTTATAATGGACTTTAATATTTTCCATAAATATCTATTCCCTGTCGCCAGAGGGCGGTGTGAGGAGCAGTTATCTATAAAATCTAAACACGGATAGTCCTTTAACAAAATAGCCGTAGGCGCTTCGGAATATTGGCGAGTGCGTGTGCTACGACGCTACGGCGCTACGCCGTAGGCTGTACTACGAAGTTGCTACACAATAATGTCTGTACAATTTCCAATTGAGCTGAGAACTGCCGTTCACAACTGACGGATCGTGTTCGGAGTTCGTCTAGAAGTGTTCGGGTTATTGACAGCTATTGCTACTGGAATATCTATATCTATCCAGAATCTATATTCTAACAAAGACATGATAAATGTGTTGTACATAATCACATTCTCATACATTCCTTTACGGTTATAATTTTAAATAAATAAACTCAGGAATAGGTGGATCTTTTACTTCTAGTCGTTCTAGTTGCAACCTTATCTATGACCCCAGGACGCTCAAATTTCAGGTCGTCATTAGGTAGTTTCTCTAATCTGTTTAGGAGTTTTATCCACTAAAACTCTAACGTCCCAACTCAGAATCACTAACGGTTACTTAAATCGATCCATAGTACAGAATTTATATGGTGATTCTGTACTAAGGGCCGATTTAAGTAACCATTAGTGACTCTAAGTTGGGGCGTAACGCTCCAATTCAGAGTCACTAACAGCTGTTACTTAAATCGCTCCTTAGTACAGAATTTGTATGGTGATTCTTTACTAAGGAGCGATTAAAGTAACCGCTAGTGACTCTGAGTTGGGGCGTAAGACAGTCTTCCGGCAAATATGAAGGTAGGAACGTGCAGACGTATTTAAAGTTCATAATAATCATACTATACTGTCGACCAGTACCTTGAAACTACTGGGCTTCTTCACCGACTCCAAAGGAAAATAACACATATAACATTGTTTCGTTACCGTAAAATATCAATTTCTTATTAATTTTCGCCTGCCACAACAGTGACGGATGACAGTTATTTTTAATCTGTCTTGCCGGCACTCCTGTCAATCTTGACGCCTGTCATGAAGAGGGCGCCACTATCGTCTAGTAATTCGACTCGGTACAACGACGCTGTCGGCGCGCGCGCATCAAAATCAATCTCTGTGTGCCAAAATCTAAATCGTGTTTAATCGGGCGAGAACGCGTATATTTTCATCAATCCATCATCAGCAGTGCCGTGTCATCACTCAAACCTATCACAAACCTCATCACATCGGGTGGAAGATCATCGAGGCGTACACGCAGCAGACCAGGTAGGTGCCGTGCATTTGCCTAACTGTTGTGGCCTATATCAAAGAACCTCAAAAGATCGTAATCGTGGACCCGTCAAGCGGTCTGTCCCAGGGTAGCATTAAAGCCATCCTGATTTCGGTGGATGCGTATGCTACAAACATAATATCTGAGGGATACGTCAAGCAAAACATAATATTACCTTTCAAAGAAAAACATGGGTTCGAAACACGTAATTGTCAATGTACATCATCAAACACGTCCACGAAACTCGTTAATTAAGAGAACCATTACACCGAGTGTTTTGGAGACGCCACTGCGACAAATTAATTACATTAATTTCGTTGTTAAACAATGTGTATTTCTGTTACATTTGGTTTTTGCTAGGCCTTGAGGTAATGTTGAATAAACAAGAGAAAATCATCTTGAATAAATTTTGATACTTTGTTATGTTCGTGTTTCAAAAATAACCCTGGATATATCAGGGATGGTACGCGGCTCTCAATCTCATAGATTGACTACTACAATAGTAAAAAAAAGTTTCTCAAACTACTATTATAAGTAACATCATTTGCCAATGCGGAATATTTGTCTTGAGCAATGGTTGTATGGAACAATATTCTTTATATTGTCAAACACAAGGGAATGATTGTATAAAAAGTGCATTTTGAAATTCTTCCATTTGTCGCGCACATACTTAATACAAATTTAAGACTTATATGGTTTTCTCGTGGATGCCATTGTCAGATCTCAATAAAATTTATGTGGGACCACAGGACAGGCACCAGCTTTTGATTAAAAAAATAATCATGAAGATCGGTTCGCCCAGTCCAAAGTTCTGAGGTAACAAACATACAAAAAAATACAGTCGAATTGAGAACCTCCTCCTTTTCTTGAAGTTGGTTAAAAACAACTCATCGTGTTCCAGCTGGGGGCTTGAGAGCCAATTCTTTCTTTCTTTTTCTTCTCTCTTTCTTGACAGGCAACGCGTCAGTGATGCTTTTGATGTTGCTGATGTCCATGGGCAACGATAGCCACTTACCATCAGGTGGATCGTCAGCTCGTTTGCCAGCTATTTCCATAAAAAAATATAATCTTTGGTGCATTTATTAGTGATTGACACTTTTTTCTAACGTTTGCAATGCCAGCATCTGCCTTTGGAAGCTCACTGGCAACCTGTAACTCAGGTTCTTCTGAAACCTATCACAATCACTCTCAATCGACATAATATCTTGTTACATGTACCTGCCTTGTTTAGACCGCCCTGTCTGTATATAAATGTATGAGAGCAATACATTAATTTTCAATTATAATTATTAATTAATTAATTTTTTTTCATTTCAATTCAATCATTTCAATCATTAATTATTATATGGTGAGTCATAAAAACATTCTTAGCTATTCAATCTGTATTTATTTGAACCTATTGCGGCAGATTCATGTAAGGCTATTGTTATTTTTTTCTATTATATCGCTTACAAAGGCAATGAGTCATTTCTCTACTCTATCTTCTTACTCTAATTTGATAGCGATCAAAAAGGGCTTTCCAAGATTTTTTGTAAAAGAAGTTTAGCTTTTTCAATAGTATTATGTTTAAAAAAAATCTATACATTCATTGTCATCCATCCACGGAATTCTAAGGTGTTCGATTTAATTCATTAAGGCTTATTAGGACTCGGATAAAGAATAGGCCAAATTTATAATGACATATGTAGTCAATGGTATAGATGTAATGGCAGAAATGGCATACTTGTTAGATTAAAAGGGATTAAGGCAGTAGTAAGTACATAATATCACTTATTTTTTAAAACAATATAAGACCCACGCAATATTTTCTTCACAATAAAAGCCGTAAAAATTTAATTACATCCCAAAGGGTTTTGCTTGACTTTTGAATTGCGCATTGTTTTAAGATTTCCCGTATTTTATATACCCCCGAGGTTATAATTCATGCGCGGGTAGGAAAGGGTTATCGTAGAAGGGTTAGTTATTTATAAACTCCTATTAAAATGCGGCAAATGGCGATAACGGTTAAAAGATTATTCGATTTTTGGGAATTGTTTTACGAAAATTTTGTTAAATTCCGTCATATTGTTGCCATTATAATAATTTAAAAAAAAGCGACAGTAATTTCAAAAAATTTTGAAGTATTTAAAATTTACTTAAAAACATTTTTTTTATTCGTGTACAGAATTAAAAAAAGATCAAAAGGTGTATCAAAATGTAATCATATGAACTTATCAGGGTCTACGTACAGTAGGTACATACAAATAAAAAAGGAAAGTTCCTACTTTTCACTAATGATTGATATCAAATATTAATTATTCTACTTGAGTTTGCTACAAAAGCCCATAGAATCAATCAATCAATCAATCATTTTATTTTGGACAATATGTGATACAAGTAGTTTTTATATAAAATATATAATTGTTAGCCTCTATGTCCTGCCTCGCTGAGACGTACAATAATATTAAAATTAAATTATAATTATATTAAATTAAATAATTATAATTATAATAAAGAATGCAGTGTTAACATTGTTTATTTTCCATAATAATATCTAAAATAACCTTCCATAGGACATTTAAAGAGTTACCTTTAAAACGAATGTAACGAAAAATAATTGTATCTTCTAACACAATTAAAGACGAAGAAAAAGACGAACTCCTTTATTCAACTTGTGACATGTAAAAACGATGTACCGTTCAAACACCCCTGTAAAACATATTTCAATTACTTACTAATGTAACGTTAATATCATGTGCAGTGATACGTTTCAATAGAAAAAATATGAAATATAATCGTCTTTCTCAGTGAAAAGGGGCATGATGAAATATAGACCATTCAATAGGACGCAGACAGATCCCTCCGCGTATTTTATTACACCGTTGAAATACTACAAAAGTACAGTTCGCATAGACAACGTATTGGTTCGCGGGATTTGCCACCCCATTCTAATAGCTTATGACATTTGATTAATGGTATAGAAATAGGGGAGGCCGCCGTGTATTGCAGCGTGTTGTACCATTAGCTATTGACGAATCTCCACTTTGGCTTAATACATTTCGTAACAAATTAAGGACAAAATGTTTTGTAGAGAAAATCAACACGTTTTGTAAATTAAATATTATTTGTGTATACGTTTACCTATGCGTTAATTAGGGAGAAATGTTATTTGCATTTAATGTGTTTAGTATTGATACCTAAACAATATTATCGCAATTAAATTATTATTATAATTTGTAGTAAGAGTACGTAATAATGACAATAATTTCAACTACGCATTCAAAAACTTATAAACAGATTTGATTCTGTTGTTTTACAAACGTGCTTTGCAAAGTGTATGGTTTTTCCTTTACTATCATCTAATCGCTAACTACTATGAGGTATTTCATCTAGTACTTTGTCGGGTATTTAAAAATAAAAACAAGACACTCAGCCATACACTCGCTCCTCTCCTACAGTGAAGCACTTTCTAACAAAAGGGACAAGGATCCCGAATTTTTACCTTGACAATTTATTTTAAATACTTAAAACTCCCGAGTCGATACTCGAAGTCTTTGTCGAGGTTCGAGTACCATTCACTGGCTGTCAATTAAAGACCTCGTTAATAAATATTAGGCGCTTAATAATGAAAAGAATGAGATTGATGGACGTTCGTTCGTCGTAATGAAAGGACAATTTTGTTAAGGTTTTATTAAAATTAATGACGCACCCAAACGCGCCTCCCTCGATATTGTAATAAGACATCAAATGATAAAGTGATTTAACTGATGCATTCACTATGCACCGTATTTGTTTGTGTTTAATCATACATAGAAAAAGTAAAATTACTCACTATTCACAAGAATCACAACACTATTCACAAGTCTTGGCAGTGTTTTGAAAGAGTCATGCTCAGGTAATTATAAGCATGTACAGTAGCAAATACATACACAACCACACGAGTAATATCTACTTTATTTACGCTTTATAATTGTTAAATAAAGAACTCGGACGAAACAATATAATGATCAAGGTTAAAATCTGGGGTCTAACCGAGAAACGCCCAAAATGCGATAACATTGTTAGTACCTAAAATTATGTGTGTTGGTTGAATACATACATTTATCGAATCTTGAGTATGTAGTAAATATTATTCAAGTAGGTACTTCAGTCATGTTCAGGACATTCGTACAAACATTTTTTTGTATTTTATATACATAACTATATAGCTTTTCGCGTTCCTCTTGGCAAGAAACGCATGCCTCTATGGCTACTTAAATGTCCATGATGAGAACCAATAACCATCAGGAGGCTGTCAGCTTTTTTACCCCAATGCCCGTAGGAATTGTTATTTATAAAAAAGTTCTTTATCAACTTTAGCAGCTCTCCGTATAAAAATACATATGCCTACAGAACTTGAACTCATTCACACTTCAACATCTCAATACACAAGTAACATCGATACGAATATTATGCGAAGCCTTTCTACTTGAGAAGATCCTTTCCGATATTGAAATGCATTCACAGAAGCATGTATTGCGTTATTCACACACTCTCCGCACAATGTTTACAAGCGGTCCCGAGCCAGCGCCGACCAACGGAACGCAAAAGCCACTCGAATCCGCAAGGGAATCGTATTCGACCATCTATACTCTATAGGATTCCACGCGCACGCTCGAATTCGGACGAGTAAAATTGTAGCAAAATTGAATCGTTCGCTTTTGTCAGTGAAATGGAAAATTGGTCGGTCAGTGCGACCCTCATAGCTTTGCTGACACGTCTCTGGTGTTAAATTAATTTAGTTTATAAGGGGCCTGAACAACTGATAAGTCCGAAGAGCTCCAACGTGGTGTCGTGCTATGGCAATTCCATTGAAGAGAAAGCAGCAAACTTCAAGCGGTAAACGCATTTGTCAGAAGACATGGAATACTGGCGATCTGATTACTAGCGATGACTTTGTAAATAACATCTACTATTATATATATTAGCATTATGATAATTCACATCTCTTCATAAAGAATTGGCTGTTGAACGTCAGAGACGGAATAGGAGAGGTGCTGTAAGGTTCTGTAGCATCTAGTTTAGCAAGGTTGGTAAGCCTGTCTGTGTGGCTATAGCAAAATAATAGTTGGTTAGAAGCCTCGCTATAATTGGGGGGTATGATAATGAAAATAAGCTTGTCTGAGTGTCCTTTTACTGAATTTTAGAATCTGTGGAATTAAAACAGACATAAAGGAGATTGCTAGCAACTAAATTACATCTGCACACTTGAATTCGGTCGGATAAAATTTTATCAAACTGGCAATAGCAGCCGACTCTGCCTGAATCGCAAAATTGAATGGGCCGGGTTTTGTTAGAGGACCGTGTAATTGGTCGCGCCGAGTCGTCAGTGAAACCAATAGTACTGTGTTACGTGTTAATTGTAGAAAATTTAATTATGACAACCAGTCTGTCTATACTATCGATCAAAGCACCATTGGTTAAAAATAACCGAAATATTAGAAATTGGACGAGTTAAGTAAGCTGGTTATTTTATAAAAAATATAATATTAAAAGCCAATAAAATTACTGCAGAGTAATCGAAGCTACTATAATAATACATATTAAGCTGCATATCAGCTGTTTATTTCAATCTGTTTTGCCAATCGATAACATGTTTTTGTGTCTATAGGTAATTCCTCACTGCAATAATGAACAATAAACAATAAATCGTCTCCAAAAACAAAACCGCGACGGAATATGATGGGAATATCTATCGAATTACGCTGGAATTCGGTCGAATAAAATTTTAGCAAAATTGAATTGGCCGTTTTCGGCGGTGGAGCGTGAAATTGACCGGACCGGCCAGTGGCGACTGTTCGTATCTTCTTCGGTGTTCGAATTACGTGTGTATGCCGGGTGTCGTAAGCCTCCTGAATTATACATGGGCTGAAGCGACCTGTGATTTAGTGCGCTATGTTCCGGCGTCGACTGGCAACACTTATGCGATATATCGTTTTCGTTTACATGTTTATGGAGATTCGATGTAGGTAAACATTTTCGCTGTACACTGAATTAGGTATCGGCTTCCAAACATCGGGGGAGGAAGTGCCTGACGTATCTAGGTCACGAAGGTCTGCGCTTATGTTGTAATCAGGGGTTTTTATTCTTTCTTCATGAAAAAATTCTTATGGAATAATTTGTGCACCGTGAAAATAGAGAAAGATTCGTACGTAACAAAGAGATAGGACTGGTTAAAAAAGGCATACAAAATACTCAAGGATAAATCTAAACCACTGGAATGGGACATCGCTGCTTATTGGTGTAGTCTAATGAAAACATGCTTAGTAATTTGATAAACATTCGCCACTCACCACATACTTTATACAGCACTCCCTTTCAAATCCAAACCACACTAGCTATCCACAAAGGCGGTCCCGATAAATCTTTCTTCAAAGAGAAGCAATTTACTACGAAATTGTGATTACTCATCAAGTTGCATTTAGATGGGTAAATTGCTATTTCCTATATCCACGCTTCCTTTCGAAGGAATCACAAAAGATCCCCATGAATTAATAGGGCTCGGTCATTCAAATGGTGACTTCTGGGGTCAGTTGGAAAGAAAGTACAAACAGCTAATGACTAGGGCAGCAGAAAGAAAAGGAAATGTATTGCAGACGCGGAGGGCTGCCATGTTACTGACCGGAGGTGAATGGGCTTTGAATTAACATTTGTGTTGTTTGACATCGTCTACAAATACAATATTATTCTGTAAAAATATACAACATTTATTTATAAAAGCTGCATCGTAAGAACTTACATTAGTAGAACAAAATACACGTACCTATCTATAATACTGTATAGAAATCGAACAACTTGGATAAGTCAAAAGTGCGAGATAGACAGTTCGGATTCGATATTTATTACTGTTACTTAATGTGTGCGCACACATCATGGTTGTCGAAATGTATTTTTTGTCAATTGGTGATATCTTAAATGTGTTTCCAGGCTACCCACAATTCAGGGAATTCCTTTGCCTACAAAAACTACCCGAAAAAAAAACGAATTGTTATTATACTGATATTAATTTGACTTTAAATTCCCCAAATTACTATCAAAGTTTTGGTGTCCATCTTTATATAGTTTTAAAACTTACGAAATAATAATTTTCACGACCAAAATTTAACTAAGGAATTAAATAAATTTTACTTTCACAAACACATCATAAAAAGTCTAAAAGCAAACTAAAATAACTTAATCACAAGGACACCGATAAACTTATCACAATAATCTCAATACGACGCAGGTAAAAATATTTCATTAAAACCGAACGACAAAGTTCTATCTGTACCTTTTTTTTACTTCCTGTATCCGAAGAATGACAGATAGGAGAGAGAAACGCAAATAAAAACATCTTCCGCGATTAGATTTAAGATTTATCTCGACAAATACGTGACCTTCTAAAAGCTTTTTGTGATTACTTGAAGAGCTCTCAAAATGGCGGTTTTAAAAAAACTCTCGATTGAGAATAGGTTAGTATTTGACAAATGATAAAAGGTATGGCAGTTTTAATTTTTTTTTGAAATTCCTAATAACCTAAAAGAACTGTAGGTACTATGCATGAAAATTTAAATTAAATGTATGGTATTTATCTCATACACATAAATAAATAACCTCCGTAATTTTCTTAATATATTGATTAAAAATCCGTTTGCACTTGGGATAAGAATTGTTAGTATTTATGCCCTGTAGTTACATAATGACCAAAACTTTTTTTTTGTATTCGATGTCACTCACAGATGCTCATTGTGAAGAAATTGCAAATGTCGCTGGTCTCAATACAATTAACAAAACACAAAGATGTTAAAAGCAACTTCCCTAACCTGAGAAATGATTGGAGTCATAATGACCATATCCAAGTTTAACCATAGTTTGCCAAAAGCGGTTTGGCTTAACTTACTAATCATATTTACAAAAACTTTAAATTCTTTAAGCCTTTGCACTTTAGTATTACTAATTCATATCAAGTAATTTTAACTAGGCAGTTTCTGAGCTTAAAAACAATTTATTCTTATCTCCAGTAAAACGTAAATATAGCCAACCCACACCACGCAGCCCCAAAATGAATTTAAACTTTACCTAGAATTCAAGCTGTTGCCAAAAATTAGCTTAAAAAGCAAGTGGAGCGAACTTCCTAAGCTTTTCGCGCGCAAGCGATAGTCGGCAAGCTTTTAAGCTAAAATTATTAAACGCACAGCTTCGTTGGTTCAGCTTTAAAAGTTAAGGCCTTTTACCTTTCACGGAGGAAGATGTTTTCAATGATTTTATATTAACACTAGTTGACCAGGCAAACGTTGGTCTACCAAAAATTTAGGGGTAGGGGGATGAAAAATAAAATTTGTCCGATTCTCCACCCTAGCCGATATGCACGCAAAGATTCAAGAAAATCGGTTGAGACGTTTCGGAGGAGTTCAACTTCAAAAAAGCGTGACACGAGAATTTTATATATTATTAGATAGGTACAACAAAATAGTGATAATAAATAGTAACAAATAATACAATATGTAGCTGCAAACAATTTTAAGACACTTCAACGTCCTTCACGATGCACTCGCGTTAAACTCAGCAAAGACGTTCTTGTCGTCCGAGCCGAGTGAAATATCAAATGGCGCCACAGTTCATTTATCAAGGAGTACTGTTTAAATAAAACATTGTGGTCTCAACTAGCGCTTAAGTGGAGACATCACAACCGCGAGCATTTTACCGTCTGCTTTCTTGAATGCATTAATTGTCTATAATACAATAGTGCGCCATAGGATTAATTGTCTATGCTCAAAGGGGACCATTTAGATTGAGTTAAACAATGCTTTATACTCTAGGGTTGTACCCCATCATCGTCACCCATGCAACTCCAGTCTTATTGATAAATAAGCGGGGTTCCCGCATTACTTCAGCCTTCTTCCTTCAGCCTTCATTAATTAGCCAAGCACGTAAAATACCCTACCGTGCATGAAAATGTACCGACAAGAACGACTGAATGGTACATAGCTCAGGGTCTTGTAGGTCCAGGCGGGACCTGTTGTAATGGCTACATAATATTATATTATATAATATGCTATTATAACTGGACTAACCTACGCTAGCCGTGCTAACTTCCACAGCCCTCTTACAGCGATTAATAACTACTAATATTCTTAACAATTAACAACACTCAGAACCTACAAACCGACTATACTACTTTGTCACAAATAACCATGAACGGCAATAGATAGGGGCACTGCAAGCTCGTTTGCTATCTGAAACATCTATCTTTTCCAATAACATATAAAACTGAAGGAAATATAAGTCCTAAGCATATTGAAATTTCGTCGAAGCAAACAAGTCGTCTATCGGGAGCGAAGAGACAGCACGATTTATTCACTAGTTGCAGTCGCACTCGCAGCTATCCATTACCACTCCGAGCGCGAACTATTTGTTAGCGTACCCCAGTCTACCCTTCAAGGACATTAGTGGGGTGACTCAATTATTTTATTTCTCTTAACGCTCTTTAAATTGCAAGATGTCTTACTGAACTTCACTTAACTTTGTTTTAATGCTATGTATCAAACAGTCTTATTGTTCGCCCCAACTCAGAATCACTAACGGTTACTTAAATCGCTCCTTACTAAAGAATCTCCATACAAATTCTGTCCTAAGGAGCGATTTAAGAAACCGTTAGTAACTCTGAGTTGGGGCATAAGTCAATTAAATAAATTTAAATCAGGTAATTAAATATCCTAGAGGTTTATATCGGTGTCGTCTTTCCGATGGTAATAACTTTAAATTAAGTAAAACCATTACTGAATTATGATTACTTAACACTAAACATCTTTTGTTTATTAAATAATTAATCTGATGCTTGAATCTAACCTGACTACAAACACAGAAGAAATAATAGTACTTATTGAGGCTCGTCTGGTGTAGCTGGTGTTAAATGTTATCTGGAAATCGAATTGTTAATATACTGATAGCTTCTATGCCACTAACTTGTAACGCCCTTATAGGTAATATCACTCCTAATTTCTAGTGAAAGTTTCAATCAAATATTAGTAATATTACGAATACCGGGCACATATTATCTGTTTGCAACAATACATATTGAACCAAATGTGCTATATCAAGGATTCCAGTAAAACTATTTGTTACTGCGTTGTTTCGTTTATTACTTACTTGATTGATCGTTCTGAAGAAAATTTAATATAGAAATTATCATCCCATAATAAAAAGCAAATAAAGGCTTTGAGAGACTTTATGTAAATGTTTCATAAGTATCATGTGTTCCGAAGAAATCTATGACTATTCTTTGAAGAATATTATAAGTCACACAAAAATCATATTTAAATCTTACTAATACTAAAACTTACTAATACTAATGTTTTCTTACTTTTCGTTTCTAAGAAAATAACCCCAAACCCCAAAAAGTATTTGTGGCATCGTAACACGTTCAACGAACGCACCGAAAGGGCACATAATTAGAAGAAATCTGCTTCAGTCTTCATTTATAAGGCTTCAAGCAAAATCTGTACTCCCTTAGCAGCAAATTAGTGGGGTGGCTACCCTCCTGAGTTATGATACTGGGTTCTATCAGCGTACGTTAACTTTACTTTTATTGCGAGTAGTTCCATGGTATCCTATTAAAGAAGCGAGTTGGCAATTGTCATGTAATTACGGGACGTTTTCTTCGAGAAATTACGGTCAGAATAGCTCATTAAAAATAGTGCTTCATTTGCTCTTGTTTCAGCAAATAGTAAGCACTCGACTTGCTCAGTGAATTGATGAATAAACATTGATTTATCTTACTTCACTCTATTTATTATCTCTCTTTTTCTCTGTTTACACATCGTTTTAAGAACTATTGTGCATAGGCAGAATTACCAACTGATAATAATTGTATTCTATTTAGGTTAAAACTGGTTAATTAAATTAAAATCTAATTATACTTAAGAATCGAAATGAGAGAACCTCAAGAAAATTCACATAATGCTCTCGAAACGAATTTTTAATATCAAATTCTATCAACCAAGTTGGTTACTACGAAACGTCGATTATTGAAAAATTCTTCGCGAACGCCGCAATATTTGAGATCCTTGGATTTTATGAAAGAAGTAAATTTAAATATTAAGTAAGTTATGAATGGAACATGTTGTTGAATGGCTCGAAACCTGAAAGCCTTTTAATGAGAATTTGGAATGCTTTTCGAACTGTAATAAAATGGTTACAATATAGCGTTACTTAAACACATTGTAATTGATCAATTAACTGGAATAATGTCGGGAAATGTTAGACAAAAGGTGTATTTATTGCTTCTTTCGACGACCCTGTAGCCTAGTTGATAGCGACCCTGCCTGCGAAGCGAGGTGTCCTGGGTTCGATTACCGGCCGGGGCAGATATTTATGTGACAATAAATATTTGTTTTAGGGCCATGGGTGTTATTGTGATGTATTATATGTGTCGTCCATGCCACCCGCGACACAGGTGAAATATCTACTACGGGGGGTATGAGGTGTGTAAGCGTTTATTATTTATTATTTTTTTATTGACTGGAAACGATTAATGCTTGTTGCTGTAACTAGCCGAAAAGCGAGCTGACGATCCACCTGATGGTAAGTGACCACCGTCGCTCATGCACATTAATAACACCAAAGGAATCACCAATGCGTTGCGACGACACGAAGGAAAAGAGAGAAAAATAGAAAGAACTGGCTCCCGTGTCATTCTAATGGTAACTTCATTCGTGGGCTGTTTCTATGGTTGGAAAAAAACATGTAGGTACATATTTCAACAGCAATACGTGTGTCACACGCATCATTGAAACAGGTGCCGTAGAGTTGACTCTTTGATGATTTCAAACAATTGAGCCCTTTTCTCAAAAAATGGCATCCCATTGGATAATGTGAACACACTAAGGTCGCTCCATTATCAGAACGGGTGACAAAAAAATTAATTGTATGCTAAGAGGAGATTATTATTCCATAAGGGATCCATTTTGGTCCACTCCGGGCCGAACCTTCATAATCCTTGGTGAAAAATCAACCGTTCACCCGCTTACGGGCGGTACATTGTCTGAGCAAACACCATTTGAATAATGCGAAACAGAAGCCTTCGGTCCTGAGTGGATACCGCGAAATGTGTTCCTCTTACCGCTATATTTACACTTTTATATTGAGGAACGTGTTGACACAGATAATATTGAATTGTTTAGTTGCTAACGACACTGCCATTGAGATGTTCAATTTCTGGCCTTATTATTAATGGTTCAGCATACTAGCTTTTTATGTTTATTATTGTATTATCAGCTAACTTCATCATGAAAAAACTCCACCTACCTGTATTGTCTCAGTCTATAAAATCCCTTAAAAGGTTGCCATAGTTATACTCTTAGTTATATTCGTAGTAACGTTATGTGTGCGTTAAGTTTGTGTATTGTATTGTGCGTGTTACCATATTTAACTTAGATTACCCCACGATAACCGCCTACACGTAACGCTCATAACGCGATCTAATAAAAACTTCCATAACTGTTATCTTTACAACTGCACCGCAGATTAACGTTCAGCCACGTTAACAGGGCCGATACGACCCCATCATACGACCCCATGATTGTTTAACGAGGTTATTAAAACCCCGCTTTACATTTGTTTATCCGACGTACAAAGACGCATCTGTAAGAAAGCTTTTATTAAGGCATTAGAGAAACTGCTATCTTTATTCACCTTATCGTAACTGTAATGAACGTGTCGCGTCTAGGGTAAATACCTTTAGATAAAACAAAGTTAGGAATGGGATGGGTCTCATGCTGTAATTATGTTTCGGTTACTATACGTGTAGTCATTGTCATTCCTATTAGGTATAAGTCTGTAGTGTCTAGCAAACGTTTTAATTTACAATAAATAGTAGTGATAAAAGTTCTTACGTTGAGATAAAACGTTAAAAATGGGGTAAAAGTAGGGTATAAAAATTACAGAAATACTGAGATAGATTAAATTACTTGACGCTAAATTATACCTGATTAATAAATTACTTAATGTAGATAAAACTCAATTCTGAATACATTTATGTTTGATCAAAAAAGCTTAATCAAATCAAATAATAATAATGATAAAAGAATAGCTGTTTTTAACTGACTTCAAAAAAAGGAGGAGGTTCTCAATTCGACTGTTTTTTTATGTTTGTTACCTCAGAACTTTCGACTGGGCGAACCAATTTTGATGATTCTTTTTTTTATCGAAAGCAGTGCCTGTCATGTGGTCACACATAAATTTGAACGAGATTTGACAAGAAGTTTTTGAGTAACTTTGAAGACGGTTATGTTTTGTTAGTAAAATTTAGATTATCACAGTTTCATTATAATTCGTGAAATTATAACCTGTCTTATTGTGGGGATCGGGTTTGCTGTAATAAATGTATAAAGCACATAGGACCGCGCCGGCCAAGTGCGGTTAGCTCTCATTTTCGTGGAGTGAATAATCGTCATATTTAATCGTTTTCGTTTTCCAAAGAAATTGGTATTACTTATTTAATAATCGCATAGCTCATTCGCATCGCGCATAAAAATAGTTTTATTAAATTTTACATAATTCTACAAAACCTTTTTAGTTTTTTTGAACCCACGAGTAATTACGCCATTTTAGTTTTACGTCACGCCATTAAAATTATATCTTTATCTGTCTATTGACAGTTCACATATTTTAATAACTGGGTTAAAGTTTTGGGCACCTTGTTAACTTGTCTTACAATTATGGCCCCAACACACAGCCCAACGAGTCATATAACCATGCAGGTAGTATAAACTGTGGTTAGCATGTGCGGTAAACAACTCATAAATTAACCTGGCGTGGACATCTCCACGCTCAGCCGTTGATAGATTGACCGAATATTGTAAACAGGACAATAAAAATCGGATAGTGTATCCGGCTATTTATTTGCGTTCTATTTTCGTTTTGGTTTAGTGGACAGATAGAGTAGTGTGTTTATTTCTTTCTTTCTTTCTTTATTTGTACAGCGATGTCCTTTCCGGTTGATTTGAAATGTGACAGACGAGTGTGGATGATAAACAGATTATGCCTGTGATACATATCAGTTTGTGGCATACAAGTATGTGCAACGCAATGATATAATGAGGTGTGAATCAAAGACCCCAACTCAGAGTAACTAAAGTCCAGTTTACACGTGTTAAGTTGATAACTAATTTTTAAGTAAATTAATACGTGTAAACCATTGACCCTGTTCTCCTTTCAAAATCGAACGAATCCATTGGACATTGAAGCCGCGCGGCGTCAATTCATTGGAACATACATTGTGTTCGCGGTGTTAGAGAAGACATCTCAAACAAAATGTGTGTCCCCGCCGGGAGGTTCTATTTTCAAAATTGAGCTCCTGTTCTCCTTTCAAAATCGAACGAATCCATTGGACATTGAAGCCGCGCGGCGTCAATTCATTGGAACATACATTGTGTTCGCGGTGTCCATTCTATACGCTAGTAATAATACTTCAATGGTGTAAACAGACAATTTAGTAACTTTTTAGTTAAAATTTAGTTACGTATCTTTTTAATTACTAAATACGTGTAAACCGAACATATCGGTTACAGAATTTGTATGGTGATTCTTTACTAAGGCGATTTAAGTAAACGTTAGTGACTCTTAGTTGGGACGTAAGGGGCCGTGCTCTGAGCGTGTGTTTGTATTTAAATATTTATGCATGTGTGCCAAAATAGCATGCTAGTCTCAAGAATGTGTATCAGTTGCCTTGAATGATTATGTTCAATCTGCCAGATTATTTAGAGCTGGCTACCGATATGACGTTATAGCTATCTAGCATTGTAGCCTGAAACAAACTTTGAAATGTATTACAAAGTTAATAAGGCGGCAATTAATAGGTAATACACATGTTAAGGCCTCCTTTCCTTTACTTTAACGATTTATTGGTAACATAATTATAAAACGTATTTATACTACTTACTAAGGCGCTATAAATACAAAATATAACTATTAAAATAATCCTACAGAGCGAAGGGTCAAAGGTTCTTGACCCGGGGCAGCCATTTACATGACAAATAAATATTTGTTCTGAAGTATATAGTGGTTGTTTGTGATACGTTAACGGTCTAAGTACATAATAATACAAACACAAACCTGTATACCTAATATACACATAATATTAGGGTGCCCTGTGTGTTAAGTTAACTTTATTTATTTATTCTCTAATTATATTTTGTTTTCTCACAATCTAATATTCCATCCAATAAATTAAACGGTTAATTATCGAATCACAAACAAAATACTCTAAAACAACAACTTTTAACGGAAGTTAAAACCCATAACCTCCGCCGATCACTTATGACTAGGAGAGGTTCACACAGAATACATAATGATTATTTATTCGGGTGCAAGTCGAGCTTATGACTTTGAAAAGTTTTAAAACGCTTTGAAACTTGACCGTCCAAACCTCTTGGCACCCATCCCGCGTATAATGAAGAGGCTCGCGGAGGCCCTAGAGTTTTTGGGCACGAGAACTAAATGAGAACGAGAACAAGGCTCTAAATGTCACAATAATCATTAGAGACTCCAATGTAACAAATAACCATGATTTTAAGTATCTCAATTTGAAAGTGCAGTTCTCTTCTACTGTGCCAGCAATATTTTTGAATCGGTTGACCCAATTATCTGCACAAATAATATTAATTGGAGTACATCCAACTAGGATAATTATTAAGAGCGAACCTGCACGAACTTCAAGCTGAGATAACTGGCGAGAAACAGGACCGAGTAAGGAGATTTCTCGTGTCAGATGCCAAAAATCTATTTGGACCAGTGCGCTAGTCAAGTATTAGACTGGGAGGACTGTAATGATTAATTACTAATGAATAATTACTAATAATTAATGATGGATTAAAGCTGTAACACTCACATTCCCTTACTAGGATTCAGGACATACAGATACATACACATGTAGGACATACAGTGGACATACAGATGTAGGTATGTAATAAATACCTATTCAAGAGTAATAATCTAAATACTAACAAAAAAAACCGACTTCAAAAGTTTAAATTTATGTGGGACCACATGACAAGCACCTGCTTTCGATTAAAAAAAGAATCATCGAAATCGGTTGGCGTGATATTGAGTTATTCGACAATTTTTCGCACACATTTTAACACAAATTTACGACTTATGTAGTTTTCTCATGGATGCCATTGTCAGATCTCAATAAAATTTATGTGGGACCATATGACAGCCACCAGCTTTCGATTAAAAAAAGAATCATCAAAATCGGTTCGCCCAGTCCAAATTTCTGAGGTAACAAACATAAAAAAAAATACAGTTGAATTGAGAACCTCCTCCTTTTTTGAAGTCGGTTAAAAATTATGCGTGTTCAGAATCAAGCATAATAGGATACGTTGCTCCCTTCTAGGGTTTCTACTTTCTACTATGTAGACTACAGGATCTTCAACTTTAAAAACTCCATTAATGTACAACGTTAGTCATTCATAGGTTCTTGGCAACCTTCGATATTTTCGCTGTCTTCGTCTTGATAACTGTCAAAAGACTTCAATAACAGACGTTGTATCGTGCATACGTTCCGTTATTTCCAATTCCAAGCACAGAACCCTAAAAGAACGAATCAGTGAAAATGGTTGATTTAACTTTTTCAATTAAACCCCGTATAGGTATGCGTGTGTTTTGACCCACTTCAGGGTGCGGCGCGACGCGGCGCGGCGCAGCGGTGCGTTGCAATGAAAACGCGATGTATTTGCAATTTATAGTTCCCTTGCTTTTTGTATAATGGAGATAAACTATTGCGGTTGCTACATATAAGTATACCAACCAATGTACTGACCGAGCATTGGGATTTAGAGCAATCCATGACCTATTAAACTTTTGTTTAGAATAACAACCTAACTGTGATGTGTATGAACTAGTTTCTATATTTGAAAGAGTAGATTGTAGAGATATTTGACTACAATTCGATGTAATGTAATATGACGCAATAGTAATTTTTTTGCGGGTAGGCTTTAAATTATCCAGGTTGATCAAGATCAAGGATTTTCCTGGATAATAAGTGATGATATGTTACTACTACGCGCTTTGACGCGTTAACGAACACAGCTCTTAATTTTCCAGCTTAAAGAAAGAAAGCTTTTCCTTTGGTATAAGCATGCTGTTCAAGATATAATTTACAGTTTTGTCGAATAAAAGTTTTACCACAAATTATTACGTGTCACGTTGTTTGTCCGCGATGAAATCCTAAACTACTTAATCGATTTTAATCAAATTTGCACACCGTGTGCAGTCTGATGCAACTTGAAAGATAGGATAGCTTACATCTCAATTTATAGTCGCAATATTATTTTATTGCAAATTTTTTGACAGAACGAAGTCTGTCCGGGCAGCTAGTTATGTATATTTTTTTCATTACGAACTGGGTATACATAATCCGGTGTACATTCTTGTTAGAAATGATTGTATAGAACTCGGGGACAATCGAAACCTTTACCAATCAACAGAAAGCGAGTTCATTTATAGAGGAACTAGGGATCTGCCAATATTGTACCCGATAGCTCTGTATTGAATATTTCTCCCAACGAACCTTCTCATTGCCAATAAAAAGGGTATAACCAAACGACAATTTGGCTCGAACCTTCTCAGATCGAATTGTCTGCCTGCTCTATACATAGCTACAATATACATATATCTTACGTACATACAAACATTGACGAACAAATAGGGTGTCTTGTAGTAACAAGATTTGTAAGCATACAAATCGTCAGTAACTTGTAAATAACATACGAATATAAATATTGTTAGAATTTAACAGCAATCTATCTATCTAAGGCCTTTCCGTCTATAACAGACGATTCAAACAGAATCTTGTGGATGGCACCTCTTTTCATGACTATAAAGACCAAGCTGGGAGCGACAGTTTCTACCGCAGTGACGACAGGAGAGTGTAGAGTGGGCTGGTCTGGAAGCCATTTTCTGTTTCTTGCCTCTCCTGTTGGATAGTAGTCTGAACCAGTCCCTATCATGACTGTCTCTACCCTCTATGGTATTCTTTCGCCAGTCGTCTCTATTCATCACGAGTTTGTCCAGTCCTTACAACTTATTTTGAATGCAGACAAGTAGCAGCAATAGCAGTAAAGAAACTATCATAGAAAAATTAAAATTAGTGCTCACGATAGAATTCATCATACTTCACAAATCGATCCATAGTTACACAAAAATGCAAGCTTTAAACAATCAAAATTTGAATTTGATAATAGACTAAGTAGTACCCTCTTTTTTAAATAAAATATAGCCCAAAAAAAATAAGATTTCTAAAATCGCTCCAGTACTTTTTGAGTTTATGAATGACATATCAACAAACAAGCAAACAAAAAATGAAAACATTTCTCTCTATAATAATATAGTTTAGATACAAGACACAACTATCAACCGTCAACAATGAACAAACAACAGCCGGCCAGCTCCTGTGATGCAGCGAAGCGTTCCTAGTTGAATGTCAGGAACACTAGCCGCGAAACGGTTGAGAGCAAACAGGTGTTGGCTCCATCAACAACGAAAAGCGATAAGCGGGTATGAGCCACTAAAATTTGCTAGTGTGGTAACGGACTGGAGAAGGTAAGAGTAAGCATAATAAATTTAGTAACATAAATTAGCATAAACTATTTTCTTGAAGAATAGCACGATGAAGCGAGAAATTTTCTGCAACACACAGTACGGACAACAGACCTACGGACCTGCAGAGAAAAGTAACCCATTGTTTACAAGGCAACAGGCAACGAAAACGTTGCTGTTCGTATATTTATAAACAGATGGGTTACTTTTCTCTGCAGGTGACTGTACAATACGTTCTGTGTGAGGTATTTAAGATATTTAAACTACAGGCCTGCTCCAAGCATAAGTATGTCTTATTGTGATTCATGAACGATTCTGTACTTTTCATAATATATTGCTTCACTACTCAGTAAGAAGGGAACTAGCATAGCAAGAGCCTATCTATTATTGCTTTAAAAACACATTATAAACGGATTATTACGGATTATCAATCACGATTGTTTGACCATGTTTGGGCTAACCATGCCCAGCTGCAGAACTGACTTTAATGCCAAGACCCGACATAATTGCCATTGACCCACAAACCCGCTTCTGAAGTAAACAAACGTCAAGCTTTCCGCGGGTACTCGCGTGGTATCTTTCCTTCGTCAGTCAGACAAACCAGTAACCTTGTCCCAATTAGACACAGATCGACTCCTTCCAGTAAAGTTGACGCGACAACTGACCGTACGGCCTGCGGTTGGAAATGCTCAAGCAGGGCCGAAGTGTGGCGAGCGATGCCGAACGTACCCGAAGTTGCCCCGAGCGATCAATACCCTGCCCAACACCCGCGCCTTGCGTCAATTCCGGGGGCAAAAGTCACTCTTTCGGCGTAGGACCGCAACTGAGTGGCTCGGGTTACCGGTGTTGCACCGATCGGCGAGTCGTTTGCAGATCCTTGAGTTGCAAAGTTGTATTTCCTCAGTGAATCCTTTGCTCCATGGAATCCTAGTGAAGTTTCTCTTTAATCTAGTCGCTGAGGTGTGATTCTACTCAGTGGAGTCCATAGTTCGATCTCCGGTTTAAGTCGTAGAAATAAGCCATGTTGATGCTACACGAGTTAATTATTCTAGCTCGAGAGAGTGGCAGTATAACGCTAATTAATTATTAATAGACGTTGCTGCCTTGGTGCTGCACCGATGCCGATAACATAAACATAGTGCAGTAAGCTACCGGCAAGGTAGCCGTATTAAGGCGCTAAACAGACGCCCTAACTATCCATAGTCGTCGATTTCTGTCGGTCAGGTCGTACGTGCGAGCTCCGAGGTAACGAGTTCTAATGCCTTCTCCCCGAATTTCGACCGACTTTAACTTTAAAATCGTTTTGCAAGCTTTCCGTTTTCAATTTTTTTTAGGTGAAATTTCGAAGCTAATTTGGCGTTTAAATCTATCTTCTATACGCTCATGTACGTCACGCAGACGGACGGACAGAGGGACGGACGGACATGACAAAACTGTAAGTGTTCCAATTTTACTTCGGAACCCTAAAAACTATTCATTTATACCTACTCGTATTCACGTCTTAGCTACTAAATAACATATAACTAATCACAATACTCGTCTCACAAAGGACAGTTTTAATCAACAATAAGTATAAAATCAATTGCCTACATTACAAGAACATCCCCAACATTTATCCGGATTGAAAGCCCAAAAAAATATTTATGTCCATTAACCCTAACTTTCAACTTCACTTCACACGCAAATAATCCATTCACGGCCAAGACCGGATCGGTGATCGTTCAGGCCTTTACTGAAGCTAATTCAGATAACAGACTCGATAAGTACGAGATTTCTTTCGTATTTGGAAATGTTTGGAAGTGGGTCACGACACTCACGACCCGCGCGGTGTCGGGCGTCGGGCGTCGGGCATCGGGTCGGTGAAACGCTAAATTAAAATATATCCAAACACTACGAATATATTTTCTAGGAGTAATGACAGATGACTTTTTCTGACAATGGCATCCATGATAAAACCATGTAAGTCTTAAATTTGTATTAAGTATGTGCGCGACAAATGGACGAATAACTCAATATCACGCCAAACGATTTCGATGATTTAATCGAAAGCAGGTGCTTGTCATGTAATCCCACATAAATTTGAACGAGATCTGACAAGTAGTTTTTGAGTAACTTTGAAGTCGGTTATTTTTAGGGTTCCGTAGCCAAATGGCAAAAAACGGAACCCTTATAGATTCGTCATGTCTGTCTGTCTGTCTGTCCGTCCGTATGTCACAGCCACTTTTCTCCGAAACTATAAGAACTACACTGTTGAAACTTGGTAAGTAGATGTATTCTGTGAACCGCATTAAGATTTTCACACAAAAATAGAAAAAAAACAAAAAATTTTGGGGGTTCCCCATACTTAGAACTGAAACTCAAAATTTTTTTTTTCATCAAACCCATACATGTGGGGTATCTATGAATAGGTCTTCAAAAATGATATTGAGGTTTCTAATATCATTTTTTTCTAAACTGAATAGTTTGCGCGAGAGACACTTCCAAAGTGGAAAAATGTGTGTCCCCGTAACTTCTAAAATAAGAGAATGATAAAACTAAAAAAAATATATGATGTATATTACCATGCAAACTTTCAACGAAAATTGGTTTGAACGAGATCTAGTAAGTAGTTTTTTTTTAATACGTCATAAATCGTAAACCGCAATTTACCTCGATCAAAGTTACAACGAACTTCAAGATCTTTTATATTATGTTACTTGCTGCTACGGAACCCTTCATGGGCGAGTCCGACTCGCACTTGGCCGCTTTTTTGTTAGTAAAATTTAGATTATCTGTTTGTACAGTCAGCATCAAATAGATGTAAGCGGTTAGCGCAGTCAAATTGATCTCACATACATAAATTCGTAAAGATGTACGCAGTCAGAGTATTCATATAGTTGTCAACATCTAAAGTGATCATTAGAACTAGGCAACATAGTTTCCAAATTCTTGTAACCCTTCAGGATGTTCAATTTTATGTTGGCAAACAAAACGGTCAATGGTATCTAGGCACTGATGTAATACAATTTTCCTTCAGAATTTTCAATGAACAGAGAACTACATATTTTAATAATGATGTATGTCAACTTTTACGAGCGTGCACTGTAACACCTTTCGATATGGTCGAATTTGCAACAAAAACGCAAAGGCTATCTTGTTTTTATCGACAGCATGTAAAAGACAGTTGTAAAATCTGAAAATTGCGGCTCTTCGTAAATATGTAGCTTTTACAAACGATAGTGCCCTTTGCCGCGGTGACGCCATTTTTGACAATAGGTATGGAAATGGAAAAGGGGATAAAATATCACCTTAAGAAAGAAATCGGTACCTTTATTTATTATCGCGTTTATTATTATTAATTAGTGTTAATCATTTATTTGATAAAAATCTGAAAATTATAACGTAAAATAATTTCAATTAAAATCCGGATTGTTCTTGAATAATCAACAAGTTTGCACATCTGAAAGACAGCAGCCTGTACCTAAATGTTATTAATTATATATGGCGATATGTAATTAATTAACTAATATACGTAAATAGTTTATGAATCGCAATATAGTCCAGTGCCGATAATTTTCGAAACGAAAAAAAATTATAGTAGAATGAAACCTATTGCAAAAGGAAGAGAATATAACGAAGAATATAGGAAAAATAAATTACGGGCGATCTGAGGTCGGGAAGTGGGGGGGAGGGGGGGTTTAAGGGAAAAAAATGGTTTATCTCGATTTCCGGAAAAACTGCAAGTCCTATTGAAAAAAATTGAATGGCAAAGTTGTAGGTAATAAAAAGATCTACAACTTTTATACTTACACTTTTTTACATAACCTCAAAATTTATGTGAAAAATTCAAAAAACCACGTTTTTGGTTTTTTATTTTTATCTTTTACAAAAAATATTTTTTTTTCACGAAATTTGGTGAAAACTTACCTTTGTATGTCCTTAACATACTGTAATTTTTTTGATTCAAAAAAATATATTTTTCCACCTTATTTTGACCTTAAATCAAAAAAACAACCTTATTTTCAGTCGAAAAATCTCACGTCAAAATATCAGATTTTTTTAAAAAGTCGGTAGTCCTTTTGTTCGTTGGAATCTCTACTTTCTAATGGTATATAAAAACTTATACACTACTATGGTAAATGTTCTCAGAAAATGCAATGAAACGACTACTATTTTCGCATGTTTTTTGCCATCTCATATGCAATCAATGAAATCCGAATTTTTTTTGCGAAAATCTCTACTTTCTAAAGGTATATAAAGACCTATACACTAATTTAGTAAATGTTCTCCTAAAATGCAATGAAAAGACTACTATTTTCGCATGTTTTTTGCAATCTTATATGCAATCAATGGAATCCGAATTTTTTTTGCGAAAATAGTTGTCGTTTCATTGCATTTTCTGAGAACATTTACCATAGTAGTGTATAAGTTTTTATATACCATTAGAAAGTAGAGATTCCAACGAACAAAAGGACTACCGACTTTTTAAAAAAATCTGATATTTTGACGTGAGATTTTTCGACTGAAAATAAGGTTGTTTTTTTGATTTAAGGTCAAAATAAGGTGGAAAAATATATTTTTTTGAATCAAAAAAATTACAGTATGTTAAGGACATACAAAGGTAAGTTTTCACCAAATTTCGTGAAAAAAAAAATATTTTTTGTAAAAGATAAAAATAAAAAACCAAAAACGTGGTTTTTTGAATTTTTCACATAAATTTTGAGGTTATGTAAAAAAGTGTAAGTATAAAAGTTGTAGATCTTTTTATTGCCTACAACTTTGCCATTCAACTTTTTTCAATAGGACTTGTAGTTTTTCCGGAAATCGAGATAAACCATTTTTTTCCCTTAAACCCCCCCTCCCCCCCACTTCCCGACCTCAGATCGCCCGTAATTTATTTTTCCTATAATCTTCGTTATATTCTCTTCCTTTTGCAATAGGTTTCATTCTACTATAATTTTCTTCCACTTTTTACCGTTTTTAGAGCTATCGGCACTGGGCTAATATGGTAGTCACTTCCAATGTTCTAAGTGGCGTCTCTTAAAACGTAGTGATTAAGTACTCTGTGGTCACGTAGTGATTAAGTACTCTGTGGTCACTTCTTTAATAAATATAGAAAATAGAAATTATGAAGATAACATGACACTGACTACTAGTGACTACTGACAGTCGTCATTAGTATGTACTTATCTTGTCAATGTTTCAAATGAGTAATCACTTTGATGAAATGTAATAAAATGTATTTTGATTATCCTACGTATTTTGACAACTATCAGTGCCTAGATACCATTGACCGTTTTGTTCGCAAACATAAAATTGAACATCCTGAAGGCTTAGATACAAGTATTTGGAAACTATGTTGCTTAGTTCTAATGATCACTTTAGATGTTGACAACTATATGAATACTCTGACTGCGTACATCTTTACGAATTTATGTATGTGAGATCAATTTGACTGCCCTAACCGCTTACATATATTTGACGCTGACTGTACAGATAATCTAAATTTTACTACTTGTGTATTGTATTGGCTATGTCGATGTATGGGGACGGCAGTTTTCTAGAGGCCAAGTTAAGTTTGTTACTCAATTCAGTTCAAGTAAGATCAATGTTTGGTAATATTATACAAGTTTGTACAAAACCCTCAGTGCGCGAATCCGACTTGCACTTGACCAGATTTTTAGGGTTCCGTAGCCAAATGGCAAAAAACGGAACCCTTATAGATTCGTCATGTCTGTCTGTCTGTCTGTCTGTCTGTCTGTCTGTCTGTCTGTCTGTCTGTCCGTCCGTCCGTATGTCACAGCCACTTTTTACCGAAACTATAGGAACTATACTGTTGAAACTTGGTAAGTAGATGTATTCTGTGAACCGCATTAAGATTTTCACACAAAAATAGAAAAAAAACAATAAATTTTGGGGGTTCCCCATACTTAGAACTGAAACTCAAAAATTTTTTTTTCATCAAACCCATACGTGTGGGGTATCTATGAATAGGTCTTCAAAAATGATATTGAGGTTTCTAATACCATTTTTTCTAAACTGAATAGTTTGCGCGACAGCCACTTCCAAAGTGGTAAAATGTGTGTCCCCCCCCGTAACTTCTAAAATAAGAGAATGATAAAACTAAAAAAAATATATGATGTACATTACCATGCAAACTTCCAACGAAAATTGGTTTGAACGAGATCTAGTAAGTAGTTTTTTTTAATACGTCATAAATCGTAAACCGCAATTTACCTCGATCAAAGTTACAACGAACTTCAAGAACTTTTATATTATGTTACTTGCTGCTACGGAACCCTTCATGGGCGAGTCCGACTCGCACTTGGCCGCTTTTTTTATGTGATAAGGATAGGAAATGAGATTTCAGTGCCATTGTCCAAGGAGTGTGGTTATAGTATTGTAATATTAGCATTCCTTTTAGGAAGCAAACGGTATGGACGTGTGGTTAAAACGCTGCAGTATGCTCCGTTCGATAGAAGCCACGCCACCGTGTTGACTTACAACTTAACACGACTTGCCGCTTTTTGTAGAATACTGAATAGATTTAAACATGTTGCGATTGATTTAGACGACAATGCAGAATTGGGTTGACAGGGAATATACAACGCTACGCATAAGCTACACTTGTGGGACTAAACTGATGATATTTATTTTGAACTAGTAACCTGTGGAAGCAAAATATTATTTTTAACATGCAAAATTCATACTTTTCAAAATCCTTTCTTAGGCCCGTAATTTCAATAGCAGTTTAATCTATGATTCTGAGTTTAAACTATCTTTGTTGAACCAACAACGCTTAGTGCTTTCCCATACAATAGGGAACTTTGTGCAAAATTCAATTCTTCTAAGCTCACTATTTCAAGCTGTGCGTTGTCTGTCAGTCAGTAACTATGCATTAATTAGCGTAAAAAGAGTTCCTTTGCGTTGAACATAAACATGTGCAACGCATTCTGCTCTATAACCTACTTAGTACTCATGCACAACAGTGTATGTACCTACGCAGTGTGAGTAAAGTAAAATGATTTCCATCGCCTACAAACTGTTCCATAGCTAGCGTTAGCATGTATATTGTATAATTGCAAAAAAAAAACTAATTTCCGGCGTGAACTGATATTTATGTTACAAAACAAATGTTTGCTCTCATCGTGGGTGATTGTGATCTCATTTGTATAATGTCCGTTCCTCCCACACAGGAAATCCTAGTACAGGGTGTGTGTTTCATATGTGTGGGTTTATTTATGCGAGTGATAATAATTTAAGTGAAATTTTATTAATAACTTCAACAATGGCCTCTTCGCATCGCATGTATCATATATATTGTGTACATATTACACAAACCCTCAAGTGGCCGAGGTTTGGAGCAACTGAAGATCAAAGGTGCTGCCACACCAGTAAATGTAATAGTGTTAAGTATTGTTTTAAAAACATTTTAGAGCACGAGTGTGGCAGCACCACTTGAATTATAAATCTGTGTTGTCGTGTCGTCCAATGACGGCCAGTCACGTGACCCACGGCCATCACAATCACGGGGAATGAGCCGCTTGAGACTCATGAGACTCCTAACGTACTCGTAATTATTTAGTTCATGGCATATACATTTTGTAATGTTCTTCTGATTTCATGACCTAATTTTTCTGATAAATATAATGACGTTATCTATTCGGGTCAGAAATTGAATTGTCGTATTAACTAAATAGAAATTAAAATGCTCCGAAAATTGTCAGAGTTGACCTAGCTTATATAAAGCCCTGTGATCAATACAAGACGACCCGTGTGGCGCAATGGTTACCATGCCGGATCGCCGCACCAAGGGTCCTGGGTTCGATTCCCAGCGAGGCGGAAATTTGAATGATGAGTTTGAATTTCTGTTCTCGGTCTGGGTGTAAATGTCCTTGTCTATGTTGTGTGTTGTCCATGGCACCCACGACACAGGGAATCCTAGTGTGGGGCTATGAGTGTGAAGTGTTAAAAAAAAATGCTAATTTAGTTTCACTTAATAAATCGAGCCACTTAGAAAGCAAACTAATTAATTAATAAATTCATAACCAGTTACCGCTTCAATCGCATTAAAACATACAGTATTAAACCACATGTAACGCAATTACCGTAGAGGGCGCTAAAAATCGCGTGAAATCCGTAACCGGCGGGTCTCGTAACAACATTCCCGGAGCGCATGCATCGTAAATTTACGGCGCACGGGAGGCTAAGTTGTGTACTTTAGTGTGGTAAGCTTTACTGATCGCCGCCAGGCATAGGAGGTCGCGGTTTCAAAATTCCAGAGCGTATACAAGTCACAATGCTAAAACTTTTATGTGAATTTTAATAATTGTTTCAAGACAAAAAATAGCAGTGAATTTTTTGCGTATTTATGTCACCTTCAATTAAATAACTACATAAATTAAAGCGAAACATATCGGCAAAAGGTCTGTTAGTTTTAGTGTTCCCGCGTACTTTTTCTTTATTTCAAATTTATTTTCATTCTCAGAGTTAATTACTTAAGAAAATAAATGAATATAGCATAACCATAATTACATAGAAATATTTTTACATAAGTTACATACTAAGATAATATTAATGTACCTTTTAATACACTTAAAATATTACAACAACGACATTTTTTGGTGTAAACAAGCTATATAAAATGTGTTCCTTCCTACAGGCAATATTTATTATTATATTATTCTACAACCGCTCGAATCTCTCAACTCGCGTTTTCTGTAAACAAGCTATATAAAATGTGTTCCTACAGGTAATATTTTTTATTATTATTTTCTTATTCTACAACCGCTCGTATCTCTCAACTCGCGCCATCCGCCGTCAGTACACCAGAGGCCGATGTAGAGTACACTGGTCGCGGGGCGACCGCGACGCGATACCGATCCAAACAAAACTCACTACAGTATAGTTCAGTAGAGCGGTATACACTATACGAGTACAGTATACATTGTACGGGCCAAATAGACGCGTTTCATAATGAAATTACTTACTAAGGCTGTAAGCCAAACGGATTTGCTTTCAGTTGATTAAATGTTAGATGTGCCTGGTTTATGTAGGAGATAGTGGGACTGTTAGTTGGTTTGTGGTCTAAATAACACGGAGTACTTTTGTAGTTTCAATAATGAGTCTTTAATCGTTCTTAAAAATAAATGTAACTTATGCCTCAACTCAAGAGTCATTTACGGTTAGTTAAATCGCTCCTTAGTACAGAATACCTATGTATGGAGATTCTTTACTAAGGAGCGATTAAAGTAACCGTTAATGACTCTGGGTTGGGGCGTTAATATACATAAGCTTCATTTTGCTGCCAGGTGACGGAGGGATCAAAAGTTACTCTGCCTCATTGAGTTAAAAGAAGAAGGGGTTATTAGGGGAATTGTGAGTTCGTAATTACATAATGAGACGTTTCGTGTCTCACCTCAGGGTCTCACATAATACATAAACATTGACAATAATATTTTTCATGACGTCGGTTCATTCCCGAAGAAGCAAACAGTTCACTTTAGCCTTTGCCACCCGATCGTAAGCCGTAAGTACCCCGCCAATAGAGTAGAGCGTAGCTTTGGAAAGCAACAGTTTCCAGTTTCGAGTTCCAGAAGAAAACCTCTGTATTGTTTGTTCAAATTCAAATTCAAATTCAAAATCATTTATTCATGTAGGTATCATTGATACACTTATGCACGTCATTTTTTTAATTTACCAGCTTTTCGGAAAGGTGCTTTGTCATGGAGGAGAAGAAAAGCCGAAAGAAACTCCTCAGCACATCTTTTAAAAATAAAATACATTGGTATATTTCTTACAAAGAAGTATCACTAGCCTGTACGGAACTGGTTGCAGATCTGGTCATTTCCATGCGTCTTTGTCATTTATGTACTCATCTACAGTATAGTAGCCTTTGCCTAAAAGTTGAGATTTTACATGTTTCTTAAATAATTCCACTGGCAAATCACGTATTAACTTTGGGATTTTATTATAGAACTGTACACCACGGCCCATAAAAGATCGTTATTTTTAAACAACTTCAAAAAATGAGGAGGTTCTCAATTCGACTGTATTTTTTTTATGTTTGTTACCTCAGAACTTTGGACTGGGTGAACGGATTTCGATGATTCGATGATTTAATCGAAAGCAGGTGATTGTCATGTAGTCCCACATAAATTTGAACGAGATTTGATAAGTACTTTTTGAGTAATATTGAAGTCGGTTATTTTTTCGTTAGTAAAATTTAGATTATAAACTAAAGTACTCAGCGTTACGGCTCGTTCCCACATACGTTCGTCATTGACGCCTTGTTATTATTTACGGTTTGTTAACAACGAATAGACATGGCAGTTTAACACTGTTACTTGTAAGATAAAATCTTCTCGTATAAACTTTGGGTTTTTCCAGTCATATACTTCCAGTCATATACTTGTTAGGCAGAGAATTACGGATTAGTAGTTTTTGCGTTTCGTGAATGTTTGAGTATGGTCATAAGAATATAATATACAGGGTGTCCCGTAAGTAGTGGCTCAACCGTGGAGGTGAACCTTGAAAGTGGGCTTACCATATGTCAAAAAATGACTTTAGTAAAAGTGTCACCGTTTTTAAGATTTAAACCTTTTTTAAAATTTTGAAAATTCGGCACGTTTACCCTACTTTTTCCTGCTGTGTCCAAGTTATCTGCCCTCCACGGTTGAGCCACTACTTGTAGGATATCCTGTATAATATGCTTATACAATATATCTTCAGAATACAAATATTAATCAACAACTGTTTACCTACCATTTGTATTTCAATTAAGATTTCTTTCGTATTTCAAATACCCATACCCAACAACATACTTCCCCAAAATAAGACTTATTATAGCAATGTCTATTCTAACCCAAGAACGTAACAGTTCATTATAACTGTAGCGGGTAGTGCTAAGAATCGGGTAGCCGAAATGGTGTTTGAAAAACGTGGCGAGTTTACTTTGTGACGAGTTTACAACAACACGAACAAAGGCAGTTGACAGTTAACAGGTCTGTATCGTTCCCGTAATGAAGCCTATTATTTCCGTTTCCTATAAATTTCCAATGAGGAATATTCTCACGTCTGCTTTATCGGATTGTTGTAACGCAGCCGAGAAACGATGGGCGAGTTATTTGTTTTATATAAGTATATTTTTAACAGACTTCAAAAAATAACAAAAAATAACCAAAACAAAAAATAATAAAAAACAGCCAAAAATCAATCAAAAGACAACAGTCAAAAGTAATAACATTTTTAGTAGTTCTAATAGTCGTAATATTCATAACTCGAGGCACTATGAAAGTTTCATATTTCATAATGAAACCAAAAATAAAGTTTTGTAAATTGCTTACCTACTCCTTATGTTTTTGACAAAAACTTTGTTAGGCTAATGAATGAGTGTAGCTACATATATCGCTTCGCCTCTGTCGCTGGTAATAAGCGATCTGACAAGAACCTTACGCTGAACAATTACAATATAATAGCGGAATAGTTGGACAATTTAAAAGCCATTTCAGCAATTGAAATACCTTTACGATACTTCTTCAGTTTCCCTCGGTATAATTTTGCTATCGAAATAAATTGCAAGTTTCACCTTAGAGATAAATATATTATATTGTTATTTGTATCAATAAATATAATTCATTATTATTTTATAAGCCATAATTATTATTTGTATCAATGATTATAATTCATTATTATTTTAAAAGCGATAATTATTGTTTGTATCAATAATATAATTATGGTAAAATAGATATTATTGTCAATAAATAAGTTTTATATATATATATATATATATATATGGTGAACACCTCAAATATACATAGCATGCTTAATTTTAACGAGTATCGAAAATCAAGATTTCCTCTTATAAAAGTAAAAAATATATTGATTTTTAGCTCGACCCGTTACGGCGAGTCGTTTGCATGAATTCCATGTGCTATAATTAAAACACAAAAATGTAACGAAGGTAATAAATCTCAATTGTACAATTAACTAACATTCACGTTTAAGCATGCATCTGTTAGTGATGGTTTAACTTTAAGACTTGACCTGTACATATTCATAATATTAGTTTTATGGAGGTGGCAAGTGAACTTAATGCAAGTTAAGATGTAAGGGTAAGTTTACGAAGGTTGCTTTCGATGAATAGTAACTACATTTAAATCCTAATTTTATAACTTACAAATCTTACAATTCCTGTAAACAGCTCAAAACATTACCACCACATCAGCACATCAGGTTTGAAAAATCTAGATCTATATTTATATATCATCGTACATCTAACACAGCAGTCTCCGATCGCGATGGACAAGAACAGATGCGCATGCGCAGTCGACCTCGTAATCCCTTGTTAAATAATGACAGCAGTAACAGCGTCACGGGCTAAGCTGAGGCAGGAATTAACCTTGTCAATGGTATTAGAGTCTTTAAATTTGGTATGAAACATTTAACACAAATCAATTCTAATACGTAAAATATTTGTGTAACGCAAACGTACTAGGGTTCCCATGTGCTTATCTTTCAAGACGATCTAGGACGATTTAATCCAATCACGCTGTTCTTTAACGATCCAGCTCGTTTCTAAGCAATATTATAGTTTCTAGAACCGTTCAATATAATAAATATATCACGAATTGTAACGTTGGTAGTTACATATTGTGTCACATCCACGTCACGGGATATCGTTGCATAATAAAATTGTAGCGCGCGGCACGAATACGCGTTGTAGAACCAGCCACTTAGCAGATGGACTGCATCAATATAAAAATAGCTCGTATACTCTGTTACCCCGGTATTTCCACATCCATAAAAAGTAAGTTACAAGTCCAGGTTTGTCACCCGGAGCGGCGTCACAGTGGCGTTATCTGGGACAGTTTTCGGACTAAAAACCCCAAACAAAATGTTTCCGAGTTAAATTCCCCGGATGCTCTACAATCAGGACAGGGCGATACGTCGGTCGGTGTGACACCGCCCGTGGCTCTCGGTCGGGAAAACATTACGTAACTACCAAATGGTATTGCAATTTTTTGACTGTAAGGCCTTTTGTCCATGTCGCACGTCATACGGACGCTATGGTCAGTTTTTATCGCTTGCTCGCATCTTGTGTTGTCGAGTGCTTTTTTACGAAGCAAAGGAATAATTTATAGCCAAATACAAAATTTTATCCAATAAAATTAAACAAATGTGATGGGTCTGCAAAGTTGAGGGCGGTGTAATTTGTCAAACAATCTCACATCGGGGGCTAAGTTACGTTTACAGCAACCAACGGTTGTCGTTAGTGTTCCGGATTAAAGGAGCGTATGCACCGTCATCCGTTCTCCGAACGGTAAGATAGAACTAGAAGCTCTTTTACGACGTCCAATGTTGAGAACCTTTCACGTGAAGAATCTTACGTATCTCCGTTGAGCCAATGTCAATTTCCCATGCTAATAGTGGATCTTGCTTAACCATTTGTGAAAATATGGCGAACGTTTCTTCTAGTTGAAAGTTGCTGTTTCCTGTATATTTCCGAGAGTACTCATGCATGGTTACAGAGTATTGTACCCGCTTAGCTAGCTACGTTTTTTTAAGTGCTTCGATCATAGTTTTGAAGAACCAACATTAATTCTTCTTGATTCGTATCACGTTATTAATGCCTTTTAGTGTTACAGACAATGAATGCACTTGGCTAGTAATAGTAATATGATTTTACTAACGATATCGTGATACGGAAATCTGGAAGGATCATGCGTAGCCCTCTTTATAAAGACAAGCAACACTTGATATGTCATTAGTATTTGGGAACATAATTTGCGGGCTCACAACACCAGTTAAACTGAACGGCGCTCTTTCACTGCGATGTTTATTCCGTGAGTATGTGACGAATAATGTGACACTCATTCATACACTCAGTGCTGTGGATTAAACAAAAGCTGTGTGAATAAATAATTATTTTAATGTTTTATTACTTCATTTTGTCGACTTTTTATCATATTTTAAATTCAAGTTGTAATGACGACATGGGTTATGGCATGGGGAATATTGTCCACCAAATTAGTCAAAAGCGCATTAGTCGATTTTTACATGTTTTACACTTAAATAATATAAACTTAACAGATACAGTTGCATGCGGGATTTGAATCTAATGTGTGATTGTCCGAAGCTATTATCATAAACGAGGTATGAACATATCATAACAAGGTCCTCTCCATGATACTCGGACGCGGATGGAATAACCCACAGTGGCGTAGCTAGCCCTAAGGAGGCCCCATATCAATATTTGTTGGGGGCCCCCTCAACGACAGCTGTCAAAAGGAGTGCGAACTGTAGCGGTCGTAGGCCACTGGCAAGCTTTTTTTTGGGAGTGTTAATGGGTGCCCCTATACGCTGGGGGCCCCGTATAAAAACAAAGCTAAAACCTGATATAAAACACCTGTCGCTTTATTTCCGAATGGGAATTGAACTCGGGACCTCATCTCGACAGGGGTCACTAGAAACAGGGCTATAAGATCATATTATTTACTCAGTTTCAAATAACATGCCAGTAACATGCTTGCTAACTACACCACAGATGTAGACCAACTAGCAAAACAAAAACACAAAAGGAAGAAAACTTGCAGATGACGTCGGCAACAGCTGTGCCTATAATGAGCTGAGCGACCACACCCCTGACCCCTGTCTATGAACCCCGCACCCTCTTTAAAACGGCATTTCGTGGTACAGAGGGCGGGGTGGCGGATCAAATAACACTGGTCGGCACGGCCTAGTAGTGACAGTTGAGATTAGAAGCGAAGCGTCCTGCCAATCAACGTAAGACGCACTGCGGTTCGGTTCGCGGGATTTGCATTTGGAATTCGAAATTCGGAATTTGAAAACAAAATGGTCGGTTCCGGTTTATTGGATTAGGGAAATAAATGAGTTCAATAAAGCTGCGTTTGTGCTATGTTTGAATGGTGAAGAATTTGCGATCAAGTGTAGAATGTTTAATTTTATATCTTTAATATATTTCCTATAGTTATAATAATACACGTATGTATATTATATAGGAACCTAACTGGATAGACGCACATACTATGTGAATTTATCAGATAAAATTCCGATACTTATTCAATGTCATACCTTTTTTCTCTTATTTCTATAGTAATGAGAAAATATTATCCATTTTAAACTTTATGTAAATTATTCTTCATTTTCTTTTACGCAGGTACCAAAATCGATTTACAATCGATTACACGAAAGGGAGTCTTTAGATACTTTTTAACACCACCAAAATGTAAGTCACGTCATTATTGTTACAAGTAAACGTAACAATTGGGGAACTTTCGGAGTTCATAAGCAGAAGGATTACGTAGAGACGTGTTCGATTGTTTGCGCCTCCGATCCCGTGCGGGCGAGCGACAGTTACAAATGTTCGACGGAGTTCGACCGGTCATTAGTATTCTTTGAATAAGCAAGCCCGGATTTTTGACCTAGGGGACTCCTTATATTTATTTAATTTTTTTGAACATTTGGGGTGTATCTTTTGAGCGAGGTACATGACAAAAAATTCTCAGTTTTTCTTGAGTATAATTATTGTGTAACAATCTCTTGTTATGTACCTACTTTCGCAAGATTATTTTAATAATGGGAGGATTATTGAAATTAAATTACAATATAGGCAATACATATAACATTATTATACATATAACATTATTACATGAAATAGCTACCTAAATAATGTTTTCAAATTAATGCCGAAATAATGTGAACGTATCAAAGTATGTTTTTTTAATAACATTATTTTTATCCACTGAGCTGTACATTATCTTATTTAAAGTCATTTGAGAACTAGACTGAAATCCTTCAATAATTTTACATACGTATTTCCACGTTCAAACGTGTGGACTCCCTCCCGGAGCAAATGTTAGACGAACAAGGAGGGAATCCGTCTAAATCTTGACCTATTGTTGAACGGTAAAGAGTGATGGGGTTTTGCCTTCAATGGAGTCACGATTCGAAACTTTTTATGCACTTTAGCCATTCAATCTGTACAAAGTAGTTGAATGCGGCCATGTACATTTAGGAATGTCGAAGTGAAATGTGACGTTATTTGATGGAATGGCTATTTCTCTTTACAAAATATTGGTGCTGTAGCTGTATGTTCTCGTTAAACTGCTGTGCCGTTATCATCCAAACAACGTTCATCATCATCATCATCCTGCCCATTTGTATTTGATATGTCTACCTAGTTGCGTCCTTATTTCCAAACATCATTATTTGTCGACAAAAATACTTTTGTCGGACATTGACAGTTAAAAACACTTGATTTGATGGGCAAAGAAATCTTAGCTGTGACAATGACAATAATATAGTCGAACACATTTTTTTCTCTGACAGTAATCCGTTTTTACTGAAGCTTTGTGACACGACTCAAAAGTATTGTTGTTAGTACAGAGTAGATAATATAAGAAGCGGTCACAGTCCGATATTGCATCACAGAATAGATGTCGCATATAGGGATTGCAATCCGGTGTCATTTTCAATCCGGCCGGATTTTACCGGATTTTCACCAATCCGGTCGGATCCGGCCGGATCCAGCCGGATTGATCACGTGATCAATTTTTTTTTTGTTCTTATTTCAATATAGACTGTTTTTGATGTAAAATTTTTTTTTTCGGATTGTCATCCATCCATCCATCTATCAGCCTTTTGAGGTCCACTGCTGGACATAGGCCTCCTCTAATCTACGCCACTCAGACCGGTCCTGAGCCTTCTGAATCCAGCGGATACCCGCTGTCTTCTTCAGGTCATCGGTCCACCTGGTCGGATTATACAGGAACACAAATGCGTTAAGACAAAGTAAATGCAACCGAGCCGTAATAAATACTCTCACACTTCAAGCCAGGTAGCACCTAATAACAAGTATGTAATACTTAATATTAATAAGAGTAATCTACAAGAATAGACAAGACGAAAATCATGTCGAATGGCCATATGTCGCACCCGTACCGTTTGTTGTTGACGGCGCTTCTTTCAAAGTTGTAGACGAATACATTTGACAAGTGATCCAAATGGGAAATGGAGATCCAAATGGTCCAACTTTGAGAAAGAAGTCACTCATAGAATCCAACTCGGATCGGCTGTGTTCGGGAAACTGCGTCATATCATGTCGTCCAAATCACTGCCTTAGTGCCTGAAGACGAAGGTGTTCGAGAAGTGTGTGTTGCCAGTGATGACATACGGATCCGAGACGTGGTGCTTCACTATTGTCCTAATACATAAGTTTAGAGTCGTCCAGCGGGCTATGGAACGAGCTATGCTTGGTATTTCTCTACGCGATCGAATCAGAAATGATGAAATCCGTAGACGAACGAGGGTGACCGATATAGCTCAGAGAATTAGCCGGCTGAAGTGGTAATGTGCTGGTCACATATTTCGAAGGACCGATAACCATTGGGGAAGAAAGGTCATTGAATGGAGACAATGCCTCGGTAAAAGGAGCATAAGACGCCCCCTGACCAGGAGGATCGACAACCTAAAGAAGACAGCGGGTATCCACTGGATTCAGAAGGCTCAGACTCAGTCTGAGTGGCGGGCAGCACTATGTCTAGCAGTGGACCTATAACGGCTGATGGATGGATGGATGGATGGAATAAGAGGAAAGTTTTGATATTTTATTTATTTTATATAATGGATAAACTCAAAAACTACTGAACCAATTTCTAAAATTTTTACACCAATAAAAAACTACATTGTTCCTTAGTTACATAGATTATATTTTATTGTGATTAATAATATTTTTACTCCATCACAATTAAAAATGTTTGACGCCCAGCGAAGTGTACGGTTCAGCTAGTTTATTATATTATACCTGCGTCTGGATGTAAACAGTCCGACAACTGTAATTTTAGTAAAAAGTAGAACAGATTAATCAATATAACTTGTCTTCTAAAAATATATCAATTGCTATATTTTTTCCTCTTTATTTTCTTTAAGAAGGGAGCCAATAACAAGTGAACATGTATACAATTACACATCTTTATATGTTTAAAGGTTGAAATACACCTATAGCTTACACCTACATCCCTTTAGGGCAAATATTACAAATTATAAACAAGAAGTAATATTAAAGAAAATATAATTTCACGATTATACAACTTTAAATTTATTAATTCAGTGATTTGTGTTGTACATTACATCCCTATTGAACGTTAGGAATACCCGAATGCAATACTAGATTAATTACAACATCTATACCAGGCATTCAAAGCATCTACACTAGCAACAGGGTGATTATTTTGCCAAAAATTGTCGTGACCGGATCCGGTCACCGGATCCGGTAAATTTCACCAGATCCGGTATGCGTAAAAAACGCCGGATCCGGCCAGATTACCGGATCCGGTTTTCCGGATTGCAATCCCTAGTCGCATATGAATGGTAAATAGTCGCCAGTGGATTTGGTCGAGTTGAATGGATGACCGCTAGCTAAAGCTACGTTCTAGTCCTTCTAGAAAGAAGGAGGGTTAGTTCGAAAAATCTTATAGAAGGGTCAAATCAACATAGGAGCGGCGTGGTGCAAGTAGGTACCACTTAAATACGAAGAAATCATGTACCCTTCTGTAAACGAGTAGTAATTTTGTAACCAGTAATTCTCATTGAAGACTCTACTCAACGAATCTCAAATTATTTATTTCATGGATGTATGGAGGTAGGTATCTATTAATCAATAAACTTATGTACTTCAAATATTTTGAATCTACCACACTTTCGGAAAGATGCCTAATATGAATTAATATGAGAAGAAACGGCGAAAGAAACTCCTCTGCACATTTTTTAAAAACAAAAGTTAAGTCTAAATACAAACTTATTTTGTCCGTACAATTAACTTGACTGAAACCGGCTGCGGAAGTCTGTTTCAAGGCGTCCTTGTCATTGATATATTACTGTACAGTTACACTATGCATTGAAATCTTAGAGTAAAAAATAACTATCATAACGCTATTTTTTTGAACATGCTACCCTATTAGGGTACGTAAGACGATATCAAAAACAGCCCGAATCGTTCCACCAGTAATAAAACCTGTCCCTTATCCCCGAAAGCGTGGAAGAACGTTAAGCTATTTGCACACGCTTTTACGAATAAATAGACGCCGTGTTTACATACGATCTCCTTAGATTACTTTTCGATGTAAATAAGAGCGAAATGAATAATTTGAAACGCCCGCAGACATTAATGGTACTGTCACTTAATATGGCTCGAGTTTAAACGGTGATGTTACCGTCAGGTTGACTAATGTGATCGCAACTTTGCGTGTTGAGTTTTAAAAAAGTATAAGTATAAGGTTTTTGACATCGATACGAGTCAGGTAGGTATACTGAATACACACTGACAAATTCAAATTCATACTTTTTTAGCACTTACAATAGCACTCACATAATTTGATACAACATTTTGTTTAATGCACACAAGTTTTACTTTTCGGTCACTAGGAAAAATCAAAATCGGCTAGAAATAGGTTGTTAGGTTGTCATACCTGTCAAGAATTCTACCAATATGGATAAGTGTTCCAAAAGCTTCATCTACTAAAATATAATATACGAGTAATCGCCCTCGCTTTGCTTCGCTTTTCTTATTTTTTTACACCTTGGGTTACATTATTGGAGTTTTATTAAGGATCCCTAATTTTTTTGAAAATTTAATATAGCCTATGTTACTCGGGGATAGTAGGTATAGCTTTCTAACAGTGAAAGAATTTTTCAAATCGGTTCAGTAGTTTCGGAGCCTATTCAATGCAAACAAAAAATCAAATCTTTCCTCTTTATATATTAGTATAGATTAGAACTTGTTCCAATTTAAACCATTACTGTAATTCAGTCACCCCCAGATAAATACGTATCAGACAGAACATCGATCAGATGGCTACGCAGATTGATGCCCTCACCCTCAGCCCTCTGCCTCTAACCTGCCTCCATTTATCACCCCAACTTTCCATCTGGTCATCAGGTCACGACACCGCTTTGCGACAATTTAAAATTCTATCTTGCTAACATAAATAACATATTGTGAGGATGTTTGATAGTCTTTGACGGAAGAAATACCTACTGAATGCATTTTCGTGAAATTCAGCACACAAATAGCACACAACAACCTTACGGTATTTATGTTAGTAGGTATGATCTGGAAAAGGACATAATGGTATACAGGAAAACGTGGATGCGGGCAGATGTTCTAAACAGTTATAATTTTATTTTATTAATTACTTTATAGAAATAAATAACGTTTTTTTTTGTGATTTAATATTTTAATAACTGACTTGCTTTTGTCTATGACTTTATATGCAATGTTGAAAATGTTATCGAGGCATCTTAGCTATGTATCAAGATGAAATATGCACCAGTTCTTAAGTTTACATACCATTAGAACACGTAAGCTACTGAGGTTACACTTACCTAATTATTGTATTAATTTTTACAGCCATTTAAGTAATTTTTTGTTGATTTAATTTTATCATTTAATTTTCATTTATTAACTTTTTCGATTATTAAAGTGAAAAAATATATTATTTGGAAACATACTCAATACTTGCCTTGCATTAGCTACGAGAAATCCGTCTAAACTTTATTTACAAAGCTCTTCACAGAACTTTCATTTTCTATTCCGTAGGACCAAATCCATTTCCCGGGATATAAATATTCTTATTCTTTGTTAGTCTTGAAATTTATGTTTTAAAAATACATTTAAAAACAAGTGTTTGAAATTTTGTGTTAGTGCTGTGCCCTCAACTGGAGCAAACCCTAATCGTTGTATCAGGTTGACGCTGTATCATTATCACCTAATAAATTCTATTATTAGTTGTATATACATATTAATATTAGCACACAATATATAGGCACACAATTTGAAGCTCATATTTCAATGCTTTCCTTTATAGTGTAATATGTTACGGGAAGACCTTTAACGCGCCACGGCCGCACGAAAGCATATAGGTACCCAACTCTATACGGAATTCCCCTTTTACGGCATCGATCTACCGTTCAGGCTATCAAGTTTGAAGTGTTTTATGCACAATCGCCCTAATACCGTAGTCTTCAATAAGGTACCATTGCAAGTTTAACCCAAATAAGGTTTAGTTGCGCCTCCCGCTGATAGATGGCGTTACTCGCACAAAAGCTCTGAGAGTACGAAGGCGTATCGAATTGAAACATTAAATGCCTTCGCGGTGGATTTCATTCCATTATATTTTATTTATACGCGAAGTTCATTGAGACAGCGCCGTTATAAAATGTTAGAAATAGTCGTTTGATCAGGTATAAGTTGTAAGTTGTGTTATAGAGAACCAACTGGTTCACCACTTACTTTTTGGCGTCCCAAATACCTAAAAGAGGAGGTGACAATTTACTGTTACAAACCCCATCTGCCTTTTCCTATCTATTACCATAAAAAGATACCCCGCTGACCTATAAACCGCTGATATAAAATATGTAAACTCCCGATTTACCCTTTTACCCGGTAATTTGGGTAACCGGACCACAACTGGCAACACTATCCGATCCCAAGTAACCCATCAATCAACATGCGGGCTGAGCGCCTCCAAATGTATGATAATGAACGGTATCCATTCACAAGTGTATTGTTCCGGAAAATTGAAAAATACGCCTGATAAACCATTCATTTATTCATAAGTAGGTAATACACACGCAAGATAATGTTTACCATATTTTCGTGGGATCCATATGGAGGATAATATTGTTTCTAATTTGGTTAGGTTAAGCTGGTTCAGGAGATATTCATAACGGCTAACACGTTGAGTATAGAAAGCATTTATGAAATAACCTATGTCTTTTTTCAGCAGTTTGAATATTTTGAGTGGTCTACATGCATTTAATCTGAGGAACATACAGATAATTTATTGACATTATAAAAATCAAATTAAGATTTGGACGGCATGACATGCACCAGCTTTCGATTAAAAAAATAATCATCAAAATTGGTTAACCCAGTCGAATGTTCTGATGTAACTAACGTAAAAAAACAGTCGAATTGAATAAATCGTCCTTTTTTGAAGTCGGTTAAAAATAGGTGAAAAGTTCAAACTCGAGTAATGCAATCAGATCAACGTTCATCACTAGGTTTTCATGCCATCATAGCCCATATTGTAAGCTTTCCAACTAAATATAGTATAAGTGCTCGTTTCACTGAGTTGTTGCTTGGCAGGGACCGGCATCATGGCATACGGTGCATACGGCGGGCGCGGGCGGCATGTGTCGTCGAAATTGGGTTAAACATTAATCATCGCGCTAATGATTACGAATATTACTATTCAACAGCGCTTTGTGGGAACGGGTTCGCTTATCGGAAATATGGGACTTATCTGTTTGATGCTGTGTTGTTGACGACCCTGTAATGTAGTGTTACATTAACGCTATTATCTATACTTACTATACTGCCTTTAGTATTTTGGATTTCGGTTTCTACCTCGAAAAAGAGTCCGAATCGTGCATGCTCTTAATTGTGACAGATGAAAATAACCGTGAAAGGCACACGTCCTGTCTTCACCGGAGTCACATGCATGTGTATGAATATGAAAAAGGCTGGAATGATGATCTTCAACCTACTCAATATTTTTTTATGTAGACAGCCGGCAAACGAGCTGACGATCCACCTGATGGTAAGTAGCTATCGTCGCCCATGGACATTAGCAACACCAAAGGCATCACTGATGCGTTGTCGGCCATGAAAGAGAGAAGAAAAAGAAAGAAAGAACTGGCTCTCAAGCCCCCAGCCGGAACACGACGAGTCGTTTTGACTCATGCTCAAGGGGGGTAGCTATCCAGACGAACCCCAAGGAGAAATAATAATAGTAATAATGGTATTAATTAACAATTAAAATCAATATTACCAATATAATCCCTCAAGGGGCGCTACGACCAGCGGGCCGGATTTAGTCGCCTTTTACGACAATCATCCGGCGTGGGGTTGGGGTTAGTATTCTAAGCCGTCCCAATACGGCCAAAAACGGAATAGATTTTCTTCCATCATAAGTAATAAGTAAGAATACTCTCGATCAAGTTACCTTTTAATAGTCATCAATTCACCTCGTTATAACTGTATCTAACACGCCTCTTTGTGCGGGGGTTAAAACATAAAACCACATACTCTAAAGCTACAATACATCAGTATACCCTCATAACCCACCTCTAATTGGTTTCGCAACAACGTAATTTTTACCCATAACTCAATAAACACAAATAATTTGTTCATCCCGAACTGATTAAGTTAATTAATGACCAGTGTAATATTATAATGACCCTATTTTGGTTGAGATATTATTATGTAATCAACTAATTAATTGGTGGGTGGATGACAATAACCGATTGCCAAACTCAAAAACATGATATAGACCGGTCAAGTGGGAGTCTGACCACGGGAAGTGTTACGAAATCACAATGAATATAATTTATTATGGAATTACTTAGCAGCAAAATAGGTTTATATTGTAATGTTATAGAAGAAACGAAAAGGAGAACAGAAAAAAGGACGTTAGGTTAGGTTATAGATACTAATTAATGGAGAAACATAATAATAATAATTCATATAAATTTCTGTTTTATGTATTTTCTTTCCTGTAACATTTTAATGAATGTGTATAAGTACGTATAAGATGTTTTAAATGAAAATTAAACGAGTTTAAAGTCCTTAAAAATAATAGTGTCCCCAACAACAATGACGTTTTTGTCTTATTTGCGAGCATATCTACATCCCTAAACTACAACGGAATATTGACATCATTGCATTGAATACTTTAAAACTAGTACAATAAGTTAACGATAAATTAATAGATACGTCCAACATTACTAAGCTCCCAAAACAAAGCACACTTTACCACCAACGCATAACATTAATAGGTCCATGAAATCAAAAAACGACACTCACTTTCGTAGTAAATCGTGTAAGAACGCATTAAACAACAAAAAAGCCATAACACAGGGATGGTCCTTACAAAACGATTTGTATCGGCTTTTAAAATGTGTCTCACTGAAAGCGCTCAGCGATAAACTGTATAACTATCGTTCTCATGACAGAGGCTTTTGTGTGGCATAGAATTTTCAAAAGTATAGTACCCGGTTATAGTACTAGATGCAAGCTTATTCAAGCGACATACATACATGCATACGTGCGTTGCAGAAGACCGTTATTGTATAAACACGCTAAGTAATTACTGTAGCCCATGGATATTAGAACCAAATATGTGCTTTTGTTTATACAGTTTAAATAATAAATCTTTCCTTCATATTTCGCTTCATAGTTAGCTACGTACGTCATCGTCATAAGTAAAGCTGTAAAGAAAACAGTACTACTCAACTCGCTTAGTAAAACACCGTTGTCGCCGATCGTGAAACAGGCTCTCGAAGCATTTTGCGTCGTTTTTACGATACTCCAAGTATCGAACGAGCAAAAGTATTGTGTTTTATGTCGTATTAACTTTAATCGTTTACGTGGCCGTAACTTTTATTGATCAATGCCAGATACATATCTAAACAGATAACTAACATACCTAAATATACGTATTGTTTAAAAACTTAAACAATACGTATATTTAGGTAATAACTGCTGATTATAAAATTTTCACTTTTTAATATCATTGCTATATCAAAAACATGATATGAGAACTTCACAACAAAATTAAACATACATGATATATAATTATTATTACATGACATTATTTCGACGATTGTTTATTAATTTAAACTGACATCACCTGATCCGATCCGATCAGAAACAGAAACAGTATTGACAAAGAAACACATACATAAATACATACATCTGTATGGATATAAAACCTTTTCTTCCTGTCCAGATATTTGAAATGTTGATCACAAGCCGATGGAATTTCAAAACATACTGACGTCTTTAATTTTAATCGTGTTTGTACAGGGCGTGTTTGTCTTACAACGAACCTGCACGGAATTTTAACTGTATCTCTTTAAAGTTTCCGGTTAATTTAACCTGGGCTGTGGGGTACACAGACACACCTGCATTCAAATAGTTCCCACAAGAAATAAGTAAGAGCGCTTCGTATTGCTCCAAGTAGCTATAATTTATTGTCACCTCACTCAACTCAATGCATGTAAGGGAGTTTAATTTTCACGTTATTGAATTTATCACGAATATTATTATGAATATAACGTACGGGCGAACAAATCTTTGTACATATAATATCATTTGGTATTTCTTTAAAAACTACATCTATAGGTTAACATTAAGTTCCCTCCTTTCCGCTTAATTTAACCCGAGGTCGACACATGCGTCCCAAGGTAGCTCCCACGTGGCTTGAACGAACAGTTCCCAGAAAAACAATGTCATCAGAAACGAAAACATCCATCCCTAATTGCCTGCATTATGTCAATGCGCTTATATCATTCTACTGTAATTATGGCCTTTGTCGACCCGACACAGTAATTCTAAGCTCCCAATTACAACCCGAATTATATACGCCTTCAAATCCAAACAAATTATTTTGTGCTCAACGTCTAGCGGACTTAATTGTTTTTGTTCATGTTTGACTTTTAAAACGATTGACCTTTCACTTTTTTGAGCGTCAGTCAAATGAGGGAGTTTTGTTAGTTTTTGTATATACTATTTATAATTTAAATTTTTGAAAGGCAAAAACGAAAGAAAGAAACTTAAGAAAGCAGATAAGCACGTAGTTTCTTGTCAATAGTTAATATGGCGGAAGCACTCATTTCGATGTCAACGAACGTTCGAAATTTCCATTACCGGTAGCAATGTAATCGATGATGATGAATTTCATTTTAAACTGGATACGATACAAAGGAAACATGACAATGCATTCTGAAGCCGTCAAGATCGTCAGAACGAGGCTTGGGTTGTGTTGTGATTAACATAAAAAAATCTGGAGCACACGGAATCGGTTACTTGCGTTTTACAAATATTACCTTATTCTTTTAAGATTTCCCCGAAAAGACAAAGATGCAAATGATATTAAAACAATAAATAAAGTGTTTGTTTTCATGACCCGTCCAAAGAGTATCCTGGACATATCTAAAAAAGCCATTAGATTACCATACAGATCCCGAGCCAAGCGTAAGAATAGGACAAGATGTAAATTACGTTAAAATGAATACGAAAGGGCGGAACCCTTTCTTTTGAGCAGTATAATGGCGTGCGTGCTTGGTTCCATCGCACGGGTGGTCTCATCTGAACTATTTCAATACACTTTTTTATTATTTGCTATGGTGATCTATGTTTGTTTGGTAGGTGTCGGGACAGCGTGTGATTTGTTGACTCTGGATTGGCCATCGATCAGAGTAAACAAATACTTAACGACTTTTTACTGCATCGAGAAGCACGAGCGACGAGTTAATACCAATATTTGGAAAGGTCCGCGTCGATATTTTAAACGTCGTTTAAGGTAAAATGTTGACAGATGTCGAAACCTTTCTCGAAGTTCTGCTACACATCGGAATACCACAGGGAATAATTATAATTGTGCACTTACCGCACTTAATATCACTAGAAAATCATTTATTATCGAATCGATACGTGTCATAAAACTGACCTCTGACATAAAATATTGAATATCACCATAACTTTAGTCCCACAAATTCACTTTTCCACACTTAAAAACTTCATACAATTCAGTAAATAAACTCAAGGACTAACACAAATCGATTCAAAGCAACAAAAGCAATAGGCAATGGACACTCAGTAAATTTAAATGATGTCGTTGAATGCAAAAATCTTCGTCATTGAATATTAATGAACCAGGAGACATTAAATATTCCCTAATAAATAAAACCGTCCAAAGGTATTGTTCGATTGTAAAAGGAAGACGAAGAGCGGAAAAATCCAGAATTTCTTAACATACGAATCGTAATTGCTTTCAAATACTTACAGATATCTAGTTCTTGAATAAAAGTTCTGATTAACAATATTTGTTTATGGAATTGAATATGAATATAAGACCTTTAACATAGCCGAGCAGACTTATTACTACCGACGCGTTGCTGACAGAGAAAGAAGCGATGAGCACACTTATTGACTACTTAACATGGTTCTGATCACCATTTGAAATACGACCAACATTACAAAAGAATAGGATCTGTTTTTTTTTTATTTAAATTCTACTGCATCGCTTCTCGTTGTGTGTTGCTACATCGTTTACGGTGGAACAGGCGTTTTAATAAGTAGCAGTTAATGACTCACTTCACAATTGTAATGGAGGATAGGCCTCAAATACTCGTGTCGTTTACTAATGTGTTTACATTTGAAAGAATTATCATATTGTGTACGTACAAATGGTACAGTGTACATGTACATGGAATAAACCTTGCGGTTAGGACATTTCGGTAAATGTTATTATTAATGTCTTTAGAAGAGAAGAAACAACTTGTTTCAGAGGAAGTGCTTTGGATGATCAGATTCAGACTTAAGTTAGGGTGGATTTTACACACTTACAAATTACAATACATGACAAAATTATTATGATGTTATATCCACTCGCGGTACATTTCAGACTGCTTCAGTGCAGATGGGTGGAGGAATAAGATGCTAGTTGAAATAAAAACCCAGTTAAAAATCCCAGTTAAAATCGTAGACACGAATAAATTGCAGATATTCCAGGTATTCCCAATAAATTCTCGACAAAGTTTTTGGATTACTTAAATAACATTATTCTATCCACTTCCAAAGTAGTTCTTGAATTTTACGAATTATATAATAATATACTACGTGAACACTTTCCTGAAAGGTTTCCGGCTTTTTAGAATTTTCATTTATTGACTACTGGATTCCATGCTTGTTGACTGCACCCATCCCTGCTTATCAACAGATTCCAGCTTTTTTTCTCAGTAGATTTAAAACCAACTAAAAATAGATTTTCTACGATGTCCTAACGAACAAGATCCTATTTTAAGGGAATCTAAAGTCAAAACACAAAGATCATTTATGAAATACAAATAAGAACGTGGAAGGTAACAGAAACTCTGAGACGTTTAAAAATAAAACAACACGCGAGAAACGTAATTCGGAACACAACTCTATACTTACATCGGCTACACAAAAGTAACAATGAATATATTTTATTCAAGACATAATAAGCGGTGACTAGCGACAAAAGGAAGTTACAAAAATTGATGATGGCTGCCTTCAATTAAATCGAGTTATCGCCCCTGTACTGAAGATAGAATTCAATAACTGCTGACGTCTTTACGGAAATAACTTACTACAACATTAAATACACGCATCTACATGACTATAAGCTTACTTCAGCTGAAGCTATTGCTATGAAATCTAGATTGTCAACAAATTAATCATTTAAGATTGTGATGAGTAATATTGCTTGTACCTCATAGCTGAGCTGAAGCTCATTAGTACTAAACAACTACTCATAGGCCATAGCACGATGCTTTATGTCTATCGAAAGTGAACGTTGGTAATGCATCGAATAGAAAACTGCTAGTGGCAAAAAATCTTAAGCTATTTCGGGATTTAAAGAACACGTTGAGTTGAGCCGTATAGTACTTCCAACACCTGAATCGGCCGTAAAACCTGAATGGCCGTATTTGATGCCAAACATTGGTGACATTAACCAAGCCATCAATAAGCAAGGAACGGTCTACTATGGTCCAGACTTCTATAATAACGGTCTATTACAAAGAGACACACGTAAGATACCAAGAGAAGTGGTAATTATCATCGAAGTAAATTTCTTCAAGAACTATTTTCTTCTTTCCTTAATTAAGGAATTTGGGCCACACTTGTAAAGCAGCATCTCGAATAATTATTAATAAGCTTTTCTATCAAAGGATACTTCGTATTTTTTGTTAGTTACAGACAGATGTTCATGGGCTGCACTGGCCATTTAACATAAAGTGGACTGCATAACCATTTGGCCACGTTATGGCTACTATGATATATCAATAAAAACGGTAACTATAACAGTTTAATGTCGTTACTGATGTGGTTAAAGTGCGGCTTTATAATAACAGCTTATCTCGAATTTATGTTTATATTATGAGGGCCCATTATGTGGCGACCGTACGAACTATGTTTATCTTAAGACGATACAAATATGTATCTTGTTGATTCCAAACAATGTCCAATTGAACATGATGATTAATTTCATGAGCTGTTATGATGAGTTTTAAACTAAAAGTATGGTGACGTCGACTTTATTCACCTGAGTTAATTCACCCAGGTGTCTTAAGTCTACTTTTAGTGTACTTTATTCACCTATGCACCCAGGTGATTTAAATTTACTGATCGAGATGAATTGATAAAAGTAGACTTAATTCACCTATCATTTTAGTCAATGCAATTAGTGATGTTGGAATGTTATACCGATTCGATTTTGTATAACAATCGATTTTATTTATAAAGAAGTTTTAATCGTTACGAGTACCGGATTTCTGTTTGGTTTACGTTCGTCTTAAAATTAACTAGGTATCTACTTCGATCAAGATTAATTATAAAGCTTAATCAAAACGTGTATTTCTAAGTTCCTCATTTAAAACACTAATAACAAATTATTACCAAAATCTCCAATTCTCCAATTTTCTCAAAAATTCTCCAATTAAGATATTCTTATTCCTTTCTTCGATAAATTTATAACAAGGACAATTTATAACATAAGAAAATGTAAATAGCTACCGGTTTTTAATAATTGCGGCTATTGTTTCAAATTATACCTATTTACCCGCGATTCTTTTAATACATAAATCTAATAAGATTCACTGTGTAATTTGATAAGAGACTTTGGAAATTTTGCTTACATCAAAATTAATTGGATGATGAGGGTAAACTGTAAAATTTAATAAAAGCACCTACTACAACTCATTGTGTCTTTTTTGCTAATTATTAAATGTTATTTTGTGTCAGTTTTGTTTATTGAGAAAGCTCGTGCTTTAAATGTGACCATTATTGGGCCAAATAAGCTCCTCTTAGTTCACACTTAAAAGTTTATTCTTATCTACGTAATACTACAACATTTCCTTATTCAGTTGGGATAAGTGATAAGATTTTCAAATACTTAAATTAACTGTGTTTCACTTAAAATAAAATTGTTTCTTCATCAAGCCTACCTATCCAAAATCTCAGTCAGGATCATTTTTAAGTAGATTTTAGACCAAAAAATCACCTAGGATTTTGGAAGCTACCTAATAACAATCAACTTATATGTTTTTCGTTATATTATACCAAGTTCGTATAAATTTAGTTTTTTTTTTAACGGGGATGTAGACTCTAGGTCTGCCTTTTCTATCATCAATCATGATCATCTTTCACTTAACTTGTAATTCTATATTATTTATTAGATTCCTGGGACCATAGACTGGTCTTCATATAGTTGACCTAAATCTACATCTTTTAGATTCATATAAAATATTTAATTTTTCCACAATCCAATCTCAATTTTAATAGCGAGTTAAATTTATTAATCTGCGATCGTCCGGTTAAAGCTTGTCTAATTGGGATTATCCGATTTATCAATAGCTGAAGTTGAGGTAATTTAACGAAGTTTTAGTAATCGACTTAGCTCACTCACTGTAACCGTTTTGTTAATGAAAAATCCTTTATTTTAATTACAATTTGATGGTGCTTTGGAAGATGTTAACGAGTTTCGTAACTACTATCAAATGTTTTAACTGTAGTTACCAAGTGAAGTGAGTTTAGAAATTTGACAAATAATTTATGTTAAAAAAAGTATCTGTATTTGCTCTCATAGTAAGTCCTCTACCCATTTCCAACCCAATCCAACTGAGTTCGTGTAATTACTATTCTCAAACCGTTTCAGACCTTGTATCATAACAGCAACATCTGACCTCAAATATGCTGCCAAAACCTGGCTTAAGAGCAGCCGAAAAATATTAATTTGACGTCAATGCCACTGCAGCTCCACACAATATCTGAAGGTTGCGGAAACTGCATCGAGATTTGCAATTACAGCAGTCGACTTAAACCAAAACAAGACTTACGTTGATCGAAGAAGCAGCGGTCCAGACCATTCATAACGCACACAACGGCATAGTGCACTCACCACACAATTTTTTTTGTTACGTTCACAACCACATGTGCATGTCACGTCACACTAATCACGTTCGAACTTGGTCACTGCACAACGTCAGGGCGGGTACTGATACGCGCGCGAGGTTTTGCTAGAGCGTGTTGCCGGTATGACGGTCGGCGCGCGACTACAGTGCGCGCGGCGCTTAGCGGCCGGCTGAAGTGGAGGGGGAAGGGATGCGTGCGTTTGGAATCCACTTCCCACGTGCTTTGCGCCGTCCCTTTCTACAGGACGGGTTAGCTTTTAAAAGCACCAACGAAGCTGCCCGTCGACGCATCGATACGCTTAGGGCGATGTTTCTGAGTAACCTTGTTTATGCGTACTGCAGCTAATAATAACACGCGAATAACACTTCGATGCGCGTTTGTTGTTGTTTGGTGCGATTTTTTTGCACTCAGGATGTTTAAGTTTTGTACCGAGTTACTGACCCGCACTCGGGGTTTGTTTTCGCCCGCGTTCCGGCGTGACTTTTAATATCAAATGTAAACATTTGCTATTTTTACAGGAACTTTTTTATTCTTCCTGGCTTTTACACCATTCGATTTGATGTAAGAAAATACTTAGGTGTAATAAATAAAAGTTTATTCATTGAATGCTGTAACATTACGTTTTGCTTTGTTTATAGTGACTATGCTCGCCGAATGTCGTTTCCTTCCGGGTTCGAATCCCTTCCGGGTTCGAATCCCACCTAAGACCTATTAAATTTGTTTTTCGTCTAGTTTGTAGTCTGGTTAAGGCTCTGAATACGAAAGATGTGGGTTGCGAGTATGATGTTTTTGTTATTTGTAGGGTTCCGTTAGCAAATGGAAAAAAGAAAATCTCATATTAATCTCAGTGATAGAAAACAGAACAGGGAAATTTAAAACGCTTCAAAGCTCATCCAACGTGCCGATCGAAGGGTCCCAAGTTCGATTACGGCTGGGGCAGACCTTTATCTTTACGTAACAGATATAATATTTGTTCTCAGATCATTGTTATCAGCGATGTTTAAGTACTACACATGCATGGCATCGTAATGTGGAAAAATACCTTCATAAGTAGTAAATAGTTTTGTGATTTATAATACTAAAGAAAATACGTGTCCATATCTTAAACTGAACACGGGACAAACTGGCCTCTTTACATCAAAAAAGGACTACATACATACTGATACGGAGAGAATCCATCGGACAAAGGGAAGGGAAGTCACCATTTGTGTTAGATTAACAAAAAGTTAATGCGTTTCTCAAAAAGCTATTTCAGTGGCCGTCGCTTATCGTCCTGTCACTCATCGATGGTTTTTACTGCGTTCACCACGACCGAATATAGACGTTGACGCATTGTTACACTCGACTTAGATATTTTATGTTAATAGTAGGTAAATACTAAATAGGATTGTTAATAGTAATGTTAAAGCCTTCTAGGGTCACGGATTACTGAACAGTTAACAATAACACGTTACTATGATTGATGGGCTGCGTGGAGTAATGGTTACCTACCAAGACGGACCGCAATTTGAAGGGTCCTGGGTTTGATTCCTAGCGACGCAGACATTTGAATCCTGCTGTTGGTCTGAGTGTGTGTTCTTGGCTTTGTGTATTGTCCATGGCACACATGATATAGAGAATCCTAGTCCCATACTAGGTTATGAGTGTGTACCGTTTATTTTTTATTTATTATCAGGGATTCAATATGATGATAGATGATGCTAAGGGATGATGACCATCCATTAGCATGATGCATGCATTTGTGACACGTGCATGTGTGCTGCGGATGTGAAACTTAGGCTTGAGAGCCAGTTCTTCCTTTATATTCTCTCTTTCTTAGCTTGCAACGCATCACTGATGTCTTTGGTGTTGTTAATGTCCATGGGCGATAACAGCCTTTTACCATCAGGTGGATCTTTAGCTCATTTGCCAGCTATTTACATGAAAAGGAAACAATTCCAGGACCTTTGGCACGTAAAGTTCAATTATAATCACCCGCAGTAATAGATATAGCTTATGTACTATATTATGCAGTCAAAACAATAGACGATTAGACATAACTTACCTCACCGTAACTGTACGCTATCCACATTTGCATATATTCGCTGTAAAGTTCACGCATTTCTGACCAATAAAAAGTGAAAAAGCCTTCAAGCAAGAATTATATTAATTAACTGAGATAGACGTGCTTGAACTAGAATTCACAAAAACTCATACTCACTACTCGTAACTTATATCATTGTTTTATTAATTTAAATAAAATCAAAGTATTTTTAAGTTTTGAACTGCCAAAATATTGAACTTCTTCCGGGTCTATTTGTTTATCCACATCCTTCAATTCCAAATCAATTTCAAAGCGATCAATTTAAAATCTGAAGCAAAAAATACATAAACCGAACCTCATTTAGTTGAAATATTGTTACAAGATTGTACCGGCTTGTCAATCACTACTCTTTTTAAAAGATTTCTACTGTTTTTATCGACTGCTAAAAATAGACAATGAGTCACTCCGAAAGTTCGCTAGAGATTGATTGTTTTGAAGGAGTTTATGAATACACAATGGACTTGCGATGTGAATAATGTACTTTTTAATGTCTTTATGATAAGGCTTCTCTCTCGCTTCTCGCTTCAGGATCACGCTGATCCAGTGCAGACGCCATGGGTGAGACGAAGGGCCGAGTGGAAAAAGATCGGAAGTTTGTAAGTCCAAAAGAATTCATCTTAACGACTGAATATATTTTATAAATCGACGACCCTGTAGCCTAGTTGGTAGCGATCCTGCCTGCGAAGCGAGGGGTCCCGGGTTCGATTCCCAGCCGGGGCAGATATTTATGTGACAAATATATATTTGTACTCGGGTCATGGGTGTGATTGTGATGTGTTATAATATATTGTGTTGTCCATGTTCATATATCTATTTTTCACACACTAGATTCTGAAAAGACCTCGAGAAACTTAGAACCTCTATTTTTAGTAAACAGCTGGACACTTTTTCAACTTTCCCCTCATATGAGATGGCCCTCCTTCTACCTTCTATGCTCCATGGCTATCAGTTATGAACATTTTGTGTTTATTTTAAATAAAAACGTTAAGTACTTTGAAATCAATCCCAACTACAGATTTCGCTGAGTGTCAATCGACTGGGACCTATTCAGTTATAGATTCCCCGAAGCGAATCGATTACTAGTAACACAATATTGCGGGATTAGAAAATAATTATCTACCTAGTTACCTACAGCTATTTTAAGAAAATATTGGAGACTTAGTTCGAATTCAATCTAAATTCCTGAGCGTTATTGAAATGTGTGAAGAGAAAAGCAGATAGACATACAACCATCTCGCTCTGTTTATCTACATAACATTCGAGTCGTTATCTCAAGACAAAGTCAATATACGCATCTGTCATCCGTCAGAATCTTACCCTTTCCAGCGAAGCGTGTTTTTGTAATAAACGGTTCCCCCTCCCCCTCCCGACACTATCTCAATTAAAACTACTCCCACGTCCGTTTCTAAGGAGCAACCATTAGGGATTCCTCAGCGGAGTGTTAAGTACATTACGAAGCAGTATAATCTAATAAATAAACAGTAGGACCGGGGACACATTCACGCGAGTGATTAAGGGGTTCAAGAGACACCGAATGGCTGTAACGATGAATTTTATACGTTGTAGGCATACCCTACTCCCATTTTGGTGATATTAATTGTTTTACATAAATTTAATGTAATGTTTGTCTTGATACCGTCTACCAGACTGAGTCTGACCGACGAAACGATTTGTTGTTCGCGTTAAGGGCACATTGGGCTCGCAAGTGCGTGTTTTAGTCCGAAGTTTTAGGACTTGTTTTTGCTTAATTTTTTCCTTTAACTATGCTTACATTTTATATAAGTGAGCAGGAGATTTGATCAATTCGATCAAAATTTAATCCATCAATTTCAAAACTGTAAAAAGTATCTTCTTCCTGCCATTTACCACCTTTTAATTATGAAATTAAATTCATAAAAATCAAAATTAAAAGAGCATAATTTTATAAATTTTTCATGTTTAGCAGTACAGAAGCAATTTTCATTTAAAGAGCTTTCGTACTGAAAGTTCAAGATGACGATATACATGTATATTCTCCGTATATTCATACTGTATAAAGCTAATACGTAATAATGTATAATTTTATGCTTAGTTTCAGTCATAGTTTCAAACAAGTTACAATATGTCAGTAAATACTATTCCGAACACAATTTTAATATCATATACATAGCAAGCAAAAACAAGCACCCTTTTGTATCCAGTCCCATTATAAAACTATCTGTAACATCACTCACAACGTAACTATTTTAGATACTTAGTGGTTTATAATAACAAAGTGATTTTAATAACTCAGTAAAATAATTGTCTTCCAAGAATTCAACATTGTAATACCTATACAATGTTGTGTCTTTTTCTAAGTTCTAAAGCACCTCGCTTCACTGATAAAAGTGATAAAACACCCTCGCGCTATCAGTCGAGTAACAATTTCAAGAATAATAATTATCTGCAGGAAACATTCCATCTTAGTCACCGGGCGTTACGGAGGCTCTGTGGTGAAGGTTGCTTCGTGAGGGTTAAACTTGCGAAATGATTTTTTTTACCGCTATAATTAATACAATGCTTCAGACCATTTGCTTTGGCTTAATACAGCATTTGGTAATAATAAATTTTTTAATGTTCAAAAACTATAGCTCATTGATTTCCATACATAATGTCTAATATTGAAATCTTATTTGACATTTTACTGGGTTGTATTGTCTTCAAATTTATATCTTATTCCTGTAGATATAAATTGTAGGTGCTTGAATGATTCTAAGTAACATTGTATGAAGTGTTCTGTAGGAATGTCATGTCTTATTGTTAGAGTGAAGTCGCGAACAATGAATTGTAAAACGAAAAAGCTCTGAAAAGCAAATTTAAAACGAGCAGAACTCCGCAGACGGTATTAAGTGTATCCCGCTACATTCCAGACCATCAAATACTTTTGTCCTCGTAGATACTGCCAGATTGATACAGAGACTGCTCCTACAAACCCACGTATACGATACATTGAAAAAGTCCTTTACATGTGAATCGGATTTTTCACTATCGCTCAGTTACAAAAAGAAATACACGCAAATCCGTCATACAAACGTATTCGGAACTCGCAAAATACTTTGAAAAAGAATCCCGTATTCAAACCGCTTTTTAAATAAATTCCATTAACAGTACTGTGCGTTGAATGAGCCCGAATAGATCGCTCTCTTCTCCTCACTCCTTGCAAGTATGAAAGGGATAGAAGATACATTTCGATATATTTGACGAATACGGCTCATTCTGTCGATCGTTTTGCGACTAGCGTGAATGAGAATCGAATGTGTTGCGTAATGATGATGTAAACATAAAATGTAATCGAGATAACGCTGTAGCTCTATTATGTTATACTGTTGAGGTGGGATTCTTTCACCAGACTCACCAGTGACATTTAATTTAAGTATTTGAAGTAAAGGCCTTCAACAAATTTCTAGCCCACTGTTGAGCGCAGGATTCCTCTATAGGAGGTCTAGAGCATACTTGACCACGCTGCTTCTATTCCTATTGGTGGAGGGTTAATGGCCAACTCAAGAAATAAAAGTGTTCATGCTGTCGAAGCCCTCCAATTCAATTTTTCCTCCCGTAACAATCATCTTCAGACTATTATGTATATTTTGATATAGAACACATCCAAATCCTTTCAATCATCTTGACGTTATCTGGTTACAAACAACTACCTACTAAAATTAATTTTATTAATAAATAAAAATATGGATGGCATTAGGTTAAGAGAACGTATAGGAGCTACATGAGCTAATCTGTTTAGGTTGTAAGCTATTACAGGTCAGCATTTTTGTCCTAATGATTTTATAATTTACGCAATGCCTACACTAAACAAAACATGTTAATTAGAATCTATAATTTGACGGACTAAATTATCAATTTAGTGTTGCCATGTTTTGACAAAATGACGACATTTTAGTATTGATGCTCGAACCACTAAGAGTCAAAGCGGCTTGTCTCGAGAAGAAAAAAAAACGTTTTGTCTCGGCGTGTTATATAAAAGCTATCATGATATACCTTTTGGAAATCCTAATGTTGAGCTCTTTAATATGATATCCATATTGCATTATTCGATTTATTTTTATTATTTCAATTTTTTAACAATGGCATCTCACAGCCATCATATTTCTTTTTGAATTTCACTTATCTAAGAACACTTGGGTTATCAAGACAAATCTAACGATATCTTAATTACATAAATCCGTTCAGCGGTTTGGAAGATATGAGGTAATAAAGACTATTAGACGCAAACATGCATACATACAAACATACATAATCTAAATTTTACTAACAAAAAATAACCGACTTCAAATTACTCAAAAACTACTTGTCAGATCTCGTTCTTTATGTGGGATTACATGACAAGCACCTGCTTTCGATTAAAAAAGAATCATCGAAATCGGTTGACGTGATGTTGAGTTATTCGTCCATTTGACGCGCACATACTTAATACAAATTTAAGACTTATATGGTTTTATCATGGATGCCATTGTCAGATTTCAATAAAATTTATACGGGGCCCACATGACAGCCACCAGCTTTTGATTAAAAAAAGAATCATCAAAATCGGTTCACTCAGTCCAAAGTTCTGAGGTAACGAACATAAAAAAAATACAGTCGAATTGAGGACCTCCTCCTTTTTTTGAAGTCGGTTAAAATACGCGCGAAAAACATAATCGTTCCTGGCACTGCCTGGCAGTCGGCTAAAAACACTGTCAGTTTGGAAAACTAATGTTTTTATAACAACTTAGTAAGTTCATCTCATCGTTAATACGAAATAATTTACTTGCAATCATATTCTAATAATATCACATTAGTGTCAAAGAACATATCGAATGCATATCGAATGTTAAGTACGTTTCCTTTGCGCAATCGCAAACGATTCGTGCTTGCAAAACGAGCTGCCTTTTGTGATTTATATATGGCTGCCGTTACGGTAGATTAAGCTGCAAATTGTGACAGATATCGGCCGTCCGTCCGTGGATTGAATGCTGGGAAGACCTTTGACGTAATTTGTATATCTACAGATAATGCTCTGTACTGTACTGAGCTCGTTTAGGACAAATGTCAAGCGAATTATTTCTCAATTTATTCGCCGGTATTGGTCGTTACTTCAAGTGTTTATGGTCATGGCGTAACTGCATTGTACAAGATTGGGTGCGGTTATAACTTTAGGCGGTATAACTTCCTACACGTATCTGTAAATACATATGTACATTATATAAAATCTATAAAATCATAAAATCTTAAATGCCCTTTAATAGAAACTTCATGTAAGACATGCTAAGATTTAGTTTTATTTGAATTTTAATTTAAAATTACAATTTTAAGGTATTTTAATGAACTATTGAAGTATCTAAAAAAACATATAACTTATATTAATAATTTTTAGCCAAAATCTTTGTGACTAACAATTTCTCATTTGGGCATAAAGGTTAGAAAATTAAATTACAAGATTAATTTACAATACATGTTCACCGGTGCCCACTAATAGTATCTATGTACCTACGTTCTTACATTTCTCATTGGCATTAATCAATTTCGGTGGATCAGATTCTAATACCAGTTGTCCTAATTTCGATGATATTTGATAATTTCAAATCATTGAGGTACAACTTTACATAGAGACGCTATCTAAAACAAAATGTGTGTTCCACCGCCGGCTTGCCCTCCGTTCTCTTTTCAAACTAGGAGCCTCGTTTGCACACTTGCCATAGAGTAACTTTGTTAATGACACTTGTCGAACCAAGACAAGCAGTCACCGACTCCAAATCTTTACAAGCTCTTACTCCAACTTTATTTAACGTGCAAAAGCGTTTAAACGATTTCAAACGTAATTACCATTGATTCGTGTCAAAAAATCCAACACTTTAAATTGGTCACAAGCGTCGCGTCGGCAAGCTTATTTAGTCCACTAACACGCTAGTGGCTTGCCAAGTTCAAACGCTCCTTATGATTTTTTCATTCAAAATGGCGGGAACATTGCTCAATAATTAAATTAAATTCGTTTTAGTTGATTTAAGTTAAGATTTTGTTTTCTTACTGATGATAAAGTGATAACATTATCTTTTTTGTTTTTTGTCTTGCAATTGTGACACATTCTTATTACGCACGACGGCATTTTTTCAGTTTTTTCGTAAACAGTTTTGACATGCGGCCGCAATGAGCGCAGCCGAGTGACAGCTGAGTGACAGAATGTAATGCAGCCGGCCGGCTGCAATGCACACCCCCGTGCCCGATGTTCGCGGTGTCCCTTCTATACGCTAGTAATATTAATTCTATGTTTCAAATAGAAATATTATCTTCTGAACTAATTTTTTTTTTCAATCTCTATGGCTATTATTACGACTTACTGTTTAACTATTATTCATGCGAAATAATATGTGTTAGAAACAGCAAGTTTACGGTTGCTTGGATTTTAATTCCGGTGGTCCTTTAATAATTTCGGTGGCATTTGATATGCAAATTTTTGATATTTCAAATGCAAATATCTCATGAACTAATATTTTTTTTCGATCTCTAATAAATGATTAATTGGTATCTGTTCTAATATTTACCTGTTATTCAGGCCAAAAAAAACTATTAGAAACTGCAAGTTTCAATTCGCCACTGCAATTAGGCAAAATTCGTGTTTGTTTAAATTCACCCACATAATATGTGTTTATTAAAGTTTTTCAGAACTTAATTTTCCACTGTTTAGCGCCCGCCATTTGTTAATACATACTTCTTTCTTTTGTAATTTTAATTACCACTGTTTTGTTAAAAAGTTTCTCTTGAAAGCTTACTGTAACATAATTAATTAATGAAGTAAGCCTGTAGCTTGGTTCATAGTTTCACCTTCCCATTTTATGAATGGTTCTGAATTCAATTCTAGACATTGACAGACAATATTTGATCGATAAATATATATCCTGATTGATTTTGTGATGCAATGCCCAGATAAATGAGTGACTCTAAAAATAAAATAGACTCTTTGATAAATAATAAAAGTTGTAACAATATTGTGTTTACTGTGGACTGTTAAAATGTGTTAAATAATGTTATGATTATTGTATATGATTGTTAACATTAATGTATTCTAGCGTTGCGTAGTTAAAACGGAATGCTTATTATAGTTTCGTCATGTCAGTAAGTCCATCTGCAGCGTAGTTTTTGTAAGCCGCTAAACAAATTCAGATGACCCAGCAACTTCGCCCATGAACTTGACATGAATAACACTAAAGGGATCACCAATGTCTGCTGACCAAAACTGAATCAGGCGGTTCAATTAATATTATGAATACACTGTATAATATAAAACCAATACATCAATGTATATCCGAGATATTATTAACGTCCACATTAGTGCAACTAACTTGACAGTAACTTGATTGTGAACAATGAAGGGCGAATCCCTAGCGCGTGCTTACTGCGCCGCAGGGACGACGATACCATCGATATTACAAACGTGGGATTTGACAAGCTTTATCAATACTCAACGTAAACAAATGAATGTAAATCCTAATAATAATAAATGAGAATAAACACTCACGCACTCACATCCACAACATAGGGTTCTGTGTATGTGTCAATACTTACTGAGACATCACCGACACCAAGGACATTAGTATGAATCCGGGAATGCAATCCGGGACAAAGGTCCCGGATGCCAAAAGCTAAGCTTTAGCCAAAGGGCTAAACAGGTGGGATTGCTAGCAACCGAGTAACATGCTTGTAATAAAATAATACAAATGATTCTTTGAGATACTGCACTTATCTAAACAAGTGGATAGTATCTGGATACCCGACGTGTTCCACTATGCTAATAAAAACTTTTCTGATGAGAATAACACATCAGTGTTTTTGTGTTGACGTTGACGTTGATGCGCCAACTAATTATCTTCAAATTGTTGTATGAGAAAAGTGGAAAGTTGACTTTATTAATGGACCAAATGTGCCTAATGCATAGTTTTAGTGGTCTCAAAGCACTTCGGATTGGTTCAACCCATTGAAAAATTGGTGAACAAATTGAAATCGATTGCCTTTCAAATGAAACTATTTTGAAGCATATTGCTTGGATGATTTCAGAGTGTATGAAGGACATCCGTACAAATTTTTTATGTGTTTTATATTTAAAGACTAGGTCTCTGCCTGCGGCTTTGCCGTAATAAGTATTATAAGTAGGTCCCTATGTCTTATTCCACAATTTCCACATCATAGTTTATCTGTATCTTTCTTCACTTGGCCACGTTGACCTGACAGAGGATTACGATTTAGAATCGTTTACATTAAATGTAATTAATTTTGTAAACGATACATTTCACACTTTTATACTTGTAATCGATTTCGATTATCGAAACTCATAACCCCAGGTTATTTCCCCGCAAATGATTTATCGATAGCGACGTCAAACATTGTCACAAATGGTCCCGTCGCACCACTGAGCATTTGAGTTTAGACTAAGCTTGACAATAACTTAATTCTGAGCAACGAAGGGCGAATCCCTAGCGTGTCTGTGGACGAATCGCTCCAGTTTAACTAGATTAGAAGAATCGATAGGGTTGAACCGGTTTGCCGTGCTTCATTCCTCGCTCCGCCGTGTCAAAGGTTGGATTTGATTCATTTGCAATGATCAACGCGTTTGTGAACTTTTAGCGGTGTAATCCTACTATCCTACTAATATTATAAATGTGAAAGTATGGATGGTTGTTACCTTAGAATATTTATTATTAGTATTACTTTATGGTTGTTACTCTTTCACGAGATTTTGCTCACGTGGACCATGATCCGGTATAAGATATAGGTTATTTATTATCCCGGAAAACGCGGTAAGTTTTACTAAATAGAATTTTAAGTAAGAAAGGCTCTAGGAAATAATTCTTGACAAAAAATAACCGACTTCAAAATTAGGGATAACTCAAAAACTTCTCGTCAGATCGAGGGATTTCTAGTAGGTACCTAACTGACTTCATACTCCATGGGTAACGCATTTGATTATTCTGTAGTATACTACGATCGTTTCGAAAATTGTTCTCTATTAAAACTAAACTTTGAAATTTTAACAAAATATCTTAACAAATTAAAAAAAAATACTCAAAAACTACTTATCAGATCTCGGTCGGTCATTTTTTGAAGGCTGAAGTCGGTTATTCTTTTCTTGGTGAAATTCAGATACTAGAAATTCCTTAAACTTTTCTATGAAAATGTAACAAATATCATATTACTGTAGTTTTTGTTGTTATGTTATACATATAGAATGCAGTAGAACGTATTACAAGTTACAATGCAAGCTAAGCTGTGTAGAAACTTGTAACTTCTATAAATTTATACAAATGACCACACGTTAGTCGCGGTCGTACAGTAAGTATCGACTCACGTTTACGATAACAAACTTATTACTGTAGCTCGAGCACGAATATTTGCGAGAAAGTATTCGTATGGTTAACGTAAGCAATTTGTATGACATTTTTCAAAAGCGCCCCTATCGTGCGTAAATGGTACTAAAATGCCATACAAATTTGACAAATTGCTTACGTTAACCATACGACTACTTTCTCGCAAATATTCGTGCTCGAGCTACTGATATTCCCTTTTAACGATAGGATTACAGGTTCGTGTAGTCCAGCTTCAAGTGAACCGTCAGTTTATTTATTTGCTGGTAATCCGCCCGGTAACAATCCTAGCAGCAGTGGACTAGTAAAAGCTGATGGATGGATGGATGCCACCATCGTTTTGCTTCGTTTTTGGTAAAGCTTTTTAATTTGTCTTTAAAACTTAACCCCCTTGTCCTTGTTCTAAACAATCTACTTATATTAACATAATAAAGCTAGAGTTTTTAATGTTGTTTGTTTGAAAGCGCTAATAATATCTGGAACTGTCCATCGGATTAGAAAAAATCTTTTTGCTTATAAAATGTACCGTTTGCATTTTCTGAATGATGAAAAGGTTTAGCAGTAGATATTATTAGCAGTAATTTGCTCGGCAAAGCTATTTATTGTAGTCTTATGGGGTCTTCATTTTATGTAAAAAAAACGTGGAGCTTATTCCCTCTAAAATAGGCAGTGTAAATTACGTAACTAGTAGTACATTAAGCGACGTTGCTAAAACGTAGTAACTAGATAATTATGTATATTCGTATTATCTACTTTAGACCGGATTTATACTGACGCGACGTCCGCCGCGAGAGGTCGCACCGCATGGACGTCACTTGCAAATGTGACGAAAACGAAACTTAATTTTATATTTACACTAGATTTTATTACGCGACGTGCGCTTGACATAACGCTGATTGTATTGTCGGCCGTAAAACTCGCAATTCGCCATTGAATTCGGTTGCAGACGTCGACAATCACGGATGCAATGCTAAAATATTCTACAACCAAGTAGGTATTATACATATGTACACGTGAAGGTTTGTTATTGTGGAGGTAAGGCGTGCTACAGATACGTTCGATTTGACAATGTTGGGTGCCAAAGTCGAATATGAATGCACTAGCTTCTACCCGCGACTTCGTCCGCGAGAATTTAGAATTAGATCCAGATCCTACTAAAATTTAGATGTTAGGTTTAGATGTTTGGATGTTTGTGAATTAAACTTACAGTATCCTGCATTTCATCCCAAAGAATGATGTCAACAACATGCTTATTATTTCGTGTTCTAGCAAGTTGCTAAAGATTCGAAAAAATCATAGGGCATGTTGTGAGGAAGAAGTTCAGCGGCAGGCTACCTTAAGAGCTGCTTAAACAGGCACATCATCGACACCAGCACCATGCTCATTATTTGGCGTACCAGCGAGCTGCTTAAGGGTCATAAAAATCAAAGGAAACGTCGTGAGGAATAATTTCAGCAAGCTTGAGAGCTGCTACGCCGGAACAGGCAGGTAAACGACGTTAGCAACATGCTCATGAAACAGAACGGGCTGTTGCTAGAGTATGATGCGAGTCACAACACGCGAATCTCAGTAGCCAAAAGCTTCTAAAAAGGGACAAAATTAACAAAGGGTGTAAATTTTGCGATGCGCAGAAAATAGAAGAACAACTATTATTCTGGAGGAAAACTATAAAGTTATTCCGCAATTATAACAAACAGCAGAACCATTAACAGAATTACGTTTACACAAACGTAACACAAACGAACCATATCATTATTTAAATAACATCGGTATATTTAATGGATGCTTCCATATAATATGACATCTTTATTAAGGCATTGAAACGAAACGAAACCAAGAGACTCAATGTTTTATGTATTCCATAGAGTGGCAAGAGCGAGGTTGCCCATACATATCTTTTAGTAGCTAAAAATTATATAGCGTCTTAGCCATATCGATTATATCGCTAAAAAATTACACGATTCCGTAGTCAAAAATAAGATTCATTTGTCTGTGGACGAAGTTGCAGTTTGTTATATCGTTTAACTATGATTTAAAATTAAAAGTATGCCAAATTACGTATTTTCCTTGCAATCATCGCGGGTCATCGCGAAACATGATCATTATCATACTTACTTACTATCCTTACCATGAGGTGGGATTGTAGTCAAGCATTACCTTATAGTTTAAAAAAAACTATTTGTCTATGCCTCTGGTTTTACAGTGTTAATATTCATCATCATCCTGCCCATTTCCCAATTTTTTATGGGGTCGGTGCAATATGTTTTCCTCTTCCACACTTCCCTATCAGCCGTCATCTTTACACTAACTCTCTTATCTTTCATATCATCTGTAACACAATCCATCCATCTTTTCTTTGGTCGTCCTCGTCTATCCATCACATTCATATCCATCACTCTTCTCGTCACATGCGTTTCCTCTCGCCTCATCACGTGCCCATACCGTGATACTCTGTTCCCTTTTAACTTTTTTTGTAATTTTTGCCACACAAACTTCCTCTAATATACTCATTCCTTACTTCATCCATTCTCGTCACTCCACACATCCACCTCAACATTCTCATCTCTATGATATGCAATCGTCTCTCATCCATCTTCTTTGTAGCCCAACATTCTGATCCATACATTACGACAAGTCCCATGACGGATTTGTAGATTTTACCATTTAATTTACGAACAACTAATATTTTTGAAAATTGTTTAGTTATTTGAATTGTTCCGTTGAGGAGTCATATTTCGTCTCTAAGACACACATCTTGCGATGTCAACGATAACAACTGCGAACATATTTAAATACGGTTCAGTTATTCCCTACGACTGAGAAGCTCACTCTTTACATCCAGATTCCATAGTCTCACTATATTGACCAATTTGAGTAAATTCCCAGTACAATAAAAAAATCATGAAAATCGTTTCTTAAACAACGAATCTATTCCTACCTAAAACCATTGTATAGTAACGGTCTTGTTCATTAAAAACTTATTTAAGGTTTATAGTGTTCGGCTAAAGCACTGGTTATATGCATGCACAGCAATAAAAAAATAAAGAAATATTGACATAAGGCTGAATTGACATAAGGCCGACATCACACTAGGATTTTATAAGCGCACGCGTTCATCCAACACACTTGAATAATGATTTGCTAAATAAGTTAAAAAATCAATATTTATTTCTATAAGGTAAATAAAAAAAATATAGGCAGATATTTACGAATGTAAAAAACCAAATTTGATAATTGTTTTTGCTAATAATTAAACCTGATACGATATAATATAATATTTCAATTGCACTTCATAATTAGATCTAGGAAAAACCTTGATAAGCTACGAATACTTATTCAACGTAAAATTATTTTTTTATAGTTCATCGATCAAGCGTTTAGCGCTAGGAATGCTCGATAAACGCTGATGTGTAAGCAGCCTTCATTTTGCGTAAAAAATGCTGTGTTTGTTTTACTTGATTTTACACGAGATCAATGGTTACTAAAGCTTCCATTGCATGATAAAAATGATCACAATGTGCCTCACCGCAAATTTTTATATGTTTGTAAATAAACATATTAAAACAATGAACCAATTATAATTTAATCACCTGTTTTGTGCTTTCTAATGTCACTGTGATGACAAACGTCAAAACTGTTTTCCTATTACCATTTAGTTTACTTCTTCTCCCTCGGGAATAGATCAATATCTCGGGATAAAAAGTATCCTATATATTATTCTAGGTATTAAACTATCTGTGTGCCAAATTTCATCTATATCCGATCAGCCGTTTTTGCGTGATTGCAACACAAACATCCAAACATCCAAACATCCAAACATCCAAACTTTCGCATTTATAATATTAGTAGGATGTACGTTTAGCAAAAAACCGCTTGAATAAAGACGCAAACGTCAACTCGAACGGAAACTGAAATATGCCGAACCAACTTAAATATGTACATAAGGATACAAAACAGAGTGACCGGCCACAGCACTCAGCTTTGCCGATCGGCTTGAGTCGAATATGTAGCCCAGGGAATGGTTGGATTCGGCAATGTTGTTCGAAAATATTACATTATAATAGTCTAATGTGCCGAATATATCATGTGTGTAGCACGCCTAATGCCTAACGCCCTGAAATATTGGTCAGTTGGCATGTCATACTGTAAATGTGTGAGTAAAGTGCGTATGTACAGTCACCTGCAGAGAAAAGTAACCCATCTGTTTACGTTGCTGGTCGTATATTTATAAACAGATGGGTTATTTTTCTCTGCAGGTCACTGTACAAGTAAAGGGGTTGCGATAAGATTTCTCAACTAGTTCAGAGTAAAAACGACCAAGCTATTTTGTAATTCAGTTTTTATCTTCCAAGAAATTAAGGTACTCTAAATACGCTGCAAATATGCAGCAAAATATGACAAAATAAAACTGTAAAAAAGATAAATGATAAAGATTTTCAAAGTACAACTTACGATTACTCGTATGTACAATCACTCCGTTGAACTTCAGAAGTGTACATTTATATCCACTAAGTGATATGAAGTCTGTGTTGGTTTTACCTGAAATGAAAAGAAAACAACATAAATTTCTATGTATAAATAGGATATGGATATCTACTCTTACATAATTATTCGTGACAAAAAATAACCGACTTCAAAATTAAAGATTACTCAAAAACTGCTAGTCATTAAGTGGGACAACATAACAAGCACCAGTTTTCGATTAAAAAAAGAATCATCAAAATCAGTTCACCCAGTCGAAAGTTCTGAGGTAAAAACATAAAAAATACAGTCGAATTGAATACCTCCTCCTTTTTTGAAGTCGGTTAAAAATTAATATGCTGTAGTCCACTTCATGACTGTAAACCCCCACAAAGTACAGCAAAAGACAGCGAACACATTACTCTTTCAACGCTGCATGTTACCATTTAATTGTGTGAAATATCGATAAGTACTGTTAGCAAAACGTTCACAATGCAACAGGACGTCAACAGATAACGAATGAAGCCCGCGCGTGGTGAACAATCGATCATAGTGATATTCTTATTTATTGCACTATCGCAGTTCGCTCCACATCTCAACTGTTTATTTATCGCTAGGTGATCGTTGTACATTATCAAGTGTTGTTCGACGTGTAACATCTTTACATAGTAGCACAGTTTCCAGAAAGAAATAGTTAATTAGCCCATCGAGTGTTTTGCCCATACTACTAAATTATTGTTTCTTTATGGAAATATGCCGACATACGGGCTAATGATACAACCGATGGTAAGTGAGTATCGTGGCGCATGGACATCAGTGACACAAATTAATCACTGATGCGTTGCCGGCCAAGCAAGAGACAAAAAAAAATCTCATTTTTCTAGGTTGGCAACGCATTGGTGATGCCTCTGATGTAACTGTTGTCCATTGACCAAGATGACCAATTATAAACAGGTGGCTTGTCGTAAGCAAAGTCATTTGCGTTAAGTTGGATTGATGATTAATTAGTACGTGAAATATTCGAACCCGCGTCCCATCTTGCCATCTCTACTAGATTGCAGCTTGCACATTACTTCATACAAACCAGTAATGCTAATTTAAAGCGGGAGCAATGTTAGCGTGCTATATAATTATGCATAATAATGTCCGTCTGTCATGATTATGTAATACAGAATGCCCAACTAAACGGCAGGGCGTGTCTCCGTTAAATAACAGGTATCTATTATGCTGACGTGATTATAACATGCCATTTTATCCCATAATAGTATTGTTATGGTCATTTGTATTTTTTTTCTGATTGCAGAGAAGGCAAAAGGTAAGTTAGGATTTTTGTGTGTATTTGTGCTCTTATATGTGTGTGTATGTGGATAATATGTATGTATGTATACAAATCCTTTTCCGCAAAACTTCTTAAATACGAACTGCATTTCGACAAAATAATGAATGGTTAGAAGCGTCTCTGTCGTCTTTATTTTAGACCATATAGGTTATGTCACTTCATACTAAATTCAATATGGAGTCCCTTTCAACTCAAAAGTTTATCCTAACTAACCTACCACAAAACCCCTTACTTCCAACTGGGATGAAGTCATTGAAGAAAGTAATACAGGTTGCCACAATTGATTTAATTAAACATAAAACAAGATTTAATTCCATTTTTATATGAATGTCTGTATGAATCATCTTACAATGCATCACTGTTGGCGGCGGAAATACCTAACAGTGGAAGGTCCAGGCCAGTTGAACAAGTCTACAAGTCAATCAATCAATCGAGACGCATTGAACTAAATCATAATTAAAATTCATATTACCACATCGTTAATCATTTGAAAAATGATTCATTGAGCTTGAGTAAGGAAGAGTTAAGAATTAAATCTTCAATTAAAGTTAGAATAAAAATGGATCCGGCTTGATAGAATTCATTTCAGTTCCAATCTAGCCAGCTAAGCATTTTCATTTGTTTTTGTGCATATTCTTACGAATATTATAAAATGTGAGAGTAGGTTTAATGTAGGTTTGAATGTAGGTATGTTTCTCAGTCAAACAAAAATGGCAGAATAGATTTAAATGGAATTTGGTACACAAATGGAAACTAGCCTGGTTTAACACATACTATATGTACTTTTTCTATATATATAGTATAGTATTGACCTGACCATAGCTGAGAATTCTTCATAAAGTTTTCAAAAGTCTCTTTAACTATTAGCATGAATATTTTACTACTTATTTACGAAAGAAAACCAAAACGTGTAAAGAGTAAACGAATCAAAAATAACCTTTGTGGAATCCACAAACATATTAATATTTAAACTGTCACACAAGAATGCCCTTTTAATACTATAAAAATAACATTTTGGAAATTAAACATTTTTAATCAACGCAAAACATAGGTTGTCTGGCAAATAATAATTAGACCCTCATCAAGAGAAACCGTATTAATCATCCGTCAAGCCGCCAGATTAGAAAAGGGTATGAAAAAAGCCAGATATTCGCTAGAGATTTGAGATTAAGGTACATAGACACTGGGGTTGTAGCGCCCGCGCCGCGCCGGTAAGTGGAAAGATTGAAAAATATTTACAACTAGCTGACCCAGCAAACTTTGTACATCCTATCAATCTCTTCCTCTCCCTTCCCATTTTCGTCTCCTTCCCCCTCCACCGCTCCTTCTCCCTCTCCCTCTCTCTCTCCCTTTCATATTCTGTCAATCGTACAACTTTCAAATGACTGAATATTTCTAAAAAGACAAATGAAGATCTAATCAATAGCTAGGAACATTTTGTATGGGAAAATTAAATTGTCGTTTTTAGTATTTACCGTTACTTATTATTTATGTTTCCAAGCGGTTTAACCTTCCCTGAAGTTCCACAAACATTTCAAGATCAAAATTAGCCAAATCGGTCCAGCCATTCTCAAGTTTTAGCGAGACAAACGAACAGATTACGGTATATGCTTACGTTTATAAATTCAAATCATGTATAGGTTTTTCAATTAATAAATCTTTGTGTTCATAAGCAAGTCTAAATCATTTATATAATTGAGTATTTCACAGCAGACTCAGTGGTGGTAAAAAAAACAAAACTTACATCCCTAAACTCAATTATAAAAAATAAGATTCTCATAACACTAGAGACCTCTGCACCTTGAGGCCCATTCAGTCTGACAACCGGTACGAAAATAGACAGGTACCGACCGCTTATTACATAGATGCGAATACAAATAAATAATTGCGTTTATTCATATGCCAATTTGTATACACATTATTTACTATCTACTAGTAATTGATTTAAACTTTGCTTGTAAATTATATTTTTCTTAACTATTACTTTTCATGAATATTTCCTAAGCTTTTTTAGTTTCTAATTATCTTAATCAATTAAATTTATTTCGTTACTATTCTATACTTTTAAGTGTTCATTAGGCAAAATGTCACAATGTGCTAAAATATACAATAATTAAAAGAAATATATAATGTTTTATCTGTTACATTTAACATTACGTTGTAATTCAACGATTCCAAAATCTTATTACGGAAATATGAATAAAAATAAAAATCATAAAACTAACCGCAGGATAACAACGTTACACGTCGGTGTGACTGGCGTCCTTATTGAGCGTTTCCTGAGCTGCGATCAAAGGCGCCGCGGGTTCAGCGGTCGCCCCCAGCTCGGTTCGCGTGCGACCGAACCTATCGCATTGTTTGTTACATTGTAATTATGGCGATACGCTCAATCATGCAAATAAGTTACGACCAGATAATAAGATAACGTTCTATGACAATGACGCTTTGAATATTGTTCGCACACGGCTCAGTGGTGCGGCGTACCGAAAATGGAATATGAATGCTGTGAATTAAATTATTATTTTTTATATACATATCTTTATTTTAAAGCACAGCACTATCTAAAGCACAGCTTAGGGACTATCTGATCTTAAATAAATAAATAGATACAGTCGCTTTCGGACGTACATTTACTATTTTAGCAGTTACTAATGTATCTCAAAAAGTTTTTTGACACCTTTTTGAAGAACTCCGTGTAGGCCTCAAAAAATCCCAGAAGCACATTCAATTCTTACTTATACGTATCTGACACCCAACTTCAAATAAATTTCAAAGCCCTATTTGTGACCAAATACATATTACTCCTATGTTTTATCAGTGAACAGGACCCTTCGTTCGTATTAACTAAATACATGAGTAATTAAATATTTCACAGCAGAATTAACTTGTCGATCTACATTATCTAGGCACACACATACAATGAAAACGGAATTTAGAGGCTCTCATGTACCTCAATTATTTCCTGTACAACAAACTTGACAGTTCGTTACCACTCGATATTAAAGTCACCGGAGCGCCGATGTTTTATTGCGCTGTAAAAAAAGATTGAGCACTAAAACAAACATCGCCGATGGCCGTGGACTTGAGCTCGTACGCGATGGCTCCTCTATCAGCGATTTAGCGATAAGCTATGGTTTTTTATCGGTATCAAAGAAGCACAAGACTAAGTTTGTAAGTTGTGACGTTAAATCCTTGTAGTATAATAAAAAAAAAAAATATATTATCTTAATAAACTTCTTGTTTATAAGCACTGTATTTTGGGACTATAGTTAGTGGCTTCAACCCATTAATGGCCCACTACTGGGCACGGGTCTCTCCTCTTGAGGAGGCCTAGAGCATACTCCACCACGCTGCTCCAGTGCGGATTGGTGGAGGGGTTAGTGGCCAACCCAAGTGTCGGAAGTTTTCAAACCGCCCGAGGGCCTCCGACATGGCTTAACGACTGTTATCTTATGATAACAACCGGGACCGACGGCTTTACGTGCCCTCCGAAGCACGGAAACGCTCAAGAATTTTTTGCCACTAGCGGTCACCCATCCAACTACCGACCGCGCCCGCTGTTGCTTAACTTTGTCGATCGCATAGGATCGACGCAAGCCGCCGGGCTATGAGCGCTATAGTTAGTAGTGACCATGAATCTCTTATTTGTTCGAGTCCCAAGTGTGTTTTCCACAAGAATTTTAATTTATTTAATCTGATGTTCGTTCTTCGATGCAGATCTTTTGTGATTATTTTATCTATACTATAATAAAACTCAAAGGGCAAATTTACTGTACATTGAATATTTTTTAAAAATTTTGATTAGGGGGCACTTCAATAACGTGTTAGAGCACAAAAATATTTTTTTTAGAATTATTGTCTGTCTGTCTGTCTGTCTGTCTGTCTGTCCGGGCATCACATGAAAATCCTTGAACGGATTTCGATGAAAATTGGTAAAGTTGTTACTAATACTCCGGGTCATATTTTAGGATACTTTTTATCCCGGAAAATTAAAAGGTTTCCCCGGGAAACGGGATGAAAGTTTGTATGGAATATTTTTAAAACATCAACCGATTTGCTTCAAATTTGCATCAAATGTTCCTTGCTTAAATTTATGGAACATATATTTTTCAAAATTTTGCAAAAAAAAGAAAAAAATACAAATTAATGTGAATATTGCTTATTTTTCAAAACCCGCTCCTGGATGAATCCTTTGTGATTTTATCGTGGGTTTCAGTATATAAATCACTAAATATAAGTACTTCAGTATAAATTCACCGTTTTTGAAATTTCCTTCTGCAAGGGGTACAAATAAGGTAAAACATAATTTCCGTATGCGAAGCTGCGGGCAACAGCTAGTATTAAATAAACCTTACAAGTTTTTATTGAGAGTAACAGAGTCTCTGTCTGTCCTACCAGATTGTACGTAGTCACAGACGTATTACTATACATTTTTATAAGTGTTTTATAGTGAAATGAATGTGCGACTTGCTATGATTTAATTTTATTTATTACTTCTAATATTTTAACCTTATTGCATAGGTCACGGCGATCGAACAAATAAAATGAAATATCGTTCAACGAGTCCTAGCTTTGTATACGACAAGTGTTTGAGTGCAGCGAATGATTTAGTTGTATCGGGAAACACAATGGTTGCAAGGTTGAAGCAGTTGTTTGTACGTAACACTTTTATATTTTATGGAGGAATGTTTACGTAACGTAGCTTTATTAAAAATAATTATACGAATAGGTACATGAAAGTGGTAAAATACGTAAATAGTGGCTGATTTGTCGAGAGGTTCGAACCACAATCTACTGCAAGGATGATATGAGTTCGAATAATATACACCCTTTTAATTTTTCTAATTATGTGTGTGTGTGTGTGTGTGTGAGAGTATCAGAATTAATTATTATTATTTAACCTGTACAAAAGGTATTGAGTTATTTTAAATCGTCAAATCGTTAGTGGATTTTTTATTGATTGTGCAATTAGTATAATAAAAATAGATTTATTCAGTATTCAGTAACTTTGCTGAAACCATCCATTAAATCCAAAGGTTTTGCAGTAGCCAATAAATCAAAATGAATACGTTAGACAACTTTATTTGAAGTTATATACTGTATTGGAAATTTATTCATGCTTTATTGACCCTTAACAAATAAGTGGTACAAAAGGTGGATTTAATGCTAAACAGCATTCTCTACCAGTCAACCTTAGGAATGTGCAGAGCTTTTCATAGATCCAAATCATACTGTAATTACATCTGGTTTCTTTAAAAATTCTATTTACAAGATGTCATTTAAACGAATACATGTAGAAGTTGTTCTTTCAACGTTTTTTATTTCATTCACCAGAGCTAAAGTTTAGATTTGTATTACGGTTGTAAATTGTTCTGTTCTCCGCCTGTTCTATGTGAAAAATCCTTTAAAGAAAAGAGAATATGCGGGCAGCAGGGTACGAATATAGTGCAGAAGCCTATAAAATTTATAATTTATGAAACTTAATTTTGTCAGATATTACCATGTAAAATTTTCATTTAATATTCATGATTTTATACGTAAAGCCGGTAAAATAACAGTACAAGTAGATTCAATAAGGCCCATTCCTGAAGAATAAAGGTACTTTAAAATTAAGCGCTTCTAAAAATAGGAAACAAAATCTGGTTTGACTGACGAAAGCATCAAAATGTGTGTAAAATGTCATCCCATAATTTAATCGCTTTGATGATAGCATTGACACTGGTCACTTAACTACTACCTTCTAATCGCTACCCGCTTCCTTCTCCGCTTCACTTCTCACTGAGCTCAAGCCATCCCTTATTCACCCGTTGCAACTTCCAACTTAGACGAACTTGCTCCCGTACAAGAAATATACATTTTCCTTCGAATACAAGTTGCGCCGCGTCGCGCGCTGATTTCGCCTCTATTTCGTAAATAAATACTGAACTTGCCTTTCTTTAACTAGCTCGCCCACGTTTCGTTTTGCGTAACATCTAAGCTGGTTTTTGGTAAACTCCTCAGTTGCTGGCAGGATTTCTTTTAATCTCCTTTCAAGACTGTTTAACTTTTTATGGATTCTTGTTTTCGGTTACTGTTTTAAGTATTTGCGAGTCTTATTGCTCCTGAGCTCGTCTGATATATTTATTGGCTCCTGACGTATCTATGTATGAGTTGTTTGGCAAAATCGCATACAATGTAAGTCTCATTTGTGAGTGAGTACGTGTGTTCGTGATGGTGTAACGGCTGTTAGTGATAGAACACGGCTTGTCCTGTTGAAGTCACATGATATATTCGCTTTGTTCGGCTTTGAATACGACAGATTGCCCTTCAGTTGAGTTATTAACAAACAAAATGTTTATAAACCATTTTGACTCATATGTACCTTTCAAAAGTCAAAATAATTTATTCATCTAGACACGCGGAGCGTGTCAAGTCAATTTCTTAGCTAACAGAATTGACGAGCAGCACCGTGTGTAATATTACACGAACCATTTGGAGCCACTTTTGACCACCTCATAACTCAAAAACTATTCAACATAAACCTGTCAAATTTGGCTCATTTATTAAGACTTGCGAAATACATACGTCTTTCAAATTTCATAAACACATCTCAAACGGTTATTTAGATATTAACGTCCAAAAATCGAGAAATTTAACACTGACTGACCTATAGATCAAAACTATATCCAACTTCCAGGTGACCTAGAAAGTTAAAATTTGGCATGCAGATAGGTAGTCGGGTGAATACAAAGGAATAAATCTGAAAGTAGTAAATTTTTATCAATTTATGATAATTTTTCAAAAAATTTATTCTATTAGGAACACTTACTTAAAATGCCTGAAATTTAAGAGTAGCGATCAAAATTGATGACATCTGGTCATTATGTGGATTCCAAGGTGAATATATAATGAAACATATCAGTTTTAGTACTTTCTGAAGCTTTCAACGGGAGGAAGACGTTCAGTGTCCCAAGTGCCTGTGAGAAGCGCACAGCACATATACATTTACGTGAAGATCAGTGGTTCGTCAGGAGACGTTATTTCCAGTGTATTACGTCGTTTTATTTTTAATGTGTGGAAAATTATTTTTCTCTAATCTACAAGATTACACCACAAAATTTTGTATTATTTCCGTAATTATACCAGTTTAAAGTAATTCGAAGTATTGTTTCAAAATTTATTGTTGCACGATGTCATCGAACATAAACAACTTATCTGTACTAATAGTATAAAGAGGAAAGATTTGATTGTTTGTTTGTATTGAATAGGCTCCGAAACTACTAAACCGATTTGAAAAATTCCTTCACTGTTGGAAAGCTACACTATCCCCGGGTGACATAGGCTATATTATATTTTCAATAAATTAGGGATCCTTAATAAAACTCCAATAACGTAACCCAAGGTGTAAAAAAATAAGAAAACCAAAGCAAAGCGAGGGCGGTCACTCGTAACTAATAAGAGTATAGTCGACTTTCGTATTTATTACGATAGTATAATTGGGATTTAGTATTAATTATTATTTCAATATTTAGCGGACATCAATATAATATATAGCCTAGGTAGGTACGTGAAAACTAACCAAGTTAAATGTGGAGCTTGAATTACATGTTCTTGTGACTAAAATTTTAGGCTTTTCTACACAGAAATTGGCACCCATTTAGATCTCAATTCTTTTTTTTTTTTGAAATTGACTCTCACTTTACATTTATGTTTTTGATGGGATATAGTTATCACTCATACACTTATGCACGTCATTTACATTAACATAATTTACTAGATCAGCTTGTAAAAGTAACTGTGTAGAAGTATTAATAATATAATAATTAAAAAGTAAATAAAAAGATCTTACAATTCACACCCGAGGTATAAGCTCTTCAGCGACATATCTTCACGTATTGCATTCAAGGATTAGCAGAAAACAAGACGACGTTGGATCAAACAAAAGCAAGCAATCTACGTATGAGGACTACTAACAGCTCAATATTTCTTCGCGCAATCGCTTTTTACGACAGCGTGTAGGTACTTGGTTTTTATTGCTAAGGTAATAAGGTTTGGATTTGATAGACCGCGCTGGTGTACTGACATAAAATCCTCATGCACGGTGTTGAACTAAAACAATATGAAATCACGCAAAGAATACGCATTATACCGCGTAATAGGATAGTTCTGTGAATACAAATATATGGATTCGTTTGACATCGAGCAACCTGGTTGGTGGAATAGACTTACGATTATAACCAAAGACACGACGCACGGCAGATATGCATCCTTATATCGTGAACATCCCGCTGGTACGGACGACGTGGTTTGCCTCGTCATTTGTTATGCGCACCGCGAAGGAATAGCCTGCCTGCGTCCGTGTTCCCACCCGCCTAAGACGTGGATGTCTTCATGAAAAGAGTGAATAGGCTTTTACTAAGTTAATGGGCTCACCATCCTAGACCACATCTACATTTACCGTCAGGTGGGATTGTGGTCAAGCTTTAACTTATTGTAAATAAAAAAATCCACGTTGTTTGATACTTAACATAATTATGAAACTCCTATACATATAAATTGGGATGTTACTGAGGTGTTGAAAGTAAAGTTAGAATATTAGTGTACTTATAATTTTACTTCATAGAACACTCATCACTCATCACTAATATTTTATGCATTCATGATAAAATTGGATGACAACACGAGGAAGTTTGGCTTGGAAACCGAAGACATCCGAAATGCCTTCGATGTTATGGATTTAATTTTAAAATGACCACTTTTACTATCAGATGGTCTTGCTGCTATTTAGTCGGCATAGTAAAAAATCGCACCAGCGTGTAGGAATTACCGTTACGTTTTAAGAGGTTCCATGTTGTAGGCGGCTGGGTCTAACAAGACGTGAAACAGACGTACAATAGGTCAGGTTGCTCACAAGCTACTAAATGTTACTTGAAGGAATACTGGTAGATTGCCATGTGTTTAATTATATAAACCTGCATAAGTGTAACATAATACATTTTATTTTATTATAAAAGGCGCGAATATTTATAATGATTAGATGTGAAGAATTTTAACTTCTATTAAGTTAGTATTAGTCTACTTTGCAACAACTTTACTTTGTTGCAAAGTAGACTAATACTAACTTAATAACAATGGATTTCCGCAAAGTAACGCCTGAATTAAGTATAAATTTTTACTTCATCGTGATGAAAAATGCATATGACATATTATTTTTTCAGTGTGCTTTCCAAGGTTTGTAATGTCGACTAATATGCGCACGTCCGACGTGGTGGGCTATGGCCTACACCCGTCTCATTGGAAGTGGGCACTTGGTTTTCGACAGTAAACTCATATGATGATGAGACGCATTCTTCAACTACAGATATAAGGCCTTTGGGATTAAATTAAATAAAAGTGAAACAGAGATTACAAAGTGAAGTGTCACAGTCGAAACTAAACAAACTAAACTAAACAATTTCAATTATTTCGCTTTTAACGGTCCGACTTACTAAACAGTTCGCCCGAAGAGCAGTTAGTTGAAAATATTCGGACTAATTGCATTGGAAACTCATTAGCGGAATGAGAATTGCTGATTCAAATACCCCATTTTGTTTCTTTCCAGTTCCGAACGAGGTCGGTAGTGCGCTAAATGGTTGCATTCGGTTATGGGAAGCGGCGCATATAATTAGAGGGCTCTGGGTAAATAAAACACGTAGGCAAATAAACACAGGCTGCTTCATTGTTTTTGCAGAAGTAAGTATCCACATGTTTTGGTTAAGTTTTTTGCGATGACATCGTAAACGAAATTCAGTTAATAATCCTTGAACGGCAACCCGTTGGTCCACAATCCACATAGCCCAGCTGGTAGTAGCTCAGCATGCGAAGGGGTCTCGGGATCAATTCCATACTTAACACAAAATAGACTCATAACAACAGAAAAATAAATTTGTTCGTCATGGTTGTGAAGAAAGGTAATAAATTCTTTATTATTATATTTATGATATACCTACTTATTATATTATTATACCTTGATATAAGAAGCTCATTTGCTTAATAATTATTTTTTGTCAGAAAAATATTCATCCACTTTGCTATCAAGTTTTATCACAAGAATGCTTTTGAACAAGAGTTTTTAATTTTCAATGTATTACATCGATTGGACAGAAATTTTATTGCATTTTTTCTAATTTACTGGAATATATTAAGAGAATTTATCCAAAAAAAAAACTATAACGAGGTAAATAATGTTGTCATAAAAAAAAGTAAATACAATTTTTTTGAAAATTATGTCAGCCTCCCTGGGCAAACTTTTCGCGGAAATTACTAAGTAAACTTAGATGATACTCGCCGTAAAAGAGTAACTAACTTATAGCCGGCTATTTCCATAAAAAAGTTACTTTTCCTGCTTTGTTATATAATTAGAAAATTTAAATAATTCATTCTAAAGTTGAAGTTGTCCATTACATGTTCAAGCACCTTTTATGCTACAAAACAAACCGCTCAAGACGATCCTAAAAAGTGGGTGCCGTATCAAAACATTAAAAATACAAGTAGCTCTATACTCTTCGTCATACCAACCAACGCTTACCGATAAGACTTTAGGAATATTTATGGAGGAGTCCTATTGAGAACGGGTCACAAAAAGACGATCGCAGGCAAAGCGAAGTGTTCGAACACGACGCATTAGGCCACACTTTAAAAGACATTACAACTAAATTTTTAAAGATAAAGAAACAACAATGGTGCTTCCTAGTCGGTCAATTAATCAAAATGAGATATAGTTCTGTTACTGGAATAGGTGCATTCATTTATTCTGTATCGAACTGAGACGTGTGGGATGCTTGCGTGTAAACTAGGGCTGTCACATCAGAAAATGATAATAATAAGTAGAATATGTGGCTACTATATAGTATACTCTTCAAGTCAAGAGTGAATAGGCTTCTACCACTACTAAGTTAGTGTGCTTTACCATCTACGACTTCATTACTGCTTACCATCAGGTGGTTTTGTGGTCAAGCACTATTTTATTAGGTATAAAAAAATACTGTGAACGGTTCTGGAAATGATCAACATTTAGAAATTCTCAAAACTGTCTCAAAAAAATTGTGTCAAATTGTAAGTAATCGATTTTTTATTGATTACTTTTAAATCAACATACAAACATGTTTTTAAATAACAACACAGCTTACATAGTTTATGACAAAAGGACCATGAAGGGCCTATTTTTTCTTTTTTTAATGTTAATTAGAAATAAGAACCACCTGAATGTAAGTAAGCTTCGCCCATAGAAATTCGTAACATTAAAAGTATAACGAATGCGTTGCTGGCCGGAAAAGTAGTGGGGACTCACATTATTACGTTAATAAATTCTGCGTTAAAATATAAGTATGTATTTGACAAAAATTTTACTTTGTGCATTGTTCAACAAAATGAAATGAAAAAATTGCGCGGCAACTTATATATTTTTATTTATTTATAAGAAGCAAAATGTTTGGGAGATTTTTTATTTTGACCAAGTCACATGAAATGATGAAATCTGACCTTTTTAGCAACCCTAGCCTAAACAGAAGTAATGGTTCGAGCATTCTTTTCCTTATTAACCCTAATATTTTTACTTCATCTCTCGCTTGCGTCTGCTGTTCAAATAATATCCTTATTTCCATAGCCGTTAGATCCAACAAATCGGAAATCTATTTTCCTTAAATGTATTAATAGTGTTGTGGCAGTATAAGTTATTAATATTACTTCTTTTTGAAAGCAAGTAAATCCTTTGTTCTACAATGACGCATTCGTTAGTTTCGGGCTGCTTTCAGTTATGTATAACTTTATTTCGAGCACCGTTGTCTGTTGTTCCAATTATTTATTTTAACTATTTTAGTAGATAGGTACACGGTTTTTATTCAAACTTACTTAAGTTAATCATTCATGCTTGTAACTTTATGTTACAAAATTTCTGTACCTTTTTTGGATTTAGTTAGAAAATTGTATTGAATGTTATATATGTTATTGTATTTTTATGGTAACGATATTACCGTAATATTAGCCTCATATTTGTGTCTGTCGAATCGAAGGCTTCGATTTCAATCCTTGTGGCAATCTCTCGATGGCAGATTTTTATGTTAGGACAAATTTTTGTCCTTGAATTTTAGAAGAACATGACTAAGTTGATGTTTTTAGGTATGTATCCATGAAATCATTGAATATGTTAGTATATAAATTATAATCCACAAAAGTTATTTGAATTAGTTGTAGCATATATTAACACATGTAATGATTCTAGTTCAAAAAGACCGTGGAAGTACAAAGTTTACTCGTAGGTTAGTTCGAAGCTGAAACTGGAGAGAACTAAAAGTCATTTAAATTATCGCCAAACTCGTGCGTCTGAGTTGGGCACTTACTTGTCTCATCATCAACGTATGTCGACAAGCGAGAAAATTGTTATCAACCAAATATCATCAAAGTGGATATGGGTAAGTAGTCACTGACGTTTACAAATATGAGAAATACTAAAGACTTCACCAGCAAGAAATAAAGCTGTTTACTATCTGTTACTTTACCAAATAAATGTGTGGAAAAACATATCAAGGAGGACACTGGTAGCTAGTCAGGTGTGTAAAATACTTAATTAGCTTGAGTACCGTTGGAATCTAGCTGAGTGGCAAATACATTAGCGACTTCCAACACTTCTGACACGTCTGTTATTCAACAGGGTGTACCACGAGCAGGAGATATTAAATAAATAATAAACGCTACACACTCATATCTCCACATTATGATTCCTTGTATCGATGGTGTCATGTACAAAACACAAAAACAAAAAAATATAAACACACACAGATTGGCTTGGACTTAGACAGGGTGGAGCCCTTAACACCCCAAAACTTTAATGCGTTTAAGAAATATACATTTTAGCAGGTCTCAGTTTGTGATGTTGATGGAAGTTTTATTAATCAACTTCAAAAAAGAGGAGGTTCTCAATTCGACTGTATTCTTTTATGTGTTACCTCATAACTTTATATCGGGTAAACCGATTTTGATGATTCTTTTTATATTCGAAAGGTGGTGCTGTTATGTGGTTCCATTTAAAGAGCGAGATCTGACGAGCAGTTTTTAAGTTATCCATAATTTTGAAGTCAGTTATTTTTTAGAAGAATTATTTTAATTTGTTAGACATACATTACATTCATACATACATTAGTAATTTTGCGTCCCATGCTTTTGCCAAATGTTCTTAGCCTTAACATTACTGTGCTTGAAGTTCATGTTGACATTGATTTAGTGGAGACGAGTGATATACTAAGAAATCGCTCATCGTTTACCAGTTCACGATGCGACTTGACCCTAGCGAACTATTGAAGAAGTGGTTGGCCCACTTTATATATCATTTTGTTTAGGACCGAGTCTTGCGGAGTAGGTCAATAGGGAACTAATATTATTTAATTATAGTTTTTCTAAGTAATAGAACAGTTATTGTTCTTTACAATTAACCAATAGTTCATCAGCTAATTGCCTGAATATTTGAATCTATTAAAAGAGTTTGTATTGTAAGAATCGGGACATTGGGTAGGGTACCTAGCGTGCTTCAGCATTTCACACAGACGGACAGACAGACACACATATACTTACATTATTCATATGCATTTATACACATAGTAAACTCACACATCTGTTCCTTTGAAATCTTTTCACTCACTAAAGTAAGCCTGTTTGAGTTAGAACACCAAAACTTCCGGGATGATTACAGTAGAACCTAATTTCTTTCCTGACAAGAAATATTATTCAAGATTCTTACCCATGAAACCAATGCATCTGGTTGGGTTTATTTTAAACTATCACTGCTTATGTTTAAGTAACATCCACGTTAGTTACAAATACTTTATCATAAAAAACATCATTCACAATGACGTTCAAGATTTTTCTTAATTATACCTCATTGGTTGTCACGATACTAAAGGTGCAGTAACTCTGCTCCATCCAACAATTCGGTTAATCGTAAATAGAACCTTGTTTGAACAGGATATAGTCGAGATTTGCATGTACCCTTTTAACGTTTTTTAACTATCTGTTTGGCGGACAGTACAGTAATGCTTCGATGTTAGAAGCGTTAATGAAGAACGGTGTTTTAAGCCGAGTGGGTGGATCGACCCCACAGGGATGTATAGCTGGCTTAAGGCGAATATTATTGACCCGAGTTCAGTAACTATAGTTAATAGTGCTGTTTTGAGATATAGGTAGTAAGAATTCTTGTCTAGATCGCCTTGCCTTCTTGACATGCTAATAATATTCTTAAATATTTTGAACGTGATTCGGTGTCAGAGAGCTTGTCAGCTATTAAAATTAATCATCAGGTAATATTAAAATTAATAATACCTGTTGCTCCGATAGGCTTCTAATCTACTCATGAGTCAGCTATTAGGTTTTTTATTGTTAAAAAGGTCCTGTTTATAAATATTGATGTAATAGATAAACAAATTATACTCTTTTATAAACACACACATCTCCCCACGAGGATTTGCTAAGCCGCGGAACAAAGAAAATTCGACATATTGACTTAACAAACAGTTATTCATTACATAATTAATGTATGCCCGGGAATCAAATGCTTCGCAGGCAGGGTCATTCAATGGGTTACAGGGTCATAGATAAAGTCGTAGCAGTTTTGTGATGTTAAACAGAATATGGCTATACCACCCGCAAGAAATAATCTTAGTGCGGGGGTTGAGTTTGAGTGATTGTGTGGGATGGGCTTTAGAATGTCATGTGAGATATGGAACGTTAATAAATAAATAAACGATACACACTCATAGCCCCACACTGGGATCCTCTGTGTCGTGGGTTCCATGGACAACACACAAAGACAAGGATACATACCGAGACCGAGAACAAAAATTGAAATTGCTGTCTCGGTGGGAATGGAACCCAGGACCCTTCAAATGCCGGTCCAGCATGTTAAACATTTAAGCAAATATTTGTGGGACAACGTGGCTACTTTGAAGTCTACAATTGCTATTAATTTGTAATAAATAAAAAATCCCATAATTAAATGAACAGGTCAAGGCTTCCCCTTAAATCGCCCGTCAGTAATTAAACACCTAAATTGATTTAAAATATTTATGCCTTCGACTTGTACGTTATTATTTTTAATTAAATGAGAAACTATAGGGTTTCACAGCAACCGCCTCCGCTTCGATTGCTACGCCTATAATTTAAAATTTTCATGTATTTAGGCAATTTTATTGTAAATGTTGAAGGGATTCTTTTTATGTCTCCTGAATTGCTGCATTTGAAAATTGAATATTGCTTTTTCTGAGTCATAATTATTATTATCTTAAAAATATGTTTTTCTCATTTCAATCACACACTTCAAGAATCGGCCAATGTATGGCCTTTGTTCAATGGTGTTTTTATAAATTCGATAGATTTATTTTCATAAACACACATCAACTTGAACATTTTAAAGTGTCATTCGATCTTAGTCAATACGGAATCATGAAACATCACTCCTATAATAGACAAATGTACACCACTAACCACTACCCCATAACTTATGCATAATCGCTTGAAGAATTCTAAGCGATTACCACAAAGCGTTACAGACGAAGCGATGAAAGTACAAAGTGATTTTACGTTTTTACAAAAATACCTCTCGAATGAAAAGTAAAATACAGAGACGGCACGGGTTATCGTTACATCTCGTTCGATACGCAGCTTAACAATTAGGAGGCATTAGATAGATCGGAGACGGTCGGGTCACGGAGCTGGCCTCTTGTCACACCGACGTGTAACGTCCCACAAGATGTGTAATGCTTTGTAGCAAAAAAATAATAATATTACACAATAATATCAAATAAATGGCACAAAGTAGCTAGAGATATTACCAACCTAACATAGTACATTTTACACAATGAGACTTATTATATTTTCAAACAGTGATTTAATCTGATGTTTGCTATATAACGATACTTAATTATATGGCGTGATTTACATCATGAGTGTTATTTTGAAATAAATAACTAAGATTTGTTATTCTAAAGTACTTGTATCTCTGCAACCGCGAGAACGAAAATATTCGTCACATGAATTTATTGCCGCTTCTTCTTCCAGGTAGGAATATGTTCAAGTGATAACGCACTTTCAAACATACAAAACAGCAAACATTCTTAGTGTTTGTAAAATCAACCATGATGAAACCAAAGTAATAATCAGGTATCTATTATTTGTTCGGCGTGTTCCGATTATAACGGTTATTTTACTGTGTATGAACATTACATTACGGTGTATGTTAGGGCATCGCGACTTCGGGTTAGATAGTTCACGGGCGATAGCATCGGAACACGGTATTTTTGTGCCATAAGGCAGCTAATGAGCACTCGATGTACCGCTAGTTGTGTAACTAAATTTATTTTCTATAAAATGTGGGATAATAGACATCTAAGATCTATGTAGGCGCATTATTGTGTAATCATTTTGTGTTGTTGATAGTAATAGTATATATGTAGTTGGTTGGTATTTGTAGACTATAAAATTAAAAAAAAGGTGCGTGTACTTTTGTACGTGCGTGAGAAGTTATAATTTTTTGGCATAATTAAATAAATATTTACGTCGTCGAAAATGCGTCGATGACGCCCCAGAATTTTTTAGGCTCTTACTATACATAAATATAACTTGAGAAATATGAAGAAGCCAATTTGATATCTAAGCGCCCTCTAACCTACCTGTTACCTACTCGTACCTAATCGTCTGCCGTCACGTTTCGCACACTTCAAAACGAGAATAAACATGTTCCCATTCATATTAAGATTATTCACACGATTGTGATTTCAAGCCTTTTCCTGCAAACAATTTTGCGAAGAAAAATATTCAATTTAATCCCAGAGCGGATGTCTTCAATCCGCATTCGACGTTCTCAACCGATTTTTTCAAAATATTACCTCCAATTGGATATTTATTCTTATTTTCAGCACGATTAAGTTTGATTTTCTATGACGGGTACAAATTGCCCGGCTGTTTTTGCGCTGTGTTATTATAAATCGAACCTTGTATTAGGGGATATAAGGTTTAATTTGTTTGGCTGTGTTGTGTACAGTCGCTTCTATTATCTGTCGAACGACATGTGGATTCTGTATTAAATATTCAGAAATAATTTGGCGAAGCGCTAATGTGTGTCCGTGTTTACACTGCTCACGATTCCGGTGGATACAGTGAATTACAGTGTTATGTTTATTACAAGCCGTTGGGCGCGATAGTACTTACCTACTTGTTGGACAGTCGAGCACATTTATATCGCATGGAAAATGATATAACATAGATGATTGAAGAGAGAGAGATGATTTTAGAGTAATTCGATTGAGTTGGTTAATTTATTTAGTTTTATACAGGTTTTTTTTCACCCAACTTTTTTCTACTACATTACTACAGCCATATGCTGAATAGTTACTATTCAGTATTGTCATCTGAAGTTATTTTGTTTTTCATAGCTGCCTGGATATAGATAATTTGTCAGGTAGACGAAATTGAATAAAGTTCTGACTGTCCTGCTTTTTTTCTGATTCAAATAGAATAACGGCGTCGAATTGGATTAAGTCACGAAAAATGTACATTTCACTTATTGAAAAAAAAATGTTTGCTTCAAAAATATAATCTTATGATTTTTTTAAATTAAGTTCAGACAATGATTTTTAATTTCATCTCTTCTTCGCTGGTTTCAACAAGGTTTGAACGCAAAGCTGGTTTTGAAAAGGTTCTTCTAAGCTATAAGATAATATTAAATACATACTGATGACGACTGATGACGAGAAACAGTTATCTATTTGTAAAATAAATTTTGGAATCTGTAGAGAAATATGAAGGCAAAGAAATGTCAACAATGTTTAGCGGATGAAAATGGTCGGTCTATGCACCTTCAATAAATAATTTATCAGAAAATGACAAGTTCCTATCGCCAACAAAAACACAGACAAGAATTATTATATATCAATAGTTTTCCCATAAATATCTATAAACATGGCTGCGCCTGGCCCATAAAAATTATATCAACCGACACACACGCGGAATTGATTTCGGAATTGAATAATAAATTTCACGGATTCCGAATGCAAATTTTTTATTTGTACACTTTTTATTTTCACCTGAGTATGCCGATCTCGGTTTAATTTTTTGTTTCATTTTCACCCGCAAGTACCGCTTTCGTAGTTAACGGGTTAAAAGTGATTTTCTCACAAGTGCTGGTTTGTTGGCTGTAAAAATATTGTAAGGGTTTCTCGAAAAATGTGGTAAAAGAAAACAACACTTATCTTTCTTATTTCAATTTACTGACTTCAATTCAAAGGCGGTAAAAGAAAAGCAAAACAAACTCCTACTACCCTAGTTTCAAATACTACAAAAATTACTTTTCATAAAGAATAAATACAGAGTAAAGTAAATAAAATTTGTATGAACCCGAACTTTAAAACCAGATTGAAATTTGAAACAGATCTGTGTTGAAACGTTTTTCAAGCTCAAAATGAAAATTTGAATTTAGTTCCAATATTTTATTTAAAACTAGCTGCCCGGACAGACTTCGTTCTGTCAAAAGTTTTTTATTTATTTTGAGATGTAAGCTATCCTATCTTTCAAGTTGGATCAAACTGCACACGGTGTGAAAATTTAATTAAAATCGGTTAAGTAGTTTAGGAGTCCAAACAACGTGACACGTAATTTATAGGTATATAGATTTTATGTTTTGACGACCCGTGTGGCGCAATGGCTACCATGCCGGATCGCCGCGCCAAGGGGCCTGGGTTCGATTCCCAGCGAAGCGGATATTTGAATGATGAGTTTGAATTTCTGTTCTCGGTCTGGGTGTGAATGTCCTTGTCTAGTGTGTTGTCCGTGGCACCCACGACACAGGGAATCCTAGTGTGGGGGCTATGAGTGTGAAACGTTATTATTAATTGTTGGTTTTTTTATTATCTTTTTATAGGACATACTTACTTATGTGTTTTTTTCTTTAAATTTTAAATTTGTACTTGCCAACCCATTTTTATTTTTTTTATAACATACTATACATTTTTATCAAAATTGTTTTTTAAGTTTTATGTACTCGAGTAATTTATTCGTAATGTGTTTATTTTTTTACTTGAACAATTTTTTTTACATTCCTCTATTTAAATTTTATTGCTTTAGTATATAAAGGCCTACGCTAAGCTGCTTTGCGTGGGGCCACACTGTTCATTGCGCGGCCGCGGCGGCGGTGTTTATTTTCCTTAATTCGTATTATCTTCTGAATGGAATGTCCGATTTGAGTAATTCAAAAAGTTATCTATAGGTACTGAAACAGTTTTGAATATGAAATGATTTATTTGGATAAGGATTAATACGAAGGTATGGTTTTCATGCTCTGATTTTGGTCATCTTTGTTATTAACTTTTAAAATGTAAAAAGTGGTTATAGTGGCATAACGACAATAGTTGGACATATAGTATCGCGAGGTTTTTTGTAGATATTGATATGTTCTCTAATATTGTTGAACATTTTTTTGTTCTATCGTCAATAGTCTTCGCAGCGTATGCGATGAAAGAAATTTTTAAGCAAATTTTTTCACACCTTGGTTCACGTTACTGATGTTTGAGCAAAGATCCCTAATTTTTTCTAGTAATAAATATAGCCTATGTTACTTCTGAATAATGTAGCATTCTAATGGTGAAAGAATTTTTAAAATCGGTTCAGTAGTTTTTGAGTTTATTCGTTGCAAACATACAAAAATACAAAAATATAAAAATACAAAAATACAAAGCTTTCCTCTTTATAATATTAGTATAGACAAGCCTCACTAAATAAAACACGATGAAAGCATTTATTTCCTATACGGTGCTTTTCCACGCCTCTGTACTCGTACAAGTACAGTCGGGTACAATCATCATAAATTATTTACTTTTAAAATTCAACGTTTAAGTCGTAGGTAGGTACTACCAATTGTAAAATGACGTTAAATTGACTAATATTTACAGTTTGTGAAAGTGTTTTAAATACAATTAGTCCAGTGCCGATAATTTTTGAAACGAAAAAAAATTATAGTAGAATGAAACCTGTTGCAAAAGGAAGAGAATATAACGAAGATTATAGGAAAAATAAATTACGGGCGATCTGAGGTCGGGAAGGGGGGGGAGGGGGGGTTTTAAGGGAAAAAAATGGTTTATCTCGATTTCCGGAAAAACTACAAGTCCTATTGAAAAAAGTTGAATGGCAAAGTTGTAGGTAATAAAAAGATTACAACTTTTGCACTTACACTTTTTTACATAACCTCAAAATTTATGTGAAAAATTCAAAAAACCACGTTTTTGGTTTTTTAATTTTATCTTTTACAAAAAATTTTTTTTTTTGTCACGAAATTTGGTGAAAACTTACCTTTGTATGTCCTTAACATACTGTAATTTTTTTGATTCAAAAAAATATTTTTTTTCACCTTATTTTGACCTTAAATCAAAAAAACACCCTTATTTTCAGTCGAAAAATCTCACGTCAAAATATCAGATTTTTTTAAAAAGTCGGTAGTCCTTTTGTTCGTTGGAATCTCTACTTTCTAATGGTATATAAAAACCTATACACTACTATGGTAAATGTTCTCAGAAAATGCAATGAAACGACTACTATTTTCGCATGTTTTTTGCAATCTCATATGCAATCAATGGAATCCGATTTTTTTTTGCGAAAATAGTTGTCGTTTCATTGCATTTTCTGAGAACATTTACCATAGTAGTGTATAAGTTTTTATATACCATTAGAAAGTAGAGATTCCAACGAACAAGAGGACTACCGACTTTTAAAAAAAATCAGATATTTTGACATGAGATTTTTCGACTGAAAATAAGGTTGTTTTTTTGATTTAAGGTCAAAATAAGGTGGAAAAAAATATTTTTTTGAATCAAAAAAATTACAGTATGTTAAGGACACACAAAGGTAAGTTTTCACCAAATTTCGTGAAAAAAAAGTAGTTTTTGTAAAAGATAAAAATAAAAAACCAAAAACGTGGTTTTTTAAATTTTTCACATAAATTTTGAGGTTATGTAAAAGAGTGTAAATACAAAAGTTGTAGATCTTTTTATTGCCTACAATTTTGCCATTCAACTTTTTTCAATAGGACTTGTAGTTTTTCCGGAAATCGAGATAAACCATTTTTTTCCCTTAAACCCCACCTCCCCCCCCTTCCCGACCTCAGATCGCCCGTAATTTATTTTTCCTATAATCTTCGTTATATTCTCTTCCTTTTGCAATAGGTTTCATTCTACTATAATTTTCTTCCACTTTTTACCGTTTTTAGAGCTATCGGCACTGGGCTAAATATTTAATTTAATCAACGATTTCCGCAGGCGCCATATAACGAATTGTAGTGATTGGGTAGAGATTTTTTATTCATTCATCATCAAGTTTTAAATTTATTTATTTATGTATGAGATAAGGATAGCGAAGAAGCTTGAAATGCCATCATTCCTGCTGCCCATGGACGTCTGTGACAGTCCTCAAATAAGACTGAAGGTGGGGCTGTAGTCATTTAGCAGGCCCAATTAGTATTAGGTCTTAATAAGAATATCAGTTAGTTATTATTCCTTATAAATAAATAGACAAAACGCTTACACACTCATACCCCCGCTGTAGGCTTTTACCTGTGTCGCGGTTGGCATGGACGACACATATAACACATCACAATAACACCCATGAGTCCCATGACCCAAGTACTTACAAATATTTATTTGTCACATAAATATCTACCCCAGCCGGGAATCAAACCCGGGACCCCTGGCTTCGCAGGCAGGGTCGCTACCAAGTAGGCTACAGGGTCATCCTTCCTTATCAGAGGACTGTGGAATTTGGATTGCTAGACTAGTGTAGGTTAGGCCTTTTAGTGATTTTAGTAATAATGAATCGTCTTGTTAGTTATTGTTAGTACCTATTTGTCCCACTTAAAATTGGTCACAGATGTGTTGCTACCCCTAAGGACAGATTTTCGCCTCTTAAATGTTACCGGCAACCAACACCTTCCACCGGAAGACAATCGCAAGACAATATTTGCTACACAGTAAAAATGTTATTCAGGTAATTAATAATTATTACCAATAGTGTAGCGATAAAAAGTATGAAGCATACAATACATATTTTATTTTACGTTTACGTTCGGTCGTTGCAATAATGACGTAGTTAGTGAGTCATTATAGTTAAAAATTTAACAATGTGTTTTATTAAATTTCGGTCAACGGGGAATTCGCATATACGTCAAATGGGGTGACAATCAAATCAAATTAGGCGAAATTGTTGGTGAATGCACGTACATGTGTAAATCGTGGGTAATTGTTCGTTAGGCACGAATCGGATGGTACGTTCAAACCGCGTGTATTTTACATCATATTCTATTCTATAACTGGTTACTGTCATTGCATCGATCTGAAATTTGAACATTTAATAAAAAAGGCATAGACGCACTCTCGCAATAAAATTCTCAAGACGAATGTTTTAAGTGGCAAACCTTATTTTTGGTGTTAGATAATAATAAAATATGGAACACGCTAAATAAAACTATTTAGAAAAAGACATTACCCTTATCAATACATGTTATCGATTTAAAGATTCCTATAACATGTAACGAAGTCATAATTTTAAAGCCTATGTATGCTACACGCGACGTAATGAAGCAGATTATGAGCAGCTAACACTGTCGTTGTAATGAAATAAATCAGAACGTGCATTTAAATTGCTCCCGAACTCATAAAACCGCCGCGTCTTAAACGCTACATCCAAACCACGCCTAACTTCGTTCGTTACTTCACCGCGCCGGGGCGTGGGCGGCAATTATCGTGTCTATCTACAATCGTGTCAGTTGCTTTAAAAGGTTAAAGCGTTCAAATTGTCTATCTTTTACTATTTATCTATAATTAAGCGGGATGTAATTGAGCTAATAGCTCTATTTGTAGCGACGGTCAGCCGGCCGGAGGCGTTTAGTGGGACATGAGGTGTTTTTACCGGTAAACAACGGAATATTTGAATAACAAAGTGACTAAGCAAATTCAAATTGATCTTCGATTCTTTGTTCTTCTATTGAAAAGATATTTGAGTTCAATGTTTAGTTATGACTTGTAATAGACAACACACATACACTCACAACATTTATTTAAATATTTTATTCGACCAGTTTCTCGACGTAGACGACAAGATCAATTTGTATGGCCATACCAAATTACACCTTACTAGTACTAATAAACTGCGGGCGAAAGAAAGGACATACGGAAGCACAGATGGACGGATGAACATGACAAAACTATGTAAAATGGAATTGTTTTGACTACGAAACCCCAAAATGTTACCTCAACACACATGTTATTCTATTCGTTAACTTTCATCTCCAGCTATTCAATACTTTAGTAGATTTAAAATTGGGTACATAACCTCAGTAATCACCAAATTCGATTCTGTTTGTCTGTTTGTGCATCAAACCGAATCGCTTAAACATTGCCTAGGCGCTTGACAATCGGACCGTAGCATGAGATCAATTCAAACAAATATTTTACCACGTTAACTTTGCAAGTGTCATGCTAACTTCAACCTTATCGCGCTGACAATACGCGATACAAGAACGGTGATATGAAAGCCAGCGTGGTACTGTCAATAGCGGAATTAAAGCACGCACGCTTAATATTTGCTGTGTTTCGGCTGTGGTAATGAGATGCGAGCGACCGCGTAGCTTTTATGAGGCTGCAGTCGAATTCTATTCCAGTGCTTGGCGCATCGATTTATGGAGGTGACTGTACCAGTGGTTTATTAGGTCTTCTAATGTACTAGAGCGAGGAAATACTGCTACAAGTCATTATTATTAACTGGCAGTTCAATAGACAACTAGCAGTGAAAATAAACGTTATGATGATTGATAATGAGTTCTTAAAGCCATCGTAACAAGTTATCAAAGGTTTCACCACCTTTTCATGCTAGTTTGATAACTATTGGAAAACAAGTATGTTAGTTCATTGCATTTTACCATCAACAATTTAGGGTTGTCACTCTTTTATTAACATTAAATAGGTTATTAACATAAAAATACTGTACACGAACGAAACGAAAATATTTGTAGTGTGACAGTTCTGCAGTGACCACAGAAAAGTCAAAAGTGAGAAAAGTGCCTGTCCGTGTCTTGAGTCTTGAGGCTTCTGACGGAACACAAATATTAACAAAATATAACAAACAAACAATGCTCATAATTAAATATTATCACGATCGAGGCATCGATCAGATACATTCATATAATGATATGCTGGAATACGCATTCGGGCTACATTAAGTCGCTTGAAGTAACTTACCTACTTATCTACTACGTGTCAAATTATGTTTTAAATTTTCTCTATTGGCGGGCAACGTCAATTAGATAAAATGACGTTCGTTTATTGAGTTTTGCCCATTAAAATTTAAAATAAAGTTGGCAGCCCTAGGCACAATTTAATTCAGTGCTAATTAATTACTAGGCGCTGTTGCCTGGCTAGTTAATTCGTGGAAATAGAGCCTGGGTGCCGCGAGATGAGGGAATTTGGCATTGCGGTGGTCTAACGTTATACCTACCATTGGGAGGTAGGATAATATGTTCTCGGACGCAAAACTCGAATTGTTTTAAAAATACAAATGGATACTCTTTATTGTACACATACATAATCTAAATTTTACTAACAAATAATAACCGACTTCAAATTCTCAAAAACTACTTGTCAGATCTCGTTCAAATTTATGTGGGCCACATGACAAGCACCAGCTTTCTATTAAAAAAAGAATCATCGAAATCGGTTGACGTGATATTGAGTTATTCGTCAATTTGTCGCGCACATCTTAACAAATTTACGACTTATGTAGTTTTCTCATGGATGCCATTGTCAGATCTCAATAAAATTTATGTGGGACCACATGACAGCTACCAGCTTTCGATTAAAAAAAGAATCATCACAATCGGTTCGCCCAGTCCAAAGTTCTGAGGTAACAAACATAAAAAAAAACAGTCGAATTGAGAACCTCCTCCTTTTTTTGAAGTCGGTTAAAAAAACAAAGGAAGTCAATTATTGAGAGCATAATATGAAAAAACCTGGTCATATTACACAGCGCGGCGGTCTCTACCAAATAACCTTTAGGTAGGATATGCAGTTCGTTTTTATTTTATTTTTCGTCTAAGGGCATCACATCCCTAAAAATATGAAATAAAAACGAATATTGGTAGGTACTTTATACATATTATGAAGTTCTCACGGAGATCGGGAAAAAGCGTTGGATTGATTTAGAATTTGGCACAGTTTCTCTCCTGTATCATTTAATGTAAGATAACATTCATCCATAATGAAATAAATATGACTTGGTTTAAATGTACAAATCACATTGTATATCCTTCATATCACATATTAAACATACCAAAGCAAAGCGACTAGTATCTCCATAACATAAGAAAATGCATTTCGAGACAGCATCTAGACGGATCGCCTGTAGGCGAATAACAGTGTGCAAGGTAGAAAACACGAAAGGAAAATACAAAAATCCGTTGAAATCACGTCGTAGCAGTCAAGTGAACGCAATCGCGACAAGAGAACCGCATTACACTTTTATAAAAATGACGCTATCCGGGCCCTCCCTCTAGCAAGGTGTTGGGGGTACAAATAATTTATTTCTCTCCATGAACACAGACAACATAAGCCGCGGGAAAAATAAGCAAACTATCCACTTATAGAAGGTTGAGACGCAACGAAACTAAACCGCGAACCGCGAATGTCAACCCTGCGGTCGCGACACTGGGGTCTTTTTGGCACCGTGTCCGCCGAAAGGGTATAAATTCTTGCCGGGACGGGAGCGGCGCGTCGACCTTATTTAATTTCATAATAAATTGCAATAATTGCATTAGTCGGACCGGCGTGGAAATAAATCAGGCGATACGGACGTCTCGCGACGAAGTCCGCTGTCGAGTGGTAAAAATGACGCGCCATTGCCTCATGAATTATGTCTCGGTGCGTTGTCCCGACATCGTAAACTTGAAAATACGTCGTCAGGAAGTAATGGTCGTTCTATCAATGAGTTCGGTAAAGTACTTTACTTGTCGATACTCGGTGAGTCACTCCGAACCCGCGCCAACCTTATTTTTAGTTCTGATAACATATCTCGAGTTGGGAAGTCAATTTATTTAATGGCTCACCAGAATAACTTTACAACTTAATAATATTGCGATAAATCTTTTATGAGATTGAGCAGAAAGCAATTTCACTTTTATTTTGTTTTATTTCTACTGCAGCAGTAATCTTATACCAAGGTACATTCCTCCTAATTAATAAATTCATAAATAATTTCATCACCATGCTAAATTCTTAGAGGGGTCAGTGGCCAACTTAAGAATCTGGCTCTAAAATATTATTGCTGCTATCTGAAGATAACAACTGGGGACTAATTAGTAATAAAATTAGACCTTCTAATTAGTAATAAAGGTCATAAATAATATTCCATAATAATATTTTCAATACAAATCGTTTCAAAATATTTGAATCTGATTAATTTATACGTTACCTTAAATTACTCAAAAAACACTGCAAAACAAGACTAATTTAATAGTATCTCCCTCAGCCGAGCTAAATTCATTTAGGATTTGCAAGTTCATAGACCGTTGTGTCGTGTTCAATTAACATAAAACTGTTTGCCTGTAAAACTATAATTGCACCCGTATATCTTTCGCAGCCGGCGTTGTCTAACCCTCAACTCTATTATGGGTGAAAATGTCCCGCCGACTTATGAAGATTCGATTAAGACCGCGCTAGATTACACCCCGATACATGGAAAAACAATTACGGGAAAAGCTGAAACAATGACAGAGTATAAATTCCATGCTTTGTTTGGAGTATCTTGACAGTCTGTGGTCTTCCCGACCTATGGGGTAAGAATTAAGAGGGTTAAACAATGTGAGCCGTTAGTAGGATTTATTGTTTTTAAGATAAACTTAAACGGGTATTAGTGTGTTAATTACGTCGTATAGTAAGCAGATGCTGCAGTGTATTAGAGTGAATTGTGTATTTAATTGCATTGCGTTGCGTCTGTGCCATTCCCTCTGGTCCTTAGACACTGGGCTTACGGTTTATTTATAAAATTTATAGCGTTCATTTCATCTCAAACTTCAGCCGTGTAATGAAAAAAACTTGATACATTTTTAACCGACTTCAAAAGAAGGAGGAGGTTCTCAATTCGACTGTATTTTTTTTTATGTTTGTTACCTCAGAACTTTGGACTGGGCGAACCGATTTTGATGATTCTTTTTTTAATCGAAAGCTGGTGGCTGTCATGTGGTCTCACATAAATTTTATTGAGATCTGACAATGGCTTCCATTAGAAAACAACATAAGTCGTAAATATGTGTTAAGATGTGCGCGACAAATTGACGAATAACTCAATATCACACCAACCGATTTCGATGATTCTTTTTTTAATCGAAAGCAGGTGCTTGTCATGTGGTCCCACATAAATTTGAACGAGATCTGATAAGTAGTTTTTGAGAATTTGAAGTCGGTTATTTTTTGTTAGTAAAATTTAGATTATTATGCCTGTTTTTAACACGCGAATTTATGTGTATGATCTGGGTAGAAAAAGTATTGTTCAAACTGTTATATGCAAATCTATTTGAACGTACGTACGTTGTATGTCTATTTTTACTAAATTTTAATACCGAAATTGGTCGAAAACGGAAGAAAACCATTCATATCAAAAATTACAAGCGCTGAGCACATAATCACAATATCATTATTATGTACCTGTTACCTGCCTCTTCAAATCTAAAGGTGAACCTCTTTATGTCAAAAATATTTCATCTTTTCAGCCGCTTATACGATTCATCTTGAATGGTGTTGTACTTTACCATCGTTGCACCGGTGTGAATTGGCCTTCAGGTTGCTTAATTACTAAACTACAGTGAAACCAACTTATCTGTGACTTGAAGGAGGGCGCTGTCGGACGCATTGGACCAATCATTGGACGTAATTCGAGAGGTAGTAAATGACAAATGAATGAACACAAAGAACTTATGAATGACGCGGCATTAGTTCCAATTTTCGCCATTTTACAGATAAGTTGGTGGCACTTTACTTACTAAACAAATGTTGCTGGGGTTAAGTACTTACCAAAGTTACCTAAGAGCAGTTTGGATCAACCTATGCCTGACCTTAATTCAACTTTCAGTTCTTTACATCCCAATAATGGATTACTTAACACCAGATAAACAGATTGTTCACCTGTACAGTACTTTCGTGTTCATAAATTAGGTACACTTTAATGCACGAGAATAAGCAATTTGTGTATTACACTCTTGAGTACTTAGTTGGCGTGTTATTTACAAATGAATGAAAACAGTTTACTTTAACGGCTTGAGGTCAAGATTTACTCATAACTACACAAAGTACAATAACCGGCCGTCCGTTACACCGAACACCGCCGTGTATCATACGCCGTTCGTGCAACCATCGGAATACCTGCTGCATACTAATAAACCATACCACACAGATCTAAAATACAAAAGTTACAAACCGATTATATTTTGAAAGAACACCACTAGCTGCGTGCTCCGTTCTATCGTCATCATCAGATTATTAGGTATACGTATTAGACACATTTATTTATTTCTCCTACTAGTCGTGCACCCAGACAGAAATTAAAAAATCTATAACATTATTATTTCAACCCATATTTGTACCCATCGCCATGTTTGCCTGGCTATAAGTATCATAGGTGAAATGCCTTTCGACGTCGACATCAAGACACTGTGAAACTAAACTGTATTCAATTATGAGACCTTGTTATATGAATTCTTTCCGAAGTTATTTGGAACCAGTACAATAATAAGTATGATTTTTGGGCGCATCCAGTATTGGAATCTTATCGATCGAACATCTTTCGAAGATCGATAGATTCATCCATTGTTTTGGTACGGTAATCGATTAACGAATACCGACCGTGTCAGTTCATTACGAACTCTAACTTTTAACAAGACGTGAGGTGAATTCGGATATCTGTTTAGCGAGGCCAGCTAAGTTTTGGGAATTATGATCTTGAATGTTACTTTCGTATTCATTGCCTTCAATTTATTATAAGACCACCGCAGCGCATGGGCCTTTCACAACTAAAAAGGACTGCGCGTTTTGACAATGTTTCCTCATTGTTACTTCCACAGTAATAAAATGGAATAACATGAGTTCTTTATTGATAACATCTGTGTACCTATTTAACAACTTTAAATTTAACATTTACATTCTTTATGAATCACATTCGTGTTCAAGGACAGTCTCGTTTGGAGTCGGCGATCTGGAAGTCTTCAAATCATTGGGCTATGTCAAAAGTAATCGGGCCTCGTAATTAAATCTAGTAGACTCTCGTCATGCTCCATAAACATCGTAGATGTATGTTTTGCCAAGGCTGTATTAGGACGAATTGTGAGGATCCTAAACTAACATTACCTGGAAGCTGAACACATAAACTCTGGATAAATTAATTTAGGATTTGTTCACAGGTTTTAGGAAATACAGGAGAATAAGATAAGTCAAACTTGAGAGTACGGTTGAGTAATGAAAACAGTAATTGATATATTATAATTTGAAAGTTACGTTACTTCTATGCAATTAAAGTTTAAAGTCGTAAACTAATCCGAAGAATTAACTCTTTTTAAACCACATGCTGTTTGATAATTGGCTTAAGAAACTTTCCAGTCTTTGCCCAGAGCCAGTAGCACAGAAAATACATTCAAATTAAATCAGTCAATAAACCAGTCTTTCAATCAGTCATCTTCTTTTATCGGTGGTAATTATAATAACTATATTTGAACAATATAATTGATCTCTCGATGATTCTATTGTGCAACTTCTTCAACAACTTTCTAAACAAGCATAAATTAACGCTCGTAGAGCTAACAATAAGATTAGAACAATGAATCATAATACATAATATTTTGTCACGCATGTTTGTTTCGTCACTACACACATTATAAAGATAGATTAAATTAATAAAAGGACATTGTATTGTGATGATCGATATTGTACCTTAATTATACTTCGATGTTGCATCCTCAAGATTTAAATAACCATGTAGTTGTCCTTCGAGACACTGCATCGTCACACATTTGGAGTATATGAAAATAAAACAATAATAAGAGTCAAATATCTAGTCTGTGTTGTTGCCATCACATCACTATTGTATATACCCAGCCCTAAAACGTCATTCGTTTTTCGTGTGCTGCATCGTCGTTAGTGTCATTATTTATAAATAATTTAAATAATATTATAATAACCTTAGATAATAACATTAAAAACTCGTGTTTTGGATTATTTTGGCTCATATCTAATAGGCGGAAAACATGAGAAAAGAATAAATGAAACTGAATCAGAAATAAATGAAGATATGCAATCTTCGCAATGGAATTCAAGTTTGGTTGTCTAATATCTGACGAATTATTGTACGTGAATTGAACTTGAAATGTTAGTAATTCAATAAATATTGGTATCCTAAAATGTTAAATCTGATTCCAAACACGGAATCTTATAATATTTCATATTATTTGATACAAAAGAAATTTTTTTTTCCTGAGTGATGACTGATGACACGTGATGTCATGTCATTCGAAAAGTATTAACTATTATTTTGTCCACCAACCTTGTCGTAGTAGCCTGTAACCTGTAGACTTGCCAGTTCAGTTACCTTGTTTCATAAAATGGTAATACGCGATATTATCCAGGAACAAAAATATCTTACTTTCTTAATGTGGTGTCACGAGATGGCATCCTGAAAGTAAATCACATACTTAACAGGCCTTGCACTATACTATCCAGAAACAAGAATATCTTACTTTCTTAACGTGGTGTCACGAGATGGCATCCTGAAAGTAAACCACAGGCTTACCAGGCCTTGCGTTATATTATCCAGAAACATAAATAATACATATGTTACTTTCTTAACGTGGTGACACGAGATGTCATCCGAAAGTAAATCACTTATGTACCTAGTTTTGCAGAATCGTATTTCCATTCGGTAACACCGATATGTCCTGCGGGAAAGGTGGCCATTATAATATATTTGAGGCAGATGAACCAGTACTCCTCAAAATACCAGAGAAAATCCTAGCTATGCCAGGCGAAGCTAAGAAACTGGAACAATAACCACGGAACAGAATTAGAGAAGCTGATGAAATCTCTGAACATTGGGAAAAATCCTCCAGGGTTGGCTAAATAAGGAAGATAAAAAGTAAAATGTACTAAAGATATAGAGATAAACGACTAGTCAGATAGACTAAACAACATTAATATCAAAAAGATATCTAAAAGCCATAGGAGTAACATTTTGCTACTACGACGGACAGCCAATTGCTGTACCGAGGAGGACCACCAGGGGGGACAATTCGTTGGAACTGACATCATGCTGATGTCTTACCGCCATCTATGCAACTTGAGGGCGCTGATGGCGCATCGAAATTTATTTGCAAAAATCATCTCTTTACCCCTTATATTAATATATTCCTTGAGGAATAACTACATGACGCAGCTGCGGGCTCAAGCGCCGCGCCGCCGCTGCCTGCCGCGACGCCTCGCGACCGCCAAGCAGAGCGGAGACGCAGATGGAGGTACCAAATTCCAGCCGTACACAATTTTATTGTAATAATTGGTGAGCAAACCCACTGAACTATCCTATGTATGAGGATAACAGATCCTCTTAAGTCTTTTTTCTTACTCGAACAATGGAAACAATAAACCCACCATGTTCAAAGCGGAAACAAATAATTTCAATAATTTTACATTGACATTATTTTTGTATTTGAGTGTTTTGTCATACCTGTTCATTTATTTCTCTGATACTCTTAGCATCCAAGAGCTCAGTGCCTCTCTTTAGATTCATTTTGTATCTAAACCGAATAAATAGTGTGCATAGTTACCCATACACCGTCGCCAGATGGCTGATGTAAATGCGAACATTTAAAGAAGCCTTTCTTAATACTTACTCACAGATCACCAAGAAATCCCAACCCCAGCTCTACTCCATATAATGTTTTTACAAAACTTTTAAAAACATAATAATAACTGTATGTACTACAGTATTAACATACCTTGAAAATATATTTTTTGTATTGGGGATAATAAAATTATGTTATGACATACTAGCGCTTTGGCCGCGACTTTGCCCGTGTTTGCCGGGATAATAAGTGGACATATCTGGCCCAGATCATGGTCTGGCTATGTGCTAGGTTTCATGAAAATCCCTTCAGAAGTTTTAGTGTGAAAGAGTAATTAACATCCATACAGACTTTCACTTTTGTAATATTAGTGGGGTGCAATAATGCAAAATGTATATTTGGTAAAACTAAGATTTATTAAAATCCGGCCTAATGCGAGTCGGACTCGCGCGCCGAGGGCTATGTACAAATGTATAATAATAATAACGATACTTTATTTCAGACTGATCCTGATGATTCTATATATTAGAACCGAACATTGCTGATGTATTCTGAACTGAGTAACAAACATAACGTTGCAGTTGAAAAGCTGTCGCCTTCACATGTTACTGTGTTCGATCTACGCATTTTCTCCGTTATTTATGCTATAAGATAGTCTTGCTTTGCTTCTACCAAATTTCATGGTTTGAGATCAACGGGAAGAACGCTACAGGTTTTGCTTCCCTTGCAAGTGACAGTTAATTAAAAAGAAAAAAATTATATCGCATTAACGCCGCGCTGTAGTTTTTTGGCTGTGCTGACGTAGAATAGAAGCTTGATTTTGAAGGGATTGCACACCTCAGTATTTTATATTAATTATATTTATATAATGGACATTAATTACATTGGATATCGATAATAATTATTATATTAATTTTATCCACTCGTCCCTGGGAAAAATGGGATTGATAGACAGACAGACAAGCAGGTTCCGTTTTTTTTTCCTGTTGAAGAACGGAACTCTAAAAAATCTATAAAAATCCGAAAATTTTAGGGAAAATTTTAGGTTCACTTATCTACTGCTGCATGCTCCGTTCTTGCTAAGGATTGTTAATACACCAAACAGTTAGAACGCGAGACATACTCGTATATATGTCTTTAATTAGCCTTATCAAGATGAAGTATGGTAGTCAGATACTTTTTGATTTGAACAGATGGTATAATATAGTGACTTCTCCATTACAGAGTGGATACACCTTGCAATGGAGTGATTAGGGGTCAGTGAAAAAACAATCACATTAAATTATTTACAGTGGCTCGCAGCCTTTTTGGAGATGCAATCTTGTGGTAAAACTTGCAAGAATAAAAATGTTTAGCTCGGTATCGATGCCACCATTGCCATCTCAGAAATATATTGAATGGTATCAGATTTCCACATCTCAATAAAATTATTAGACTATTACTAGACTATTATAGATGTCGATTTATTTGCATCGCATCGTTTTTTTTCTTATTCCTCTAAATAGAAAATGTAACAGAACTTAGCGTCTGCAACCTTATCCGACAAACCTTCACAAGGGATACCCCAAATGACAAACCAATAGGTGTATTCCATATCAAAATCCTCAATTTCTTATCAAAAATACGCTTAGCCAGTATAACGTAATATACTTATTAAAAGCTTTGGTTTAAATTCTGTTTAACATTAATATAAACATCCATATCTGCACTGTTTCATATTATTATATGCTTTTATGCAAAGCAATTCAAATTCATTATTTGCGTAAATAAAGATAAACAGTTGGTCAATATAAACATAAAATCGTCTTATTTTACTTTGTCGATTTGGACTTTTCTTAATCTTAAGCGATATGTTACAGAAAGTAATAAGCTACTTTACAAATTCACACCAGTCAGCCCTATATCTGTTAATTACACATTGGTAACGATAATTATTGTATTACAAGATTTTTCAAACTTGTCTTTATGACTAAAACAAGGTTACCAAAATATATTTTAACCCAAATCTTACTTTATCCTATTTGGCTCAAAATTCCAATGAGAATTTATCAATGAAATTCAATAAGTTTTAACTTTCATCGCGTTATCTACCGGGCAACGTGTGCAAATATTATTTGTTATTAATTGGTTATCTCACTACAATAAAAAATTGTATTTTTTTTTTAATTCAGTAGCACGTAGACTATTTCTAGTTGTTCGACAATCACTATCCTTATAGATAGAAAAGACAGCGCGGCTCTGAAATTCTGTCAACACAGGCAAAAACTTATGTACTTTCTGCTAAAAAGCATTTCCACAATACTTCGCAGAGCACAAGCCGAATAGATTCGATGGAACCGATGGATCAGCCAAATATTGCCCGTTAGCGGCGTGAACGTGACCGTACTCACGGCACACAGTACCTGCCACGCTCCTACATCTGCAGCAAGCTGGATTGGACTGCTGAAATGCCACTCGTTGGACAAGAAACTCCTCGTCTCCTCGCCGAAAAATCCTATAACCAACCTATTGTCAATATCGGGGAGTATAAATCCTTTTGCTGCAATTGTGTTTGGTATTAAGTATTAGTATTTACCTAATGCCTAAATTATAAATCCGATAAATTTTGGACGAAAGATGTTTTTTAACACTTGATAAAAAATTCACATTTTTGTGCGGTTTTTATACACTACATTCTGCAACATCCTCTAAACATCTACATGGTTATTTAAATCTTGAGGATGCAACATCGAAGTATAATTTAAAGGTTGAAAGAACTTACCTGTAAGTGAATTTCAACCGGGATTATACGAGATGTTGCATCCGAAGAGATTTAAACTCCCGCCCACCCGGTGGTACACGTGCTAGCGCTACAGTTTGCCACCCCATGTATGGTTGCAGAATGACCAACTAGGACGAAACTCTAAACTGAATGACGTTTTAGGGCTGGGTATATACAATAGTGATGTGATGGCAACAACACAGACTAGATATTTGACTCTTATTATTGTTTTATTTTCATATACTCCAAATGTGTGACGATGCAGTGTCTCGAAGGACAACTACATGGTTATTTAAATCTCTTCGGATGCAACATCTCGTATAATCCCGGTTGAAATTCACTTACAGGTAAGTTCTTTCAACCTTTAAATTATATGTAGCTAAGTTGAACTTACCGCAAATTTAGATCTTGGTCACAAATCACAACAGACTTTGTACTGTGTCAGTCAATGTTCAATATTCTTACAACACATAATTCCAAGAATGTTCAATTTATATCCCAATGGTACGTAATCCAGTCAATTTTGAACCTATTCTACTAGTAATAAGAACCATCACGTAGTATTAGTGAAATGGCATGATAAAACATGTTGAAAATGAAATTAAGATGGCCCATTGAATGCAAATTGAATGACGGACAACAGACGCCATCAGATATCTCGGTCGGTGTATCGATTGACATCTTTATACGATGTATTGATTTTTCAGTATCGATATGCTGTTTAATATTTATTTTGTTTGTATTGTTACTTGTTTTTAGTTATTGGTTATCCTAAAAATATTAAGTTTCAACGTTAAAGACGCTTCATTATATCAATATTGACCATTACCGTTATCTTCACCAACAACATTTTGTAGGGGAATCAAGCTAGTTAAGATGAATTTTCTTAAAAGTTTTGTGTTATAAGTTTGCTAAGTCTACTTGTTTTGGGTTGATAACACAAAGATATTACTACTTAATTAAAATCAAACTTCTGAAAATTTTAAAATCAAACTAATATTTTAAATGTGAATGTAAGTTTGTTTGTTACGCTTTCACGCAAAAATTACTTAACCGATTTGGCTGAAATTTGGAATGGAGATAGCCTAACCGATTTGGCTGAAATTTGGAATGGAGATAGCCTATGTCTTGATTAAAACATAGACTACTTATTATTACGGAAAAGTTCAGGGTTCCCGCGGGATTTGTAAAAATCGATCTGTACCGCGAGCTAAGCCGCGGGCAACAGCTAGTAAATTATAATGGTAATTTAGATGTCCAAATTAAAATGATTACCTCAATAAACACTATGACCGAGAAATAAATATAATTATGTATACTATCGTTGAGTTGGAGTTAAATCTTACGTTTTATCACTTCAAATTTTGTTGTTGACAGTTGTTTAATAGGATCTCGAGATAATTTTGAAGACAATTCTTTATCAACTGATAAGAAATCTCTAACGCCAGTAAGATGACGCTAAGCTGCGTGGTACACCGTACACATTACTATGTTGTGCATCATTAGGAAATTGCGTTGCCGCGTGTACATGAATAAATTAGACATTAGACGCTGTCAGACGTGACTAATGACGGTATTACCACAAACAATACCAGCGCGGACCTACGGGGATAACATAAAACGATTTAAAACAACATCCTTATCACCCAGAATATAAAGGCGAAAATATTTTTGAAGAAGACTTAAAGATTGAAATGAATTATGAAGTTGTTCAAAACGGTACAGACAGGAGATGTCTAATAGAGTGTCTACGATAACGGAGAACATACTGTTACGTGGGTGCGAATGAATGAATATTTTTAAGTCACGAGAAATGTTTGCTTTCATTCAGAAATTAAAGTAACAGTAGTATTTAATGTTGACTAACAAATATATAAACTTAAAAAGGCTAAATTAAAGTCCATTTAAATAAACAAAAATACTATTGATGAAACTACAGTCCCTATTTGTAGGTTTTTCATAATGTTTTGAAAAGTGTCATACGAATTAATGTCCTTGCGAAAGTTGCTGAAAAGTCGCCTAGGGACATTAGTGTGATAATAGTGTGTTGGTGGTGCTTGGTGACTTTTTCATACTGTCGTGGTAGATGTCTTCAACACCAAATCATCGACGAGAGAAGGAGAGACATTGACAGGGCATTCGAAAAAAGCCTTACTCTCAAAGCTATATACAACACCTTATCAAAGGCATCGCGGAGCGCACATTATGTCTGTTGTCGAACAATATTTAAATTCACCATTGTTTGTTTCTCCGTCTGATTTACGTGAGGAAATGGTACACGAAGACCAGCCACGGACACCGCTTGCAGGCTGATCGCTTCTACAGATACTTCCTTCAAAAGCTCAAGAAATTTACTACTCGGCTAACATTTAAACTTTCCTCTCAGCAAAAATGATTTATTGAAAATCTCTGATTTGAAATTGATGGATGAAATTCTATTAACGTTCGAACCTGAAATTATTTGTATTGCCTTAAACTCTTAAACAATCACAATGCCTCCCAATACCCGAGACACATATTCTTCATATAAATATATTTCCGTGTCGCGTCGATCCTTGACATCTTTCTCAACAGCAGGTTTACAAACAAAACTATGCATATATACGGCCAGCGAGGCAACAATTTAATAACAAAGGGATTTCCGCAATGTAACGCCTGATATTAGTATGTCTCTTAAATATATTTCAATAGTTCCAATAGGAACGAGGTCATAAAACCTCTCCGCTATCGCTACACAAACTGTCCACATACGAGTATTATTATAAAATCTGTTCCTGGAATCGGTACCATTGGCACAATACATTCTGTATCTCGCATTTATATCTTCGCTTCGAGTTCAAATGTTATCATTTCGAACATATGTTGATCTGCTATATCTAGCACTGAATCACGTTAGAACAATAGCTCGATTTTGTTCACGCTCGCTATTGTCTTTAGATTTTATTGACTTCGTTCACTGTGAATGAATAAACGACAGGCAAATAACGGTTTTCTTGCCATGGTCACACTTTTCATGTGATATTAACGTATGGAAATTATATATAATTTTTATTCTGTAGACATGGGAAACACTAAAATTAGGAATGTAATTTGGGCTTATTCTTAAATATTTCTGTCCATAGTTTGTACACCGCAAAAGATTTGCACATACACACGAAACACCTCAAAGACCTTGTAAGGATGGGAAATATGTAATATCATGCTGGTTGATAATGCAGCAGTTCTCTCATTTGGACCCCCGCTACTTCAATCTAGTAAGGCAAGACTCTAACCTATAAGTTTGGTATATTAATGCAACAGAAACAAAATGTATTTAGATTTTCATGCGCAACTTGCATGGCTAAAGTTTGACGCAACCGTCTTATAAATTGAAAAGAAGCTTCGTTTATGAAGTCTTAAGTTTTTGCAAATAGGAAAACTGTTTATAGTTTTTTTAGTTTGAGTGACTGGAAAATGGAATTTGGGTATTTAAATGAGCAATTACTTAATATTTAAAGGTAGTAGTTAGCAATTAAAGGTAATAAATGTACAGTCACCTGCAGAGAAAAGTAACCCATCAGTTTATACGAACAGCAACGTATCCGTTGCCTGTTGCGTTGTAAACAGATGGGTTACTTTTCTCTACAGGTGACTGTACCTGTACTAAGGTGCTTCATTCATTCATGAATTCAAGCCGACTTTTTTTCTCTTAATGCACATCGCTGAACTATGGCGGAAGGTTCAATTGCTAAGTCGCTATACCTATTTGCCAACTTACCAGTTTAAACATGATGACGTTAGATGCAATTTATATGTTACTTGTGTACTTTTCAATGACAAGTCCTTTGTCAACTTTCTCCTTTGGTGTTGCTTACGTCTATATCTGCTGTTAACATTTGTCAGGTATTCTATTCAGGTAAAGCTCAAATAAGTACGATTTGTGCCATTAAAGTTGAGTGTCAGTTACTTACATATCCTACTCTACAGCTTCATCTAATTGCCAACACTCGACACTATTCCATTAAATGGCTGTTGAATGTGGATAGCTGAATAGAAAGACCCGAAGCTTTTCGAAGGAATATAATGCGAAAATAATTACAGATTTGCAAAATTCTTTGAAAACTGCGTACATCGAGTGATTAATTTTATTTAATGCCTATATATATTTGCGTGTAAGATGCGTGTAAAAGATGCGCGATTGGCTGCCGATGACGTGATAATGGGCCCCTATTGGTGATGGTACAGTATGACGAGACATGACGAGATAAGTCCAAATGCAAAGGAGTGCCCTCTTGTGTTGTGTAGCTTGAACAATGATTTTCAAATTATACGTGTATTCATTAATTCCTCTCAAAAGGGTTCTTTGAAACTATCATTTGTGATTCAAGGGTACATTATCACGGTCTCATACTTAAATACGCTACACACGGCCGAGAAGGATAACGAAATAATTCACACTCCACATATAGCCCCACACTAGGATTCCCTGTATCGCCATGGATAATACACAAATATACGAACACTCATACCCAGACCGAGAACAGAAATTCAAACTCATCATTCCAATTTTCGCCTCGCTGGGAATCGAACCTAGGAGTTCTAGGACCCTTGATAAGGCGAACCGGCATGGTAACCATTACGCGACACCGGCCATCATTGAATTGGGTATTGTCTTTTTAATGAAAAGTCTTGGTTGAAAAAATAAAAAAGTAGGTATTCACAACCGGATTTTACTCGTATGTGCCAAATGATAATGGATGTTGGGAAGTAATATCCAGGATCCTGGAATAAACATTGTTGTTTGTCACATGAGTATCTGAACCAACTGCGAATCGAAGCCATTGACCTGTGCTTGACAAACAAGATTACAAATGGGTTATTGAATACATTTAGTTAAAAGTTAGTCAGATATATAAAATAAACAAATGATTATAAATGAAAAAAGTCGTAACCATACTATAATAAATTATAAAATAATTATTACTAAAATAATAGAGGTTTAAATATAATAACACGTTTAAGTGTGACGAACCTCTAGCCTAGTTGGTAGCGACACTGCCTGCAAAGCAAAGGGTCCTGGGTTCGATTCCCGGCTGGGGCAGATCTTTATGTGACAGATGAGTCATTGTGGTGTGTTACCTATAGTCGTCCATGCCACCCGCATCACAGGTAATAAACCTTCTGCGGGGGTATGAGTGTGTAAGCATTTATTTATAAATATTGACGTTTAAGTTTTGAACATCAAGTTTGATGGCTAACATCCATTCGTGTTGTCTGTATTCACAGCGTGTTGACTCAGCACAAAGTATTAAGCTAGTATTAGTCTACTTTGCAACAATCCGCGGTTAACATGTATGATGGCATATACTCCACGCATGTCTTAAAGTAGACTAATACTAGCTTAATAACAATGGATTTCCGCAAAGTAACGCCTGATACTATTAACTATATCGGCACAAAGTAGTCTAATGTTTGCGAGGTGGATGCGATGCTAAAACATTTGTCCATTACAAATGTAAAATATAGCTTCGTGTTTGTTATAAAATATTTATTTATTTTAAAATAATTCTGAATTCAATATTTTTAAAACAGTAAAAAGTACCTATTATTTTTTGTGCATATTATTTAATTTTATAAAATTCATTTTATTAATACAAAATTCATTGTAGACTACTTTGTCAAACGTTTGACATCCGTTTTTGGTATTTTTTATTTTAAATAATAAGCAATTTATCTACTAGATACTAAAATATACAAAACAAAAACATTCTAACATTATTTTTTCTTGTAAGCTGTTGTAAAACCGACTCTCAATATATGTATTTTACGATGTACCCTCAATGTTAAACTTGACGGAAAGGTCCATAACTTTAAATATAAAGATAACAAGAATTAAATACATGCATGTTGTCATAACTTTTGACAAAACAAACAATTCACTGTAACTACCCGTGATATCAGTTGTAACGCTTATTGTTTCTGTTTTTAAAGTAACTCTTATTAAATTTAAGAGAGTCCCTACAACCCTTGAGATTAGAGGGGAAAGGTTTTATTAGGGGCGAGTAACGAGAGCCGATAAGGAGGAATAATGTCCCTCGGCTATGGAAATGGTACAAAATCTGTTCAATAGCGAAATCACTACTCACGCTCAAATGACTAGAAATTTACAAATTCCTATGTTCTGTTCTTTTGAACTTCATTATACGTGTCAGTACAAACAAACATGCTTGACTGCTATTCCACCTGATGGGTGGTAAAACGCACTAACTTAGTAAAAGCCTATTCACTCTTATAATATTAAATAGTTTATCATTCTGAACTATTTCTTTTTTTCTTTTTCTCACTTTTTTCTCAAAAATCAATTAAAATAACCATTATGAGTTAAATAAATCACCAATGCAATACCTACATATAACTCTTTTGACATTTTGGTGAAGCATTATGACAAATTGTAACTCGCCATTCGTAAATCGATATCTACCATGCCTACCTCTATTGATTTCCGCGTCAATCTCGCAACTTACATCGCAAAAGGGGGAACCAACCATCCATTTGTTAATCTCCAGTTTAATCTTGACTTAAATGAACACCTAGACAACCCCTGTATTGATTGTTTGATAGTATTAAGCCACTAGTTTGGTAATGAATTGACTTGGCACGCAGGCACGCTAACAGATAAATGGATGGACGGTAAAGTTATTGGTAGAATTCCATTGGATTCTTAATAAATGTGAACGTAAGAATATCTTAATCCCATAGTAAAAATCACCGTAGACGTAATAAAGAAACACTAATGAAATTTAAGTTCACAAAAGATGCCTGTTGTGCAAATATTTTGAGACTTTAACAATATACAATGAATGTAATTTTACAATGAAAGCAGCCGTATGGCCTACGGCATGTCTTTATATTGGTGATTGGAAAAAAAACAGGATTCGGATCCACATAATTGAGAAGGCGAAAACTGGTCCCCAATTTTCTTGAGTGTAAGCTACTGAAGAAGTTAACCAGCGTTCTTATGCTGCCCGAATTGTTCCGACATGACAGAAAGACTTCTAATTAAAAATAAAATTAAAAAGAACCAATAAACGATTTACATCCCTTAAAAGTACAATGAGGACAAAAGATAGCTAGCACCCGTTTAGTTAGAAGTTGCCGAATCGGTCTCATACGGATAGACATAAGCATGGGCTGTGAGTAGATGCAACAAGCGATCAGGATATGAAAATATTTGTGAGAATAATACTCGTGATCCAACATTTAACACTGAGCAGGAACAATAACTGGATTCAGAAGGCTCAGGATCGGTCAGAGTGGCGCAAGTTAGGGGAGGCCTATGTCCAACAGTGGACCTACAAAGGCTGATGGATGGATGGATGATGAGGAACAATAACTGAGTAGATCTATGTGCCATAGGAAAGCAACACAAACATTTTTGACTTATTAAACCATTATGTTTTACGATACACGCAAATTATGGTCAAATAAATACGAAATTGCAAGAGCACTAGGTAAAAAGGATGAAATATTTTAAATCTCAATTTTCTCGTTCGCAGCTTATATGTTATTTCATAAAATTCTCTTATATTCACATTTTAAAACTGTAGTAGGTATTACCGATAGTTGCACGTCTCTCTCATATATTATGTTCTGAAACGAGACAGACAGAGTGTGGATCCACACTTCGTCTAGACGCTCTAAATTATATCGTTTATGAAGGTACACTTTTTATGTTAGCCTTGTTATACCTTAAATTGCACTTCATAAAAAGATGAGTCGTAACACACTTGCCAGTGGTATATTAATTTTGGCAATAAAGGTATAATATTTTAAGATAATTGCAATTTTCGCAAAGCTTCTCTCTTCTCTTTCTTCATATAATAGTTTACGTTAAAGTGGTAGTCTAAAAAGAACTTCTTGTTAACTGTAATATATGTTAATTTAAAATTTCTTGAAGTTTTTTATGGAATATCGCCCTCATTTTATAGCGTAATATAAATTTTTATGTATTGTGAAAAGCAAATGTTAACAGCACCACATGCCAACATTTTATTATTCATTCATTTTATATCACTATTTATTTAGCTTACTTCGCCTTATTAAGTCGAATATTTTTTTATGCAGCAGAGCTAATGGAATACATTGGATTTGATAACATTCACAAGATTGGCTTCACTCACTTATGTATAACTTAATTAACAAAATTTACCATCATAATTTACCAAAACCTTCAAGATGTACCACATGTACCATTAGTAGTATGCAATACTGTTTATTTTGTGAGTTAAAATGTGCTTCATATTAGTAAATAATAAACTGTTGTAAAAAATAAAGATAGCCTTCCCAATAAAGTTTCTTAAAATGGATAAAGAGAATAGTCTTTTATTACATAAGTATGCTCACAATCTTACACTTCATCTCCACTTATCTCAGATGACTGATGTCAAGTATTAACTTACTTGTAACAAGGAAGTAAAAAAAAGCTAAACTCATTTCAATTTACAAAAGTGGTAATAAAATTATACGATATTTATCGATATATTCTCCTCTATGCTATTAACAATATTATTATAATCAAAGATACCACAGTAACTGTTCCTGGTCACGACAACGAAACTTCAATACAGTTGTCTGCGATATAAATCTGGTTATATCAAAAAACCGATATGTCTTCAAGATTTATTTTTAGGGTAGAAAAGGACGATGCATTTACTGTGTTTCCGTAAAGAACTGACTTCACTGCGTATGAATAAACGTGAAAATTATAAATAAAATGTCGATGGAAATAAACTGACATTTGCTAATATTGCTATAATAGTAACATTGGCATAAGAATTACATAAAAATATATAATACTTGGCAGTTTTTTTTATTGTTTTAAATTGACACTATACTATGTACAAGCACATACACAAATGAGACATCACAAACATCCTAGACCTGAGAACAAATATTTGTCTGTTGTACATTATAAATATTGCCTTGGCCAGAAGTTTTTGATGTAATCTGAGAGTAAGTTAAAAGTACGCAAATCGCCACTAGTGAAACAAGTCACTAATACATTTCACCCTATATCAGGTTGAGGAATACAAAAATGATAAGGCATTGTTTAAGGAAGGCGTATGGTTTTAACGTAACATGGGGATAACAGGCCAGGATAACGTTCCGAATTGGAAGCCATCACGCGAGGAGGCTTGGTACTCTATTCCATTCAATTTGTTAACCTTTTCAATTGATAGCGCTGTGGCGTGACTTTGATTCACCTGTCCTGTGAGTATTATAAAATTAAGTATTGTGAGTATTATTAAATTAAATTTCCCCACATCATTCACGGCACCAATATAAAGTAAACAGAAACGAATATTACCCCTTTGTAAGTTATTTTTTGAGTTTGAAATAATGGAAGAGATTTTATTGGGAACCGAAATGGAGGGGTTTTATTGCATAAAAAAAAATATTTTGCCTGGAAAAACAAGCAGGGTCCACTAACTTGATTAGGATCTTAGACCTTTTTTTACTCACAGTAATATAACAAATGCAGGCGCCGAAATAATGATTCCATTTTGTAATTAATTACATTGGAAAAGAGTTGGCTGCTACATTGCGAGCTAATTAATGTATTGTGGACCGTTTTCTGTAAACGCATATAAAACAACAGCTTTGTCAATTAAAGAACGATAAAATTCAGCGACTCAGAATTTCCGCACGAATGAAGCCTCTTAAAACAATGTGCATTTCTTCTCTACCTGCCTCCCCCTCAGGAAATAAAAACTTATCAGCAAACTTTCTTCCCGGTTATCTCCGGGCCAAGTAAACACTTTTTATTTTACGACCACCCCCCGTTTTACTGCGAACCCTCTACGTTACCGTTTTAAAACTATCTAAAACTGACTGTGTTAAGTTTTCGTCTAGTTCCTACAGAGCTGCAGATATTTATAAGGTTCAAAGAAGCTTTAAATCCTCTTACACGTCTCTTTAACCTGCATTTGTTTTGAAGAAGATTCGGTAGTTTTACTTTACAGTCTTCAAAAAGACATCGATGTTTGTTGTTCGTAAAATGTGCTTGTGAAAATGTGAATGGAAATTGTATTCGAAATACTTTTTCCTATATAAATATTTAGAATAAAATTAATAAACAAACTTTATACATATCACTATTTCATTTAAAACACTGCAATTATTTAGCAATGAACTTCTGAAGATTTGTGTGCGTTATAAATTCATTCACACGTGCAATAACTCTTGTTGTCTTGTTGAAAGAAAGTAAAGTAAATATAAGAACTTTTAATCTGTGTTTAGAGAGGTAGGCAAAGTCTGCTAACCTAAATTCGCTACAGAATTGTCGAGAAATCCTGAAATCACAAATTTTCAAAACAATCCATAGCTTTTAGTTAATTAAAGGTTGCTAATTAATGAGATGACTAACACATAACTCGATGTTTTGTTACCAAATACTCTACTTAAATAAACAACTATACGTGTGGCTAAGTACTCGCAAAATGGTATTGGATGCTAAACCAGTCAAGCCGGTAACGTGCAGCTCACATGTATGATAAATGTGTGCGGTAATTAGTGTGACTCATTTATGGGGAGTGAATGGGGTTTACATGCAGGAGCCCTACTCCTTTGCTTTGCAAATTTACATAAAATATGGGTACAGTGATAAGATTATGGTCTTTTGTTACAATATTAATATTACTATTAGATGGGGAAGGATGGTCTGTTCTAAAGGGTTTCTAATCCACATCTATTTACATTTTACAAATTAAACCTTGAATGTGACATTTAAGTATGAAATTTTTGAGTACAAATTTTTGCCTCAGTAGTAACTGGCCACCCCTTGTTAGTAGATTTACGATATTAACAGAAAATATTTTTGATAAATATAAAGGGCTACATAACTTTCGACTGGGTGAACCGATTTTGATGATTCTTTTTTATTCGAAAGCTGGTGCTTGTCATGTAGTTCCACTTAAAGAGCTAGATCTGACGAGTAGTTTTTGAGGTATTTTGAAGTTGGTAATTTTTTTCTTGGTAAAATTCAGATTATGTGAAACTAAATTATACAAATGGCCAGTTATTGAACGTGGCAATTTATTCATTTTACCCTACAAGGAAATGTTCATGAGCGATTAGTTCGAAACGACATCAAAATAATATTCGGTAGAAAGCCATCAACAGACCATTCTTCACGCTCATTAAGCCCGAAGGACGCGCAGAATGCCAGATAATACCTGCCTGTGAAGATGAATCATTTTTAGTGTCCGCCACGATCCAGTACCGTCCCACAATGGCCAATAAACACGTAATAAAAATATGAAAGGCCCACTAAAACGCCATCGTTATTTGCGAAATGTCCACTTGTTAGATGGAAAGTCGTCATTTTGCAGGGTCACGTCGAAGGGTTAAATGGTGATATTTTTTACAATGCCATTAGCTGCGATGGTGAAAGGACTGGTACGATAGCGACCGAGAAACGTGTGGTTCAGCTTTGATCATCACGTCATCTAAATGGTGACTTTGACAAAAGATAGGCTTTGGGTATGAGGATATATTTTGTTCTTAATTATAATATTGTCACTTACACTGAAAATTTAAAAGAAGCTATTAATAAACATACTTTCTTAAGACGTTCTTTCAGAATTCCAGATTCTTGATTAAGGAAGACAACACAGTGTCCCTATAGTTTCTGCTTTATGTATAGTAAAGTTAGTGTTTATATTTCAAGTTTTATAATATTTAAAATTAAATTAATGTAATAAAAAATAACAAGTCTATTCTCTAAGTTATTTCGTACTAGTTTTGCCCGCGATTTCACCCACGGTTGAGATCAATTTCTTACAAACCCCGCGGGAACCTTGAATTTTTCCGAGATAAAATGTAGCCTATGTGCTAATCTAGGGTATAGCCTATCTTCATTACAAATTTCAGCCAAATCGGTTAAGTAGTTGTGGCGTGGTTAAGGAACAAACATCCAAACATTTACAAACTTTCACGTATTTAGATTTAGTTTAAGATAAAATTATTCTCTCAGTTATTTAATTGATAAAACTAAACAGTTTATAGCTTATAGTTTTTCACAGAACGATTACCTATGTTACTTATGTGGGAAATTTTAACGTCGTCAACTAGAACCGCTTGACAGGTTAATTACGTCGTTATAGTTATGACGTGTACCTCCACCAATTTGTATGCTTTCGTCGTATATTACAAGTACTTTACTGACGTATTCTGATTAGAATCAAGTACCTACGTCGATTTATTACGGATATTAAAGTTTATCCTTCAAAATATAAATTTAAACCAAAATTTAAATAGTAATTCATATTCGTCTTTGATATTTTGTAGTACTTTCGTAAGCATCGTTCCTTTGGAGACCAATATCAGGAGCTTCGTAGTCGAAAATTTTAATATCGCCGTGATTTATTCCTCGTCGTTCCTAAGAAATTATCCTCGCAAATTAATCGCAATATCGGAACTGGCCAACCGTTATTAGTACCTTCTATAGTTGCCAAGGTGTTCCACCCCTCAATAAATCTTGTCTAATTTGTGTGTAATTACAGGACGGCAAGTTCTCGTTGTAACAAGGAGTGCGTACCAGCGGGGAGCCAGCGGCACGTGCTTACGCGTGCCTCCACTCCATCCACTCTCATACGTCTTATACGACTACTTGATAATACTCAACTTTCAACCGTAACTACTAAAGCAAACGATTCAACTTTAAACAAACTTTTAAATAGAATAGAGCCTGATGAAATTTGTGACAGCGATTTTACTAATTTCACTGTTATACCTTACGGCGAAAGTGGAAATTTCGGTGACGAAAGTTTAATAGCGAATTTTGTCTATGCGAAATAATCCAAAGTAACGTGCCGAAAGGTCGATGTTGTAACTTTGATAGTAATGTGTTCTTTGACCCCTCGGCGAGATGATGATTTTAATAAAGAAATTAGAAGGGTGCACTATTTCAAGTCAAATTAAAGTTGCGTTATTATTCAGCCAACCCTTGCTGTAAAGGACTTCTAAATAACGTTTTCATTAAGGAGGGTTATATTTTTTGCAGTCACTGTCTATTATTCTAAAACTTAAGCTTATGTTGGAAGATAAGCTTAATTTCTACTAAAGCACTGAAAATGTTTTCTTAAAGCAAATTCACCACAACATCTTGGAATTCCGCAATAGCACAATGCTCCAAGTAGCTTTCGCCGCTGACTCAGACTTGTGCATTTCGGACCGTCTGGCTGTCCTTTTACTATAAGCTCTTTATTCCTACATAATTAGTGCAGTCGACTCTATGTGATGAATAAATCCACACGAGCTACAATTGCCATTTGAATCGGACAAATAAATCTGTGTCATTGCTGTACATTGGCCAAACTGCATTCGCTGAGGTTGATGTCGGATGAGCGAAAATAAGTCTTAGGATTATTGTGTTTAGCGCCTGTATTGCAATAACTATTCCTATTGTTGAGCTGCAACCCCAAAAAAGTCGTTTGGAGTGTCGATACGAGTCTGTGTACCATTTACGAGCTTGATTGAAATTTCGCAATCAACAGGGGGAGTATGATCAAATTATTCCTGTACATTTTTTGCCCTCAAACTTGGTGAGGTTATTCCATTATAATGGCCCTTGGAATAGAAAATTTACGGGGGATTTAAGATTCTAATCGTGGGCCACTCGGTTGTTCAAAGTGATTATTCGAGAGATAACGTCCCGAGTGGAGTGGGTCGTCCCACGCACTCGGATACACACATGATGTGTATGTATATCGCTTTTGAATCCTGTTTCACTGATTCGCGTTCCTCTTTGTTATAGAAAGAATGTTGTCTGTGGATACAAGTTTGTCATCACTTCTTTCAAGAATATCTCAATTTCAATCTTGGAATAAAATTTAGATTTTTATGTTAATTAATTATATTATTGAAATATTAAAATTAACAAGTACTTGTCTCTCTCTGTACTCGTCTTTATTAAGGTTCCGAAGTAAAATCGGAATCCTTAAAGTTTCATCATGTTCGTCTATCCGTCTGTCCGAAGAAAAGTGAGACCCTTAATGCTTATTTACCCTTATTTTCAAAAAAGTTGTGGGTTTCCTGGGGCCATTTTTGAATTTAGGGGTTCGTTTGCGAAATATTTGGCTTCAAAGTGCTAATTTTGCTTAGAGTAAAGTGTCTCCCCCTGCCGGCTAAACGGTTGAAGTAGGACAAGTGAAAAAATCAAAATGGTCATCATAACTTAACTCTGTACTGTACATGTATGTACATATTATGCAATTTCGACGTTTTCCGTGCAGTAAATATGAAAAATACTCACATAGGATCTAACTATAGTGATGGGAAGCAGAAGGGAAGAAGTTCAGTGGAATATTTCGGCATTTCGGCAAAAAATATCAAACTTAGGTCACAGAATTAAACTTACTTCTTAATGAGTGATGCCATAAGACTGTTTTTATTTATTTTACTTATTTATATGGTTAAAGATGTTCAATAAGCTTTAAAATTCATAAACTTCTTTTGTTTAAAAATTTTCTTTACCACATTTTTTAAAACGTAGCACATTTAAAAAGAGTCTTTCCACAGTTTCAGTAAGCGGAGTATAAAACATAATAATATAATTGCTTTGTCTTTTTGCCAAGAGCACTCACTCGCAACAGCCAACTTTGACCTACAAACATAGTTCTATTCATATTAACATATGCTTTAACTTTGTGAAGAGAGCTGCAAGGAAAATGAAATTCACAGCACAGTTTGTAAATATAGACGTATTTCTTGTTTATTTCAAAAACTAATGTGAATAGACGACATGTATAACTCACACTGGAAGCCGAGATTATGATTCTTAGTTACCTAGCCATATAACGGGTTGAGGACATTAATTTCGTATTCAAGTTTCAACTTTATTTTTGAGGTGGAAAGTATGTATTTCAATACGAAAATTCGTGCATTAAAGCTGGTTTGGGCCGGAGAGGTTTATTCGCAACGCTGCGACACATTTTTCTCATTTCAAATGCATATTTTATGGGGCACGAACGCATAATGAAAGGAATCTCGTTGAACAAACAAATTACAATATCTGGAGCTGATGTGTGCTACTGTGTGCTTTTGCTGGATGAGATGTTTGCGCTCTCTACGGTTATACATAACTCTCATGTTAGGGTAGCCACTTTAGGTTCTTAGATTATGCCATAGTTTTATTTAAAAATGATTTATTGTATTTTTGGGATATTAGACCCTTGGTAAGTAAAAAAATGATGAAATTTCTCGACGGCATAATTTGTAGTTGGTCAAAATCGTAGGTATCTTTGACATTTTTATAAGATTCACTCACTATCCAACAGAACCCAGTGGCCTTCAAAGAGGAAACTTGATGCCTGAAGTTGTATGTATTTTCTTATTCTATATGGCAAATTTTAATGGACGTCAAAATGACATATGCAATTATTGTCCCCACTTTATTTAACTACCTATAAGATCGAAATATATGCTAGAGCGATAAAGATCTAGCATCAGCATGCTCCCATGCACGGGTCCACTGTAAATCTGACTTGATTTACGGAAGTGGCGGGAGGACCAGAGCAAGGTTTATCCTTATTTATTGAGATTACTCACCTACTGCCTACTTAAAGCTTACCCTTTGGCATTACGTTACTGTACCTACAGCCATTATTATTTTATAGCTGTATCAAGAATTATACTTCACCCATGATAAAATTGCATTGACCAAAATTTTATCGGTCGATCACAAAAATAAATCAGTGGATCTCATATCAGCACTGCGATGCGAAATCGATTATTATTATTATGATGATGCAGAAATAAAGTTGAAGAATTAGTTATGGTTACTTTATAATAGAGCAGACAATGAATAGATTTAACAGGATAACGAGTATCAAAAATAAGATAAAAATATTCATAAAATAAATATGAAAGAAAAAAAAAAGAAAATTGGAAGCCAAATTTGTTTAAACTCGCGTAAATGACATGCTATTGATATTTTGTAATTGATAGCCCGCAGCTTGGCTCGCATAAATTTTGATTACATCGTACACGTTTAAATTTTATGATGCGGTTAAATAAGGGTAAACTGGATTTAGCTACGAAAGAGAAGTGGGTTCTTATAACGTGCAAAATAATAATACAAATACGTAGCACATGAGAAGCAATGATATCGTAGTAGTTAAAACAGTGTTCTAATACTGCATGGTGGCCTAAACTCTAAAGTCTAATGACTAATACTACACGGATTTTGTACCTGCTTGTGCTTTGAAGCAATTTGAAAGAAAACATCGTGTGCTTCGAAAGCAGTCTTCACTTGACTAGTGGTTAAGCGTGCGTTAGCTTGGTTGCCTCACCTTTTCTCAGTGTTTGATTAGGAATTGTACTGTATTTATTGATTTTATGATACCTACCATAACTTTTATTGTATTATTGAGATTTATTTTCGTCCCTTTAAGAATTATTTGTAATCCATATACATGTATATTTTGCTGTATTACATAGACCTTGCCTACCATAATATATAGGGCTCCGGGCTAAGCATCCGGCCCGGGACGGTATTTATGTGACAGATAAATATTTATTCTCGACTCTTGACTGTTTGTGATGTATTATGTGTCAGGCACAGGAACTAATACGAGGGAGTGTGACTTGTGAGTGTCCAAGCACTCAACTGCTTTATTAATTTATTTTCATCATATTTATCACTTAATCTTCAAGTTAATAGTTACTTCTCATAATGTTAAAGCATTTAATTTCAACGTGAAATATTAATTGTATACGCTTCGGAAGATAGTTAAAATTCTGAAGAAATTTGGATTTGTAGGTAGGTCAATAGGTATTATTAAGTATTATGTGCTAACTTCCAAATCAGCATGACAAAATTTTGGAATTTGGAATTGAATTTCTTTATCGGTATAAAATTTGGTCTGTAAACGTTCTTATCTTTTAATAAATTGTTACACAGCGTTAGTTTACCACGGCCCGTTTTATGTACCATAAATGAGAAAGATATCTTCCACAATATCTTCGATGCGTTGGTTGGCAATAGTGCTTAGTTAATGATTATTGCACCGTAAATTGCGACCTTTGAAGTGCCCATGGCAGGGCGTTAGGAATTCTGCTAAGAGAATACTAAAGACAAGCTTTTATTTAATCTGCTCTATCAGCTGTACATGTTGGGATAAGAATTACTTATTATGTCGTTAAATTGATAAGTTGTGGTTGAAATAACACGTTTTGGATAAGTATGTATTAAGAAATACGATGTTACTACATTTGTAAACTGTAAAAAGTTTAAATATACGAGTCATTTCAAGTTCAAACTTGGCTTTTAACGTGATTTTCCTTTTTGAAATAACACTAACTCTCTAAACAGAAAAATATTAGTTAAGCCATTTTTAAAATCTCTAGAGACTGTACCTGCAAGAACCATATAAGCTACAGCAATATAAATCAGCAGATAAGCCTGTTTATTTTTAATGGGTTGTAAAGGGCTTAACTTGGGCTTCAGAGCTGATAAATAATATGTTTATGCTGAGAAAGCGGTCGTGATGAGATACGGGGCTTATTATTATAATAGCCTGCGTTGATTTGTAAGTGCGAGTTCTACTTGGTTTTAAATCCAGGAGCAGTTGAAGTAATCACACACTGTTGTTGGCATGAGCCAACTTTTATCGCTGATAAATATGGCCAGGGAATTTTTCTTTAGTTGTAGGCCATCTAAAGATACTGATAGGATTTAGGATTCCACATTCGTTTTTGTAAATTGGCGAGATATTGCTTTATATGTCCCTTTAAAAATGCTCCTCCGAAACTTTTTAGAATTTTCGAATAAAAAAATTGTTAAAAGACTTTCTAATTTCTATATTTTTACACTATCGTAGAAATATTCATAACATAAAAATCGTTCATTCCTATCGATAACTATTACCTTTACGCATCACTACAATAAAACCTGGTGCACGTTTCTTTGGTGAAATAATAAAATTAATATAAATTTGAACTAATTGAATTTATTAGGTCCGACATTCGGCCATTTTTTCAAATTTCATCGAAACTTTACTCACTTTATCGCCACCAAAAGCTCCTAAGCCGTACCGTCCGTATGTCACATCACTCAAACATTATACTTACTTGGTCATTGGGGCTTACTCCGATTATGGCTACTGTAATTGCCCCAAGGAGAGGTATCGTTAATGACGATGCCGTGGGTGGCTGTTCCTGCATAATGCAATGCCTCACAGCTAGACAACTCGGTTCAGCTGAGTTTAGACGTACTCGTATCTTTTAGGTTTAATGGTAACTTTTGTATGTGTCTTTCAAAAACAAAGTGGTAAATATGCATATGCACTTCCGCCTCGCTGGGAATCGAACCCAGGACCCTTGGCGCGGCGATCCGGCGTGGTAACCATTGCGCCACACGAGTCATCAAACGTTACTTATAGATTTTGAATATTATAGTAGGTACCTCATAATATACTAATTGTATATTAGTTCAAATGTGCATTATAAAATATATCCGTTACAACATGTAGAAATAGGAAATTTGAAACTATATCATTAAATTTGATTGTTATATTAAAAAAAGTACATCAAGTGGCATTAGGTCAAATTATCCTTAGTACTTATGTTATTCAATCAACTGTTACGCACCGTTTTCAATTAGCTTCTACTAGTTCAAGTCTGAGATACCTTTCTAATTCCTTTAACTAGGTGTGATTAGTAAAAAAAAGTTTGAATTTCGCGTATACAACACTCCGCAATAGTTCCCTGGGGAATTGTTTGGGATATGAAAGTTGCAGTAATTGGACGGGATGGGCAAGCCGGTCCGTTAAAGAGGAATTGTTTAAAATTGCGGGTAAATTGCGGTCGTGTGTTCGTTGAGCGTTTAATTCTATTTTAATTTTAGCAGCCTTGCACTGAGTGTGCAAAACTTTGGAATTAATTCTGCATTATTTGTGGGTTCCGTTTGTATTTGTGTTTTTATTTATTATTTAATTCAATAATTTTTTCTCTGTTTATCATCAAAGATTTGAATGTTTACTACTCATATTGATTCGTCAATGTCATCAATCATTCAATTAGTCATTATTATCATTCAATAATATCAATCATTATTATTTGAAGTAATAGATTTGACATCTATAAACTACAAAAAGTTTTGGTTCCCTCGACGAACGTGATCGAATCGATCAGAAACCAATTTTAATTCCAAAACTCATCCAGAGAAAAACATTACAATCAGACTTTTTATGCATAGTCGGCACGAATTGAAGTACTTTACACATGATGGCAGAGTTTTCCTGATCGGCATCGCCAGTTCGCTGCACCGACACAGGCATGGCTGTTAATAAATCACACGTTTCTGCTCACTGTTTATTTTCAATTACTGCCCGCTGGGGCAGCGCGTGAATAATGCCAAAACAGCTGTTCCAGTGGCAGATTAGTGAGTTATTGTCGTCATGCGCGGGTTATTAATTAAAAAAAATTCAGTGCCGAGTTGGCAGTTTCGAATGAACGCAGAAGTTTCAGTCGCGAACAGATACCGACTACCTACATTGGGCATTGTTCAGATGTGGTCACATTTGTTGACGCATACAACTTTCGGCGTTATTTTTCAGTCGTGTGCTGTTTTGAATGTTTTGGGTAATGTTGGCCTGGAGTTGGTAGTTCGAACTGCAGTTATTTGAAAGGAAAGGGAAATGCGGTTGAAGCGAGCAGTATTATTTGAAACTCGGGATTTTGGAGGAATTGAATGCATGGTGAAGATTTCAACAATTATAATGTTCGAAATTAAAGTAGCCTCTAATATTTTGTTAATATAACCCAGAGTTCCATCCATCCATCCATCCATCAGCCTTTGTAGGTCCACTGCTGGACATAGGCCTCCCCTAACTTCCGCCACTCTGACCGGTCCTGAGCCTTCTGAAGCCAGCGGATACCCGCTGTCTTCTTCAGGTCGTCGGTCCACCTGGTCGGGGGGCGTCCTGTGCTCCTTTTACCGAGGCGTGGTCTCCATTCGAGGACCTTTCTTCCCCAACGGTTATCGGTCCTTCGAACTTTGTGGCCAGCCCATTGCCACTTCAGCCTGCTAATTCTCTGAGCTATGTCGGTCACCCTCGTTCACATGCATGCATGCACACACATGCATCAAAGCATGTTCACATGTTGCAGATTTGCATGGTCGTTGACAACTTAAACTTCTTTACTAAACTTATTACTTTACGAGTTCTTTATTGACCTATTACTCTCTTTTCAGTACTTGCTTGAAACCTGTTAATGATTGCTTCAATCCAGTCAAATTAGTCTTACTTTTGCATTTCATAAAAATAACTGCGACCCATTATGCCCCGGGGAAGTTACAAAGAAATTGGCGCTATTAAACTTGCTTTGAACTATGACAATTACTTCCATTGTTAGTTACTTTGCCTTCGCTAAAGGCTTACTCTAAAAAAGAAATTTTTTCTTGTTTTTATTTTTACGGTTATCAACACCATATTATTAACTTATAAATCTTTTCACCAAGATGTTCAATATTAACCAAAGGTTAATGTTATTAAGTTAAAATAATATTGCGTCTATTACAGAAGTTACTAACTTGAAAAGATACAAATTAAAGCTGTTTTTCTTTCGATAAGCAATAAAATTTAATAATGTGATTTTAATTTAGATATACAAGAATTACATCCTTGGAATCAAATTTCTGTCATGCGGTACCAATATCAAACCACCAAACACAGTGTTCATTGTAAATATAATAAAATATAACCCAGATTGGATCGAAGCCAGCAGAGCCCTCTTTTACACGTCAATAAAATCCTAACATTGTTTGTAAACGACGTCTAGGCTCTGAGAAGAGGCGCCAAGAAGTTCAAGTGAAGTGGTTTATCTAAGTTTCCTTTGTACAGCATCTGAAGAATCTCGATGACGATCGGCTGATAGCGCAGGTTCAGTTATGAAATCTTTTGTTGGCATCGCAGGAACTTGATTCTTTTTGTCTGACCTCTGACCGATCAAAGTCTTTTGATCGTGACGAATTACTTCATTCTCTTTTATCATTCCTTTTATAGAAACAAAGGTTATTAAGATGCTTGAAACTCGAAATTTTATTTCGAGTACCGAAGAAGCCGTAGCTGAAATAGCGATCGGTTCAAGAATGGTAAAATTGTTTTTAAATTGTTGTAGAATGAAGAAGAGTATTTGGATAATTACGTTTAATAAATAATGGTCAGACAAACACTTTGCCCCAACGAACCAGCTGACTAGCAGCTAAACCGGGATGTAAAATGGAAATGCGACAAGTACTTTTAGCTGTAATAGGCGGAGAACACACAAGTTTGAAACAGACCTAAAATCAACGGGCGAAACACCGAAATTTCTTGTTATATTATTATCTGCACCTAATAAAACTACTCCTAACATCCATGTTAGAATAACATTGACGTGTAAAAGAGAGCTTGTTAGCTGGCTTGGAGCGGAGCCAGATTATATTCGAGGCCGCTTATAACCTGGAGTGTTACGCCTTTGGTCGCGTCGAGAATATTTCTCGAGGACTCTCGGCATCGGCTCCAACTAAAATTTTTATAGGAACTCTCTCGAGAGCTGAGCCAATTGCCGTTTTAATGACCTGTGAAGTACAGCAATTTTGTCGTGAGATGGTATCCGGGAAATGTGCTTCGTAAGGTAGTAGAAACTTTAATATTAACTTTAAAATGCATATTCTTATATTGTTACTTTCTAGAAGTACAGGAGGCCACTTAAGTTTTGCTATCCCTTAAATTAAATTCTGTCTTACTATACTTATATTTTATGATCCTGTAGTTCATTCCAGGGACCCTGCTAGCAGAGCGTGGGGTCCCAGATTTGATTATGGTTTGGATTAAGATTTTATGTTTAATGTTAGTTTTCGGTGGTTTCTATGAGGTCTCATTTGTATATGGCACGAGCTCTCGCGACATTTTATAAAAGAGTAAAAGCAAGTTTGTATTTTCTGACTTTTGAAAAATATGAATTTATTTATCAGCACTGATTTGAAACCATTAGATCCTTTGCTTTGGACGACTTCGGAATCAGTATCAACCAGACTCATGATAAATAATAAAGTCCCACTAAACACTATAGCAATTACGTTTTTGTTAGTCATAAAAATGGCATTATTTGTACAATCGGCTTACTCGTAGTCGTGGCCAATCAGTAAATCGTTTTCTGTGTAATGATCCGATGACGACTCGTTGTTCCAGTTATCGTGGGCTATGTCTAAGGAGGATAATTCGCAATTATCCCAGATCTATTCCAAAATCACGAAAGCCATTACGAGTGGTGTATTTCTCACGGGGAAGCGCTCGGCTTAGTTAGCCCAGATGTAGGTATAACAGCAGATGTATTATAAATGGCTGTGCTATTATTTGTAGTGCTGAGTAAGTAAGCACTGATGATATATTTTATACAATTTATAATGTAGAGAGCAATACAATATATTTTTTGAACTTAATGGTAGGTACTGTGTATACTTCTATTGTTAACAATCTAACTTATTATAGTATATATATATATATATACACATACATATATATATATACATACATATTTCAGGTGATTTGTCTTCTTGAAAAATATATCAGTAAAATATAATAACCTACTTTAAAACTATTATTAATTGAAAAAGAACACCTACGGTAGAGTTGTTTGTATTCTATAAGAACTCCCAAAACTTAGTTAAACTATGTTCAATTAATGTCCAACAGAAATATCATTCACTGCAAGTCTTCAAGAGCATTAAACTTAACAGGTATTTTTACATCATACGCAAATCTTATTTTGAACAAAGTATTTATCCTGTATTTATTCAACTACACTGTTAACGCACAACTATAATTTACAATTGCAGTAAAGTTAGAAAATACCATATCTATTAAAACAGCATTCGTCGTTCCTACATCGCTACTCACAGTAAATTCGAGCCTTAGGCTGAAAGAAAAAGTATGGCGTCTGCGTGCCTTGATCGGACAATTTGCCGACGAACGGCTCTTTTGCAGCTATCGAACTGCTATTTGACCATATTTATGGTTTACTATATTTATGGTTTAGTACGCAAAGGGCAACGAGCCTCAAATTACACGTTTCCAGCCGCGTTTGCGTTTTGTTCGATGTAAGAGGCTGATGTGTTGCGAATGTTTTTTTAATGCATTTAATCACAATCTTTCTATCTATCTATCGGCATTTTAACTATTTTAAGCAGCATTGCTGGACATAGGCTTCCCCTAATTGGTGCCACTCTGACCGGTCCTTAGTCCTCTGAATCCGGCGGTTTCCCGCTATTTCCTTCGTGTACCATCTTGTCAGTCCACCTGGTCTTGGGCTATCTGTGCTCATTGCTGTGACTATTAGACTTTTTGAGTGATCTATTTATCGAAGTTGGACTTACTCATCTGAATCATTTGTCACAGGTAACTAAATGAAATCTTCGATAACTTCGAGGGCAGCACAGTCAATTACAACCGGTATGGTGTAACATAGACACAATAAAACACTTCAAAGAACTTGTCAACATTGGAATAAAAGAGTTTACTTGGAGAGAGTTGGACTCTAAAATCGTCATAATCCTACAAGTCCTTATTTAATAAACATTAGGATTTTTAGAAGCTTGTGGCGAAAGAATTTTGAAGTAGGTAACTGAAGGCTAAATTGACCACGTAGGTATGTTAAAAACATTCCTGTGTATTGAAAATTGTTTGAATTTTTATATTTGCCACTGGGTGTAAAACAAGCAAACCCATAGCTTATAAAAACACATCATAAGACCACAGTAGATTATATGTATATTTAATATTTCCTTCTACTTGTTGAATCCGTACATCCATTATAATGGAATTGGTCAGTCCGTCGGGATGCAGCTAGGACATTCAGAATTAATATCGTCTATGCATATTTTATGAGCACTTCTGCTCACTGTGAATCAATTTCGCATTTGATACACGTCTAAGTTCTAATGGAGTACATCAGAGTTTTGATCCTATTAATGTTAGTAACAACATGTTTTGGTGTCGTTACTAAATCTTCTAAGAAAGGTGAATGGCTGGGCCGATTAAAGCGCCTTTATTTCTTTTTCATGTCTATGTAATATATCTACTAATATGAATATATGCTGCTCTGCTAGTCCTCATACTTAGCTAGCCATTTCTCAAGGTTGCAAAGGCCACGGATAGCTGAAAATCGCCAGCAATGTCAGCCTTTTGTTTAAAATTACACTGAGCACTAAGATGGTGATTCGACAACTTCTTTGGTTCCTCCTATAACATGAAGTATACTAGGTATACTACTATACATACATCCTTGTAACATTGTTTTATAAAAACATAGATATAAAATTACAAAAAGAATTTATATTATTATCATATGCTTACGAATGTTAGTGTATTAAACCGATGTTAGTTTATGTGACAAATAGACTGACATGAAAACGAGTGTTTTAATATGTGAAATTAATTGTAGCCGCTCTGACTTTTTAATGTGAAAGTGTTAAATTATGGGCTGCGCGTCGGTTTGCACGAATTAATTAAAAATTCGTGACGGGTATCCGTATAATGGTTTTGTTTAAATACATAATAGTCATCGAAATATTTATCGAATTGTTTGATAATTTTGTTCGGTTTCAAATTGCTTTGTATGTACATACATACATGGCTGTTCCCTGTATTGTTCTTTATTATAAATATATCATATTGTTTCGCTAATTTGAACAAATATTGTTTTATTTACCTCACCACTGTATTTGAAGCAAAGTAACATTCATTATAATTTAACTTTAATTTAATTACTATTTATTTATTAAGCTGATTCAGTAGAATTTCATGACGCAAATTATTTAAAGGTCAATTTGAAGGTCAATAACAATGACATATTTCTTTTTATTGCCGTTTAATATTACTATAATAGGGACTCATATACCAAAGCTATGTTATCCGTATGTTGCCTACGTGCTTGCGTGAAGGTCACCATACAATAGATAAACAGAAACCGCAATACAACGCGTTCATTTATATATTAATCATAGGAATTCGGGGAAGAATGACATGATTATAACGGCTAGATGAATGTTTCCATTGTTTGTAATAGTTCTGGAATCTTTTTTAATCGGAACAATTTAATAACAGTTCAACTTTTTGGCTACGAAACTAACTTTCTGTCGTTATTGCTATGTAATTGTTTCGCAGTTTGGTTTAACGACGAATTTTAACATATTTTGACATAATATACTACAATTTTGAAAATGTTTTTATTTTTCTTATTTTTGTTATTTTTGTTATTTTTGTTTTTTAGGTGTGTTTTGCGGTCGAGGTTATAATATAATATTCTATTTTGAAACTTACCTTTGAAAGGAATTTTAATTTAATACTATATAATATAATATGACTTGTTACTTCTTTGTATTAAAAACTAAAATTTTCTTAAAAATTATGTTATTTTGTTCTTATACTCTATCAACTTACAGAGAGCTGCTCAGTGGAATTGTGAAATTACCTGAAAAAAGTAAAAACAAATTAAATATTAGGTTGCCAATGTAACACGTAGAAACCCAATAAGTTTGTCTTACATGTCGAATAGAGTTAATTTCAATTGATTCAAAAGCTCACTTTCTCTAGACATTAATGCTCTCAATATAATAATGGCAAAAAGGGAGTGAAATTTAATAAAATGGTAATAAAAACTCTGTTTGCCAACCACAATATCGAAGCAACAACGCAACAACACAAACAAAAAGGTGGGTATAAACGGGGAATTAGCGAAAAATCTTCGGCAAGCCAGAACTTGCCTAACTGAGCAGCCGAAAACCGACCTTCCCAAATGTGCCGAAATCAAATATGAACATTCGCAAACGAGAAAGACAAACATGGCCGTCGTATCACAATGGCTACCCGAACAATTCTTGACCCTTTTTACGGAGTAAGAACAACCGACAATGGACGGTTAGGGAGATTACATATTCTGATGCAAATATTTCTGTGCCCCGAGCGAGAATTAATTGAAAAGGTCTCGCATGACTTTGATTTATGGCAACGTACTTCTTGACGCGACTGTAGTTTGAAGTGATCTATATTTTTATTATTAATTTTGATTTTGGATTGTTTTCTAACTTCAATTCCAGTTTTATTATTATAATTATGTGAAAATATTTGTATGTCAAAGTTATCATCAATAAGTGCAAGCTTCCAGAGGTTGTAATGGACGCTGTTGATCAAAAGCGAGGGCTTAGTGACAGGTTTCTTCTCTTTGAGTTCGCTGGGCTAACACTCCACAGTACTTATACATGCTACTGGAGGGCTATTCTCTAAACTCGAAATCGAGGCTCACTCAAGTGAGACTCGAAAGCGAACTTGCATCATCTTGATATGTCATTCTCTAATCATCTAGTACGCATTTGTAAAGTGAAGTGAGTCTCGAACTCGAACTTCAAACGACTAAAGATAGGAATTTTGACACTCATCGTGGATTCCGCTGTCGAGTTACAAACAGAATAGCCTTGCTGGTCATTACTGTCCACTGGTCCACTCCTGTCCATTGGTACTACCATCATTTAACTCGGCTAGATACTATCTTATACCATCTTTATAAAATCCTATTTCATTTCATTCAACAAATATAAAAAATATTAAGAAGACTCTAATAAATAAAATAATATTTGGAGTTTTAAAAGAAAACATAGATATTTTCCACAATAACCTTAGTAATGATATATTATTCCACGAATCCTTATATTATGTACTTATTTGAAGCTAATTTATTAGATTGATTGTATTTGTATTTATTATTATGTTTTAAACAATTTAAAAGATCTATATTTATTTTAGTTCAAGATAAGTTACATGCAAGGCGAAGTCTTATTAAGACAAAAATGAAAGTAATAAGTCACCATCACATCATACATGTTTTAAGTAACGAGTTCCTAAATTTTCTTTCGGGAGGCCATTGCTACTAACCGGAGTATACGAACCAACGACGCTTAATATCAAGAATTCCTTACTCCACTGCCCAGTGTAACCAGACCTCCCATATCACAACAAACGTCGTGTTTACATCCTCAGTTCGTATGAGCCGCGAGGGGGGTGATAGCGCTCATAACTCTGGTGGTAACGTACAAGGTACGAGTACTCCTAGTTACGACCGACGATAAACCTGGCGTCTCGTGAAGAGTGAACGTTTAAATTGTCGACGCTTGCGATGTTAACCCTACATTCTTCTTATTGTTTGTACTGTCAGCAGGTAAAACGAATACACACTACCTTGTCTACACTACCTGTATTAGTCAGAAAATTGTTGTTTTCGACATTCATAAGACATTGCATAATTTTTAGAAGGTGATTTATTTCAGCGTGAATCTATAAAGGCTGATATGGCTTGAATTGGCCATTCAAAAAATAAGCAGGAAGATATTAACTTACGTGATAGGATAAGTGGTTATAATGATTCAGAGTCTTTAGAAGAACATTTCACCAAAAGGAAACGGGTTCCTCAACTGCGAAGATCATCGACGTATCTTAGTTCAAAGAAAAACCCAACCTTCGGTACAAGATTAAGACCACAAATTATTCAATTAATTAGATTAAAATGAAAGAGACGTCGCGTCCTCATTTGTTATTCAGAAGGGTGCAACTAGGAGGTATCCTTGGGCTCAAAATGTATGGATTTTCTCACACTGTTTCAAAAAAGTTTTGTTTCTTTGCTGACCGTCCCGAACGTTTAAACGAGTATTTTAATCAACAGAATAAATGTTGCAATTAAATTAGTGATTATCGTGCACTATACCACCGTACATTACGCGGCAAGTGGGGAGGCTATCCTCAAATTGGGCGCCCTACAGGGGGATGAAATTAAACATTTGAGGGCCGTAACGCTGAACTCGTACGTACTCGTACGTGAACGAGTTTCTTGACTCAGGTGTGTTGCTATACAGCGACTAGATCATACTAATATCTACTAATATTATAAATGTGTTTGTGTGTTTTGTTATTCCTTTCACGCAAAAAGTAGTTAATGGATTTTCACGAAATTTAACACACAGGTAGACCATCATGTGGATTCCTATAAATTATACTAATATTATAAATGTGAATGTAAGTTTGTTTGTTACGCTTTCACGTGAAAACTACTTATCCGATTTGGATGAAATTTGGTATGGAGATAGCCTATACTGTGAATTAAATAAAGCCTACTTAATATCCTGGAAAAGTTTAGGGTTTCCGTGGGATTTGTAAAAAATTTTACTCTTCAGCGGGCGAAGCTGCGCGCAAAAGCTAGTAAGACATAATGTAAGACATAAAATAAGACAAAGCTGCGGGTAAGTGTAGTGTGTCATAAATGTTACTAATCCTGGAATCGGAATCCTTGTGTCGTTTTTCTGTCATGTGTCTTCCGCAGCAGACTCACTGCAACACAACAACCTTCTCGGATCACTGGAAGCTTATAGTTGATATATCGGTATTTAAATTCGTTTAAATTCTTTACTTCATTTCACTTCACTTCACTTCAATTTTTTAACTCTCTATGTGTACTTGATACGTGATGTTATATATGTATCTCTCAAATTGACTAAAAACATGTGTTTTCCCCGCGTCGTTTCCTGTACATCTCTATATCTACAAAAATTAATGTACGCGCTATATTTGCATGTTCATTTCGCTCGGAGATGTTATTAGAAATTCAGATTTTAGGGTTTGTATGTGTGTGTATGTGCTTAGTTTTTACGAGCTGAGTGTAGCTTTATAAACGGTCTAATTAAATGTTTCAGTAGGTTTGTGGGTCGATCTAAAATGTAATTTAAAATCATATAACTACTTCAAGTTTTAGGTAAACATTCTAACCATAATCCTTTTGATGAAATCAACGCAAAAATTAAAAAGTGGTATAAAATTGTGTTTACCTAAATAAATTTGATGTACCTCATATACTGACAATCCTGTACCCTAGTTGGTAGCGACCCTGCCTGCAAAGCGAGGGGTTTCGGGTTCGATTCCCGGCCGGGGCAGATATTTTTGTGACAGATAAATATTTTTACTGGGGTCATGGGTGTTATTGTCATGTGTTATATGTGTCGTCTATGCCACCCACGACACAGGTAAAAACCTACTACTAAGCCTTTATTTATTTATTTATACTTGTGCACCAGTGAGTGTTTGAATTTGGACATATTATTCCCTTTATGAAATCTCAATTCTCATAAACATTTTTTCTTTATAAAATTCAATTACGAAAGAAATCCCAAAATAAAATGACTATCGCTATAGCAAATAGGAATTTAAGATACAAAACACACTACCCATTACGTTATTGATTCCAAACTAAGTTCATATCCATTACTGGACTCGGGAAAATCCCGCCAAATGAGATGGACCAGCCACGTATCCCTAACGGTTGCCTGTCAAGCGAAAACCACCTCTACCACCTTAGTAATAAAAGGTTATTCATAAAGCATCTAAGCTACCCTATCTATACTCCGGTTATTTGGGTCCCAGAACAATTTTCTGGGTGGATGCATTTTGAATTTATAACTAGCAAATTGCTCGTACCAATTTCCAGTTAGAATTTCTTGGCCTTAATTGGTCGTTGACCGGCGATGCCGATGTCGATGTATAATGACGGAACTCGTCACGAACTGTCAATTAGCGCCGGGTGTTTGTAGGAATCGAAAATACTGAAATTTCATCAGAATCCCCATAATTTTGTTTCAGGATGAAATGTAAGTTATGTGTATAACAAATTCACAAAAAATATCATCTTCATTTCTTTATAAGAAACAAAACCTCCCACCCTCACAATTTACACGAGGAAATAAAACCCAAACAAAACAAACCACTAACGTAACTGAAACCACGCAATTCTCTAATTCAAATACTCATAAATAACTCCACATTTTGACTTAATCTCAAAAAGGAAGACCTATTACGTCAGCGAAACTACACATAAAAGAGAGAATAGCTAATTTTGAATAGTTTTTTCAAACGCAGTGACATAAAAAGGGACTATTCACACAGCTTATTAAAACAGCGACACCCAATAGACCGTTCTACAAACGGTTTAAAAGCCCTTCTCGGTTTACAACGCAAAAACTAATCCGGAGCAAAACAAAAAAGGGCTCGAAAAAACATCTACAGGCTTGAGACTTGCACGGAGTGATGTCTGCGTTAGAAAAAAAATTGTTTAGACTTTCTCTACAACGCGGGGTAGATTCGCTTTCCGGTTAAGGAAAAAATGTTCTTATATTTACTAACAGGAAAGTTAACAGAAAGGTTACTGGTTAATAGAATAGAATTAAGGTACGGGTAATAGGTTATAATAGGATAATTTTCTTACAGATTTGCCACTGGCAAAATAATTTCGAAAGATAATATTTTGTTGTTAGTACAGATGACAATTAATATTCATTATGTGAGTAAAAAAATTAACCCTAAAAAGGATATTATACTTAAAAAAATGTTTATGTTTCTCTAGAGGATAACGATAACTTGCGTGTGACATAGACCATACTTAGCCACGAAATAACAACAAAAAATGTTTTAAAACAAATCCCTTTTAACCCGTGACATGTGTTTAAATAATCAATTAATAATCATAAGTCAATATCAGATTCATAAAACAAGTCCATGAAACATGTTATTACAGCCCCATTAAAGAAAGACGAAACTTTCTAGTTTCGTTAATCTGTACATACCACAGATGGCATAACCCACAAGTGTCCACACATGCGAGTGACTAGACCACCCCTGTTGGAACTTTCGTATTTTACATATTTTTTATCGATCCACCGAAACATGTGTTCGCAGATAAATTTTGTTCCATTTACAAGTGGCGAGACGGATACGATACGGAGCGCCGCATGAGGTCACCCGTTGCTAGTTGAGTTTATTAGTTTGAATAAATTTTTATTATTGCCTAATATTGTGTTGATCTAAGGGTGTTTTTATTGCAATCTTACTTTGAGATCGCGGTTTCCTGATGGACCAACTATAATGGAACGATGGAACACTTAGTTGTGCCATACAACTAGTGGTGTATACGTAGTTGGTCCATTAGGAAACTGCCTTTATGTTTTAAGAAAGGATGTAACTGTAAAGTAATTCACTGAAGAAATATTCAAATATAAGCATGGAAACCATTCATTATTTTTATATAATCTTAAATTTAAATTTAAAAAAACCCCTGACAGTTTGATTTACACTAAACATAGCTAAGAACACTCGATTAAGTCACCTTTCAAACAAAAAAATAAATAAAAATCGCTCTATCCGTTTGAGACTTACGATGCCACAGACAGACATACAGATATACAGACACGTCAAACTTATAACATCCCACTTTTTTCGTCGGGGTTTAATAAAGGTTATGATTGTGTTAATTTAGAAAAAAATTACAAAAACCTACACCTTTTACAATAATAGAGTGAAAATATTTTCCTTTTGAGTGAAAATGTTTCCTAAAGACCACAAAGCCAACTATTGGTATTCCTATTATTTTTTAACGCGTCATGAACACCCTATGATGCAGATTCACGTAAAAAACCAACGATAATTTACCATCACGTGGCCCGTCTATTGCTTTGCCTGTTATTGCTATAAATCGTGTTGTGTAAAAGCCTCTAATATACAGATGTATAACAGATCGACTTTTGAGTGGGTCTGATTTATAGCCCTAAATTCTTGTGAGACAAGTGCAACTACAACCAACGTCACGTTTGAATGCAGTTTTTAATTTGTTCATGTTCATGTTCTTTTGTGCGTAACTGACGTAAATACGATATTTTAATCCTTTCTTTATTGCGGTAATCTCTAACCTGATTCTTAAGAATAGTAAACGAATGTAACATGAAGACGCCGATATTAAGATTCTATTTTTTATCTTTTTATCACTGACATTACATTTTTGTACAGGTCTTCTTCTTAATTTATTGGTATAAGAGGTATTAGAGGAATACCCTCAAACTAAGTACATGGACGTAAGTTAATAATTTGGTAATATTTCACATAAAGAATGAAAGGAAAATATACGATTTACAAAATAACAGAAAAAAAATATACTTAGATAAATAAGCCACATAAAAAAAATTACAATTATTTTATTACGATTTTAATAAAGGTGCGTTTTATAAAACAACGAGATGTAAGAACGAATGAAACTCATTTGAAAAATTAACATTTAAACCACAATTATTTTAATTTGGACCGCAGCAGTACTTTTGTTTTTACCAATGCAAAGTTCAATTTTCAAATTATGCTGCTTTCTGTTAGGTTAATATTTATCAATTATCATACTATCAACCCAATACATATTATGATGAGAATAATAATGTGGGTCAAAATCTTATGAAACTAATGACACTCGTTAGAAGCAAAATCAAGTCAACCTTCAGATGTGAGTCGGGCAAAGGAAGTGGTCAATAAAGCCCAATTGTGACCACACGTGTGACGCAATCTGTGAATGCAGTTGGAATATTTACCGTTTGAATCTATATTATCGAAGGGCCATCATTGTTATCAAGTTGTTATCTGGTAAAAAAAGTTAATTGACACTAGATCACAAGAAACTTAATTGACTCTAGGTCACAAGTATTGCATCTTAGTTATTTCATACAAAACTTGCTAACAGCCTAACAAGGCCAAGAATTTAGACATAAGCAGCTTATTTACTTAAGAATTATATTTTGAGGGGTGATAGCATACATTAAATAACACTTTAATAGATCTTTGGATATCCTTTACTCTATTGATACTACTGCATAATATTTTGTATCTTGGGTTAGGAAAAATACGACAATTAACAGAAAACTATTTCGTTACTCAAACATCTTTATCAATGATAAATCTTTCCATGCCATCCAATTGTCCACAAGTAGGTCGTTGGTTTGTCGTACTCCTATTTACTGTCGTATCTCTCCGCGTTTCAGTTTTTCCCGTTTCAATTTTCTTTTGTGTATTCCATTGTATTATGTTGTTTTGTTTGACGTCTATATTAGCAGCCCAGTCGCCTATGTTACATCGCCAATGTTACAACTTCCCAGTCGGAAAGCATATATATTTACTAATTGTAAGGAAATATACCTAAATATCTTTGCAGAAGTGTAATCTTATTTACATTTATTAAGTTATAAGTTCTTTCATCTTAATCTCCATATAATAGCAGGAGTAGAAGATAAGAAGTTATTATCTTAAACAAAATGTCTGGACTCAAACATTATGTTGTAAAAAGCTATGTTGTAGTAAACTCGACGACCTGTGTGGCGCAATGGTTACCATGCCGGATCGCCGCACCAAGGGTCCTGGGTTGGATTCCCAGCGAGGCGGAAATTTGAATGATGAGTTTGAATTTCTGTTCTTGGTCTGGGTGTGAATGTCCTTGTCTCTGTGTGTTGTCCATGGCACCCACGACACAGGGAATCCTAGTGTGGGGCTATGAGTGTGAAGCGTTATTTATTTATTTATTTATTTAATTAATTTGTTGTTGGAAGCTATGGGTAATCGTAGATAATTATTATATAAAATGAACATTCAAGATACCAAGTTTATAAGATTAACAAACAGACGACTACAGTATACCTACTGAAAGCTGAATTAATTCATAATGCCTTTCAAATATGCATGCGTATAATCCAAAAACTAGAAACGTCGGTCAGCTTGGAATACATGACATGAATATAAATTCAATCAGAAATTTACCTAGCTGTCATCTCGGAGCGTCGGATTGGGCTGACCGCTCCAAAACTATAATCCCTTAACAAGGGCGCGGGATAGGAGGTATTTACGACGGTGCAAAATACTGGAGACACGCCTGCGCAATCTGTGGCAGGTTGGAGTTATGACGGGTATGAATGGCCATTGCAATTCGAGGGCAGCCTAAGTTGGGAGCGAAGTATTTATTCACCGTAAGCGAAGCTATCAAAGATGTTAGTATAACAAACAAGTAAAATTGAATGAGGCATTGTATGTATCCTTAATTCCTTATCTGAAACAAAAGTATGAAATAAAATGAGAAGCTAAATAAAATACTAACAGTAAGGATTTTATGGCCTTGCTGTTAATATTAGTTCAATGACATCCCTACAAATAATTTTATGCAATAATTTATAACGGAAATGTATAGTTTATCTGCGTATTGTTTTATTATTTTATTCAATAACATACAAGTATGAAGTATCAACATACAATTAGTTGTTTTAATTATATGTTATATCTACTAAATTAGTGTTATAATAAATTGCCTAGTACTAACTACAGGTACTTATTATGTATTCTATGCTAGTACAAATATCGCAGCAATACTTATGAAGCCATCGCATATTAATTGACTTGTATTTATTGTGCTTAATAACATAAATTGTAGTACAGTCACCTGCAGAGAAAAGTAACTCATCTTTTACTGTGTGTTTATAAACAGATTGGTTACTTTTTTGTACAGTTGACCGTACATACATTACGTAATTATAAATCAGTTGCAATTTAATATGTTATATTATCAATCCGATTGCGTTCACCTTTGTATACTAGTCAACAAAAGTCTGTATCGCAGAAACAATAATAAATGTATCCCATAAAATACTTTTAGGGGTAGGGTAATAGTTGCAGGGCTTCGGAAATTGCTTCATTACGTGTGCTATTAAGATTTGCCATAAGCTCTTATATTGAACCATACAGCAACAAGTAATTCGAGGGTCCAGCGAACCCATTTCATTCGTTATTAGGCAGAATGGTTTGGATTTCTTGCCTTGAAATTTTCTCGTTTCACATAATTGCGAACGCCTATTATTTGCATAGCTCTGTTATTAATGGCCAACCTTGGTGTTGTGATATCGTCACAAATTTAACGAAGGGTCTATTTCTCAAAGCCGTACTTTTAGTAAAGTCATCTTTTATAGCGATAGATAATTTCAAGTATGAAATTTTTACCCATTAGATTCCTTAAATTAGGATTCTTAATTCAATTTTTCAAAGCAAAAAGAGTCGTTTAAGCTTGCATTGTTTTTAGGTAACGTTTCTACAAAATTAGGTACATTATAAAGTCAAGCAAACATAATTACGTTTTCAATATGAATTAAGTTGGAATTTTTCTTATCATTCCAAAATTTTAGGGTCAGGTTCGCAATCCCGAAACGTAATACAGATCGTACGTGAGATTATGCGGGTGAGATATCTAAATTATGGCTGAATTTTAAAACCGCTTTTCTCTATTGACCGCCATTACGTTTACCTTTAGTTAAATTGTTTATAACAGATGATAATCAGGATTCCAATATGTATTTTGTGATAAATGTAAATACCTAATTGGAAAAGCATAGGTAATATTAAATTTGACAACAAATTTCAAATAATTAAACCAAACGTTTTATTACGTATGAATAATTAATGTCTGTGACAAACAACCCATCAAAGATACTTTGAAAAGATTTTATAACTACAAATTTGATTTAATTTGAAAATTCATTAAAGTACTTTTAGGCGTTGGAATAATACAATTACTGTGTATGACTTATAATAATTAACCATATGTTAACATAACGAATGGCTCGGGTTGTTGCGTGTAAGGATAAGGAATAACCCTTTAAATATGTCGCTACGCGGGATCTTAATTAAACTTTGCTCACATTCGGAGATTCAATTAGGGTCTAATATTGACATTAGACTTAACAGGGCCCACCGCAACCGAGATCTACAACACTAGCATAGTTGATTAAAAGGCCTTCCCGGCATTGCTGTTAACTCGTAAACGTCAGGCGTACAACATATCATAAATCATCTTAAGATCACGCTTCAGTAACGAGCGGTAACAGTTGCGGCCCAAATATATCCCCCTGGGATATTCCAAACGAATTCAATCGTATGCGTTAGCATTAAGGTCGATTTTCAGGATCGTTTTGCTGTGATTTACGTTCAATCGTATTTAGGAGTAATATGCAAGGCCAGCAGAAAGCAAGTGAGTACTGAATCAGCAGCAACAAGGTAGCCCGATACACCGAAAGCGGCATGAAGTGCGAAAGTGCCAGATTGGTTCTTCCAGAATGATTTATAGTTCAATTACGTCCGAAGCTATTTTCGATGGTAATTAATAACTAATCTGCTTAGTATAGAAAGTTTTTATGATGACGACAGATGAAAGAGGAATATTAGTTGTTTCCAATAGCTATTAGATTTATTAGGTAGATGTCTAGTACATAGTTATAATAGTTTGTGTAATATTTTTATTTCTTATTGAAATTTATTTATTACAACAAACATATAGATATGAATTAAAACGTTCAAAATCGAAAATAATTACATAAATACAATTCGTTAGGGAACTCACTAATGACAATCCAATTGAATGAATTGTCGTCGGCTTGAATTTTAATCGAATCGCGACTAATAATTAAAACGAAATCGATCTCTAAAGTATAAATAATTAATCTTGAAAGTCGAGATCGCAATCTCATTCTGATAAAAGGTAGCCAAGTAATTGGAGGAAAATAGTGCTCGGCGAGATTCAACCGAGGTCGACTTACATAGATTCTCTATCTTGTACTTGTCTAAGACAGTTGTTGAACAGAGAACAAGGGTCTTAACATTCCGAGGATACGATAAAATTAATTGTGAGATATCTTTCTGGGTACGATATTTTTTGGAGGATACTTTGTTAGCAGGATCGCCCACGCCTTTCGACATACTTACAAGGAACAATAAATTGTGTTTGATTACTGTTGTACTTATCCTCATGTGAACAGGGAAAATGGATTTGTTAGTTGGAGGAACAAATTTCTATTCGGGAAGCAGCATAATACAATATTATTAATAATGTAAAAAGACGTCGATAGTTAGATTAGTTTTATTCAGAAAAATTAAAGCGCTTTTTACAATTTATTCTAGGTATAAGGTCACCACCTATTTTTAATACTGATTATAATATGTATTTCTTACTTGTATTGATGGTAAAATTTTGAGTTATTTATGCTTCATTTGATTAAATTTAATACTTCTGAGGACTTAAACTAGAATTTGTATTTGTATTTATTCATAACTTAAGCCTTTAATTTTTTTTTAAATTGCATGGTTGTTTTATTATACCAATATAAATAATAAATAAAGTAAATAAAATAATATAATAAATGAAAAAAAAATTAAATGAAAACGAAATAGGAGTACTTACAATATAGAAGTATTACAAACAAAAAATCTCTTGAAATAAACTGAGATGGCATTAATAAAAATTGATTACCCACTAAAGATATCGGTAATAGACCTTTGAGAATAGACGGATGATTTGAGTTCGTAAATAGTAATTACTCCAAGCACCATCAATAATATTATTTCTTTTATTATTTTAACGAAAAGTTTAGTTTCAAAATTTTTCAGCTTAGCGTTTGTGATTATTTTCTCTCGTATTTAGTAGTTGGTAAATACTTCTTTAGAAAAATGTATTTAAATTTTTTAATGCGTAGGTAATCTTTAGTTCTTTACTTGTGGGAAACATACATTACAATGTGTGAGAAATTTACTTGTAAGAAATATGTATATTGTATATATTTTTCTAGTACATTTATATTTCATCTTGCCATTTGATCACTGTGTAAATTAAGTATTGTTTTTTAATTAATCCTCTAAAACTATGCCTTTCTGAAACAATATGAAGTCTAACTTTCAACCGATGCTATTATCAACTGAAGACCGAACGGAATACTAGCAGATTGTATCTCAAAGGGAGCATTCGTTACCATTGTATGACACGTTCAACGCTGGTTGTGACACAGTTGCGAAACTGATATTTATACTATATGGCGAGAGATCTTTATACCCCGTTACAATGTTTAATTATAATTACAATGTGGCACATTATGTATAATGATATTTTTTTAGTAGTAGTTTGAAGCCAGTAAATATTCTTTGACTTCACAAACACGTCGCCTTAGCCTCTTTGATAGTAACCAGAGGAAGGTGGTCCCAGGTTGCATGCGGTGATATGTTATTTGTTTATGTGTATGTTGATATCCATCTTATAACTGAGAATTCTTCATAAAATTCTACAGTTTACTCATTCGCACTTGACCAGTGTGGTAATTAGGTATACAAACATCTAAGTGGCTTTACGGCTTATTACGCTGACTCGAGCCCACAGTGTGACACATTCATCACTAGATGGTTTACTAGATAATTATTTAGTAATAATATTAATACACTAATTAGATAATGACAATGAAACAAACATAATTATTGTTTGCGTCTAATCTACAATTATAAATAAACAATTATTATCTTTATACCCTTTATTTGTAAGTGTAAAGATGTTTTAATCAATATCAAATGTTAGCGAGTTTATACTTGTTCAGAATGGGGTGCCGCCATCCCTATCACTAAGGTTGGAAGATACTCAACTCAAAAGGCATTTCGCTGTGATTATTCAAAAAATTAACTCTTATACACAATCGGTAGTAGGGAAGGGTTTCATGCAAAGGCAGAGTAATAAAAAGACAGCTTGCACCCTATTCTTTAAAACTAAACCGCGCAAGCAATAATTTATTCCGATTGTATAGGGCTTTCCTTTGTTTTACTACCCCTCGTCTCCCCTTCACTTCACCCCCACTTGAGATCCGATGGCCCTTTAGCATAGTTATTAGTCAACGTTCTATTTATTTTTGTTTTAGCATTGTTTATTGTTTCACTTGTTTTATTGTTCCACTAGCTGCTATCTTCAACGTCGTTAGGTTGGTCATCATTATCAGTTATGTTATTTACTCGTCAAGTATTATTAGCTGAGTTAATTTAAATATTATTTTCTTAAATGAAATCAAGAGATACTTCACCACCTCTTTTTATATTTAAAGGCTAAATAAAATATTACTGAAATATCTGAATATCATTTAAATTATAGCAACTTTATTCCATTCTCAATCAGACTTTTAACATATTAAACAATCTTAAACAGAATATCAAGTTTTATTAAAGTTAAAAAGTTAAAGGCCTGACTCATCTTATTACCAGAAACTATTTTCCGTTTAGGATAAAAATAAAACTATGAATGAAATACAAAAGCTCATCATCTTTATCTTCTAGGTAATATCGTAAACTATGTACCTAAGACGATCATCGCACAAAAATGCTTACCGGAATCGTAACGATCTCAGCTTAAGGTACTTGTCTGATAGTTGCGAATTTGGCGAACGAAATTAAGTTTTACCGTTTAGATTTACTCGTTACTAGAAGAGAAATCATTTGCTTAACATTTTCTACCATGAGTTGAGGTTGGATTTCCAAAGACACAATATGATAAAATTAAATGTTTTTTTTTGGATGTGTATACTTCTATGCCATCCGCTACCTAATGCGGGTGGCGTTTGGCCATTTACTTTTTCCAGAGTTAACTGAGTTACCTTTTCTTATAATAGTACTTACTATGTTACCAAAAATAATAGTTAACTATAATATTTTATTATAGTAAAAATAGCCCCACAAAAATAAAAAAAAACAGGAGTAGTTTTATGAAATATATTAAGCGAACGCAAAAAAGAATGTGTAAAAAATTAATAAATGGAACAGTACAAAAAAATTAACAAAATGTACCTTATTTGATATTGGCAATACCTACTCTATTTATAGATAAATCGCTACTCGCTTTCGGTGAGGGAGATACTCGCCATGATGCGAATTTCAGCGAAATCGCCTAACAAACGTCGACAGAGACCTTTTTACAGCCAACCCGTCACATAAAAATATTAAGTTTATTGGAAAGTTGGACTTAACGACGATATTTTGAGGATCCTCACCTATCATTATGGCGTAATGGACATAATGTTGCGGTATCAAATTGTTTTTCTGAGAAGTTCTAAAAGCGCTCATCCTTTAATCTTCAAAGTTATCTTTCGCCGCTGGTATATAATATAGAGCATCTAACTTTAATGAAATTAATGCTTTTCAACTTGTCCTCTAAATGGGTGTGCAGTTAAATATTATTACGTAGAACAAATCTTATCGTGTACTAAGGCGGAAGTTAGGAGAAGAAGTTGATGAAAAAGAGCTTTAATCAGATTTGAAAGAAAGCTTTACAAGCCCAACATTTATCCTGAAAAGGAGAGATCCGTGCTCAGTAGTTGGTCGTAATTAGGTATACGGGTTGAATTGAAGGTACCTACTGACAAAAGAGACCTAGTTGATTGCGGAATATTATAGAGTGAATATCGAATATAGACTATAGATTATCTATAGAGTGAATCATACGAAGTGAGGATTGTATGAAATTTTCGGCGAAACAGAAAATTCAATTTCCCTCTGTACGTTATTGCAAGCTCGAGCTTACAATGAAACAGCTAGGTAAAGAATGGCTGTATGTTTCATTGTTCGTATAAATGAATGTTATTCTTTTATTGCCACGACAAAGGCGGCACTTAGCTTCAAAACGAGGCGCCAATATTTATTCAACCTTCGCTCCTTGAATAAGACAGCGGGAGTGCAGCTCAGGCGGGGGTGGTATGTGACGTCAGAACAGCCAATACTGACGTATCACAATCACTCATATAAAAGCTATACCTATAACTCCTATATAAGGAATGGGATATGCGAAATAATACTCATTTCCTCGGCCGTTTTGTCCATATGAATTCAGTGCCTACTGGTGAATACAATACAATTTCACTGTAGACAGACCAGTTACTATCAGATAAGGTATCTACATAAAAACGCCTCATTCCAACTCAACGAGCTATTTATGGAATAGGCATAGAGTTATTATTATTACTATAGAGTGCGGGTATCACACAAATGGAACGGTACGCATCGTAGGCAGATGATCTATAGATACGTATATCGATACGTGTATGACGGATAGGGATGTATCAATTACGTGCCGATCGGCAACGAGGTATCGATAAGTTATTTCGATAACTTATCTTATTTCCTACTATTAAACGAGATTTTTTTATATAAATATGTATATTTATTTATATATTTGTTTGTAATCACGTTCTCGATAACAGCACTAACGATTTCGATAAAATTTACAATGTTATGGTTTACGAGGGCGACTAATCGATCTAGCTAGTTCTCATATCTGGGAAAATTTGTTTTCTCTATTTTCACTTGAGCAAGCTCATTTGCCCAGGCACTTATTACACCATTTGTTGTACTACAGTACATTAGTTGTACCTATGGCACCCATAATACCAGATTCTCCTAGTGATGGAGCTGTGAGTGTGATCTATATTGTTGGTTATTTAAAATACGAAAGTCACTCAGTTTTATAGTTTTACACGAGTATTCTTGTTATTTAGACAGTAAATGTTTATGGTACAAACAACCGAAGAAAATATAGACATAGACTCAATTAAATAAATCATCAATTTTAATATTAATCTTGTTTTAATTTTACTTCAAAAATCATGAGTTATAGAAATGTCATAAATATAATACGTTGTTCTCATAGCAAACATTTCAAAACACATTTTAAATATCGACTACAGCGTTGGTCGCATCACATCACTACTGTCTCGCGAGGAAAGCGCGGTGCGCGGGCGGTCTTTCCGTGCCCGCCCCTCACGTCTCCTTCACACCCGCGATGCGTGATTTGTTTTCGTAAAAATAAATATAAAAATCAACTTACCGATGAAATGTGATACTGGATTTCAGTTTTGTGTGTTTCCTACTATCGTTTTCGCAAGATGGAACTGCACATTTGACCATTTTGAAACGTAAATAATTAAAAATCTCTCTAGAACCGCACACCGCTAGCAATCAACCACGACTACAAGCGCTCGCGACGGGAACGTCGTGTTGTTCTCACCCGTGCCTACTGTTCCCACTTCGTTACACTCGCTCTATTACTAATACTTACTTTATGGGAATAGGGCATGAGTTGTGCCAGGTCTTATAGTACGAGACTCTAGATCGTTGTTGTGTGTACTAGAAATCTTTCTAGGGATTGGGGTGGGTAAGCAGAGTGGATAAGAAACCTATAAAACACAGAACCTTAACAGGTCACCTCTATGGTCTATCAAGTAGCTATCATATGAAGGTTTCCCCATATAACAGAATGGTAAAGGCCACAAAATATGCTTTAATTCATTCTTTGGTAACGTTACTTCTATAAGCGAGAAGTAAGTAATATTACAAACCGCAGACAGAAAATATCTGTCTAAGCTAGAAACACTGTATTATTCCAATTTTGATAATAATTCTACAGCCTAGAGCAGAACGTTGCCGCTCGCAATTCTAAGTTCTGCCAAGGAATAGAGACAAAGCGTCTCCCATGGGACATTTCCATCAAATCTATGAGTCGGTTCTATTAATACCTCCCCTCTTTTGATTAAAATGCCACAGCGCAAATGGCATGCCATTCAATACATGCAAAATGTTTCCAGTACGTAGTTTTAAATTTGCTGTAACATTTGTTAAATGTTTTGTTGATTTTCATGCGGTCACATGTGTATGGTTGCACTTATGCAAGTCAGAATATTATGAGTAATTTGTTCTTTTTAACATTTTTATTCTCAACTATAAAATTATCTAGTAGGACCTTCTGCGGTTTGAGAATATCAACGCCACAACAATATAACAGGATGTCAGTTTCCTCTCTGTGGTTGCGTCTTAACATATTATTTAATGGTAAAATTGTAAAAAATACTGTTAAAAACTTTGTAAATTACCATGAAGAAGTTTAAATTCAGATTGGACAAATGTCACTACTACAAAATTCGGATGTCTTCTTTTCGGAAAACTGCATCTTCATCATCCAGAATAATTACAAAGTGTTTTGAATGACAGACAATGTATTATGACGAGGGATATGTTAATAACGGATTTATAAAGCAAATGTCAATGTATAATAAACAAACAAGGTTATTAAAATTTGTGGCAGTCTGTTACAGTAAAAATATTCATCGTCCCCGATGATGAAAATTTAAAATTAAGATTTTAAATTTTCATGAAAGACCTTCCACAATAACATCAATTAATGATTCAGTCGTCTAGCTTTCTTGTTTCTTCCATTATATTTCAGTAGTATTATTGAAAATAAAAAAATCAAACTGAGCACACTAACTAAAATAAAAAACAATCTCGCGCAATTCGTGTTTAAGCATTTTCGCACTAGAACAGTGCTCAGAGTATTCTACGATTCACAAAAATTATTTCGTTCTTGTATCTTTTCAGAAATATGAATAGATGTAAAAGAGAACTGCATTTTCATGATCAGCATAAAGTGTATGCATGTAAAGAGATCTATGCACTACAGTAAAGCCCTTTCATCGCAGAGATTCATCATTAACATGCGCGGAAATAGCGCTAAAATCCAGACATTCCCAAAGCGAATGTTGATTTAGAGTTGAAGTACTGTCCATACAATAATGACCCCGAAAATGTAAATTCGAATTTGGGTTACCCGTATGCGCCCGCCATCTGGTGGCTGACGTACGAATCTCGCCTTTACATATAAAAGGCTAAATCTAGGTCGCACGAAAATAAATATATGAAACGGTCTTTCATGCACACGTAATGAGCGAGCATAGGCTTTCAAAGGCCACTCACTATCGCCGCACATCCTGAAGTCTACTTTGATCAGAACGCTAGAAAAATTCCCAGGGAGGTAGGGTCTACTGCCATAATTAATGTCACTACGGTCTTTTAATTAAGCATTTAATCAGAAATCATGATTTTGTATCGTGGACTTCTGATCTGGTTTGAAGAGTTCCTGTCGATAATAAACGTCAATCTGAAGGCTATAGGCCTTTGCGATAGAAAACCTGTACCTTATAGGGGACAGTTGGTTGATTATAAACACATTTAGTTTAAATTTTAGTGCTTATACTAATAATTACTGAACCCTTCAGGACACATAAGGGATAACTTTTCTTCACAAATAGATTACATAGTCTTATTTCCTAACAATACGCTCAAAGTTCTCCAGTCGCGTGCGTTAGAGCTTGGAAGCATCGACGCGCATAAATTTTCCTTTGAGAACGTACGGGTACTAAATGTGATAACTATTAAAAGTCACTTGACCGTATGAAATATGATATATAAAATAGGAATGTATGCCATATTAAAGTTTCATGGGACGATGCAGTTAATGCATTACAAGTGATCTCAATATAGTGCGTGCCGAGCGTACCACTCTTGTCGGGGTGATGTATGGGGTGAATATTATTATGGGATCCTGGTAGATGGACGATAAGAATGTATAATGGTTGAAAGTACAAGAAGTAGGAAAGAGAGTTTGACTGGAAAAACTATAGGGTTTTATTTTTGTGAAGAAATAAAAATGACTGCATACTTTCCAATAGTAACAAGTCATTTCTTTTTGGAACCTATTTCAAAAAGAGAGCCTTCTGTCATCATAAAGGCTTCTTTTTAATATACGTTGTCTTCAGAGTCTATTTATGATGCTGAATATTATTTAAATTTTATTAATCCGACAAGGACCTCCTACATAAAATTTCTAACAAGGTCTCTTCTGGCCGAGTTGGCTTCAACCCATTAATGGCCCACTACTGGGCACGGGTCTCTCCTCTTGAGGAGGCCTAGAGCATACTCCACCACGCTGCTCCAGTGCGGATTGGTGGAGGCCGAGTCGCCGAGTATCCTTTAATAAACTGTAAACAGAAAAAATAAGAGGACAATAATTCCATAAAAAACTATGCCAATAAAATTTTATTGTGATAGAAATCTAGACACTATTGCTACTAGAAACTTAATTCATAGATCACATCATTGATTATTCACCAAAGAATAACTCAGCAGGTTTATGGGGTTCATTCGCATTTTATAGGATCGCTATAGAAAATACTCTTATTTTTGCTTATCGCCTACTGCGATTGAGAACGACATAAAAAATAAATAAACGTAAGAGAAAAGTGACGAAATCGAAAAATATTCGGCGCCACGACCAAATGTTAGTATTTGCATTGTTATGTGACCTTGGCGTTTGGCTGGACGAATATTCCAATTCCACGATAATACTGCTGGGTATGTCGTATCTATGAGCAGTATTTCTCTGTATGGTATTATTGTAAAATATAACTGACCCTCTCGCCAGTAAATTGCTTCTTTATTACAACTGATCTATTTACTTGTCGGTTCTTATTATAAGGTACACTTTTTGTATTTACCTATAGCATTATACTCAGAAATCTCTTTAGATAATTTAAAGTTATTGACGATATTTAGCATAATATTGAAAAAAAGGCTGTCATTTGTTGCTCTGATTAAATTTCAAAGATCAAAGAGGACATTAGATGTTTTGTTCAATAATACAATGACTTCTAGATGAACACATAACTATTCGTTACCATAGGTGAAAAATGTAGTAATACTTCCTTTGTAATAATATTTTTTATTTCAATTCAAATTTTATTAAAGACACAGGCCTGCACATGAAATTTCATAAAATCTGAAAATAAATAATACCCAACGACAAAATTCGTATTTGATAAAAGCACCATATTACTATTTAATAACACGAGACAAAGCTATTGAAGTCTGCTGTTTTATTCCTTTATTGCCTGTTCGAGAAAAAAAGGAGAAATTTAATCAAGACGAGACATGGTACAAATATGCCTCTGTGTATGTAATTGTCGTACGCAATTTCGTCTCACAATACAAAAAGTGGGTTCGTTCGTTCGTTCATGGCTTTATCACCCGAGGGAGTAAGCTTTTGCATATGAATAAGAGGCTGATTGAAATTTTACGCTTGTAGAAAAATTTCACGCATACGTTAGGGCTCACACCTCGGTAAGCGCTGAGGTGTTAATCATTTCCCTAGTGCCTGTCTGCGAGCCTTTCCCCGGATTTTGTTTCAGTGAACTCTGTGCCATTCTATCTCCTGTTAGGGTTCTTTACACCTGAAGAAATAACGGGACCCCAGTTCGCGTGAATCTTTGTCTTTGCGTATGTCGATGCGTCATGTCTTTGCGTATGTCGCATGTTATCTTTTCCGAATCTACTGAACTCAGTTATGGCATGTACGATACGGTGCGTCAAGTGGTCTACTATTACATGGGTATTTGAGAGTCTAGGTCACAGTATGTTATAAAACAATTAAAACTTGGAAAGGTGAAATTGAGTAAAAAATATTTCCTGGTTCCTGCTTCACCTCACCACCCATTTTTTATATTTAATAAATGGGTATAATATCACTGGACAATTTTACAGGTCATAATCATCTCCAACAATAGTCCTATTTCAACTTTGCCAGTTTATTTCATTAAAAAACGTCTTGTGAAATCTATTGCCGGGCACAAAAACGAATCATTTTTAGAAATGACTAATACTAATAATAATCTCAGCAAAATTATAATAATTACGTTATTAAACCATTTATTTTAACCCTTAACTGGTATTGTGGGGGCCGCGCGGCCCCCACGCATGACGTTTTCTTGGTTTTCTAATAAACTAAGCATCGAGAGTAGTAGCCATTTTAAGTATTCTCATTACGTCGCTATTCGTGGCGGGTGCCGGACGTTCGGCGCTGTATCACATACTGGAACCCAGATATGTGCGTGTTGGGGTCCGCGCGGCCCGCACGATACCAATTACGTAAGTTTTTTTTGTATAGCAATTTTTATATGTTTGCTATTTTTACTGTTATTAATTCAAGATGTCGCGGCTTTTGAGTGATTAAATAATAGAAGAACTCTTACAAGTTCTTACTTTTACAATTTCGATTCTTAATCAGTGATTGGTAGCAGGCCAGAAGAAGAATGTTGTAGTGATAGTAAAGTTATAAGTAATTATGAAGATCCAGTAAGACTTGATTTGTTGAATGATAATCAGGACGTGGATTCTGATACGGAAACGTCTTCCTCAGGAAGTGAAAGTGAAAATGAAAATGTTGCAGGACCTAGCCAGTCCAGCTGCTACTATGAGAAAATTAGTATTTTTGAGCTTTAAGAATAGAAGTGATTTATTTCATGTTGATTTTGTGAAATTTAAATTAGAGATTATAAAACGTTATTTGTTTTTTAGTTTATGTATTATAAATGAAGTAAAATAATGTTATATTTGAATTTAACTTCATAAACTATAATTTTTATTGATATTTGTAACGTAGAAATAAATATTACCAAAATGTTGATACTATTTTGTGATCTCCTCTAGTATTTAATTAAGACGATTTATATTAATAAAAACTATTTGATTACATAAAACAAGCCTATTAATTATTATTTTTGACCATTTATTCAAGTACATAGTTAACACTTACTTGCTAGAAGCAAATATACTATGGGGGCCGCACGGCCCCCACGATACCAGTTACGTATGTCAAATTTACAATACCAGTTAAGGGTTAAAAACTTTTTCTCGTTTCAAACAGCAGGGACACATAAGTCCAGTACACGGGAGTGTATCATTTGTAATTAATATACATATATTCCATGCTTCCATGAGACATCATAAAACACAAATCCATGTCAGATTTGTCTGAATATATGGAGTACGAGTAGATAAAAGTGAAATGGCAATGACGATGCAACTTTGATACACAGTCGTGTGCCGTCCTGCTATGCAAAGGGGCAAACCCCGCGGGAGGTTTAATTCCGAATTAGCCATAATTATGTATTGAACGTTTGTGATGTATTACTGACAATTGAAGTTCCCTGGAAAGAAGCAATACCTAATTCTCTCATAGGTTTCTATAATTAATTCACGTAGGTCCATAGATAAAAGAAAACATTTCAAGACTTTACTATAAATAAAGTATTTGCAAATATTTTTGGAAAATCGTAATTTAAATGATTCATTCAAAATAATAATATAGATTTGTCAAAAGCAGAAATATTTCTTTGAATCGTGAGAAATATTTTTATGGATAAGTAAAGAAGTTGTTAGTTGACACAGGCTATCGATTACGTTTGTATAATGTTCTTGTTAATTAACTGGGAGCTATTCACCAATAAATATCTTTAACCTCTTACAAAATTAGTGTTTACTGGTAATAACAAAACTGTTTGTTTTGATAAGAACAAACGATATAATAATTCAAAGGCAATAGAAAGCGCGTTATATGAAGACCATAAGCGCAAGAAAGTTTAAGTGGTCTGGGAGATTGCTATCATCAGTATATTTCAGACTTTCCTGTTTCAGACGGTAATAAATAAGAACAAAATTGTCTCTACCCAACTCGTCTTACCACAAAAGCTAAACGATGATAGACTATTATCTCGAGAAATAATATCGCTGCTTGCGTATGTCGATGATGAATCACATTGTATAATTCACTAGGTTTTTTACTAGGTATTTTTTTTATTAAAATTGTTTATTTTTTTTAATTACACATATTACTATTTTTTTCCAATAAATTAATTTAAATCACTGTGTAGGACGTGATACTGATACGCAAAACTGATAACATATACAATTACAATAAAGCAAAACTTGAGACATAGATCACATGGATATTGTAAGTTATAGAAGACATCTAATGTATGTAAAATACAAAATCATTTTATTTACAGTGAATGTTCGTGCCATACCTACTTTGTTTTTTTTAACAATATTGTATTGTGTAACATAACTCATGTCGCACGCACGTTGACAGTGAGACAAGTCCTGTAAAGAACGAAGGAGCGATACAATTAGGAAACGTAGCAAGTTAAAAATAAACAGTGCGAGTCCCACATTAACATTTTCATTGTTCCGCCCTCCACCAACTTGTATTAAACCGTAGAGGGACATTAGAACTTATAGTACTTGGAGGTAAAGTTGGCATATAGAAATTGCAAACTTACCCAACTACTCGCGAAACTAACGATGATTTCTATACAGAAAATAATAAAGACTCAAATGCAATGGCTTTTCATTCAGAAACTGTATTGTCGCGTCTGGTTGCTGAAGAAAGCGTTCATTCATAGACAGGGGAAGCGCCCTCCTGTTTTCTCCCTGGCTTGTCGACGTAATTTTTTTAATCATGTTTTATACTCGTATTAATTTACTTAACGAGCGTCTTAGTCGGGAGTTTTTTGAATGCCCCGTCGCGTTTTTCGATGAATAACGAATGAGCTGGTGTTGATGCTACTGATCATTTGGAAAATTACTTTCTGGTAGCTAGCGGCGGGTGTTATGAGTGTTGAGACTGTAATGTTTGGTTAGATTTCTTATTGCCGTTGTCAGAGGGCATCAGACTTTTATTTAATTTTTTTAATAAGTAGTGTTGTAGATAGTAAATAGTTATTGTAGTTGTTGCACCGATTGTGTAATTTTTTTCTACATTATTTTAATTTATTAGTCTTTTTTCTTCTCGTGTGTTGTAACTTGTAACATTCACTCGCCAAAAATCGATTTCCAGCTGTCAGTTTATTATCAAAAACTTATATCACATATACATCTACATACATATACATCATTACATTTATATCATCACCTATATCACAAGATTTTTCGATAAATTATTTTGTGTTATGTATTATGTTGTGCCGATATTAAAATTTAATGAATATGCTTAATGTACTATGTCTGATGCAAACCATTCTACTTTTTTCATTCGAAGTCATTATTTTAACAAGCCTACTTAAATAAGATTATCGAAAACCCAAATCATGTAACAACGCCTAAAAAGGGCCGATACTTTCGATAACCGTCGACACATCATGTTCAAAGCGTTGTTCATCTGAGCCTTTTACCAATTTGCATACAAAATACAGAATAAGTGCATCACATTTTGGCCTAACCGATGATTGCGAACGGATTTGCTAATACGAGGGGATTTTTGGATCAACTTCAAGAAAGGATGCGATGAACATAAATGACGAATATTGTTCGTTCAACGTACCTTAGGACTACAGGGGTCGCAAAATTATTAAATTTATTTTTTCGGGGTTTGAATTCATCTTCATCTTCTTCTTCTTTTAATTCCTAGTTTACTACCAACTTCACCAATTAAGAGTGATCGCAAAGCAGACTATTCAATTCAAACGGCTCAAACGTATATGACACGTTAGGACTCAGCTTTTCATGACTTATCGTTTTGTAGAATATTAAAAATAAAATTTAAAGATTTGCATTAATTTGGATTCTTCAATTTTGAAGTAATGTGTTGCGTAACGTCGTTACAACGCGATCGCTTCATTGTTATTTGACGCTAGCAAGAAGGGTCAGAATGTGATTTTTATACAAGTCAAATTTGAGATGCAATCTCTTACTTGAACGCAGAAGATCCATCGGTGCAAGACAGATGAGAGTGCGAGTTACAGGGATTTGTTTGCCTACCTGTTTACTATTATACCTATACCATCTGCATATGTGGTGTGTACCGTCTGTAGTATCTTTTTTATATGTAAATTGTATCTTTTAGAAACATAATTACCGCACATAGCGAATATTTATACGAAATTACGGTAGCTTCATTTTTTACCCCCGACGCAATAGCGAGTTTGAGCGAGTGAAATGTGTATATATTTGTCTATCTGTTTTTTTTTTGTTCTCGGACTACATCCACGTGTTCTTGTCTCCAAGTGTTGTCCATGGCACCCGGTGGTGAGTACCTGAATATGATAAGTATTATCCACACCATATAGCAGTGATAGCCTAGCGGTTAGAACGTTGGTCTCCCGAACGAAGGGGCCCGAGTTAAAATCGTGGGACGCACCTCTAATTTTCAAATATTATGTGCGTATTAGAAGTATCACTTGCTTCGGTGAAGGAAAACATCGTGAGGAAACCTGCACACCGGAGAGTTCTCCATAAAGTTTTCAAAGGTGTGTAAAGTCTACTAGTCCGCACTTGGCCAGCGTAGTAGACTATGGCCTAATACCCCTCACACTGTGAGAGGAGACCCCGAGCCCAGCAGTGGGATAATTATGGGTTGTTGCTTTCCTTTTTTTATCCACATCTATAACTTTAGGCCTGGACTTATCATACATCGTTTACTAATGCGTCGTTTACATTTTATATTCCAAACCTTGCTCTAATTATTGTGTGAATATAAATTGAATTGTTGCCTAGAAGTTTTCCGCTTATAAATTGCCCCAAACGTCGCCCAGCTCTCACCGGGTGCGAATTCCTGAGGTGTTGTTTACCCTTAAGGCGATTTACTCCAAGTATCTGTTAAGCCTATAATTAGAAAAGTTTTTCAATTAGTTTAAATTCGCTGTAAGTTAGGGAAGATTTTTGAAGCTTACATCTGAGGATGGAGCGTGTCGGATAAAATTATTTTCGACGGGATCTTATAAGAAGAAGCGTCTATGTATGTCTAAAGATAGAACCCTGATATATTATGTTGATAAAAACACTTACTAAACTCTAAATTATTTAAACGTAGGTACTCTGTAAATCGGTTACACAATTTACACATATTTATGTTATAATATTTTTATTTCAAAAATTAAAGTCTGGTGTTTAACACCCATCGTAATCTTAATAGCAAACAAAATCATTGTAGCCTTTAAGGGTAAAGTTACTTTTTCCTTTTTATGTGTGTGTGTGTTGCTACCAACGACATACGGAACCCTAGTGGGAGATATAACTGTGAGCTTATTTGTTGAACCACCTCTTCTCAAAATCCACGTAACATAATATATTAAGAAGTATTCATACAATTTATACAATTAATACTTTAAGAAACTGCTTTAGGTCTAAGATGGTGCTCGGCATAAATACGCACCGTTTCCTATTTAGGACAGTCTAAATATTCAGATTATATTTTATTTTATGCAATAAATCCAAGCAGCATGCCTGCTATAAATATTTAATCTGAGCAGTAGTTGAGGAAGAATTACCACGCACAGACAAACACAGCGTGACGTCACGGCGAAGTTTTAAATTTAATTAAAGACGATTGTGGAGCCATATGCTGTGGGACGTAAACAGAATATGGTAGGAATAGACCGGCGTCGGCGGGCGTTTGAAATATATATATTTTTTAATTTCAATTTTTTTTTCAGATAACATTGATCCACATACACATTATTTATTCAGATAAAATGTTAACAATAAGTACAATAATTAGGATGTCAAATTCATAAAACGAAATAAATAATAAAAATAAAACCAATCAAATTCAAATTCAAATAAAATTCAACTAAAACAGATTTTATTTTTATGTATAATCTTACAAGCGATAGCTTGTGATTCTAGTTTAATGTTAGTCTAGTGTAGTGTTATAATGCACTGAATATATTTTTTTTACGTTTGTGTTATTGTTTTTATACTCTTTAAGTTTGTGCTTGACCATGAGTATCTTTTGCCCTTGGATATTGTAAAATTTCTTATTAATTAAATGTTAACATATAATCTCAGGAGTCCTCTTTCCTGGGCCAAAAAATCCTGATTTGCCCCACCAAAAAAACACCTTGGTAGTTTCTTGCTGCTTCTTCTCCCGGGCCCTCTCACAGTAGGGCCTTGTTGAAGCATTGGCGTAGCTTGCATGACTTTCAAAAACCGTTTTGGAATATGGAATAAAAATATTTGAATTTAAATACACAAGAAGAACTGCATATCGTTTTAAAAAATGTTTTTAAAACAGTTTGAAAAGTATTTGTAAAACCAACTTTGAATTAAAATTTAATTTAATCTTTCCACAATACCGGCGCCGGCGGTGCTCGCGTCGTATTAAAAGCGTTTTAACCGCTCGTCTGTCCTATCCCAGCGACACGTGACGCCCGACCCAGATGCGATTCCAAAGAATTGCACCGCACCCTATGCAATTTTGCATTTCGCCAGTTTTGACACACATTGCGCTGCTCATTTTTAGATGTGCCATTGTTATTGTATAATACAGTCTTGTAGATGTGCTATTGTTATGTTTATTGTGATATCTTGGGCGTAATTTAAATAATTTTATTTATTTTAAAATTGTAAAGCACAATACTCTTATTCTGTGTATCTCTCATCATGTTATGACTAAAAATAATATAAGATACTCACTATGAATTTCTTCAAACTACAGGCGTGACTCGATATAGTATTCTGAGTTCTGTGGACTTTATAAGCTCGAAGTAGCCAATCCTATAGGGGTTATAAATACATATAAAGCACAGTACTTAGTTAAAGCCTATTCAAAACAACCACATAATTATTGAACGCAAACACCGGCGTTGGCCTATAAAAGAAAGATGTTTAACAGATCAAGTGAAACGTTCCATTTTCAAAAGTACCTAATAACTTGCCAGAACACCAGTACAATCTTATCGAAGAAAAATCAAACAGATTATACAAATATTCAAAAAAAAAAAAATTGCCAAAAGAAAATTTGATTTATTTTACATTTTATTACATCGCCATCACAATCCTTTAACTCAAATATTCATTCAAAATGGCACCTGTAACGCCCAGAGCACGCGAGCCTGGAGGCAGAAAGTCGGATATAAAGCCTGACGTCTAAAACCGTCGAATTATTGGAACATAACAAAATACAGCCCACAGGCCTACCTCTATAAATCGCTTTACATCTGCTATAAAGTAATGAGATTTAACCCTCCCATTCGCGTTTACGACATGCCCACGTTGTCGAAATAGATCAAAATATTCTTTTCTTCAGCGAATGTTGAGTACATACGGGTAGGGTTTTTTACTTCAGTCGCAGCGATTAGTTAGTGATACAAAGTGATGTAAAATGTGTATAATTGAGGTTGCAAAAAGACGTTACCAGTTCGCTGGAAAAAAGTACATGTTTAATGACATATTTCCGAATCTATTATTTATTTGTGTCCCTATATCTGTTTCTTTATTTATCTAAATATTACATAAATATTTTATGTAATGCACTATAGAACATATTATTAACAAAATAATATAGCAATTTATAGTGCTACTATAATAGGCAGACATTCCACTCATTTCAAAATGCTAACTGACCACTGGGAATTATTCGCGAACAAAAGCCAGGCAGTCTAGAGGCTATAATTTTCTATTCGTAATTTAAACTATACAAAAACGGCGAGAGATTTCTCCCGTATGCGCCCAATTCCTATCTTTTTAGTACAATTCTACAATAGTTGATTGACGTATTTGGGGAGAAAATTCTTTTTTGCAGAATTTGTTTAGACCTCTCAACAGAGCCGAAAATATTGTGGAAATTCTCTTATTTGTTGTTTGCGAATCGCCATCTTTTCTCATTACGTGATTAATAAATCATTTCCAATCAAATTACAACAAGTGTTTATCTTGCTATTTTATTTTATGTATCATTGTATATAGTTCGTAATGATTAACTACGTCTCGTATATTTACAAGACTGTGTCTTAATGGATTGCACACTGTTTATAAGAAAGGCCTTTTCATTGTAGTGAAATAAAATAACAGTTTTATCCGTGTATGAGACAGTGCGATTAGACGTAGTACTACCTATTGTAGATACTAGAAACGTTTCGACATTGGAAAATATTTTCTTCGATAAAAATATTTATTTGTCCTACAAGATTTTAAACTTAACTCATCGTGGACTAAACACATTTTACTATAATACGAGTACTCACGATATTTATTTTGTATTCCGGTATTTCGACCCAGTTGCATGGATCGCGGTCACGGATGAACTGCGGTGGCGCGGAGAAACTTTTGACAGGTTGACAGGTGACATTTGACACTAGTACATGCAACTGGGTCGATGTTTTCTATGTTCGCAGGTCGAAATACGGGAACACAAAATAAATATCGTGCGTACTCGTATTATAGTAAAATGTATTTGTCCTGCCGTCAGTGATCCAGACAATTTGTCCAGTTTTGTTATATTATGTATTTTTCAATCACTTGATAAAAAATTACTTACCACGTACGGAGTGAAAAGTAAGGACCTTCAGAATTTGTACCTTCAGTATGATGATGATGGTTTTATAAATACAATAAATAAATTAATGTTTGACATACCAATATAGTAAGAAAACCAAAGAGACCTATGGAGGCCACGTAATACGAATTTAATATTACAAGAGGAATTCTTAAAAAAATATTTTAGAGCTGTTTTAAGAATTATTTTCAGTTATATAATCAAAATTTTACTAACAAATAATAACAGACTTCAAAATTACTCAAAAACTACTTATCAGATCTCGTTCTTTATGTGGGACCACATGAAAAGCACCTGATTTCGATTAAAAAAAGAATCATCAAAATCGGTTCATCCAGTCCGAAATTCTGAGGTAAAAAACATAAAAAAAATCCAGTCGAATTGAGAACCTCCTCCTTTTTTTGAAGTCGGAAGTTTTAGAAAGTACGTATTAGACTGATCCACGGAATAAGTAAACAATCGTGGCCAACGACGAAAGACGACGGCGGCGCGGATACGAACGGACGCGCGGACGGCGGGATAGCTGAGAGGGAGGACGCAAGTGTCCTAGAACGGTAATCAATTAACAATCATTTATTAACTTTTAATAAACTGAGAGGAACATTTTAGCGGCCCACAGTCCTTAGCTCCTAAGCTGTCTCTATCTTGTTTATAGCATCGTAAATAAATGTACTGACAGTTTTTATCGCACGGTTCCGGAGGTTGCCGGCAAGTGATTAACATCGGCACACGCGGTCCGCATACGTATCACTGATAATCCCTGGCTAGACCACTTTCTGTTTTACGTCTGCTTTGGGTAAGTTCATTTTGCTTTCGTTTACCTTTATCGCCTTCATATCTTCGTACCCTCACTGGAACTGGTAATAGGTAGCAGGACGTAAGATGGCAAAATACATTTTGTAATATTAAATATTGGACAATGATTTTATTTGGGGAAAAATAACGTTAGCGCCAATTATCATATTATATACTTGACACACTGCACTAAGTACGGTTTTTTCTCGCGATTATTGAACGTACAAACTGGGGTTTAATACCGTGAAATTTCCTTATATTGAAGGGCAATAAGTAATGTATTGTAACTAACCTGTTTGGAAATATGGCTGAAATATACAATAGTTACTAATTTTCCAGAATTTTTTCTCTTGGGATGACTTCATAATTTTATTATTTAAATGATTCTGCTGCGTAAGAACATTACGTATCTGGGAGCAAAGTTAGTGCTAGCAATAAAACCGCCCGCGGTTACCGCACAGTGCGGCAGCACCTAAAGTGTATGGGTTACAATTTTGCGTGATTTAAAACCGCGGCGATTTCGCCGCAGTGCAACCTCTGTCTTACGCTTTTTTAACCGAGAAACTTAAGAAAAACATTTTAGTATTACTACTTCTAATACTTCTGGAATCATTAGGTTATATAGACAGGTAAAAAATGCTTTTACCATACATATCTACATAATTGTACATATTAAACCGCCCAACGATTACTAACAGAAAGACGTGTGACAGACGCGCAGTATACCTACTTATTCAACAGCAGCCCCCAAGCAGGAGGTTAGTTTATACCCAAAGGTAAATGGCCGCTATCTCCCTAAATTATTTCATTTGTATTAACACTCGTGGAGACTAGAAAGTACCTCATTTATGAGTATAGGGGCCGCTAGCACAACACCGTTGAAACATTTGAAACCGATACATAAATTGAAGTTTTTTCAGATTTTTCGTATTTAGCCGTATTGGGACGGCTTAGAATATTAATCCCAATACCACGCCGGATGGGTGTCGTACTAGGCGACTAATTCCGGCCCACAACTGGTAGGGCTCCTCGAGGGATTATATTGGAAATATTGATTTGAATAGTTAATTAATACCATTATTACTATTATTATTTCTCCATGGAGTTCGCCTGGATAGCCCTTGAGTCAGCATGAGTCAGCCGCCAAACGACTCGTCGTGTTCCGGCTGGGGGCTTGAGGGCCAGTTCTTTCTTTTTTTTTATTATTTCTTTCTTGGCCGGCAACGCATCAGTGATGCCTTTGGTGTTGCTGATGTCCATGGGCGTCGACAACCACTTACCATCAGGTGGATCGTCAGCTCATTTGCCGGCTATTTTCATACAAGAAAAATTTTTCGATAACCACTTCCGGAACAAATTGCACAAAAATTTTCCCAGAGGTTTCTGATCTGACAAAACTCAAAACATCCTCTCATTATGAAGAAAGGTCCAATCTCTACAGCAGAATACAAATGAGATGTTTAATAAATTAATCGATAACTTAAAGCGTACGTGGGTAAAACAGATGAATAATAAATCAGTAAATCGTTCGCGGCAGTAATTTAATGGAACGCGATGTAAAAATAAGAAGATTCCGTTCATGAGGACAATGGACATCTGTTTTGCAAATTTAATGTGCTCGGACGAGATTGCGATTGGTTTTTAATGCTGTTTAAATTAATCTTTATTTTATGGCAGTACGTGAGGGGTACGATTACGTAACTTTGCCAAGAAGTCGGTTAAATCGGTATCGTAAATGTGAAAATACTGACTCTTAACTTTTTTATGTATTGTAATTTTGATGTAATTAAATAAAAAATAATATTTATAATTTATTACCATATAATTGTAATAATAATAGTAGTATGATAGTGACATTGATGTTAAATTATTTAAATATAATGTAAATACATTTTAATAAATTTATATAAATTTGCACACCATCAACATGGTACATTGTGAGCTGCAAAAATCTAAAATTAAGACCTCTATGTAACCACAATTTTTGCAAATAAAATATTCATTCATTCATTCATAAAACTGTCCTAGTGTGTATTAGACGACGTGCAATGTAGGGTTCCGTAGTACATCGACTATTACTCATTAACCACTTAAACTACGACGACACGACGAAATACGATAGATAACCCAACCCGACTTCGTTTACCAACCAATGATATTTAAAAAAATATAGATACGATGCCCTTACAAATCAACCAAAAAATCTGTTCCGAAAAGAGCTACAACACACACACGTTTATCTTTTGTTTCACTACACCAATCACTCAAGCACTTCTGACAATAACAAAAGCGTGCGTATCATCCTGTGTCCTCTACCACTGTATTGACAGAGCGACTACGAGCCGAACGGTCAATTGCCTGTTCTTACGCTCTACATCGTCGGCGCGCTAGTGACATATCTACCTCCTTTTACATTATAATATCATTGTTACCAACTAGCTACGCGCTCGTATAATAAATCAACGATACCTTTACATATAATCTGTTTTAAGGAAAAAGGCACAGTTTTCGAGGTTAAAAATGTAAAACAAAACTCATTTCAAGTTAAATGAGTTCGGACGTCGGATGAATGTTAGCGTCATGTTATGAGTAGGAGTGGCTTCCGACAAGCAGGTATCGTATTAATTACATTTAAACCGTAGATCAAAATCGTACGAGATCGTTCCGTGGGAATGTAGGATTTGCTGCTAGATTGAATTTCAATACGTCTGTGCTATTAAGGCGCAGACATTGTTAAACTTAGTAGATATTTTATCAAGTTATAACGATTTATAAATCATCGTAAGAAACAGGCTGGCAACTAGATAAAAGATGAAAAGATAATCAAAATTTAATAATAATTAATAGTCTTATTTATTTTATTTGAAGTAGGTACTTAGGTTTTTACGAGTATTTTTCAAAATTAAAAATAAAATCTAAACCTATTTGATAGCTATACCATATACATATTGAATATTTCTATTACAGTCATTTTAACGACTATCCTAATCTATACTTGACCTTACCTTGAGGTCAAAAAGGCGGAATTAATCGTTACGACTTTTGGTTATATTTGTGGCTACGACCGTTTCTTGTTAGACTCACAAATTGTTAGATCTGTTGATAAGTTGTGAGTTCGTTGTTCTCGTCCATTCAATTTCACGGCCGGGTCGAGCTTTTCGGTATATTTTGGAGAAATGTTGAGTTCGGCTTCTTTAAGTTTTTTATTATAGTTTTCGCATATTTTATAACGAGCGCACTGCCCGCTGTGCGTGCGGGCCGTGCGGTACGAAGCGCGTGTCATTTATAGGGTGAGGGCAAACGAGCGTATTTTTTGAGCTGTCAGTCGCGAAAAATAAGTCACATGCACGATTTCATACTAAAGTCCTGTTTGTACCATACGGCGACGCAAAATGAGTTTAGACTTTAGTACGACACCGACTCATTTCGCGCAACGCACGGCTCAAGAAATACGCTTGTTTGGCCTCACCCTTAATTATTAAAAATTAGAAATGTGCTCGATCTCAGTTCTCACACGCGTAAAATAGCTTCAAACCACTAGTCCGTTTGTTTTAAGAGTAGATATAGTTACCACATTGCTACATTCGAATCAATAAAAAACGCAATAAAATGAGTCAGAGCTGGTGACAACCAAATTCAATACACTAGGCGCACCACGTCGTATGTAGGTACTAGCGCGGACATGCTCTATTCATACAAATCATGTTTACCGAGTTCCGTACGACTCGCGACGGACTGTCAATAAAGCGCGATTTACACTTCAATAAGTACAGTAGCGAGTTAACTTACGACACCGGCGAGTTAAGTTGTTAATGTCGTTTGAACGGCAAAAGCGAGTTAAGTAGTAAGTGGTTCAGTTAAGTTGATTCAAATAGAACGCGATCCTAGTTTTTGGCGAGTCCAGTGCGAAGTAGGCCCCTCCCTCGCGTCTCCCGCACCCCGCTAACTTAACTGGCCGCCATGTAGACGGCCTAGACGGGCGAGTTTAGTACAGTGCATAAGTTTCTACACTGCGGCCGCAGACACGTGTAGGTAAATTTAATGAAAAATGAAGTGGTCTGATATTAGGTACTACGTTTATAGGTTTAAAGATTTTTATTTCTCATAAAAAACATAAAGTTTTACTTATAATGAGATACAAAATAACTGAAAAGTACCTTTACATATCTTTGTACAAGAGAACTTGAAACATGAATGTTTATATAATTCAAAATGCTACAGTTACCGCATAAAACAAGCTAGAGATGCAGCTATTATTAATATTTTGTGAGGTTATGAATATAAGTGGTTTCGGACCGAAGGTGGCTCTCTCGAAAATAAAAAGTATAATAATTAGTAGTAGCATAATAATTCATTTCTATTAATATTTCATTTTCAATGTTTTGTAAAAGTATTGGTACTATATTTCTTATTATATCTAGTAAATTGGTATTAATTAATTCAACGTCCATTTTCTGGATTAAAACAACGGTTTCGGTGGAACAAAATACACACGCGCACGACCAGTCTTCTTGTTGGAACGGCAACTTATGATTACTCACTCGCCTTACGTTTGGACGCTACTTACAACTTACTACTTATTACTTAACTGTCTGATTACTTAACTCGCTACTGTACTTATTGAAATGTAAATCGCGCATAACCGTAATGCAGGGTGACCCGACATGGCCGACATGATTCACGGATACCGCGCCGCGACGCTCGTTCAGAACTAATGTTTTGGAAATAGCAATGGAAATTATTTTTATTTGAGTTTTCGTTATTTTTTATTGCTTTAGGGATGTTTGTTTGTATCTATGGTGTAGGGTTTGAGTGACGCTTGGGTATATTATATTACTAGCTGACCCGGCGAACTTCGTATCGCCTAAGAATGTAACAAATCAGAGATCATTAAAATCGGTACAGCCGTTCTTATTTCCGTGTCCTCCCTCTCACTCTCCCTCTCCCCCTCTCCCTCCCCCTTCCCCATCCCCCTCCTCCTCCCCCTCTCCCTCTCCCTCTCTCTCTTCCTCTCCCTCTCCCTCTCCCGCTCCCGCTCCCGCTCCCGCTCCCGCTCCCGCTCCCGCTCCCACTTCGCTCCCGCTTCCGCTCCCGCTCCCGCTCCCGCTCCCGCTCCCGCTCCCGCTCCCGCTCCCGCTCCCACTCCACTCCCCTCCCCTCCCCGTGTTACATAATCGGGATCCGCGGAACATGCGCGAGCTGTCCAGCCGCGGGGCCGGTGATGATTGTACTACTCGTACAATCACGTTGTCACGTAGTTTCTTTACTACGTAATATCTTCCGAATGGAATGTCCGATTTGAGTAATTCAAAAAGTTGTCTATAGGTATTGAAACAGTTTTGAATATGAAATGATTTATTTGGATAAGGATTACTACGAAGGTTTCATGATCTGATTTTGGTCATCTTTTTTATTAACTTTTAAAATGTAAAAAGTGGTTATAGTGACATAACGACAATAGTTGGACATATGGTATCGCGAGGTTTTTTGTAGATATTGATATGTTCTACAATATTGTAGAACATTTTTTTGTTCTATCATCAATAGTTTCCGCAGCGTATGCGATGAAAGAAATTTTTAAGCAAATTTTTTCACACTTTGGTTCACGTTACTGATGTTTTAGCAAGGATCCCTAATTTTTTCTAGTAATAAATATAGCCTATGTTACTCATGAATAATGTAGCATTCTAATGGTGAAAGAATTTTGAAAATCGGTTCAGTAGTTTTTGAGTTTATTCGTTGCAAACATACAAAAATACAAAAATATAAAAATACAAAGCTTTCCTCTTTATAATATTAGTATAGATGGCTAAACCTTTTTTAGTTTCTACGAAGTCAAATTGATAAAAACTAGTGCGGTCTCATTACAGAACGAGGTCTATCGTTAGTCCTGGTACTAAACCTCCTTTGAAGCTTGGACTAAGCAAATTATTATTACAAGAGGCGTTTTAACGCTTAAGCCATTGCCTAACTATGATACTAAAGCCTCAGATGAAAGAATTTTGACAATTGCGACGTATGCTTTTTGACGCTTTGTGACACGAGATTGTATTTGATTTTTATTTTGTATTTACCGTGGTAGGTTTACGTCGTATTCGAACGACTTTACGTGCCTTTTATTTCTTTCATCTGAGACTACAGCTAAACCTGCGAGCCCCCTAGTTTAACGTTGGACTATTTCACAAATGTCAAAGTCAGTTTTGAGGTTGTTGTCATGTTTATTTCGAAATTGTTGAAAAATATTTATTAAAATGTTTTATTCAATGTATTTTGTACATACTGAAGATATTTTAATATTCAGTATCACCGGACAGACCAATAGGTAGGCATAAAAATCGTGTTGTTTTGGATCCGTTTGCCGAACTGAGTGATGAAGATATTTAATGTAAATATAGTTACCAACTGAGGGTTTACAATGAAATTTGTGGATTTGGTGCGAGAAGATTGGACTCCATGACCATCGTGGAAATCCATTTGTCCTCTGAAATTCCAGTAATTTGTGCAATACGATGCTGGACTCGCCACGAAGTAAGTATCTATAATAATGTTGTTTACATACAGTACCACTGCAATTATAACGTAGCTGTAGCATTATTTTATGAAAGTGAATTAGCAAGTGAGATTCCTGTCCACCTTATGTTAAGTAAATACTTCTTTCTAAGGTTTGTCGTATATTCTGTTGCTACTCCTATTATGGGTTATGAGAAATGCATAAACATTTATCAAACTAATTCCAAAACGAACACAAATATTATCATGTTGCTTGACACTAGATATAAAATTAGTTGGTGATATATTTCTCTTCCTCACTCAAACCTTGGCAGTACCCTTACTATGCTATTATTACCTATTTATTCCAATGATAATAACATTGTTTTGTTTTTGTTATTTTAGATTCAAGATGATGCAGTTGATTTGCAAGGAGTTGCTGAGCCAACTAAAGGGAGCCGGAGCAATTGCAAAATTGTCCCATAGATTCAAAAAAAATCCTGCATCCTTTGATAAACAAAAACAGATGATAAGGAAGTGGAATTTCCATACCTTTTGTCAATACAGTTTGTGATAATATAAGGAGAAAGCAATTTATACTACAGCACTTTTGGATAATAATAATTTATTTTATATTGCATTGTAATGTTTTTTCAATTCAATTTTATCAATCTTATGAAGGAATCTGTTAATACCTGAATAATGAATAATTAATACTTAGTTTACGACCAGAACTTATATGTATTTTTAACCTAGTGTAAGTGTACTAATATTAATAAAGTTTTGCTTATATTTTAGTAACTTGTAGATTTTTATTCATTTTGTGAATTTTACGAATTGCGATGAGTCACAATATTTATTACTTACAATACACTCCGCTGCACAAGGTACAATTGTTCTTAGCACTTATGAACCAAAGACCTCAACAGTGTAAGAAATTTCGAAGCCAACTGGATTTGGTTTTGTTTACGTAAAATTATGGATTCGTATTAATACGCGCGAGAAATCCATTCCTTTACACACGCGTATATTAATTCTTAAAAAATACATGTTTTAACATGTAATAAAATCCACGACAACAACAATCAATAGAATTTATTGAAAACTGTATAATTATTTATTTGCAACAATATTTACGCTCTTAATATTAATAATAGACGTGTTCCATTAAATATGTCAAAAACAATAAACAGCATCGTAGTATAATGGAACGTCGTAATCGAATAAATACTGACGTTTTAAATCAGTTTCGTGTCAAACCCGTGTCAGATTTTCAGCCAAGGGTGAGCCAAGGTCTAAACTTGAAACCAATAGTACTAACAAGTCAACGAGTATTTTGCGTTTTGTAATAAACTTTGGTTTAAAGTATGTTTCTAAAGTCAGTATCGTACCAAGCCTGGACTATTTAGTCATGGTTTAAACCTAAACTTTAGACCTCGTCTTGTAATAAGGGGGGTGGAGTTTAATCACATTACGGCTGAATTTATTAATGTCATAATTTCAATATCATCTTTTTTGATAATCAAACGGCAAAAATAAATAAAATAGAAAAATAACAGTAAATACATAATCAACGTACGGAACCCTCTCCAAGCGAGTTTAACTCGCACTTGTCAAGTTTATTACTTTGCTTGTATTGTTTATTTTACGGCATACGATATAGTCCAGTGCCGATAAAACGGTAAAAAGTGGAAGAAAATTATAGTAGAATGAAACCTATTGCAAAAGGAAGAGAATATAACGAAGATTATAGGAAAAATAAATTATGGGCGATCTGAGGTCGCGAAGTGGGGGGAGGGGGGTTTTTAGGGTAAAATACGGTTTATCTCGATTTCCAGAAAAACTATAAGTCCTATTGAAAAAAGTTAAATGGCAAAGTTGTAGGTAATAAAAAGATCTACAACTTTTGTATTTTCACTTTTTTACATAACCTCAAAATGTATGTGAAAAGTTCAAAAAACCACGTTTATGGTTTTTATTTTTATCTTTTACAAAACAATTTCTTTTTTCACGAAATTTGGTGAAAACTTACCTTTGTATGTCCTTAATATACTGTAATTTTTTCGATTCAAAAATATATTTTTTTCACGTTATTTTGACCTTATATCGAAAAAGCACCCTTATTTTCAGTCGAAAAATCTCACGTCAAAATATCTGATTTTTTGAAAAAGTCGGTGGTCTTTATTTTAGTTGGAATCTCTACTTTCTAATGGTATATAAAAAACTATACAGTACTATGGTAAATGTTTCATTGCATTTTCTGAGAACATTTACCATAGTAGTGTATAGTAGTGGCTCCATCAACGCCCAGAATTTACGAGTCCTAAAACGGTTGAAATCTGGCCAAATGGCTAATGAAGTAACCGAAGAGCCACTTCATCAGATGGACTGCATATCCGATAGCCACTTTTGAAAAACCGTATTTCATTTCTCAGCGATCATCGAAAAGCATTTCATTCGTTACGAAACTTGAAAACGAGATCACTCGACTGTACTTGACACAGATCCACATTCAATCGCGATTTGAATATCCATGAGTAGGTACAATTATAGTGAAAAGTGTATTTCAGTTTAACTTTCAGCGCCTCGGGTGTACTTGTAAGCTAAGTTCGATTCACTCTCTCACTTGAAGCACCACTTGACGAGCAAGTTGTAATGTGACGCCTCTCGAATGAAATAGAATGAGGCACGAGTCATTTCACTTACTCCTCATATACCAGTTAACTAAGGAAATAGAGGATTGAATTAAAATTTTATTACCCGGTTCGAAATGTACCTAACTAGATTTAGGAGTTATGACCTCATACGAGGATTCCGGATTGGAATAAAGTATAGTATTTATGTTGTAGTCATGTGTAATGTTACGAATGTCTGCAAAATACCTAAGGGTCACTGATTTCGATTCCAGACTGGATCATTTATGTAACAAATAAAAATATTTCGTTTTGTTGCTGTTTGTGATTTGTTAACTGTTTTTCCATTCTACAGACGACACAGAGAATCGTAGTGCGTTTTAATCTATTGATTATTTAATGACAGTAAATAGACATTTTTCTTAACTCTTATAAATAGTATATGTGTTATAGGCAAACTCCGAAGCTCCGGCGCTCCTAGGTTGGACTGGTCAATCCTCAGGTCAGACTGAATGACTTAGTCAAAGCCCAAACAAATGTAAATTTTCGGCCTTTGACTAAACAATTTTCGTCAAACCTGGGAGAGACTAATTTGGTCAGGCAAACGTCAAAACACAATTTTATTAAATCGGGGTTTGACGAGTCAAACTCCGATATAGGTATGAAGTGTCTTATCTTCGTATATTTGGAAGCATTTTATCATTTAAGCAGCTTTCAAGTCTTAAGAACCGCTTAACTCTGCCAGTTCTGACACCTGATTGGTCAGCTTACGTGATTTTCACTTTTATATTTGAGATGCTTTGAGAGAATGCCGTGTGGCATTAGGCCCGCCTTTTGTACGATGTGCAATAAAGTATAAAATAAATAAATAAATGCTTTGGAATATACGGAGGTTAGTTTGTAAGATTAGGTATAAAAAATAACATTTTTAAAATTTTGATGTTTATTGTTTTAATAATTTCTTCCGAGTTTTGCAGTCGCTTCTAGGATTGACTAGGCCAAAACCGAAACAGAATAATTTACTTTCGACGTTTGACTGAAAAGTTAGGAGCTCCTGGGTTTGACTAAAAATACTTCAGGCAAAGAGCGAAATTGAAATGTATTTCGGGGATTGCCTGATGGCTTTGGCCAAACCTAGGATAAACCAGTCCTTCCGCGAAGAGACTGTGTATCGGACTTTGACTATAACATATGCATTGTGACGTCATGTCCTTCTAGCGCGGTGTATTAAGTTCATCACGATGACGAATGAGAAGCGTTCATGTGTTCAAGTCATTCCATTTGTACCCGGTCTCTGACTTAGATAGACTGTACACGATCCGGACACCTACCTCAAAGTTGCAGTTACAAAGCGGTTAACCTACTCGATATTGAGACTTAAGTGCCCAGTAATGAGTCAGTGCACTTAAAACGAGTTAGTGCTCTTAACATACATTTACTATTTACCATCAGGTGGGATCGTTGTCAAGCTTCAATTTGTAAATAACTAATATAAAATGTATGTTAGTATCTAATATCTATCCACTTTTATTAGCTCTAACATCACAGTACGAGTATATCATTTACATAATACATAAAGGCATAGTTTATGCTCATCTAGACAAATATAACTTTTAAAATTAAAATAGTGAAAGAACGCTTAAATATGTGGTGAGGTTCCAGAAAAAAACCTTTACTATCCACACGATCTCAATCTCACTTCCTTCTCTCATTATTATATTAAAAATAGAAATATAGATTTCTCTTGACACTCTTTTATGTTCCAGTTCATGATAATAATACGGAGTGTGCACATAACGTTTTACAGCAGTAACAATGACAGGGCCAAGGTATTGTTGGAGCGAGTGAGCGGCGCGGCGGCGTGGCCGGGCGATACGGTAAGGTCGGACAGTTCCTTCGATCGGAACTGTCATTGTATTGAGGCGTCAATCAGCATTTGCATAACTCCATTGTGATATGTGACAGGTCTTGTTTGTTTACATAGATGATATTGTCTTTAAAGGTATAAAAGGCACAGACTAGGTGTGTAAGGCATTACTTATGGATTATATTATTATTATCAATACAGGCTAGTACCAATTTCTTTCTAGAGTCAGTCGCTAAACGACTCATGTTCGGCTGCGGGCTTGTTCTTTTTTCTTTCTCTCTTTCTCCGTCGGCAGCGCATCAGTGATGCCTTTGGTAATACGGAAGTCCATTGGCGATGGTGGTCACTTACGTATGTGGATCGTCAGCCCTATTGTCCACTGGTTACATAAAATTAATTACTCAGTATTATTCGTGCCATTAAAGATACGAATTTAAAATGGCGGCACTTATCATTGCCTCTCATTCGCAACTTATTCCTGTCTTTAGTCACACACGTCGGTAGAGCACGCAAAAATATTGGATCTGCTTACACGCGATCCGTTCTTCCTTAATTCATTGTTAAATTTTTATCTCTCCCAAAATTTATTTATTTTCAAATAACAAAGGTCTAAAAATATCACCTATCTAGCAACTCTGTTTTGCTGACAGTCCTACCTATTATTACAAGTACGAATCGCCATTTTAGATTCGTTTATTCAATGGTGCAGATTATAAGGTTCAGAATTTAGTCTACCTACATTTAACCAATAGCTTTTCACCTCTTAAAATACCAAACCTATTATAATAGATTATTGAAACATTCTTATTTCTGTTACAATCAGTAATTTACAATACTTCGCTATGTATTGTTATATTCACAACGGCCGACAAGTAAAGCACAAGACAGAAATAACGCCAGACCTCGAGTAATAAACCTAAACGAATCGAGAAACAGCTTGATACGGAATGGAGACGGCGACTTCATCTTACCAACTACCAACAATGAGAAACAGTAGCCTTATTCGCTATACAATAAACAAAGCAAACACATGAGAAATTACTGGGATACCCTTAGGAGCACTCATTATTTTAATAGTGTAAACCTCCAAATACAATCAAATTTCAACCGTAATTCTGAATGTTACAGTCCAAATTTAATTGATAGTCGAGCAAAGAAAATCTATAAGAACGCAGAGGGTTTCAGGCCACATTTCTGAATCGTAAGGACTTGGTATTAAGTTGGTTTTAGATTGCATAAGTGAGTTTCTTAGAGGTTGACCGATATTAGGACCGCACACCAGGTATTGACGCCTACGCTATTTTAGGGATTCTTCATAAATTTTATCAAAAACATTTAGCCCACGGGAGTACGATCCTTCTTCAAATTAAAAATACCTACTTGGCTACCAGCCAGTCAGCTAGCTAGCCAGACGGTTAGCAGATCGTCTACAAAGTCAGTATAACCTAGCCACGTTATTTTCTCTCTTCTTGTCCTATACCTCTAATCGCAGGGAATGGCAAAAAGTCTATTTAATTTAATCAGTTCATAGATAGCATCGTAAGTTTAGTTTAAAAACAACAGGACTTTCCTTTGCAGATTAATAATTCTATCAAGTTCTCGTACCTTCAAGCCTACAAAAAAGTCTTTATCAACACTATACAAATAGTTGTATAGGATCGAATGTCGACTGATAAATGGAGAGACTCCCTTATTAAGGAGACGAAGCGAGAGAAAATGCCGTTCAGATATCGGCGTGGTCGAATAATTAGGTCCATAAGTTACTGCGGAATTATTTACAATCGGGCTAGCAAAACAAATGAGCCATATGTAATTAAAATTCGCTGGAGCTTGGATTCTAGTGGCTATATTGCTTTAAAGGTTGTATTATTGTAGAAGTGGAAAAGGTTAGGCTCTATAATAATTGTTTTAAAACAAAACAAGGTCTTCATGTTTTTGAACATTTTTAGATACATTCTAGAATCATGTTATGTTTTTGTAATGTTGTTTTAGTTTCGTGTTACGCGTGTTATATTACTGATAATTATATTGCAAAGAGATTGTTTTTTGAAATTCATAAAATTCTATAATATCAGAGCTACATAGCAATACAACAAAATAAAGTAATATTTTTTGTTCTATTTATTTTAATTCAATTTAATTTAATACTAAAACATCGATATTTAAGGTTTAGTTATGCCATTGGTTAACTTCCTCTATTCCTCACGTGAGTAGCGTAAAATGACCCTAAGACCATATTCATTGATATTCATAGCGTTTAGTCAACCTGCTGTCGGATGTCTGTATATCCGTGAACTGAAATGCATGTTGATTCGACTACAATTTGCTTTTTAATGCGGCCACACAAGAAAGTAAGGAGTTTGTTGTCTTAATCGCTTGGGAGGATATTGACAAATCATTCGATATTGACAAAAAAAAATGGGATAATGTCTAATAAATTCTCGTACAGTCTCGTTTTTATAATACTAAAAACTTCAGTTTGTTTTGACATCCTTATTAATGAAATTAATTTATTGAAGATATTATAGTAATTTATTGTGGATTATTGATATGATTATTATAGTGGATACTGATCATAATCACCAATACAAGTACTATCTGAAAATTAGCAACAAATTAATTATCGCCTTTAATAACGTGACCGTAATGTACAAGTACGTTATTATCAAAGTTTGTTATGGAGTAGGTCATTTATAAACCCGAATCTGATTCATCAATAAATGATAGGTAATAAATAAATTAATGATTTGCTTAAAAATCAACTTTATGTTACTCACATCCCTCACTGAATTGCAGTTAGATAAAATATGACTTTGATATAATATTCTATTCCTTTAAAAAATAAAGTACTCTAGGTAGCTATATTCATTTATATAGAAAATTGGATGATAGGTACATTAAAAAAAAAAATATTCATATTGAAGTATTGCTTTCAAATGGTATTCTATCGAAAATTTCGTGAATATTTATAAGTCCAATTTAAATGTCGAATAGACACGGTATCGGCAGATAGCAGAATACCCGCCGACCACCAGAGCGCTCGATGATAAACCTATCGGGTTACTTTGTAAATGTTTACCATTTGTTTATTGCTTTTATCTAAACGCATATATATATATCGAAAACGCTTAAAGAGTCAGCCAGGTTAAATATACCAGCTCTGATCTTGTACCGCGTTACTCCACTTTACATTGTAATAAGTTGAGGGATGTAGTTTGTCTAACGAAATTAAATGATTTTCTTGTCAGTTGTCTTCAACGGCGGCACAATTTTTCTTTTAATTGAATTATCCATCAGGACAGTATTGTTTCATAGACCAAACGAAACGAAGTAACACCGCTACTGTAAAAAAATAATGTCTGTAAAGTCGGTTTACGGACGGTAGTTTAACGTGACAACGTCATGACAAAGCATTAATGAAATGATTGCATACTTTTATAGTTAAAATTGAGCGCTTCGGCCGATCGTAGCCGATCGTGCCTCTCTATCGCTTGTTCCGCGCTCTCGCTCGCGCGGAACGGGACAATGAGTCATGGTTTTTCGTGCGTGCGCCCGGCGTTCATCGTTTTAATAGACGTTATGACGTCAAAAAATATTATTATTCCAAAATCCCGTTCTTTAGAAGTTAAAATCGTATCTCTACGGCGCTGATATAGGCTTCTGAATTTTAGGTTAGGAGCTATTGCCAGTTAATTGTGTACACGGAAAACTTAAAAGCGACATAGGAGAATATTTCCACTACTAATTGCACTTGGATCAGGCGGCAAATTCGCCAACTATTCGCAATTAAACCCCCAGCCCGTTTGCAACTAGATTACGCCCCGGACGCCCCGGACATCAGATAGAAATGTGAGTGGACTGCCGCGTCCGGTAACGATGTTAGAGGACGGGTTAGAAAAGTCCGCCCGGCGCGACGCTTCTAATCAGTTTAAAGACTTTAGATGCGGTGCATTTTCACGTAATGTTTAAAAGGCCAAATTGTAATCTAAATAAAATGAAAATTAAAAATAACGTAAATTAATTAAAATTGTGTTAAGAAAGTATTTGCCTGTGATATGAATAGTAAGAATAACGCTACACGCTCATAGCCCTAAACTAGGATTCTTGAGTCGTGGATGCATTAGGCAACATACAACGACAAGAATACATATCCTAACCATGAATAGAAATGAAAACTCTTCACTCGAATTTCCATCTCTCACAGGGAATCGAACCTAGGACCCTTGGCACGGCAATCTGGCATGGTGTGGCGCAATCCACACGAGTCGTCATTGATGGAATGTTTGAAACACATATGTAACTTAGCAAGCTTTTAATTCAAGGCTTATCGTTCACAATGAAGCACTTCTAATTACCAATGCATTCACTCGGTCTACAATTAGATTACTCTCTTGAAAAATGAAAAAGGTTGGCACATCCAATAACAAAGTTAGAAGATGCTGTCAAAAAATCCGGTCATAAAAAGTTTATCCGAAAGTATCCGAATTTAAAGAATAGTTTTCTTTTCTCTTGGACTCCTACAAAACAGGCAACACTTGATGTAAATAATTAAAACGTAAATTTGTCCTGTAAGAGTTTAATTTTTCATCACATTCATGGAATTGTAATAAATACAAGCAATTCACTTATCAACAACAACAAAAGCTACACCCACGCTACATCAACGAGAAAACAGACCAAGAATCACAGCGAAAATAGCATAATCGGACGACTAAAACGAGTTTATCGGTCATTACAACTGCAGGCATGTCATGTTGTTGCAAGAATGGCCATTCTTATCAAATAGAAATGGTATGCACAAAAAAGTACAGTTAAAAATTTATTGTAATTTTATTGTTAAATTTTAATTTATCTGGACTTTATCAAAAGGGCTAATTGTCCCGTTTGACAGCAGCTTGCTGTGCTCCAGCACTCTGGTAACTTGGTTTGTATCAATTTTAACAGACCAGCACATGAAACAGCTGAATGGGTTAACTAACAGCTGAACCGTTAGTGGTTGAAGTGTTGCCTTCTTGGGAATTAATGTTTAATTGTAATCGTGAACCATAGTTGGAGGTCTTGAGACGGCAACTTTACAATTTGATAACTCTCAATGTCAGGGAAATATCTAGTAGACATTGTAAAAATTATGAATACGATCACAACATATGCATTGGGGTGGCCTAGAATATAGTAATGGGGTCACCATTATTGGCGGGGGCTTTAGAGTCAGTCCCTTTACTTATTCTGTCTTCATTCTTCATCGGCAACGCATCAGTGATGCCTATGATATTGTTACTGATATCCGTAGCTGTTGCTGACCAGCCATTTACCTGTTTATCGACTATTAGGTACATAAAAAAAGTATTTGAACTCAGGTCCTTCGAGCAGTAGAATGGATTTTCAAATCATTGAACTACAGTTTACATAGTTATATAAACTATCACTTATCGAACGACCTAGTTTACGTTAATTGATCAATAATCAATCTAATTTGGGCGACCAGTAAATTTCGGACGTCGTATAGTTGACGCATTTATGCTTCCTGAATAAATCACACATTAATTTTGTACGTTCAATCTAGTACTATTGTTGTTTTCAGGCCAGTTTCAGCAAGATTCGGTTTGAGGTGCTGACATTCATTGGATCGTATGTAAAAATAACCAAGATCAGTTCATCAATACGGGCCTTAGTCTCAACTTTTCAGATGATCCCTAAGGCTCGATAAAATAACACGATATAATCCAATCATCCGTTTGTTTAAGTCGACTGGTAATTGACTGGTAACTACAAAAACTTTTTTACTATTGTTTCCAACCCACGGCTAAAGGTTATAAAATGTGTACATTTCTAGCCGAGCGCGCAACTAGTGAATAAGTATTGTAGCCGCAACCCAAGTGGTGGGCGTCAAAAAGGTCTCGTCATAAATTCCACAAAACATGAAAACAATATTCTGCATCGTGGTGAAACAACAGCGCTCCATAAAATACAGAAGACATATTTTGATACTCCGCTGACCCCGTTACTAGCGAAATGCGATTTTAGGTTTATTTAATATTGCCTAGACCGATATGTTATACACGAAGTATACTAAATATAATAATATTTTTATTTGCGGACTACGATTTTGTTACAAATTCAAATATTTAATTATGAAAAAAATAAAAAGTTAACCTACATAATGATACCTAACATTTTAAATTACTTATGTGACGGTTAAAAAATCTTTAATAATTTACGTCTCAAGAAAGTGGGATTGTATGATTGCAGTCGATCACTAATTCACTATTAAATACCTACATAGTTTAATTTGAAAAGGGTAACTATATTTTTAACCGACTTCAAAAAAGGAGGAGGTTCTCAATTTGACTGTATTTTTTTTTTTTTTTTTATGTTTGTTACCTCAGAACTTTGGACTGGGCGAACCGATTTTGATGATTCTTTTTTTAATCGAAAGCTGGTGGCTGTCATGTGGTCCCACATAAATCTTATTGAGATCTGACAACGGCATCCATGAGAAAACTACATAAGTCGTAAATTTGTGTTAAGATGTGCGCGACAAATTGACGAATAACTCAATATCACGCCAACCGATTTCGATGATTCTTTTTTTAATCGAAAGCAGGCGCTTGTCATGTGGTCTCATATAAATTTGAACGAGATCTGACAACTATGTAGTTTTTGAGACTTTGAAGTCGGTTATTTTTTGTTAGTAAAATTTAGATTATTGTCGACCAATCTCATATTTTAAGCTGGGTGTATTAACTCAGGTAAATTAAATCTACGGCACCCGTTCGTTGACTATGTAGTCCATACAATAAATTTAATTTTATAGCTATATCGATGAGCATATTTAATATATGCAGCGTGATACACTGAATTTATTATTATATTTTATTATAGATTTCAACGCAAAACCAACACAAATAGACCTTGCATCGTGACAAAATAAACCGATTTATGCGCCGCTAAAAATACAAGAAAGATTCTAGCATGCGTAGGCGTCATTGTCACTCCTGTCAGTCGAGTTTAGAACTTACGCCTATTAAAATAGGGAAGATATCTATATGCGCTTGTTATAGGGGATTAAGTTACCCATATGCAGTTGGAATGGTTAGCCAGTAGACTTACTATCAACTACTAACTACATCCAAGTCAAGCCACTTCACCGACTATATTATTATCCATCCAAACATAATTTGAAATATAGTATAATAAATGTATGAATCGTAAATGTAATCGTAAGCGGCTGTTTAGTGAAAGCTAAACGGTGAGTGGTTAATAAATTTTTAACCTCCGACGAAAAAAGAGGGACAAAAAAAGTTTGACGTGTCTGTGTATCTGTATGTTGTCTGTGGTATCGTAAGTCCCAAATAATGGATGGATGAACCGATTTTGATCTAGTTTTTTTTATGAAAGGTGATTTAATCGAGAGTGTTCTTAGCTATGTTAAGTGTAAAATAAAGTGTCAGTTTTTTTAATTTTAATTTAATATTATATCATTTATCTTTTAGTATTGATTTTTGTAACAAATAAATATTTTATAGTTAATAGTATCAGGCGTTACTTTGCAGAAATCCATTGTTATTAAGTTAGTATTAGTCTACTTTACAACAATTCACGCGCAGTGAACGATGTTCACTTTCCGACTAACCATTCAACTTACCCTGATGATGCTCCGTTTCGGGGCGAAACACGTGTTGGTGCTGGTATGTATGTTGGTATATACGTTTAATTATTGTAGTGCATGTTTCCGTTGTGGGAGGGAGGGAGGTGCCACGCATGTTTTAAAGTAGGTATATACCATCATGCATGTTAAACGCGGATTGTTGCAAAGTAGACTAATACTAACTTAATAATAAATATTTTATTAATTACTCGGTGAATGTACGTGGAGATAGTTCCTTATTTTTAAGCCCCTATTTTAACTTTAGTTTTTGCATTGAATGTCGTGGAGAGTTTAAAACTAGTCCATTTTCTTTTATTCTCTCTTTCTTTCTTTCTTTAAAAATGTTTCGTCGTACGTATCAATTTGATTGCGACTTGCAAGAGTGAAATGAATTACTAAATATGTAGTTGTTCGCCGACAATACAACAAGTTGCTGTAAATAAGTGATGCAGAATTTAAATGGAAATATTGGAAAGGTGATCAGATATGAGATTAAATCTCGCCGTGTCCCACGTTGCGACGCAAATCCGAATTGTGTTCCGATACCGGACGATACTTGTTAAGATCCTATTATGATGAGATAAAATATTACTCTTGGATATTACAATGTGTAAAGTAATATTTTGTTGTCCTGTGTATATTTTTTTTGCTTCGACTACTACATGGTCTACTATTTGCACAGAATAAATAAATTCTGATGTTTTGGTTGATTTGTAAGGGCATAACGTATCTATATTTTTTATCATCCATCCACTACACACATCCGAAACAAACCTCACAATTTTTATCGCAAAGTACCTCCATATTTGGGACAGATCGTATGCATCGTTCATAATGAACTAGTTATCGTTGAAATGAAACCTCTGTTGGCGGAAGTGGCACTGGAAATAGCTACGGCAGCCGGAAGTGACCTGCTCACGTGTGGATTACTTTTCAGTTTATATGAACCATACACTACATAAGCATAGAAACACATACGCGCAGTGGCTCTATATTAAAATAAGCTTGGAAATACATTCGTGGACTTCTGAATCAAAGCATTTTGGTGTAGAGGTTTAGAATTTTTTTAATATTATTTAATAAGAATGGACTTCATTTGAACGTTAAAATAGTTTTTGAAATTTTTGCCTCTATTTATTACGTGGAAAGTGAAACAATTAAATAAAAATTATACTAACTTGATATAATTTATAAACATAATCATAACATACTCATTGACATTTCACTGCTATTAGAATGTGTATACATATGTAAAGAGCAATAAAAATTTAATAACTAAAATGATAAAATGGTATGATTGTCTGACAGAAATACTTAAAAAGCAATATTATGTATTGCGGGTACTAAAGCATAGATTTGATGAAATGCCTTGCTTGTAAAAAATAGGAGAGCGCAATAATTTTAATTGTGAATTTAAATTACATTACACTTTTATTTTTCCATGCATTAAAACTCAAAGAAATGAATAACTTATATGCAGAATCTCCATAACTACGTTAGGGCACATACGCATTATGCGACTAGCCGCATTGCGGACGTCGCGACTGTTCGATTGTCTACACAATGCGGTAAAACTTGCGGATATTATGATTAATTAAAGGGTGGTAATTAAACGGACTTCTATTTAATAGCATTATTGTCGACTAAAAATCTACACTGTCCTCTAAATTACTAAGTCAGCCACCATCAATGCGCGTCTAAAAAATACTCTTTTAGCCACTATAAATCTTCAAAGTAAGCTACTGTAAATATAACTTAGCATGGTAGTTATTTTTTAGCATCTACATTTGTAACATATATTCGAATAGTAAACTTCTAAAATATTGATATATGACACCAATAAAGTAGTTTTATCTACATCTCGTTTTATAACTCGGCATCTATAAATTTTTTTGAAACATGAATATTTTATAACTCACCCTATATTTTTCATCATCAAAATACCTAAATTTATCATCAAATATATTAAATTGTCATCAAAATGTACCTAAAATTAAGGTGTGTAATAGTTAGTATAATAACTTAGAGTATAATATAACTTGAAATAATGTTCACATGATATAATTTTCATATGCTATATGAACAAATAACATAATTTCATGTGATCTAATGTTTTTTTCATATTATAATGTTATAATTCATTAAGTTGCTCGAATAACAGGTTAACATTACTTCATATAATTTTATATAGTATAAAGCTCTTTTTATATAAAGTTCATTTGACTTATTTTTCATTTAATCTAATTTTCAAATACATAATCTAATCTTCAAACGTTACACACCCTTAAAAGGTCTATAGCATGCGGCAAATAGCAAGAGGCATTCCGCATGCAGTAAGCAATCAGCAGACATGGTTTCTGTCACGGCTCCGGCGCTGCGGGGCTCTGGCGGTCCCACGCGATCATATCGTCGCAGATGCTATTAACGCTCACCACCGCAGCTTCGGCTTGCTGGCCGGCTACGCCGGCCAGCCTCAGCTGCTGCGGCGAGCGTTAAAAGCACTTGCTCCTCAGCTCGCGGGCCGCCTCGCCCCTCCGCGCCTACGCGGGTTCACATTACACTCTAGGGGTAGGGCAGACAAGACTACGTGGAGTCGGGTTTGCAGCGATTTGTTTCTGTCACTTATGTAACAAGGAGCGCACCAACAATAGAATGACAATGAACAAATACACGTGACAACTCACAATAAACAAATACACGCGACAACTCACAATAAACAAATATACGTGACAACTCATCCCCACATGAATCGAATCGCGCTCTCTGATTGGTGCAAAACTGCAAATGGACAGTGGCGCCCCTCTGACTGGCTTCAAACAAATCATGCTGCCGCTATTTTCATGATAAAAGAATACGATGTATTATTTCACATGCTAAATTATAAAATATGATGTTTTCTAGTTCAAGCTTGAACTATATCTTTTGATGAACATATGTTCAAGCTGTAAAACGTAAAATGTTGGTTAATTGTAAAATCCGTGGCCGAGTTAGTAAATTAGATGGTAACGTGTAAATCAGTGGGACAAGTAAAAATATTTGTTGTTCATTATTTGACGCTTTTTTTGGAATATTCAGGTGTCATTTAAAAAAAGGCGAATTAGTTTATTAGAAGCCTTCTCATTTTCCCATGGCTTGGTTATAAAATCAGAGGTTGGTTTCCGTGGCCTAAAAAAAAATCTGCGGCTTGACTTATTATTCCCCTTAATTAAATACCAAATTACACACTTTACTGTGTAACCTACCTAACAGTCATTATGTCACAGAAGTGCATTGGATAATATGATGACGCACATTCTGACTAAACAAATGTAATATTAATAATGACTCTGCACACACATACCCTACATCATTCCCTGTGTCGTGGTTATTATTATTAGACATTATGGACAATACACAAAGTCAACATAAACATAACACAGCACACCCTATCCGAGAAAAGAAATTCAAACTCATCATTCAAATTTCGACCTCGCTGGGAATCGAAGTGGTTCAGAATGGTAAATACATAAATAAGTGGTCACCATTGCTCCACATAGGTCGTCAATTTAAATTTGAATAGTTAGATTTACGCTACTGCAGAGACAAACACTCTCCATTGTGAGCATGACAATCGTGGGCCGTGTAATCTTGCATATTCAAACTTCGCCTTAATTCGCAGACAATTTTGAATAACTAAAAGAGAGTACAGTTTTGAAAAGCCCTCGCGCAAGTTTGAACTTAGAATGACAAGATTTTCCATCTCAGCAACGCATTTCTAATGTAATAGGCTTATTCAATTTAGGTAATAGGCTGTTGTATAAACAAACAAGTTAACATCTTATGCGCCGTGACCCGAAAAACTACTGCAAGAGGAAATAAACGAAAAAATATTACACAAACATTTTCAGGGGCGTTCAATTTGCATTTTAATGGAGATCCACGCGTAGGTAACAAGTTTAACTAATGGCCGTGAAATGAGGGGGGGGGGGGGCGGGGAGGGATCGAATACCTACTTGGAGCCTCTACGTGTTTGACATGCATTTTAAATTCGAGCTCAATTTTAAATTTATGAATTTTATCCCCATTAACAGTCTCCGAAATGTACGAGAACGTGAAATTTTAAGTACATTTTTGACGAGCTATTGAGTCGAATGACGTCAGTGGTAAAAATAACTAATAAGTACGTACTGTAAATAAAGCTGTGTTGACTTGTAACTGTGACTAAAATATAACTATAATAATTATGCTCATGGTAGATTACATCACACCTAGCCAATAAGATGCTAATTTTTTAGACCTAAGAAATCATCATCACAAGCATGGAATAAATGTGATCACAACCCATTTTCTTCACCGGACATTGCAGGCTCAATAGACACCTACTGACGATAGGTCTGAGCAACATTGCAACATGCAGATTCTGGAGACTGGATACATACAAAATTTGGAATTTGAAAGGAAATTCTAATATCCAAACTCTATTGTGATCTTATATTATAGCTATTTGAAAAATAACTAGTTATTTCGAATGTGAAAGGTTCCATTAATTCCTGAGTGAGCCAACTAACAAGAGGTGTTACAGATGAGGCTGAAGCAAATACAACTGATTCAATCCCTCCGCGATTATAAACACTAAACGCAAGGGTTTTTGATTTATGTTCGCTCAAACTAAAAGATCGCTATTTTAGTAGGTACATTCAGCGAGCATAACCCCCTCTGTGCTCGGTTAGTATATTACGCTTGCATACGGTAAGTGCCTTGTCACGAAGCGTGTTGCCAACTCGTACTAAATAAGGCTTCTCGGACAATGCGATGGCGGAAGCGTTTCAGCTAAGGAACACTTTACCCGTGTTCTAGATTTGTTACATTACATTATCTTTCCATTGTAACTGGGCCCAGATATATTATGTACAAGATTTGCCAGTGACTTCGCCCTCAAGAATTTAGTAATCCCGTCTAAACTCTCCCAAGGTACCTAACTACGATTAGGTACGCGGTATAAATGTAAAGCAGTTTAAATCTTACTCTTTTGAACTCAACCGTTTAAATGTAACATATTTAAAACATTTTGACGTAAGTTTTTCAGTTTTTTATTTCTGCGTTGACGGCCAAAAAAGAGAGAAGAAAAAGAAAGACAGAAGGAACTGGCTCTCAATGCCCAAGCCGAAATCCGACATCCATGCGGGCTCGAGGAGAAAATAATAATAGAAATAGCGTTATTAATGAACAATTAAAATCAATATTACCAATATAAATCTGTCCGAGGAGCAGCAAAATTGGTATTTATTATCTCGGAAAACGATGACAAACCCGCGCGTAGCGCTAGTGTTAAATAAATGTAGTGTTTAAAATCTATTAGATAACATTACGATAATTAGCCATTTAGTAAGAGAATTTATTTTATATAATAAAACATAAGTAAATAAACTATAAAGCAACAAAACGCTCGAAGTTTGGCCCCAAAAATGTATAATTTGTACTGATACAGAGAAGTATGTACAGTGATCTTTCTACTAAAACTTTCAGTGTTAAATAAAGCAACATCATACTTAATGTAATGTTTAATTCATAAAACTCAATTTAAGCTAAGGACAAGGATCCCAGCTATGCACCAGCTTCCTAAGTCTGGTACGAGCCGGTACGTACTTACCCAACTTACCATAATGAGTACACAATTACGCTTGTACTGTGTTTGTACGATTATGAGTCATGTCCGCTGTTTTAACAAAGATTTGCATTCATGAGTAGTGGGGATTCGCCGGTTCTAACTCAGGAGTTAGAACCGGCAAATCGGGCAAAGTCGACGAGCCTCCATCGGTACAAAAAAATATCGAGTTTGGTGTCAAATCGTATGTTTTCGACCATGCCCGATCGAATGCGCTGATCCGTTTTTTGCTAACTAGCGTAGAAACAAAGATAGCTTCAGCATTGTATTAGCCCTACTTCGTTATCTAATGACCTCATTGGGTCGTTATCCTGTCCATTCACTAATTACAATGGGCTTATCGCTTCCTCGGCACCGCATTGTACTCGACTTATCTATGACGCAGTCATTTATGCTAATGAGGGACGTTTTAATTACAAACACATCACAATTTTTGTTTATCGAATGCATATAATTCTTGTCATGAAATATACATCGATTGATTTATTTTGATACCTTTATTGAACATAATGCAATATTCTCAGTAGAAAGTAGTCAAATCATCCAACAATTATTACACAATATCCAAGAATTATTTTCAGAGTAAATACTATGATAACCTCGAGGTAAATCGTCTATATGAGTCAAAGTACTGACCACAACAATTTACATGAAATGGCTTTTATTATGTTGGATGCGGTGACGGAGTGAAATGTGCCTTTGCAAAGTCTACATTATGCGTTGGATGGAAAGTGAAGATCCAGCTGGGGCTCCCGAAGATCTATTTTTAAGAGAACAAGCCCGCTTGCGACGACAGAGATGAACGCGGAATCAAGGCTCCTTCTACCGTTATCTCAGTGAAGGTGATCGGGCCAATGCATCCGCGACATGTCTCCGAGTTTCTACTGCGATAGAGGTTTGAAAGACTGGGAGAGCGGTGATGTCCCGTGGGAAGAGCACGCACGTTGGTTCGACAGATGCGCTTACATTCACTTGGTAAAAGGCCGAGATTATGTTCAGAATGTTTTATCAAAGGCTTGTGCTGTGATCCATGCGCCCAAAGAAAAGAACAAACTGCCTGCAGCTGCACCTTCAGTATTCGATCATTACAAAGTTTTAAAAATAGCTAACATTATTTTTGAACTTTATTGTTTATTGTTGTTTGTACACCTTAAAATAATATACATAAGAGCACAAGAAAAGAATACAAAACAATGGGCGACCTTATCGCTTTAAAGCGTTGTCACCACAAAAATTCACACGAAATGGTTTTTATTATGTTGGATGCGGTGACGGAGTGAGGTGTGCCTTTGTAAAGTCTACATTATGCGCTGGATGGAAAATAGCAGAGAACAAGCCAGCGAGGGTATTGAAGCGTCAGTAGCCCCAGCTTGCGACGGCAGAGATGAATGCGGAATCAAGGCTCCTTCTACCGGCATCTTAGTGAAGGTGGCTGGACCAATGCATCAGCGATATGCCTCCGAGGCCTCTCGTCTCCGATCTTTCAGCGATTGGCCTCGTTGCATAGGTCAAAAGCCCGAGGAATTGTCGGAGGCCGGTTTCTTTTACACCGGGGAGGGGGACAAAACGAAATGTTTCTATTGCGATGGAGGATTGGAAGACTGGGAAAGCAGCGACGTCCCGTGGGAAGAACACGCACGTTGGTTCGATCGATGCGCTTACATTCACTTAGTAAAGGGCCGAGATTATGTTCAGAATGTTTTATCGAAGGCTTGTGGTGTGATTCGTGTGTCCAAAGGAAAGAACGAACTGCCTGTATTCGATCATTGCAAAATATCTAAAATACCTAACATTATTTTTGACCTAAAATAATTACTCCTTTCGAGTAACTTTATTTGAAGTTTAATGAAGATAAATATGTAATAATATTTTCTGAAGCGCTCAAAGCACGGTGACTTTAAATTGGGTTGAGACCGAAGTATGTGTTTTATACGAAATGAACAATAAGTTTCTTTAGTGTTACTACAGACTTTATGTGGATTCGTTTTTAAGTCTAGGAACTTATAAAAAAGGCGCATCTGTTTGTTATTGATTGTTAAAGACATTTAAAAAACTGAATCAATAGATGTGTGAAATACAAATTAAAAAACATTGAAGATATAATCGTTTTATTGAATCTAACCTTTCCCCAATACTATTCGTAGCATATCATGAGTGTGATAGATAATACTTGAGTTCCAGGCTTTAAAAATAATAAATACTTATCTTAAAATAATTTTCTGTTGCACAATATAAAAAAAATATACAGTAAAAAAAAATAACAATGCTTCGTTATTAAAAAATTAAGTTGTATCTTTTTGATACAATAATCATATGCATAGTATAATACCAAACCAATGTTAGCTATCAAAAAATATATATATTTAAAGTTTTAAAAAATATATTGGATTGAAGAAATATCTAAAAATAATACTGGTTGTAATTTAGAAGATCTACCTCGTCTTCTTTAATGAAATTATATGAAAATTATAGTTTGTCAGGCAATATATTTACGATACAATAATTTTATAAATTAACGAAAGATTCGGTGTTTGTAACGAACAATGAACGGCTCACTGAGAAAATCGAGGTAGCTCTCTGTGCTCAGGATTATGTTCATTACAAAAGCAGTTTCAAGTTTTTTTAGTATTTTCAGAAAGTAGGTAATCATTTTAAAAGAAGAAAAACAGTTTATAACAAGTGCATCAAGTTAAGTTTTTATTTGTTGGATATTTTTAAAACTCTGATTTAGGATTTTCATGTTAAAAAAGATTACAAACAAATTAAAATGCACAGAGAAGTTTTTTTTTTTCAAAATCTAAAAGTGTGCATAAAACTTTCACGAAATATTTTAAAATGGAAGATCAATTTAATGAAAAGGTTGAATACAATATTTATAGCTAATAAGATAGGTACCCAGGAATTTGGATCTGTTAAGCATAATATTAATTTTTACTCAAGTTAGATTACCCTTTATGAATTTTGAAACTTTAACGAAAATACTCAAACATTTTGATGTAGAGATAAAAATGTGTTTAAAATTAAAAAAAAAAATGTTATATTTAAAATTTACAGAAGAAAAAAAAGTACAACAAAATATTTCATTGCTTAAAATGTAATTAAAGGAAATTTGTAAAACTGTTCGTTATTAAAATTCTGATGTATGATTTTCATGTTAAAAAAGATATGAATTTTGAAACTTTAACGAAAATACTCAGTTTGATGTAAGGATAAAAATGTGTTTAAAATTTTTAAAAACATAATTGTAATATTTAAAATTTACAGAAGGAAAAAAATAAAGTACAACAAAATATTACATTGCTTAAAATTTAATTAAAGGAAATTTGTAAAACTGTTCGTTATTTGCTGGATATTTTTAAAACTCTGATATGTATTTTGAAACTTTAACGAAAATACTCAAACATTTTGATGTGAGGATAAAAATGTGTTTAAAATTTAAAAAAAAAATGTTATATTTAAAATTTACAGAAGAAAAAAAAGTACAACAAAATATTTCATTGCTTAAAATGTAATTAAAGGAAATTTGTAAAACTGTTCGTTATTCGCTGGATATTTTTAAAACTCTGATGTATGATTTTCATGTTAAAAAAGATATGAATTTTGAAACTTTAACGAAAATACTCAAACAGTTTGATGTAAGGATAAAAATGTGTTTAAAATTTTTAAAAACATAATTGTAATATTTAAAATTTACAGAAGGAAAAAATAAAGTACAACAAAATATTACATTGCTTAAAATTTAATTAAAAGAAATTTGTAAAACTCTTCGTTATTTGCTGGATATTTTTAAAACTCTGATATGTATTTTGAAACTTTAACGAAAATACTCAAACATTTTGATGTAAGGATAAAAATGTGTTTAAAATTAAAAAAAAATGTTATATTTAAAATTTACAGAAGAAAAAAAAGTACAACAAAATATTTCATTGCTTAAAATGTAATTAAAGGAAATTTGTAAAACTGTTCGTTATTCGCTGGATATTTTTAAAACTCTGATGTATGATTTTCATGTTAAAAAAGATATGAATTTTGAAACTTTAACGAAAATACTCAAACAGTTTGATGTAAGGATAAAAATGTGTTTAAAATTTTTAAAAACATAATTGTAATATTTAAAATTTACAGAAGGAAAAAATAAAGTACAACAAAATATTACATTGCTTAAAATTTAATTAAAGGAAATTTGTAAAACTCTTCGTTATTTGCTGGATATTTTTAAAACTCTGATATGAATTTTGAAACTTTAACAAAAATAGTCAAACAGTTGATTTCCATCGATATACAAAATGTATTGACACCATAATTTTCAAAATTGAATGGGTTCTTATTGAGAGTTACGTTGAATTATTAACCAAAATACGACATATATGCCGAGATATATTATCAATGTTTTTTCCTTGAACACCTGATGGAATTAGTAAAACTTTAACTTCAGCTCGCGTAATGGGATATTTAGTTGTGGTAGATGCTAAAACTTTTTGTTGTTCAAGTAATACGCTTGGATTGGATCCGTGCTCTACGAACAATCAACGTTTTTTATGACCGTCTCATTCATTTTTCCTGCTGTATCTCCATACCAAAGACCACTAGTTAGATGAGATGACAAATTTTTGCTGATTAATACGAAAGAATGTTACTGATATAACAATATTAGCGAGAAAATAATAACATTCCATAACCGATAACATTTTACTTATCGATCAATAATGCTCTCGTCGCTTAGACTTTGGAATGCTGAACTCGTACCATTATGTTTTATGAGTAAGCTAGCTAACTTAACACACCAATGCCCAATCATTTCAATTTCTTTACTCTCTCTTGCCATGGACTCCCTCTTAACAAAACCCTCATTTTTATGACAGTCTCATTCATTTTTCTGTAAAACATACTAAGATCCGGTATCCCTTGATAATATTTAATACTTTTTAAACTATACAAAGGTTGTGTTTCTTCATTGTACCAAGTTATTTGATTAAAATATGTATCACATATTTCTTTGCATATTTAATAAATTTTGTAACAAAAAATAGATTTCCCGCATCCTCGTGGACCAGCGACTATTGCAGTAAATGGATGTGTTAAATGAATCATTGTAACTTAACGTGTGTAATGTAACCTTATGCCAAATAAGGTTTAGGAAAAGAATAAAACTTTTTGTTTGAATGATAAAAATATATTTAAATATTTACAATATACATAATAACATGAAGACAAAGTTAAAAAAGTCTACCATAATTTATAACATTTTTGCATACAATTGACGTATTACCTACAATTCTAATTACAAACAAAGATTATTACACAATAAAATTAAATTTTTTTGACATATTTACATACATTGCATAAAAAAGTAAAAAAGTAGTATATCTTACATTACAAAATCATTATTGTAGACAAGTATATTATACATTGTTCATAAAACTACATCATACATTGTCCGTTAAAATAGAAAATTATAAAACTATATTATTATAAGGAAGTACGAATATTTGATGCATGGTACCATAAAGCAAATGCTTGCACCTCCACTTCACTACAGTGACACGTCCTTGTGGTTTTTACACTTTGAAATTGTGTGTGCCTATCACAATTCTTTAAGTGATTAAGTTTTAAATCTGATATTATTTTTTCAACTTTAGGACAACCAAAAGTCTCTAAATTAATATGTTTAAAATTAAACTTGGACAACAGAAGTTTTTCTATGCATCCTCCTTTATACGCCCACATGTACTCGCGTCTACTGTCCAGTTTGTCAAGTATGTCTAAAAAATCACTATAGGATATGTCATCTGCATAATTTTTAACTGCTAACCCATGTATGTAGTTTGTACAAAAATGTATCTGCTTATAATTGTGGTCCATTAAAAATGAGTAAGGCAGTCGGATATGCAACAAAATAACTTTTTGCTTCCACAAATCAAATATTCCTACTTCCTTATAGTAATAATTGGATTTAATTCTAAATCCATCGATGTCTATAATATATTTTATGTCCGACATTTTTATATTTTATGTCACCGTTTCACAAATTGTTCACTGACTATTTGAAAAACACTCACTTTTAGTACTCTATACTTCCGAGTGCACCAATTGACACAAAATAGCATGTATGAGCAAGTTGAGCTAAATTGTGCGAGTATCCAAAAACTCCAAATAAATAAAAACACTTAGTATCCAAAACACTCTGATAGTACACAACACTTCTAACCACTCTTGATAGGTCACATTTTCATCACCGATTCTCAATGCTTTTAGTTCTTTTCAGGTTTGGTGATAATGACATAATCAAATCTCTAGTATCTTCTTCTTCGTTTGAATAGTCATGGTAATAATAAATTTTTGAATGTATTTTCTTCAAGTATATTACACGAGTTCTGTAAGAACAAGAAAACAATCTGTGAGTAAAAATTAGTAGTAAACAAATACAGCGATGAAGTGAAATAAAAAATGTGTAATTGAAATGCAATAATATTCTATTACTTAAATAATAATTAAAAAACTCACCTCCATTGTAATGTAGAGCACTGCACACAAAACAGTTTAGAGACAATAAAGGATAGGGGACGACTATGAGTTTTGGAATGCTGAACTCGTACCATTATGTTTTATGAGTAAGCTAGATAAGTTATCAAGGTTCCGTCGTATATAAGTTCGAGTTCAGCATTCCAAATCTCATAGTCGTCCTCTATCCTTTATTGTCTCTAAACTGTTTTGTGTGCAGTGCTCTACATTACAATGGAGGTGAGTTTTTTAATTATTATTTAAGTAATAGAATATTATTGCATTTCAATTACACATTTTTTATTTCACTTCATCGCTGTATTTGTTTACTACTAATTTTTACTCACAGATTGTTTTCTTGTTCTTACAGAACTCGTGTAATATACTTGAAGAAAATACATTCAAAAATTTATTATTACCATGACTATTCAAACGAAGAAGAAGATACTAGAGATTTGATTATGTCATTATCACCAAACCTGAAAAGAACTAAAAGCATTGAGAATCGGTGATGAAAATGTGACCTATCAAGAGTGGTTAGAAGTGTTGTGTACTATCAGAGTGTTTTGGATACTAAGTGTTTTTATTTATTTGGAGTTTTTGGATACTCGCACAATTTAGCTCAACTTGCTCATACATGCTATTTTGTGTCAATTGGTGCACTCGGAAGTATAGAGTACTAAAAGTGAGTGTTTTTCAAATAGTCAGTGAACAATTTGTGAAACGGTGACATAAAATATAAAAATGTCGGACATAAAATATATTATAGACATCGATGGATTTAGAATTAAATCCAATTATTACTATAAGGAAGTAGGAATATTTGATTTGTGGAAGCAAAAAGTTATTTTGTTGCATATCCGACTGCCTTACTCATTTTTAATGGACCACAATTATAAGCAGATACATTTTTGTACAAACTACATACATGGGTTAGCAGTTAAAAATTATGCAGATGACATATCCTATAGTGATTTTTTAGACATACTTGACAAACTGGACAGTAGACGCGAGTACATGTGGGCGTATAAAGGAGGATGCATAGAAAAACTTCTGTTGTCCAAGTTTAATTTTAAACATATTAATTTAGAGACTTTTGGTTGTCCTAAAGTTGAAAAAATAATATCAGATTTAAAACTTAATCACTTAAAGAATTGTGATAGGCACACACAATTTCAAAGTGTAAAAACCACAAGGACGTGTCACTGTAGTGAAGTGGAGGTGCAAGCATTTGCTTTATGGTACCATGCATCAAATATTCGTACTTCCTTATAATAATATAGTTTTATAATTTTCTATTTTAACGGACAATGTATGATGTAGTTTTATGAACAATGTATAATATACTTGTCTACAATAATGATTTTGTAATGTAAGATATACTACTTTTTTACTTTTTTATGCAATGTATGTAAATATGTCAAAAAAATTTAATTTTATTGTGTAATAATCTTTGTTTGTAATTAGAATTGTAGGTAATACGTCAATTGTATGCAAAAATGTTATAAATTATGGTAGACTTTTTTAACTTTGTCTTCATGTTATTATGTATATTGTAAATATTTAAATATATTTTTATCATTCAAACAAAAAGTTTTATTCTTTTCCTAAACCTTATTTGGCATAAGGTTACATTACACACGTTAAGTTACAATGATTCATTTAACACATCCATTTACTGCAATAGTCGCTGGTCCACGAGGATGCGGGAAATCTATTTTTTGTTACAAAATTTATTAAATATGCAAAGAAATATGTGATACATATTTTAATCAAATAACTTGGTACAATGAAGAAACACAACCTTTGTATAGTTTAAAAAGTATTAAATATTATCAAGGGATACCGGATCTTAGTATGTTTTACAGAAAAATGAATGAGACTGTCATAAAAATGAGGGTTTTGTTAAGAGGGAGTCCATGGCAAGAGAGAGTAAAGAAATTGAAATGATTGGGCATTGGTGTGTTAAGTTAGCTAGCTTACTCATAAAACATAATGGTACGAGTTCAGCATTCCAAAGTCTAAGCGACGAGAGCATTATTGATCGATAAGTAAAATGTTATCGGTTATGGAATGTTATTATTTTCTCGCTAATATTGTTATATCAGTAACATTCTTTCGTATTAATCAGCAAAAATTTGTCATCTCATCTAACTAGTGGTCTTTGGTATGGAGATACAGCAGGAAAAATGAATGAGACGGTCATAAAAAACGTTGATTGTTCGTAGAGCACGGATCCAATCCAAGCGTATTACTTGAACAACAAAAAGTTTTAGCATCTACCACAACTAAATATCCCATTACGCGAGCTGAAGTTAAAGTTTTACTAATTCCATCAGGTGTTCAAGGAAAAAACATTGATAATATATCTCGGCATATATGTCGTATTTTGGTTAATAATTCAACGTAACTCTCAATAAGAACCCATTCAATTTTGAAAATTATGGTGTCAATACATTTTGTATATCGATGGAAATCAACTGTTTGACTATTTTTGTTAAAGTTTCAAAATTCATATCAGAGTTTTAAAAATATCCAGCAAATAACGAAGAGTTTTACAAATTTCCTTTAATTAAATTTTAAGCAATGTAATATTTTGTTGTACTTTATTTTTTCCTTCTGTAAATTTTAAATATTACAATTATGTTTTTAAAAATTTTAAACACATTTTTATCCTTACATCAAACTGTTTGAGTATTTTCGTTAAAGTTTCAAAATTCATATCTTTTTTAACATGAAAATCATACATCAGAGTTTTAAAAATATCCAGCGAATAACGAACAGTTTTACAAATTTCCTTTAATTACATTTTAAGCAATGAAATATTTTGTTGTACTTTTTTTTCTTCTGTAAATTTTAAATATAACATTTTTTTTTAATTTTAAACACATTTTTATCCTTACATCAAAATGTTTGAGTATTTTCGTTAAAGTTTCAAAATACATATCAGAGTTTTAAAAATATCCAGCAAATAACGAAGAGTTTTACAAATTTCTTTTAATTAAATTTTAAGCAATGTAATATTTTGTTGTACTTTATTTTTTCCTTCTGTAAATTTTAAATATTACAATTATGTTTTTAAAAATTTTAAACACATTTTTATCCTTACATCAAACTGTTTGAGTATTTTCGTTAAAGTTTCAAAATTCATATCTTTTTTAACATGAAAATCATACATCAGAGTTTTAAAAATATCCAGCGAATAACGAACAGTTTTACAAATTTCCTTTAATTACATTTTAAGCAATGAAATATTTTGTTGTACTTTTTTTTCTTCTGTAAATTTTAAATATAACATTTTTTTTTTAAATTTTAAACACATTTTTATCCTCACATCAAAATGTTTGAGTATTTTCGTTAAAGTTTCAAAATACATATCAGAGTTTTAAAAATATCCAGCAAATAACGAACAGTTTTACAAATTTCCTTTAATTAAATTTTAAGCAATGTAATATTTTGTTGTACTTTATTTTTTTCCTTCTGTAAATTTTAAATATTACAATTATGTTTTTAAAAATTTTAAACACATTTTTATCCTTACATCAAACTGAGTATTTTCGTTAAAGTTTCAAAATTCATATCTTTTTTAACATGAAAATCATACATCAGAATTTTAATAACGAACAGTTTTACAAATTTCCTTTAATTACATTTTAAGCAATGAAATATTTTGTTGTACTTTTTTTTCTTCTGTAAATTTTAAATATAACATTTTTTTTTTTAATTTTAAACACATTTTTATCTCTACATCAAAATGTTTGAGTATTTTCGTTAAAGTTTCAAAATTCATAAAGGGTAATCTAACTTGAGTAAAAATTAATATTATGCTTAACAGATCCAAATTCCTGGGTACCTATCTTATTAGCTATAAATATTGTATTCAACCTTTTCATTAAATTGATCTTCCATTTTAAAATATTTCGTGAAAGTTTTATGCACACTTTTAGATTTTGAAAAAAAAAAACTTCTCTGTGCATTTTAATTTGTTTGTAATCTTTTTTAACATGAAAATCCTAAATCAGAGTTTTAAAAATATCCAACAAATAAAAACTTAACTTGATGCACTTGTTATAAACTGTTTTTCTTCTTTTAAAATGATTACCTACTTTCTGAAAATACTAAAAAAACTTGAAACTGCTTTTGTAATGAACATAATCCTGAGCACAGAGAGCTACCTCGATTTTCTCAGTGAGCCGTTCATTGTTCGTTACAAACACCGAATCTTTCGTTAATTTATAAAATTATTGTATCGTAAATATATTGCCTGACAAACTATAATTTTCATATAATTTCATTAAAGAAGACGAGGTAGATCTTCTAAATTACAACCAGTATTATTTTTAGATATTTCTTCAATCCAATATATTTTTTAAAACTTTAAATATATATATTTTTTGATAGCTAACATTGGTTTGGTATTATACTATGCATATGATTATTGTATCAAAAAGATACAACTTAATTTTTTAATAACGAAGCATTGTTATTTTTTTTTTACTGTATATTTTTTTTATATTGTGCAACAGAAAATTATTTTAAGATAAGTATTTATTATTTTTAAAGCCTGGAACTCAAGTATTATCTATCACACTCATGATATGCTACGAATAGTATTGGGGAAAGGTTAGATTCAATAAAACGATTATATCTTCAATGTTTTTTAATTTGTATTTCACACATCTATTGATTCAGTTTTTTAAATGTCTTTAACAATCAATAACAAACAGATGCGCCTTTTTTATAAGTTCCTAGACTTAAAAACGAATCCACATAAAGTCTGTAGTAACACTAAAGAAACTTATTGTTCATTTCGTATAAAACACATACTTCGGTCTCAACCCAATTTAAAGTCACCGTGCTTTGAGCGCTTCAGAAAATATTATTACATATTTATCTTCATTAAACTTCAAATAAAGTTACTCGAAAGGAGTAATTATTTTAGGTCAAAAATAATGTTAGGTATTTTAGATATTTTGCAATGATCGAATACAGGCAGTTCGTTCTTTCCTTTGGACACACGAATCACACCACAAGCCTTCGATAAAACATTCTGAACATAATCTCGGCCCTTTACTAAGTGAATGTAAGCGCATCGATCGAACCAACGTGCGTGTTCTTCCCACGGGACGTCGCTGCTTTCCCAGTCTTCCAATCCTCCATCGCAATAGAAACATTTCGTTTTGTCCCCCTCCCCGGTGTAAAAGAAACCGGCCTCCGACAATTCCTCGGGCTTTTGACCTATGCAACGAGGCCAATCGCTGAAAGATCGGAGACGAGAGGCCTCGGAGGCATATCGCTGATGCATTGGTCCAGCCACCTTCACTAAGATGCCGGTAGAAGGAGCCTTGATTCCGCATTCATCTCTGCCGTCGCAAGCTGGGGCTACTGACGCTTCAATACCCTCGCTGGCTTGTTCTCTGCTATTTTCCATCCAGCGCATAATGTAGACTTTACAAAGGCACACCTCACTCCGTCACCGCATCCAACATAATAAAAACCATTTCGTGTGAATTTTTGTGGTGACAACGCTTTAAAGCGATAAGGTCGCCCATTGTTTTGTATTCTTTTCTTGTGCTCTTATGTATATTATTTTAAGGTGTACAAACAACAATAAACAATAAAGTTCAAAAATAATGTTAGCTATTTTTAAAACTTTGTAATGATCGAATACTGAAGGTGCAGCTGCAGGCAGTTTGTTCTTTTCTTTGGGCGCATGGATCACAGCACAAGCCTTTGATAAAACATTCTGAACATAATCTCGGCCTTTTACCAAGTGAATGTAAGCGCATCTGTCGAACCAACGTGCGTGCTCTTCCCACGGGACATCACCGCTCTCCCAGTCTTTCAAACCTCTATCGCAGTAGAAACTCGGAGACATGTCGCGGATGCATTGGCCCGATCACCTTCACTGAGATAACGGTAGAAGGAGCCTTGATTCCGCGTTCATCTCTGTCGTCGCAAGCGGGCTTGTTCTCTTAAAAATAGATCTTCGGGAGCCCCAGCTGGATCTTCACTTTCCATCCAACGCATAATGTAGACTTTGCAAAGGCACATTTCACTCCGTCACCGCATCCAACATAATAAAAGCCATTTCATGTAAATTGTTGTGGTCAGTACTTTGACTCATATAGACGATTTACCTCGAGGTTATCATAGTATTTACTCTGAAAATAATTCTTGGATATTGTGTAATAATTGTTGGATGATTTGACTACTTTCTACTGAGAATATTGCATTATGTTCAATAAAGGTATCAAAATAAATCAATCGATGTATATTTCATGACAAGAATTATATGCATTCGATAAACAAAAATTGTGATGTGTTTGTAATTAAAACGTCCCTCATTAGCATAAATGACTGCGTCATAGATAAGTCGAGTACAATGCGGTGCCGAGGAAGCGATAAGCCCATTGTAATTAGTGAATGGACAGGATAACGACCCAATGAGGTCATTAGATAACGAAGTAGGGCTAATACAATGCTGAAGCTATCTTTGTTTCTACGCTAGTTAGCAAAAAACGGATCAGCGCATTCGATCGGGCATGGTCGAAAACATACGATTTGACACCAAACTCGATATTTTTTTGTACCGATGGAGGCTCGTCGACTTTGCCCGATTTGCCGGTTCTAACTCCTGAGTTAGAACCGGCGAATCCCCACTACTTTCATGTGTTTCGCATTAACAAGATTCCGGGAAGGTTTCTCAACCGCCCGTTTGTTTTGACGGCATTCATGGGAATTTGTATGTTATTGCTCTTATAGTATGTCGATGTAAAGTGACTGTTGATTGAACGTAAACAGAATTTTGATGGAAACCGTAATTAATCCTTTAATTTTCATCGCCTATACATGCGAACCGTTTGCTTGCGTTCTACATCTGCATAAATAATGTTGACGTACAAACATTTTTGTGTTTTATGTACATATATAAAAAGTAAAGTAATTATTATAGATCCAAAAGGAGCCAATGATCTTCTAACAGCTGAACTGATTTTTTTCCATGATATCTAAGTATACTCTAATAAGTTAACTTTCAAACAAAAAAAAAATCAGTTAAAATCAATATACATACCTACTGACGATTGATACACATAGATGTACAGTCATATACATAATACACATATACACACAATATAACAATGTTATACTTATAAGTTATAACGTCACCTCCTTTTGCGCTGCGTTTAAAAAAAGAGAATTGAAAATTCGGAAAATTACTTATCGTTTAAAATTTATCGATCTTTTATTCAAGATAAGTACCTACTCATAACAGCCATAAAACCAAAACATCGTAAGCAGAAATTGCATCTGCAACTTTTAAATAGCATAGAAAGTCATAAACGAATCTGTATACAATATAACCGGGCAAGTGCGTGTCAGGCCACGTGCAATGTAGGGTTCGAAGTAGTAAGTTTATCACTATTACTCATAAACTACTTACTCTAACATAGCCGTTATAGTTTTCCTTGTAAATTCATTATATAACCTACTTTTGAGAATATTTCACTTGTCCAAATCCAACCGTTTAGCCAGCAGGGGGGGGGAACACTTGACTCTAACCAAAATTTCGCAAACGAGCCCGTAATTCCAAAAATGGTATTAAAAGACCCATAATATTTTTAGAAGACCTTTTCAAAGATACCCCACGCTACAGACGAATAAAAAATTCATCCTCACGTTACCTGTATATTTTATTCTACGATTCTGGAGTTTTAATAAATATGTATATCCATGCCAAATCACAGACAGACGGACGGACGAACATGACGAAACTATAAGGGTTCCGATTTTACTTCGGAACCCTAAAAAGAAGATAACAATAACTCACTCGCCCACACATGGACCGCGTGTGGCCAGCCTGCATTTAAGCGCAATTTATTGCGAGCGCAATTACAAGACGGCCGAACAAAATGGCACGCGTTTTCGCGCCACAAAAGCATGCCGGTGAGCCGGCACGGCGGCGCTTGCGCATTATTTTATTTTGTGTCAACGAATGAATCAAAATAAAATCAAGATTTAATCAGTTGTGCGGATAATGCAATTCTAGAACATGGCTTTTGAAGATTTGAATGCCAGAAAATTGATTTGGAGGGACACAAATTACAAGCAAAAGTATCACATTTTTGGAGCATATGGAAGGAAGATAGATAATACAATATTATTATGATAATAATTTTAAGAGTCTATCTTTGATTCTAAAGTAAAAGATTTATATCCCAGTGTGAACTTAAATAAAAAAATCTTTATTCCATTTTATTATTTTTGAAATTATTTTTGACGCAATTTCCTTGTTATCGTATACTAGCTTATGCCCGCGACTTCGTCTGCGTGGACTTGAGAATTAAATGAAAGTAATTAAAAAACATCCCGGGAAATGCGAGTTTTTTTGGCACCGAGGGTTTTGTACAAATTTAGAGAACCGAACATAGGAGCAATATTAAATGATTCAGTAACAAACTTAACTTTGCCGCTGTAAAACTGTCGTTCCAATGCATGGACATAGCGATCAATTAACCAAATACAAATAAGTTTTAAGTTTTTTTGGAATGATACCTCCACGCATTCCTGAGAAAATACGGTCGATAGATAGACAGACTGACGGACAACGAAGTGATCCTATAAGGGCTATGTTTTTTCTTTTGAGGAAAACTCTAAAGGTGCTCCCTCACCGGGAGCATTCGCGTGTAATGTAACGTCACAGATTTGAGCATTACATCAGTGAAGGAGGAGAACCGAGCATTACAATGTGCACTTTGTAATGATACAAAACGGGGATACATCAGTGAAGGAGGAGAACCGAGCATTACAATGCGCACCTTGTAATGATACAATGTGTAATATCTTGTTACAACTTGTAACACCAATAATAATGTCGAATCTATAATGTTACATTACACGCGAATGCTCGTCAGTCAGGGAGGTAGTATTGTAATGTAATGCTCAAAGTCGAATCTATAATGTCACATTACACGCGAATGCCCGTCAGTCAGGGAGGTATTATTGTAATGTAATGCTCAAAGACGAATCTATAATGTTACATTACACGTGAATGCTCCCGGTGAGGGAGCACCTTAAAACAATAAATAACCTGTAAACACAACTTCCAAACTAAATTATACCCTTGACCTGACGAAGAAGCAGATCCATCTCCGACCTCGAACGACATGCACCCTGTTATTTGATGCGGGATATGAAATATTTGTGAGCCAAATTTCATCGAAATCCATTTAGCCGCTTTAGCGAGAGTAAAAAATATCTTATTATACGCCTAAGAAATATTAGTGGGATTTTATATACGTACACCATCAGATCTTGAATTGGTCAATGTTGTACTGGTTTTGCTATGTCAACGTGACCATCAACAAATATTATTAAAACTGTTATTCCCACCCATTCTGGAGTTACATAGTCTGTCTCTAAGATAGACAACCAGACCCAACCCAGACCCTAATACAATATACTGTTATTTCGTAACAGCTACCACATAACATTTACCATAATAATGTATTTTTTATACCACCAAAAAGTAGAGATTTCATGGACAAAAATCCCACCGACTTTTTTAAAAAGCAGATAATTTGACTTGAGAATTTTCGATTGAAAATTAGGGTGCTTTTTCGGTGTTAAGTCAAAATAAGGTGAAAAAAAGAAATATTTAAAATCAAAAAATTACAGTGTGTTTTTAACATAAAAAGTTAAGTGTTCACCAAATTTTGTGAATTTGTTTTTTGTAAAAGAAAAATAAAAAACCAAGGTTATTAGAATTTTTTACATTAAGTTTGAGATTATATGAAAAAAGTGGTAATCCAAGACTTGTAGATCTTTCTATTACCTACAACTTTACCATTTAACTTTTTTCCATAGGACTTGCAGTTTGCCGGAAATCGAGATAAACCGTTTTTTACCATTAAAAACTCACCCCCCCCCCCCCCCTTCCCGACCTCAGCAAGGCTATTCAGTCTTGTAACTTGACAGCGGAATCCGCGATGAGTTTCAAAATTGAAGTTCGAGTCCGAGATCTTGATATGTGATTCTCTAATCATCTGGTACGCACTTGCGAGGTGAAGGGAGTCTCGAATCTAACTTCAATTTAGAAACTCATCGTGTATTCCGCTGTCAAGTTACAAAACAAAAGCGAACTTGCATCATATTGACATGTCATTATCTAATCATCTAGTACGCACTTGCGAAGTGAAGTGATCCTAGAACTCGAACGTCAATTTTGAAACTCCGCTGTCAAGTTACAAACCTGAATAGCCTTCCAGATCGCCCGTAAATTATTTTTCCTTTAATTTTTATTATATTCTCTTCCTTTTTCAATGGGTTTCATCCTACTATTATTTTTTCACTTACCATTTTCAAAGGCTTCAGCCCTGGTCAATTAAGATATATCTACAGAGATAAATAAAGACAACTAAAAAAAAAGGTTTTACTTCGACTACACCTCCTCGAAATTATACCAGGACATTGTAGGAGTTGTAGATTATAAATGACATTTTAATTCAGACTACGGGAATACTGAAATGCTCCTCTTTATTCATAGACGTCGACAATTTTTTCCACGTAAGTATAAACAGCAAAACCTAAAGTAATCGAAACTGGAAGACATTTTAATTACGTAGTGTTTTATTGGCACTACTTCTTCCTTCTTTTCGACTTATTATGTGTTTTCATCTGACCAAGTAATGTCTGTAAGACGGTCCCCATGCTGCTCACCAGATCACGCAAACTGCCGCTGCCGCCGCGCCGCTCTGTCTCCATGATTGGATCGGGTGGTTTAGCAGATAGCTGAGGTGTACCATGTCAGGTTTATCTTAATGTTTGATCGCGCTGACCACGGGCTACATGAGTCGCTCAGGGACGTCTTGCCCCTCCGTATTTGACTACCTGAGAGCTAAACGCTTCTGCGCGAAGAGTCAAAAGAGCCCCCCCGACTATTTGGAGAGTTTCGTAACCGCGGTACCAGCTAGATTTACGGTAATGAAAGGATCTCCTACCCGACAGCAGGGTCCGCCTCTCAACCGGGAGACTCTAGTTCTCCTGAGTTTATTCCTGAATAACTTTGGGATTTTTAAGTGTCCAAGAACCTGGCCCAAATACCAGACGTATATTTTATACCTATAAAACGTTTCAAAAGAAACTCATTGTTTAAACTGATTCGCCATTCGCCACTGATTAAACAGCGTGCATGCATTACCATAACATTAGTTTATTTTTACTACTATTTAAATAATAAATAACTCACTGCTAAATCATAAATAACTCACTCTAAACTTGATATGGAATTTAATCATCTTCATAATTTATTATTTTTTCATTATTGTTTTCTTTCTTGGATAACAACCAATGGGTGATATGCCTTTAGTTTGATCTGATCACGGACGATGCTTTTAGTCATCCATGGAGGATGATGAAAATTTAGCATCAGGTGGCTCGTCTGCTTTTACGTGGCTATTCGCAAATTGAAAAGTATTTTAGTTATGTATTTGTATTGCACTTACATCTGGTCATAATTAGCCTATGCGGGGCCGCGCCGGCTTGGTACGCATTGACCAGTAGGGACAGCAGTTGACGATTATTCGCAAATATTTCAATTTCTTACTCATTGTGATTTGTATTTTTATTAATATGTACTTTCTTTTCCTACATCACAATAAGAAAATCTAAATTGTTATACGTTGTCAAAATTTAAGATTTTTATTTATCTGCAGGTAAAACAATATTTGATAATAAAATTTTCCTAAATTGTGTCATAATAATATTATTATCACTAACTCTGACCCACACCATCATACAACGAATTGAACATAGGAATCTGATAGCACAATCTAACATAGTTATGTGTAGTTGATTGAGTAGGCTAACTAATTTCTTAAAATCCCAATGTTTTAAATATTGTAAATATGTATAGTTATACATTAATTTCAATAAAAGATTTGTTGACTCGTTCTCATACCTACGTACATTTTTTAATTATGGCTTCTAGTTACCTAAACTGACATCTATTGTTGATTAGCAGAACTAATTCACAGCAAAATTATAAATTAAAAAAAATTGGTACACATTGATTTTTTGAAGAAATAACGTATATTTCCGATACTAAACAATCTTTTGTATCCCTATAATGGGCACTTTCAGTATTTCCTGCAGTTATGTGGCGTATCAAAAAGTCCTATTCATTGATATCTCGGCTTCTAAGCAACGTATCACGATAAAACATACACCAGATTTTAAGTTAGACCACCAGTAATACAACTGTGAAAACCGCACTCCATTTCATTCAGTGGTTTTGGCGTGATGCTGTGTCAATACAATACAATACAGACAGACAAGATTTTTAAAAATGACAGATTCGTAATCTATTGGTCCTATATAGTCCCCTGATACCAAATTTTCTTAAATATCTTCAATGTACAGACATTATCGAGTTACAGTTTTATAATATATATAGAATATAGATTACCGTATCATTAATGTCATTGGTGGTTTTTAAGCATAAATTTTACATAATTATGTAAAATAATTGAAAGTTGGAAAGTAAAAGGCGACTAAATCCGGCCCGCTGGTGGTAGGGCCCCTCGAGGGATTATATTAGTAATATTGATTTTAATTATTAATGAATACCATTATTCCTATTATTATTTCTCCATGGGGTTCGCCTGGATAGCTACCACCCTCGAGCATGAGTCAGCCGCCAAACGATTCGTCGTGTTCCGGTTGGGGGCTTGAGAGCCAGTTCTTTCTTTCTTTTTCTTCACTCTTTCTTGGCCGGCAACGCATCAGTGATGCCTTTGGTGTTGCTGATGTCCATGGGCGACGATAGCCACTTATCATCATGTGGATCGTCAGCTCGTTTGCTGGCTATTTCCATAAAAAAAAGTAAAGTATTTTTTTATTTCTCTTCATACATGTCTTATGTATTTGCCACAGTCATGCTTAATAATTCTATAATTACTTTACAAAAAAAAAACAAAATTTCTGATAAATATGAGTATAGTCGATCCATTAACAAACGCATATAAATCTATATTCGTTCCAACGACCCTAGTTTTCTCACCATACTCCAGAGTCCAGATTATCGTTCCAACTTTAAAATCAAATTATGCTATCATTTAGATCTACCCTCATTTCCGGCACTAAACTCAAGTGGTACCAAAATAAAACTAAAGTACAGACAAACAATTCCGTACGTTAGTACGTATAGATTTACATTACAAAGGGCCCTTTGAGACTTGAACCCTTAAAAAGTTTTTACGACTCCTGCGTGACATCGAGCAGATGTTTAAAACAAATACGCCATCAAAGTTGGAGATAGAGATAGCAGAGTTAGAGACCGAGACTGTATCTCTGCGCTATTACGATAGGTATTTACAGAACAAACTTTCATCATTATGAAAATACCTCTTGTACAGTTTAGTTTTACAAAGATCGTATCCTTGGAACATGAATGCCCCCAATAAATATTATTGTTACAAATGTGTAAAATAATTATTTCTTTTCATTCAATACACTTTGAAATGGAAATATTTATTTAGATTTTTGTATTTATTTAATATCAAATGATTCCTAAACATTGCTTCTTCACGTTGTAGATAAAAATTAAAACGTGCCGTTCATTTTTAAAGTATATAGCGATCTCTACTTGACATTTTCGATATATAACCCATCGTGTTTCATATCTGTTTCTGTCGCGTAGTGAGATGCTGATGTCATCATCATACCATCGCTATATCAAACATTGAGACCAACAGCCACCAGCACTGTAGCACTTTATTTAACATTAGTACTCTACTTAAAATTGTCGATATTTAATCCGCCGTGTTTCATACTTATGGTGGCCACTCACGGTCAGTCCATCGCGTCAAATGGCGTGATATACAGCCAAAATTTGATCGTGAATGTAAAAAAACATATGGAGTGATATAAAAAAATTGTATCTCCAATCGCGCCATTTTGACATATGTCATTTGGCGTGGCTCCAAAAATGACGCGATGGAATGACCGTGAGTGACCACCATTACTTCTCTGGCGTACTCAGATGCTAATGTCATCATCATAACATCACAATTTCGAAAATTGAGACCAACATCCACACTTTCATTGTATTACTTCATGGGCTGTTACAACTATACATAGAATCAAAATGCTTTTGATCAATCGGTCTACTCACTTGTATTAATTTAATGGGGAATTCAAATATTTATTCATTTAACCCACGGAGATTGATAAAGATCTTTTTATCGGTTGTCGTTGGATGATGTTTAAAGGTAGCCTTTCTAATGTAATCGTTGAACTTCATGTAGTTTCCGAAAATCTTACTAAGTAGTAAATACGTGGTAGTAGTGAGTTGGTGTATCGGCTAATAAACATTTTCCGTTTTCCAATATTTAAACACAGAAATTTAGTTATAATTAGGTATATTGACGACCCGTGTGGCGCAATGGTAACCATGCCGGATCGCCGCACCAAGGGTCCTGGGTTCGATTCCCAGCGAGGCGGAAATTTGAATGATGAGTTTGAATTTCTGTTCTCGGTCTGGGTGTGAATGTCCTTGTCTATGTTGTGTGTTGTCCATGGCACCCACGACGCAGGGAATCCTAGTGTGGGGCTATGAGTGTGAAGCGTTATTTATTATTTATTTATTATATTTTAAGTACGATACAATTTAAACAGATTAGGAGCGTGAAGTGTTGTTCATGATTTTGTAGACGGAGATTTGGCTGCGAATAGAGAAATAGATCTGCATTTGTTTATCTCTGACCCGCTGTAATGTTAACCACATGTTTGTAGTGGGTAGGCTGAGAACTAGCAATGAAAATTTGATGAGATACATTCACATGCTTTTGAAGGTATTGGGTAGCAAATTTTGATTGATAATAATAGTTATGCTGTCATAGTCTTTACATTACTGAAAACGAATAATCGTTGATAGTTTTTAAAATGTTTTTATAATCTTTCTGTTTCCAACCGACGGTGACGTCGGACTTTTTTTTATCTAACTACCTATATTTAATTTTTTAGAATGTCCTACTGTTGAGATAAAAATGAAATTTTATAGACTGCATTATATTTTCCACATTTAATTTTTTTATTTTATTTTATTTAGTAAATTAGTGATTGTGTTAGATCTTTACGTCACTACGTCACATCTGAATCAAGTTATCAATGTTCTCTACAACACTCGCATTATACAAGTTCAGAAGATGAACAATCAGAATTATCGTTATTACAACCAGCTCCCGGACTACTCGAGTTTCACCACAGTCTGGTTCTGACTCACGTCTTCTCAAGGTCGTGAGATCGGTTCCTAAGATAACCGGTGTATTTTACGTATGTAATTAAATTATAATACTGATACTTTAACTTGTAAAGTTTATTGCTTTTGTATTCTGGTGATTTAGTCTATTTTTACTTTCTAACGAAATAAAAACGGAGAGTTTGGATAAAGCTGTATTACAGTTCATACCGGATGTAAACCTCGATAATCCTTGGCTACAATAGATCATAATATGGTCGCAGTAGCCTCTGGAATGTACAGTTGTACACACTCACCCATACACACAAATTACAATTTATTATAATGAGTGTGCAAGCGTTATTGGAACGAAGTTCCTTATCGCGCGTTGCGAAAGGGGGCTAGGCAGGAAATTTGGTAACGACACTTTTTGCCGGTAACGTCACTTTTTGCCGTCGTAGTTTTTTACATAGAAAGCAAGCCAGAGTACTAGGATAGCAAAAACATGCAAGTGATTTCTCACGAAATTTAATACCTTAGATTTGTTTTGGCACACTTACTGCAAGGTTTTGCTATCCTAGTACTGACTGCAAGGAACTTCGTTCCATCCGGGTGTCCCTTGACACCTCTCAAGTTTTTTTTATTTATTCAAATTAAACCATTTTCTGCAGGTGTACCTATTTGATAAAGGAGTGCAAAGATGTTTTTTCAAGTGAATTATTTATACTTTTGATTTTACTGTTAAATTAATCAAAACCTTTTGAAAAAACTTTTGAAAACTGTTATTGAACTCCGAAGTAACTTTTTATTTACTTCTTATGAATAAAACATAATATATTTAATTACATAATGTCCTAACAACAGTGGCCATCTAACGCCAGGTGGGCTGTTACATTTAGTTCCATTGCATTTGAAAACCAAAGACAAAACAGTGTTGCAATAAAATGTCATTCAAACACAATCCAAGCGTCGGACGCAGTATCGGGTTCTCTCGGCCATCATGTCCAATTGCGACCCAAAATGACCAAAAAATAAAGGTATCGCATTTCACTCGTTACGATTCTGTCACCGTTATATGTCATGCCAGGGCTGTGTCTTGCGACATTATTTACCTAATATTACAAAAGGTGTCCTTATTTTCATATCCATAGGCATCGGTGACCCCTTCTGTTGCCATCAATTCTTACTATTTTGAAGGATAATTTTTACCGACGGAAAAACGTTGTGAATATGAGATTTTTGGTTTTTGCGCAAAGCCTAGGAATTTTTGTGTAGTAAGTATTAGTAAATGTCAATGGACTTTTAAACTGGTATTGCTTGAGGACTTGTTGATATAAGTATCTAATTGTAAGTGTAGTTATAACGAGGTGTGGTTTATGTGGCAAAGATAAGAGCAACCGTACTAAATAGTTGAGAAAAGAATAGCAAGCTTGCATGTGAACTGACGAAAATGGTGATGAAAAGTATTTTTTGGTATCGGTGATGGGTAACTCACTGCGTAACTGACTGCTGCGTTCAATCGAGAGAACTATTAAATAACGCTACAACCTCATAGCCCCACAAGGATTCCATGTTTTGTGGGTATTAATGGATAACATACAAAGACGAAAACGCAGATCCAGACGGAGACCAGTAATTTGAACTCATCATTCAAATTTCCGCCTCGTTGGGAATCACATCTACTGGTACAGCGAACCGGCAAGGTAACCATTGCGCTATACGGATTGCCAATCCAAACTTCAACATACAAGACTTAATTATCAGCTTCACGGATGAAAATTGGACTCTTCTAACGAACTACTGACGAGGATCGCAAAAATGAACGAGAATTCTAGGCAAATTGCACAAAGGTTACGTCAGCTACATTTTTATTATTATTTCCATGACTTCCGCAAGTGACAGCCCTGACTGTAAACGATATCCATAAAGCCGTTAGTGCGAGAACATCGTCTAGATCTATTACCGTCTTCCCAAATTGAAACATGAAGCGTTTTGATTCGTGAAAGTCTAAACTTACAATCAGTACATGTTTTCTTATCTTGTGTTTACGTAAATTTAACACGACAATGTGACCACGGCGTATGATTGTTTTTGGGTGGCCGTTGGTAGCTGGAGCATCCAAGCGATTTGTAAAGGCGAGAAATCTATGATACGATCAAATTGTGTTTTAGTGTCAATGTTTGTTTGTTGTCAATGGCACTGTGTGGCTATGAGTTTGTACCGTTTAAAAAATAATAGAAAATTAAGGATTATTTAGGGGATTTCATCAAAACACCTTATCGGCTCATCGAAAACGAACGCATTTCCTTCAAGTTCAAGCAATCTTAAAATTTAACTTTTACTAAGAATTTGTAGGTTATAAAGAGCTGTTATACATTTCAATCGTCTATTAAATAATTATTTGCACATTGGGCACGTTCATTTTTAAAGTAGACCTCTTTAGTAGTATTTCTAAGCTTAGACTCACCACAAAGACAATGACATGATAGACACATGTCGCTGTGGTGTATCGCACTACGTGGTAACGTAGGTACTGGAATCTTAATACAACGGATGCTATCAACACTGACATGTTTGCGGCCTATCAAACATTCAAATGCATTAATGGATTGCACGTCATGTGTTTATAACATACTATACCTACATGTTTTTATGGAATGAGTTAAATTTTAGGTAAACAATATTGCCCTGTTATGGCATCCGGAAGTCTGAAGTCAGTAATGTTTGCATTTTATAAAGTTACCAACCTAATTCTAATTAGATACATTAAAACTCCGGAAAACGGAAATTCTTGATGCAAGCAATGATTCAATTTCCGCAAAGGCGCTGAAATAAAATGCTTGCATTAAACAATTCTCTTTTGAGACAACAAAAAAGTTGAATTTTAACAATGTCTACCAGTTCAATATTTAAAATAATTTGTACATCAATATAACAAAGTGTTAATGTAAATAGAAAGTGTGAATTCTGGTCTAACATCGAACAACGAGTATCAAACATCAACTTAAAAAAATAAAAAAATACGAAAGAAACACTAGATTTAGATTGTATTAAATGGGCATTTCGTCTCCTTAGGGTCTTAGACCCTCCCAGCTTTCTTTCCTTTATCATGTAAACCGGATAGAATCAGTAATACCCAGCTAAAAAAGATAAGTTTCGCAACAAATCTGGTGAAGGCAAGCCACAAATCTTGTCAATAAAACAGTCATTTGATGGTTGACTAAAACCAAAACGGGATAAACTAATAAATAATTATTTGCAATCGGTCACCGCTTCGAGCGTTTAGTTTCGCCACATTTCAGAACACTTCGAAGATTTTAACCGCGGTCGGTTGCCACTGCGAAGTTTAACTGATTTATGACGTACTATAAAATTATGTTTATTTTGCTGTTTATGTCCGAAGAATATCAGCCGTCGGTCCCACTTGGAATGGTTAGGTTAGAGAGACAGAAAACTTCTAACGCATGTGTTGACCACAAAACCCTCAACCAATCTGCGATGGATATAATAGTACCTACTTAATTGCCTCGGCTGTTTTTTTGTTTCTTTTTTGTTGGAGATTATGAGTAGTGGAGTTGATTTTTCTGTTAAATGTTTTGTACATTTGAAAACCGAGCCCTAAACCCTTTAGCTATTCATCTATCATTCAGCTACCACTCTCTTGCTAAAGTCAGCCGTCAAGCCGGTTGCCCGAACAGGGGATTGAGAGCAAGTTCTTTCTCTCTTCTCTTTTCTTTCTAATAACGAAGGCCGGTGTATTGTATGAGGGTTGTTTCTTATGGAAATCGTCGACAAACGAGCTGCCGTTTCACATGATGGTAAGTGGTCATCGTCGTCCATGGATATGAGTAATAACAAAGGCATTTTAGGCATTGCCAGCCAAAAAAGAGAGAAGAGAAAGAAAGAGGGTTAACACTTTTGATTAATAATGTTACAGGATACTTTAACTATTTTGAACCTTCTCAATTAAAAACCCTATTAACTTAATTGCCGTTTAAACCACCTCCAAAGTGAAGATACAATCAAATTATCCTGATACCTTATAAAAACACCGTTGAACAAAAAAGCGTAAACACTATCTGATTCCATTGTCTTAAATTGAGTCAAATCACGAACAATTTTGAACTTTAAACCGCTGTAACAGGGATTACAGAGTTCCTAATTTAATTGGAGTAAATAATTTAATAAGCGAGCGGTTTGGGAGTAAAGCGTTAAATACAAAAGGAAGCAATTTTATTCAAAAAATGTTCTCTCTCTTTCTTTTTAAGGACAAAGATAAGGATAGTGAGATTGTTGAGTAATGCGCACGTCATAGTTAATTAGGATCAGCAGGTGTTAAGGGGAAGTTTCCGATTTTGATTATTTATAACCTGTTTAAAATTCGATAAGAATCATTTTTATGTTACGAACTGTTTAATATTAAATACGAGTTATTCTTAGCAAGTGTAAGAAAAAAACTGTTAATGTTATTAAAAACAATACGGCATTTCATCGTTTAATGTAGAATGACTATTAACAGTCAAGACTTTTTAAAGAGATTTGATCTTACTTATAAGGCTTGAGAACCAGTACCAACTGTGCTCTGCAAGGCTATTCTGTTTTGTAACTCGACAGCGGAATCCGCTATGAGTATTAAAATTCCTTGCCAAAATTGACACTCATCGCGGATTCCGCTGTCGAGTTACAAAACAGAATAGCCTTGCTGTTCTGTTCTGTCGTCCTTCTTTGCAACATGCATACCTATTTCTTACTATAAGTTATTATATACTGATATTTGTTAGTTAAACTATAATTTATTTTATAATTATATTTATGATTTAAAAGAATTATAATTTTAAAGAAATAATTTAAAAGTCATTCAAATTAGGTCATACAAATACGTATGAAATAAATATAACAGAATAGTATTATTCTTTTCCTTTGTGCGTTAGGATTACTTAGAAGTGGAAAAAGTGGAACAATAGAAAATCATTACTTTTTGCCGCTGTCTGTGAAGTAGTATTTTTTTCTAATTCTAAGAATTTTCTCCAACTATGCACTTAACTTTTTTTTTACACTTTAACGCAAAAGTCAATATTTTATAGAAAAAACTTAAGTTTCAATGAGGTAGTCATTTAAACGTTTTGTGTTTACATTGTATTATTCTGTAGTTTAATATAGTTTAGTAAAGTGTTATGAATTAGTGTTAGTGATACTTAAAATCATGTGATATTTTTAACCCCCGACGAAAAATGAGGGGTGTTATTAGTTTCACGTGCCTGTGTGTCTGTATGTCTGTCTGTGGCATCGTAGCACCCAAACGGATGAACCGATTTTGATCTAGTTTTATTGTCTGAAAGGTGAGTTAATCGGTAATAAGACTGTCGGGGTTTTTTAAAATCTTAATTTAAGATTATGGCATAATATGCAGTTGGCCACAGCAAAAATGAATTTTATTAGTCTATGAAAACAAATATTTATAAACTCTCAAAATGTCAGCTGTTAACTGAAAACCTTTACATTTCAACCATCACCGCCTTAACGTAAACTCCGTTCACAATTCCAATAAGTTAGATCGAAGCACGTTCGTTCATGCTTTTTTTCCTTAAAATGATTCTTAATTGAACCCACATGTCCACGTATCGGATAAATCTGAGATGGTGGATAGCTCCAACACTTTAGCCAGTCAACGTAATTGGAAGTAATTAATTTTTTTTATCTCTTTCTTACATGATAACAGTACGCGTTTACAAGCAAAAGTCAACTTTGATGATAAGGACGTAAATATACTTAGATGTAGGATTTGTGTGATGATATAAAATACCATAAAATAATTATTAAGATAATAAACAACCATGATCTGACAATTCGCTTTAATCATTACAGTTTTCATTTTACTGTCCTCAGATTTGAACAGTGACCACTTTGTTCTTAAATTATTATTTAACCAGTTTAGCCCAGAGTAATCTTCGGTTTACACGTATTAAGTAGTTAAGTAGATAACTAAATTTTGACTAAATATTTACTAAATTGTCAGTTTAAAGACGTATTAATTTACTTAAAATTTAGTTATCTACTTAACTAATTAATATGTGTAAACTTAAGACTTGTGGACTTAAGACTAAGACTTGACATTCTATTTAGAACTGTATTTCTATACTGTCTAATTTCAGTACCGAGGCATAAAACCTGTTAATCTTTATCTAAATGAATGACTTAATAGAAATATCACATGTACGTGTATTCAAATTGATAAATAGCTAACAATTACCCACACGCTATCAAAATGCTGTAACACTGATGTTATCGCAATTCACCAATACATCCTTATTGTATGGGCCTTAAGGGTGTTATTTAATTGCATTGCTCAAAAACCACGCATCAATTTACGGGAATCGTCCCGAGTCACAGATAATTAAATAACAAAAAGTGTAGAATAAAAAGTCACGTTGATTTATTTGATGTCGGTGTGTGTTTTGGGTTTTATGCGGGAAAAGATTTTTTAGGGTTCAACTAAATGTATCAGAAAATAATGTGAGCACCAAGTTTGATTCGGTACATTTTGTGTTGTGTGTTTTGTAAAAAAAATAAGGCCGTGGTTGTTTTCGATGTTTTACTGTATTCGTGCCTAGATACACAAGGAATCCTAGGGCGGGGATACATGAATGTATTATCATTTATCTTTTTACGTTTTAACCGACTTCAAAAAAGGAGGAGATATTCAATTGGACTGATTTTTTTATGTTTGTTTCTTCAGAACTTTCCATTGGGTTAACCGATTTTGATGATTCTTTTTTTAATCGAAAGCTGGTGCTTGTCGTGTAGTCCGACTTAAATTGAGCGAGATCTGACGAGTTGTTTTTGAGTTATCCCTAATTTTGTAGTCGGTTATTTTTTGTCAAGAATTATTTTTTATGAATTCTTCGTAATTTGTTTGAAAAATTCTTTACAATAACAAAAAAATGTTTTAGGAATTTTTGAACGGAACCTTTTAACTTTTAAAATGATTTATGCCATAATCACTTAATTATCCCATTGTTTGAGACAAACCTTATAATGTGTATTTTTACGAGTGTGTATGTGGGAACAGCTTTATGATGTATGTGTGATATGTGAATGATGTATGTGTGATATGTGAACTAATAAATTGTTGTTATTAACACTATAGCACAGTAAAGGAAATGTAATAATATTTATACTGTGACTATAGTAAAATTGAACATGTAAATTACTATAATTACATACATCAAGATGTTAATGTTTTAATTTAAAAGTTTAATAAAATATTCTGATCACTATGCACTAATGGTTAATAGATAATTGTTATTTGATAATTATAATAATTGCTTTTGATACTAATTTGGGGTGATTGGGCTTTCTATGTGTTGACCACTCACTCCCTGTTGTGTAGTGTGATATTATTAGAGTAAACACACTGTACTGTACCTAACATATAACCGTTATCCGTTTTATATGTAACAGTTCTATAAAATCGCCACTTTTAAACAATCCAAGTCCATTTGTTTTTCGTCCTTTAATGAATTAAAACAGTACTGTCTCGTAATAACATTAAATCCGCAAACAATGTGGCTGTATTAAGTATCGCTCTCTCGATTGACCGAAAAGCCTATTATGGGTTATTACTTGAAGCGCAAGTTATACGCGGAAGCGGTTACGTAATGAGCCGTAGAAATAGCTTATTAATATTTTATGGATTTAATACAAGCGCTGTGCCCGCGGGTTTGCTCGCGTTTTTCGCGATAATAAGTACCCTATTTCCTACTCCAGATCATGGTGTACCTGTGGGCTAAATTTCATGAAAATCCGTTCAGGAATTTAAGTGAAAGAGTAAGAAACATCGACTAGGATATATAAATGGTAGGATAGTCATAAACGTTAGGTATCTACATCGTATTAAAGTCCCCGTGAACTAAGATGCCCAATTTGTCGTTTGCAATCACAGTGACACTAGAGATGTACAAAAAAATCGGTTCACGAAAGAAACCAATTTTTGTAACAAATCGATTCAAAATTGTAAGACCTTCTAATCGATTCGATAATTAAATTGTAAACTAAAAACCGTAACATTTAGGTACCTTCCAACTACCTCAATTGAGCTACATATCTCGTACCGCGTATTATTAATATATTCTTTTGTTTCTTCCTAACAACTCATGCTGCTAGATATGCATGGAAATATCCGAGCCGGCAAACAAGCTGACGATCCACCTGATGGTAAGTGGCTGTCGTCGCTCATGAACATCAGCAACACCAAAAGCATCACTGTGCGTTGCCGGCTAAGAAAGAGAAGAAAAAGAAAGAAAGATAGATCATGATAGAATGAACTCATCCGCTCAGTTTCATAATAATATTTTGAGGTAATATTATGAGCGTCAGGGAAAAAACTACAGTGATTAAATTCTTGTTTATTTCGTAACACACATTCATGTAGGTATACATAATTATTATTTTGTCGAAAAAAAAAGAATACCGCAAAAAGCTAAGCTACATAATTACATATAATATATTATCTGCAGTTTACTGTTCATGGATGGCGAAGTGCCCATACATAATGAAAAATGTCCTTTGTTAGCATCCAATTCGTCGTGGTATTCTTGGGTACCTAATTTTAAATTCAAATGCAAGTAAATCATTTTTAACAAAGTAATTAAATTAATCAATTTTCATTTTTAAATTCCGATTATAGTAATGTATCGATTATGACTGGTTTTAGAAACGGTTTCAGGCCGTCACATCACTTTGCGTCAGTTTTGTTTTAGGCTTCTTCATCTATCATTGTTTCGACGTCAAATATTTTTAATAAATTTTGCATAAATTATGATGTAAAGGGATTTTTACTAGATTATATCGTTTACTATGATATATAATCAACGCCAATGAAAGTGAGTAAGGATTTTTAACAAATTTTGGAAAAATCCTTCGTCCGTAAGTGTGCAACTATTCATGTCAAGTAAATGATTATTCCATTTCGCTCGAAGACGCCCATACAATGTTAGTTCATATTAATAAATGGCAGCTATCATTATGGGCATCTTAGATAATTTTGACTATAGATAACTTAGAATGTTGGTCCCACACTAGGATTCCCTGTGATCTGGTTAACCATCGCCTTCCCAATCGCGTTACAAATTATTATTTTCTTGATGCTAAGATATTACAAAAGCTAAGGGTATTAATGTGATATAGGTCTATTCCTATAACTAAGATGGTATAATCATCACTCCACTATGCTCCTTCAACTAAGAGTTGGAAGGTTCTTAGGAAGAAACCTTTGCACGTCCACGAATATAACAATAATAACACATACAATTTTAAAACAAATACTTCAACAGTCATTAAGAATATAATAAGTTTCTCATTTCGTTTAAACTTCTGTAGCTGTAATACATTTATTCTTATGAACATAAATGTTTTTGTATAAACTATCCATTGCACTGGTTTAGTTAAAAGCGATGCCAACAGATAACTGACTTGATTATTGCGTTGCGGTTCATCCTGGCGCGTCTCCTAATGTGCTTTGACACAGTTTTGCAATGCGACACGCTGTGCTGCGACCCAATACAGTACTATATACCTAGTCCATTTTATTGACGAGTATCCTATTTAGTTAACATACTTACAGGGTCTTTTTGGGGTAATTTATAATTTTAAAATAATACTAAAGATAAAATAAAAATAATTTACAGACAAGTAGGTAAGTTAAAGATAAATAGATAAATCTTGTTAAAAAACAGGACTCTAGATGTACTTGGTGTTACTAAAGCTCATAAATGATACCAAATTTATTAGTAGTTATACAATATACATGGTCTTAGCTTTTAAAGTGGTCGTAACTTTTTAAGTTTCTTTTTTTACTTAATTGAATTCATATTTATGGACCAATAGCACTTTTTGCAGTTTATGTAAAGCATAAGTTTTAAATAAAGTACCATTATTATCTTTTACTGTTAGATTTTGTACAAAATACCGACTTAATGATTTAGTTCTCACCTGAGTAATCTTAAGTTACGTTTTTCATTAGTTGGTTAAGGCCGTACCTGTAACAAAAGAATAGTAATATTAACAACAAATGTATACAGGGTGGATTTTTGAGACGGGTCAGTAAGGGCAGGTACCTTAACCGTTATAGTTACAGGAAAACGTTCCAAGGAGACTATCCATAACTTTTTTAGATATTCTGAACTGCATTCACAGATTTTTGAAAAAATGTATGGTCAGCGAAAAAAGTGCTAAAATCCAAAAAAAAATATTTTTATGCCTATCGATCCTACTTCGTATGGGGATCAAAATACTCTATGGGACCATTTAAGGTATGAGTACTAGAAATGTCAGAAAACGTTAAAATCATTTTCCATACATTTTGTACTGAAAAACGATAAATCAACTCGAAATATTCTTTATCGCCAAACAATCCTATTTCTTACTGCGATTAAAAGATTCTTTAAGGCATATTGAAATTTAAATACAAAAACTACGGTAAGACACAACATTTCACACAAACTTACAAATAGGTTATCTATTAATCAAAATGACCGCCGTTTTCACGAATACATAAGTTCACTCGTTTTTGTACTGATCAAGTAGCAGCGGAAAGTTTTCTCTGATGGATATTATTTAAAATCCTCGTTAATGCCTCTTTCAGCTCCTGAACACTTCCTTACTTTCTTTTGTAGACTTCATTTTTTAGGTGGCCCCACAAAAAAAACTCGAGAGGCATTAGATCGGGGCTGCGAGGTGGCCACTTAATTTGACCATGTGTTGGACCATGGACCACTAACAGCACCTCTTGCAGCGTGTCTTCGTGAAAACGGCGGTCATTTTGAATAATAGATAACCTATTTTTAAGTTTGTGTGATATGTTATGTCTTACCGTAGTTTTTGTATTTAAATTTCAATAGGCCTTAAAGAATCTTTTAATCGCAGTAAGAAATAGGATTGTTTGGCGATAAAGGATATTTCGAGTTGATTTATCGTTTTTCAGTACAAAATGTATGGAAAATGTTTTTAGCGTTTTCTGACATTTCTAGTACTCATACCTTAAATGGTCCCATAGAGTATTTTGATCCCCATACGAAGTAGGATCGATAGGCATAAAAATATTTTTTTTTGGATTTTAGTACTTTTTTCACTGACCGTACATTTTTTCAAAAATCTGTGAATGCAGTTCAGAATATCTTACAAAGTTATGGATAGTCTCCTAGGAACGTTTTCCTGTAACTATAACGGTTAAGGTACTTGCCCTTACTGACCCGTCTCAAAAATCCACCCTGTATACAGCATAAAATACCATTTAGTAATTCCAAAGTCACCGAAAAAAAAAACAAAGAAACGATTAATCGATATTATAATCGATAAGGGTACACAAAATACTGAAATACTAATCGCCACCGCTCGCAGCATGCAACCAACATGACGTAGATACGCCACTACATTTGCACTCAGTGGTTTCCTGCTTCGAAATTTAAACGCAGATTAAAAACAGTGACCGCTAATAATTCGCTGTGTGCCCGTAAACCGTCGACTAAATCCAGCGAGACAATAATTTTAATTGCTTTATTTTAAACAGCGAACAAACAGCACGAGTAAACAGTCGCTCTGTTATCATTTAATTATTTACAATTTAATATCGGAAATCCGCAATGAATATCATAGTCGCACACGTTGTTTAAAGTATATTTTCCGAAAAGTAAACGTTAAACTGCATTCGTGGAAATAAAATGCATTTTTATTTCGCTTTCAGTTCGACAAGCTCTTGACAAAATAAGATGAGGCAGCAGTGTCGACTGTTGTATGTGATAGCGGCTTTAGGTAAATGGTTTTACTGAAATAGTTATTTTCAGTACTTTCTAGAATAAAATTTTACTAACATTGTATTTCGAATACAGACTAATTATAACGCGACCTTTTATTCGACAGACTACTTAAAGGTTTCTTCTATAATTAGCTAATTTGCAACCTTACTACGGTATTTAGATTTAGCAAAATTATTATTATGGCTGAGAAACATTTCACATGTTCAAACTTTCATGATAATAATTATTAATTATAATTTTGTTTGTAGATTCATATTCTCTAGCTCTGAAAGCAATGTGACATTGCTTTAAGAAATCTTAATATTTATCCATCATGAAAATTGTATGACGGATTGTATTCGAATTCGAAGCGTTTGCTCAGCATACAAAATCACACCGCATTTCCACCATAACATTCTTGTTAATAGTAAAAGTTCCGTAAATGCATTCATGGACAAGAGGCGAAAAACTATAAAAATGATGTGTTGGGCCGGCTGTGTGATCCGTCAATTAGTTTTACGACGGTCAATAAAGCTGTTTTCCGTAATAGCCGGGTTTGTGTGGTTTGGGTTTACTGTAGTTCGGTCAATGAGTTTCATGGGAGCAGAAGTACTAGTTCTTTGTATAGGCGGGACAATTTGTGGTTGTTGACACGTACATGCAAATTGTAGACAGAGCTTTCTTCTGAGGTATTTTTGGAGCGCTATGACATTAGGTTCTTCAAAAAATGTGTTAAAAGAACTCCTGCTGGTGTTTCTCATAGCCTGAGGCGACGGTGACCACGTGGCCATCAAATATCCCATCTGCTTTTTCGTTAGTTTACCGATGAGAATATTTTTTTACCGCTTCCATATTTTGAAAGAAAAGTTTATGTGAAGAATACTATTTTATCGAGCATTCAATTAGAAAAAGTAATAAGATCACGCTATGAGTGTGAAGCGTAATCTTATTACTTTTTCTAAGTAGATAGACTGTTTTAAGTGAACTATAGTTTATTTTTTCCGAAGCAGAACGAAGGCAAGTTCCGTAGTTATAAATATTATTTATGTTGTATGTTGTGGAACTTCTGCGTACTTGTTTAGTATTTGGTACAACCGGTGTCGGAGCACTTAGGCCCCTAAATACACGATAGTCTATATTATTACGTAGATGTACCGTTGAGTGCACAAATGCAATTACGACATGTTTCTTATTTTAACTAATATATTCGTTTTTGGGGTATAAAACAATAAACATCTACTATTGTAAGTAGAATAAGATTACTACTTTTATATATTTCACATAATAATATGAAAATTTCGTATTTGTTTGCAATTTTTTTTTTGTATTCTAATAAAGCAGAGGAACCATACGAGTTAAATTATTTTAACTAGCTTTATAAATAATAATTACTACTAGCTTTATAAATAATACTAGCTGTTGCCCGCAGCTTCGCATACGGAAATTATGTTTTACCCTATTTGTACCTCTTGCAGAAGGAAATTTCAAAAACGGTGAATTTATATTGAAGTACTTATATTTAGTAATTTATATACTGAAACCTACGATAAAATCACAAAGGATTCCTCCAGGAGCGGGTTTTGAAAAATAAGCAATATTCACATTAATTTGTATTTTTTTCTTTTTTTCTTGCAAAATTTTGAAAAACTGAAAAATACTTGTTCCATAAATTTAAGCAAGGAACATTTGATGCAAATTTGAAGCAAATCGGTTGATATTTTAAAAATATTCCATACAAACTTTCATCCCGTTTCCCGGGGAAAACTTTTAATTTTCCGGGATAAAAAGTATCCTAAAATATGACCCGGAGTATTAGTAACAACTTTACAAATTTTCATCGAAATCCGTTCAAGGGTTTTCATGTGATGCCCGGACAGACAGACAGACAGACAGACAGACAATAATTCTAAAAAAAATATTTTTGTTCTCTAACACGTTATTGAAGTGCCCTCTAATCAAAATTTTTAAAAAATATTCAATGTACAGTAAATTTGCCCTTTGAGTTTTATTATAGTATAGAAGATTTACTATGTATTCTGTACATTCTTTGCTTTCTTTGTGATACTCAAGCCATCGGACTAAATATAAACTAATTACTAAAGAATAGATTTAATTAAACTGACTTAATCGCTTTCGTGCGTGACTGCCCTGGCGTTAAAGATTTATACAGAGTTGTAAGGAATTAATCAAATAACAAATTATTCGGGAATGCTTGTTAGTGTGCGACAAATTAGTAAAGTTTATTATCCGACCTTTATGACTTTATCTGTACTTAATAATTATGTACGTAGTAAATAGTAAATTATTTTATCTACATGTAGTTAAGTAACTAGATTTAACGATGGAATATCTTAATTTCGTCATTCCAAATTATTAAACGCTTTCACACTCACACCCCCGCAGTAGGTTATTTACCTGTGTCGCGGATGGCATGGACGATACATATATCACATCACACATGACCCGAGTACAAATATTTATCTGTCATATTATCTGCCCCGGCCGGGAATCGAACCCGGGACCCTTCGCTCTGCAGGCAGGGTCGCTACCACCTAGGCTAGGGTTGTTCAGTAAAACATAGATAGTGAGTTGGAATATTGTGATGTATGCGATAATCCATTAGCTTCCTACTGGAGGGAACGGTTTCAGGACGCTTCCGGATTTAGGAAGTAGGAAGATACCTATAGCTTGAGTTTCTCAAGTACCTACACAGAGTAATAAGATTCCACTGAATGCTATCTAAATCAATTAAAGTCAAAATTAAGATGCAACTAAATATTTAAAACGTATTGTTGAAGGTTGACTGATGGCTGTACATTTTCATTTTTATTATTAACTAAGAAATTATAAATTGTAATGTACCTACGTTGTAACGTTCTCTAACAAATAGAATAGATTAACGATTATTTCAAGGACTTTATATTTTTGGGTTTCTACATTATATATATATGAGCTTACAAGTTATCTAAATAATTAGAATAGAACATGGATTGCTTAATCTTTAACTATATCAAATAGTAGAATATTTTTTGTATGAAGTAGAAATAAATTTAACAGAAATTGACAAACACCAATAATAAAATGATAAGTTACTTCTTATGCTACTCGTAATACGAACAGATCCTATTAAGACAGTAAAGAGAGCAAAAATTAAGCTGTATTAAACGCAGTGAAACAACCTTCATTTGGTGAAGGTAAACTAATTACGGGAACTCCACTTCTCATTCTTCGGACGTTGACAGGAGGTCCTTGGAGTGAACTTTTTAAATTCCCTATATAAATTAGTTAGGAACATTACCTAACATCAGCGAGAAACGAGAAGCGAGAGTCTTGTAACTTATAAGACAAACGAGAAAATAAAATCCATCTAATCGTAATTAATCAGCGTAGTCCACGGACATCAGTGCTTTAAAGTATCACCAATGTGTAATTGATAAAAAAAGAAGCTAGAGAATTGCATTATCACTGGCCTTCCGAAACTACCACAGAAACACTTAAGGTCAATGCGTACGTAAAGTGGACGGGACGGGATGGGACGGGACAGGACATGAAGTTTTGGAAACATCGTTTCATAGAATGTAAACCATAGCGCATACGCCACGGTGGCACGGACGGGACGGGAACGGTGCACTCGCGTATATTTAAGCTCCGTTCATGTCCCGTCCACGTTGCGTATGCAGCGACCTTTAAACAGAGCATTTTAGTCTTCTTTAGATAGGGGGTTACTAGCCAGGCGGGTTAAAATACCCAACTATTGAAAAAGTGGTCATCTGAACAATTCAGACTGAATGGCACGACGAAACACGACACCACGCTACACTCGTTTGAAGTCGCTTAAGTGGTTTATATTAAAATCTAAATAAGGTATAACATTAATGAATCTGTCATAAAAAGCTACGGGCCGGGTCTAATGAAGGCAAAAAGGTGCTATTATAAAGCGCAATCAATTTGTAGACAAATTACTTTTTTAGTTTTCTCCTTAGAAAATTCTCGGCAAACGTCCGTGAGGTCTTTACAATTAATTAGGGCGAAAACTTAATTTCTGTCATCATTATGATTTTACATGACTCGCTGAAATTAATGACGAAGAAGAAAAAATAACAGTGTTATAAATTTCGTACCTACCTACGCCTGAGAAAAGTTTAGAATCAATTAATTGAAATATAAGTTTTCCATAATATCAAACGCACTTAAATATAGTTAAACGAAAACTATGTTGATATTATTACATCCATCCATTCCTAGACTAAGCGTAAATGTAATGAAAACGCCAGCCTTGCACGCAGCGACGCAATTTTTGTAAAAATGGCTGAAACCGTGTTTTAATTAGAAACGCCTAGTCTAGTGCGTCGGGACTGTAGAAATGCGAACAAAGCGTCAGGAAAAAAAACGTTTTTACATTTGAAGCTTTGTTTTATATTTGAAGTTCTTTTTTACATTTGGAGACTGCTGAGCTCATTTGCGAGCTTGATCAGACTCTGGTAGGTCGTGAATTAGTGATAAATTGGATGTTATGCAGGTGAACGGCAAACTGCTGACACTAGGATATTGAATTTTAAAATTGGAATTACAAGAAGGTGGTATAGAGACTGGTAAGTTATAATACTTATAATAAGAATAATTCGATGATCCATGTACTGCAATGATTACCAAGCTGGGTCGCCGTGCCGTGCCGTCGGGTTCGATTCCCAGCGATGCGGTAATTGGAATGATGAGTTTCAATTTCTGTTCTCGGTCTGGGTGTGTGTGTTCTAGTCTATGTGTGTTATGGCACCTACGACATAGAGAATATTAGTGTGAGACTGTTAATGTGTAGCGTTATTTAATAATTTTGTATTTTGGAACAAGCTTTACATTTTAAGCATTTAACATAAATAAACAATATCAAAGCCGCAGTTATTATTTTATAAACGGAAGCATTATTTATTTGGAAGCAAGAGGAAGGGCAAACGATAATGAATATTCCAGTAATTATTATCCAAAACTGTTATAAAACAAAATACACCCAATATTTGAACGTAATAACAGCGGGACAAACTCGTACGTCCCAACCAGGTAGCAGGTACACAATTACACGGCATTACTTTCACGCGTTTCTTTCCACGTCCTCAGGAAAAAGCACTTTTCTCATAACGGGGTCTTTATGCTCTTGACGGCTGCCGGTGAAAAAATTTCGCCGACAAATTAGTACGTAGAAGCCGTTTGGAGAAACTGCCGGGAAAGCTGCCCATTTAGCATTTATTTTTATTAGCTCCAACTCTCATTATAACGGTGCCGAATTAGAGACTGGCGAGATTGGATCCGAACGGTTAACTTAAATCTAACGCGATAAATTATATTGAAATGTTCCAGTGCTGGAACAAAAGAAAATAAGGACGCAAAGGCACAAAGTGACGTCATCTGCATAAGTAATTGTTGCTCGCCAGGCTTCAGGGCACTGAGTTGTTTTGGTTGATGTATCTACTGGATGAAAAACGAATTTTGTTGAGTAATTCTGGTTAGGAAATTTAAATTGATGACTTACTGTGTAAGAGCGCAGTGCGTTTTAATGTGTTGCAGTTATGAGAATCAACTCTCACAAAAGGTATAACCTACTTGAAGCCTGTAAAACCATTTCAATATACCTATTGATTTACTCACTTTCTATATTTAGTCACTAGCTATTACCCGCGGCTTCGCCCCCGTGTTCAAAGGGAAGTAACAATGAGTTTTTTAACATGCGTGATTTATTTCTGTTACTTTATGAATTATTATTATTTTATGTTATAAGGATATGGAAGTATAGAAGTATGGACAAATACGCATCATAATGGATCTTTCCATGTAAATGAGTTGTTTCACTGCAGTAAAAAGTAGCCTACGTTACTCTCCAGCCTCCTACCTGTCTCCACACAAAAAAATCATACCATAACATCGCTCCGTTACGACGTGAAAGACGGACAAACAAACAAACAAACACACTTTCGCATTTATAATATTAGTATGGATTATTATTAATTATTATGTTATTATATCTAGGAAAGAGTTATGCATGTTAAACAACTCATTGTTACTTCCCTTTGAACACACGGGCGAAGCCGCGGGTAATAGCTAGTTATCTATAATCCCACTTGATGGTAATTGACGATGAAGTTATGGATGGTCATATATAAATATTGATATGTATAACTTTATATTTATAGTTGGAAGGTCGAGGAGAGATACAGGTTTAATAGTTGGTTCCTCTTTGTATCTTTTAAATTTTGGATTTTTTTATACCTTATAAGTCCCGCCTGATCTGTTACTTTATGAATTATTATTATTTTATGTTATAAGGATATGGAAGTATAGAAGTATGGACAAATACGCATCATAATGGATCTTTCCATGTAAATGAGTTGTTTTACTGCGGTAAAAAGTAGCCTACGTTACTCTAAAGCCTCCTACCTGTCTCCGCACAAAAAATCATAGCATAACATCGCTCCGTTACAACGTAAAAGACGGACAAACAAACAAACAAACACACTTTCGCATTTATAATATTAGTATGGATTATTATTAATTATTATGTTATTATATCTAGGAAAGAGTCATGCATGTTAAACAACTCATTGTTACTTCCCTTTGAACACGCGGGCGAAGCCGCGGGTAATAGCTAGTAAGTATATAAGTATAAGTATGGATAGTATGGATTATTAGTATGTTATTATATCTAGGAATAAATCACGCATGTTAAAAAACTCATTGTTACTTCCCTTTGAACACGCGGGCGAAGCCGCGGGTAATAGCTAGTCGCATTTATAATATTAAGTATGGAAGTTTGGAAGTATGGATAGTATGGATTGATATGGAAGTATAGAAGTATGGACAAATACGCATCATAATGGATTTTTCCATAGGAATGAGTTGTTTTACTGCGGTAAAAAGTAGCCTACGTTACTCTCCAGCCTCCTACCTATTTCCGGACAATAAATCTTACCATAACATTACGTATACATTACATAACTTACCATAACATAACCGTTACGACGTGAAAGACGGACAAACAAACAAACACACTTTCGCATTTATAATATTAGTATGGATTATTATTTTATGTTATAAGGATATGGAAGTATAGAAGTATGCACAAATACGCATCATAATGGATCTTTCCATGTAAATGAGTTGTTTTACTGTGATAAAAAGTAGCCTACGTTACTCTCCAGCCTCCTACCTGTCTCCACACAAAAAATCATACCATAACATCGCTCCGTTACGACGTGAAAGACGGACAAACAAACAAACAAACAAACAAAAAAACACACTTTCGCATTTATAATATTAGTATGGAAGTATGGATGGATAAATACGCATCATAATGGATCTTTCCATGGGAATGAGTTGTTTTACTGCGGTAAAAAGTAGCCTACGTTACTCTCCAGCCTCCTACCTATTTCCACACAAAAAATCTTACCATAACTTCGCTCCGTTACGACGTGAAAGACGGACAAACAAACAAACAAACAAACACACTTTCGCATTTATAATATTAGTATGGATTAAGTAACATCTATCATGTGTAACATCTTTCTCAGCTAATGCCCGTAAATAACCAACATGTACTAATTTTCAAGGAAAATTAAAATAAGTAGATAGTTTGGGATGACAAAAAGGCATTAAAGCACCACTGCTCTTTTCACATTAAAAGGACCGTTTATAAATAAACTCCAACCCAAAAAAAACTTGTAAGTAGATTAAATTAGAACCCACCTAATAACGTTCTCACAATCACGCTACAAAGGAAATCCTGAAGCGCAGTCCGTCCAATCATCCATCGAATTGCGGACGGACAAAACATTTTCATTATAAAGAACCCAAGTGCCACTCGAAGGCGTGGAAGAATAACTGTACGCAATTAACGACAACAAATTGAAGCTTCTGCATTACTTATTCTTGGTGTTTGTCCCTGCTGTTTGTCAGGGCAAGGCACAATCCGTTGACGTTCGAAAGACGCCCTTAATATTTGTGGGGCTTAATTTGTTTGACGGTCTTCTTGTGAATTGATGACGGAATTTTCTTGTTTACAATTTTAAGACGACATCCGTCTGTTTGATGTTTGGCTCTGAAACTCGTTGACCCAGTGGCTCCCTTTATTGCGAGTTTCGGGACAAAAGTAAGAAGATTGGGTCAGGATTTTGTTGTCGGGTTTCGGTTAACCAAAATTAACAATTTGGAGATCAAAAGAGAATACATAATACTGAAAATTATTTCTTATAAGGGGTAATCATATGACCTTTATATACATTGTGATGGACAAGAAAGGGTTCGTTTTTAGGGTTCCGAAGTAAAATCGGAACCCTATAGTTTTGTCCTTAGAATAATAATAAGTTTTGTCATGTCCGTTTGTCCGAGGCATGGCGCCAATTTGTATTGTATTATTTTTTTCATCAAGATTACCGATGGATTCATTTATTCATAAAGTTCAATAGATGTTACATAACGTAAAGAGTATTTCTTTACTTTACAAGGATGGCGGAATTTTCCGATAAATATTTCTACCAAATTAATCGAAAAATTTATAATTGATAGAAATTGGTAGCGAAACGATAATAATATTTGATTTTCTGGGTCGGGGTCTATGAAATAAGTTGCGTTGTAATTTTAATTACCTCGATATAAGTTTTTAAAACAAAAATCGGAAAATATTGATTACGTTTAACTGATTGTGGTACATCTGTATTTAGAAAACAATAAAAACTTGCAATACCTACTGGAAACGTCAATTTGCTTTGCGCTATTAAAAAACAGAGTATAGGAACTATGTATTATGCACATTGTTCATGGATTATTTTAGAGTATTTTTTTATTTTATATAAATGTTATTAGGTCAAGGTAAACAGTATTTATATTAATTAACTGACTTCAAAAAATATTTTTGTTTTTAATGAGTATTCCAGATAAGTCCTATATTTTTTACTGAGAAAATTCTTTCAATAATGTACATACATAATGGTATACCTATGGCGATTTAATACCTATGGTATGGTATGCTATACCTATGGCGGTTTTGCGAAGACTGTTTCCTTGAAGTCGAAACTAAACTATTTAACAAATTGAGAGACAACGAACATTCCCACATTTTACTTTCATAAATCTCAAAACACCCGGGGCGTATCAGAACATCATACAAAATTAATTCCTTGGAGCCGCCAACAATAAATGTATCCGCGTATTGTGTTCCTTTGTACTTCACTGACCTATCACCACTCCGCTATTATCATGTATAAATTATGACCTTCCAAGTCTCACAGCTCAAGTCTAGTTGGAGTATCTTCCAACGAAAGCGTAAACGTTTTGTTTTCTTGTATTTTAACAGAAGGTTTGCATTGCTGCGACAAAACGTAATGTAAGTGTTAAGGATGAAAGTTGGTTCATTTGGCATGTCACGTATAGGATAGTTTTAGCTCCATAGTGAAACTAACGATGGTTTTTCGAAGAACTGCTTACTGGCCTTTGACCTTTAGTTCACTGCAAAGAAAGAGTCTCTTTTCGTATTAGAAGCTGCCTGGAGCACCAAGCCACTTCAGTGGAGATTTGTGGAGGAACTGGAGGATAAAGAATACACTCACAAGAATACACATATTAAGACGTAAAAGACTTCAATGCATTTCCTGGAATTTAGTAAGTACTTCATAACTGAGTATTATAACTTAATTTATGCGTCCGCGTGCATCGATTCATCGCAGGAGCCCTGGGGCGCCGCTGCGGTCGCTCTTATCACATTCCGAGTATAATGTTAGTAATCCAGGCAGTTACAAATATTTGTGCGTCTGACAACATGAAGCAGGAATGGCAGGTGATAGACTGTGTTGCATACTTTTTATAATGGATTGTGCCAATCGAGTAATCGACCCTCAAGAAACTTCGAATGCTTGATGCGTAGTCCATATTTACAAATCTTTATCATTACTTTTTGGTAATCCAACATTCCACCAAAGTAATGTAAATAATTTTTAACATGAAAATAATCGTAAATAAGAATTTGGAGAAGCGTACTGAATTTGAACCCAAATCCCTAGATGCAAATGAACGAACAGACACTGCAAGTTTTAATGCGAATACAAATACGAAAAACATCCATTATCTTTATGACACGAATATTTCTTTAGTCGATGAGTATTCATCACCGCCGCCCATCTTACCTCGGCAAGTCCATTTCGCAAAAGTCATTTCGCCACCCTAAATGCAAGGTGCACTTTCTTCAAGATCCCGAAGGAATCGTCCTACGTGCCGCATGTTTATTACCAACTGGCCTTACTTTCAGGGATCAAACGAAAAGCGATGAAGAAAAGCCACAAAAGTGGGGAATTCAACGAATGCAGATTGCAGGTACATATTAAACAATGCGATAGAATAGGTATTGGTAGTTTGACATTCATTTTTTTATGGAAATAGTCGGCTAACGAGCTGACGGTCCATCTGATGGTAAGTGACTATCGTCGCCCATGAACATCAGCAACACCAAAAGGCATCACTGATGCGTTGCCGGCCAAGAAAGAGAGAAGAAAACGAAAGAAAGTAAGCAAGAAAGTTTTGTATAGTAATCTAATTTTTAAAGTTTCACGTATTCTTTATTTTCCTAAGCATTCTCTCTACATCTTTATAACTAGCATAACTAAGTTATTTCAGTATCATTTAATAATTAAATACAAGTCTATCTGTCTAATACCTATAGTATTAATTTTGAAATATATGGAATAATTGCTAGTTTCAGGGTTTAGAGAGGTAATAATAATCTAACCTAATCGTATTTCGTATAACTTGGGGACCTAAAATATATTGGGATTAAAAAAATATTCTCATTCCTAGTATTTAAGATTACATTTTTTAAAGATTTGGATAATTTTTATTCCATCCTTTTAGAGAACTACAGCAGTTTCAGAAATAAAATATGGATCAATATATCTTTCAATTTACTCGCGTTTCTTACCAGATATGACACATCCCTCATTGTCCACCCCCAAACGTCTGGGGTGTGGTAAGTGGCTGGTAATTGTATGGGATAACTTAGATTGGCTTTTTAATTCCGTGGATTTGTTCTGGGGTGTTTCTTTAATTTGCGTGGTGTGGGGTTCAACAAGGTCCGGGAATGTAACCTGTGGGCTTGCGCTTATTAGGTAAAGGAAGGTACCGAGAAATCATAATAACACATTTTATGGTGATGTCTGCAAACTTACAATAATTTAATGCGTACAGCGATGTTGAAAAACAGACGTTGAATTATGGACTACAGGAAGATGATATTTCTTGTTATCTTTTCTATGTTAATATTTTTGATGTAATATACTTTAACTTTAGTTATTTGCTAAAGAACAATACGGATACTGAACTTTTTTTTTTCAATACAATTATCCTATTAAATTTATCCAATCCACAAGTCCAATGCATGGCGATGTCAGTCTAGTCACAGCCAAACAGTTGCCTTCATACCAGGGATATTTCATGGCGATATTTTACCCAACATGAATCGTGGTCACGGCTATAGCGACCAAAGAGGTGATACAAAATGATCTATTATCTCTATGAATAAATAATTTAGCGCTCAGTTCGTGCTCCTCAAATCTCATGAAACATAACTCCAGGGTGTTTCGCTGTAGCTATCACCAAGTTTACCTTTCAACCCGTAAAGGACTTGCTACACCATTTCTTCGTAAATTATTTGTAGATCCGAACATTTGATTCCACAGTCACGCTTATTTGTATTTGAGTAATTTATACTTTGTGTATAAAAATTTAAGTGTATACGTATAGATAAGATAGGTATATAGAATGATTTATTTATTCTTAGTTTTAACGATCCTTTAGCTAGCGCATTTAGTTGCGAAGCAGGAAGCCCCGGGTTTAATTTCCGTCCAGTCAGACGTGAGTATGTCATTTATTTGTATATCTGTTCTCGAGTCTTTATTCGGGATGTTACTGAGGTTTTGAATCATCATGCGTTAAAAAATGTCATTTTTATGGCTATATCTGTATTACAATCGTTTCACGTTGAATAGTAAGCGGGTAAACGCGTCGACAAGGCCCAAGGCCGGGGTCATAAATTCAAGCCGCGAATCTTGTCCACGTCACTTGGAAATAAAGACGTTCCGTTTAGAATAAGGCCTACGTTCGCGGGTCCGGATCCAGAGATATATATTATGGACCGGGAGAGTAGTGCCGTATTGCGGCGGCTTAATATACTGACCCGAATCCCATGCTGTCTTACTGGGATGTCGTAAGATGCTAAAGAAGTCGACCCATTTTGTGTTGCTGCATACGTAACGTGGACGGGACGTTGACGGGACATAGATATACGTGCGTGCCCCGTTCCCGTCCCGTCCGTGCTTTCGTGGCGTATGCGCTATCGTTTACATTTTTTACGAAACGATATTTCCAAAACTTCACGTCCCGTCCTAGCCCTATCCCGTCCACGTTACGTATGCATCGACCTTTAATTAAACTGAATTAAAGGAATCTTTTACATCTAAGTAAGAAACTTAAAAATTATAATTCAAAATTATGCACTTTATATCTTTTAACAAAAAAAAACTCTCATAGATCAACTCAGAGTCACGAACGGTTACTTTCGCTCCTTAGGGTGGATTCGACCAAACAAGAGTAAATCTTTATCTTAGAATAAATCGTCAGTTAATCGAGAGTAAATCAATTTTACGTTTTACCATCTACAATTCTAAGAATAGTGGGCCTATTCGGGAATTGTTTCTATACCGCCGTTTCGCACGGAATAACGGAGCTATTCCTAGAATAACGTAATGGCGTTAGTCAGTCCAATCATCTGATTTCTGTCACCACACGACAAAACTTGACAATTCCCTCAAACAAACAACAAATAAAATTAACACGTTTGACACACGTTTCACACTATAATACGGCAAAATCGAGTTGACATGATGTATGCTCTTACGCTATCCCGTTGTAGGACAACATTTATTTGCCAGGTTTTATTTTCGTTCACCACTCACTCTGCTATTCGCGTATTGTTATTCCTCGCGCAAGTATACTATCGATTACGTGGTAAAACGGCTATGGATTTACTCGAGATTAAAATCATGGAATAGATTATTTCTCGTATAGTTACTCGTGTATAAGTTTAAGTTTGGTCAAATCCACCCTTAGTAAAGAATCACAATACAAATTTTGTACTAAGAAGCGATTTAAGTAACCGTTATTAAGTATTAACTCTGAGTTGGGACGTGATTAGTCACGGAATGACTGTAATTAATTTTTGATAATTGTAAATTGAAGTACCAGGCTCCCAGTACCATAGAGGAGATTTATGGAGCTCAAGCAAATTTATAAGACGCCGTGTTCACAGGGAGGCGTGAGAAAAAGCGACCTCATTCCGCAGTAAATTATTGCAGAAATCCTAAGGTGGTTCAAGGTATTGATGTCATAATATCGCTACCCTATTATATAAGCTAATAACTTTGTTGATGAGTGATTCAAGAGGAGATGTAATATCTTTTTGATATTTCGTCGATTTGTTTTTATTTAGTACTTACAAGGTGCTTCACTACAAGCCAAACTGATAGTAATGTTTGTGTTCCTTTTTTGATTTGCATTCGATTTTTTTTTCAAAATTTATATATTGGAAGAACAGAACTGAAAGTGACCAAGATTGGTCCACAATAAATCATTAATGACAAATTTTAATTTTAATTTCGTACGATTATTTCCTAAAAACGAACACTACAGGTATTCCAAATATGCCACATATTTCTGAATCATTATAATTTATGATTCGATTGATTTTTAATGCAATACGTAGTGTATCTCGGTATTATAATAACATCTATTTATTAACATGTTCGGTAATGCTTAATCTGCTTGATATTCTCGGAAAATTACATAATACTAGCTGCCCGGACAGACTTCGTTCTGTCAAAAGTTTTTTTTTATTTTTAGATGTAAGCTATCCTATCTTTCAAGTTGAATCAAACTGCACACGGTGTGCAAATTTGATTAAAATCGGTTAAGTAGTTTAGGAGTCCATCGCGGACAAACAACGTGACACGTAATTTATATATATTAAGATATATGTTTAAAGAATTATTTATTACTTACCTAGGAAGCGGAGGCCGACTTTTAAATCACAAAGTACATGTAGGTGTAATATTTATCTGATTTTCACACCAAGTATTTACTTACACACTCAAATAAACGCAACATTAGCCAGTTATTGAATTTTTAAATAATCCGATTTATAGGTAATCCTGTCTTAAAACTTTCTACATTATTAACTATTTCAACAGGTATTTTGAACTTACTTGATCCGATTTTAAGATCGTTTGACACAATCCAACATATTAAAGTTCATTAATAATAAAGTACAAGAGGATAATGACGTGTCACGAAACTCACGAACCTTCAAAAACCCTTTGAAATTCTTTGTCATCTTTGTCACTAAGATGTGTTAGGGTTGACATTCAATTTTTTTTGAATATTTAACTACATGTAACTTGTCCGTCATCTCAGATCAAATCATATACAATTTAAAAAACTTTAAAATTATCTTATAACTGTTTTTTTTACTGATGTGATTTTATGAATAAACGAGTAACAGCCGTCGCTTTGCTTTGGTTTTCTTATATTTTACACGTTGGGTTACATTATTGGAGTTTTATTAAAGATCCCTAATTTTTTTGAAAATATAATATAGCCTATGTCACCCGGGGATAGAGTAACTTCCCAACAGTGAAAGAATTTTGTAAATCGGTTCAGTAGTTTCGGAGCCTATTCAATGCAAACAAACAATCAAATCTTTCCTCTTTATAATACCTATTAGTATAGATAATAGAATTATAAATGTTATAATTATGCAGCATAGTTAGGTAAGTACGATTTTATTAATAAAATCAAATAATGTTACAAAAAATGAAAACACGATTTAATTTTGTATATTTTATATATTATTTTATAATTACGAGTGTGTGTTAAAAAGGTGTATTAAAGTAAAATTTAGTTGTAGTTGTAAAAAGAAGTACCTATCATTTTTAGGGTACCGAAGTAAAATCGTTAGCATAAGTAGTTAATGAGTAAAGTAATAGTCGATAAATTTACTACTTCGGAACCCTACCTTGCGCGTGTCCTGACACGCACTTGCCCGGGGTTTTTTTACATCCTAGTATACGTTAAATAAAAAATAAATAAAATACTCGCAAAGTTTGTACAACCCTTAACATCGTTTTGTTGTCCCCTATTCATAGACGACCTTAAGGCGATCATCTTTAAAGTACATCAAACTTTTTATGCACCAATCGTTTTCAATTACACAGACCGCCTCGGGTTATTTGAGGGATATATATTCAGTTAGTGATCCGTTAAAGAATATTTTTTGTTTGAAAATTGTAATAGAAAACTAACTCTTATAAAGTGATATAAATAAACTTAGGTACTTTGATAAATATCGCACCCACATAAGTAGTAATATTTACTTAACATAAATAACTTAACGAATGCGCCACTTGTCTGTCACGGTTTTTCAGTAATTGCTCGGATCTAACGAACTTCGCAAAAACCTGCGCTAAATTCTAGACAGCTCTACTCACGCGTTAGAGCGTCAGCAAAAAAAGCTGTCACAGTTTATTATTCAATAATCTGATTTAGCATTTATGAGCACGTAATCTATTTGTATTGAAATTATTACTGCTGTGTGTTATTAAATTTTATTAAATGATTTAAAAAAATATAAAGTAGAAACTGATTATATCAATTGATATTAGGTATGTACTAACATTGGGATATACTATTTTCTATTTGAATTCTATTTCTTTATGATAATTTTATTTTACAGACCTTTATTTTAATGTGCACTCGGAAAACGATGTTTCAATATTTACCTGTAACAACAAAAACAAAGATTACAATATTACAAAATGTAATTAATTTTTATTTGCTGCAAATATAATTAATTCAGAAGGCATGTTTTTAACTACAAAATAAATGAATACGAATCATAAAATGCATATTTTGTATTTTAGAATATGGTTCAGTAGTGGCCTAGTAGCCCACACGTTTGGCCAAATGTATGTGTGCAGAAATATTTTATAGCCTTAGGTTTTGTTTAGAGCAAACTTGGAATCCTTGCGCATGAAATCTTAATGTATCTCCGTTGTACAAGATTTTTTCTTTTACAACTTGTTTTGCAGACCGTCCAAGCCAGCGGGTGTTTTCATTTAAAATATCATTAGTGTGTCAAACTGACGTGGAGTTAATTGCAGACGCTACTGCGTACTGCTCGCTGAAGTCAGTTTTGTTAGCTAAACGTTTTAATCTTACCATTAGAATCCTGCATGAGCACTTTGGCAAAGATTTTCGTAGGCATTTTTGTTCATAGTAGTAACAAACGATTATTTATAAAAACGTTTACATAATTGGTGTGCATTTAATGTTAGTTATTACGGAAGTATTAAAGAGTAAAAATATGTTTGCTGAAGCCCACGCAGCGGACTTTTTTTATGGAAATAGCCGGCACGTGAGCTGACGATCCACCTGATGGTAAGTGGCTATCATCGCCCATCACTGATGCGTTGCCGGCCCAGAAAGAGAGAAGAAAAAGAAAGAAAACTTAGGGAGTAGAAAAATATGATTGGTGGTGATGATTTTGAAGGCTTATCACTCTTATCAGTAATATTTAATAAGTGTCATCAACCACGCTTGTTAAAACCAAACATTTGCAGTAAACGTAGGCCAAAAAACCTAAGATTATCATGTTAAACACATGTAGTCTTTATTTAATTTAGCTAAAAACATCCAACTCAGTCGCGTGGCGTATTAATGAGTCGCTTGTGTTAAAATGTTTTTTCTACGGTACAAACGACAAAGTGAAGTTTTTGCAAGCAGGTTCACGTTTTAACTATACAAGGCTAATTACAAATCTTATTGAAGTCAATTCCCTTTTTACAAGCTTTTAATAAACTTACTTTGTTTGTTAGCATTTAATATAAATAAATAAACGCTAACACATAACCCCCCCCCCCCCGCGCAGTAGGTTTATACCTGTGTCGCGGGTGGCATGGACGACACATATAACACATCACAATAACACCCATGACCCGAATACAAATATTTGTCTGTCACATAAATACTCGTATCTGCCCGGCCGAGAATCGAACCCGGGACCCCTCGCTTCGCAGGCAGTGTCGCTACCAACTAGGCTACAGGGCCGTCTATATAATATATTTATGTACGAGTCAAGTCTTGCAAGCTCCATTAGAACTACTTCCTCAGCTCATGCTATGGCGATGAAATTTCTACATATTGCTTTGGTTTTGATGACAATATATTTTTATGACAATGGTAACTTGACTACTCGACTGTAAACCATGTTAATAGAAACATGTAACATACATATATATATCGGAGCGCCGAGGAAATGCATCTCCGTCTCGGCGCTCCGATATATATATACTAGCTGCCCGGACAGACTTCGTTCTGTCAAACGTTTTTTTTATTTTGAGATGTAAGCTATCCTATCTCTCAAGTTGGATCAAACTGCACATGGTGTGCAAATTTGATTTAAATCGGTTCAGTAGTTTAGGAGTCCATCGCGGACAAACAACGTGACACGTAATTTATATATAATAAGATTAAGATATAAATAGAAATGAAATTTTATATAACACGTTCAATGACATTGATATATGTCTGTATTACGAGTACCTACTGGTGTAGGACCCCCACAGTTGTACCTTAATATTTTACTCCTATTTTTCAACATCAGAGTCACGACGTTTTAAATCGTTACGACATAAAACTTGCATAAACACGAAATCCGATATTTGGAACTTTACGACGGACAATAAAATAATAAGTTAAGGGCTGTAAAATCGAGCGATAGGCCTAAATCGGGCTTGCGTTTGGTTTTATTACAGCTACTTCCATTCTACGCCGGCTTTACCATGGTACATACAATAAGTGTACATATACATAACTTTATAACGTTGAAGATCAAGATAATTATAGTATGAAACTAAAACTATGATTTAATTTTATGATTAGATTGAGTCAGCCGCCAAACGACTCGTCGTGTTCTGACTGGGGGCTTGAGAGCCAGTTCTTTCTTTTTTCTTCTTTCGCAGCACATCAGTGATACCTTTAGTGTCGCTGATGTCCATGGGCGATAGCGTGGTCGTCAACTCGTTTGTCGGTTATTTCCATAAAAAAAAAACAAAAGAGCATCTCTCATCGTAGCTCTTCATAATGGAATCCATTGAGAAACTTATTAAGAAACTGACCATCATCGTCACCATCTTTAATTGTTCCATTGCTAACTGAACAGAAGATAAAGAGAGAAAGAAAGGAGAATATTACAGGCCCAAGGACCACAGGAGCGTCCAGACTGGCAATGAAGCTACAGAATACTATTATCCAGAAAGTGATATGCGACAAACTTTTAACTGTATTATTCACAAAATTTTAGTTATAGCTGTACTCTAGAGGTCGCGTTACAAGCGTAATAAATGTAACGTGACCTCTAGAGCACAGAAAAAAATATTCTCGATCACATTGCTTAGCTGTAAAGGAAAAACCACTTACAATGAACAAGCCGTTAGCCATAAGCACTTACAAATCTATCAATCTTTCTCATTCTCCATTATTATTACGATAACAAAACGATTCTTCATCAGTGATAAAGGGCCTATTTAGTAACAATTGTTATTATCTAGGACTAAGTTTCAACGGACGAAACAATTTATACACTATCATACCGCATTAGAGTCGAATTTGGAATGTACGCAGTAATAATATTTTAGGTCATCTGTTATAGTTCTTGAAGTTCAGAAAGTTTAATTTTCAACCTTACGCTCTTTGTTATAAAGAAGGCGTTAGAGTATTTGTGAATTAACAGCAATCTGTAGTGATTGATCACCGTTAAACGCTTAGGTTTGGAATGATCTAGCTCCGTAGTTCCTAGTACAAGGGCTAGAACCGGCTTTCATTATGTGCGCCATGGAGGTGTAAAAATATTATTTTTGTAAAGCTGCTACTATAAAAACGTGAATGTCTTGACTGCGGTCAAGTATTATGGCTACGACAATGAACTAATATACTAACGTACTACGACCATAGCGTAGAATAAAGCAATTTTTATTGTTTATTTTAATATAATTGCGAAGAAAATATGAGATGTTACGTATGTTACGTTTTTTAAGAATTATTTTAAGTTCTTCAGTAATTATTTTCAGATATTGGAAATCTAAAACTAATTACCTACGCCGCAAGCAAAGTTATGTTTTGTTCGTTTCATGATCTACTCGTATTTCTCATTTTTATATTTACAAATACACATAGCATATAGGCAATTAATTAAGATTAATTGAACTTTTTATGTAAGGCACTTTTCACATTTTCCGAAAGTGGTTCTAACTTCTAGAAGAAGAGTGGCGAAAACTCCCAAGGAGTTTACGACTCCCAATTTATAGAGAACGCAACATGCGGTCAAACAATCATGACTTTTAAATCAATAACGATGATGATTATGATGGTGAAACTAATACAATTTAATAAAAAATAATCCTACGAACTGCAAATACCACAACCAAAATTTCCTGCTCCTTGCGCATACCATTTACATCTGACCCCGTGATAGGGAGAGCGGAGTTCACCTGCATATAGACAAACTGATGGTAATTCACCACTCAGGTTAAGTATCATTACCTATTCTATTCAATGAGCCAACCAGAATAACTGACACTACAGCTACATGTTTAGATAATATCTTTTGCAATTGTGAGATTTTAAATAAAGAGATATTCAGTAAGTTGAGGTCAGACCACTGCGGACAAAAAATTTCGTTGTATAATTCTGTTAATAAGAAAAAACAATTAATAAAATGTAGACCAATAACTAAAAAAAAGATTTCAACTTTTAAAGAGAAAATTCAATCAAAACTACAAACGCATTTAACGTTACAACAAAGAGATCCAATTAAACTATATAACACATTGTCAAATAACATAAATAATGAATTTAATCAAATTTTCAAGTTTAGGTATATAGATATAGCTAAAAATAGTAAATTTAGTGATTGGGCTACTGTAGGTATTTATAAAAGCAGGAACAAGATGTACGATCTCTATGCCGAGAAACAATACAATTTTTCTCCATCTTTTCAGGAGCATGTAAGAAATTATTCAAAAATCTTTAAAATAGTTTGCATTCAGGCGAAATCAATGTACATAAAGGACAAGATTATTAACTCGGATAACAAAATAAAAACGGCTTGGAATATAATTAGTAGTGAGAATGGTAACGCAAAGTCCTGTGATTTCAGTTACGAACTGTTGATTAATGATAACACAATCACTGCTGATAAAGACGTGGCAAGTGAGTTTGAAAATCACTTCCGTAATATTCCTATAACGTTAACTAGTTCATTAGCTTCTTCGCCGACGGAAGCACTTTCTATATTAAAAAATCATGTTAATGAATGTAATATTTTATTTGAATTTAAACATATAACCACTAGAGACTTAATTAGCGCATTTCAGTCTCTGAAGGTAAAGAATACCGGTGACTTATGGGGCATTTCGGTAAAAATAATACAGCATATTATAGATATTATAGCACCATATTTGGTCATAGTTTTTAATAAATGCATAGATCTAGGTATCTTTCCAGATCTTATGAAATGCAGCAAAATTATACCACTTTTTAAAACAGGCGAAAAAACCGATATTAATAACTATAGACCAGTTTCTATTTTACCAACTCTTAGTAAGATTTTTGAAAAAATAATATTGAATCAAATGCTGTCCCATTTCAACAATAATAATTTATTACATCCTGATCAATACGGTTTCACTAAAGGCCGTAGTACAACCGATGCAGGGGCTAGGCTTTTAAAGCATATATTTGAAGCATGGGAATCATCACAAAATGCCATAGGTGTATTTTGTGACTTATCTAAGGCATTTGATTGTGTTCAGCACGAAACATTGCTGTTTAAACTTGGCCACTATGGTATAAAAAACAAGGCCCTTAGCTTGATCGCGTCGTATTTGAGTGATAGGATACAAAAAGTTAGTATAAAAGATATTAAGTCATCGGGGTCACCGGCTGTGTTGGGTGTACCGCAGGGCTCGATCTTGGGTCCGTTTCTTTTTCTGGTATACATTAACGATTTACCACATTATGTAAAGAACCAAGCGGATATTGTACTATTTGCTGACGATACATCATTAATATTTAAATGTGAAAGGAATAAAGTAAATTTTGACGACGTAAATAGTGCTCTTTCGCATGTGTCGCGTTGGTTCACTATCAATAATTTGCTTTTAAATGCAAAAAAAACTAAATGTATAGAGTTTGTACTACCTAATGTTAAAAAAGTTAACAAATCTCTCAGACTGAATAATGAAATATTGCACATGGAGGAATCCACGGTCTTTTTAGGGGTGACCTTAGATAGTAAACTTCAGTGGGGCCCACATATAACAAATCTCGCGACTAAACTCGGTAGGGCTGCTTACGCTGTTAGGAAAATAAGGCAGTTTACTGACGTCGAAACTGCTAGGATGGTTTATTTTGCATATTTTCACAGTATTATGTCATATGCCATCTTGCTGTGGGGCAAAGCAGCCAGTATAGAACAAATTTTCATACTACAAAAAAGAGCTATTAGGGCTATTTATAAACTTAGATCTCGTGAAACTTTGCGTGACAAGTTCAAAGAAATAGGTATACTTACAGTAGCCTCACAATATATCTATAGTAACGTGGTTTTTATACGGAATAATATAAGCGCGTATAAACAAAATTTTGATATCACTAATCGCCAAACAAGAAAAATGCACCAGTTAGTAACGCCATCTTACCGTCTTTCTAAAGTGAAGCGATCTTTTATGGGCCGTGGTGTACAGTTCTATAATAAAATCCCAAAGTTAATACGTGATTTGCCAGTGGAATTATTTAAGAAACATGTAAAATCTCAACTTTTAGGGAAAGGCTACTATACTGTAGATGAGTACATAAATGACAAAGACGCATGGAAATGACCAGATCTGCAACCAGTTCCGTACAGGCTAGTGATACTTCTTTGTAAGAAATATACCAATGTATTTTATTTTTAAAAGATGTGCTGAGGAGTTTCTTTCGGCTTTTCTTCTCCTCCATGACAAAGCACCTTTCCGAAAAGCTGGTAAATTAAAAAAATGACGTGCATAAGTGTATCAATGATACCTACATGAATAAATGATTTTGAATTTTGAATTTTGAATTTTATTGCTGTGCTACGGCTCATGTAATTTTACACGGACAACTGGTGGTTTTATTTATATAGAAATATCGTCTTGGCAGTGCAGTTTAGTGAAAACATGTTTTACGCCCCAACTCTGAGTTACTAACGATAACTTAAATCGCTTCTTAGTACAAAATTTGGACGTTGATTCTTTACTAAGGAGCGATTAAAACCTGATTTAATTAAATGTAACTTTTAGACTGAATAAAGATTTTTTGATTTTTTTTGATTAAAGTAACCGTTAGTGACTCTGAGTCGGGGCGTTAGTGAATTTACTTTATCGCTTCGCTCTGAAACATAATATCCCAGATATTATCATTAATCCGACCTTATTTTCTCTAATACCGAAGAAGTGATTTCGACGAAGCAAAAGGCGAGCATATAATTAAAAACTTTTAGTTGACATTTTTCTAATTTCCTTTCTGACGTCCCAGCAGGTCACCGCTTGCCCGCCATCTTTATTTTTTATTCCACCCCATTAGTTTCATAATTAATATCCATCGTCGGGTCGAAGTGTGAGCTGGAGAGAATCAATCATAATCGCTTTTTACATAACGTCTATACACACATGTATAATGAAATCATTAGGGACCGTGTTTGTATGCACACACATGTATACCTTTGACCCTTCAACATATCAGAGTACATTGCCATGGGTTTAAGAGTGTAATTGCTATGATTGTATAAGTTTACGGAGCAGAATAGTGTTTTGGATATAAAAAATAAAAAGTATATTATGATTTTGATTCACGACGAATTAGAACATAATATTACCTACCTATCTATGATATTTTAACAAAACTTAGCCATATTATGCTCCTTTACAATCCATAAAGAAATCGAAATCAAAGTACCCTTTTGTTGTACAGTAAGGTTACACCATGATAAGAGGATATCTTATTCAGTTGGACTCAAGTACGAATGGAGGCGCTTACGTCCACATAACTAGTACCTGCTCTGCCTGCGACTTTTCCTTCGTTTTCCGTCATAATAAATACCCTATACGTTATCACACATCACATCATGACCTACTTGAGTGTCAAATCTCATGAAAATGTGTTCAGTAATTTTTATATGACAGACAGTTTCACATTTATAATATTAGTAGAATTTCAAAGGTATTATCTATCTTATTAATGAAGTAAATATCGGCACAATTATCAGTTTAACTTGTCTAACGGCCGCAATTTTGAGTCACTAACGGTTACTTAAATCGTACAGAATCTTAAGAAATTCTGTACTAAGGAGCGATTTAAAAGTAACCGTTAGTGACTCTGAGTGTGGCTGTAAGAAGGATACATTCCTTAACCATTCGTTCGTTTTAATTGTCCACACAAAATGCTCTATGGCTTAGAGGTTATTAAATTGATTGTTTCGGTAATAAAAATATCTCTTTTCAAGGAAGTAATTTCCTTGAAGCGGTTTGGTTACCTTTGAAATTTAATGAACTCAGGCTCAGGTAATAGGAGAAATTTATCGTACAATGATGATTAGGTTTATTGACAAAAAAATGGTTATTAATTACCTTTTACTATTTGTAATTAGAAAATTATGCGTGAGTTGAACGCCTGCGATTTAGATTCAAATTTAAATTACCTTGAAGAGCCTAAAATTAATAATAATTAACGCATAAGGTTGCGTTTGCACAAATTCGTGAGCTACTTCGTGCTTAAACCCGATAGCAGTCGATAAGGCTGTGTTAAGCTTTGAGTGCACATATTTTACTTACGAATAAACTCCGCGAAGGAAATCGTAAAAATCCATCTTATACTTAGTTGTTAACTTAAGGGATTTCTCATTTCTCTTTTTACTAATGACACTACTACACACATTTCTTCAAAAGATGTCAGGCGTGACCACGTATCGTATGGACATACATATAAGTACACAACTTATTATTACCAAGACGAATGAAATTATGTTTAACAGACAACCCTTACAAGCGTTAGGAAGGAAGGCAACTCATTACGCATTTTTGATTAGCGTTGTAACGTGCGACCTGAATTATACTTTATTGCGCTGAAGCAAGAGTCGCTATTTATTTAAATGATTTTGCGGAGTGCACCTTCTGTACTTATTATAAGTACTATTATTTTTTCTGTGGTTTTCGGTTACGGATTAAACTAAATATAAAATCAATTTACGGCTTTAATAGAAGAGATAATACGGTGCAGTAACGGAGTACAGAAGAAGTACCTTCCGATCAACAACGTCGGCTCCAGCCTCCAGCCAAGGTGAGTGGATACCCTTTTACTGTGTTGGGGAGGCAATATTTGCGTTGAACAGATATAGAGAAACTAGGATCAGTCCAACTACCAATTTTGCTATCGAAGGCATCATTACCCATACATTTTCTTGGTAAGATAAGACAAGTAGACAAAATGTGTAACAAACCAAATAGTGGCTCGAATTCCTATCCAGAAGTCACTTTATTAATGAAAAATAAGTAACAAACCAACTTATGTCCGCAAATGTAACTTTCGATTCAATTTTCTAAAAACCGAGTTCAAAGAAAATAATATTTTCAAAGCCGCCATCAAATTAACAATTAAATGCAGTTCCGACGTCGGCTTTTAAAAACTGCATAACGCTACAGCTTTTACTCGCACTCAACCGTTACAGGAAAATGAAACTTACCGCAACAATGTTAAGATGCATTTTTATGTGGATGCAGAACGCAGTATTAATTCAGCAGTCGTAATAAAAATTTTGCAATAAAAGCCGAAATTGATGGCGGTTTAAATTCGCAATCTTCGCACCTTTACATTTATTGATTCCACTTAGTTCGAATGAAGGTTCTTGATCGGGCAGTAATATGGATGAGTAACAGTAATATTCTGTGTTCCTTATGGATAAAACTCAAGTTTTGAACCTTACTGTATTTTTTATACTCAGGCATGGTACAACTATTAAATATATTGACGACCTGTGTGGCGCAATGGTTACCATTCCGGATCGCCGCACCAAGGGTCCTAGGTTCGATTCCCAGCGAGGCGGAAATTTGAATGATGGGTTTGAATTTCTATTCTCGGTCTGGGTGTGAATGTCCTTGTCTAGTGTGTTGTCCATTGTGTGTGTTGTCCATGGCACCCACGACACAGAGAATCCTAGTGTGGGGCTATGAGTGAGAAGCGTTATTATATTCATTGTCCAAATATTAAATAATATATTTATTATTTGTACCGTGACTCGGGTATTCAATAGTATCTAGACACGCGGAGCGTGTCAAGTCAATTTCTTAGCTAACAGAATTGACGAGCAGCACCGTGTGTAATATTACATGAACCATTTGGAGCCACTTTTGACCACCTCATAACTCAAAAACTATTCAACATAAACCTGTCAAATTTGGCTCATTTATTGAAACTTGTGAAATAAATACGTGTTCCAAATTTCATAAACACATCTCAAACGGTTATTTAGATATTAACGTCCAAAAATCGAGAAATTTAACACTGACTGACCTATAGATCAAAACTATATCCAACTTCCAGGTGACCTAGAAAGTTAAAATTTGGCATGCAGATAGGTAGTCGGGTGAATACAAAGGAATAAATCTGAAAGTAGTAATTTTTTATCATTTTATTATAATTTTTCAAAAAATTGATTCTATTAGAAACACTTACTTAAAATGCCTGAAATTTAAGAGTAGCAATCAAAATTGATGACATCAGGTCATTATGTGGATTCCAAGGTGAATATATAACGAAACATATCAGTTTTAGTACTTTCTGAAGCTTTCAACGGGAGGAAGATGTTCAGTGTCCGAAGTGCCTGTGAGAAGTGCACAGAACATATACATTTACGTGAAGATTAGTGGTTCGTCAGGAGACGTTATTTCCAGAGTATTACGTCGTTTTATTTTTAATGTGTGAAAAATTATTTTTCTCTAATCTACAAGATTACACTACAAAATTTTGTATTATTTCCGTAATTATACCAGTTTAAAGTAATTCGAAGTACCTATTGTTTCAAAATTTATTGTTGCACGATGTCATCGAACACAAACAACTTATCTGTACTAATAGTTTTGATTGTTTGTTTGCATTGAATAGGCTCCGAAACTACTAAACCGATTTGAAAAATTCCGTCACTGTTGGGTCGACGTCACCTCGATCAGTAAATTTAAATCACCTGGGTGCATAGGTGAATAAAGTACACTAAAAGTAGACTTAAGACACCTGGGTGAATTAACTCAGGTGAATAAAGTTGACGTCACCGAAGATACACTATCCCCGCGTGACATAGGCTTTATTATATTTTCAATAAATTAGGGATCCTTAATAAAACTCCAATAACGTAACCCAAGGTGTAAAAAAATAAGAAAACCAAAGCAAAGCGAGGGCGGTCACTCGTAACTAATAAGAGTATAGTCGACTTTCGTATTTATTACGATATTATAATTGGGATTTAGTATTAATTATTATTTCAATATTTAGCGGACATCAATAGTGGAAGATCATTACTTATGAATAATGAAATAATAGGTACCGTATTTCGAACCACGGCGCACTAACTACAGATTTAGTTGATGAGCACGATACCACCTACGTAAGTTGTTGTATCCCCAAAATCGCAATTTTACAGTAGAGCATTTTAAAGATTCAAATTGGAATAAAAACTGCATTTATCATTGTATCTTTGTGAAATTTGGTATATGTATGTAATTAATGGTATTCTTGATTACTAACCAAGTCAAATGTAAAGCTTGAATTAATTGCAGTTAATTTCTATACAAAAAGTAATGATATCCCATCAAAAACATAAATGTAAAGTGAGAGTCAATTTCAAAAAAAAGAATTGAGATCTAAAGGGGTGCCAATTTCTGTGTAGAAAAGCCTAAAATTTTAGTCACAAGAACATGTAATTCAAGCTTTACATTTGACTTGGCTAGTTTTCATTAGTTAGCAACCAACAAACCAAATTAGAGAAGAGTGTCATAAGTCATCAACGTAACAGATTTGACGAAGCTAATTACATAGATATAATATAGCCTAGGTAGGTACGTGAAAACTAACCAAGTCAAATGTGGAGCTTCAATTACATGTTCTTGTGACTAAAATTTTAGGCTTTTCTACACAGAAATTGGCACCCATTTAGATCTCAATTCTTTTTTTTGAAATTGACTCTCACTTTACATTTATGTTTTTGATGGGATTCATACCTTACTCTATTCTTACTTAATTATGTTAATTTTGAGTAAATTAGTATCTCGCGCACTTATATTTTATCGTATGTTTGAATACAATATCTCGTTTCCTAGATTAAGAATAAATACAAGTAATACACTCCCGTACACTTAATTTTCTGGAGCTTGTTAAGGTTTAAAAAAAATGCACTCCGGGAGTACTGACAGAAGTAAAAACCTGAACGATTACGTGTGTAATTTTTGTATCGTCAGGAAATATTTTATTGTGCAGGAAATACTTTTAAATGAAGTGTTTTTTTATTCATTAGGTAAATTTTTAGTGAATGGCTGCCAACGCCTCGTAAAGTATATGTTAACTACAATCTTGATATTAATACGAGCTGTAAATTAAGTAACTATAGTTCTGTACTTCTCTCAGAGATGGCGCAACAGGTAGGTAGGTGTCAATTAAAATGATTACGGTGTGACGAACAGATTGGGTTTATCCCGTCTCAAAAATGCACAACGCGCCTAAAGTAGTTTTCAAAATGCTGGCTGGCTTCAACCCATTAATGGCCCACTACTGGGCACGGGTCTCTCCTCTTGAGGAGGCCTAGAGCATACTCCACCACGCTGTGGCCAACCCAAGTGTCGGAAGTTTTCAAACCGCCCGAGGGCCTCCGACATGGCTTAACGACTGTTATCTTATGATAACAACCGGGACCGACGGCTTTACGTGCCCTCCGAAGCACGGAAACGCTCAAGAAATTTTTGCCACTAGCGGTCACCCATCCAACTACCGACCGCGCCCGCTTAACTTTGTCGATCACATAGGATCGACGCAAGCCGCCGGGCTATGAGCGCTTCAAAATACTAGGCATTAATTACTGGTATACTCTTTCCGTGAAAATACATTGGTACCAAAATAAAATTGGCAATAGAAAGCATTGTAAGAAAACTTGTTCATCGCAGTATCCTACTAATATTATAAACGTGAAAGTTTCTATGGATTTTTGTTACTCTTAAATAAATAAATAATAAATAACGCTTCACACTCATAGCCCCACACTAGGATTCCCTGTGTCGTGGGTGCCATGGACAACACACAACATAGACAAGGACATTCACACCCAGACCGAGAACAGAAATTCAAACTCATCATTCAAATTTCCGCCTCGCTGGGAATCGAACCCAGGACCCTCGGTGCGGCGATCCGGCATGGTAACCATTGCACCACACGGGTGGTTAATATGTAGGAAACGCGGGCAAACCCGCGGATATTGCACTAGTTCCTTGTAATATCCTCAAAGGCGTGCCTCGAGACCTGAATCATAATGAACAATTACTTCAATTAATTATCAACAGATTCCGACAACAGAATTGACTCTAATTGTTTCAAAACCGAAATTAGCTAAATGAACAGATTAGCACCCCATTATTTCAATTCCGTCTATTATTGCTCGTGTTGTATCTAAATTAATTCAGGAATGCAACAATGAGTTGACTGACAGTTGTTTTGAATCGCTGTCTCGCTTGAAAGGCCGGCGGTAAAATACTATTTGTGTAGTGTTGGTAACAATGTTCCAAGTTTTGGGCTGAGATTTCTCTATATTACTTTTAAATGACTAAAAAGACCACGAGAATGCTTTTTATCTATTTTATTATGCTTCGTCATAAAGAACCTTTTCAAAATATTTCGGTCGACATGGAATAGTGCAGTTTCCCGCTGTCATTTTGATGGCAACGCGTTTGCAATGTATACCGATTTACATTATGTATATGCTTACGATGCTTTATGCGATATACATATATTACCTGCTACATAGGAGGTAATTTGTTTAGGGTAATTTTACCGCTTTCGTGGAGATCATTTACGTGCCACGAGTTGTCTGCTATATATTAGCACAATGAGTTCGTTTTTGAGCGAAACAGTTACAAAAATAATTTAAAGTAGAATTTAAATTATAAACAAACAAAGTGCTATCCCAAAACAAAGCGTTCAAAGTCACGGCTATGAGTTAGTTTGGTACGAAATTAAATGATAAATTGTATTCCGTGCACCCTAGCCGTGATATTAATCACGTGACCGCAGCTGCCGGCTCATATGGCCTGTTGTTCGCAACATTTAATAATACCAATGTCATTAAAGAATGCATTGCTACTATCATGACATTCAACTAGCCAAATTACACATGTTTCTGAAAATCAGCTGCGAGTTAGGACTTGTTTCAGAAATTCTAGAATAAATCTTATTTTACATACCTACTAATATTTTTTTATGCTTCTTGTTTTGAATGATGCATATTTGTTATACTTTATTTTAAGAAGATTCTCTAAATCGTCTTCAAATCTACTCTTGTCATGTTAATTTTGAAGAAAAGTTACTTTCACGATACAAAAACACCTTCTGGCGACTAAAAGCTCACATTTCATTCGATCAAAACTAAAATGTTCAAATATAAAAACTTTTAACAATGCTAGCTCGCCGTTTATCGAATTTTTTCATCCAATGTCGAAGCGTCAATACACCATGCAGGCGAACAGAATAACCGGTAAATACGCGGTTTTAACCGGCCACTCGTCAATTTGTGTCGCTCATACATTTATGCATGAGGTTGAGGTAAAAACGTCCGTAGGGCTCTGGAGTCTGAAACAAGGCTGTCCTCACGAAGCCCCATTCAAACACAATATACGACTTTCATTAAGCACGTTGCAGCAAGGAATGTCGTACCCGATAACTAAAAAAGCATCAACTTTTGCAAATCCTCAGCGTATGTACAGTCACCTGGGTTACTTTTCTCTGCAGGTGACTGTACAAGGGCATATCATCAGTGTTGAAGTAACTTTGGAAACCTAATGATATGTTTATGATCGTCTTCAATCACAAATTATGTGATACATCATAAAAAATATCGCATTTACTTCTACTATGAGTTCTCGACTGAACTTTGTAAGAAGTTTTGTGTGATTATTTTACTGGAATTCTAAAGTTGTTTGTGATATATTTTTTGTGTGTTATTAGGAACAAGCTTCATACTCCTTGTGTTAAATTATTTTCTGGCTTCTTGAAATGACAGAGAAGTAAACATTAGGTTTAATTTTTTTCAAATTATTGATTTATTAATTAAAGATCTTTATTTTATATGTGTTTATGTAACTTGTAAAGTAATGAGCTCATAGCCCGGCGATTGTGTCGGTCCTAAGTAATCGATACAATTAAGCAACAGCGGGCACGGTCAGTAGTTGGATGGGTGACCAATAGTGCCAAAAATTCTTGAGCGTTTCCATGTTTCGAAGGGCACGTAAATACATCGGTTTAGGTTGTGATCTCAGGATAACGGTCATTAATGCCATGTCGGGGCCCTCGAGCATGAACACCTCCGACATTTGGGTCAGCCACTAACCTCTCTACCAATTCGTACTGGAGCAGCATGGTAGAACGTACTCCATTTTCTAGGCCTCCATAAGATGAGAGATTCGTGCCCAGTTGTGGACCATTAATGAGTTGAAAGCCATGTAAGTTGTGTGTCATAACATTTTATAAATCAATGCTTGAGGTAAGGAATACATTGGTACCAACTAGTTACAACAATAAAATTTATTTAATAGCTAAATCCTACCATACTCTTAGACTTAATACTCAGTTATTAACCTTTAGGTCTTAAAACTTGGGGTATATTTTCACTCGTACTCGTTTCATAACTTTCTGAGGGTAGGAAAGCAAAAAGAGTTATAGAAAAATGGCAATAGCAAACGACCGGCAGTTGATTTATCGACTCCCATTCGAGTAACATTAGTTACGCCCGACACCTGTGAAGTCGCCCGTAATTTGTCCAACCGGCTACTGTGCGGTGGGGTCGATGTATACTGTAGAATTGTATTTTGAAGAAGACTCGATTTTACTAGCAAGTTGGCCCAGGTTTAATTAATAAATATTATGTAGGTACTTGTGGCCTGCTATTATTGTCGTTTTAACATTGTAAAATTAGAAAAGTGAAGTGACATATTTAAATTTACTATCGAAGATAAGTCAAGTGAACGTAATATGTATGAGTATTCTAAGTTTATTAAAATGTATAATTTTGTTTTTTTTTCAGATACAACTACAAAGTCAGATTCAAATGAAAAATATAAATAAATAAAACAATTTTTCATATACAGAAAAAATATAAACAAGAAAAATGCTTAGTACGTAAGTCAGAAATTCATGCATGAGCCGTGATTTTCATTTCTTCTGTTAATTTTCTGAACAGCACCTACGATTTTCATGAAATTTAGTATGCAGGGTGTTTCGGGGGCGATAAATCGATCTGGCTAGATCTTGCGAGATATTGCGACTACAATAGATGTAATTTATTACTGTTTTGAAGAATCTAATCTAATTTCTGGCGGAAGCCCCCACAGTGCGAACAGACCCTTTGAAGTGGACATTATAATTTTATCTTGGACACCGCTAAGCCATGGAGTTAAAGCCATGGCACCTTACAATTATGTTGCTTGCCCCTGATGAAGAGCGATTACAGTTAATGCTTCAAGACAGTTGGTAGCTGCAACGACGATTCCTTAGGCGATAAACATTTTATAAAATTCAGATGAAATATTGTACCATTTTTAAAAATAAGTTAAAGAATAATGGTTCCATCTTATATCAACGATAAGTTGCTATCTGAAGATATTCATGAATAGTGGTAAGTTCTTAACCTGCTTCACCGTAAACGTACGATGATTGGTGTTTTTTCAAATTTAATACCCAATCATCGCCTGCCAAAGACATCAAAGACACAGTGAAAGCCACACAGGAAGCGAAGGGAACGTTTATAACACATTCTATCCCCTCTAGGATTCACTGTGTCGTGGGTAGCAGAGACAACACCCACGTCCCAAAAACAAGAAATTATCTGTCACATAAATACTTATCTGCTTTGGGGCCATCCATAAATTACGTCACACTAATTTCATGATTTTTTGACCCCTCCCCCCGTCCTTGTCACAGCTGGTCACATTTGTGAGACCTCCCCCCTAGTGTGACGTCACATATCATGAAATTTTACACCTAGGAATTATTAAATTAAAACAGCAGTTCCAAAAAAAGTTTTATTTCCATTTATTGTTTTTTAATATTTACCTATACATACCAATTATTCGATTTTGAAATGTGACGTCACGAAATTTAGGACCCCTCCCACCCTTTGTCACACAATGTCACACTACATTGACCCCCACCTCCCTAACGTGTGACGTAATTTATGGATGGCCCCTTTTGAATCTCTTTATCGGAATCGAACATTGAAAACCTGGTATGGCCTAGTATGGCTAGGATTCGGCGATGCGTTGAGTAAGACAGATTTTCTTGCACATGGATAAGCAAGTCAAATGACTTGACTTAACGTCAGTCAGATTTGTCTTTCCGTTTCTCGTTAATCCACAGAAAAAAAAAAACCATATCAATGAATCGCTCCATGTAAGTAAAGCTACTTAATACCAAGGCATGCCAGTTCCTTCCATGTGACTGTGAGTAAAAATATCATGAACAGGGTTAATCGGGCACGTCCAGAGCTCAGTGAAGGTATTAAAGCGATAAGCGTAGGAACACGTATTACTATAAAAATCATTTCAACACCTAACTCCAGTCGCTATGTAGGTTAAGACGAGGCTTCTGACGCACTAGCACGCGAGCCTACACCGGCTCGTTAGACGAACTATGTCGGTTTAGATTTTAAGTCCTTTAAAAAGTGCGAGATTTTTATAGAATGTACATAATCTTACAAATAGGGTTAATATTTTCAAACGTATGTGATTCTCGCGGCTTTTGCGTCAGAATACTTTGAGCAGCTACTATCGGCAGCATTACACATAAAGGTACTAAAAGTGTTGTCTCCAATATAGCGCCCATAGCCCGGCGGCTTGCGTCGATTCTATGTGATCGACAAAGTTAAGCAACAGCGGGCGCGGTCGTCGGTAGTTGGATGGGTGACCGCTAGTGGAAAAAAATTCTTGAGCGTTTTTGTGCTTCGGAGGGCACGTACAGCCGTCCTACAGTCCCGGTTGTTATCATAAGTTGTGTCGGAGGCCCCGGGCGGTTTGAAAACTTCCGACACTCGGGTTGGCCACTAACCCCTCCACCAATCCGCACTGGAGCAGCGTGGAGTATGCTCTAGGCCTCCTCAAGAGGAGAGACCCGTGCCCAGTAGTGCGCCATTAATGGGTTGAAGCCAGCCATCCAATATAGAGTATCTACTCAGAAAGGTGAGATGACTCCTGTATTACATTTTTTTACACCGCATGTTGAAATTTTTAGCTTTAAACATTTGAAGCACTCTGTTTACTCATCACCGTCATCCATAGTAATTTTTATATTATCTCTTCAAAGATCTTCATCACCCTACACTCTGTTATTATTTTCTAACTTCCTAATAAAATAATTTTGAACTTTTGTTTGCAAACGCCGATAGCCAGCGTAGTACATTGGGGGAGGGGTTTGTGCTAATGGGAATTAGCGGTCGAACAAACATGGCAGGTAATAATTTGCTTATTAGCCCGAGCTGTGCCCTAATTAACAACCACATGGTACAACTAGGGTATCGCATACTTTTAATCATTAGATTGAGTATTCACAATAAAACTTCACCTAGTTAATGAGCAAATTGCTCTAACGTTTTTATTAATTTTTATTTTACAGGACTAGTTGTTGGTACCTACTCGGGCTTTGTGGTTAGAAGGGCATAAACTGCGACAGATTCGATTCATGGTTTTTTGGTAACAAAAACTTGATGCTTGCAGTGTCATCTGATTGTAAGAAGTTATGTAGTCTTGGGTGGTTAAACGCACATAGAAATAGCATATTCACTTCTATCTTTTGCTGAGGACAACACTAGTTTCATTAGCTTATAATATAATATAGCTTGTAGTTATGCATATCTATAATTATGCTATATCAAATAAGACTTACTTTAAGCCTTCTGACGTTTATTATTATTCTAAGCTTCTGAGCTATTAAAAGTATTTTTTTTTAAATCTAATTTCACGAATAATGATCAGATATTGATTAGTTATTAGAATTCTTAATTCACTAGGAGAATAATAATTATAAAATGTATGAATATAGTACCTATGTGCTTAAGTATGCTACAATGCGTAAGGAGGCATTATGCAAGTGGTGTTACGGAAATTAGCTAGTCCAGTGTCTGTTGTCCATGTTAATTAGCCTGAGTTAATAAGGGAATAATGACCTGTGATGTAAGCTCCACCGCTAATCCCCATTCATTTATGCAGTCCTGGTACGCACAGCTCAATATTGGCTATGTTTAAATTAAACAACAGTCGTTTGTTTATTACGGATGTCACCCTTTTTCTGACATGTCACGTTGAGAAATACGATGTACACTCAGAAAGGTATATAGGTGTGTTATCTGTACCATCCCTACGAAGTGGTTTAGTTTTCCGTGTCTACATGTGTACCTTGCAGCAACTCTAAAAGGTACGTGACGCAGTATTTCGACCCCAAAATGCGAAAGTATATTATTATGTGGTATCATGTATGTTTTAGTTAGCTCCCCTTGTCACTGAGACAATGTTTTTACTTGTCGATGAACTATCTACACTTGGTATCTTACATTTTGAACATAAACACGCAGTTTGAAAACAATTGTACGCGCAAATAAAAATCATGTCCTTCGAAGCACAGTAACGAAATTTTGTCTTGGTCATTCATTCGATCGATTATTGAATACAAGCTATCGAAATAAGAATATTTTTCGTTTAACATCAACCAAATTAGCATTCAGAAACAAATGAACTTAGTCTTGTAGTCAATGAACTATTGATACAAATATAGTCGTTCGCTAAAATACATCACTATTCGTACGGAATCAGGGACCGGAATCTATTTCCAACTGCGATATAAACAGCACAGTCTGAGTGAATGGATGAATGGAACACATGAGTGAATGAAAGAGCGCGGCATCAGTCAACCGCCGGCCATTATCCTAATGGGATCTCGAACGGTTCACATGTTGTGTTTACTAATTATAATTATTGATTTTTATTTTTGTTCCATTTAATGTAATGTATTGATGGATTTACAAGACAAAGTTTTTATGATACGTATGTGTATGAAATGTGTAAGTATTAAGTTGAAGATGTTGAAAGTTTTGAAAGTTAAAGCATAACTTTACTTACTATTTTTAAAGAATTTGATAAATCTCAATGTAAATAAAAATATGTTTCACGTATTTTATCAATATTTTTCGTAACAATTATGTTATTTACTTATTTCAATATGATTTTATTTAATATAAAAAATACATGCCTCAAATAGCGACCAGCTATGTACATAACTAGGAATAATAAATAAAATCCACTCAACATTGATGATAACACATTATTATTCATTTGTTTTATTAATGTCGAAGAAGTTCTTCGTACGATTACAATTTTATTAGGTATTCGGTTGCATCTAAACATTATAAGTAACCATTTGAACGATTGTACACTTGTACAGTTCTATACTTGGAGCATCAAACGCTGCTTAGTTTAAATCATTGACGTCAACTATCAAATTAATTCTATAAACCTGGCGCATAATATAATAAACCGACAAAGGAACTTGCACGTTACGAAGTCTAAGTTAAAATCGATTGTTCAATGCAGCTGAGAATTCGTATCGCCCGTAAATTTGAAGAGGCACTCGCCTTTTCAAAACCGAATCGGAATGCCCGGAGTGGCGTTCAAATTTAGCTCGGAAATGCTTCAGCTCTCACAATTCCCGATCCTTATGTGTATAGCACTAAAGTTCAGAATTACAAAGCTACTTCCGCTGTAGACAAAGTTGTGCAAACTGCCAGTGCCCACTGATCTTATACTTTATTTTTACCGACCTCACCGTAGAGTTGTGGTTGTGGTTTAACTCTGTAATTCTAGAGGCAGAAAATTTAAATACATGTGACTGAATCAATGGGTCATGATTGTGTAAGTTTCAAACTTATTCGCAACACAACATTACTATTTTAAGAAAAACAAAATAACACATTACAACTACAAACTAAGTGCACAATTGTAAAGCAAAACTGAACGTAAAGGCAATACTTTTAAAGCTTTGTTTCTTTCAATTTCTTGTTTAATTAGCTGAGAAGCCACGTAATGTCACACAAACAACTTTAAGAGTGGAGATAAACAAAGTCAATCAGGAGAAAGCCATGCTATTATACTAATGTTCCCAGAATATAAACAAATCAGATGAACAATAAAAGGAACGGTGTTACGTTCACTATTTCCGTGTTCCAAAAAGAAATCGAAGATTAAGTGCCAAGTGACAGAACTAAACCGAACGTCACTAAATCGAATAATTTATAGCCTAATATTTTAACGAGTAATCCACATTGTCTGGTCTCACTATTAAAGAGAAAAGAGAACCATTTTAATTAAAACGTTTACGGTATATAATTCATGTAGGTATCATTGATACACTATGATAATGATAATATTTACACAAAAACTAAACACAAATAAAACTACAATAATATAATTTAGCCGTAATGGGGCGGCTTAGAATGCTAAACCACAATGCCACGCCGGATGAGTGTCGGAAGAGGCAACTAAATCCGGCCCGCTAATAACAGGGGCCCTCGGAGGGATTATGTTGGTAATATTGATTTAAAACTTAAAGTAAAGACACGAACCAAGCATGTAAACTAAGTGTATTCCATATTATCAAAATACTCTATAGAGGTAAGACCAGTCATTTACATAGCAAGTTCGATTGATAAAGAAAATGAAAAAAAGTTCATTCCCTCCGAATGCGCTCCGATCTGATTAAGGCTCGTTTGGTGTTCCATTAAAAATAAACTTGGGTTGGAATACCGGAGGCGGTAATCTACAGTGAGTTATTATTATCTATACTTTAAGCCCTGAAGACAATACTGATGTAACTAGAAGACACAGAAATATTAGATATTTCTTTAAAGTCATTGAAAAATAGTCATATTGTTAAATAACATGGGAAAATATTTTATGAATAATCTGCAACTGCAACAGGAAACAAAAAATTGTTTCACATTTGATACTACAAGACAAGACGTAGCTATCAAGGAAGGTAATTTAAACAGCAACGCAAGAATACCGTTGACGAAAATTACGTGGCACCGAACTCGGTCACATCTAAAAGAAGGTATCTACCGCCATAGTGTCGTCCAATATTCACCAGGACGAAGAGAATTCTTGGACATGAGTGGTGGAAGCTTAGGGTCAAATACAGAGCCGTAGATGTATTATTACCTATAGATTCAGCCACGGCGTGGCCGCACATGAGACAGATAATTTAAGTTTATTTGAGGTTATTTTAAAAGAAATGTAACAAGCAGCCAAGAATACTGCTACCCACCATCGTACTTAAACTAACTACGATTTTCTGCTTATAAAACAAACTGAAACTTTAAATCTCCAAATAGCCAAGTCAGTCTTCATTGTTTGTCACAACTCACAACTCACCATTATTTGAACTTGTGACAACAATATATATTTATAATGTAATCGGCCACGGTGACGGGGACAAAAAGTAATATTTTTGTCTCTGTCTTTTACGTAGAATTTGTAACTGGCGATCTCGCTTTGTAAAATGTTTGGGAGAATCTACTGGTTCTAAATCTATGGACAGAACCAATTACAATCCAAGTAATCGTTTATATGCTGTAAATGTTCCCAATTCTTTACTTACAACTACGATTAAATTACAGAACATTACATTTAATTGTTTTCTATAGAATTAAAACTCTTGTTAGCGCAAGAACATAATATCCTTTAAGGATTACAACAAAGAAATCATTGCAGTAATAAGTTTCTAACGTATTACGCCGCACGCGTTTTATTACAGAATGTCTTTATTAAGTCTGCAACATTTATCTTATGTGATATCACATTAATTCTTTCCTTGTTTTCCTGTTATGTCACATCCTTGTACCATTGGCTTTTATTTTAGTTATAAAATGTTCCATACTATTTTCAAATTATCTTGTATTACTTAGCCTGTATTACAAGATTTTTGTAGACTATACCATACGCTAAAATTTGCCAAATACCTCAAAGCTCTGTGCACGAATAAAAAATTGATCAAACGCCTCACAGAAACTGTGCTGGTACTGCAACCAACTGTTATAGGACTTGCAACCTTGAAATTTACAACGTCAATATCCAATCATTTTGCATCCATAGCTAGCTGTATACGTAATTCGGAGTGAATGAATTCGTGTCTAGCATTCAACGTATTCTTAAGTAAGGGTCGATCGAAAAATTTACTGTTCAGCCTAGGCACAATATCTATAGCTGTAAAATGGGAGTATTTCGGGGTGGGTGAAGATTTACAACCTTTCAAGTGCCCACCTAATAGACGTATATTGCATTGCGGTTGGATTTATAGTCTATATTTCTTTTGTTTTCAGCAATTTATTAGCAAGTGTTTGGTAAATCGACCTTTTTAGTACCTTTCAGGTGTGATTATAGATTTTATATGGCGTCGTTATCAGTTTTATAATTAGCAAAATGCTCAAAATGTACGCGACTTACTTTTGTTACATAATCGTTGCTACACATACATTTTCATAAAAAGGTTTGATGTCTGCTTATGAAATTATAATTGTATTGTGGTGAGTCTGGAGAGAGAATAATGAACAGCGAATGTTTTTAGCATTAAAAAGTGATTTTGTAAGGTTGTTTGAGGAGCTCCGACCATTTGTTTTGAGACTTGTCCCGAGAGTGCGACATCTGTGACTGAGTGCTCACTGTAAGGACGACAAAGGTGACTAAGAGAAGATTTCATTATAATAACATTTGAGTTTATCATTTTGCGTGTTAAGTAACGTTGTAACAAATTTTGAAGTTATTATGAATCACTAGTGATCTGTAAATTCACTACACCGTATGATATTATTATGGTAGTATGATTTCCTATTCAGATCGTTAGTTGAACATTTTTATAGAAAAGTATCTATAGATGAGCATAAAACAATTTTAATTTTAGTTTAATAATTTGAATTACAAGAGAAGAAATAACACAAATCTTACTTACACTTATCTTAATTATAATTATGTCAAAATCTTGCGTTGGTTTTTAATCATCACTAATTTAACAACACACATTAAGAAGTTCCAGATCAACCCATGAAACGTAGTAAGCTGTGTAACTAACTTAATTCACTGCTCAATAGTAAACCCTCCATGAGTCATTTAATAGAGATTTACGCTAACGATAGATCTAACCCAAACCCTTTGCTAGCTCTAATTCGTCCTCTCTGTCAAATACTAGTAAAAGCAACAAGTCTGAAAAAGGTAGTATAATGACTTCGGAATAAATAAGTAGGTAATGACTTACTCTATAGTTTTGAATGTCGGAAGAAAATCATCATCATCCACGTTTTTCGTCATTCGTCTCAGTTATCCTTATTTTTATGAAGCCCGCCGTGTCCGCTGGATGGGTGACTGCTAGATGCAAAATTTCTTGAGCATTTCCGTACTTTTGAGGGCACGTAAAGTCGTCATATTTTCATCCTTTTGTATTTCTATTTTCCATTTAAAAATGTTTTGAAAATTCCCATAATTAAACTTATGTAATTTGGGCTTTAAAGCTAAACTGTGTAGATGCAAAAGTTCAGTATCGTCATGGGGTTACTCGAATAACTTGTATTTTTTCTGTAATGAAGTTGTGCTTAGTTTTATGTCAGTCGTATCTTCCTGTTTGTTTTAAAAATAGTTAATTTTTCAAGATTTATTCTGTACTTTTGTATCTAAAATGTCAAAACGACGGCATAAAATTTTTCTCTAACTTCAATGCATCGTTTGATTAAGTACAGTATGAATGAAATAAAAATATTGTTACTGTTAATAGAATTGTTTTATATTGTTCAAACTTGTTGTTTTGTATAAAAAAAAGGAATAATAATTTTGAAAAATCTAATTTATATCTCAGAGTCCTTACGAGGTGTATCAAAACAAAGAGCACATCACAGCCGGGTTTTAGTTTTTGAACTTATATTGTTATCTTAAAGATCAAGTATTTAACTATATTTACTGGACTTATTGTACACTACTTTTTATCTTAAACACTTAACTCCTTGACGCCCCCACTCAAAGTCACTAATGCTTATTTAAATTTTATTGCTCCTTAGTACAGAATTTGTATAAATTCTGCAAGGAGCAATTGGCGATTTTTTACTAAGGAGTGATTTAAGTAACCGTTAGTGACTCTGAGTTGGGACTTAAGACCTTTAAGTTAACGACAACCTACTAACAGCAATAAGTCACTCCAAGGTGCCAAGGCGTGACTAAGAACGACGTCACACCATCGTATCCATCTTGTTATAGCATCGATCGCAGTGATGTCCTAACGCGTTGCTAATTGGTGGGGTCGGCGGGGGATGACCGCGCATCTGTCAATGACAGAAGCCATTACGATTGTTTGGGAATGAGCCAACTCGGTCAGTATTCAATGGTGTTTAGGTGTTAGTGCGAAATTAGATGCATTACGAATAATAAAGCGGTTGTAAAGCAATTTAAGCTGGTTGAATGCCTGTCAATAATGGCTTGGATGGGAATCCTGATCGTTAGTTTTTTCAAGTTGTATGAGTGATTTTAAAACATTCTCAGCAGTTTTCAAAGATTTTTTACGTCTACTAATCCTTATTTGGCTAGCTTGATGAACTGGCATTTAACCTAACTGCAAGTGTCAGAAAAGAAGTAACTAAATTATTGTGTAAAAATCGGTTTTACACTTTGAATGTCTCAGGTTCGAATTCTAATTTTTTAACTCCAAATTCCCCAAAATACCGTCAATTTCTCCCTATCCATCAACCCTCAAACAACGCTCGGGTCACTCTGAACCCCATAAAATGTGTACGCTATCTCCGCGTTGCACTTGAAACGCTGTACAGTGGGCGATTGCTCCCAATCGGATTGAATATTGATGCGGCAGATGGCGGTGCACTCGCCACATAATTAATATCCCTCGCCCGGTCCAAGTGACCCGTATTTGCATGTGGGTTAAAGGTAGGATTTTAAAATGATAGGCGTCCAACATGGACGTGGATTAATGATAACGTTAAAATTCTGAAATAAAATGGAAAAAAAAAGATTTTGATATTTAAAAAAATAAATAAATACAACACAATCATAGCTAACAATAGGATTCCCTTGGACTACACACAAAGATATGAACACACACACTCAGACCAAGAACTGGAATCTTGGATTTGGAAACTTGGAATCGAACCCAGGACAGGCATGATAACTAATACGCCACACGGGACGTCAAATATTTTGTCTCCTCTAAAGGAGATTGATCTACATCCTACATTAATGTTGACATTTTGAGGTCACTCAATAATTTCACTCACCACTCACCAGTCACCTGTCGAATGAGTCACGTGTCACACGTCACACGTCACGTTCCTGACGCATCGCTGGACACCGAAGATCAAATTGATAAACAAGTGTGACCACAAGTCCATCACTTTAGTCATCGTTTTGTTTAAACTGCCAGTTCTGTGCGGTAATGAATAATCGATCAGTTCTGAGGAAAACGGTTTCTACTGGCCTGCACTTTCTTAAAAATGTTTCTCGAAGTTTGAGTTTATCCTTATTTATTTTATCGCGTTTTCGTGTTAAAAAACTAGCCTCTAGTGCGCTGCCCGCGGCTTTATCTACAAGTTCCGGGATGATAAGTACTTACTAGATCATGGTCTAATTGTGGGCAAAATTTCATGAAAATCCACAATGATATTTAAAAAATATAGATATGTCATACAGAGCATGATTATTACAGTCAAGGGGAAATGAAATGCCAAGATCTTGTTATATTATAATAAATAAATATTCACCTCAAATATAACATAAATCTTTGCCCCAAACCAGGAAAAGAACCTGATCCTTCACAATACATGATTTCTACCAACGTTGTTAAGTAGTCTAATACTTTTCCTTACTGCAAAGCCAGGTCGCGTTACTGGTAGAAATATTTATGCCTAACGCACACTGCAGGCTTTACTTCTCGTACACGGTACATATAAGACGTTTCCTCATGCATATTGCATAGGAGCGTGGCGGCTGATGTCCACGTTAAGCGGAATGCGCAATGTCCGTGCGGTTCGGTTAGCGCTAATCAGACGGTTAAAGTAGTGGGTGTTACTGGTTAAACTAATTTATTACACACTAACGCTCTACTCGCGACTTTCCCCGCGTTTTCAAGGGTAATAAGTACCCTATGTCCTATTCCAGTTTATGGTCTACCTGTTTGCAAATTTTCATGAAAATCCGTTCAGTAATTTTTGCGTGAAAGAGTGACAAACACCCATACAAACTTTCACGTTTATAATAAATAGGATTTAATTTTACTGAAAAATACGTAGAAAAGTATGCACTGATGTCTTAATTAAAATATCGGGATCTTTAACCAGATGTGCTGTGTATGTCTTCACTAGAAACCAATGCATATAGCAATGTTACATTAATATCATTATTATTCTTTTATTTTTGTTTGTCACTTCATTTCATGACATGTTAAAGTTACCTGGATATTGTTCTTATCATAAACTGCCCTCTACAGTAACCCAAACCGCACCTACAGCCATATGGACCGCTATTATGATTATAGCTGCATTTTTATTCATGAAACTATTTGAGAAATCACACGGACTTATACTTTATGGTGAGGTCAAAAATACCCCATGACGGGATTCGAAGGGTTGGAGAACGCCTTTAAAACTCAAAACGGGAGTGAATGACCGCTATATTGGGGATGTAAACGCGAAACCGACATATTTGGCTGGCCGTTCGAATATTTAGTATAGGAAATTTTGTAGATATATACCGTATGGACCCCATAAGCCATTAGGATGCCTGGACCGATAGTTTATTTACATAAGGCTGTCTACTTTCTAGGGCGATTTATGAATAATTAGGCTAAGTATTTGGAATATAACTTCTTATATCGATACTGTATTCTTATATCTTCAGTATATAAATAAAATCGTACCTATCACGGTTCACTCTTCTCCCTGGTCGGAAATGCGTCGGTGACGTTTTTAGAAACGAATGTCAACTGGAGATGACTATTATTAATGGAGATGACTTCCCGAATGCCCTACCACTGGAATGAATTACCACCACCACTGTACGGTATACGGTACAAGACGTGGATTTCCCAGTCATCTGACAACCCTATTCTGCCTACGCTACACGCAGGCACACTTAGCAAAAGTGAAATTTTCTATAATTTTACTATTATTAAAATCTGCCAGTACTTGGTGCATATATTAGTGTTTCCTTCATAATTAATTGTTGTGCCACCTCTCGCTCATCCCGATACGTTGCTGACTTATATGCTTTTAATGTACCGTCAGCAAAGTTATCTATACTAACATTCATAATATTCATAGTCGCTCTGTCAATACAAGACGATACGCACGCTTTTGTTGTTGTCAGAAGTGCTTGACATTTGACATACAGCGATGCCTTTGTGTATTATACCAATGTGATTGGTGTAGTGAAACAAAAGATAAACGTGTGTGTTGTAGCTCTTTTCGGAAGAGATTTTTTGGTTGATTTGTAAGTATACAAATGTACTCTTTGGAATGCTATAATTTCAATGTGTGTTTAAATTTAAACATGGTATAAACTCTTTCTTCATTGAATTGACTAAAGGGCGATGGCAGACTGTCATCGTGACTGACAGTCTGACAGCTGTCGTTTTGATAGGAGTGAGCGAGTAATTAATTTGCTAACAATTCACCCATTCAAAGATTCTAATGAATCTTCCTTTCATTCGTTCGCTCAATCATTGGTTCGTTGAACGAGAGCTCAGCATTTGCTGAACGAGCCCGGTCGAGTCAAGTACAAGAGAAAATCTTGGGAGGATAGTGCCATACTGCTGGAGTAAGCACAGGTCAATATACTCTTATAATATATTCCTACTTTAAAATGTATTGAATTAAACGTATGTTAATATTTGAGATATGAGATCAACAGAAAGTTTGAGGGTAAATTTAATCATGTCATGTACAAATATGCTTAAATAAAAGTGAATGTTAATTAAATAGTTTATTATTTATCTAATAACTCTTTTACTATATTTTTTTAATATCATTGCCTTTAAATACAAGTATCTAAAAATAAACAACTAATGTTTTTTATGCTGCCACTACACCAACAACCCTTCAGTTTGTACGAGTAAAGCCGGGTACGCTACCCTTACCATACATTATTACTAAAGTGTAAACGATGGTTAACTCAATATAGGGGCCCTTCGGACCGATTTAAGATCAGTCGATGGCTCGCTAAACTGTTGAACTGGAGGGTAGTTTTAATTAATCTCAAGGACATAGGCAAGCAAGTTGTATGGAGGGAGACGATTGAAGCGAGCTTACGGTTTAATACGGTTTAAATAATTTAGAATAGAATAGTCTAGACTACAAAATTTCAATACGAATAGATTAGTATTTTGTATTGATAATTATAGTATCAAAACGATACGGTATCCCAAATAAATATTCGTTGAAATTGAATATTTAAGGTATACTCGTCAATATAATTGTACACCAATCCCCATAAAAAATCGATGACGAAAGATCGATGATAGCTACTCGTAAAAGATCGTCACTTTACAAAGACAGTTCGATGACGTTAATAATTGGTGCATTCTTCTTGTTTGGCTATTAAGAATATCACAGTTTTGTATATAAACACTTATATTATTCCGTATATTTATAGTTACGTAGTTTTAAAACTACTTTACTATAAATATATTTATATATATATTCAAATTCAAATTCAAAATCATTTATTCATGTAGGTATCATTGATACACTTATGCACGTCATTTTTTTAATTTACCAGCTTTTCGGAAAGGTGCTTTGTCATGGAGGAGAAGAAAAGCCGAAAGAAACTCCTCAGCACATCTTTTAAAAATAAAATACATTGGTATATTTCTTACAAAGAAGTATCACTAGCCTGTACGGAACTGGTTGCAGATCTGGTCATTTCCATGCGTCTTTGTCATTTATGTACTCATCTACAGTATAGTAGCCTTTGCCTAAAAGTTGAGATTTTACATGTTTCTTAAATAATTCCACTGGCAAATCACGTATTAACTTTGGGATTTTATTATAGAACTGTACACCACGGCCCATAAAAGATCGCTTCACTTTAGAAAGACGGTAAGATGGCGTTACTAACTGGTGCATTTTTCTTGTTTGGCGATTAGTGATATCAAAATTTTGTTTATACGCGCTTATATTATTCCGTATAAAAACCACGTTACTATAGATATATTGTGAGGCTACTGTAAGTATGCCTATTTCTTTGAACTTGTCACGCAAAGTTTCACGAGATCTAAGTTTATAAATAGCCCTAATAGCTCTTTTTTGTAGTATGAAAATTTGTTCTATACTGGCTGCTTTGCCCCACAGCAAGATGGCATATGACATAATACTGTGAAAATATGCAAAATAAACCATCCTAGCAGTTTCGACGTCAGTAAACTGCCTTATTTTCCTAACAGCATAAGCAGCCCTACCGAGTTTAGTCGCGAGATTTGTTATATGTGGGCCCCACTGAAGTTTACTATCTAAGGTCACCCCTAAAAAGACCGTTACGTTACGTAGTTTTAAAACTACTTTACTATAAATATACTGTGAAGCTACTGTAAGTACCTATACCGATTTCTTTGAACTTTTCACGCAAAGTTTCCCGAGACTTAACTTTATAAATAGCCCTAATAGCTCTTTTTTGTAGTATGAAAATTTGATTTCTATTGGCTGCTTTGCCCCACAGCAAGATGACATAAGACAAAATATTGTGGAAATATGCAAAATAAACCATCCTAGCAGTTTCGACGTCAGTATACTGCCTTGTTTTTCTAACAGCATAAGCTAATAATGCAAAAGCGGTCCAGTAGAAAAAAATATATATAACTTTCCTAAGAAACCCATTATCCTTCAAAAACAACACAGAAAAATATACCTGAAAACCAATGCAACGCTTTAAACGTATTTAAGAAAACCAAATCTTAACGCGAATGCTTCCAGTAATGCTCGAGAGTGGTAATATAGAACGTGGCAACCGGACCCTGGCTTGAGGAAATCAATTTAGACAAAGGCATAACTAACATTCGCAGCGGATCACAATGTTCGGATCAATTCATACGAAGCGAGACAACGTATGGACGCATTTAGCGCACCATTCAGCTCACGTACTAATCTACCACCGTTTGCTCGTTGTCGGCGCCCTCCCAGAATACAAAGCGATTCGAACAAATGCACCGATGTTCCACCGAAATTTGTTAAGACGCGCCACTGTATTAATTATTTTCGTAACGTCCGACAAATTTTATTGCAGCTCCGTCGATAATTTCGTTAAAAATGTGAGAAAGTTCTCAGAAATTTTTGTCGATTGCTTTAAATTGTTGTTGTCGTAGATGCCAAATTCAGTTAGCAATACGCTTGAGATCTGAACTATTTTGTGCCAGTTCTCTTTTCTGAAATGCGGTATAGTTGTATAGTGTGTAGTAGGTATGGTTTAATATAATTTTTATAACTGCTGGATTACTCCCAGTGCATCGTTCCCGTTTCTGATTGGCGGGTGAATACTGCGTTTGTTTTTGCTGACGTCCATGGGCGAAATAGACCACCGACCATCAGGTTCATCTATTATTTATTATGTAAGAAGTCGACTGTCTTATCTTATCCATCCAAAAAGAAACGACAATCGAGCCGACGATTATCCTTCTAGTAAGTGGCTACACAGAGGCGTTGCAGGTCAAGATAGAGAGGAGAAGAAAGAAAGAAAAACCGTCGCTCAAGCCCCCAGGCGGAATATGTCGAGTCGTTTGGCGGTTTGCTCAAACAATAGGGTGGTGCTAGCTAGGCAAGCTTCAGGGAGAGATAATATACCTGGGGGCTTACCATGAACTCTTAAAACAGGTCAATATTAGCCGATAATTGGCCTGTCCTGCTATATCCTACCATGATCTGGCTAAAACACAGGGCAGCCAGCGACCACGTCACCGTAACAGGACAGCGGTCACGTGACTTCAAAAATGATCTTCTGCCCTGCAATTCGTGTACCATGACGCGATTGTTGACGTATTGACATCAGAAAGTGGCATATGTTAACGTCAAAATATTACAGCTCACCGAAAGTATCATTTATTGTCCTGTTTCGGCTATTTCGTTGATGATGATGAAACACGACGGGATGCAGCCATGGCGAATTTCAAATACACCATCATCACAAAATAAATACATTTCATTTGTTTGGAAAATTCTAAAAACATTCATTGTACTTATCCTTTTTAAATTATCGCTCCTAACCCCGGTCACTCACATGCGCGCAAATGTTTGACATTTTTACGAATGTTTGCACATAATATGTGAAGGGTGGTCTGGCAAATAAATGGGTTCGCATATGAGTATACAAGCCCATTTCCGCTTCCTCCTACACTTTGTTCACGAATGTTCAATCTTGCTGTTGTTATTATGTTGTTGTCATTAAAATCCATTTTCAATACAGAAAATAAATGGTAGTACGATTAGACGCCACGAACCACGAAAAATTAAGAGATACATCACCTTTTTAGTCGCACAAATGTGTGGGAGACTACACGAAGGTTCGAGGTTCGCGCGCTTTGATGTGTGATGTTGTTGAAAACTTCGCATAATCATTTCATGTCGTCCCACACTTGTGGGTTCGCGTATTCGCGCGAATGTGAGTGACCGGCATTATAAATCACACATTTTAATAGACATTTAGACATGTCACTGTGTCAAGTGTCAAGTGGTGTAAGATTACGTTCAAAAATGTAAGCATCGCTTAGCGATAATTTTTTTGGTAATTTTAGAGAACGAAAGGTTAATAAATCACAACACTAAAGTATTTATAACAAATCTCAAAATCTTCAATTGAGATTGTTATTTTAAACTTTTAAAAACATCAATATTACGCATTCATTTGAAAACCGGTAAACCGATAAAACGCTGTATTTCAGAACATAATTAGTACAAATTAAGTACCTTGCATGTCATAGACTAAGATGCAGGACAGAAGTAGAGGCATTGCAGGTCATCGGTAAACGTTCATGGTACAAAATACACTCCTGTCAGATTTTAGCTACAAGCTGACCTGTCCTGAACATGACACATTTTATTAGAGTTCATGGTAAGGCACCTGTAATCATATGATTTACTTATTAATAATTATAATATAGCCACACCACTGGGTTCTGTCGCTTTTCTCATACCCTAGTCTGCCGGGATTCGGATGAGTATTCCAAGCTGCCCGCGGCCATGACATTATAATGTTCCTTAAAACATAAACTCCGTAGGTATAAAAACAAACCTGACATTCGAAAGTTGAAAGTCCTTTATTCACATGATCGATAACACTGTATTATAACTACTCGTGGTTATTTCAAGCTGACCCAATCCTCGCTTGAGGCACGATGCCGGGTAAACACACCAGTGCTGACATCGACCGAACAAGAAAGTGTTTGTTTTATGTGTTTCCAATCATAATACTCAACTAATGTTTCTGGAGTATTTAGCTTTGTATCACGATGTGCTTAGGTTACTAATTCTATAATTACTTACTCTATGATATTACTTGCTCTGTGAGGACGTGTATAAACTTTAAATGATTTTATTTATAACTTTAAATCGACATGTATCGAATGAAATTACAAAAGCTAAAAATCGTATCATATTAAAATATAACACTTACCAGGAAGTGAAATGCTTGATCTCTCAAAATATTCACACATCTTTATTACTAATTTATCTATCACATAGAGTTTGATTTCAACTAGCCTTTCAATGACTTGAGAGAACATTATTAATGTAGTTTAAGATTTAATAATCATTTTTCTCAGAATTTACGACAGTGGTATGCAGAATGTACAAAGCACCACTTTCACACTCACTTTCAAAACACTCAACAACACTATTAATACTACTTTTCAGTTCACAATAAATATTTTCGTAGAAAATAAAACAACGATCGCAGTTGAAGTAATCAGGTGTCCACATCGTGTGCCGCTACCTCACATTAATGTTGCAAGCTATCCATAACGAGATCATAACGTATTTATTGTAACAAGAACGAATGGAGCGGACGACGACGTCGCATCGGCGTCGGTACGACTTTTTGATGACTTTCCGTTAAAAGTATTAAATTACATATTGATGAACTTTTATCTAAAAACGTAACTCTTTTGTTTTGGCTTGTGTACTTATAAAAATATGAAACAAATGTATTCAGTTTCAATTTGAAAGAATAACGTACAATGATGTTATTTAATACTTTGTTGTCGATGTAAAAATGTTGTACTAAAACTTATTTTTGTTATTTATTTTTATACGATTGAATAGATCAAGTGCATGACTTATTTATTGATATTAATTAAAGTACGGGTCGAATTAAACGAGAGGGCAAAAAACATTACCAAAAATAAGGAAACCACTCACCTATTCTCGCTATACATCATTCAGCCTTCAAAAAGTTGAATCCTTTGAATCCCTTCAAGTTAAGCAGCATTTCGGAGAAGACTTCAATCGGTTGAGGAGATCTATTAAAATTCGTTTAGCGTACACCGTACTGCCACGACTTGAACTTTCGGTATGCGGAGAGTTGCACGCATTCTCCGAAGTGATGTCTGCTATATCAAAGTATTTGAGATTCTTTAACCGACTTCAAAAAAAGGAGGAGGTTCTCAATTCGACTGTATTTTTTTTTATGTTCGTTACCTCAGAACTTTGGACTGGGCGAACCGATTTTAATGATTCTTTTTTTAATCGAAAGCTGGTGGCTGTCATGTGGTCCCACATAAATTTTATTGAGATCTGACAATGGCATCCATGATAAAACCATATAAGTCTTTTGTATTAAGTATGTGCGCGACAAATAGACGAATAACTCAGTATCACGCCAACCGATTTCGATGATTCTTTTTTTAATCGAAAGCAGGTGCTTGTCATGTTGTCCCACATGAACTTGAACGAGATCTGACAAGTAGTTTTTGAGTTACTTTGAAGTCTGTTATTTTTTGTTATTATAATTTAGATTATTTAAAGTCGAACTTAAGTTTTTGTTATGTATCCTAAGGCTAAACGGTTTAACGAGGAGCTCAATCCTCAAAACTTAGCTAACGTTCTTTGGTTGTGGTGGTTGAAGTACTGAAGAGGTAAAGGCGCTTGGCTCCTACCGATGGTCATTGAGCTTTGTCCATTAATTCAATAGTTGAACTAAAAATCTTAGCTTATTTTAACTGCAGTGTTGGAGACCCCGATAACAAGCTATTTCCTTGATTCCTTTTGAGGCAGCAACGCATTGAGGACGCTTTATTTCTACTGTTTAAAAGATACATAGTTCGTACCAAAGGACCACTTGGCAACCAGTGACGCTTTTAAATTTGTGTTACTTCTTTCTCTTTTCTGTAAAGTACTGGAAAATTTGTGGCTTCCTCGTATTGTTTTCTTTCTCAGAAATAAGTTGTAATTAGGTATACATGTCTGTGGTTGTAATTCAAATTGAAATACATACGAATACGAGTATAAACGAATTTCTAACTTATATCAAAGATTCTTTCAGGATTAAACCGAGATCAGTGAAACGCACGTCTTGAGATTATTTGCCATAGCACATTTCACACATTTTTTATCTTTTGCACATTGTTGGAAATTTCATACAACCGAAGCATCACCTCAAATCACAACCGACAAAACACGGCTGGTGTAAAAATAAATCCAAATACTTGTGCCGTCATAAAATAATTTAAGAGCGGTCATTATGGCCTCCCTAAATAAAAACCATTGCACGAGATGAAAAACTTACCTAACTTATCAAAGCGAGCGTTTCGTTAAGATAACGTATGTGCTCATTTATTTAGAACGGCAGTTGCGGGTTAAAAATTAAAGCGACGGAGATAGGTGTCTTCTGATATATTATCCATTTCGTAACTTAGGGCACTTACAAATGCGCGGGTGAAATGTTTGCGTGAAATTCGTGTGTTCAAAGTGGAGATATTTGTATGATTTTTAAGTTTAGTTGTTGCGTGACGTCACAATTTGAAACAACATTGAAAACCCCTGATGTATTTGTACCGTTAAGGGTCACTAGAGCTAAGCATGACAATAATAAAGTAGTATCAAAGAGCCAGTTTAAGTTAAGGAGGAGGGAGGTGGCACGCATGTCTTAAATTATATGCCATCATGCATGTTAACCGCGGATTGTTGCAAAGTATTTATATATGACTTACTAACTTAGGAACAATAGATTTTCGCAAAGTTACGCCTGATGTTGAATTTTAGTAAATGGAGAAGACTAGATGGTAATCTATCTAAATATTCCCCAGCTACCCTCTTCTTGAAGACAACAGTAAAAGCCAAACGCCGCGGCGCCGACGCCGCTCTTGAAGACGTCCGTAACGTTTGTCGGAAACCTTAAACCCTGTGATGCATTTACCGCTCGCGGCCTGTTCTCTCCAAAATAGACCGTCCAATTATGACCTGGCGAAGCCAAGTGGGTTAGTTTTTAATCAACCACCGACTCCAACTAACTTGTCTTTTATTGGCAATAACTTTCTAACTATAAGAGTTACGTGGTAAATGAAAGAACTTTGTGATTTAAAGTTCAATTCGATTCCTGGAATTACTCTCTACTGGAGAAGCAAATAAAGTATGCTCTTGGACTCCTCAGAAGAAGAGACCCTTGCCTAGCCGCTGGTGGTATGGCCCCTCAGAGGTTACAGCTCGTCGCGTTCCAACTGGGTACTTGAGAGCCAGTTCTTTGTTTCATTCTTTCTTTTTCTTCTTTCTTACTTGGCCAGCAAACATCAGTGATGCCTTTGGTGTTAATCTTGAGTAACAACGTCTGTCCATTGGCGGCGATAGCCATTAATCATCAGGTGGATTGTCAGTTCGTTCGTCAATTATTTCCATAAAAAATAAGTTGGCCATTAATAGGTTGAGGCCAAGTTGATTTTAGTGAGCGTCTCAATGAACAAACATTAGTATTCTAGTATGACAAAGCTCCATGTCTGAATTTCAGAATCTAAACATCAGTTCAAAAGTGAAGTTGGTGGGCAGCGAGCGTGAAAGTGTCCGCAAAGCTAACAATTAATAAGTTTCGACTGGCCGGTTACCCGCCTGCAGGGATACAGTTGGAAAAAAAATTCGTTTGCGATTTAAATTTTGTTTTAGGAAATATAAAAATTGTTAACAATATCCAAATTAAGAGCAAAGAAGACATAAAAAATTACCACAATTCAATTAAGTGGTTCGTACTGTACTTGTGTATATTAAAATCAAACCCGCGACCCCTTGCTTTGTAGCCAGAACGTCGATGAGCCAGGTTCACTACCAGGGCTACAGTCGTCAATAACTGGCATCCGTGTGGTAAGACCCTTAAGTAAATCAACTATTAAATACTTAGCATCTTATAAATATTCCTGCTGACCGTACAAGCAGACAAGTGACATGGAAAGATTCAGAACAGTACACTAACGTTACAAGCCTGCTAACTTCAGTCGCAGCTCAGCCCTGTGCGTCGTTAACTTCTAGACAGGCCTAAAATTATATGAAGCAGAAATATCTTGTACTCGACTACAATTGAAGCGAGAATCGGTTAATGTTTAATGAACTTTGCCCAGATATTCAATGATTTAATATGTTTAATTTGTTCCCAATTTTGTAGTAACTAATACTATAAAACTGACATTTAATTAAAATAATGCCAACATTATCTAATGTAACATTAGCATAAGATACATAAGAATATTAAATTAATGCTCTTACGTCTTAGGATCAGTGGCGTAGCTAGCCCTAAGGAGGCCCCATATCAATATTTGTTGTGGGGCCCCTTCAACGTCAGCTGTCAAATATAAAAGGACTGTAGTCGGTCGCAGGCCGCTGGCGAGCTTTTTTTGGGAGTTTTAGTGGGGGCCCCTATACGCTGGGGGCCCCGTATAATTGATACGGCTGATACGGCGGTAGCTACGCCCCTGCTTAGGATGTTGAAAGGAATTATAATCATAACTTAGCTGATCATAATTGTGTTAAGGTATTGAGAAATAATTTAACATTATTTATAAAATAAATATAGGACCCAATTAATAAGTGCGAGTTAATCTTGCTTGAAGAGGGTTATTTTTCTATTTTATATATTTTTGCCCTTTTTTGTATTTTTTCAAAATTCTAGCCTCAGTAGTTACAGAAATAATGCTCTTTCTGGAATAAATTTAAAACTATCTATTGTAAAACTATAAAAAAATGAGATCCTTACAATAAGCCCTTTCATTTGACATTTAAGTACAGGATACCCTTTGCAAAACAGTTATTTTTTAATTTAGATTTCGTTAAAAAAAATTCAAAATTCATTTGTTTTCTTTATACCTTCATCTTCGGGTCACAAAACAGCACATTGGTACCGAATTTCGACTCATTTGATCCATTAATTTCGGAGAATATTGGCTGTGAAGTTCGGTCGCCCAGACACACGAGTGATCATATAAGGGTTCCGTTTTTCGTTCGGAACCCTAAAAACGTCAAACTATTTTATTTATTTTTAAGAAAATAAAATAATAACTAATAATTTATTATTACTTTCATCAACTTGCATGCCATAACTACACGCTTATAATTAATAACAAGACAATCAGACACAATTAACAAAACGATTAGTTTTGATTGAACAATCTAGCAACTCGTGAATTACTATTACTGCCATATTACACTTGCCTGACAACCTCAGGCAAAATTGTTCCTTAATGAAAGGTGATACGAGTCACATCCGTTTAATTAGTCGTCACCGACAATGATCGTTTAGTAGATAACCATCAGAACGATTCAGATCGAACGATAAACAGAACGATCATCTACATTCTACACGTTAGCGTAACGACCTGGGTTGGGTGCATACTATGGACATTGAAACATTTTATTCATAATAATAAAAAAAAAGAAACCCGACTGCGTAAAAAAACTACAAATAAATAAATGCTAACACACTCACTTGGACGTGTTGTTGATTGGTTTTATCACCGTTTTGAAAAGGTGATTTATCGTGGAGAAGAAGAAACGGTGCAAGAAACTCTGAAATAGACTAATAGTCACTTATTAAGAATCTATATGCAATGTATTATTATTGGTGTACGGTAAAGAATATAAAATGAGCAAATTTTCATTTGAACGTGAATTATCAAATGAACCAAAACTCGCAAATTGTGGCTCATTATCCATGAATAACGACTAAGCTACCCCGAAACATGGCAGGCACAGGTATTTAATCAAGCCCTGCATTATTAATTGTGCGGGGAGCGACCACATTATTAATAACAATCGAATTAATTAATTATTTAAAGGTTTGTTCACGGGTTAAATTGCGAATAATCGTAGGAATTGCGATTAGAGGATCGGTTTGTGGGCACGGGATTCAATTGACACCGATGACAGAAATCCTGTCTCTGTATTGTATCATAGGGCTCGTTCCCACTAGGACGAATTTATATTTTTATCGAATCGTGATTAAAAACTATTGGTTTTTAGTAGCATATTTTTACTGCCATATTATTTTACAAACAAATCATAAAGAAGTAACTAGTAGGTACCTGGTACATCTCGAAACTGCGAATCCGAAATATGAATTAAAATTAATATTTGTCACAACATATTCACGATTCGTTAAGACCGAATCGCCATTGACAAAAACGTATAATAATATGAGAAATACATACACTGACAAACCGTAATTGTTTTATATAGTAGGTAAAGAGAACGTGTTGGAATATGCACGTTGCTATAGTGCTTTCCAACTTGGCAAACTTCAACTAAGTTGGGATTGGTCGTGTAAACATGACAAGTAAATACAACTTGGAACTTCAAATTCTGCAAAATGACCAGCGATGTGCTATAATTAAAGTGTAAAAAATGTCGACATGTATGACATTGCAATATTAAAAAAACACTATTAAAAATATTAACAAAAAAAAAATATTACAAAAAAACATTCCCAAAAACAATATTTAAAAAAAACAGACGGAAAAAGGACGGGGGGAGGGATCGAAAAATCATGAAAAAGGTGTGACGTAATTTATGGTTGGCCCTTAATGATATGTGAATAAGACATTTTGCGAATAGTACATTTTGCGAATTGGGACTTTCTAAGAATAGGACATTTTGAGAAAAGGACATTCTGAGAAAAGGAAATTCTGAGAATAGGACATTTTACGAATAGGACATTCCGCGAGTAGGACGATCGGACATTATGCGAATGGGACATTTTTCACCTAAACCATTTATTTGTTATTATTTGTCTAGATATTGTTCGTAATTTATCATTAAATATAGTTTATACATTCAATTCGCATGAATTCAAATTCCGACGAAATTGTATCAGTACCTATTACGTGGAAACTGTTTTCAATCCGGAAATACCGCTACTACTACTGCTCATTCACCTGTAGGTACTCCACGCTTATTTAAGACTTCAATGAGTTTAGAGACATGGGTTGAATTTAAAGTGCAACTTAATTTTAAGGATCCGTACCAAAGAGTTCCAGGGACGGAAAATGCATCACAAATGTACACAAAGAGTCTGTTGATATGCCTTCTGGCAACAATGATCGGGATATAATTTCACCAAAACCTCGAAGCTCGTTCCAATCAAAACCATTCCTGGCTACTGAATACTGTATAATTATATCAATGGTCCCAAACAATTCCTGAAACAATAACTTAGCCGCAATCAACGAACATTACGAGCATACAGAAGCTAGCAACCATTGTTGGGACTAAAAACACCGTCTTCTATGTAAAAGCCTTTTAGAAATACAAAGTCTGACTCACTGTACCAATAATGTTTCCTGCGATATAAGTGCTGTTGACCTCGCAGCTCGATGACCCACATTTCTTTGGTTCTTGAGAACAAGGGCGAAATGGCTGTCCACTTGTCAGTCGTTTTCTATTTCTGCTTCATATGCTGTTTTGTTCTTTTGTGTATTCCAGACGACTGACAGTTCTCTTGATGAAATGATTTTACTGACCATAGAACAAAATTTTAGCTAGATTAAAAAGCTAGGGCATTAACTTTACGGAAATTGTTTGCATATTTCAATATCTGGCTAAACCTATATTTGTCTGACTATTTCGGTTGACTGGGAGAACATGCTTTTAGCATAAATTCCGCCTATGTTAGTGTACAAAATTTGTACTAAATTGAAATAAATAGTATTTAAAACAGTAAATGATACGCAGAAATCAAAGAACAAAGAAGAGGGAATGATTGCTTACATAAAGGTTCCCAATAAATGAACATCCTAAAAACGAAAACAACAAAAAAACGTAAAGAAATTGGCACACTCATACGTTTGAACTAGGATTATTTATACCAGGAGATCAGAACACGCTTAATCACTCTTAGCTATCACACAAAAGAACGGGACCCAAACTTTGGAATTTTGCTAAGCATTCGAGCCACACCATCATCAAAAGTCATATAATCGTGTGATTTTTAAATTTTGCGAAGGAATTCCCAATATGTAGCTACGTAACACTATAGTTCCTATAATCCACTTACGCCTACGACCGAGTATTCATCCACAGTGTATCTCAATGATATTTGTAGGAGCCAAGTCTCGCTACTGGCGCTCAGCCTATCTGATCGCCCCAATGTAAACTGTGATAACCCAAATACTCCTGGAAAATGTTTTGTGCGCATGACGTTTGTCGAGATAACACTCACGTGCGCGGGTAAGCTGTTTTCATTGTCTTGTTACAGCGATGTATTTTATAATGAACAATGTAATTATATTATTTTATTTTTAAGCGGTTTTTGGTGTTTTAATCTAATTGAAAAATTATGGTGGACTTGATAAATTTAAAAAAAGTTTGATTGGTTGAACGTAATGTTTATAAATCTAAATGCACAATCCTTAGAGTGCCATTAATTATACAGTTTCCCCTGCATATATTCTCGCACTAAGTTCATATCTACAACAAATAAAGTATCTCTCCACCTTTCTCTATCCTTCATAAAACAGAAACTCCTCAAAAATACTAGAAGTAATGCCGTTTACATTTACTTTTTCCATTTAGTGCAAGTGCATGTACCTACTTGCTCCATTTAATACAAAGTACTATAAATAATCTATAAAATATAGATAGTCTTCGAGTTACATCATTATCGCGGCGAGTCGCGCCAGACCGTTACCTAGTAGCTACTCTTTATTGATTACGAGAGGTCTGATGCCCGAGGCGGCCAGATAAAAACTAAAACCACAGTGCAATTCTGAAGAGCACTTCCTAGATAAAACCGTTCAATTCTCTTGTCTTTGAACCTGATAAAAGTTGTCCTATTATTTCTGCCTGCCCTATCTGTACCTTCAGGCGTTCGCAATGCCGGTAGCTCACGACGATTATCGATAGAATCTCCTATGAATTATGTATTTAGTTGCAAGAAAAATTTGTTTCGCCAGATACCGGTGGAGATTTATTTGGAAAGTTTTATTAGATCCCGGCTCCGCTCAGATGATGTGTTGTTTCGCGTTCGTTTCGGATACAGAAAGTCAATTCTTGGCTCTTTCGGCGATATGAATCCGTGTCTTGGCTTCTACGTTATGATGTTTACAATGAAACTGCTTCATTATTAAATTGGTTATTAGGTCAAAGGGACATTAAAATTCTTCATTCCAAATCCTGGATGTATGAATTTTATAATTATTTATAAAAATCCTAATTAAAATAATTTTAGGACTTATGGAACGTAAAAACGCGGTGTATTCAATTGGATGAATAAAATATTTATTTATCAATTTTTTTTGGAGGGTAACGTGTTTTGACACTATTTGGTTCGACGACGATGACTACGGGTATATTATCATATCATAATCATATCATATCATATCATAATCATAATCGTTTATTTGCAGTAAATGTGGTGGTACACTGGTGATATGTTTATTACAAAGTTTCACACATTTAGCTAGTCGAAGCATGCAAATATTTAAAGTATTACAATTTTATATGACTAACATAGCCTTAATTATTTCAAATTATTTTTAATATCTATATAATAGGTGCGATAAATGTCAAGTTATTATACAATTTAGATAGTACCTATTCTATAACAATTATTATCAATTAGATTCAATATCAATTTACAATTATATAATATAAATACCTTAAGTTATCTTAAGTATCGTCATTTTAACTGCTTGATGTTCCATGCGCCTATTACAATGACTTAGTAAGTTTAAAGAAGACCTTTGAAAAACATTTCGTACTGTGTTTGTGCTGTAAACAATAGGCAAAGCTTCAAAGCTTGTAATTCTAGGTACTCGAATAGTTTTGTCAATTAGAAGTCCGTACCATAAACCTCTTATAATTAAAAAAATCATAATAGAGTATTTTCTCATAACGATGGTTTAGAAGCAAAATTATCAGATGGGGTGCGGTTGCCAAATTGGATCGTATCCCGGAGCGATGCGGCTATCTTCAGCGCTGGTGATTAAGATCTTCCGTTGTCGCCTGTTATTGTGACCGGTCGTGCTTGCAGTAATAATGCAGCCTCTGCTTACTTATCTAGCTTATGACGGTAGCTAGTCGAGACTGTAGACTTATTAAGGGGCAAGACGACGAGAACAAAATTTGGAGAATGAGGAAGGTAAAAAGTTGGTTTATAAAAACCAGCCAAGAGCGTGTGAGCTTCAGCTTCTCAATAGCTTAGGTACATAGTAGTTAGTAGTTACATCTACGGAACCCTACATTGTCACTACTAGGTACAGTCACCTGCAGAGAAAAGTAACCCATCTGTTTATAAAAAGACAGTACAGGTGGGTTAATTTTCTCTGCAGGTGACTGTACTACCGAGGACACCCAGAGTTTATACTGTGATTTGTATTATAAACCAGGTTTATGCATAGAAACATACTTTAAAGCCAACTGGAATGTAGTCCCGTGTTAATAATAGTAAAACAATATTTTTAATTATAATAAATTTCACTCCTCTTGTTTACTGGCACAATTGGTTTCGCCAATATCCGGGCGTGCCGTAGCGACACCGCTTCAAAGATTATCTCCATAATGATGCCGAAAACCCCATAAATAATACCATTCCATTGTTTCGTGTGACAATGGCCGCGCGCTAAGTGTATTACATACCTAACTATTAACCAATAAAGTGTCGTGGAGTTGTGAAAGACGTTACGACCGACTATGCTATAATTATTATTGATAGAAATAAATAAATAGGCGCTCTTACACCCACACGTAATGCACTAGAATAATTATCTGAGTCATGAATGACATGGATGAATTGTATAGAAGAATTGTATACCTATGATACATAAACAAAGAACTTCGAAGAGAGAACCAACATTACAGCCAGTATTCGTAGCAATACATTATTAATTTAATTTATTTATTTAATATCTGACAATCGCGCACCTGATGGTAAATGGTCACCGTCATTCATGGACATCAATAACAAAGGCATTACCAAGCCAAGAAAGAAAGAAATTTCGAAATTATGACAAACTTTTCCAAATTCTATGACCACGAAACACAAGAATTCTGCCGACAGTTTACTAGCAACACGTAACGTTTGACGCGTAAATAGTCGTCAAAATGCCGTTAGCAATGAATGGCTGCCAGCCTGCCAGCTGCCAGTGAGTGACTGCGTCGAGTGACGTCAGTTCAAGTCACACTGTTTCACGGCGTCATCGCGTCGTCACGTTCGCGTCATACCATTTGGACACCGTCAGTTTCGATTATTCAACAACTGGCAACTAAAGTGACGGACTAATGAAATTGTAATGCTTCTATAAAGTGTATTATTTTAATAAATCTTCTGAGATTAGATCTGTAGGATTTATTACCTCGCCTGGATAGCTACTTCCTTCTTTCTAAAATCGTATAGGAATTTTTTTTCAGCTTGCCGGTCGCAGAATAAGAAAGTTAGTAATATACGAATATCCCGTGTGTGGCCGGACTACTCGCATAAAAAATATCATGGTTAAGCAAAAGGAGCATTCTGTTCGTACGTATGTGACTAGACCAATTATTGAGCACTCATGTCTCATCTAATTTTTATATCTCCATGGTCTCACATAAAATCACGCGCTAACATCGCGTGCGCCGCCAATACTGTGTTCACATTGTTTCATTGTATTACGTTATATTAAATACCGCACACGTGAGGTACAATGCGTGTCAGTACTTTTGTTTCATAATAAAGAAAATTTTCTGGCCGATCACTCACAACCGACCATATTACAAGGGTTTTCAAGAACAAGGCGATCTCAGGGCCAGATGATACAAGGGACTATACTGCTCATCATTCTTTGGAAACCTAGCTATAATCCATTCAGTTTCAATACCATTCAATTTTGCATTCAAAACTGAACAGTGCTTTATCGTATTTAGCCTTGCAACGGGTGATCCTGATGTTTTCTTTTTCTTTCCCAGAACAGCAATACCACCAAGTTGTGTCATAGAGAGTAGTAAACATTATAGCTTTGATGATATACTTCCGTTGCTGTCTGTACACGAAATCTGTCGTGTTAACGGGTGTCGGAAGTAGGATGCGCGCAGGTCGCAGGCCGCGGTTCAACCCGCATACATTATTGAGGACCACTGAGTGACGAGACGCTCTGCGCGTTTACACGACTAAGCTTACTTGATAGAGTAGTTGCAACGGTTTCGTAGCAAGTCACCCTATCCACTGGTAGTGGATTTACTTGCACAGCGATTTTGAAGATGAAAATGTTGTTCCCATTTAGAGGTCTTCAAATATAAAAAAAATAAAATGTGTGCAATTCACACGTGGTAGAAGTGAAACCTTCAAAAATAAAGATATTGATTTAATAACGTGTGCCAGTTTTAATTATCTTTCAAAAACTATTTTGTACTAAATAAAAATAAAACAGTCGCAACTAACGCCATCTCTTAACACAATATGAAGAGTAAAATGAGCAGCTAGCACCATCTATCCAGCAATATAACGAATCTTCTATCTTGTTCCTCGCGCCATCTATGAATACAACTTAGCACTTTTTAAGTAACACAAAAACAAAACCCGGAAAAAAAGGAAGTCCCGGATATCTCGGAAACTGTGCGTCCTAGACTATTTTTGACACGATTTCCAACGCCCCTGGAGACCGCCACCAGACCTTACATAAACCTTACTGGACCCACCTCTAAGCCCCCACCCAAATTTCCAAAAAAATATTTGGAAAAACACGAACCACGAACATAAGAAACACTGTATAATGCTTCCTATCTCATTTTCTCCCACGTTAAATCTTATGAATTTATGTGTCTGTCTCTTTTTACTGTCCCTTTTTCGTTACATCGACTTTCAAATGACACCGATGCTAAAAAAGTTTCCACTTCAAAAGTATTCAAATGAAATAAAATAAAATATTTCTCTATTTTATTGAAATTGGTTAAAATATCCATAAATTGCACAAAACGTAAAATATACACTTATTTATATAAATTGCAACTAACAAAAACCTTAATGATATGTATTAATATTAATATTAATATAAAATATTTTAATATAAAATTCACTGGTTTGACGACAACGAACTGATTGCCTCTCGTAAAGAAGTTACATATTATGCATAACTTGCATCACTCAACAAATAATAAAGCAACTTGCCATTCAAGCTGAGTGAACGCGCCTCCGTAAGCACTCGACGCCCTACAGTCGGGCGAGCCAGACGCTTTTCTGAGCGGAACTATCTACCTCTACAACCAGCTACATAGGCTCATGTAAAAACCTAGCTTTCCTGAACACGCATCGTTGGCAAAGGATTAGGCGACGCAAAGCCTAGCTGTAATTCTAACAGATACGGCCTAAAAGAGAATTCTGGATTTTTATACCCTACTGAAATATGCAAGGGTTTTGAGAATATTTGTCGGTAATGGAGATAGTAAATTCTGCAAATTATGGTAAACATTCGTAACACAACAATACTGGTAGTAGATTTTACGAGAAATGTACTATTGTGTCGAGAATCGATTAAAAATAATAACTCCACTGTCCTGTGACAATTTTTCATTTTTCTCCCATCCCGATACGGTTTCACGTACGCAGTCACGAATCTGCCCGATTTCCCTGAAGATTACGTTTGTTTGAAAACCAGCAGTGGACTGTATCTTTATAATTCACGGAATTCCGGTTCTGGGTTTTATTTTATTGTAAACGGATTTATTGATCACCAAAATATATGTAGATTTATGACAAATAAGGAACGTCTATGAACCATGCAGTTAGATCGAAATATTGTCATACTAAAAACATTTCACTATCTTACATTAAATGTAACTAGTATAAATTTTAAAATTAAAAAAAAAACTCTCATGATCTCAAAAGCTATCATGATAATTTATCTGCCTTTTTGAAATCCTTACGGTAAATACCTACTATAATTTAATACCCATATTGCATTATTCGATTTATTTTTATTTTTTGATACTTCAAACAATGGCATCTCACAGTCACCATAATTATCAAGTTAGTATTAGTCTACTTTGCAACAATCCGCGTTTAACATGTATGATGGTATATACTTTAAAATATGCGTGGCACCTCCCTCCCTCCCACAACGGAAACATGCACTACAATAATTAAACGTATATACCAACATACATACCAGCACCAACACGTGTTTCGCCCCGAAACGGAGCATCATCAGGGTAAGTTGACTCTACGATGGTTAGTCGGAAAGTGAGCAGTGAGGAGAGAGGGCGCTTCTGTGCCGACAGTAACATATGCTCCGTATATTTATTGAAATTAAAAATAGTAAAAGTGTTGATCAGTGCAAGAAAACTAGCAAATTCGATAGAAAAAGTTTCAATACTACGATACAAGTGTTATCTACTAGCAATTCTACGTTTCCACGAAGAAAATACGGAAAGAAAATTGTAACGAACATCAACGGAATAAGAAGAAGAAAAAGAGTTTTTGTCGAAAATATCTTCACCGGAATAGTAAAACAAGGTGGCGCCGACTGCACGAAATATTGATCCACAATTATCATCGCGCCATTCACCGCTAGAGGGCAGGATTAATACAGAATGGATGATAAACTGCAAGAAATCTTAAGAACAATTCAACGTGACCTGGCTGACCAAAAGCAAGATATTAAAAACTTAGAATATAATATAACTACGAACATAAACAAAAATATCGACGAAAAATTCAAAATTATAGAGACAAGAACATTAACTTTAGAAAATAAAGTAGAGCAACAACAAAAAATTATTGAAAATTTGGAACGACATACGAAAATAAAAAATGTCATATTTTTTGGAATCGAAGAGACAGAAGAAAACTATTTTAAATTGCAGGAAAATATATTACACATTTTAAACAACACTATGAAAGTTAACTGTCAAAAAAGCGAGATAGAAAACGTAAGACGACTTGGAAAGAAAAAAGATTTACCTAGACCAGTAATCCTCACACTTACCACCGTAGGCCGAAAAATTGAAATTTTAAAGAAAAACAGGACACTGAAAGAAATAAACTTGTATGTCAAACCAGAATACACCCAAAGCGTTTTAAAAATACGGAAAGAGTTACAAGAAGAGCTTAGAAATAAACGTGAACAAGGGGAGAATGTCGTATTACGCCACGACAAAATAATTAATCTGAACGACAAGGAACACAAACAAAAAAGGTCGCAAAAAAGAGATTCTCCGGACTCACCTGAAACCAAAACCCAATACAATATAAACGAAAAAGAAGGTATAATCCAAGCACGGAAGAAGGCAAAAGAAAATAAAGTATACAGTATAAAAAATTATGTATTACAAAAACCAAACCAGGTCCAAATACACCCAGATAAGGCTCAAGGCCAAACAATAACTACACAACTCAGCACAATATAGCAACCACAAATGGACCCCCTACTCTCCTTTGATCCCCCAGTACGGTTGGTCACCGCGGGGGAGATCGACCAGAACCCTCCAAGGAAGAAAACTAAAAAGAGTAATTTATACATTTGCACATTCAACGTTAAATCTCTATCATCAGCTACAAAGCTTATCGAGCTAAAGGCAGCACTTCAAAATATTAAACATGACATATTAGGACTGAGTGAGGTACGCCGATTAGGAGAGAATATTATCGAAGACGATGATTATATAATGTATCACTTGGGTAAAACTAAAGGTCTATATGGCGTAGGCTTCCTAGTCAAGAAAAAATACAAAGAAAATATAAAAACATTTATCGGAATATCAGAAAGAGTCTGCGTTCTAGAAATTCATTTAGAAAACTTACCGTTCGCGATAATACAAGCATACGCGCCTACCGAAAACTCATCCCAAGAAGACATTGAAAATTTTTACAAAGACTTAGCTAAAGCTCATGTGTCTGTCTCTACAAAATACATTATATCTATGGGGGATTTCAACGCACAGATTGGTATACCGAAAGACCATGAGTATCCAATCACTGGCATATATGGATATGGGAACAGGAGCATTCATGGAGAGAGACTAATTCAATACGCACAGGAATATAATCTAAGTATTATAAATACCATGTTCAAACTAAAAAATAAGCGAAGATGGACATGGATCTCTCCAGACAAAAATACGAAAAACGAGATTGACTATATTATGTCTACTACACCGAAATTATTCTCAAACTATGAAGTACTTTCATCAGTCCCCTTTGGATCCGACCATAGAATGCTTAGAGCTACAATCCACCTGAAATTAAATAAAAAGAGTAGACGTAACTTCTCTAACATATCTACACCACTGTCAACGTTGGAAGAGCAAGAAACATACCTTAAAAACTTAAGCAGCTATATACCAGATCTTGTAACAAATCACATTAAATACAAAGCAAATGAATATTGTCAAAAAATCTCGCACTGTATATTAGAAAGCTTAAAAGGTATCAAAAGAAAACAAGGACGTGGTATCTTGTCGGTAGAGGCACTACAGCACATGAAGGAAAGAAATAAACTTCAAAATAAGCCAAAGTTGAACAAAACTGATAAGGAAAAATTGAAAAATCTTTACAAAACTACAAATAAAGAGATAAAGAGATGCTATGATACCTACAGAATAAACACTATACATAAGCACCTAGAGAAATCAAGATCTAGCAAAAAAGCATATAAAGAACTAAATAGATCAAAGAGATGGATTCCATCACTTCAGCCCAACTCTACCAAATGCCAGTCCCGAGCGGAAATCATAAATATAGCCACTAAATTTTATGAAAAGTTATATAGCGAATCTGACACATTGCAAGAATCAAGCACTGGTAATCAATGTAGAGACATCTCTGGAATTCAAGAGTTTACAGAGCCCGAAATCCTGAAACACATAATGAAGCTTAAGCCTGAAAAAAGCCCGGGACACGATAAGATCTCAAACGAATGTATAAAATTCGCAAGAACTCTACTACTGACGCCTATTACACTGTTGTTGAACAAAATATTAGAGGAAGAGCTTGTGCCACACGTATGGACAGAATCTGAAATAATCTTGCTCTATAAAAAAGGAGATCCAGCAGACATAGGGAATTACCGCCCAATAAGCCTCATGCCTTGTCTCTACAAACTTTTTGCCTCCTGTCTGCTCGAAAGAATATCCTTAGACATTGACGTTCATCAGCCAATAGAGCAAGCGGGATTTAGAAGTGGCTTCAGCACAATTGATCATATTCAAGTAGTTGACCAAGTGATAGAGAAATATTTAGAATTCCGAAGACCACTATATATAGCTTTCATTGATTATAAAAAAGCCTTTGACTCTATATCACATAACAGCATCTGGGAGGCACTGAAAGCAATAAACATAAATGAAAAATATATTAATATATTAAGAAACATCTATACTAACAGCACAAGTAGAGTCAAATTAGATAGAACTGGCTCAAAAATTAACATCAAAAGAGGCGTGAGACAAGGCGACCCGATCTCTCCTAAACTATTCATAGCGGTGCTACAAAATATAATGAAAACTTTACCTTGGTCTAAGCAAGGAATTTACATAAATGGGAACTATTTGAGCCACCTCAGGTTTGCCGATGACATCATATTATTTTCTGAAACACCTCTACAACTGAACAACATGATATTTGATCTCCATCAGGCTAGTATAAAAGTTGGACTAGAAATGAACCTCGATAAGACGAAAGTCATGACTAATTATCGCATGTCACCCATCTCGATAAACAACAACCATTTAGAGTTTGTAGATAAATATATATATCTAGGAAAACAGATCTCTTTTAGCAAAGACAGAAACATAGAAGAAGTAGACCGAAGAATAGCAATTACCTGGAAGAAGTACTGGGCACACAAAGAAGTATTTAAATCACAGCTACCACTGCCGCTGAAAAAAATAGTTATGGATTCTGAATTACTCCCATGTCTCACATACGGATGCCAAACTTGGAATCTTGATCTTAAAACGAGAAATAAAATACAGTGTACACAGAGAAGAATGGAAAGAAGTTATCTCGGCTTAAAATTAAAAGACAAAGTAAGAAACTCGAGAATCAGAAAGAAAACCAAGATAACTGATGCCTTAGACTTCGCATTACGTAGAAAATGGAGATGGGCGGGTCACGTGGCTAGATATACCGACAACAGATGGACGATAAGAGCAGTAAAGTGGCGTGGTCCAGGAGGTACCAGACAGAGAGGCAGACCATGTGCCAGATGGGCTGACGAAATAGTGGCAGCAGCAGGTCAATACTGGTTAACCATTGCCACAAACAAAGAAAAATGGAAGTCCTTGGAGGAGGCTTTTACCCGAAAGGGGTCCATACAAGAAAATACAAATTAAATTTGAATCTTTGAACAATAACCAATAATTTTTTTAAAATGTTCAGTTATCTATAATTTATAATTTATTATTTAACATCTGATTAATTCTAATTATAATTTAATTTAACTCAATTAATTTTTAATATTATATTCTTTTATTATGTGTTAGTACAATTGAATTAATTTATTACTGATTCATCTAATTTTGTATGGAATGAAATAAAGCTTTATTATTATTATTATTATTATTATTTAATTACAGTTCCTGTGCTCCAACAAGTTTTATTAACAGCTATCTAGTGTTAATAAGACAAATTATCGATCGCTATAACAAGCTTTTTACTTTTACCTTTTTATAAAGATAAAATTCAGTAATAAATCAATTTCATGTGTAATCAAATCAAATCACTCATCGGTTTAAACAATAAAGTTACATCAACTTTAATACTGTGTGTTCTTCGATGACTCCAATGCACTACAAAACCAATTATGATACAACTCAGTTGTAAAATACTTCTCGAGATTAAAATATTAAGCATAACTTCACTCTCATCGCAGAAAACTATGAAGTAGTATTAATTAAAACCTGTGCAACCAAACGTAGCATAAAAGGCGGGTTTTATATTCGCTGTTTCAATTCGCTTTCAAATTCCCCAACTACATGCAACTTTATTCAAACCCCTTCTGCATGATTTCTAGCATGACTGTCACATAACTACCCTACAGATTTTTTTACGAACTTTTGTACTGCGAGCGAGAAGCGACAAACTGTGCTTTGGTTCACTGGCATTCTGTTGCTGGGTACATGTACATAATATGTTGGCTTGACACATATTCTTTCTACCATCTCATTTCAGATTGGCAGGACAAAGTAAGCAAGTCGAATATTTATATTTTTTTTTTATTTCACGACCAAATATTGTGTTTTATTTATTTTATCAATCCAGTAAGGAACAGTAAAGATTTTGATAATTATTTTTCTGTTCATAAACCTATATTTATAAATTTACTTCAAAGTTCACATTATCAACCAAATGTTAAACCAACGGACAAAAACCAGAATTTTTGTTTAAACAGCAAATCTTTCTTTGTGGTCAAACGTAATGCACCTCTGATCACTGATCAGCTGTTCCAAAATCCATATTTAACAGGATTCAACTTTTTATATTTTTAAATACAAAACTGTAGTTGACGAAGTAATTTCCAGTTTAAAACAAACTTTTTTAAAACATACTTAAGTTACTCGCCCGACTATCGGTAGTTAGACAAGTACCGTAAGGGGTATCATGCGCCAGACCACTTCAGACGGCTGGGGTGCGAACAAGAAGTTCAAGGTTGTATTATAACACTCATATAGTTTTAATTGACTTATAAGCGCTATTTACATTGAATAGTGCTTACTTAAGAACTAGTCGTAAGTCTGCGATTGTAAAATCAACTATGGAAATGATTCAAATGCGAAAATTAACTTTATAGTCTCCGTAGGCTGTAGATAGATAGAGGTATTTTGTACTATTGTGACATGTGTTTGCAATGAATAAAAAATGAAGAATAAAAATTCCATATGTCTAACATGTATTTGTTAGTTAAGGTCAAATTGGATCCTGAACCCATCTTCGCGTTGACAAAGCCAAACATAATATTCTTCTATGTAACGTAATAGTCTTAAATGAAGCAACCGTAACATGACCTAATGCAGTATCCAAGTGACGCAATAAACATAATTATGATCTTATTATGTCCGTCAATTTCAATTAATGGAACACGCGACAAACTAATATGCATCTGACTATGTATTAATTGGTAACTAATTTATCAAAGGACAAAGATATCTCAGCCCTTCTGGGACTCTGATGGTCATTTCAACCTGACAGTCTTGCATGAAATGTATCGAACTATCGATGAAAGTCAAACGGCTGTTTTCTATCTATAAAAATCTGTGTTTATAAAGAGATATCATAAAATAACAACTAACGCTATAATAACATCAGACAAAAACCTGACAAAATGACAATCCATGTGGTGCAATGGTTACCATGCCGGATCACCGTGCCAAGGGTCCTGGGTTCGGTTCCCAGCGAGGTGGTTTGATTATGAGTTTGAATTTCTGTTCTTGGTCTGGGTGTATGTGGTCGTGTCTTTGTGTATTGTCTATGGCACTAACTACACAGAGACTCCTAGTATTGGGCTATGATTGAGTAGCGTAATTTTATTTTATTTAATGTAGGTATGTGACTTTTTGAAATTAGCAAGGCAACTGATTTGATTATGTGTAAATAGAATATAACAACGATATTTTTTCTTACTAAATATTGTACAACTTCAGTTTCAAAGTTTCATGATTAGTATAGTAGTATAGATGAGTATTCTACATAGTAGGTACATCGCATTATACAGAACAACAGGGAATTCTACCCCTAATTGCGACAATACTCGTACATTGCTGAATTGCGTGAAATCAACCGAAGCGTCTGTCTGCTGTCCCCGCCGAGTTCGAACCCTTCTATGACTACATGTATAAAATCTGTATGTAAAAGAACGACAGTATAGACTGACTGACACATCAACGCGTATTCTAGTTAGGCATATGCATGAGTTTTTTAACGTTAGCTGTGTCATGTAGGTTTGTTCAACATTATGGTAATATCTGTATTCTGTATATAGTAAATAAGTAGATTTTATATTTCGTTGATTTACATACTGTTAACGGAATAAGTAATAACCTATGAAAAGTTTTACTATTTGACCTTTAGATTGACAAATTTTTCGACTGTTCGATGTTAGTCAAGCATTAACTAATTGTAAGTAAAAAAATGGATGGAGTTTAAATTACTATCATTTAACATTAACTTCCCTCACCAATCAGCAATGGAGCAGTTTGGTGGAGTACGTCATTTGACTACTAAGTTATGAGTAGACCTGTACATTATTGAGTTGAATTAAAATCAGCTCAACGACATGCACTATTAGCTAACTTTCTACATTATCAAAGAAAAGATTAGAAAATAAAATATTTAATAAACACACAATGCGTGTATGTATAAGTAAGACTTTCAATCCGTTTGTGTTAGTGTAGAGGGGTCAACAGCCCTGAATCCCCCTCTAATTGCAACGAATTACCTGCTGAATTGTGTGAAATCATCCGAGGCGTCCGCGTCGGCTGCTATCGCCTGACCGACGGAGATACAATACTTGTATAAGACAAGTATAGAGTTGGTATACAAACACCATCCGCAATTTTATTTTAATGAAAATTTTAAGGCCAAATTATATCATATTTTATATGGAAATATCCGACAAACGAGTCGACGATCAACGTGACGATAAGTGACTATCGTCGCTCATGGACATCAGCAACACCAAAGGCATCACTGATGCGTTGTCAAAGCCGTTGAGCTGATGCGTTGTCAAAACTTTTGAGCATAATTATTATGGAGCTGTTGAGACATCTTGCTGAGTTGCGGGTTTGATTACAGAGTAAAAGGTGTATGCAATCCGTAATACATGACCCTTAGAAAATGAGTGTGTAACTGTTTATTTAATATTAGGTACATGCTTAAGTTATATATTATTGCCTTACCTTGTGTATAGTACATAATATCAGACACCGAACACCATCACCGATGCTCCTTTGAATTACAACTCGAACCAAACCCACCACTCACCTGCGGACAAACAAGAATAGGTTGTAGTGTTTAAAACCTTTTAACTTTAAATTCTTCTTTAATTCTTTTACTGAACTGATTGTCATGAAATTTGCAGATACCTACACTGATTTTCAATTACTAATAATCTAAATTTTACTAACAAAAAATAACCGACTTCAAAGTCTCAAAAACGACTTGTCAGTCAGATCTCGTTCAAATTTATGTGGGACCACATGACAAGCACCTGCTTTCGATTAAAAAAAGAATCATCGAAATCGGTTGGCGTGATATTGAGTTATTCGTCAATTTGTCGCGCACATCTTAACACAAATTTACGACTTATGTGGTTTTATCATGGATGCCATTGTCAGATCTCAATAAAATTTATATGGGACCACATGACAGCCACCAGCTTTCGATTAAAAAAAGAATCATCAAAATCGGTTCGCCCAGTCCAAAGTTCTGAGGTAACAAACATAAAAAAAAAAAAAAAAATACAGTCGAATTGAGAACCTCCTCCTTTTTTTGAAGTCGGTTAAAAAACATTATGTTTAAACTTAATCATTATAGTATTTTAAAGGTATCATTAGCTGGATAGTGGACTCTTTAACCATTACAAACCTACACAAATGGTTGCTGATGAAGGCCTTCGTTTAATGGAGAAATAATAATAATCTAAATTTTAGTAACAAAAAATAACCGACTTTAAAGTTACTCAAAATCTACTTGTCAGATCTCGTTCAAATTTATGTGGGATCACATGACAAGCACCTGCTTTCGATTAAAAAAAGAATCATCGAAATCGTTTGGCGTGATATTGAGTTATTCGTCCATTTATCGCGCACATACTTAATACAAATTTAAGACTTATATGGTTTTATCATGGATGCCTTTGTCAGATCTCAATAAAATTTATGTGGGACCACATGACAGCCACCAGATTTCGATTAAAAAAAGAATCATCAAAATCGGTTCGCCCAGTCCAAAGTTCTGAGGTAACTATTTCTGGGGTAATTATTTCTCCATGGGGTTCGCCTGGATAGCTACCACCCTCGAGCATGAGTCAGCCGCCAAACGACTCGTCGTGTTCCGGCTGTGGGCTTGAGAGCCAGTTATTTCTTTCTTCTTCTTCTCTCCCTGCCAAGAGGCAGGCAACGCATCAGTGATGCCTTTGGTGTTGCTGATGTCCATGGGCGACGATAGCCACTTACCATCAGGTGGATCGTCAGCTCGTTTGCCGACTATTTCCATAAAAAAAACAAACATAAAAAAACAGTCGAATTGAGAACCTCCTGCTTTTTTTGAAGTCGGTTAAAATTCTATTATTTATTAAAGCAATTTCATCAAACTCTAGGCTTAATCCAACCTCTTAAAAATCCTAATTCTCTATGCTCTGTACCACCCACTCGACGACATTTGAACATGGTGCTGAATACTAGCCCGGCTAACTGTCTGCGTCAGTTGTCGACTGTGAAATATTTTTAACATAATATTTCGGTTGCAATGCTAGACGAAAGTGGGTTTCCGCATTCCTAACCAATACGTCGATGACATATTTATTGTCACAGTTGTCAATCGTTTTCGTCGGCTTTTATGACCACCCACCAAAATGTATTGGAGTTCCTCTGTGTGTGCTAGTGATGTAAATAAGAATTAAAATTTCATGTTATGCAATAACAGGAGACAATAACTTAGACCTTAATGCATTTTATGATACGGTATTTATTTTGTTCACCACTGATAGCTATATTCACGAGAAAGGCTATAAAGGTACGGGTTACGAGTATAATTTTATTAGTATGGAATTATCAACATTTTCTGAGAGAAAGAGGAAGAGAGATTGTGATTACTCTGGTATTTTTAAATCACTGAGCATTGTGGGTTATTCAATTCACTTCACTGTTATAATAAAAACATAAAAGTAAAATTTTTCAACAATGTGCAAAATGCTTGAGACTGCAATGGTCAAGACAAATCCTTACCCACACACATTCAAGTGTTGCCAACTGGAACTCATAAATATGGCAAAACACAAAGTTATGCCACTAAGCCGCCTTTATTGACTATCCAACACAGCACTAGCGAAAAGACCAAACCTTGCTCCCAAACGGTACAAATCCCGACTCTAAACTGTAACAGTTAAGAATGAGTTTACAATGACATTGGATCGAAATATTTTGGAGAACGCAAGCCCAGTTTGGTTTTGCAATAATGACGCCGTGACAGCCACGGTGTACAAACTGCGTTTTGTATCGTTAATCGATACAGTAGTATCGTATCTGAATAGAAACGGGGCTTAAGTGAGGACGATGAGACGTTATCGCACACTTACGTCATGTGTACGAATTCTATTAAAGTATCGCTGTTGTCCTTTTGGTGGCGTATGGTTTAGAGTTGCGGCTTTTGAATTGTAATGTTTGATTTTTTATGGTTCCTGTAAACCGTTAAAACTTCGTAGGTGGTAGATTTTATTGGACTACCTTAGAGGAAAAATGCAAATTTATTTTTAAGTAGCAGAGGGGCTATGATTTACTTCTAGCGCATGGTTATGGTATGGTCAATATGGGCATATATTTTTTTAATAAAATAAGAGATTGTTTACAAATTGGTTGCTTGGAGCGTTGCGCGCTTACTGTACTGCTATCATACCAAAAATGCATAAGTATACCTTCCTATTTATTTATCAAACAGAAGGTATAAACTAAAATTCAAACAAAGCAAACAAATATCCAAGCCAATTTTAAGATAGTAAATCTTAACAATTTGAAAGCAAAGAAAAAATAGACAAACAAAACAAAGGTAAAGCACACACTTCTTAAATCCAAGAGTTAAGGAGGCTTGGATTTAATCCTAGTGAAGTAAAATAAAAAGAATCCTCAATAAGTTAAAACAAGATGTACGACATTATTCAGAGTCCTCAAACACTCCCCTTTAGATTACAATCAACGTCTTAAGATTTCGCATTCTAAGTTTGCACTGCACTCCGTCTAGCTCACCTTCACTAATTTAAGTAATACAATAGACGGTAGAGAACTGTATCAATATTTTATTCCTTCGCGCTATATCGCTATAGATCTATATACTGTGATATCGCTGAGCGGTTCACCAACATGTTTCACTGCCGGAGAGCAAATTGCAAATACGACATGCGATGAATTGAATAAAGGAATCGATAATGGCATGATTTTCTTGCGCTTCTTTGTCTTACACCAAGAATATTTGAGAAGTAAACTAAAAATTAATTTTACTTTCCATTTTTCTTTATTAAAAGGGAAAAGAATCGGTAAGTGTTACACTTAAAAGTACACTTAAATTAAGTACAGATTCGGGCAATATCATGATTCATATTATATCCAGAGTAACTATCGCTCGAATAGTTGAACGAATGAATGTGAAATATAAGCCAAATTAAAAATCGAACAGCAACTAATATAATTATTATTCTCCAAAGCATGTACTCTCAGAGATATCGTAATTTATGGTTACATGTTTAACTTTGAACTGTATCTAATATTGCTTAAAATAAATAATGGATATCTTCCTGCAGATGCTAAGGTATAGAATAATAAAATGTTCATTAACTTAAAAACAAAACTATTTGGTAGTGAAGCACGCCCCTAATTCTCTCGCGCTATTGCCAAGCGGTTTTTATTCTACCATTACTCGTTTTTAGAGGACGGTAAATATTTCAGGGAAAGCTTTCAGACCGTAATTGAAATCGAAATTTCAAAGCACACACATTTAAGTCAAAAATGCTAACGGTAAGCAAATTGTGGCGCGCTTTTTGCATAACGATCGTTTTGAATTCAGCATCAACGCATGTCATGGATTAGTCTGTCACAGTGGAATCAGAACCATATCAGTTAAAATTTTAGTAACTATTATAAAACAAACATTTGTTAAGAGGTTGGTCGGATGGCCGATATAAAATAGGTAATTAATCACTTTCCGTATGATTATATTTGGGCAGAGTAACACCTTACACCTGTTACTGTCACCAAATGATCTCGGGTCTACGTTACATGCGCTTATATAGAAAAATCGGAGTCAATACAGTGTCTCATTAAGACTTATTTGGTAGTGTTGCCAGTAGTTTGTAACACATTATTGAGAATCTTAATTAGTCTTAGTTAAAACCTAAAGAAAAGCAGACGAAAGGTAGGTGTTATCGCCTTGGTCATCTATAACAACAGCATTAAAATCAACACCGGCGAAGAAGGTAGGCATTAATCAGCCCATGAACTGATTTTTAAACTTCTACTAAATTCAAAGAAGAGTGGAAGAAAGACTGACAAGTAAAAAAATCGAATAAAGCAAGAGTATCTTTAAATAAATCTAAATCAGAAAGACGCTTCACATGTATAGGTACAGAAAATATAGACATATAATAACACGGAAAATCACAATAATTCTGCTCGTATTTGTGATATTTAAGGCCATAAAATTAATGATCTGTTACATAAATTTTCCCTAAATTGGACACCCGCAATCGACAAAGCTACCAGCCAATAGTTATATGCGAATGGCATAATTACGTGCGAACCAGAAGCAAAGCTATTCCCAATAGGTACCCTTGCGATCAGTCACGTGAATCACTCCTCCAGGAATACTCTATTTCGCTTTGTCTTTCAGAAATACCATTTAACTCTCTAATTCTAATTCCTAATAAATAATTACTATTCGGCGAGGTTATTTAATTATTGAAGTTTCTAGATCCACTTCATCATCGTCTATTATAATTACAGTTTTCGGGTCGAGCCTCCTTCACAATTACAATTAGGTATTGCAAGATTTAAGATCGATGTCATGGCAGCAATATTTGAAAACTTTGAAATATGTCTTAAGGTTTGTTATTAATTAAAATAGTAACTCAGTTATAAATTCCATTGATATGATAAACTATTATTATTGAAATTGCATCAGTATGGTTCTACACTAGAAACTTATGTCATATTATCTCAATATGTGTCTCTAGTCTCACACGTTATCCTTTAAACAAATAAACAACATAAAAATAATACATGACAAAAAGCTTGATACAGTAATGTCGTTTGGAATACTTTTTTAGCATTATCTAAAAACAAAAGGCTAGACTAGTACCTGTTCAGTTTCGTTAAAAACTATTCAATAAGTCTATCTCTGTTCAAACGGAAACACCTGACAAATGAATCCGCTAATAACATTTTAATAACATATCTTTTGTTCTGAGCCTATTCATCCCTACAATAGGCCTGAGGACAATTAGTCGTCTCGCCGAAGCCGTACAGCCGTAAGCCGATGTCTGACGCTTCAACGCCACTTTTATTCGTAGTCTATGGCTGTTAGTTCCGTAGGCGTAAAACATTGTGTTTAACGAATTGTGTTTTCATGTAGACTTGTTACAATGTAATTAGTTTTTTGTTTTAGAGAATTTATGTACGTAGGATAAATATGGGTGAAATCATTCAAGAATTTGTGCCTTGGATCACAACGTTGTCTCAATTGTCAATTGCTACAAGTTGCCGAGATTTGCTGTGAGAGGAAATGTAGGAAAAAATTGTAGGGATTTTCCGAGCCTTTTCACTATTCATTACTTTTTAAATAAGTATTATAATTAGTAAGTCATTTTCATTATATTTATAGTTTTTAAACTGACCCTCACCTCGGCCAAGTATCGAACGTTGAAACTTTCACTAATTTTATCCGATGTTTATATAATAGTCTAGTGCGTATGTTAAATGTACATTCACCTATTTTTTTATATAAAAATAACATTACGTCAGTGATATCATAGGTATTAATTTTCAGTACAAGGTTGTAAAAAACAAGAAATCCATCCGTTCATTAGGCCGCCAAAGAACTCATAAGGCAACGAGGGTTATTGTGGTGTTGGCTCAAAGGATGCGATGTGGGTTAACAGCCACGATGACCCAGATGCAATTAGCAGCGAGTGATGCTGACAAGACAGGCTTCTGTCGATGAGGTTGCGGATAGGCATCGGATAGGGTTTGAATTCTGACGCTTTTTTTAATTAACAGACTACAAAAAAGGAGGAGACGATTTTTCGATTGTATTTTTTTAATGTTTGTTAATTCGGAAATTCGTCACGTATAAAGCGATTTTGAACATATTTTTTTATCTTCATTTATGAACCGATTGTTCCATTCTTTTTTATCTGAAAGGATATATTACTTCCGTATGGAGTCTTGGTGTTTGTGGGTTTAGACACTTTTAATTCTATACAACATGAAGATGTTGAAGTTTGTTATTGTGTTTCGATTTCAACATAAATAATAATAATAAATAAACCTTTTTATTGATCCCATATTATAGAAGTAGTTTACAATAAATATAACTTAGCAAAACAACAAAACTGTAGATGAGTGTTAGTACAAGTAAAGACTTACGACTTTATTTAGTTGATTAGTATTTACTACATCAAGGAAGAAGATGGAGAATGGAGGAGGCCTATACCCAAGATGGTTTCGATTTCAATAAACATCTTAAACTTTTTCATAAATCGCAAAACGAAGGATTTCAAAAACACATCAGGTTCTCAGAAATCAATCAAATTCAGCTCAGATAGATGTGATGAAGTCGTCACAACCCAACTACATCGCAGTGCCTCGCCTATTCCTGTCATTATTCGTGTCAAGCAGTAGTAAGGCTTCTGGGGAGAACGCTATTTCGTTCAATGGCTTTCAGGATCGATTTTCGAATGAAAGTGCGTTGTAGGGTTGACACATGTTATGCGTAGTATTATTTTCATATTACTACTATAGCATTCAATAAAGTCGTAGTATGTTTGAATGGGATAGTCATAAAATAATATTTTAATTGTTGACAAGAAATAACCGACTTCAAAATTAGGGATTACTCAAAAACTACTAGTCAGATCTCGGTCAAATTTAAGTGGGACCACATCACAAGTACCAGCTTTTGATTAAAAAAAGAATCATCAAAATCAATTCACCCAGTCGAAAGTTCTGAGGTAACAAACATAAAAAAATACAGTCAAATTAAATACCTCCTTATTTTTTGAAGTAAGTTAACAAATGCATCGTTGCAATAGCTAGCTGATTCAAACAAAGGTATAAAGTAATAATCATACATCTCTTGGACACTGTGAAGCTTTGTAAAGCTAAATACATGCCACTTCTGGTAACCTAAACACAATAATCTGAACAAAGAAATTATGTAACTGTTAAACAATGTACTTATACGATTAAAATCAAGAAGAAAAACTGCTAAAATAAATTTATGGCAGGACAGTTTCTAATTTTTCCTTACTATACAAAAAATTGTTCAAGATATTATATGGCGTTTACGGGTATAACATTATTCAGTCTCGTCTAACTCTTCCATGTACGAGCATCATCTGTACCTAACAAGACGCATTCTCACAACTAGACATTGCTGTGTGCGTAAATTAAGCTCAAAGTGTGTCCCATAATGAAAAACATGCAACATCGTATTGTCTAAAGTAAAGTCTGGCCTGCACGAGTAGACTACATACTGAAAAGAAAAGCAATTCGTCCGACGAATGGAAGATAAAATGAGAAGATTATATTCGACATAAGTATCTTCTCTATATAGACGTACTCATTTTGAAACAAAATATATACTTTGAGAATAATCCCTTTCATAAGCTTAAGCTTTATAGGTTTAGCATAAAAGTAATTCGAAATACAAATAAAGAAAAAATTATAAAATATATTCTGGATAAATTTTATCTAGCCTTTTATGATAATGTGGCAACACTATTCGTGGCGAGCGGAAGATTCCATCGCCGCGCGCGCCTGGACACCGAGCAGCCATCAAGCCGCCAGCCGCCCCCGCGCCTCGCGCCATTGCGAGACCGGCTCGGACGGCGAACGCACGCGCTTTCTCTCACTTAATAATTTGCTCATTTCAACCGTTAACTTTTTCAAATCTTGTTAAATCTTGCATCAGCTTAAAAGTTGTACTTTAATACGTTCTCAAGTAAAATTTCTCAAGTCAATTTGTAATGCAGTAATAATAATTGCTTAAATATTGTTAATTAGAGAATTTCGTATCAAATTAAACTAATATATCGAAATCGTGGGTGTTCACTCATTTCTCTACACATCCACCCACAATAACATACCAAAATTATGAATCATTATGAATTAAAATATAAATTGCAATTGATTACAATGTAGTCAAATAATTCTGAACATAACTTTTTAATGACGATTTTGATCTGAGCGATTTGGGGCCTTCAATAGAAGTCATTCGACTAAAAAGTATACCTCATCTAGTTTCTAACTAAAGTATACATTACCATTCCCGGTTACAATCACAATGAAACATATTGTGATGTTTTGGCTAAGTACAACCGCAAGCCGAAAGCCACTCAAACTACACAAAACCGGGATTGTTTGCTTATCTTCCTTGTAGGCTTGTACCGCCTTTATTAAACCAAAGGATACTCCACCCTCTTAGGGGAATGGCTTTTAACCAAGACGCAACATGACTCTAATGTTGTCGGTACATGCAACCATCTTATAACTTGATAACCTAATCTACCTATAAGACGAACTGAACAAATGATACGGAAGGAATTACCGTGGAACCATATTACTCACTCGTTAAATATCTTGTATTTTAGGATACCATGTTACCGATGAAAAAGAAAAAATATATATAAATAGAATTAGTTAATTACTACTTAGTTTCTTTGTCCGTGTGTTAGTGTACCGAAAAAGTGATCGGAAAATAATTTGGGAGATTACAACTGGCTCCCGATGCAACACGACCAAAGAAACACGGTTGCCTCTAGTTAGAAGATATTATAATAGCCAGTTAGTTGTACAATTCTATCACCAAGCATGAGTACCGTCTGAATTAAACTAGGTGATACAGAGCCCAGCGAGTCAGTAATTTTTAGGGTTCCAAAGTAAAATCGGAACGCATATAGTTTCGTCATGTCCGTCCGTCCGTCTGTCCGAAGCAAAGCGCCGAGACCCATAGTGCTAGAAAGCTATTATATGGCATGGATAATATACTTAATTATTAAAACTCCAGAATCGTATCGAAATATTGAAAACCATTTTTTTCAGGGTACCTCCCCTACAGCTAACATGAGGATGAATTTTTTATTCATCGCGTACCCTATAGTGTGCAGTATCGTTGAAAAGGCCTTTCAAAACTATTATGGGTCTTTTTAGACCATTTTTGGAATTAGGGGTCCGTTTGCGAAATATTTGGCTTTAAAATGCAAATTTTGGTTAGAGTTAAGTGTGTCCCCCCCTGCTGGCTAAGCGGTTGGAGTTGGAGAAGTGAAAAATTTTTCAAAAATAGTTTACTTATATGACGAATTAGCATAAGTAGTTAAAGAGTAATAGTCGATAAACTTACTACTTTGAATCGGAAAAGGATGCTATTTTGAACCAAGGTAGGTTGCTAGTATAAAACAAATGTTATCCAAATATTTACACAAATTCACCCCGATAGTTATTTGGCTACGTTGTTTTACCCAACATAGTTAACAATATTCTAGATGTCAGCTTTAAAAAAACAATAAAAATTGGTCCATTTGTACTACACGAGCTAAGATACCACAGACAGGTACACACCCTTTTTACACTGGGGCCAATAAACATATAAATAGCAGTATCTAGAACAACACTTGAGTATATTTTTGAAGATACTGCAGTATCGGACACACATTGCGTCATTTTGAACTGGATCCAAACTTCAGAAGTTTGTTAAAATGGTTGAAACTTTGACACCGAAATAAGCTCACGGGCGAAAGGCCAAATCAAAGAACAGGCTAACAAATCTCAAAAAAACTGGAGCGGAGGATTCCTAGAGCTGTTAAAAAGAAAGAACTCAATTACCAATATTGTTATCGTTTAAACTAATTATGATGAACGATTGATTTTGATGGACCATATAAAATACAGCCAAAGAAGGAAACCTATGATATGCGTCTAAAATTGAATCAAGAAAAAGAAGAGGATATCAAATCGTTGCGTACACCAAATACTCGCAGATGTCTAGACCTATTGGGATATTTGAATCATTATTTTGTAGGAAATCGCTCGTTATTGTTCCCACTTCTGATAATGGGTTCTGGACATAAAGAGAGCTTCTCACGGACAGGGCCACACGGCCTCAAGAGCGATGATGAGCATTTACCATATTTTGGCTACTTTGGATAATTATACTTCAGATTTTGCATCTCAAATCTGAAAATACAAGATAGCTCAATACTTGTACCAAGAAGTATATGTTACAAGTAATATAGAGCACAACATTAGCAGGATGAGCGGAGATTCAAAAGTTTGTTTGGAGACATATGCCGCTTTTCCTACTAGAAGTTTAAACGCGGAGTATTAAAAAGAAATCCACTGTGTAAGGAAGTGCCGTATCCTGCTCCTTGCTAGGGTGTTTGATTTATTTTGCTAACACCTATCGATAGTTTTTTCACGACGAATCTCTTGTCTATCCTTATTTCTTCGTCTGTCTATCTGTCCGTCTATCCGTCTGTCAGTCTGTCCATCTGTCCACCTGTCTGTTTGTCCGTCCGTCTATCTGTCCATTTGTCTGTCTGTCAACCCTCTTTTTATAAGAATATCAGACCTCACACAGCACTTCAAAATTTGTAATTTAATCTTTCGATTGTGATCATAATTCGATTATTACTTTCTTTGAGAAAGAAAGATAATATGTTGCTAGTATTATACCATTGTAAAAAAAAGAATTTCTACTTCAGTCTTCCCAGCAAAATTATTTGATGAGGTACTAAATAAGTAATCATAAATATCGATAAGCCATCACCAAATTCATCGATAACATCTCCTCACCAGCAGACACATAAGACGATGAAGATCCACCGATATAATGTAGTACTTTCAAACATTGAAGCATTTTCGCTGAGCAGCAGCAAAATGACAACAGTTCAGCCTGAGGAACTGCGATATTAGAAGTCTTAAGAGGGAAAGAATAGCAACTCTTTCTTAAGGAGCTACTATGGGTTGCAAGTTTTGAGTTTATTCTGGTATTTCTTGTGTTTTCTTGTCGATATAAAAAAATGACAATACAATGTTGTGATTAAATTTTACTATGTATAATATTTTCCTATAAATTATTCTACAACTTTGTTCTCAATAATTAAAAATCCAACCATAATAATACTGGTTTGAGGCAGACATATCGAAAATTTTTACCATTTGAATTCAAATTAAATACAAATCATCTGTATCCAGACAAAAAACAAAAAACGATTTTACATTTCAAAATCTTTACATAGCTTTTATGTTTCAGAAACCTAACCTTACTTCTTTGATTGGACTTTTAATAATTCGAATTCAATAAACTGACGACTCTATTCTCTTCTTTCCAAGAACTTCGATTGGATTGCGATTGTTGTCGTTTCGGGATGACTAGTTCTAGAATCTAGAACTGCAAAATATCGTAAAACAATTGTCAGTGCACGAAACTTCACTTTACCTGCAAAGTTTGGTGATTCATTTATTTGCCGGAAGTTTCGGCTGAGGAGACATTCGGGTCATAAAGGAAGTTGGGATATATGTAGAGAAATTAAATGGAATGAGTAAGTTTAGTAACAAGCGGTAATGGGTAATAATTAACTTTTGAACTATAACTATTCCTTTAATGTTGCAGTTATTGCTTAGAGGCATTCTAGGAAGTTAGATTTAAATTCTGGGTAAGTTAGTTTAACTTAAAGAAAAAATCATCATCACTACACATAACTGTTGTTGGGTTAGGGTCTGCTGCTGATGCTTTGACATTGACACCATCGCGAATCAAAAATTACAAAATTAAGCACACATACTAAATAGTTAGACTTACAATTGAAGACAAGGTTTCATTGCTTATCCACATCTGAATACAAGCTACCGTCCTTTCATATATTTTAGTTTTTTTGACAAGGAAAATCGCGTCGTTCATGCCAAAGGAATGATAAAGACAGAATAAGGAATATGCATCCTGCGTTTAGTCATTCGATGGTGAAAGGTGACTGTCACACTATTTTGAATCTACCCATTGATCTACCCTATAAAACATTACAGTATCTTAAATCGACCACAAAATATTTTTCACTTGTTTCGGTTGCAATTTACATTCACACCACATACTCACCTTGTATGATAAATAAGTATTCACATTCGTGAAAAGGCTCTTCAGCAAAAAGTTGAAATACGAGTACACAAAACTAAAGAACAGTGAGTTCAAGTTGTTGCGGCACGGAAGCGGTGAGGCTTATTAAACTTTCTGATTTATGGCTGCTCATTGTGTTCGGGTTAAGGGTCTCTTACCTTTTGTGACGTTTAGGTAACAGTTAATCATATTTGGGTACCTTAAAACAACTGGGACTCTTTTTTCATGTCTTTGCTCGAAAAGTATCCACATATTTTTTGTCGTAGAAAACTAGCATGCGTTATTCTAAATGTTATATATGTACATACGTTCAAAGGTCATTTCAAAAGTAAAGTTGAAAGTTCTAAGCATAATAGAAATATTAATGATCACTACTTCGGTGAAAGAAAACATCGTTAGAATATCTTTATCGTCGTTGATCCAAACTTGAAAATTCTCCATGATGTAAAAACTCAAAAATTGCAGCTTTTCTGTAGTATTCTTAAACTAGTCATAATATCTTACAAAATTTCATTTTTCAACCTTAACACCACTCGACTTTACATCCGTGGTGACTTCAAAGAAAAAAAAACACGTAGGAAATACGGAGCAAGGAATATTCCTAGGTAAAGGAAGGTTTTCTTGAATCGTTGAAGCACTCCTGAGGGACACTCGAGAGCAAGTATGGCTGTACGTCTTCTACGAATTAACTCCGGACGTGTGGCTAAAATTAAATCCATCCAAGTGCAGTGTACTATAGAGTCAGGTCACTTTAGTCTTAAGCGACATATTTTGGAAAGTCTATTAGAAAATGTCTGGACATAAGTTACACTAATTAAGAACTGAAGCTTTTGTTACAAAATATTATTATATCGATGTTTTTTTTGCTTAAAAATAAGTTAAATAATGCTTGACCACAATCCCACCTGATGTTAGGTGGAGATGTTCTATATTCCCTTATAAGTTCCTGTTTAATCTTTCTTACACGTCATGTTTATGGCAAACTGTCTCTCCTATTGAGGTAGCTAAGTTCTGTAGTACTACCAAGTTTAATCCGATTGGTACTCACGCATGGTAGTAGGGTTTTTTACTCCCCTGGCTTCTTTGTTATAGTACCAGTTTTCAGTCTGTATCGGAGAACTAGATATAATATGAGTTCTTCGCTTCCTTTTTATTAACCGACTTCAAAATAAAAAAGCGGCCAAGTGCGAGTCGGACTCGCCCATGAAGGGTTCCGTAGCAGGAAGTAACATAATATAAAAGTTCTTGAAGTTCGTTGTAACTTTGATCGAGGTAAATTGCGGTTTACGATTTATGACGTATTAAAAAAAAACTACTTACTAGATCTCGTTCAAACCAATTTTCGTTGGAAGTTTGCATGGTGATATACATCATATATTTTATTTAGTTTTATCATTCTCTTATTTTAGAAGTTACGGGGGGGGGACACACATTTTTCCACTTTGGAAGTGTCGCTCGCGCAAACTATTCAGTTTAGAAAAAAATGATATTAGAAACCTCAATATCATTTTTGAAGACCTATTCATAGATACCCCACATGTATGGGTTTGATGAAAAAAAAAATTTTGAGTTTCAGTTCTAAGTATGGGGACCCCCAAAATTAATTGTTTTTTTTCTATTTTTGTGTGAAAATCTTAATGCGGTTCACAGAATACATCTACTTACCAAGTTTCAACAGTGTAGTTCTTATAGTTTCGGAGAAAAGTGGCTGTGACATACGGACGGACGGACAGACAGACAGACAGACAGACAGACAGACAGACAGACATGACGAATCTATAAGGGTTCCGTTTTTTGCCATTTGGCTACGGAACCCTAAAAAGGAGGAGGTTCTCAATTCAACTGTATTTTTTTTATGTTTGTTACCTCAGAACTTTGGACTGGGCAAACCGATTTTGATGATTCTTTTTCTAATCGAAAGCTGGTGGCTGTCATGTGGTCCCACATAAATTTTATTGAGATCTGACAATGGCATTCATGAGAAAACCACATAAGTCGTAAATTTGTATTAAGATGTGCGCGTCAAATTGACGAATAACTCAATAGCACACCAACCGATTTCGATGATTCTTTTTTTAATCGAAAGCAGGTGCTTGTCGTGTGGTCCCACATAAATTTGAACGAGATCTGACTGGTAGTTTTTGAGTAACTTTGAAGTCGGTTATTTTTTGTTAGTAAAATTTTGATTATCTGTTAGCGCTTACACTGAATTTTAGATTACACAAAATTTTATTTATTTATTTATTTATTTATTTACTCTTTATTGACCACAATATTAAATTACGGTACAATTGGCGAGCTTAATGCTTAATGCATTCTCTACCAGCTAACCAAGTACAAGCAAGCCAAACAGAGACAACACGAAGGGCGGTATTACAAAATTATTATTATTAAATACAGTATTTATATAAACGCAACATACATATAATATGATAAATATATAATATATACATATATACCATACATACTATAATATAGATACATACATAAATTATATATAACATTAATAAATACATACATGAAAGATGATGAACATGTGACTTATGGATGACGGTTCAGTAGATGAGCCTTTAGCTTATTCTTAAAGAGAAGCTTAACAGAGGGTCTTCTGATATCCTCTGGGAGTAAGTTCCAGAATCGAGCGGCCAAAACTGTGAAAGAATTAGAGACGAAGCCAGACCGGTGCAGCGGGATGGAAAGCAGGTAGGAGGCACGAGAGCGAAGCTGCCGATCATGGGAAGAATACAAGTACTGGAATTTGGATTTCAAGTAACCCGGTGACAAGGGATCAAAGAGAATGGAGAAAAGTGAACAAAGCGTCCTGAATCGCCGTCGCTCGCGGATGGGAAGCCATTTTAGCTTAGAGCGATAAGAAGAAATGTGATCATACTTGCGAAGGCAGAATACGAAGCGAATGGCATTGTTTATGAGACGATCCAGCTTGTTTAAGAGAGCCTCACTCAGGTCTAGATAGCACATATCGCCATAATCGATGATCGGGAAAATGAGTGCCTGGACCAGATAAGCCTTAGTGTCTGTAGGAAGAAAATTCCTGAGCCGATTTAGCGTGGACAGTGAGGCGGTCACCATACGGCAAACTTCAGCGACCTGCGTGTTCCAACTTAGGCTGCTGTCTATAAATATGCCAAGGTCTTTGACGCTAGTGGCATAATTAATGCAGTTATTTTCAAACTTGACAGGCGCCACCGAATCAGTCTTGATTTTGACCAGCTGGCGTGGGCTACCGACAAGTATAGCTTGGCATTTTCGAGTATTTACTTTAATTCCAAATTTTTGGGACCAATTGCTGATGCTAACTAGGTCTTTGTTGATTTTAGCAACGGCATCATCAATGTCATCTACGCTAGCGTGGGTGTAAATTTGCAGGTCATCAGCATAAAGATGGTAAGAGCAGCCAAGAAGAGGAGTAAGAGAATTAATAAATAAAGAAAAGAGAATTGGTGACAAAATCCCACCTTGTGGTACACCAGAATTGAGATCGCACCAGTTTGACTGACACGCACCTATCCTAACAGCCTGCTGACGACCACGGAGGTAAGAGGAAAACCATTCCATAGCCGTAGAAGAGAACCGGAGTCTTGCCAGAAGAGCAAGGAGGATATCGTGGTCAACCATGTTAAAAGCGTTTGAAAAATCAATTAATACTAGAAATTTGTGAGTTCTTAATTTTTTTTAAATATTCATATTTAAATATTCAGAATGGAACCAGTATATAATTTTATAGGACGCGAGTTTGATACGGGTAATTGGATTGTATAAGATTTTATTATATCAAAAGCGGCTCTTTATTGAGCTTGTCGTTGACATTTATTTACCTATGAATTTCTCTTTATGAAATGGAGAATTGAAGATAGACATTCATTTTATCTACACAGCAAAAATTGCTGTCATAGTCGTTATAGATAAAATGTTGTTTATCATTGACATGTGTCTTATCTGCCGTAAACTAAATTTTAATCCTTGCATTGTTTTTGCTATACCTTTTGTTTCGATTTCAAAGTTTTTGTAGCAACATTGTTAAAAACATTTTATTATCAGTGGCGAAGATTTCTGTTTGAGTTTGAACCTGTGATTGAGATGGCAGTGCCCAAGGTGATGTTTATTTCCCTTCAGCGTTATAAACAGCAACTATCTATATACGTATTTGGGTTTGGCTAAATATATACATTGCAAAAACATTGTTAGACTTTTTCTCACAATCATTCTAAATACTGTTAAGTTTCATTTGTTATTTCTTTCATTTTCTTCAGTAGCAGCTAATCGGAAAATAAAGAGAAAGAAAAAAGAATTCTCAAAACGCATTCATACAAATTCGGATCCCCATACAATATTCAGTGGATCGCATTATGCAATGGGCGCGTAAGTCGCAAAATCAATACGGCCGTTGTACTGCGAAAGGTTTTCTTGGCGCTTTGTCATAAATATTTAACGAGATGTCGAGTTCTCTTCGTATTTCTCAGGAAACAAAAAATATATTGTTCCCGAAGTATGTTGTTTCGTCATTACCGGATTAGTTGTTTCGAAGCTCTGTTCTGTGGTTATTGAAATACGAAGAGAAACTTTTTCTTAAACAGATATTATTTCCAATGTTCGATTCATATAGGTATGCAATGAATTTAACATTGACTGAATTTATGATGAGGCATCATAAGTCATCATTGATGACTTATGTTTAACGGAAGTAAAATTTTTATGTTTGCTGTTGATAAATCACAGGAGCCACCTGGTGAAAAGTGGATATCGGAAATATCAAATGCACCTACGTTTTGTCTATCACGAAGGAAGTAGGGTAACTTCTTAAATGGTTTTCCAACATTGTGGCCCAAATATATTTTTTTTTTTTTATTAAATTGTATATGAAATGTACCTATGTGTATATTAAGATCGATGGCTGCATGTAAAGAGCCCTACCACGAATGGGTACTGGAAGTTCATACCAAAGTGACTACAATGAAAAATAACGATCATCGCTGTACATATACAATAAAAATCACTTAAGTACTGCCGGTTCTTCAAAATCCCAACATCAGCGTTTGGCTTAGTATTAAGAAAAATACTTCTAAAAAAATAAGACCCTCTTAGCCCAATAAAACAAAAGGATTACAAACCCTGAATAACATTCACCTTCACAAGTGCTAACGAGTAAAATAGAGGTTTAACTTCAACCATTACTTTGTAAGGGACGGGTTGTTTAGTTTCTAGAGGTATGGTACGAAAAAGGATTTTGCGAACTTGGTGAAGAGGATTTGGCTACATTATTATGACTTCATGACTTACGTGAATAAAAGTCGGCGCAATATTGAAACTTAGATCCACACAGACCATTGTGAAACATAGATTTCCCCACGTAATTGAGAATGTGACCAACATGACGTAGTTAGTACTTCGTACCTTACGTAAAGTATTACGTGAGATAAAAGCAGAATCATTCTGTAATATTTAACATCACGGAACGATTTTTTATCATGCCCTGTATATCCAATGATATTTAAAAAGTATAGATACGTTATACCCTACAAATTAACCAAAAAAATCTGTTCCGAAAAGAGCTACAACACACACACACGTTTATTTTTTGTTTCACTACACCAATCACTGACAACAACAAAAGCGTGCGTATCGTCTTGTATTGACAGAGCGACTACGAGCAGAACGGTCAATTGCCTGTTCTTACGCGCTTCATTGTCGGCGCGCTAGTGACATATCTACCTCCTTTTACTTTTTTATAATATCATTGTGTATATCTAACCCGAGTATAGGTCATTCATAGTTACCTAAAGTATTCCGAAATGGCTTAATAACCTGTTGACAATCATTGACAGATTAATGTGCCCTCACTAGTACGGAATTTAAAAAAAAAAAAATGCGTAGAACCAGAGCTATAGGTGTTTCAATCACGTGCATGACCTATATTCTCTAAGATACTAAGGAAATATTTGCAGAGACCAAAATTGTTAGATTCATCAAATCCCAAATCGCGGGACCATAAAGTGCGTCAAAGGTTGGTCGATCTCGTGTTGTGATTTCCCCTGTGACGTCACACGCAAGTTCTTGCCTCTGTTTGGTCAAGGTCACCTTGGCTTATTTAGAACGAATGTATCTTGAGACATGCTATGTCTCGCGGGTGTCTTATAGGCCATTGACTCAAGTTCAGATTTCAGACTGTGTGAATTAATCAACAAAGTTGTCACTGATGGTGAGTACTGCGTTAAATATGAAACGTTTACTCAATATTTCTTTCTAAAAGTAAGAACCTCGTCGAAGAAATGGCATTTGAAGATTTGAAACATTAAGATATTTGAGAAAAACCCTTTGAAGTTGAAAGGTTAATAATTTATCTAAACTAACATTAAAAAAACAGAAAACGAATTCTGTGAGTGATAAGTACTTCAATATTAATTCACCGGTTCTACACGAGGTAAAAATAAGGTAAAACATTATTTTTGTATGCGAAGCTGCGGGTAACAGCTAATTTTTTTTTTGTAAAGTAGTAGACGTAATATTATGATTACATTAAAAAAAATTGTAATCTATTAACAGAAATTCCATACTAAGATATACTTCTTCTTAACCCGGGATGATCCAAATCTGCGATTATCCAAATAATAATTACTAAAATAAACAATTTACTGTAAAGAGGGCGTTCACTTCAAATACCTAATAGTAGAAATGTACATACTATAAAACATGTACTGTAAACTGGTAAAGGTATTTAAGTGTGAAAATTTTGCATGTAAATTTATTTAAAACATTCAAAAGGTTAAATGCGGTGCGGTATTCTAACAACTACTCGTAACTGTAACTTTAACAAGTACCTACGTAAATTCGTTCCCCTTTCTCGTCTTATTAATACTTTTCCACAGACCAACGTTACCAAATATTATGTTTTGTTTTTTATGGAAATAGCTGAAAAACGAGTTTATAATCCAACTGATGATAAGTATCTATCGTCGCAAATGAATATCAGCCACACCTAAGGGCATATCCTATATTCACGCAAACAAACTTCTAGTCACTAAAATTTATATCTTCTCACAACCTACTGTTGAGCAGAAAAACAGTAAATATTTGTTGAGACAAATATTAATATAATAATAACAATAACATCACAACGCCCATATGTTAATTAGACGAATATTCAAAATGTAAATGATTATGTCTGTACCAGAAATTCTGTAGTGAACTTTTCTGTATAGTTACTTTACGTATTCTCATGCAATCTCTCTTTACCCGACTGCCATGAAGGGTAATAGTTTTTCGCGCGCATCTTATATAATTATGTATACGAGTAATATTCTTTATTAGCTCATATTTTCCAAACCGCTGATAACCCAAGTGTTCTTAGATAACTGAAATAAAAAAAAAACAATTATCTTAATATGGTGAGACACCATTGTTTGAAGTATGGAAAAAATAAAAATAAATGGAATAATGCAATATGGGTATCAAATTAAAGAGCTCATAATAAGAATTTCAAAAAGGTATATCATGATAGCTGTGTTGATAGCAGGCGGGTTTTTTTAAATTTTTAAGTTCATCCTAAGTTAGACAGATTTATAAGCGATGCACAATTTTAAGCATTTTAAGTATCAGATAGGTCTTTGAGAATATTAATGTTGTCAATATTAAATTTAAACGTCCCCATCGCAGTGTCACTGTGGCTTTGCGTCTTTCGTCGTAAACCCAATAAGGATCGTCGGAACGTGGTGAGGACACCGAGGACGCGACTTTCCGTTCTCGGACTTTGTGAAATCTTAATTTAATTTGCGAGAAAACAAAGGGAGGCTACGTTAAACAGGAAGAATTTATAAGTGTTGAGAAACAATTCTCAGTTGCTGACGGCATGTTCCCCTGAGATATTGCCGCGACCTTGGCTCAGAGAATTCTTCCAACGGGCGCGCGACGTCTTCTGAATAAACAAATCGCCGAGAATAAGGAACGGGTAGATTTTTTGCTTCCACGAGTATTGTCATTTAGGAATTCTGTGTAAGTATTTCGTTGTGAACCAGTTCTGTATTTGGTGTGGGCGAGATTCTCTGATGTTATTAAAACTTAAAAGTTTGGCCGAAAAATGGTCTACACATTTTGTTTCTTTTTATAATAAAATACTTATAATTTCTATGATGAACAAATCCAATATTGCACCATTTTGAAAGATAAGAATAATTCTTTTTATATAGTTAATGCAAGCTAATTGAAATCGAAACCCATAATTTTTGCATAAGATAGGGTGGGATATGTAAATGAGAGAATTGTTTTCAACCTTTTGTTCTATAATCTGAGTTTTCAATGTTATAACTATCTAAACATGACAATCAACTGAAACTTTGCATGTACTTAAGTACATATTTGTGAAAACACAATGGGTTGTCACGAAACTGTTGATAAGATGAAGTTTCTGCAAATTTCAAAAACTCAGCTTACATAGAACTGAAATATTGAGTAATAAAAATGATGTTCACATATTTAATCAAATATCATGGTAATTCAGTTAATTGATAATTATTAACATGTAGAAGTTCAGGTAAAATAAAAAGTAATACACAAAACATTATTAACTAATAAAACAAAGCATAAAAACAATAAAAACTGTGTAACGCAAGCAGCTAGTGTTTGTAATAATTACGCATCTTTGTCATCGGCTTTGCAAAAGCATACTCGTCCATAACCGCACGGCGTAAACTGAACAAACAAATAAAACTCTCAAGCGCGCGCAAGTAAAACTAGAGTTATGGACCATTGTAACAGAATTCAATTTCCCTTGTGATCTCAGCTTAACATACGACGAACGGGGCATTCAACGAACAGTCAAGTGTCAAACACTGACTATTATGACGTGGTGGAGAAATATAGGGAACTTAGTCACACTTGAACGGATCTATTTAGATTAGCTTTCACTAAAATCGTCCAGTATCATTTACCTAGATATATCGATCATCGTTCATGGCCCCAGTACCCCATGCTTCACCATTGAATTTATTTTAATGGCTCGTTAAGCGATGACTCGCTTTTCCCATTGAAATTTATCTGTCGGTTACGGTAGATTTATTTTTTGGTAATTTTCATTTCAGTGATATTCAGCCATATTGAATGCTGAACGATTGATGTGAAGTTAAGATAGTTGATAGACTGGCTTCGGTTATTGTTGGCAAATGAGTGACAAGTAGCGAATACTAATTTAGTGATATACCTAATTGAAGCTCCCATATAAACATAATAATAAATCATCTAATTGATTATGTAGCTATAATAATGAGCTTATGCTGCTGCTTTAATAATGGGCTGGGATTATATAGCTAAAATTATGGGCTTCGTTGCCTGATATAAATAAATGAATAAAAAAATAAAAAATAAAATTATTGAAAGGCCTTTAAATGTAGTTTAGATACAGATAATTTACATATTGGTTGGATCTTATGAAGTATTTTTTTGTCCAATCTTAAGTTTTTCGATTATTCGATTATTTTACAATGACACATGAGACTAGTAAAATATCGATGTGCTGTAGGGTTCGGCCCATGTCATTGCTCTAATCAATCATCGCTATCAGTTACAAAGCTGTTCAATATGATGAGGGACGTTTACGGGAAGGGATTTTACATCAAACACGCCATTACAACGACCTCATGATAAAAAATAGATAATTTACTTTGCTTGCAAAAAAAAACCCTCAGATTGAATAAATATACATATCCTAGGGGCCGATATTATCAATTTCAGGGATCATTAAAACGCAAGTTACTTGGTTCCTTTTCATTTTTGAACTGTCCAGACTTTTGACATTTGAGTCACATGCAAACCATAAATTTTATATGCATATCACATACCACACCAAAATTGACTCCTTAGACAATTTTAAATTAATTTGGTACTACGAGTAATATATGACTTCACCTACGAAAAATACATACATATAACTGAGACAGTAATTTCCAGTTGAACCAGGTGCTTTAAATTAATCACTAATGTACAATAAATGCTTATCTCAACATTTTCCATTTGTCACGATGCAATGATACGCGTGAAGCTTAGAACAAAACATTATTGTGTCGATGTTGCACGATGTTGCAATGTAAGTCAGTATCCTGCTCGCGAGGACCAAGTACTAGTGCAGTTCAGATACCTCGATAACGTTAGTCGGACATGTTATAAATCACTGTGATGTCATGCCGGCTTTGAATTCATGATTTTCATTCGATTAGGTATGGTATCGATTTGCATCTGTTACTTGTGGAACAGTAGTGTTTACAACATTGTTTACTGTATCAGATATCTTGAATAATAGTTGTATGGGTATTATTTATAATTTTGTTTGACTATTTGCGATAGTCTTTTGATTAATTGGAGATCTTTGAACTACTTTCCATATTAGTGTCAGTCGATAATGTTAGCTTTGTTATCGAATGTACATCGCGCCAGAAGTACCGATTATGATTGTTATTAACTTTATTTAAATTTGCTGCATGATTTTTAACTCAGAAATCATTCAAATCACATTCAAGAGCAATTGTTACTGATTGTATATATGCCTATTATCTCGCATGAAAGAGTATCTTGAACTGTGTTTGTTAACTCTTTGTTTGTGTTGTAAGTTAACTCTTTACCATAATTAAATACCAGTCTTAATACATTGCCGTCACCAATAACCGCGGAATAAATTCCATAACTGTTCAGAATTCGCCTAATACCAGGGCGAAACAACCACCACATGACGTAACGGCACGCACGTCGTCACAATCAAAAGGAGAATAAAGTCAGTGCTACACCTACACGTTTTATAAGCGTCCGCATTAGGCAAGCGACGCACGTACGACATATTAACGTACACCGTGCGACAGACGTGACCGAGCCGAGAGTTGTATAGGAACTAGGGTGACTCGATTCAATAAATGCTGTTTTGTAGCAACGCGCTGCTTTGCTTTAGGTAGTAAATATACGACGGTAGGAGACGTTGATGGTTTGAGCCGTTGTATTTTCTCACAATCGTTCTTTATTTTCTTTCTAGAATTCGGTCACGCGCCCGAATGTTTTGTTAATGAAACGAGTGTCAAGGTATTACGGTGTATTTTGTTGTATTATACGTACCTGAAATTATTACAAGGCATCGCCCTAAGTGTAATGTTAAATGTATAATGTGGAAAATGTATTGATTAATACCCACGTATTATTAAACGTTTACGCATATTATACTCGTACCAACAACCGCACTAGAATACCCTGTGTCGCGGGTGACATGAACAATATGAACATGCACAATTAGGTAATACATCACAAACAACCACGACGTATGTAATGGACGTACGTACAGAAATCCTAGTTAAATGAATCAATAACAGAGTTGTATAATAATACTAGTTGCCCGGACAGACTTCGTTCTGTCAAAAGTTTTTTATTTTAAGATTTAAGTTGACCTATCTTTCAAGTTGGATCAAACTGCACACGGTGTGCAAATTTGATTAAAATCGGTTAAGTAGTTCAGGTCAGGAGTCCATCGCGGACAAATAACGGGACACGTAATTTATCTATATTAAGATTAATATCAATGATTTATAAAAAAATCTTGGTGCTACTTTTATTGAGATTATCAATTTAAATTGGTTCTAAAAACTAAATAATAATAAAGACAAATTAGTTTTGGCTTTAAATGGCTTTCAATTTTCCTTTTGTTTTTTATTTTTAAATTACAAATTACGATAAAAGGGCACTACAAGACTGTTTACTAAATAGGACTCGTCGAAAATGGACTACACAGATCCCTGTTTATGAAATAAGTACGAGTTCCAAATAAAATTTCAGAATGAATTTTATTGTATTTCGTACTACCCTCAAATTAATAGCTAAGTCGATTGTCACGTCTGTTACCGTCTTAGCGTCTTGTGGGGTGGCCGGAAGCGGATGCGGCCCGCTTTTATCGGGTACTTTTGTCATTGTTGTTTTAGGCGCGGTCCTGACACGCGGGACATCGACTGACGTCGACGCGAAGTGATTTTGACAAATTGATTACCGCTCGTTTATGTGCTCCTGGTAGAAGGTGATTTCAACGCGATTGGTTTATTTTGGGTTAGAGGGGAAGAGAGATTTTGGATTAGATTGTCAGACTATTAATCAAGTGATTCAGTGAGTTCAGTTTGTTGGCGGATAGTGACCTAAATTCCTTATTTTGAGTAATTTATTAACAATTCATTAGCGTCATGGTCATACAGTTTGTAAAAATATTTGTATAAAATCATTGTATCGACAATCAATTATTGTATCGACATCTTTCTCAACACATTTTGCATGCAATTTTTAAGCGAACACAGGCTTCCGATAATGCTTTTCGACTGCCTTCTGACGGCGTCTATCGTAGTAATAGGTAATAGTATTACAATCTGATCATTGAATCGTCACTGATCGAATCCCTGATTATATCACACGTTCAATTTCTGTCACTTTGTTTCCTTTTTTAATATGGTCTAAGATCCGATCTAAGTGATCTATGCGACCTTCACCCATCTGTTTATTGGATGACAAGTGTTTACACATTTTAGTATGCTAAAAAATATAATGCGATTGTGTTGACAGAAAAATTCCCGGTCAGACTATAATTAACGTTCTGACCGCGGCTTTATCTGTGGTTGCCGCGATATTAAGTACTTTACATGTTACTCCAGATCATGGTTCAACTGTGTCCAGGTCGCCTCTAGTTTGGATCTTAGGGCAATAAAAGCTTAAGAAAGAGTGATTTACTATACAGACTGACATAAAGTGTTCAATAGAAGACGTTGCTCTTATTTTCACGTACAGAGCCATAATAAGCAAGACATCGGCATCCTTGCCCTTAACTCGACAAGTAGAAACGTTCCCACACATTCAGCGCAGATTATTTTAAGTACAAACTAAGCCTACACGGTTTGCTCCAACTTGTCGCTCGAAGCTCCCAATTTTCTAATTAAGTTCCACAACTCCCGAGTTAATGTTTGGAGACGCTGATTAACTGTGAGTGGATGGATACTGTTTGTTACGTTTTATTGTGATGTTTGTAGACTTGTGGGTTACATTAACATTTTATGTAAGGTTTGACGTGTTTTAACGTTACCATTTATAAGCGTTTGAGTGCTTCTATGTACGTAGTAGCCATGCTTTCTTGGACGCCCTTGGTCAGCTAAAGATGAGGATTCCTGTTGAAGTCTGTTAAAAACTCGAATTCATTTAAAGTGACTTGCATAAAGCATAACTATAAAAGTTAAAAGTACATTCACTGATTGTTAGCGGATATGAAGTTCACCGAGCCAGCTAGTCGTTTAATAATTTAACTCCGTAGTAGGACTACGAGGAATAGTTCTTCTTCATGGTTCCACTAGTAGGACAAATTAGTAAGATAAGACCACAAGGAAACTGGTACATACAAAACCGTATTGTATAACAATAAATAAAAAAATGATCGAAAGTGTACTTTATTATTTATGTCAAACCTAATATTATGGTGTTCATTAAAATAGTATGACCACCGATACAAACTATTCTTGTTGGTCATATCAGTATGACATGTCACATGAGAGTATGACCACCGAGAAACGCCCAAGTAAATGATCTGTATATCAGACGTAAAGTACAGTCACTTGCAGAGAAAAGTAACCCATCTGTCACTGTGTGCTTATGAACAGATGGGTTACTTTTCTCTGCAGGTTACTGTACAAAGCTTATACCATTAGTCAGTTACAAGTTTCACCTCCTTCCCATATCCCTGAAGCCGGCGATGACGTAGGATGATTTATATCTGTCTCTACCCAGCCTATTGTTATTCTTGTATTGTTCTCATTTCGTATGCCTTTTGTATATTACTGTTTTCGGCAACAATTTTGCCGTAGCTTCAGACAGATTTAATTAAACGGCAGAGAGCGTTTTACTAGAATTCCAAAATGGCCAGTTGCCTGTTTGTCTGAAAGTTCCGTTCCGCTAAGTGTAAAGACTTTAAGATTAAGTTACGGTTTACTGTTTTCTTCTCTTATTTATTTAGTATTTTTTGTCCCAAATTGAGATTTTCGTAATGGCTGGGTTTAATGATATTCTTTAGAAGTGAACTGATGAAAAATAAATGATTACATGAACGACAGCGCAACCTAACATTCTTAAATAAACATTATCATTATTGTATCATCATAATAATAATAATAATTATAATCTATATATATTATAAAACTGTAACTCGATAATGTCTGTACATTGAAGATATTTATGAAAATTTGGTATCAGGGGACTATATAGGAGCAATAGATTGCAAATCTGTCATTTTTAAAAATCTTGTCTGTCTGTATGTTTGACACCGCATCACGCCAAAACCACTGGATGAAATTGAATGCGGTTTTCACAGTTGTTTTACTGGTGGTCTAACTTAGAATCTGGTGTATGTTTTATCGTAATACGTCGCTTAGAAGCCGAGATATCAATAAATAGGACTTTTTGATACGCCACATAACAGTAAGAAATACTGAAAGTGCCCCATACAGGGATATAAGAGACTGTTTAGTATCGGAAATATACGTTATTTCTTCAAAAAAAATCAATGCGTACAATTTTTTTTAATTTATGATTTTGCGGTGCGTTAATTAGTTCTGCAAATCAACAACAGATGTCAGTTTAGGTAACTAGAAGCCATAATTAAAAAATTTAAGTAGGTCTGAAAACGAGTCAATAAATCTTTTATTGAAATTAATGTGTAACTATACATATTTACAATATTGAAAACATTGGGGTTTTAAGAAATTAATTAACACAACTATGTATATGTTTGATTGTGCTATCAGATTCCTATATTCAATTCGCTGTATGATAGTGTGGGTTAGAGTTAGTGATAATAATGACACAATTTAGGGAAATTTTATTATCAAATATTGTTTTTTCTGTAGATAAATAAAAATCTTATATTTTGACAAAGTATTAGGTACAATTTAGATTTTCTTATTGTGATGTAGGAAAAGGCACATAGAAAGTAGATAATATTAAAAATACAAATCACAGTAAGTAAGAAATTAAAATATTTGCGAATAATCGTCTACTGGTGTCACCTACTGGTCAGTGCGTACCAAGCCAGCCCCGCATAGGCTAATAAAATTATGACCGGACGTAAGTGCAATACAAATAACTATTCGAAAATTTTTGAATTTGCAAATAGTCTAAATTGTCATCATCCTCCATGGATCATGAAAAGCATCGTCCGTGATCAGATCAGACTAAAGGCATATCACCCATTGGTTGTTATTCAAGAAAGGAAACAAGAATGAAAAAATAATAAATTATGAAGATGATTAAATTTCCATTCTGTTAAGTTTAGAGGGAGTTATTTATGATTTAGCAGTGAGTTATTTATTATTTAAATAGTAGTAAAAATAAACTAATGTTATGGTAATGCAGGCACGCTGTGAATGAGTTTCTTTTGAAACGTTTTATAGGTATAAAATATACGTCTGGTATTTGGGCCAGGTTCTTGGACACTTAAAAATCCCAAAGTCATTCAGGAATAAACTCAGGAGAAGTAGAGTCTCCCGGTTGAGAGGCGGGCCCTGCTGTCGGGTAGGGGATGCTTTCATTACCATAAATCTAGCTGGTACCGCGGTTGTGAAACTCCCCAGATAGTCGGGGGGGCTCTTTTGACTCTTCACGCAGAAGCGTTTACCATTTAGCTCTCAGGCAATCAAATACGGAGGGGCGAGACGTCCCTGAGTGACTCATGTAGCCCGTGGTCGGCGCGATCAAACATTGACCGAGAAACCTAACATGGTACACCAGGTACCTGCTAAACCACCCGATCCGATCATGGAGACAGAGAGGCGCGGCGGCGGCGGCAGTTTGCGTGATCTGGTGAGCAGCGTGCAGCGTGGGGACCATCTTATAGTCTACTCGATATGTTCAAAATGGTTGAAATTAGAGATACTGCTCTTAAAAATACGTGCGATAGCTCATTCTGTTCGGAATGATGTCTAGAAAAATGTTTCGGAAGCGTTTACCAGCACGTAAAAAATTGCAAAAGTTATTGACAAAATAAAGTTGAAAAAAAAAAGTATTTTGTTTTTGGTAATCACTTCGAAACTATTAATATTTAAGAAATTTTAAAACAAGATTCTTAAAGTAGAGGAAATTTCCAAACAATGACTCGCGACTCTCGGAACTCTATCTCCATTATTTATAACTTTAATTTAACGCTGAAAATGGGTCTCCACGCTGCATTTTTAGGTTGCGCGTGCGGCGTCAAAACCGAGTTCGTCACACTCAATAATTTTTTAAGGTATTAATTATTAATTTAAAAAAATAAAAAAAATATGGTGTATTCGAAACACTTCAAAGAATTTGCTCCCGTAGGAAATTTTGCTTAAAGTTAATTTTTCAACAAGTTAGACGATTGTTAATTAACTAAATTTTCTCGAACTTCCATTTTCATTGTACATTAAAAAAAATGTTTAAGTAATTGTCCTATAAATTTTTCGCTTCGTGGAGCCTTTCTTATATACATGCTTAACGAGATCACGTCATAAAAGTTTAAAAAGTTTTAATACTTTGTGTATAATAATTTTATAAGTTGAACAAAAAATGAAAAATCCAAATAATATTATTGAAAATATTTTTTTCTCAATTTATTATTACATAATCGTTTTGGCATTCATAAAAGACATTTAATGACTTGAAAAAAAAAATTCCCTCATTTTTTTATAATTTTTTTTTATAAACAAATAGACTATTTCAATGCTTTCAAGAAAAAATTTCTTAATATCTTATTCTTTACAAAACATTATGATTTTTGAAAAAAAAAATTTTTTCTTAATAATGATATTTAATTGTTTATAATTGTTTTTTAATATTTCTATTGTTTGAATAATTAGTTAATAATTTTTTTTTCTTAAAAATTATAATTAACCATCTTTAATAGAAATGTAAAAAAATATTTTTTTTATCAACAATTTCATTGTTTTTTAACTTAACAATTTTTTATAAACAAATTCTCAACTTTTTTATATATTTTTTCTGAAACACTTAAAAATAAAAAAAAACAACGATGTATAACAAAGTACAGATAAAAACATTTTTAAATTTTTTAATTTCGATTCGATAAAAAAACGAAAAAATTGTTTGTTCAACTTATAAAATTATTATACACAAAGTATTAAAACTTTTTAAACTTTTATGACGTGATCTCGTTAAGCATGTATATAAGAAGGGCTCCACGAAGCGAAAAATTTATAGGACAATTACTTAAACATTTTTTTTAATGTACAATGAAAATGGAAGTTCGAGAAAATTTAGTTAATTAACAATCGTCTAACTTGTTGAAAAATTAACTTTAAGCAAAATTTCCTACGGGAGCAAATTCTTTGAAGTGTTTCGAATACACCATATTTTTTTTATTTTTTTAAATTAATAATTAATACCTTAAAAAATTATTGAGTGTGACGAACTCGGTTTTGACGCCGCACGCGCAACCTAAAAATGCAGCGTGGAGACCCATTTTCAGCGTTAAATTAAAGTTATAAATAATGGAGATAGAGTTCCGAGAGTCGCGAGTCATTGTTTGGAGATTTCCTCTACTTTAAGAATCTTGTTTTAAAATTTCTTAAATATTAATAGTTTCGAAGTGATTACCAAAAACAAAATACTTTTTTTTTTCAACTTTATTTTGTCAATAACTTTTGCAATTTTTTACGTGCTGGTAAACGCTTCCGAAACATTTTTCTAGACATCATTCCGAACAGAATGAGCTATCGCACGTATTTTTAAGAGCAGTATCTCTAATTTCAACCATTTTGAACTTATCGAGTAGACTATTACAGATATTACTTGGTCAGATGAAAACACATAATAAGTCGAAAAGAAGGAAGAAGTAGTGCCAATAAAACATTACGTAATTAAAATGGAAAAATAATTCGATTACTTTAGGTTTTGCTGTTTATACTTACGTGGAAAAATTTGTCGAAGTCTATGAATAAATAGGAGCAGTCCAGTATTCCAGTAGTCTGAATTAAACTAGCATTTATAATCTCCAACTCCTACAATCTCCTGGTTTAATTTCGGGGAGGTGTAGTCAAAGTAAAACTTTTTTTTCAGTTGTCTTTATTTATCTCAGTATATCTTAATTGACCAGGGCTGAAGCCTTTGAAAATGGTAAGTGAAAAAATAATAGTAGGATGAAACCCATTGAAAAAGGAAGAGAATATAACAAAAATGAAAGGAAAAATAATTTACGGGCGATCTGAGGTCGGGAAGTGGGGGGGGGGGAGGGGTTTGAGTTTTTAATGGTAAAAAACGGTTTATCTCGATTTCCGGCAACACTACAAGTCCTATGGAAAATAGTTAAAAAATGGCAAAGTTGTAGGTAATAGAAAGATCTACAAGTTTTCGATTTACACTTTTTTCCATATAATCTCAAAATTTATGTAAAAAGTTCAAATAACCAAGTTTTTGGGTTTTTATTTTTCTTTTACAAACAAACAAATTCATGAAATTTGGTGAAAACTTAACTTTTTATGTTCCAAACACTGTAATTTTTTTGATTTAAAATATTTCTTATTTTACCTTATTTTGACTTAACATCGAAAAAGCACCCTAATTATTTTCAATCGAAAATTCTCACGTCAAAATATCTGCTTTTTTAAAAAAATCTATGGGATTTTTTTCTTTGAAATCTCTACCTTTTGATGGTATAAAAATACATTATTATGGTAGCTGCTACGAAATAACAGGTGGTAAGGCCCAACAATAGGCCATATTGTATTAGGGTCTGGTAAAGTTAATAGTATCAGGCGTTACTTTGCGGAAATCCATTGTTATTAAGTTAGTATTAGTCTACTTTGCAACAATCCGCGTTTAACATGTATGATGGTATAAACTTTAAAACATGCGTGGCACCTCCCTCCCTCCCACAACGGAAACATGCACTACAATAATTAAACGTATATACCAACATACATACCAGCACCAACACGTGTTTCGCCCCGAAACGGAGCATCATCAGGGTAAGTTGACTCTACGATGGTTAGTCGGAAAGTGAGCCTGTTAGGGTCTGGGTTTGGTTTGGTCTGGTGGTGTATCTTAGAGACAGACTATGTAACTCCAGAATGGGTAAGAATAACAGTTTTAAAAATATTTGTTGATGGTCACGTTGACATAGTAAAACCAGTACAACATTGAACAATTCAAGATCTGATGGTGTACGTGTATATAAAATCCCACTAATATTTCTTAGGCGTACCTATAATAAGATATTTTTTACTCTCGCTAAAACGGCTAAATGGATTTAGATGAATTTTGGCTCATAGATATTCCATATCCCGCATCAAAGAACAGAGTGCATGTTCGTCGGGATCAGGTCGTTCGAGTTCGGAGATGGATCAGCTTCTTCATCAGGTCAACGGTATAATTTAGTTTGGAAGTTGGGTTTACAGGTTATTTATTGTTTTAGGGTTTTGTTCCTCAAAAGAAAAAACATAACCCTTAAAGGATCACTTCGTTTTCCGTCTGTCTGTCTGTCTGTCGACCTTATTTTCTCAGGAACACGTGGAGATATCATTCCAAAAAACTTAAACTTATTTGTATTTTATTAATTGATCGCTATGTCCAAGCATAGGAACGACAGTTTTACAGCGGCAAAGTTAAGTTTTTTACTGAATCATTTAATATTGCTCTTAAGTTCGGTTCTCTAAAGTACAAAACCCTCGGTGCCAAAAAACTCGCATTTCCCGGAATGTTTTTTAATATTTACTTTAATTTCATTCTCAAGTCCACGCAGACGAAGTCGCGGGTAAAAGCTAGTTACATAATAATAGTAAAATTCTGCAACAACCGAAGTTTATTCCGACTAATCTCAGAAAAGGATTAACTGATTTTGATGAACTGATGAATTGTAGCTTGTAGTAAGGATGTAGTAACATGGCTTGTATTTTGCTTTGAGTAATAATGTCAAAGAATACACAAAATAAATATAAAGATAACTATGTCAATAAAAAAATCCCGTCTTGACATTTCTCAACCGCAAGTACTTAAGTTTACTAGTTATATAAAAAGGTTAAAAGATTACTTCTATTTTTATAAATTTCATACAAAATTTTCTTTAGTTTGAGCTGTCCTTTATGTTTCATTGGCATTTCAACTTCTGGCTGACGACGGTACGAAAAGGTTAATGAAAATAGATTATTTTAGGGTTCTAGATTAGAAAAAACTTATACCATACTAGTTATAGGATTATTATTATATAAAATATCCTTTAATCCATCCTCAAGCAAGTTATTTCTCAATATTTTCATTATTAAATTAATATTTGTTGGTTGATAATATTTTTATTACGCCTTTACTTCTTATCCATTTGGGAATTCATCATCCATCGAGTGAGAATTGGTTTTTGAAAAGACACTGAGTGGACACTTTAGGTTAAAATGTAAATGTATAATAATATGGTATGTTAGTGCTTCCTTTTTACTTCACTTCGGGTTACGTAATTAAAATCGTTTAAAGTAACGTGGTCTACTTCGATCGTATGATCGCAATGAGGTCGCGCCAGCCCTGAGCTTGATGGATCGCTTCTTCCTCATTAGCAAACGTTCGTAGAGGATTTAATCAGCAATTTCTTAAGGAAGTTCTACGAGTAAGTGCACAAGTACCTAACGCGACATAATTTATAACTTCAGGACTATAGTTACATTGGAAACGATATGAAATATTATGTAATGTATTATTAGTTGTATCCAATGAAAAAAGAAGAAAACTCCGAATCCCGATCCGTTGTAAGTAGCAAAAATTCGGTTGTTGTTTTATATTAGGGTATGTTTTAACCTCTAAATGGGTGAAAGAGAGATATGAAAAAAGCTTTTTTCATTTAAGAAAATAATACTATGTTTCAATATTTTCGAACCCCTCTGAATGATTTGAATTTGTTTTAATGATCAGCTCATATAACGATAAAAAATATGAACTGAAGTGCGATCATAACATAATTGTACACAAGTACTTCCAACAGCCAGGCTAAGGCTAAAGGGCTTCTAGTTACCCACTTCAATCGCTGAAGTTTATTTTTTGTTTCATGTTGGAATATCCCGGGTATCTTTCCAGGAGACGCTTGTCACAGCTAAGTATTAGGTACAAAGGAAACTTCCAATAAATTCTAATTACTCTCTGGGTATGCTAACCAGAAGTTCTCTAGTAACTTAATTTCATGAACCCGTCCCGACTTGTGCTTTGACGTCTCCAGTGTCATAAGAAGTTCCAAGACTTAGATCATCAATAGGAGCTTTGTTTAAACCAGTTTAGAGTATTTTCTGACATTTTTTACCAAACAGACCTATACCTACTGGGTAAATTATTATTGATAATACCAGCCCTATGTTCCTATTTCCCTGTGCCAAGGCCACTGAATATATTTTCTCGTGTCCTAACGAAACGATACTTAAATGTGACGTCAACAGGATTCCCTTATCCCGTCAGCTGTAGTTATAAATGATTCCCAACCCTTCCAAGCTTTTAGACCCTTGCGGACTACATTTTTACCGAAACTCCTGAGAAATATTGCTTAGAAGCTTTACTGCAATTTTAACGATGTCAGTTTTCCATTTGCATTATGGCAGCTTAAACATCATTTAAGAAGCTGACAAATGAGCAATGTAATGATTAGGGCTCATCATCACTGATAGCCTTACTCATGTATTTCAGACCAAGAAGGAAGCAAAGGATCTTCTAATTACTGGATCTCCACTACAATCGGTTGATTCTAGAAGCCTCACTATGTCTATAAAAACCCTAACATTGCGTGAGTAATGTCAATATTAAGCTAGGTGGAAATGGATCCAGAGACTTCCAAAGTGCCTAGAATCGTGCACGTCTCTTACGTACGTTACGTTCTCTTAGAATAAACTTTCGGTCTTATGAGGGATCGACGAGAACTATCTCCAACCTCTATGAAGGAATACCAACAGCGCAATTAACAGATCTCCAAGTGCAGGCGACGCGATTTGCGAAAACATAACGCAAATCGTTTAAAAAACACAATTGAACGAAAGCAAGGCTCAGAATTGTTCGCCAGGGATCTGACTATTGGGCAAAGTCAGCTTACGAGGTTGAAGACCGAGTCCGAAACCATGGTTTCGTCGATTCGATATCCCGGATTAGAGAGGCTCTCAAACAGCTTAAAATCAACAAGGTACCGGGAGATGACGGAATCAAAACCAAGCTACTAAGAGCTGGAGGGAATCCCGTTCTAGTGGCGGTACAAAAATTTTTCGATTCCGTCATTAATACTGGAACTACCCGGGAAGCGTGGGGCAGAAGTGTGGTGACACTGTTCTTCAAGAAGGGCGATAAAGCACTTTTGAAGAACTAACGACCCATTGCAGTTCTGAGCCACGTTTTTAAGCTATTTCGAGGGTGCTCACAAATCGCATTCTTTAACGGATACCATATTTTAAACTATATTATAATGCATGTCTAGCGACTTTCTGCTATCAAAACTCTATCAAATTCCCGAATAACGCATCACTCGCGAAGATTCACACCATCCATCATAATCAGTGAGTCGTATAATCGCATTATTCATAATTTGTACAGTTTTCACAGCGCACTATGAATAGCGAATAGCGCACGATCAATCATGGCGACGCGGTTATAAAGGCTTTCAAAACGAGGGTTTTGTTTAAAAAGAAAATGAAAATTTAGAAAATGAAGACCAGAATCAAAACTATTACTATTTTCTGTTTGCAGGCTATTTCAAAAGATAAGAAGCCGTAGAAAATAAGTAAGACGAAGATGATTTCTTTTTAAACACAAATTGTAAAAGCAAAAGAGGCATTGAAAATAATAAAATTATTCATAACAAGCTATTATAGTATTTTATGAAACACTTGGGTTCTACTGCAGATATTGCTAATTTTAGTTTATTGAACACGTATTGTAAGAAGAAATACCTACGTATCTGGTTACAATAAAATTAAAACAGTTGTTTAGTAATTACTAATTAATTAATAAGCTACTTATAATGTGGCAAATAACATTTTCCAAGTTCGAATGTTACCTACATTAATATAATATTATTTTTAATAAAGTGATACATACACTTAAATTATTACCAACTACTTTGAACAATATCGTATCGCTTGTCACAGACAGTTATATAATTTTAAAACCATAGCTTTTACATTTTTAAGTTGGTTGTAAACATGTATGTTCAAGTCTACCGATAGAGTTATCGTAGCCTCGATTCATTGATCCAATTTTGCTACTTTTGTTGATGTTACCATAATAATGACATTATTATGTCAAAAATTGAACCCGGGTACTAACACTTATAGAAGTCAGTGATAAATCTGGGATAACATAATGGGTTTATGACAAGATTGATGGGACTTCTTGACGAGACGGGTCTAGTTTTGGCGGTAAACTATAAATTGCGATTATCGCACAATCCATCACGGAGGAATTCTGTTTTATGAAGAGCCTCTTTTGAATTATGGATCCGGGATTTTAGGATTATGATAAACGTGCACTTTATATACGAGAAATCAGAAAATTGCAAATTAATAGGCAGTTTCATTATAACCCATTATTTGTATAAGTGATAATAATTGTAAATATCTCAAGTAAGTTTAGAGTATCTAAAATGTCTACAAGTTCGAAATATTTGCTGTATTATGGTGATAGATAGATATCTGTCTAGTGTATGACGTTTTTTATCTAGATTGATAAGAAGGAAACTGATATCGATCATTATAGCATATAAGAACACCATAAAGATTAAACCACACCCAGAGACATCACACAACAGATCCTAGTGCCAAAGCCTCGTCGAAGCAGCTGTATGCAGCACCAGCAAGACTGTCTTAGAGTAAAACGAAATAAAGCCCGTTTCAACCTAAAAATTTACTATATCTCTTTTCGTATTAAACGACAGTTGGCTTCAACCCATTAATGGCCCACTACTGGGCACGGGTCTCTCCTCTTGAGGAGGCCTAGAGCATACTCCACCACGCTGCTCCAGTGCGGATTGGTGGAGGGGTTAGTGGCCAACCCAAGTATCGGAAGTTTTCAAACCGCCCGAGGGCCTCCGACATGGCTTAACGACTGTTATCTTATGATAAAAACCGGGACCGACGGCTTTACGTGCCCTCCGAAGCACGGAAACGCTCAAGAAATTTTTGCCACTAGCGGTCACCCATCCAACTACCGACCGCGCCCGCTGTTGCTTAACTTTGTCGATCACATAGGATCGACGCAAGCCGCCGGGCTATGAGCGCTTCAACGACAACGACAAACAACAGTTACAAAATAACTATTTCCAACATCGCTCCTTCAGCCGTTCTAAAAAATAACTAATGCTGTGTTAATCCAACAATCGAAGCGTAAAGCTCACCCATACGCCTCGAGCGTTCGGAACGGAAGTGTACCTGGGGAAAAGAAAAACAGAACATTAGTCGAAACGTAACAAACGCAGTGACCTACGTGACGTGAAAGAAACAAACAAACGGGCAGAATGCCGAAGCAAAAAGAAAAACGATAAATTTTGTTAAAACGACAACAAAAACCACGTTACGGTAGATAAGGAAAGCTGTTAACGGGACGATTGGTTCACGCGATACAATATGTTGCGACTTGCGATTGTAGCGACGATGTGGGATTTGTTTCGTACACGATCATTATTTTAGTCTTGACAAGTGGTATAAAGTTATAAACTATGATGTTAACTTCTACAAATACCCATAATAAATCGTCATCGAAATCCATAGAATCCCGCGGTAAATTGTGAGTTTTTTACAGAGTAAGGAAGATCTTATGAGACAAAAAAAATATAATGGATATGCCACTCAATGACTCAACCTATCTTAGAACTAAATGTAGTAAGACTAGCAAGTCTACTGCATATCGACTCAGGTATTTCAGCGGTAAATGAATGGCAAACCCCACACTAATTAACCTTCATTCCGGAACGCATAAATCGACCCTAACTGTACATCCCTCTTCGTTTACTCGACTTGTACGATTTTTTCACGACTCTCATGTACTAAGAACGGTTTCTTGGTAATTTATTTTGTACTTAATCAAATAGATGGCTGTTAGATCTACTTGATCCTAGATGAATGAGAGTTAGTTACTAAGTAATTAATTAGTGCTGCCTACACAATGTTATAGAAAAGTGATTTGTGGCCATTATTTTATAATTTTTATGAGGAACGATACGGCCATACACTATTGGTCGTATTGGGGCGGCTTAGAATATTAACCCAAATCCCACGCCGGATGGGTGTCGTAAGAGGCTTCTAAATCCGGTTCATTAGTGGTAGGGTAAAGCCCTCAGAGGGATTGATTTTATTAATTCACTAATACCATTATTACTATTATTAGTTCTCCGTGAGATCTGCCTGGATAGCTACCAAACTCTTGCTTGAATTTCCCGCCAAATGATTCCTCATATTCCAGCTCGGGGATTATGCGTGTCTTTCTTTCTTTATCTTCTCTCTTTATTAGTCGGCAACGCGTCAGTGATGTTAAGGTGGATCGTCAGATCATTTTTTTTCATCGGTTTTAAAAAATGCCCTGTCCATAATATGAATAGGTAAGTACTTCGTAGTTTGGCAGCCATATAAAGCAAGGAATTGTACTTGTTTGTTTAAAAAAAAAACAAACAGTCGTTGGTCAATTACAGATAGGTATTAAGATAAGAGAGATAATATTTCATGATAAAATGTAATAAAGTACCGTAAAGATGCATTTACTGTTGAGTGTACGCTTCACCTATTTGATACCTAATCGTTTAAATAAGCCAAGTTTACAACGCTGTAATAAAATGGTAAGTTCCACTTGTAGCGATGACTGTCTCCGAAGGGTGCAATAGAAGCGGTCGCTTTCGCATCCGACGTCCTCACGACCAATTAGCCTCGGCATCGCGCCGCATAAATTGTATCAAACTGCTCCGCTCCACACTGTACTGTTCTTGGCGGAACTAAACTGTCTAGATGTGGTATTAGTTAACTGATTAAAGGTACGACGCAGTCATGCAATGGCTATAATGATGTAGAAAAAAAAAACTTGAAAAAAGAACAGTGGTGGGGAATGTTAATAAAGTTTTTCCATAATTCGTATATTCATTTGGTAAATTGAAAAAAAAAACCTAAGATAAAGGGATCTTAATTATGTCAAACCTGCAGCTGATGACCGTATAGCAAGCAAAGAAACCCTTGATACTGGGTGTTAGATAGAGTTACCGCATGCAGCATTCATATTTTTGGAACGAAGTTCCTTATCGCGCGTTGCGAAAGGGGGCTAGGCGGAAAATTTGGTAACGAAAAGTGGTAACGAGACTTTTTGCCGGTAACGAAAATTTGTAACGACACTTTTTGCCGTCGTAGTTTTTTTTATGTAGAAAGCAAGCCAGAGCTTGTGGCTTCTATGATTTAACTTTAAAATCATAAATCATAAATAAACACTTAGCTACATAATTGTCAGTTGAAACATTTCCTTGACGATCCAGCAGATAAAACAAAAAAGATTCACGACTGGAAATAGAAGATAATTTGTCAAATTAGCCTTACCAAGCTTCTATCGCCAATCAAAATCTAGCAGCAGAGTACACCAAGCCGTTTCCTACATACTTTAATTCCACGTCCCACAAAGTTCCGTAGCTACCAAGAGTTCATTATCGCAAATAAAGTGAAAGAGCTCTCTGTTTTTATTGTTGGAGTGGAAATGTTCAGCTTTTGCACTACAATCCCCGGGATTAACGGTAACTGTGTCAAGTGGAGTGGAAATGCTATTTCTCCGTAATCCATATTAATTACGAAAATCTTCTTACAAGGTATTTTGGAATTCATATATTCGCGATAATCCGATATGCGATTTCCGACATTAACTCCATTTGCCATTTGCAGTTGGGTCACGGCATTATGTATAATTATGGCGATCAATCTAGATTTGGTACTGACTTGTTGATAAAAAAACTATATTGGCATAAATGGCCTAATCTTTTTATTGCATTGACTTAGAAACTTGTTTTTTTTTGCCGCTTTTTAAGGGATCGCAGATTGGATATAAATTTCAATTTCCACCCGTTCCTGAGGATCTAGACACATTGAAGACGGTCGAGCGAACGGAAGGGCGAGTGAAGTATCTAATCCTTTGAGTATAAGGGTTTTTTTATTCCTTTTGAGGCACGAAACCTTAAAAATTTCGATCACATAACAATGAGAAGATTTGCTCCAACTAAAGAGCACATACGAGCTTTCAGAACATTTATTATCATTTGTTTAATGGGGATTATTCTGAAGGCCTGTAATCTTTAATATATAAAAAAATAAAGTATATAAAATAAAATTATCTCAAACTAATATGCAAATCAAAGAGCACAGCTGTCCAACACTGAGTGAATTGCATTGTTACTCAGGCTTAAAATTTGCGATGCATTCACCCAGTGAAATAACAAACTGCTTCTGCTAAAAGATCTTTCCGTTCAATCCGTAAGCAAGCTCTTCCACCCAATCAGGAAACCAAACAAAACGACAATCTACATGCATGTAAAACAGCGAACAACGAAGACAAACTAACACGACTTGCCTAAGGAGAGAATTAACTGACGAGTTAGCATCTTAATCGTCTCACGTCTCACGTATGGTTGCGGCTGCAACTGTTCAGCATTCAGTTTGTGCTTGTGTGACTTTATCTTCGTGTGACTCTGCTACACCATTTCCTACTTTATCATCCCTAGTTTAAGTTCCATCACCGCAGTTCAGGTAGTGTGTTTATCTTCATACGCCAGAAGACGACTCCGCGATTCACCCGATGGTTTTAAAAGCGACGATAAACTATAACTTTTAGTACAATTAGTATGAATTGACGTACGTTAAAAAGCTTTTTGGTTAGTCATGCTTGCTGTTTATAAGTTTAAGGCTACAAAAATATTGAAATAACTCAAATATTAGGTATCATAGTAATGCTATGTGAATAGTGACTATTGGTACTATAATGTGAAGGGAAATCTTTAACAAAAATGCAATCACGTAAGAGTCTGAGATTTGGTTCAGTAAAAGTTTACACGGAATAGAAGTGCAGAAAGTGGAATTTAGTATTTAATATGTGTTACAAAGGTACATTTATAAAAAAATATAACATTTTAAAATGTGAAATATATATACTGAATAACGGTCAAATTTCGACTGCAGAGTGAGGCCCTAGTTGAAACTAAAATGAAACAAGTCAAGAAAAATCCAAGTAATAAATAATTTAATGAAAAAAGTAAGTTAGAACATTTTATCATAGTTAATAGCGTTTCGTGGTTGGTCGTATCTTTAAGCGTCACAGAATTCGTAACGAGAACTCGTTGATTTCCGCAATCGCCAATTGTCCCATTGTTCTGCATGCAGATTAGAATTGTTAGCACTAATGATTGTCCGAGCTGCTCTAGATTTAAATATTCTGGGATCTTGCAGGCATTTCTGTTGTTAACGATCCTTGTATCGCTATTAAGCCAAGCGCACACGACGTTATGAGAGTGCTTCAATCCCATTTGAAATAATAATTTAAAGACTTCTCAAAAATATTTGAACAAAGGTTTGAGAACTTATTCACATCGCGTTCATATCGTAGGTATCTTAATTCCAGGATTAACTGTGAAGTTTTTGATACTTTCGGTTACAATGTTTGAGAGCTTTACACATATTATATGCACGTGTAAAACAATTATTTAGCGTCAGTTATCAGTTTGCCTGTTAGTCTCAAGGTATAACTGTAATGTAGAATATAATATTACGAAAGCTATAGACGCTATAGTGATAGTGTATCGTGTTCAATCATTGTGTGCCTCATATCGATTCCATTATTAATACTTGCTAATATTAAGGGGAGCTAATTTCCCAGCTAAGAGCCCTCAGTATTATTCTTTTACTCCACGTCTAATTCAATCAACGAAAGATACGATTATTTCATATCCTCAGTTTTATTTGTATATTGGAAAGTAGATTTTGTCCTGTTTACCTAAACACATTATTTTCGATGAAATTATTTGGGAAATCGTCATTGCGTTGTAGGTAAATGAGTGGAAGTTGAATATTAATTGATGAAAATTGTATTTAACACTATCTGTCGATTAAATGCTGATAGCATTTAATAACATTTGCCAAGCCTTGTCGCGCTACAAAATATAGCCAATACTTGTAATTGGTAATCTTCTCCACCCATCTGAGCTATAACAACATTGAACTACTTTGGTACGGTAAACAACTACAATCTCATAGAACTGTTTTTGAGCAAGATTTGTCACATAATTCTTCTTTATTTTTATAAAATTTACAATACATTGAATCCTTTATTTCCACCGCGTGTATAATCTGATTACTTAGTAATCCATGGTTACCACTGACTTTATCAAAACCCTGAAGCTAACCGAGCAACTGAGCAATATTACGACTACTGACACCACGCATTTGGCTAATCTAATTAAACAGAAGCAGGATTAATGGCGTGACAATAATCTTATGGGCTCACGTCCGGAGGGCAGGGGATTACCTTGAATTTAATCAGGGGAATCGTGGCTGTATACGATGTCTATTCATACGTGGTTATGTAATACGGCGCACTAAATAAATTGGAATGAAAATGTACCTAAATATTTACCGTTTCAGTTTTAGAAAGATTCAGAAACAGCACTGTAAGGTTCCATAATGCTTGTGAGTGCATAGTGTCATTAAAACAAGCCTGTCTCATAGGGAATGTATATCTTGATCTTTTACGAGTAACGACTGGATATAACTGGTAGAAATCAGCACCCTCCACTAGAAATAACTTTGTGGCATTTGTGAGTAGGTTATTAGAAGAAAAGTTAGAAAGGTTGAAATGGAGGAACTTTTAAGTAGCCATATACTCAATAAATTTATTGTTCTTAGTTTTATTTCACGTTTTAAACTAGTTACTAAGTTTTTTTTTGTCAGACGTGATCCTAAATTATGTTTCTTTTGTAGGATATTTGAGCACACACAAGTCCATCATATCATAAAATCTTATTATTTTCGAATCAAATTTTATGTTTCAAACATGAAAAGCAATCACAGCATGCAAGCCGAAATCATTAAAGTTGTAACATTATAAATAAGGGGGACTTTATAATGGACCTCGTATGAAGGGGTCCTTTTGTGTTATCAGACTCTGGGTAATTTCCAAAATGTAACCTTGCCGGTCATTGTAAAGGGTGTACGTAACATAAATAGTTACATTTCATTGTTAATAGCAAATTATTGTAATTTGGCGCGAATTTTACGAGGGGGCTGCTGTAAAAAGAAACGTGCGTTGAGAATGGATTAAATGTCGGCACCATAAAGAGTGCAAGCGGAATGATACAAAATTGGCCGCGTTACCCGAGTAAAAATACACGGTACTACCAAAAATTGGCCTGTTAAGATGCTATTCAGATATTGTGGAATTTAGTTATTATACTTGCCATTTTTATAGTTACAGGCAAATAAAAAATTAAATAGGTAGTCGGAGCCAATGATAGAAGTGATCTTCAGCAGGATGCACTTCTAATAAAAGAAACTGGCTTGGTGTTACGGAAACAAAGCACGATCTTGTTCGAGGCAACGTTATGACAGTTATGTCATAAGTGGTGTTATTATTTTCTTTCTGTGAACCCCGTCTGACTAGCTGCTTCTACTACTTGACTACCTTCTTGATTGAGTCAGCCGCAAAACGACTCATGGTGTTCCAACCATGTCCATAGCTGGTTTAACGGCTGTTTTTATGAAAAAAGAACAGCAAAAATGTCCGAATATTATTTTAAGTAAATCTTGCTTGCGTACCCGCTCAATTTGAACAAATCGCGCCTCGACTTGGTGACAAAGGCGGATGACGGATCGGTGTATGCGTCGTCGCAACAAATAGGGGTCGTCGCTCGTTATTGTGTTAAAATCAATTTGGCTCATCCCTGTCGCATGTAAACTAGGGTGGTACTGCAACAACATCGATAAACTTGACTTTGTTATGAATCTATGTTGTGTAGGTACTTGTTTTACCTTATGGGTACGTTCGAAAAACACTTAGCGCATCATACACGATCAGTGAGATTACATTTATAGCAGGACTAGGACGCATAAAATTGGACAAATTTTTCAAAAGCATAACTCGCTAAAAACATAACTTAGTTGGGACCCTAGATGTGTAGGTACATGTTTCTTGCCAACTTATTATTTTTGAAGAGTCTTAAAGTTCTATCTTCCATACTACTAATATTTATTATTTTTAATTTTTATCAGTCTGTGTTTCCAATTGTAAGTATTGTCCGTCCCTTATCGTCAGCAACTGACGTTGACTAATTTGTCTTATCTATAAAATTACCTATCAGTTTATTGACTAATGGTCTAATGGTTGAAGTTTGGTGTTGTTTCTAAATTATGGTACAGATCATTAACAAATCACAGTCTAATCATCGTATATATTTTGTTACTTTGATTTGTGACTGATTTATGTAACAATATTGAATGGGTCTGAAGTTATGAAAATAATAGAGTAAATATAAAATATTAATTTAATTTCCAAAACATCTTTTCGTAGTTTATTTTTAAGCTTTCAAATATTATCGATGACTACCTCATAATAATATTATTACATCCCTAATATATCGGTACGAACGCGGCTGCAGTGTCCCCATGCGACAGAATAATTTAGGGTTTACCACTCCATATATCGACAATAGCACGACTCGATCGATCTTGTAACAAAAGTTACGTGACCCCAAAATGCTGCTAATTTGCGACGAGCCCAAATTTTTTCTAAATCTTTTTTGCGTCATTAAGTATTCGGTTACAATTTAATAGGGATTTGTGTTGTTGGTTTTTGTGTAGACGGGTGTACTGTTGATTGGTAATTCTGTATGTAAATTGAAGTCTCCTTGTTTTGCATCAGTAGGAATTTATTTGAATTTGAGAATGCAAAATTTCCTTTTAACACCTTTTTTACCTCTTGCAATTTTTTATTATTAGTTATTTATTATTTTTGAGTTTAAAAGATACTTAAATTATGCTTAAAATAATTTAATTAATTTTAATATTATGTCCAGTGACAAGCAAGAAATCAATGTAATAGCACAGTATAAATAATAGTACTTATAATATAGGTAATAGTCAAAATGTTATTATTTAAAATAATCACTACAATTTTTTACTAATAATACTAATAAAAATAATAAAGTAAAACATAACACTAAAATAACTAAGTTCCTGGCTGCCTTCAATATTTTTGGTTACTACATAGGTAGGGTATGTTCATACTACTAATGCTGTTAGTTGATATCGCATTTCCTTCCCTTAGTTTTTTACGATTACATTTCGTCGAAAAGGTATTAAGTTATCAATATCATAATATACTTTTGTAAATAGTCAATTTGCTGATTCTAACACCCATAATTTAAAAAGATTCGTTCATAACATTCTGTTTGCTTGAGGAACAATTATTTCCCTCAAACAAAACGGAATATCAGCGGAAAACTGGTAAATCGTTTGACATCTAAATAAAACGAGCCAACATCAGTTCTCGAGGCGTACGCTCAGAACGATACTAAAAGCGTCACGAAATGAGGTTATTAAAGAAATCTCCAGAGCTTTCCATGCCGTTGTGTCCTACCAACAATAACAGAGGGAATGACAGCTACATTTGTCAAATCCATTACTGCATTTTTTCCTAATCGCTTTATGGATTCTTGTTTATACAGCACCGGCCTGAGTGTTATAGGATTAAATAAACAACGACTTTCAATTTACTCTGATTGACTTATCTTTACTTGGGCCGACGTGTCAGAGATAGGCTGTCTTAAGAAGTATTTAGTCTTTATCGATCAACGTCAGGATTGAATTTTCAAAATATTTAAAGTGCTACTATAAAATAGAACATCAGTTAAAAGTTTGTTTTATTAAATTGAAAGTTATCAGTTGGTTGAAGAAACACTCCTGCGAAATTAATGTTATTTGAAGCATGATTTACTAATAAATTGGAATCAGTAACTCGTATCAACGTCATAAAATGTTTGATCGAAACACGACCGACTGTTATACATTACTTAACTCAGGGGATCTCCGACAATTTTTAGACGGTACGAACGGGAAAGCGAATGCGGTTGCGCGTGTCCATTACACGTCTTTTAGATGTTGATCGGGTTTACAGCTGTTGTTATGTCTATCGTTCAGTTGTTTAGGATGCCTTTGCTTGCATGTATCATGAATAATTATGTACAAACACATTTACAATCATAATCCTTTTATGGATCTATTACAATACACAAAAAATAACAAGACTAAAATTGTTTCCGACCGGGTAGCAAAACCACTTAGTTGTAAGACAAGACAACTTGAAACAAATATACAGGTGTAATTTAAAAATAATAATAAATAATAACTAACTATTACATGAATTGCTGATTATAAAGTTATTAATTATCTAGGACATGACTTTATTAAAAGAGAGTTGCATGCAAGATATAGCTTTTAAAAAACCATCCACAGGTAACGCTTGAAATACTTAATTAATATTTATTACGACATTGAGAAAATATAAATGAAACGATTTTTTTTACCTATTTTTAGAACTAAACGTATCGTATTAGACAGCGGGAACATGCAAAGCCAAGCCTAGGAACCGTCTTCAAATATTTGCACATAAGACACATCCGCGAGACGAAACGACGATGTTAATATCGCGATAGATGGCTTTAAGTTATTATGTGAATTATGAAGAACCGCAGCTCTTCTTTAATACAGTATTGTTGCTATTAATCAATATTAATAATTTCATTTTTTTCTAACTTACTAATTCCATTACATAATATCAGCATAAGCTTACTAATAAAGTATTAATTTCTAACACAAATGTTATAGAAATTTATTATTATATTTTAAATTAAATATACATTTTCTCAGGGTGCATGTTTTTCGTGATGCTGATTAGCAGTCTAAAGTACCAGTCCAAAGGCTTTGGGTACAAGGCGTAGATTATTGTAGAGCAAGCAGTGTGACAATTCACGCAAACGGCACTTTAGAGGTGAGATTATAAAAGTTCGCAGCGCAGAGCACAAGCTACGAAAAAATATTATGTAATTCGCGTCGTTCTATACAATTTATGCAGGGATACCACAACGCTGCAACGTCCACAACGCTTATGCCTCGGTCTCACCGCTGCTACCGTATATTCCCAGCCTTACAAGTAAGTTGCAAAGCGCGTTCACGGTTCGCAACACAGTCTGCAATACCATGTGTACCGGATGTGTTGTGGGTGTCTGTTGTAGACAGCCCTTTACATCGTGCTGATATGTATACAGTTAATTGTAGTTAGAAAAAAAGCTTATACACTAAATAATAAAATTAATAATATATTATTATACTTAATTCACCTCGGACAGTAGACTCGCGCATAGTTTATCTTAATCACCTAGATGAATTAAGTTTATTGATTAACTTAACATGCTTTCCTCCATATATTTTTAGGTATGTCCACATATTTTTAGGTATGTAGCTCGCTAAAATCTATGCATTTGTGAACCTAGATTTCTTGATCGAAATAACTACTTTTAAATCACTAGACTAGTAGTGTCATCAGCTTACGTTATTTACTTAATTATTGCATAAATAAACATAATGTAACAATGGTAGAGACTAAACGAAAAGAGTAGTCTGCATAACGTATCAATTTATTTTAATATGCAAAGATCCCTTCACTCGGGTCATCGAATACCAGAACGTAAACTGTTGTAATTTTGACGCAATATAGTACAATCAAACATTCATTCATGAAAAGATCAAAAAATAATTTTCTTAAAAAAGATTACAAATTCACTGATAGGGAAAATAAATTGTCACACACATACACATAAATGACACGTATAAGTGAGACATACAAAGATGAATGCTGCTCTATCCATCCTTGGATCCCAGCTCCCTTGGACGAGGTTTGGCACCAGATCCATTGGTCCCTTGGCTCGGTATTTACGACAACGTTGCTCATTGTCGGTGATAAAGTTTTTTAAAAATGCCTAAATACTAGTATTTCCCTCCTATATATCGACTGTGTTTTTACCCGACAGCCAAGGAAGGGTTATATTTTTCGCGCGTATCTTGTATGTATGCATGTCGTATGTAACAGTCGGAACCCATTTTACCCACTTAAATTTTACAGGGTTGCTTGGGAAAAACCATCAAGATTTGATTGGTTGAAGAATGGGCCCCGACTGTCAATCCTTCTATGGTGTAGTTGTTCAGTATTACTTTTAACAACATTCTAAACTACTGGGCTTGTTTTTTTTTAGTTTATTTTACGCAGTCGGGTTTTTAAGCAAAATAAAGTAAACAAATTAAATTAGTGCACAGTTACGTTCTAGCCCGTTCTGAATAGCACTACGGCGGCGGCACCTTTGACCAATATAAACACTTGTCTTGCCTTGATTTGCGCATCTGGACTTCGAGTGAAGTATGTACTCGTGGGAAGGGTAATTTATGTGACCTTTCAGTTGTTTTCTTACTTATTATATTTTTATATCATATCTGATCTGCTTAGTTTTAATTCTTGCTTATTTGAAAGGTAATTCGTATCAGAACACGATGAAGTAGTTTTATGAGTTTCTTGCTACTGAGTCAACAACCGACAATAAGGATTATTAATCTGAAAAGGATATTTATTCTTTACCGTCTGCTTTTTTTGCTCTTTACTCACGTTGCTTTATAAATTACTCGTAGATTAAATTAACATTTTTTTCAGATCGAGATTCTCGGAAAATAAAATAATTTACTAATGGGTCCGATATTTCTCTCAACTTTTAAATGTAACTGTTTTCTCTTTGACCCACTTTAGTTCTTCCAAGGTTTTTGGTGTAGTTAAGCTGACTTTGTATTCTTCTCGGCTTCAATTATAGTAATAGGCGACTTCTAACGAAGTTTATTTAGAAACATCTTTGCACCAGTAAAGTTTTATTATAAAAAGTGGGTGCAAATTAGATGTTCATATTTTTATATTCATTAAACTTAGCCTTTTTATAATATTAATTTATTATAATTTCATATTGACAGGTTTGATAAGTTTACATAATTATCTTTGAGAAGTATCATACTTTCAGAATGCTTCAGAATAAACGCAAAAACAACAGATTTATTTACACTAAACATAGCTAAGAACACTCTCGATTATGTCACCTTTCATACAAAAAAAAACTAAATCAAAATCGGTTCATCCGTTTGGGAGCTACGATTCCACAGACAGACATACAGATCCACAGATCCACGATCCACAGACAATTTTATAACACCCCTCTTTTTTCGTCGGGGATCAAAATTTAAGTTGCATTGAATTTCGACTTTAACCATCAACTGGATAGAGATTTTTAAACCAATGGGCTATCCATACCATTACTCATACAGGCTTTTAAATAAATAAACCACGATCACACTCGGATTCCAACCAAATAGGTATATGATATAAGTAATGAAAAACCCCCGATGGGAAGCGTTTTGGTCTGAAGGCTGAGTAATATTAAAATCTACGGAACATTCCAATTTTGATATTACTCTTGCATAATATTTAATATCGAGTTTATAAAATTCGCGGGATATTTCCATACGTGTAACTGCATATTTTATTAATAATACTGATTACTGACTTTCGACTTTCGTGTCATAATTATATTCGTCTACTAATAAAAGTATACATGAAGTTCTGCAAATTAAAATAATATGTTAAAATTATAAGGAAATTCAGAAATTTTAATGACATATAAAGTAAAAATAAATAGTTTATAAGACTATATAATATGTGACGATCACACGCAAATCCCCTACATTTATTATTAAGTAATACATGGAAAGTTCAGACCGAAGAAAAAAGGCCTCCAACAGCAGAAAAAAGCTTTTAAAAGCATAAAGATAATACTTTTTAAATTTAAAGTAGTAATCCATCTTCACTTTATTTCCATACCTAAGTCTTAATACCCCTGAAGCACATGATTTCTACTAGCAGATCAAGAGATTAGAAATTTCAAACAACAAACAAAAAACTTGATTCAACCTGACCTGAAACAGAACTTTGTAAAATACCTCACATACTGAGAGAATACCTCAGAAGGCAGCTAATCCCATAGTTTGCAAGCAAGTAACAAAAAGAGTCTTGAAAATCAGACCAGGGAGAATCTCTCCGAATCCTATTGAGATGGAACTTCATTCTTCTGCGAGCGGTGATTTAAATTTAAATCCCGTTTCTCAGTAAACATCAAGAATACAATTTCAAGCCATCGCTTCTCAAAGTCACCTAGATGAACAGATAAAATAATGAGTGCCCTAGCCTTACAACTTAGCAAGTTTAACGAGGTTTTGAAAGTTTTAGTTTAATGGCTAAATTACTTAGTCGGCTCAGTAGTATTTTATGTGGCCTCACTCAATTTTGAGCCGTATTCGGTTAATAATAAGTGAGATGGGGTTGTGAGCTAAATTTAGGATTTATAGTTAAGATCAGAGGAATATAATTAATTAGTCTCAGGTAGTCTTTGGCTTTATGATTTGGGATTAATTTTGATGAAGGTTACTTTGGCCAGCCTGGTAAATCTATTTCTTGTGAATTTGAGGGAGCATCAGAGATAAATAGAAATTCTTATCAACAAATCTCCTTATACAGTAAGGATGAGTTCATCCGACATAAAATCCGGCTTCAGGATTATATTACATAAATAATCTAAATTTTACTAACAAAAAATAACCGACTTCAAAGTCTCAAAAACTACATAGTGGTCAGATCTCGTTCAAATTTATGTGAGACCACATGACAAGCACCTGCTTTCGATAAAAAAAAGAATCATCGAAATCGGTTGGCGTGATATTGAGTTATTCGTCAATTTGTCGCGCACATCTTAACACAAATTTACGACTTATGTGGTTTTCTCATGGATGTCATTGTCAGATCTCAATAAAATTTATGTGGAACCACATGACAGCCACCAGCTTTCGATTAAAAAAAGAATCATCAAAATCGGTTCGCCCAGTCCAAAGTTCTGAGGTAACATACATAAAAAAAAAATACAGTCGTATTGAGAACCTCCTCCTTTTTTGAAGTCGGTTAAAAATATTAAAAAGTGAGTACCTAACAAAGCTCGACCACGAAAAACTTACTGAAATAAAAACCGGCCAAGTGCGTAGGGCCACGCAATGTAGGGTTCTGTAGTTGTAAGTTTATCGACTATTTCTTACTACTTATGCTAACACTAACGTAACAGCTTTCGTTGTAAATTCATCACAATTATAACCGATATTTGTGAATTTTTTCACCAGTCCAACTCCAACCAAAATTAGCACTTTAAGCCAAATATTTCCCAAACGGGCTCTTGAATTGAAAAATAGTCAACGATACCCCAAAATAAGATACCACAAAACTCATCTCGGAAGAACTTTTAAGTCCTTACATTCATTTTTCTTTAAATAAACAACCTGTACATTAGTTAAGTTTGCTTGTAAGCGAAGTATGACAGATACCTACTTCCCTCGCAATCAAACTGTGCTTATGTCAAACTCAACAAATCAATCCGTAGAAACTACGCAATAATTAGCATCTGAATATTAATATCACAATCCCGATATCCAATATTACACCTGCAATAACAGCCGCGATGAGCAACATTTCCAATATCCGCCGCTCATCCGCTGCACAAACACGAGATAGCGCAATGTTCTGTACTCGCCCTTCTAATATAAGCGCAACTGTTTAATTGCGCCTCCATTGCTTCGCTGTTCAACTTCAACTAATAATTGCGATAACAATAATGTCATGAATACTTGTTAAGCTACGTATTTATATTATCTTTTATTCACTGTATTGCAAATAAATAAACAGAGCATTAGCGTGAGGGATTTGTTAGATTTATCGAACCCTTCCGATGGTCTCGTTTGGTGGTAATTATTGTGTCATATCGTATGCCGTTGGACGGCGTGAGAATTTCTGAAACTGCCCAGTGATCGCTAAATTTATACAATACTAGCTGCCCGTACAGACATCGTTCTGTCAAAGTTTTTTTTTTTATTTTGAGATGTAAGCTATCCTATCTTTCAAGTTGGATCAAACTGCACACGGTGTGCAAATTTGATTAAAATTGGTAAAGTAGTTTAGGAGTCCATCGCGGACAAACAACGTGACACGTAATTTATATATATTAAGATTGTACACCAACCATCCCTCGTGTACAAATTGCTGTCTCCATACGCCGCGTAGCTAACGTTAGTGTAACGTTAGTGTAGTGTAGTAGTAACGCTAGTGCAAAAGATAAGGTGGTAAATCAAATGCAAATGATTATCTATAAACATTATCTGATTTTATACCACAGTAACCTAAATTAATTTAACGGTAGATTCTTATCAGAGTGGTAGCTACGTATGTAAGAAAGCGTTACTATCATACATGAATATCATATTATTGTTAAGATTAATCCTGCACAGAGGAAAGAGACCGAAGCAAAAATACCTCCAACAACAGGAAACAGCCTCTAAAATCTCTTTCAAATACTTCACCTCGCTTTTCTATTTAGCTCTGTTTCAATAGGAATTCCTTCCGCAAAGCGATAAAAATCGGAGTCACATCAGAAATAACCGAGTCGAAACGAATCCAATTCGAGTTTCACTAAATTACAATAAAAAAAGAATTGAAAACAAGCAGAAATCGCGCTCACGTCTGGCAATCGTTACGTCCGCTCCGCTTATAGGCTTGCGTAACTTTCAGCCTGACTTTACCACAGCTGGAGACAAACGATAGGCGAGAATAATTTATCAGATTTGCAAAAGAATCTGCCATAAACTTGCTTGGCAAAAAAATTATGTATCAATTGATGTTTGACCACAATCTCAACTGATGGTGATGTGAGAAGAAGTCTAAGATGAACAAATGGGGTCTTCAATCTGTGTCTACTTGGACTGTAGTGATGATGGTTTTCCCATGCGAAGAAAGTTATACTTCTTCATGATTTACTTGAAGTTACTCTTAAATTACCACCAAACAAAAATGTTAAAGTGCATTATTCATCATCTCTTTATACGTTTTGTTTAATTCATCAACAAAATCGAATGAGCGTTATATATATTATCGCTTATCGCCGATGCAATGACGGTGCGACTTGTAGGTAACGCGCATGCCGCATTTTATTTTAACACACTTTATTTGAAGACGGCTGACATTTATTTTTACAGCGGGATAGTTGCTTAGTTTTTGGATCAACTATGACGAAATTAATGCATCAAAATAGGAATTGATGAGATTCATTAAATAACATTAAGTTATCAAACTAAATATCATATTAAATTCAGTTTTTACTCTTTGATTCTTTAGAATTTAATAACATTTTAATTAAAGATTAATCAATCCACAACACATTAATACAATTATTATCTGTTAATCTCTATTTTACCATACTTTTAACAAAAGTAGCAACTGCTCTCGCTTCGCTTCGGAAAGCTCATTTCTTAGTACAAACACTAGAAAATTACAATTAAAACGGAACTGTTCATATTGACTTATCTTATTTATATGTGAACCGATTAAAATAAAACAAACACTAACGTTAACTCAAGCTTAGTGAAAACTGTATCTAAAACCATTGAGTCGCTTCTCAAAATTTCAGTAAAAAACTCACATACAAACTGACAATTAACAAATTAGACTAGATTCAAGTTAAATACCTTCCATGAACATAAATCAATCACAGTTTTATTATGAGTATTTTTATAGATGAGAACAGACCCTTAATAATAGCTTTAAAAGTGTCAACGTTTTATATCGTTCAGTAGTTCACCAGGTACAGTAAAAAGACAGGTTTGAGTAATGATTCGCATAGGTGTACAATATGAAGATATTAAGAAAGGATTTATCATGCGACACGTGGCACCGAGTGTGATGGATCGAGTGAACCGCTCGATAGAGTTTCGGATCACTTACGTTATAATATTCAGTAGAGTATTATAATCATACTCAGTAGTATAAGGAGTCTTCAAGTACAGGTTGTTATCAGTTAATTATATTATAGGTATAACCAATAACCCGAAAGAGTTGAATGCTGCTCTCCTCATTGGTCTATAATTCGCGCTGGAGCAGCATGGTGTAGTGTGATCTATGCTTCGTTAATTATGAGGAGAGACCTGTCCCCTGTCGGCCGTTAACGGGTTAAAAGCCACAGGTGGATTGTAGTATCGTATTATTATTAGTATCCGATGATCACATGACCAAGAAATAACGTGTTCTCAGAATCCATCTTCTACGAAGTAAAACTCTTAAAAGCTTTCATGTAATAATTTAAATCATATTTTATTTACACAAGATAACGTTCCACTTAGTTTTACTTAACAAAATACGACTTTATGGAGTTCAAAGAGAACGAAAATACAAAATAAATGATACTTTGACAACGAAATCACTTCGTTGGGATGTGATATTGGCAATAACAGCTGATTAAATATTTACTACAAGAAATACGTTAGCAAAGGGTTTTTTATTTAATGTAAATATACGTATAAGTATACTTAGACAATTTTTTTCTTGATTGATGCGGCTTAGAATACTAACCACAGTCCTACGCCGGATGGGACGTAAGAGGCGACTAAATCTGGCCGCTGTTGGTGTAACGAGGTGTAATATCTCGTTCAATATTCCTTGGCTGGCAGATGCATTTTTATTCTAAATTTTTAAATCTTGACAGTTGGTTTTTACAAAAATGCATCTGCCAGCCAAGGAATATTAAATAAATAAATAACGCTTCACACTCATAGCCCCCACTAGGATTCCCTGTGTCATGGATGCCACGGACAACACACAACATAGACAAGGACATTCACACCCAGACCGAGAACAGAAATTCAAATTCATCATTCAAATTTCCGCCTCGCTGGGAATCGAACCCAGGACCCTCGGTGCGGCGATCCGGCATGGTAACCATTGCGCCACACGTCATAATGAACGAGGTATTACACCTCGTTACATTGGTAGGACCCCTCGGAGGTATAATATTGGTAATATTAATTTATTATTGATTAATTCGTTAATGGCATTATTATTATTATTATTTCTCCATGGCATCCACCTGCATAGCTGCTGCTACCTTTTGCTTGAGTCAGCTGCCAAACGACTCGTCTATTCCGGCTGGGACCTTACGCTGGCACATACTCTTTATTTTTTCTTTTAATATTTATTTGTGATTCTTACAACATCTGTTAAAGATAAAAGTTAAGATAATTTACGAAGACGAGATCAGGAGTACTGGCTGGCAATTCTACTAAAAATACACATGAAAACAAATAAACTCATAAATCAACGGCACCCTGAAGGAACTCTGACGACCACTTTCATTCATAGTTTCTCTGTCTTACGCATTGGCAATGACTCAAGTACAGTCGGCAGAAATGCGTTATGGTACACGAAATACGCACCCCTAACCTCCATCCTAGACAGAAGTCTACGTGAAGAATATAATTATTTTGGTTAACGTTTTACGTAGGATTTAAATTTTTCAATAAATAATTAATAAACGTTCTGATTATTCTAAAGAAGTGGTGCTTTTGAAAAATAATATACTTCTTCTGACGCATAACATAACGAAGAAAGTTTGATTTTACTCTCCATAAATTTTCATACACCGGGCTTATTATATGAAAATCGATTCTAAAGGAGTTAAACTCAAATTATTGAAGGTTATTCAAAGTTATTTAAAGGTCCTTTATAACTCCGTAGTCAAACGTCACTGGTTGCTCAGATTTGGTAAAAACTTTTGTGTACAACTGTACCATTGAAAGAGCATGCAGAAGCTAATTCCGTCGCAATGTCATAACAGATAAGAACGGAACAAGCTCTGTAATAGAACTGTCAATACGCTAGCCAAATCCAAATTTAAACTTTGCGAACGGATACTGGATATATTTTCGTATATTCGTGACACTTGCATCTCTGTAAAAAGAGGTGTCGAAATGTAGTTTTATTTTAAAATCTGCTTTGAGTGCTGAATTTTTTAAACTTTGATTGACAATGTTTATTTAGATTGAATGGCCTCTGTTTTCTGTTGTTTTTTTAAGTAGTATGAGTCAATGCTTGACAATACAATCCTTTGTGGAAGTTTGTTCCACCCGACCTAGTCAACTTATTCCCTGGTCCTAGTCCCCAAAACTGTTTACCGTTGCTTTGGAAGATGTGTTCAAGGTAATGGAGTGAAAAAGGCTCGATCTCCTCCTAGCATTGAAATCAATGAAATTAAAGAACTGCCGCTTACCGCTTGTTTCTTTCCTACAAAGTTCATCTTTAACAATTTGACGTTGTTTCACAATCTCCAAGTAGAGTCCTGAATAAGCTATTCGCCGGTTAAAGTGACTTTAAAGTGTCATTTTACATACACGAAATGTCAATTTAACCAACGAATAGCTTACTTCGGACTTACTTGAAGCAAACCCTTGAAACAAGCCCTTAGTAAAACAAGCATCATCTTGTCATTGGGATCTAGTGGTGTTATTTTGGTTACAGACTCGTGGTCACCAAATAGTCACTTCATTAAAATATTTTTCAATAACTGCGTCCACTACACACTAACGTTGTCCATGTGACAAATATCAGTAAATCTAGGTTCCCGGACAAACATTGAACAGAGTGAACGCGATAAATAAACGCAGGCCAACTTTTATTGGCTTGACTTAATTTTAAAACGGTGGCTTTGTTGTCATCGTCAACATACCAAAAATGTGAGAATAGTGTGCTAAATAAATTGTTACTACAAAGTTTGATTTAAACTCACTGCAAGGATAAGGACAGCAAAGTTGAGCTTTCTTAATTGATACATCAAATTTGATACAAGTATGTAGCAAGTTTTTATATTCGTGTAGGTGCTTTTTGGGTACGAACTCGTCGCAATGATCTGTCGCAATAAGCTATCTCTTCTCGTCTATCAGCTATCAACAAGTTACTAAAGAAACTTTTCAGTACACTAAAAGTATCCTATTCAATATCAAAAGTATTCTCGAGACATTCTGAGTGATATACTGAAGTCTTGTTTACAGAGAAAACTGTATGGACAGACGGCTTCACTAAGACTCTATTTCGTCCGAATACCGAGAAAATAAATCACCAAGATTTAAATGAGATACTCGCAAATGAACGCAAGAGTTAAATTCGTGCTACGTAAATCAAAGCGAGCATGATTCATGTAGTGCGCTTATTAACATAGCAACGCATATGCGCCCATGCGAGCAATTGGTCGCATGTAAGGACAAATTCAATGTGAGTCAGTTTAACCGCGCGAATTCTTTTTCTAATTAAGCATGAGTAACGTACTTGGTTATTGAAGATGTTTTCAGTCCTTGATAAATTATATCGATTAATACTGTTGACTGGTAACATGTCTGGCTTACGAGTAGAATTATTATCACTTGGAAAAATTGTCACATTATCAAATTGATGCATGTCCCTATTTATCTTACAGATCGGTTTTCGTGAAGTACGACAAACAGATGCTAAAACTAAGAGATATTTTGATATGAATATTAGATCCAAAAGACTCAGTAACTATATACTTTTCAGTTTTCAGTCCCAGCAAAAATGAACGGATCAACAGTGGAATCAATCGCGAGTTAGGAGATTTTTTGAATGAAAACAAAAATAAAACATTGTAAACATAATCTAAATTTTACTAACAAAAAATAACCGACTTCAAAGTTACTCAAAAACTAATTGTTAGATCTCGTTCAAATTTATGTGGGACCACATGACAAGCACCTGCTTTCGATTAAAAAAAGAATCATCAAAATCGGTTCGCCCAGTCAAAAGTTCTTAGGTAACACACATAAAAAACAGTCGAATTGAGAACCTCCTCCTTTTTAGGGTTCCGTAGCCGAATGTCAAAAAACGGAACCCTTATGGATTCGTCATGTCTGTCTGTCTGTCTGTCTGTCTGTCTGTCCGTCCGTATGTCACAGCCACTTTTTTCCGAAACTATAAGAGCTATAGGTACCATTGAAACTTGTTAAGTAGATGTATTCTGTGAACCGCATTAAGATTTTCACACAAAAATAGAAAAAAAAACAATAAATTTTGGGGGTTCCCCATACTTAGAACTGAAACTCAAAAATTTTTTTTTCATCAAACCCATACGTGTGGGGTATCTATGAATAGGTCTTCAAAAATGATATTGAGGTTTCTAGTATCATTTTTTTCTAAACTGAATATTTTGGTAAAATGTGTCCCCCCCCCCCCCCCCCCGTAACTTCTAAAATAAGGGAATGATAAAACTGAAAAAATATATTATGTACATTACTATGCAAATTTCCAACGACAATTGGTTTGAATGAGATCTAGTAAGTAGTTTTTTTTAATACGTCATAAATCGTAAACCGCAAAAAACATTGATCAAAGTTACAACGAACTACAAGAACTTTTATATTATGTTACTTGCTGCTACGGAACCCTTCATGGGCGAGTCTGACTCGCACTTGGCCGCTTTTTTTGAAGTCGATTAAAAATAGCCTATAGTCTATACCCATCGATTCTTCCTTCAGCCTTTGAATGTCCATGGGTGGTCATCTTTACATAGGCTCCCCTTGACTTGCGCCACTCTGATCGGTCCTGAGCTTTCTGAATCCAGCGGACGACCGCTGTTTTCTTCATGTCATCCGCCCATCTGGTCGAAGGGCATCGTATACTTCTTTCTACTAATAGTTTTTTAATTAAAATTAAATTATTCTGTTGAATGGTTTAAATTGTAGCAATGGCGTGTGAACGAATATGTATCGAATATAAATAAGTATGGTTACAATACTTATGATGCAATACAAATTATCCTGCAAACTTAAATTCAAAAGAATTTAAGCCTTAGTACGTCTTACTTTAGCAGTAGTATTAACTGAAAAATATTTTTCAATTTCTGTAAGTTTTATACTCTCATACAAATGATTACTTTTCTTTCTTTCTATTTCAATAAAATTCACAATCGAAACATTGAAACATTCGTATCCATCGTGATTCACTGCATCCATCCTATTTACTGGGTTCAGTAAGCACCTGCTGAGCTGGCTGGATAAAGTCGCTCCCGAAAGCATCCTTTGTCTAAACCTGACAACACTGTCACGTTCAGTACTTACGAAATCTCCCGCCTTTCTGGCTTTGCTCACTGCTCTTTGTACAAGACAACGTTGGTGATACAAGCGTCTGTGCGCTTTAGCTGCTACACTGAACCGATCTGGTATGTAGTCAGTTCAACATTTCTTTTTGACTAACGCAATAATGTTTAAAAATATCTGTAAGTAGTTTTAACACAATGTTTTGTTAGATTTGTGTTAAAAATGTGAAATGTTGAAAGAAAGAATTTACAGATTTTGGTGACGTGAAAAGGTCTGGTGGTGTAGTTTGTTAATCTGCAAAGAGTGTCTATAAAAATAAATTCTATCCATTTTATTCGTATGTATCTTTGAAGGGCGTTTTAAGGTCTGGGTCACCCTAAACTTCAGGTCACCTTTATTGATCCCTTGTATAAGAACAGTCCATAGCTTTGCTGAGATCCACTTGTAGCTTTATTGTGTGTTTGATTAATAGTATACAATTTTAAAACATAAACATGAATGTAAAGTATGTGAGGAGATATGGTTGCTGTTACTCTCTCTCGCAAAAACTACCAAGCAGTTTTTAAGAAACATACATACATGTAGACCATGATCTGAAATATCAAATAAGATATGGGGTATTTACTATCCCATAAAATGGAGGCTAAGCCGAGCAGAGAGCTAGTAAAGAATTATTGTATTGGCTTAAAACAATTAGCATCACAACCAATAAAGAAATACAATATTCACAAGCCTGTATTACCAAACACTTTTTTATCTAAATAGCCCGAAAAAAACCACCATCCACCAGATGTTATGTGGTTACCATCGTCCATGGAAAACAGTAACATAATGGCATCACCGATGCGTCGCCGACCAAACAGAAAGCCGAAACGACGATTTTGCAAGTTTGGACAAAATTATCTACCATACCCATTGAAGTATTATTACTGGCGTATAGAATGGACACCGCCAACACAATGTATGTTCCAATTTATTGGCGCCGCGCGGCTTCAATTGCCAATGGATTCGTTCAATTTTGAAAGGAGAACGGGGGCTTAATTTTGAAAATAGAACTTCCCGCCGGAGACACATTTTGTTCGAGATGTATTCTATGACATTATACTTCAATGACCATACCATAGATAAATGAAACATCGATCCTTACTTTCAATCATATCCATCCTTGTTTTACTTTTTATTCAATTCAACAAATTAGTACCAACTTATGCTAGCCACCAACATCCATGGAAAAGTTGAAATCCATGAAACAAAAGCAACATCAACATGTGTTTGCCTCAAGGTGTGATTATCTCCGACAGTGCAAAACGCCTTCAAATATCAGTTCATTCTATATTTCTATATCGTTGATGTTTACAACCAGGCAGACAAAAACCCAATGCAAGATGTACTGTATCTTTGCTGATCAATTGCGATCGTTGCAAACCAATGAGCTCTTCACTCACAGTATTATATTTACAGCTTTAACGAAGCTAAAGTGAATGAGTGATCGCAATTATATCATGACGTGCCATGTCGATGACTGTTATTGTAATTTGTGATTTGTGTGTGACTGACAACAATGACGTAGTGGTTAAATACAGGAAGGCTATTCTCTAAAATACAAAGTCGAAATCGAAGCTAACTCAACTCTAAAATTTAAACTCGATATCGAAGCTCACTCAAGTGAGACTCGAAAGCAAACTTGTCTCATCTTGATATGTCATTCTTTAATCATCTAATACGCACTTGCGAAGTGAAGTGAGTCTCGAACTCGAACTCAAACGGCTAAAGATAGGAATTTTGACATAACAGTCGAGTTACAAAACAGAATAACCTTGCTGTTCTTAAAGGTATGGTTAAAATTGTTGTTGTTGTAAGTGTCAAACCTGTGCTGTTAACCATTGTAAGTTGAAATAATCATATTTGCAGAAGATCATAGCTGATTTGCTAGAATGATGATGAGACTCTTCATTTGTCAAACCCGTTAATCCCAGTAGATACACCATAATTATGTGGTGGTTGACCAAATTTATTTTATCTTCAATAAATGTAACAAAGGTCGGAAATAAACGAAATAAAGCTTTTGTGTTTTTCCACTGTGTCCAATTTAATTGTTTTTCATGTCAAAAATAACTATGTATCAAATCATAAAATTACTGAAGCATATCTATGTATTCTTGGCAGAAGCATAATAGTACATTTGATGATTTTCTGAAAAGAAATTTGTTTTAAATAAACACGACATGGCGGAATTTCAAGCGCTTGTTCAAATGAGTAGCTGAAATTGAAAGAATTGATGGCTGCTATAAAAGTAATGAGGGAACGAATAATAAAACAAAACAAGCACACAATATTCAAACGTAAACACGCGCTCACTTACCTACCACAACAACGTTCGCAATCCGACAAACCAACTAGAACACTCAATCAATGCGTCCAAAAATAGAACAACACAACACTGCGAATTAATTCGAAAAGGCAAATCGAAATGCGAAACTTTGCGATGCGAAAGTTCGCTGCGAGTTCGCAATCGGCCGGCGCGAACCGCCCGATCCGACCTCGTGTAGCGGACTGAGCGTCAATTTTCACGGTGCTGAAAATTTTATTAAGGCTTCTTCGCGAGACTTGCGCGGATTGTTTCAAGCTGTCGCGAATCGACACTTTTTCGTTTTGAGTACTGTTTAATAGAACATTTTACACGAAGGATAGCAAATCTTTTTAGATCTGTTTTGATAACATCAATAGAGAGGTATAAATATACTTCGGAAAAGTGCTTTAAAGAAAGAAACTCAGCACATCTTTAATACCTACCTTTACAATAAAAGGACAAACTAAAGATGATTTATTTATTTTGCTAGACTGGTTTCAGTAGCTCGTGATACTTGTAACAGTTGTCTAATAATCGTGTTCGTAGTGTAATAAGTCTACCCAGTATTGTTGAAAGTTTTCATTAAACGTGCTAACTCTGCCGTGTAGTTTCACATTTAAAAATAGTGTCTGAAAGAATCCTGTATACATTTTTAGAATAGGTACATAAACACTCTCTCTTTTCTTTGTAGCATAAAAAACATAAATAATTGTCACCATTATTATAATATCACCTTTAAATTATCTGAAGAGTATGAAATCTGTCAATCCAGTGTAGATTGTCTTGTCTCTTGTGCAAGAAGCTAACACCCAGTAATGGGTTGTATGTGTTATGGTAAAAACAACAAGAGACAAGGCGAAGAAATGACCGATACCTCAATTTTTATCAATTAAAATAATATTTTTGTTCTCAAAATCTGGAGGTTTCCTCGATAATATGGTTATTTAGATTATCATCTTACACCAGACACAAAGTCAAATAAATAAATTCCAATAATTATAAATATTCCAAGAAAATAATAGAGTCCAATTTTATTTTAATGGATTAGTTTTTAATGGATTAGATTATATAGAACTTAGGATTAGAGGTTATCGGACTTATAGTAAACTGCATAGGTTCTCCTTTCTACCATCTTCAACTGATTTTCTTTACTCCATCCATTACTTCGAACGTTTCTTTCTCGCGTGCTCCTAGCGCCTTCTATCCATCACTCAGATAGCGGTTAATACTTTCGTTTGACATTAGCATAAACCCGAGAAATTGTTTTCAACTCCGTCTTGAATAACAATTACCGAGGTTGGGCTAACTCATTTAAAGGAGGTGGCCAAGATTTACCCCGGAAATGGTTAAAATACGTTTATTTGTACAAGTTTTTAGTCTTCTGAAAAGACATGTTTTCCATTTATTATAACATAACTAGAATTTTAATATTCTTCTGAACTCCGCCGTGAGTACTAATAATAAATTAACAATATTAATAAGTTGTATTGTATACACTTAATCTTCTGCTAGCTCCATTGCTATCACTCAGTGTTACCAATGCTACAGCAATTACCGTGTTCTACGGCTTTCAGGCCAAAAAATTACAAAATCTACGGCTTACGGCTGGAACGGCTTTTCGTAAATTCTACGGTCTTTTTGACGTGATAACGTCTATTAAAACGATGAACACCGGGCACACCATGACTCATTGTCCCGTTCCGCGCGAGTGAGAGCGCGGATCAAGTGAAAGAGAGGCACGAACGGCAACGATCGGCCGAAGTGCTCAATTTTATCTACTTATAAAAGTGTGCAATCATTTCATCAATGTTTTGTCATGACGTTGTCACGTCAAACTACCGTCCGTAAACCGACTTTACAGACATTTTTTTATTTTTTTTTTTTGCAAACATTTAACGAATGTTAAAAACCCTTAAAACAGCGCTACTAGGCTAATTATGATTTTAATCTAGGTATTCTAGGTAACTAGGTAGGTAGGTAGATAACTGCTGATGACCTTTTTTTAGTGCGAGCGTTGAACCGATGGTATATATTGGCATAATTGGATGGCATAATATATGACACGGCCCACAGTTGATCTTTTTCCATTTAAACACGCCTTTTTTAACTAATGTACACGGCCTTTCAAAAATTTTCATTGGCAACACTGCTATCACTGGAGGTTGACAATTGACTGACAGAAATGCGAATGTCTGCCATATTGACATTGCCAAAACAATATTTTTGAGTTTGATTTCTGCAAAATAATAATTGTGATTTGTGTTTGATTTTTTGCCATGAGGTGCATTAATTGCGCGGTTGATACTGAGCGCATGGCATATCACTCAATATCTTCGCTAAAGAGAAACCTCCAATCCATATTGGTAGAATGGATTACAGGTGTGGCATTTTCACGTGATTATATTACATAGTTTGGTATTTGGGGTGGGTACGTCACCAAGATCACATATAAGCCACTGCATCATTTTTAGATTCTATTTCTATGCAGTTGTACTTATATTGCGTTTGCTTGTGAATATTTCCAGATGGGTAGGTGACAAATTAATACGTATATTTTATTCAGTACTGCTTCTTTTTGTAATAAAGTCATAATTAAAGTAAAAAAATAAATGAATGAATTATCTAAAAGATAAGTAGTATTTATTTAATAACAAAAATCTCTCCTTAAAACACTTTTCCACGATTACTTATGTTTTGCAGAATGTCAACTTACAAATAAAACTGCCCGTAACAGGAGAATCTCAAGTTCTAGAGATGTTTATTGATAAAATTATCAAAGTAGATATTGTAAGCTTTAATGTAAGGTAAAAATAAAATGTGTACATTATACTTCACAAGTGGGGCAAACGCCCATACAAATGTTGGCCACCTCCTTTGTGCCGTGAGATGCACGTTTTGTTTCTTGTTAGAAACTAGATAATACCCATTAGAAGCATTTGAGACGTGGTGATGCTAGGATTGATTATAAAGTCAGTAGGAAGAAAAGGTTTTGCGATGAAATGCGAGGTAAAACAGAGAAGCAGATGTTATTTTTAACCGACTTCAAAAAAAGGAGGAGGTTCTCAATTTTTTTTTAATGTTCGTTACCTCAAAACTTTGGACTGGGCGAACCGATTTTGATGATTCCTTTTTTAATCGAAAGCTGGTGATTGTCATGTAATTCCACATAAATTTGAACGAGATCTGACAAGTAGTTTTTGAGTAACTTTGAAGTCGGTTATTTTTTTCAAAGTCAAAGTCAAAGATGCTTTATTGTGGACAATAGGTACATAATGGTTGGTACAAATACAATTTTATTCAGGTCTCTATGTCCTACCTGAGACAGGTATACAATATAAAATAAATATCTTAACATTATTTTTCTTTTTATTTTTATTTTTTTTATTTTTGTTAGTAAAATTTAGATTATGTTCTATCAAAAGCAAGTAATAGTAGGTAGTATAGTCACCCAGCATACTTGGAGGTTGAGTGAAACTTTTAAGCGTCAATCCAAGCACATTCACATCTTTTAACTTCGGGGACCACCACAAAATAAAATAAACTTAAACCTTTTAGCCTACAGTACTCGTACGTGCAGGCTTAGTAAAACTGAGAACTTCTACATAATTATGTAGATGTGGTAAAATAAAAAAAGAACTGTCAGACTTGAGATAGTACTACATTGCAGGTAAAGACATCTTGAGGAAAGCTTAATTTTAAAAATAAATTCCTAAAAGTGAAGCATTGTCCTTTAGAGTTTCTTACTGATTTTTAACTTGAACCCATGTTCAAATGAAGACTTCAGATTTTTAGAATTCTTAGGAAAGCATAGTTATGAAGTATTCTAACTGATTCTTAACTGATAAATTATGATAAATAATGTGAAATACTAACATAGTTTACAAAATTTGAAATAGGTCAATTCGAAACCATATCCTCCAAAGAAGGATTAGTGTTAACTTACCATTTCCACTGATAAAAAGAGCAACTGTGTATTCCGTATTCAATGATGTAAAAGAAATCACTTTCCTTAAAGGACCAAATCACATATTAAATATATGATTTTATGTTGTTATTATATGTTTCTGTTTAGATAAAAAGACATTATGGCTGAAGTACAAGTAAAACAGCCTATAACATTAAGAAATAAGGGTTACGATAAGAAAATCCCGCAGTGCGCACAAGTTCTGATCCAAATCAAAGGATTAGGCTCGCGCACGACCATAACTTTGAGCGCTGTAATCCGTAAATGGCTCACATATACATTTCCCGGGCACTTTTGTTTTCATTTTACGGATTATTTGTGCTATTATTATTCTATTAAAAATAAAGTGAATGAGAGAAGAAGGCTGGAAGTGTGAAGTGGCGATATGACGTGTGTAAAGACAAGAAGTGGCCATAAAAACATTATAGAGCCTACAATGTTTAAAAGATGTGCTGAACAGTTTTATTTTTCCGGAGTTTATTTATGTAAGTATATTTACAATTAAAGGACTTACATTTCACGGTCTTACTCACATAATACGAGTACTAGGTGATAAGGGTAATTTCGCACGGGCGTGGTTCACACCTACATTATTGTTGTAGAAAGTAGCATGTCAGTGAGCAGTATAGTGCGGAGTGATAAGAATCCGGTTTAACTAGTGTGTTTAAATGGAGAATTAGCGTTACCGGTGTGTATTACATAGATTGCACGGAGTACAAGTAATTGTGATGAAATTAACCTTTTAGCGAAGAGTGTCTTTTGTTAATGGTTGACCACATTCCCACCTGATGGCAAGTGTAGAATGGATGGTGAGCGCATTAACTGAGCTCTCTTTTCTTGAAGACATTCACGTCATAGGCGGGTAGCAGCGGGTGGGCACTGGGCAGGCTATTCCAATCGTTCGCGGTGCGCATAACAAATGACGAGGCAAACCGCGTCGTCCGTACCGGCGGGATGTGTTCTGTCTATCAAACTCTTAATGCTGCTGGAATGGCCTTAAACTGACAGTTAGATAAGATATTGTTCTTCTGTGCGCTCCACAAAAGAGGAAGGCTTCAGATATTATTTCCTATTTCCATTGAAAAAGCTACTCTATGATTTTGTACGTAATTTACAGTATCTGTAACAAAACCTATGCTAGTATTAATTCACGATCTAATTCCTCGTAATTTTGCCTAACAAGAGGTTCTTGTACGACATCCCGCACTTTATAGCCAATTAGGGGATAGTTTACAGTTAACAAGGGTTTGTGTGATGACGTTCAAAAAATATGTTTATTGACCTGAAAGTTAGGTGTTTTAGTCCTTTTTACGTCTGATGAGATACCTAAAAGTAGGAGCTACCTATTTTTTGATCATGAAAATGGTTTTTAGCCAAGGCAGATCTCTCAACGCGATGTTGGGGAAAACGAGGATCCAAGCAAGCAAGGTTGCAAGCCTTTTAGAAAACTTCGATAGCGTGATTCAGGAATACGTTGGCGCCATGTTTTAGGATTGGCAAATTCACCACATACCTTTTTTTTTTTTTTTATTTATTCAGTACACACAAACAATTACAAAAATGATTACAAAAGAAAATTTAGTACTAGGGCACTGCTTATTCCATACAGGAATCTCTTCCAGCAGACCCGCAAAGAGGAGAATTGCATTAGTCAAGCAAACTCAGTGTGCACAAGTAATACGTGAATTAAAAATTTACATAAATTAAGTAAATAATAAAAATTATATATAATATATAAATAAATAATAAAAATTATACATAATATATAAATAAATAATATAAAATTATATATACTTTATATATATATATATGTAAATTAAATACTAATTATATACATACACATACTATCAAATAGATGAAGTCACAAAAAAATAAAAATGAAAACTCTAGCAGTCACTCACAGGAACGGAGATAATGTTCTTTCAAGAGTACTTTAAACCTATGGACGGTCTTACATTCTCTTATGTTAGGCGGAAGGGAATTCCATAATTTTACAGCGCGGACAGTAAAAGAATGGGAATAGTAGCTGGAGCTGTGCGAGGGACATATAAGCAGGTTTTTAATGCTTGATCTACAGGGGAAACCTGCAGGTCGAAAATAGGAGAATCTCTCGCGTAAATATGTTGGGGAGGTAGAGGAATTAAGGATATTAAAAAGGAGACATAGCATCCTAGTGTTTCGTCGAAGCCGAATTGGGAGCCACTTGAGATCCTTGCGAAATTGAGATATTCGGTCAAATTTCTTTAAACCGAAGATGAAACGGATTGCCAAATTCTGCAAGCGCTCAAGTTTATTTAGGAGCTCCTCATTAGCATCCAAGTAGCATGCATCTGCGTAATCGAGTATGGGTAAAATTAACGTAAAATTTCATGATAATCATAAAAAAACGCTACACACACCCCACACTGGGATTCCCTGTGCGATGGAAAAAACACACCAACATACACGTCCAGACCGCGAACAGAAACAATAATAATAATATTAAAATTTATGCCTTGCTGAGAATTGAACCCAGGAGCTTTAGAACGGCGCGGCGGCGCGGCGCCGCGGCGGCGGCGGTCCGGCATGGTAACTATTATGCCACGCGAGTCGTACAACTTGATTCAATTAAGTTAAATAGATAGTAGTTCAAAATATTTAAAAAACGCGATAAATACAAAAAAGGTCTGAAGTGTGCTTATAATAATTTTTAGGGTTCCCTACCCAAAGGGTAGGGTACCCAAACGGGACCCTATCACTAAGACTCCGCTGTCCGTCTATCTGTCTCCAGGCTGTATCTCATGAACCGTGATAGCTAGACAGTTGAAATTTTCATAGATGATGTATTTCTATTGCCGCTATATAGTATACAAGTGCTAAAAACAGAATAAAATAAATATTTAAGTAGGGCTCCCATACAACAAACGTGATTTTTTTTGCTCGATATTAATAAAAGCAATAATCTAAATTTTACTAACAAAAAATAACCGACTTCAAAGTCTCAAAAACTACTTGTCAGATCTCATTCAAATTTATGTGGGACCACATGACAAGCACCTGCTTTCGATTAAAAAAATAATCATCGAAATCGGTTGGCGTGATATTGAGTTATTCGTCAATTTGTCGCGCACATCTTAACACAAATTTACGACTTATGTGGTTTTGTCGTGGATGCCAATATCAGATCTCAATAAAATTTATATGGGACAGTCACCAGCTTTCGATTAAAAAAAGAATCATCAAAATCGGTTCGCCCAGTCCAAAGTTCTGAGGTAACAAACATAAAAAAAAATACAGTCGAATTGAGAACCTCCTCCTTTTTTTGAAGTCGGTTAAAAACGTGATTCTTTTCCATTTTTGTTACATAACCCTTGTCCGACTTGCACTTGGCCGACTTTTATAAGTTTGAGTACCTAACAAATAATATCATCGTTACTATTTTTATTCATTTGTAACATAATATCTAAGCGAGTGAGCAAAAAGGCAAAGAAAATAAAAAAAAGCAAAAAGGAAAAAGGAAGAAATAGCAAATTGAATCAGCACTTGGTCGTATGGTTATATTGTATAACAATGAGCTGCTATGGTCACTGTGAACGTTTGGTTTTAACAAAGAGGTGGAAAAGTTTGGACAGGGTATATTACACAATTTTAAAGTTATATTGAAGAACCTTTTAAATACGACTATGCTTCAAATTAAACCAAGATGTCGACGTCTTGAGATAAAAAGCTACCAAAATGAAACTACAAGAGGTGTAGAGAATTATTAAGGAATCTTCTGACACTCTTAAACGTATTTCTACAAATATTTTATTTCATTCGTGGTCATTTGAAAAGGATGCGAGGATTATTTCTAGCTCTTCAACATGGCGACAAGAAAAAACATTTTATAATACATGCGAAAACCCAATAATGAAACTACATATCATCATAAAGATCCCACGGTTCTGTTGTTTCATCTAATAATAATAATTTTAGACCATATAGTAACAATTGCTTATTAAGTATGTTAAAGAAATACATAAAGCAGAGTTGTATGCATACTATACATATACAGAAACCTTCTGAAGAAAACTGAGTCCATTCTATTCGATATCATCATCTATAATCGCTGTATCTCGCTGCACTCATTGACATATTACGCGCTCACTCGCACTTAAGTCTTAGGTCTAAGTGCGAGTGAGCGCGCAATATCTGTATGTCAACGATTGCAAACTACTGAGATGTGACTACTATAATGCCTTGTCCAATATTTCTGACCTCACACTCTCACCGCGTGCTGCTGCATCCATTCCAGCTGTTCAGTGTTTATGGGTATTCAAAAGCTTTTAGAATTCTTGCAACCACATTTTTTACTACAAAATTGTATTTTCACAACTTAAGTTTGTACTGGGGTATTACTGAATTACGAATGTCTTTTTAATTATTTGTAATAGGTCCTGAATGGAACACATCACACAAAAAGTGTGAAAACTCTTTAGTAATCTTCGATATTCGAATATGTGTTTTTGATATGACTGTGTCATTCAAATGTAATTAAAAAAGATTTTTCTCTGTCCAAACAACTTTTTACTTTCTTTATCCTAGTTATCTAGTATTTTATCATCAAAAGGTTATGGCCCTATCCACGAAATTCGCCATCAAGAACCTCTGCGGTCTAGATGACTATTCTACGTGGAAATTCGCAATAAAAATGATTCTCATACGAGAAAAATTGTTCACGTATACGTCAAAGTACCCGGATTCCGAAGACTCCATCGCCATCGAGAAGGACCAAGATGCATTGGCTTTGATTTGTCTGCATGTGGAACCTACACTATACGCGTACGTACAAAATTCAAAGTATGCCAAAGACGCTTGGGATAGCTTAGCTAAAGCATTTGAGGATAAAGGCGTCAATCGCAGGATTACCCTCATGAATGCGTTGCTGGATGAGAAGCTGGAGAGACACTCATCCATGCATGAATATGTTGCTGCGGTTATGTCACTTTCTCAAAAACTGAGGGATATTGCCACCGGATTTGACGATGATCTTGTAGCTGTTGTGTTACTGAGAGGACTACCTGAAGAGTACAGGCCTATGAGAATGGCACTGGAACACTCTGGGATGAAGTTGACTTCAGAGAACGTGCGGCAGAAGTTACTACAGGAGGATTCACGTCAAGGTTGTAATACATCGTCTTCAGCGGACTCGGCATTGAGTGTGAGTAAGAAACGGAATGGGGACAAAGACAAGAACATGAAAATTAAATGTTTTAAGTGTGGAAAATATGGACATAAGAAACCAGACTGTCCTGAAAGAAAGAAAGCAGATTCGACTTCCAAACCGAAGGACGTCGTGAGCCTGTCTTCCTTCAGCGCCGGGGACTCCTTCAATCCGACGGAGTGGTACATCGACAGTGGGGCATCTTCACATATGACTTTTCAGAAACACTTATTTAAAGATTTAATTGCTAATGTTGGTATGAGTGACGTGAAATGTGCGAATAATGATAAGATGGAATGCGCGGGTAAAGGTGACATCATGGTGAGTATAAATGGACGAATGCTTGCTATGAGGGATGTCATGTATGTGCCTAATTTGCGTGTTAATTTATTATCAGTTTCAAAATTAGTAGAGAAAGGATGGAAAGTGAGTTTTGACAGGGATGGGTGCAAGCTAATTCACCATTTGATTCCAGGTCATTTCAAGGGAAAGCTTTTGACTACTGCAAGTGAAGTCTCAGGTATCTACAAGCTTGAAGGTTGTCAGGTGGTTGTAGATGGGGCTGCGTTGGCGTCATTAAAAGCAGGTAATCCTTTGATGTTGTGGCATCGGCGGCTTGGACACGTTAATGAGCGAGATTTACGTAAGCTTCCAGGTATGGATTTTGGAAAGAGTGTAATGGAGCCTTGTATAGCCTGTATTAAGGGGAAGGCACACCGTTTACCTTTTCCAGTTGGTGAGGCTGAAAGGGCAGTCGAAAGATTGCAACTGGTTCACGCAGATATCTGTGGTCCTATGTCTGAACCCTCATACGGTGGATCTCGGTATATGCTAGTTATTTTAGATGATTTTACACGTAAATCATTTGTATATTTTCTTAAATCAAAAGATCAAGTTTTAGATCATTTTAAAAGTTTTCTAGCATCTGTAGAATTAGAGACCGGGTTGAGATTGAAGTGCATACGCACAGATAATGGTAAAGAATTCGTGAATAAAAATTTTGATAGGTTTTTACGGCAAAAGGGGATTAAACATCAATTGACTGTTCCCTACACTCCTGAACAAAACGGCGTAGTGGAGCGAGCCAACCGCACTATCGTGGAGATGGCTCGTGCTATGTTGGCGGAAAAGGGATTGAGTGTGAAACTGTGGGCAGAAGCATGTAATACTGCTGTTTATACAAAGAACAGGCTGCCTCATAGTGGTAACAATGGTAAGATTCCTGAGGAGTTGTGGACAGGGAAGGCTCAGCCTATTGATCATTTTAGAGTTTTTGGAACGAAAGCGTTTGTGCACGTGCCCAAGGAAACTCGGACTAAATGGAGCCCTAAAGCAGTAGAACATATCTTTGTTGGTTACTGTGAAGAAACCAAAGGATATCGTTTCATAAATCCCAGTAATCCACGCGTCATTGTAAGAGCAAGGGATGTAGTTTTCTTGGAGGACTCTACAGCTATTTCAGGGGATCCTAGTCAACTCGTAGACAGTGATGACAAAGGTACTAAAGTAATTTGGGAACTTGCAAAGGTAGAAGGCCAGTCAGGTTCGTCACCTGGTTATGCAGATACTTCTCAAGGGTTAAGTTCTACAGATGAAGCTGAAGTTTATGAGGATGCGTAAGTGGAAATGGGTGGAACGGGTGATAGTGGAGCAGAAAACGTCATGGTGGAAAACATTGAAGTTCAAGAGACTATTGATAGAGGAGAGTCAAACGAAGTTGAATGTCGTTATCCTCTGCGTAACAGAATTCGTCAAGGAAATACTCATGGACTTACATGCTGTACAGTAGAGCAGGAACCTTTGACAGTTAAAGAAGCCTTGAGTCGGGAAGATAAGGATAACTGGAAGGAAGCTATGAAGAAAGAGATGGATTCTATGTGCGAAAATAAAGTCTGGAAGCTTGTCGACAAGCCACCTGGAGCTAAAATCGTGGGAAATAAGTGGATCTTCAAGTACAAGTATGATGCATATGGGAACAAAACCTACAAAGCTCGACTTGTGGCGAAGGGTTTCACTCAGTCCTATGGTGTCGACTACTTTGAAACTTATTCACCAGTCGTGAAACGATCGACAGTTAGACTGCTGTTATCGTTGGCTGTTGAAAAGGACATGTTCATCAGTCACTTCGATGTGAATACCGCCTTTCTGAACGGTGATTTACGTGAAAGGGTTTATATGCGACAGCCGGAGGGTTGCATAGACGAAAACTCAAAAGGAAAAGTTTGCTTACTAGAAAAAGCAATACATGGCCTTAAACAAGCTTCTCGGTCATGGAATGAAAAAGTAAACGAAGTGCTATTGTCATTAAACTTCAAACGTTGTGACTTTGATAGTTGTCTTTACAAAAATAATAATTTTTATATCGCTTTATATGTCGACGATTTTTTATTATTTTACAAAGACAAACAGCAGAAAGAAGTATTATTAGACAATCTTCGTAAACATTTCAAGATAAAGGATTTAGGGGAAGCTAGACAAGTTTTGGGTATGCTTTTGTCTAGGACGGATACCGGTATATATTTGAGTCAAGAGAGGTTTATTTCGAAGATCTTGAATGAATATGGTATGTCCGACTGCAAACCAGCGAAAACTCCGATGGAAATGGATTTCCATAAAGCCTTGGCGGAAGGGGAAGGAGGTAAGCTCTTGTCCGGCCAAGACTCTCGTAGTTATCAAGCACTCATAGGGTCGCTTAACTATTTGGCTTGTAACACACGCCCGGATATTGCGGCTGCGGTAAATTTCTTGGCGCAGTACAACTCTTGTTGTGAGGAACGTCACTGGAAAGCCGCTAAACATATTTTGAGGTACCTTCAAGGTACAAGGGATCTCGGTTTGATATTTTCCAAGTCACCGGTGCAGGACATCACGGGATTTGTAGATGCTGACTGGGGAGGGAACATCAAAGATAGGAAATCTTACTCTGGATTTATTTTTAGATGCGGAAACTCGTTGATTAATTGGGAATGCCGTAAACAAGCTTGTGTAGCATTGTCGTCAACGGAAGCGGAGTATATTGCACTTTCAGAGGCAACAAAGGAGGCAGTTCACTTGCGGCAGCTGAATGCATTTATACGAGGTGAATGTCTTAGGTCTATTTGTATATTCGTAGACAATCAGAGTGCTATTAAACTTGCGTACAATCCTGTAGCGCATAGACGGACGAAACATATAGACATAAGGGCACATTATGTGAGAGACTGTATTGCTAAGAATGTTGTACATCTGGACTATGTGTGTACGGAGGATAACCCAGCAGATGTGCTGACAAAACCATTAGGTCGTGTGGCATTTAACAAATGTGTGCGCGATCTGAGTGTGGGTGTGTGTAGAGTGGTGTGATGTGAGGATATCTGAAGATGGATGTTGTTTGAGGGGAAGTGTGAAAACTCTTTAGTAATCTTCGATATTCGAATATGTGTTTTTGATATGACTGTGTCATTCAAATGTAATTAAAAAAGATTTTTCTCTGTCCAAACAACTTTTTACTTTCTTTATCCTAGTTATCTAGTATTTTATCATCAAAAAAAAGCTAATCTTTTTTTTCACTTGATCCCACGTGAGTTATTTTATAACGTAAATCGTAAGTTAAGAAGTATAAAATTCATATAACAAGCATCATACTCCCACGTCAACAAAACAAAACCTGTCGCTTCTAACGTGTCTATTGAGCGCTTCATTTTTCTTTTTTGCCATAGATGATTAAAAAAAGAAACTTAATCTGTGGAAGTGTTTCCACAGGCTAGTGAAAAAGGAATATCACGTCAGAACAATAACGTAAAAGCTGCAATCTGGCTTGACCGGTGCGTGAGTCTTTGTACTGGAGTCACGCGCATTTCCATTGTCTCCCGTGCATTGTGAGACGAGGTGTCTATCCGTTAGGAAAAAAACGTCCATAGTTATCCTTGGAGGCTGTTCGTACTTAACGATCACAAGTTTAGCGCAAGGATTTGTTTTATTTATTTAAGAAATGTGAAGTTTGAGATGTAGCATATGAATAATTTTACCTATTTAAGAGTCTGTGTTGGTAGTTACGGAAAATATTGTTTTTTGTAAGATAAAAGTGAATACTAAAAATGGGCAAGCACTTGTCAGGCTACGCGCTGAATTCTTAAAATAAAATAGAGTCCAATAGATTTGACGCAAGTAAAGACTACTTGTTCAGGCTAATTTGACATGTTTGGTATTCGGTTAGGGATTTATTTGTCTCGATCATCGAATTACGTCACCGTCGAAGCTCGTGTCCAATTGTCAAACGAAAAGTGAGCTTCGATTTCGAGTTTGTATTTTAGAGAATAGTCCTCCAGATCTTCACCAACAGTCACCGAAAAAGCATTAAAAAGCCTCTTGTCCTCCTTTTCGTTCCTTTTGCTAGTGGATTGGCGTAAGTATACTGCCTATAAATAAATACGTTTATCTGACGACCTAAAGTCGTTAACTGTAAAGGTGCTTAAATAATAAATGTTTAAAACGGTGGCTCTGAAAATAGTTTGCATTGTGACTACGTGTCCTGGCCTCGGGCGGTTGACGAGATTTTCCTATGCGATCGCTTTCTAATTGTCTCTATTCTTCGTTACTCTGTGGTAATGTCTTGTCGCGACTGTTTATCGTTGAGGTTTATCTTTATTATCTTGTGTACCTATTGTGTGCCATAGATTCAAATCGTACCATGTTTGATAACATTCTGAATGATTTACACTTTTTCATCTGTGTAGTATGTAAACAATCCTCTCAATTTATAAAAGCAGCCACAGCTAAGTTCGTAAGGGTCGTTAACGTTAATGGATACCAATAAATCATTATAAAAATAAATGACAATTTCTGTTAAAGTTCTTTCAGTAATTGGAAAAGAAAACGCTATTCAATTAACCTAAAAGCTTTTTATTATTATCTTGTGGCTTCCTATTACTATTGACTGGGTTTCAGATGTTTTTTGTATATGAGGTTCTATCTATCTTTTAGTTTTCCTCCATCCTAGCATCCGGTAGTTTCAGTAAATAAACAACGCAAGGTCTTTAATAAAAATTTAAAGTAAATTTCATTAGTTTTAAAATATTGTTAACCCTGAACTATGAGCAGTCAAACTATTTTTATTCTTGTTTCGTCTTTTCTTCACAAATCTTGCGTTATTTTTGGGACACCCTATACTTTTTATATTTTTAGCATGGCAAGTGAGATTGCTTTTGTTCTTTTAAAATATGTGTTTATAATCTGCTATCCATCAGTATACATTGTGCGAACACGAACATTTACCCAATAGGGACTGCTAAATTACTTTTAACGTATTAAAATACACATCACTGATCAGCAAAAAATCCCTGTCTTCTGTAAACAACTTGGAAAGCTAATTCTAACATCAAAGAAATGTTTGTGATGCTAACAAGTTCTGATTGTTGCGAGACGTAATCAAAGAAGTTTCTTTTAATTAAAGACAGTAATGATGCGTAACTTCTCATTGAATTATAACGCTCTGATTGGGAATTGTAATTTTAGTTGTTTAATTGGCTGAGTTATTTGTAATAATTGCGAGAAATTAATTTAATTTTTGAATCATGATGAGTTTCAGATGCAAATAAGTACGAAAGTTTTCGTTTCATTAAAATCTTTGTTAGACTTACACGTTTTTAATGTTTATAGCTGGTTAACGAGCTGACTAGACACCTGGATAAGTTTGATAACTTCTGCCCATCATATCCATAATGTCAGTTGGACCCGTTGACAAACAACGTAATTGTGACCCCGCTGGTTGAATACATAATCAAAACAAGTTAATTTTAAACGAAGCATAGTAGCATTTTATGAAATTGATTGATACCATTAGGATCAAACTGAATGGAACAGCAACCAGTAACAAGACATTAAAAATAATCGAACATGATTTTCAAAATGGAAGATTTCCTTTCTCGATTACTTTAGATCGCACAGTTGAATCAGTAAATTGAAACAAGGCACTCTGCACCGCAAATGAGCGGGGTGCGTGGGCGCCGGGTCAGACCCACGACCCAGCAATTAATCGAACAATTGATCCGTTTGCTTGTATTGTCTGATGAACCGATAGTATTTAACAATTTAATACATACTTTCATTTCCGATAAAACTGACCGATATAAACTACAATGACTAAATATTAGATATCATGAGTAACACGTTTAATTTACTTATAATGCCTACTTGACTAACTCTTTGTGGAGCGATTCAACAAACCTTGGAGAAATCGGTGCCCAGATACAAAAATAAAAGCGTATTAAAAACATTCGCTTTTTTGAAGCTGTTTAGAACTACATATTTAATAAACATAATGTCCACAGTTTCTGCGCCAAAATAATAGTTTCGACTGCCATAACACAGACCAGGAACAATTACTTATTTCAACGACCGAACGCGATGAGATTTCTGATTAGTCGAACGTTTCCGATGTGATAACATATCGGCTGTTGGGCAATTTGGGATCCGCAATTAATAAACGTCCGCAGGCTGATGAACGCTCGCGTGTTGCGGGACAGTGACCAATCAATAAAGACGTTACATTGAGGCCACACAGCGGGCGAATGGTAACCGCAAAACCCGAAAAGCATTTTACCTCAATAATTTTGCTGATAGCATTGAATTTAATGGGATATCTATCACAGCAAACACCAAGATAACGGTGATACTATCTCAGTAGGATGTATGTTAATGTTGTTTGTGAATACGGGCCTTAGACTACGCAAACTTTTTGCAAGTAAAAGTTTACTTACTAAACTTCTCTGCATCCCAAAATTTTATATTTAGAACTTTTTAAACTGGTTTTCTTTTCTTTTGGTTTTTTTTTCATTATCATTGTCTTAATTTGTTTTATTTTACGTTGCATTAGTCCTTGTTCATTTATTTTGTATCTTTACACTTGAAGCAATTTATCATATTCTCTATGTATTATTAAATTAAATAAATTAACGCTTACACACTCATACCCCCGCAGTAGGTATTTACCTGTGTCACGAGTGGCATAAACGACACATATAACACATCACAATAACACCTATGACTCGAGTACAAATATTTATCTGTCACATAAATATCTAACTCGGGAATCGAACCCGGAATCCCTCGCTTTGCAGGCAGGGTCGCTACCAACTAGGCTACAGGGTCGTCGTATTTGGTCGTAGTCGTACATTTTATTATTTGTTGGAACATAATTATTATACCCGCTCATTTCCTGGCTTCAATTCGAGAATCTTGTCCACTGATAACAGCGCTCACGCTCTCGACGTAAAAACGATAAGGTACGCATGTCTTCGAGAGCCTTGTACAGTGATTACAATCATCTAAGAGGTGTCCGTTATCTGTGATTGGTCAAATTAATCAGATGAATCGATATGTTTGTCAGTGATTGGTCGGGTTAATCGAATTTATCGATCTGTAACGATTAGGCAGTTCGCTTTGTAACTTATGGAATGTAATGGTTTTTGTTCTGTTTGGTGGTTCCGGTGTTTATATTGTTATCTTTGAGTGGATTAGCAGATACGTGCAAAGCGGTCGTTAAGCCTTCGTTACATATAATAAAAGCACACTACGGTACAATCACGTAGGTTTATTTACATTTGCAGGATAGTATTACTATTCTCTACAAGAACTACAACGTCTTCAACCTGTGAACTTGCTACGAAATTTTTTAAATGAATTTACACCTACATTTTATTGAAAGAAAATAAGGCTCACAAAGATAGAGAGGAATCATTTAATTTTAAATCTCTCTAGTTATCAGCGATGCGGTAACTTTAATATTTTTCTCATTCAATCATCATTAATTTTGGTTCCACAATAATCTTTACTTCACCCAATTAACTAAAACAAATTGATTTAAGATCGTCACAAAATGAGCGCTGCGCTTAAACCAGTGAGTCATTAATTCAAGTCGTTAGCGGCCATCATTCCTGTATAAACCATGTTTAGCTACCGCACGTGCGCTCGCGCAAGAACAAGGGTGGTGGTATATGAAGAAACTCAAAATCATTTACCAAAAAAATGTTTGATAAGTATCTTATTTCTATCAAAGTATGATCAAGACGCTGAGAAGTAATTTATTATGAAAAATTTTGCATTAGATAATCCATCCACAGCGGATTAATCGTCATAGTCATTATGTTATTTGTGAGCTAAACAATGGAACAAACATGCTACTGGATGGTAATTTACGGTCGCTTTATGGAGTGTACAGAAATATAATTTTCAATGTTCATACCATTGGATATTTTAATATCAGCCGCAGACATAAAACCAGGCTTAGCAATGAGTAACCTAAAATTAAATTTTCTTTTTATCGAAATTTAAAGTGTAGTAATTTTAAGTTACAGTATTGTAAAGATCTTCTCCGAACATCATATTATTCTATTTATGAGACAATAGCATGTTTTATTAACTTCTATTTTAGGATTTTACTTCATAATTATCTACATTCTCTTCAACTTAATTTTCTCTATCAGTAATTTGTCAGTAAGTAACTCGGTATGCCACACCCGCAACTAATCCTGACTAACCGGTTGGTCATCGGCCCGGCCCAAGCGCATTGTTCTGAGTCTTTTTACTCTCCAGACGGTCCTAATAGATTTCAATTACGAGCTATTTCTTGTCCCTTCGATGCTAATCTACACTGACAGGCGGTTTTACGTCTTGATCCTGTTACTATTAATGTTATAAATGAAAGTTTGTGTTTCTTAGAGTTTTGTTAAAAATTTTAAGCTCTAAAACTTAGGTGGGTTTCTATTCTGGCCATGTCTATTCCTAGCTGAAATATTACCAGCGAGGCGGAAATTTAAATGATGAGTTTGAATTTCTGTTTTTGGTCTGGGTGTGAATGTCTAATGTGTTGTCCATGGCACCCACGACACAGGGAATCCTAGTGCGGGGCTATGAGTGTGAAGCGTTATTTTATTTATTTATTTATATTTCTACTGATTTTGAGTCGAGATAATGGTGATCTTTTATAATGAACGAAATACGTTATCTTTACGATAAGTTTTGAATGAATTTAAAAACGAAACTCACATGGATCGTGCTTAATCTTCATCAATCTTGAATTAATAAAAATAAATACTCATTTATCACTATTGAAGATGCTACCGTCCTACATAACTAAAAGGTGCATGTTCGTACTTCAGTTTAATTTGAGACCTGTTACTTTATAAAATGAGTACACATTTGATCTTACGTTTCAATATGGGAATTTCATCTTTAGGTGCTAAATCAAATAAAACCAGTTTACAATAGTTAACGAATCATTGCGTTAAAATGACGGGCGCATTCGTTCCGGCGTCATGTTCGATAATTTGACACGTGTTGGAATTTTGACAGCTACGTTGGGTTAATCAGTTTTGCTTTTATTGGATTCTGGTCCAGTTTGTGCTTTGTATCAATTAACGGGAAGATTATTGATCCAATTGAAAACGTCTGATTGGTAATGGCTGATGCTTTATCAATTAATTTCTCTTTTATTACTGTTATGGTTTTCATTTATGATGCTCAATTTTGTTCAACTCTTATTTGTGACGTTTACGACACGAAGTAATTACGTTAATTATTCAAATTTAACTTTACATCATAAATTCTTTTTATATTTGGAAATTGATTATTCTTACGCAACAACGCTTTTTCATCTGTGCGCCATAAAAGGTACAAAAAAATGTTGAGAGTAAGAATTGATGTGAATATTAATTTCGTAAAGGCTCAAAGCTTTTCATTATCCCTTAGATCGAAGTAATAGAATAGATGACTAATAAAATATAGCTATAAACAAGACTGCGTAATCCATGTCCGACGAAGATTTATTCCGCGCAACATATCAAACGATCTCAATTTGTTTGCCTCGTCCCAGTTACCCTTGACCTCGACTCGAGAGCTATGTAACAGCTTCGTTATGTAGCAAAATTTGGGATTTTAACCCAGTAGCATAATTTGTTTCTTGATACAAACTGACATCTTTGATTTTGTGACATTTAAAAAATTAACAATAAATGCTGTTTCAGAGAAACAAATATTTCAATAAAGCCAGTCCTCGTTTGATTTAGGAAAATATTTACTAATGCGTTATGTTTATGTAATAGTTTTGCGTAATTAAGACAACAAAATAAAGGTCTGGAGTCTTAAAATAATTGATTGTCAAGTACAGTTCCTAATAGGGATGTTGACTAATTTTAGGATTCAATTTGATTTTATAGATAGAACATTAAGATTTATTTATTTATTTAGTTATTTATTCATAATTACACCTAACATTACATGTAAGATAAGATTCATGAAAAAAATATTATAAAAATAATAATCTTCAATTTAAAGACAAAAATTGATAAATAAAAATCCTTTTCCAAAGGAGATGTTCAAAAAATGTATGGGGGCTGGTACTAAATTTGTACAAAAACAAAACTTCGATGAGGAGAAAGTTAAAATTATTCCGATTGGGACAAGGATGTGAAAATAAAAAAAAGATCCTCCCTTGTTTTTTTATTTGTGTTTGAATTTCAGTAGATAGATAAAAAGGTTGTCACACTGGGCACCTTTTTTAAATCTGGCAACTTTATCCTGACACTATTGACACTTGACAGTACTGACTGATAGTGACATCAGTGTTGCCAATGTTACGGCAATTACCGTGTTCTACGGCTTTCAGGCAAAAAATCACAAAATCTACGGGCTACGTGTTTTTTGTTATTTATTGTTTTGCAAACATTTAACGAATGTTAAAACCCTTCAAACAGCGCCACTAGGCTAATGTTGACGTAAATGTAGGCTAATGAAAAGTATTCCTCGTTTAGTGGGCATCAAATTCACTGCCGATGACCTTCTTTTTTAGTTTTAGCGCTGAACTGATGGTATACATTGGCGTAATTGGATAGCTACGGCCCACACTTGATCTTTTCCCATATAAACACGGCTTTTTTATCTAATGTACACGGCCTTCAAAAAATTTTCATTGGCAACACTGAGTGACATTGAGTGATGAATGAATGAAACGATGACATTTTGTTTTGCATTTGATTGACAGTTGACACTGACAGTTACTAATATCAAACCACAGAATACTTAATCACTATGGATCAAACTAGGATGATCTATGTCGTTTCGTTTCTTCATGATTTTGGTTTACAATTATTGCTTTGAATGCTAAAAAACATTGCTTTTCATAGACCTTCTAATTATCGTGAACATACTTCTTCGATTTTCCAGAATATGGAGGATCAATAAAATATAAGTTTTATAATTTCAAGTAGATTAGAAAATATGCTTTCAAATGAAATATAAATTACGGCTGTACAAATTTCTTCGGAATAAAGTACCACTTTTGAACATCTCCTTTCCCACCAAAAACGTCACGCGACGTCACTAGCCGATATTCAATACTATATGTCGACTGAAGTTAGTTGCACTTGCATATAAAATAAGAACAATGACGTCATAAGCTCAAAATAACGTTTGTGGTCACGTGACAATGAGTACTATTTTTATCATTTTAAAATAATTATATTTAATTTTTTGTGATTGATTTCGACTGAAGAATAATATTCTAGGTAAGTATTTAAATATTTTCCTTGATACTTTGAACATAAATTTATTTAAATTTACTGATAGCGTCAACATCCCTATTTTATTTTACTTGACAGTAAAATGAGTGGACGGTAATTCAGCCTTCAGGTGGTTCATCTGATTATATTCTTCGTAATGTAACTAGCAGAAATGTAGAACTCCGGAGATAGGCAGAGAAGGATAAATTAATAGAGAGAGTTTATAGATACAAAAAGATACACGACGGCATATAAACTAAAGTGTCACTAAAGAATCGCGATAAAGCACTCTAATGTAGTGTAACCCCGTTTCGTGGCGTCAAGTGCCATTAAAAGTTTAAGCCGGGCTGAGACAAGTCGCCCTTTACTGCACGATATATTGTGAACGTAAACGCGTTTAGCAGTTTAATACAAAAATTATTTTCAGCAAGATATTTTATATTTCAGAATAAGCTTTAGAGTTGTGTTCAAATCCTGCACCATCCTCAAATATTTCAAAGTTAATAAGCCAATGTTTAACTGCGATCCCATGTGCAAGTATTTTTCTTCTTGCAAGTATTTTATAAGTCTCCTCAAGTCTATATTTGATTACAAGTAATTTGAATGAAAGACTGAAATCGATTGTTATTAAAGTTCAAAAATACAAAAAGCTAATATGAAAACTGTGAAATTGTTTTGCTACTTACAAAGTTAAATAATTCAATATTCATATTCGATTATTGCATAGCTTTATTTATATTATGTTATTCTGCTTCTTGAAGTCATTTATTTAGCTTCAAAAATTCATTCTACAACTACCATCATCATTAACAACTTATCGCAGTTCCCATAACCAGTTAACGCACACGATTCCCCGTTCACATTATCACTATTTATGACAACGTCACTCCTCAATTACGACGAGCGGTGTAAATCTATTTATGACGTCGTCATTCCCAATTTGGGCCGATTGGATCCACTGAATATTACAAGAGGTATCCAACCCGTCGGGTCCGGAGCCATAAACTTGCAAATATATGAATGGACCGACTGGATAGTTCCTAACGATTGAATTAGTCCGCTGAACTTCGGCCGTTACACTATAGATTAAAGCGAGATACGTTTGAAACCTTGAAGGGTTTCTGCCTATTTTATATCTACACTTTTTAAGCTGATCACTGATATATAATATTTAAATTAATTTCTTAACGAAAAACAATAAAAGAGATGGTTTTCTTTCTAGGTAACATTTTTATTGAGAAAAAGAATAGGAGACAAGAGGTAATACGAAATCGATGCATCAAAATAACTTTAAATGAGTAAGTAAACACTTTAGCGTCCGTAACTTTAGTATCATTTTAAAGGTTTTTTTTTGTATAATGTCTTCGCCGTCATAGTCATAAAGGAGAATGCCCATTTTGTATGGAGAAATGTACTGAAATTAATATTTTTGTATCCTGATAAAAATACCTTTATTTGAATAAGTTATCTTAATACATTACACAAACCAACTTTAGTCAATTTTAATCGTAGGAGTTATGAGATTTTCAACAAAATTATTTTGTATTTAGGTTATAGTAGACACAGTAATATGGACTCTATGCAGGCGCATTAAGTCGTATACGTTTAACAGTTTAACAGTCCCCAAACGCCATCTAACTTTTAATGTAATAATTATCAAATTCATTTGACAGTCCACTAACACCATCTAGTTTGTTGTATCATAGTCATAGTCGAATCAACGCAACCTATTGGCCCGAAGGATCTTAAAATATCCCTGATTGGCTCCAATTCCAATATAAATGGCGGAATGCTTTTGTGTTGTAAAACGGAAGTAAAGTTACTTATTAATTTAAGAAAATTAAGCCCAAAAAGAATTTTTTAGGAAATACGGTAAAATATTTAAAATATTTTAACTTAATTTTTAGTACAAAAGTCATTGTGACACAAATCACAATTATTTTTTTTGAGAGTACTGGCTATGGGCATTCTCCTTTGTATGTACTGATTTTAAAGCGGCTTTTTTTTAATCGAAAGCCTTGTCTGTGGAGATGGTTCTCTGCTATATTTGGTTAAAAATATACCGTTCTAGGGAATCCGTCAGTTTCGTAAGAAAAAACTACTTGTCTACGTTACATAAATTCTTTAGAAGAAGCACAGAAGACATAATAGTACTCATAATGTAAAAGGTAATTTCAGAGACACTAGCCTTACTACGTGTACATTAATCTATGGGAACACGAACCAATTGTATCGAACGAACGAATTAACGAATGATGAGACGGGAAACGTGAATAAAACTGCTTATTGAATGTAACTCTGCTGCTGACCCTCGCGTGCAGAATTTTAATTGACGTCAGATTTATTTATTTATTTATTGAATTGAACGCCAACATAATAAGCATTAACACACACACAATAAACTTATTCAATTACAGTAATTTCTTAATGCCATTATAATTATAGGCGCAGACAACATGCATGAGGGAGTAACACCTTAAATGAGTATGTAAATGGTTGATGGTTGATTTTTAGTTTGAAGACGACTCCCGCGTTTACTTCTAAGGAAATTTTAAAAAGAAATGACTTTATAAACTCAATAAATGTAAATAATCTTGTAATAGCCCGTTGTGCAAATATTTTACACAATATGCAATTACGTAGCAAAGGAATACACTTGCTTATTATATATTCATAAATAATTATTATATAATAAACTAGCTGCCCGGACAGACTTCGTTTGGTCAAAAGTTTAAAAAAATAAAAAATAGATGTAGTCCGATTCTCCACCCTAGCCGATATCCACGCTAAGATTCACGAAAATCGGTCGAGCCGTTTCGGAGGAGTTCAACTTCTAACACTGTGACACGAGAATTTTATATATTACATTTTATTGTTAGCAAGCCCATCACACTGCAACTGCGGTGAATAAACCCAGGAGAATAAAGTCGATGGTATGCAAAATACCTTTTTTTAGGGGTGATCTTCCAAAGATACCCTAACCTAGAGGATATCAGGTGATCGCACCCGTGCCCGAAATACCTATGCATTATACGAGCAATTGCAGTCACTGTTGCTAAGTGACCAGTGCTGCCATTGCACTGCAACGGATGACGAAGGAATCTTGAGTGATTACTTGGTCTGCCGATAGATGTCGTCGCTTTGGTGTTGTGCTTCAATGGAGCTTTTGTATTTTGATTGTTAAATTGCAATCCAATCATTACCTTAGATATATAGTTTAAAGTTTAATTAAATGGAACAAAATTTTAGAGTATGATTTCAAAGTTGAAACCCGGCTTGCAGTAAGTAATAGTTTAAAGAATAAGTACATTTTGTTTTGTGTGACACATAACAACCGTCTTTTTTCAGTAGAGGACAAAACGTTCCGAAATATTGTATAAGGGAAAATTTAATATTTAAAATACGAAGCAAGAATTATCCGACTTATTCGAGTATGGTCTTGGCGGGCAGGTGTGCGAAAACTTAGGCTATACATATTCATGTAAGCAGTCGAGCCTCAAATTGTTCGGGACGAAGTTGGCGCACCGGCTGCGGGAATTGTAAAAATGTCACACGGTTTTGCAAATGATTAAGAATAAATGTATAATCCTTGATGTTATAAAGTTTAGCTACGTGTCTGGAATTAAGCATTGGCTGTAGTCCAATAGTGGCCCAATGCATGGCGCTAGTCTTTTCTTTTCATTGAGGAGGACTAGAACGTGTGCAGTGTTCTGTTCTGATGCAGACTGGAGGACTGGTTAATGGCCACCAGAGGGTCAATAATACACACATTTTACTATGTTATAGGTGAGGTACGTATACGCAAAACACACGTCTGCACTGGCTCGCAGCTAGCCACAGACTGACCGTTGTGCATAGACACTACAAGGGTTTCCTATACACCCAAGTCAATCTTCTGCGTTCTTGGTGCACTTTGCAACATACGAAAAAAATGCTTTTGGCTTCAGCTGGAGTTTATTGGGCTTTGTGTCACACAAACCAAAACTCGACAGCTGACTTCCAAGACGTCGATGACTCCTCAGGTGAAGTAATTACTAATGTTCATAGATGATACTGGTTACCATCAAATAAATCGCCTGCTTTTATAGAAAGAAATCCCATTGGTATGGTGGTAATACTTATCTACCTATTTATTACCCTTTAATAAAAATAATACGCTATATAAATTGGAGATTGACCTTTTGTATACTCCATGGAGCATATTAAATGTATTGAAACCTCTATTTTCAGTAAACAGCTGGACACTTTTTCAACTTTCCCCTCATATGAGATGGCCCTCCTTCTACTCTATCCTCCGTGGTATACTCTAAGCAACGATTTATTAACTGTTCATTAATTTTAACGTTTGCTAATTTTGGTATCTTAAATATCTACTAATTTGCAAAGCTTGTGAAGTTAATTAACTTCACTGCGAATACCTAGGTAAGCATTTGGCACAAGTATCACTTTGTTGCTGAGTTTATTAGTTCATATAAAGCACCATTAGAACTAGGCGTATGGGGTCTTAAATTGAAATTAGCCACTCGTTCGTCGCCAAATACTAGCGGAGCCTAGGAATACTGCACCCACCGCTTACGGTGTATCGGATGATGTCCAAGTTAAAGACGATTACCGGTTTTAAATAATACATAACTATAAATTTTGAACGCATTGGTACGCACCTCTAATTTTCAAATATTATGTGCGTATTAGAAGTTAATTATCACTTGCTTCGGTAAAGGAAAACATCGTGAGGAAACCTGCACACCGGAGAGATCACTACAAAAGTTCTCAGAGGTGTGTGAAATCTACCAATCCACACTGGCCAGAATCCCTCACATCGTGCGAGGAGACCCCGAGCCCAGCAGTGGGATAATTATGGGTTGTTGCTTTGCTTTGCTTTTATCTAGTTACAGCCACAGACAGACACACAAACACGTCAAACATATAACAAAAATAAATTATTTTTGTATCATAGATCGAAAAGTAAATCGAACAGTTTTATAGCCGAAAAATTTTTAATTTGATGAAGGACAGATTTGATGGTAGCCCTGATTCACCGTCGTCAATGAACAATTACTACTCGTATAAGAATAAAAGTATATAATACGAGTTTTTTTCAAGGAAGGAAGTGGCGAAGATATTTTTGACTTGCTCTCCAAATCTTTAAAAAAAAATTAAAATATGTGCAATTCACACGTGGTAGAAGTGAAACCTTCAAAATTTTTGTTTTCAAGATAATGAGACGAATGTAAAATTTCGGGAAGATGATAAATGTAGGTTTCACTAATCTACTTCACTCCGCTCCGCTCCGCTCCGCCCCGCCCCGCTCCGCTCCGCCCCGCCCGCTCCGCTCAACTCTAGTCTCCACTCAACTCCAGTCTCCACTCATTTCTAGTCTCCACTGGACAGTTTCGTTTCATAAAATTTCAAGGCAGTCTCCACTCATTTCTAGTCTCCACTGGACAGTTTCGTTTCATAAAATTTCAAGTCACCCCCGTACTAAAGAAGTTTTCACTTCAAAAATATTGTGTTTCATTCTAGATCAATTTTTTTTAAATAACCGAAATTGTTCTTTACATCTCCAAAATCTCCAAAAACTTGTACCTTGCACTGCTTCCGAAAGCCCGAAACCTGGAGCGGTGCCACCGAGCAGGCCATCAACACTCGGTGTGTGACAAATGAAGCGGAGTATTATGAAGAAACCCTCGTATTTCGAGCGCCGGCTGGCGGCTAGGAGTTATTGTACTACATTAGAATGTTCCGTACCATCCAGATTTGGCAATAAGGCATGCTGCTGGTATAGCCTTGAGGTTTGAAACAAACTCAGTTGGTTTTGAGGCTAATGCTCACCGTTATTTTTATTGACAGGAAAGGATAGTAATATTGTACTCTGGAAAAAAATATTTTAAAGATGATTTTCACCCATTTTGTAGTTTTAATAAATAATAATATGCATATCCATGCCAAATTACAGATTTTAAGCACTAAGGGTCTCTGTTTTATGCTGCAGACGGACAGATGAATGGACATGACGAAACTCTAAGGGTAATTAAGGCTTCTGTTTTGACTACGAAACACTATGAATGTAGTAAATAACTATACAGGTCTCCTCAGTTATTAGACAAGACCCTGAGCGACCAAGTGCTGCTTGGGTGAACACGGAAAAAAATGGTACCTACGACATCCAGCTAGATCGATCGATTGAAATCATTAAAGCCACTTTGGAGAATGATAACTTAAAAAAATATATAAATACTAGCTGACTCGGCAAACGTTGTTCTGCCAAAAAAATCTGGATACCATTTGCCTAGCGGTATAAAATATATTTTATACCCTATTCTCATATCTATCAAATATACACAAAAAAATCATAAAAATCGATGGAGCCGTTTCAGAGGATTTCGCCCACAAACACCGTAACACGTGAATTTTATAAATTAGATTTCTCATAACATAGGATGTACGAGTATGTACCCTGCAGAATTACTCACATGTTGTGCTAAAAACATTTGGTCACAACCATTCGATTAGTACACTGTCCGCGAGAAGTTATACATATATTAGTAACGACTTGTCGAATCGCTAACTACTTCGCAACTTGTGGGCTAACTCCACTTCATTGCAAAGTTTTTGTCTCTCCCGGCCACTGGGTGATAAACTTCAACACGATTTAACTAAATGATAATTTAATCAATTTGTTTTCGTAGGTACACCTAATTTCTAACTCTATTTAATGTTTTTTTGCAAACACTTTAATTCCTAAAAAATTACGTCTATTTCATCTTTGCTGGATCTATTCAGAACAAAATATGTAAAGACTGCTTTTTTCAGTCATACCGATAGTCATTGTGTTTTAAGTCATCCCATTTTTAACCGACTTCAAAAAAAGGAGGAGGTTCTCAATTCGACTGTATTTTAATTTTTTTTATGTTTGTTACCTCAGAACTTTGAACTGGGCGAACCGATTTTTATGATTCTTTTTTTAATCGAAAGCTGGTGGCTGTCATGTGGTCCCACATAAATTTTATTGAGATTTGACAATGGCATCCATCATAAAACCATATAAGTCTTAAATTTGTATTAAGTATGTGCGCGACAAATGGATGAATAACTCAATTTCACGCCCACTGATTTTGATGATTCTTTTTTAATAGAAAGCAGGTGCTTGTCATGTGATTCCACATAAATTTGAACGAGATCTGACAAGCAGTTTTTGAGTAATTTAGAAGTCTGTTATTTTTTGTTAGTAAAATTTAGATTAATGTTTTATTTAAAAGCGAAAAATCGTTAAGGAGTAGTAAAGTAAACTTATTACTCGTGATATTGTGACCAACGTACCTACTGTTTTGAGATACTACCGGGGAGGAGCACAGTACAAAATTAAATAATAACGCCTGATTGCGACATGAATTAAGTAATTGTCATTTGGATTTTCAGTTCGCAAATGTATTAAATTAGTAAACTAAGTGCAAAAACGCCTGATTTATTTGTTGAATCCACAAAACTTGCGCTATATACATGAACAGTTATGGCCTGAGCTCTATCCACGATTACTTTACTTAACCGGAGATTTGGACAAGGATCAACGGGTGAGTCGCCCCACTGATCTACTGGCTCTGTTTTATTGACCATTAGCGAGGATAACAGGATTACCGTGATGAAATAGCTGTCATCCAAATAGTTGGTTTGAAAACTATGATCCTGCTTGTGTGAGGTGCAAATTTGAACATTAGGTTCAGGTCGGATTAAAGACGTATTTATAACTTTAATACATTGGTACGCACAAGCTCGTAGCTACTGTTATTATGATACTAAGGATTAAAAATAAATATACATTACATTGATTTCTCCATGATCATACTCCTCCATGAAAAAAAAAAAAAAAAAAAAAAAAAAAAACTCCATGAGGATTTCACAGCGGCTCTCTTGACATTTTCAATTAGATCTGCTCACTATATTCTTCAAAATTTACGTTTTTGTTGTTGTTGGCACGAACCATATCCTTAGTAGTCCCTATGATCCTACTTATTTTTTTATTTTGTTCAATGTAAAGAGAGGAGACTTTTTTGATCAAACTTGTTTATTTCAGAGATAAAAACTGATCGTAAATCTAAGATCCGACCTCGTAGACAGTAATAAAGTTCGTCCTTTTTGTAGAACTTTGCATAGTTCTAGTGTTCAGACTTCTGATTACAATCAACTAAGTACTTTGGTTTTTGTTGGCTAACGGGTTTATTTGTGGTTAGGGCCATTTTTATGACCATAGTTACTTCGCCCAACAGATATAGGTCAGGATAATAATTTATATCCCTAAGTTTTATTAGTAGGTTTACTCTAGTATATCCAAACTTGAAAAGAATAGAAACGATTCAACGTAGATTTATCTGTCCCAAGAATACGTATATTGTACAGAACACGCTTTTTTCACAGAAAGTACTACATTCTGTCTTCTCTCTTCTTCCTCGCGAGGAACGCTCAGTGATGCCTTTTGGTCGGTGGACGACGGTGGTCATTTTTAATCAGTTGATCCATTTGATCGTAGGTCAGCTATTCACATAAACATAAAAAATATAACAACAGTGCTTATAAGTATTATTTAACTGAATTTTATGGCCATTTGGGCAAATGATTTCCATGATCCTTATACAATATTGCAACATGGCAAATCCTTAGTACCGAAGTCTAAAATCTGTTTCAAACTAATAAAGTGTTACCAATAAAGGGACAACGCTTTTCCATCAATCCGCAAGCAGTCCAGGAGGGCTATTCTCTAAAATACAAACTCGAAATCGAAGCTCACTCAAGTGAGACTCGAAAGCGAACTTGCATTATCTTGATATTATGTCATTCTCTAATCATCTAGTACGCACTTGCGAAGTGAAGTTAGTCTCGAACTCGAACTTCAATTTTGAAATTCATCGCGGATTCCGCTGTCGAGTTACAAACAGAATAGCGTTGAAGCAGTGTGGTGTAATGTTCTAGGCCTCCTCAGAGACCCGTGCTCAGTAGTGGGCTGTTTAGGTGGAAACCAAAGGGACATTAAACAACAAAAGTCTTCAGTTTCGTCAAAACCATGGAGCGCAAAGACATTTGCCACGATTTCACAAGCATTTTCTTTTTAATCAATCGTAAACGTCAAAGACACGTCGGCTTTCAGCAGGACGCAATTAAAAATTGCTTTGTGCGAGTGCGCCTTTACGGGACTAACGAAACCGAGTGCAGGCACGTTGATTAAATTTTAAATTTCAAACACCGACCATGGAAAGGATTGTCACGTCAGATGCTATTTTTGCAACATTTGGGTGTTTGTTCCTATTTGTACACAGGAAGGTTCTTTTTTAACCGACTTCAAAAAAAGCGGCCAAGTGCGAGTCGGACTCGCTCATGAAGGGTTCCGTAGCAGCAAGTAACATAATATAAAAATTCTTGAAGTTCGTTGTAACTTTGATAAGGTAAATTGCGGTTTACGATTTATGACGTATTAAAAAAAAACTACTTACTAGATCTCGTTCAAACCAATTTTCGTTGGAAGTTTGCATGGTAATGTACATGATATATTTTTTTTAGTTTTATCATTCTCTTATTTTAGAAGTTACGGGGGGGGGGGGGGGGGGGGGACACACATTTTACCACTTTGGAAGTGTCTCTCGCGCAAACTATTCAGTTTACAAAAAAATGATATTAGGAGCCTCAATATCATTTTTGAAGACCTATTCATAGATACCCCACACGTATGGGTTTGATGAAAAAAAAAATTTGAGTTTCAGTTCTAAGTATGGGGAACCCCCAAAATTTACTGTTTTTTTTATTTTTGTGTGAAAATCTTAATGCGGTTCACAGAATACATTTACTTACCAAGTTTCAACAGTATAGTTCCTATAGTTTCGGAAAAAAGTGGCTGTGACATACGGACGGACGGACAGACAGACAGACAGACATGACGAATCTATAAGGGTTCCGTTTTTTGCCATTTGGCTACGGAACCCTAAAAAGGAGGAGGTTCTCAATTCGACTGTATTTTTTTTATGTTTGTTACCTCAGAACTTTGGACTGGACGAACCGATTTTGATGATTCTTTTTTTAATCGAAAGCTGATAGCTGTCATGTGGTCCTACATAAATTTTATTGAGATCTGACAATGGCATCCATTATAAAACTACATAAGTCGTAAATTTGTGTTAAGATTTGCGCGACAAATTGACAAATAACTCAATATCACGTCAACCAATTTCGATCATTCTTTTTTTAATCGAAAGCTGGTGCTTGTCATGTGGTCCCACATAAATTTGAACGAGATCTGACAAGTAGTTTTTGAGAATTTGAAGTCGGTTATTTTTAGTTAGTAAAATTTAGATTATCTTTTCTAAAGAACGACCCTCAACGAGTCTGGTAGTGAATTTGCCTGTCGAGGGGATTCGATTCCCGACCAAGGCATACATTGATTTTAAACTTTTATCATAGCAAACACAAAACATGTCGCTGTATTTCATACTGGCATTTCGACCCAATTACAATCATGTTCAAGTATACATTATACTACATAGTACAAGTTAATATTTTTTGAGGAAAACTAATAACTAACTCGAGTTTTGTAACGTTTCATTCAGTGTATGTTTATCCATGCTACTGCCACTAATTAGATTCCTATGTGGTATTCATTTTTTTAAACTTCTGAAGGCAATTGAGGGTAGATTTTATAACATTATGTCATGGTATTCAATGTCCTATTAAGACTATCTTTAAGATTCTTCCTCAAGAGCTAGCTGGATGTCAAATGCGATAAAGTCGGACGAACCTAACTAAACTGTTACATGAGTAAGCCCTTCTATATCTATACTAATCTATACTAATATATAAAGAGGAAAGATTTGATTTTTTGTTTGCATTGAATAGGCTCCGAAACTACTGAACTGATTTGAAAAATTATTTTACTGTTAGAAAGCTACACTATCCCCGGTGAACATAGGCTATATTATATTTTCAAAAAAATAGGGATCCTTAGTAAAACTCCAATAATGTAACCCAAAGTGTAAAAAAAATAAGAAAACCGAAGCAAAGCGAGGGCGGTTACTCGTTCAGTAATAAGTTAAGACACCATATAATCGTTTGGAGTCAAAATCAGTTTATGTTGTGGCTTATTAGTAGTAATTTTTTAAAGTTTTTAGTTTATTTTCTTCAAGTAATCTAGCAATTTAAATCTTCTAAACGAAAAAGCACTATCATGATTACATAAGTTAAGATTCAATCTGTTCTTCAAAAACAGCCTCCACTCACAAACCTAAAAACCTGAAAGTTCAAATATTTGGTTAACGACGTGTCCAAAAAGAGTTTTTCATGTTTTATTTTCAATGCACGGATGTCCCTGCCCCGGGGCCGAGCTTTAGAAAGTTGTACGTGCGAGCCTACGAGTCAAAATAGGTTTAGTTGAATCTGCTCGTATATTTTACATTTTCAATGGAATATATGGTACCAAAGTAAAAACTGTTTTGACGACAGAGTATCATTGCAAAAATAACATTTTTGAATACAACTGCCATTTTTGAGGAAGACACATTGCAGTGATTTAGCATTGCGTTAATGTATAGCTAAAATTAGGTCAAAACCTAATATGTGTCCTAATATTATCTCATGTTATACATATACACAATATGTGAAGAGTCTATCGACATGAGGAGAAATTTCATTATCTCAACTTGTTAGGTATTTACTTTATAATATTACACCAAAATCAAAGAGGAGGAATGAATAGATTTTTTCTATCGGTGTTCAACCGAGGTTGCCACACCAACGCTTTCGGACTCATGGTTGTATGTGAAAGTTTACCGATGTTTCAGACGATACCCTATAGACACAGCACTATGATCCATTCATCATCAATGTATTATTTTTTTCCCACAGCAGGGCTTGGTTTTCTATTCATCATAAAATCATCAAACTTGTAGCGGGGCCAACTTACGAGAATATGTCAAAAATTCACGCAACCCGAACTTCGTCGATAACTTACGATGCCTTCAACTGCCCGTATAGCCACACCAGCCCCTACGATAACGTTTAATAGTGAATTCACTATCAAAAAGCGACTACGTCTACGCTTGAAACAAATGCAGCGCACACGATAGCAAGAAACTTCTCCTTCACTTCGCGGTATAAAATCTGCTATAATTCAATTATTACGCTATCTTGACCGCGGGATCGCGCTAAGTTAATTAGACTTAGTTAGCCGCTGCACTCGCCTCAGTAATTAACTTAAACAATCTCTTTTTACACAGATATTCAGGTCTCATTTAATCACAATGAAGTAAAGTTGAGTCGTTTGAATAATACAATTACTTTAAGTTTCTTCCGGTCCAACGGAAAATCAGTGAAGCACGAATCGGATGATGCGCATCCGAAGTAAAGGTTATGTTATGAATTCCAAATATGCAACAATACATTACGTCATGTACATATTCCTACTACTATTTATTGTCCAATTAAATGTTATTTAAATTAAAAACGTACTCATTTCTCAAATAGTTACACAAAAGTAGCCATAACTAGAAGTAAAAGTATAGTTCTAATACTAACTCAAAGTTCCATCCCACGGGCATATACCGCATATATTAATCAAGCGTAAATTTTCCCAAAATATTGAACTAGAATTTAATCTGCGTCAGTTTATTGGTTTCTGCGTGATAATCGCACTGGCAGACAGGCAAAATAAAAAATAAAACTCTACCTACAGTACACACTACACTGATAGCCTACTTAATACTTTAGGTATACTTACAGTAGCCTCACAATATATTTATAGTAATGTGGTTTTTATACGGAATAATATAAGCGCGTATAAACAAAATTTTGATATCACTAATCGCCAAACAAGAAAAATGCACAAAATCTTTCTAAAGTGCAATTGTCTTTCTAAAGTGAAGCGATCTTTTATGGGCCGTGGTGTACAGTTCTATAATAAAATCCCAAAGTTAATAGGTACGTGATTTGCCAGTGGAATTATTTAAGAAACATGTAAAATCTCAACTTTTAGTCAATGGCTACTATACTGTAGATGAGTACATAAATGACAAAGACGCATGGAAATGACCAGATCTGCAACCAGTTCCGTACAGGCTAGTGATACTTTTTTGTAAGAAATATACCAATGTATTTTATTTTTAAAAGATGTGCTGAGGAGTTTCTTTCGGCTTTTCTTCTCCTCCATGACAAAGCACCGTTCCGAAAAGCTGGTAAATTAAAAAAATGACGTGCATAAGTGTATCAATGATACCTACATGAATAAATGATTTTGAATTTGAATTTGAATTTAATCTAAAATCCATAAAAAATATTTAATGTTTAGAATTGATCCCGTCCAATCTATAATACTCAAAATAGCAAAAACACGCACAAAAATTTTTACGGATAAAACAAAAATAAAATATTCATCTGCATTTAATTCCATACTCGCAACAGCCAGAGTAGTTAGCAGCCGAGTTGCTAGCTACGGAATATGTACACAAATTGAAGTCCAAACATCGCAATACATTCAACATTGACTAAAGCCTACAAAAACGCTTCGAATGCGCTCTGACGCACTTCACGACGACTTCCACTAAGGGAATTTATGGTTTTTTATTTTATATTTTTTTTTATTGAACACTATGATATTATTTATTTATTTAAACTTTTGAATTGAAACTTACAACAATGTAAAAGTTACAACGGTGAAGTTAATGGCGTTAATGCTAAAAGCATTTTCTGCCAGTCAACCTTCAATATTATGTATGTAGTTTTTACAACATGAATGAGCAACTAACATTCATATACATTTCACATTTTTAGTATTAGTAAGAAGTAGGATTTATATTCAGAACAACATGTAGGAATGTAAACATAATGTAGAAAAGACACTCCAGAGATTCGTTATAATATGAGCAAAACATTTAATACATGAAACCTCTAAAATGCCCCGTGGTAACAATGTAGGTCAAGTTTCAATACTCGCAGGTCGCTTTGAGAACTCAATGTTGTTTTTTAACGTAATTAGTGTAGCAAAGCTAACTTTTGTACCCTCGGCTATGCATCAAGCCCAGTTTGTTCCGACCCCTCGAGTGAAATAAAGTCATGAAAATTGTATGTGTTTGGTTCTGCGTGGCGTGCCAGTATACGCTGGTTTTGTTCGTTTTTCGCACTTCGTAGCAAGAAGAAGAGTTGTGTTGAGTGAATAAAAGCAGTCGCTCAGGGGTATTGAATAGCAAGGAGTTGTTGTGTCGGTTGAAACAAATGTTCCACTTACGGTGTCAATGTGTTACGAATGTTAAAGTATTTTATGAATTGTGCTGTTGGTAGCATTGTAGCATTTTTACATTATTATAATATTAAAAGAGTTAAGTAAGAATAAAATCAAATCAAAATGACGTTATTTGCCAATATAGGTACATATACCATACAATGGCTAACACTGTAGACATTGTCTCCTTTAAAAATGAAGCCCCACTATCAGTCGACTAAAAATTACTGTTACGAAAATGTTAATGAGATTCAAAATAAACTTTGAAACAAGTAAAAAATTATCTTAAATTTATTAGCAATTCAAGAGTTACAGTCCATTTATTAATTCAGTTCATTGGCTCATTGGCTCATTCCGCAGCGCGTGGTCGAAGTTGCCTAGAATTTGATTTATTTGCGGAGAACTTCGCGAACTAGTTATTCACGCTCAGTTCCGTACCATCTGCATCCTTATTTATTTAATTTTTCTTTAAAAATACAACATTATGCCCCAACTCAGAGTCACTAGGTTACTTTAATCGCTCCTCAGTAAGGAATCACCACACAAATTCTGTATTAAGGAGCGAATAAAGTAACCGTTAGTGACTCTGAGTTGGGGCGATAAGTAGACAAGATACTTTATCATCTAAAATATAAAGTACCAATGCAGAGTTTCGGATGCCGCCACAGAGACGGTTTGGTGACACATAGATACTCCTCTAGCAATGAAGAGTTATTGTTCAACTTTAATTTTTCGGTGTAGTGCGTCTTATTATTCCTCATGACCTGAATTTCCTCATGCCTAACCCAAAAGAAAAGGACCACCGAAAAGGATATTTGCAAATATATATCCAAATTGCTCTTGTTTTAATTTTTTTCATTGTACATCGTAAAAAGTGATTAAGTTCTGTACGTAGGTACCAGGGTAGTAGAACGTGGGGTATATTATAGGTAGTTCGTTGACTAATATAGACGAACAATGTTGGATAAACTTTCAACAACAACTTTTCGTCCGTGTCTCTGAGCGTGTTGCTTCCCCCGCGCCATCTGCCGTTGCAATCCGAGACTTTGTCATTTATATAAAGTTTTTTGGTACAATTTGAATTTCATTGTGAATGAGGGAGCAACTAAAGATACGCCTTTTTGAAGCGAAAGATTGTAAAGCTTAGTTCAGGTCATATTAAAATTACCGATAGTTTATTTTAAAGAAATACTTAGTAAAGTAAAACAGATAAAATATAATATTAAAGAAAAATTAAAATGTGTGCAATTCACACGTGGTAGAAGTGAAACCTTCAGAATTTTTGTTTTCAAGATAATGAGACGAATGTAAAATTTCGGGAAGATGATAAATGTAGGTTTCACTAATCTACTTCACTCCGCTCCGCTCCGCCCCACTCCACTCCCCTACCCCTCACTCCCCTACCCTACCCCTGTACAATGCTTCCTATCTCACTTTAGAATTTATATGTTTGTCTCTTTTTACTGGACAGTTTCGTTTCATAAAATTTCAAGTCACCCCCGTACTGAAGAAATTTTCACTTCAAAAATATATTTTTATTAGATAGCTATGCTAGTGGATCTAGACGATAATATAATATCCAAACGATACGATAATAATGTAACAGCTGTTTCGATTTAAAATTAATATTTCTTTATATATCGTGTTTATATTATGTACTGCGTGTATTTAAGTGCTAAGGATAAGGTCATACGCCGTATTTTCTGCATTGAAATGATTATTTCCAATATTTGTATTGAAATTTACCTTATATGTTATGCCTATATTAAACATTTCAATACGAAATATTTAGTTACATCGCCGGCGATCTTACTAGGTATACCGGTGAGGTACGGCTCGGAGGGTTAATAACTACGCAAAGACTTAACCCTGACACTGTTATATAATACTTAAGCGTCAGATGTCATCACAACGGTGTACTGAGGTTAATTATAATCAAATCCACATGTTATTAGCTTGTTAGTGACGCCATCATCCATCCGACTGTAATCGCGTTGCGGTGACGTGGTGTAGGTACGATGTGAGGAACACTGATTAATTTGCTTATTGAATACTATGAACAGAGGCACGTGTCATAAAAATATATTTCTCAACTAGCGCTCTGCCCGCGGTTTCGTACGCGTTTTCCGGGAATAAGCATCCCATGTCTTATTCCAGATCTACCTGTGTGGTAAATTTAATTAAAATCCGTTCAGTTGTTTTCGCGTGAAAGAGTATCAAACATCCAAACTTTCTTATACTACATATACATAATAAATTATAATTGTTATTTTTTTTAAACATACTTTATATGGTTACCATGCCGGATCGCCGCACCGAGGGTCCTGGGTTCGAGTCCCAGCGAGGCGGAAATTTGAATGATGAGTTTAAATTTCTGTTCTCGGTCTGGGTGTGAATGTCCTTGTCTTGTGTGTTGTCCATGGCACCCACAACACAGGGAATCCTAGTGTGGGGCTATGAGTGTGAAGCGTTATTTATTTATTTATATTTAACACTTTAAATAGGGATGTTGACACTATCAGTAAATTAAAATAAATTTATGTTTAAAGTATCAAGGAAAACATTTAAACACCTAAAATATCATTCTTTTGTCGAAATCAATCAATATAAATTAAATATAATTATTTTAAAATGTTAAAAATAGTACTCACTGTCACGTGACCTCAAACGCCGTTTGGAGCTTATGACGTCATTGTTCCTATTTTATATGAAAGTGCAACTAACTTCAGTCGACAGATAGTATTGAATATCGGCTAGTGACGTCACGTGACGTTTTTGGCGGGAAATTTGAAAATGATTTTTATTTATCAATTTTTGTTTTTAAATTGAAGATTATTATTTTTATAATATTTTTTTCGTGAATCTTAAGGTTCTATCTATAAAATGAAATTGAATCCTAAAATTAGTCAACATCCCTATTGGTGAAAATTATAGTACGAGTATAATGCAGTACAAATCTCTTTCTTTTTAATGATAATTCTCTTATTTATTACTCAAGTAAACCTACTGAGTAATCTAATACCGGACCATTATTGATCTTAAATACAATTTCAATAAAGTAGTTCACACCAATAAATTTGTTTTTTGAGCATTAGCAAATCGCAAACTACTGTAAAATATCTGTAGCGAATGTAATCATGGCCGACACCTAATAGAAAAGAGAAACCGGATGGCTTATAGTGCAGACGAAACATATTTACCTAGCCAGGCTTATCTGGTATAATCCTGGCGCGCTGCGGCCCAACCGAGAGTAAGCTGGTCTGATATACGCCGTGAGACTTACTGGATGAACTGGCACTGATTTGCAACTTTAAATACCTGCAACCTTGCAACTTACATAATTATCTTCGAATATACGAGCTGTAGTACATAGTAGTTTTCGTAGAAACAAAATATGTCCCGAAAATATTACAACTGAAACTACGTTTGCTAATGTGTACAGTGAGTGTACAAGCGAAGAGGAAGTCTAGAGCGTACTCCGCCATGCTGCTCCAGTGCAGAGCCATGGACAATCATACTGTCACACAAAAGATTTTATGCCGCCCAACAGATCCAATTAAACCGTGGTAAACAAATGCTATCAATCACAGATTACTTAAGAAATGAGCAGTCACTCATCCAATTACTGACCGCGCACGTATTTTACCACTTAGGTATGACCGACATCGAACTACAAGCGTTTCAAATCGCAAACTGATACAACGAAAACAAAGCTTAACTTAGAAGCAAAATTAACGTAACTAAATTAATCAGGCTACTATGCGTCTTAGCGGACTACTAAGTCTGATTACACTAATATATCCAGCAGTACTTACTTGGATCAAGTAGGTTTGCGTTAATATGGTAATGTCGTTTGTATTTAGATGCGCTTGAATTCTCGAAACCAGGCTGACCGCTAACCCCGGACTGTGAGTCTAGCTGTTTAGTAGAAAAACAAAATTAAATGTGAAACCCATACCATATTGCTTTAATTTTCATTACATCATCGTACAATGATTTCTCATTGTATTAAGTTAGTATTAGTCTACTTTGCATCAATCCGCGGTCAACATGTACCAACACATGTTTCGCCCCGAAACGGAGCACCATCAGGATAAGTTGACTCTATGATGGTTAGTCGCAAAGCCAACATCGTTCACTGATCGCGGCGTATTTATACCCAACTCGCCAACTGGTTGGTCGATAAATTAGTGAATCATGTTGGCAAAAATTTACGAATAAGCCTCCAAATACTACATCTCTGTATATTGTTATGTTATCAAAGAGACCATGGCATCGAATATTCGTTTTTTTAATACACTAATTTTTTTTAACAAAATACGTAAGAAATAGTAAGTAAGTTTTATAAGCTCTCACTTATACAAGAAACAACCAATTATACTCAGGGCTGCAACACATTTGTGACCAACATCGACTGAGATAAATACTAAGATTACTAACTTGACCTCAGTTAGTAATCGTTAGTATTTAGACTAAGCGAGAGTCCTATTTGTCGCAGATCCATGGGTGGCAGGGGATGCTAACAATGAAAGTCCCGCGTAGCTTAGAAACTTAGCGTAAAATACTATTTAGTAATACCTCTGTTTTATTTTATAATCAAAATTTTACTAACAAAAAATAACCGACTTCAAAGTCAACTACAAAGACAAACTACATAGTTGTCAGATCTCGTTCAAATTTATGTGAGACCACATGACAAGCGCCTGCTTTCGATTAAAAAAAGAATCATCGAAATGGGTTGGCGAGATATTGAGTTATTCGTCAATTTGTCGCGCACATATTAACACAAATTTACGACTTATGTAGTTTTCTCATGGATGCCATTGTCAGATCTCAATAAAATTTATGTGGGACCACATGACAGCTACTAGCTTTCGATTAAAAAAAGAATCATCAAAATCGGTTCACCCGGTCCAAAGTTTTGAGGTAACAAACATAAAAAAAAAATACAGTCGAATTGAGAACCTCCTCCTTTTTGGAAGTCGGTTAAAAAGATGTGCTTCTATTGCCATTTCTTCTCTTCCATGACAAAGTCTTTCCGAAATGGTGCTAGTATATTAGTGATACCTATATGAATAAATAATTTTGACTTTGACTTTCACAAAAAGAAGCAAGTGATCCTTATCCAGCACATTTCAGCAATATAAGAATCTTAGATTAGATAATGTTGCGACGTAAGATTATCACTGCAACTTCTTTCGTTTGATCTACCCACAACTGTTTATGGACGGTACGGCGAGAAAACTACCCGTTATAGTAATGAAAACGGAGTGGACACGGCTTGTTATCTTTAGATTATCTGAATCACCAAGCTTAGGGGTAATCTTGGATATTAAAGCTGTATAGTCTAGGAGACGATCGTAGGCTGATGTGGATTACTTGGAGCTATTATAGTCGTGTTAGAATATTAAACGGTGTATGCTAACTTTGAACTATTCAAAGGAGCCGGTATATTCTGTATGATAACATTGATTTGGGATGTGAATGTTTGAAGACTGTAGTTGATTATGACCATCACTGCCACGCAATAGGGATTTAATAACTTAACGATTTTATTTAATAGATCGCTCTGTTTTCTAGAGTTAGCGATGTTTATTCTAACGAAGACCCTGTAGCCTAGTTGGTGCCGACCACAGAACACCTAATAATTAGTTAGAAAGGGCATAGCGCGTAATTTGTATGGGAACCACTGTCGCCATTCCGATCCCCTCCATTTGCTTACTCCTACAAAAATGAACAAATACGCACGAGGGTCGTTATGTGTGCGTGAGAGGCGTGACACTGTAGCTAAGGATTGACTGACGTAAACTTTTATCGGTATTTATTGTCGTAAGGTCGACAGATATGTAAAATAAAGGTAAAATATCATAATTATTGGAAAATAATATAGGAAACTTGCTACGTATGTCAGATTCAGATTCATTTGTTCTTCATCATACTTATTTTATTAAATATACTTATCTTCAAGGCAAGAGTGAATAGACTTTTGCTAATTTAGTGCGTTTTACCACCCATGACTACATCGCCACTTACCATCAAGCATTAACTTATAAGATATAAAAAATAGGATTAAAAAAATATATAGGTATATAAAAAATAGGATGTAAAATACGTCAATGTTCTTTCAAACTATATTTCAATGCATAAAATATTAAATTTATCTGGCCACATGTACATTATTTAAGAAAGTTGTTTTTTATTATAACTTCGAAAGAATCTATCGAATATCGATGTCATCTTTTACTACGCCCAACGCTAGAGCTACTGCTACGTGATCAATGAACTAATATACTAACGTACATACGTTACATTACGCGTTCTCATTGATGTGTTAAAAATGACGAGCGCATGAAGCCCGCAATGTATATTTTTTGGGCAAAGAATCATTTGAAGGACATTTTTAAAGATTTAAACTAAAATATCCTAGTTTTTTACTTAACGATGAAAAGAAACGCTTCCTTTGTTTATTTTAAGCATTTCGCTTCTTGTACGGCAAGTAATTACCGTACATGTAGGCATTTATAAGTAATTTAGTCGCAGTATTTCGCAGTACTTTTCTCCGTTGGAGTTCGCGAGTCACTAAACAGCGCGATCGCGTGTTTTTGAGGATTGTGCCCGTTTGCGCCTAATATTGGCGTGCCTGCCACGCCCACAACGCCTTTCTAACTAATTATTAGGTGTTCTGTGGTGCCGACCCTACCTGTGAAGCGAGGGGTCCCGGGTTCGATTCCCGGCCGGGGCAGATATTTATGTGACAGATTTGTACTCGGGTGCAGGGTGTGATTGTGATGTGTTATAAGTGTCGTCAAAACACGGACAAAGTCGCGGGAAGAGCTCTAGTGAAAATATCTACGACAAATGAACCTCAACTATGATAACATTGACAATAATGTCCATGGACAAATAACAAATTCAATCCAAAAGAACTGAATTGTCCACACAATTGCTGTGCAGACGATGTATTAAAATGAGCCGTGATCGCATAAATTGCGCGCCGGACCACCCATTGCAGAGAGCGTTGGGGACCCGCGGTTTTGATTTAAAAACAAGTTAATAGCTTTAAAATTAAATACACGATGTACGAACTTAAGAAAATTGTGACTGTGCAATAGCACAGTAAACGTTATGGAGTTCTCTCGCCTGAAGACAAACCTGTGTATAGTATGCGTCACGCTACTAAAGCAGTATACAAATTAACTCCTTAGGATAAGAGGAAGTAGATCTAAGTACCTACATGCAACATTTTACCCATACAAACAGGGTAGCTAAAAGAAGAGTTTCAATCTCTAATGCAAATATTTATAACAGCATTCATTTACATGCAATCGGACTCCTTAGTGTCGTAGAGTGACGTGTCACGTGGGTAAAGAATTTACGGATATTTATCTCGCGCACAGATTCCACCTAGTCTGGACCCTTCATTGAGCATACGCTGAGCTACAATTTATCTATTTTAAAAACTTTATAACTTTATTATGTGGAAATTTCAGTCCAGGTAAAAATCAGATAATCAAAAGTTCTGTTAATGCGATTAAATTCACGTTAGTATTTCAAAAAGACTCCTCACTCTTTACCAAAAATACGAGTCTTTCAATATTAATCTTCCTTCATATATCTTCCAGCACTCTTAAGTATAATTTAATATAACAATGCTCCATTATTTCCCTGTTTATCCAAAATATTTAGTAACTTAATAATTACATGCGGAACCCCGGCGCCATAAATCCAGCGCCCTCCGTCCGTTTATCGTCTCTCATTGTTCCCCGTGCACTATTATTAACCTCTTGATTTCTTGTTATTTTGTCCGGTACGTGATAAATGCGCGATAATCATAAAATACCTGTAAATCTTTCGATTCAATCAATACTGTACGTGAAAATACCTTCCTCGAACAGTTGACAGTAAAAAATGGCGGTTCATGAGGTGTAGGATATCAATCTGTTTTTTAATTATTAAGTGTTATTATAAGTGTTTTAACTTACCACTCAGTATCCTTATCTGTAGAACAGTTTTGTGTTTTTAATGTTACCTGAAAAAAAATGAACTTTAATAAATTATCAGAGCATTAAAATTATTTGAATAATCCGCCCTCGATTTGCGTCTAGATATGTACATTATAATTACAGTTCATGTTTACTGCGTTGTATTCCTTTAGATGTAAGTTTATAGCTATTATCAAGAATAGAATAATATTATTTCTTTACAGTTTTCTTTTGAAATCGTAACTAATAAGCATTATTTTTAATGATCTAATAATTTTAAAAATAGAATCTTCACAATAACTTTTCTCTTCTATCGCTTCCAGAAGAAAAGTATTTCGCTAACAAAGACATTAGAAGTTTTGTTAACTCACTTTAATCTATTAGTCAATATGACATCGTTTCAATCCTACAACATTCTACCGTAAATAAATACCCTAAACTGCCTGAACAAATTGAAAACTAAACAAATCTAGTAATACATTACTAAACCGAACATAAATAAGAAAAACTAATACAACAACAAAAAACTAAAGCCAATTGGAAACAAGAAAAAAATAAAAGAGGCGAAGTCCTCCAACCCGCGAACGATACGGGCGGTCTCAGCGGCCCTCGAACTCTTAAAACTCTGCAAGTTCACTTCGTATTTCCTGGCCTTATTAATACAGCGGTGATTAGCAACTTTTGATTCCGACGGGAGGAGCCCCGATGAGGAGCAATCATTCGACACATTGATTTATTGTACCGAAGAAACTTTACTCGAATCGTCCTTACCAGCTTCGGGGATAGGTTAACTATAAGTCTGGTCTGAATTAGGACTGAATGTTTTGAAAATTTAAATAAACATATTAAACTTAATTAAACATATTATGTATCTCGGTATTTTACAAAGATTTTTGTTAAGGACTTCATAAAACGTAAATGGTTACAACTTCCAATTTAGCCAAATTTATGAACATCATGAATAAAATTACAATAAATTCTTAAATAGTTTATGATTCTAGAAATGATAATGAGAATAATAATATTTTTTCAACTTCAGATAAGTTATATACTTCATCGTCAACAAAATAGCTTCAGGAATTTCACCTAAAATTTAAATTATCGGTCATCCTATTCGACCCTAAGAAACGGTGATTTCGAATAAAATATTGGGAGTCGCTTTAATAACTTTCCTCTGATAAAACTTGCCTGTCTCTGATACGCCACGCTCCTCTTAATGGCGAATATTTTTGTTTCGATTCTTCTGCATTGTTACTTTATTTGAGCTTCTGAAGTAACTTCGACGATTGTTTTGCGCTTTCGGCACGTGTGCCATTTAGTCCGTCGGGGAAGTTTCTTAGTCTTTATAATTGTTGATTTGTTCATTGAGACTGTATTTTAATGTTTTCAAACTATTTTCAAAGGAAATGTGATATAATTCACAGAACAAGTCTACTGTAGCTTGCGTAATAAGCTATCCTTTTAGATTGTAGAGCATGAATTTTGTTACAGGTCTTCGCAATTGTCATTATAAAAGCCTCGGCTTCAGCCCGTCAGAATTGTATACCAGTCATTATTTTTTGATAATTCATTTAAAAATTGACGTTTAAATTATTTGGTTTATGGAATAAAAGAAGTTTACAATTTAAATTAACATAAGCTTTGAAGCCAAAATTCAACAATATGTCTCTTTCAAAAAAAATCATCACAGACTAAATAAGTCCTATCCCACAGGAGCGACAACTAAAATATGATTGGAGAGCAAAGCGAATGCACAATGAGGGACAAAATTGGACTTTTCTCCAAGAATAGCTGTTTCGGTTTAATATTTCTCCCGTGTATTTTTCATTTTCAAAGACACATCAAACGAATCTTATTTGCATTTACTTACAGTAGAAAATCGATTGGATGACGTGCCGTAGTGCGATGCAACAGATGCTGGTTAAAATGATTTTACATTGTGGAAAAATTATTTTACGTTGTAGAAAGTTATCGTTTATCTTGGGGTTATTGCTTGACGAGCTCATTATATTCACTAGTGTTCTTACAATTCTGGAAATTGTTTGCGCTCGACCTTATCATGGGTTTCTTGAAAAGGAAGTTTATGTCATAAATTACAATTTCGTCGAAAACAGAGTATGTTAGACATGACCGTCACCACAACCATTATGCTGGACTGAATTGTTTTTTTTTAATTACATTTGCATTACCCACAACAACTTCAGGTGTCGTTATTATCTACTATTCTACCAAGTAAGCACAGCATCCTACAAAGTAAAAATAAATAGTTAATTATCCCTGATATTGGCTGCCTAGTCATTTTATAAGAATCAAAGATTTGCTGCCAGGTTTGCTTCTTCATAAGGCTATTACTAATCTGAATAAAAATTATATTGAATACTTGCGGAATTCATAACTTGGAGAGAAAGAGATCAGTATTAATAAAGAATATTATACATAGATAATCCAAAATATTCAAGATGGATAAATACCATGTAGATAGTAATTGATTTTCATTCATCTTTAAATAACTAAAAAATAAAAAATCATGTCATGCCACTTTCATGACATAATATTTACCTACCGGTACAATTTAATACAAATTGTCCCGGTGCCCCCACTAATTACCTGCTCCGGCGGAGAAGGGTTAAGTCTCCCATTTTTCATACGACTTCACCTCGCTTTTATCGACGCTATTTGTACGAGATTTAAACTTTTCATTCACATTAACGGCAAATGACGTCATTTGTTTCAGCGAATTTTTGATGCGCCATTTTAATTGCTGTGATGGAAAGCTATATTTTTATGGCATCATGTGCAGCGCTAAGTGTAACTACTTATTTATAAGTAGGTACTATTATTTCTTCTGTGGTTTAACTATAATATAAAATAATGTCATCCTCGTACATTTGGTAGTTTTTGAATTTCAATTTTGAATGTCATTAATAAGAAAATGTTACATTGTTTAGGCAACCGAACTGTATTATATTAATTTTTTAACAGCTCACTTATAACAATACAAATAAAAAAACAGCGATATGTCATTCACGTATGACGTTGGTGTGACAATTAATTTATCGTTGGCAATTTCGACAGTTTGCTTTTTCTATGACAAAAAAGATAGTAGCTAAACCCTCGAGAATAAAAGCTTTGATTAATGAATATTAAATATTTTTTGCGACATCAAAACATGGCCACCATTGTCTTAGCAATACAAAGAGCTGCGGTAGTAGGTCCTTTTGTAGTTTCTTCCAAAAGTCTGTCGTTAATAAAAGACAAGGGCAAATTCCAGACCTTAAAAGGTACTGCGGTTTTTATCCTCATTTAAGAGTTTTCGTCTATTATTGGACATGTAAATAATTTAATCTCTTCATCATCGAAATCCCTCTCTATTTTTTCTTTGGCTACAGGACATAGACCTTCAAGTACCTTTCGTAAAATCAGAAAAATATTCTTCTCGTCTAAAATGACATGTCACATTCTAAGACAGCAATGCATAAGAAACATGAATTTATTTTTGATTAAAAATATCATACTATCACTACCGCATACCATAACCCGTCCGCCGCCGGGACGCTCCTCATAAACTAATTTTAAAAATAATTAACACTAAATTATGTCCGAGATGATTTGTGATGTCCCACTTGTAACGAACGCTTCCATGAAAAATAGACCGGATATAATGATGCACGGATACAAAGAGCTGGTAGATACTTTAAATAAAAAATATATCCCGAGTTGAATTGAGCGTCGCGTATAACTCCATTGTTTTTCTGACCAATTCATTGTTTTTCATTTTACGTGAACTCGTATATTTTCTTTGTATACATTGTGTAGTATTTCAGTTGTATTAATAGTGTTTTTAAATTGTATGGGTCGTTCTTATTCATTACTTTTCACAAAATATGTAAGTACCGGTACTACAGTGATTTAATTTACCTATCAGAAAGAAGTTTAAGGTTCTTGATTTAAAAATTAATATTTTTAAACAACAATCGAGCACTTCTTGCTATTCACGGTATCGACGTCAGTTTGGTTATTTTATTATCATGTTCTTCAATTTCTCTTCTAATATAATATGTACTTCTGTAATTTTAAAACGAGTGGGTGAATCCTAGTCTCCCACGACACAGGGAATCCTAGTATGGGAGCTAGTGTACATGATTTTGTGTAATCAAAGTTTATGAAATAAATAATTTTCAATTTAAAAGCCATCAAGCCATTATGGTGGGCACGGTTCTCTTCTTGGAACTGAAGAGGCTTGGAAAATATTCTTTCATGCCGCGCCAGTGCGATTTAGTGAAGAGTTTATGGCCAAGTGTCGGAAGTTTTATGCCGCCTGAAGGCCTCCAACATCCCGAAATTATGCTTTGGATGATTAAGAGTCACAAAAATAAGCCCAAAATTTTTATTGCATTTTCCATAAATAAACGTTTGCTAAATGCCATCCATTGCCGTCTACAGCATGTCGCCCCAAATTGTTTATTAATTAATCTTAATTACATTAATATTGCACAATTTTTTATCAACCCTTATTGCTATGTTAAATCACACTCTTTAGCCTAAATTTTTTGGTTTAATTTTATGCAGAATACAGCCTAAAGTGTTTATGGGGTTGTCTTTAAAATTAGGATACAGTAACTTTGGGTCATGGCCCTAATAACAAAGGTTGGGCCCAAAATTTGTTTTTATATAAATTTTACTGGGCATCCTAGTGTTAGCCAAAATATCACGTGATATCAAATCACGAAGCCAAATCGAGAATCTCATTTGCTTAAGTTATTTAAAAGAACTCTAACTATGAACTACAGCTAAAATAATACGCGAATACTAAAATATCAAAAGAGCAAAATCTTTGCTATAAAATGAAGAGCGTAACAGTTTTCATTATGGCGAGAACTTGAATTATTAATCAAACAATAATATTCCTTACATCGTCCCTGATTGGAAATTGGATCGAAGTTAAAAAGTTAACTATCTCCAGCAGTGATTTAAAAATAGACTGAAAAAATAATGTATGTTCCGAGCGAACACGACAGCCAGTTACGGGTTAAATTATGTCCCATAACTGGAGCAGATAATAACCGAGTTTTTTAACCCTCCTGATGATCTATTTGTTACAGCTAACGTTTATTTTTGTTTTTTTATACGCTCTCATCTTTTTCATTTTCATGCAGTGTGATAGATATTTGATTCTAAATATACCTAACTAAAGTTGTCTCACAAGCTACGAGTAAGTGCAGCTGATAAACGATTTGTGACATCGTATGTCGACTCTCGTGAAACTACTTGTCACGTCTCTAAAAATATATAATTTATGACATTTATGTCTTTAAAATAAGTGTTAATGAAAATTACTTTGTTGGTAATTAACATTTAACGTAACAAATAAGAATATCCCTTTTATTTTGTAAAAAAATACTTATATTTTGTAAGCGTAGGGTTTCCCTAAATAAAGTACGAGCGGATTACTACCAAAATATAATTGAGTTAAGAGTTGATCCTTGCAACCTTTTGAGACTTAAATGACCCTAAACCCATTGTTGCCTACAACAATGGACCGTAACAAAATAAAAAGATCTTAACATCGTGATTTGGCTTTTGATTCACATAAGCTTTTGAATTACTTGAATAAAAATTATTTAAAACGATTTAATTCTTATTTTATCATATCATTATATTTTATTTTATTGGCAACTGGTCATCTTTGCTCATCGACACAACACGATTACCGATACAATTACGGAAAAATAATAATTTAATTAATGATATTCAAAAATCTATTGTACGATATTTAATGCCAAGAAACAAATATTTCCGTGGAATTAAATTTTTGTGTTACTGAATTGATGACGATCGCTAAATAAACCGTTTAACAGCACCAGTGTCATCCTTTTGGTATAAAATATATCAAAACGTTAACACGTCTATTAATTTCGTGTGATCGTTAAAATGTCTACGTGCAGCTTAATGTTATTTGTTGACAAATTAATTTACCCGTAAAAGACCAGGCCTTTATTTTTAGATATACGATTTAATTATTGCAATTAAATAAAATCCTTTAAACTAATTACTCGTAACCCATCAATCCTAAATTCTTTCACTGCTTTTAAGCCTCCAAGTTTGAGGAGTAAATTCCATAGTCCACTCCGGGATGATCAATAGTCATTGTAATCGTACTACCAACCAAACTATCCACTATTACAGAAAAAAATACTGGACTGTTTTTCATGAAATTTTGACTAGACTCAGTTGATGCCGGATGTCTTTATAAAATAGTAACAATGTGTAGGAAGAGAAAAAATAGTATAAAAATAGTACCTGGTTATTAGTTAAACTTCAATTACTCAATAGTTCACTTCTCCGTTATCGAGCTAGTTATTATTATATTATACTATACCTAATTATGAATACGTTAAATTGGTAGATATGCCAAGAATTTCCGGATGATTCACCCTGTGTCGTACAGAATATATTTAACAGCATTATGGTCTTAACATCGAACATCACAATTTTGTATAAAATTATGGACCATCAAATTATAATGAGGGGTCTCGATCTAGAAACAAGGCAAGCTTTAGAAATTATTCCTGCTATAAAAGTGTGTTCATTTCTTATCTATATATTTTCTTATAATTATCCTGTGTACACCGAGATTTTTTGTTATGTTATTCATAAATATATAATTATCAATATAGCAATTAATTAGGTACCTTTAAACTTTATTTTTTACTACAATTCATTATACTTATACAGGGTGACCTTTTGGAATCAGCCTGTATATTATGAAATGTATTTATAGGTGATAATATCCTTAATCTTTACGTGAAACTAGCTAGATACCATCCCCTCGCTTAAGTCACTCACCAAAATTCTGTAAGAAAGATCGTTTCTTTCTTTTTTTATCCTTTATTTCTTCGCCAGCAACGCATCAGTGATGCATTAGGCATTACAAAGACTAGTTACGCTGTCTCCTTAGATAATTTAACCATATCCTATAGCGACATCTAGTACCAAAATCAGAAACCATACGTGCTTGCTGATGAGTAATAAATTTCACACAATTTGCATACATCGCCATCTCTTCACTGACGTTAGCTGCTCTCGTCAGGCGAGCCAGCAATGTGCAGTGTTGCTCGTAAATCTTAGGATTGGAGAAAGATCGATGGGTGCAGTGGTAGGACGTATATGTCGGCACAGTCTCAAATAAGTTCGTATTATCTATGAAAATTAAGAATAAGAAGAACTGACATTACGATAGACAGATTGATATAGTATCGCGAAACCAAAGAAAACCAAATAACGTTGAATTCATGAAACCGGGTGTTATCAGGCATTAAACGAAGAGTATCCTTGTGCCTGTTGAACTGTGTGTTTTATTTAGTATCCTGGCAGTCCTGACATATAACTACGCCCACAGAGAGAGATCTATGTTCATAGTACTGAAGTGCTCTTTGATACATGGTTTACAGAGATGATCTGAACATACGAAAGCATACAGTATACACTCCAACCCAGCCTTGGACGATATCAGAAGTGGGATAAAAAACCCAGATGGTGATACAGTTTTCATGAGAATCTGAGAAATACATGTCGGAAAATAAATGACGGACAAAACAGTTTGGATGACATTTGAAATAAACGTGAAGGAAAATTTTACACGAAACGATACAAAATCAATTAAACATAACGGAGATGATGAGATCATGGAGTGTGATAGCAAAGTTGGGCTTTATCTAAAAATCCACAGCGCGTTGGTACTTATGACTAAAATTCGAGAAATAGATGGAAATAAGCATTTGGTTTCAGGTTTTTCACGAAAGGAATGCAAGATAAGTAGCCCCAGTGAATATGATGCTCAATATCATGCAATTGAGAGTAACCTATCTTAAATGTTTCAGCTAAGGAAAAAATGACGAGATTTGAATCTGTATAGCTGCGAGTGTGGAGCGAGGCTGGTTCCTGCTAAACTGCAACGGGTTGTTGATGCTCCTGCCGGCGTTGTTGCGAGCGCTGTGTCCTGTGCTGACTACTGAGTTAACCTGTGCATGGTCGAACCCCGGCATGATTGGCATAAAGCTTTCAGTTGTTAACATTTCATTTACTTTTAGAGAACCGAATGAATACTCATAAACTAAAGATAATTCTCGTTAGTTGGTAAAGTTGGTGAAAGATGCAATCGTAACATGGTGTTCTTCTGGTACTATATCGTTGAGTATAACGCAACGGAAAGACCAACCTATCTGTGATGCTACGTTATATTATGAGGTGTTCACCAGTGATCAAATGGTCATGTCGCTTTAGCATAATTATGCATCTAATTCTATCATTGATTGCATTGTGATTTTGAACATGGTAAGATGGTCGAGTAGATGCCTTGATTATAACGGTAGCGTTCCCTATCATGCCTTAACTACGCACCTATAGCTCTTTTGTAAGATTGATATTGATTTGTGTATTGGCAACTTTAATGATCGTGCGACATTGTGGATCGTTGTAAAGTGGAATGAATTGTAGATTGATATCTTCAGTTGACGAGTAACGGTGACTGCATATTTAAATAGTAGCATTATTTTATTTCGTGTTTTGCCTGCATAACTTTGTGATAATGTTTTGATTGTTCTTGGATTAATAGGACAAAATTGTCATCAAGGTTTGTTATGACATATTATGTTTTGACGTAAGTATTATAGTCTGTCGATGTGACGGCTGATGACAATTATGATGAATAATAAATTTTGAAATGTCGTGTTGACTACAGACCACTCTTCTACAGACTTGCTCACTTCAACAGAGTTGAATTTGAAATGTTATGTTCGATTCATACAGTTGAGGATGATAGATGATCTAATTAGCGTTAGATTAAACGTGATAAGATGGAATGAAAGCAATCAGATCAAGGTGGGTCCTAAGTTCAAAAACCCATTTCAAATAATTGTGTTTCTTACTTTCTCACAAATGATCGGTGCTGTTTCCTAAATTCTAAGATGTCCTAATGTTGAAACTGGGATTTGTTGGTACGATGACGAGATGAGTTGTTGATGCGACGTCAAGCTATAAAGTTATTCTTCTTTTTATTAATGCAAAAGTGGATTGAATAATTGATGTGGTGCTGATGATTATTTATTGATTGAATTGTAATGTTTACCTAATTGATCAGTTAGTGGAAAGAAAGAAAGAAATGTTTAATTCTCCAAATATCCTACAACGTTACTACGGAATTTATAGACACCAGGTCTTAGAACTTGGATCCTATTCTTTAGATAAATTGATGGAGATTATTTGGTGAGTACAGTTTGTGTCCGAATGGACGTCACTTGCGGTGGCGGAGTATATAAATGAGATGAGCAATAACTTTTGTTTGCTTTTAAGATGCGGGCGATGTTTGCTTGAGGATCGTTCGACAAATTGCCTATACTAATCTTTTTAATTTCATTTAATTTTATTATTGGTACGGAACGATTGTTAGTGATACGTGTTCGGAGCGATAGTAAGAGAGTCTTACGCGATTATTGGCGGTATTGTTGAATTGTGCCAATATTGTAAAACCTTCTTAGTTAAATAGACTTTAAGGCCGTTTCTTGGTGGTCATGCATTTGACTGAGACGAGTTAACAATGAGATGTAGCACTGATGGTTTATGACTGGGGACACACAGAGGAACATAATTTAACAAAACATTAATGGGCAGGAAATAATTACAATGATTATAGAAAAAAGTGATAATAGTAGTATTGAATTGAGGATTGGAGTGCATCTGAAGAAATCAAATTAATTAGAGCCTTTCGAAACTTGTGGATTTCACTTGTGAATAAGTCAATGTCATTATGATTGGAAATATTCCTAAATGTGCGAATAATTCTAGTTGGAATTACATTGTGCGTCATTGAAAATTCTGAACCATGGTGATCTAGATGATTTGGATGGTACGGAAATGTTGAGTTCAGAGAGAAGATTAGGTGCGTCAAGTATTCGTCTTCGATTCGATAGTTTCTGAGCATTTTCGAGTCTCTTAGAATACACATCATCCACATAAATCCGTATGGATTCTAAGCAGCACTGCGGTGCTCAAAACCACTGCGGACTAATAAGTTTAGGTTAGGTTAGGTTTAAAAAAAGGTTAGGTAAGTCTAGGTTAGGGTTATAATCTGTTATGCTATGAGATAAATTGTTTAACCAGTATTCTTAGTTGAATTCGTATTAAGCGTGGCTTAATAAGGTCTCTTTATCTGTAACAGCCGTGACTGTTTAAATTGTCTGAAGGTTAAATGGTTAAAGTAGAGATCAATGCGGCCTTTCGCATGATGGTGATGAGGCAGTTGGGCCAACACAATGCTTAGTGACACATGGGGTGGGAACGCTTGGTATTAGCGTGTCCCTTGTGAGAACGCTCGAGCAAGGCGTTGGTGGATACAGAAAGAATCAGTAATGTATGTGTACTAAGCAAAGTGGTTAATTTGTTGACTTAAGAGTAATTTGATGATGTTCTCAGCTTTGAGTTTAATGATGATGATCAACCTTCAGCCATTTTTTTTTTTTGTGTGTTGAACTGTGACATAACGTGTAAAAAACCAGGTTGGATAATAGCTTAAGCTGTTTAAATACTGGTTGAACAATAACAAAAGCGTCTGAATACTGAGGTAAAAGCGGTTTAAAATGTTTTGAAGTTTATTTTGAAGGAATTACGATGATGTGATACTCGAATTTGATGACAATATTTGTATGACTAATACAGGCTAAGTGCCTTAATGTACTTAAGACAAATAAAATGAATTGAACTGAATTTAATTTAATTACGATTTGATGTGATGTTACTTGTGGTTTACGTTTAAAATGAAAATTGAGTAGTATGGATGGAGACGGGAATTTATAACGCCTTTCCGTTATTTTTATTGAGGAATGAGTTTGTCTCTTTATTGAACATAGTTGATATGGGAGTTGAGAAATTTTATCTGGGATTACGACCACACACAAAAAACATACACACACATACTTCCCTTTATTCTTGAAGTCAGAATAGCCGAACGAATTACTGTGTTGATATTGTCTTTACAGAATGATCACACGAGGACGTGTGAGTCGTCAGCAATGGCCGACAGTGAGTCAAACGAACGAGATGCTTTGATTCGGTGACGACGCCGCGACCGCGACGTACCAAACGACCCTACGCGTGACGTGAATATTTTAAAATCGCGCAAATAATAATTTGGTAGTTCCGTATTAAAAAAAGTGTTGTTATGGAGTTTCTTCCGCTGCTTCTTCTCCATAGCGAAAACACATAGCGAAGCAGTGAACTTTTGGCAGTAAAGTAAATTAAAGTTAATGAGAATGCCTGTAGGTCATGTACCAGTCGAATTTGATTTTAATAATGAGATTGTTGATGAAGTAAGAAAACATGGGAACTCGAGTCAGTAACTTTGCAGCACAAGTAGTCCGTGGGTGCGCGATGCGCATTTTGCTCTGGTGAGGGTGACGTTATTTACTTGTTGGATATGTGTATGGTAGCAATGGAGATTGCTGATCGACTGTGGGAACCGTGGAGATTGTTGGTTGGCTTTGGAAGCCGTGGAGATTGAGGGACTCACTCGAGATTCAAAGATCGTTTGGCATTTTTGTTGTTACTTTTGATAGTTGAAGTTAACGACTATGGTACGTGGCTCAGGTGAATTAATCCAAATTAGTAATGATTTTTGAAGATCTTGGTTTATGTTACGTTTGTTTAAAATGACGCGATTTCGTACGATTCACACACGAGGACGTGTGTCTTTTCAGAATGGCCGTGTCGGCACAGTCTCAAATAAGTTCGTATTATCTATGAAAATTAAGAATAAGAAGAACTGACATTACGATAGACAGATTGATATAGTATCGCGAAACCAAAGAAAACCAAATAACGTTGAATTCATGAAACCGGGTGTTATCAGGCATTAAACGAAGAGTATCCTTGTGCCTGTTGAACTGTGTGTTTTATTTAGTATCCTGGCAGTCCTGACATATAACTACGCCCACAGAGAGAGATCTATGTTCATAGTACTGAAGTGCTCTTTGATACATGGTTTACAGAGATGATCTGAACATACGAAAGCATACAGTATACACTCCAACCCAGCCTTGGACGATATATACATAATATATGCTGTGACCATCAGTTTAGAATCCCTATAGATAATTGGGTTTAGTTTTCGCCGCATACATGTTTGTTCAAAAATAGTCCTAATAACCAAAAGTTTGGTAATGCAAGCCTAGCAGAGAAGGGTCCGTGGTTTAATTTTCAATCGAGGGCAGACTATTCCACTCCTCAATAAACTGAATATACAGTCTCTGATTACCTACAAAATCAGAACATTTTCTATTCATACCCAACCCTATATAGAAACTACCGAAGACTCTCCAATTGTACCTCAAGACGAAGAAGGATGAAAAATTCCACCGCAACATCCAATACATCCTTAACCCAACATTTATGCCATCGGCACAAAATATTCACTTTACCGTCCGCTTCGCAGAAATATTTCATATTTCTAGCACGACGACAATTTACACCCGAATCTAGAATATGGCAGGTCTATCGATAAATAGGAATTTGCATTCGATATACTGTAAATATATTCCACAATCGATGTTGTTGCCTCGATTTTTGCCTCCAACGTATCGAAGTGTGAGAATATTTTAGACATTATGAACCATCTTTACGTGTAGATATCCTCTTTAAATATCATGAGTAAAATCTGAATACTTATAGTTTTGTCATGTCCGTCCGTTTGTCCGTTTGTTCGTCTGTCTGTCTGTGTGATATCTTTAAGTATGTTTGCCTTTTCTAGGTACGTTTATTTAACGATTAAAATTAATTTTAGAGAGCTGAGGGATTGCTAGCTAATTGGATATGGTACTGTACCACAATGTGGGATTACCATACCATACCATGGTCCCTGGCAATCCTCGTTCATTTGACGACCCGTATCCACCATTAGTGGTTCGATTTCCAGCGTGGCAGAAATTTTAATCTTAACGAATAATTAGTCGAATAATGCTGAACGCACATTTGTCCGCATCATGAAATCATATTAATATGAAAGCCCGATGCGGATGACATAATATATTATGCGTCGGCATGGTGCGGACAAATGTGCGTTCACCATAAATGTGAAGACTTGCCTACTACTGATAACCAGCAACCTGTTATCAGAAGTAGAGTAAGGTGGTGCACACTATGACATTATGTTATATTAACACGTTCAGGGCATTATGAGGTCGAAACGTCACAAGCGTGACTTCTCGCTGGTGCGGCAGTCAAAATCGCATTCTTTCACTCTGTGCGGGAGGCGATTATTTTGACATTTCTTTGAGTATGACAGAGACAAATACATAAAATTGTTTCTCTTGCGAAGTCAAGCCCAATGGCGTAGTTAATAAAATATGAGGTTGAAGAGGCCTCATACGCACTGAATAGAAATTAATTACGCTACTGTGCGAAGTGAGGTCTAATCTGCCTCAAAACGGAGTGAAGCGCGGGAGGCGTGGGTGCCGCGTATCCTAGCGTAGTGATGCGATAAGTTTCGATACGAAAGCACGCTTCTCGTCCGTGCGACTCGCTCGATATTTTAAATAATTTATAATTATTTTAGGGCTTATTACGAAAAAGGTGTCAATCGTTGGGGGACTGTCTGCCAACTTCAGTAGACTTTCCCCTACATACTTTAAAACTAAAAATGGTATGTGTGCCGGTAGGTATGGCACTTTAGAATCCTAATTTAAGTGTTTCATTTCAGGACAGGTGACGACCCATGTGGCGTAATGGTTACCATGCTGGATCGCCGCACCAAGGGTCCTGGGTTCGATTCCCAGCGAGGCGGAAATTTGAATGATGAGTTTGAATTTCTGTTCTTGGTCTGGGTTTGAACGTCCTTGTCTATGTTGTGTGTTGTCCATGGCACCCACGATACAGGAAATCCTAGTGTGTAAAGCTATGAGTGTAAAGCGTTAATAATAATAATAATAATAAAATTTCCTAGCGGCAGATGCGCTAAGCATGCGCTTCAAAAAGGCACTCAACGTAAGCACTGCGTAGGTTGCTACGATAAATACAGGGTTACACTAAACAGTAGGTACTCAAGCAGCAAAAAAAAACTGAAAAAATTGTTACTTTTTGTGTTCAGTGCGATAAATCATACTGTTTGCCTTGCTTTAATCAAAATATTTTGATTAATCTTTTATAAAAATAAATTTTATCGCACCTGCATTTCTATTTTATTCCCATCACTAGTAGAGACACACATCGAACTTCTTTTTAGTGCGATATGAGGCAGAACCGATGACATAAATATTTTTCTCATTTATTCAATACCGAAATGTCACAACTGCGGGCGAAGCTAGATTCAACTTGAAAAACTATTTAAGTTTATAATGGTAAAGTTTCAAGCAAATATTTTCAATTTTGAGCTATATTAAAGGTGTTTTTTAGAAACAATATTTTGTGAGGCCGAAAAGCTCTCATACGCACTGTAAAGAAGTTCAACTTTGTCTCGAAAAGACCTCATTCGCACTGGCTGAAAGTCCATCAAAAATAGTCTCGCAGTGAACGTGTTAAAGCAGTAGTATTTGTATTTGCTTTATCTGTTATATTTTGCCCCAACTTACCCTACTTTTTCTATGGAAACAAATGAGCAAAGCAAATGAGCAAAAGAAGCAAATGAGCTGACGATCCGCCTGATGGTAAGAGGCTATCGTGGCTCATGAACATCAGCAACACCAAAGGCTTCACTGATGTGTTGCCGGTCAAGAAAGAGACAAGAAAAAGTGAGAGAAAGAGAGAGAAGAATCCTAGAAGAAGCCTATCTGATTTTTTAATGTTATTAAAATTTTACATGTATTCACATTTATCCGACACAATTTATTTGTATATAACATCTTTAAAAAGCAGAGTATAAAAGGCAGCAAGTGTTTAAAGGGGCTAAGTTGCGAAATAGCGGGTCCGGATGCAGTGCAGGAGGCGAGGGCAAATTGAAACTGGACGCTGATTCGCACGCCGGTCACGGCGGACGTACCGACAGCAAATTAAGATACTTTTATATCAATGTATAAACCAATATTTCTTTCAATAAAATATAAAAAGAAGGAAAGAAGTAAATATTTGAGGGATCTTTGAACTTAATAAAATGGATAATTACTAATAAAATAACCTGTTGCCCAGTAGGTACCAGAAGTTGTCGAAACTTGGCGATTTTCACGAATGAAATTTATTGTAACCATACAGTATAATTAATTATAATTTTTATAATATACATAAATGAAAACAAATATGACGTATCTGTGGGTTATATAAGGTTTCGGATTTCAGAGAGAAAATAAAAAATATGTAAAAATTTGAATTCCTTTGACTGTTCTTACTCGACCGAATACAAAGTCTAATTAGATCTCAATAGACCCTTTGAATCACTTCAAGAACCATTTCAACTTGGCTCATTCGTTCAAAGGACATAATGATAATGTTCTTCTGTTTATGTACACAAAGTTGAATAAAAATACGAGTAGAAATGTTACAATATACAACGAAAATTCGTTAGTATAGCCAATGAAACTCGGAGTACAAGATCAAAGGTCCATAAAGCAGAATTACCTACTTATTTATTTTATACCGTTTTTGTAAAATTATAAACCGTGGTTGTTGGTTTTTACAGTACACTGTAAATAAAATGAATAAACAAACACCAATAGTATTGAAATAAAATATTTTCATTTTATTAATATGATTTAATTATTAACACGATAATTTTCATTTGCATTGTAAGGTCGAAATTATGTTGTAGTTTCCGACTCGATTGGTAGAACGCAATAATGATATGAAGCACTCCATTGTTTATCTCTGATTTATAGTAAAATAACCAATTAATTTAATTTTTGCATAGTTTGCTACGTGAATATGTACGTTAATAAGTGCTCACACAACCTCGCATTAAAAACACTAAGCTGCCCGGACAAACTTTGTTCTGTCAAAAGTTTTATTTTTATTTTTAACCGACTTCAAAAAAAGGAGGAGGTTCTCAATTCGACTGTTTTTTTTTTATGTTTGTTACCTCAGAAATTTGGACTGGGCGAACCGATTTTGATGATTCTTTTTTTAATCGAAAGCTGATAGCTGTCATGTGGTCCCACATAAATTTTATTGAGATCTGACAATGGCATCCATGATAAAACTACATAAGTCGTAAATTTGTGTTAAGATGTGCGCGGCAAATTGACGAATAACTCAATATCACGTCAACCGATTTCGATGATTCTTTTTTTAATAGAAAGCTGGTGCGTGTCATGTGGTCCCACATAAATTTGAACGAGATCTGACAAGTCGTTTTTGAGAATTTGAAGTCGGTTATTTTTTGTAAGTAAAATTTAGATTATGATATGTAAGCTAGCTATCCTATCTTTCAAGTTAGATCAAACTGTACACGATGTGCAAATTTGATTGAAATCGGTTAAGTAGTTTAGGAGTCCATCGCGGACAAACAACGTGACACGTAATTTATATATGTATATTAAGATGTATGTGTTGCAGGCTGCATGGCATACATTTATTTCTATTTATTTACAACTTGACGTCAATCAAACAAGAGTAATAGTGAGAATTTGCGGCAAGTTACAATAATATTATGGTATTGAAAATTGATGTGCAACTAAAGTAATAAGGTAACTTTTTATTAAAGCTGTTACTTGCGATTTCGTGCCCTATTGTTTAAGGGATGAATTTGAAGGGATGAAGCGGTATGTATATTTTTTTTTAAATTTAGACTTATGCTTAGCTATCACATAAATGTTTACCCCGTCTGGTAATCGATCCCGAGACCTTCGCAATCAAACCAAATAGTCTGTAGTGAAATTAATTCTTCCAGTTCCCTTTGTTCCAAGCGGTTAGACACTCATAAAATTTAATACCATAACATCAATGAAAAATACATTATTATCGATTTTTTTTATGCTGTCGGTACTCTAAAGGCACGTCCGGCAGTGTCCGGTACGGTCCGGACGAATTGGCATACATTGCTCCTCGGCTTTTTACGCGCCTACCCCAAGACTGATCCTGCCGGCGCAATGCATAAGATAGAAGAGTATTTGGTGTATTATTAAATTATATATCTGTTTGAAAGGCAATCTATTATTTTAGTGATATTTTTAATAGATATTGGTAATTGGTAAAAGTAGAATCCAGTGTCCACAACAACTTTTTCCTTAATAGTAACTTCAAAAGAACTTTGACTGCTAAGAACTATCTAGAAACGCGTACACAATAATAATTAAGAGGCTCTTGTTTTCTTTTATAGGTATATACATAATTAAAACCAGACGCATGCATGAAGCTACAAGAACGATTATAAGGATGTTTGAAACTCTTTCACCCAAAAATACTGAACGGATTTCGATATGATCTGGTGATATGTAGATCAAGATCTGGAATACCACGCAGGCAAAGCCGGGGGTAGGGCGTTAGTTTCCAATAGTGGTTACAATAAAACACCACCTATCGCTTTTTTAACCGACTTCAAAAAAAGGAGGAGGTTCTCAATTCGACTGTTTTTTTTTATGTTTGTGACCTCAGAACTTTGGACTGTTTGCCCGATTTTGATAATTCTTTTTTTAATCGAAAGCTGGTGGCTGTCATGTGGTCCCATATAAATTTTATTGAGATCTGACAATGGCATCCACGACAAAACCACATAAGTCGTAAATTTGTGTTAAGATGTGCGCGACAAATTGACGAATAACTCAATATCACCCCAACCGATTTCGATGATTCTTTTTTTAATCGAAAGCAGGTGCTTGTCATGTGGTCCCACATAAATTTGAATGAGATCTGACAAGTAGTTTCTGAGACTTCGAAGTCGGTTATTTTTTGTTAGTAAAATTTAGATTATACTTGGACCACGCAATATAAAACTATTATGTCTGTAATAAGCACGTTCACCGAAAACGATATCTGCAGCTCATCTATTTACGAATTCTACATTATATTGCTACATTTTTTTTATTGCTATTAGTTGCTATTATATCGAGCTTCCTAGCATTTTATCGTTCAGCTTATACGTTTATTATAGATTTGAATAAGTCGTGAATCATGAAGTAAAATAAACAAACTCTGATAACATTCATTCTCTACCTAAACTAAACTGTACATTACATCAAGTAAGTAACAGTGTAACAAATAAAGTCCCTAATTTTTATCACAGTCCAAAAATATAGGTATTACAAATTACCCTTATTAGGTGAATAACCGGTTACTGTTTGAAAGCATTCAAACCGGTTAAATCTCAATTGTTCCCAAGCCTACGACGGGCGACGGGTTTAATACCAACGGCATACAGCTATACAGGTGCAGTGCTATACGTTGTGCCTCACTCAACTCATGACCACTAAACCGTCGAAATGGCGCACCTAATCTATACAATTAATCCGTTGATTGCACCAAATAGCTCTTTGTGTCGTAAAGTGTAACTAGGTATTCGAGATATTAGGAGATCTACTGAATGGCCAGCGTGGTAGCCTTTGTAATGATCATTAACGCTTAAATGGAATAGGTCAATGGTTTCTAACTCCTTCTATCCCGGTGGTCGGAGTTGGGATATGTAAATTATCGGAAGAACAGTCCAGTTAAACCAGTAAGTGGCCGCCCATGGACGTGCATATCGGCCAAGGAAGCGAATGCTTCATAATTGAGTTTCTAACACGACACCTGAAACCATATTTAAAATATTTCTTGGTTGCTCTTATAGTACTATTTTATGGAAATAGCCGGCAAACGAGCTGAAGATCCACCTGATGGTAAGTGGCTATCGTTACCCATGGATAGTAGCAACACCAAAAGCTGTTTGATGTGTTGCTGGCCAAGAAAGAGAAGAAAAAGAAAGAAAACCGTGAACTGACATTTGTCAATATTGTCATTGAAGTTTACTGTAACATCTTGTCAGATCTGTCATTGTGTCATAATGCTCTGGACAAAGGATGCCTTTTCATACAGCCAAGCCAATTGATATTCGATGATGTATTGTACCTTTTTTATATACAATATTTTTAAGTTCATGGTTTATATAATAATAGATAGCACATTAAGGTGAAAGAATAACATTATAAGACTATTTTTAGAAATGTGAAATTATTGGAAGTTTCAAGAATTAAGAAAAATGTCTTTGTTATTATTATCTAAGCGGTTAAGCACGCATCTTTCCGATTACAGGATTATAGGTATCACATAGAAGTACTATTTTTATTTTATTTTTTTTATTCTGTGTTATACTAAAGTCAAGCGAATGTTGTGTCATAGAAATAATTAAGAACTGCATTACTTTACCTTAGGTATTAATAAGGACGTAAGTTAGTTGTTTTTATATATATTATACAAGTGTGTTTTTGTTTCCTCTATTATATTGTAACATTACCTACCAGATTTGACCGGCAGGACCAGCGAGGGCATTTATGTTAAAGTGATAGTTTTTTAGTAGGTATATGTATATTTTATTTCCGTATTATCCATCTTGCTTATAGTTTTATATAACGTATTATATTAATATATTTTTTTATAATATTTATCTGAAATGTCTGATGATGAATCATATTATTCCACTTATGAATTCCTTTCCAGCTCATCTAGTAGCGATTCTTTTCATGAGCCTGAAACCTTAGCGACGCTTCTAAGTAATGCACTGAGTCGTAACATGCACACGTTCAATGTGTGTCATCTCAATGCACAGAGCATACCCTCCCATTTCACTGATTTATTAGATACTTTTAGTTCTTTATCATCTTTAGTCCATGCAATCTTTATATCAGAAACCTGGCTTAAGCCCAACCTACCCACTACGTCTTACAGTCTTCCTGGATTTATCCTTTTAAGGAACGATCGCACTGATAAACGTGGTGGTGGTGTGGCTATCTATCTGCGAAGCGATATCCCCTACAAAATCATTGCCTCGTCGCATTCAACTTGTTCGGCCTCTCCAGAATATTTATTTATAGAAGTTCAAGTAAAACGCGCTAAAGCACTCCTTGGAGTGGTATACTGTCCCCCTTCTACCAACTACTTCTCCAGTTTGGAAGCCATTTTAGAGTCTCACTGTTCAGATTACGCGCATAACGTCATTATGGGTGATCTAAACACCGACCTTCTTAAGAAATCTTCCCAGAGCACTAATCTTCTTCATATTATCAAATCTGTCAACCTTTCTGTACTTCCCTCTGGACCCACTCATCACAATCTTGACACTTCCGATTCCCTCCAATTATGACCTCCTCTTTAGACCATGTTACCAGTCATGGACAAATAGTTGCACCGGGCTTCTCGCGACATGATCTTCTCTATCTTTCTTACAAGCTCAAACCACCCAAGCTTAAGTCGCAGATGGTCTTGATGCGCTGTTTTGCCAGGATTGATAAAGATAAATTAATGACAGATGCTGCTGAATTGAATTTCTCAAGCGTGTATGCTGCGTCAACAGTCGATGACAAGATCTCTCACTTAAACAATATTATTTTGACACTGTTTGATGTACATGCGCCGCTTAGACAAGTGAGAATTAAAAAACCGCCAGCACCATGGATCACTAGAGGAGTTCGTATGGCGATGACGCGGCGTGACAGGGCTTTTCGCAGGTTCAAGCGTGACAGGTGTGACGAAAATTGGTCTCTTTATAAAGTTGCGCGTAACCGATGTAATAAGATGGTGAGAGCAGCCAAGAGAAACTATTTCTTAGAAAATCTTCGTGACTCTTCCTCAGCCGACATATGGAAGTTCCTCCGTACACTCGGCATTGGCAAAACTACTACACATGCTAAAGGAACCTCTTTCTCGGTAAATGATTTTAACCAGTTTTTCACATCTGTGCCTTGTGTCAATGCCGCAGTGAAATCTTCAACCATTTCTAGCATCACTTCCATGGTTCAACCCTCCACTGACCATTTCTTGTTTTCACCAGTATCTGCGGCTGAGGTTGGTAAAGTTATTGCGTCTTTGAAATCCAACGCCGTTGGTCATGACGGGGTAGGGAGGGCAATGATAATGCCTATACTCTCACTCTTTCTGCCTGTCATTGCACACATTGTAAATTTCTCCTTGACTACTGGGGTATTTCCTAAACTCTGGCTTAAGGCATTAGTTACTCCCATTCCAAAAACATCTAACCCCTGTGGATTAAAAGAGTATAGGCCTATCTCCATATTGCCCTTCCTCTCCAAAATATTAGAGGCAATTGCTCACAAGCAACTATCTTCTTATGTTTACTCACACGACCTTCTGAGCCCACTTCAGTCTGGATTTAGACAGGGACACAGCACTACCACTGCTCTTATGAAGGTAACTGAAGACATTCGTGATGGCATGGAGAATAGGATGGTCACTATTTTGGTACTGATCGATTTTTCTAACGCGTTTAATATGGTCGACCATGATATTCTCCTTGCCATCCTTACCCAGTTTCACCTCTCGTCCACTGTGCTGGCATGGTTCTCGTCGTATTTGCGAGGCCGCCAACAGGCCGTCAGAGTTGATGGATCTGTCTCTGACTGGTGTGACCTTATCTCTGGCGTGCCTCAAGGCGGTATCCTCTCTCCTCTGCTCTTTTCCATGTTCATTAACACCCTCACACCGCTCCTTGGCTGTTCTTACCATCTTTACGCGGACGACCTACAGATTTACACCGCAACCGATGTGGTTGACATCGACAGTGCCATTAGGAAAGTTAATTCCGATTTAAATAAGGTCAGCACTTGGTCACAGAATTTTGGCATCAAAGTAAACCCTACAAAATGTCAAGCCATTGTCGTGGGTAGCCCCCGTCAGCTGGCTAAGGTTGATCTCAACCAGGTTGCGCCTGTCATGTTTGAGGCTTCGAGCATCCCTTTCAGTGCCAGTGTCAAGGACCTTGGCATTCATATTGACAGTTCCTTGAGTTGGAATACACAGGTGAGTGAAATCTGTCGAAGTGTTACAGCTTCTTTGACTTTCCTTAACCGTTTCAGGAATTTTCTCCCTGTCGAGACTAAGATTTATTTAGTACAGACATCAATTTTCCCCATAATTGATTACGGCGATATCTGCTGTTTGGACATTAGTGAGGCTCTACTTGACAAACTGGATCGACTCATAAATAACGCCGTTCGCTTTGTTTTCTGTCTTCGTAGATTTGACCATATTTCCTCATACCGTTCTAAGCTTAAATGGCTTCCTATCCGCCAGCGACGGCAAATTAGGCTACTGTGTTCTTTGTTTTCTGTCCTCTTTGACTCCCATTCTCCAGACTATTTAAAATCCAAATTTCAATATCTGTACTCTTCCCATGATTGACAGCTCCGCTCTGCTAACTCTTATATTCTGTCTATCCCGTTGCATCGATCTGGGTTTGTGTCAGACTCCTTTACGGTTCAGGCTGCCCGGTTATGGAATGCTCTTCCTGATGAGCTTAGGAGACCTGGAGCTAAACTCGTCTTCAAGAAAAAACTACAAGCTTTCTTAACTGGTTGTAAACTGTAATTTTTATAACATCTCAGACGTTACATATATATATATATATATAATATATATATTATTTATTTATATATATACGTATATTATTTATTTATTTATGTATATATAATATATATACAATATGTTGTTGTATTTATATATGTTTATAAGTAGATATTTTTTTATGTGTAAGCATGTATTTTATATGTAATGTATTCGAACACTATTTATGCATTTTTTTTTTAGCTTTACGCTTTAACTTACCAACAATAGTTAATACCGCTCTTCGTGCATATCTGTTTGGCCTGATGGTTAGCTGGTAGAGAATGCATTTAAGCATTAAGCTCGCCAATTGTACCGTGTTTTTGTGGTCAATAAAGATTAAATAAATAAATAAATAAATAAAAATTTTACATTATTAAAAATCACATTTTCTCATTGGTCGTGCAGTTGGACCCTTCCAGTCTAATAAAGTAACGACGGATTATTCAAGTGGTCATTAGCGCGCATTAATCACAATCAACGCTAATCGGCCGCGGCAGTTCAACTTCGCACTTGCTTTTCAAATTGTAAATCAATTAGCTCGTTCAATATTTAATTTGAAATGTAGGAAATGGACGCCTCTTAACGATTTGTTTTAATTGCTTCGTTTTTCAAATATTTTTCCTTATAATTTCTATATATTTTTTAATTTTACGTTCTATTTTATTATTTATTTATGATTCACCCTTTATAATATTTTATTTAAAGTCTCACTTTTCTCAAACTTTTGGGATATTGGTCTTTTGTTTAATCCCAACGTTTCAATAATGAAAGCTCATTCCTGTTAGAAGTCACTGGGCTCATTATCACCTAATTAACCCCCGACTAAGAAAGAGAGGTGTTATAAGTTTGACGTGTATGTGTATCTGTGTATCTGTATGTTCGTCTATCGCATCGTAACTCCCAAACGGATGAACCGATTTTGGTCTAGTTTTTTTTTTGTATGAAAGATGACATAATCGAAAATGTTCTTAGCTATATTAAGTGTAAATAAAATTGTCGGGGTTTTTTACATTTTAATTTAAAATTTTATTTATTAGAGACGGTACGTCTTGTGTCGATGGGATCATGGGATTATTTACATTAGATTGTATCTGTTCCATCAAACCTCCCCCCAATATTGAAGGTACATCTGGAACTTAAATAAAAATAAAATACTAGCAGCACATCATCATTGCCCTTATAAATAATTTATAGCAAAAACAGCACAACTATACTAAGAAAATGATATTCATAAAGGCAGTACTTCATGAATTTAAAACGCCAGAAGCAGACTCTGCTTTATTTATCTCTTTGAAAGTGCGATTAAAGGGTTTTTTAAAATGCACTTTAAATAATTATTAGGTACGTCGCCGCTTCTTAAGATGTGATAGTTGTCCTACTTTTAGCGATGGAGCGAAGAAAATGTTTAATTAGGTAACATAGATACAGTTAGTGGAAGAAACTGTTGTCTTGCCAGAAACGTTAATACATAAGAGTAATCGAATGTTACTAAGGGTTCGTTAAATCTTAATGTACTTAGACCGTGACGAAATATAACACAGTTGTCTTTATTTTCTAGTCAGTGCTGAAAACCAAATCATAATTAATAATTAAATAAAGAAAACTTAGAATTATTGCGGTGCTCCTGTAAGCACCCCACCCCAGTAAACCTCAGTGTATTTTAATTAATTAATAACTTTCGTTACTCGCCGGCGGTGAAACAAGAACCTAATTTCGTAAGACCTCAGCCTTTCAAGACATTTTCTCATTACAAGAGCACCATTCAGGTGGAACGCTCTAAGAAAAATTTTGGTTTATATTGAGCAACGAAAATTGAAGTTTCTGAAAGTGTCAATTGTAGATGTTAGGTTTTTGTATATCTTTTTATGTTTTATGAACGAGGAAGTATATTGTGTCTGATGTTAAGCACTGTCCCTTAAGGACATAACCAGTCGCCAAAGCTCTTAATTTCTAAAAAACACAAAAGGAAAATTCCACAACTCGCACGTAAAGCTCCAGAAACGACCGTGAAAATCTTACTGTGGATGTTCGACAGAAATCTATGTAGTACTTCAATCTTCAAATGTGTGACGGTGGAAATGTGTCGGTGGCAATCAGTACAGTGAAATTAATAAAAAAAAAGTTTGACTATCATTTGATAGTACATTATGATACAAGTGTGGTATGTTGGTCATTACACTCGAGGTGATATTGCACAGCGCGAGCCGAAGGCGAGTGCTGCAAGAAAACCGAGAGTGTAATCAAGAAAAAAAAAGCACAAGTGTTTAATACCATGGTTTGAGTGTAAAAGCCATGTGATAAAAACCAATTTATGAGCAAGGGTGTTGAAAAATATATGTATGTCTTCGTGAACGTCCACATATCAAGATACATAATCGTAGGCCTAACATGACAAGTCAAATAGTGAAAGTAATGCCATTTAAATTGCGAGCAAAGTATGACATCAATTGCATATTAGGATACAGGGAGGACTGAATTTAGAGAGAATCTCGTAAGAACATTTGAAAAATGTTTGAAAGCATAAAAATACTAAATTAAATAAACGAAGCTTTGTATAAAATACATGCTGAGGCAAGATCAATGCTTTTATATTAAACAAACAGAAATGTTAAAATTGAAAGAGAACGTCGCGCCACTCCCCAATTTACTTCTCAAAGATTTTGCAACATTTGCACATTCACCCCTATTGCAATATTTTAATTCTTTTAATGATTCATCATCAGAATTGGGTTGCTTGTTTCGCTGAAGTTTGCTACTCTTACTTTCTTGAGCAAGTGACGAGAACTGAGCGGTTATAGAAGGAGTACAGAAAACAAACGACGAACTATTAAAAAGACCGATACACATTACGTGGCGTAGAGTATTTTGGCACACTATTTTTTAATAGACTTCAAAAAAGGAGGAGGTATTCAATTCGACTGTATTTTTTTATCTTTGTTGCCTCAGAACTTTTGACTGGGTGAAACGATTTTGAGAAATCTTTTCTTAGTCGAAAGCAGGTACTTGTCATTTGGTCCCACTTAAATTTGAGCGAGATCTAACAAGTAATTTTTAAGTTATTGTGAAGTCGGTTATTTTTTGTTAGAAAAATTTTGATTATTATAAGCAGAATTATTGTTTTAGGTTGTGTGCTTTCACTTTAGTGATTAAATTTTACATAGTTGCACAATATTACTCACATATAAAGTCTTTAATAGTATAAAGATTTTTAACCATGTAGACAAAATCATTGGCCGCATATTACGAAACTAAGATAAGATAAAGAAATGTTTGAAGTAATACCTCGCATTCATGTGTTGAATATTCTCTTGGTGAAAATATGTATTTCTTTAAGAAAATAAAAGTCATTACCCCTAAAACCGAGATCTCTTATACACTTACACAATACTTCGGTTTGTCATTCGTATCCCCTTCGCCTCCACGGCAGTTCGCTGAGACATCATTGTTAGTAAGAAATTTTAATTAAGCCTAAATATCTAAATTTTATGCAAGAAGCGATTGTTTCTTCGAGTTCAGTGAATTTACTAACGAGACGTCTTACTGTCAAATGTTTTATTTATAAACCAAAGAGGCATGTTTTGTGAGCGTTGATATTATTAGTCAACGTTTACAGTGTGGTCTTTTAAAATTTAACTTTACATAAGAATTCAGGTAGGTTTTATTATTGTAGTTAGGTCAGTATTACAGGCGGCCTCATACAGCCAATAATAGTATGAGGCCTTTAGGCATAGTTGAAAACCTTGCTGTATGAACGATCTTCTTTTGGGACGTAGTATTAAATAAATGAATAAATAAACGCTTAGACACTCATATCCCCCCAACAGATTTTCACCTGTGTTGCGGGTGACATGGACAACACATAATAACACTTCACAACAGCACCCATACTCGAGTATAAATATTTATCTGTCATATAAATATCTGCCCCGGCCGAGAATTGAACCTGGGACTCCTCGCTTCACAGGCAGGGTCATCAAATTCTCACAGATATCGAAGAAAAGGTCGAATCGTTGTCGATTCACTCCAAAGTAAAAATTGTAGAGAGAAAACGTGACGCGTACTTATTTTTTAAAAAGTGAAATAAGTAACGCTTTTACATAGTAGAGTATTTTTTGATTTGATTGGATTTGGCTGGTACTAATTTTATCACTCTTAGAATGTAAATAATTTGGAATTAAATTGTACCTCAGCTGTTGTAATATTTTTCATAGAATTCCGTTAGAATTTTAATTAAGTGGCATTCTAAATAGCTTGGATAATCTAAATAAACGTACCTAAACGAATTACTTTAGGTACGAAAGTAAAGATAATACTGTAAATGATAATAAAACTGTTACTATGCCGATGTGTTGTGTCTAACTATGCCTATTATGGTATCACGCCGGATTCACTTATTTATTAATTTTCATTTATCAATTAAACAATCCGACTAATATTAAAAACGTGAAAGTATGTTTGAGGAAGAATGAAAGTTTGTTTCACTTTCACGCAAAAACTGCTGAACAGATTTTCATGAATTTTAGCACACTGATAGACGATGATCTAAAATAGGATATAGGGTACTTATAATGACGAAAGGGTATTTCCCTTCTATGGTTTAGTTGTTTAATATTACTTTTAACAACATTCTAAACTACTGGGCTTATTGTTTTCTTTTTGGTTTTTTATTTGGTTTTTTTTGTTTGGTAAGATGTTACTGCAGTTGAGGTTACGTATCTCTCGTGCGATGGTCATTTAGCATCAGATGCTCGGTCTACTACTACGGTGAAAGTTGATTTTAAAAAATGCGACTTGCTTTCAAAACGTAGTAATGCAAAATTACGAGTACTAACCTGTTGCCTTTGTTACTATTTCATTTTATTAAAGAGTAAATGTCGGACGTTTAGTACAATGTGTAGAAATTACTGCACTCCTACGAGCACTTTACTACAAAAGAGGCAAATTACACCGTTTGTTATATCCTAACGTTATTACCGAGGTAATGAAAATAAAAGTGTATAAACTTTGAAGCTTCATTGTATGACTCTTGTAGTGGTAAAGAAAAGTAGACTAATACTAACTTAATTTAATGTTATATCTTGCATTATTTTTAGGTCACCATAAGTAAATTCAACTGCTAGAATCCGATGACGTAATAATCGCGCAGATCAATCAGCAGATAAGATAATTTAAGTTTTCCATATTTCATTTATATTTTTAACCGACTTCAAAAAAGGAGGAGGTTCTCAATTCGACTGTATTTTTTTTTTTTTGTATGTTTGTTACCTCAGAACTTTGGACTGGGCGAACCGATTTTGATGATTCTTTTTTTAATCGAAAGCTGGTGGCTGTCATGTGGTCCCACATAAATTTTATTGAGATCTGACAACGGCATCCATGAGAAAATTACATAAGTCGTAAATTTGTGTTAAGATGTGCGCGACAAATTGACGAATAACTCAATATCACGCCAACCGATTTCAATGATTCTTTTTTTAATCGAAAGCAGGAGCTTGTCATGTGGTCTCACATAAATTTGAACGAGATCTGACAACTATGTAGTTTTTGAGACTTTGAAGTCGGTTATTTTTTGTTAGTAAAATTTAGATTATTTACCTAAAACATTAATAACTTTCTATGCTTCATCGTTAATCTATGACGGTGCCAATAAACGGGTTGATAAGAGCCACACCGTAAAATCTTAATGACAGAAATTTCTCGATAAGCGCCAATTTAACAACAATTAAAAAGATATTATCCGTACGAACGACCGCTACTTTCTCGAGCACTTAGACGGTACAAAATACAATCGTTTCGGAAGACGTTAACAAATAATCAAGGCAAGGAGTCGCCAATAAATATCGTAGAACGCGAGCATCCAACGAAATTAACACTGTTGCAGAAACAAAGCAAGCCGAGTGGTTCCACTGTCGGTGGGTTAGAGATGAACTATAAACAATAGCTTATTTTTAATTTCCAAAATGTTGAGACTTACTGATGTATGGTAACATTAAACAAGCTGGGCGGTTAATATCAATGTTATTTGTTTTTCTTTTACTATAACTGAACAGTCTCTCGTCGAAAATTACTAGACAGCCTGCTTTGATATAATTTTAAACTTATGTCATCGCGGACACTAAACATTTTGAATGCAAACGAGTACTCACGATTTTTCAATTTTATACCAATTAACCATGGTCCCAGAGGGACTGCGAAAAAGATTGCAAAAAGCCTGCTTTAATGATTAAATTATTCTGAACCAGGTAGTAAAGCTATTAGTGCTTGTTCACACTGAACTCGCGAGCGCGGTCGCGGTCGCGAAATATCAAACATATGAGCTACTATGAAAGTGTTCACACCAAAACGCGCGCGCGGTGTATGTAGCGTTTACCGCGACCGCGCCCGCGCCCGCGCCCGCGCCCGCGAGTTCAGTGTGAACACTCACTTAGGGTCTCAAACCTCCTCGACCTATTCCACCTAAATTTGATAGTTAATTCTGAAAAGTATATCCTTAACACACCACACTACAGAGCACCTTGGAGCCTCATAATTGCGTAGTTCATGACGTAAGGACAAATAAATTATTTTCGAAATATTTCCTCGCTTATATCTTACCTCGCGCGCACTAAAACAATACCAAGTTTGGAAATAATTAAAGAAACGATTAAAGCATTTCAACCCTATCCTAAGGAGGGAGGAGGGGGTTGCCGAAAATTGTTGCCTTATACAGGGCTGTCGCTCGCAATAAACTTTGCTCAGGAATTTCATTAGTTTCGTTCAATAAATTAAGAGGTTATGCTAGCGTGTGTCGGCCCTACAATTACCTTGTCGCCGTGGAGTAATAAAGAGTCTTCGGTAAGAGGATCTTTAAGAGTTATGAGGCACTTCATGAGCAAAAAGATCCTGTCCTTGAAATATCAAAATGTAAATTACATTCTTGAGTGTGAGGCTATAAAGATGGTTAATTTAGCACGTGTTCGTTGAAAATGTTTATGAAGTAGAATAAATGGTTATTAGTTTAATTTAAAGAGGTGTATCGTAGTTTCTTACTTTCATAATACGTACATTGTTATATTTGAAGCAATACTTGAAAGTTTAGAATAAACCTTGAAGATCTATTTAGCTTAATAAATATTTTTAAATATCCGTTGCCAACAATATCATATCTATAATTTACAGCAAACAAGACAAGCCTACTATAAAATTTGTCATGAAACCCCGACAAGCCCCAATTTTATCACCAATGGACCGATGTTCGCCCCATGCCATGGCTAATTTTACACCCCCATAAAAAACTAACGCGCAGTATATAGCTGTCATAACACTTCAGCTGAATGTCCCCACTTTCAGCTCTATTTTGGACACTACAATAACCGTAATGGATCTAATAATGATATTACAAATTACGCTTATTATAAACAATTTACTGCTGAGGCAGATGTTTTTCATTATTTTCGGTTCTGGATAGCCAATTTTGATAAAATAGTTTCTTACTATGCAGTTTTCGGTACAACCATCCCAAGTGACTTACCTAATGCTGAAGGCACATTTGTCCACACCGTCCGCGCCGGACACAGAACACCTAATAATTTTATTAGTTAGATGTTCTGTGGCGCCGGACGCATCGCGTTTATTTCATACAAACATCATATGAAAGCCCGATGCGGATGACAGATGTGTCCGGCGCGGAAGGTGCGGACAAATGTGCGTTCAGCATAATAGGTTACAGCAAGGCTATTCTGTTTTGTAACTTGACAGTGGAATCCGCGATGAATGTCAAAAATCCTATCTTTAGTCGTTTGAAGTTCAAGTTCGAGACTCGCTTCACTTCGTAAGTGCGTACTAGATTATTAGAGAATGACATACCAAGATGATGCAAGTTCGCTTTCGAGTCTCACTTGAGTGAGCTTCGATTTCGAGTTTGTATTTTAGAGAATAGCCCTCCTCCTAAACTAAACATTTAAGATGGGAAAAGAGAACAGAATTTGACGTTTTTATAATCAATGTAACCAGTTATATTTTTATTGAAATTAGATTGCTTGAATGATATTATATATGTTTAAAAAGAGAATAATTATATTTGTTTTGCCTGAAAAAAATGGTTACAATAAATTATTTAAATCTACTTCTAATTGTCATACAATTTTTGGCTTCAAATTCCAAGAAACCAGAAGGGAACTCTGTTTATCTGTCTTTTCATGTCTTAGTTGCACGTTAAAAACTGAGTTACATTTTATTATCATGAGTTATTTGATAAGTCCCGTCGCTTGCCCAGTGATTTACTACACGGGGTTCCCGCTAAGGGCACTGCTCGCCTCAAAAAATTACGCAAGCTAACATTTTGATAAATTACTCAAGAGTTATCTTGTTCTTGTAATTTTATACTCTGTGGCGTTTTTGTGGCGTCTACTTTTTTAGGGTTCCGTAGCCAAATGGCAAAAAACGGAACCCTTATAGATTCGTCATGTCTGTCTGTCTGTCTGTCTGTCTGTCTGTCTGTTTCTCTGTCCGTCCGTATGTCACAGCCACTTTTCTCCGAAACTATAGGAACTACACTGTTGAAACTTGGTAAGTAAATGTATTCTGTGAACCGCATTAAGATTTTCACACAAAAATAGAAAAAAAACAATAAATTTTGGGGGTTCCCCATACTTAGAACTGAAACTCAAAAAATTTTTTTTCATCAAACCCATACGTGTGGTATCTATGAATAGGTCTTCAAAAATGATATTGAGGTTTCTAATATCATTTTTTTCTAAACTGAATAGTTTGCGCGAGAGACACTTCCAAAGTGGTAAAATGTGTGTCCCCCCCTGTAACTTCTAAAATAAGAGAATGATAAAACTAAAAAAAATATATGATGTACATTACCATGCAAACTTTCAACGAAAATTGGTTTGAACGAGATCTAGTAAGTATTTTTTTTAATACGTCATAAATCGTAAACCGCAATTTACCTCGATCAAAGTTACAACGAACTTCAAGAACTTTTATATTATGTTACTTGCTGCTACGGAACCCTTCATGGGCGAATCCGACTCGCACTTGGTCGCTTTATTTTTCTTTGTATGCGTTGTAAACAATGAGTTTTACAACAAAGAGCTCAATGTAATTAAGATAAGTCAAATTATCTTCATAGTTGCTACTTGCAAGTTATTTTGATACCTTTTTTGTATTCGATTCTTCTTTTTGGTTAGCCAGGTAGTAATTAAATACATTTAGATTTGTAAAATTATTATCTTGTATATAATTAGATAACAAATCTTTAAAACTTTAACTAAAAAGAAAAATTTATAGCAATAAATAATACATTATAGGTATTATAATAACAATTGTGAATTTTAGTTCGCTAAATAGTATAAGTATACAAACAATATAGTAAAATTATTATACATAAATAGACGGTATGATGTGCCGTTACACCCGTTGAAACTTCCATAGGGATGGGGGTGAAACCGAAATATTGTGTCACAATTTATGGCCGCTGTGGTTAGACGGGACAGGTAAGGGTATGGACACACTTAACGCTATTTTTAATTAAAACAACATTGGTGACAATTACCCGAATTTCGTTTATCCTCGTTATTACGTATAAAAAGTAGTTATTCTTGTAGGTACTGTTCGATAAAAGAAGGAAATAATTAAGACTTATAGAAGTGGGTGAAAATAGACCACGCCAACTGATCGCGCGATCGTTCAAAATTATTTGATTCAATTATTAAAAATAGTATAAAAATCTTAGTAAGAGTATCAATGGTCATCAGGGTTAATACTCGAGTTAGCATTTCATATACACATAAGGAATTAGGTCAAAATAAATAGGAAATTAATATCAAAATTAAAATTAACCTTTTAAGATATTTTGGCCGGTTTTTTAGCAAAATCAATTTAATACGTAGTAAAAATACTGCTATTCTCTCAAGACGACATACTATATTACTACGAGATCAAACTACAGTATAATGAATATAAGATCGTATTAAAATTAAATTTCTTTGATAATAGAGATGGATCTACTTTCCGCTAATCGCTAACACTAACACCGCAGATACCCAAAGTAAGGACTAACTTGTTTCCTAGTGTCGAAATCGTCCATACCGTAGGAGATAATTAAACAGCTGTGCCGCTATTTGAGGAGACGTCGTCGCCACGACGCACTTCCAGTTGCTTACTCAACTTTATAATTTTGTATATGGGTGAATATCAAATCGGCAAAATTTACGTGTCCACGTTGAGAATCGAGGTGTAAAATGATAGAATGTTTCTGATTTTTTTATATAGTAAACTACGTAACTTCTTTTAATTGGGGCCACATTGTTTTTTTAAATATATGTGTATATAAAAAATCAGGGTAAAAAAAATGCCTTAAAATTCAAGTTTGGTGGTATGTCCCAGCTCCATTTTTTGATATAATTTCATTCACCACAGTGACAATTGAAGTTAAAATAAAAAATATACAATTTCGTTAGTATACACATAAGACACACTATCTAAAAATAACTAATCCTTATTATAAAATGTTATGTAGCATCACAGGATACTCGATCAAAGTTTGTCCAAGAAAAAACCAAAATCTTGGGTGCACTTGTTCAACTTACTAAAACATGAACTTTCTTGCGTATGCGATCATTTAAGTTTTATTATTTCGCAGGGCATAGTTGTCTGGTAACGTTTGAGTGTAACGGGTATGTGATTAGAGCTATGACTTCCCGCCAAAACAAAAGTACCCGCTTGGGTGGCACAGGGGGACAAGAATTATTCAATTTTTGGTGGATCGATTTGCTGTTTATTTTAAAGTGCTTTTATAGTAAGCTACACAATATAGGTAGTGATTTGGATTACGCATAAAACAGTTACATAAATTTAATTGTATCTTAAGATCCCTATTTTTAAAGATTTTTTTTATGCAGGATCCGAGTTTGGTGGCTCAATTTTGGTGGATTTGGTGGCGTTTATGCGTGACCAAAATTTAAAACGAGCCACTTCAGCGAAACTAGAGCTTCAAAGTGTTCGCCAGGGATCTGTCTATTGGGCAAAGTCAGCTTACGAGGTTGAAGACCGAGTCCAGCACCATGTTTTCGTCGAAATCTGAAGTTCTGAGAGATGGTCGTATGCCTCCTCTCAAGCTCCAGCTGCCTGCGAGGACAATAACAATCAAGCTAAACTGACCCGACACTACACACAGGATACCCTGGACGCCGCCTGTATAAGATAAGAGAGGCTCTCAAACAGCTTAAAAAGAACAAGGCTCAGGAAAATGACGGATTCACAATAGCTTCTAACAGCTGATGGGAAACCTCTACTAATGACGCTCCAATAGCTGTTCGTTTCCGTCATCAATACTGGAACTGCCCCGGAAGCGTGCAGCAGAACTGTGGTGACTCTGTTCTTCAAGAAGGGCGAAAAAGCCCTTTTGAAGAACTATAAAGGCCCATTGCATTTCTGAACCACGTTTGTAAGCCGTTTGCGAGGCAGGTTTGACGACTTCCAGCCTCCCGAACAAGCAGGATTCCGAAAGGCTACAGAACCATAGACTTACTGAGGCAGATTATACAAAAGACCAAGGAGTATAATCTGTTGTTATGTGTTGCTTATGTATACTATGAGAAAGCCTTTGATTCTATCGGTATCGGTACTTAATTCTCATATCGAGGTGTTGAAGTGTTTGTAATCATCAGGTACCATTTCCGTCAGTGTATACGACATAGCTACGAACCCTATACAACTGCAGAGAGGTGTTAGGCAAGGGAACGTCATATCTCCTTAACTGTTCACTGCTGCGTTAGAAGACGTGTTCAAGCTGATGGAATGAAAACAACGTGGTATCATCGTGGTCAATAGTGACATCAGACACTTGCGATATGCCGATGATATAGTCTATCTGGCAAGATCCCTTGAGGAACTTGGTAAAATTATAGGGGACTTGAACAGCGCCACAATCGGTGTGTCTTAAAATGAACATGGACAAGACGAAAATCATGTCCAATGTCCATATCATGTACCTAAGTCCAACTTCGAGAAATAAGACTCGTAGAATTCAACTCGAATGGGCTGCGTTCGGGAAACTGCGTCATATCTTGTCGTCCAAAACACTATCTCAGTGCCTGAAGTTGAACGTGTTCAAGCAGTGTGTGTTGCCAGTGATGACATACGGCTCCGAGACGTCGTGCTTTATTATTATTGGCCTTATTCATATACTCAAAGTCACAAAGCGGACAGAGAGAGAAAAAGCGGATGGAGAGGGCTAAGCTCGGTATTTCTGTACGTGATCAAATCAGAAATGACGTAGATGAACAAGAATAATCGACATAGCTCATCGAGTACGCCGGCTGAAGTGGCAAAGGGCTAGCCACATAATTCGAAAGACCGATGACCATTGGGAAGAGGTCCTCGAATGGCGCCCACGTCTTGGAAAAAGGCGCATTGGAAGCTCCCCAACCAGGTGGACTGACGACCTAAAGAAGACAGCAGGCATCCTCTGGATTCAGAAGGCACAGGACTGGTCAGAGTGGCGCAAGTTAGGGGAGGCCTGTGTCCACCAAGGGCTGATGGACTGATAGATGTTAAATAATAATATCTATATTTTTTTAACAATAGAGTTTTATAAAACGATGAAAGTTATTGATAATTCCCGAGAATTCGTGATATTAGCCACTTTGAGCTTTATTTTATTGATTTTAGAGCTTTTGTGACAGAAAAATCCAATTTTGGTGTCACTGATTTTCAATTTTGGTGGGTAATTTCGATTTTGGTGGGCGATTATCAATTCTGGTGGCCACACTAAACTTTGAACTTAAATATCTCAAAAAGTTATCGAGATATTCTCAGACCTCTTGAAGGTTCTTATAGCTTAGACTTTCTATTCTTATACCAGGTCCTCATTTTTCACGAAAACTGAAGAGAAAATTTCGCCACCAAAGTTGAAAAAAAATGCACGTTTCTGATATTCACCCATATCCATAGCATGAAAGTTTGAACTAGTGAGATACGTTAGATACGAGATAAAATATTATTATAAATAGAACAAGTAATTCTACACTACATAACATCATCTTAAGCAGCTCAGTAAAACGTCTGTCTGTAGTTCGATTTTATTGACCACATTTTTTTTCCAATTTCCCATTATATTTAAAATTTCTTGGGTGAAGAGAAAATAGCGTGGGAAACAACAACAAAATGCAAAATCAAGAGTTTTACATAGAGTTCTCAAAAAGTGTATGAAGTCAATTTGAACTGCCCTAGCCTCTCTTGTTATAACAAGAGACCTGGGCGGCTGATGTCAATCATAAATCCAATCAACCTCAGATGACAAAACCTCTGAAGTACTTCTCGAGGATACCTCCGAGGGTACCAGAAGCAATCAATCATTTCATTAAGTTTTATCGTTAATTAGATACAAAATTGATGGCAAAAGTCATTGAGAATGATGGTCTAACCTTTCTGAAATTCAGCACAAGTACAGTGCTTCGGGTACGTTTCGAGTCTCCTTGAGTATGGGAAGAGATCAAGTTACAAGTTTTCATTAGACCACTAGATTAGACCCATAGTCATGTAACTCAAACGCTTCAATAACAGGATCCTAGTCCCGAAGTAGGTTCGGTCGGCCGCAGAAGTAGCTTAACATTATAGTACTTTGTAATAGTAACTGTTTCAACGGTTTCCTAGCAACATCTATGACAAATTCAATCGATCGAAACGCACAAATCACTTCACCATATTATAAATACGTAGCTCTTAATACCATTCGCAAAAGCTACTAAAACTCATTACAGAATGAACGGGTTTGGAAAAACAGTTTATCAGTTCATTGTCTATTACAGTTTTATTATACTTCAATAGCTTTTCAAGGCCTTTTATCAAAGCATAATATTTGAAGACCTTCGAGGCAATCTAAGAAATAAACAACGAATTCCCAGATTCGGGCGTAATAGGATCGCATCGATTATTGGCGGTACGCATCCCGTTCTACGGGTTATGAAATTGGATCCGTGGACAATAAAATACATAATTTACCCCGACCTCCCCCGGGATGCGGACTTATTGTGGCGTGTAGTAAATTTGGCAAGACGCACGTGTTCCAAACGATTGTGGTTTGCGAGTGATAAGTTCTTGAATTGGGTACTGTTTGCAGTATATCCGAATTATAATATATACCTTTTCACTATTTGAAACCGGTATTTTCTTTATTAATTTTAATAGACATAGATATTTTGCTTTAGTTCTTCTAGATTGAAACCAGTGATAGTAAACAATAAGCCTAGGCATGCACCAATATGTACGTAGAAGTTAAAATAAGAAGCGTAATTTTAAATAATAATTACACCCTTATTATTACACTTAGATGAATAAATTACGTTTTCATGTAAATGTTGCCTTCCAAAAAGCCAAGAAAAAAACTTAACCACCAAGAAAATAAATCACTTACAAGTTTGAGAAGCGCCGTTATGCGGAAAGTAGGGAGTAAATTAATTTCACGGAATTCCGCGCTACAGCGGATAGTTGTCGAACTCAAACTTCACAAACTTCAACTTCTGCTTCAGATGAGCGGCTACTGATTGGGAATTTTAGGGAAATTACTAACTTTCACTGAATGATAGTCGTCGTCGAGCACGGACAAGACGAAAATCATGTCAAATGTCCTGAAATAGGACTGACGACCTGAAGAAGACAGCGGGCATCCGCTGGATTCAGAAGGCTCAGGACCTGTCAGAGTGGCGCAAGTTAGGGGACGTTTATGTCCAGCGGTAGACCTTCAAGGGCTGATGGATGGATGGATGGACATAAAACGCGACCTTCCAACGTTGTTTCTTTCTCCTGATAATACTAACTTTATGCAGCGATAATGGTAGTTATGGTGATGGTGGTGACCGCTAGTGGAAAAAATTTACTGACGGAGGGCATGTAAAGCCTAAAGTATAAGTACTGGCGCTATGAGGTGCACGTTTCACGCTTCCTCGGACCGTTAATTAGCTGTAACTAATTTAATCTCAATCATCAGGGAACCCTTAACAAAGCAATAACCTTTGAAATGAAATTACGTGCTTTGATTGGATATTTTAATTACTTCCCTTCTTAGCCAACTAATTACAATTTATCGAGCCGTAAGACGATGCAAAAACCCTTTACAAGCAAGATAGACGCCCTAACCAGGGTCTAATCAGGCAACTGTTGCAAATTAATTCGAAATTAGCGCCGTTGTCTCACTACAAACAAGTAAGGGATCTACGGTGTAATTTTTAATTAAACCAACCCTTTGTCGGTATGTGGGAGGTGACGGTATGTGAAGGACTGTTTAGTATAAAATAATTTACCTTTATTACCTACTAATATATCTAGTTAGGGTGTAATCTGTTGCGGTTTTTTATATCTTATAAGTTAATGCTTCACTACTATCCCACCTACTATCCATAGAGATATTAACTTAACTTCTATTCATAAAATGAAGTCCCCGGCCGCGTCTCTCTGTATGATCGCGATAAACTCAAAAACTACTTAACGGATTTTTGTATGGTTTTCACCAATAGATACACAGTATGAAGGTTTAGGAAGGTTTAGGTGTATAATTCATTATGATTTTATGTAAATTGACTGAAATTCATGCGGGCGAAGCTGCGAGCGGAAGCTAGTTTTTAAATATAACTAATGCCACATTTTTTACATTATAAATCATGTCATTGTGTCATATCCCGCAATTGCCATTATGAGGAAAGTTATACGAGCGATGTTTATTGACACATAAATTGTATCATTTGTGAATTGTGAGCTTGGCTTGCTCTTTTGGCAATCCAAATAAATAAATATTTTTCTGAAATGATAGTAGAAGTAACAATAACATGGATAAAACATGGTTAATACAGAACTGATTTCCATTTCTATTTCTTCGGTACCTAAGCTCAACTAGTGTTGGAAAACCGGAATTCAAGCATCTATATTACCAGGTAGTTCCCAAGGGGTCAATCTCTTGGTGTTATGTTTCCGCTTTTATGGATGTGTTAGTTCATGCAGGCCCCAGAAGGATAGAGGATGATAGTATTATAACGCTTACAGATCAGGATGCGAAATTATCCTAAATGAATAATAAAAACTTGAGAGGTGTCAAGGGACACGCGGATGGAACGAAGTTCCTTGCAGTCAGTACTAGGATAGCAAAAACATGCAGCAAGTGTGCTCGCTCGCTCGCTTGCATGTTTTTGCTATCCTAGTACTCTGGCTTGTTTTCTATGTAAAAAAAACTACGACGGCAAAAAGTGTCGTTACCACTTTTCGTTACCAAATTTTCCGCCTAGCCCCCTTTCGCAACGCGCGATAAGGAATTTCGTTCCAATAAATAAATAACACACTCATACATTAAGATTCCCTAAGACGTAGGTGCCATGGACAACACACATAGAAAAAACACATACCTACACCCAGACCAATTAAGTAAATCCAATTCGCTGGAAATATAATCTAGGACCCTTGGTACGGCGTTCAGCATGGTGATCAATACGCCACACGTCAAATAAGTGAATCAAGGATCATCTAGAAAAACTGATAGTGATCATGGAAGGTAAGAGCAGTAAAGGGAAATCACCGACCCGATAGACCGATACTGTAGAACAGGCAACTTATAATAACCACGACCCTCTGTCATTAGGAAACGATGAAGAAGAAGAATACTTTCGTAATGCAACAAAAACTAAAAATGTTCCTAAAAGAGCAGAAGGTGCTCGCAACATTGGATCAGCACACATCGGGTATTTTAATTACAATTGAAACCGGGCAACATGGTTCCTGCATATAAGACGCTTACAATATTTCCTTTTTGAGCTTTGAAATTTAATAAGCGTTTAACACTTCAAAGCCCTCTTGTAAAGCAATTTGGCGTAGTCGTTGAAAAACAGCGAGTTTTCGGCTGGAAAACGTAATTCGTTTAGAGCACGGTGCCTCGGTAAAAGATTAATTAGCGCTGCAAACAGCCGAGGTAGCGCTTTAAAGCGCTCTTGCGTCAGTCGAGATCCTAATAGCAGAAGCGGAATATTGCGTACGAAGGAGAATTGTCATGAAAGGACTTGTCCCACGACACGAGTGTGGATTTGTTTAGTTTTCGTTGTGAGGTGAGTGTTACAAGTGCAGGATTTCTCTAGGACTATGGGCCATACGTTACCACAGCAAAAAAAATGTAAGTAGGTCATACCTTGGACAACATAGAGTAGTAATCATTATTTTTTTTAACACTTGAGAATTTTCAATGGCTGCAGGAAGTCCTGAAACTTAAGCGAAATCTAGTGAATTTTATTGGAAATTAAATGATAAATGTGTTAAATGAGACTGAGTTTATTTATTAAAATTTTTGTACCGGAGAAAGACTATCATTATGTAAGCTATTTGAATCTAGAAACGATTTGGTGTACTATCCGAAATTGTGCTGGTTGTACTCTAGCACCCTTAACGTAATCAATGATATCACACTCGATACCTCCTAAGTATACTGAGTCATCTAACAAATTTATGTATTTTATTATTTTTATACCAACGTACATAATAAACCATGATCCTAATTTTACTATTTAAAAAAAATAAAAAACAGCAATAATTACCGAGATAACTTCACGTATACTAAATCAATTTCAACAGCAGTTAAAATCGTACATTGTATACTGTTCTAAGTAACATCTGTACCAGTGTACGCGGGGCGTGAGGGGGGACGCATTGATACAATTTTATTTTGGCTCAGTATTCGAGAATGGCGGCGAGAGTGAATGCCATTTTAGTTAACAGTTTTTTTCGTGAACAAGTTAATAAAGTAAATCTGCATTTATGTGTCTTATATTGCTTTATATATTTAATTAATATTAGTTACAGAATTCAGTCAAAAAGGGCACTAAAATTTTTAAATCCGATTTAAAGCCATAAAAAGTTATCGAAGTGTCTCAGGATTTAATAAAAGACTTTAAATCGAAGCTTAATTTTATAAACAACTGGACAACTACTAATGATGGATCTAAAATGGCTTGGAATAAAGGAAACGGAACTAGTAGTTAAAGCACAACATCCATTTAGGGTGTTTTATAAAACGAGTTACCAAGACGATGCTACAAGTGGATAGATTGTGTGAAGAAACCTAAAGCTACACGAAATCGAAGAGAGTTGAATATTAATATAAGTATAGATAATATTTCTTTAGCTTATCAGACACCCATTCCTATTGACCAAAATAAGCACAAAGACTTGATGGATCTTTATAAGACTCTGGTGATTCCTAAGGATTATCATTTATTTTTAAGCTATTGCATAACTTTTATCGCGGGCTTGAGCGTGGTGACCGAATCAAGAAATTCCGTAACGAAATAAAACCTGACAACGCCCACTTGCAGTCAGTACTAGGATAGCAAAAACATGCAAGCAAGTGTGCCAAAACAAAGCTGGGGTAATAAATTTCTCATCGGATTTGTTCACCTAGTAGCAATTAATTAAAGCGAGTACTAGGCGCACAGAAGTCTTCGAGGATGCGACATCAGTGATACTGTTCAGGCCATAGTATGATGCCGTCTTATTTACTCTTCGGTATTTTGCATAAGGCACAACAGTGATGTCTATATTACGATCATGCACATTAGGTTATTATTGCTGTTTATCTTGTAATGCCGATTATTATGCGGAGGATAACAGATTATTACGAGGAGTGATAGAGTGAATCTATCACTGTCGCTCTGACATCACTGTCAAATCCGATGAGAAATTTAATACCCCAGCTTTGTTTTGGTACACTTGCTTGCATGTTTTTGTTATCCTAGTACTGACTGCAAGTGGCGGTGTCAGGTTTTATTTCGCAACAAATGCTATGCAATAGATTTACCGCGGCAGTCCCCGAGTGCCACACGTTTTTTAATAATTTGATTTCAACTAAGTCTAATGGAGCTGACAGTGACTTAGACTGAAATTTTAAAGAAAGAAAGAGAAAAATACATTGTGATTCTTTAGAATGCGTTGTTTTTGTTTAAGATTCTTGTTTTTCTTTCTAGCCTAAGCCCACTAGTTAAGCCCACATTTCATAAGGTATTAGAAATAAAATAAGTAGTTAAAAAGCCTCGGTAAATTATATTATATTAGTCCAGTATACGTTGAGGTTTCAAATGCTAACATAGCTAAGTACTTTCCTAGTATAATGAGTCAAGTGATGTAAATAATACGTTTTATTATTAAATAAGACAGAAAATCATGAAAACGACCAAAAGTAAGATGATATTATTAAAATGACATTCAAATTTCACAATATGTTGGTGTAAACTATGGATTTTGATGTACAACGTACATGAATATAAGTGGTAGTTATACCATTCTACTATTAAGTCCCGCCGGCGTAAACCCAGTTATGTACATAAAATGTCATTTAAAAACAAAAATCAGCAAAATCATTTAGTACCAAAGGAAGAGCTTGCAATCTTTATTAAAAAACATTTAATATATTTCGAATTAGTTTGTTTTCATTAAAATATGAATGATTTGCCTTCAAATCGCTCTCCTATAAAATTACTACAATGTCAGTTGACTCATTATACTTAGGAGGTATCGACACGATGCATGGAAAATCGTGCTAATATTATAAATGTCAAAGTTTTTATGGATGTTCGCTACTCTTTCACGCAAAATTCACTGCATATATTTTCATGAAAAGCATACAGGTTGACCATGATCTGTACGGTATTTATTAGCCCGGAAAACGTGAGAAAATCCATATGTTCAGCACTAGTTCAAATTTTTCCCTTAGGAAGTCCCTAGTAACGTTAAGTTTATTATTATCAAACCGCATTAGTAGAAAACGCTGAAGCTCATTGCAGAGGTTTATCTGTCAGTTTCAGATTTAAAGCAGTGCGAACAGCCGACTGAGTTCTGAGTCCAGTTGAGGAATTTATCATCTGTAATATCAATTTTACCCTCATTTAAAGTCTTTGCAGGCGCTAATGGAGCTGTAACCTAGATTCCATTTACGGTTTTTAACTTCATTTGGTATTTATTCAAAGCTTAAAAATTTTATTTTCTGATTAATTGTATTGACGGTTGTCTGATCTTTGATTAAACAACAGTTTAGCATTTGAACAACCAGGGAAAATTTTTGTTCAAATTTTTATTATTAGATTTATTTACGTTCATAATAAGGAATTAACAATTTTTAATAACTTACCTTAAATATTGAAGGAGATCACTAAAAGATCTGAAACAAACAAAAAAAATTAAAGTACACTGTCAACTATTCAAGTCCTATTCAAGTCACAGATGTCAATGCAATCTGCAAGCTAGATTTTTATCGATACGATATTGTTCATAACTGAAAAATGTTTGCGTAATTTACTAACAGACCTTTCATATAAAATACTAGCTTTTGCCCGCAGCTTCGCCCGCGGTAGAGATCGATTTTTTTACAAATCCTACTTTTACTTAGTTAGATTTAGTTGCGTAGGACTTAACTGATTTACATGTATCATATTTTGATAGTGTGATTCAAAACATGCAAAAGAATTTTACTAACGCCATCTTTTAACAACATCCGGAACTAAATATCTAGCAACTAACAAAATATTGATCTTCCCATGGGGATGTTTTACCGCGGTAAAAAGTAGCCTACGTTACTCTCCACCCTCCTCACTATCTCCACACACAAAAATCATACCATATAACAGCTTCGTTGCGGCGTGAAAGACGGACAAGCAAACAAACACACTTCCACATTTATAATATTAGTATGGATCCCTAATATATAAGATAGGTAAAACAGATAGGTTATCTTATCAGTCATCTATCTATATACCATATTATACCTGCCTGTAGACATGTCCCTGGTTGATTTTTTAACTAAAACCACAGAAGAAATAATAGTACTTATAAATAAGTACTAAAACATAAGAATTTTTGGTAAAAACATTTCGTTGGATGCGATGTTTCCATAGCAGACGTATCACAAAATCGATTGTAGTGTATTCACGCTTTGGGCGACGTCGCCGTCAAAACGCGTGTGATATTTATCTTGTAATTCCTGAAAGACCGAACGCACGGGTTCATTTCCGCACACTCGAGCCCATTCAAACCCAGCTCGGCTTATTCAACGCACGGCTCAGCGTCAGCTCTTTCAACGCACGGCTTGGCTCATTCGACCTCGAACGCGACCTCGCCAATTCATTTACGAGCGTCTCAGACTTCCTTATTTTAAAAAGAAATTCCTAGAAAGAGCCCCAGACGTGTGTGCTTTGAGTGCGAGCTCATTATGGACTCTCATTTCATTTCTTTGAATACAGGTGAGTTCATTAACTGAAATAGAAGTATGGCGGGGAATTTTTCATTAAGAAGACTATTGAGTCTCCATATCCGCCGGTTGCTGAAATGAGTTTGTTCAATGATTTACATGAATTAAATTTACGATGTATTCTATTTGCAGATGATATTTCTATTATTTTGACATTAACTAATGACGCTGAAAAAGATATAATCGAAGCTAATAACACTATACACAACATAATTCAATGGCTCAGCAATAATAATTTAATTGTTAACCTAACCAAAACTAGTTATGTACAATTCCTGACCAAGAACAAAAAAGAAATCCAGATTGACTTAAAATATAATAATAATCCTATTACTCTAGTAAAACAGACGACATTTTTAGGCATAACTATAGATAATAAGTGCAATTGGAAAGCACATGTTGAGAAAGTTACGTCCAAAATAAACAGATTTGTATTCGTATTCCATAAACTGAAACAAACATCATCAAGGTCAACATTGCTGACTGCCTATCACGGATATATTGCGTCTGTACTTCGATACGGTATTATTATTTGGGGAAACTCACCAGACATAAATAAAGCTTTTATTGCCCAAAAGAAGTGTATCAGGGCCATTTGTGGGACACCACCTTGGGAATCCTGCAAATCCTTGTTCCGCGAATTAGAAGTGCTTACGTTGCCCTGCATGTATATATTAGAGTTAGCGTTATTTTTAAAACATAATGAAAGTCTTTTTGTTAAAGCCAAAGACGTATATGCAAATAATCATCGTAATCCAGATCGTATTGTATTGGGGAAAAGAATCAATACCACACTTTATCAAAAAAATTGTTATGTGATGTGTGGCAGAGTTTTTAATGCTTTGCCGAGTAAAATCAAATGTTTACCGACACCAAAATTTAGGAGCGAATTGAAAACCTGGCTTACAAAAAAATGTTATTACTCTGTGACGGACTTCTTCCTAGATCATGATAAATAAATTATAAAATAAAAATTTAAATGACTAGAAAATTATTGACAAATTATAATATTAATTGATATGAATGTAATAGATATTTTATATTGTGTGATAAAATGTAATGTTAATTTAATTTAATGTAATATAGAATATGAATGTTTAATGTAATAGATAAATTAATATTAGTACTTATTAAAATTATTACGATTATAATATTGTACACCCGTAATGGGTCCCTGTTGAGAATATTTCATCCCTGTATAACATCAAGTGTACCAACAGAAACAATAAAGATTATTTCTATTTCTATTTCTATTTCTACACTTACTTTGTTAATCTCACCAAACCGAATGTTAAAGCCAGAAATTAAATATGAAGTCTATTTTTAATATTTTCCCATTTTATTTTCATTCTCCGTATAACTTGGCCGTGTTAATTCGAGTATACTTTTCTCTAATTCCGACTCCTGTTTACTCTGTACGTGTGCAAATGAATAATTTCATCTATGCACGCAGTTTTGCATGTACCCTTGAGCATTTAAATTAATTCTCTTTTTACTTGTCGGTCTTGCAACTTGAATTTCAGCCACGATTTACTACTAATGTTATTAAGGCTTTAATGGTCGTATAAATACAATACAAAGTCGCGGAATTTAATATAAAACGCTATTCAAGCTGTAACAAATTGTACTGCACTTCTTTTAGTAGATTGTTGAAATTTAAGAACTTAAATACTTACATTTGTTTAATTCAGCGGCTATTACTTAAATATTATAAAACGTGATCAGTAAATAATTTTGACAAGGAGAATTAAATGCGTGTGTCAGAATGCAGAATAGAAGAACTCTTGTCTTCCATTAAGATGTAAGTAGGAGATAATGACTGAGGAAGTTAAGAAAAATCATATAATGAGGAGGAGGTTCTATTTCGTTTCGGTTATAAGCAGTAAAGGCGTCATAAATTCGTAAGAAGAAAAATTAAGATGGATTTATTTAATAAATTTTACTTTATGCAGACACAGCCCGAATAAACAAAATTTTGAAAGTTTAGTTTCTTAGCGAAAGTTGTTTTGATAATGTAGATTGTCTCTAGGTCTTTGTTTTGTAGAAAAAACATTGTAGAGCGGCTTTGGCTAAATAAATTTGACCTTTTATATCTTTTGTGGCTCTATTGTTGAATAAACGAAGCAAGCGAGGCCGTATTGTTTATTATTGCCGAGCGAAACATTGTATTTTCAATATTCTAATGGAGTAAATAAAAAATAGAACAAGATATACCTATTATATTCACAATTATTATTATTTAACTATGTCATTTTTTAACGTTATGTAATGTATTGCCTCCATTGCAGTACCTATCTATACTTATGTGTTGTCTGTTGTACTTACTTAAATTAATCTCCCTTTAATTTATAATTTTTAGAATAATATTTAAACTCAGAATTTTGGTAAAACTAACAAAACAAAACAAGGTAAGCCAACTAACATCACACTGGCGAACTACCATTATACAACCTAATCGTTTACTATGAATACTTTTAATACTCTGGAAAAGCATCCAACAAGTCTCGAAACGCAAGATGCTGCAATCGCTATTCAAAAATTCATCTCAAGCTCTTTGCTTCCGATTATTCCTGTAGCTCTCTAACAAATCTCTGCTAAAATCTGAAAAGGGGTAACGGATAAGAAAACTAAATAAGAAAGGCCTTTCAGATTTCTACAACGTCTGTCTCACGAACCACCTTCCAACCATTGTTACCTCCTCTAGACAGGTTTTTTACCGTCGCCGACTGCATACCATGATTGGCATAAGACTTAGGCGAAAGCGTTTTTAAAACGCTATAATTTTTTTTCGATAGGTATCTACCTACATAACAAAGCTTAGCTTTCCGACTAACCATCGTAGAGTCAACTTACCCTGATGATGCTCCGTTTCGGGGCGAAACACGTGTTGGTACTGATATGTTTGTTGGTATATACTTTTAATTACTGTAGTGCAAATTTCCGTTGTGGGAGGGAGGGAGGTGCCACGCATGTCTTAAAGTATATACCATCATACATGTTAACCGCGCATTGTTGCAAAGTAGACTAATACTAACTTAAAGTAAAATGTGTTCAATCCAGGTTGAGTTAAGTTTAAAATCACGTATTAAGTATAGTTGTTATTAGGTACAGCTGCAACATTACCTAATAAAATGAAATGAAATTTAAAAACAGTTTTCGAAAGTCAAACTTCGCCATCGCTACAACTATTTTTTACGTACACCTCTCTTATAACTTCAGCCATACATAGCCACGGTCGTGATCTTTGAATGGTAGGATCGCTTTGAATACCCACCGGGGTGCAATTGACGATGGAATCGCTAAGGCAATGCGAGCGCTTCTTTTTAGTTTAGTTAATCTATGACAGTCTTTGTTGGAATATCCATTCTAGTATCCTCTAGTAGCTGAATACGTTTCAATTTGTATCGCGAAACCCTTTTTGTTTTAACTTTAATCCTAGCCGAAAGTAATTGGTGGCTGGAGTTGGAATTGGATTTGTTATCTCGGTAAAGGCAGCAACTGTACTTAGGAAACTTTTATAAAATGGGATGGGAAAGAAGTAAATACGTTATAAACGAAATGTGTGTATAATGTTTTTAGATATTTCCTTGAAGGATATAATAGGGTTGTTGGTGATTATCATATGTCCAGGCTCCGAATACCCGTGAGTCGAGTATATTGTTTTGTGTAGTTATTATTTGTTTTGAACCCGGATTCCTAAAATGGTGGTAGGTACAGTCACCTGCAAAGAAAAGTAACCCATCTCTTAATAAACACACAGTATAAGATGGATTACTTTTCTCTACAGGTGACTGTACGTATCGAATCGAAAGTGAACTGCATTTAGATGGTGATAGGAATTTAAGTACTCCTTCCTGGGAAGTTAAGAACAGTATTATTTACACAACATTTAATAAGGGAATCCACGACTCTTGTCCTGCATTGCACCTGTTTGACTTAAACTTCACTCAGTAGTCCATATAGTAGTAAGATGTTAGCGACAATATTACCGAAAAGGCGACGAAAAGTAACAAATCGTAGCGATGCAGCGAACCGAACTATGTATTCAATTGCACTCTATTTAAAACGGTACAGCCGCGGTCAGCAGAACTTGCGCATGACGAAGGTAGAACCTAAATCTACGAATCGATGTATAACGAATTATCCATTGCGAATATATTGCCAGAATGAAAATAAAGTACAAAGATATTACCGAAAAACGGTAGACATAAAATCAATCACAAGCTTGATTAATCATAGTAGCTGGTAGACAGATAGGCTAACTAATAGTAAGTACATCATCGACCATGAATGCCGAGCAAAGCTCGGTCATCCGGGTACTTTTATTTTTTTTAGTTTCACTGCGAAACTTAATAAATCTGCATTAAGAAACGATCGAACCCTCACTTACATGATTATCAGGGCAGAGAATAGACTGGAATCAATTAGAGGCGTCCACTTGCAAAGCACCGAGTTCGGAAACAAAAGCTTTAGCTGTGCATAGTTCTCAGAACGTCAGCAAAAAAAATTAGACTTTTAGTATTTACTCCCAAAATAATGAGTATGTGAATAGCGACTTAAATCATGTTTTCGTGTAATTCAAGTAACTTTCTTATTTAAATTAAATTTGCTAGGTAGCAAATGTATTTTGGGCTATTATTTAATTAACTTTACTATCAATTTAATATAATAAATATAATAATTAAAAAAGAAGAATTTATTCACCTATTCATATCTTCCATTAGTTTGTTTCTTAAAAATTATACAGTAGTGAACTACATCTATAGCCAACATAAAATTGACCTATTGCATTTTGAACATGCTAAGAATTGAGTTCCTTTTCTCTTCTTTCACAAAACACCTTTATGAAACTATGATAGATTCTAAACACATTGTGATTGAATTGATTAATTAAATAAATGATTACATATTGAGTTTGAGTTCCTTGCTTCAATAAATCGGCATAATTTCTGTTGACCGTACATTAAGGTAGCGCCATACTGCAGGCGTCGTGCTCAACACTGAGTCGCAGGTGCACATCCTTTGTAATATCCAAACCTGTCGCTACCGATTGTTTGCACCGCGCTGTGTTCAGACGATGACAACTCTCATTTGCACTGCAAGTACCGCGTGTGTTCTCAGATATTTCAGCTCCCAATAGTTCTAAACATCGGAATATCTCAATAACGTCGGGAGTGTATTGAAATGTCTAGCCATTTTATTTTCAAGTATCTAGTTTTGCATATATGTGGAATTGTGTATTGATAAAATATATAGCAGGTTTCTTTTGAAAATAATTCATCGCTAACAGTTATCTGTTGATAGACTATAAAAGGTGTCTGTATTTACTGTGCGTTCACTTCTGTATTTTAAGGCGTGTTGAGCGATTCTTTGTTTAAGGCGCGGTGTGATCTCAATATTCACAAAACTGGGTTTCTTTGATGCTCGAGTACGAGGAAACCCAATGAAAATATCGCACGCAAAAAATACAGAGCATAGAAAAAGGTCTAAATAAAAATGTTAACCGAATAGAATATTAAATAGTTGTTTAATATTTCCAATAAAAAATCGTAATTTACTGTACAAAAATAAACTTTAGCGTCGAAATTCTCTGTATTTTCAGCGGTAACAACATATTATTTTTTGAGAATATAATAGTCATATGGTTTTATTAAAACTTTAACCGGACAGATATTGAATTTAATGTGTATATTCTGAATTATCTAAGGAAAACCCTCAAATTAAATGTTTATTCGCAGTCTAGTTACATTGTTAGCAAAAATATGCTTTGCAATTTTGAACCCTATTCAGCGTCACGTAAATGTAACATTAGATTAGCGCAGATATGCGGTTGTGTGCGTGAAATCAACGTTTTTAAATCGTAGTCATACAGCGCCTTAATGCGATTATAGATATAGATTATTGTGCCATTTTTTTCAGTGACTAAACGAACCGTCGAACCCGATATCCGTCGTACCCGATAACGATTAATTCCCAGTACTTATCGAATCCAAATCCTTCAGCGCAAGACTACCAACTCTGCAACAAGGTCTTGGTTTGTAAACCACTGTCCACTGATAATATACAAAATATTGGATACCTGTCATCACAACATGAACCACAATTTGTGGGCTCGCACTCAACACAGCGGGGTCACCAATTACCCGCCCCAACTTGGAACCCCGCTGGTGCTTAATGTGCCCCGCTCAGCTAATGTTACTTTGTGTTACTTTGGAGATGTTTTTCGTGGACTGTATTAAATGCGTTATTTACGAGTCTTTCGTAATGATTTGAGTAGCAAGCTTTTATATTTATGTATCGTTTTCCATTCACACCGCTTAACCCTTACCTATTGCCAACCGAAACTGAGCTGAGATATCACTTAATAATCTAAATTTTACTAACAAAAAATAACCGACTTCAAAGTTTCTCAAAAACTACTTGTCAGATCTCGTTCAAATTTATGTGGGACCACATGATAAGCACCTGCTTTCGACAAAAAAAGAATCATCAAAATCGGTTCGCCCAGTCCAAAGTTCTGAGGTAACAAACATAAAAAAAATACAGTCGAATTGAGAACCTCCTCCTTTTTTTGAAGTCGGTTAAAAAGGATTCTCCTAAAGATTACATTACTCAAGTCAGAATTAAATTTAGCCAAAGATTGAATGTGATATTAATGACAATGAATACAAATACGAGTACAATCGTACCTGATATTTATGCCTAACATAAATTCAAATAAAAGCTTTGAACTAATTCTTCGTTATTTTATTTTTATTGTTTCCAAAGAACGTGTTTTTATGGAGTTAAATATAATCACACTGACATAATAAAAAGGAATTCATGTTAAAAACCGTTCAATTTATTTTTATAAAACACGTGCACAGCCAATAATTTTCAATAATTACCCCAAAATTAGTCTGCACGTATCGATCGCACGGACACTAACCATTGCCGTTAACGTTAACGACGCAGTTTCTGTAATGGAGAATTAAACGACAGCTTTTAATCATCCATAACTCAGGCTAAACTGTAGATAATTTGATCGCTAAGCCCGCATTTCACACTCCGCTTTGCAATTAGCGTGCGGTGTAGGATCCGCTCGCTCGTAAGGTCTTGCTTGCAGCGGATTAGAGAATTTTAAAATGTGTTAGTATCTTTTTAAAGTTAATTTTGACGACCGTATAGACTAGTTTTAAGTGACCCTGCCTACGAATATTGAAAGATACAGAAATACATATTTGTACTCGGTTCAAGGGTGTCATAATGATGTCTTTTAGGTGTTGTCCATGCCAACACAGTGCTCGCAACACAGGTGAATCCATCTGCGGGTATTTACACTGTGCAAGCGTTTTGCGTTTTTAATAGCCAACAAACAATCATCGCCACCTATTGACATCAGCAACACACAAGGCAGATTAAGGACAAAATGCACAACCACCTAAACATTACCAACTAAAAAGAAGTTTATTTAGAAGTTTTGCCGTATTGGTCGGCCTTGAAAACTGACATAATATTAATGCTCGAAAACCAGGATGTCGAAAGATGCGACAGAAACCGACTGGCTTGTATGTAGTGCTCCCCTTGAGGATTACAACCTACTTATTTTTATCTAAATATCACTGAATAATTATCATACCAAATAAATTCAGAAAAATTAAAAAACATCCAATCTTAACTCTCCTTTCTTTTAAGTTTAGTGAGCTGTCAAACCGCTAACACTACGACCACATTCGGCCAACAACAAGCGATCTCTCAGGTGTTAGCTGATTAATACGACGCGGTGTTTTGAATTATTGTGATTCCGTACCGATGAAATTTATTCACTGTTATCAGTGTGAAACGCATGCGGGTTGTGTGATGGCCGTAATGAGTTGATTATGCGTCTATGTTGCTTATCTGCAGTGTTGAGCTATGCGTATAATTGTAGCGTTGATGGCGACCGGTAATAGAGCCTGAATTGTATTATTGACACAGTTGGTATATTATATTGTGTTGTATTTTTGTATCAAATAAATTTCTCTTAACTCAAGTTTACACTTAGTTGTTTTTAACTTAATTTAAATAGATGTTTTAATCTTAATATCTTAATATCTTAATATATATAAATTACGTGTCACGTTGTTTGTCCGCGATGGACTCCTAAACTACTGAGCCGATTTTAATCAAATTTGCACACCGTGTGCAGTTTGATCCAACTTGAAAGATAGGATAGCTTACATCTCAAAATAAAAAACTTATGACAGAACGAAGTCTGTCCGGGCAGCTAGTATATTATTATAAATTACGTGTCACGTTGTTTGTCCGCGATGGACTTCTAAACAGCTTAACCGATTTTAATCAAATTTGCACAACGTGTGCAGTTTGATCCAACTTGAAAGATAGGATAGCTTACATCTCCAAAAAAACTTTTCACAGAACGAAGTCTGTCCGGGCAGCTAGTAAGGCTATAAATCTTACTGCGGTTTTCGTAAGCTTGCATTGTTATTGATATTTTTTTCTAATTTTGATATATGAACAAAGATCCTTTATTTTTACCGACAAAATTATACAAATAATATGTCGGAGGGACAAAATCTATATACTATAATAAAACTCAAAGGGCAAATTTTCTGTACATTGAATATTTTTTAAAAATTTTGATGAGGGGGCACTTCAATAACGTGTTAGAGCACAAAAATATTTTTTTTAGAATTATTTTCTGTCTGTCTGTCTGTCTGTCTGTCTGTTTGTCTGTCCGGGCATCACATGAAAACCCTTGAACGGATTTCGATGAAAATTGGTAAAGTTGTTAATAATACTCCGGGTCATATTTTAGGATACTTTTTATCCCGGAAAATTAAAAGGTTTCCCCGGGAAACTGGATGAAAGTTTGTATGGAATATTTTTAAAACATCAACCGATTTGCTTCAAATTTGCAACAAATGTTCCTTGCTTAAATATATGGAACACGTATTTTTCAGTTTTTCAAAATTTTGCAAAAAAAAAGAAAAAAAATACAAATTAATGTGAATATTGCTTATTTTTCTAAACCCTCTCCTGGAGGAATCCTTTGTGATTTTATCGCGGATTTCAGTTTAAAATTACTAAATATAAGTAGCTCAATATAAATTCACCGTTTTTTAAATTTCCTTCTGCAAGAGGTACAAATAAGGTAAAACATAATTTCCGTATGCGAAGCTGCGGGCAACAGCTAGTATTAAACTAAAATATATGTATACTTCAGAATAATGTCCTCTAAATTTATTTGACTATATAAAAATAAAGTAAAATGGAGCGGATTTCATTTCCTTATAGCTAACGAAACAGGATATATTGGTCTTCTAAAGCAAAGTACATTTTCCTATTCATCTTTCATAGAACATTACGCCGATCGCACGGATAATATTGAAAGATTTTTACGATTGTTTGCTCAAATATTTTACTCTCTGTTCTCGATCGATGTGAGATGTTCATAATTTTATTATTGACAGTATTATTAAAATTTAGTAGCATAAAATATGTATGATTTCCGTATAGAAATTAGAATAAGTTGACCAAAATCAAGTTGCGCTTAATATATTTAAGATCTGTTTATTTTTCTCATATAATACATATTATTATGATCTATCCATTCGTTTCAATTGTTATAAATAGAAGTTTTCAATTGAAGACCTTTAATTAGTGTAGTGTCTAATAATTACAAGGCAGCAATATCAGGCTGACACATAAAGCTGACACTAGCTTTGACGTTAGTTCAAGTCTTCATAATTAGACTCTGAGATAACCCGAGCTCTGAATTAAATCTAGCTTGCATTTGATTATTAGGAATTTATGAATCTCAAACTTGGTTTCTGCATGCTGCACAATAAAATATTTTATCACTGTTTCAGTTAAATATAAAAACCACGACGTATTCATTGAATTATTATTACTAGCGTATAGAACAGAGACCGCGAACACGATGTATGTTCCAATCAATTGGCGCCGCGCGGCTTCAATCTTCAATGGATTCGTTCGGGTTTGAAAGGAGAACAGGGGCTCAATTTTGAAAATACAACCTCCCGGCGGGGACATACATTTTGTTCGAGATGTCTATTCTATGACATTATACTTCAATGGACGTATTCAGTATTTTCAGGTTGAATGTCATTACCTTAACACATTCGAGATTAATTTAAGAAATTGGGAAAAAAATAAACGTCTATCGAATACCAATAGTAATCGATTCGATTCGGTATCCATCTTTATATTTTATTACTCACATATAATGGAATTGTTGATTTTTGGTGAATTTTAAGCAAGCAATAAAATGTTTTATCGTCTTCTCGTCCACTTTAATCGATTGCTGCTTTATCGGAGGGCCTTACTTGAGCTTGGCGATTTAATAACTCCATCCTTTCTGTCGTATTAATCGAATTTAAAATATCATATTTTCTACATGCTTAAAAATGTTTAATAACTGTTTTTTAAGATTAATACAAAAACTAAGCTAAGCTCAAAGGGTTATTTTAAATTAAAATATGTAGTACCATCATGCGGCGGGACTATCGCACTAGATTACAATTCTGGTGCAGATAATGTACATGTTTATACTTGGATAATATCAGCAGTCTATGAAATACACAGAACACGCTATATTTCTAAAAAATAATTCTTAATTTTAATGTTACTCTAGAAATCTTTTAAAATCAAGAAAAGTTAGCCATACTGAGCGACGTCGCTTCCGTCCACTTGAGCCTTAAATTGGCTACGCGGTGGAGCGAATTTTGAGAGGTCATAAATCTGTCACGCGTCAAACTAAGCCTCGTATCGAACGCGCCACACTACCAGTAAATTATACAATAGCCATCCTACCCACGTCCTGTTAAACATTAAATGCACGTAGAAAAGGGTACTAAGAAATCATTAGCCTTACATTAGTTATAACAAATATTGGTTCGTCTTCTATTGATTTTATTTTATTAAACTCCAAAATTAAACGATTTTTTTTGTATTGAAATGGCGATCAATAATTGGTACATACATATATGTATGATCAGGTTCGATTTAAACAAAGCCTCTTTTTGTTTTTTTTTGTGTCTGGTTCCATCAAATCAATTTTCTATGGACTATTTACTATGAACGTAAACTTAATAGGTACCTACAATATATTAAAATCGGATTTAAGTTTTATTGGCAGTTTTACTGGTGGTAAAATTGATCATTAGCTTGAACCCATTGCTAGCCCACTAACGAGCCGATCGCGATGCTTGAGACCGATGTCTCACCTCATGAGGAAGACGTTGCTCTAGCTCTCGAGCTAGAACTCTCTCGAGAGAGAGTTGCTCTAGTGCGGATTAGTGAAGGGGTTACAGGCCAACCCAACTGTCCTAAGTTTTCATACCACCCGAAGTCCTCCGACATGGCTTAACGACTGTAATCTCTTAAGAACAGGCAACGCCGGTTCGTAGTGCCTTCCAAAGTGCGAACGAAACTACTCAAGATTTTTTTGCAACTAGCCGTCACGCATCCAACTACCGCAGTTGCTTAATTCTGTTAATTAACAAGGCGCTAGGCTATGAGCATTACATTCAACATTATTCTATCCTGTAATAATAATTTCAAAAGTATTAAAATTATAATATTTCGATTGACTACATATTATAATGTTATTACTTGCACATATTTCTTTGATCTGCGCGCAGTGTAATACAATGCTTCGAGTGTGTCCTTTTCAAAACACTGCCAAGTTTTTCGATGTCCGTGGAGCCTTAAATTGGCTACGCGACAGAATGCATTTTGAGAGCTCATAAATTTGTCACACGTCAAGCCGAACTGCATATCGAACGCGCCACACAAATAGTAAATTATGCAACAGTCTTTTGTAGAACCAAAGTTTTTAATATGGTTTCATAAAGAACTTGTTCATTTAACCAATTTAACAACTCATTACTTATTGGTGAAATGTAAAACCAAGGTTATTTTATTGAGACCTTTTTACAAAATTTATAAAAAATTACTCAAACAAATAGTTTAGCACAATGTGTATTTTTGGTGTTTCAAAATCCTGATAAGTTTGGGAAAGTTCAAGCTCATAAATATGTCAAATGTCAGCCTAAGCCGCGTATCGAACGCTCCACACCACCAGTAAATTATGGACTAGCCATTACCTGCCAGCGCTTACTAAACAATATCAAAAGTTTGTTGAAAATAATTAGTGAAATACTATTTAGATTCAGTATACATTGAAGGTTTACAACGTGACATGTAGGTGTAGATACCTTTTAACAGAGCAATGAAGTATTTCGAAGATTAACTAAGGCAAAATAATGACGATGATAAAAATACCAGTAGGTTCATTTTATAGTACATCACTATATTTATTGTTATTGTTAGAGTTCCAAAAAAACGGAACCCTTATAGGATCACTCATGTGTATGTCCACCCTTTACAGCCAATCTACTCCGAAACTACAAATGAGTTGATGAGAGCAAATGAGTTGAAATTTGGTACTCATATAATTTTTTGTGACCCAAAGACGAAGGTTAATAAATAAAATAAAAAAATTAAAAAAAAATTAACGAAATTAAAATTAAACAAATACTATTTTGCTAACCGTATCTTGTGGTATGTCAAATGAAAGATCTTATTATTGTGAGGATATCAAATTATTTTTGTTATTGTTCTACAATGAAAATTTTTACAATTATTCAAGAAAGAACGAAAATTCAAGCCAAAAATTGACCATTCATCATCATTCATAAATTAATCAGAAATCTATGTTCTTAAAGGAAAACGGTAATTACACACACATATTTATATTATCTATATTTATATTTATATTATTTGTCATTTCACGAAAAAATAATATTTATATCCTTGAATATGAGTAATAATATTTATATCCATAAAGGAGTAGTTTGGTTTGAATGTCAATATCCCACTGTGAGGATTTTGCACGCTCTTCATTTTAAAATTAAGCGTGCGTATTAACTACTCGTTATAACTTTTATATACACAGTGCATAGTACACGTTATAACTTACAAGTGAAGGAAAACATCGAGAAGAAAATTGCTATAAATATAACTTTAAAATTTTAACAATACCTAGTGCTATTATCCCCTTATTTCCAACATTGCCTTCCCCGCAGTCGCGGTCGAAATGAAGACGAACTGCCAGATATAACGATGCTTTCGTATAATTTCATATTAGACGTTATCCTTCGCTCACATTACGTGGACAAACGGTTTTCATTATTGCGATATTGCGTGGAGATTCGATTGTATAGTAGTAAACAAATAGGATGTAGTCTTCACATGGGCCATTTGGTCATTAGTCATTGTCACTGCTCATATACTGTATATGTAACATCTGGAGTCACCCGTGCCCTACAGGTGACAATGATGTTTTGAAGCCACCTTTATATAATGAACCTACTGCAGAAGTACAGTGCATATTTTTTTTAGTTGTTTCATTTAACAGAATTTTGCGCAACAACCCATTGCATAGTACAGTCACCTGCAGAGAAAAGTAACCCATCTTATACTGTGTGTTTATTAAGAGATGGGTTACTTTTCTTTGCAGGGGACTGTACAACACACATAATCTTTCTCTTTCCTTCATCATTGGAGGAATTTTAATTAATAATAATAATAATAATAATAACAAGGGGATCAAAACTGTTAAAACTGTCCCTCAAAAATTATGTGCTGTCTCTCAAAAAATCTTGAAATACTCAGATTTTCGGCAAAGTAGTAAAACCAGACAATTACCAAATTCATCACTTTGCCAAATAACTTACAAATTACCGTAACCAGGGGTCACTGTAAGTTCCAGGGATGTTACTTGTTCACCAGCAATTACACTAAACTTCAAATAAATAAAATAAAATTGCTGCTGAATTTAAAGAAGCACAAATACCGCTCACAGTGCGTATGTACCGTACAAAGCGCCTGCACTCGCCGCAAATTGAGTTACAAAACGATTCTTTCCGCGAGCGCTCCTCAAACTACACAAAGGGTTTACTGTCGCAACAAAATAATGGTTCTTTAAGACGCTTTGGGAGTTTCGGTCCGATGCGATGCGGGTTTGATTGCTTCCGACGCAATTTAAACTGCAATTGTCTTTTTGTTCACAAATAGTTTCGTGATGTATTAGCATTCTTAACTAGTGAATTTAAAACAAATTGCATTTTTTTACGCTTTCCGTGTTTTGGTTTAAATAAAGTATTAGGTATATTAAATCTCGATGTTATAACGACTAAAATGTTATTCTATGCTAAGACATAGCAAATTGATGAACCGATTTTGTCGTGTTTTTTTTGTAAGAAAAAGTGACATAATCGAGAGTGTTCTTAGCTATGTTTATTGTAAACAAAACTGTTTTTTTAATATTCTAAATACATTTTTAGTTGTGAAGTCATATTCTTAATCTGTCGTAAAATTCTAAATCCCTTAATACGTTTCAAGCTGAATACAAACAAAATAGTTAATACAATTGAAGATTAATAAGGGTAGATTAATAATAACGGTTGATAAATCAATAAAAAAAATATTACTAAAATACAAGTTTATTACAAATGAATGCAATAATCTCCTCAGTAATATAAATATTCCAAATGAGCTGCAGTTTGAGAACAGGTGTCCGACAGAGGCAGCAGGTGACGTCAGCTCATGTTCGTTACCGCGCTTCATTACGACTCGCCCTCAAGGGTAAGGGTAGGGAGGAAACTGTGTTCACATTGAGGTACCATCGGTACTCTTTGAATGATGATGAATTTGGATGATGATGGTTATCAGAACCGACTTCAAAGAAAACTTCAATCATCATGACTATCCGTCTAAATGCAAAAGATAAATTTGGCCAAACAATCAAAATGTCAAAATAATCAAACTTGACTTGCAAACAAAAATCATTAGCTTGTTTAATTGAATCTATAATATAAATTCTATGTATATAAAGCACAAAAAATGTTTGTACGGATGTTCAAACTATAGTCTATAGACTTTGAAACCGTCCAACTGATGTGCCCCAAACTTATTTCATTTTAAAATGATCAATGAGATCTATATTGAATGATGATGAGATTAATATTATAAAACAATGCATTAGGCACATTTCCGATTTTGTCTATTTTTTCTTATTGTGGCAATCATGTTGGGCCTGCAGGCAGTAACTTGTCCTGGAGAAAGTTTGCATCACACCTGGTTTGAAATTGAACATAAAATCGTTTCTTTTCTCCCAGTCTCTCATTTAGGACGGCCGGCTGCAAACCAGCCAAGTTATGTTCGGAACTGAACACCAGGGGGCGCTGCGACACGCTGATAAACACTCGCTGATTGGAGGGGAGGCCATTAATGTGTGATGACATGTACGAGTATGCTGCTGATTTTTTGGAACTCTTGCAATCTTTACATGTAATTGTCGAACGATTTCTGTGACAATCATTTAATTTTATATTATATGAAGTGATCAGGGTTTTTAAAACGAGAATTTTCTGAAAATATTCAGAGGTCGCCAAAGCTCTGACGTAAACGTAAAGACGTAACTTAAAAATTTAGTATTTAACTTTTAACTTTGACGACCCGTGTGGCGCAATGGTTACCATGCCGGATCGCCGCACCGAGGGTCCTGGGTTCGATTCCCAGCGAGGCGGAAATTTGAATGATGAGTTTGAATTTCTGTTCTCGGTCTGGGTGTGAATGTCCTTGTCTATGTTATGTGTTGTCCACGGCACCTAGTGTGGGGCTGTAAGTGTGAAGCATTATTTATTTATTTATTCAAACCGGTACTTGGATATGAGGGTGCTGAACCCCTTTAGGTGTTTAAACGATAGTGTAGGTACTACCATACGGTGAAAAGTAACACCAAGGCAAAGTAAGATTCATTAGAAATGCAACAATGATTGATTGATATGATTTATACCCACACATTTTTATGTAATAATAATTTCTTTCTTTAAATGAGATGTATAATATTGAGTTTTTTTTTTTCCTTTGTAGGACACTTGTCCCCACTTATATTACAATCTAGCCTATAAGACTAATAAGTAATATTCATTTAACTTAAACTAATAAACTAAATTTATATAAGAATATGTCCATTAACACTTTTCTTATTGTCTCTATTTAAGGGGAAGTCACTTTGTTCATGTGTCTTTACCGGTAGCACTATCACTACATTGCACTAGTACATACACTATAACACTTGCACTTAGCGATGGGAAATATTGTTACTTTTATTTTACTATCAAGTCCGTGAAATTATTTATTTTTGTCACTGTTAAATCACCCGTGAAAAATCACCACTGGTATATTTCATTATTGACGAGTATTGTCACAGTGGGTGCATTTTATTCCGTCCGTTACATTTCGCAGTGATAGTGACTTGATTCAGTCATTACCAAAGCTCAGCGGTCAACTTACCGGCGACGATTTGTTGACGTTGTAAAAGGGGATTCCCTACTCAAAAAATTATTCCTTCCCCATAACTAGACACAAAAACCCACGATGACTTAAATCTCACAGACATCCCTCTAAATGTATTTATTATAAACTCCCACAACCCAACCAATTTCGAGAACCAAATTCAACAAGGTTGCAAACTAATTCACGCCGGTGTTTGTGTGTTCTCTCGCGACGATATTTGCTGTCAACGTCTTCATTTTCTTGAAGGTAAAGACCTGTCTACCATCTGCATTCGCGTTGACCATGGTGGACAAACGCGCGTCTATATAAGTCTGTACAGGTCTCACAGCGGTAATACCGAAACAGATCGACTCTACGAGCACGTACAAGGGGCGATTGACCATGTGCAAGAGCAGATCCCTCGTGCCGAAGTGGTGGTCCTGGGAGACTTCAATGCCCATCATATTGAGTGGCTAGGATCACGCACAACGGACTATGCAGGGAAATCTGCTCACAGCTTTGCCTTGGCTAATGGCCTCAGTCAGTTAGTATCCAGCCCAACCCGGATCCCTGACATTGACGGCCATTATGCTTCCACTTTGGACCTCCTACTAACCTCCCACCCTAATGATTATGCTGTATCCGTCGAGTCGCCGCTTGGCTCGTCCGATCACTGCTTAGTGCGATCGTCTGTGCCATTAGCTCGGCCCGATGATCGGCGACCATGCGCGTCTCGCCGGGTCTGGCATTTTGGATCAGCGGACTGGGATGGTTTGCGGGAATTTTACTCATCATACCCTTGGAGGCACATCTGTTTCTCTTCAGAAGACCCCAACTCCTGTGCCCTTTCCATAGCTGATGTGGTGCTCCAGGGCATGGAATGCTATATTCCAAACTCTGTGGTACCTGTTGGTGGGAAAACTCAAGCCTGGTTTGACAGAACGTGCTTTAAGGCATTACGCCTGAAGCAATCTGCCTACCAGGATTGGGTAGAGGCACGCGAGCTAGAAGGCTCCGACTTACATCTTCTGAAAAAGAAATTTAATGCTGCCTCCTGGTCCTCAAAAAAGCAAATTGCCAATGCAAAGTTCAAGCACATACACAGAACAGGCAGGAGACTATTGAGATATGCGTGTGGTAGTCGTGCTTTCTGGTCTCTAGCCAAAGCCATTCAAGGCAATTTCTGTGCGTCGTCCCTTCCGCCTTTGCGCAGAGCAGACAATACCCTGGCCCACACCGCAAAAGAGAAAGCCGAAATACTGGGCACACTCTTTGCGTCGAACTCGACTCTTGATGACGGGGGTAACACACCGCCTACCATCCCGCTGTGTGGTGAGCTGATGCCCGACGTGCGTTTTACTCAGAGTGCCGTACGTCAAGCTCTTTTTTCCCTCGACATCAACAAGTCGAATGGGCCGGACGGTATACCTGCTGTTGTGCTAAAAACGTACGCTCCGGAGTTGACCCCGGTTTTAACGCGCCTTTTCCAACTTTCCTATTCTGCCGGCATCGTGCCGTCTTCATGGAAGGTAGCCTTAGTCCACCCTATCCCCAAAAAAGGAGATAGATCAAGTCCATCCAATTACATACCAATCGCGATAACCTCTCTGCTCTCCAAACTAATGGAGCGTGTAATAAACACCCAACTGCTCCGGTATCTAGAGGATCGCCAGCTGATTAGCGACCGTCAATATGGCTTTCGCCACGGCAGATCGGCTGGCGATCTTTTAGTATACCTTACTCATTGCTGGTCAGAAGCGATTGAGAGCAAGGGAGAAGCATTGGCTGTAAGTCTGGACGTTGCAAAGGCCTTCGATAGGGTGTGGCATAAGGCATTACTCTCTAAGCTGCCTTCCTATGGAGTACCCGAGAAATTGTGCAGATGGATTGCCAGTTTTTTATCGGAGCGGAGCATCAAGGTCGTTGTTGACGGAGCATGCTCGGACACGAAGCCCATAAATGCTGGCGTCCCTCAAGGCTCTGTGCTCTCACCTACACTGTTCATCATGCATATCAATGATATGCTTGACATCAGGGGCATCCATTGCTATGCTGATGACAGTACGGGTGATGCTCGCTATACAGGCCGAGCAAATCTTTCTCGGGTGCAGATTGAGGAGAAGAGGATGAAACTTGTGTCTGAAGTCGAGACATCTCTGGAGCGGGTCTCGGAATGGGGCAGACTAAATTTAGTCCAGTTCAACCCCGAGAAGACACAAGTTTGCGCGTTAACCGCTAAGAAAACCCCATTCGTCGTGGCACCTCAGTTCCAGAACACTCCTCTTAACATCTCCAAAAGTATTGGGATCCTTGGTGTCGACATTTCGAATGAAGTTCAGTTTCGGGACCACTTGGTTGGTAAGGCCAAACTAGCTGCAAGGAAATTGGGAGTGCTCAATAGAGCTAAACAGTACTTCATGCCTAAGCACAGATTGATGCTCTATAAGGCACAAATTCGACCACACATGGAGTACTGCTCTCATCTTTGGGCCGGAGCCCCAGCTGGCCAAGTGGACACGTTTGACCGAATCCAACGACGAGCCATTCGTCTTGTCGACGATCCCAAGCTTACAGACGGATTAGAGTCGCTTAAGTTGAGGAGAGACATAGGCTCGCTATGCGTATTCTACCGTCTGTATAACGGGGAGTGTTCTGAAGAACTGTTTGATTTAATACCTGCGGTTGATTTCCGTCACCGTACATCACGTACCAGGTTCCATCAACACCACCTAAACACCTGGCGTTCGTCCACAGTTCGGTTTTCACGTAATTTCCTGCCACGGACGTGTAAACTGTGGAACAAACTTCCTGCATCGGTGTTCCCGCTAAGCTATGACATGGGGTCCTTCAAGAAGCGGATCTTTTCTTTTCTTCGTGGCCGGCAACGCATTGGTGACGCCCCTGGTGTTGCTAATGTCCATGGGCGACGGTGATCACTTACCATCAGGTGACCCGTCTGCTCATTTGCCTGCTTAAGGCATAAAAAAAAAAAAAAAAAAAAGACCTGCACTCACACCTTGACCTCTCCCCATCCAGAGGGCTGACCCATACAATATTTTGAATTTAAATGGCTAAACTCCCGTTGGCCAGTCAGTCCCAGGACCTCTGACTACTTTATCCTGCCCAATGAAAAAACAATATATATGCCCAATCAATTTCCCAATATAGCAGACCCCGATATTTGGGAAAAATTCTACGCTGTTAACCCCGACTGAAAAACCATCAATCACAGACACGTCCCACTACCACAGACTATATCGCCTCCGGCTATGGTCCAACCACAGACTCAAAATCAAGGGAGTGGAATGATTTAATATTTTATTCTATAAACAAGTCCTGAACCTTCTTAAAGAAATTACAAATTCAGAAGTCCCATCTAACGAAAAAATAAATACTCGCCACAAATTGACAGAGACAAGAGGCTGAACAGACCACAGACTACAGAACCTAACGCAGCTATTTAAAAAGTCACTCTAATGGCGACCGGGGATTGGTCCATCTGTCTGACAGCGTCCTTGGCAACTACCACAGACTAGCCGTCAAACTGCCGCCCGTCAAAACTCCTCAATCACCAATTGTCACTGTCAACCGGCTTGTCAATACTCGAGTACACTTATGAGATTATGAACTGTGAAGCGAAATCTCACCGAGTCACCGTATCGTACTTCGTTTCACGAAATTCACGAATTCACGAGACACGACGTGGTTGTAAATATCAATTACCTACATAGTTTAATCAAAACCTTACACTGTTTAAAATAAGACTCATTTTCATTTGAAGTTTTTGTATCGTAGCGATATTATTAACGAAGCAAGTTGAAAGAAATCAGACAAATAGGGATACGCAAAAAGTATCGATACTTCTAGGTATCGATACTTTTGTTTCGATACCAAGTACTTTTGTTCCGATACTATCGAGGTATCGATACTTTCTAGAAGTATCGATACTTTCCTTAGTCCATTTCCAGTAAATTATTAGCTTATGAAAAATACCAATTATTAATCGATGAAAGCCAAAACATTATTCGGTGAATTCCCAGTCATTGACGAGCACTTATGTGTTTTACCATTTTATTTCATTGAACTATTTTAGGAGTTTTTCTACGAGTAACCTTTACGGGTTAATTATTCTGTGTAGTGTTTTTTGTCTTTTAAACTATTTCACTTATTCAGCTTTCTGATAATTACAGCCCTTAAAAGTATTATTGCATTATTTGCACAGCATCTTTCAGTTTCTTAGTTATAGGAAAGTACTTTTCTGACAACGATACGCTTATGACTAACTCATGTAGTATAGAGGTAAGGAGAGCCAGCTCTGTGCGTGAAAATTGTCCGTAAAAAAATGGTTGTCTGTAAAGTCGGTTTACGGACGGTAGTTTAACGTGACAAGGTCATGACCGCTCCACTCAACTACGATCGCCTACGGCTCGCCGATGCCGTAGGCGAGCCGTAGCTCGCTACGCTACGATACGCCGATCGTAGCCGATAGTGCCTCTCTCTCGCTTTTGCCACTCTCTCGCTCGCGGAACGCTACATTTTTTCAAAGATGCGCCCGGCTCATCGTTTTAATAGACGTTATCACGTCAAAAACGCGTACAATAACGGGTGGCGCTGTGGTAGCCTAGGATAAATTTTATTGAACTCAGCAAACTTCACTCCCCAGCTCCGTATACAACGTTAATATCGTAGTTAGTATGTTAATATCGTAGTTGTTCCGACGCCATATTGTCACAGGATGGTGGTAGGTATTGGAATCTCTATTATCAGTATACAATTGTAGCTCGAGCACGAATATTTGCGAGAAAGTATTCGTATGGTTAACGTAAGCAATTTGTCAAATTTGTATGGCATTTTAGTACCATTTACGCACGATAGGGGCGATAGGGGCGATAGGGGCATTTTTGAAAAAATGCCATACAAATTGCTTACGCTAACCATACGAATATTCGTGCTCGAGCTACTGGACACTATTTCAACTTTCCACCCATATGAGATGGCTCTTCTTACCCTCTATACTCCATGAACTGTCTGGCAGTTTCATAATATATATCTACTAGTGGATACTCGGCATGTGCCACTAAGATACATTATTTTGTAATAAATATGACAGATCAGTGTTTTTGTGTTGACGTTGATGCGCCATCGTTACAAATAATCTTCAAATAAAATTGTTGTATTGTAAAAGTAGAAAATCGACTTTATCAATGGACTGAATGTGCTTAATGCATTGCTTTAGTGGTCTCAAACCATCTTCGGATTATTGCCTTTCAAATGAAACCATTTTGAGGGATATTGGTTGAATGGATTCAGTGTCTATAAAGGACATCCGTATAAACATTTTTTGTGTTATATAGTATATAATATGTGTATATAGATTGGGTATTAGTGACTATTTTGTGAGACATGTACCTGTTAGATTTTTTTGCGAAACTTTGCAACACACAACATTCCATTCAGGTTTTTTATAAATGTATTAAAAAGTACTCGATACCTGAAGGTATCGATACTTTTGTTTCGATACTTTTTTGGTATCGATACTTTTGATACGATACTGGTATCGAGTAAAGTATCGATACTTTTGAAATTTTGCGTAACCCTACAGACAAACTTAAGTCTAATAACGTTGAGTATAAGATGCAATTTCACTTAAACAAATTCTCTCTTCTAGCTGGCTGGTGGCACTGTGTCGCTCTCGCTCACGCACGGCTCAAGTCACAAATGTTGCTTTCTCTTTTTCGCACGATGGAATTCTGTTAATTTTGGCCGGTGGCCGGCGTTAAGTCACAGTAAAAGGAATACTGTGGTGAATTCACAGTCCCGTTAAATGTAACAGACGGTTTCGATGCATGTCACTGGTGTGACAAGGTGAAGTTTATTTAACAAGTGAAATATCCAGTGATAGGTGAAATGTGCCATTCCTACTTGCACTACACTAACCCAAATGGTTTTGTTCTTTTAAGTGAGTGTTCACACTGAACTCGCGGGCGCGGGCGCGGTCGCGGGCGCGGTGGCGGATTCGTGTTCACACTGGCCGCCAGGCGTTTGCGCGATTGTGACATTTTGTCAGAGGTTGAAAACCCTTTAATCTGGGGACATAATGAATTCATGTGCTATCGTTTCTAGCGACAAGTTCAAAATGGTTGAACTTACCTGACATCGCGAGTGAGTCGCGCGTTCTGCCGCTAGTTCAGTGTGAACACACTCATACATTCTCATGCGTTTGATATTGCCGCTAGCGGGCCGCGCGCGCTTGTCGCTAGCGTGCCCGCTAGTTACACCGCACGTGCATTTTGTATATGAACACTTCCATAGTAGTTCATATGTTTGAAATTTCGCGACCGCGCCCGCGACCGCGCCCGCGAGTCAGTATGAACAAGCACTAAGTCTTCTCACTAGATCCGTGTGGTCGAGAAGCTGGATAGCCTCGACATTCACATGATGATGAAGTCTATGATGGTGAGCTTCTGCATATTTTTTAATAATTTTAACAACGCACTCCATGTTAAGGTCCCGGTGGAGGTCATCGTTCCTTATGTACCAGGGAACATTTACTGCTTCCCTTAATACTTTGTTTTGAAATCTTTGTTTTGAAATGTATATTATTGAGTGACATATTATATTGAATTTGTGTGAAATATTAATATTTAATATAACCCTGTAAGAATGCATGTAACGTAATTATTAATTAAAATAACGAATTTAATGTAAATAACGAATATTTGTACGCCATTAATTGCCAAAGTATACCTATTGGGACACAAAATTCTATCACACTTACATAATTATCTTGTACCTGTACTATAACAAATAAAAAATGATTTGATTTGATTTGATTTGATATGCTCATCATGCATACCTTATAGGTGGAAACTGGTGTCTAATAATACTTTAGATGGAAACAGAAAATCCGATCTCGTCGATTTCGATCCCAAAAAATCATTCCCAATTAAACTCGAAACTAAAAGCTTGCTTGTTTATAATTTCATACCTGTCGTAATACTAAATTAAAACGTCCGTTACAAACGATGAACCAGTACATACACGTCTATCAATGACGTCACGGCTCAGTGTACCGAACCGAGATCAATTTATCGTTTCTCGATCTGAGCTACAGTGCATCGGAATCTAAACTGCATTCATTTGATCGTGCTCCGTTGGATGCTATTAATCAGGTTGGAGGCAGCGAGGCAGCCTTCTGTTTTGTTTGACTGTGCCTAGCTTGACGGCGCACGGAGCGTTAAATTGGCTGGATGCGGTAGGAGCGGAGTCTCATTGAGATTAGAGCCGAGTTTTGTGAATGCGTTTTTCAGTGATAATGCTATGTGCTATGTATGTAGCAGAAAACAAAAAAAATAGGTTGTTTATAACGCACTAACTTCATGCGATACGATTATCTACAATTCCACATAACAGTGGAACCTGGAAACTTATAATTGGCCATACATATGTTTTATAGATAAAAATAAACAGTATTTTAGGGTTAAACTGCTAACAATATACTAGTTAGTCTAAAATAGCGAAAGTCTTATAAAAATAAATTTTATTGGCCGTTCCTGATATTCAAGGGAACAAACGCATAGTCAAAGAGACACACATTCTAAAAATGATTCTTATGGCAGGATTTCTGTTACGTTAATAAAATACCTACTCCCACTAATTTTCGAACACCTTATCCATGATTTTTTAATTGAATTCGTAACTAACATCCCACCTGAAAGTAGCAATGAAGTCTTACGGCCGGTCTCAATAATGTACCTACTAACAGATGGGAGACTGTGGATAGGGCCACCATTACTATGACATACTAATGGTGGCCCTATCCACAGTCTTCCATCTGTTAGTACATTATTGAGACCGGCCGTTAATAAAGTTATAAAAGCCTCATTCTTGACTATATCGTTCAGTCAAAATTTTATAGTATGTATATTTTATAATATGTACTATAGACACAATAACATGTCATATCCAGCCAGCAATGCATCAAAGTATGTTTACTGCGTATGTTTGCAGAGGGCACGCTGATAAGAGCTACGTAAACAGCCCAGTGACCGGACAGCGGCCGATAGCTCTGAGTGATTGCTCGATGCTCAGCCGGTATTGACGGCACGATGATCTAATGCCTTGTTTTGATAACCCTGGTGATAAGATGGTATTAAGATTGATCGGGGAACTTTAAAGCGTTCGAAGGTACTTGGTTTAAAGGGTTCGAGTTAGAGCACATCTAGAATTTGGAGGGCTTTCTGGCTTCGGAGGCATTGTTCCCAGTTTCTATTGTAAAAGTATTAAATTGTCAAAAGACCAAAGAGACAAGAATTTTAGAATTATAAATTGTCCACTTAAACTTTCACCAATCCTTTACCGACTTGTGTGTGGTATTTTCTTTATTTTCTCGCCTTTCTTGATCAGCAATGCATCGGTGTTGCTTTTCGTTTGTCGAAATGAATTTAATTTACGTTTGAAGCTGTTTTCAATTTATATTGTCGAACCTCGTTGTATAATGCCGTTACCGCGCCGGACCATCGTTCGAAGAGTCCTAGGTTCGATTGCCAGCGAAACGGAATTTTGAATTTCTGATATCGGGTGGCTATGTCTGTTCTTGTCTTTGTGAGTTGGCCATGCTACCCACGATACGGAATCCTAGTGTTCTATTGGTATGTTAAGCGTTATTTATTATTTAATTATTAAATTATTACTGTTGGTCCAAGCTATTCAGCCAACCGTAGCGCAATACGCAAATTATATCACACCGATTGCTTCACTACCAGTAATCCCCATTGTAAGGGGTTGATTTGCAATGTATTGTATTGTAATGTTCGATGATTTGCATCGCCTCTGTTGATTTATTGTCGTTATCTCCTCGTATATCTTACCTGCTTAATTACGTGTCATGTCCACTGATAAGCGGTAATCGAGGGACATGGATCGGTGTGTAATAATAATGTAATGTGATTATATTTTATGTGAATGTTCGATTTTATTTGATAAAGGTGAAATATTAACTGAAATTGGTGGGAAATATGATAAATTGGTTTTAGTAGATTTGGAAATTAAGAATAAATGTATTCTAATTAGTATTTTCGTGCTTTGTAGCTATTGTCGATAACCTTCGAATGAATATGTGGGCAATACGATATGTGGTCACCGTCAGCTATGGAGGATCGTAACTCCAATGAATGCAAACGTATCCCCAACGTGCCTGCCAAGACAGAAGTGGGAAATCCACGTTGTAATATATTACTAAAAAATAGACAGCCCAGACTTTCACTTCTTTTGACTGAGGAAAGCATCACAAGGAAACCTATGTACCTAAATCAGAATTCTGCATGTTTCCAAAGATCTGCTAAGCCGCTCTTGTTGAGAGTTAAGTGTCTACTTAACGTGATAGTCATTAAAGATCCGGCAAGTATGGGATACTTGTCCATAAAATCCGTAACGTACGTGACTTAACAAAAAAATATCAGTGAACGTCCCATTTGCACTTTAAAAAAATACATAATTAATAACGGACAATAAATCTTATCCGTAAGATAAAATCTTCCCTACAAACATTATCTTCTACCAAACCACAACGCATAATGGAAATGAGACGTAAATGGCAGAATAAATTTTCTTTAATATTTCTTCACGTAATCACCCCAAAATCTTTCAAAACCAAATAAAAGCACGTCAAACGATTTCACAAAATCATTACCCACCATTGTGTAGTGAGGGGCGGTATTGTTGTTCAAATCGATGCATTGTCCGACGACTATTAGTTTGGATTGCATCCAGATTCCCTATCAGTCCGCCGGGAGGCGCTCGTGCGCGACGAATCGCGCGTGACGCGGGAGGGTCATTTGCGTTTGTCGATAAACCAGGCGCATCACTATGGTAGGTTTTGTTAGCCAGGAAAGCTAAGCTAGACTATACTGGATAAAATATATTGTTTCATGATTCAGTGACTTCTATTATAAAGGTTTTTAGATTGATAGGTCTTTAAACTTGTATCGTGTCCTCCACTTACTCATAATTTACCAATTTAGACCTGATCTGCCACCTGATGAATTGGTCTGCATCACCGTCATCCGCAACTTTATTTCGACAGATACGTTGTTAATTAAAAGGACTATTATTTATTCTGTGGTTAAACTAAATATTACAATAGCTTGTATTTAATACAGTATAGGCTCTGAAAAACAAACGCAGTAAAAAAATAACGTGAATATACTTTAATAAAATATTTATGACATTCAAATTCGAACTCTATGAAGTTATATTGTAACAAATATCTCACAAGCGTTACTATTAAAATTCACTTTCACGACTTTTATGACAAAAATCACTCACGCACCCTTCCCCTACAGAAGCATCACGATATTTGCATATAAATACACCAATCTGAGGACTACTTTCTTCGTCACTTTGAATACCTTGTTGTATTTATTTATACTGTTTTTAAATAATTTCATAAAATGTTAGATTCAATCCGCGGCTTTGCCCATGGAACTATGGTTTTACAAACATTCAACAGTCCGTTTATTTTAATAAAGAATCGGAACAATGCTCATGTTCAATTGGCGTCAATGGCATCCACTAAACAAACAGGAAAAAGAAATAAAAAGCCGAGAACTCTTTTTTAAAATAACAACATACAATGTCGTTGAAAAATTTACAACAAATGCTCTTGGAAACATTTTCAGATTATTATCAAAATCAATCATCATTACAAGAGAACGTTGAAAGAAGAAAATATGACAAATACCTTAAGGCTAACTTGCCAAATACCTATAAGGCTAAGTTTTGGCAAACACCAGGGCAGCATATCTTCAAACAACGGTAAGAGCATTTCTGTTTGCTCAGCGCTCCTCCAAGTGCGCTATTAACTGACACAATTAATCTGTCTAATGAGTGTTTGCCCATACGACCACTCCATTTGGCCGAGCTGGTCAAACCCTCCATATTTGTTGTCCACTCAGCCTCTAATGAAGCCTCACTGGTTCGGTTGGTATCTGTGTAGGATTAGGGCCCGATAAGTGGATTCATTGTTTTGATATTCGATATGTTGCAGATTATACATAGCTGTAACATTGTTAGCCCAGTGCCGATAGCTCTAAAAACGGTAAAAAGTGGAAGAAAATTATAGTAGAATGAAACCTATTGCAAAAGGAAGAGAATATAACGAAGATTATAGGAAAAATAAATTACGGGCGATCTGAGGTCGGGAAGGGGGGGTGAGGGGGGGTTTAAGGGAAAAAAATGGTTTATCTCGATTTCCGGAAAAATTACAAGTCCTATTGAAAAAAGTTGAATGGCAAAGTTGTAGGTAATAAAAAGATCTACAACTTTTGTATTTACACTTTTTTACATAACCTCAAAATTTATGTGAAAAATTCAAAAAACCACGTTTTTGGTTTTTTATTTTTATCTTTTACAAAAAATATTTTTTTTTCACGAAATTTAGTGAAAACTTACCTTTGTATGTCCTTAACATACTGTAATTTTTTTGATCCAAAAAAATATTTTTTTTCACCTTATTTTGAACTTAAATCAAAAAAATACCCTTATTTTCAGTCGAAAAATCTCACGTCAAAATATCTTATTTTTTTAAAAAGTCGATAGTCCTTTTGTTCGTTGGAGTCTCTACTTTCTAATGGTATATAAAAACCTATACACTACTATGGTAAATGTTCTCAGAAAATGCAATGAAACGACTACTATTTTCGCATGTTTTTTGCAATCTCATATGCAATCAATGGAATCCGAAATTTTTTTGCGAAAATCTCTACTTTCTAATGGTATATAAAAACCTATACGCTACTATGGTAAATGTTCTCAGAAAATGCAATGAAACGACTACTATTTTCGGATGTTTTTTGCAATCTCATATCCAATCAATGAAATCCGAATTTTTTTTGCGAAAATAGTTGTCGTTTCATAGCATTTTCTGAGAACATTTACCATCGTAGTGTATAGGTTTTTATATACCATTAGAAAGTAGAGATTTCAACGAACAAAAGAACTACCGACTTTTTAAAAAAATAAGATATTTTGACGTGAGATTTTTCGACTGAAAATAAGGGTGTTTTTTTGATTTAAGGTCAAAATAAGGTGAAAAAAAATATTTTTTTGAATCAAAAAAATTACAGTATGTTAACGACATACAAAGGTAAGTTTTCACCAAATTTCGTGAAAAAAAAAAATTTTTTGTAAAAGATAAAAATAAAAAACCAAAAACGTGGTTTTTTGAATTTTTCACATAAATTTTGAGGTTATGTAAAAAAGTGTAAATACAAAAGTTGTAGATCTTTTTATTACCTACAACTTTGCCATTCAACTTTTTTCAATAGGTCTTGTAGTTTTTCCGGAAATCGAGATAAACCATTTTTTTCCCTTAAACCCCCCCTCACCCCCCCTTCCCGACCTCAGATCGCCCGTAATTTATTTTTCCTATAATCTTCGTTATATTCTCTTCCTTTTGCAATAGGTTTCATTCTACTATAATTTTTTTTCGTTTCAAAAATTATCGGCACTGGACTATGTATGTTGCGACTGTGTCCAGTTTATTTGTGTAAAAATCATTCTGCCTGAGAGTGTTTGTGTCTTTTGCAGTTATTGTCTTTGGTCTCAATGAGTCTAGATTGTAGAATGACTGTATAAAAGGGTAAGGTAAGGGTAAAAGTCAACTTCGGCTCGTATACTCAATCTCATCAGTCAAAACATAAAAAAATTGTCCAACTATCATTGTGTAAGAAAACCTTCTACCTCATTAAGGAGATATTGATTTCTCATATAGACAGACACATCGGTATATAATTATATCTGTGGGAGTCGAAAACATCTCCTCACCTTCCTCCGTTCTGCAATATCTGATTGCTGTGATAAACGTCAAGCATGGCCCACCCCTGCTGTCGTCTGCATCCGTTGACATATCTGCCCACTGTATACCCCCAATGTATACAGTACACAAGAATTGCGTTACATCGCATTTCATGGCTTAAAAATAATAAGGTTTTCGTTATATTTCAGTAGCTCGAGCACGAATATTTGCGAGAAAGTATTCGTATGGTTAACGTAAGCAATTTGTCAAATTTGTGTGGCATTTTAGTACCATTTACGCACGATAGGGGCGCTTTTGAAAAAATGCCATACAAATTGCTTACGTTAACCATACGAATACTTTCTCGCAAATATTCGTGCTCGAGCTACCGAACAATGTACCTACCTACTTTTAATGGTCGGCTGACTTACTACTGGTCTATAGGGCACGGGTCTCTTATAACTGAGGAGTCCTACCACCTATTTAACGGTATAAAACATTTCTGTTTTTATTTATTTTGAAATGAAAACTTCTTTAGGCGCGTTGGACCAATTTGAGGTGGGATAAAACCAATCAGTTTGCGACACCATCATCGCTTTAATCGACACCTACCTGTAGCGCCATGTCTGGGAGAAATACAGAACTATATTTACTTAATTTATTTTAATAATTTAGTACTAATAATATAATAATTGTCCTCTGAGTAAATATCTCTTTACCTTTTTTGCAATTGTTTTAGATTCCGCTCATAACATAATATGTATATTTTTAATATATATGACGGCGAGCGACCTCTTTGGTCTGTCATACGAGAAGTCATGAAGAAAAACCAAATGTTTAGAATTAGGAATGTGTCAATCTATTTAGAATAATATGTGTGGGACATTCTATGGGGATTCGGGGAGTGATCACGGACTAGTACAGATTGTTATTGATGTGAACGTTAGAAAAACTGGAAATATATCATGGAGCAAAGTAAAAGGAATATTATTGAATAACCAACACCGTAGAATACCCCTTCTTCATCATATACATATATGTCGTTAATATTGCGAAAACGCTATGCACCGTTATTGATGGGATCGAGTGCTTTCTGTATCCATATCATTTATAATATTTTTTGTCACCCGCCACTGCCCACAGCACCGGCTGGTACTGTTGCGTTGAAAAGTGTTATACATTCTGGATATAATTTTCACCTTTATTTCATTTATGCAGCCTACAAGCCTGAGACTAAACTTAGTCCAAAATTAATATTGTAATTTTTATGCTACTGAATGTGGTGGAAAATAAAATTGATATCATTACTCTCTCTTTAAATCAATTTATTCATACTGTATGCCTATTTTTAATTTCTTTTCGGATTTTTATAAATAAACTTTTACAGATTCTCCTTAACTTTAAAAATTGATTCAAGTAAAAAAATACTACTGAATTAAATAAAACGTTGAAGTGTTACGATTGCAATGTCGAAAATAAGCGCTGAACCAGAAATAAAACCACTGTTCCGTACTCAACCGTCACATTGATGAGTTGTAGTGTTGCGAAATTTCACAGTTCATTATGATCATTTATTTTTGGTTGGCCTATCTAGTAAATTGTCTGAGTTTTCGGGAATATTAAGTACCCTATAACGCTTTTCCACCTAACTTTCCACCGGCTACGGTCACGGTTGACTAGGAAGGGTTGATAAATCTAAACTATTCGGGACTTCCAGAGTGCATCTTCGTGCGTCCGAAGATTTATCTATTCCGTGACACTTCATTTTTCTGCCGCGTCATCGCGTTACGCGTGAACTTTTAACATTTTCGTCACAGTTTGATGTATCGTTCGCTTACAGAAAGTTTTTTTAGAAATCATCTGCCTCTGCCTCATTTGCCGAGTTTGTCCATCAGTGTCATAGGAAAATGGTTCCTGTGACCATGACATTAACGGTGTGAGCAAATAATTGTTTAATGTTTATAGTTTTGTAGGCAAGTAAATTATGTTCGATTTTTTGATGTTCTTTCGATTCGATTAAGAGAACGAAATAAAATAAAATAATTACCAATGATTGTTTAGATTAGCATTCGAAATTTAACCAACACAATCCTTTTCTGTCTAATACAGTAATAAAAAACTCATGAAAATTAGAAATCTTTGAATACGTATGTGTAGATACCAAAGTAAATCATGCTGGAAATATCGGATTTATTCAAGCCCCGCGCGACGGTGCTCGGGCGGCTAAATAGTGGGGATTACATTGAAACACCATCAGCCGAGAAACTAAAAGCTCTAATCTTTGACATCCCTCGACAAATAGAAGGGATGTCGATGTCGATTGTCGATAAATGATGTTTGTAACAACAGTTCGTGATCTGCGATGGATACGTTTTAATAACGATGTAGAAGAAACTCATCAACAGAACTAAGGAAGATGACGTGTCGCTAGCAAAGATGCTTGTAGTCTAGCTCTAGCTTGACCTGCTAAGTAAAAAGTAACCATGAGCCCTAGCGCATAGGTAATATATAACGCTGCTCATATGTACATTGCAGGTGGCATGAGCATACCCAAGGTACATATTACGAACAAGCATAAATTAAGAAACAAAAAAAATCTCACCCGCACATTTGAAATGTGATTCGTTGCACACACATGTTGCTTGACAATGACAGTGCCAACTAAACTACAGACTATAAAAAGCTTACAGTCAGTCGTCATCATCACCGTTGTCCAAGTTGTCAACGACACAGGAGTCACTCACAGGCTAGAACACCTGAGTTTCAAAAGAGACATCGGTGCTCTTTGCATGTTCTACCGACTTTATTTTACAACAGTGAGTGCTCAGAGGAATTTCGACTTGATGCCTACGTCTCCCTTTCATCATTGCACCACTCGCCGAAGATTGAAGTTCCATCCACACCGATTGGACTCGTGGAGAATCTCTACGATTCGATTCTCTTGAACTTTTTCGCCACGTACGTGCAAACTATGGAACGAACTTCCTTCTGAGGTATTCCCGGAGTAGTATGACATGGCGTTCGTCAAAAAAGGTGTAAAAAAAGTTCTCCTTCAGAGACGGCGTTGCATTGGCGATTCCTCTGGTATTGCTCATGTCCATAGGCGACGGTAACCACTTGCCATCGGTGGCCCGTATGCATTTTCATCTGCCCTTCAGACTATAAAAAAAAATCTTATTAGTTGATTTTGAGTAGCAAATTAAAAATGGACCGTAAGGCTTATTTTGGCCTGATTTCCGACAGAAAAATAGCAGAGATTGTAAAATATTTAATACAATACGTTTTATCGAAACCCCGCATCATCACTACGGTCGTTGTTAACAATAGCTTGCAAATAATATTTGTTCCGGATTTGTCCGCTACAGCTGTCCGATTCAATTATTTACGGAATGATCGCGATAATATATGAGATCCTTTTAGGTACTCCTTACCACAAGAGACATCCATTCTTACAATTCATGCAAAATGTTTATAAGTGTTATTGTGGGCGAAATATCAGATTTATCAATTGCCTTCGGAAGATAATCTTGACAGTGGTATATTTCAGGATTAAAATTTGGAATGAGATTTACTTTGTAAAGTACGACCCATTTACTAGGATAACAGCTATTGGTGAAGGTTTTGTGATGTAAAAGTTTAGGTTGAAGACGTACTGGATATTAAAAGAAATAATATTTTTGGTTATCAGACAACGTTTAATGGTGGACAATGAGTTACATATATAGTTTAAGATTTTAAAATTAAATTAAATAATAATAAGCAAAATAATAAATTTTGCTGGAAGGAAGCTTTGAGATATTTGAGACGAAATTATACATATACCTACTTAGAAACTTAATTCTACAACTTATACAAAAGATAAACATAATCATACTGTACCACCTACTTGAAAATTGCAAATAGATCATGAATAATGCGCAGACGTGCCATGTTGCTGAATGACTCACGAACACGAGCGATCCCAAGGTCTGAAATACGACCAAGATCAATTACCAAGTCCATAGTGTCACTATCAATCCGCTCGTAAAACGTATAGTTTTGCATCAACACTGCCAGTGACAGCCAATTATCTTAGAGATTTACAACGGTTGTTACTCGCAAGAATATACACGGATAGACGTTCAATTAACCACAAACACTTTATTATCTTGATCACTGATATCTTTATAGTCATTAAAATATATGAAATACTTTCAAAATTACATTCATTAATTTTAATTTTTTACAACAACGCTATCAGACGAAAGGATAGTAACAGTTCTTGAAAATACACACAAAAATATAAGTAGTCGAAAACATTTCTTTTTAATAAAATTATTCTAATTTATCGTCTTATTTACTCGTTTTATGTATGTATTCGTAATACCTGGTACCTACCTGGTAATAATATATCCACAACCATACAACAATTTATGAAGTCACTAAAAAATCTTGTAAATTTGCCAAAGCTTGGCGTCTCAACCCAAATATACCCAGATCACCCTTCGAATGTCTTCTTTAATCAATGCTCGATCGAGGCAGTACTTCTCGCCCACGTGACAATCTCTCTAGCAAATGAGACACAAGGCGTTAAAGTAATAAATATCTGTTAATAATCGTAACTGTTTTGTAATGTATTGATTAAAATGAAATTGTCGCGTAATTGAAATTTTAAATATAGTAAACTGTTTTCTAAGAAAGGTAAGGTATAGAATTACCCTTAATTGCCTTATAGTTCAAAGTTATAAAGAAATATTTATATCAGTGTGGAAAATATGCTTTTGCTTAATTCTTAGACCGCTTAATCATCAGTCATATTCACTGTCGATTCAAGTTATGATCGTAAAGGTACCTTTAACTTTTACATTATTTGTGAATCAAAAGAGAGGTTAATCGAGGAAATCATCACGAGAAAACATAATATACAATGTATTTCATTATTTTCTGAAAGGTGTCTATGGTTCTTTAAACTACCCTTAAGTTGCGTGGCCGAATATGGCTTATACCTCCCCTTTTGTCAGAGAATACCCGAGCCCAGCCCAGCATGAGTCGTAATAATTTTGTTCCTTAGGTCATTAGACAAGGCATCAAGGCACTCTCAGGTAAAATGACTTCATATAAACCCGAAGTTCCATTTTAAATTGATTATAGAAAAGCAAACTCCGATTGGTGAATTAACAAGGTAAATAAATAAAAGTGACCTTACAACATCAAAGTGATACAATCAAATTATACAATGTCCGAGTCAACACACGGCGCACGGTTCCATGCCGGACACCGGAGATTCGATTTGCCGGGCCACCGACACGCCGATTGATTCGGCTCAATAATTTGATTCTCTTGATTGTTACGCGTTTGTACACATTTTATTATCTAAAAGATACGAAATCAATTGACAGGATATAAATGTTTAAGTAGATTTTACGGTACAAATATTCGAATGTAGTAGTTAGACTCTTTACAGAAATTGTGTTGATTTGATGGGTATTCGGGATAGTAATTTTTTTTATGGAACTAGCCGGCCGGCTGATGATCCAACTGATGGTAAGTGGCTATCGTCGCCCATAGACATCAACAACACCAAAGGCATCACTGATGCGTTGCCGGTCAAGAAAGAGAAGATAAAGAAAGAACTGGCTCTCAAGCCCCCAGCTGGAACACGACGAGTCGTTTGGCGGCTGACACATGCTCAAGGGTGGTAGCTATCCAGGCGAACCCCGTCGAGAAATAATAATAGTAATAATGGTATTAATTAACAAAATCAAAAGTTATATCATAACAATATACATATATATATCGTAGAAGGCTGGGTTGGAGTGTATGCTTTCGTATGATTAAGATCATCTCTGTAAACCATGTATCAAAAAACACTTCAGTACTATGAACATAGATCTCTCTCTCTGGGCGTAGTTATATGTCAGGACTGCCAGGATACTAAATAAAACACACAGTTCGACTGGCACAAGGATACTCTTCGTTTATTGCTTGATAACACCCGGTTTCATCAATTCAGCCTTATTTAGATTTACTTTGGTTTCGCGATCCTATACCAATCTGTCTACCGAATGACAGTTCTCTTTTCTTCTTAATTTTCATAGATTATACGAACTTATTTGAGACTGTGCCGACATATATAATATCGTATCTTTTTTTTTGACTTGAATTCTAAAATGCTCATAGCATAGCCCAACATCTTGTGTCAAGTACAGTTTAATTAATATTAAATATATAATCATTTTTAAAATTACGAGTACACAAAATATTCCTAAAATACGCATAATATTATGTGGAAAATTTGAGACTAGATAGACTAGACTAGTCTTCACATACTTCGATACAGTTTATTAGTCTGCCAGCATAATACACCAACTGTAAAGTTATAAATACATCTCGTTCTAAATTGGATTTCGCACTACCAATGAACCTGTCTGATCACTAACTGTTCCTGTAACCGATTACTCAGTGCTCCTCTACTCTACATAAAGACAATTGCCAGTTACAAATCGGTATGTGTCACGTAGTTACTTGTACACTTACGTAGACGATGTATAAATTAGAATTATACTTTTCGAATTTTTGTGCCTTTGCACAAAGACTCCCACTATTTATCACTCGTCATATAAATGTCATATTTCCAAGAACCTTGTTTTAAAGGTTTTGGGCACAATTTTTGTTGACTTTAAGTATAAAACTTCATTTCCAGGGATTCACATATTACATAGAGACCCAGGCTATAAAAATAAGGACAGTGTAAACTTTTTAACAATTTGCTAAAATCGGGAATGTAATCTTATAGCCCATTCTCATACAAATAATAGTACATCAGGTATACCAGAAACTCACGAATAATATTTTGTAAGGTCTGAGATTTGCTGCAAACTGTACCAATAAAGCATCAAGCAATATAAATTAGCTTATTAGTGTCAGAACAAAGAACAGATAAAACACGAAAGATACGGTAGAGTAATTAGTATCTATTGAAGACAGCAAGACTTAATACGGGCGTAATGTACAAATTAATCTCTTCTTAGAAATATCTACAAGACTTTGTTTGAATTGTTTCTTTGTCTCAGGTTTCAGGGAATAGCTTTGTAAAGACAGTTACACAGAAGATGTTTTCTGAATCTATTGGGCTAAATAGTTGAAATTCTTTCTTACTTTTTGTCATATTTTCCGAAATACCCATAGTTTGGTCACCAGAAAAACTCAAACTCAATTGATGATACATGATTGACAAAAGCATGCAAGCCCTAGTCTATACTCCTGTCCTTTTCCTCCACCAATAAAAAACATTAATAATAATGGCTGCACCATTCCGAACCAGGAGCTTTAAGCCGGTCCCGGGTCGGGCGGCAATTGGCCAAAATCTCTCTTTATTGGCTAAATAAACAGGCGACAGTACACAAATCAATTGTCTGGCTTGCCGACTTAGCGAGAAATAATTTTATGGTACTCGCGAATTGTTTCCATAGTTTTGGTTCCGTAGTTTAGAAAATAGTGATCAAATAATTTGTGTTATGTTATCAGTTTATGAAACATAAATAGGGTGTAAATAAATATAAAAATATTATTATAAATTTTTAACCTATCGGTATTAATTTTCAATTTATCTATATCTGTTTTCTTTTTCCATTTGTTTTGGTTTTCCTGTTGATATGGTATCCTTAATCGTCAGCCTTACTTGCATTTTAAATTGAAAATCGTAACTTTATCGACATCTTTAAAACTAATCATAGTCATCCTTATAACATCTCTTCTCTCTTTGTTGTTATCGCCTTCTTTGTTCTCCCACTGCCCTAAGGTTGACTAGCAGAGAATGCTTTTAACATTAAGTCCGCCATTACTTGTGTAAGGTTCAATAAAGAATAAATAAATAAACATCCTAATTTATTTTGACTCTGTGAATTTGTTGGCGATGTTAAAAATAACATAACAGTAACATAACAAACCTTAAATCGTTTTAAATATTTCTCTACGGAACCCTATAACGGGAATCGCGGAACGTCATCGGGACGCAAAGCTCCCTAATTCGATGTTGCCGCACGTATACACGGGGCCAATACATCATTATTATTATTCCTGATATTTCATTCCTCTCATGTGCCGACTAAATTGACATTGTTGACAATTCTTTCTGTTTGTTACGTGCCCGATTCTCCTGGATTTTTAGGGTTCCTTTAATATAGTCAACGGTTGTATAAACCGGTTTAACAATACTTTAGTGTAGGATAGGATAAAACTTTGTATAACGTTACGTAGTTGTAGTTTCAAGGTTCAAAGTAATTTCAGGTTCAAAATAACAACTACACGAAGTTTCAACTGCAGTCAACAAAATTAGAAAATTTTACATTTCAGAGACAAGAAATGAATTACACAAGTTAGAAAGAAAATCCACTTGAATAAAAACGTATATAAACTCTTAAACTTACGATAAAGTACAAAATGAATAAAGAAGGTTATTCAGTAGCTCGAGCACGATTATTTGCGAGAAAGTATTCGTATGGTTAACGTAAGCAATTTGTATGGCATTTTTTCAAAAGCGCCCCTATCGTGCGTAAATGGTACTAAAATGCCATACAAATTTGACAAATTGCTTACGTTAACCATACGAATACTTTCTCGCAAATATTCGTGCTCGAGCTACAGTTCTCTGATAAAAAGAGAATAATTAATAATAGAACTCCACCAATTCGCACTGGAGCAGAATAGTGAAGTATGCTCTAGGCCTCCTCGAGAAGAGAGATCCATTCTCAATAGATGGAGGTTAATGGGTTAAATCTCATAAAATCCCTAAAACCGCAAGTACAATTCGCACTTGACCCATGTTTTTTAGTTTGCGGTTACTCATGCGAAAGCGATACGGGACGAGGCTTAATGATGTGAGTTTTCTAATTTGTAATACAATTTTGTCTTTCAAAATTGAAGATTTCTTTTCTAAACAAAATGATTTCATGGTTAGGTGGGTACTTTGAAATTCCTTAATTGGATGTTGATTAAACATTTTAAAAATAACATGACTTTTAAACTTATCCTGTTAGAATCACGATGAGTTCGATAATGTACATGATATATTGGAGAAGACAATGGAGAAACAGAAAATTTTAACGAAGTTAATGTAAACAAGAAAAAGAAGCCCGAGCACTAAACACGAGTAGATCAAAACCCGAAGGAATAAAAAATAAGTTATTTAATTATGTTCAGTTTGTGACAATAATAAATTAACTATGAAAATTAAATCGCTCAAGGAGTAACAAATCATTTGTTCCTGGTACATTTTGGTTCCAACTACTTTTTATCATACTTTGGATAATGTTAGAACTTTAAAAATCAAATTGAATATCACCAGTATCTATCAGACCACCGTATAATTTTGCCGCAGTAGTCCGCTTAATGAACACTTCAGCAAAGCCCTATATTAACTTACCGAAATAAAAGCTAATAGTTCCGAGTGGGACCATTATTGCCATTAAAGTCCCCGAAGCGCCATTACGCTGGATTTCAATAAAATTAGAATTTTAAACTCGAGTGTGGCAGATCACCGCCGTGTAAATATTTATCGCTTCTCGAATGCGAGGGGTAAAGTTCGAACGGCCATCCACTGGGAGATATACTGAGAGATACAATAGTAAAAACAGAATTAGAGAAAGACTTGATATTTAAGAATTAAGTTATAATACACAAATATCCAATCATTAAAATTCAGGAAGTCTCAAGATAAAATTAATAATCTCACGAACTCTTTACAAAACTCATATTATTGTGACTCCTCAAAGAAAAAAATCATTTACCTGTTATATTAAATCTACCAAAAGTCAAAAGAATAATAGAAATGTAAACCAACTGTTACTCAGATATTTAAATGTATAATTCAATTTAACTCTGCGTGTTTAATTTATAAATAGTAAGTTCATCGCTTTAGTGGAGCTGCAGCTTTACCTGCGAGTATAGAATTAACATTTATTAGGTGCTAGGAGAGCTACGTTAATATTAGCCCGTTCTATATTTCGAGCAAAATCTACAATTGAAATTCATTAACTATCATGTTCAGTCTGACTTTAACTCGAGTAATGGTTACTGTTTAATTTGATTTCAACTATTTTGATCTGAGATTGCTTTAGCAAGCCATCTTCGCGTTCGAATATGAAGACTATTAAAATATATTGTTGTATTGTTAATAATTTATATTAGCTTATACAGAGGAAATTGATTAATGTTTATCACTGTAAAAATTTCCTCTGTATAAGCTAATATAAATTATTAACAATACAACAATATATTTTAATAGTCTTCATATTCGAACGCGAAGATGGCTTGCTAAAGCAATCTCAGATCAAGCAAGCCATCTTCGCGTTCGAATATGAAGACTATTAAAATATATTGTTGTATTGTTAATAATTTATATTAGCTTATACAGAGGAAATTTTTACAATGATTAATGTTTTATCGTAAAGCCCAAAGGTATTTTATAATTTTAATTGTAATTATAGCGCACCTTAGCGGCAAATCTGTATTAGCGGTCACTGGATTCTGTACCATACAGTTTCAAAGTTAATATTATTATAACAGACAAGAACTACAACATAATAAGAGCTTTTTAAAAAAATTTGCTCATCGGATAAAATGCTTAAAATTCATACTGATTGTTTTTACTACAAAAAATTAATACTATTTTGAACAAAATTTAAATCTTACCTTTATCCAAATGATAGAATATTCACCTGCAACAATTTAGGACATTGTTTAAAAAAATGCTAAAACACGTTATTACAATATAAGTAACGACGAATCAATATATGTACGTAACAACACAGTGCAAAATAATAATAATCTTGCAATGAAACACGCATGCAAATTAAAAATAAAACAAAATTCAAACCCAAAACTTATCTACATTCACTTAACAGGGGTCGCAAATAAAACTGGCCGTTGATCTGAAGTTCAGTCAGAAGCAATTCCGATAGCCCAACCGAAGTTCAGCGACGAGCGACAATAAAGTTGATTGTTAAATCAATGTCGCAGAACATCGATATTTTCCTTATCTAAAATACTTTATGCAAAAACTTAACTTGACTCATAGAAAAACTTAAAAAGCGGCCAAGTGCGAGTCGGACTCGCTCATGAAGGGTTCCGTAGCAGCAAGTAACATAATATAAAAGTTCTTGTAGTTAGTTGTAACTTTGATCGATGTTTTTTGCGGTTTACGATTTATGACGTATAAAAAAAACTACTTACTAGATCTCGTTCAAATCAATTTTCGTTGGAAGTTTGCATGGTAATGTACATCATATATTTTTTTTACTTTTATCATTCTCTTATTTTACAAGTTACAGGGGGGGACACACATTTTACCACTTCGAAAGTGTCTCTCGAGCAAACTATTCAGTTTAGAAAAAATTATATTAGAAACCTCAATATCATTTTTAAAGACCTATCCATAGATACCACACACGTGTGGGTTTGATGAAAAAAAAATTTTTGAGTTTCAGTTCTATGTATGGGGAACTCCAAAAGTTATTGTTTTTTTTTCTATTTTTGTGTAAAAATCTTAACGCGGTTTACAGAATACATCTACTTAGTAAGTTTCAACAGTATAGTTCTTATAGTTTCGGAGAAAAGTGGCTGTGACATACGGACGGACAGACAGACAGACAGACATGACGAATTTGTAAGGGTTCCATTTTTTGCCATTTGGCTACGGAACCCTAAAAACAATCGATTGATTGAATTAAATAACTGAGAGATTGATAGATTGAAACTTTACCCCTGAATATATCAATAAAGATAAAGCAATATTTTTTCTATGAAGTAGAGGCTAATATGGATAGAACATGGTCTCAATACGTATATGTATTGCCATCCCTATTGTATGTAGCACAAAACGCAATCATTTAGGATAACAAATACAATCACCAAAAATGTTGAGACTGCATTTACATAATTAGTTATATCTACTAATTGTAAGACATAATTAATTAAATTTCTACGAGTCAAGTAAATAACTTATTTAATGGAAAACAATTAAAGAATTTACACAAAAATATTTTGATCCACGCATTTGTACTTCATCAAACTGCACCAGATGACTTGTTTAACTAACTACTCTGTATTCCATAAATGTAACTTAAATAAAACTACCGATACCTTCGAAATATCGACATTATTTAAGAATATCGCGCATTGAAATTTGTATCTTTACCCACCTTCCCCTCCTCTATCCCCCCAGTAACGATCTTAACAATCGAACTCCGGTAGCTTCGTTCAAATAGTAAGTTAGACAAAGCGTACGAGAATCAAAAGTAGTTTCACAGGGAGCTACCCTAGGCCCTGCACTGTTGGAATTGTACAAAGTTTCCCACTTTCACGTTTCCTTTTATTCGTTCGAAAGTGTTTCTTCGCTAAATTATTATTTTTACTTTTTGGTGATACTTGGTGCGTGTACGATTGTCTGGGTTGAACGTTACGGGAGTTCTCGGAATATTTCTTAAACTGATATTAATCTCGCTTTTTTCGTTTCTTTGTTACTGCGGAATAGTTTGTCTGTTTTCGATTCAATATGTTTGTAGTTACACTTTCTTATTTAACTTATCTTCCTGTGGTTACATATATTATAAGTGTGGGTACTTGTATAATATATGTATAGCCAAATGTAATAATTACTAATCATTACATCCAAAACAACGTCTCCTAAATGAAGATTAACAAAACAATCACTATAGGTAGTTTTAAATATTTGAATAACATTTTATTACATTTGCAGGTGCAGTGGAATTATAAGAAATAAGTTACTTTAAATTACTTATATTTCGGTTTGAAAATGTATTGAAGTGTGCAAATTATATCGATGTTAAAATTGTATTAACTATCAAATAATTTTAGTTTAATAATTATAGCTTGAGTTTATTTCATTATTTTCTAATAATAAGATAAAACTGAATAAAGAAAAAGCTACATTCTTGAACACCCTTTATTATTAAAAGCCAAAGATAACATCTGAACGTAGCACCAATATTAATTTTGCTCTCAACCCCATTGTCGAGTAATCGATTGTAGGAAACAGCCTCTCTTGTTGCTATACTGTTGAGCCGTAATTAATAAAAAACCTCACGTGAAAGATAAAGGTTTAGAGTGTCAATATTTTAATTTTTGTCACTTTTGTCACACTTTATTGTTTAACATTTTCTTAACTTAAATCTTAGTATTCATTTTCGAGTTATATTACTGACATACATATTTCAATATTATAGGAATCAGAATTGTTTGAAATAGAATTTGCCCTTTATAATTTTATTACGCAATCGTACATGAAAAAGCGTTCAAATCGAATAATAAAGGTAAGGTAAGGTAAGCACGTCTTAAGCGAGTCAGGTATATTGGATAATATAAAGAAAGCATCTCAAAAAATTCTATAGTCTATTTCTACAAAAAATGTGTATCGTAAATTAATTCATTAGCACACCTCACTCTAATTGAAATAAGACATCAGTCCATACAATATCCATAGTTAAACAAAAGCCTATCCATTTAGTGAGTGCCATAATACGTACGAGGCGATATTCCTTACATCCAGGACTGAAATTCGTGTTGCCTTTGGAGCCTTTGTAAGGAAATTAATAGCCATCGCTCGATCGCCTCCTCTCTACGTTGTGAATCGTCGAAGGCTTCTTAAAGGAAATTGTTATTTACTCTACAGAACCTTACTTAATAGCAGCTGAATAACAAGAAGAACCATTTTTACAGCAGTTTAATCCTTTCTGTCATTTTTTGTGAGTGGTAAATACTAAATAGTAACAAAAATATCTTGCTTAAAGTAAGGCTATGAAAATATTGCCGTATCAAGCAAATATTGTTTCAATAAAAATATCTAAGTATAAATCTATTTCTTGTATGTCTATATACAGGGTGTTCCGTAAGTAGTGGATCAACTATAGAGGGCAAATAGCTCAAGGCTTGACCTACCATAATGTGAAAAATTACCTGTAAAAGTGTCACTGTTATCGAGATTTTTTTTTTTATTTCGAAATTTTGCCTCCTTTACCCTACTTTTTCCTGTTGAATCCACAAATAATCAGATATTTTGATAAATTATTTTTGTAAGAACTCTCAGATAGTTGTTTAATTATTAGTACCTATCTAATTTAGTTACTTATTATCAGGAAAGTAGTGGCGACTTTGAATATTTTTGTCTGTGATTTTCTTCTCCACAACTTTGACGCGAGGTGATTGAAAAAACCCTTTCGGAGCATAATGTACATAATCTAAATTTTACTAACAAAAAATAACCGACTTCAAATTCTCAAAAACTACTTGTCAGATCTCATTCAAATTTATGTGGGACCACATGACAAGCACCAGCTTTCTACTAAAAAAAGAATCATCGAAATCGGTTGACGTGATATTGAGTTATTCGTCAATTTGTCACGCACATCTTAACACATATTTACGACTTATGTGGTTTTCTCACAGATGCCATTGTCAGATCTCAATAAAATTTATGTGGGACCACATGACAGCTATCAGCTTTCGATTAAAAAAGAATATTAAAAGAATCATCAAAATCGGTTCGCCCAGTCCAAAGTTCTGAGGTAACAAACATAAAAAAAAAATACACTCGAATTGAGAACCTCCTCCTTTTTTTGAAGTCGATTAAAAATGCAAAATGTACAAATCGCAAAACAGGTATGGACCATTATCTTTAAAAAGTTGCTTGTTTAATGCAGATTCTAAAAAAGTATCTACAATACAGGCTACTTTGTCAAGGATAATTTTCAAATTATGGCCATTTTAGTTTCAAAGGGGTGAAATTCATATTCCATACTTGCCCGGTACTGCAACGAAAACTGGTTTGAAGTGGTTTGAGCAAACGAAAATTGGTTTGAACGAGATCTACTGAGTAGTTTTTTTTAATACGTCATAAATCGTAAACCGCAAAAACATCGATCAAAGTTACAACGAACTACAAGAACTTTTATAATATGTTATTTGCTGCTACTGCTTTCATGGGCGAGTGCGACTCGCACTAGGCCGCTTTTTTCCATTTTACAATACCTTGAGTAGGAAACCTTTTATTATTGAAAATTCTAAATACATTCTGAACTTCTGCATCACTTGCACAGATTTCTTTCAATATCACCTTGAATTCAGAGACCGTCGCTATCTTGCCGCTAGATCGCTTCCTCATTAGGCCGTGAAAGCTTTATACAATAAAATTAATTAAGATATGTCCTATTGTTGTCAGGAGATTTATAAGGCTTATCTGATGCTCGATGTCTTATTGAGCCTGCCAAATCATTTGATAATAATTGTTTGAGGTTCAATTATAGAGTTAAGGTGTAGAAGGATTTTCATGTTCTTTAAATATGTTCGCCTATTTGAGTGATCAGACATCAATTCTAGATCCCAAATTTTTCTTGACTTGTTGACTTGTTGTCTCTGAAAAGTGATTTAATTTCATAATATCTTAAATTTTTTCGAATAAATTGCCGCATTAAAAAAATTGGATTTCTAAATATTTTTTCTTGCGTTGTATAGAAATTATAACTATAACGGTTCATTTATTTACTATCTCAAATTCGAGAGTTGAATGACTGTCGCTGTAAATCAAATATAGAGAAGACGGAAAAGAAGACATAGATTAAACGACCCACGACCACTTAACAAAATATGATCTTAAGAACATTTACGATTTCAGTAAGAATAAATAAAACAATAGAATCCCTTCACAGCCCATCAGGATAGTAATAAGTCCTCATAATGCAGACACTGTTGGATTTATGCTCCACGCTTCACTAGCAGGGGCGGATTTCCATTCATATGACTTTTTTATCTTTCGTTCGACTTCGCTGTTTGGAGTTACATTGCGTTCAATCTGATTGTGACAGTGGGTGCAGTGATGTGTGGATCTTCTTTTTGTTTAGAAACAGAGATTTTAAAATCTTTCCTATCTGATGTTCTAGAATGTTCATATAAATCATGATCTTTTGAAAACACCAATTTCAGCAAGTTCAAAGTTAATCCCTCAGAGGTTGAATAGGTTAAGTTTCAGGTTTTTATCAGAAATTTAAGCGCATTTTATATCACACTTGCTTCAAGTATCTTGTCAAGGGAGGTTCAAATGTTTTAATCATTCCACAGTATCCACGCCGCTATTATAAGGTGTCTATACCTTAAAGAATATAGTGAAAGTATAGTGAAAGTAGTGTGAAGTACAAATAAATAAGTCATACTTACTAGTATCTCCAATGACGGATGGATAAAGAAAGTGATAAAACTTGACGATAGGATAGATATCTAAAATTATGACATAAACTGAAGTATTTCGCTATTTCTGAATTGGTTTCTTTATTTATCTTATATGTATATAATATAAAATCTATTACTTTATGAATTTTTAATCTCTCATTAATTCTAGGTTCTCTTTCCGGTAGGCTCATGTGTTTGAAGTAGAATATCTACCTAACGGTATTTCAGACTGAAAAGTAACGTCAGAAGCAATGATTAACAGTAATTAAGACCAAATTATTATTATTCTAATCGCCATTCAGTTGAATTCTACCAAAATGTACCAAAAACAAATAACATTATTCAGACTCTAAAACGATCAAAAAATTTACATTTTGTGGCAAATCGTTTTAGACGAGCACAAATGATGGGGAATAAAATATCATTCCAACTCTGGTAAGACACACAACCATATTTCTCCCCTGGTCTAAGAAATAAGGGTTCTACCCTTCGGACAATCTAATGGAGAATCTATCGAGGCGCCAGTTTCTATACACCATAAGACTGTTAAATGAAGTAGAAAATTAGGGGTTTATGGAGCTGACCGACGGATAGCCAATAACAAAGCCTCGATGGAAAAAATCGGATTTTTGATGGTATAATAGGTATCGGGAATCCCATCTGGATTTGGCTCTGAGTCAGTTAAGGTACGATTAGAAGAAAATGAGAAAATTAATTGATGACCCTGAAAACAAATTGATAGTGACGCTATACTAGTGAGAAAGTGGCCCTCAGTTCGATTCCCGGCTAAGCCAGATAGATAAATATGAATTGTCTCCTAAGTCGTAATTATTTGTGTAATCACAAATTCATATCACTATGTTTTTTGCCCCCGGGACTCTGCTGTGCTTAAAGCGGTTAAGTAGTAGGTATTCCTTGGAACTCTAGCAATTACTTGTAGTCGGATTTATTGAAAGTTAATGAAATATACAACTAATTAATGAATTAAATAAATGTAACATAATTAAATTTACTCGAGTTAATTTAAAATGAAATAAAAAATATTTGTAAATAAAATGAATTGGTCCACCACCCATAAAATTGCAACACCCTTTTAGGGTTGTTATTGTGTAGGATGTGTTAAGTGACTATGTTACGTACCATGTTACTACACATCTATGCAGTAAAAGTATTGAGTAATTAGTTTAAATAAATTTAAATAAGAACGATAGTTGTTCCCAAACCATACGACTGAGTAAAGTCACAATAGTAGGTAATACAAATGTGAGTATTTGATATTTTTTTGTATAAATCACAACCGCGGATATAAGTAGGTACCTTAACATGAGTTCAGACAACCGATGTGTAGAAGAGATACATTGATAACTAAGTACGGAATATACTAGGACAATTCAAAGGTAACAAGCGATGTATCAAGTAAATGTAAAATTGCGTATTTCATGGATGTATGTAGTACATTACGTAGTGGAAGCACGAAGCGAGTCTCTTCTATGTGCACTAGACTATAATAATTAACGCCTCGCGATCGCTCCGCGGAATTCGCCCTCAATCTATTGAGTTTAGGCCAAAACGAAAGGTACACCTAATATCGTATATTAGGGCATGAAGGGCTTGTTAGGAACAAAAGAATGTGAATAGCTGCTATTGACAAAATATACCTTATTATTAATAACGTGACACTAAAATTTTTGTAAAGAGTGAACACTCTGGATAAATTTTATATTTGTCCAAACGCATACGGTCTTATTACAGAACGAGGTCTATCGTTAGTCCTGGTACTAAACCTCCTTTGAAGCTTGGACTAAACAAATATTACAAGACGCGTTTTAACGCTAAGCCATTGCCTAACAATGATACTAAAGCCTCAGATGAAAGAATTTTGACACTTGCGACATTTATGCTTTTTGACGCTTTGTGACACGAGATTGTATTTGATAGTTTTTGTATTTGTTTATGTCTATAAAACTACTGCTCGAATTTTGATGTGTTTCAGCAATAAATCCAGAATTCACAAGAAGGATTTGAAGAGTGCAGATAAAGGTGTGTAATAAGGAAATTTTAAAATGTTAATTATTATTTCCTTTTGAGGTACGGAACTCTAAAATCATAAAATACGAGCAAGAGGAGAGACAATAGCGTGTTTCAGTAAAGTTTAATGTATCTTATTGTTAGATTTAACAATTTATAAAATTCTTTAGAATTTTAAGCGAGAGGAAAGACAGTGCCATGTTTTGAGTACAATTATGTCATAATTATATTAATTCTCAACTTCATTTTCATGTAGTCATGTACTCACACTTTTAGTGTAATGACATATACACTTTTTAGGTTTATTACCTACAGCAAAAATCTTTTTTTTTATTGATTTCTGCTTGTAAGACTTGTAACTATTAATTGTCATTAGCCTTGTACAGAATTAAATTCGACATTCGCCTAAACCTAAAATTGTCCATAAATCAATTATAAGCGAGGAACTACTCATAATTGTAAACTGATTCAGATTAATCCCGATCTAAATCTAGGTCACCCACCTCAACCGTGCCTATATCAACGGAGACAAATCCTAATGCCTAATTGGAATATTGGCTGGAATTATCGAATTATAATATAAACGCTGAGAGCAATGAACAGTTTGAATATTAAATCGTCAGGTGGAGAATTTAACTCAACTGTAGGTACGTACATATTCTCTTAATATACGTATTTCCAGATGCATGCATTTTGATTAGGTTTACAAATCCATATAAAAAATAATACTAATACGTATATTTTAAGGAGATACGAACGAGCAGAGCTTCCTGACAAAGGCATTATTATAAATGTTTATTAGGATAGTTTCAGTAACAGACTATATAACATAAACAATAATATAAGGAATCAATAATATCGATATGTACAGTCGGCCGCAGAAGTAGCTTAACATTTTAGTACCTTGTCACATTACATTTCTTGAATTTGTCATAGATGTTTCTAGGAAACCGTCGAAACAGTTACTATTACAAAGTACTATAATGTTAAGCTACTTCAGCGGCCGACTGTACCTACCCATGCATGTAAATATTCCAGAAGAAATAATATATATTTTTTTATATGGACCATTCAAATTTAATTTTTTTTTATCGTGAACTCGGTATTTGAACCATTGCCCGCCGTCCACTGCGAGCGGAGCGGACTCAGTACGAACTCCGTACGAATGATAACGGTGAAGAATAATGATATGACAACATGTTTTATTTTGTTATATCCTTCAAATAGCTAGTTCAACAAAAAAAATTACTCTAAAATGAATACACACAATCCCTCTCCGAGAACTCCACCTCACAAATACCTTACCATTCACGTCACACGTCTGGAAGAATTTCAATTTACACTCCCCTATTTAATCAATTACAAATAAAAAATCTCTCGTCACCTCGTGTACCGCATGGCAATCGAGCTGAGATCATTAAATCACTTCGCACCACAAAACCTATTTAAAAAAGCTATTTTTTATTCCGACACCGCTCAAGCCTTGAAAACGCACATAACTCCTGCTAGTGACACCACTTAATCTGCCGGATATTCCCGGGTCAACGGAGGAACAAAACATTCATAAGGAATAAAATCTATACCATTATATAAATTATCTATATACGAGTATTTTATTTTTACATAATTATTTACCATTTTCATTTTACTCTTAATTTTTTAAAAATCAATCACATGTTTTAAGTGTAATGTGATGTGAGTATAACATAAAAGATTTCAATATACGAGTATTACACAAAAAATATGGTTTTAGTCCTCATTAAATTAAATTGAAGTTTGGTTTTGAATTTATTTATTTTTAAATAAAACTTAAAATTAAAAAACATCGCAATTTCCTTACGTACACTTTTATATGGACACCCTATATCTCGTCTTTGCTAACACAGGCCTGCTTAATTTATTTCCGAAAGAATGTTAATTCGGACCGTATTTGGTTCGATACGAAAAGTTCCGTACTATTTTATGCAAATACAATATTTATGCCTAGTGGGGAAGTAGCTTAATTTACTACTTAAATATATTAAATACTTGAAATACCGGCATCGAATCGAATCGAGCCAGGAAATAATGTACATAATTACCGATTTTCCAGTTCACGTATTTTTGGTCGTACTGAAATAACTGTATGTTTGCCGATACTCACAAATAATTCAGTATAGTTACTTCGTAAATTTTCAAGCCTGCTCTGATAGTGTGCAAATTATTTATAGGAAACATTAAATGTTTGAATAGGGCATAAATCGATTTTTCTCTGTGGATTTTAATGCTATTATAAACAGCAAATTTAAAATTAAATTAATTTTAACCAACTTAAAAAAATGATATTCTACTCGTATATTCATTTGTATTAACTTCGTTATTTATTGAACTGATTTGGATTTTTTATTATCTTACAGAGTACTCTTTTAGATTACCTATTTATCAAACAGTGCTATTAATAGAATCCACGAGGAATTTAGGGAATTTTGTTCTTGAAAAACTGTTACTTTGAAGTCAGTAATTTTTTGGTAAAATTTTGATTATTCAATGTGATATTGCTACAGCTACTCAAAAAGTTTTTTTTAATTTTTTACCCCATATTAAACGCTTATGTGAATATAAATTACAGCAATCTGTTACAACATCGCTACATCCATTTATGGTGTAGGTATACGTAAAATAAAACTACACATCTGAACTAAAAGCGTTAATTTTAATTCTCCTCGCAATACAACCTCCTTGGCGTAAGTGTTTTATCGTGTAAGGCTCTGAGGTTTGTCACCACAGAAAGAACAGGCGCTATGTCTTCGCAAGGTATTTTAAATAAGATATTCGATTATGCAATTCCACTATGCGGGTTTTTTGCCTAATGTGAAGTGTGGACATAGCCCGTGGAGCACCATGGACATCACCAATGCGTCGCTGATCAATAAAGAAGTGAGGAAAATAGGAAAAGGAGAGAACTAGCTCTGAAGGCCCCAATAGGAACTCGACGAAAAAGAGCGAAACCACTAAGTATACCGGTCTGTATTCTGGGCCGCCCCAATTTGACCAAAATATATTTAGTTACATATCCAGCTGAAGTGAAAATGGACAGACTGAATATAGATGCTATGTAAAACTGGTTTCAGTTGTTATATAATAGAATGTGCTACATTATATAATAAATGATTGTTACATTAATAAAGCTATTAAAGAAAAAATTAATTACATCAACCCCAGCATCGATGAAGGAAGTTTCTCAATTTGCCAGCGGAAATAACTTGGGAATATCTCGATAAAATTCTTTGTTATGAAATCTTAAGGGCCATTAGTTATATTGAAAACGGTTTAATTTTTGACTGGATCGTTGCCCGGGGCCAGTTACCCTTCGGAAACTTGTAGCAAATGTAATTGGCTTTTGAAACGCCAGCAGTAATAGGTGGTCCATTCTTGTCTATTTTAAAGGCATCTAATGGTATTGCACGGATAGAGCCGTCTCTGAAAGTGCGCGTAATCTGTAAATGGATTCTATATTGAAAATTGAATGAAGATGTTTTTTACTAAACTATGTTGTTTAGGGGAGTAGTTTAACTACGATGTGATTGTTTCTACCACAAAATGGAAAAGCAATTTTTAAAGCGCTTACGTTCGCTTTTTTGTTTAAAAGTATCAAGTAATAGCGTGATATAGGTCTTTATGTATTGTTGTGTTGAAAAATGTTTCAACTGCATTAATTTTATTTATTTATTCTTCAAGTTTTTATCTTGGCGTCAACTCACTAATGGCTCACTACAGGGTATGGTCTCTCCTCATAACTAAGGAATCTTAAAACTCCACCCCACTGCTCAAGTACGGAATGAAGAAAACCCAAGTGTACGAAGTTTTATGCCACTGAAAGGCCTCCGACATGGTTTTGTGTGTCCTCCAAAGCACGGAAAATACGTTTGGTTTCTCGTTTATCTGATCTTTCATGGCCAGTAACGCTACGGTATTGCCTTTGATGTAATATGTCTATGGGTGACGGTGACCATTTGTTATCAGTTGTATTATCATTTTTAACACACACATTTAAATATATTACAAATTGCTTCGCCTGTTTGCCTGCGGTGCAAAGCTATATAATTCTTGACAAAAAATAACAGAGTCCAAAATAACTCAAAAAGTACTCGTCAGATCTCGGTCTTTAATTGAGACAACATGACGAGCACCAGCTTTCGATTTAAAAAAGAATCATGAAAATGGTTCATCCAGTCGATAGTTCTGAGGTAACAAACATAAAAAATAAAGTCGAATTGAACACCTCCTCCTTTTTTGAAGTCGGTTAAAAAGAGGACTTCACTAAACTTGTGCTGCAGTTCCTGTAATAGAACACGGCCTGCAGCGCTGGTTTTCTGTGAAACCCTATTTGCATGTTTATTATATTTCACGGAAAATCTATTGAACGGATTTTCATGAAAAGGTAAACTGCGAATAAGATACAGGGTCTTAGTATCGGGGGAAAGGCGGGCAAAGCAGTGCACGGGGCGCTAGTTAAAAAAAAAAGAGAATAAAACTGATGTATTGTCACCCAGTAACATGCACTGCATACGCTTACCACAACATTAAAACACTCGTGCACGCTTACTTGAAGCAAAACTGCATTTAATTAGTCGTTATACAGGTTGGTGGGAGGCGAAGCGTACAGGGTGCGATAAATCTCGCCGCCCTGAATAATAAATATTACAGGTTCTTAGCCACAACACCTAGAGGATACAGGATACATGCTAGTTAAATTCCTATTTCTCAGCATTAAATTATTTAACTTGACCACGTTTTGTAATCGTAATAATTACTTTAATCCTATTATTAAAATTTATAATGAATTTACTTAATATTCTTTAGTTAAATAGTAAATAGACTACCGAAGAACCATTTTCTGATCTTTCTATTTGTCCACTATTTTGTACGTTGAAAATAGGTTTTCAATAAAATTATTTATCTTCAAGCTGGGATTCTGTTATTGATCTTCAATAGGTCCGCGGCTACCGAAACTTTTACCCATCCAAAAATTATATCCGCAGTCATAATCTATTATTACCATTGAAATATTGATTTCAATTGTTTCAACGAAGGCCGGAGATATATGACGGGTATTTGTCTGGGAGCTCAATATTATTGAAGATATAAATGGCTTCAAATATATCGTGCGAAAGGATAAGTGAAATTTTATTTTACTGAGATTATTTATAGTACGGTACTTACTACTATGTATGAGTTACACTTATTTTTTTGTGCATTAGTACATAATATATTTATTTACACAATTTCATGGTGTTAATAAATAATTCTGTTTTTTTAGTCCAAATTGGTTTTAACCAGTGCTTATCGATTTAGCATGAAGTATAAAAACTTAATGATGACTACGTGTGCCTAGTCGTCTGCATGAACATTAAAAGAGATAATATACAATGGGTATATTCACCAAGTCAACTGTTATTTACTATAGCAATCAGTAACAAAAGCGCGACACTGAGTCAAAAACAAAGCCTATACAACTTTTTTCAACTACTCCAACTAGAAGCTTTTACCGCCAACCACAGAGCAACATCTCACAGGCAAACTTTAAGTACAGAGTAGTGAAAAGCGAAAGTGCCTCTTGACAACACTTGCGATTTCACACGGCGAGTACCCATATAGACAGATTTCGGGTCTCGTTATATAAATTATTGATAGCAATGAGGTCATGAAATGTCTGCAAGATGGAATTGTGGGAAGATGTATACTCCGGTGTTCTTAGATGGATTGAAAGTGTCATTGCTAGAAATGTGCGTGAAATACTATTTTAGGAATAGAATTTAGGGTTTGGCTAAATGTAATGTAATGAGCTCTTGTATCACTCACATCACGTTGGTCTATAAGATAAGGGACACCTGTATTTAACCATTACAACATTACATTATAAATCTATCTACAGGTGTGCTAAACTAGTTTTATCATTATCATAACTTGTGATAATGATTCACAAAATTCACTTTAAAAAATTATATTTTTAAAATGCTTTGACTTATTTGCCCCACACAGCGATACATTTCAGCCTTTAAAAATAGCGTTCACAATTTAAAAGGCAAATGAAATAACGAGATGCGTGCAAAGGTAGCAATTACCCAAATCGTTCGACATTAAAAACTTGTCGAACGCAGACAGCGACAAATTTAATTTTCACCGTAAACCATCCGCTGTACTACCGACAGGTAGGTTGCAAGCGAAGGTTTACACTTTAATATATTTTTCTTGTCAATACACATTGTCCAACTTTTTCTGTTAAATTTTAACGCTTCATAATGATATTAATGAACTATTAACACCAATATTATGTACCACTATAATCCCTCCGAGGGGCTCTACCACCAGTGGGCCGGATTTAGTCGCCTCTTACGATATCTATCAGGCGTGAGAATGAAGCTAAGGTCAAGTATTCTACAGTATTATTTAAGAAAAAAAAAGCACAAGATATTTCATTTCAGATAGCAAAAAGGTTTCCGTAGAAAGAAAGATGTTACAGACAGAAAAAGAAATTCTAAACCAGTATTACGATCTCACTACGGATGTCGTGACTTTGATAGTAGCACAATAAAAGATTTGTGAATAATTTTTCGTCGACAGTGCTGCAGATGCCTTAACCGCTGAGGTTTTTCCTCCACTTTTGTTCCACTATCTTATAAAAGATGCATCGGGCGGAACAGGAAAATTAATTTCAGACAATGCGAACCGAGAGGCTCGAAACAAGACGAGACTCGTTAGAGTGAGATGCGCATTTATACCTCAAATTCACACGCTGCGCAATATTCCAGCTGGAAAATATTTCAGCAATATAAATCTGGTGGTTCTCCGTTTAAAGGTCACAGATATTTATTTTTGTGCGGTAAAATATGATCGAGCCATCATTTGGAAGAAAAACTGCGCCTTTTAAACTTTTGATGATCTAGTCGTAACCTTTTGAAATCTATTTTCCATTGTTTTCTTAATGTTTAAACCATCTCTTTGTGGAGGTGGGAAATATCTTATTTTTCGTGTGATTTTCTTTGGGCGCTTTTATGCTATGTATCTTGTTGAAAGGATGTACTTATGTAATTACTGTATGAGTCAGCTGATAAGATAGTAACTTTTGTTTGTCAAATAATCTAAATTTTACTAACAAAAAATAACCGACTTCAAAGTCTCAAAAACTACATAGTTGTCAGATCTCGTTCAAATTTATGTGAGACCACATGACAAACGCCTACTTTCGATTAAAAAAAGAATTATCGAAATCGGTTGGCGTGATATTGAGTTATTCGTCAATTTGTCGCGCACATCTTAACACAAATTTACGACTTATGTAGTGTTCTCATAGATGCCATTGTCAGATCTCAATAAAATTTATGTGGGACTACATGACAGCTACTAGCTTTCGATTAAAAAAAGAATCATCAAAATCGGTTCGCCCAGTCCAAAGTTCTGAGGTAACAAACATAAAAAAAATAAAAAAATACAGTCGAACTGAGAACCTCCTCCTTTTTTGAAGTCGGTTAAAAATGCACTATATTTTCAGATAAATACGAGCACTGTACTGCAATGTAAGAATTGAATTTAGAATTAATCTAACAACACACCTCCGCGTGTACCCTACTGCTGCTACTGCACTGCGTATCTAGGTTCGAATATTGCTCCTCTAATTTAAAGTTTCTTTATGGAAAAATCCAACAAACGAACTGACGATTCACTTGATGTTATGTGACTACCGTCACTCGCGGACATTAGCGACATCAAAAACATACAATACAATACAATAAATTTTTATTCATCTCCACACAAAAATTACAAACAAGGTGTTGTTATTGATGTAAAAGTACATAAGTACATTTTTAGAAATTTGTTTTGCGGGAGATCTGGTGTCCAAGCTAAGCCGAAGCCTGTATTTTGATACACCAAGAATCCCCTGTACAAACGTGAAACATATTTAATAATATACTCTTAAAATTAAATATGACTATGCGCATGACTGATGCGTTGCCGGCCAAGAGAGAGAGAGAAGAAAAAGAAAGAAAGAACTGGTTCGTCATCAAAGAAAGATTTTTTATGGAAATAGCCGGCAAACGAGCTGAACGATCCACCGGATGGTAAGTGGCTATCGTCGCCCATGGACATCAACAACACCAAAGGCATTATAGATGGGTTGCCGGCCAAAAAAGAGAGGAGAAAAAAAAAGAAAGGTTGTCATAAGATCTTGTATACAACTAAGAACCGGAGCGAAATCACTATTCAAATAAAATTACCTGAATTGGTTTTAACTATATTATTCTGAGACTTGGGTATAAAAATTGAATGGCATATCAAACTGTTGATTTCTTATACAAAGTACTTAATCTCATTCTTTCACAATCAGCAACATTTTAATGAAATGAACTGCCTGCCAAAAACGCTGAGAATCAAATCTCATCCAACAATCGCAATTGTCTGAAGGAATAGTAAAGAACGAACGATAAATTGGATAAAACAGCAATATTGCCGTACTCACGGTCTCGTAATAGGCAATTTTCGACATCCAATCCCGACAGAATGGGACGACTTCACCGATTTAAATATTCTAGACGACCTTTTGGTTTCTATTGTACCGAGAATTTTAATATTTGTAACAATTAATGAGGTTGTGTTTACATTTTATGTAACCGCAAACATAAATATAAAATTAAATGATTAAAAATGATTAAAGCAATGAATTAGAATTAAAGTAATTGAATTTATTTTATTTAAATTCACATATGAATTCATTCACTTTATACAACTGTGTAAAATATGTGATTATGTACGTACAAGACGCTCGCTAATAAACAGCTCAGTCATACCAATATCAACTTAATTTTATTATTTTGTGAAAGTGAATTCGAAATAAGAATAGCAGTTTAATACGAATATTTCTTTGACAAAAAGTTCATATCCGGTAAAAAAATTAAAACTATAATGATGGTTATAATTTCAAAAGCCAACCATTTTTAAGCAGCGGGCATCACAAGACGAAAATTAGTAAAGGATTTAACTCAGCAGGTAATATAATAATAGTAGCTAATCGTTAAACAAGCAGTAAATTAGCTACGCCCAATTTTTGTTAACAGGCTCGTTCGTTTAATTTAAGAGCCATACATTTTAAAGGCTTGCACTATATTTCGCGAAAGGGAGGCATATATTGCGGCGCCTTAATGGCCGGATTGTTTTATCGCACTCATTATGAGCGAATCTGCTCCTAGTGGGTATTAATTTACGTTGAACTGGGAGTCTTGGAGCCGTTTGCGATAGAGCCGGCGAAATTGGAATTTCTAAATAATAAATTGCTGTAATGATGTTAAAGGTGCTTGGATATAACACAGAGTAATAGGATCTGTTATAGTACTCTGTGAAACTTGATCAGATTAAATGATTTCGTTTATCGATTTTGTTAGTAATGCTGATTGTTTAAACTTTATGAATAGACTGGATTATGTAATGTAAGTTACGTTATTTAGTTAGTGGGTAATCTTAACCCGCTGGCGTGTGTCAATCACAAACGATCGACCAAGTTAGGCTAACTTTCTTGAGAGTTTTCATGCTTCGGAAGGCACGTAAACTTTAGACTTTTGGATTGGCCACTAACCAATCCTTACTGAAGCAGCACGGTGAGCTAGCTGCTAGATAAGACCCGTGCCTGTTATAGGCCACTAATTGGTTGAAAACAAACACAAGATTACTTGAAGAATTTGTTTCAGGGCGGATCTAGCAAAATAAGGCGGTCGAGATATTAAAACATTTAAGTCAGTATGATGATTAAAACTATATAATGTACCCAATAGGCCGCATTGGAATTCATTGCAAACTCATAGCCGAAGCAGAATGTATATTTTGTAATCATATACATACAATAGAATAAGTCATTGTTTTAAGTTTAATAAATTAATAATTGATGATAAATGAACATAACTAGGCAATGTTTCATATGCTTTTTCTGACTGAAAATTATTATAAATTTTGGAATTTTTGATTTAATTTTAAAATAATATCACATTTAAAAATACGAGGTAGCTCGACTCTTTGTCCGGGACACTCTGGGAGTACTCTATCAAAATGTAGTGAAATGATAATGTTTGCCAATCGCAAAACAAACAAGTAATTATTGCATAAAATTCCCTCACATAATTGACACTTGTACGTCCCATTTACCCGTGTCAGAACCCACCGATTTCTGATGTTTTGCGTGCAAAGAACAATGCCAAACTTCCATACATAGTTTTATTTCATTTTCAACTTGAGCGTCTTAAAATAAAAAATATTCTAAAAAATGCAGCATTAATTTCTGAGCTTAGATATATAAGAATTTTCAGCAGGCACACCCCAGAACCAAAGTATTTTGATATTGAATGTTTTTTAACCATAGAAGTATTATACATAGAGTACCTGGTACACAACAAAACAACGATGCCGGAAGAGTATGTGATGTCACGAATGTCACCATGGCTGCGTTCCAGTAGACGCTCACATCGCTCACAACGATCAAAACGCGTTCCAGATGGCGACCACGGTCGTCATGGTCGCGGTGAAAACGTCATTGATGACGTCATTAATTTCGCTCACGGCAGTTCACGGCACGCTCAAAACAACCCACCTCACGGGGTGGGTCGAAGTGCCCGTTCCACTTGGGTGTATGATTGTAACGCTCACAAGCTAGTGGAACAGGAAAAACCGCGGTCGTGAGCGTGATCGTTGTGATCGTCTAGTGGAACGTAGGGGATGTGATCACTAAATGTCAACGTCAATTTTAAAAACGATTCAAAAGTTGCCATTTTGCTACTACTGAAAGATTAAATTACATATAAGAATTTCATGAACATGGAGAAAGGTAATATTTTTAAATATAAAAATAAAAAAGTTCAAGCAGAATGTTATTTATTTATTAAAGATTGCCCAAATTACTCACTTTACACAATATGAAATAATTAAAATCAGAAAATATGTACGATTATCAAAATATATTTTCTACCATAAGAGTACAAAAGTATGAAATGGTATCATTTTTACCGAATGAAAATGGACATTATCGACATCATGCATTGTTATTATAGTCAATTCATCACTTATTATTGAAATTATTTTACCCTGGGTAATACGGGTACAGGTATTAATATTAAAATACATAAAAAAAATATTGAATTGCTTCGGTATAACTCACGTTTTAAGACGCTACAAAAAATAAAAATAATTTTTGGGCATTGTTCTTTGCAATGGTACCGAATGTTGGGATGGTGAGAATTGGTGTCGTGATAAAACAAAGACCAAACTCAGGTAACCTCGGTGAAAATTACTTGTAGACTTTTATTTTCGTTGTCTGCCCATTTGCACCAAGATTAATAGAACTGTTAGATTAGTTTGTCTTTTTTTTAAGGGTTCCAAAGTCAAAACGGAAACCTTTATAGTTTGTCCTTCCGTCTGCAACATAATGCAGAAACCCTTTGTGCTAGCAAGCTGTCATATTTATTAAAACTACAAAGTCGTAGAATTAAATCTTTAAAAAATCCTGTTGTTGTTTGACAGTGGTGACATAATTTTAACTGTCAAAGTCTAGCATGAAAGACGTCCGAGAATGTGGTCACAACTTCTTCTCCCACACATCACATTGCGCGTACAGCGATCAGTGGCGTTTATAAAAGTAAAGGAGGATTGTCACGTATTGTAACAACAGCCAATCTAAAGCAAGACGACTAAAAGCCTTAATAGTATGAAAGTAATTAACTCAGGTAAATCGGATTGAGCGAAACTTCTCGCATGATAACTGGGGCGGGTTTTGTTATTGCCGACTTGCCGAGCCTCGCCTAACTTGCCGTAAGCTTAGTTTCGTATAAATTAGGAAATTATACGTAACATGCTGGTTTAACACGGCAGGAGGCGCTACCGGGTAAAATTTACCACATAGTGCAAAAATTCATAAATATTTATTTTTCTGCTTAATTTTTAATCGCGCCGCTTTAGGTACCTTTCGAGAAACGTGCAATAGTCCGCTATTTTGAATAAGCAGCCAGAGTACGCGCGGTGTTCAGCCACAACAGATGTGTAAGGTGCGTACGGGTATTTTTTACCCAGTAGCGACTATTTGTGTCTTATTATTTTTATTAGTCTAGATTTTTTTTTAGTTGTTTCAGACCATCAAGATGCCTTATTTTCCTCTTAATGACGAACAAATAGAAGAGTGCATGCTTTTAGAATATAGTGACGAAGATAACATTTTTGAAATAGAAGACAATTAAGATTTTAGTGAGCATCCTCATACGGGCATACTCAACTATGTCGTCATCTAGTGAAGAGGATATAGTACCTCAGCCTCGTATAAACAATCGTATATACAAAATTGTCAGTATCTAGATAACGTGCCCTTGCTTTATATAAAACGTGGAAAATTTACCGGAAGAGATAAAACCCATTGGCAAGTTTTAGAACCCCCACAGAATTTTCGAACGCGATCACATGACCAGGTCCAGATCTACTATCTCAAACCTGTATCTAGGTATTAAAGGTAAAATAATGTTTTTACTTGGTGGTGGTAATGAACAAAATGACAATCTGAGTCGCGCTCATCAAAAAAAGGCTTGCATCCGCGCCCGCAAATGTCTGCATCACGATGTGCAGTGTGTCCTTGGAAAAAGGATCGAAAAACTAAGACTGATTGCAATTTATGCCATAAAAAGATTACAAGAGAGCATACCGTTCCGATTTGCGAAGAATGTGATCAAAAATTATAGTTATATGGAACATTATCGATTGATTGGGTGATTATTTTTAGGTTATACTTTGAACATTTTTTTTTCAAAAAAATGCCGATTTAACACATGTTACAATTATTATTATAAGTAAGAATTTATTATGTTCAATTGATATTGATCTCATTTTTTTAATTTTTTTATATGTTTAGAGTCTAATTTTTGTTTCTTTATAAGCCATGTGCAAAAAACATTCAATTTTATGCTGTGATTTTATTAAAAAAATAAAAGATTACATTAACAGATAAATACTTCATTCACACATTGTTTCGTGACATATATATTAAAATATAACATAAAAATTTGTTTCACTAAAATACCAATAAAAAACCCCCATTTTTACAATAAATCCATTGTGGTATTTTTTACCCGGTAGCGACAGTTCGTGTTGCATTATGGGGTGCGCCTCCCGCCGAGTTAAGTAGCTGAAACTGGTTTAATGTTTGTTAATTATGTTTAAATTTTTTTGAAGTTTGCAAACAATAATTTTATTGAATTATTTTTAACGTTGTTACAGTACTGTATGTACAGTTTAATTTATTTTTTATGAAGCTAGTAGCGCTCTGCGACTTTGCCCGGGTTTCCCAGAATAATAAGTATCCTATATCTTATTCCAAATCATGGTCTACATTCAAAATATCATTAAAATCCGTTCAGTTGTTTTTACGTCAAAGAGCAATAAAATATCAGACAAACTTTCACATTTATAATAAGTAGGATTTATACGAGTAATTGGGACTAGTTTTAGCTAGCTTTCATTTATTTGAAATATTTGTTCCGAACGTTTTTTCAATAAATTACCTAGGTCAATACGTGATTTACCTATCCAAATGTTTAAGAGATATGTGAAATCTCAGCTAGTAGGCAAAGAATACTATAGTATAAATGAATATATTAATGACAAAGACGCCTGGAAACTAATGCCGCATCCAGTTCCGCGTAGGTTAGAACATAATATTATGTAACCTTTTATGATTTTAAAAGATGTGCTGAGGAGTTTCTTTCGGCTTTTCTTCTCCTCCTTGACAAAGCACCTTTCCGAAAAGCTGGTAGATTAAAAAATGACGTGCATAAGTGTATCAGTATACCCTATATGATGACCCTGTATTCACCTATATGAATAAAAGATTTTGATTTGATTTGATTTGATTTGAACGAAGTGAGCGGTCCCGGGTTCGATTCCCGGCTGAGGCAGACATTTTTGTAACAGATAAAAAATTCACAGGTCGTTGCTGTTTATGCTGTGTGTGTCAATGACTGCTGAAACACAGTGGTAAAGGGAATCGATAGTGTGAACGTTATTTATTCACTGACCAGTAATAGAATCGAAGTAAATTCAACAATATAAACTTATTTTTAAAATTTCCCGGAATTCTGACTACATTTAAAAGTCGAATGCCCGGAGTTCCTTTAACTCGGAATTCCTTTTTCTCAATTCTCTTATTCCTCTTCTGTTTACTTAAAAAACTTTTAAAGTACATGGTTGCGTACGGAACGCGTGGAACAATCGCGAGAGCTGAGCATCGTTTATTAGCGCAAGTAATAAGAAAACTTGAGACGAATCTTCGTAAATTTGCATTTTATCAGCCAGAGAACACAACTTACTCGGCGGATTGCTTTATGCAAGATGTCAACGTGCAAGTTTTACATTTCGTAGGCACTGGATTTTATTGTGACATTTAAAGTAATACGAATTATACTGTCTATTAAAGTTATAGGATTGCTAAGTATTATATTTTATTAAACTTTGAAACTTACAATTAAAATTAACTTATGTGAAACCTTAACACAAAGCGGCTTCTGTCACGTTCTAATACACTCAAAAATGCCGGCATAGGGTCAGTATTCGAAGCCGCCCCAATATTTTTTTGACGTGATAACGTCTATTAAAACGATGAGCGCTGGGCGCATCTATGAAAAAATGTAGCGTTCCGCGAGCGAGAGAGCGGCAAAAGCGAGAGAGAGGCACTATCGGCTACGATCGGCGTATCGTAGCCGTTGCCGTAGGCGAGCCGTAGGCGATCGTAGTTGAGTGTAGTGGAGCGGGGTGGAGCGGAGCGGAGCGGGGTGGAGTGGAGCGGAGCGGGGTGGAGCGGAGCGGAGATTTGTCATGACGTTGTCACGTTAAACTACCGTCCGTAAATCGACTTAACAGACAACCATTTTTTTTTGTTTTAAATAAAATGAAAGAAATAAGAATATAATTACAAATCAATTAACATAATATGGTCAAATCTCAGGGCCAAATATATACTATTATTATATTATTCAACATATCAACACACGTTATCTATATAATGTCAATACTGAAACTTTTTTATGGAAATAGCCGGCAAACGAGTTGACGATCCACCTGATGGTAAGTGGCTATCGTCACCCATGGACATCAGCAACACCAAAGGCATCACTGATGCGTTGCCGGCCAAGAAACAGAGAAGAAAAAGAAATAAACTTTATCGTGGTTCCGTATAAATCTTGCATAAGACCAAGCTGAACAAATTCCAAGCAAATAATTTTAAGGTAAATAGCGCAGTTTAGTATAAAACATCCAGCCTCACCTACAGCGCTTCTTGTGATAACAATTTTCTCTTTTTTATCTCGGATTTTTTTGTTATTACGGCGACAACTACGGAGGCTTCGCCGATTGGCTGCCGAGCGCATTCGCCGGGAATTATTTTATATTTTGTCGCTACTATCGTTGTGGGAATGAAATTTGTCGGTCGTTCCACCCTGTTGTTGGGAATATTGTCAGCTTTTTATACGCTAATAGGAACACCACATGGAGCATTTTATACAAAATGTTTTGAACATATATTAGGGTTCTGATTAATTTAAACATCCTGTTTCCAGGTTTTCACTTGTTGTAGCGTTGGTGTAAAAAGTGTTTTAAACCAAATAAAAAAAGTTTTTATATAAGTATTAGTTTTAATTTAATATTTTTTAAACCAGAACCTCCACAGTGTGATTAAGGACACCGTTTGCTTCTACAAATCTTTTGTGGTATCTATACCAGAATGGTATCTATACCAGTATGGTATCTATACCAGTATGGTATCTACAGAACAACTATGTTCTGTAGATTTGAGATATCACCATCATAATTAAGACTATTTAATAAAAAATATAGCAAGTAATTCTCCGTCATTTTTCAGATACGATTCGATCATGATAATAAATTGAAAAAAAAAGACCTCCAGCTTTCTTATTGCTACGTAACGTATTAGCACTCGTATAATATTCGATAGTTTTAATGTTTGGACGTTAATGAGTTGAATGGTCATCGATTCCCATTATTATTTTTTATATATTTAGATCGTCCAATAGAAAAATCCTGACCCTTTCCATATTTGTTGTATAATACATTCCGATCACAACTACACAATCTTCCTTCCCCGACAATGCAGCCAGATCTAATCCCAAATTATTGCCAACTGAAAGAAGAGATGGCTTGCAGAATCTTTCTCGTCGCTTAAACGTTTAGGTCGTCTTCACGTCCCATACAACGTTTACGCTCCCAATATATTCAATTGGCGTATATTTGTACGACCGTGTATCTGTATATCCGAGGGTTGACATGTTATTACCAGAACAGATTTTATCGATGAACATTCTTTGAGGCCTTTCTGTCCGATATTAGTTTGGTTAGGCTGTGTATACGGGCTACCCGTAAAGTAAAATGTTTATGGAACTTCTCTGAAAGTTCATGGATGTTTGCGAAACGAATGGCCTTCCGATACTTCCTGTGTGCCAAGAACATAAAAGGATTCAGTAAGCAAAGCCTGTGGGAAACGGCGGGAGATTAAGGACAGATTAAGGAAGAATTATTCTGTTTTTATGGCAACATCCAGATAATATGTAAGCCGGCAAATCACTTGATAAGGATTGGATCGATGGACCCGACGATTAGCGCGCTTCTTAGCTAGCTATCCAGTACTGAAGCAGCAGTATATTTAAAGGGTTTCCATTAGGAAGATGGGCAAGTAAAAACCCCCCAATCAAAATCCAGGGATCTGACCTATCCCATGTTCAGGTTTCACTACGAGTAGGTTAAGTTGGCTTGGACTCAAGACTCTTGACTGATGTGAGTCAGATGTAGAGATTAATAAATATTATTCTCGTGTTCTGAATGTAAGTTATCTCTGACTTGTATTTGAACATGCCCCTCGGTACACCGTATATATACACATCATATGTATGTATATAACAACAAGACAACACACACAAATCACCACCGTCGATGAGCTGAACAGCAATGCGGTATCTAACAACCACTTAAACCACACCAAACCACGTCGAAACCAAAACCATACCAATAACTATACAACGTATGTACAAAACAAATGGTATTTTCGTCGTCGGTCGAAGGCAGACGCTCCAGGGAACGGTCACCAAGTCGCTGGACAGATCTTATAAGAACCACCAACACCAAGGTCGTCCAATGCACCAGAAATGCGAAGAATCGAGAAAAATGGAGGACCTTGGCAAACTCCTCAAAAAGGACTTTCCCACGTCACCAGCAACCACGACAACTCTGACAAGAGTAACAAGAAGAAGAGAAGAAGAAGAGATTTTTCTCGTATTTTTCAAGTCAGTTTAAAAACAGCTCCACACTTAAGGCACGTAACCGCAAAACAGTAATCTGCGTGCCTACCGTGGAGTAGACACCGTAACGTCGGGTGCAAATTGTCGCTCGTAAACTTCTTCAGAGCCGTAAAAGGAGTTAATTCGCCACTTCACGACCGCCTTGCGATGCCGCGTGAGTGTTTAAGAACTTTTCACCTATTAAAGGATTTAGGAGGGTTTAAACTGTTTTCATAGTTTGGTCATTATTCGTTATGCCTTTAGGCTTTTTAAGTTGCGTTAGAGTTTTCATTTTTGTTAGTCTAGTGATGTTTTTGAAAGGATTTCTGATTCAGACAAAAGCTGGAACAATATATGAATAGACATTAAAAAGCGTACTTTTTAATTCAACAGCCATCATATTATTATGTTGGAAATGACAGACTGTATCAAACTATAATACTTTTTATGACTTCTTTTGCATGTATTTTAAAAGCAATAAACGATTTTCATTTGCGAGTCAGTGACAAAGCAGGGCTGTAACGTTTACGTCAAAAGTCTGACCCATTTTCGACAGAACTTACAGAACTATGGAACAGTTAAAAGATAATTTTCCTGTTTGCCCCCGTTCACTGTTGAATTGGATTCCCTCATTAGGACACTCGAGTTGCTCTAGATATGAGCGGGGTTCTTCCGCACAGTGGAGCCAATTGCGTCTTAATGATGTATTGTACACCTGCCTTTTGACGCAGAAGCCATTTAAAAGTGAATATTCTTACAAAGTCGCAAAGACTCGTCTTGTTCATATACCGAAAATATATTTGTATTCGTTTGAAGGAGCTATTCAAAATTTAATTAAATAAAAGCTGTTTACGAATGTTGCAAGAAGTTTAGAGTGAAAGAAAATATATTAGCTAAATTAGAGTGAGTTTAGAATGTACGTTTTCCTGAAATAAAATGCAATAATAATAATAGATATTTGGTAGAGTAAGGTCTTCCGCCAGGCTAAGTAGTCGTGACTTGGAAACGCCTGTGCACGAATTGCTGAAATTCGGAATTTATAAAACAACAAGAGCTTATTTTATATATAGGTATATTGGTTCTACAACGCAAAGTATTCCACTGCAGATCTATTCCAGGATTTAACAACTTTAATAATTCTATCCTTTAGTTTTTTCATCATCTTCGAAGCCAAAAGTTACAACAATCAGTTTACCAGTACCTTATTCAATTTGCTAAGTAGCAGCATGATGAATACTCCTGGCCAACACAGTTGTGAGGACACCCATTCTCTATAATGATGGCACAACTCATTATAGAGAATGGGTGGCAACATTTCCAAATAGAACCGCGAAAATTTACAGTAAAATATAAACTGCAAAGATTTGTGTGTGCACCACTTCTCCATAAAGTACACCAAAATATATCGCCAATAAACAACGAGATATGATCAAAAGTGCACTGGAAAATGGACTTTATTAAAGTCATTTTACAGTTTAGTTTTGTTGACGAGTTAGACCCACGTTGAAAATATGTCTAGAAATAGATAAATTTCAGTCTCATGGAGGTAAACATCTCGACGTATGCATTCTGTCCCACCTTTAACCGAGTCCACACACTATTTGTACTGTGTACGTAAGAGAATCTTATTTTAAGTGTTCCCAAAGATGTAAGTGCAAGTTTCGAGGGGAAATTTAAACTGCTCGAAATGTGTGGTTTCACTTATATCGTACATATTTCGCCTGTTTATATTTTTTAGAAAGTTTTTATTTCATGCAAGTTTTTTAAAGCATTTGATTTTCAGACATGTTGGGTTTTTATGCAAACAGACGATAAACAAACGGATTTTATGGTAAGTGTAATAGAGAGTTGACCAAAATGAAACGTGAACGTGGCTTCAGGGCATTAGAGTGTAGGTATATGCTTTTTTGTACCCTTTTGAAAATGGCTACAAAAAGCTGAAAATGTAATAACCAAACTTCATTAAATGCGACCGAAATAATATCAAAAAAAAAATTGTGAAAGATCATCATTAGTTCACACTAAGGTAAGACTGCACACAATTATGGGAACTTAACAATACTTTAGTACAATAAATAAAATTGCGAAAGGATAAATAATATTTCTCCCTTCCCGCAATAACGATCAAGCTTACAATACCCTAAAGAAACAAATAAATACAAAGATTTGTCATACATTCAGCAGTCTTGATTCATTTCGTTCCCACTAAACTATAAAATGCATACACTGCAATGTCCCATTCAGAATACGAATTGAAAAAACCGCGGCATGAAAACTGACCTTACCGCTTACACCCACAGTTGATATTTGAATGGTGGATGGTGTGGTGTTAAGTGCTTTTTGCAAGTAAATAGATACAGATATAAATTATACCCAGTAGTCGCTTAAAGCCCGAGTGAGAGCAAGGAGATAGTGCTACCAAAGGTTTAGAATATTTTCCATTTGGACTGTCAACGAAAAATGGCGTCCGTATTTATTATGCAGACGGTACGTAGTCATTTTCGTTATCGTTCGAAATAGTAGACGGTACTTTTTGTTAGCGATGCGCGACTCTGAATGATTCCAGTCGAATTATTCGACTTAGTAAATCATTCGACTCATTCGAATAATCCATAAAAATTAGTAACTAATTTGACTTGAGTCGATACAGAGTACTAATAGTAACCTTTCATTCGACTCGGAACTTTGTTAGCGGCTAGCGAACGGCGAACTCGGCCGTCCTAACGAAGAGTGCAATAAGTCGAGTGTTTGGGCAAATTGACATAAGACCATATTCGTAATCACATAAGGTCTTAAATCAATTTGCCCAAAAACTCGTCGTGAAAAAGTGAGCGTCGAATGCGTGAGCGACTCGACTCTTAGAGCGGCTATTACTGCTATTAGATTAGTTACTAATTTAGCAGTCGACTAGTCGTCAGCGTCGAATGCGCGAGCGACTCGACTCTTAGAGCGGCTATTAGATAAAGTTACTAATTTAGCAGTCGACTAGTCGTCATTCGAATACGAACGTTAGTATATTACTAATATTCAAGTCGAATACGTACATTAGTAGTTGTAGATTATTCGAATAGTGAGATCATTCGCAGTCGCGCAACTTTACTTTTTGTTGTGTACACTTGTTGAGGTTGTCATTTTGCGCTTTTGAAGTGACGTCATTACTGATGTAAGCAAAAAGTTGTTTTAATGAGAATGTTTTTATGAGCGTTTTGAGTTTTGTTTTAGTGTTTTGTTTTAAAATTGTGTAGTAATTCCAGCTGTAGATGTATGTATGCCCATTAAGGATTTTAAAAGTACAAAACATATTAAAAATATTTGGTAACATAATGTATAGTATACCTGCTGTCTCAGGGTCCAGGGTAAAGATGTCACCCAGGAAAGGTTACCTGCAGAAATAAAACAAAGATTAAATGAAATACATCATCATACAATAAAACTGTTAGTAATCGATGTTTGTACATGGAAGATATTTGAGAAAATTATTACTAGGGGTAGGTATTTATTAAGACACTATAATTCCATACGGATTTTATTTTAATTACATATATATGAAGCAGTAGGGATATTCTACGGTATTGATTATACAATAATATTCCTTTGACTTTGCACTATGATATATTTCAAGTTCTCCTTACGTACACATCAATATTCCAAAGTATTTCAATACTACGTAATCAATAATGAAATGAAATGAAATAATCTTTTTTCATGTAGGTATCACTGATACACTTATGCACGTCAATTTTTTTAATGTACTAGCTCTCACTAGGACTAGGATTCTTAAGGTTGCTAGTGGTATCTACAAACACACTGATTACCTGAGAACAAATAATATGCCATCAAAAACATAACTTGTAAAAAAACCCAAGTCTCGCAACTCAGTTCTTCTACCGTAAAAAGTTGTGAGATCCATGTAATACCAAGTCGGTTAATTTATTCAGTTCCTACTTAAGGTTCCTTCTGTCTTAAGTTATTACGTAATTAGCTAACCTAACAAGTAACAACATCTTATAGTGACCATATCAATTTTAAAAATCTTTTATGTTTTAAATAAATAGATCGACTTGACCATCGCACGAAAACACAATGTATCTCACAAGTAATATCTACCTACATATTATATTTGTTTAGTGCGATTGCCAAGTCAATCTATTTATTTAAAACATAAAAGATTTTTAATATTTATATGGTCACTATAAGATGTTGTTACTTGTAAGGTTAGCTAATTACGTAATAACTTAAGACAGAAGGAACCTTAAGTAGGAACTGAATAAATTAACCGACTTGGTATTACATGGATCTCACAACTTTTTACGGTAGAAGAACTGAGTTGCGAGACTTGGGTTTTTTTACAAGTTATGTTTTTGATGGCATCTCATTTCTTTTTGTAGATAGTCCTACTACTAGGTACTATCTAGGTACCTATCTACACCTATTATTCCATTATATTATATATGTACACTGATTCATTCACTGCAAATGTAACTTTGTTATACATGTACAGTGATTCATTAAATGCAAATGTAACTTTGTAATCCTATATCTTTATATAGGATTACAAAGTTATTTATGCAGTTTATGTATCTAGAAAACTGGAGCGAAATTGCAAAATATTTTAGTTTTTCCTTGATCTATACACTAAACACTAATTGTGTTCCAAATTTGAAGCTTCTATGTCTGCTAGAAGTGCCTTAGAGTTTTGATGATCGGTCAGTCAGTGAGTGACGAAATTAAGAAACTTTGACTAGTTATAATTCTTTAACTACTGGTTCAAATTGAATGAAATTTGAAATATACTGTCTTTATACAATGCCTACTTGGTTACAAAAAATTCAGGTTTCTAGCTTTATCCACAACGAAGTTATAGGGGGTCGAAAATGGCCTGAGTTGCTTCGAGAAAAGGATGGTACGGCCGTGCCGCTTTTTTGCTCGACTTGGCGGGGGCACTGCCGTGCCCCCAGATCTGTCCCAGATTTTAATGTCACTGCCAACTGCTATATGTTACGTAGAGTATCTGTTATAGTATCTATGATCCTAATTGTGCAGTCTCTGTCGTTTGATGATGTATTGTCTTTGTCTCTTTCTTCATCTTTCTCTCATCCTGACAGTCATTATACGTACTACGTCCAAGTCCTCCTGTATTTAAAATCATCCCGGCGTTTTACCTTCTCACCATACAATCTCACACTCTACTGAATCAATATTCAAAAAAATCCAAAAAATCTTAATCCACATTAATATTATAAGATATGTAAGGGAATAGAATTATATCGTTTTCCCGCAGTATAATAAAAAGAAATACATAAAATGAAAAGATGCGACTAAGGGATCTAAATCCCAAATCAAATATCCGATAGAAAAGAAGACAAATTGTCGTCGTTTAGATAAATATAATCGCGAGGATATCCCTTTTGCAAAATTTATTTTGGTTGGAATATTCTTGGTGACTCGTTTCTCGCTCGACTAAGCATAAGTGACGCCGTGACCTGCTCCTTCACGGGAGGTAAGCGACAAGCGATGACTGCTATAACTTCCCTACATAATACTCTACGCTTTAACATAAATGCAAATCTTAAATACGGCTGCCCTACAACAGTTACTCAAGCATTTTAAGTTTAATTTTTACCACATTTTATCAATATATAAATGAGCTTTCTTAAACGTACGTTTTATAGTTTTTTTTATTATAAATATTTTAATGCTTCAGCTTCAAGAAGTCATAATAGTTTTTTGGTTTAAGCTTTTAATAATAAAACTTTCCTATTAACCTTTATTTGTTTATAGTAGTGTTTATAGTATTGTAGGGAAAAGAAATAAAAGATGTATTTTGCGTATATCTTGGTTTTTAGTCTATAATGTGTCTTATTTGTCTGTGATTTCCACGAGATAAACAGGTATTGTCAGAAATCCAGTCAAATAAAATTCTAATTTTATTAGGTACTTAATTTATCGCATTATTAAAATATTCGTCGATGGTGAAGCGCTTTCTTTAACCGTCCCAAGTATCGTATGGGCTGTATCAGAGATGCACCGTTTACAGTTGATTTAGTAAAACAATACGTCACTCTAGTTTATCAGATTATGCATTTATCATATATTTATTTATTTATTTATTTAGTAAGGAATTAGGTACCATACAAATTCTGTATTAGAAGGGGTCTCTCCTCATAACTTAGGTGATCTAGAGCCTCAACATGCTCCTTCAGTGCGTATTGATTAAGCGGTTGATAGGAATTCCAAGTGTCAGTTGTACGATAAATAGCAATACGTTCCGAAACTCAAAAGTATACTTTTATTAACATAAAATATACACAATATAGATGCGTGCTGTTAAGAGCCCAGGTTTTGCTAATTGTGGTCATTTTGTTCAAATTCAAATTAAAAACCCATTTATTCATGTCGGTATCATTGATACACTTATGTACGTCATTTTTAATCAACCAGCTTTTCGCAAAGGTGCTTTGTCATGGAGGAGAAGAAAAGCCGTAAAGACACTCCTCAGCAAATCTGTGACTTAAGTCATCCACAAGATTACAAATAACGCTATATATTCATAGACCACAGGTTTTCTGGGACGTAGGTGCCTGGACATAATGGATAACACACAAAGACAAGAACACAAATCGAGAACAGAAATTTAAAATCAGCATTTAACTTTCAACCTCGCCGGGAATCAAACCCATCGAACATGTCACACGGGTCTTCAAATCAAAAGATAATGTGTTGAAACTTGAATCTATACACGCCTATGTATAAAACACAAAAAATGTTTGTGGCAATGTCTTTTATAGACTTTGAAACCAACCGATGTGACCCAAACTGGTTTCATTTAAAAGGCAATAATGCGAAGATGGTTTGATACCACTGAAACAACGCATTAAGCAAATACCAATCATTTCATGAAGTCGATTGTTTTTGGACTAAAAAAAATAACGTAGTATTAGCACATGCCGGGTATCCACTGATATCAAATATAATTTTAATGAAAATTAGTAAATATAATTTGTATACATGTGTACACTAAATACTATTCAGAATCTCGCTGCTAACACTCTGCGTCGATTATATACTTTTTCAGCCTAATTATTTCAAATTCAAATTCAAATTCAAAATCATTTATTCATGTAGGTATCATTGATACACTTATGCACGTCATTTTTTTAATGGACCAGCTTTTCGGAAAGGTGCTTTGTCATGGAGGAGAAGAAAAGCCGAAAGAAACTCCTCAGCACATCTTTTAAAAATAAAATACATTGGTATATTTCTTACAAAGAAGTATCACTAGCCAGTACGGAACTGGTTGCAGATCTGGTCATTTCCATGCGTCTTTGTCATTTATGTACTCATCTACAGTAGGTATAGTAGCCTTTGCCTAAAAGTTGAGATTTTACATGTTCCTTAAATAATTCCACTGGCAAATCACGTATTAACTTTGGGATTTTACTATAGAACTGTACACCACGGCCCATAAAAGATCGCTTCACTTTAGAAAGACGGTAAGATGGCGTTACTAACTGGTGCATTTTTCTTGTTTGGCGATTAGTGATATCAAAATTTTGTTTATACGCGCTTATATTATTCCGTACAATTGGAATGTTTTGTTTCTATTTGTTTCTTCGATGCGTTTAATCTGGTTTGAAAAATTAAAAGTCAATATCACACATTTACTTAGACACTATTATGGTATTATTATTAACGATGTGGCATAGTATATTGTGATGCAGTCTAAAACAGCCATATTTTATGTAACTGAAAACCCGAACCCGAACTCAAGAATTACATTTCAATGAATAAATTAAATACCGTCCTACACTGCTAAGTGCTGATAAAATAGTTCCATAAACCACACTAGTCGCACCAAATTAATTCTAAGAAGTAACAGCAAATGTAGCCGAACCCAAACGCGCCATAAATTAATGGGTGACGTCGTTCATACCTAAAATTCAGCAAAACCTAAGCCATTTATCAAATTTCATAGTGAAAACAGCAATTATTCCGTTATTTATGCACTGGGGTAACGATAGAATAAGATTTATTGTCCGTACGCACATTATTACTGTTGTACTGACGATTTATGTTCCGTGTTTGGTGATTTTACCCTGGAGAACTGAAAAGATCGCTTAGTTACAGTAACTTCAATAATAATTCTACAATTATTAGAGTTTTAATTTATTACTTACCTGTTGCGCAAGGAAACTCTAGTAAAACGTAACAACTGTAGTGCAAAGTGTAACATGTATCTAGTATGAAGTACGTCTCATAGTATGAAGTAAATAACAGAAACGAATGGACCTAAGTATTTACTTTGTTTTATGATTGATATTTTTAACCGACTTCACAAAAAGAGGAGGTACATATTCAATACGACTTTTATTATGTTTGTTACCTCAGAACTTTCGACTGGGTGAACCGATTTTGATGATTATTTTTTTAGTCGAAAGTTGGTGCTTGTCATAAGGTTCCACTTAAGCTAAATCGGACGGTTATTTTTTTCTTGGTAAAAATCAGATTATTTATTTGTGTTTATAAATTTAATTATAAAACAAAACGCTATCTCGTTATAATTATTTCAATTAGATAAATAATGTTCACCAGTACGTAGAAGTCAAAATCACATACAATGCTATGTTCAAGTAGCAACTAATATGATAGACATATTACCCGCTGCTGTTTTTCAATCCGCTTTCGGACCTTTAAAAACTATCGAAAGCTTATTGAATCTCGTATAAAAACCGGTGGCAATCTAAATCCACCTCCAGATCACTTATCTATCGCCCGTAACGGCTCTAGAGATAGACGATTTTTTCTCACCCCCCATATATCTGTGTGGTTCAATTGAACTGTTTTCTTACCACGATTTATGGCGGTAGGGCCGAAATATAGACCCACCTGCGCTGTTCCAATACTTCCAATCGTTCCAATTTTTCAGTACGTTGTTTATAACGAGTAGTCGTAGTCGGGTTTCTATATATAATTCTATAAAATTAAGATTTAGAACCTATAGTACATTCTCATAAAGACAATGCTACCAGTCAAAGGTATAATGCGAAGAACAGAAGTGAGAGAAAGAAATAATTGAATCGCCTTAGTTTTTGGCCTGCAACGTATTTCTAATGCCTTCGTTCCTCATGAAGACTTAACTCGAAAATATTTTATACAAGAATGCTTTTGCTTGACGTAAGTTCCATCCATCCAGAAGTTTATTTACACGTCGCATCTGCAATACTTTATAAGTGATCATTAATTTTAATGTATTACACGAGTTAGAAAATAATATAATTGAGGGATTCAAACCTATGTACAGTATATGCATACTCGGACTTGTCGGTTGCCTTTCTCATCACTAAGCTATCACTTCTTATACGTCACACATAATCCCCCGTAATTAATTAACCTGATAGCACAGACGCAAGATTGATGCTGTAATCATGGGGAAACATTTAGCTAAAGACAAACTGTAGTTAGGTTTAATTGACCTTTCTGAAACATCTTGATTTCGATTCTCAACTGAGGCAAAGATATAAAAACTAATAAACAAATAACAAGAAGACGACCTGCTTGATTCTATGTGACCATAGTATCGGCAAAGGCATCACCATTCACCAGCGTTGTCGGCCATGATTAAAGGTTGTGGACATAATTCACGGTGCATAAGTGAATTAACGTAGAGGAATTAACTGTAGAACACATATTTAAACTGACTCCCCGATATTGCAACAGGAATACGTTTAAACCATATCAATCGATGGTACAGAGTCCATCGAATTCCAACAAGAGAAACCTGAAACCTGGTGTCGTTAGCTAAGCATAGCTTGATCTTGTAGGTAGATGCTTAATACACCCCAAAGAAAATTACGTGGGAACACAATAAATTAGAGTTAGAAAACGCGCATAAATTAAGAAGCAGCTACAAGTATCAGGAATGCCTTTCCCGATAAGCAGGTAAAGTTTTATCAAAACGCCTCGCTCCGTGTATGCAAAGCGTGTTATCTCTACGTATTAATCATTCGACTTGTCGCACTCTCGCTGTTCGGAGGTGATTATATTCAAATTGCTACCGTAATTATTATTCGAGACCGTAAGGAATATTGATGGCCTATATTTTATGTGTGAACGTGTAATATTACTTTTATGTAGCTAACATGGATTATGATGCAGAACATCTTATATAAATAACATAAAAAAATAAAATCATGTTTTTATCATAGCTACCTCCTGACTTAATCATCAGTTCATGGATCAGATAACAGAGTAGTTAGTTTTAAAAACAAATCAAATGAGCCAACACTTGATATGTTGTTTCATGACAGATTTGTTATGGCCATCCTTCGACATCATTTAAGGTCGCATTGTCGTCAGAAAAAAAATTTACTTGCCAAATTCTTTTTACATTTTTTAAAAAGCACTACGAAAATTTTTGTCCTCGTTCTAGATAGAACAAATTAAACAAACTTAGTATTTAGTGTTCTTAAAAAATATGTATCCACTGTTTGTTCATTAAAATTCACTTTAAAAGAAACGCGACCGTAAGAATCCAGTGCCCTATTTCTAAGTGAAATATAAGTTATTAAATGAAAAAGAAAATTCAATACATAATTATAAGAAAACTTTAATATATGACGGATACTTATCACTTGAAAATAAATATACAAAAATAAAAGGTATTTCAATGCAAGCAATGCCGCGATCAACAGTTGATAAAACATTTTTTCTTAGTCCATTATTAAAATGAACAACGGCAATAAAATATAACTGGGACACTATTAATTATAATAAAATATAAAATGAATGATTCAGAAGGCGGTCCAAGTTAATTCTAGAAGCAGAATCCATTGATTCTGCTTGATCCATTGATTCTGCGTTGATAAATCTATCCGCTCTTAGCTCATTGAAGTATCAACAAAATTTATCAACGAGTACCTATATCAAGATTTATCAACGAATTGCCTAAATTACTTGGCTAATTGTATCTATCGACTCAAATTAAGGTCGACGGCTACTTTGTTGTACTACCGTCGTCTATGGAAAGCGAAAAATCATACGCTTAAACGCTTACACAATCATATAACCGTAGTAAGTTTATACCTGTGTCGCTGGTAGCATGGAGGACACATATAACACATCACAAAACACCCATGACCCGAGTACAAATATTTATCTGTCACATAAATATCTGCCCCGGCCGGAAATTGAAACCGGGACCTCTCGCTTCGCAGGCTCGTTACCAACTACGCTACAGGGTCGTCAAAATACGCGACAAGAACTGACTTGCACCGCGGCGCGTTTTGCGTTTGTCGCTCATCTAGAACCCCGTCTAGTCACATAACTTCCTTAGTTCTGTTTATCAGTTACAAATATCCACGGGTGACAGCAGTAGAAACTAAAAATCTACGAAAGGCTTCAAATCGCAAATATAATGGCTTTACGTGACACTCGCTACAAACAACTAGTTTATCTTATAGACGAGTTATACGAGTATTATACAGAAACACAATTTAGCACCCAAATTCAAGTATGTTAAAACGTCTAGTAGGAATTAAACACGTTGTTCGGCTAACACACTTGACGGGTACAAATTTATAGCGGACCCTTCGGTCAGAATTAGTTTTTGCAGTACATCTGCAACATTAACAGGAGCTACTTGGCACTGGCCGCAGACACGGTCGGGCTATAAAGTTAGCGGGCATACGGTATAGTTTGATCATGGTAGGGTAAAATTACTATGGTTACTCAAGCAGAAAACTGGTCAATTATTTGAATACAGTAAAATAGTATTATTTTTTTAGTTTTTGTTTGTTTGTAAAGAGCTTTTAGCAATGCAGAGTAAAAGGTCTTATTACGCTATTGTGAAGAAAGTAAAATGAAATGGTCGTTATTTTGGTCAAATTGTATTTAATTGAACTACAGATGATGAGGGTAACAATTGGTTCTTTAGCACGAGTGAATATGAAACTGAGCTGTAATTTTGAACCTTCAGTACGGACCGCCGCACACTGGGGATTTTAGACATGGTTTGTTTCAAAAATGCCTAGAGAAGGCGTTTCTAAACCAAATGCGGTAATTTTTTTTTAAATATATAGCTGATAAAATTTCGAAAACAAATCTAAGGTATTAAATTTCGTGAGAACTTAGATTTGTTTTGGCACACTCGCTTGCATGTTTTTGCTATCCTAGTACTCTGGCTTGCTTTATATTTAAAAAATACAAAGAAAGCACGTCCTAACACTTGATACCTCTCAAGATTCAACTACGACGGCAAAAAGTGTCGTTACCGGCAAAAAGTGTCGTTACCGGCAAAAAGTGTCGTTACCAAATTTTCCGCCTAGCCCCCTTTCGCAACGCGCGATAAAGAACTTCGTTCCAAAAACAACTTACGCCTATGTGAAAAAATACAACGAGTCCATCCTCGTCACCGGACTTAATGGCCATACATTATCGCCGAAATTTACAACAGTTAAGGAGAGCCCGTACGAAATAGTTGTCGACCTGTATCACTAATGGTACCAGCGACCTGTGTCGTGTTTCTATACTGTTTGACATATTAATGGCCGACGTACAACAACTCAACTTTATCTCGACTCACTTGTTTTACCCATTTGTGTCACAGATCTCTTGCAATTTTAACACATTAAACACTTCCTTTCTTTTTCTTTTAGGTTTAGGTTTAAAGAATATTTATTCTCAAAAAAGACATCATGGTCACTTACATGAGAATATAATTAAAAAGTAATTAAATAACATCATCCGTCATATAAGGTATGTTCTTTTTCTTTTCTCTTTCTTAATCTGCAACGCATTACGCTTTTGGTGTCGCTGACCGTGGTTGAAGATAGCCACTTACCAACAGGTGGATCGTCAGCTAGTTTATCGGCTATACCCATAAAAATATTTACTATTGCTTTTAAAAGGAAATTAATACAGACCAAAGAGATAGTAATGATAGAATTGTAACGAGATGAAGAATCCTATACTTTTTCTGGCTGAGACTTCTCTTCTTTCATGATCGACAAAGCATCTAACAGTTCAGTGACATCTAACACAAGGTAGCATCGCCTCATCTGATGTTAAACAATCTACAATAGCAGAAGAGTTTGGTTTTAAAAATGTCTTTGTATCGCAAAACATACTTTTTAAGATTTGGTATTTGTGTACTCATAAATACATAGTAGTTAGGTTACATTTCATTCCAATCTCAATGATCCTCTCAGCCTCGCCTGTTCGCATGTGAAACGCATTTTTCAAGCACCACTCGACTAGTCGTATGCATCAGACGTAATATTTCTAATCTAGTACCGTGCAGGCCTGTCTATTCAAATGCAAGGTATGAGTTGCTGCCTATTTGAAAGTGGAATGATTGATCTGTGCGATAAATTATCACCTTTCAAATATTATCAGCTATGAATTCATAATTATTTTTGTGAAAATTTTTTTCTGTATAAAGAATAAATAATAATAGTTTTCTTTTTTTAATTTTATGATTCCGTTTTCATTTTCCAACTTCCATGAAATTATACGGATTATATTTGTGCTGTTTGGAAGTTAGTAAAATAAAACTACATTGCTCATAACGCCATCTAGTATCAAACCACCGAATTTTTTTCACGGCATACGAAAACTCATTTTACCATAGAGAATGCATACATTTAGAAGTTTTTTGCAAGGCTTTTGTGACGATATTTCGATCATTGATCGGTTTACTTTGTAGAGTAATAATGTATAAAATGGCAATTTACTTTATTTCGTTTTATTAAAATTAATTGAAGTAATACTAACAAAAAATAAATTACTATAACTTAAAATAATAAAAAGAAAGATCTTAACTAAAGTAAGTACTATATTAAAAAAGTATATTTACAAGACATAAATGTCCTCCAAAATTCCCAAATTAGGCAATGTATAAATTTCAAGTAAGTAATGTATAAATGAACTATAGGGTTTGTTGCGGCGGTAGTGTATGTTTGCAGACAAATCATACTTGCAAAACATCATAAAAATAAATTGATTGGAAATACAATTTTATTGATCTCACGTTAACATTACAGTGAGATGAGATTAATATTTATTATTTTGAATAGCGTATTCCTTTTACTGAAGTTCAGATACTCAGCGGTTAAGAGCGCAAAAGTATCAGTTTTAAAAAATTACGAGGCCATCATCCGCACGGCCGGTAAATTGATTCAAGAGCATTCGACATTGCGAGGCGGCTCACGATCGCTATAAGTCGATGTAATGTATTTTAAGTGAGGTGCTCGTTGGCGAATTAATACACTATGGCAAGCTTAACTGGTGCAGAGTTGTGCGGGCTCGTAACGACGAATTATTTTTTAAGTATTTAATTTGTTATTCACAATAATTCGCACTGAAGATTGCTACTATAATATTTTATTACTGTATTAATGGAAATTAATAAATAAATAAAGATTTTTTCGAAGTGTTTACGACATAACGATTAAGTGTAACAAAAATTATTGAGTTTACATTATAATATGGGATATACACATATTAATTCCCTTCATATGAAATTGGACTTGTCTTGTACTATTTAATTAGTTTTTCGAAAACTATCCTAGACGATTATAATAAAATAGCATGTAAATGTTTATTTATATTTTTTATATTACATATTTAAATACAAAATTCATAAAAAATAATGATTTTACTGAATAGTTAAATTTAGAATTTTTAAAGTTTATGACCTTCGACCTTCATAATTAAACCAACTTGATTGTTTATCGTATTATTTTGTATTTACCTACCTATCACACCTGCCTAATTCCATACAGGAATAACAACAGTAACTGGAAGATGGTAAAAGTTGCGTTCTTACAATTAGATTCCATTAAAAATAAATATTCAGTAATTATGCTTCCACTCTATTTTTTCCATCAGGTCGTTGCATACGTAACGTGGACGGGACAGGGACGGAACGTGGACGAGACATAATATACATGCGTGCCCCGTTCCCGTCTCGTCCGTGCCTCCGTGACGTATGCACTATCGTATACACTTAATATGAAACGATATTTCCAAAACTTCACGTCCCGTCTCGTCCGGGTAAAAACACGTTACGTATGCATCGACCTTTATACTTACTGCTAAAGAACCCTAGTTACGTCAATCTAACAGATCCTTCTGAAACCAACATATCTCTATCTAGGACCTTCAAGTAGTTAATCTAGTCTTGTTTTTAGCCAGATAAAAAACAATCCACCTCCTTACTATTATTTACTCATATTATAGTAAGGACAAGTCTCAATTTCAACTTATTATTTTGCAAAGAAACAATCCTTAATGCTTAAAAAACTACTTACCTTCCAAAGCCGCAAGTTTTTCACGACTTTATTAAATTTCAAATAGGTCTTCACTGTGAAAATATTTTATTAAAGGAATGCAAAAGTTTTCTTCTGTAAGATAATATTATAATTTATACCCTAAGCCAATATTCGTCCTAGTGGATCTCGGCTGCTCTCAAACAGAGCCACGAAATGATGTAATTACTTTAAAAGCCGGGCAAATATTTTTTTGGTATAAACGTCTGGGAAGATGTATTATTACGTCGATTTGCTCGCTCCTTCTCGATAATAGTTTATGCGAATCCATTTCTCAGTAAGGTTGTTTTAGGTTGTTACCGGCGAGAGGAATTTTATTATTTATTCGTGGAAATATTCGGCAAATGGGCTGACGGGCTATTAGTAAGAGGTTACTGGTCTTTTCATATTCATAATAACAAAATCTATACTGATGATCATAAGATAACAGTCGCAAAGCCATGCCGGAGGTCTTCGGGTGGCATAAAAACTTCCGGCACTTAGATTGGCCACTAACCCCTCCACCAATCCGCACTGGAGCAGCATGGTGGAGTATGCTCTAGGCCTCCTCAAGAGGAGAGACCTATGCTCGGTACCTATGCATTGCCTGAAAAACATCAGTTCTTTTGCATGATTAATATTAAACTTAGAAATCATCATCACCTTACCTTTGCATTTATCCCATCATCAAGATTCAGCAGTATATTTTTTATTCTCCCATTCAACTAAATACTCACTCCTTCATACACAACGCCTCTTTCTTACAATTTAAATTCCTTGGACTTCCTTCTCCCTCGTGGCCTATGTAGAATTATAAAATGTAATAAGAAAGTTACCAAAAGCTACCAGCGCCCCTACAAATCCATCTTGGTGTGTTTACACTCACCTAATGAATATTGTCATTGATTGAAATGCAAATCCAGCGATGCATTCATTCGTTTCGACTGAAGCGCCAGAAGGGTTTAATCGCTAAATGGATTTCCAGATTTTTCGTATTATAATGAATATGCTTCGAAATGGATGGTAACGTAACGTATGTGGATTCTTTAATTTAAAATGAGATGGTAGGCTCGGAAATTCCATTAGTAAACTGACGAATGAGTTTTGAGTTATGAAGTGCCAATGTCTCGGTTACCATGAAATATTTTAATTTTTTTTGCTTATTTTTATGTAGCTGCAATTAAGTAATTTTCTTCTGGGAAACATTTGTTCCTTCTCCATGACAAAACCCCTTTCCGAAATGATTTAAGTGTCCAAAAAATGACGTGTATAAGTGTATCATGATATTATGATTAAATGCTTTCGAATTTTGAATTTTTAACTTGAGAGTCTTACTGACTCTATTTGGAAGGCCTGGAAATATAGTCAATAATAATTTAGTGTGAAATTATAGGAAGGTAAGACTTAGAAAGATTTTTGTTCTTTATTTTTAACCGACTTCAAAAAAAGGAGGAGGTTCTCACGTTCGACTGTATTTTTTTTTATGTTTGTTACCTCAGAACTTTGGACTGGGCGAACCGATTTTGATGATTCTTTTTTTAATGGAGATCTGTAGTCCCACATAAATTTTATTGAGATTTGACAATGGAATCTATGAGAAAACTACATAAGTCGTAAATTTGTGTTAAGATGTGCGCGACAAATTGACGAATAACTCAATATCACGTCAACCGATTTCAATTATTCTTTTTTTAATAGAAAGCTGGTGCTTGTCATGTGGTCCCACATAAATTTGAACGAGATCTGACAAGTAGTTTTTGAGAATTTGAAGTCGGTTATTTATTGTTAGTAAAATTTAGATTATATAATATCGACGACATTACATCGTTAAATCACTAATGGCCGGTTTCTGAGGTCCTTTTGACGGGAGTTTATCTATTCAATAACGCTGACGTGTCGAAAAAGCGTTTCTGAACACTGCGGTAATAGATAAACTGCGTTCAAACTTGACTTATATTAACTGACCATTTTGCAGCGGTTATTCATTACTTAACTATGATGTAATGCCATGCGGCGCACAGATGTGATATTTCTTTGAGTTGTTCGTGTACATTGGTGCAAGCAAACAAAGATTGAGGTTTTTACCTGTTTTTGAGTGAATAGCAAGAAAAAAAATATTATTGTTTAAACACAAAAAAAATTTATATCGTCTTCGGAATCTGATTAGAAGTACGGAGTAGGTATACTTATTTCTTTTTTAAGATTCGAAATGAAGAATTTAAATTGCCATATCGTGGTCGATTAATATTAAAATTATTACAATTAATAACTTAAACATAATTTAGCAACATAATTACCTACCTTCGAAAATAATATTTTTTGTTAATAAAACTTATGTTACAGATAAGTTTTTTTTACACAAATAAGTTAATGCTTGACTACAATCTCACCCGATGGTAAGTGGAGATGTTCTCCAAGGGGCAAGGTGGTGAGCACATAAACATTAACGTGTTGGACGTGAAGTTTGACTTTGACGTTTTTAAATTGTATTGTTGACATTTGCCTATGAGGAACAGACGATAATAAATACCAAATTACAATATGTTTAAATTAAACAAGATGTCCTTCAACCCATAATGGCCCACCACTGAGCATGGGTTCCTCACTTCCTCCAATAAGTAATCTCACAAACAACTAAGCTACAACGTCGCGCATTGTCTAAATGACAACTTAAGCCTTGTAATCGGTGTAAGATCTAAGTTAAAAAATCGTCTTATCATATTTACTATCTAAAAAACAAATAAAATTAGTCAAAATGACAAAATAAAATGATTACATCTATTTGAAACTTGATATTAAGAAGAGAGCCATCTAGTGGCAGTTTTAGGTACTCGTTATCGAATTCATAGTTATTGAAAGGCCGCTCGCGTGTTCAGAAACTTAGTGACAGTTAACGAACATATAACTTAAGTTTAACTTTATTGATTCAACAGCTGTTGATCATTTAACTGGAGACTTCAGAAACCGGCCATAAATGGGTGTTCAAGTAATCACCCGTTCTTGTGAAGTAAGATTTATGAATAGTTTAAGAAAACTGTTTTGAATAACCTACGCATTAGATCTGTAAGGCATCATTCCATTTCAAAAACTTTAATTCAGTATTCATTTATTTTATTTTAACATTTATGATAGGGTTTGTTGAAAAATCCTCTATCGCTCACCGTAATATATTTTTAGCTGAACAATCACAAAAGGGGGTAGGAAGAGGGTTGGATCAGAATAATTTATGAAAATTTAAACAATATCTCTTCGGACGGCGGTAAGTGTGCAGGCAAAGTTGCCGGGCGCAGCAATGAGTAATAAGTATCTATTAATAAAAGAAAAAGTATTTTAATAACATTCTTAGTTTTATAAAATTTTAATTAATATCTTATTACTTCACATGGACATTAAATACTATATTTTTAACAGTAGATGTTAGTAGTCGTGCATGTTCATACAAAATCTGAATTTTACCAAGAAAAAAATAACTGACTTAAAAATAACTTAAAAACTACTCGTCAGATCTAGTTCAAATTTAACAAAGGACCACATGATCAAGCACCAGCTTTCGATTAAAAATAGATTCATCAAATCGGTTCACCCAGTCGAAAGTTCTGAGGTAACAAACATAACACAAAAAAAAACAGTCGAATTGAAAAATAACAGAAAAATGCAGTCGATTAAAAGGAAAATTTGTGATCAAGGCCCGACATTTAAAACTTATCGTGTTAATACTATTTCATAATATGTAACATTTACGAATATAGTCCCTCCAAGGGGCCCTGCTACCAGCGAGCTGGATTTAGTTGCCGCTTACGACACATCCGGCGTGGGATTGGGGTTAGTGTTGTAAGCTACCCCATATAAGACTAAATAAGACTAAAAACTAACAATAAACCTTCATCAATAAGAAATAGGATTGATAGGTCATGTCAGTAGTTCAAACCTCATCTATTTTTATGCTCATGTTGTCCCTCACGGGACCACATTGCTTACATTATTTAGTCAATCATATAGCATAAATATCTACATGCCAGCTATCAAATTCAACATAATATTGTACCGTTCTGCAGTCATATTTCTACCGTTATACATTTTCTCAAACGTTGTATTTTGTTGAAGTTTTTTTTTCAGTAACACAAAATAATATTATAATAATAATATATTATGTACAATTTTTGCATTTCTTCTCCATATGGTCAGATGGTCACACACCTACCTTTTGTTAAAATGGGGTATAAAGATTTTTGATATAAACCAAGTTTTTTCTTCACATATTAATATGATTCATTTTATAGGTATAATATTTTATAAGTTTTCATTACACTTCCTCCCATCTAATATTGCAATATACATGGATAGAAGTGACCACTTACCATTGCATAGCCTACTCGTCTATTGGCCAAATAATTCTTAAAAAAATAACCTACTTCAAAATTATGGATAACTTAAAAACTACTCAGATCTCACTCAAAGTGAAACTACGTGGCAAGCACCAGCTTTTGATTAAAAAAAAATCATCAGAATCAGTTCACCCAGTCAAAAGTTCTGAGGTAGGTAACAAGCATAAAAAAATACGGTCGAATTGAATACCTCCTCCTTTTTTGAAGTCGGTTAAATAAGTAGTAGTCTAGGTGGCTAGATACCACCCTCTAGCTTAAGTCAGCCGAATGAGTCGTCGCGTTCCGGCTGGGGGCTTGAGAGCCAGTTCTCTCTTTTTCTCTTTTTTTTCTTGGTCATTACGCATTGGTAATTCTTGATCGGCAACGTATTAGTAATGCCTTTGTTATTGCTGATATCTATAGGAGACGGTAGCCAGCTACCATCAGGTGGATCACCAGCTTGTTTGTCGGCTAAATCGGTTATGTTTTAAATATAATGTAACAAATGCTGGAGTTATTTGTACATGTTTCACGGCATAGACAAAGTTCCATCGAAGGGCTTGTTGTAGTAGCACAGACCTCGCGTCAGATCGCCCGTGCGTTGGACAGACCAGGTAAAGACTGCTGTGGCAGCCCCTGTCCACGAATGCGCGAGGAAAGTAGCAATTCATGAGGAATAGTGACGAAATGGCATTAAGCAATAACTTTCAAATCACCGCGACGACTCTGCCAAGAGTGTAACGGCTTAGATTAACCATTGCTAATACCTATACCTTTCTTATCACAAAATTAAACCAACTTCAAGAGGCTGCAGTCCTCCAATGTATTTTTATTTACATGATGATAGTTTTGTATAAATACGAATAAAGTACAGATGGTTAAGAAAAAACTACGCTTCAATCGCTCGCTTTCTCAGTCGCTTAACTAGTCTGATAACTTCCCCCCAACACGCGGCGTCGGGCAACGCAATGCGCGTTTGACATTTCAAAGCAACTAATTTAAGAGTCAAGTTTAACTTAATCATTTTAGTGTGTACTAACAAACAAACAAGACACACAAACTTACGTATTTACGAAGCTAAGCAAACTTACACCGCACTTATTTACTCACCGAGTATGCGCGCAGACGACGTCCGAAGTCTAAAGCTACACAAGTATATTTATACAAAACCCTACGAATAAATTTATCAAATACTCTAAACTAATAAACTACGTCTACTACACTACACGAAGTCACAACCGACTGAGTTAGCTTTTACCTACTTAACTAAACCTACGTTAAAAGTCACTAAGAAACGATGGAGCGTATCGCAGCCGCCGAGCGCGCGTGGGACCTTATAATTTTTTATTTTTTTATTTTTTATTTTCTACTAGTAAAAGTTTGAAAAGTTCCGGAGATAGCAAGGTTGGGATGGCGTTGGGCGCGTGTTGCGTTGGTCGGCGGCGACGGAGCACTGAGCGGTATCAGACACTGTAACGCCTGATATTGTAGGTCTAGAACAGATGTAGCCTGCATGTGTGTAGCAGGGTAATTGTCTAGTAATGGACCATGAAGTCCGCTTCAGGTCTCTTTGTACGACTTGATCTACGTTTACCCTATGAATGTTTAAAGGGACTATTATTGGTTTTAGTCGGCTCTAATGGTAGGCACTATGTTACAAAAACTTTATTTTAATATTCTGTTTTACACTAAGCCGTTTTAATAGGAAATAAGATATTCAAACTGTTTCTTTGCGAGTAGAGTAACTAAGTGATAATTTAACGATAACAAAGGTTTAAAAGAGAGTAAATATGAGATTTTTTTTAAACTGTAATTGAATGGTTTACAGTTACTAATCTCAGACTTAAAGTCAACCTGAATATTGATGTAACATTGTACCTACTTTAATGTGTGATGTGCTTAAATATTTTCATATATTTGATGCAGGTTAAAAAGCACAAAATATAATGGGGTAGTAAATGTGAAAATTATAAATTTATTCCATTTATTTTTGTACATCTATTAAAGTCTTCATTGAATTACATTGTTAAGTAACAAACTATCTAAAAGTAACTTTAATTACACCATTGACTCGCTATTGTTTCAATAAACAATAGTACCATACCCATAGATCGTTGGCTTGTATTTGCGTAGCAACGTAGACCACAGCGTAGCAGGGCTCTACGCCTCTACGGCGTAGGCGCGTCAAGCGTGATTTGTGGTAAGTTGGTAGCGCTCGGCCGCCACAGGGATTGTCCGTAAAACGAGCTATGTTTCTTGAAGGCTTTGAGGGTGCTGTGAAATACAGTTGGAATAGGAAATAGACCGCAAACAGATTAAAAGAGACAAACTGTTCAGTTCATATAGCTTTGTCTCTTATCCTAGAAATGTTTATACCAGCATATTTGCCTTACGCCTCGACTCAGAGTCACTAACGTTACTTAAATCGCTCCTTAGTACAGAATTCGTATGGTGATTCATTACTAAGGAGCGATTAAAGTAACCGTTAATGACTCTGAGTTGGGGCGTTAGTGTGTAAAGTGCAAACTTAGACTAACTTTTTTAAGTAAAAAAAAAAGAAAGAAAAACATTTATTTCCCTCACAGGGCACTGCAACAGATAACAGATAACAAAATGCTTAAGTCTAATGTGAAGATTAAAAATTAAATGCAGTGCCACGCAGATGGAACGGAAAAAGGTCACATTCAGCGATGTCCGCTGTTTTTCAATGTGACCTGCGGCGTTGCGCGGAGCAGCATAAGCATTTATAAATACGTTATACCTCTTTATTTCTTTTTCTTCTCTTCTCAGATCGTTTGCCGTCTATTTCCATAAAAAAAACTTGACTTGTAGTCACTAGCATCATTCTATTCGCGATAACTTCAATGAGAGTGAATATAAATTTTGATATCAAAATAAAAGCAATCAATGAATGCATATACATAAGATAATTATGCTGATATGACATTAGCTTATCGCCTTACAGTTAATCTGATCATAATAATAATCATCTATCATTATAATTAGTGTCGTAATTGAGGTAGTATAATCGCAAATTAATGATTTTGTTATGTAATGATAGCGTATACACGTGTTAAACAAAGTATACCCGGGTTAAAGAAAGTATACACGGGTTAAGCAAAGGTATGCGGACCTAGAGATATCTACGCGCTTGTGTCTACGAGCCGTAGCAAATCGTGCTACGGTGGTGCTACGGTGGTGCTACGGTGGTGCTACGGTGCTACACGTCAACTGTGATTTGTGTTAGCCTCACTGGCTGGTCTGAGGTGGGCGGGGCCTGGGAAATGGCCGCGCTACTTCAAGGCATTGAAGCTGGTTGATCGCCTCGTGAAGTATATATTATGGCCGTATTCCATTTTCTATCTATCTGTGATACTCTTATCTCTTAACTCTAATATCGAATAATATATATAATGATAACATCAACGAATAACGATTTATAAAAAAATGCTACGCTATATTCCACGATTGCTTTTACATTGTAAAATCTCCTATATCTTCTTTATTTATTTATTTTTTTGCATAGAAGACTAGGCAAGCTCTTATTAGGCAATGTTTTGAATTGCAGAATAAAAATATTTCACAAAAAATGTTGTTTGATATCAGTTAAAACGCCCTAGTGTGAATCTACAATCAGAGGTGTTGCACAGTGGTTATTGCTTCTGCACCGTTTGCCAAAGAAATTGTCGAATCCGACTGTGAGAAGCACAAAGCGCTGTGATTTCAGTGAAATAAAGGCCGGAAGGGCCAGTTCTCACAAAGAGTGATTGCGCACAGAAACGAACCATTGCAACGCATTGAAGTATTATTACTAGCGTATAGAACAGACAGCGCGAACACAATGTATGTTCCAATGAATTGGCGCCGCGCAGCTTCAATTTCCTATGGATTCGTTCGATTTTGAAAGGAGAACAGGGGCTCAATTTTGAATATAGAACCTCCCGGCGGGGACATACATTTTGTTCGAGATGTCTATTCTATGACATTATACTTCAACGTTGCAACGCCATCTATTGACGGAAATGCGCACCGCTTAGTCGCGCCTTGATTGGAGCGAGGCACACATCGAGGCGACATGCATCGACCTCCATTTAGTGCAATATTGTTGTATTGTTGTGTTTGCTACTACGTGTGAGCTGTTGTGTCTATAGAAAGGAAACTAAGTTGGTAAAAAGTTTTATCTTGGTTATGTTGTAGTAATTAGATAAATTATAACTTTTTTACTAAATAAATAGCTTCTTAGGAATCATTGATTAGGTTCATACGCCCCAACTCAGAGTCACTAACCGTTACTTAAATCGCTCCATAGTAAAGAATCATAATAAAAAAACTATACTAAGGAGCGATTTAAGTAACCATTAGTGACTCTGAGTAGGGCCTTAGAGTTTTTGTAACACACATTAATATTTTGCGAGTATAAGCCTCGCACCATGCCTAGAATTAGGACATAGGACAGATGCTATGTCTGTTTTAGCTCTCCTGGGATGATTTTAACCTTTATATTTATGATTTCGTTTTATAAAATCACTCATTGACAAAGCCAATACTTATTGTAAATTCCAGTTTAATTAAATAGAATTAAACAAGTTACCCGCAGTATCAGTAAGAGCAGTGCAGTGGATCCAATCGCCGTCCACCGCTGTCTATATTGCCGGCGATTCACCTGAACGGCGGCTGCTCGCACGTGATACTACTAATGGTTCATTACTGCAGCGAGAAATTAAATTAAAATTATTAATAAGTTTCTGGTGCCTTTAAAGTTTAGTTACAAAAATGTGTCTGAAGTATAGCTATTGGTGTGAATGTATTTGCATCCTGCAAGGACTTTTTAGTTTCAATTATAGGTATATTTTATTTTTAATTTGCTTTAGAAAAGGAATACGTAGAGAGTAAATATTATTATGTATTTCTTAACATGCCTTCTGCTTTGCATGTATAGCTGTTGATTCTTAATGCATTCTAGCACGAAAGGATACTATTTGAAGAAATGTAGCTTAAATAAATACACATAAATAAATAACCAATTTTTTAAATATAAATAAATAAACGCTAACCCCCGGAGTATGTTTTTACTTAGGTTGCGGGTGGCATGGACGACACATATAACACATCACAATCACACCCATGACCTGAGTACAGATATTTATCTGTCACATAAATATCTGCCCCAGCCGGGAATCGAACTCGGGACCCCTTGCTTTGCAGGCAGTACATATTTCAATTGATTTATTTAGATATTAAGTCAATATATTTATGCATATATTTTTGCCATCGTTTCAGAAACTTATCTTTCACAACTGACAATTTGTAACAGCTGCAGTAATTTCAATTACGATAGAAACTGCCTGCTACTGTCCACCTGGTGACTGTCCAGATGCAGATCTCTCCAACACCTGTGCGGCAACTTCGGCCGCAATTTAATTAGCTATGTAAATTGTTTTCCGGAAACTTCGTACATCCGCGATTCAGATGTGGAAAGATGTCAAATGTATATAGGTACTGGCATTGTATATGTTGGACGGTATATCTAGTTAAATAACAATGAACTGTTTAAAAAAACAATTGTACAATTACTGTTTGGCTTTTCTATCTTCGAGTTTTTAGTAGATTCTAAATTTAATAATGAGTCAACTTTTTTGAAAATACTTGCCTAAAGAGTAGGATGAGCGCATAGCCTACAATGTTAACTTGTCCTATTCACCCGTGCTGTCAAGGGCATAAATAAATTATAGCAAATAAAGTTACAAATTATAGCCGCATGTAACGCTGATATAATCAAAGTACTAATTTTTTTTGATCATGTAACTCTGCATTACCAACTGAGTTTCAGGACAAACATAGTCTGTGCAATTTGTTGCACGCATTTTAATGAAAATTATTTAAAACATCAGCATAACACATACAATTTCTCTGCGACGACTCGACAAACAAACTCAACTGAGTACGAAGTAACATCCCTAACTTCTGTTTACAAAAATCTGCCGAGACTCGCATACAATTTGTTATGCAAATCATGTCCGCCACACAATGTCGTGTCGGGTCTGTGCACTTAACTTAAAAAAATTAACTGTCTACATGAATACGGTATTTATGCTATTTTTTAAATGCCCGTCTTATCCGTAGAATAAGAATAATGAGGACGCTTGATTTGCATTTCCATAATATGAGAAACCCAGTACACCTATCTATGGCTGTTATACATGTATGTGGCTATTACATAAGCAATGATTGACATAAAAACCAAACATATTAAATTTTGAGCTAATCCAAAGCACTTGAAACCCATTTCATGGGTACTTCGTAAAATGAAAGTAATGGAATCAAAAATTAATCTAAAATATTGTTTTTATGAACGTGAAACAGAAATTTTTGATTTTAAATGACAACAAAGTGACAATTGTATCAATTGCGAATATTATTTACATAAGCACGGAAATGGCTATCTAGTATCTACTAAATACAATCCAAATCAAATAGAAGTACAAGTTGAAACCAGAAACCATAACGAGACATCTAGAGCCAACGACTTCGTGAACCAACAACTCGGAAAACAATTTACATGTCGGCCGCCGCTCGCTTCCATAACTAATTAAGTTACGGCAAACTTCCTGCAGGTGGCGCTGCTGTGGCCGCTAGTTGTGCCTCTCGGTCTTCAAAAGAGGGGCTAAGTTCATCATTAATATCCCAGTTAAAGTCTACTTAATAAAACGCTAACAGGCACAGCCTCAACGAGAGTCGTCATGGATAAGTAGAAATGGAGGCATCTGGACGAGTTCTACGTCACATGGTGACATACAGACGAGGATGTCGAGGCAGTTTAAATTTAATTTAGATACTTAGATATAATAATCGAAAATGTACTTGTCTGCACTGCACGGCACTGACTTACGCCCGTGCTACATCTACGTTTACGTCAATGTTAACGGCTATCAGAATTGAAATTGCTTAAACAATAGATACAAAGTAATAGCCAGGAGCCAAAACTTTTTATGGCGAACAAAATTAACGGGGACGTTCACTCGGATCCGAGTGGGCGGCACCACTACTATGACCTCGCCATACTCAGATCCGAGTAAAGAGCACCGAATGTGTTAATGATACGTAAAAACCGCCACTCGAATTATCACTCAAGGCTACCCCTTTGTGTGGTGATCCCAGGTACTACTGGATTGAGTGGACTGTTTGTTGTCCTGGTAGATTGAAGGGCGTACAAAAGTCATAATAAAATTATAAATTTACTTCAAACACTGTGAAGTTAAATGTACGGTTACTTAGCGTACGACTTCGTTTATTCCACAGATACATTAGAACATAGAGAAATAAGATGGAGCAGGTCAGGATAGTTAAACAGTGACATAATCTTGTGTTTATATAAGTCGCGCGGGAATATCCACTGGAGGAGCAGACTTAAAACAACTTTGTATGCAAATTGGCGTCTTGGTTTACTGTACTTTCTTTACTCTCTTCGATGCTGTAATCCTTTTCAAATAGGAAGCCCCACCGGCATGCCCCTTCTGTGAAAATAAGATATTTCCGTTTACTTTTTCACCTGCATTTGAATGATGGCAAAACCTTTGTACTTGTATGTTTCCACCCTTTTACATATGTTTCAGAGCTGGTCGCAACTGAATAAATCTGAACCTTACTCCGAAATAATTCATCGGTGCGGTTTTCTTGAGGTTAGGCACCAGTTCACCACATGACAACAGTCATTCAAAATTCAAAATAATTTATTCTTATACACTTATGTACGTATTTTTTTTAATCTACCAGCTTTTCGGAAAGATGCTTTGTCATGGAGGAGAAGAAAAGCCGTAAAGAAACTCCTCAGCACACCTTTTAAAAATAAAAATATATTGGTATATTTATTACAAAAAAATATCACTAACTTGAACGAAACTGGTTGCAGAGCAGGTCATTTCCATGCATCTTTGTCATTTAAGTACTCATCTACAGTAAAATAACCTTTGCCTAAAAGTTGAGATTTTACGTTTCTTAAACAATTCCACTGGCAAGTCACGTATTGACTTGGGGATTTTATTATAGAATTGTACACCAAGCCCCATATAAGATCGCTGCACTCTACAAAGACGGTATAATAACGTTACTAATTGGTGCATTCTTCTTGTTTGACGATTATGAATATCACAATTTTGTATATACGCGCTTATTATTCCGTCTCAAACGGCGCCAAAATACATCAAACCGCTACTGTACTTTATAAGTTTAACAGCCTTATTGACAAGCAAAAATTAAGCAGGGTCTTCTAATTCGTAACTACAAGTGATGATAAGATGATTATGATCACATTGAACTAATTTACACTAATGTCTTATATAGAATATCTTCCAATAGTCGTGAATGATAGATTAAAAACTAAAGTTGATAAATTCTGTATTTCTTACACGGTACATTAACACAGTCAAATCCAAAGAACTTCATTTATAATTTTGTTCTCATTTGGGACTTTACAAAATGTTCTCGGAAGCTCAACCGAGTTGTGTCTTGTCCCACAAAAGCTGCCTCAGGAGCCATTACACAAATCACAAACGATATTACTAGGACGTAACATCTATGAAACTGGACTTTTTCTCCCAATGAGGATGCTTCAGAATCTTGAGTTAATGCCCCACTTCCGTAACACCTATTTCAACTACCACTGAGTAACAGAGTTACGAACTAAGAGGCAAGTCTACCGCGGTTAGACCTGCAGCGTAATGCAGTTAGCGCTATTCAAGCGCTGGCTTTAGTGCAACATTATACGAAACAACTTGCACCAGTCCGCGTAACTCGTTGTTGACGATGCACCAAGTTTATGATAACGATGTGGAGCCTATGTGACTTGTGTATGGTTCTTGGTCGGACCTGTAGGTTGGCTACATGGCTGGAGCAGAAACCTTCATATTTATCTTGTTAATTGCGATTTTATGCTAGGCCGACATACAAGAAAACGATTCACTTGATTTAATAGTTTGTACTGCCTCCTATTGACATTCGTAATATTAAAGGTATAAGGCGCTCCACCCACTGCACCGCGTCCCGCCGCGGTGCTCGGGATGGCAGATTTTACCATTGTATGCAATTTTTAAATTGTATAGAAATCACGCCTAGCACAACACACTGCCGACGCAGACACGCGCGGGAAAACGCCCCGCGCGCAGTTGCGTTATCCGTCGCTCTGCGCACCGCGGCGGGACGCGTCTTCAGTGGGTGGAGCGCCTAAACTGACTATTGCATAAGTCAAATTTAAATTCAAAATAATTTCTCCTCGGTAATATTTTGTCAGTACACTACACAACATTTTTTAACCCTTCCGAAAGGTGCCTTGTTATCGAAGAGAATAACGGCAAAGAAAGCTCCATAGCACATTTTTTGGACTTATTAACCCCAAACAATTTAAGTAGGTATCAGCTTAATGTTAAGAGTTACCACAGTTCAAAACGATGTCAAACTAAGAGTAGCTGTCTAAATATACCTTTGGAAACATGTAGATCTCAAGTAACCTCATTTTCTCCCGATGTTATTCCGATTATTTTATAATAAGTGATACAATTTCTAAAATGCAGATTACTTTATAAAATTAGAGGCGCATACAAGATATACTCAAACCTTCAAACGGAGGGCAATTTTCAAATGTATGAATATATTTACCCTTTATTATACATGTTTAAATCCGTAATGGATATTAGAAGGGAAACTTGGAACAGAGATAAGAAGTTGATTCCATTTCATATTGCTTATCGCGAAGTGTTTCCATAGCGAGAAGTTTTCTGTTTATACTAATGCGATTCCGCGACGTCGCGTGCTATTTACATTTTTATAAAAAAGTTAAGCTCTTAAACTTTCCTGTGAATGTTATTGTACATTAAAAGAAGGTTTAAAAAATGTTACGTTTATAATGAATACGCCAGTTCCATTTTTGTTTTTGTTGGCACTATGATGTCGCTGTGGAAGAATGTAGACTGTAGTTGTCTTACGGCCGGTTTCATTAGTTACTTACTAACTGCAATTAGTTTTTCTATTAAAGCAAAGCAAAAAGAAAAAAGTATGAAGAAGTACTAGAGTATGATATACGACAATTATTGATTTATCTTATACTTTTTCGTCCCTCCTTACATTTTGTGTCTATTTATTCAGTTGTTGTTATTCTTATTGGCAGTACCTAGAGTACCCTTGATATACACAATTGAGAAGTATATTTACAATAAACCCACGTATTTCTGTAATGTATTTTACTTGATCTACAGCTCTTATCGATGATGTGATAATAATAATCGAGTATGCAAAGCACCCTGTATAACTTTACATTTCATTTTAATATTTAGTAACGTGTTTACAGCAAATAAGTACGTTACACTCGTTTTATTCCAAGTCCCACGTCGTCGCAATAATCACACCTCATCAGCATTAAGGCCGGCAATCTCCACAAAATTGGATTGCCGAGTTGAGCGCTGCAGGTAAGTCCACAGACTACTCTCGTACTGCTTATTGAGGACAACCAATTATCAACTTGAAAAGTTACAGCTTCTTCGCAATGGAACCATACTTAAAATAAAGAATATAATGTGAATAGGAACGTTCATAGACCGAGAGCATGTCTCAATCATACTGAGTATGAGATTCCTTGGCATCACTACATGCCATCGCACACAAATGGCAATAAGAATGCTGAAATATAGCATCATATTGAGTTTCGCAGTCCTTAAAACAACGAAAGTCTTATGACGGAATCCTCAATATGAGGTATTCCTCTTCAGAGCCGGCATTGCATTGGCAATTATTATAGTGTCCTAATCCAGTGGCGACGCCTTGACAGTAACCATCGACCAGTTATCACCAGACTTACCAGATCATTTAGGCTTTAACTAACTAACCGAATACTTAAAATTTTAAAGACATTATGAAGTCCAAAAATAAGTAAATCATTCATTTTCAGGAGCTACCTTCTCCCTCACAAGTATTCCATTCCTTCCACTGTCATTCATTTCATACCTTTTTACTGGTATTACAAAAATCGTAATATTATCGCAATAATCACACGCCATCAACATTAAAGCGTCGGCGGGAATCCTCCAGAGATTGGATCGCTCGTGCCGCATCGTTACTACGAGGAACTCGGAGTCTCGCTCTCACCTTACTTCTTACTGCTAGTTGTTATAACTAAGCATTTTCTTGCAACTACCTATTTTATTTGAAAAAATGTGCGGTATGAATTGTAGAACTGCACCGCTGTAGCGTTGAGATTTTTCAAGTGATGGTAGAGTTCGTCTGCTTGAAAATTTATGTACCCGTAAATATTATTGTTCCTATCTGTGAGTGGGAATATTTATTTATATTTATTTTATACGAGTCACCGCCCTCGCTTTGCTTCGGTTTTCTTATTTTTTACACCTTGGGTTACATTATTGGAGTTTTATTAAGGATCCCTATTTTTTTAATATAATATAGCCTATGTCACCCGGGAATAGTGTAACTTTCCAACTGTGAAATAATTTTTCAAATCGGTTCAGTAGTTTCAGAGCCTATTCAATGCAAACAATCAAATCTTTCCTCTTTATATTATTAGTATATATGTATCATAATAAATATATGTGTCGTCCATGTCACTCGCGACACAGCTAGAAGATACTGAGGAGGTATGAGTGTGTAAGGGTCTATTTAGTTATATAAAAGATTACCTAAATATTGTCACTTAATACCTAAATGGTGCAGCATGCAACAATATGCTACCATGCCCCACGTTTATCTTTAGTAGACGGTCTTCTACAAATAATGGGTGTTATTTATTTGTCTATGAATTTCACTTTGTTTCACGTTTTAACATTTTATTTATTTCACAGATTATTTAATCGGTCGATTGAGTAAAAAAATTACATTTCAACATTTTTTTGCAATTGATATCCAATGGAGCGCAGGACAGTTCAATTACGTCAATAAAAATGTAATCCAATTCAGATTCACGCATCAAAAACTGCAAATGGCATACAATCAACCGTAACTCTGTTAAAGGTGTTTCAGATTGAGTTGATTTTTGACCCCAATGCCAGAAGATAACATTGAGTGTTGCACCTTAAAATTGTCAAGAAAATGTTTTTGAAGTTATACTTCATGTGACACGTTTGGAAGAAAAATTATCAGAGGAAAATTTTTACGATGCGTTCACACACCAACAGCCATAAAGCGACATGATGACGTTGACTGATAACTGATTCCTTTTACAAACAAAGAGTTGTGGCATACGGGATGAAATCTTCAACTATTTTTGTTCTGTTACGCCAAAGAAGTATAACTTCTTTCGTGTGTACTTAAGTACACACACGAATGAACAGTTACAGTTGATCCTAGACAGTTTCACACGAACCGAACGCGGACGAGGACAAGCTAAGCTAATAAGGAGTGCTGCACATGTAGTAGGGTTGGCACATTCGACTCGATCTTCGATTAGATTTGGAATGAGCCAAAGACACCGCATAGTCCCGAAGCGTTCTTACCTATGTTGGGGACATGCAAAGAGATACTTTAAGGTTTTATAAAATAAGGAAGGTTTGGCTGTCACGGGTTCTTGAAATATAATATTATATGATACCTTTTATTAACTTTATACAAAAGTTAATCGCCGTTAATTAAAGCAAACAATACGGGAATAATAAATACATAAATAATTGGCAATACTTAATTAATACAGTTTTCAATAACTTTTTAATTATGTGTATTACGTATGTATATTTGTGTATTGGTAATTATGTTTATTTCTGTTCAGTTCAACACTACCAGTGACGACGATCCATGGATCGTTACATGTAACTGTTACATGTAACTGAGTAGAAATATCGTGAGTACCCGTATCATAGTAAAATGTGTATACAGCCTACAATTAGTTAAGTTTGATAATCGTGTTTATTTTGGCACAAAATTATTATATCCCAATTTTAATATTATTATACTTTTACAAACTTTCCCACTTCCTACTTTTCTGTCTAGGTCGGCCTTAACGCTTTACTCAATTTTTCACTAGCATTTGAATTGAATGAGTTTTCGTCCCAGTCGCAACAATAATGCTTTGTGCTTGGATGTTATAAAAATAATTTTAAAACATTGTTACGTAACCATAAAGTTTAAACAGACAACGTTTTTATTTTAAATGACTTTATTACTGTTTTTAGGTTAATTGTTTTTTTTTTATATCATCATAACATTTTGCTGAAATTAAAATAAGAGAAAAGGAAATATTAGTATATGATATCTATAGTTTGTCGATTAAATCTAAGTACATGTCAAATTTTAATACACTTTCAAAAATCAGTCAAGGCAACACTATGCTGCAAGACTATTCACTTTTGTAACTTGACAGCGGAATCCGTGGTGAGTTTCAAAATTGAAGTTCGAGTCCGAGATCTTGATATGTGATTCTCTAATCATCTGGCACGCACTTGCGAGGTGAAGGGAGTCTCGAACTCTTACTTCAATTTAGAAACTCATCGTGTATTCCGCTGTCAAGTTACAAAACAAAAGCGAACTTGCATCGTATTGATATGTCATTATCTAATCATCTAGTACGCACTTGCGAAGTGAAGTGATCCTAGAACTCGAACGTCAATTTTGAAACTCCGCTGTCAAGTTACAAATCTGAATAGCCTTCCTGAACGTACGCGCCGGACGGTGCGGACAAAATGTGCGTTCAGCATTACAGGGTTCAGAATGACAGATAAGGTATAATCTAAAGTTAAAAAAATTATTTTATGACATTGCAGTAGTCTTATATAAATCAATATTAGTATAGTATTTAAAGTTGATCATTCACAAAGTTTAACGTTCATAATCGTATTATTTATACCTATAAGAAATAAACGGTGTAATAATTCAATTTCATAAAGTTTATTTAGAATTGAAATTAATCCAACGCACTGTACAACATATTTCATATATTTAGAATATGGAGGATGGAGTAGAAGGAGGGCCATCTCATGTGGGGGGAAAGTTGAAAAAGCGTCCAGCTGTTTACAGAAAATAGAGGTGCCAGTACCTACCACAATAGCGCTGGCGTCGGAAAAACTACGATATGAACATAGCTGTTGTAGACGGAGTGAAGTTAACTGAGTTCAAATATTTAAAAATTTTCATGACTAGAGTTAAATAGAGTTAAATGCCATACAAAACCTCAACTATTTAAGTAGTCTAAAATGTTTTACTAAATATAACCAAAATACTGCTGTGAGAAAATGTTTCTTTAAAATTTATCCTAGGCTACCGCAGCGCTACCCTTATCGGACGCATTTTTATAGACACTTATTAATAAAGAGATGGCTCTCCTACTCTCCATACATTAGAAGTAGGTACTGTCACTTAAGTCCGGTTTACACGTATTAAGTAGTTATGTAGATAACTAAATTTTTACTAAATTAGTAAATTAATACGTGTAAACAGACAAGTTAGTATATCTTTAGTTAAAATTTAGTTAAAATTTAGTTATCTACATAATACGTTTACATCGAACAGTGTACGTCGTGTAAACCTTAACAAAAACTAAATAAAATTGTTTTCGTAAAACGGTACACAAACTCCATTTAAGGTTTCAGCAATTTCTTTCTTCATTTAAATTTTTATAACAAAGTATTCATAGTGAAACCATACTACAATATTTCGCAAGTTGACTGCACGTAATTCGATTTTATATTAAAATATAAGTATAGACTCCCATGTTGCCAGATAACGTGTCACTTAATATTCCCCTCGCTATTACAAGCAAGATCAGGGAACCAAATGTTTTTCTATTAAAATATGCATTACACTTTCAATTTTAACGCAGATATATCATTGTAAGGGTAGATAGAATAAATGATGTTTAAAATCTCTATACTCTATGGATCATTTTTTTTTCTTAAAATCCTTCTAGAAGTGTCTACGTTTCAACTATGTAGATTTAATTAAGAAATGACAATATTTTTAAAACGGAAGACTAACCACGCTATTATTCAATTTATTATGATGGTGTCTTCATCTAATCATCAATCATAATTTTATTATCTTGATTTTATGAAGGTCGTTTTAAAAACTTTTTAACCGACTTCAAAAAAGGAGGAAGTATTCAATTCGACTATATTTTTTTATGTTTGTTACCTCAGAACTTTCGACTGGGTGAACCGATTTTAATGAATCTTTATTTAATCGTCGTGAACTAGATCTGACGAGTAGTTTTTGAGTTATTTTGAAATCGGTTATTTTTTTCTTGGTAAAATTCACATTATCAATTTCTCTAGGCTTGTTTCACAATAAAAGTGTAAACAACATTATAAGAAAATTATTGAAGCATAAAAATAGATATTGAGATTTGTTTGTTTAAACAAGAAAACAAATGAACTTTTTGATAAACACCACACATAGTTAATGCAAATCTCAGTATAAACCACTGCGGCTAAATGCACCAACATAATCGTCACTCAGCTTACATAATAATAATAAAAATAAAAACACATTGAGCGGAAACAGCGGCAATTCGACTAATGAAACTACACCGGCCACGGTAATGACACCATGCAACCCCCTCCCCCTTCCTCTCCCCCCCGGGGTGTGGGAATATAATCAATGATCGTTAAATACTACTAAATAATGACAGTTGGTAATGACAATAGTGGGAATTTAAATTTGTATGCGGAATTTCATGGTAATGATAATTGGTTGGGTTGAATTAAGTACATTATTATGAGGGAACATATCATATGCTCCGTATGGATGGACGATTAGTTGTTCTATTCACATTCGCATTGAACTTCTAAAATATAATATGTATTTATTATGTACAATGTTATGTGGCACTCTGAGTCTAAATATTTAAAAAATATGACGACGGATAAAAATAGCTTGTGTTTGATGCAAAAATTGTGCTAGCTGTATTTCGATGCCAAAAATAAATAATTTTAATATTTTTAAATAATCAGTATATTTCGGCTTTAAACCGTTATGGCCCTCTACAGGTTTTCTCGTCACTACTGAGGCCTACACTGTTCATGGAAATTAAAATAAGATTTGGATACATTGTTAAGTATCCACGGATGTATAACTTTCGTTTTCATATAAAACTGTTATTGTATTCCTTAAACTGTCAATTGAGCAATTATTGATTATTACAAAGTAGCGCCTGCAGGGTACCCAGCGCCAGCCATCAATTTGTTATGTAAATCTAGCTTTCCTGCCGCATGCCGACGATTCTGTTGCCCTATGCTCATATTACATTACATTGAAAAGTATACCCGCTATATCAAACGAAATGTTTTGTTTACACAAATATTTTTCCAGTGGTCAAATTAAGATTATAATCTTTATTCAAAATTGGAAGGGAGAATAGTAGACATGTTTAAATAATTTTACTATTTTTACATAGATGAATATTTCTATAACAAAGTCGCATGGTAATGAATGCTCTGCAACCAGTTCTGTTCAGATTAGTGAATATTTTTATAATACATATTATATGTATATCTTTATACCCAAAAAAAAATCCGTGCAGAAGAGTGTGAATGACACCTATATAAACAGATGATTTGATTTTTTTATACATTTAAAAAAAATTCTTACAAGCGATATGAATTTATAGCGCTTCGTCACAAGTCAGAAGCGAAAACTGTTTCTATATAGTATTTCGTCATAAGTATTTCGTCATAAGTCAAATAAATAGTGGCTGGTCCCCGAACGTTTGAGACTATAGTTTGCGCTGCCCTTCAATTTGTTATGTAAATGCACCTTTTGTCCGTCCGAGCCGGTTACCGCCACTCAATAAATTTGTTTCAATGCAGTCTGGAATTCGCAGGCAATTTTGAAATAGCGCTGTTCAATTGACTAGGAAAAATTATTTATTGTACGAATGGATTTTGCATGCAGTTTCCGAGACGAGTAAAACTAGAAGCAATTGCAAGAAAGTACAATAAAAAGTCATGTCGTAAAATGTTCGTATAAGTGAATTCTTAGGATACAAATTTTTCTTCCTAGTATTAGTAAAAAAGAAGCCATGATACTTTATTGGTATTAAAGCTATGATGGCCAACCTAAAGAAAAAATGTCTTTGTATTCGTTTCGATAATTGAATTTTAATAAACTTTAATTAACAAAAACCCTATTCGTATCGGATCAGTAGTTTTTTTTTTGAGAAAATCGCAGGGCACATACCTACATACGAAAAAAAATCTATTTTAAACCCGGTTAAAAAATATTATCCTCCCTCTTAAACTAACTTTAGTTTTTTAACAGATATTCGATTTTCCAAGAACCTAAAATCATTATAAAAATGATTAATTACCTACCAGACACAATAGCAAAGAATTCGAGTACAATCCGCGGATAAGTACAAAATTACCAAAGCGGATGTTAACGGTCGAAGCCTTAATAAAGCAGTTATCACCAAATAAATCACATAATTCCGTCGGGGGACACATTGCCTTATCTACACGGGAATTGATCACGGATGAACTCGGGAATAAGAGGCATTTTGCTTCAGGTGGGAACATTATCGCCTGTTTCCTAATTCTAGTAGAAATTGGAATATGCAATAATTCATTGCACCTAAACTTTACATTATTGGTCAATTGAGATAGATAAATAATAGAGGCTGCAACCCATTAATGGCCCAATACTGGACACGAGTCTCTCCATTTGAGGAGTTAAAGAAGAATTAGATAAGGGCCAGTAATGGATGCAAATCTGTTTTGTTATGTTAAAACGCAAAAAACTTTCATATTCATTTAACGTAAAAATACAAGAAATATATATTATGTCGGTGAGGCCACGAATCTCCAGAGAAGGTCCAGGGACGGACCTCTTTATTCTACAACGCTTTTCCGATGCAGAGGTTGGCATATAAGAAATGTCATGTGATATTTAGAATAAGGAATTGAGTACTTGGAAATATTGATGTGAACCTTAGGAGAATTGGAAATAATTATCATGGTGCAAAGTAAAAGGAATATAATAATAATATTATTGAATAACCTAAATGGCGTACAATACCTCTTCTGCCATATATACATATACAAATTATCCCTTAAATAATCCAGTTAAACCTGTCATCAACTATGCTACCGTAACAATTTGAATCTAACCGATCCCTTACTGGACTTTGACAACAATAACCCAATCAATGACATATCCCGTCGCAATTCAATCATCCTAATGATCGACTGATCGGCCAACAATTCAACGGCAGAGCTCGTCCCTTACCATGCAAATTTCTATAACTGTACAGTTAGCCTAAATGGCAATTGTAGTGAAATAGGGGCAGAGATCTGCTAAGTTGAAGGAGTTGGACTGCACTATATCTATTCTTAGATAATTGCAGTATAGGAAGCACTGAAATCTATAATAGAATTTTTGAGGTTCTGAAATGAACTAGAACAGTCCTTTTTAGAGCAAATAAGTAATTTTGTCTAAAAGGGGTTTATATTACAATTTTAAACATGTTTTTAACCTAATTTATCATTGACTAGTAACACATACAATACATATAAATACTATATTTCATGTTACTTTTTCACAGAAAATTCGTTTTATTGTCATATAACTTAAAAATATGCCTAAAAGTATTAAACCAAGATCGTCCGATTGAAAAACTCAATTAGGCAGCGTATAAAACACACACACAGTATTATTTGTAAATCCAACTGCAACAAATTGTCTAATGAACAATGATAGAATCCACAGCTGCTGACCAAGGACTATGAGCTCCTCTTAGTATGCAAATTTTATCGCGAGCCTAACCGGCCATGGCATCGTTGTGAGGCGCTATGTAAACGGCTAAGCCGGATACATAACGGCAAAGCTAGCTCTGAAATAGATAGCTGGCTACCCAACCCTGATTAGTTACCAAAACTCCGAGAATTTATAAATACAATACAATACGTATACAATACATGTTTACGAACAAATTCAATTGTGTACATGTGTTTTATGTTCAATAAATCAATCTTTGAAATCTTTGAAATACAAGTACCTATTCTTTATTGTACACCACATAAAGTATTAGGTACATAATTAAATGGTAATTATACCTTGTATTCCTCGATAAATGGGGTGACATTTTCTTATACGCTACACACTAATAGCACACTAGGATTCCCCGTGTCCTGGTTGCCATGGACAACACACAAATACACACACACCCAGATTAAGAACAGAAATTCAAACTCATCATTAAAATTTCTGCCTCGCTGGCAATCGAACCCAGGACCGGCATGATAACCATTACACTACACGGGTCGTCGTGATAACTCAGCAGCATTTAAATTGTTTATGGCATTTTACATGCCCTACAAGGATTATAAGTTTAATTACAAGTTTAAAGTGAAGAAAGATCCCAAATAAATCAAACCAAAATCAACCAAATAGATCAAAGATTACAAATAACCAACTCAAATAACTTCTTTACTTGTATTTAAAAACATACGTACAACAGTCTTATTTATAAAATAGGTACGTATATTAAAATCTATTTCTAAGAATAATAAAATAATGTTTTATTAAGAAAATCCACATTCCGTAACGGGCGGTTATTTTGAGCGGAAATGACATCAACCTCAATATCCGGTAGGTGGTGTTACCTGGAATAACAGCATTTATTTAGGATTGGTTTTGACAGCTTTATTTATTGGTAGATTTAAAGAAGTTGTGAGAAATTAAAATATACGCGGACAATGTTTGCAATAATTTTATACAACACTGATAAATTATTTTAAGTATCTGTCTATTGACGAAGTTGCCGGCTAGTAATATTCTATTTTGTGGTCTCCTCATAATGTCTCTTAACCTCACCTTTCCTCGCCTCGCCTCAGAAGTTCCTTCTTTCCTTCTTTTTTCTCTCCTCAATTTTGGCTGGCAGCGCCTCGGTAATGCCTACGATATTGATAATGACCATGGATGACGGTGACCGCTTACCATCAAGTGGCTCATTTGTTCATTTGCCGGTCAGTGCGTCCTAAAGATATAATTCTTGACAAAAATAACCGACTTCAAAATTAGGGATAACTCAAAAACTACTAGTCATATCTCGCTCTTTAAGTGGCACCACATGACAAGCACCTGCTTTCGATTAAAAAAAGAATCATCAAAATCGGTTCACCCAGTCGAAAGTTCCGAGGTAACAAACATAAAAAATACAGTCGAATTGAATACCTCCTCCTTTTTTGAAGTCTGTCAAAAGCTTAACTAAAATATTACAAACTACAACACTGCCCGTGATTTTACTTGCATTTTGCGGGATATTAAGTGGGTATCCTTTGTCTTATTTCAGATCATGGTCAACTGACGTGCATAATTTCATGAAAATTATGTTTACGAGTAATTATTGTACACTTTAATTTATTTAAATATATTCAGTCTAGTTCTCTGCCGGGAAGATTAGCTGGGTGCATTACCATTAGGGCACCTTGAAACTAGACAATGATAATGCCGACGCAGCTATCCGGCGGTATTTAATGAGGATAAAGTTATGGTAAGAGGATTGCGATTCAAATTTGTGGATCGCTGACAAAGACGAATATAGTTTAAATTGATGCAGAATCTAAACCATGAATAATTATTAACTTAATTGGTGTTATAATGCAATGATAATTAATATTACGATAATTTACGATACGATTATAGCTATCATCTGCACAATGCACACTATATGTATTGTTTTAATTGTTGACCTTTATTGCACAAATTCTTCAACGTTTGTAGCATAGACCCATTTCATAAGTAGGTTATTTCGTATGGAGTTTTTAGTTTTTACACTATCGCTAACAATGAACTAAAAAAAATGCCAACAGAAGTTAAAACTTGAACAATTACGTGTGTATTTTTAAATATTCAAGAAGTATTTTATTGTACAGGAAATACTTTTAAATGAAATGTTTTTTATTTCATTACATTTTTAGTAAATGGTTGTATATATAAACTACATATATTTAAACTACAAACTTGATATTAATACGAGCTTTAAATTAAGTAACTATAGTTCTGTACTTCTCTCAGAGATGGCGCTACAGGTAGGTGTCGATTAAAATGATTACGGTGTGATGAACTGATTGGTTTTATCCCATCTCAAAAAATGCCCAACGCTTCTAGTTTCACTTCAATAATACTGAATTAGGAAGAGAATATTACAGGATTTAAATGTATTGTCAATAAAAATCAAGCTTCCCTTTCAACCAGATATGAATTTTATGTTACTATCCCTACTAATATTATAAATGTGAAAGTGTGTTTATTTGTTTGTTTGTTTGTCCGGCTTTCACGTCGCAACGAAGCTGTTATATGGTATGGTTTTTATGTGTGGAGATAGTGAGGAGGGTGGAGAGTAACGTAGGCTACTTTTTAAAACATCCCCTTGGGCCGGGGAGATCGATATTTTGTTAGTTGCTAGATATTTAGTTCCGGATTTTGTTAATAGATGGCGTTAGTAAAATTCATTTGCAAGTTCTGTATCAACATGTAAATTACTTAAGTCATAGGCAACTAAATCTAACTCAGTAAAAGTAAGTAGGATTTATAAAAATCGATCTCTACCGCGGGCGAAGCTGCGGGCAAAAGCTAGTTAAAAATATTATATTCTGCCTCGAAATCTATTGTCCGGTTAAATTGACTGTCCTAAAGAAATTACTTACAGTAATTCTAACTTTTCTCCACTAGAGTTTAGGTAGGTACTCGAAGATTACGGACCATAATAAAAAGAGTCAGAAATTTCGTGCTTGATAAAATACAAAAATCCGTACTTATTTATTTTTATTGGCTGTCCAGTGGCAATCTTTGGCAATAAATCTATCGCGGCGGCGCGGCGGCTTACTGGTGTCCCCTCCGAACATTCCCTGAACGTATCCTGCCGCTCGACTGCGCTTTATCTGTAAACTCTCCTTCATACACTGAAAATAATGTTAAATTAGATAGGACTGAAGATTACACAGTCCATAATTGACTGATTCCTGAAATTCCAAAAACTTAAAAAAAACTTGTGTATATCCATACTAATATTATAAATGTGAAAGTGTGTTTGTTTGTTTGTTTATCCGTCTTTCACGTCGCAACGAAGCTGTTATATGGTATGGTTTTTGTGTGTGGAGGTAGTGAGGAGGGTGGAGAGTAACGTAGACTACTTTTTGCCGAGGTAAAACATCCCCATGGGAAGATCGATATTTTGTTAGTTGCTAGATATTTAGTTCCGGATGTTGTTAATAGATGGCGTTAGTAAAATTCATTTGCATTTCACGCTATCGAATGATACATGTAAATTACTTAAGTCATAGGCAACTAAGTCTAACTAAGTAAAAGTATGTAAGTAGGATTTATAAAAAATCGATCTCTACCGCGGGCGAAGCTGCGGGCAAAAGCTAGTACACACATAAGAATTTATACCTACTTCTTTGGCGTAACAGAAAATAAAAGTTATAAATAATGAAGATAAGAGTTCCGAGAGTCGCGAATCATTGTTTGGAAATTTCCTCTTCTTTAAGAATCTTGTTTTAAAATTTCTTAAATATTAATAGTTTCGGAGTTATTACCAAAAACAAAATACCTTTTTTTTTCAACTTTATTTTGTCAATAACTTTTGCAATTTTTTACGTGCTGGTAAATGATTCCGAAACATTTTTCTAGACATCATTCCGAACAGAATGAGCTATCGCACGTATTTTTAAGAGCAGTATCTCTAATTTCAACCATTTTGAACTTATTGATTAGACTATCAGTTAACTTCATCATGTCGCTTTTTGACTGTCGGTGTGCGCACGCATAATAAAGATTTTACTCTTATATTTTTTTCCAAAAGCGCCAAAAGAAGATATAATAATACAATATGACATCTTGAAACTAGCGTCTTGGAATCACTTGCGAATAGAACGTTTTGAGACCTTGTAAGAAAACAAACTAATTTCTGTTTTATAAACAAAACAATTTGAATCTTTGAACTGGAAATACTATACGACAAACAAACTAAACAGTCACTCATTACCGCAACCGCTACAGGGAAAACCTATCCCATAATGACTTCCCAAAACAAAGGACTCATACAGCTAAGAAGATAAACCGGCAATATGAGTGTTCAAAGGAAACGCGGATTTAAAGTAAATAGGCGAATAACACACAAAGAGCTCCGGTCGCTACTACCTATACTATGATAGATAGTCAGTCAAGCAAGCGAGCCAATATGCTCTATGGACGGGAATAGGCTTATTGCAGATACTTACTATACTATTAGATATTTTTTTGAAACACTTACTTTCACTTTTTAGGGACTTTAAAATATTTTATAGATTTTAATTTTGAGAAAATCTAAGAATTTTTGTTTTCTCCGAGAACATTATTTGAAAATTACCTACTGATTTGTATTTCGATTTGTGATTGAACTATAATGTATAGTGCAAATCCCAAGAAATGAACGCTATGGAACAAAAACTACAAGCAAAAGTAACCGTTTAACTATTTTAATTTAAATACATTTACTACGGCATGCCATTACGCATTTAAATCCGATTTGCGCTAGGAAAGCATCACTTAAAAATGCATTTGTGATAAAATCTTAAACATATGAAATATCGCAATAATTTCGTTAAATCTTGGCAAAGCTATATTCATCCTGAATTACGTAGTTCAGTACACGGGAATCCTTTCACATTGAATATTCCGCTGAAGAACCTAGTACGATTTTAAAAGGCGGAATTTAATATCATTCAAGAAAATATAACCGATAGAAGAAAAACGATTTTCTTGCCTTTTTGTAATAATTTGCTAATAAAATTTGACCATTATTATCTTCACTATGAAGCATTTTTTGTGTAGTACCTACCTATAAACGGGTTTTTATAAACGCTTACTGGTGTAAAAACTGATTACTGGTTAAATCTTCTACCATAAAACGGTTTGCGTATTTGTATTTTTTTTCTTTGATAGAAACCCAAGTTGAGCAGTGGAACCGTAATAATCAATGAGAATATGTTATGCCTATATACCACTTGCTTGTATATAACCGACAATTGCGGGAAAATGTAGCTGTGATGGTATATTCATGGAAATTAAGAGTACCTACACAGCATTAACGCATAACAAGGAATCGAAAGGCGCAATTACTTGATGGTCTTCTGATAGCAACCTCGTGGCACGTGGCAACGTCGTCTTCACCAGAGTTTAGAATATATTTTTACCACACATTAATTACAGCGGTTTATATACACAGATCACTTGAACTAATAGTTTTTTAAGGCGGTTATAGGCACTGAGTTGCAGACGGTGCGGTACATGGAATAAATAAATAAAAATCTTGTCCTACTAGAATATCTAACACTCACCATGATAATTTTTGAACCCTAATACTAAAGGGGTCTGCTAAAATACAACCGAATTGAAAATCTGTTTTGAAATACCCACTTCAAAACATGAGATTTTCAATTAGACTAAAATTAGAATTCTTTAGTTCATAGCAGGGTCATGGTATGGTAGGCTGTAGTGGGCAGTTCATTGGCAATTTAGGGTTCCACAGTTCATCGACCATATTACTAATTACCTACCTAAGTAATTCCAGCTGTGATAGTTTTCCTTTTAAATTCGTCATATAGGTACTAGTGCAATGAATTTTTTCACACGTACAAACCTACCATTGAGCAATCTGCAATTTAAAAAAATATCATGGGACTGCAATCTGTTATTCTTTGAGTATAGCACAGCGCATATAGCAAGTGGCAAGGGAAAAGAGCGCCATATAGATAATCTCAGCTTTGTACTATCTGAAATAATAAAATAATTGCCTAGTAATTACCTACATACCAAGAAGAGTAGCTTGATCGCCTAGTTAATTGTTACTATTAAGAACGAGTAAGTGTATTTAGCAAAACCGTCGAGAACTGAATTTTGCACATTATAGGTGGTGTAGGCAACACATATGCAAGTGGCAATGCTGGATTTAATAAGATCAATAATAATATATTTTTCACATTCATCCGACAATCATTATTTTTATTTTACTATCAGAATTATTCGAAATTTCTCCGGGATAGGAAAAGGATTTACATTTTTGGTTTAAATAGGTCAGCATATCAGAAAAGTAGTAATCTAACCTGTGATTCTTCATTTGGTAGGGTTGCTGACAGCTAAAGGACCATTATTCTGACTGTACTTAAATATATCCTTTTTTCCGTGTATAGAATAACTTATTTTTACTTGGAATATCGCATTTTTTCAGATGAATATCCTCATTTGAATGAAGGATCTTTTCAATTTTAACTTCGTGCGTTCATAATGATGTTTTCTGGATTTTTATTATGTTTAATTTTTTCATATTTTATTATTCACATTCGGTAACATGTTTTGTTCTTTCTTTCCTAGTAGATTAGTGAGCAAGAATCATGTATATTAGTATCAGGACTTCGTCTTATTATGTCGGTTTTTTACCTTGATAAATTATTTATTTATTTATTTATTTATACAAGCTGCTTATAAAAACATGACAGATAATATTTATCCAATGCGTTTTTAAAGCTTTGCTAGGTAGTTTCCTGCCGCGCCGATAAGATCGACAACAGGTGAACAAAATATATCAATGGACGGATCCCATGTCACTAAGCCATTGAGTAAGGTGAGTGCCCGCATCAGAGGTGACTCCTTTGCAAGGACTAGTCTGCACCTTGGTACTGCAAACAGCTTATGACGCCGGCGTCTAATTGGCTATTAGACAATTTTAGGAAAAATATTTTAAAATTTTCGTAGTTATATTTTATACCTCTTACAATATTTATTTTTCTCATAAAAGTGTTATTTAGTAGGAAAAATAACTTTTAATCCATTAATTTTAAATTCGCGCGAAAATAGTCCGCCATCTGTCACTTGCTGGCTGTGACGTCATATTTCAATTAACAAAAGTTTACGCTCTAACTCTGAAGATATTTTAAGTGAAAAACTTACACCTTTTTCACTGGAATTGTGAAAATGACAAGCTACAAGACGTGTGCAGTGCCTATGTGTAGAAGTACTACAATTAAACCTGACAAATTGTTTATACCTACACGTTTCTAAATGCCCGCAACGTCGAAAGCAGTGGTTACAATTTAGCACGTCGAGACCCAGAGTTAACATCTGTTATATCAGCAATATTCTTTTGTGAGGACCACTTTGATGTAAGTATTTAGAAGAAATCAACTTAGCCTCTGATTTACTAAAAAAACAAATTAAACCTAACCTAATATTGTTCATAAATATAACCTACAAGTAATTTAAAATCATTAGTAATATGGTGTCGTTGTGGGGACGTTGAGGAAAAACTTAGAAAAAAATCCCCCTGTGACCACTTAGCAAGACTGACCAATTTTACTTTATTAATTTCAGTACTTACAAGGAGGTTTTTGCATTCCGAAACTCGGTAGAGCAAAAGTCACGGTTACACGCAAAGAAATTTGCGACCATAAATGAATCAACTTGAGGCAAATTCGCACTGTCAGCTTTTGTATAGCCTGACTCCATTTTACAAAACCTCTCAAAAGCAGAAATCAAAATATATCTTACTAATATTCTCAGTAAATTGCACAATGCACACGATATAGTTAGTAGTACACGACGCTTTATTTTTTGAATTGTGACGTCATAACATGCTCAATCATGGCCGCCCGCGTTTCGGTTCTCGTATCCACAGGTAAAAAAACTCAAACCTATTTTTCAAAAGTAAAAATATTTACAATTTATTTTCATGCAAGAAACGTATTGTATAATTATTGTTAACCATTAAGCAACCATATTTAACACATTTCATATTTTACCGTGATAACTGTCAAATAGCCAATTTGAACATAGTTGTCTGGGACATTCAACGAAACAAGTTCTAGCACTGATGGGTTGGTAATGTTTCCTCTAATCAGTTGCACAAAGTATTCAATTAAATATAAATTACGCCGATATTCTAAAGAATTGTATCCTAACATTCCCATAACAAAAAGGCTCGGATAAATGCAAGGATACCCAACATGGTATCCATAGGTACGAAAATATAAAAACCTTAAAAATTTCTTTTGGAGCTTTTCCAACATGAGCTTGTATTTAGCTTCATGTGGGCTCCAGATAGCTGCGTTACTTTCCAGTATGCTACGTACAAAGCTATTGTATAACAGCTTTATAGCAGCGATACTATCCAAGTGTCGAGCTTGTCGCAATACAAAACCCAAAGTCCGGTAGGCCTTTGTACAAATGGCTGTAATATGATCACTGAAACATAAATCGGCTCTAATCAGCACACCCAGGTCTTTCACTGATGAGCGACGTGAAAGGATTATATTCTCAATCTTGTAATCGAAGGAAATTGGGTTTTGTTTACGAGTAAGGGTCATTACAGAGCACTTGCTTTCATTGAACATAAGTTTGTTCTTCCTGCTCCAGTCTAATATACTGTCAATATCGTCTTGCAGAAGTTGGCAGTCCGTCTGGTGCTTAATTTCCAAGAACAGTTTTAGATCGTCCGCAAATAACAGACATCTAGCCGCACTGACTACACTTGGCAAGTCATTGATAAAAATTAAAAATTCCAAGGGCCCCAAATTTGAACCTTGACCGATTCCCGAATAGGTATAATACGATTCAGAGGTACTTCCATAATACTGCACATACTGCCTCCGGTTCCGGAGGTAGCAGGAGAAAAATTTGAGCAAATTTGGAGAAAATCCGGCAGCTGCAAATTTCTGGAGAAGAATATCATTATCTACGGTATCGAACGCTTTTCGAAAATCGAAATACGCAGTATCCACCTGGATCCCTTCATCAACTGCTTTCGTGGTATATGTCCAAAAAGACAACAAGTTGGATGTTGTGGAGCGATTCTTCCTAAATCCATGCTGGGCGTCCGCTAGATGACATTCAATTTGATCTTGAATCAATCGACACAGCACAGATTCGAATAACTTACCAAACACAGACAATACGGCTATAGGTCTGTAGTCACTTACATTCGATCCAGAACCCCCCTTTGGAACCGGCACCACACGGGAGATTTTCCACGCTTCTGGATAGCTGCAACTAGCTAGGCATGCATTAAATATGTGCATCAAAGGCTCCGCGAAAACCGCACCACAATCCTTAACAATGTAGGGGGGAATGCCGTCCGGCCCCGCGGCACGCTTTGGTTTCATTTTTTTTAATGAGAGATGTATATCTAAACTAGTAATTGAACGGATATCTATCGCTGCTCCTACATCAGTTCCCAGAGCTGTATTCGCCTCCACAAAGTTAAGGTAAGGCGGTTCTTTACTGTACACTGAACTAAAGTAGTCTGCAAACAATTGAGCACATTGACTAGATGATGGCGTTGTTCCATCGGGTAATACTAATTTAGGACATTTTTTCCTATCACGTTTAGAAGCTACATAACTCCAAAAACACGATGGATCCCTACGTATATCACTCTCCATACGTTTTTTGTAAGCGAGAAAGTCAGCCCTTATGCTCAACTTAGCAAGCGCCCTGTAGTACGAAAATTTACATCGATACCAACGACGTTTCGTTTTTTTAAGCAACCGATGGTACCTTGATTTTAATATAATGTTGCGTCTGGTTTGCGGCGAGTACCACACTGGGTAATTGTACCGAGGTTGTACCGCTACACGCTGTTTAATTGGTACGCAGCTATCTAAACAACTTTTCAGCAAGTTATAGAATTTATTAACCATTAAATTCACATCACTAACAGAGTACACAGACTTCCAATCTGTGGCCGCAATTTTTGCGTATAAACCTCGGAAGTCCGCGTTATAAAAATCCCACTCAGTGCTAGAACTTATCTCTATCAATTGACCAGACTCCCTCCGTAACCTACGTTCTATATTAATTTCAAGTGCAGGATGATACGCGTCAGGAATGGTTATAATATCGACTGCCTTTTGCACTTCGACCTCACCCAAAGCCTCAGTGACAAGGACTAAGTCCAACATACCATTGAAACTATTATATATTTTGTTTACCTGTCGAAGACCACAGCACGCCAGTAAACACCCGAAGCTCGCTTTAACTGAGTTACTAGCTGAATTTAGGTTGAAATCTCCGCAGATTAATACATGTTTATACTTGGAACATACATCTTCTATACAATTAAATATACACATATACTGTTCCTCATCCGTATTCGGTGGTATATAGACACAAAACAATATAGTTATTAAATTAAACTTAAAGTACAATCCAACACATACTATATCACAAAGAGTACTGAAATTCTCAGCGAAATCTACAGGCTTCATCTCATACCTCGCAGCAGCAATGAGAGCAACTCCACCGCCTCGCCTGTTACCAGGTCTGTCACAGCGTATAATCTGGTATCCTCGCGGTACAATTTCAGCATCACTGATGCTTTCATTAAGCCAGGTTTCGGAAAACATCAACACATCTACTTGTGATGTACTAATTTCTAAACTTGACTTTCACAAACTCTCTCTTAACAGAAATGAATAATTAACTCTCTGTAATATTATCTTATAAATGAATCTTATCTTACTACATTAACATATTATCTTCGCGTTTAAGACATTTTTATTCACGTAAAACTTCTAAGAGGCTTTAAAAAGGCAACTTACCACTGGGGTGTATAATTTTAGCTACATTTCGATTCGAAAACTCCCAAACAATTTACATGATGAATGAGAAATGAATCGTTATCCCCAAATAAACCGTGGAAAAATTTTAAAAACTCTCGAAGAATTCGTCGAGAATTTATATTAAGTTTTATTTCATGTTTATTTAAAGTGTCCAGTCAGTATTTTTAGTAGCTATCTTTGACAAAGAAATATTATTCAAATGTATTTTTTGTTTTGGTTACTCTTTAGTAAGATGTTTGATATTATTTAATAAGGCCTTGTTCTTGTGACAATAATAGGTTAGTTTTATTCATTTGCGATTTTAATATTATCTAATGGCGTTCATCATGTCTATCATTTTAAAGGTGTACCTAATATAATACATATTGAGGTTGAGTTTGAGCGTACAATTCTGATGTCATTATAATATAGTTTTGAAAATAATGACTGAATTGAATCATGGTATTTATTTTAAAAATTAAGGTCATGATTAAATTGGGACGATTAAAAACTATTAAAACTTAAACGCTTCAAATCACTGTATGATATTAGGTCGTACTGTACTGTACAACTTCACTAGTCTGTACTGTGACTTTTGCTTCAAAAGTTTTACGCTCCATCGAAAGCTATACTATATCAACGCGACTAAGTGATACAGGGATCAGGGTGCGCCAATTCAGCACCGTCACATACAAACACAGAACTAGGAGAAAAAAAACCGCTTTTCGATCTAGCGATTGGAAAATTTAAGAGAGCGAATTGGACCAATCCAGTTTCGCTATGCAAGAGCGAGCAAACTTATTAGCGAGCGACGACTGGGTTATCGGCGATCTTCCTTTACTTTTTTCACGTGGAGACGAGATTGATTGAACAGCCCAGCTGATTGCTGGCCCCCTGACTCATTTTTAACGTCATGGCTGAAGATATAGCGTTGGATTTCGAGAGTTGCCTCAGTGCCAAGGCTATTCAAAGAGTGTCAAATTAAAAACTTCTGAGATTTGTCATTGGCCTGTAGTCTAGTTGGTAGCGACCCTGCCTGCGAAGCGAGGGGTTCCGGGTTCAATTCCCGACCGGGGCAGATGTGACAGATAAATATTTGTACTCGGGTCATGGGTGTGATTGTGATGTGTGACCTACTGCGGGGGTATGAGTGTGTTAGCGTTTATTATTATTGTTATAATATGGACTCTGGGATACGAGAGCCACTGCGTATTTTAGATTTTTACTGTAATGTAGCATTATTATAATATCTAAAATCAATGAAATTCCAAAATTTTATTTTACAATGCTTTTAAAACACAACACAATAAAAAACACTATTGAACACCAAAATAACACACATTTGGAAATCTTGATCTCGATCTGTCTACATTATCTTGTTTAGAAGATACCCAAATTATCTGCTTGCATTGTTGGAATGATTCCAGAAGTTCCTTTTAAACCAGTAGCAAAAGAAAAAATGTTCAGAAAGTATATTCATCAAATATTAATAAAAATATTAAATTCAATTCAATTCAATTCAAATAATTTATTCATATACGTATCACTGATTCACTTACGTTTTATCATTTATCACATCACTCAAGCATAATTTTATACGTATTTATTCTAGAGGTGGCGAAAATAAATTTGAAATTGAACTAAAATCACCCATGCGAGAAACAAAATGTTGTCACTACTATTGTAATTACTAATGTACCAACTTTATTAAAATTCATTGCTGACGTTTAAAATTTTAATCACCATCTACATGAAACCCGTGAGTTTAGACGAGCAACTAAAATTCCAAGTCAGCTGAAACACATGCAAAATAAAAGCTATGAAGGCTGTCTCGTTACCCGGAAACTGGAAGCAAACGTGCACACGTCTATACCAACAATATTACAATAATTGATTAACTAAACGCAAAGAGAAATAATCTCGATTCAGCGTTGTAGTATAAGGCTGATAACTGACTTGCGGATTTGCGACTATTGAAACCACAGAGCAGGCAACCAGATTTTATGCAACACGATTTATTGGGAAAGTTAAGTCCGTTTATATGTTTGTATCGGTTGTTATCATAAGAATAATGTTACCATTACTTTTGTTGTTATATTGATACTAACTTTTCTAACAATATGCGATAGAGGAAGATGCGAAATACGCTTCAGGTCTTCTTGACTATGGAAAGAGTTATGCCGTGGCCCATGAGTCATTAAGAGACTGGAATTATAATTCGAAAGAAAAATCTGTACAAAAAGCTAAGAGAATATAATAACATACATCTCTTTTCATCCGCTGCATATTAATTAATTTTCTATTTATTTCTATGGTTGGTATCAGAATTTATTTTTCTTTTATTTCAATTTTAAAAAGGTACGGTCTCAGAATCAGATATTCTACTCATACCATTAACGTACCGTACGAAACATGCAAATGCATTTTTTTTTAAATAAGTTGTTTTCAATAATATGCCAACATTGAATAAAAAATTTAAATTGGAAAACAAATTTTCTATCAAGTGAAACCGTATGATATCGTGAAATTACGCATAAATATTCTTTTCGACTTCTTTCCTAATAATCACTGATGATTGCCAAAATAACTAACTATATTTTTTATGGATCAGTTTGACATGAGTTTTTGTTATTAGTTAACGCACATGTCATGACTTATACCATAGTACTTTATCATAAAAGTTCCCCACGCGACCGCTAGATGTCGCTGTTCACCTTTCTGAATCGCGCTAACGAGTTAACGTTGGAGTTACTATAAGATATCTCCTTTCACATTGTATTGTCACTCTGGTTTCCCTTCAAAACGTATAAATCTTTCGCCTTTTACTAAAGATTTCCGTGGAGGGGAACACTCAAATGAGTCTATCTCTATTTTTGAAATGCCCTGTGCTATCGTGCGGGGCTTTGTAATGTCATAAAATATAAATAATAATAAAAATACACAAATACTGCCAAATACGTTTAAGAAGTTGTGTTGTGTTTTCGCAGCTCACTGTTTTGACAGTATATTGTGGCGCACCATGCCATATTACAAAAATTATTAATTAAATAAATTATAAAATGTGTATTGTGTTCATCTAATCTATATTCTATATAGCCCAGTCATTTTAGTCAAAATTAGGTAGGAATTGCGGAATGAGAGATACCCAGCTGATTTTTTTGTATAAAGTTGTATTTTGGCATTTTAAAACTTGTCTCAAAACCTGCATATGGTAGGGTGACCGCGTCTATTAAAATTTTGAGGACAAAGGTCACAAAAATCGTTTTTTTGCAAATATCTCATTTCCTATGAGTTTTTCGCTATTTGTATCGTCATCAATATTGTAGAAAATTAAATTCCCTACAACCTTTGGTTCAAAAAATTTTTTATACGTTGAATCGTTTTCGAGATAGAGGGCGGAGAGCGCGCGGTTAGAGCACAATGTAAAGTCAACCGGTACAGTCCCGGTCAAAACATGCTATATTAAGTTTATTAATTCTATCTATCTAATAGCCTTTTAAAGTCCACTGCTGGACATAGGCCTCCCTAATTGGCGCCACTCCGACCGGTCCTGGGCCCTCTGAATCCAGTGGCTTCCCGCTGTCTTCTTTAGGTCATCAGTCCACCTGGTCGGGGAGCAACCAGTGCTCCTTTTACCGAGACGTGGCCATCATTCGAGGACTTTGCAACCCCATTGGTTATCTGTCCTTCGAACGATGTGGACTCAGAGGGCCCAGGACCGGTCGGAGTGGCGCTAATTAGGGGAGGCCTATGTCCAGCAGTGGACTTTAAAAGGCTGTTAGATAGATAGAATTAATAAACTTAATATAGCATGTTTTGACCGGGACTTTACCGGTTGACTTTACATTGTGCTCTAACCGCGCGCTCTCCGCCCTCTATCTCGAAAACGATTCAACGTATAAAAATTTTTTTGAAACAAAAGTTGTAGGGAATTTAATTCTCTACAATATTGATGAAGATACAAATAGCGAAAAACTCATAGGAAATGAGATATTTGCAAAAAACCGATTTTTGTGACCTTTGTCCTCAAATTTTTAATAGACGCGGTCACCCTACCATATGTAGGTTTTGAGACAAGTTTTAGAATGCCAAAATACAACTTTATACAAAAAAATCAGCTGGGTATCTCTCATTCCGCAGTGAATTCCTAAGATGACTGGACTAATACTAATATTATAAAGAGGAAAGATTTGACTGTTTGTTTGCATTGAATAGGCTCCGAAACTACTGAACCGATTTGAAAAATTCTTTCAATGTTTTAAAGCTACACTATCCCCGGGTGACATAGGCTTTGTTATATTTTCAAAAAAATAGTAGATCTTTAATAAAACTCCATTAATGTAACCCAAAGTGTAAAAAAAATAAGAAAACCGAAGCAAAGCGAGGGCGATTACTCGTTTAAAGTAAATTTCATAAAATTTTAAAATCGTCCGTACAGAAACAACCTATAAGCACCACCGTGCTAGGAAAAATGATTTATAAAACACGCTATGTCGTTCGTCTTGCTCACACCCACCGTTCCTTCATAGCGCTATCTCTTCCACCTTGAGTCCAATTTCACAGGCCGTTGCATGCCTCTATAGGACCTCGGTAATGCTCCTATTGATTAAGATGCCTGAATATTCATCCAATTACATGCCAGTGAGGTTTTCTGATGAAACCAGAGTACGTGTAGGGTTCAGCTGTTTTGTTTATACTAATGAATGGCAATGGGTCATTTATAATAGAAGGCATGTTTAAGTCATACGTCTTTATAAGGGTTGTCGTTTTATACATTAATGGAGTTCCTTTGGTCTCTAATGGTGCATCTACACCGCAGTGACCGATTTTTATTTTTATTATTGTAGTAATTAATTTTTGGTACACAGCAGTATAGTTGATCCGTTGTTGATCTTGGTGTCATTGTAGCCTAGTTGGTAGCGATCCTGCCTGCGATGCGAGGGGTCCCTGGTTTGATTCCCAGATAAATATTTGATCTCGGGTCAAGGGTGTTGTTGTGATGTGTTACATGTTTTGTCCATGCCACCCGCGACACATAAATACCTATTGCGGGGTATGAGTGTGTAAGCATTTATTTATTATTGTGGGAACACCGAAGTGCGAAGTTTTTACCATAGTTTACACGAATGGTAAGTTGATACCAAAAATGTGTCGTGTAAATTGTGATAACCCACCTAAGGCAAAACAGTCATGTACCGTGTAGTAGAAACGAAATTTTGGCTACATCAAGATATTAAAAAAATACAAGCCAATATATAACATTTCAAAGCCATTACAGAAGCATTAAAAACGTTCAATGCACGCAAACATAGATGAGACGACAACAAAACAAACTACAGATAAAATTGGACAGGATAATGCTAAAAAATTCATAACGACGATTAATATCAACGGATGCGTCGTACGCATACTCATATCCGAGCGATATGCAGCAGTAGGTACTAGTTATATGTGTGTACGAGCAAATAAAATATTCGCGATACAAGAGATTTCTCCGGCATCCGGAGGCGGTCCGCAATCTATCGCCGGTATAATGGAGCTGTTAAAGACAATATTCTCGGCAACATATTGGATGCAGCTCGACGAGTGTGTAAGCGAGCGCGCGACGGCTGCAAGGACTGGGGCGTACCGGGAGCTTACTGCAAATATTACTAAATCTACATGTCAATGGAAGTTCAATTCTGAGGGTTCATGGTCCGAAGGAAGTGTCCGCAGATAAAAACGAATGGGTTCGTTGCAAGGTTTGATCCCGGGTCTTGAATATGTTTCAAAATAGGTAGCCATGATCACCAACAACCATAACAACACAACGATAAATCTTAACTATTGTTAAGAAATATGTATTAGCAATCATTAATCGATACATAAAAATGTGTGCTAAAATAATGGTATTTATAATTCTTAATTAAAAACTGTGTATAATAATTATTATCCCCGTTGCATACACAAATCTGTTATTATCTTATACATGGGTCACCAGATATATCTAATTGCACTGTCGTATTTTGCACAAATCCGGTAATTATTGTTTTCAACCAAAATAGTATGTATCCCCACACGTTACCAAACGACGCCAGATATAAGTAGGTACATTAAGATATCACTTCAGGACTTAACTTCTCTCAGTGTATCGCTACATTTACCGAGCGATAAATCCGCACCTACATCTGGGCAGGCGCTCGATTCAATTTTATTACTATTCTCTGCGACGACTTATTTGATTCACCCGTCAAAGCGAGCTCGACTTCGGTTACATTATCACTCGCGCCGCAAGACTTACTTATCTTCAGAGAAACGACAGTAAATGCATTTTTATTATATTGTCTTTTTCTTATTTTAAATTCAAAGCATTTTGAACAAGATGATGATGGAAGATTTTGAACAAATATTATTGAAGTTTATTTCATGAACCTTTTTGAAATACATAATGTATAAATAAAAACCGCAACTTGTTCCTAAACAAAATGAGAATTTACGATTTAATATTTCATTTGGTATAGAAGGTATGAAACCTATAAAAGATTCAATGTTTTTTAATTTTTATTATTTTGCTTATCTCGAGTTGGAGTATTGTAGTGTATATTTGAATTCAAGAATTACTGAGTTACAAGTGATTAATTTACTACTACAAATTAAAATTTATGCACGACTAAAATCAATTAGTTTTTACGATAAAAATTATGTATTTTGGTAGGTTACAAAAAACTTATATTGTGACATTTAATTAACTATACGTTATATTTTTAATTAAATGGTAGTAAAATTATCGTTGTTCTTAAAATCCAGCGATGAATTTTTGATAAAGGTTATGAGGCTAAGGTGAAGGTTACCTCTAGCTAGTGCGTGTGTTATAAAAGTATTTTTTCAAATCACGTTTGTGCGAAAAGCCTTTACTTGGATGTAACGTTGCGTCAAAAAATTCTCCGAAAAAAGTTTTGCTCAATGTATCTTTTTTAAGTCACGTTTTTCCGAATAGTAGTAATCCGATGTAACGTTCCTTTAAAATACTTTTCTTTTTGTTAGTACATTGATGTAACAACTTGAAATCGTTTAGTTAAATCGTTTTAACGCAACTCTTTATAATTTTATCTACTTTCAGTTGTATTATTGTCCTTGATCGAGTTGACATTTTGTAAAAATGTTTTCGAGAAAGACAGTCTACGAAGAAAACTGCCTTTGGTGAATATTTCAATCGATTCAATAAAACTATACCAGCAATATTAGATGGAACACTCTATTTTAAGAATATTTTCGAAGTTAAGTTTTCGAAATAAGACTGCCTGTCGGATTTCTTTTAAGAATGAGAGTGCAGTGAAACGTGAGTCCTATGTAGATTTGCGTCACATATCTTCTAGAACATTAAAGACACCTACTTCCTATAAGCCGCGCCATTAAAGAAACGATTGTAAAATGGCAGTAATTATCATTCCCCCTCACTCGCACGCTAAAGACAGGAATTACGTGCGAGTGAGAGAGAATGATAATTTCCGCCATTTTAGATTCGTTTCTTTAATGGCGCGGCTTATACCTATGTGCAGTAGTTTTATCACATTTCGACGACCCGTGTGGCGCAATGGTTACCATGCCGCATCGCCGCACCAAGGGTCCTGGGTTCGATTCCCAGCGAGGCGGAAATTTGTATTTGTATTTGTATTTATTTATTGCTTTCATGTATATACATTTACAGATGTAAATTTGAATGATGAGTTTGAATTTCTGTTCTCGGTCTGGATGTGAATGTCCTTGTCTAATGTGTTGTCCATGGCACCCACGACATAGGGAAGCCTAGTGTGGGGCTGTGAGTGTGAAGCGTTTTTATTATTATTGTTGTCTAAAATATCGTTATCTTCTTAATTTTCCAGGAAGCACTAACAACTCAACCCAACACTAACATGTTGGTGTCAACTCTAGCTCTTCGGTTCGCCCTTTGCAAGTTCGCGTCCGTGGCCAGTTCTGAAACACAAAAAGAACTAATGCTAGCATTGGGATTCGTTAAAAACTATAAGGTATTCAGAGTCAGTCTAAATTAGAACAGTTCATAAATGGAATAATGATTCCGCGTGCACTGAAGGAAGTGCGTATCGCCACCAATTTCCGGTACTCCTTTAGAATGATGAATCTAAACTGATCAGTAGCTCAAGCACGAATATTTGCGAGAAAGTATTTGTATGGTTAACGTAAGCAATTTGTATGGCATTTTTTCAAAAGCGCCCCTATCGTGCGTAAATGGTACTAAAATGCCATACAAATTTGACAAATTGCGAATACTTTCTCGCAAATATTCGTGCTCGAGCTACAGTATACAATTAAAACTATAATCTACTATCATTCTGCTTCCTACCTATTCTAACACAAAAATATCATACTGCAGGTCGCTGCAAATTAAGACGATCGCAACTAGATGGCGTTGTTACTGATTTGACGAAAACATCATGTTTAAATTAAACAATTAATATAAATTGATACATTATCAAGCTTGCTTTCAGTAATATAAAAAATACTTTCATTTACCCTCTTTTACTAATCTATTTATAATCGTTCGTAAGTAGTGAACTCCATTCGTGCGGCGAAGCTGGCCCTCACATTTTTTTTTGTTTTGTTTTTCATTACATAGATAAAATCGTGCTACGACAACTTAAAATATCCGTTGACTAAACTTCAAGAAGTGGACTCACTATTTCTGAACAAAATGTACGTGGATTATACAGACAGTATAGATGCGAAATTCATTACGAATTCCACCGAAGACTTCGGCGTGCAAGTTGACAAAGTTGGTTTCAACTACCCCAAGTACGCGGCTTCTTTTATTAATAAATGGGTACGTAATTAATTATTTATGTACGTAATAAATTATTTATACGATCTTGTTATTAAGCGAATCTAGGAATATCTTTCGTTTTCTTTATAAATCGAAAGACCTAATAAATATTTTTCTGTTAACTACAGGATCTGAAAAACATAAATGTATAATTATGTACAATTAAAAAAACATAGTTTAGTCATTGTTACGAGGCATTTAAACTTGTGCGTCAAATTGATTCCGTGTAAAATAAATAATAATATTTAATTGCCGGGTACCTAAGCTAAATCTCATAAATGAGACGTGATCATTTTAAGTGTAACTTGATTAAAATTTTCACAGATTGACGCTGCTTCCTTCAAAAGGTTTACTGATATAATTGGCCCAAATGACATTACCCAAGATACATCAATACTTCTTATAAGTGCTGCTTATTTAAAAGTAAGTTCCAATCAAATTATACCAAGACGACATTTTACACGATCTGTGTATCTCTTTATTTAACGTTGTAAATAGTATGGTCTCTATCTATCAGAATTCAAATAAATATTTGGATTATGAAATCAAAAGATAAAGTTCGGCACGACACTTTTAGTACCGTAATTATGATAATTACATGGACGAGGATGGGAACAGACTTACTGTAGATGGACGTTCACAATGCAATATTCTACTCTCAAACCTGTGCATACGTGAAATGGTAACTCGGCTCTTGCTTAAGTGCAAGTGCACTAGCGCTTGAGTATTGTGATACCTTGTTTCCCTACAACGTGATTGGAAACCAACACAGTATGACGAGATATTCTATTTTCCAGACCACATGGGAATCTCCTTTCGATATCAGATTCACTAAAGATCATAGGTTTCATCATTTTGATCGACAAATATCATTTATTCCAATGATGACGAAGACAGATTCTTTCATGTATTTCCATGACAAAACAAATAGTTTGCAGGTATTGTAATTATCTGTTTTAAATGTTCTCTCACTAGAAATATCCCAGACAGGTATTGTCTGAAGGACGACACTGCTTCACCGCGGTTTGGTTAGAGTTTATTGGCCAAAACGAGAATGGAAAGTTCTGATGCCTTCGAAAGCCACTGATCATTCATTTAAGACCATACCAAGGACCATACAACTAATCGATATCTATGGCATGTTTGAGCTCTTGTCTTTATTATTATTAATCCTCCTCCTTTAGTTCTTTACTTCCGCTTCGTCTAAGATATACAATAAAAGTATGTTTATATCTTTATCTTCGTCAATTCATTACATTCTTAAATCTACTCAATTTATTCGCCCGTAAATCATGCCCTTATCTAAAAATTATCCCATACTCCGTAAATTAAACCGAAAGATCATTAGCCACCGAGGTCTAGGACTTTGCAACTTTTCTTCTGATTCCTTTTTACTTTTAAATATTTTTATCAGTTTTATTACTAAAACTGAGGTAAATTTCTGTTATCAGAATATTTGGATTTGTAACTTTATGATTGTAAAAGATCTCCAAGTCTAAATATCTGTAGAGCTTAATTAACTTTGGATAATTTAATTTATAGGAAAGTTTAACAGTTATAATAATAATATTTCATAGATCTTAAATATCAAAATGGGTCCAGCGTATACTTCTATAACCTTCATTCTACCACTGAACACGTTAGCGCTGCCGGGTCTCCTGAAGAAACTCCAAGAGCCAAATTTTTTAAAGAATATTAAAGAACTCATGCGGTATACATTTTTAAGAGTGACATTGCCGAGATTCAAAATAAAGACGAAATTTGAATGGACTGAATTGTTACAACAAGTGAGTTCATTACTGTAAAATAATTATGATAGATTTTAAAACCTTGTAAAGTCAGCAAAGATTTAGTTATGCAAGGCATGATACAAAAATGTTCCACAATTCTACCTAATACGTTTGATAAGTAAGGTAGGTTTGCTGCGTTTACCCGTCTACTTTTTTAAATAACTCAGAAACTACTGTTCAGATCTAGCTCAAATTTAAGTGGGACCACATGACAAGCACCAGCTTTCAATTAAAAAAAAAATCGTCAAAATCGGTTCACCCAGTCGAAAGTTCTGAGGTAACAAACATAAAAAAAATATAGTCAAATTCAATACCGTTTTTGAAGTCGATTAAAAAGGTAGCACTGGAACCCGTTAATTTTTTATTTTAAATAATAACTTCTGTTTAGTTTGTTTCAAAGAAGATCTTCAACACAACCTATTCAGGACTAGAGGGGATGTTGAGCAAAAACGGAAAAACCAAAAATGTTCATTTAAGTAGAGCGAAACAGCACAATTTTCTGATCTTTGATGAAATGGGTGTTTTTCGATACGTTGAAGGTAATTGAATAAAGTCTAATATATTATTGATAGCACGAGTAAGGCTACGAACTCATAGCCCCATACTAGAATTCCTTGTGTCGTGGGTGATATGGAGAACATACAAAGGCAAGAATACACACACTTAGACATGATTCTAATTTCCGAGTCGCTGGGAAACGAACCCTTGGCTGACGATCTGGCATGATAACCTTTGAACTACACGAGTCATCTATCTCTGAGAGTTTTCACTGATACAAACAATTCAGTCTATTAGAACTACATGCCACTCTGAAATACATGCTTATAAGACATAAAGATAAAAAATATATGAAAGGAGATGAAAGCAGTTTTTAAATATATGTTTTATTGCAGGTCTAAGAATGCCATTTGTGGCTATAACGGAGCCACCACACAGCCCCTCTCAGCAGGATTTCATCGCTGATAGACCGTTTTACTTCACTTTGGACTTGGAACCAACCGGAGATCGCTATGAACTTTTCCATGGGGTCTTTTATGGACCAGAATAAAAATAATGATATTAAAAGTAAACAAGCTGATATTTCGTACCGATTCGTTGCTGATGGCACTACAGGCGTGTCATCAATGTATTTTAACTTGTGGCATCAGCAACGAATCGGTTAACATACAAACTGAGTGTTAATATTTTATATTGTTACTTTGAAGCACCTACACGACTTTACATACTCACTGTATACCTACACCAAGTAACACAAAGCACATCTAAAGAAAGTAAATAAAAAGAGATCAAAACCATTCAACCGTTAAAACGTCGCTTCAAATTGCACAAAAGTGACAATAATGGCTAACTAGCACCACGTGTCGGTCACGTGGACCGTACATACATAATAAATATACCCCCAATAATGAATGCGCACTGAAGGGTTGATTAGAGACCAACTACCAACCAATTACGTCGCATTATTTGAAAATGAAATGCTTTACTGAACGTCACAATTATACTAATTGAGTAGAGCGCAGGGTTAATGAAAGAAACACGTGAGGGTTAAAATGACCCAGGCGAAGAGAAAATACTTTTTTATATATTTAAATGTCAACAGGTTGAAATTAAACTGTTGCTACGTGACCTCTTCATATACTTTCATTTTATTTTCAGGATAGCATGACTTCAAATGGATACACACTTGTCGTTTTTGTTGTTAAAAAATGTAACGTTTTTTATAGATATAGCTGACAAACGAGCTGACGATCGACCTGATGGTAAGAGGCCATCATTGCCAATGTATGTCCAGTGGCACCAAATACTTGCCGTCCAAGAAAAATTTACGATACTTGAACGCAATACGCGACGACTCAATACGCGAACCTTAAAAACCAGGGATCTTACTTCTGATAAAAATAATGAGTTAGGTCTATAGATAATTCCTGAAACAATTTTCGTTCAAACTTATTGTTCGACAAATGAGCTAGGGGGCGCGAGTGTCGTCCTCATCCGACAGGTGAGTGCCCTCTGAGACTCAATTAGTTCCGGACAAACGGACAGCGACCAGCTCGCACCGGATCGGACCGGATCAGCGGAATGATTTTATCGCATTGAATTTGCGCAAAAGGGATTCGGGGTGTCAAACTGGATTGGCCTTAGGGTTGATTTATAGTTGTCCGTACAACTTCGTATCTTTTAAACGGTCTTTTATTAACCAGTAGCCAGTGACAAGTTTAAAAACTCTTTTATTATGTATTCATTACTCTGTCAATTTTATTGATTATGCCAGATTGCGTTATATACTTAGGATTACCGTATTTTAGGTAATATTTATTGTGATTGGGATATTTTATGAATGGAAAACTATTGAGGTAACCGGCATAACTGTCTGTCATTACATTAGTATGTGTCAGTTGTCAACTGTCAAGAGTTTTTCCCGCCAGACACGCGGGAGATCTTCTCTGAATTCTGTTTTCCTTAATATACACAGAACCCTAAATATATCACATTGGCGAATAATGTGGAATAAGCTTCTGTATAAAATATTCTCTAAAATCGTTGCTTCATACCAGCGGCGTTTAGGATTTTACCATTCGCACTGCATGAAAGTTAACAGCGAACCAAACTATCCAAAATGAGCGCCATCCAGCGAGTGGCAATGCGAACAACAACTCAATTAGCAATAACGACGTTTATCCCGTGCGCCGAGCGCCGGTGATCCCTTGGAAATTATTCACCGACACCACTCTATATGCATGGCAATTTAGATTTTACAATATTCAAATCGCCACCGCAATAACAATCACAAGCAATTATCAAGGCGTTTGGGCGATGGTAGCTGTGTCGTTAAATATGCAGATGAATTGCTCTACAGTCATTGATGGTGTACGGGAGGCGTATTGAGATGTACGTATGGTTTATTTCCCGGGCGCGGTAAGTGTTGAAGCAGCTTTTTTATTAGCATACTACTCGTCATCAATGAGTGTTGTGCAATATGTATAGGTACCTACCTTTATCATGTACCTATAACAGTCGGTATGTTATACAGGAGTCGTCATTTTTTTTGTTAGAAATTGCCTTATACTTATACGGTTTCAATCAATTAGGCTCATGCATTGATATAAATCCGTTACGTTATCAATTTTATAAATTTTACGGAGAACCCCAAGATTGATAAAACCACAGAAGAAATAATAGTGCACATTGTATAATAGTAATAAAACTTATTGAATTACCTATTCCTAGATTAACTATTTTTAAAAGAGTAGAGTGGATATTACTTATTTCCCCGTAACATAGTTGATATTCTTGGCTGGTATAGATCCCTGGTTCGATCCAAACCGGTTGAAATAATAAGATATTATATTCTGAGTTCTTTAAATAATTACCTAATGTTAACGTTCCTACAAGTTGTAATAATAAGATATTATATTCACAGTTGTTTAAATAATTAATGTTAACTTTCCTTTTAGTTCTAAATAAGGATGTGCTCGTCTTTTCATTTGTCAGATATTTTCATAAAAAATAAAAAATAAAATATTTTTTCCTGAATACAACTAGTTACGTTAAACATGTAGTTCTTGTACACAATGATCAACGAGTGTAGTGTGGTGTAGTGTACAAGGAAATGATTGCTTTATAAGAAGCGCTTTGTCCGGTCCACATTCATTCCCATTTGGAGTAGGCTGCACTGAAACCCCATCATTAGTTTCGCTACACCATAGTTTAATGAAACCAGCTTGTCAACAACAATTTTTTCTTGCGAACTACTTTTGACATCACTGTCAACTAGTTCATGCAGATTTGTTTTAAGTAAGTCAATTGGGAATTGTTTGGAAGCGGAAAGATTAACAGTGTCACATAATCACATAACCAAATGTTTCATATTACCTCATCATAACGTCAAATATTTGGACACAATTTATACAATTAACAACATTAATGATGTTGTTCAGTTTGTTGGCCAGCGTGGTAGACTATGGCCCCTTACCCCTCACATTATGAGAGGAGACCCCGAGCCCAGCAGTGGCACAATTATGGGTTGCTTTGGCTTTGCTTTTTTTGTGATGTTGTTACAGTAAACAACAACAAAAACATCACCAAACACGATAGTTGCGTACGTCAACGTAGTAATTCAACCAGCTTACTGTTCCGCCTAGTCTGCGGCCACCAACACGAGAACACAGTCACACAGTCAGCAACCGCACCTCCATCAGGCGCTAGGTACAGCGCGCAGAAAAATCGCCCGCCGCGCTACCAACGACAGCCGCCATTTGTTAATGCGCTGATATATGGCCCGTGCCGCACGTGGCCTGGTACGGACAGCAGAAGCAGCTTTATTGCTATTTGATCAAATGATATAAGCTAAATTTAATATCAACGAAGACTACGCGCTGTTTAATGACCTCACATGTTTCATAATGTATCTTTACTAGCAAAGGGCTTTGCCTAATAAGTCCTAACTTATGAGGTTTTTTACATATTTTATTATAATAAATATAATAAGAAATAAATAAACGCTAACACACTCATACCCCCGCACCTGTGTCGCGGGTGTCATGGACGAACATATAAATACATCACAGTCACACCCACGACCCGAGTACAAATATTTATCTGTCACATAAATACGTATCTGCCCCGGATGGGAATCAAACCAGAGACCCCTCGCTTCACAGCCCTGCCTGCGCGCTATCAACTAGACTACAGAGTCTTCAATAATATAGTTTTAGAAAATATTGGTGTAGGTATCTTTTACATTTTTTTATTTAAAAATACAGTTAAACATTATTATTTATCAATGTGTTGAAATGTGTCTGTAGATTGAGAAAAGGTACATCAGGTAATGAGATCACCTCAATGAGCGCGCACTTAACAGTGTTAGGTACTTAAGTATAATCATAATCGTAGTGTAATGTGTATCTATAAATATAGCAAGCAGTACTCAACAGTCCAAATCTGAACATAATCTTTTTCTTTCCATTAACTTTTATTACACTGTCCAACCACAGTTAGTTTAAAAGCACGTCCCCTAAATAACTCAACATAAAAACTTTAACGGAATTAACCCCTCATAAATGGCGCAAGGAAAAGTTTTGCAAACGTTACAAAATAAAGTTAAGTTTCGTTGTTAATATTACACCATTTTGTATGCTGACCGTCCACTCGGTGCAGTCGCTAGTGCAATGGTGACACTGCATCGACTCTTTCGCTCTCACTGTATGCCATACATCTGTCTCTCTCACGAGTACTGAAATCTACATGTATTTCAGGCCTATTTAAATGGAGGTGTAACAAATTATTTAACATTTCGTGCACATTTTAAATGGACACGTTTTGTCCTGATAAATTTTAACTGTAAAAGCACTGGGCGGTTTTTTACAATGATTTATTGCCCTCTAGTGAAATAGAAATTTTACAGTACTTACTAGAACTATTTTAGGGCTCCTTACATTATTTATGTAAAAATAAAACCCTTGTAAGTTAACTGGCATTCCTGTCTATACATAATTATCACACTACATTGAGATCATATTGCGGGTGCGTGATATAAACTAGGAATCGATCTTAGGACCGTGCGCTTGGTAAGCAGAGATAAATATTATCTCCGACACTCCGATCAACACACGTAAAATAAATCACGGTCTATTGACCGGCAAATAGTACTAGCCAGGCGGGTTTCTAATAGGAGTAATCGTTACATTAAAAATAAAATATTCAATGTTCACGCTGATATACGAATTTATTACCAATCACATAAGCATTATAACGATCCAATGTTACTTCATAACCCTTGTTTTCATACTTAACTTGAAAGGCATATTACACGCAAAATTTAAAGGCCAATTTAAACGACGACCCAGCGTGTACAGTACTCTTCCACGATACTCTAGCATGGCTCTCAAATCGCGAACTTTACGTACGCAAATGTTAGCTAATTTCCTAAACTGTACTTCACAGTTTGCGTAGCTACCGTCAAATCTGATTACAGCTTGTCAAGTGCTCATAACATTTTGTGAAGTTTGTAACTATTGATGTAGGTAGTATGATCTCTGAATTAAACACACTAGTTTCGATCTCGCTTCGCATCGGTTAACATAAGCCTTTGCAAATACTTCAGGGCTGAGGATTTAGAAGCCACTGTAGTGAAAGAGCCAGGTAGGTTGAGGGTAACTAAATTAGCACAACCTTATGTGTTTCAAAAGGGTACCTACTGTGTTTATATTTTAATTATAACACTAATTAGATACAAGAAACAATTTTAAAACAAAAAAAATCCATCGTCGTTTTGTATTTTATAGTTTTTTGCATGAGACCCTGTAGAACATTAAATGTATTAATCATATTATTTGACATGTAATTATTATTTTTGCCTTTTACTCCTGCTTAAAACAAAATATACATTTTTAAATTATAACAAAATATTGTATTACAGATTGTAACGGTAACATTTAGTGGATGCACGTTCATTTTTAGGGTTCCGTAGCCAAATGGCAAAAAACGGAACCCTTATAGATTCGTCATGTCTGTCTGTCTGTCTGTCTGTCTGTCTGTCTGTCTGTCTGTCTGTCTGTCTGTCCGTCCGTCCGTCCGTATGTCACAGCCACTTTTCTCCGAAACTATAAGAACTACACTGTTGAAACTTGGTAAGTAGATGTATTCTGTGAACCGCATTAAGATTTTCACACAAAGATAGAAAAATAACAATAAATTTTGGGGGTTCCCCATACTTAGAACTGAAACTCAAAAACTTTTTTTTCATCAAACCCATACATGTGGGGTATCTACGTATAGGTCTTCAAAAATGATATTGAGGTTTCTAATATCATTTTTTTCTAAACTGAATAGTTTGCGCGAGAGACACTTCCAAAGTGGAAAAATGTGTGTCCCCCCCCCCCCCCCCCCGTAACTTCTAAAATAAGAGAATGATAAAACTAAAAAAAATATATGATGTACATTACCATGCAAACTTCCAACGAAAATTGGTTTGAACGAGATCTAGTAAGTAGTTTTTTTTTAATACGTCATAAATCGTAAACCGCAATTTACCTCGATCAAAGATACAACGAACTTCAAGAACTTTTATATTATGTTACTTGCTGCTACGGAACCCTTCATGGGCGAGTCCGACTCGCACTTGGCTGCTTTTAAGGTAGACAATCTCTACTCACGGGTCATCCAATATTCCGCGACATCTCTGCTAAACTAATGTGGTGGCCACTCACGGTCAGTCCATCGCGTCAAATGGCGTGTTATACAGCCAAAATTTGATCGTGAATGTGAAAAACTGATGGCGTGATTTAAAAAATTTGTATGTCCAATCGCGCCATTTTGACATATATCGCTTGGCGTGGCTCCAAAAATGACGCGATGGAATGACCGTGAGTGACCACCTGTACTTACGTGATATGCAGCCTAGACAATAGACATCCTTAAGTATGGCAGTACTTGGTAGGTATTAGATCATGAATGATCTCAAATTATAGCAGCAAATTGCATGTGACAAAATTTAAATATAGTCTTCCTATCGACTAAATAATCACCATCACAGTTTTTACTCTCGAAAAAGCCTTTAGAATTATATGTATAAACTACTTAAGTATAAAAAATGTTTTTTGTTCATTTTTCATTTGTGAAAATAATTATTCCAAACTCGTCTCAAAAACCAGCGATAGTAGCTACAAAAATTACAGATTTATAGACTTCGTATTGTAAATCGTTTAACACAAATAAATGTCGTCGAACATCATTTGTGTCCATCGCTCACAGCCCTCCGTGAGCGTCACACAGAACTAGTTAGCGACCGCAAACATTGTGTGAAACACACGCAATCAACGACATATTTGACTCGTCCACTTGCCGTTCATTGTAATATAATCCATTTTTACTATTTATCAATTGATGATATTTTTAAATAATAATACAAATAATCCAGAATTTTATGATTAAAATTCATGTTATTATTATTCATGTTTTCTGTGAATAAAGTAAGTTTCACATAGATTACTTCCTTTAGAAGCTTCAACAGCAACCAAAAAGTATCAGTGGTTAGAATTGATCGCATAAAACAAAATCGGCACAGCTTTAATACAATCATGTTTATTTAATAACCGAACTCACAGCCCTCAGTAATGAGCGTCACACAGAACGTCAACTAGTTAGCGACCGCAAACATTGTGTGAAACACACGCAATCAACGCGATGTTTGACTTCGCGATGATTGCATAAGCTACATGAGCCGTTTGTATTTTAATCAAACGGTAATCTGATCAGATTTTATGCTCGATGATTGTGATTAAATTTAAGTGACAGGTTAGCAAAATTCAGTGAATCGTTTCGTTTTGATTTGAACCATTGATTCAAAAGGTGTTATTATTAATTTCAAGTTTGACCTGTTTCGAGCGTGACATACTAATTACATAGATAATAATTAATAACTAGATCAATGATTTGCATATTGGTTGTTGGATTGGTTTTTAAATTTCTAAATATTATGTATTTTCTTTGGAGATTAGGTATACATTTTGATCTATTCTTAACACAACTGTTTCATAAAATCAAAATCAAACAAATCAAAATTTATAAGAAAGAAGATGAGCATTATGGGTTATTCCGGCAGCATCCATCTATGTGTCCAAGTTAAAATGCTCATAGTGACTAGTGATTGGTGGTTTCTCTTAGGATCGAAGGTTTCAGTATTCTCTTGGACAGATATTAGATACCCAGTCTCCCCTCAAACTTGAACCCTCCTTAAAATGAATAAACTTCCTGAGCCTCGCACGTCACGCTGACGCCACCTAGTTACCGCTAATTTGTTCCTGAAATAATAAAACAAGTTCCTCTCGGCTACCCAACCACACAATTCCCAGGATACTTTTACAAGTGGCTGGATTTAAAGACAAACACCCAACTATGCAGACGGGCTGGATGCAATCCATTTAATTAACACGTTCGGTGCGTTAGGGATCTCTACGAGATCCCGTGCAGAACTTTCATACTGTGCGGCGTCAAAAATCGTGTTCTTTCACTCTGTGCGGGAGGCTATAAAATCTAAAGTTCTATGTGTATGATAAAGACAAATATACATATTTGCTTCCCGCTTAAATTTTGAATCAATGGTGTAATAAAATATTTTAGGGGTCGACGAGGTCCCTACCGCACAGAAGTGAAAATATATTCACTCCTTGCGTTGGGGGTTTCCTTTGATACCCGTGAATCGTGAGCCCCATAGCCGCAAGGACGGGAGAGTTGGAGGCACGAGCACCACAAGTTTTGTTTTAGGGATGTTCATGTATCGATCGTTAAGTTCGCGCTTCGATATCATATTATTACGCTCGTAAATACGAACAATGAGTTATTTTAAAATGAAAAAACTTGACAAGTGCGAGTTAAACTCGCTTAGAGAGAATTCCGTACGTTGATTTTATGTATTTACCGTTATTTTTCTATTTTATTAATTTTTGTCATTTTGTAAGACTTCTTATAGGTTTTCCTGTAATATTTAAGTATATATTATATGTATAAGTATATATAATATTTAAGTAATTTTCGTTCTTTCTTTAATAACTTTAAAACTATCGATTGTAAAACTATAAAAAAATATGTATGAGATCATTATAACAAGCCCTTTTATTTGACATACAACGCGATACGGTTCGCAAAACAGATTTGTTAATTTTTTTTTTCAAAATTCAGTTGTTTACTTTATACCTTCTTCTTTGGGTCACAAAAATGTACATGAGTACCAAATTTCAACTCATTTGGTCCAGTTCTATCGGAGTAAATTGGCTGTGAACGGCGGTCGCCCAAACGCACGAATGATACAAGGGTTCCGTTTTTCGTTTTTTCGTACGGAACCCTAAAAAGTACGGGAAGTATGTAAATAAGTCAACGTCGGATTATACAGGAACGTATACATCGGATGTTAAAATAAAAATCCCGCCAGTGGCCAGTGATAGTGATTCGGATTATGAGATGTTTAATCGTCCTGGTAAGAAAAAAACAACATAAACGTGTACTTACGTACGCGCGTGCGAAGTTATACTTCTATGGCATCAAAAAACCAATATAAAAAAACCAATATTAATAAATAATATTTTAACAATATTAAAAAAACAATATAATAATAATAATTTCAAAACGAGCGTTTTTAAAAACGCACGTGACGTTTTTTGTGACCGTCGTTTTTGTGTCACCGTCCGTGTTACAAATCTTAAAATTTCACTCTCATTATTTTTTCCATTTATTTCACAACGCGCCTAAAGCAGTATAACTTCAAAAACCTTCATCACAAGCTTTTCTTTATAACACTTTTTTAAAATATTAAATTATTGATATGTACCATTTTTTTTGACGTGATAACGTCTATTAAAACGATGAGCGCCGGGCGATCCGACAATCGGCGTATCGTAGCCGATGCCATAGGCGATCGTAGTTGAGTGAAGCGGAGCGGGGCGGAGCGGAGCGGAGCTTTGTCATGACGTTGTCACCTTAAACTACCGTGCGTAAACCGACTTTACAGACAACCATTTTTTGTAATAAGACTTTTTTACCTATCGACAACTGGGATTTTATTTTATTCCCATCACTAGTAGCTACACATATTGAACCATCATCTGTTGCGGAACGGGATACAACAGATCCCTAATTTTCTTCTTGTAATAGCGATTTACCATAATGTCAGAACTGCGTGCGAACCTACCAAAAGATAGAGTCATAGCCTATGTTTAAGCCACAAAAAACTCATAAATATATCATTGGTTTTGACGAAGATATTAATTATTTTCAAAACTGCTATTTTAGGGGGCTGAAGAGGTCCCTAACGCACCACAGGAAAGTTTAGTTAAGGGGTTTTTGAGGTCCCCATAGCACAGGCTGAAAGTTCTTTGAAAGTGTTGACGCAGTGAACGTGTTAATGGCGATTCAGAGGACGCTGGTTCTGCGTCTGAGCGAATAATCGATGCCAAATTGTGGCTGATTCAGACGCGGCTTAAGGAGGTAAGTTTCGCGATAGTTATACCCCATTGTTGTGATAACGAGAGAACCTGATAAACATTTTGCATTCTCTTACATTAAAGCCACGGCTTGTACAGTGGTACAAAATATTAGTTCTCGAGAAAAGATAAGACAGCATGTAGATGTCATAAGGCTTGGTCACCATCATTCGCAACTCGATACCACAGACCACTACTAACCACTGTCACCAACGCCTTCACTATCAATGTATACTATAATAAGTATACGTATGTAAAAAAATATTATCTTATTTAATAAATCAATGAATAGTATCGTATTAATTATAATAAAATCGATTGTTAGTATAAAGTCGACGGCACCTATTAATGTATGAGAAGGACAAACATGACCCTACACTAGGATTCCCCTATGTTGCTGGTGCATAGACTACACACTACACATCACTTACACCCACGACCTAAGACCGAGAACGGACATTATATCAGCCACATTAACCCGAATCCCTTGGCTCCACAGGGTCACCACCAAGGACTGTAGGAACGTCAGCCCGAAAAATTGTGAAAATATTCGTTTAAACAAAAGAAATTTCGCATGCTAATAGAATAAAGCAAATGTGTGAAAATAAATTGAGAACTCGATTACCAACTCAATCATAAGCCGTTAAGCGCGCGTGTCCAAAATGCTAATTTAAAAGGTTAAACGTTTTAACACGTCGCGGCTCGGCCATTCCATGCACGTACTTCGACATTCAAAAAGCAACGAAAGCCGCCTATTATAATTTGAAACGAAATCAAATGAGGGATGCGCAATCATGTTGGTATAAAGCACGTGCGCTGTTCGTTTTAATGTGTCATTCGGTATTCATTATTATCTCTTCGTCATGTACATTGGCTTTATTACGACGGTTTTCAGTGGCCCATATGGATGTCTTGTATTAATGACTTTCGATAACCTATAAATTTCCATGTACGCCATTACAACTAATAAAACACACAGTATGGAAAATACCTGTGATACATTAGTATCCCTAGAAGCGTTAAACTGGTTGTTAACTGCTTTCCTGCGTTAAACATGGACTTTCAAAGCGTGGCACTGTCTTTACAAGTTCTGCAGCCAGCAGCAAACTCTTGTAGTAGGTACACATCCATATCCATACTATCCATACTTCCATACTAATATTATAAATGTGAAAGTGTGTTTGTTTGTTTGTTTGTCCGCCTTTCACGTCGCAACGAAGCTGTTATATGGTATGGTTTTTGTGTGTGGAGATAGTGAGGAGGGTGGAGAGTAACGTAGGCTACTTTTTACCGCGGTAAAACATCCCCATGGGAAGATCGACATTTTGTTAGTTGCTAGATATTTAGTTCCGGGTGTTGTTAATAGATGGCGTTAGTAAAATTTATTTGCAAGTTTTGAATGACGCTATCAAATGATACATGTTTACATAAGTCATAGGCAACTAAATCAAAGTAAAAGTAAGTAGGATTTGTAAAAACCTACCGCGGGCGAAGCTGCGGGCGAAAGCTAGTCAATTATAAAGAAATAAAAATGTATATTATGCTCTTTTTTTCCCTCGCGTAGCTACTCACACCCCTGTATAAAGATTTACAGGGATACACATACACAAAGTATACATTACAATCTATCAGTTCTATAACCATTTTATCTATCATTTTTAAGTAAATGTCGACCTTGATAACAGTTAATCCCTCTCTCTTTATCTTTAAGGCTTTTTACATTTTCCTACATCCAAGTAAGGAAGTCATTGTTAAAAAGTCTAACATTTTCTTAAGATTTATACATCAATGTATGCCGAATTAGAGACTGAATTTTGGAAAATTTCAACCACTGGTTAAGATAAACAAACTGGCCCACAGACTTATCGTTTACAGGATTAAAATAAATGCAATTCAACACAGCTACACTGTAACATGTATTGCGAAATCCAAAAGCGCATTACAGAAAAACTTTATCGAAATCTGTTTCAATAATGAAGCAGAGTGACGCGCGTTCACACGCAGCGCCGCCCCTGCTAAATGGAGCTTCATTATCATAATCTTAATCCTGTATTGTGTCGGCGGACAAAAATAACAGCACAATGAGAGTAAACAGATGTAACTGATATAGTTAATAACATTTTTAAGCTTTTGTATAAGTTCATTGTTTGGGAAAGAGTTATATTTTTGGAAGATAAAAAAGATAAGAAAACAAGCTTTATTATTTTTTGTCAAATATTGTATAATCTGTTTTTGGTGTTTGTAGTGCTTTTTGGAGTTTATCATCCGACAGTAAATAATGTAAATTATATTGTAAACCAGTTCTGGTTATTCATATAACTATACATATTGTAATATCATTGTGTTTAACCGTGCCAAGTTCAGTGCTTAAAACAATCGACTGTCGGTATGTAACAGAGACTAAGAAAATATTTAGGTACTAAGAACGTGTAAGAAACTAGAGGTGCAGTCGAATGATTCTTGGCCGCCTTTGTAGTCTCTCCGTGGTCTTTGCACGAGATGTCTATATTAAATACAAAGTTCTATCAAAATTAAATTAATAAAATTGATATTAATAGCATTTTGATGAGAACAGTTGACTAACTCACCGCTCTAACGGATGACTATAAGTTTTCAAACTCCACTACCAGTCAGCTCCCGAACTCAGCTCAGTCTAAAACTCACTCATTTGAGCCAAATCGCATCTATTGAGGAGCGGCAAGTCAAACCCAAGTTGGTTCCATGAAGATTCTAATCGAATTGGAATCGGACGGTATAACTTTAATTGCTTACACGCATTTTAGTATTATTCAGAATTGATGCAATTAAATTGATTAATAAACATCGAAGGTACAGTTAAGACGAATAAATATCTTAACAGTAGGTACCACAATTATTTTTATTCAAAACACATATGGAGAAAAATACATTTTTATCCAAATACATAGCTGAAAATATTTAGTATTATTGTATCTACCATATATATCATAGCCATTAGAAAAAAACTCTGAAACTATACAATATTTTATACCCATACCATATTTTTTAATTCAGCGTGAAACTGTAATAACTTGTAAAGATTAAAGAATATTCCTCAAGAGCGACGAAAGCGAAAACTTTACCTACAAAAATTTTAATGTAAAGTTACCGAAGTGTTTACATATTCTAAAAGTTGTTTCAGTCCTTTCAGTAATAACACCCTAAACTTATCCTTCAACTTCTGTCCAGTGGAATGATCTAAAAGCTAAAACAAAATAAAATCCCTTTTAAATATACGAAAGTAAAAGTTTAGTGCAGTATATTCTAATACAATCGCCGGGAAAGTTTATCGAAATTGGAGCTAGAGTAATGTTTCTCACATTTCTTTTGAAAAGAAAGACATATTTCATAACTGAATGTATTATGTTTATGCCATTTAAATGTAAGGTGGTAAAATAAAACAATGTAAGGTGATAAAAAATTACGTTTTGTGATTGCCATTGCAAAAACGATTTTGATAAAGAATAAGATATTTTAAAACTTTGTTTAAAACCTAATTAGTTACTTAATACTTACCAGTGGGATTTTAGTTAAGGATTAACTTGAAATTACTATGTAAAAACACCAAACTTAATTAATTTCTCAACCTTTACTCTCATAAATTACTTCTAGATAAATAAATCTCACCATCTTCGATCACTTATAAAAGAACTATTAGTGATCGAAGCTCACCATGTACAAATAAACGAGAATTATGATATTCTAAGCACTAGTTCTGATTCTCCCTGACATGAAGCTCAATTTTGATGAATGTGAAGTCTAAAACACAAGGCATCTGTTCATATTTAAGCATTGAAAGCAATACTAAGTAAGGTCGGCGAATCTGGGGGTCGGATAAATCCTTTTCGTCTACTGTCACTAACAGTTATCAAAGAGAAACAATCTCGTAGAAGCGGCCGTCCGTTCTTCAAATAAAATGTCCAGTTATCAATTCCCTATATCGCGAGATGAGTTCCGTAACGATGGCAATAGTGCGCCCCCTGCGTCTTCAGCCTTCAGTGGCGTGGTGTAAGTCACAAGCTGGACGCTAACAATATTATTAGTTTTTAATAAAAATTGCCGATATTTGTAGTCGCCACCAAACACCAGCGACATCACCAAATAATGAAAGAAGATAGAAAGAAAGTACTGTTGGCTTGCAAGCTCTCAGCCGGAACAGAGATGAACAAAGGGAGAAGTTGGTAGTTAGCTAAGCAAGCTTTACAGAAAAGAGATAAAAATGTAAAGGATAGGTATACATGTAACGAATGTTTCAACACCTTAAGACTGACAATTCCTGAATGTTCGATGGCAAAAAACATGATAGCAAAAGAAATATCTGGCTCATAGTCTCGAAGTCATTTCCCGCTCCACAGATTTATAGGGAGTGAAATCTATCGTTAAATAACCATTTTCTGTACGTCCGAAAGTTAGAACAAAAATTAAAATGAAATCAAAATAATATGTTATACTTTTCTATTAAGAAAATATTAGAGAAATTCTCCGCTCATGTCTCGTGACTCGGGACAGACACAGAGCCTTAAGACGGTCATTTAGCCGTAATAATCGCCTAGTGTGGACTGGAAAGAAACAAGAAAGGCAAAGACTCCGTATTATCCGCCCCACGTGTAATTGGAAGTCCGCTTGAAAAAACGGAAAATGGGATTAATATGTTGTATTTTCTTCAGATCTTTTGCAGAGGACAGATCTACGTGCTAGTGGGATATTGATTGAGATTGTGACGTAAAAGAATGATGGATTTATAGCTAAAAGGTTTCAATCCATTTACGACCCAGCGAATCTAGACGAACTACGATACCAAGGGGATATAATATCTATGTGATAGATAATTATCTATAAATTGTTTATTTTCACGTCTTGGGTGTTTAATATCAACAATATCAAACCAGTCTCGTTTTCAAGATATATTGTCATCCTCATGGTCTCAAAATATGGTCTTAAAATCCAAGAGAGTATTCATGTAATCAAACTGACTGTGTAAGTACCGTGAAGCCGAGCTGAGTTCAAAGTTAGCAGCAGAAGGCATTCCGATCCGAATATCGGTGTCTTGCGGATCTCTGCGAACAGTTCTGGGGACTTCAGCAAACAAATGCCGGATTATGTTAATTTACGCGCTTCGACATTCAAATCCGATCTTCCACTGTCTCAGGCGCGACCCCGGACGGCTAGATCGGGAATTTTACAAGTCACAGAATCACTTGCCTCTAAAGTAGTAAAAGTAGCTAAATTACATGCAAAATTGTAGAATAGTAGGTGTCGGTTAGTATACGAGATAGTATATAGAAAGTAGCATATAGATTATAGAAGTATATAGATTATTATATTATGTCCTCTCTATTTTATTTATATATTTTTTTATAAATATTTAGAATTTTATGAAAGAATTCTGGGAAATATAATATATATATAGGAATGGATAATACATTTTAAAATTATACATTTATCATTATAAAATTACTTAATTAGATTCAAACCAGTCAATAAAAAAACATTAATAGTTAGGTGATTTACGCCTTAACTTCATTTTCATTTTATTGCGTACCAAAAACAATTTTCAATATTAGTCAATAATAATAATAGCCGATAATCTTGGTATCACGTCACTGATTTGCCATCCCGAACTGTCACCATCTACATTGTTGTGCTACCAAAGAGTTATTCTCCAATTTGACGTTGATAAACTTGTAACCAAGTTGTTACCTCGTACAATAGCCGCGAGGTATGCAAATATCACACACGATTGTGACAGACGACTTCGCAAATTTGTTTCTGTTTGCTGGAACCGCAATCATACATCCGACATGTTGCTATGAGTTGTGAACTATTGTAGAAAGTTTGTGTTGTATTGTTACTAAACTCATCCAAGATGTATATTTCAATTTGGGGCAAAGGTGTCATAGCTTTGTGAGGTATTCTCAGAGCGGCGTCATGGATTATCAAAAGAGGTTTTAAAATAGTTCTTCAAAGCCGGCATTGCTTTGGTAGCAGCTTTGGTGTAGCCTGTGTCTTTGGGCGACAGTAATTACTTACGATAAAGCTCAACTGCGTGTTCAACAGCAGCATGAATTATAAAAATGTTGGCTGTTTTATTTAAGTTTATAGTATAAGAGCGCTCAAATACAATAACTTATTCAAAATGACACCACACACAAAAAAAACTGCTGCATCGTAGTTAATGCGAAGAAGAATTTGTTGTATGGCGACTGTGCGTATTGTTACCTCAGAACTTTCGACTGGGTGAACCGATTTTGAGGATTCTTTTTTTTAATCGAAATCTGGTGCTTGTCATGTGGCTTAAATTTGAGCGAGATATGACTAGTAGTTTTTGAGTTATCCCAAATTTTAAAGTGGGTTATTTTTTGTCAAGATATATCGTGTGTTCTTTTACCTATAACATTTTTCCATTTGAACAATAATATTTCTTATATCTAACAAACAAATCCACTGTATATCCAACTAGTTCTATTACAAACTCATCAGTTTAAAATGTCTCAACTTATACATTGTAATGACATGAATAAATAACAATAACTCCGCAACTAAAGTCTGTTGTTCGTCACACAGCTCGAGGCCGTATGCAAATATGAGGGGCAAATGTAGCAGACTGGCTGATTGTCGCTGTTTGCTGGTACCCTGGTACCGTGGCGGCGCGTCTGAGCCAATTTTGAGGCTTGTTTGATAATGTGTAAGTAAAGTTGTAAACTACTTCTGGCTGTGTAAACCATCAAGTTTGATGAACGTTGTATTCATGTTGACTGATGTTCAAAGATCATAGACAGTGCTTTGAATATGGTCTTTGATGGGAACAGTGTTTGAATTTTTCGAGCGGGCCCTAGGAAAATGGATAGTAGGTACATTTTAGTTGCGTCAATTCAGATGCATCCATCCATCCATCCGCCTTTACTGCTCAGTTTAAATACCCTTCTGTATCTCAATCCCCGTGCGCGTGGTTTTGTATTAAGACGCGTGCGCGGTTCGAAAGATTTGAAAAGTTATGTGCGTAACTGCTATTAAAATTATATTTTGAAAGAAATAAATAATACTAAATTAACTATCGTTCAGCAAAAGACCGCGTCCGTATTAACACAAAATATAACGGATATTTAATTAAAATGTATTTTTTTCCTAATAAAATAATACATAAAAGATTAATTAAATGAAAAAAAAAGAAAAAATAAGAATAAAATCACACGTAAAAGTTTATTTACATCAACGACCATGTAACATGTAATCATGTAACGCCATAACGTAATGGTGATTAAGGTGATCTTACTTTAAAATTACTAAAACACAATTTTATTTATTCTGATGCAAGAATTATGAGAATTTTTTTACATTATTTAAAATTAATTCAGTCAAGTCGGTGAATTTAGTCGGTATAAAATTGTGTTTTAGTTATGTCAAATTTATGACAAAATTTTAAAATCCCAACAAAGTTCTCACCAAAGTCTTAATCGTGTGATGTCCTACAAAAGTGCATTACCAAAAAAATAAAATAGTTTGACAGTTCTGTTATCCTATCAAAACCGTACAATACAATCACGCAAGAATTCTCGTTTTAAAACAGTGAAGTCGAGTGATAGTTCTCCTTGGTTAAAGTTAACTGGTACGATTATTAAATTTTTGGCGTTGCGTGTTTAGTGGGGCGCACAGTGCGAGGGCGACGCTCGACGGCCCTTTGTGAACGTGCACAACAAAATTAATAACATTAATTTAATTTGCCAATTCCGCACTCGAGTTTTCCACTATTCGTTTATTTTATTTTTAATATTGTAGGTATGGTTTTTTATGGAGCGATTTAAGTAACCGTTAGAGACTCTGAGTTGGGGCATAACTTATTAACAAAAAGACATTGGATCCTTGGCGGTTGGCGATTTGAACGTTGGCCTCCTTCTCGGTCTCAAAAATGAAAATGAACAGATGTAGAAAAAAACGAAAGAACTAAATATGAATAAAGTCCACGCGACTATTCAAATAGGTACCTACATCTGAAGGTCTCAGACGGTCTCAGACGGACACCGGACAGTCACGGTTCGTTGGCAGCCGCCTAACGTAATCGTATATTCGATTTACCGTAGTCAATTGAATCGACGACTCACAAATCTCGGTCTCACAAGATTTTTTCTTATCTGAGTATAAACTAACACTGTGATGAAGAAAATAAATCCTCTGGGAATTATGATGATATTGAAAAGTTGTGAAAATATATAAAAAAAAAACATTGAGAAACCGGTGGAAATTGGCATATTATGCCATCACGAGATTTTTCTAGTTTTGCTGTAAAATCTTAACAGACAGACAGAATTAGTTTCACGTTTCTAATATTACTATCGACAATGTGTGATGTGTACTGCACAACACTGTGTATGCGTACAAATATGCGTATGTGTATATGAAATTTGAGTTAAGAGCATCTTTTATGGACTGTTGATATCAGCCCTCTCGGCTTTTACAGCTTCACGTAGACAGAGTAAAGAGTGAAACCTGACATCGCATCGGCTGGAGTATTTGCTACATCTACATCAACAAAAATATATGATCATCCGGCCCGTGCAGTTCACATTCAATACTGAAGTCCAGTCATGTACTGCAGAAGCATCAAAATCGTGAAATCAAACAGAGGGGAGGGAAAACATTTTGCAAATGCACCTCTCAAACAAAGGGCGGGCATAAAGTTTGACATTTTAGTACGGACAGGGGACAGGGGATCTAATTGTCTACCTGGGGGGCAGCTGATTCGTACAGAAAGAACCTCGTTACTTGATAAATGTGACCAGGGGTCTAGACTACGCAGTTTGAAAAATAATTTGGAAAATAAAGATACATAAACGATGATTTCTCTTTTTCCTTTTTTTTTCTTGACCGGCAACATTTCGGTGATGACTATAGGTATGGTAATGATGTCCATGGGTGACGATGACCACCTATTAATATTATTTTGGGCCTCCTCTGCTCGTTTGCCAGCTTTTTTCCATAGACAAACAATTTATGTTACATACGATACGTATTACATAATTTATGAAAGAGAAGATGATATTAAAATGTTGATTATTAATTTTATCATAAATAATACAAGTAGGTAGGTACCTACTCAAAGTTACGGACACAACTAGTTACAGATTAACTCAATTGTGACATAATATTGACATAACCTCTATTATAAATGTAGATGTAACGGACAGAATATTGTAGAACATTTAACAATTGAAATCCAGGACTAAACAGCGACCTCTGGTGACAAAAAGTTTGACATCTCGTTACAGCGGATCGACTAGGGGTTGGTTAATTGGCTACCCCGGGAACAGATCATAGATTTACTGGCCGAAATAACAGAAATACGATGACATCTTGCCCTAAAATTTAAGAGCGATTTGAAAAAGTTTATCACTACAGTCTGCGTACACTCCTTATGGGCGCCATTGACATGCGATCGATCGTTGCGATCGATCGGTGCGATCGATCGGTTCAAAAGTGCCACTCATACACGAACGATCGGTCGCAACGATCGATCGTAACGATCGATCGCTATCAAACATTTTACTTGTTTGACACGGAAGGATAAAGACGTGCTCAAATAATTCAATACGTGCCCTACAAAATGGAAAATGAACTTCTTTTCCTTAGCTATGTGGCAGTAACTTTGATTCGGGTACAAAAGAAAAAAATAAAACTCTACTTGATTACAAAACGGGTGGTAATTAAACTGACTTCTATTTAATAGCATTATTGTCGACTAAAAATCTACACTGTCCTCTAAATTACTAAGTCAGCCACCATCAATGCGCGTCTAAAAAATACTCTTTTAGCCACTATAAATCTTCAAAGTAAGCTACTGTAAATACAACTTAGCATGGTAGTTATTTTTTAACATCTACATTTGTAACATATATTCAAATAGTAAACTTCTAAAATATTGATATATGACACCAATAAAGTAGTTTTATCTACATCTAGTTTTATAACTCGGCATCTATTAATTTTTTTGAAACATGAATAATTTATAACTCACCCTATATTTTTCATCATCAAAATACCTAAATTTATCATCAAATATATTAAATTGTCATCAAAATGTACCTAAAATTAAGGTGTGTAATAGTTAGTATAATAACTTAGAGTATAATATAACTTGAAATAATGTTCACATGATATAATTTTCATATGCTATATGAACAAATAACATAATTTCATGTGATCTAATGTTTTTTTCATATTATAATGTTATAATTCATTAAGTTGCTCGAATAACAGGTTAACATTACTTCATATAATTTTATATAGTATAAAGCTCTTTTTATATAACGTTCATTTGACTTATTTTTAATTTAATCTAATTTTCAAATACATAATCTAATCTTCAAACGTTACACACCCTTAAAAGGTCTATAGCATGCGGCAAATAGCAAGAGGCATTCCGCATGCAGTAAGCAATCAGCAGACATGGTTTCTGTCACGGCTCCGGCGCTGCGCGGCTCTGGCGGTCCCACGCGATCATATCGTCGCAGATGCTATTAACGCTCACCACCGCAGCTTCGGCTTGCTGGCCGGCTGTGCCGGCCAGCCTCAGCTGCTGCGGCGAGCGTTAAAAGCACCTGCTCCTCAGCTCGCGGGCCGCCTCGCCCCTCCGCGCCTACGCGGGTTTACATTACACTCTAGGGGTAGGGCAAACAAGACTACGTGGAGTCGGGTTTGCAGCGATTTTTTTTCTGTCACTTATGTAACAAGGAGCGCACCAACAATAGAATGACAATAAACAAATACACGTGACATCTCACAATAAACAAATACACGTGACAACTCACAATAAACAAATATACGTGACAACTCATCCCCGCATGAATCGAATCGCGCTCTCTGATTGGTGCAAATGGACAGTGGCGCCCCTATTTTCATGATAAAAGAATACGATGTATTATTTCACATGCTAAATTATAAAATATGATGTTTTCTAGTTCAAGCTTGAACTATATCTTTTGATGAACATATGTTCAAGCTGCAAAACGTAAAATGTTGGTTAATTGTAAAATCCGTGGTCGAGTTAGTAAATTAGATGGTAACGTGTAAATCAGTGGGACAAGTAAAAATATTTGTTGTTCTTTAATTGACGCTTTTTTTGGAATATTCAGGTGTCATTTAAAAAAAGGCGAATTAGTTTATTAGAAGCCTTCTCATTTTCCCATGGCTTGGTTATAAAATCAGAGGTTGGTTTCCGTGGCCTAAAAAAAAATCTGCGGCTTGACTTATTATTCCCCTTACAAAACTACTAAATTATCCGTTTACACGTATTAATTTACTTAAAATTTAGTTAACTACTTAATACGTGTAAGCCGAACATAACCGAAAATTTTTTTCTTTCTTTCTTTCTTTTTTCTTTAAATATTGAATTATCATCGGTCCTCGATAGGTCTACGAAGTTTGGTCTTCCAAACTTAGTCTTAGTCTAACTGTTTAAAGCTAATATAAAGCGTTTAACTAGGTTTTTCTTTCTTTCTTTCTTTTTTTTAATATTGAATTGTCATCGCGGCATCGGTCCTCGATAAGTCCACGAAGTTTTTTTTATGGAAATAGCCGACAATCGAGCTGACGATCTACCTGATGGTAAGTAGCTATCGTCGCCCATGAACATTAGCAACACCAGAGGTAAAAGCGAAAAGTAAAAGTAAAAGCGAACCCCATGAAGTAATAACAATAGTAATAATGGTATTAATTAACAATTAAAATCAATATTACCAATATAATCCCTCCGAGGGCCTACCACCAGCGGGCCGGACTTAGTCGCCTCTTACGACACCCATCCAGCGTGGGTTTGGGTTTAGTATTCTAAAGCCGCCCCAATACGGCAAAAAAAATATTTGTTTCGTCCATCGAATGTTGATAGGTACGTAGTACCTACGTAACAAGTACGTAACGCACTAGCCAAGGCATTGAAGGCATGCGATGCGTGCGGTGTGGCGGCCGGCATCAGAATGAGACAAAAATCGCATCGGTGATCGCAAAGGTCCACACACTGTCGATTCATCGGTGCGATATTCAAGATTGCATAGATTTTTGTTGCGATCGCCGATATCGTCTGCGATCAAGCAAATCGTTCACGATCACAACATACACTACCGATCCGTCGTTGCGATCGGTCGGCAACGACGGATCGCACCGATCGATCGCATCGTCAATGGGGCCCATTACAGTATACATTGAGTTTTAATCTACTTATTGGGATTTATTGGAAATATAATCTATGTTAAGAGAACTAAGGCTCGTAATTTCAATAGCAGTTTAATAAGAATAAGAATAAGAATAAGAAAATATTTATTTCCACATCACAATAGCAACACACGGTACACAAATATTAATGAGAAAAAGAGACTTATTTTAATACATAAATACGATTGATTACACAAACAAAAAGAAGAAAGAAAGAAAAAAAATATCAAAAATACAATAAAATGAAGACATTTTGATCACCAGAAAAGTCTGTGTGTGCTGCAGTGCAATATGAAAAAAGGCTCATTCTCAGCTAATGCAGCAGTCTACGACCACGGCGCTGATTTTCAGAATGAGCCCCATGAGTAGTGAGGTCAGTAGGTAACAGCTACAGTAAATACATAGTAATTATATAAATTGTGCACAGTATAATAAAATTACGATTAATAGTATTACTTAATATATATTTCAAAAATATCAAAATTATACGTATAATAAAATATGAGAGCATAGAAAAATGTGAGGACGTAAAATGAAACAATATGTGGACTTATGTATTGAAATATTACCTATAATAAATATAATATAATTGAATTATTGAATTTTAATATAATATGTAATAAAATGTATGTAAGGTGGTACAAAGTGTTGGAATTTAAGAATTTTTTTTCTGTTCTGCTAATAAATATATTTTATATCTAATTCTAAATCCATTAACGGATTGGAGAGACCGAATTGGGGGAGGCAGATTATTCCAACACTTTGTAGCGCAGTATTTAAAACTTCCCGTCATGGCTCCACCGCATACTGGTGGGTAACATAATTTATGCATACCCCCCCTTGTTCTGCAAGAGATTAACTTATCTTTGGCCCAAGTTAATTTATCATACAAATATGATGGTTGCTGTTTTTTTATGACTCCGAACAATAAGGTGGCGAAATGAAGTTGTCTGCGGTTATGCATTTTGAGCATGTTAGCACTGTTAATGAATGGCGTAACATGAGCTCGGGGAGGAACGTTGAAGCAGTACCGAATGCAAGCGTTTTGCACTCGCTGTATCACGTTTTTTGAGCGACCCAGTAAGCGTGATCCTACGAGAGTATCTGCGTAATTTAACTTAGACAGGACCAGTGACTCACAAAGGGTTATCCGTAGTTCTACACTTAAGTATTCTCTTATCCGATAAAGTACCTTGAGCCTATAGAAGCAGTTGCGTGCAATATTAATTATATGCTTCTCGAATCGCAAGTTTTCATCGAATAGCACGCCAAGATTTCTGGCTTCTGTTACTCGTTCTATTGCTTCGCCGCTAATGTTTATAAGGGGGGAACTATTGCAAATTTTTTGAACTTGTTTTGGTGTGCCTAGGACTATATATTTGGTTTTTCTTGGATTTAAAACTAATGAGTTTTGTATAGACCAACTTGAGACGCGTTCCAAATCAGAGTTAAGCCTAACTATGGCTTCTGATGCATTGTTTGGATCTACGGCAATGTATATCTGAATATCGTCGGCATAACTGTGGTACATACAGTATTTAATATGAGATATAATATCTGCACTGTACAATATGAAAAGTAATGGACCCAGTATTGAGCCCTGTGGGACTCCCCGGTTGAGTGGTTTACACGCAGACGTTTTCTTGATGCCATTAGAATCATCTTGCAGTTCTACCATTTGAGATCGATGTTTGAAATAACTATCGAACCATGCAACAGTATTGAGACTAATACCATAATATGACATTTTGGACAGTAGCAATGATATATTTATAGTATCGAATGCACGGGAATAGTCCAAAAGGGTCAGAATGGTTGCCTTACCTTGAGCCTGGGAGGTAAGTACATTGTCTACGACATCAATTAAAGCTGTAGTCGTACTGCGTTGTTTTCTGAAACCTGACTGGTTCGGTGGTAATATTTTATTGTGCTCTAGATATTCTGTAAGCTGATTGCATGCTAACTTTTCAATTATCTTAGACATACATGGTAGTATACTGATAGGCCTAAGATCGGATATATTATTAGGGGAATTGATTTTAGCAATGGGTTTTATTAATGCACGTTGCCACATGTCGGGGAAGGTATTTGTGTCGAATGACCTGTTAATAATTGCCGTTATTACTCTGAGACAGTCAGGGGGAAGCAATTTCAACATGTCAAGTGAAACTCCATCACATCCCATAGCATTGGAGTGCAGTGCGTTAATTACCTTACTAACATCTCTTTCTGTAATCGGTTTAAATTGGAAACTCGTGTCAACGTGTCTATGGAACTCATAATAAGTTAATTGCGAGAGAGATACTGTGGTGTTTCCTGGAACGTTCAAAAAATAATCATTTATTTGATTTGGATCATTAAATCGCGACGGCAGAGAAGTACTAGTCTTGCATTTAATACTAGTATGCTTTTTAATATGTTTCCACATAACCTGAGGATTTTTTAAATTAGAATTTACATAGTAATTGAAATAGGCCTTCTTTTCTGACGTAAGCGCTGTGTTAACAAGTTTCTTAAAATCTTTATAGTACTCCTTATGGCTATCTAGTTTACTTTTTATTGCTCTTCTATGTGCCTGATCGCGTTTCGTCATCATACATCTAATGGTGTATGTGACCCAGGGATATGCATTATCTTTTACTAATATTATTTTTAAAGGTGCATGTATATCAAAAGCCTGTATTATTTTATTGGTGAAATTATTAACCATATCATTAACATTATCCAGGGATAAAACACTATTAACATTTAACATCTGTAAGTCCTTGTTAAGTTGTTCCACGTCTATGTCTCTCAGAGGTCTGAATGAGATCCACCTAGGTGTAATCTTTTCCTGTATTATCTCTAAAGCACACACAACAACTGCGTGATTGCTGAGGTCCTTAATATGGTCCACGTGAATATTTGAAACTGGAGCGTCAGCACAGACAACATCGAGAAGGGTTTCACTGTGCGCAGTAAAGTGAGTAGGTACACTAACATGTTGGACAAGATTATTAATGTCTAAAAATTGCGAAAACAGCTTAGTACTTGCATTGTTTTTGTTTAATAAGTCAATATTGAAGTCACCAAGCAGTATTATATAATCATATATTGAGAATGAAGCTATTGACTCACTAACTGCATCGAAAAATAGCTGAGCGCTAAGCCAGGGTGGGCGATACGCTGTACCAATAACTAAAATTTTATTTTTTAATTTCACCTTGATCCACATTTGTTCCACCGATGCATTATACGGACATAGCAAGACTTCAGTGTCTAGCCCGCGCTTGATGTAATAACCCACCCCCCCGCCACGCCCGCGGATGTCCACAGGGCGCGGGACATGGCTGAGTTTGTAACCATAATCTATAATTCTGACTTTAAACTATCTTTGTTGAACCAACAACAACAGTTTAAACTCAGAATCATAGATTAATCTGCTATTGAAATTACGGGCCTAAGTAAGAAAGGATGGGCCTAGAGTATGTAGAACCAATGGGGTACAAGAAAACAGTTTCTACCTTTTAGCTCTAACGCCAATGCCTGTAAATAAACGGCATTAAGTAATTCAATTAGTTATTGATAACTTTACCTGCACAACACAACTAACTCGAGGCAAAACTTTTAATTCAACGCTCCTTTCATGCCTACTTTCCTGAGCTAAGAAAACTGTAGAGTTGCATGAAAATCCATTCAAAAAACAACTTTTTGCGGCTCGGCTTGGAGCATGCGAAATGCGAAACTTTGCCTTCTTTAGCGATATCGCAATAACACGCCACATACATAGATAAGTTACGCAGAGGACACATTACCTTTATGGCTAAAGACAGAAGATAAATTGATGAAAAGTTTATAATTATTTCACAAAACTAAACAACATTATGAAAAAGGAAAATCGGCCTTGGAAAATCAATCGTGAAACGTTTTCGCAGTTTCAGTCGCAGTGTCAAGAGTCAAAGAATGACGCGAATTCTACACTTCTTTTTTGACTATCACACATCAATAATGCTTTAGATGTTGTTGATGTCCATGTGGGACAATGACCACTAACATCAGGTGCCTGGTTTTCTGATTTCTCAGCTATTTACACAAAAGAAACAAACTAATAAACAACAATTTACTACCCTGTATTCCTTTTGGTACAAACCACAATCTTTGATGTGTACCTTTTAAAACTTCCAGTGAAGGTAAGCCGGGGCGCGTAATTTCATTTCATGAGCGGCCTACAACGTTCATACGCGAAATCGTACATAATAGGCTAACTTTCAAAGTTTGATGGCTCATTACAGCTATTAAATACTACTTATGTTCAAAACAAGGTCGCTGGGATATGTTTAATCTTTATGGTACTCGAGGATAGCTTAAGACTTGCCCGGCTAATGCCTTGAATCAATCGTGAAAAGTTTTTATTATATCTCCGTTGTAGTATCAGAGAGTAGATCCCTATTATAGCCCGGCGGCTTGTGTCAATCCTTGGCCTTGTTGGATGGGTGACTGCTAGTGGCTAAGAATTCACTAGCAAGTTGCAGTGCTTTGGAAGGCACGTAAAGCCGTCGCTCTCGGTTATCGTGAGATAACAGTCGTCAAGCCATCTCTGTGACCTTCGAGCTTAATGATGCTTTTGGCAATTTTTATTTGACAATTTTTATAAGTACGTAAGAAAAGTATCTATATGGAAAACACTTTGCATTTATACATATGTACATTGCATGGAAATAATTTTAGTTTGTGCTTGACTGGTTTATTCCATTATCCATTTAAAACAATGTATTTATTTATCTATCGCAAAAAATTGCTACAAATAAATTCAACAACGTAGAGGTAACATTTGCTTGCGCATTCAAAAAAGGGACACAATTCAACAGTCCACAAAGACTGTGCTGTATTTAAAAAAACAATTTCGTCGCTGTTTCTCATTGGGCGATACGCTCGTTTCCAGTCAACTGGCCGATGGCCGATGCCGACGGCCGACGCGAGTCTCCAATCATCCGGCGTTCAAAATTTAAAAAAGCAAAATGGAGGAATTCGACCGTTACTAATTTGACGCGTGACGTCACATCTGTTCTGTGGCTGTCCGGCGCGGGTAATACGGAACAATAAAATTAATTGGTGACTGTGTTCACTCTTGTTATGGTTTTTGTTGTTTTCGGTTCGTTTACCTATTTGCTTTACAAATTTTCGTGTTTGGATTTTTCCAGTGACATTTTTAACATTGGACAAATTTAATTAATTTAATCGTATTCAAATCATATTAGCCCAATGTATATAGATTGTATTTTGTTGTATGTAAAATTTTTGTGTATGATGTTGATTTGCTTTTATTATATTAAACAACGCATAAATGTACCTACTCTTTGTAAAAAAGTAGTAGGTAAGTTTCAAAAAAGAGACAAAGCTCTATCTGTATCTAAAGAAATGGAAAAAAGAAATTGTATGTACGAGAATGTAAGGACAGCGCTTTGAACTACAGTACGAAAATGCAAATTAAATCAATATAAAAAAAGCAAAGCAAAGCAAAGCAACAACCCATAATTGTCCCACTGCTGGGCTCGGGGTCTCCTCTCAGAATGTGAGGGTTAGGCCATAGTCTACTACGCTGGCCAAGTGCGGATTGGTAGACTTCACACACCTTCGAGAACTTTTATGGAGATCTCTCCGGTGTGCAGGTTTCCTCACGATGTTTTCTTCTAATACGCACATAATATTTGAAAATTAGAGGTGCGTGCCAGGATTTGAACTCAGGCCCCTTCGTTCGGGAGACAAACGTTCTACCGCTAGGCTATCACTGCTCTAATCTCTCTACTGTTCTAATCTAATAAAGTCAATATAAATAAATAGGTCAATTTTACAAAACTATCTAATTTACATTTTTTATTCATACTTATTTATTTATTTAATCTTTATTGACCACAAAAACACGGTACAATTGGCGAGCTTAATGCTTAAATGCATTCTCTACCAGCTAACCATCAGGCCAAACAGATATGCACGAAGAGCGGTATTAACTGTTGTTGGGAAGTTAAAGCGTAAAGCTAAAAAAAAAGTGCATAAATAGTGTTCGAATACATTACATATAAAATACATGCTTACACATAAAAAATATCTACTTATAAACATATATAAATACAACAACATATTATATATATATTATATATACATAAATAAATAAATAATATACGTACATATATAAATAAATAATATATATTATATATACATAACGTCTAAATATATGTAGCGTCTGAGATGTTATAAAAATTACAGTTTACAACCAGTTAAGAAAGCTTGTAGTTTTTTCTTGAAGACGAGTTTAGCTCCAGGTCTCCTAAGCTCATCAGGAAGAGCATTCCATAACCGGGCAGCCTGAACCGTGAAGGAGTCTGACACAAACCCAGATCGATGCAGCGGGATAGACAGAATATAAGAGTTAGCAGAGCAGAGCTGTCGATCATGGGAAGAGTACAGATATTGAAATTTGGATTTTAAATAGTCTGGAGAATGGGAGTCAAAGAGGACAGAAAACAAAGAACACAGTAGCCTAATTTGCCGTCGCTGGCGGATAGGAAGCCATTTAAGCTTAGAACGGTATGAGGAGATATGGTCAAATCTACGAAAACAGAAAACAAAGCGAACGGCGTTATTTATGAGTCGATCCAGTTTGTCAAGTAGAGCCTCACTAATGTCCAAGCAGCAAACATCGCCGTAATCGATTATGGGGAAAATTAATGTCTGTACTAAATAAATCTTAGTCTCGACTGGGAGAAAATTCCTGAAACGGTTAAGGAAAGTCAAAGAAGCTGTAACACTTCGACAGATTTCACTCACCTGTGTATTCCAACTCAAGGAACTGTCAATATGAATGCCAAGGTCTTTGACACTGGCACTGAAAGGGATGCTCGAAGCCTCAAACATGACAGGCGCAACCTGGTTGAGATCAACCTTATCAACGCTACTAAAAGTGTTCTTACAAAAATCGGAACTTTGAAAGCATTTATCGCGCACGCCATTTCGTGATGAAAATAAAAATTCAAATCAACGCATTTACCAGTGAAAGGATTATTCGTTCCCATTAAAACATCACGGGCCGCACTCGGAATTGAAAAAGGGGCCAATTATCAACTTTAGTGCCGTTCAAGGCGCCTAATGGAAATTTAAACACTTGCTTCCGCTCGCCATGGGACAGCGAGAGCCCTAATTGTTCCCTTTTTAGTTCTCTATCAGGGTTCCACGTTCTATCTTTGCTTTTGGTAGAACCATAGCTTTTTAAATGTGTCATTCGAAGTGTTTACTGGCACCCATGCGATGCCCGAACGATGACGTCATTGTGCCTTCAATTTGCTTGTAAATAATTACAAAAAGGTGTAATATTATACATGTGAAGATGTTCAGATGTATGCCTTTTCATCAACCGCTGTACGAATTAAGATGAAACTTGGCACACAGATAGTCCATTCTAGATAAGAAAATTGGGTAGATAATATCCCGTTTGTATGTCTCCCTGGGATGATTGGACATTTTTATGTGTTTGGGTTTATTATAATAAGACATTGTACCGCTATTACATTCTAGGACTAATTACTTCTTTTCAATGAAACGAATACTGTAGATAACACTGTCAACTTTACATCTTAGTAGAAATCGATTGTCCGCAAAGATGTATAGAATAGCTACGGAACCCAGATCGCTACTAACCTTTGTGTCGATGTACCCTCAATTTTTAGTTTTTACCTCAGTTAGTGTCAAATTGGCTATTGTCGGGGCTCATTCACGTGGACACTGGTACGATCGGCTCTTTTTGATTTTCGACGTAAAAGTGGATATTGAATAGCGTTTTTTAGAACTTTATCACAGTGAGAGGAAACTTTCTGAAATGTTAATAGCTTGCCGGCGAAATTAAACAGCAGTTAATTATGAAGGAGCATTAGGGAATTAGGTCAGGATGGTGCAATTTTTTTATCTATGCTATTTTTAAATCGAACTACATGAGCTAATCCTATCCAGAATGGATAAATATAATATAATTATTATTATGAATAAGGAAATTGAATTTTTGTTTTGTATTCAACATTGTTGATTGTTGCAAAATATATTTATTCATAATATTTGTCACATTATTTGTATTATTCAGTAAAAGGACTATTATTCAGTAAAAGGATTTGATGGTTTTTCTCTTCCACGAAGTACCTACGCTCAAATTCTTGACGACCCGTGTGGTGCAATGGTTACCATGCCGGATCGCCGCACCAAGTGTCATGGATTCGATTCCCAGCGAGGCGGAAATTTGAATGATGAGTTTGAATTTCTGTTCTCGGTCTGGGTGTGAATGTCCTTGTCTAGTGTGTTGTCCATGGCACCCACGACACAGGGAATCCTAGTGTGGGGCTATGAGTGTGAAGCGTTATTTATTATTATTTATTTATTCTTGCTTTGAGCAACCAGTGATGATTTTTCAAACGCTAGTTACTACTGCCGCGTCACTAATTTCGATTAAATTGTACACGCATTCTGTTTCTGGTAGATTAAAAAATGATGTGCATAAGTGTATATCAGTGATACCTATATGAATAAATTATTTTGTCTTTGTCTTTGAAAAATTAAGTTGTTCAGCTTTTACTCAGACTTTCCTGTATTTGTTTACTGTATGGTTTTACTTATCTGTATTTATAAAAGATTTGTAGTCGCGAGCAAATGGGCTGTTATTTTTTTTTTCAAGTTCAAACTTTTTTTTAATATTTTTCATGTCGAGCAGGGGACAAGTATACCCAAATATAATATCTATATAATGTGTTTATATAATACATATAATAATATACCTCCCCCAGCCTCCTCCAGCCTCCCGAACAAGCAGGATTCCGGAAAGGCTACAGTACCATGGACCACATACACACACTGCGGCAGATTATACAGAAGACCGAGGAGTATAATCTGCCGCTATGTGTTGCCTATGTGGACTATGAGAAAGCCTTTGATTCTATCGAGACCTGGGCAGTACTAAATTCTCTTCAGCGGTGCCGGATCGACTACCGGTATATCGAGGTGTTGAAATGTTTATACACATCAGCCACCATGACCGTCAGAGTACACAACACAGCAACGAACCCCATCAAACTGCAGAGAGGTGTCAGGCAAGGGGACGTCATATCCCCAAAACTGTTCACCGCTGCGTTGGAAGACGTGTTCAAGCTGATGGAGTGGAAACGACGTGGCATTAACATCAATGGCGAACACATCACACACCTGCGATATGCCGATGATATAGTCATCCTGGCGGGATCCCTGGAGGAACTTGGTACAATGCTCGGGGACTTGAACAGCGCCTCACAACGGGTGGGTCTTAAGATGAACATGGACAAGACGAAAATCATGTCGAACGTCCATGTCACACCCGTACCGGTTGTTGTTGACGGCGCTGCTCTCGAAGTTGTGGACGAGTACATTTACCTGGGACAAGTGATCCAAATGGGTAAGTCCAACTTCGAGAAAGAAGTCACTCGTAGAATCCAACTCGGATGGGCTGCGTTCGGGAAACTACGTCATATCTTGTCGTCCAAAAAGTTACCTCAGTGCCTGAAGTCGAAGGTGTTCGAGCAGTGTGTGTTGCCAGTGATGACATACGGATCCGAGACGTGGTGCTTCACTATTGGCCTTATGCATAAGCTTAGAGTCGCCCAGCGGGCTATGGAACGAGCTATGCTCGGTATTTCTCTACGCGATCGAATCAGAAATGATGAAATCCGTAGACGAACGAGGGTGACCGACATAGCTCAGAGAATTAGCAGGCTGAAGTGGCAATGGGCTGGCCACATAGTTCGAAGGACCGATAACCGTTGGGGAAGAAAGGTCCTCGAATGGAGACCACGCCTCGGTAAAAGGAGCACAGGACGCCCCCCGACCAGGTGGACCGACGACCTGAAGAAGACAGCGGGTGTCCGCTGGATTCAGAAGGCTCAGGACCGGTCTGAGTGGCGTAGATTAGGGGAGGCCTATGTCCAGCAGTGGACCTCGAAAGGCTGATGGATGGATGGATGGAATAATATACCTAAATATAATTGTGTTAACTATTGACAAAATCACTTTTGGTTCTTTGAAACCAAAATTATTATTTGTAATAGATAAATCAAATAAATCATTTTTGATTGACAGATTCGTTAAAAGTAATATCGGATTATCCGTCTATCTCTAATCGAATCTTGATACAAAGGGGGAATTAGAAAAATGTTATGTTGACGCCAGATCATCAGTTTTAGAAGGGGGTTAGTGAATGGGTGCTTTAATAAGTTAATAAAGCTGCTTATACCCAGTTCACAAATCTTAGAGACTAAAATGACAACCACTAATGTCAAAGTTTGAAATAATGATACCAGCTAAATTTGTGCGATCTACTTTTCCGGTTTTTGAATGGTAAACTACGTCGTAAGAATAGTGACATATTAGTAGCGACACTCATATCTACTTAGATATTTAGTATTCGGCTAAATAGTATAAAATTAGCTGTATACCGAATGTAACCATAACTAAATACTCGTTCTTGTAAGCAAAATAACTTATAAATTAAGTAAGTAAGGGCAAATATATTATGGATATATGAATGATAATGGTTGCTTAAACTTGTTTTTATACTAGTTTTAGGGACTCTTCAATAATCACACAAGTAGTCGACCTTCCTTATAAGCTGTGAAAATTTTTGCGATTTACTTTTCGGTTTATGGTCATCACTATTTAATTTGCACCCGAAACTGGTCACCCATGAAACGTCAATTTAGTCTCTAAGATTTGTGGACGGATTATATATACGGTCATTCCTTAGGAATATGCCGTGAATGAAAATGAAATGTGCCGTGTGATGATGTAATACTATATTATCCCACAAGATGTAAATATACAATTAGACTGTCAGTCGTAAATGATTGAATGCGTTATACTTCATATCATAATATGCCAATCAGTAGTTGGATATGCGTACGCCGCCCCTGAGAAATTCAGCAAAACAGAAAATGGTTATTTAAAACTATAATTTTATATTGTGACTCTCGCTCCCTTTCAGTCGGCAACGCGTCTGTGATAACTTTGACTGATATCCGTGTCCTTTTTCTGATGTCACAAAATTAATCCAGATTTCCTTGGTTAAAATCGTGGATGATGCATATGAAGCTTAATATTCTTACGTAGATAATACACTTAATTAAGTTGTGTTATTCTACTCACACTAAGATAGCGTTACATCAAAGCAATATGTTACTTAACTATTTTCTTCAATGAATTACGTTCTACAATTTAATAAAGAAGATATAATAACGAGATAAGAAAATTAATAAGAACCGCTTCGCTATGAAGTGCGAAGTAATTGCTAGATCCGACTTTCTGACGTGAAAATTTTGCCGTTTACAAATTTAAAATGCGAAATAAAAATAACTTATCTAGAGATACCCTAGAGGGGGAGGTCGATGTAGTGTGACATTGTGTGATAAGGAGTGGGAAGGGGGTCCTAAATTTCGTGACGTCACATTGCAAATCAAATAATTGGTATGTAGGTATAGGTAAATATTAAAAAACAATTAATGGGAATAAAACTTATTTCGGAACTGCTGTTGTAATTTAATAATATCTAGGTGTAAAATTTCATAATATGTGACTAAGGGGGGAGGTCTCATAAATGTGACCAACTGGGGAGGGGTCAAAAAGTCATGAAATTAGTGTGACGTAATTTATGGATGGCCCCTTATGGCTTATTTTAATTCATTAAGATTAACTCGATTCATGTCTGCAACATTAAAGGACAAGAGTTTTTAAATACGCATAAAGCACGTGTTCATTTATTGAAAACTTTTGCGTAATTTGTTTATATACCTACGAATATTTTAAACGCGTATTTGTTATTTTAAGTACAGTTACCTGCAGAGAAAAGTAACCCATCTGTTCATAAACACACAGTTATATCGGTTACTTTTCTCTGCAGGTGACTGTACTTGTATACCTCGCTAAATCCGCTCGGTAAACAATACTCTACTCAATAAGTTCAAAATGGTTGAAATTAGACATACTGCTCTTAAAAATACGTGCGATAGCTCATTCTGTTCGGAATGATGTCTAGAAAAATGTTTCGGAAGCGTTTACCAGCACGTAAAAAATTGCAAAAGTTATTGACAAAATAAAGTTGAAAAAAAAAAGTATTTTGTTTTTGGTAATCACTCCGAAACTATTAATATTTAAGAAATTTTAAAACAAGATTCTTAAAGAAGAGGAAATTTCCAAACAATGACTCGCAACTCTCGAAACTCTATCTCCATTATTTATAACTTTAATTTAACGCTGAAAATGGGTCTCCACGCGGCATTTTTAAGTTGCGCGTGCGACGTAAAAACCGAGTTCGTCACACTCAATATTTTTTTAAGGTATGAATTATTAATTTAAAAAAATAAAAAAAATATGGTGTATTCCAAACACTTTAGAGAATTTGCTCACGTTGGAAATTTTGCTTAAAGTTAATTTTTCAACAAGTTAGACGATTGTTAATTAACTACATTTTCTCGAACTTCCATTTTCATTGTACATTAAAAAAAAATGTTTAAGTAATTGTCCTATAAATTTTTCGCTTCGTGGAGCCCTTCTTATATACATGCTTAACGAGATCACGTCATAAAAGTTTAAAAAGTTTTAATACTTTGTGTATAATAATTTTATAAGTTGAACAAAAAATGAAAAATCCAAATAACATTATTGAAAATATTTTTTTCCCAATTTATTATTACATAATCGTTTTGGCATTCATAAAAGACATTTACTGACTTGAAAAAAAAAAAATTCCCTCATTTTTTTATAATTTTTTTATTAACAAATAGACTATTTCAATGCTTTCAAGAAAAACTTTCTTAATACCTTATTCTTTATATAATATTATGATTTTTGAAAAAAAAATTTTTTTCTTAATAATGATATTTAATTGTTTATAATCGTTTTTTAATATTTCTATTGTTTGAATAATTAGTCAAGAATTTTTTTTTTCTTAAAAATTGTTATTGACAGTCTTTAATAGAAATATAAAAAAATAATTTTTTTATCAACAATTTCATTGTTTTTTAACTTAACAATTTGTTATAAACAAATTCTCAACTTTTTTATATATTTTTTCTGAAACTCCTAAAAATATACAAAACAACGATGTATAACAAAGTACAGATAAAAACTTTTTTCAATTTTTAAATTTCGATTCGATAAAAAAACGAAAAAATTGTTTGTTCAACTTATAAAATTATTATACACAAAGTATTAAAACTTTTTAAACTTTTATGACGTGATCTCGTTAAGCATGTATATAAGAAGGGCTCCACGAAGCGAAAAATTTATAGGACAATTACTTAAACATTTTTTTTAATGTACAATGAAAATGGAAGTTCGAGAAAATTTAGTTAATTAACAATCGTCTAACTTGTTGAAAAATTAACTTTAAGCAAAATTTCCTACGGGAGCAAATTCTTTGAAGTGTTTCGAATACACCATATTTTTTTATTTTTTTTTTATTAATAATTAATACCTTAAAAAATTATTGAGTGTGACGAACTCGGTTTTGACGCCGCACGCGCAACCTAAAAATGCCGCGTGGAGACCCATTTTCAGCGTTAAATTAAAGTTATAAATAATGGAGATAGAGTTTCGAGAGCCGCGAGTCATTGTTTTGAAATTTCCTCTTCTTTAATAATCTTGTTTTAAAATTTCTTAAATATTAATAGTTTCGGAGTGATTACCAAAAACAAAATACTTTTTTTTTTCAACTTTATTTTGTCAATAACTTTTGCAATTTTTTACGTGCTGGTAAACGCTTCCGAAACATTTTTCTAGACGTCATTCCGAACAGAATGAGCTATCGCACGTATTTTTAAGAGCAGTATGTCTAATTTCAACCATTTTGAACTTATTGAGTAGACTAACAAGCTCCGTGTAAAGACGAAGGTTGTCTGAGCTTTGCGGTCCGCTAACACGATTTGAGCGCCCTCTGCTTACTGACGCCTTAAAACGGCTAATTTTACTAAATTTATTGTAAAATAATTTATTTTGTAAACAAAGCTCTGTTAAAAGTTGTTATAACTAGCCATGTGTACGATTAGTTAGAGTTTAAACATTTTTTTTATGTAGGTACCTTACCTACCTAATTTTTACGTAACTGACATGTCATATTTAATCAGCTTCATGAATATTTATATAAATTTATACAAATACATTATAGGGTTCGATTCCCGGCCGGGGCAGATAATTATGTGACAGATAAATATGTATTTGTATTCGGGTCTTGGACGTTATTGTGATGTGTTATACACAGGTAAAAACCTATTGCATGGGTGTGTAAGCGTTTATTTTTTGGCCGTCTACGCATCGGTGATAGTTACCTGGTGTCGAAGTGTTGTGATGACTGCTTATTCTGCTGTCCGCTGTTACTATAAAAAATATCTCGAAATAAATGCAGTTGATAACATCCGATTACTTCCATATCTTTTATAGCTGCAACTATCGCGTTTCGAAAAGTATAGATAGGTCAAGGTAGGACAACTCATAAAACTACTGATGATATACGAGTATCTAGAATAGGACGGTGTTATTATTCATACAGGGTGATTAAACACCATCGGCATACTCCAATCACGAATCAATCACATCGGAAGTAACTCGTGCTAAATCTGCTTACACGTCTAATTGCAGCGAGGGTGTACGCACCACGCTACACCACGCCACGCCACGCCACGCCACGCCACGCCACGCCACGTCGCGATGTGCCCAATCAGGAACTCCGACACGTGTCACTTCGCACCCCTTTTTGCACGCATTCCTTTGATTTTCCAACGGACGCATTATAAACGCGCGTTGGAAACGTCATCTTATAATATTAAATTAAAATTTGAAAACCCCCGACAGTTTTATTAACACTAAACATAACTAAGCACACTTTTGATTAAGTCACCTTTCAAACAAAAAAGCTAGATCAAAATCAGTTTGTCCATTTGGGAGCTACGATGCCACAGATACACACTCCTCTTTTTTTCCGGGGTTAACAATGTCAACTATTAAACCTGAAGAATTTTTTTGTGGGTTCGTTTGTTTGAACGCGCTACTCTCATAAACTGCAAGTCGGATTCAAAAAAATATTTTTGTCTATGAAAGGCAGGAGTTGTTTCAGGAGTAAGGGGACTTGTTACCCGAACCGAAGCCAGGGCGAATTACTAGTATATTAATATTGACGATCTGGTGGGGTTGTCGGTCAAGTATGGTTTAATGCTCATGTATTATTGGTCGAAATTGTTCATCCAATGTCACGTGATTTGCCTTCAGTAATAAAGTTCTTAGTTGCAAAACCGCCCGTCTATAGCAGCCACGCCTCGTGGGAGCGGGCGCCGGCGCTGCATGTGACGGATTAACATTATCATTTGACACTGCATTTATTTAACGACGAGCGGCGCGTTTGTTTACGTCACGCTTATTACCGCTGTTTGGTTGCCATTTCTGACACAAATCAGCTTTGGCTACTGCACGAAAAATTTCGATGATGATGGCTTTTGGGGATGATGAACGGTTGACATTATCTAACATCTACCGGTGTAATCGAAACTCTCGAGCGCGGAACTTACAAGTAAATTCACAATATTGGCACATTCACAGTAACAAATGCGTCAAAAAAATGGTTGAAAACGTTATATTCTACAAAGTAAATGCGATGACAAATTTCGTTCACACCTGAGGTATATTTCACACGGTGCGAACAGATGTAAAAAATTGCATAAAGTCCAAGCCATAAAGGCGGTAGCTCGCAGTCGAATAAATTCTAGAAATTACTATCTTAGCGTTTACGCGGCGTACATAAATCATGGCCATTACTTTTTAAATAAATTTAAGAGGAAATAATTTACCGCTTTACGTTGGGTTATGTATCTTGCAATAACGCAACTGCAATGAAGAAAAGTGAAAATTTTATGAGCAGTTCTATGACTTACTCGAATGAAATTGTGTCAGGTACTGATATCATTTTTTACTACTGTCATATAAAATATGTGAATTGGCTGTCGTTGGAACACCCAGAAAATACATCAAAATATTTCACAATTACTTAAAATTATTATGTACAATATTACCTTAAATGTATTTCCATATTACGTTCAAGGTAATACTATCTTTAATCGATTTGTTAAACTTTCTATTCGTTCAATTCCTGATAGTGCTCTACAGTTATTCTATAAAACCTTGCGTGTAACAAGCCTTAATTCAAAACTTTGTCAAAAATCTCCATAAAACTTTACTGCTACTGAAATTCAGTACAATTGTTAATTAATTCAAACAAGTTGTAAGCTCCTTACTTACATTTCAGTTCTCTATATTATGAAGCTTTTAATATCATTATCGCATTATACCATTAATTAATAAGCTCGTGGCAAAATTTAGTACGAGCAGACTTTTAGAAGACCTACATCGGAGCTGTGGAGTTAGCGAACAGATCTGGTCGACAGTAAAGTTAGATATTTGGAGTTACTGGTTTTTGGTATTGGATGGTTTCGCGTTGATAAAATTTTAGCAGTACGTGCAGTACTGTAATTTTCCTGTATGATTTATAATATAGATACATAATAGTCATGTATGATGCATTGATAATTTATGATTTGATACTGATACAAAGTATTTCAACAACTTCGTAGTATGTATTATTTGTGATCAAAATTCTGTTTTGAGATGTTTCAGATTTCAGTCCATATCATTAAAACTAGCAAACTGATTTTGATATTTTTTTTACTGTTCCCGAAATTGAGTTAATTGTATCCCAATAAAAAAATGGTTACAATGGGACTACAAGTTTCGGAAAAGTCAGTAGTTAGTCAAACAAAAATATACACTTATGAAATGCACATTTGTTTAGAACCCCTAATATCATTATCATATGTGTAAATATTTTTAAATTCTAACAATATTCAATACATGTACATAGTATGTACGTATCAAATTGATAACCTCCTTTTTTGAATTCAGTTAAAAATCGAATTCAGCAACTGGCCCCAACCGCCATGTCAGGGGTGCTTATTCATTATAGAGGATTTATTGCGCGTGTCGCTAACAATGCGAGTTGGGTGTCGACTTTGGGAACCCCTGTGGGACTTTCAAACTAAAGGGTATATTCGTAATGGTTTCATAAATGATGAGCTCGTAAGACAAATTCGAAACCAATTACCTAACTATTCGATGATGCGAGTTTATGTAGCTTTGGTGAAAGAGTTTTAGGGGATTGGGCTCGGGGAATGTTATTCCTACATGTATGCTAAATTTAATGAAAATCAGATCTATAGTATTAGGGCGACATAGAATACTTACTCCAGTCCCACGCCGGATGGGTGTCGTAAAAGGTGACTATATCCAGCCTGCTGGTGGTAAGGCCCCTCGAGGGATTATATTGGTAATGTTGATTTTAATTGTTAATTAGTGTCATTATTACTATTATTATTTCTCCATGGGGTTCACTTGGATAGCTACCACCCTTGAGGAAGAGTCAGCTGCCAAACAACTCGTCCTGTTCCGGCTGAGGGCTTGAGAGCCAGTTCTTACTTTCTTTTTTCTCTCCTTCTTGGCCGGCAACGCATCGGTGATGCCTTTGGTGTTGCTGAGATCCATGGGCGACGATAGCCACTTACCATCAGGCGGATCGTCGGCTCGTTTGCCGGCTGTTTCCATAAAAAAATTGTGTGAAAGAGTATCAAACATACATACGCTCAAACAAACTTTCACATTTATAATATTAGAAGGATAGCAGGATTTGATAGAGCTAGGGTCAGGTTTCCTCTCATATTGTGTAGAAAGACTGTAGTCCACGTATCCTAGTGCCCAAGAGTGGATTCACGGTTCTTACCTAGCAACGCATTATAACATTACGGTATACTTACACAGTCTATGTCTTAGCACAGAAGAAATAATAGTACTTATAAATAAGTAGCCTTAGTCGATTATCATAAAGCTCGTTTGCACCGTGCCTGGCTTTCACATAAAATATGCTGCTAACAGCCCTCTTGAACCCGCGGATGATAACACCATTGTATTAACTAATAAAACATTACACTAAACAGTTTAGGGGAGAGGGCGAAGGCACTGGTATGGAAATTTAATTATTTTCAGTCAAGACAATAAAATACTAGATGGGGGGTGCAGGTCGAGAATGTTCTAAATTATTGCCTCGGCTCCGCGTTTAATTCGTGAAGTCGTTCGTGCGGCAAACATTTGAATTTCATACCATCATTGCACTTTTAGAGCAGCGGTAGCCTAGTTTGAACATCGATTTTGTTTCATTGACTTGGTTTCGAAACCTGTACACCGCACTTTTTCGAAGAGTGCAACAAGAACGCAATAATCTCTCTAATAATAATAATAAATATTTATAGTCCTGCTCAAGAAGATAATAATTTATTTGTATGTATTTATTTAGTTAACTATATAACGTTGATGAATATAATATTAATAGAAATTTAGCAATATTACATTATTAAGAACTGTTAAATAGAAATATAAATGTCTATTTTTAATGCAGCTCTTACAAAAGTAGAATCTCTAAAGACGTAAGATACCTATTGATAGGTAAATACGAGCTTTGAATAAGATCTGCGCGTCTCAGCGCCCGGGCGCCCGGGCGCCCCAGAGGATTCAGAGTAATTAAATAAAAGTCCGTCGCCCGGAAAAATACCGCCACGACGATTCCATATTCAAAGGCATTATCCCCTTTGATAATTCCTTAGTTATAACTTTTAAGGGAATTAATTGTACTGTGTTTATTTATGTAGATTTGATACCAATCTTACTTGTAATAATTGCAAGGTTTTGAATTCGGAAAATTTTGAGATTTTGAGATGGCGCGAATATTTTACCATCATTTATTTTATTTATTTTTTATTTATTCATAAAACATAATGAAACAGATTAAACACTCAGTTTTTTTTATAAATATTGCTTCAAAATTGCTGTCGTATTTATTAAAGCAGTGTAATTTTTGGTTTTGAAGGTTGTCAATCAGTATTGACACAACATCATTTCCGCGTACACTGTAGAACACTTAACTTAAAACGGATATTAAAAGGACATAAATCGAGTGATATACAAAGGTCCATTACAGGCACCGGGGGATCATTTAGTCAGGATCGGGTGACATTAATCCGTATCGGAGATTAACTCATGATACGCGCCAGGTGAGATATTACGTCATTACTCTGGATGGGCAGCTATTTGTATCCTGGATAGGAAAAAATGTTAAAATAATGGGATAAAAATCAAGTGACAATGGATTGTCAATTCATAACACGAGAATAAACGTGAACAGAGGAAACTTAATAATTATTATTCGTGGTTCGTGGACCTTTTGTACCTTTTTAAAACAAAAATAGCTATATGTATTATCCGATTTATGAATCTACAAAACAATTACATACGGTCTTGGACACGGTTAATTATTTTTATTATAGCCGAGCTAGTATTAGGTAAAGTTATGTTATTAATATAAAATCTATATAAAGAATTAATGTATATTAAAAATAACCGACTTCAAAATAACTTAAAAACTACTCGTCAGATCTCGCTCGAATTTAAGTGGGACATGACAAGCACCAGCTTTCGATTAAAAAATAATCATCAAAATCAGTTCACCCAGTCGAAAGTTCTGAGGTAACAAACATAAAAAATACAGTCGAATTGAATACCTCCTCCTTTTTGAAGTCGTTTAAAAATACTATAGCTTTGACTCGTCTCATGATAAGTTGGGGCCTGAAATAAACAAGGGTGTGATTACTTGTGATGATAATGATATGTAGGTACTAGAATAATTTCTCTTCTTTAATAAAATTATAAACAGAAAAATATTCTCCTTTATAATATTATTATACTCGATACTTCTCCCGGGAGTTATTGAAGAAACTTGCTAAAGAAATAGTATTTGACTTCGAAATATTGTAAAAAAAACTGTATCCAATAAAAAAATCATTCATTAATTCGTTCATAGTAACGTCACAAGCGTCCAAAGCCGTCGCTTTAAAAGATTGATCGTCTGTCGAGTTTCCCACGTGGTTTATAAATGCAGATGCGATCCGGTTTAATCTAGACCCGCGTACGGCTAGACGCACGTTACAATATTAATTATTCATCGGATCGAGCGAATAAACCAATTTCACGCTTCTTTGCCCCCGAATCATAGCAAGCCGCTGTGGCTTATACAGAGTGCTCCGGAATGGAAATAGCAATGTTTGTGGTATAGCGGTATTTTTATTGAAGTTTCTTTGGATGCATTATGCATTGTTTGGTGTAAAGATAGTATCAAAATATATGGATTGTTAAATATAAATTGAAAGTTTATTTTTTATTTAACTTGTGGCGTAAAGCACAATTTCATTCATTCACAATAATATACATTATGTTAATGCAAATAAAATAGTTCAAAGGTTAACAAGGTTTAATAAATAAATAACATTCTTATTTATGTAAATAGGATATTATTGTCTATCAATATAATGTTAATATATTCCACACACACATGGTGTTTAAAAAAAAAGGTTATTGACGTGTCCAAGAAAACTTAATATCATAGTGAAAATCATGTTAGTGATAAAATCATGGTAAAACTATAATAATCACAATGTAGTGTTTATAATTTACAGAAAAACTAACAGAAATGCTTCGGTGTATTTACATTTATTACAATACGGATCTTAAAAATATAAATTATGATTAATATGTCATTACACTTTCCATAGGCGTATGCTTAAAGTGAGTATACAAAAAGATGGAAGAATCGTGAACACGCTGTATAGTCATAACTAAACGCACTCGTAAGCCAAACCGCGCTATCAAATTTGCCGCGTCAGCGCTCGCGCACGCTACATACGCTTTAACCTCACCCTGTGTAATTGTCACTGAACACTGCCTACGTATGCTGCTCATTGGCAGGTTCGAGGAAAATATCATAATCATATTATCATTATCGACATAATATCGAAAATAAAATAAAATTATGTAATTTAAATATTTTTTAATACAGTTGCTCAAAAAGTGGCGTATTGCAGGGACGTACAGCGTTCGGGATGTGGGCTATTACACACTCGTGCTTTTTCTTTACCATTTCCGCACTCGTGCGTTCTCTTTCCCAGCTGTCAAAATAATGTCTATTAAAAAGAAAAAAACCAACCACGTTTTTATGATTCATGCAAATATTTCTAAAAAGAAGCTACTAATTTGTTTCAATATCAGATTTAATGATTTGATTCAATGAGTTAGGTTAGGTTTAAATTAAATTTCATTTTCATTTCATATCAATAAAAAAAATCTACTGAAGACTTGGCTGTATGGGCATAGTTCCCTTTGCCTACCCAGAATGGGTGAAGAAAACAAAAAAATCTCTGCCTAAATTCTTTTACGGTTGGCGCCATTTTCCAAAAATTTTCTTTTATCTATTAAATTGCTTAATTTTTTCGCAACTGTATTAAAAATAGTTGTTCAGTACACGTGCGGAACCGTCATTGCAACTTGTTCCGACTGTCAACCCTCACCTTCGGCTGCGCCTCGGCTCGGGTATTTGTCGGAACTCTTTGCAATGACAGGCTTTCCGCACTTGTAATGAAATATACTATTCCTCTCCGAGTTACATTACATGATTAATTCTAGACAGTGGTACCAAAGCAGACAGGATAAAACTAGAGGTTTTAGTCGATGAACGAGTACCGTGGAGTGAATTGAGTGGTACAAGAGGATACCTGGTGAAAGCGCCAACAAAGAGTTGGTTCAGCAGGATGCACCACGACCATAATAAGTTGGCTAGAATTCAAAGATCGATGGAGCCCATCAATTTATTTATTTATCAAAATCATGAATACCTTAAGCTGGCACTAGGTTAGACTTGACTTGTTCTCAGACTATAATTATTTTTTCACATATCTATTTTGGAAGACATTTTTTGCGTTGCAAACTGCAATGACACAGCCAATAAACATGTGTAAATAAAATTGAACACATGGGTCCATTATAAACTTAAGAGAGCCGATTAGTCAGGATCGCGTGACATTAATCCGCATCGTAGATTAACTCATGATACGCGCCAGGTGAGATATTATGTCATTACCTTGGACGGGCGCGATAGAGAAATGATCGTAGACTTCGTACAGGAAAAGTGTAGTCAAGAGTTTGTATTTTCAAAAATAGAGAACATACAGCATACTCCTTTATGTACACAAAGAGTTATAGCTATAATTTTAAAGTTAGCAGGAATATAATATTACGTTAAAACATTAAAGTCATGTTAAATTGTATAAAGATTAATTCATAATCAAGAAATGGATTGTTTTAGTTTTGATTATTTGTGTAAACGGAGCACATTAAAATTAGTGGATATTGGAGTAGAATATGTGTATTTGTTGTCAATTATAATAGAAATTCAGAGAAATAAACTTGACAAGTGCGATGCGAGCTAAACTCGCTTGGAGAGGGTTCCATACGTTGATTATGTATTTACCGTTATTTTTCTATATTTTATTTATTTTTGCCCTTTTTAAGACCATAGACTTCTTATAGGTTTTCCTGTAATATATATTAGTAAAGAACTATTTTCTATATTTTTCTCAAAATCCTAGCCTCAGTAGTTACGGAGATAAGGGGGGATGGTCAATTTTCGTCTTCAGTTTTTGTTGGAGTAGAACTATAACAAAAATATATTTGGGATTCTTAGCCCTTTCATTACGTACAACACGATACGGTTTGCAAAACAGTTTTGTTTTAATTTTGATTTCGTTAAAAAAATCATTTGTTTTTTTATGCCTTCGTCTTTGGGTCACAAAAAAGCACTTGAGTACCAATTTTCAACTCATTTGGTCCTGTATAAGTCCTGTAGTTTCGGAGAAAATTGGCTGAGAACGGCGGTCGTAAGACGCACGAGCGATCCATTAAGGGTTCCGTTTTTTGTTTTTTTCGTTCGGAACCTTAAAATTGCAGTTTTCCATGGAAATTTGTATTTATTTACAACAACACATCAGCACCTTCAAATCTTAACGGCGTAGAAACAGTGGAAGAATTAATAAAGACAGTGCAAACAGTATTGTTTGAGAACAGCAGAAGAGCAACAATAGAGAGGAAAGTTTTGGAGCAAAGTTGAGGCAATCAAAGGCGAATTGGAGATTTCACAGCGTTCGGCGAATTTTAATGATCGTCGTAAAACGCGCTTCATTTGTGCTGCAACGGGAATGGGGTTCTTGAGGAGCTCTGATTGCTTCGTGAAGCTAGAATTGCTTCCGTCTATTTTGCCAATTTTAAATTAATTTTGCTTAATTTATTTAAATACTATAGATTGGCGGGTTGATGGTGAAAACACTTACCAGTTATTTGTGAATTATTTATGATTGGAATTCAATTCATATCCACACTTCAACTTCAATTATTAAGGTGGCACTACAATTAGGTGCAGTACAATACATCACACCTTTATTATCTTATAAAAGACTAGCTGACCCGGCGAACATCGTATCGCCTAACAAACATTTTTTTTGTTAAATAAAAGTAGCCTAAGTTACTCTTTGTTATATCAGCTATCTGCCAGTGAAAGTCCCGTCAAAATCGGTCCAGCCATTTCAGAGATAAGCCGGAACAAACAGACAGACAGACAAAAATTGTAAAAATGTTGTTTTGGTATATGTACCGTGTTTACATTCAAATGCGCTTAGTAAAAAGCGGTTATTTTAATATTACAAACAGACACTCCAATTTTATTTATTTGTATAGATGTATAGATTTAATATAGTACAGACTATGTGCCTTGCATTGTATAGAATGCAACCCGCATTTGATTGAAGCCATTCATCATTCATCACCCTTAAGCAAGCGTTGACGCGAGTCATCGGGCTAAGAGTACTTTAGACGTTTACAAACAAATTAATGTGCTGAACCATAATACGATAACCGTTACAAAATATTATCTGATGGTTACGATTGGTCCGTCGAGACTCCATTATTTTTAATTACTCCTCTAAGGGTTATTTGTTGGGTACTAGGTATACAAAGTTTCTGATCTTGAAGGGGTTATAGCGAGGGTTGAAAATCATAAAGTTATAAAAGCTCAGTTTCGGAGATAAGGGTTATGTTTCTTAGGAACTTAAAAATTGTCTTAAAAATATATTTTTTAATCTTCAAGTACCTTGAATTACCTACCTGCCTGAGAGCAGCACAGGGTCCCTGTGTACTGAAGAGTGTTCGATTGCCAGCAACAGATATTTATGTGACAAATTAATTTTGTTGGAGTCATAAGTATGTCACGCAAAAAAACTAGAAAACTTGTAGTGGTTTCATTGCGTAAGTGCAGAAATAGATGTAAAACCTCATTCATAATAACGGAGCAGCTGACAAAATATAACTAATAAATAACCCTAATAAAAAATGGACATTAAAATGTATACCTGTACCTATGAGGTCCATTTTCTTGCAGAGACTGATAAACAACCTTGGCGCTTCTTATTGTTTGTTATAATAGTAACTAAAGGTTCTTAGCTTACGTGATAATTTATTTAAATTAATTTAATGATTGCCCAACAATCAACAAATCCTACTATAATCCTTACAAGTAATGATTAATGCTACTACTCGTACCTATATTCCTTGCAAAGCAACTTCCGCGGGTATTTTACTGCTCCATCTTGCTTCATAAGGTTTCCAAAAGAATGTTCGCTATTCACGAGCCCACCTGACATTATAATCTTGGGCTGACATGCCGTTTTAGCAAAAGGATATTGAAAAGAGTCCACAATACGAGTAAACCTAAATACCCAGAGGTGGTTTAGCCGTAAGCGGCTGAGGTGACAATATTATTCGAGGAAAATTGGGGATCCAACGCATTTATTAAAGCGAAAACCGGCAACAAAGGGATGATATTGAATTGTAAGGAAAAGTCGCGTGGATCGTAAAAAATAAGATTGGATGCGGCATTTTTTTACATTTTATTTCTTTTTCTTTATTTTTACTATACTGCAAGCCAAGGAAATATAACCCATGTTTACTGTGTTTTTAAGAGTGAATTTTATTCAATGCGTTTATTCTATTGATGGCTCTCGTTTGTTTATTTCTCTTCAAATTCGCTACTGTCGTCGCATTTACTACACAGATTTATAACTTCGTTACCGTAGTCATATTTACTACATAAATAATTATTACAAATGATTATAAAATAATCAACATGTGAAAACTAATTTAAGTTTTTTTTATATACGCAAGAAGTAAACTTAAATAATTAGTACTCTAAATTTAAGAGTTTCAACGTTAATATAAAACGTATTTTACGTTAAATTTCGATATTTCAAATCGGTAACATCCTGCGTACCGAGCACATTGCTGGTCTAAAATTTAAAGGTAATTGAGGTGAATTGGTTCCTTTATAATGTTGCTACAAAATAAAATATAAGAAAAATGTATAGAAGTTTTTATCTGAAAATAGAAAATCTATCTTTATGAGTAGGTACTTTTAATATAAAACAGGAGCATTTCAATTCTTAATCTGAATTTTCTTTGCCCACCATGTTACCAAATATTATTATAAGTAATGTTATTTTCAGTTTTTCCATTATTACGTTGGACATATTAAATTTTATAAGACTCAATCAAAATCAATTATTTATATAGGTATCACTGAGACACTTACGCACATATGTTTTTTAAATCTACCACCATTTCAGAAAGGTGTTTTATCATGGAGGAGAAGAAATGGCGAAAACAACTTCTCAGCGCATCTGTTCAGCACAACTCCATGCGTTCTGTCCTTAAACTACATCTACACTATAATCTTTTTATGTCAGTTAGATGACATTATTGATTTGTACTTTATTTTTTTGTACGTCATTTATGTGTAACAAAAAAGGAGTGGACCCAACACGCTACCCTCCGGCACTCATCAATTTATAATTCATTGATACAGACCTATTTTTACATACCATTATACTTACATATGCAAATTAAATATGACAACTTCATTAATCTCTTGAAAAAAGAGTCTGGAAAAATAGATAAAAATTATAAAATTGATATTATATCTTCTAGAACAAAAGAGCTACTTGAGGAAAGAAAACAACTTTTAAAGGACCAAAAAAACAAGACAACACGTAATAAGATAGCCGAATAAAGTAAAAAGATTAATGAACAAATAAGGAAAGATAGAAAAATAAAAAGGACAAACACACTGGTTAATTTCATTAATAAAACAGGAAGAGTAAAAAAGGCGTATAAAGAACTGGATAACAAAAAAAATTTGGATCCAGAATATGAAAAAAAGTGATGGAACATATACAAGGCGACGAGCAGACATAATAAAAATTGCAACGGATTATTACAGGAATTTATACCGACGACAAACCCAAAGACTACCCATGGAAGAATATTGTGAACTTGAAATTTCAGACTCAATACCAGAAATTCTACACGAGGAGACAGAAAGAGCAATAAAATCTCAAAAAAATAATTCAGCACCCGGACCCGACTTAATAACAAATGAGTTACTCAAAAGCAGACCCAATGAAATAATACCCAGTTTAACCAACATCTACAACGAAGTTATCGCTACAGAATACATCCCACATGATTGGACAAAATCAACGATAGTACTGTTGCACAAAAAGGGAGACAAAGGAGAAATATCAAATTATAGACCTATAAGCTTAATGTCGAATATTTATAAGATCTTTTCAAAAATTATTTTATATCGGATTGCTAGGACACTCGACGAAAACCAACCTAAAGAGCAAGCTGGTTTTCGTGGTAACTTCTCAACCATAGACCATATACATGTCCTGAGGCAAATTCTCCAAAAATATAAAGAATATAATAAAACATATTATTTAGGATTCGTGGATTTCCACAAAGCATTCGATTCACTTGAACATGATTACATCTGGGCTGCATTAAGACAACAATGTGTCCAACAAAAGTACATTAATATTCTAAAAAACATTTATTCAAAAACTACAGCGCAGGTAATGATGGAAACTGTAGGTGATTCCCCATTGAAAAAGGTGTTCGCCAAGGAGATCCCATCTCACCAAAATTATTCACGGCAGTTTTAGAAATGATCTTTAGGAATATAGATTGGTCAAATTACGGACTCAATATTAACGGCGAAAATCTTACTCATTTACGATTTGCAGATGACATCATCCTATTCTCTGAGTGTCCTTTGAAATTACAGAACATGTTGCAACAACTCTGCGATGAAAGTGCCAAAGCAGGACTATCAATAAACACAGAAAAAACGAAAGTAATGAGCAACTCTTCACATATAGACATTACAATAGACAACAAACAGATAGAATACGTAAGAGAATACATTTACTTAGGACAACTTATATCATCAGAAGATTTAAGGCAGAAAGAAATAGATAGAAGAATTGCTAATACTTGGAAACGTTTTTGGTCACTTAGCGAAATTATGAAAAATAAGGAAATGCCCATGACAATGAAACGAAAGGTTTACAATACATGTATCTTGCCATGTTTAACCTACGGATGCCAGACGTGGGCATTAACTGAAAACCTTCAAAATAAAATTAAGATCTGCCAGAATGGAATAGAAAGAAGTGTTATAGGGGTTAAAAGAAGTGATAAAGTAAAACTACGAAAAATAAATCAGAAAACAAAATTCAAAAAAGTGGTATCAACCTACAAATCTTTGAAATAGAGATGGACGGGACATATGTTGAGAGAGAAGGCAGAAAAATGGTCAAAAATTATAACAGAATGGTACCCTAGAGAAAACAAAAGAGGCAGAGGCAGACAGTCTAAGCGTTGGGAGGATGATTTAAAAAAAGTAGCTGGGCCACAATGGATTAGAATAGCAAAAGATAGAAAGAAATGGAAATCTTTGGAGGAGGCCTTTGTCGAAAGACAAGCTGTTGCAGAGACAGATGAACCGATCGTCGATACATAAAGAGATATAATACTGTATAATAAATTAGAATTAATATTAAGGTTATATGTAAACAAAATGTTAACTAACATACAGCAATAAAGGCTTATTCATTCATTCATTCATTCATACTTACATACTTATTTTCGTTGATGTTACTAGGTATTTAAATATATTATCGACGTGATAACGTCTATTAAAACGATGAACGCCGGGCGCACGCACGAAAAAATGTAGCGTTCCGCGAGCGAGAGAGCGGCAAAAGCAATAGAGAGGCATAATCGGCTACGATCGGCCGAAGCGCTCAATTTTATTTATAAAAGTATGCAATCATTTCATCAATGTTTTGTCATGACGTTGTCACGTTAAACTACCGTCCGTAAACCGACTTTACAGACATTTTTTTTTTAAAGTCGTTGTTTTGATACTTCCTGAAGGTTGACTGGCAGAGAACGCTTTTAGCATTAAGTCCGCCTTTGTTCCTTTTACTTTTTGTAAGGTTCAAAAGTTTAAATAAATGAATAAATAAATAATAAAATAGATTTTAAAGCTGATACTACGCATCAACTTCAACAACATGTCATGAGAAACAAAGTCAAAATCCTATCAATAAATAATATTAATACGACATTTTGTCTTTTCTAACAATGTTATTTATTATGACATACACTTATTGACTGACCGTACAAAATATCAAGTTCTGTCAGTATCCAGGTCAGCCCGATGCCACATCAATCCGCCCTCAGTTCGCGGCTGCACGTCGGAGATCACACTACGTTCCGAGGCCGGGCGGTAGGTGACACGCACAAAGAACCTCCAACTTCTTTCATTGTAGATTAAATTCTTTTGCTTCCCGCTCACCTACAATTAGTCTAGCTTCACACGTGAAGCGAAACTAAAGACATTACAAAGATACTTTATCTGGAAAATATAACCTTAATGCGTTTTGTATATTCGTATAGATTTCGAGACTTAATATTTTGATTAAGATTTCCCATAATATATAGGTACTAGCTGTTGCCCGCGGCTTCGCACGCGGAAATTATGCTTATTTATCATATTTGTACGCCTTACAGAAGAAAATTTAAAAACAGGTTCATTTATATTGTATTTATATTTAGGAATTTACATACTGAAACCTACGTGTATACTACGAATAAGTTCAAGGGTTTTCATGTGATGCCCGGACAGACAAACAGATAGACAGGCAGACAATAATTTTAAACAGTAAAAATATCTTCAAAACGGTTCTGTTGTTTCCATCCGTTCAAGAGTTACATATACTCTCTCTCCCTCTCCCTCTACCTCTCCGTCTTCCTGTCCCACTCTCTCTCTTTCTCCCACTCCCTGTCCCTCTCCCTTTCCCACTCGAGGTCCTTATCCCGCTTCATGTTCCTCTCTCTCCCACTCTCAGTCCCTCTCCCGCCCGCACCCGGTCCCTCTCCTGCTTTCTGTCCCGCTCTCACTCCCTCTCTCGCTCCCTGCACCTCTCCCTCTTCCGCACCCTCTCCTGCTTCCTCTCCCGATCCCAGTCCCTCTCTCGCTTCCTGTCACTCTCCCATCCCCCTCCCATCCGTAAAGTTCTCTACATTAATTTTTTTTTCACTATAAGCTTAATTAATATTTTCACATTACTGAGTTCAAAATTGACGTAGTTTCTTAAATATTTACAACCCCTTTGTTTAACTCCTTATGGGGATGAATTTCGAGAAAATCGTGATACAGTTAGGTAATTTTTGTGTCTAACTATAAGCTTAATATACAAATTTTCACCCTTCTTAGTTCAAAACTGACGAAGTTGCAATACTAACTAACACACTTATTTAACCGTTTAGGGGTTGATTTTCCAAAAAAAACACAACTTTTATATTTTAATCTGGCGCTAAGATATAAATTTTCATGTTTTTAACTTCAAAAATGACGAAGTTGCGTACTAAGTTCAATTCTCTAAATTAACCCTTTAAGGGATGATTTTCCAAAAAAACTTATTAAAATTAACTTTTTTTCACAACTATAAACTTACATAAAAAAAATCATATTTATAAATCTAAAACTGACGAAGCTGATTTGTACGTAAATGACTTCCAACCCCTATTTTTAGGGGATGAATTTCGAGAAAACAGCGATACAGACATTTGTTGTGTCTAACTATAAGCTTATATACAAATTTTCACCCTTCTTACTTTAAAACTGACGAAGTTGCCATACTAACTTCGTTGCCATACTACGTGTTTTTTTTGGAATTTAACCCTTTAGGGGTTGATTTTCCAAAAAAACACATAACTTTTGAATTTTGCTTCTAATCTGGAGCGAATATGTAAATTTTCATGTTTTTAACTTCAAAAATGACGAAGTTGCCTACTAAGTACCATCAATTAAATTAACCCTTTAAGGGATGATTTTCCAAAAATATGTGTTGAAGTTAACTTTTGTTTATTACTATAAACTTACATAAAAAAAACATATTTATAACTCTAAAACTGGCGAAGTTGATTTGTATGTAAATGATCTCCTACCCCTATTTGTAGGGGATGAAGTTCGAGAAAACAGTGATGCAGTTATTTTTTGTGTCTAACTATAAGCTTATATACAAATTTTCACCCTTCTTACTTCAAAACTGACCAAGTTGCCATACTAAATTGCGCTCTATTAATTAACCCTTTAGGGGATGATTTTCCAAAAAACCATAATATTTACAAATTTTGTTTCTAGTCTGGAGCTAATATGTAAATTTTCATGTTTTTAACTTCAAAAATGACGAAGTTGCCTACTACGTACCATCCATTAAATTAACCCTTTAAGGGATGATTTTCCAAAAAAAATAGTTAAATTTAACTTTTGTTTATTACTATTAACTTAGATAAAAAAAATCATATTTACAACTCTAAAACTGACGAAGTTGGTTTGTATGAAAATGACCTCTATCCCGTATTTTTACCCCTTAGGGGATGAATTTCCAAAAATCCGTTCTTAGCTGACGTCTCCTTGGCATAAGCTATCTCCCTGCCAAATTTCATCATAATCGGTTCGGTAGTTTCTGAGATTTTTTGTTTAATCAGTGTATCTCTTTTCAATTTTATATATATAGATAAGTATCTGTCCAATCCAGGTGTATCACAACCACATGCGTCGACAAAATGTCGGGAAGCAGTGGTTAGTGGTTACGTACTTATAGTGTCGGTTCAACTTCCTCATGCTGCGTTGTCGTAACGAAACCACAAAGATTTAGCTATAACTAGTTACGTATAGAAGTGACAGCGTTTGTTTATAGCGTCGCTAATCCTTGTGTTGTTGTCACGGCTTCACTCGTATCATCCACACTGTTGACGTCAACAACAACTTTTATATTTATCGCTATGACTGGAGCGCCAGCTCGCTAATATCCGATCTTGCAGCTTAATCTCGCTAGCCGCGGATTTAATACATATTTCATTGGAATATTTCACGAAGTATTACTTCCTTTCGTGGCCGTTGTTTGTTAAAAGACGGTTTATTACCGCTTGCCGAAGTAACGAAAGGTTTCCTTATAAATATTACGCGTTAATGCTATTCATTTCGCCTTTTTGTAACTTTTTTACTTTATTCCCTTTTGAATGCCTTTGCATTGAAAAAGAAGTTTATATTTCTCAATGTTTATTCCTTTCCTTTTTATGGAAATAGCTGAGAGATGAACAATAGATCCACCTGATGTTAAGTGGCTATCGTTGCCTATGGACATCAGCGACACAGAATACATTATCAGCCAAGAAAGAGAGAAGAAAAAGAAAGAAAGTTTCAGATCATATGTGATCTTTATTGACCTGACCAGTTTGCTGGTATCCCTCCACAACTGTGCTGTCGTCTGCGTATCCATAGACATCAGGCTTGAGAAGATCGTTGATATGCAGCAAAAATAGAGTTGTGGAAAGATCAGACCCCTAGGAACCATTGGTTGTCATTTTTTGCGACGATCAACCACCGACAACGACTCGGAATGAATCATCACACAGGCAGTCTTTGATCCAGTTGATCAGGCCAACTTCGACGAGTTGGGACAGAACGTATTCAAACCGGAAACTTCAAAATATGCAAGTAGTGTTCCAGTGCAATTTGGGGAAGTTGATGATGATGAAGATGACGTTGAGTTAATAATGCCATCCGAGAGCATCTGACATGTCTTAACGACTTTTATCTTACGATAAAAATCGGGACCGACTGCTTTATATGTCCTCCGAAGCACGCAAGAATTTTTTGCTACTAACGGACATCCATCCAACAACCGACCGCGATGATACTTGGGCGCACCTGCTATTGCTTCACTCAGTCGATCACATAGAATCGACACAAGCCGGGCTAACAACGCTTCAATACGGGCGGGTTAGCTAGTGTCAATTAAGGCGCCCCCTTCTCCAGTAATCAACAAAACAATTGTTTAATCTCAATATTTACCTTTACATCTACTCATTGCTTTCCTCCCAAACTTGAACCAATAGCATCCATTAGGAGAATCACTTGCAAACTTGTATCACGGTGTGACTGAGGGTAGCGGGGTAGTGTGGCGGGGGGAGGGGGGAGGGGAGGTCGTAAACAGAATTGTTGCGACTTTAAATCAAACAGTTCAAGTCGTTAACAACACGTGCGACGAGAGGTACTATTGCACGGTTACATTGACCGATACGACACGGCATTTTGGAAATTATTGGTTTAAAGAGATAGAGCTTGTGGCTGAGGGACAGTCGGATAGACGGACAGTGGAGTTTTAGCAATAGGAACCTATTGGTTCCATTATCTTAGAATAAGAAGTCCTTCCGAAGACTGGAATGGATGAATAATGACAATAATATTTTCAGACATGTAATAAACAGGTTCATAGGAAAATAACATAAATATGGCTAAAATGTTATTTTATGTGGTCAGAAATATCAAACAGGTTAGCAGGTGTTTAAATATTGACAAATATTAATTAAATAAAGAGTCATAATTATGCAATTTTTCATATATTTATATGAAATACTCTATATTATTCCTCATCATTAGGTATTAGGCTCATTTACTTATCTTTAATCGACAATGGAAACAAATTCAAAGAATAATGAAAGTACAAGTGAATGGACACCCCAGCGTTGTAATTATTAGGAGAGTTCGCGGAATTTATCTTCTTTGATTCATATTCGCCTGGTACTTTAAAACTTAGAGAGACTCCGCAGGCGCGGTGCAAGTGTTGTCTTTATTTTCGGCAAATTTCTGTAATTTATAGAGGTTTTATGGAGTAATTAATGTAGTATGGTGTTTTAAGTAAGGGGTTATCTGAATTTATCTACCCCGCTATTTCTCAAATGCTTTCGCACCAAGGGGTACATTTGATTCGTAAATTATTATGCCTCAAACTTATTGTATTCATGGAGTTTTATTGGTTTTGTAGGCAATTTTATTGGCCCAATCAAAATATAAATAAATTACTTTGGCGCGCAGAATTTATCAGGACCGACTAAACTGAGTCGTCAATTGCGAAAAGAGATCTATCTCTGCGCTGATAAACGATAGGAACTAGCAAATTTTTCTCTAATTCCCCTACGCAAAAAGAGGGGTGTTCAGTTTGGCGTGTCTATTTGTTTGTCGTGTTGTTGTGTTTGTTGTTGTTGTTGTTGTTGTGTTTGTTGTCAGTGGTAGCTTCTAAATGAAAGTTATGATGCGGTGGTTTTGTTAGACTCACGTGACCGAAGTGCTTTTGGGCAATTTTTAGTGTAAATACTATACGCAGACGACACGTGCCTATTTTACTACGGTGATAATATTGATGAAATCATGGCTCAGGCTCAAAAAGATCTCGATATTCTAGATGAATGGCTTAAATACAACTTACTCACGGTTAATACTAGTAAAACCACCTACATGATTTTTGCAGCCAAAAACAAAAAAGTAATTATTAAGACTTGTCTCAAAATAAATAATGAAATTATTAAAAGATCGGAAGAAGAGAAGTATCTTGGACTTATATTAGATAGTAAACTTTCCTGGAAACCACACATAACTAAAATACGTCAAAAGTTAATTTCTTTAGCTGGCTGTTTGAGACGGTTATCTAAATGTATACCACCGAAAGTACGCTTAGTAATATATAATGCTCTAGTAAAACCTCATCTAGAATATCTTACTGAAATATGGGGGTGTGCGGCGAAGACTAACATATTACCGCTGCAAAGAACACAAAATAAATTAGTAAAAGTTCTTTTTAATTTAGATTTTTTAACACCTACAAAGAATGTTTACAAATTGACCAAGCTTTTCAATATAAAACAAATATATACATATAAAATCTGCATGCTAGTAAGAAAAATCCTTAACAAAAATGTACACTCACAATTAAATTTCAGTTTCAAAGTGGCCAGTAAATATAGTAAACGTAGAAAAGAGACAAACCTATTACAGTTACCCCGAATGCGTACAAATTATGGCGCGTCAAGTATAACTCGTGAAGGGGCAAAAATGTATAACAAACTACCGGAAACCGTCACTAGTGTTAATTCTTTTGCCAAATTTAAAGGTCTACTTAAAAATTACGTACTCAGTAAAATTGAATAAACAAAATAAATACATACCTACTTATATAAAAGTTAAAAATATATATCAATTATCCAAATCTATATATGTAAGAGTAAATAAATAAATAAAAAACATGAAAACGCACACAAAACTCAAAGAACAATAAATTTAATATCTAAAAGCTACAAATATGCTTCTTACGACAATATATTTTACATACAAACAAACAGTCACACACAAACGCATGGAAGTAGGCACGCTTACACACACACACACACACATATATACACACACACACACACACACACACACATACATATACAACAACAGTAAGAAAGGTACACACACTATTACATAAACTCACACTTTGCACTGTTTTATTTTAATTGCGCCGAAAATTTATTGTATATAGCTATTAAGTTTCTCATTTTAAGTGACAATGTACTTATAATAATAATAAGTATGTCTTATGGGAAATAAAGAATCTTTAAACCGAAATAAAACTGTGGGGGCTTTAGTAAATTTTAATATGTATAGTTACTATACGTGCGTTAGAACTGTTAGAAGCTCCATTGCACTAGGATCGTATAAGTCAGTCGCCGTGACGCCACATTGAATGCGATTTGCGAGAATTGCAACGGTCACGGGTTACGCGCCGCGCCCGTGTCCCGTGTCCCGTGTCCCGTGTCCCGTCGGCGACGCGATTTAGAACATATACGGGACATTTACAAAATGTTCTGTTTACTTCCAAATCTGTGACATGTTATGACTAACTATTTATGATAAGGATTTAAAATTTGGCGTTGCTTTGTGAAAATCGTGAAAATGTTTTCATAATCTATATTATAACTAGCTGCCCGGACAGACTTCGTTCTGTCAAAAGTTTTTTTTGAGATGTAAGCTATCCTATCTTTCAAGTTGGATCAAACTGCACACGGTGTGCAAATTTGATTAAAATCGGTTAAGTAGTTTAGGAGTCCATCGCGGACAAACAACGTGACACGTAATTTATATATATTAAGATTATAAAACACAAAAATTATTACTATTACTATTAATGCCACTATTACTATTATTATTTCTCCATGGGGTTCGCCTGGATAGTTACCACCCTCGAGCATGAGTCAGCCGCCAAACGACTCGTCGTGTTCCGGCTGTGGGCTTGTGAGCCAGTTCTTTCCTTCTTTTTGTTCTCTCTTTCGTGGCCGGCAACGCATCAGTGATACCTTTGGTAATGTCCATGGGCGACGATAGCCACTTACCATCAGGTGGATCGTCAGCTCGTTTGCCGGCTATTTCCATTAAAAATCAAAAAAAAAATATAATCCCGATAGTACCCACTATTAGGAAGGGTTGTGTACCACCTGGCTAGATACCATTTCCTTCCTTTTTAAAATCGACTAAAATGTGTTTTATTTTGTACCAAGTTCAAATACGACAAATGCGTTAGAGACCCTCCGCGCTCCGCTCCGGCACATTGAGCGCAATTTGCGACTGTCACGGTGTTTGCAACGAGCGTTGACCATGAAATTTAGTACAGGCGATGTCATTAAAATAAACTACTTTTACAGTTAATTAGTAGAGCATTGGCTCTGCCTGATTTTCCAGGATAATAAGTACCGTATATCTTATTCAATTTGTGGCACTTATATAATAAAAATAATAATTTATTTCAGATAACAAACATATCCAAGACTTTTGACACGTCATAATCAGTACAATAAAATACAATAAAATCAGTACAATAAAATTATTAATGCACAATTGTAAATTATAAAGGCACAATTACCTAAATTCTTAAACCAAATCATTGCCTACCTGTGTGCTAAATTACATGGAAATTCGTTCAGTAGTTTTTGCGTCAAAGAGTAACAAACATACATACTTACTTTCATCTTTATAATATTAGTATGATTTATATCCATAAGTAAGTGTAAGTATATTTTAGTATGACAGACTTACTTCCCTACCGAACAACGAGCTAAGGAAAATGATTAATTTCAATTACCTATCCATGTGTTTGAACATCCGTAAAAGGCGAATGCGTCGTTTTTTTGGTCAATAAATTGTAATACCGACTGTTGAATATGATTTCAAACTTTATAACAAAAACACCCCAAAGACATTTTAAGACTGATATTAGAACGGTGGTTCTAATATCAGTCGTAAGGACCTTCATAATGAACAGCGTCTGAAAAGAATTTAAAGGTATACCTAAACTGAAGAATATTTAACCCTTTCAAACCAGGTACTTAACAAACAATAGGATAAGATAACTTATAGATCATGTTAGGCCCTCGATACATCAAGATTACACTTGGTCGCTTTTAGTTTTGCGTCACGCTTCTTAACCGATTTGCGTCCCTATACCGTCCCACACGGCAAGACAAACTATGTCGTTGCGATCGGTAGCGTGACGTGCAAACCGCATTTGCGCCGATATTACTCTTAACACCAAGACAATAGCCCTTAAATCGTAGTTACAAGAGCCAGAATTGACTTTGTTAGCTTCGATTGACGGGCTAAGTTAGCCGTGCAAACGACGTTTCCTTATTACTACGGAATAAGGGTGTTTTTGTATGGAGTTATATGTTTTTGTGCTTGTTTCCTAGGTTGGCCTAGGCAGCAGGGTACCGCGTAAGCTGCACCGGACACCAATGGATTTATCGTTTGAGGTTTAGACAAGGAAAGCGGCTTTGTCTTTGAGACAACAAACGAACGTCCCGAGAAAACAAGAAATTTTATTTCAACTAAGATAAGGGAAATAAGGGAAATTCTCGAGTTACTTTATAACAGAATAGAAGTGAGACTGAAATAAAAACATTTTCCTGTATTTCATTTTTATCATATTACAGATTTTATTAGGTTTTGTATTTTTATTGTTTCAATGTTCACTGTTTTCTAAATCAGACAGTAATAATTGATTAACTTAAACCACCTAGAGCAAAGACAGCTTATTATCATCTCCTTCTAAAGATGAAGACGCAACACTTTTGTCACTGGTGCGATGGCGATGACTTTGTTGTATAGGTAATTGTAACTCGATAGACCCATCATCTTCTATTTACATCTCATATAATGTCTCTCTCAGTCTCTCTGTCTCGCGTAATAACATCTCGTAATAATGTTGGTTAATTTTTACCTCACTGAATAGTGACGTCTCTTTTTCTAAAGTCGATGTTCAACAAATGTGAAATATTTATGACGATTTTTGATTGCAGTGATGAACAGTGAGTATAAAGTAGTACCTACATAAATCCTTTAACTAAAAATTATATCGGTAATGACTTTGGTGCCACGTTTGAAGCGGCAATTAGAGAGTATAAAGTAGTAGGTACCTATAAATCATCGGTAAAGACTTCGATCCTACGTTCAAAGCGGTAATGACCACTGACCATTAGGTCTACTATCTAAATAAAAAAATGCCAAAAATGATGTGGATCATAAACTTAAGTTTACAGATCATAAACCGAAGAAGAAAATTCAAATAAAATAGTTTTATTCACGTTTGAATCAACCAGCGCATTCGATGCGAGTGCGAAGGGCCCCTAAGTCAATATTAGTCCACATTTACACGGGGCAGTGACAAAAATCAAAGTAAACAGCCCCTTTGTAACTAAAATCTATTGTTTAATAACAAAAACCAATAGCGACCGTTTGACCGTCCGTCGCAAACAGAATTACTGAGGGTCACCAACAATCAAAGGGTTCCCAATGTCGGATTTCGAGTAATGTGATTATTATGAATTTCCAATGCAAATATCGGACGATGGAAGGTCAGCTTCAACTCCCAAGGATGTTGATTTGTCTATATTGAATCAATAATAATTCTTTACAAAAATAACCGACTTCAAAATAACTCAAAAACAACTTCTCAGATCTCGCTCTTTAAGTGGGACTACAAGACAAGCACCAGCTTTCGATTAAAAAAAGAATCATCAAAATTGGATCGAAAGTTCTGAAAGTTCGGAAAGTAATGAAGTAACAAACATAAAAAATACAGTCGAATTGAATACCTCCTCCTTTTTTAAAGTCGGTTAAAAAGTTTCAGAACCGCTCAGAAGGTGATAACTTCTATCATCCAAATTAACAAAATCTTTTCAATGTGATTGTTGCTGGTTTAACTCTTTTTACCAAAACAATGCGATCTCCAGCAAAATATATAATAAGGAGCTATATTTACGACTCTTATTACAAGTAACTTTACCATCGTACAGTTTGTGAATCGAAATAAATAAATAAAATAGAAAAGTCACAAACCAAATGGCTAGTGTTTGTACATAACAGAAGCGTTTCATATGTACATTTCTAATAAGTAATAAATTTCACCCCTTGCTTATCGGCGCGTGGACAGACCGGGGTCAATATTGACCCAACGTTCGAACTATGTGCTAACGATATTAAAAAACAGTTGTAAAATTATCGGACATGTAGAGTGGGTCAGTTAAATCAATACTGATTTATTGTAATAATTGTTTATGTAATAACAAGGATCCCCCCTAATCTCGCTTAATTTGATAAAATATATTTACAATGTTAGAATGAGAATTACCTATAGACCGGTTCATAGTGACCCAGCTAAAAGAAAGAGGGGCACAGGTAGTATAGTTTTTTTTATGGAAATAGCTGGCAAATGAGCTGAAGATCCACCTGATGGTAAGTGGCTATCGTCGCCCATGAACATCAGCAACACCAAAGGAAACACTGATGCGTTGCCGGCCAAGAAAGAAGAAATTTGTTTATTAATAACTTAGTATTGCTATGAACTATTAACTTCAATAATGATATTTTAAGAATATAACATAGAAATTCCTTACCTTATTACAACCTTAAACTGAAACTGAAAAAATCGAACATATTTTTATATTTTCCATATAATAATACATACATCTTTATTGTAAAATGATAGGTGATCAACATCCAAGCCGCAAACAGTGCTTCAGCTTTTATTACACTTTAAAAGAAGCAGTTGGAGCAGCTGAAATAATGTTTGTGTTGGCGGAGTCGCGTCTCGCGGCAAGTTTGCAAAGAGAACGCGACTTGTATGCCCCTAATGAAGCGGGCTGGCGGCTGGCGCAACGCACTGCTGCCACAATTTCACTGTTTCGACATTTTTTGGCAACCCGCGCACTTACGTGACGGGATTGCGAACATTGCAGTTTATTCTTATTCTTGTTCTTTATTAAATATCGTAGTAAATTAATTTGATAAGTAGTTGCCGTAAGTCAGGATACTTTTATGTCGTTCTTTGAATTTTTTTTCAAAGTTGAAAATGTTGGCTGTGGGTAAAAACAAGCGACGCACATATATAAACACATACATACATTCAAGTAGACGCAAAAGCGCATACATGCACACTTATAAGCTGAAAGGAATGCGAGGAACTTAAAGAGAAACGAAGTTGCATGACTGCAATAATGACCTTACGAATAATCTCAAGCACAAACATGATATTCAAAACAAGTAGACAAATAAAGTTTGGTGTACGTTAAAGTTCCAACTGAGAACAAGTTTACAAAGGACCTAACTCGACTTATGTGTCCCTAATGAATCGACCTCGCGCGTTTGCTACAAACCCTAGCCACAATACTGTTTGAACAATTTTACTATTTGAGCCATTTTTGACCCGACAGCGAGTTCTTACGTGAGGCGACTGGGAATGGCGGATGGCCGCCCAACTGAGCAGTTAAAGGGTTAATATTAGACGTTATCAAGTTAGGTTGTCGCGATTGTCCGTTTATCGCATGAATAAAATTAAGTGCAAAAATTATAATCTAAATTTTACTAACAAAAAATAACCGACTTCAAATTCTCAAAAACAACTTGTCAGATCTCGTTCAAATTTATGTGGGACCACATGACAAGCACCAGCTTTCTATTAAAAAAAGAATCATCGAAATCGGTTGACGTGATATTGAGTTATTCGTCAATTTGTCGCGCACATCTTAACACAAATTTACGACTTATGTAGTTTTCTCATGGATTCCATTGTCAGATCTCAATAAAATTTATGTGGGACCACATGACAGCCATCAGCTTTCGATTAAAAAAAGAATCATCAAAATCGGTTCGCCCAGTCCAAAGTTCTGAGGTAACAAACATAAAAAAAAAAAAATACAGTCGAATTGAGAACCTCCTCCTTTTTTTGAAGTCGGTTAAAAATGAAGTAAGTATATGAAATTGTAAATATGGTGAATCCGCTATTATTTTTTCAACTTTAGTCCCGTTTCACACGCACCGTAAAGACTTGCCAAATTTTTCACAACATTTCTAGAATAAGCTAGAAGCTATGGAAATACTTCTAAAGTATGTCTGTGCTTTGTCCTGTCTAGGTAGCTAGAATAGAAATTCTATTAAGAGTTCCTAGTCTCCGCTAAATAGACTGTAGTATCCAGATGCATTTGAAACGCAAACTTTTTGAAACAATTCTCGTCTATCGGGGGGCTCGTCGACAACTTTTCCAAGAGCAATCAAAGGATAAAGCTAGCGAAATTCACTTGCTGTTACCGCTCCAAACACTGGGAAGGAATGGACTCGCGGTAACGTTAGTAGAATCACCCACCAAACTAGGCTGACTGATTAATTATAATATTCGTTCATTTTAAATGGGGATTTTTTTAACGAAAGTTCAGTAAAATTTGAATAAATGATCGGTTTAGAAAAATAGATTTTTCTATGAAATTCATAATACACTGCAGAGTAATTAAAAAGACAAACATAAACTAACCATAGGAGTTGAACTTAGAAAGGAAAAATAAACTGGGCATTAGATTTCCACCCAGCTGAAGGGGTAAGGGAAAGTAACAAGCCTTATAGATAAAAGATCTTGCATTTGCTGCGATGCGATGCGCGACAGTGAATTTAATATCTACCACAAAGCTGGATTTAGTGGGATTCAAAGAACTCGCACTGTGAACGCCGAAATATATTGAATATAAATTAGTGATTTCTTTCTTTATGGCCACTTACCATCAGGTGGATCGTCAGCTTGTTTGCCGACTAATTCCATAAAAAAGTGATTAATTAACACTTATTTAAAGAAAAGTAAAAAAAACACTAATTGCATTAATTATATGACTTAAATATACTAAACTAATTTTTCATCATCTTATCTCTTTATTTTACTGAACCTATGAAAGCTTTCTATTAATGTCAACCGTGACCACTTGATTTGAAAACACCTAGAAAAAACAAAAGACATCGATTGCACTGACCTTACAACGTAGACCGCTTCTATATAAAGCCATAGCAGTTCAGTAGTGCATTTGCATAGGAATGGCAGATTACCGGTGCACCGTAGGCGAAGGGTAGGTGCGGCTTGGAATATGGCGTGAATTTCACAAGTACTACAACTGCCGGTAGGTATTCAGCGATACGCCCTATGTATCGGCAATCCGATTAACATAATACACTTAAAATAAATGAATTAAAAACTGTGACTGTAGATTTAATGTTTTATTATGGATTATCCATATCATATCACGGATTTTATCGCTGTAAATTTTGATATTTTTTTTACTGTGGTAATGTGAATATTTTTTAATATAAGATACTATGCTTGGTAGCCAGAATAGTACTTCTTGCCGCAACTGACGTAAGATGTTTTAGTTCGTAAAAGAAGAAAAGAGAATATTACATATTTTCTTAATTCAAATCTGTCTTAGCGGCCAGTGCTAGAATGTTGACATAACACCTATATAGAGTTAATTTTTTAGTTTTCATTCAATGACTACTTACAGGAATAATACATAATACAATAATAAAACCAACACACTTAAATTCAAATCCAATCGCTACAGACTCTGTAATTTACAGGATAATAAAACACAGAGTAATATTCTACATTAACAGGATCCCATTCACATCCAGCCCCTTTATTCGAATTTTAAAATCGTGTATTTTTGAAATAGAAAGCGCATAACCTGCCTTTTGAAATAATTATCCAATCTCTCCTGCAGTTGTGGAGGGGAGTATAACTGCGTATTGATGCGTCGTAATCAACTAATGACTCTTTGATCAACGATCTCGATTAGCGATATTGGTCTTTTGCTGACGGTACCAACGGCCAGGGGACTGTTCAGTGTTACCATCAATGGCCAGTGGAAAAAATATTTCGCATTTTCTTTTCGAAATCATATCACGTTCCATGCTCTTGAGTGATTGATTAAAAACGTTATCTTCATTAATATTTACTTTAGGGAAATATTCAATAACGCCGTAAGCAAAGCAAAGCAACAACCCATAATTGTCCCACTGCTGGGCTCGGGGTCTCCTCTCACAATGTGAGGGGTACAGGCCATAGTCTACCACGCTGGCCAAGTGCGGATTGGTAGACTTCACACACATTCGAGAACTTTATGGAGAACTCTCCGGTGTGCAGGTTTCCTCACGATGTTTTCCTTCACCGAAGCAAGTGATAATTAACATGTAATACGCACATAATATTTGAAAATTAGAGGTGCGTGCCAGGATTTGAACTCGGGCCCCTTCGTTCGGGAGACCAACGTTCTACCGCTAGGCTATCACTGCTGTAATAACGCCGTAACTCCTTTAATAAATTTTGATTCAAAAATATTGAAGACACATTACTGACCTTTGAAAACGAACCGCATTCTTGTAGTTGTAGGTAAACTAAACTACATTTCTATAGATTACAGATATCCCATGTAATTTTGCTCTCTGCTTATCATCTAAATATCTAACATTTTAATACATAACTAACCAAAGAACTTAAACCCTAATAAAATCCTAGTACCCAGACAAAGTTTATTCAAATTACTATATTATGGGTACCTAAAGTATACATGTCATCTTGTAGAAATACCTTCTCGTGTGTTCCTTACAGACATGGAGGATAGAGTAAAAGGAGGGCCATCTCTATATATGAAAAGTGTCCGTAAAAACGCGTCCAATTACGCCGGGTGGCGCTGCGGTGCGGTCTACAACAGCTATGTTCTAATATCTATTTATCAGACACTAGCGAAATTCATTACGGGTGGCATAACTCAGCAAATTCACTCCGTCTACAACAGCCATGTTCATATATCTATTTTTCAAACACTAGCGCCATTCTGAACTGGCCATTACTGGAACCTCTATTTTCAGTAAACAGCTGGACACTTTTTCAACTTTCTCCTCATATTAGATGGCCCTTTTCCTTCCTTTTACCTTTTCTATGCTCCATGGTAACAAATAAACATTTATTTAATTTATTTAGTTTTGTTATAAATTATAAACTTTATTTATATACAAAAAAATCTGCTTTACTTTAATAATTGCATCTGTTATCTTAAAAGAAAGATCTCAAAGAGCAAGCGGATGTATGTTTTAATTTACGTATAAAAAGTAAATCAAAATTACAATCGTTATTTTGAGACAATTACATGTGACGACATATCACTCTAAAGATTTGAACTCCTTCAGGAATATCACGTATAAATGTTACACAGCTTGTCAAAAGTTTAAAAACTCCGACACATTATTAAAGTTGGGTCACGGCTCAAAGGACCTTAGATGTACTTCACCGAATAATTCGATACGGACCAACCCACTGAAACTATTCAATCGTGAAAGCGAATTAGATTCCCAATATCCAGATAACTACGACGATATGGCTGCAGTTAACAATTTTATAGAAATGGCACATTATTTTTTTCTGTACCCGACAAACTGTACTGTAGAAGACAAGCCACCGAATGTTAAACTTTGTCTCACATAGGCAATAGTAACACCGAAGACATTATAGACGCCTTGTCATCCAAAAATTGCAACCGAATTACGTAAATACGTTATCGTCAGTATAACATAAATGTTACCAACTTCAAATTTTCCGTTTATTTATTTTTGTCTGAACATATTGTTAAATGCCTAAATGGCTACCAGAATACAGCAAACACGCAGTACAGTCATTTCTATATAATATTTATTCTATGGATATAAAGTTAGACGCAAACTGCAAATCCTCTAGTTCTCCCTAGAAACGTTCATTTGCATCGGAGGAACTTTTTTCACGGTAACTTGAACTTTAATTAAAAATACAATTACCTAGAATAAAGTGCACACGTCTAGGCATAACTACACCTCCTACCAACGACAGTTATCGTCGCTGAAAATAAAATAAAAATGAAACAAAAATATATATCGCGTATTCGCGCTATCCCTCATTTTATGTACAAGTAAAGTTTTTTCGATGTGCAATTTATTTAAATTAATATAAAGTAAAGGATTAATCGTTATGATCTTTAAAGCTTTTGGTATTCTTATTTTAAATTAAGTATATCTCTTCTTCCTGTCATAATTAAATATTCATTACAATTTTTCAACTTAAAATATTGTATAAATAGTTATTGTATTGCAACTAACCTAAATATTTAAATTATGCCACTGAACCCTACAGGTTATTTGGGAGTATCCTGACTGATTCTTTTACAAATGATCCTGAATAAGATTCCCAGGTGGTGCTGAACTTCTGACATTTATGTGGTAGAAAAAAAAGTACAAAGAAAACTGTGTCCTTTTTGTAAAAGAGATTATTCGTGGCACCTCATTGATGGTCTACAACACCTCCAGCACGCTCGTAATTTAAGTCCTCAATATTTCCATTACAACCGCTTATACTTTTCGTGGCAGACGGTATAGCTGCGTGGTCCTAAGAGGCGCTTTATCTATCACGGGCAGCCGTCGCTAATCTCAGGAGGATGCGATGAATGAACCAGGGTCCCAAGTCTGCTATTTTTACAATGTTCGTCATTCCAACACGACCCCATTGTCATTTTGCTAAAAGTTCGTAATCTGTTAATTCATAATGGTCGATCATTGGCCGGACAATGGTGTCGTACAAGAATTGTGTTAGAATGGCATTGTAGTATTGCCATTATTATAAAACCCGTTGGTAGAAATGATTTTCGAAAAACTACTACAAAATTTTAACATTTATTCATGCCAGATTACATTTATATACATTTTAATATATTATTTATTAGTGTTAAAAGCAATCTGAAGGAGTAGGAAGTTCGTAAATAGCAAAAAACTCACAACGCAACAGAGAAACGCAATAATATTTTATCTGTTTAGCTGTCAAAAGTCAAATGTGACATTACTGCTTATAGACGTTTGAGAGAAACTTTATTGTTATTGATTTTCGTGTGTGTCATAGTCGATCAATTTTTGATAGTTAACAATTTTATTATAAGTCTAAAATGATGCATATTGAGCAAATTTCTGCTGTTATGGATTTCTTAGAACACCAAAAAGACCTGGCTCTTGGCCACTGCAGCCGCACCAATGAAGGGCGCAGTCTATCTAAACGGTACTGGTTGGAGTGCGGTGCGCCCAAATTTTAAATTCTCTATCGGCGGACTGCCCAAATAAAACGCCGGGAGAGTGGCGCACAGTAAGTATCTAAATACAGTATAATTAGGTATGCATTATAAAAAAATAAAATGTATCTTTGTTGTAAATTTGCATTTTTTTAGTTCTACAACGAATACAGCAGTGGATTACAAATGGTTGTAATGTTAGATGATTAAATGAAACAGTGTTTATAAAAAGAGTATTCATTTATTTTAAATCCTCAGTTTAAATAATATTTTGTACAGTAGTGCACTGTGGATCTGAAACAAAGAGTTAATGGTAATAACATTTAAATAGTAATAATTAGAGCATTTTCGTTCACTAGAATATTGAGATGGGTTTACATTACATACCTGCTAATTTAATTTATGCATTTCTCCACAGTCTGTCAACAAGAGCCTGCTGCAGTGCCCAACCTTCAAGAAGATCTCGATTCACCCTTCGATGTTCTTGATTAGGTGCTGCACTATTATTTTTCTCCTAAATTAACAAGACTAATTAGTAAATAAAACACAACTGTTATTATTTTTATTATATAAGGTAAAATTTGTGATTTGTTATTCAAAATTAAATGATGATTAAAATATTGAAGATCTTTTTATTTTATATGAAGACTGATTCTGATTAGATACTATTATTACATTAGATATTGTAACTTAGATGTCTTTTTGTTGAAAAAAACTGAAATGTAAATAAATACTACATCAATGTAGTACATATATGTAGAAATAAAGATTCATTATATTCCAAAATAGTGGAATAGAAATTAAATACCTGTTGCAAGCCAAGTGCTTCTGCATAAACTTCATCAGGTGGCAACGGTGCTCTTGCCATGTTAGCAATATTGTGCAGTATGCAACATGCATTCTTAACTGCAGTTGTGGTATATAATGTAAAGCACGTGCTACAAGCAAACACCTGCAAAAAATCAATTTACTTGAATACAACCCCAATTTAACTAAACGTCTTATTAGATTAAATTGTTTATTTTATATATTACTTACTTTTCTTGGCATATACAAGAACTAATGCATCTATTTTTCTAAATTAAGAAATTCATTGAATATAAAAATAGACACTGTTATTGAGTATGTAAAACAATTGCCCAGAGATGTTTATAGATAAAGAATAAGTAATACATCAATGGGTTTGTGGGTCGTCTTAGTAAAATTCAGTTTTCTTACCTTCATTTCTGCCGATATGCTATCGTTTTGACGCGGTCTGGACTCTGGCCATAAGGGGAATGAGTTCTTCAATTAACCCCCTTACTGAGTCCTTTCCAAGGCGAAACGTTTTTACAAATAATTCCGTCTCGGGAATATCAATAAAGGGGTTCGTAGTAATTCTCGTCAAGCGACGGGTTCGATGACGTTTTATGCATTCCACTCTTCTTTCTCTAGCATCCACTGCGTTGGCTAGCTCGAGAATATTTGCTCGTAGTGAATATATCTTCAATTTCCACAATTATTGTTAACAACTTTACACTCGTAACGAATTGAAAGCAATTATTGCACAATGACGGTCTAATGGTATGTCACTGATCAAAGGAACTGTCAAAATTTTAGCAGATTACTGCATAGGTCCGTCATTCATTTGCCATTATGTACGAGATTACCCACTAGACGCCATTTCTTTCAATGGAGTGTCAGTGGCTGACCATTGGAAAGTCATAATGACGCCATTAAATTAGTAGATTACCAAACTTGTCAAAATCGACAATTATGAAATCAATGATAGACTATTCTGACACTATTGAAATAGCAGACTTGCCCCCCTGGACTCTGGCCATAAGGGGAATGAGTTCTTCAATTAACCCCCTTACTGAGTCCTTTCCAAGGCGAAACGTTTTTACAAATAATTCCGTCTCGGGAATATCAATAAAGGGGTTCGTAGTAATTCTCGTCAAGCGACGGGTTCGATGACGTTTTATGCATTCCACTCTTCTTTCTCTAGCATCCACTGCGTTGGCTAGCTCGAGAATATTTGCTCGTAGTGAATATATCTTCAATTTCCACAATTATTGTTAACAACTTTACACTCGTAACGAATTGAAAGCAATTATTGCACAATGACGGTCTAATGGTATGTCACTGATCAAAGGAACTGTCAAAATTTTAGCAGATTACTGCATAGGTCCGTCATTCATTTGCCATTATGTACGAGATTACCCACTAGACGCCATTTCTTTCAATGGAGTGTCAGTGGCTGACCATTGGAAAGTCATAATGACGCCATTAAATTAGTAGATTACCAAACTTGTCAAAATCGACAATTATGAAATCAATGATAGACTATTCTGACACTATTGAAATAGCAGACTTGCCCCCCTGGACTCTGGCCATAAGGGGAATGAGTTCTTCAATTAACCCCCTTACTGAGTCCTTTCCAAGGCGAAACGTTTTTACAAATAATTCCGTCTCGGGAATATCAATAAAGGGGTTCGTAGTAATTCTCGTCAAGCGACGGGTTCGATGACGTTTTATGCATTCCACTCTTCTTTCTCTAGCATCCACTGCGTTGGCTAGCTCGAGAATATTTGCTCGTAGTGAATATATCTTCAATTTCCACAATTATTGTTAACAACTTTACACTCGTAACGAATTGAAAGCAATTATTGCACAATGACGGTCTAATGGTATGTCACTGATCAAAGGAACTGTCAAAATTTTAGCAGATTACTGCATAGGTCCGTCATTCATTTGCCATTATGTACGAGATTACCCACTAGACGCCATTTCTTTCAATGGAGTGTCAGTGGCTGACCATTGGAAAGTCATAATGACGCCATTAAATTAGTAGATTACCAAACTTGTCAAAATCGACAATTATGAAATCAATGATAGACTATTCTGACACTATTGAAATAGCAGACTTGCCCCCCAGATCGACGCCGGCGACGCCATAAGCCTGTATCGGACGTACATTGATATATATAATATACTTTGCTTTACTTTAGAAACTATTAAGTATTGCTCGCGCCTCGCACGTTCGCCGGTAGATTAAATAGTGTTTCTTTTCATAGGAAAGGCGGCATTGATACATTCGATCAGTGGTTCTTAACCTATGGTCGGTGGACCACTGCCGCGCTGGTGGTCCATGAAAGCATACGTTGTCCGGAAAGATGATTCGTGGTTTATGGAAAGACAGAAATTTTATTACATGGTCCCTCATCCCCAAGATATTAAGAACCACTGATTAAGATGATGACGATGTTGATGACAACAACTTAAAAGTATAAGTCCGGTTAAAAAGTATTTTGCACATTGACTCTTCAACACTGCAACAGTACCTAATGGGTTCAAAATATTATTTTAATTTTATTGTTTTTAAAGAATAAAAAAAATACTTTTTAGCCAGGTATTACGGCGTCTTTACAATACGGTTGCCATCCGTCCTGTTTTCCCAGGACATGTCCTGGTTTTTGTAGTGTCCTGGGACGTCCTGGATAGTTTTTAAGCAGCGTCCTGGGTTTTTAAATTTTAAAATTCGCGCGCCTCTTGTAAAAATTTTTACTTTACTGGGGGCTTACCATGAACTCTTAAAACAGGTCAATATTAGCCGATAATTGGCCTGTCCTGCTATATCTTACCATGATCTGGCTAAAACACAGGGCAGCCAGCGACCACGTCACCGTAACAGGACAGCGGTCATGTGACTTCAAAAATGATCTTCTGCCCTGCAATTCGTGTACCATGACGCGATTGTTGACGTATTGACTTCAGAAAGTGGCATATGTTAACGTCAAAATATTACAGCTCACCGAAAGTAACATTTATTGTCCTGTTTCGGCTATTTCGTTGATGATGATGAAACGCGACGGGATGCAGCCATGGCAAATTTCATATACACCATCATCACAACATAAATATATTTCATTTGTTTGGAAAATTTTAAAAACATACATTGTACTTATGCTTTTTAAATTATCGCTCCTAACCCCGGTCACTCACATGCGCGCAAATGTTTGACATTTTTACGAATGTTTGCACATATGTGAAGGGTGGTCAGGCAAATGGGTTCGCATATGAGTATACAATACAAGCCCATTTCCGCTTCCTCCTACACTTTGTTCACGAATTTTCAATCTTGCTGTTGTTGTCATTAAAATCCATTTTCAATACAGAAAATAAATGGTAGTACGATTAGACGCCACGAACCACGAAAAATTAAGAGATACATCACCTTTTTAGGGTTCCGTAGCCAAATGGCAAAAAACGGAACCCTTATAGATTCGTCATGTCTGTCTGTCTGTCTGTCTGTCTGTCCGTCCGTATGTCACAGCCACTTTTTAGTCGTGTGTGCAACTGGTCGCACGAATGTGTGGGAGACTACACGAAGGTTCGAGGTTCGCGCGCTTTCATGTGCAACAAAAAACCGACACAGCTTGGAAAACCCCGAATGCCTCGAAAACTTCGCATAATCATTCGCGAATGTCGTCCCACACTTGTGGGTTCGCGTATTCGCGCGAATGTGAGTGACCGGCATTATAAATCACACATTTTAATAGACATTTAGACATGTCACTGTGTCAAGTGTCAAGTGGTGTAAGATTATGTTCAAAAATGTAAGCATCACTAAGCGATAATTTTTTGGTAATTTTAGAGAACGAAAGGTTAATAAATCACAACACTTAAGTATTTATAACAAATCTCAAAATCTTCAATTGAGATTGTTATTTTAAACTTTTAAAAACATCAATATTACGCATTCATTTGAAAACCGGTAAACCGATAAAACGCTCTATTTCAGAACATAATTAGTACAAATCAAGTACCTTGCATGTCATAGACTAAGATGCAGGACAGAAGTAGAGGCATTGCAGATCATCGGTAAACGTTCATGGTACAAAATACACTCCTGTCAGGTTTTAGCTACAAGCTGACCTGTCCTGAACATGACACATTATATTAGAGTTCATGGTAAGGCACCTGGTGGCCTCACGGCTCGCACGTAGGGCATGGATACCGGAATCCCAAGATTTCGCAATTCCGGAATCTCGGACAATTTTTCAGTTCCAGAACTAAGTCTTTCAATATCTTAACTCCGGTATTCATTGTTACTAAACAAAATAGATATTTCGAATGTTTATTTATTTCTGAACGCACCCACGAACCCAATTATCCAATTCTCTCTATCCCTTGTGTACCCCTCGCGCCACCATTATTACCTTTATAGATTAGCTGACTAAGAAATTGTAATAATTGTATGAAATCAATATTTTTGTCGTGTTCAAAAGCAACATTTGATTCAGAAAGATTTAGTTGCAATCCGTAAATATTCAAAAATATGCTATGATGAACATATCTGATGAAACTTTAATCAAATAATTTATTTTATTGTGCATCCATCCGTCCATCCACCCGCGTTTAGAGGTCAACTGCTGGACATAGGCCCCCTCTAACTTGCGCCACTATGACCACACTATGACTCAACAATTTTTTTACCCGGCTGCTAAGGGGATATGTTTTTCGCGCGTATCTTGTATGTATGTTTGTATGTATGTATGTATGCATGTAATATTCTTTATTACCTCATATTTTCCAAACCGTTTATATAATTAAGATATCGTTACATTGATCTTGATAACCCAAGTGTTCTGAGATAGGTGACGTTAAAAAAACAAATATGGTGGGTGTGAGATTCCATTGTTTGAATTATCAAAAAATAAAAATAAATAGAATAATGCAATATGGGTATCAAATTAAAGAGCTCTTCTTAAGGTTTTCAAAAAAGTGTATCATAGCTTTCTTGATAGCAGGCGGTTTTTTTTTTATTTTATTTCAACAACCAATATCGGAACTAATTCCGGAATTCTGGAATCAGGGGTCAATCTCGAAAACCAATTCCGGTATTGAGAATAGTTCCGATATCACATGGCCTAATTGCAACTCTATTACTGCGTCCTGTTTTCAAACTGAGTTGTCCTGGTTTCTCCAACTTCAAATCCTGTTTTTTTAAATTTGAGGTTGGCAACCCTACTTTACAAGAACCTTACTGATAAGAAGTATAAACAGTGCAGAACTTCGACAAAAGGAGCCTCAATCACGATCTTAATAATTATTATTATCTCGATGAGTACGTTTGGATACCACCCATCATTGGACTCTCTTTATACCCATAAGAGAGTACCCTTAGGTACCCACATAATACCATTCTTTAATTCACTTTTATTCAAACAACATAAAAAGGTAATTGTTATATTGGTAAATTCACGTAATGTTCGCATGGAGGCGTTAAAGAAGGTGAATGAATTTTTGGCATTACCTACTTACCAAAAAGATTGTCTCAATCCCTCCTCCTGTAAAACAATAAAGGGAGGAACAATTTAAACCTATTCCGGCTACGTATACATTTAATATCGTTGTGAAAGCAGGCAATCGTCGGGAAGGGAATATCACGAGGCTAGGTAAGAAACTTGTCTCACTGCCTGCTAGAAGCGAGAAATCATTAAACATTTAAGCTAACAATAACGAATACAGAGCCATATTTATTAATCCATCGATCATTAACTTAATAGTCAGGGTTTCTAAACAACATGATTAAGAAATATAACAATGTATGTATGTTTTATACTTAGGGTATACAAACGTTTACATAAATGAAAATCGGAGAATCGGGATTAAACTATTTGCGATTATTATAATTAAAACCAGATAAAACAAAATTCACTTAATGAAAAAGAAATTGATAGCTTTGAGAAATAATCAACTATTTTGTTACATCTCGCGTTCAGGAGCCAACATACTTAATTTCTTTCAAAATCGAACGAATCCATTGGAAATTGAAGCTGCGCGGCGCCAATTCATTGGAACATACATTGTGTTCGCGGTGTCTGTTCTATACGCTAGTGATAATACTTCAATGAATAAACCCCACATCGCTTGTCTTCTACGCCTTTCGCTTACCCTTCGCAGTACAACACGTCACTGAAACTCAGCAGCACTCACCTCACTTAAATAGTTGTCATAAAATTCTCGCCAATTTAGATTCGACGCGTCGGGAAGCTCATTTTAGCGAGACGTCGTATAATAACCGTGTAAAACGTGTGTTTTATGGGGCTGGACCGGTCTTCCCTTACATGGGATCTTGTTCAACTTATGTGTTTATGTGAGTGGCTGCAATAGGAGAAAAAGTCTCCTTTTATCAGTTTAAATTTACCAAGAAATTCGTTCAAAAAAAAAATATTCATCATGAGTATTTTATCAATACTTTCTCCTTGATAAGTAGGTACAATATGAAAGTCAAAATCATTAAATCCAATCCTTAGCAATTGTCAACTACCTCTCGATATAACTGCATGGGTGTAATCAGTGTCTTGGCTGATGAAGATAATGGAATTTATAACGTCATCTTACCATTGACTCCATCAGTCAAAATAAATATTGTTGGCTAAAGTCAAATACCTCGTAAGTCGTAAATCCAATGTGGACTTACATACGAGGCACTTTACACAGCTGCCATAAATAATTCAATGCAATATTTTATAATCACATATTTTATTGTTTAAATAAGTACCGTCTTATGATCAATAGGCAATACTTAATAGCAAATACGAGTTTTATTTTTGGGATTAATAAAAAAAAATCATCTATACTCTATACTAATATACACCGTGTTCCTGACTTTGTGCACAAACTTCGGCCTGATATTCAGCCCATTAAATTGGTCATCTTTCGTTATGGATTCATTATTGAAATTTTTATTTTTTTTATTTTTCATTTTCATACAAACTAAATACTTGAACGTAAATTGCCTAATGTGTAATCTCTTTACGCAAGCTGGCAACGTCGCATTATGATTGATATGAAACTTTGACATGAGTAAACTTTTCTTGACGTTAACAATAATTATTTCTCATCGACTTCGTTCTGTGCGGCCAGTGATCTTTTGAAAACCAAATAGGTAATAATACGGGTTCAAAAAGTTTTACCATGTTTGTTTACTTTAAGGCCCATTTAGACGGAGACTTTCTAGTATCTATCGTACACTACTATCACTAGTAATAATCGCCATAACATTATCGTATCAAATGTTTACATACAGGAAAGAACTAAATTCTCACCTACGATTATCTCATACGACATTCGTAACTTATCGATCAAGGCGATAATTTCCTACGTCTATTTAGGTACACATTGTACGTAAGATTACTTACGACAATCTCGACTTGTATTCGACTTACATTTTTCAAATTCATACGTGTATCATACAAGACGGTTGTAAACGTTTTGATTGCGAGATTTGTCATTGGAGTTAAGGTTATAATCAATATTCCATTGCGAGGAAATTGGCGTCAAATAGCGAGAGGTGTAAATGTAAGAAAGATTTTTTTATTAATTCGATCGTGGCTTCTTCGAGACGAGAAGCTCTCCGTCTAAATGGGCCTTTATTGACAAGTCATGCCAATAATGACATGACATTTAAAATGAAACAAGTACAGTTTAAATGATTATGACCGTACTGAGCGGCAACATAGCACAAATAAAGACCCTTTTACAATGTACACCCATATTAAATGGAATTACCAATAACTTAAAAACTAAGCTTTATAATGCACTAGTACCTGTATAAGATATGTTTAGTAAATGCTATAGAATCATTTGGTAAAGTTTGTGCACAACCTCAAAAAAACCCTGTATAAAGAGGAAAGATTTGATTTTTTGTTTGCATTGAATAGGCTCCGAAACTACAGAACCGATTTGAAAAATTCTTACACTGTAGGGAAGCTACACTATCCCCGGGTGACATAGGCTATATTAGATTTTGAAAAAAAAACAGGGATCCTTAAGAAAACTTTAATAATGTAACCTAAGGTGTAAAAAAAATAAGAAAACCGAAGCGAAGCGAGGACGGTTACTCGTATATAATATTTACGTGTTCCGTGGACCTACTTATTCTTTGAAATAACATTTAAATATTTTTCCAGCAGTTAACATGTATCAGTGATGCGACGGGATTGGTCTCGGCGTTCCGAGTTTCCGGCCAATTACCTGGTGCTCTCGTTACCAGCATCACGATACTGAACCGCTCAACATACACCGCTCGTCCACACTGGGACACTTGCTTTCGTGAAAACTTGTGCGAAACTCAAGTAGCAGAAAAGAAAATAGTTCCAGTTATTCAGGGATTTAAATGGATGGAAGATTAATCTTAACTTCGTAGGTTATTCAAAGGAAACGTATTAAGTTATTAGTAAAACATAAATAAAATAAATACAAATAAATACAAATGAAAATTAAATTGGCTAAATATGAAAAAAATGAAATGGGCTACCTATTCCTCGAAAATCTAATTACAACATTCGTCACTGGGTGTGATAGCTGTGTAGTTGATAGCATATTTAGAAAGAAGGTTTAGGAACACGTAAAATTACAAAATTTCTATAAAATTACACATGACGGAATTTTTAGCCCCCAGTGACTGCCTGCTCGTGAGGGATTCTGAGTTCGAAATACATTAGAGTTAGACTTACATTTCAAGTCAAAAACTGAAACCTTCGGCGGTAGCCCAATGTGAACGCCACACAACGTGAGAGGGCACTTGACATGTTGCGAGACTTGCGAACCCCAAACGATGCGTGCCAGACGCATATTTACGTGTTTATATTCAATCCACGTCGGATATTCTAAATTCCCATATTTTTATATCACTTCGTTCACGAGCGAAATGAAAGCAAATTATGCGCAAAATGTTCGCGTTAAAATTATTACGCGATTCATGAAGTGATCAAGTCGTACTTATTTAATTAGTAGTTCATCAAAGTAAAATGTTAGATTAAATTGAGGTTATTTTTTATAACCAAGTTTCTTTTTATCGGCAACAACAATTTAATTTAAATATGCCCTGCATTATGTAGTGAGTAGATAATATAAATCACTGAGATGAATGAAAAATGTTACATAATTATGTTCAAGTAAATAAGATTGTGTAAGAATAATTTTGAAGCAAAATAATAAGGATCACTATGAAATATTTGTACAAATAGCCTGGGAGCCTGGGAATTAGGGACCTAATTATAATTCTGCCATACCTATGTTTCAGTCAGATAACAATAAAATTACAAAGTTACAAAACAAAATAATGTGCCTTTACTTAAATTACAAATTATTCGAATCGTCAGTTCACTTAATATATATACCTATCATAAAAAATTTACGGACTTTAAAAAATCAGTCTTCGAGAAACATATCAAAATTGGCATATATACCTATGTATAGGTGTGGCATTACCTATAATATTTTAGAAGTTCCCTTATTTCCATTATCTTCATAAATGAATTTTCTTTCAAGCAAGAAAATTGAGGTAACAAACAAAAAAATACAATCAAATAGAGAACCTCCTTCTTTTTTGAATCTAGTTAAAAAATGAGTGTTATGTCACTTGAAACTATCATTTATTTAAATGGCTTCAATTTCAATTCATTAATGTCCCCTTTAATAAGTAGGCCTAGAACATACTCCATCACGCTGTTCAAGAGTGGCTTGGTTAGCCAACCCAGATGCAGACTCGTCATTAAAAGGATGAGGGTAAAATTCAAAATATACCGATATTGATGAATAAACTAAATGATTATGACTTTGAATTTGACCTAATGAAAAATGATTTCTATATTGCTTGTGTGTAAATGTTCAATAGGGTATTCGTTTGAAATATTTGAATATTTGAAATACGTTTGAAAAACTACATCAAAACGTTGATTTTCCTAATAAAAGCCACAAAAAATATATTACGGTAAAATAAACACGCTTTCTTGCCATAAAATTAAATTAAATTTTATACCTTTTTTATAATAATGCCTGTATGACGTCACACCATGGCGGCTCGTGTTTTAGGTCACGTGATATACAGATTGAAAATTACGACTTTTAATTTTTTATATAATAAAACAATAATGTGCTTTTATGACTCAAAATCAGAATATTTAAGTATATTTCTACATTTTAAATTTTTATCAAATTACATAATTTATTTTTCACTACCGAAAGTAACCTAATACACCGTAGTGTGTTGACACTCTTTCAAATCTGTACGTTAATAATTACCTTCTTTGATAAAAGTCGCAGTGAGCAGTGCCATTAATTATCATAATAATCTGGAGTTTAGCGGCATGCTGCTGAAGCAGGCGTGTTTTGTTACAAAGAGAAGTTCCACTAGCAAACCGGTAACTGGACTACGTTGTTGCGAGTTGGAAACTTCGTTGGTGCTCAGTAATATTATAAATTTCAAACAGACAGAATTTCAATATGACACCACATAAATAGAATACGAACCGTGTGGCGCAATGGTTACCATGCCGGATCGCCGTACCAAGTGTCCTGGGTTCGATTCCCAGCGAGGCGGAAATTTGAATGATGAGTTTGAATTTCTGTTCTCGGTCTGGGTGTGAATGTCCTTGTCTAGTGTGTTGTCCATGGCCCCCACGACACAGGGAATCCTAGTGTGGGGCTATGATTGTGAAGCGTTATTTATTTATTTATTTATTAAATACGCGTAGAAAAGATAAGAATAAATTTTATTTTCAACACCACGAACACAATTATGGGTAAATTTACAGACTTAAAATAGGCACAATAAAAAATTAATTTGAAAAACAATAATGAAAAAAACAATAATAGTAATTTAAAAAACAATAAAAAAGTAAATACATAACAAAAATAAAACAAAGCTCCTTAAAAATTATTGTTAGAATATGCTCGCATGTGTCCAGTGGCGTAGAAAAAGGAGCACACTCAGCATAATGCCGTAGTGTTGACTGCGGCGCTGATTTTCAGTGAGTCCTATTCGGTAAGTCACGGACGACAGTGTTTGCTACTTTATATACCTACTACTATATTTTCCTAATTGATGCATCACCGCGCAGATGAGCCATCGCTTCCATGGATTCGCACTGAGACGGGTAAAGTGAGGAAAATACGGATCAGTAAGTACCATAGTTTACCACGGTCAGTTATAAGTACCACATCGCCACATCGCAACGTCTCGCCACTTCGTTTTTAAATGAGTTCTATATGGTGGCTGACCTTGGATCCATTTCTAGGTAAAGTCCATATAGCAGAGCTCGAGTCCACCACCATAAACATTTATCCTACTCACGTAGGATATTACCTTTTTTTATTGCCAATTAAAAATTGAAATATAAATTATCCCATCGTACTACTACAGGCTATCGACTATTGCAAGTTAAGTTTATTTCTTACACAGATAGAAAATATTTAATCCTCTTTGACAAAGATGGTAAAAATTCAATGAGATCCCCATTAACAGACCCTTTCAAGTGAATCAGCAAATAACGCAACGTCCTTGTTGGAATTGCAAAAAGACTTCAGACGGAACTGGAGTTTAATAAGGTATAAAGACACAGCCGGTTTACTGGACCAAAACACTTAAATAATGGTGACTGTAGAAAGAAAATTATCGTCTAATGAGGACTACACTTCAACAAAAATTAAGCACAGGTTTTCAGTTTCAGTTTCAGGTTCAAAATTAAGCATTTAGTCTAAATTTTAGATGAAGAGGCTGACTGTAAATTGTTTGACTAATTACATAAAAAAATCAGCAAGCTAGACTTCAATCAATCTTTTAGGAAAGTGACCGAAGTTTAAATGATCATGATTACATTTGACTCGAGTCAGCATCAGAAGAAAATTGTCCATTTCCAATGTAATGTATCTTCAACCAATTCCATTACAATAACATAGTCAAACAATCCCATTCGTTTAGCCGAAGACGTTCGCAATCTTCATATAACATCCTGAGAGGCAGTATTCGAATGCAAGCATTAAAAAACGGTAAGGAAACCTATATAAAATTAAGTCAACAAGTTCCAACGAAAAATTATTCATAGAGATCCTTGAGGTGCAAAGTGGGATGGAGAGAGAGCGGCGAACGGGCATGAAAGAGACGGTAACAGGGATAACTGCCTTCATGAATTGGAAATGTAATTTGGTGGGGTAACGCTTATATGTGAACGGGGCAATTGTTTTCGCAGCACGGTCGACGATTTTGGTGATAGATGCTTATAGCATCGCGTGATATCTGTCGGGCTGCTTTCTTACGATTAGAGAACTGTTTATAGAGCACATTTATTTTTGTTTCAACATTACTTGCCTTTATAAAGGTACCCGTAAAAAGAATGGGAGTAGGTACAACGTGGAGAATTTCTCGCGCGTTCTCTTTCGAGAGCCTACTCGTATTTTCGTCGTTTATACGAGTATAAATAAACAGTTGAACGTAAGATCTCATTATTCATGAATTTAATCTTGACGCGAGTGCCCGAGTCAAAGATCTCCTTGAAATAGGATTGAAACCCTTCAAGCAGCAAGTGATAAAATCGGATCAGGACGGGTGACGGCGTTAATATTCAAGACGAACGCACCCTTGGGACGGGCGCCGCGGAGCTGTCTGTCGGGTTGAAACTCCGGCTGAGGTGTTCGGAGCATGTAGATAATCAAATGTACAGAGAATTAACTCAAATTATTATCTAGCACCAAAAGTTTTTTGAAATCAATATCTAACTTTATATGATCTACGTTATTATATTTGTCTTGTTCATAGTAGTTAAGAGTACAGCAGTCCATGAAGAATATTTTCAAAATACTAAAATGGTTCGAGTAAAGTAATCACTCACATGTCCATCTGTCCATAGATAAATACAGTCTTCATGAATTCGCACTGCAAAGAGATAATCACGGATTCAATTTAAACGCCATATGGAAATTAAAAGGCATCTGCAAATGATCGAAACGGCTAATTTGGCGTTCGCATCTCGATGATTTTAATGTTTACTTGTCATAATTGCAGACTGAATATATCATGTCGTATGTTGAAGTATGAATGATTTGCGAATCTTATAACAGAAATCACGGAAATTCATAATTATTTGGTGAAAAATGACAAAACAAACGTGGTAAATAATTCTGCTCCGAGTAAAATGTAAAAATCCATGTGGTTAAACCAATATAGAGCATTAAAAAATTCCCAAAAATTTCAGCCACAAACTCGCCAGCCATTTGAGAATTTTACGCCCCCGTTGAATCTCATAATGCCTGAGCTGCTTACAATTAGCAGATTTAAATTTTAATAATGAATACGATCCATTTTCACTGGAAATAAACACTCCCAACCTTTTGAATTTCATATCCAAATATAGGTACGTAAATAGAGTTTAAAATGAATATTGTGGTGAATTATATTGCCATTTGATAAATTCTTTTTAATATTATCTGCATCATAGGAGTCGAGACCACTAATTTATCTTTCTGTCTGTCTATTGCACTATTATTTGCAACTAGATCTTTATTTCTTCAGGATGTAAAAACCCCTGGACTTTAATCTGTGTGGGTGATTTTAACCATCTTTAATCCCTAGCGATGTTTCCAGACGTCATTAAATGTATTTGAAAACATATGGACAGAGGATGTCCGATAAGGTAAATTTTTTAAACATCATTCAGGCTCTGATTGGATTCAGTGGATTTGTATGGACGAGATGCTTCAACTTGTAATTTTGAAAATATCTTGTCTATGATAATAATGTTTATTGACCATATATGAGAGTAGATTTGAATTGTCTGTCCTGCAAGGCTATTCTGTTTTGTAACTTGACAGCGGAGTTTCAAAATTGATGTTCGAGTTCTAGGATCACTTCACTTCGCAAGTGCGTACTAGATGATTAGATAATGACATGTCAATATGATGCAAGTTCGCTTTTGTTTCGTAAGTTGACAGCGGAATATACGATGAGTTTCTAAATTGAAGTTAGAGTTCGAGACTCCCTTCACCTCGCAAGTGCGTACCAGATGTTTAGAGAATCACATATCAAGATCTCGGACTCGAACTTCAATTTTGAAACTCATCGCGGATTCCGCTGTCAAGTTACAAAACTGAATAGCCTTGCTGACCATAATTTCCTACTTACTCCACTGCAGGTCACATAAAATTGCAGCTAACTGGATTAAACAGAAGTTTGTATAAAAGTTGTCTGTCCCAAAACTGTTTAGAACCTTTCAGTAGTTCATTACGCGAGGCAGTATATGACGTCCCTAAAATCACATTCAACGTCGTAAAACAGGATCATATGCAAACATAAACACGATGAAACATAAAACGGCTGCGAATCTTTAGGGCCGCGATGGCCCCTGGGTTCCCTCCGGCATCGAAAATATCGTCGCTGACATTAGCATATGAATTCTGAGAGAGTAATAAACGAATAATATGCAAATAAAGGCAGAAACGGTTGTAGGTACCTTCTAAAATGTGTTGTACCCGCCATGACTATTTATCGTGTATCCGCTATCTTCGCTTTATTAGCGCCAAGGGCATGCTTCTAATTCGGAGTTCGCGGATGAAATTTTTAGTTGTAATTAGTTGTTTGCGAATTCAAATGGAGGTTCCGTTGGCTGGAAAGGTCAAATTGTAACAACTGCGTTAGTTGTGAAGTGGAAACACAGGACTGAGTTTGTTGTAACTTTATTGGGTCGGTCTAGATAATCTTTGTAAAGGTTGGTTAGGGCTTTGATGTTATTTGAAACATTTCAATAATATTGTCACTGTTATCTAGAATTGTCACTTTTATGTTGTTTCTCGACAACAATCAGACCAGAAAGATGATGTAAAGTGGTCACCGTGGCTCTAGACATCAGTAGATACCAACAGAAAGCACCGGTGCGTTGCCGGCCAAAAAAGACGCGGAAACAACATTTCAGGTCGGTTTTAGAAAGAGGGTGGTAGCTAGCCAAGCTAGGTGACTTCAGTGGAAATTAAAGTGAGTGGAAAGACCAACGATCTCGTATAGAAAGAGCCCAAAGAAACCTAAAACAATTGTCTCTTCCCTTGTTCAAGAGTGTGTACCATGACCAGAAAATGCTTGGATTTTACAAAGAAAATATAATATCTTACACGCTAAAAATATAGATGAATTGTAGAATCGTAATCTATTAGAATGAAGACTCGTGCAACCTTACCGTAGGTCTTCTTTTGTGCGTCATAATAGCCCTACATTTACTACGAACTCGTCTAATAAAAGCGACTATGAGTCTTTTAAAATGAGGCTCATTTGTTCAGTAAAAGCTTATTTCTTGACTAGAAAAACGCCGGCAGCTAATTTTAGTCTTCTATAACTAGACGGATACAAACAAGACATGATGACGTAGACTACGTAGAGTAAGACATGATGACGCAGGTATTTAAAATCTTGGCTTCTTTACATTACTGAAAAAGAATACCTTGTGAATTTTTATGTAAGGCACCGTCAAATGAGCTGATCCATCTGACGGTAATTGGTCACCATCGTCTCTTTTTTTTGATCCCAAGCACAAAGACCGCAAAGATAAACTTGCCATCTTAATACCTGTTTTTTATTTACAATATTAATTATCTGCTGCATTTATTACTGCGTATAAACTTGAATACAACTTCTATTCCTTCAATAGGTAGTTTTCCTACGGATAATAATTAAGTGGCACATCAAGGAAAACTATTGTTGATTCTATGCCCCCAAACGTTCCCTACGTTTGTTCAAGATACATCAAAGGTGTAAAAAACCTCATAATTTTTTTACTAACTTGATCAGACCCGAGCAGTATATACTTTTCCGGATCCTATATTATCGTGCAAGTCATTGTTTACAGCAATTAATAGAACAATATCCTTTGCTAAAGTATAATAGTAAAGTTGGCATACGGTGTCGGGTAATACCCGGATATACGGCAGGCGGTGGTGCGTGAAATTGGGCAGTGTCGGAACCGCGCGCCTCATTCATAAAATATATGTGACAGCTAATAATGTATGGGACAATACCGTTGCCGCTGCTCTGACGAATATTTCTATAAGGTTAGATGCTACTCCGCAAGGGATTCTTGGGCAATTGAGTTTTTTAAATCGTTTATTATTGAAGTTATATAAATGATGTAGTCCAAATTAAATTTACGGACCTTTTTGTATGGAAGTACCCTCTGTATTCATCGTCCCTGAACATCAGTACTAACAGAGTCGTCACCAACACTCAGGAGGAAGCAACCAGTAGGCTGATCGCTGACACTTCAATCGAAAGGCATGAAGACATTGGTGGGTTTTAGAATCCCCGTATGCTTTACCGCGTAGATAAAGTAATCAATCTACAATCAACATAATTATATGTTGTCTTATAAGACATGTTGGGACACGCCCAAGTAGGTAAAGTATTGAAGAGGATGTTTTCCATGTTGAGCAGGGTGTACCAGATTCACCACGCTACCTTCTAGGTCTTTAGTCATGGTGATTCACTAGTAAACGTTTCCTAAAGTTACAAATTAGACAAACTCACTCAGACTTCTTTTAATAAATGGAAAATCTTCAGAATTCTTATCTAAATTCGCTGCTTAAAATGCCGCGTTAAGGTGCTTCGATTTTTATTAATTAACATGCAAACCTGAAGTTTCAGAGTCCAGTAGATACTACAAAAAGGCTTCTTATCTAAGTTGGGAAGATTCCGCTCCCGTCCCCGCCCCGTCCTGGTCCCGTCCGGTCCGTTCGTTTGCATTTTTATTACTTTTTAATTTTTGCGCAGATACCGAGTTTCGGTTCCCACGCTGGGATTGTGGTCTTATCGAGTTATTGGCTTTGTTATTGCGAAAATTGATTAGATTTGTCTTTCAAAGTCCTATAGCCCGAAAGTGTGGTTTTGTTTGAATTGTGAACTTTTTATCTATAATATCTTCTACGCTATCTTTTTTTACATTTTGTATAGAACTCTGTCTGTAATTTGTATAGAAAAATCTACATATTAAATTTATTCTTATCAGAGAGAAAATCGAAGCAGGTTCTTACGAATTCAAGGGTTCGTAGTGTGAAACCACCTTATGTAAAAATACCACTACAGCCAATTCAAAGACAGATACATAACCCTCGATACTATCCATCGCATAAAAACACTCTTTAAACATTACCAAATAAATGAACGTATGCGTCTAAATCCTAAGCCCCAACGCTAACTAGTCCTCAAGCTGTTAGCGAGGAGATATTAGTCTTGATTACGTATCCAGCAAGGCAAGGCACCCCATTTGTCTTTTGATTCCGGAACGACCACTTACAGCCACACGATACGACTGTGATACGACTGACACAGGTGCCTATGGTCGTCACACATTACACAAACTTGATGAGAAGTCCACTTCAAAAGAACTCATTGAAAAGCATTGTATTATTAATTTATGAGCATCGTATTATTATTGTGCTTTGCGATTAGATTTTTGGTAGGACAAATCAGATCAGTTGGTCTTACGTTAGATTAGACGACACGTGTCTACAGCGCGGCGCATGGTCCACGCGTCCGCGTCGTGCCAATTCACACGTTTAGGAGTTAATGCTGAAAATTCAACCGTAATAAATACGACATTAAGCTCATAGATCAAACCTTTCATATACAGCATAGAAGCCTTTTGTTTTTTAATCTGAGCATAGAAGAGACAACCAAAAAAATTATAGCACTGTTAGCCTAACACATTACTTCATGATTAGTTTTTAGTAAGAGTAGTAACTCAGTATGGAAGTCTCCATACACAACATTTTCGTTGAATAAAAATCCACACCTTTACAGAAAATTATTTGAATGAAGTTCCAATCATTGTCGTACCGTATAAAGCCTGGTGAAGCATCACCGGTCCTACATTATCGAATCGGTAACAGCCTTCCGCCTAAGCATAATGTATTGTTCTGTTAATTCCCAACGAACCTCATTTAAGAAGAAACATTACCGCAGTTTAATAGAGTATAGATTAGCTCTCGATTACGCCTTACTATATAATTTTACTAGCTGCCCGGACAGACTTCGTTCTGCCAAAGGTTTTTTTTATTTTGAGATGTAAGCTATCCTATCTTTCAAGTTGGTTTAAACTGCACACGGTGTGCTAATTTGATTAAGATCGGTTGAGTAGTTTAGGAGTCCATCGCGGACAAACAACGTGACACGTAATTTATATATATTAAGATTAATAACACGGGAAGGGAGGTAACTTGGACTTGGCAATTGTTAAACGAGTTGTGTCTATCGTAGAAAATATCGACCTAGTTTAGCCTACCTCAATTGGAAAGAAGCACAGAAGAAAAATACTCGGAAGAAGAAAAATATTGGGAAGAAGAAAAGATACAAAGAGAAGAAAAATAAATCATACATTACGTTGATTTGAACCTGTTGATCCTGAAGAGTGATGAAGCTCTTTACACCCCAAAGTACATTAATTGGATCTTAAGGCCGAATTCCTATCAAAACTATGTGACACAGCGACAAAGGCCATTTCTGAAATACCAACCCAGCGAAGTAGTATTTAAATCCTGAACAAATTACACAAGTCCACAAAATTACGCTTTAACAGCAATTGGAGTGTCGTAGAGAAGCTTGTAACAAAACAATGATAGCCACAAGAACCGAGTCCAGTCGAGTACTTGGTGAACGACGGCTGAACTATTCCACCAATTTTAACAGTTGGCCATTAAAGTCCTCACAATAAGCGGTTCCTATTCTAACTTTGCTTCCACCTAAGTCAAACGTTCGGACTTTGTTAGGGTTGGCGATTCGGTGAGTACAGATGATTTTTTATTCTGTGGTGTGCAAACAGTAAAGAGTTATTTATATAAATAGATCGATTTTATTTTACTTGGTGAGCTTGTGGAACAATAATTTTACGAATGATACAGACAGATACGAGTGATACTAATACAGACAGAGAAGTTATCTTGCATTGATAATTAGGGCTTACATTACACGAATAAGAAGAACCAGGGGAAATACTTTCAAATCATTGAAACTATCTTGTACCTTTACTCCTTTAAATTTAGAGGTACTCTTAAAAAGACTTGAATAGTAAATCACAAAAAACTTGAATAGTAAGTAGTAGACAAAATCTTGAATAGTAAATAAATCATAGAACTAAGTTGGTTGAATGAAAGCAAAATCTTACAGATAAAACAATCAAAATATTAAAAGCGAATAAAGAGGCAATTAATAATTAGAAGAAAATAAATTACATACCAACTACAGTCTTATGCCCAAAAAACGAAATGCTTTAAGTTACTTAATAAAATCAACGATGTAATATTCTTAATAAAGTAGGTTTTTAATGGAAATAGCCAACAAACCAGCTGACAATCCACCTGACGGTAAGTGGCTATCGTCGCCCATGGACATCAGTGACACCAAAGGCATCACTGATGCGTTGTGGCCAAGAAAGAGAGAAGAAAAAGAAAGAAACGTTACAATACGGTAACAAATTATAAGCTGGGGATTATAATTGTTTTATTTGATATAATTATTTATCTGTTTGTTTATAATGTACCATGTGTTTGTAACTCGATACATTACACCAAAATGTTACAAGCCAGTCTACAGCTATAAACTTCGTAAAGTTGGTTCCCTATTCCATCTAAGATCGCCACTTACCATTTAGTAATAATAATTCAAACATTAAAAAAACGAAAATAAATATTGATAGAGCCAACCCTATTTCAGACCACAGAATCACTTGAGACGCGGGGCGGCCGGTTCGATTCCCGTTTGCATACTGTCCGGGCAGCCCTGCCAGGCGCCGGGCGCTGGCCCACTTGTGTGGGCAGTGGGCACTAATGCGTTTGTGATTAAACTGAAATTCCATAGTTAAATTAGTACTTGAAGAGTATTTTATCGTTGGATGGATGGATGTATAGTTAACATTAATTAGCGCTATTGTATATGTTAATATGTATATCGTCTTCAAATAACTTACCACAAAACACTGTCTGTAACTCTAATCTTAGATTTTAATATATAGAATTAGAATTTAATTTCATTCTAATCAAAAAAGAAAAATACGTATTCAAAACAGACAAAAAATTCTAACAATTTAAACAAGAAAGAAATAAACGCAATCCTTTCTCTTATCAAAGCCTACGCCGCGCCGATTTCATTAACGGCCGGTCTCAATAATGTACTAACAGATGGAAGACTGTGGATAGGGCTGTCATCTGTCATATTTGTCAATTTTTCAGTGGCAAAAATTGACAAATATGACAGATAACATACTAATGGTAGCCCTTTTCACAGCCTTCCATCTGTTAGTACATTATTGAGACCGGCCGTAAGTGAAATAAGATTGCTTCGTAAATATTGTAATCAATCATTACTTGCCTCTAAACTGTATTCTAATATATTCGTTGATGAAGACTCCTTTAATTCGGCATTAATCATTAAGCGCGGTTTACATTGCAGCATTAATTCATTCTGAAGTAGTTCCTGAAGTGACTTCCTTCTGAAGTATTCTCGGAGCGCTATGACAGGGGGTTCTTCAAAAAGGTGATAAAAAAGGTTCTTCTTCTCTTCTTCAGGGCTGGCGTAGCATTGGCCTTTCCTCTGGTATTGCTCATGTCCGTAGGCGACGGTGATCACTTACCATCAGGTGGCCCGTCTGCTTTTTTGGCAGTCCGTCGGCTATGAAAAAAAAGTTGCTGTCTAAATATTTTCTTGCCAGCCAAATTTTCTTATCAGTGATATGTGCTAGTGAGCTAATAAACGAAGTATATTAGTTCATTGTAGGGAGCGCCTTAAATATAACGCTCACACAGTATTACAACGGCACATCTACGTTTGTCATATTTTACAGAAACTAATTTCAAATTTTTTATAAAAATGTTTAAAATTAATTTATGGGTTTTTTACGTTTTTTACAGATTGTATGGGTTTGGTTACTAGTATAGACATTAATACATATTTACCACTATGTACATTATGCACTTTTAAAAACGTATACCATATAAACTCAATTTCGCATTTTTTGCAGATGTGCCATTATATTACTAGGTGAGCGATAAGTGCAAGAAAGACTTCTTGTCACATCTACCTTACACCTTTCGACGTCTCATCTTTCATCCTCAGCTATCATTGGATACATAGTTATGTATATTTTACACAGGTTATTTTAGAAGACTTTCGTAAAAGACTGTCTTTGTCTTTCTTAAATAAATAAATACATATTAAGATCGTCTCAACTCCATCTACAATCAATATAAACCTGCCTCTACGTAAAGCGATTAGTAATGGTAAGCACGACACAGAAAGCCTGTTAACCGCGCGCCGTAATTCCTACTATTTTACGCCGGAATGAACTCTCGCCTTCATTACGCTCGTAAATACGATTTTATAAAGATTACCATTTAAATTACGTTTACGGAATAAATCAAGGAAAGAGTTTTATGTTACCATTTTCGATAAATTGAAGAAAAAGAATGCATGAAAAATTAAAAGCGTCCTTTTGTCCTGAATTATTTGTACAAGCTTTTAATCCAAGGACAAAAACACGATAGAAAATTATATTTTGACATGTGACGATCACCCATCCAACTACCAACACATCCAGGAGTAAGTAAATTCGACCGACGCAACCACCACAATCGACCATAGTGGTTGGTTAGCAACCATAGTGAACGCTTCTTTATTTATAAGCTACTTATTTTACACCGGCCAAGTGCAAGTCAGATTCACACATGTAGGATTTCGTACCATCTTGCAATATTAAACATATGTGGGATTCTTGAATAAAAATTTCTAGGAAGCTGGTTTTACTGTTTATTTTCTTCTTCTTCAAATGATTTCGTCTTAATTTACTGATAAATCTAAAAACACGTCTTCCTCGCATTCGCACTCTTCGTCACACCATACGTCACTCGTCTCTCGCTCTCCTGTCAAACGTCCTGTCATCCGTCACTCACTCATAACGTTCCGTTCCTACATTCGGCCATTCCTGCATCCATGCCTGTCCTCGGGCATTCCCACACTTACACATCATGCATCCTTACACACATACAACATCTACATTAACATACAACAATTACACTTACATATTATACTTTTCTATGCAACATAGAACACATCTTTAGGAAAACAATATTACACTTTACATATTTACTTGTACCCGATATGACATGACACATCTTTAGATAAACACAACAATTATTACACCTTACATATTAAGCAAGTTACATGTGACACAACATCTTCATTGTATAACATAATAAAACTTTTTATTTACTTTTAATCTCTTACACAAGTTATATTAAATTTCTTTAGCAAACTTCCAAAATATAGATACCAATACTCTAATTTTTACTCCAATATCATTAGGTTACAACAAAATATTTAATTAGGCTTGTGAATGTCTAGGGGTTCTCTACACAAATGTAAATTCCTATAGAAAAGTTTAGTCATAACAAACAATATCATACAATATTGAATATCAGAACTCTTACACTATTTTACAATACAACATTGTTAGATAAATACAACTTATAAAATAACAAATTGCATTATCCTACAGGACAAGTTCAGATGATAATGAACAACCTTATCACAACACAAAAACGTTCTCAAAACTTAAGACATAACACACTCTATCAAAACATAACAATACACAGAACACTCATACTTCTCTTTCATACTTCATCTTTAATACATCAACCATACATACCTGATCAGTCTGAGGAGTCGCTTTCCTGCCTTGGCCATCTCTTCATCTGATCAGCTGAACTACCAGTTCTCATAGGACCTTCTGCAGAACTGTCTACCTTCTCTAGGTCATAACGGTCATTTCTTTTCACCTTGGTGACTCTATATGGTCCTAGGTATTTAGCCTTCAACTTAAGACCTACACCAAACTGGGTTCTTTTAATTGCCACTAAATCTCCAATATTATACTTAGAACTCTCCTTTCTAGTCTTATTAAAAGTTTTCCTATTTTCCTCTTGAATTTTAAATATTTGCTCCTTAGCTTCTTTCCTTTTCTCCTCTCTATTTTCATTATATTGCTGTATAATTTCCTGTTCTAATAATTCAATTAAACGAATGTCTTCTTTGCACCTCATTTTGATACCAACCAACAACTCAAAGGGAGTAGTATTAATGCTTCTCTGGTATGTACTGTTCAGACACCTTTGCAATTTACTCACATGTCTGTACCACATGGATGGGTTCTCCAAACACAACTTAGTCAAGGTAGGTATCATAATGCGATGAATCCTTTCGACTTGCCCGTTTCCCCTGGGAACACCAGTAGTAATTGTGACATGTTGGATGTCTTCTTCTTTGCAATAATTTTCAAACTCATGACTAGTAAATGCAGTGCCTCTATCAGTAATTATTCTCCGGGGATTCCCAAATGCCTGTTGGTGTATCTGCAACTTATTCAGGGTTTCGCTGCTTGAAGTAGTCTTAGTCGGAAACAACCACACAAACTTTGTGAATGCATCTACGATAGTAAGTATATAATTATACTGTTTTCTCGTTTCAGTAAGTGGTCCTATATGATCTAAGTGAATGGTATCCAATGGGACTCCACCCTTTTCAATGGGGTTCAGGTATCCTTCCTGTTTCCCGGCTTTTCTCGTTGCTAGGAGGCAAGGAATACAACCAATTATGAAGTCTTCTATTTTTCTATCTAAATTTTTAATATAATAGTCCCTGCTCACCAACTCTTTCATCTTTTTCTTCGAAAAATGTCCATTTCCATGAACTCTTTTTATTATTTCATTCTCTAATGTCTTCGGAATAACTAATTTCTTTTCATCTCCTTTGTATAATATATTATTCTCCAACCAATAATCTTCGTATGATTTCTCCTTCAAAATCTCCTTAATGGCATGTAATCCGCTGTCTTGATCTTGAGCAACTCGTATATTATCTTGTAGATTGCATACTACTGCCACATAGGGATATCTGCTAAGCGCGTCTACATGGGCCATCTTCGAAGCAGCTCGGTGCTCAATCTGAAAGTCAAATTCATTTAGAAACATAACCCATCTCGCTATCTTGGGTGTTATATCCCTTTTTCTAAGAGTCAGCTCAAAAGCTTTACAATCAGTTATTATTTTAAACTTTATGCCAAAAAGATAATGTCTAAATTTTCTAAGTGCCTCAATAATAGCTAACGCCTCTAATTCATAGCTAGAATATCTGCTTTGCACTTCACTAGTCTTGCGACTCATATAGTGCACTGGGTGCAGCCCTGTCTCATGTCGCTGCATGAGAATCGCTGACAACGCCTCTGCCGATGCATCTGTATGAAGCTCCGTAACTAGTCGAGGATTAAATAGCTTTAACACCGGAGGTGTAGCTAACTTCTGCTTCAAAGTTTTAAATGCTCGTCGCTGAACATCGTCAAATGAAAATATAACATTATTCTTAAGTAAGTCCGTCAAAGGTTTTGCTATCAATGCATAATCCTGTATGTACTTACGAAAATATGAGGTTAGGCCAACAAAACTATGTAACTGCTTAACATTCCTTGGTTCTGGAAACCTTACCACTGCATCGGTTTTATCAAAACTTGGTCTCACTTCCCCGTTTGAAATTCTATGACCCAAATATTCTATTTCCCGACAAATAAGATTAGCTTTTTTCCAATTTATCTGGAGACCATAATCTGAAGCTATCGCTAACACCTGCTTTAGCCGATCTAAGGCCTGGACCTCGTCTTCAGCTGGAATTAATATATCGTCAATGAACACAACTATAATGCCTCGGGCGATGAGATCCCTGAAGATAATGCTTATGAATCTCATAAAATACTTTGGACAGATTGAAATACCAAAAGGCGCTCGTAAAAACTCAAATTGTCCATGATGGGTTACAAATGATGTATATGGTATAGACTCCTCGCTGACCTTGAGATGGAAGAATCCATTCTTAAGATCTAACACACTGTACACCTTAGCATTGACCAGCTTATCAATCAAGTCCTCCATCACTGGTAAAGGAAATTCATCCTTGACCATCTTGCGATTAAGCAACCTATAGTCTACACAGACACGGGTTGATCCATCTTTCTTTTTAACGAGCACTAAAGGACTAGAATACTCTGAATAACTTACGCGAATTATCCTGTTATCCAACCATTCTTGCACTTGGTCTTCTACAATTTTTTGTTCCGCCAGTGACAAACGTCGAGGTCGTTGAGTGACAGGTACGTCATCCTTCAGGACGATCTTGAGCTGGATGGGTGCTTCCTTGACCTGAACAGGCTTGTAGTCACGAATACATCTTAAAACTTCTTTCTTCACCTCTGGACACCTCACCTGATCTAAAACACACACATCCTCACTACTTACCAAACAATTCATCTTAGCCATCCATTCGTCGCTATCACGCATCAACACAACCGAACCTTCGTTCATTATCATCGTTACATTTTTCAAAAAATCTTGTCCTATAATTATATCGTAGGGCATAACAACCTTATCGACCAAGTGAAACGATACACTATCGAAATACTGTCCGTCCAACGTAATAGAAATCGACACTACACCACTCGACCGCACTTGGGACTGACCGAGTCCCGTTAACACTGTATTATCGTCGCGCACTATAACATTTGACAGCTGCTCTTTTAAATCCTTGCTCATTAAATTCACGTCGCTTCCCGAATCAATTAATGCTTTCGTTGTAATGGCTCCAATACTGATATTTTTCACCGGCACACAATCTTTGTTTACTTTAGTGACATTCACTCGCATGACGTTGACATCTTTCCTTGGCGTTGACATTTCGGTCTGGTTTACGTCAGTGACGTTTACTCGCATGGCATCTTTCCTTGTCGTTGACGTTTCTGTCATAGATCCAATCGCCGCTTGCGTCGTATTTTCTATGGACCAATGAGAATCCTTGTCGTCGGGTGCTTGACTTTTTAACGCTCTGTCATTGGTCGCGATCGCTCCGAACATAGCCTTGCGAACCGGTCCGGTACTAGTACTCGGCGCCGCCGCAGGTGTCGCCACTGCGCTTGCTGCACAATTCCGACCAATATGACCGCTCCGATTGCACCTGAAGCACTTAATGCCCTTCTTACATGCACTCGACAAATGTCCAAGTTCTCCACAGTTGTAACAGCGCCTGATGCCCGTGCTATCACTCCGCTTCTCTTCTTGCTTCGTTTTGGACATCTTACTATGTATTTTTTCATAGATTAGTAGCTTATCTTTGAATGCCGAGTAGGTCGTCACGCCGTACAAAATTGCTTTGTTGACTTCGCTGTCCACAATGCCGTCAATTATGTACTGAATCGACACGTAATCCGGAAATTTTGCCCTTTTTCCTAATTCCTTCATCGTGAGCATGTATTGATAACACGTTTCTTCTTTTCTTTTCTTGCGGGCCGCCATTAATTCGTGCATTTCTTTTGCGTTGATTTGATCCGGAAATTCCTTTTGTAGGGCCGCTTTTAGTTCATTGTATGTTTTAAATACCTTCTCTGACTTAAGCCATAAAGCCGCCGTCCCCGTCAAAGTCCTTCGTGCGAGGATTAGGGTTTGCTGCGCCGTGAGATTGAAAATTTCAGCATTATCTTCGATGTCCTCGCAGTATTTCGTGGCTGAATAGGTTTTGTCGTCACCGCTGAATTTCGTTATGCCATGTAAGGCCATTAGATCAAAACCCGGCGTCCCCGACGTCGAACCGCTCGGTGCCGCCGCCGTGTCTTCCGTCTTGTTTTTGCTATCTCCCGTCATCTTCTTATAATTCGTCGTATAATTTCGTCGTAACACAATCAATTGAAGTGTATTTTGTGCAACTTTGTGCCCGCGCGCACACCGCACACCACGCCGTTGCCGTCGTCGTCAGTGTTCCAACTTCACGAAATCTCGCGAATCCCGGACGAGCCCCCAAAATACTTGTGGGATTCTTGAATAAAAATTTCTAGGAAGCTGGTTTTACTGTTTATTTTCTTCTTCTTCAAATGATTTCGTCTTAATTTACTGATAAATCTAAAAACACGTCTTCCTCGCATTCGCACTCTTCGTCACACCATACGTCACTCGTCTCTCGCTCTCCTGTCAAACGTCCTGTCATCCGTCACTCACTCATAACGTTCCGTTCCTACATTTGGGTCAAAAACATAGTATTTAGCGGCCACTTTGTACACTCTTGTCATTTCATACTTTATTTTCACGAAGCAGGATTGCAGGTATTTTAGCTTTCATCAATATACCTATACTTACATCACTTCTGTCGTTCAATTCTGTCACACACACGATAAGAAGAATGAGTATATCCACAAGTAAGCACTGTGTCACCAATGTCACACACAAGGTGTGACAGTCGGCAACTGATTGTAACACTAACAGGGTCGTCGTTCGCGCCGGATGCTCGTCGCATTCATGAATGTAGATGACACGCGGTTTGCTGTACTTCATGTCAAGGCTGCCTGTTTACAGAAGGTACTTACATCGATTTAATCTATGAGAAGGTAATATTAGCGAGCTAGCAATAGGTACTGTTATTTTACTGAAATCGGTTCGTGTTAGCTTCGTTTTTTATTTAGTTTCGAGTAAGGGCATTATTTGCCAAGTTTTTTTTATTTATTTTATTTCGAGTAAGGGCGCTATTTGTTAACGTGAATGTGCAGATAGTTTCTGAAAGCAAACCAAATTACAAGGAGTTATTAAAAAAATTAAATATAAAAAATTTTTTTTTTAAACCGTGATGTGACATGGACACACTTCACACTATCAAAGAAACCAAACGACGCGACGCTGAGGTTTTTTGCAACACTAAAAAAACTGAACTGGTACCTATCTATTAGGGATTGCAATCCGGTGTCATTTTCAATCCGGCCGGATTTTACCGGATTTTCACCAATCCGGTCGGATCCGGCCGTATCCGGCCGGATTGATCACGTGATCAAAATTTTTCTTTCTCGTTCCAATATAGACTGTTTTTGAGGTAAAAAAACTTTTTTTTTGGATTATAAAGGAACGTAAATGCGTTAAGACAAAGTAAATGCAACCGAACCGTAATACTCGCACAGCTCAAGTTAGGTAGACCCTAATGACGAGTATCTACATATACTTAATTTTAATAAGAGGATGGACAAGACGAAAATCATGTCGAATGTCCATGTCGCAGCCGTACCGGTTGTTGTTGACGGCGCTGCTCTCGAAGTTGTAGACGAGTACATTTACCTGGCACAAATGATCCAAATGGATAAGTCCAATTTTGAGAAAGAAGTATTCGTAGAATCCAACCCGGATGGGCTGCGTTCGGAAAACTGCGCCATATCTTGTCGTCCAAAACACTACCTACCTCAGTGCTTGAAGTCGAAGGTATTCGAGCAGTGTGTGTTGCCAGTGATGACATACGGATCCGAGACGTGATACTTCACTATTGGCCTAATTAGTGGCTTAGAGTCGCCCAGCGGGCTATGGAACGAGCTATGCTCAATATTTCTCTACGCGATCGAATCAGAAATGATGAAATCCGTAGTCGAATGAGGGTGACCGACATAGCTCAGAGAATTAGCCGACTGAAATGGCAATGGGCTGGCCACATAATTCGAGGGACTGATAACCGTTGGGGATGAAAGGTCCTCGAATGGGTAAACGCTTCGGTAAAAGGAGCATAGGACCGACGACCTGAAGAAGACAGCGGGTATCCCCTGGATTCAGAAGGCTCATGACTGGTCTAAGTGGCGAATATTAGGAGAGGCCTATGTCTAGCAGTGGACCTCGAAAGGCTGGTGGATGGATGGATGGAATAAGAGGAAATTTTAGATATTTATATTTTTTGTAATGGATAAACTCAAAAACGATTAGACGAATTTCAAAAAAATTTACACATTATTCATTAGCTACATTATTCCTTAGTCACATAATATTTTTTTTATTGTGATTAATAATATTTTTTACTTCATCACAAGTAAAAAAATGTTTGACGCCCAGCGAAGTGGATACGGTTCACCTAGTTTACTATATTATTCCTGTGTCTGGACTCTGGATATAAACAGCCCGAGAACTGTAATTTTAGTAAGAAGTAGAACAGATTGTCAATATAACTTGTCTTCTAAAAAATATATCAATTGCTATATTTTTTTCTCATTACTTTCTTTCAGAAGGGAGCCAATAACAAGTAAACCTGTATGCAACTACACATCTTTATATGTTTAAAGGGGTTTTTCTGTTGTCATGTTATCGCGAATCAATTTAAATAAACCTATGGCTTACACCTACATCCATTTAGGGCAAATATTACAAATTATAAACAAGAAGTAGATAATATTAATTTACTAAAATATAATTTCACGCTTTATAACTTTCAATTTATTCATTCTGTAATTTGTGTTGTAGGTACATTTCATCCCTATTGAACGTTAAAAATACCTGATTGCAATATTAGATTATTTACAACATCTATACCAGGCATTCAAAGCATCTACACTAGCAACAGGGTGATTATTTTGCCAAAAATTAGCGTGACCGGATCCGGTATGCCTACAAAACGCCGGATCCGGCCGGATTACCGGATCCGGTTTTCCGGATTGCAATCCCTACTCACGACCGGTCTAAGTGGCGAATATTAGGAGAGGCCTATGTCTAGCAGTGGACCTCTAAAGGCTGATGGATGGATGGATGGAATAAGAGGAAATTTTTGATATTTATTTTATTTTTTGTAATGGATAAACTCAAAAAATACTGGACCAATTTCAAAAATGTTTACAATAATAAAAAGCTACATTATTCCTTAGTCAAATAGACTATATTTTATTTTGATTAAAATATTTTTTTACTTCATCACAAGTAAAAATGTTTAACGCCCAGCGAAGTGGATACGGTTCACCTAGTTTACTATATTATACCTGTGTCTGGACTCTGGATGTAAACAGCCCAAGAACTGTAATTTTAGTAAGAAGTAGAACAGATTGTCAATATAACTTGTCTTTTAAAAAATATATCAATTGCTATATTTTTTCCTCTTTACTTTCTTTAAGAAGGGAGCCAATAACAAGTGAACATGTATACAACTAAACATATTTATATTTTTAAAGCTGCGATTTAAAGGGGTTTTTCTGTTGTCATGTTATCGCGAATCAATTGAAATACACATATAGTTTACACCTCCATTTAGGGAAAATATTACAAATTATAAACAAGAAGTAATATTAATTTACTAAAATATAATTTCATTTATAACTTTCAATTTATGCATTCAGTAATTATTTGTGTTGTACATTTCATCCCTATTGAACGATAGAAATACCCGATTGCAATACTAGATTATTTACAACATTTATACCAGGCATTCAAAGCATCAACACTAGCAACAGGGTGATTATTTTGCCAAAAATTTGCGTGACCGGATCCGGTCACCGGATCCGGCAAATTTCACCGGATCCGGTATGCGTAAAAAACGCCGGATCCGGCCGGATTACCGGATCCAGTTTTCCGGATTGCAATCCCTACTATCTATAAACCATCACGATTCCACCGTCCTAAGACCCTTTGGTAATTGAATTTTCATCTCAGTCAGTTTTCGAGCACAATTCCAATTCGCGAGGCTCACGGAGGCTCCCATTTACTGAAACTGAAATCTATTTTAAAATATAATACGCTTTTATTTTTGGAGAATTCCGCGAGTGGCTCCAGGGAGAGAAAGCTAATTTCAATTTCATTTAGTTCTGGCGAGATTCCATGCACCGCGGGCAGACTATCTAACTGCGTCGCAGAAGGCACTTTTAATGGGAAACTATTTGATGCCTATTTCATTATTTTACCTTTGCAATCTTCATTATTGTATTGCAACTGAAATAATTACGAAGCCGTGATTAAACACTCGTTCGATCAGAACGATCTTGATTCAATTTTTAATAATTAAATTGTACTTAATAGACATTGAAAAAAAACGCCTAATAGCATTGTCCTCAAATCTTGAGTTGTTAATGATAGAGTTTAATCGATACAGAGGACATTAATTTGATATTAGTTATCATGCGCAAAGTGTTGATTCTATTCCATCAGGGATGGGACTACGATTTTTTCAATCCGGGGCAGAAACCTGATAATGGCGCCTACGGAGTTTTATATACTATAATATACTATACTATATAAGCACTCACAAAAAAGGTCTACAAGCTACATAAACGTATAGAAAGCAAAATCGGTTCAGCGCTCAGACTAAAAAAAGGTCATCGGACGTATTTTGGCGCCCTCCTTAAACGCAGGCAGGTGCCCCGGTTCACCCCGGCTAGATCCGGCCCTGTATTAAATCTACAGACCCTTCTGTTTCCGTTGTATAATCTAAGGCCCCAAAGCGCAGGCTCCACACTAAACTCGCTGGGTTCCGTAGCAAACTGCGTTGTCTGAGCCTCGATACGTAATTCCACTCGCTGCGAGAGGATTCCGCATTTTTATCGCCTCCGATACCTCCAGGATTGCTCCTAAGTCGCCGGGAGAGTTATGTCTATTGTTTTACTACCGTACTAGGTGTATAAAAGGAATATTCAATTAAAATTATATTTTACGTTATAGAGGTAATGTAACTTTAGAGTCACAGACTTGCGCCCCAACTCAGAGGCACTAACGGTTACTTAAATCGCTCCTTAGTACAGAATTTGTATGCTGATTCCTTACTAAGGGGAGGAGCGATTAAAATAACCGTCAGTGACTCTGAGTTGGGGCAAATTTATTGATTTTAGAACATCCTTGAAGCTAACTTTAAACAATTCATTGACCGGTAGAGTTGGTTCTACTAACAACGCTATGCCGATAGACAAACCGTACTTATCATAATCTTGCATGTCCGATGTTTCCAATGGCACGTAAAAAATCAGCCTCAGTACTTCTTTACAGAACTTTCGTAACTACTAGGCTACTATATGTATAATTTACCACTTTACATAATTAAATATGTACTATTATATACTTTACATGTATAATATACTAAGTATAATATACTTTTTTATATGTATAATATACTTCACATAATTAAAAATATAAGTGCATAGGTACAGACAACTCCACATTGCCTTTATTACAGCATTAGATTTACGGACTATTTAATATTATATTGTATTAATGTCAATTTCTAAACGTCTCCCAATATCCACATAAATAAAAGTTTTCTTTGCCAACAGTGTTTATCAATGCGTCATGTAAATGAAAACGTACAGCTCTTGTTTGTTGTTAAGGATCCAATCTCGGATTATGTAACTTTACCTTCGTAGGTGTCTAGTTCATTTGGTTGCGTTTACCAATACTGTTAGGGCGCCTCCACACAGACAGAGCCGTGTGAGAATTGAAATAAGATAGATTGAAATAATAAGAGAGGCAAATTGAAATAATCCAATTTATTCAAATCAATCAAAGCATACTTTCCTATATTTAATGCAATCATAACATTGATACCTACGATTCAGATAATTAGGGGTAAAAAATGATTTTAAAATAGTAAAAAGTTACCTCGTATTCAACCATGACTATCGTATTCAGAAATTCTTATCGATGTTGACATGGTTTTAACTTAACATGCTTCAGCAATAGCCCTTGATGAGGGTAGAGAAAATGTCTTCGTTTAGGTAGGTACCTTTTGGTCGAAGATTTCACTTCACAATACTTTTATTTTGCTTTTATTAGTCGCTGTAACTGTCCGATTCTTTCCGAATAGTCCCGATTCTTTCTTACACATCAGATAGCTCATTTGTCAACTGTTTACATCATAAACATAGTCATGGGCATACCAAGCTTCTGACTGAAGCTGAAAAGATTGAGAAGATTGAGGGAATTAATTTTTTTCGTAAGTTACGGTATAAATAGTACAAGTAGGTATAGGAGACTATACGGCATTGCAATGCGTCATGCGGTTTGCTCATAACGTTTGCCATCACAGCATACGAAACGGTCTCTTCTTCAAGGCGCGCCAATAGACGTTTCACATCAAAAATATAGCTACAAACTGCGCAGCGTCTCGATGTATGTACAAGCGTCTTTACAACGACCTCGTTAAAACTTGATTAGAGGCGCCACAATGCGACAGCCGAACTTCTGATTACCCGCTTACACAACTTTTAACGCGACTTCCGAGATTAGCTATACCAAACGCTAACCGTATTGCCGAATGCCGAGACAATTGCTTATTTACTGCTCCGAATGGCGGCACTAGATGGGATGGGAATGAAAGAGAGTCATATATTTTTGGTAATTTTAAAGTTCGCAGATGGCTTTTGATGTGAAACATCTTTACGCGTGGGGTAAACCTGATTTTTATTCAATCGAAGGTAGAGTTTGTATGTTTGTTAATGAGAGCAGGCAAGCAGGCAAGCAGGTGTTGAAGCAACTGCTACAAGGATGTGCTTCAGACCGAGACTAATAATATTATTGAACGACCTCTCCAATGACATGTAGGACATCTTAAAATCATCTAACTTTACGTGCCAGGGATTTACCTTTAAGTGGTTATTTAAGATTTTATTTTAAATAGCACTCTGTGAGCCTCAGCATGATAAATGGTACCTCCTCATGTCGAGTTACAGCTTTCTGGTACACATTATCTAAATAACTTGGTATCTACTATGCACAGAACATTTGAATTTCTCTTACATTTAAATTGTGCTTTCTTGTGTAGGATCCGCGTGCCGGACAATCTCTTACTGGACAATGGCAATGCAATCTCAAATGCATTAGTATCCCACTTGTGGGCTACACGCTCCGCGGAATGCAAACGCGGGGATCGAACTTGCGTCTCGAGTGGCCTGTGAGTGCATCGCGATTCGATGAGGGGTTTATTTTGCTTTTCTTGCTTTCAAACGTAGCTGGGATTTAGATAAAAATTCACACTTTAATTATTGGTATAATTTACTTTTTTACTTCGGTAAATACACTTAACTTTAATGTAGGTAAGTTTCATTGTAACATAATAAATTTTTAATACTCAATGATCAGCAAGCCTTTTCAATTATTGCTTTAAGATTATTTTTGTATGATAAAATAAATAAAAATAAAAAATTTACTTACATTTTTTCTTATTCTTTTTTTTTGTTGAATATTCATACAAAATAATCTTGAAGCAATAATTTACAAGGCTTCCTGATCATCTAGTATTTAAAAAACAGTAAATAATAGCATTATTTTTGAAATAAACAATATTTTTCAAGTAATTCTTAGGTAATTTGTAATTTCTTTATAAGGTTGGAATATCGGAAAATAAACATTATTTTAAATATTTATTAGACCATTAATTTAACGTAACGTAATATTAAGCAAAAACCATTGAAAAACTTCATCCCATAACAGTAAACACTAAAATAACTTTTGATTCAAATTCACCTCTTTGACACTGAAATGGCTTTTACTTGAAAATTTTCCCTATCAAAGTAGCCTATATTGTAAGTACCTTTTTAAAGTTTGCATTTAACAGACAAGTTTTTAAAATACTGGGGCACACTTGCCAAATACATTTTTTTTCAACCACCTCGCATCAAAGTTGCGTCGAAGAAAATCAAAAACAAAAATATCCAAAGTAGACGCTATTTTCTCAGTGTTCCCTAATAATTTCAACAACATTACATACTGATAATTATAAAGCAACTATCTGAGAGCTCTAAGAAAAAAAATTATCAAATTATCTGCTCATTTGTGGAATCAACAGGAAAAAGTAGGGTAAAGGAGCCGAATTTTCAAAATTTTATAAAATGGTCAATATCTCGAAAACGGTGACACTTTTACTGAGATAATTTTTTGACATATGATAGGTCAACCTTCAAGCTATCTGCCACCTTCGGTTGATCCGCTACTTACGGGACACCCTGTATTTTTTAACCGTTCAATGAGGTTTAGTTCTGAGGCAGATAAATTTATAGAATATAATTTATTCTGAGTCTGAATAAATTATACCTATACTTATTCTATAAAATTACCTGCCTTTTATTTTTAATTACCATTTGTGTATATTTCAAACACAAATACTGGAAAACAATCATAGATCGTAAAACACCTCTCTGATTGTGGTACATCGCTATATAAAAAGTAATAAAATCGTGCAACACAGGAAACGTCATTTCGGTTTGCGGAATGAAAAAACAGGGTATAGTAATTGAAGTATTATTGGGTATAGGTAGGTATGAGGTAGGTTATCTATAGAGAAAAATCTCGACAAAATATCGAAATATGCGGGGTATTTTTTTCAATTAGATTTGTATTTTGCATATTTCTTTAAAAAAATTGGTTTTAGTTTTATGATAACAGTCATCGTTTTATTATTAATACAAGTACCTACCTACCTACCTACACAAGTTCTGTTTATTATACTGGCCGTATGACATTTAAAGTCTATTTATTTCTGTAATTATTAGTGATGGGCCGACTACAACCGACTAGTCGGGAAAACCGACTATTCGGCATGTTTTCTAGTCGCCGACTATTCGCCGAATAGTCGGCAAAAAAGGCCGAATAGTCGGCATTTATTTTCGCTACTAAAAATAAAGTTAAAGAAAACTCCAAAATTATAAAATCAACATAGTTAACTAGATTTATTATTTTAATAAATCAGATAATAACAAAAAACATATTGAAGTGAGTGACAATGCGCCTTGATTTTGCTTCAACGCCTCTTTGATCGATAATTCCAATCTATACTATAATAAAACTCAAAGGGCAAATTTTCTGTACATAGAATTTTTTTTTTTTTTGATTAGGGGGCACTTCAATAACGTGGTAGAGCACAAAAAATATTTTTCAGAATTATTGTTTGTCTGTCTGTTTGACTGTCCGGGCATCACATGAAAACCCTTGAACGGATTTCGATGAAAATTGGTAAAGTTAATACTAATACTCCGGGTCATATTTTAAGATACTTTTTATTCCGGAAAATTAAAATTAAAACGTGATGAAAGTTTGTATGGATAGTTTTAAAACATCAACCGATTTGCTTCAAAGCAACAAATGTTCCTTGCTTAAATTTATGGAACACATATTTTTCAGCTGTTCAAAATTTTGAAAACAATAGAAAAAAATTAAAATGTGTGCAATTCACACGTGGTAGAAGTGAAACCTTCAAAATTTTTGTTTTCAAGATAATGAGACGAATGTAAAATTTCGGGAAGATGATAAATGTAGGTTTCACTAATCTACTTCGCTCCGCTCCACCCCGCTCCACTCCGCTCTGCCCCGCCCCGCTCCGCTCCCCTACCCCTCACTCCCCTAGCCTACCCCTGTACAATGCTTTCTATCTCACTTTAGAATTTATGTGTTTGTCTCTTTTTACTGGACAGTTTCGTTTCATAAAATTTCAAGTTAACCCCGTAGGTACTAAAGAAGTTTTCACTTCAAAAAAATACAAATTAATGTGAATATTGCTTATTTTTCAAAACCCGTTCCTGGAGGAATCCTTTGTGATTTTATCAGTATATAAATTACTAAATATAAGTACTTCAATATAAATTCACCGTTTTTTAAATTTCCTTCTGCAAGAGGTACAAATAAGGTAAAACAATTATTTCCATATGCGAAGCTGCGGGCAACAGCTAGTGTATGTATAAAACAGGGTGCTACTTTAAAACAGGAGTCATCGATAGCTTTTGAAACATTTCTACCGTTATCTCGCACAATAGGATGAATTATGGTGGTAAAGAGTAAAAATTTGATCAAAGTAAAGATGATCGGCATTGCCGACTAGTCGGCCGAATAGTCGGCAATTTTTTTGCCGACTAGTCGGCTAGTCGGCTGATCGGCAAAACCCATAGTCGGCCCATCACTAGTAATTATCTACAATAAGGTATTGAACAACCTCCTAGAGTCCTAGAGTCTGGCCAACGAAAGTAGAAAATCTGTAAGCCCGCGAAATTTGAAAAATTCGTAGATGGCAACACACAAATTAGAGCTATAACTGATGTTGATACTTGAAAAGTAGAATATTACTATTTATAAATACAAGTGGTTCATATTATTACAATTACACGGGGAGTTTATCACACTGGTTTACTACAAATAATTTGCTGCTAAATGCTAAAAAAACTAAGTGTGTTGAATTTTCACTACCTAATGTACGGAATGTTAGTAAAAGCCTCAAATTAAATAATGAAATTCTAACTATGGAAAAATCCACGGTTTTTTTGGGTGTCACCTTAGATTCTAAACTACAATGGGGCACCCATATAACGGCTCTCGCGAGTAAGCTAAGTAGGTCAGTTTATGCCATTAGAAAGATAAGACAGTTTACTGATGTAGAAACTGCTAAACTTGTTTATTTTGCATACTTTCATAGTCTCATGTCCTATGGTATATTGATGTGGGGCTCAGCGGCTAACGTTAACGTTGATGCTATATTTATTTTGCAGAAAAGGGCAATCAGAGCCATTTATAAATTAAAATCACGCGAATCCCTGCGTGAGAAATTTAAAGAAATAGGCATATTAACAGTAGCCTCTCAATTTATTTACAGCAATATTATTTTCGTAAAAAACAACTTAGGTATGTTCAAGCAGAATAGTGATACGCATAATCATTTAACTAGAAACAGACATAATTTGGTTACGTCATCTTTTCGCCTAAGTAGGGTACAACGTTCTTATATGGGGCTCGGTGTACGTTTTTTCAATAAATTACCTAGGTCAATACGTGATTTACCTATCCAAATGTTTAAGAGATATGTGAAATCTCAGCTAGTACGCAAAGGATACTATAGTATAAATGAATATATTAATGACAAAGACGCCTGGAAACTAATGCCGCATCCAGTTCCGCGTAGGTTAGAACGCAATATTATGTAACCATCCATGATTTTAAAAGATGCGCTGAGGAGTTTCTTTCGGCTTTTCTTCTCCTCCTTGACAAAGCGCCTTTCCGAAAAGCTGGTAGATTAAAAAATGACGTGCATAAGTGTATCAGTGATACCTATATGAATAAAAGATTTTGATTTGATTTGATTTGATTTGATTATAATTAAAATTAGAGTTTAAGTGGTTCATATTATTACAATTATTATTAAAATTAAAGTTTCATGTGTTACATCAACCAACAAACCGAGGAAGTACATAGTTCAATTATTAATAAGTGTGAAAGTATATTTCTACGGACTTCAAAATCGCTGGACAGATTATAACATTTATGATTTAACTAAAAGCAATTATATATGTATATAGATAATAGTTAATCATATACATATATACATTAATATAATATAATAAAATCCTTTAATTATCTGTGATATTATAAATTATACATACCTATTAATATTGTAACATATTATATGAATTTGTCATATAAATAATCAACAACCGAGAAATATTGTCAAGTACGGCGAATCAATAGAAAAATAAACGCAAATTTCACTATACAATTTATTTTTTATAATTTGTAATTGAACATCAAAAAATTCATCAATATTGCTCGAATCACTGTTTCTAACATTTATAATAAAATTATTCAATTCTTCTTCTGTGATTCTATCGCATTTCTTATATTACTATTGCTTTTTTTTAATGTACAACATCGTCAGTCAGGGGGGCCGTTTTTTTCCCAGAGTACTCCATACCCCGTTATTTGATTACCTACTCCTGAAAAATAAAATAATTGTTTCATTTTTAACATACCTACTCAATTTTATTTGTAGGTAAATAGTTACTCTAAAATTCAGTAATAGAATAACGCATAAAAAATTATCTGTTAGTGAAGATAATTATAATCTTAGTTCTCTATGTATTTATTTCGATTTTATGTACCCAATATCTTCTAGATTTGACAAATCTTTGATTCTATCATGTATTCCGTTTTCTCTTTCAATATTTGCACCCTTCCACTTGTCTGTGGAAAAAAACACAAAAGATGTTCATTTAAATATAAATTTCACGCGTTGTTCAAATAAAAATAGCACAAAAGTATCAAGTATCTTTTACAGTTGATCCAACTCACCAATAAATGCAGTTACGACATGTAAACATTCCACTTTTTCATATAAACATTATGAATTTCTTGTTGACGCTCTTCATACTTTGATATTATCCTAAAAAGTAGCTTTCTCGACCCACTTTTAATTGTTTTATTAAATAACGCAGCTTATTTCGCGATTAGAAAATAATAATGACATGACATGACAGTCACACATCTGACAGTAGTGACAGTTGTCAGTAATTTTGACATAAAATTGGTGCTGCCATTTAAAATTGTCGGCATTTTACGATTTTCTACTTTCGTTGGCCAGACTCTAGTCGTAGACCAGGTATACGTATATTACGTGAAATCAGCCGAATTTGAATTGTTGTAGCGTTAGATAAGCGCGCGTTACGACCGCACGGCTACCCTCAAAGCCGCCGTTTGCCGACCATACGTGCATCGCACACGCCACGTGGAATACAAGTTACAACGTGCATTATTTGGATGTGGCATTTAACTGAGTCTGTAAATCTTCACAAAAGTATTGTAATGACTTGAGTTTTCTTCAACTAAAGTGACCTGAGTCAGAAATTATTTATATACTAGTACTTAGGTGTCGACTAATGCAGGTAGTTTGCGTGAGATTTGAAGCAAGAAAGGTAATCACATTTTACCAGGCCTACTGGTACCTACTGATGGAGTTACTCTTAGATATTGTAAATAAAACATTTTTTTACGGGCCGACTATGGGTTTTGCCGATCAGCCGACTAGCCGACTATTCGGCGAGAAAATTGCCGACTAATCCGCCGACTAGTCGGCAATGCCTATTATGCTTACTTCGGTCAAATATTTATGATAATAAAAGGAATCGATTGCTTCCTGATAAACCTGAAAGTCTGACGTTTCTTCAGCTTCACCATAAATTACTTTTGCTTGATCCAATAAAATTAAAATACTATTGATAAAATTTAATTGAAAATATGTCTGAGTAAAAATAACACGACACAGAGAATCCTAGTGTGGGGCTATGAGTGTGAAGCGTTTTTATTTATTTATTATTTATCGAAACATCTAGTAAGACCGTAATGCTCATAATATATCAATATACGTATGACATGACAGTTTGGCCACCAAGAAACGGCCCTTTATTGCTGTGCTTGTGAATTATTGCGTTGTAGATTGTCATTCAAATATAATTAAAAAAGACAACTAGCATATTCTAACCGCATCCAAACAAAACGCCATCGCGTAGCACACAGCATACTGGCACAAGTCACGAGATAAATTAGTTACATTTTCTGTATTCTAGGCGTGTGTTGATTTTTTCGCTCCCGCCGAGCGAGCCAGCCGTGCGTACGGCACCAACTACCAACCTCGCTCGGTCAAGACAAACACGGAACGCTGCCGCGCTGGCAGAACGGCAAATAGAAGGTATCCGCCGAAATAAAGATTAGCTTTAAGACCTTGTCCAGAAGGGACGAATTCGCCGCGAATCGTTTCGCGCGAATTCATTCGCGCGTTAGCGAGATACTAGGCGCCAATACATCGCGTCCACAAGCATCGCGCGAATTCAAAATACGCGCGTAAATCGCGTGCACTACGCCAGACTCTCGACTCGCGCGTAATTTGCGCGTATTGCGCGCGAGTCGAGATACTAGAGACGCCTTGTTGCGTCCAGGTTAACGCGCGAACAAGTCGAACAACAGAGTGAGGTGCACGTATCAAGGGAAATGGAGCGCCTACATTTTCGTGCGTTGGCAGGCTCCTTCTGGACGCAACGTTCGCGCGTGATACGCACGAGAGAATCGCGGCGAATTCGTCCCTTCTGGACAAGGTCTAATGCTTACTGCATGAAAGGGGCGTCTTTAGGTGCCTACTATACTATGTATAAGCTGATGATCGCTGCGGGGGGTACCTTTAGGTGGCCGGCTAGTTCAGCAGTCGGTTTACGGTAAAAATCGAAGTGGGTTGTAGATTGCAGAAAAGAAGAAAAGCGTTATCTGGAGGGCTTAGCGAGCACACTAGCTTTTTCAATTCTTCTTTTTTCAAACTCCTCGGTATGCGAGTGAATCCGCTATATACAAGTCCGCTTGCCAGATAGAGTGGGAGCTGGGAGGATGGGAATTTAAATAGCGAACGGTTCTGATAGATAAAGAAAAAATCGCAAGGTGCGTTTCTTTACCAAGAATTATAGTTTTAGCATGAGCAAGCAAACGTATTTTCGAGTATGCCACGTTCGTGGGTGCGATTCCAACCGCTTCTGATATTAATTTTATGTGATCAATAAATGTTTAGTACCTATACATAAAGAGTTGTGGGTATTTTGTGAAATGTAAAATGTATAAAGAACAATGCCCAACTGCCATACATAGTTTTATTTCATTTTCAACTTAAGCGTCTTAAAATAAAAAAAGATCTAAAAAATACAGCATTAATTTCTGAGCTTAGATATATAAGAATTTTCAGCAGGCACACCCCAGAACCAAAGTATTTTGATATTGAATGTTTTATAACCATAGAAGTATTAAACATAGAGTACCTGGTACACATAGGGATATTCCGATACTAGTAAATACGAGTAAGTACTCGATACTTTTGATTCGATACCAAGTACTTATTGTATCGAATCAATTTTGCGATACATACTCGGTATCGAAACAAAATTACTTGGTATCAAATCGAATCAGCATCACCATTTAAAAAAAAACCGAACCCATCATACAGAACTTAATACAGAATGAGTGAGCAAAAGCTGATCGCGCTCCGTTACCGAGTTATCGGTAATCGGTATTCGTCGCGTCGCGTGGCAGCGTGAGTGTCGCGTTGTCGCCGTTGTCTCGCGCCAGGCAAGCCGAATTCGTTCGACTTCACCCGAGCCCGAGCCAAAAGCGAGAGAGACGCCCGCGCCCGCCCGCCATATTGTGATGATACAAGTGAAAAGAAAGTTATTGTTCACGAGTAATTAATTTAATTAATACCATTATTACTATTATTATTTCTCCATGGGGTTCGCCTGGATAGCTACCACCCTCGAGCATGAGTCAGCCGCCAAACGACTCGTCGTGTTCCGGCTGGGGGCTTGAGACCCAGTTCTTTCTTTCTTTTTCTTCTCTCTTTCTTGGCCGGCAACGCATCGGTGATGCCTTTGGTGTTGCTGATGTCCATGAGCAGTTACGGATTACCCCTTAATCAAATTAAGCAATTGCCTAGGGCATCACGTCTGGGGGGCACCAGAAGAAGCACAAAAAAGCACAAAACACCACGTTGACATACGGATAGGGGGGCCCACAGGCGTGGATTGCTTAGGGCATCAAGTAGTTTTAATCCGTCACTGTCCATGAGCGACGATAGCCACCATCAGGTGAATCGTCAGCTCGTTTGCCGGCTATTTCCATAAAAAAATCTTAATGCTGAAGAGTTTTTGTTTAAAGTATGCACGTGACGCAAAAGATTTGTAATAAATAGTTTTTTTCTTCTTCTCAATTTTGTTTTAATTATTGTCCTTCAACGTTCATTGTAAGCATCCTCAAAATAAAAAAAAATATGAAAGTACTAAAAAGTATCGATATCAGTAAGTATCGATACTTTAGGAGTACTTGTTTAAGTAGTATCGAAAAAAGATTTGAGTATTATCGAAATGAGTAGGTATCGATACTTTGATGGTATCGGAACATCCCTAGGTACACAACAAAACAACGATGCCGGAAGAGTATGTGATGACAGTGATGTCAAGATTTGATCACTAAACGTCAACGTCAATTTTAAAAACGATTCAGAAGTTGCCATTTTACTAAGTACTGAAAAATTAAATTACTTAAAAGAATTTCACGAGAATGACGAAAATAAATATTTTTAAATACAAAAATAAAAAAGTCCAAGCAGAATGTTACTTTTTTATTAAAGATTGTCCAAATTACTCACTTTATACAATATGAAATAATTAAAATCAGAAAATATGTACGACTATCAAAATATATTTTCTACCATTAAAGGAAAAAAGTATGAAATGGTAACATTTTTACCGCATGAAAATGGACAATATCGACATCATTCTTATTATTCTAGTCAATTCATCACTTATTATTAAAATTATTTTACCCTGGGTAATACGGGTACAGATACCTTGAATTGATCAGGCCACATTGAAGGATATGGAGCATAAGCTTAAATTGGCTCTCCAAGAACTGAAAATCTCCAAGGACCTCAATGACCAATTACTACACGAAATAGAAGACAATGAAGCTGAGATGACGAAAATTCACAACTCCAACGCTGAATTAAAAAACCAACTTGTAGAACTTCATAACAAGTATACGGAATGTCTGCAACAACGGGACCAGCTTCAAGACATCATTGACTCATTCGACCAGTGTAGTAACGAGCATGAAAGGGCTCTGAGTCGCATTACTGAGCTAGAAGTAAGCTTAAGCCAGGCCAATAAGACCGTGAGCCAACTTGAACAACTCAAAGACTCTCAGAGTTGGAGTGCGACCCAGAGCCTCTTCAACGAGCTTGTTGAGTGCGAGGCCAATCCTAGTAGATTAAACACATCTATTGTTGATCTTACTGGTGATGACTCAATTAAACCAGTATTTCAGTTTAATAGCATTAAAAAACTAAAGAAATATATTAAAATAAAAAGATTTATAGCAAAAACTAAAAAATTAATTAAAAACAAAAATTGTACCCAACAATTAGGGCAGTCTAAGAAAAAATGTCAATATTTAGTCAGTAAAATAAACAAATTACAACTGGAATTAGAGCACATCAGCTTGCAGTATGATTCTGAAGTATGTCACTTAAAACTTAAAACTGAAGGTTTGGAGAAGTCGTTGCAATCTATTACCAATCTTTATAGCAGTGCACAGGAGCAGATTAAAGAACATATTGCATCTTTCAATAACTTGCTAGAGGTTTGCAACGACAACATGAATAGGTTTGAGTCACTGTCGAATAAATACTACACACAAGACAAAACTAGTCTTTGTTCTTCAATAGCTCAGAGTGACAGTGCCACAATAGAAACTACCCCATGTTCCTCTCCATCAGTCAACTCAAAAAGTAACACCATTATTATTTCTGATCAATTAGGAAAAGACTTTGGTGCTATAATTAATCCATACTTGACCCATTCTGTTATAAACAGGTGCTCACCGGGAGCATCTTTTGACTATCTGTTAAATCAAATTGAACCAAATGAATTAAGTAATAATACTAATATAGTCTTAATGATAGGTGACAGTTTGAACATCACGAGGCACCAAATTACTAAATATATTGAAAAGTTAGTACATTTACACAGCAGTACTGAATGCAAGTTTGTCATATGTGCTTTTCCTTATCTTAATAACTTAAACAAATACCAAAATAAGCGCATATATAGATTAAATTTATTATTATATAACTTGACAATTCATCATAGAGATGCAATTTTTTACTATGATATTAATAAGTTCATTCCGTTTAAGTTGATAAAGGAGAATATGTACTTGCCATCTAAAGTAAAACGACAGTTAGCTAAATTGTTAGCTTATAAATTAAAAGATACAGTTACATGTCATGTAACTAAGTCTATTGACAATGTTTTAGATTGTGGTAGTAGTACCACTAAATATATTATTGACTCCTGTACAAGTACAGTTGATAACCATAATTTAAACTAGATGTTAAGACAACGGGAAAGCTCTATAATATGAATATTGTACACCAAAATATACAGGGCTTCTCTGGCAAAGAATTAGAAATTGAATTGTTTATTAGGCACTTTAACACACATGTTTTATGTTTAACTGAGCATTGGTTATCTAGCACTCAGAATAATGTAAATTACCATAATTACAGATTGTCAAGTGCATTCTTCAGAGAGACCGCAATTCATGGCGGATCATTAATTTTAGTGCACAATGATATGTCTTGCAAGGACAGAAAAGATATTGTAAGTCTCTCTATTGAGCGCGCTATTGAGCTGGCCTGTGTGGAACTGGAGCGGTTTATTGTAGTCTGCGTATATCGACCCCCCTCTGGTGATTATACTATTTTTGAAGATACATTGGAGGATGTACTTAAACGGTTATGTGTTTCTAGAAAAGGATTAGTGATATGTGGCGACTTCAACGTAGATATTTTATTGAATACTTCGATGACTACTAGGCTACTAAGCTTGTTTAAATGCTTTAATTTAAACCCACTATTCAACGAGCCAACCAGAATAACTGAAACTACAGCTACATGTTTAGATAATATTTTTTGCAATTGTGAGATCTTAGATAAAGAGATATTCAGTAAGTTGAGGTCAGACCACTGCGGACAAAAGATTTCATTGTATAATTCTGTCGATAAGAAAAAACAACTAATAAAATGTAGACCAGTAACTAAAAATAAAATTTCAACTTTTAAAGAAAAAATTCATTCAAAAATACATACGCAGTTAACGTTACAACGAAGTGATCCTATTAAAATATATAATACATTGTCTAATAACATTAATAACGAATTTAATCGAATATTTAAGTTTAGGTACGTAAATTTAGCTAAAATTAGTAAATTCAGTGATTGGGCTACTGTAGGTATTTTCAAAAGTAGGAACAAGATGTATGATCTCTATGCCGAGAAACAATACAATCTTTCTTCCACTTTCCAGGAGTACGTGAGAAATTATTCAAAAATTTTTAAAATCGTCTGCACTCAGGCGAAGTCAATGCACATAAAGGATAAAATAATTAACTCCGATAACAAAATGAAAACAACTTGGAATATAATTAATAGTGAGAACGGTAACACAAAATCCTGTGACTTCAGTTACGAATTAAAAATTAATGAAAAAATAATTATCGCTGATAAAGACGTGGCAAGCGCATTTGAAAATCACTTCCGTAATATTCCAGTAACATTAACTAGTGCACTAGCTTCTTCACCGACCGAAGCACTTTCTATATTAAAAGATAATGTAAACGAATGTAATATTTTATTTCAATTTGAACATATTACTACCAGAGACATAATTAAAGCGTTTCAATCTCTGAAGGTAAAGAATACGGGTGATTTGTGGGGGATCTCAGTAAAAATAATACAACATATTATTGATATTATAGCTCCATCCTTAGCCGTAGTGTTCAATAAATGTATAGATCTAGGTATTTTTCCAGATCTTATGAAATGTAGTAAAATTATACCACTTTTTAAAACAGGTGAAAAAACCGACCTTAATAACTATAGACCAGTTTCTGTATTACCAACACTTAGTAAGATTTTCGAGAAAATAATATTGAATCAAATGCTAAACCATTTCAGCAATAACAAATTATTACACCCTGAGCAATACGGTTTTACTAAAGGCCGTAGTACAACAGATGCAGGGGCTAGGCTCTTAAAGCATATATTCGAAGCATGGGAGGCGTCACAAAATGCAATAGGTGTATTTTGTGACTTATCTAAAGCATTTGACTGTGTTGAACATGAAACATTACTGTTAAAACTTGGTCATTACGGAATAAAAAATAAGGCTCTTAGCTTGATCGCGTCTTATTTGAGTGATAGAATACAAAAAGTCAGCATAAATGATATTAAGTCATCGGGGTCACCGGCGGTGATGGGTGTACCACAGGGCTCGATCTTAGGTCCTTTTCTTTTCCTGGTATACATAAATGACTTACCTCATTATGTAAAAAACCAAGCGGATATTGTACTATTTGCTGATGATACATCATTAATATTTAAGTGTGATAGGAATAAAGAAAATTTCGACGACGTAAATAGTACTCTTTCGTATGTCTCGCGTTGGTTCACTATTAACAATTTACTGTTAAATGCAAAAAAAACTAAATGTATAGAGTTTGTACTACCTAATGTTAAAAAAGTCAATAAACTTATTAAACTTAATAATGAAACATTGAATATGGAGGAATCCACCGTATTTTTAGGGGTGACCTTAGATAATAAACTTCAATGGGACCCACATATAACAAATCTCGCGACTAAACTCGGTAGGGCTGCTTACGCTGTTAGAAAAATAAGGCAGTATACTGACATCGAAACTGCTAGGATGGTTTATTTTGCATATTTTCACAGTATTATGTCATATGCCATCTTGCTGTGGGGCAAAGCAGCCAGTATAGAACAAATTTTCATACTACAAAAAAGAGCTATTAGGGCTATTTATAAACTTAGATCTCGTGAAACTTTGCGTGACAAGTTCAAAGAAATAGGTATACTTACAGTAGCCTCACAATATATCTATAGTAACGTGGTTTTTATACGGAATAATATAAGCGCGTATAAACAAAATTTTGATATCACTAATCGCCAAACAAGAAAAATGCACCAGTTAGTAACGCCATCTTACCGTCTTTCTAAAGTGAAGCGATCTTTTATGGGCCGTGGTGTACAGTTCTATAATAAAATCCCAAAGTTAATACGTGATTTGCCAGTGGAATTATTTAAGAAACATGTAAAATCTCAACTTTTAGGCAAAGGCTACTATACTGTAGATGAATACATAAATGACAAAGACGCATGGAAATGACCAGATCTGCAACCAGTTCCGTACAGGTTAGTGATACTTCTTTGTAAAAAATATACCAATGTATTTTATTTTTAAAAGATGTGCTGAGGAGTTTCTTTCGGCTTTTCTTCTCCTCCATGACAAAGCACCTTTCCGAAAAGCTGGTAAATTAAAAAAATGACGTGCATAAGTGTATCAATGATACCTACATGAATAAATGATTTTGAATTTGAATTTGAATTTGAATTTGATATTAATTTTAAAAAACGTAAAAAAATATTGAATTGCTTCGGTGTAACTGACGTTTTAAGACGCTACAAAAAATAAAAAGAATTTTTCGGCATTGTTCTTTTAAAATGTCAAGTGTCCATTTGTAAAGTGGATAATTTTGGAATCACTTGGCATGTCATTCGTGGGATATTAAAATAAAAAACACATGTCGTTATTTTGCTTTATTATTATTATTTATAGCTATTTACACATCGGTACAAGTAGTCGATATCACGTGTTAAGAATATAATACAAATTGTCTAAACTCTCATATTATAGGTACAGTGTATTGGCTTGCTGAAGCGAGCCTTACGTAAGCTAATTTGATTCATAACTTAATAGATCAGTCTATATCGCCTTAATTGTAATTGATACAAAGTACACTTAGGTCGAACTACCTTTTTAACCGACTTCAAAAAAAGGAGGAGGTTCTCAATTCGACTGTATTTTTTTTTTTTATGTTTGTTACCTCAGAACTTTGGACTGGGCGAACCTATTTTGATGATTCTTTTTTTAATCGAAAGCTGGTGGCTGTCATGTGGTCCCATATAAATTTTATTGAGATCTGACAGTGGAATCCATGATAAAACCACATAAGTCGTAAATTTGTGTTAAGATGTGCGCGACAAATTGACGAATAACTCAATATCACGCCAACCGATTTCGATGATTCTTTTTTTAATCGAAAGCAGGTGCTTGTCATGTGGTCCCACATAAATTTGAACGAGATCTGACTGACAAGTCGTTTTTGAGACTTTGAAGTCGGTTATTTTTTGTTAGTAAAATTTAGATTATGACGATGTACATTACATTACATATTTACGGTCAAGAGCATTGTATAATATATGCAGGTACTTATATACTGACATGTTATCTGATTAATATCCAGACAATCAGAGCCGGCGAGCGTGGTGGGGCGACGGCCTAGGACGCCAAATTTAGAGGGGCGCCAGTTTTGGGTTGAGTAAAAAAAAGGAAAATTCTTAATAAACGTTCCCATTGGTTCAGTAAAAACGAGCAAAAAAAGGTCGATTTTTATTTTCTTATGTGGGCACCACAATATTCTTGCCTAGGGCGTCAGTAGCTCTTAACGCCGGCACTGAAGACAATGCAATGCAAATCGCGCCTCAGTTAAAAATTGTATGTTTATTATCCTTTTTTGGCTTCTGCTAAATTCTGTTAAGTCTACAGTACACGCAGTATGAAACTCAACGTTTTTAATTTCCAAAATGATACCTGCCCCTTAAATGGTCCTTCGAGCCGGATGAAAAAATCAGCTAACTCGTGAACGAAGTTGGTGAATATGTGTCGAAGCCTTGTATTGTTAAAACAAACAATTTGATGGTTAAATAATTTTGACACAAAGCTCGTTCACTTTCTCTTGCAATTATTGTGTTGATATTAATCAGAAAACTTGTCGTTTCATTGCTCGTGGCTGTATAACATAATTAAGAAGACTTTTACATTCAAATATAACAAAACTAGATAAAAAATATTTTGCTAATATACGCGTTTCTTAAGTAAATCGTTTGGAACTTAATAACTAATAATAACTTTTACTTTTTATGACTATCGGAAGAAATAACAGAAGCGAAGCATGTAAGTTTTGTTGAGGTTATCCAAACGTGATAACTGTATAATATAATCATCACAACCGAATTTTGTCAACAAAGACGTTTCAGATTTTGACCAAGAGAATCGGGCTATAAAAATATAACTTATATATATAATATATATATTAATTTGCTCATAACATGATTGCAAAGAAATAAAACGAATTTTATTTTATTTCAGTTATTATTCGGTTTTTTAATCAAAAATTTCTATCTTGTATCCAAGAGTGTAGATATTATTCCTTATAACAAAAATTCTACTTGGCCTATTCGGGTTTTTATTAGATAGATATTTCCTCCAAGACTACCAGTATAATCCAAAAAAATCATAAAAGTATCCTAAAAAAAACAAGTTTAGATAATAAATACATTTAGAAGGCACCGCTTATGAGGTAAGTGACATACTTTCGCGAAGATATTATCTTATTTTCTAATATTCCTAATAGTTTCAACATTAAAAGTAATACACGTAAACGCATAAAACAATAAAATTAATATTATTTGTAAAGTTTAAGAGTTTAAACAAAGTTTTGTAAACATTCAACAAATAAAACAAAATTATAAAGTACTACGTTCATCTTGACGATATGATGTTTATTTTTAGTTACGGCTAAATAATAATTGGTATATGTAGGTAAATATTAAAAACAATTATTAATGGAACTAAAACATATTTCGGAACTACAGTTTTCATTTAACAATTTCTAGGTGTAACATTTCATAATATGTGACGTCACGCTAGGGGGGGAGGTCTCACAAATGTGACCGGCTGTGATAAAAAGGGGGAGAGGGGTCAAAAAGTCATGAAATTAGTGTGACGTAATTTATGGATGGCACCTTAAGTCTAATATATTTGGATTATTAACAAAATTCTTTGTGCTCAGCAGTAATAGGAGGTATAAATACAACCTCAAATAATACGACAGTGCTATTTCTAAATATTAAGATGTAATTAATAATTTTTATTTCTGAAAAATTCACCATTATAATGTCGTAATAAAATAAATCACAAATCCATCACTCTAATAATTTTGAAACTTATTAGACTGAACTGTAATAGGACTAACTATTATAGTGTTTAAGTTAAAACAATAAAGTTATATTTAAGGTACAGACTTTTAAATTAAGCAAGCCATTCGTATAAAACAAAATCTGTTTCGTATTGGACTTATAGCGGTCTAAAACAATAATTAAATATAATTTGATTGAAGACATTGTTCTAACAATATGATTTTTCTCCTAATCATATTAAAATAGATAAAAACCACAACATAGATCTCCATCAAGCTACGAATTAAATTACTATTTAATTTAATATTTAATAAAATAATTTAATTTTTACTTAATAATGTTATTATTATAACGTTGGTCGAGTTAATGTTATTATGCTGGCAATACTAGAATACAACCTATTGGCACAGGTTACATCTCAATCAAATGATTGTGATAAATCCTTCAAATTAAGATAGATTATGTTAGACTGAGTTAGTATTAGTACCTAGTCTACTTTTGATTAGATTATGTTGGATGTCATTTGAACCCAGGCTATAGTGCATTTCACATAAGTCTGCACTTCAATATTATGTTGGTAACATTAAAGTAGGAATTACCAACATAATAGCGAAATAACGGTTTTAAATCATTGTATCCCAGTGTAATATGGACCCCTGAAAGTCTACAATGATCTGCAAGGGGCAAATAAGTGCTAAAGTAAAATGGGGTAGCATGAGACGCAAATGGGGTTCACAAGCCACGAAAGAGACCTTTAGCTTAACTATACATTACGTCCCTACCCGTCCGCCATTTTCAGACCATTAGATACTACAACATATTATCATCTTTAAATTGGTATTTGACAAGATTTTGATCAAACAATATTGTAATGAACATTTTCTTATATTTAAAGCTTCTCATAGTTGTCATCAAATCCTTCCCAAAAAAATATTCATCCTAGACCTCTATTAAACAACGCCAATTAGGTAATTCGAATTATATAATTTCCATACCAATATTTACACATAATATATGACAAATCACCTTAGTGATCAAGTATAGAAATCCCTTTTTAACCGACTTCAAAAAAGGAGCATTCAATTCGACTGTATTTTTTTATGTTTGTTACCTCAGAACTTTCGACCGAGTTAACCGATTTTGATGATTCTTTTTTTAATCGAAAGCTGGTTCTCGTCATGTGGTCCCACTTAAATTTGAGCTAGATCTGACGAGTAGTTTTTGAGTTATTTTGAAGTCGGTTATTTTTTTGGTAAAATTCAGATTATGTACATTCTAAACTCTTTAGGAATCACTATCAAAATCACTGAGTATGAACTGCCAAAATGTACAAAAGATATTATAAGGCATTAAAGAGAATGCATACAATATTTGTAGAAAAGCCAACACCATGTCTAGTGTAACCTTATCACATACTAAATAATTATATTACAAAATAAATATAGTTTGAATAGTAAGCATTTTACAATGCAATTACCCTAAACACTGATATAGTTTTGGGAAAAAGTATCCCCCTACTCTCCCACAAGTATAACTGGTCTATATGCCTCAGATGGTCATTTGTATATTTGTTTAAACAACATAATATACAATATAATTGATTAGTGTCAGAAGTCCATATCTTTTTTAATAAGCAGAACTTCAGTATTTAGTAGACATACAATAACACTAGAACGAGATCTCTGTAACTGCAAAGTACAATTATAGTTCCAACACATTTATTACAAGTTTTTGGCCTCACCACTAATATAAATAGAACTATCACAGATTGTATTTATGTAATGGATAGCACTAAAATTTCACTAAAAACTCACCGGTATTGTTGATCTCTCATCATGAACGGGGCAAATGATGAGTCGATCTAAACTTTTTTCATACAGCCGGTATGTTATACAACGCAGTCAATCTCTCGAAGAACCCATTCTCTAACGTTTCACCACTCAATCCATCAATTCGGTCCCTGACCACGTCCCTTATATCACTAAGAGTCACATTAGACTGTGTTGGGCCCTGATACTCCTTGGTCTTTTCAATTTGGGTGAATACTTGCAGCTTTCCATCGGTGGTTTGTTCTCGGTTGAAGACGGTTTTTTCACTCTCACTATCGCATACTTGCTGCCCCCTGTATATGGGTCTCAATGAAGCGAGTTCCCGTTCATCGGTCGACTTGTCATTCTCCAACCGGACTATTTGCTCAGGGTAATCCTTTTTCTGATACGCTGCTAAAGCATCCTCCTTATAATCTCCAGCATAAACCTTGAACTTGGAGTCATCTGGTCTGGTGTCGAACACTTCAACGTTATTAGTGTACTCGTTGTTGATTTTGAACTGTCCTTCGGCTCGATTGGAGTTCACCGTGACATTTGGGGCACCTTTCTTCGAAGATTTCTTGGAAGACTTTGGTTGCTTCTTATCTAATAAGCTTTTAAGAATTATAAACCCGATTGGCTTCTTTCCCTGTTCAGTCTTGGATGTATTACCGTCTTCAGTAGGTTCGGACTTGATGTTTTCATCCGGATTCTTTTCTTGGGGTTGTTTCTTTTCTTTAGGATCCTTTGTTTTCTTCTGTTCCTGCTGTGTTCTAACGCGAACCTTCTCGTGTATGCTCATGTGCCGTCGAAGATCGTAGGCTACTCGGAATGCCTTGTCACAAACGGTGCAAGGGTATGGTTTGCTCCCTGGAAAATGTATAACATTACTATTTAATAATATATTAAAAGTATTAAAAAAAGAGGACATGGCTGGTGAATAGATATTATGAGACACTATCCTGTCTATATGGTAGAATTATAACCTAATTTTAACATATTTTAAGATCATTTTTATCGGAATTAATTAAAAATTAAAAGAATCTTAAGACTTAAAACAACAATAAATTAAAGCCTAATGCATACGTAACGAGTTTTTTCCCGTACGGGACGGGACGTGAAGTTTTGGCAACATCGTTTCATAGAAAATGTATGCAGGACGGGAACGGGGCACGCACGTATATTTATGCCCCGTCCCCGTCCCGTACGGGGAAAAAACCAGTTACTTATGCATTGGGCTTAAATGCTATAATTTATTTCTGTTTACTATTACAAATGAATGCCAAGTTATTACCAAACAAGTGTCGTCAAAACGAACCATATTATTATGAAATCATTACGTATCGTATGATACGAACCAGTGTGCGTCCTCATGTGGCTGAGGCGGTAGGAGGAGGCGCGGAAGGTCTTGGTGCAGTAGTCGCACTTGTAGTTCCGCTCGCCCGTGTGGATGCGCCGGTGCACGTTCAGCGAGTAGCGCCGCGCGAACTCCTTGCCGCAGAACTCGCATTTGAAGTGTTTCTGTCAACATATAGTTTACCATGCTAATATCTTCCAATAATTGTGATTCAACTTCAGAGACACAGACATTATAAAGTTGCCGTATAACCGTAATAATTTAACCGTTTCTTTTTTTATTTAATTTTTTTTATTGTTTTTAACTGTTTTTTTTTATTGTTATTTTATTGGTTTTTTGTGAAATCTCACGCACGTACATAAATTAATTTGTGATACTGACCGGGTGTAACGGGCTTTTTGGAATAATGTAACCGGTTATTTGTGTTAAGTTATTACTGATAACATACCATATAATGTAAATGGTTATTGTCATACTTCAATCGAAAAATTTATAATTATAAAATCAACGCACAATGAAATAACAAGATGTCGTTCGACAACATCGTTTGACTGAACATTTTGACAAAATCATCCAACTAATATTATAATGTGATAGTTTGTGGCGATGTTTGTTACTCTTTCACTCAAAAACTATCGAACCGATTTTCATGAAACTTAGCAGACCGATATACCATTACCCGGAGAACGACGTAGGGTATTTATTACGCCAGAAAACGCATGCGAACCCGCGTGCATACCGCTAGTCAATCATAACTACCTGAGTGGAATGTATGGAGGCCTTGTGGTACTTGAGGTCGCTCCACTGGCGGAAGTCGCGCCCGCACTCGTCGCACTTGCACGGCCGGTCGTCGTTGTGCGTGCGCCGGTGGATCTGGGAACATGTCATCATCATCGTGATCATGATGATCATCAACCTGTTAATGACCATCTCCTCTCACAAATTAAAAGTTTGAGGGATTCGGATCATACTCCACCACGCTGGCCCAATGTGGGTTGTTGGAGGTGGGGAACATATTATTATAGAATCGTATTATAGAAGAAAGAATCATCAAAATCGGTTCACCCAGTCGAAAATTCTGAGGTAACAAACATAAAAAAATACAGTCGAATTGAATACCTCCTCCATTTTGAAGTCGGTTAAAAAGCCAAGATTGTTTACCAAATAAGTCATGTAAAAAACGGACTGTAGCTAACTTTATCTCGTACCTTCAAAGCCGAGGTAGTATAGAATCCCTTCCCACAGTCCTTGCACACCTGATGCCGCTCGCTGTGCATCAGCATGTGATAGAACAAACTATTCCGGTGCAGGAACACCTTGGAACACTCGGAGCACTCGAAGCGCTTGGCCTTCTTCTTGCCGTCGGGACTCTTTTTATCTTCTACTGGGGGCTCCGGGGGCTCCGGCGGCAGCTCCGTGTCTGAGAGAATGTTCTCGGCGAAGCCCTCGGGCTCCGTCGGCGGGACTTCCGAGTCGAATATCCGTTGGAGGACCTCGTCTGTGGATAGTGATATGAATCTATTTAATATAGCCAATATTATCGATTAATTTGTTATTCATTAATTTGTAATATGAAGCTATATTTCAAAAATTGAAAAAAATAGAGGAATGTAATTTTGATTTTAAGCATAACATAACAGACACTAAACATTTTAAAGACCAACGAGTACTTAATATGTGTGTATTTTACCGATATTTCCATCCAGTTACAGTACGGCCGACGTATCTTGGCGCGTCTATACGTACATGGATATCTCATCGTAAGTACCCTTTTATAATAACATTCTAACTTACGCATTAAGCGTATAATTAATTTATTCGCAATCCGCATTACATTATCTTTTCGTAATTCAAAACTCAAAACGAATTAAAACTTAATATGCACTAGTAACGTACAACAATTAAAGTTGAGTGCAACATTGTAACCACCTAGACGACCAAACAAGAACAAAAAGCACCAACCTTTAATAACCTGCCTCACGGGCGTGTGTTCCGGCGGCGCCGGCGGCGTGTGCGTAGCGTGCGTTGCGTGCGTCGCGTGCGTCACGTGTGCGTGCGCGTGCGTGACGGGCGGCGGCGCGGGCGCGCACAGGTCGCAGTAGCCGTGCCCGCACGTACACACCGGGGCGGCGCCGCTCGCTCGCATGTACCTGGGATATAAAGTAATTATGATAATTATACTCTCATAGCCCTTCACATGGCGATCCGGCATGGTAACCATTGCACCACACGGGTCGTTAACATAAACCCGATATGAACGTTCATTATTGAATTTTATACATTAGAACAGATTCTTGTACTCCAGTAATTTGTTTTCAAGCGCCTTAAGAATAAACCCTATTTTATGTTTGTGTATATGCGTCTCTCTCTCTCTCTCTCTGCGCCTATGGGGTCGTTCAAGTATTACGTAAGCAAGATGGGGGGGTGGGGGGGTCTTTGTTTTGCTTATTTTGGATGACATGGGGGTTAGGGGAGTCTAGATGATGATTACGTCATCGGTAGTTATTATAATATTATAATTATAATATAAAAAAATACATTTATAATTGAAAAATGTTTTTCGTTACCATGGGGGGAGGGGATAAGAGCTTTGTTTACTTTTGCTGACAAGGGGGATGGGGGGGTAAATAATTGTAATAAATCTGCTTACGTAATATTTGAACGGCCCCTATGTACATAAAGTGTCTGCGTATATCTCATCTCACCAATGCCTAACATGATCCTGATGCACGTGCCCGCTGTCCACAGTGAGGTGCGGCAGCAGCGAGTGCCCGTAGTGCGCGTCGACCTCCCCCTCCCCCTCCCCGTCCCCGTCCCCGTCGCCCCCCGCGCCGGCCGCCGCCGCCGCCGCCACCGCCACGTGGATGCCCTCCATCAGGTCCTCGGGTTCACTGAACTCGCCCATCTCTTCCAACTGGAACAGGGGATTTGTTCGGTTTACACGTATTATGTAGTTAAGTAATTAAGTAAATTTTACGTAAATTGATACGTGTAAACGGACAATTTAGTAGTTATTTAGTAATCAAGTAGACAATTTAGATTTTCTTTTATTTTCTGTTAAGTAGGTGGGTGGGACTTATCACTTAACACGTTTGGACAAGCACTTTTTAGATAAAATTTAGTTAAATGCCTGAGTAATTAAATAGAATTGTATGAACTAAAGAGCTTTACTAAATTATAAAGTTTTGGAAACACCGTTTCATAGAAAACGTATACGATAGTGCATACGCAGCGAAATCCCGTACGGGACGGGAAAAACATCGTCGCCGACAGGAAAAAGCCCGTTACGTATGCATTGGGCTTTACGCAAAAACTACTGATAACCCGTACTCTGCGCATAAAGCAATTTTGAATCACATTTGGAATAATTAAATGCCGTTTTGGTTCTCGAGGAAGTGACAAGGGAACCTAAACGAATTAGCTCCGGATGATGACGCAAATCTAATTCATGTAGGACCTCTTTAGGTAATGTAATCTATTTTGCGTGTTTTTTATGAATCACCTTTGAATTATGATTCTGGTGCGGATCCTTGTAGTGAGGCTCACATTGTTTCTGTTTCCTGAACTTATTACAATCTGCATCATTTGCCACTTCCTTGTCGATGCCGGCCATCGAATACTGGACCTGAAAACAGAAAAATAAATTAAATATCCACATTATCCACACATTCTACAAGATTTTTTCAAATCAAATCAATTTATTGTGGAATATAGGTACACAGGTAAATATGTTATCTTACTTTAATTAAAGGTACTATGTTGCTTAAAAAAATGTATCCCTGTGAATGACCCTTTCCATTGGTATCATAAAATACAGGATGTTTTTTATCCACATTTTACAGGTTCGATTCCCGGCTCAAGCAAGTGATTTATCAAAAAAATTAATTGAATGCAGTTGTACTTATTCGTGAAAGTAAAGGAATGTTTCCTTTCAGTAAAATTTGCCATCATTAATATTCAGGGTACTTTTCCTCTAACCACATTTTTTTCCACCCTGTATATAGCCTTGAACATATTTTTATGCAAACCATTCGCAAAAATTTTACATAAGATATTTGATATAAAACAATTTTTATCCGGCAAGCAGATGGGTACAGAAACGCTTCTAATATTTACAGGTGATTATTTCGCTAGTTACTGACGATACATTCACGATACAGAAAATAAATTCATTCATTCATTCATATACCCTACCTTATTATACGTGAGTGTTTTATCACTAGACGTGTACAGGATATGTTTGTCGATGGCCTGGTACATCGTCTTCGGCACTGTGTTCTCCAGGGACAACTCCACGATAGAGTCCGGGAGGGTGGCTCCATTGTCTACTATGCAGGTGTTTGTCATCTAGAACAAAAAATATACGTGCAATTCACACGTGGTAGAAGTGAAACCTTCAAAAATTTTGGTTTCAAGATAATGAGACGAATGTGAAATTTCGGGAAGATGATAATTGTAGGTTTTAGATCATGCAAAGTTAGAAAATAAAAATAAAACAGTGGTAACTAATGCCGTCTCTTAACATAATATAAAGAGTTAAATGAGCAGCTAGCGCCATTTATCCAGCAATAAAACGAATCTTCTATCTTGTTCCTCGCGCCATCTATGAATACAACTTAGCACTTTTTAAAGTAACACAAAGAGAACCACGAACATAAGAAACACTATAATGCTTCCTATCTCATTTTCTCCCACGTTAAATCTTATGAATTTATGTGTCTGACTCTTTTTACCGTCGCTTTTTCGTTTCATCGACTTTCAAATCAGACCGATGCTAAAGAAATTTTCACGTCAAAATTCTATAAAAAATGTATACTGTTCACACACATGAATCAACCCAAGATTGCACACTCCTGCGCTAAGATTCCCTGAACACAAAAAATGGTTGTCTGTAAAGTCGGTTTACGGACGGTAGTTTAACGTGACAACGTCATGACGAGCGCTTCGGCCGATCGTAGCCGATCGTGCCTCTCTATCGCTTGTTCCGCGCTCTCGCTCGCGGAACGCGACACGACGTCACGGAACGTGACAGTGAGTCATGCTTTTTCGTGCGTGCACCCGGCGTTCATCGTTTTAATAGACGTTGTCACGTCAATAATTATAATACATCACTGAGAACAAACATTCATATCTGTCACTAACTTAAATCGAAAATAACGTAAGTAACGTTCGGAAGTATACACACTATGAAGAAATTACGATATGCTGCATTTATCTACCACACCAACTTTTACTGGAACCGTTTATTTATGTAACATTCGCAACTATACGTCATTGTGTATGAAGAAAATACAACATGCATTATCAAAGTGTTTACATTTGCAAAATGGCAAGTTAATCAAAATTTAAAATCATTCATTCATTTAGGTATCACTTATGTACGTAATTTTTTCTCTACCAGCATTTCGGAAAGATGCTTTGTCATAGAGAAGAAATGACGAAAAGAAACTCAACACATCTTTAAAAAACAAATTACGTATAATACCTATTTATAACTGGTTGGAGAGCTGGTCATTTCCCACGTAATTACAAATGTATAGATCTTAACTTTTGGTGATGGGCTCCAATTTCCGCACTTAGTCTCTAAGTCGTTCCATTGTGCGTGAAAACGTGTGCCGGCTAGATATCCATCCAGCCTAGCTCCATCCAGAAGCGCATGATCCTCCTGGTGTTTCTGGACCTCTGGGTGCCGAGGATTTCAGCCCGTTGGGTAGCTACGCCCACGCATTCCAGGATTACGTGAGGGGCCGTTTCATCGGCTGACAGACATGCGATCATACCTAGAACTAGATGTATGTAGATGTTACCTTATCGATCCCTAAGTCCGTCACGGGATTCTCAATGATGATGGTGGCGTGAGGCTCGTAATGCTGCTTCAGGTGCTGGTAGAACTTCAGCTGCTCATCGCCGTAGAACTCGCCGCACAGCTGGCAGATCAGGATCGGTCGCATCTGGACACATACATACATCTTTAGGGCGTTGTTTACATCTTTAGAGCGATGTTTACATCTTTACCGACCCTGACCTTTTGACAACCCTGTAGCCTAGTTGCGACCCTGCCTGCAAAGCGAGGGGTCCAGGGTTTGATTCCCGGCCGGGGCAGATATTTGTGTGACAGATAAATATTTGTACTGGGGTCATGGGTGTGATTGTGATGTGTTATATGCGTTGTCCATGCCACCCGCGGCACAGGTGAAAACCTACTGCGTAAGTATGAGTGTGTAAGCGTGAGGGTGTATGCGTTTAGGGCGTTTATTCATGGAAATAGCCGGCAAACAAAAGAACTGGCTCTCAAGCCCCCAGCCGGAATACGAAGAGTCGTTTGGAGGCTGACTCATGCTCAAGGGTGGTAGCTATCCAGGCGAACCATATGGAGAAATAATAATAGTAATAATGGTATTAACAATTAAAATCAATATTACCAATATAATGCCTCCGAGGGGCCCTACCACCAGCGGGACGGATTTAGTCGCCTCTTACGACACCCATCCGGCATAGGATTGGGGGTATTCAATGCCGCCCCAATACGGCTAAAAACGGCGTTGTTCACATCTTTAGGGCGTTGTTCACATCTTTAGGGCGCTGTTTACATCTTTAAAGCGTTGTTTTCCTTTAGAACGTTACTTACATAATAATATTTAGGACGTAAAGAAGATAACTTGGTGCTATCTACGCTGACTTCTTACGCAGTTAAGCGTTGGTAGGTAACCTGCTTTCTACCTGAATATACCCTTACATTACATTTACATTCAATCCTTTAAATTGCGTCACATTACATTCTACTCTGGCATATTTATAGCTAGCTCGTAGTTAACAATGCGGGCCATACACAAAGTACATACACACTTTCTCTATCTATACAAATAAATAAAATTTGAGTGTCTGTTTATAATATTAAAATAACCGCGTTTTACTAACAATAAGTGCAAAAAAAAAGCTGTTACGGTACATATACCAAAACAACTTTTTTTACAATTTTTGTCTGTTTGTTTCGGATAATCTTCGAAATGGCTGGACTGATTTTGACGGGACTTTCACTGGCAGATAGGTGATGTTACAAGGAGTAACTTAGGATACTTTATTTTTTAAAAAAAGTTTTAGAAACATTTTTTTTTTTGTTAAATAACACGCAGACGAAGTCGCGGGAACAGCTAGTTGATAATAATTATCTCAGTTGATGAAACTGTAAAACTTCGGCGATTGATTTATAAGGGACATATGAACTGATGTCTGCATTTATTACCGAATTTTATTAATGTCGTAAAATATTAATGTCCGTTCTAAATCTTTAGAAAGCTGATAACCTCATAGGGTATAACAAAAAAATATGCCATTAAATTGAAAGTAACAATAATATTGAATTCACTCATCCTTAATTTTTCAATGGTAACTTTATAATCAGTTTACACAACACATAATGCTATCATACATATTTACCTCATGAGCGATATGATGCGTTTCCTCGGGTAAATGCTCCTGATGCGGGACACCGCTCACAAAGTTGTCGGGTAGTATCTCCTCTTGCGGGACCTCATCTGGGCAGTTTATTAACACTATACCCTGAGAGGGATTAAAGAAACTATTAACTTGGTTAACCGTCACATGTAATATCTTCATTATATAAGCAGTAACCAAGTATACAAGATTTAAAACAAGTATTAATTATAAACATCTGAGTTAGCAATTTCTGACCAAATTTAACCTACACATCCATATCGCTAGTGGCAAATATTTATTGAGCGTTTCCGTGCTTCTAGAGGCACGTAAAGCCGTCAATCCGACTGTTATCTATACTAATATTATAAAGCTGAAGAGTTTGTTTGGTTGAAGGTGCTAATCTCAGGAACTACTGGTTCGAATTGAAAAATTATTTTGGTTTTTGATAGTCAATTTATCGGGGAAGGCTATAGGCTATATAACATCATATATTTTAGTAGTTAGTTTTATCCACTTTAAGATAACAGTCGTTAAGCTATATCCTTCAAGTCCTTGAGACCATTGCAGAGCAGCGTGATGAATGCTATAGGCCTCCTCAAGACCTCAGTGGACCATTAATGGAATGAAGCCTTTTACCTGTTGCGGAGTGCTGTTCCCGGTGTTCCTCTTCAGTTTCCGGGAGATCCGCTTCTTGTGTGGAAGACTCTTCTTGCTGTGCTGCTTGTTGGCCGGCGACGCGACGTGGACAGACGCCTCCTGCTCCGATAGGATTGGAGTCGTATCCTATGAAAAGGTGCTGCTTATACCACAGTATATATACTCTAGCTATATGTATATCATATACTCTAGTTGTATATCATAGCTTATCATATCATATTATTTTATAGCCTATCACCATTAATGTTGACACATAAATGTATTTTTAACAGACTTCAAAAAATGAGGAGGTATTCAATTGTTTGTTACCTCAGAACTTTTGACTGAGTGAACCGATTTTGATGATTCTTTTTTAATAGAAAGCTGGTGCTTGTCGTGTGGTCCCAATTTTTAAGCTAGATCTGACGAGTAGTTTTTGAGTTACTTTGAAGTCGGTTATTTTTCATCAAGAATTATTTTAATGATAAGCTATGGTATCGGATACACTTTATAATATGGAGTAATACAAGAACTATTTTTTAAAACGTTTATATATTTAATAAAACACTTGCACTGGCTAAACTTAGCTGGCTGGAACTAGAAGGATGAAATTTTGTACATAGACTAGACAGCAAAAAAAAGAATTGGATAATTCACGCCTAAAAATAATGGAGTACTATAAATATTGAATAGCTGTTTTAAAATCCACCGACTCTGAAGCAAAACATAGTGCTATCAGATCCTTTTGACTGTAGATAATTCAAGGACGAAGTCGGCCACCAGTTAGTATCAACATCAAGCCTAATATTCACCTTCAACGTAGTTTTGGACTTGTCATGGAACCAGTCAGTGTCCGGACACCGCTTCATGTCCTGCAGCGGCGGCAAGGACGGCACCTGCACCACTATCGCGTCCTGTTGGTGTTCCTGTCGACCACGTTAATAACTTCAGTGACATTAATTGATACCAGTAATCAATGATATTATAATAAAAAAAGAGGTAGATATGTCACTAGCGCGCCGACGAGTGCCGACGATGAAGAGCGTAAGAACAGGCAATTGATAGTCACTCTGTCAATACAAGACAATACTCACGCTCTTGTTGTTGTCAGAAGTGCTTGATATTTGACATACAGCGTAAAATGCCTTCGTTTATTAGACCAATGTGATTGGTGTAGTGAAATAAAAGATAAACGTGTGTGTGTAGCTCTTTTCGGAACAGATTTTTTGGTCGATCTTGTATCTATATTTTTTAAATATCATTGCCAGTAACAAACACAAGTGGGGCTTCGCTGTAATACCGATAGTAGTAGATAGCAAGGGGAACTCTTAAGATAAACTCTTACTATTCACACGTACGATGTGAAACTTCTTTACAGCATATAATTTTTTACTTTTTTGTAATTTTAGACTGGCTTGTACAGTGTACTGTATTGTCGTTGTGGTTTATATAATCGTTACGGCAAAACGTTACGCAACAAACGTGACATTTTTAAGCTTTTTTCGTAATGTAGATGTAGCAGTTCCACTGAAGATATTATACAACTTACCAGGCCCTGTCCATTGTAAAGACGCATTGGCGCATCTAAAATGACCGATGCGTCAACTTCGCTTCTTACCGACGGTACCTATCGATGAAAGACATAGTTTAATTCTTATGTTTCAATACGTAATGGTAGGCAATGTTAGTTACATTAACATCATGCATATTCATATTAAATATTTACACAATTATTATTACTATGTATTTTGAAATATTTTTTTTGTGTAAATCATGCTTTTTCTTCTATTTTTTGTAGCCATTGGAAATACTATTAAAACTAATTATAAGATAGATATTTATTACATTTAAATGACCTTCAATTTAAATTATGGTTTTTATTCAATCATTCAGGTAATAAAAACTATTCTAAGAAAAACTATTTTTTATTTCAAGATCCTCTACTATTTCTACTTAATGAAATAATGTTATCTGACTGACACACAACGCACACACTTAACCAATGAACCTAGTGGCATGAAATTTTGTACAGGGATTCTTTTTGGGTGAGTAATAAAAAAATAGCCCCAAAAAGGTAATTCCTTTTAAAAGGGGGTAGTAGAAAGTCCAATATTTGAGCAGACAAGCAATTGCTAATTTGGTACTATAGAATGAATAACTAGTATACAGATAAATAATATTACAACCAACCATGAATCACATAACAACTATACATATTATGTATATTACTGCATGCTTACACTACATTACAACAAATACTACATGAATGATGAAATTAAATGAATCTTTTATTGATGTAGGTATCACTGATACACTTATGCACGTCATTTTTTAATCTACTAGCTTTTCGGAAAGGTGCTTTATCATGGAGGAGAAGAAAAGCCGTAAAGAAACTCCTCAGCACATCTTTTAAAAATAAAACTTATATTTATTACAAAAATAGGTATTCTCTAACCTAAGCAGAATGGTTGAAAGGCTGGTAGCCTAGCTGGTCATTTCCAAGCATCCTTACATCTAAAGATAAACAAAATGGAACATACATAGTAGCCGACCTTGTGCGAGGTGCGCGAGAGGTGCGCCACGATGGCCGCGAGCTTGCCGTCCGCGTCCAGGATCTCCTCGCCCCACGGCCCGTCGCCCACTTGCTCCCCGACTTGCCTGCTCAGGTCATATCAAGTAAGCTGGGGCACAAATAACATTTTAATGTTTTTGTCTTATTATTTGGTCAGCTAGTGCATGCATAATTAAGAAGAATTGGATGCATGTTGGAAAATAGACTGGAGGTAGTTATAGCCGTACAACTATATAATAATGTGAAAGTTATATGGACTTTTGTTAAGTCTTTCACGCAAAAACTAAAAACTAAATAAGTAATTGATACTAAACTAAATGAGTAAATGATTTATCATGAAACTTGGCACACATATAGACCATAATCTAGAATAACACAAAGTCGGGATACGACGCAGGAATAAATTCGTACATTGACTTGTTAGTACCTGTCTCTGTCACTCCCGCCTAAATATAATGCGTGCTAGCTCGCACAGTGCAATGGCCGCTGTTCTGTGCGAGCGAGCGCGGAGCGAACGCGGGAGTGACAGAGACAGGTACTAACAAGTCAATGTATGAATTTCTTCCTGCTTCGTGTCCCGACTTTAGGTCACTTATTATCCCGGAAACAGTAGCATGCTGTGAAATGTGGTGATATAACAGTGAATAATGCTTTATATCACATAAAAATTCTGTCTTTGCAAATAAATATAAATTGCCATATTATAGCCATGTTAGTTTTTAACAAGATATCCAAATATTTATCCAAATAAATTGATTTTTAAATGTGTTCTTTCCAATTTATAATATGTACAGCATATTTTCAGTATTTATAACAGAAGTTACTTTCCACTTTCATCCTCTATATGTTGGTACCAGTCATCAGGTATAACAGTAGTACAGTCACCTGCAGAGAAAAGTAACTCATCTGTTTATAAATATATGAACAGCAATTTTTCTGTTGCCTGTTGCGTTGTAAACAGATGGGTTACTTTTCTCTGCAGGTGACTGCACTAGATCCCTTCTCTAGGATTCTTCTTTATGTTGGTACTAGCTGCTGTCAATTGGTACATTAGAACCCTCACCTGCACATCTGTGAGGAGAATCCCTGGGAGTGCATGACGGTAACAACTCTCCCACTGGATTCATCCTGGACATTCAGTGCCAAGGAATTGCCCTCCACGTGTACTGGCTGCAACAGAATATTAAGTAATTTAATAAAAAAAAAAATTTAATTTGTTAAGTATTTTATGTTTATTAAATATTTATTTACTTTTGGTATTATACGAGTATTTATTACCTCATAAATAACTTTATCTATTTCGTTATTTATGATAAAAACTATTCACATGTAACTTGAAGAGGTAACAGCAACTTGTTAGTAACCAAATGAGTTGATGTCAACTTTTGGAAGTAGGACGTAAATGGTATTGCAACATGTACCCCAATCCTTTTTACGCAGTAATAATTAATGTGAATTTATTAGCAACAAAATTACATTACTTTCTTTATAAAAAAGATACCCATGTTGTACATAGACCCTTAGACATGCTACCCTTACTATTGTAATGACGAGAACAGTAATACACACTGTCTTAGTATAACTACTTTATTTCCATATCTTACAAGGCAATTGACTTTAAATTTTTACTTCATACCTTTAATTAATATTATTGAACTTTTTAACCGACTTCAAAAAAGGAGAAGGTTCTCAATTCGACTGTATTTTTTTTTATTGTTACCTCAGAACTTTCGACTGGGCGAACCGATTTTGATGATTCTTTTTTTAATCGAAAGCTGGTGCCTGTCATGTGGTCCCACATAAATTTTATTGAGGTCTGACAATGGCATCGATGAGAAAATTTCTATTAAATATGTGCGCGACAAATGGATGAATAACTCAATATCACGCCAACCGATTTCGATGATTCTTTTTTTAATCGAAAGCAGGTGCTTGTCATGTGGTCCCAAATAAATTTGAACGAGGTCTGACAAGTAGTTTTTGAGTAACTTTGAAGTCAGTTATTTTTTGTTAGTAAAACCATGGCATAAATTGTTTAGTGGTGCATTTGACAAGTCTAAAAAGAAAATTACAATGCTTATCTCTTGGCGATTATCGTACCAAGATAAAATGATATACTTTAGTACCTACTTACTTAAAAAATTTAGGTACTCACAATAAAATATTCAATTTAACGAACTATGCAATAACAAAATCTAGTATATTATTGTCTAAATTTACTATTTAAAAAAAATCCGTGTGTGCAATGACTTTTTTCAGAAAGTGTAAACATGTATTTAAATTACAATTTTATTATAACCATTACCTCGCCAGATTGATGAGCATTTATGTAATGAGTAACCGCTTCATCCATTTTATCACCTAATAGATGTGACAACACGTTTTTCATGACGAATTAAACACAACAAAAGTTTTATTTTATTTCATCTTTGTTACATTGGATAGGTTAATTTGACAGCTGTTCACTTCACTTGTCATTATTTTAATGTATTGTCCAAGGTCCTAGCTAAATAAATCATAGGTATTTTAACATGAATAATACTAATTAGGTTGTCGAATCACACAATTATTGTTATTTCTACATTATCGTTTTAAGAATTTTATCAAACACGAACCATATCAAAATGAAATCTGTTCTGTAATTTTAATTTTGATAAATTAATACTTAATATTTTAATTTTTGTTTTATTTTATTCCACAGATAAAAAGGAAAATCGGATCACAGACTATTATATAAAATATACACACTTGCCACAGAATACATTTTTATAAATATGTAGTTTTTGCTCTATGGTTTATTATTTATTAGTTTTACCCCGGTCACTCACATGCGCGCAAATGTTTGCCATTTTTACGAATGTTTGCACTAGACAAGGGTAACTCAACCAAAACGCGTGAGCTGCAAAACAGGTCCTGATTCACGAAGGTGACCTGGAGCTAGAGGTGTGTAACTCAGATCTGAACTGATTCAAAGATTCAGGTCCCACGAAAGTGACCTGTTGTCCTGCATCTCAAAATCAGGTCGACCAGGTCTCAATTCAGCTCAAAGGACCTGAAATGTACGCGTCGACTTAGATAATATACCCTGATAATAATAGTATTAAGGTTGAAATTTGAATGTCGCACCTTAAGACTGAATCAGATCCCGCGACCTGCGAGCCGTACCTGGACCTGAAATGTTCGCGTCGATTAAGATAATATATCCTAATGTTAATAGTAATAAGGTTGAAATTTGAATGTCGCACCTAAAGAGTGAAGCAGATCCCGCGACCTGCGAGCCGTACCTGGACCTGAAATGTTCGCGTCGACTAAGATAATATACCCTAATGTTAATAGTAATAAGGTTGAAATTTGAATGTCGCACCTAAAGAGTGAAGCAGATCCCGCGACCTGCGAGCCGTACCTGGACCTGAAATGTTCGCGTCGACTAAGATAATATACCCTAATGATAATAGTAATAAGGTTGAAATTTGAAATGTCTTGTCGGCTCTTATGAATCTTTCAGGTCCTCGAGCTGATTCACGAACCGCTTCACAGCTCCGGATCACCTTTGTGAATCAGGATCTGTTTTGCAGCTCACGCGTTTTGGTTGAGTTACCCATGTCTACCTGGAGCTGTGAAGCGGTTCGTGAATCTGCTCAAGGACCTGAAAGATTCGAGCCGACAAGACATTTCAAATTTCAACCTTATTACTATAAACATTAGGGTATATTATCTTAGTCGACGCGAACATTTCAGGTCCAGGTACGGCTCGCAGGTCGCGGGATCTGATTCACTCTTATTACTATTATCATTAGGGTATATTATCTTAGTCGACGCGTACAATTCAAGTCCTTTGAGCTGAATTGAGACCTGGTGGATCCAGTGCCGGCCCGAGCATTTCTGGCGCCCTAGGCTAAAAACTAAAACGGCGCCCTTTTAAGATTTTTTTTTTCGACAAAACCATGATGTGTGTAATTTTTAGTAAAAAAACTTAAACAAGACAGTAGATATAGATAAACCCGTTTTTTTAACAAGAACGTGTTTTCTTTAGTTAAGACTAGTTTTACTACGTGCTTTTGTAAGAACTAGAAATAATATGAAATTGCCAATCTACAAAAGGTACTGATTACTGGTAATTTCAAATGAAAAACTATATTTTAGCTAAGAATTCTAATTTCATATTAAAATTTCAATCGATGCAGTTATATTCGACACATAAACTGAAATAAAAAAAAATGTTTAGAATTTTTTTTGTGGAATTCCAATTTTGTTTCATAATAATTTCATCATAATAATGTTTCATTTGCTTAAACATAAACTTGACTAAGGATTTTAGATAATTATATTTTTTTTGTGTGGTACCAACTATAGATAGCGAACCTACGTATCAGGCCTAGATCCTTCCGTAAGTTCCACAAGCAAACATTTAATCTTTTGCCACCTTTAATAAAACATCTCCAGAAACACGGCTTAACCCTAATGTTAGCGTAAACTTTGAAAACCCATTTATACAATGGTGTCAGTTCCGGGACCAGATTTACCAAATTTGAGACTCTGCCAAAGACAACAAGACTCATGGACAGCGCATTGCACCAACGCATCTCTACTAAAAGAACTCAAGTATGCGTAGGCCGTAGGGTTCTCAAGTACTTTGGTCAGGTGGTAGGGCGCAAGACAGATAATTTGAAGAAACTGATAGTGGTCGGCCACGTGGAAGGAAAGAGAAGTAGAGGGAGACCAGCAACCCGCTAGCCCGATACTGTTTCAAGCAGGCTTGTAAAGCCATCTTCCACGCATCCATACAACTTTCACAAGATAGAAAAGCCTGGAAGATCCTAATTGCAAAAACCACGACCACGACCCTCAGTCATGAGAAAACGATAAAGAAGAAGCCAAAGACAACTCAGTTGAGAAAGGACTGGCTATCGAATGAGGCCTTGGTCGTGATTGAAAAATGGAAGCTGCTCAAACAAGGCGAATGAGAAACTCGGAAAGCTCTAATGCAGAGTACTCGGAACTATGTCGAGAAATTGAAAGAATATGCAGACGGGACCTTTACTATGAAGAGATCTACAGTGATATAAAACATCATGCAGAGCAGTGGCAAGCTGTGGATCTCTTTCGCAAAATTAAGCAGATCACCTGAAATTTCAAATCTCACTCCTGAGCTATCGAGGACTAAGAAGGCAATCCGATTTCATCAGTGGCGAATACATCACACACCTGCGATGGCACTGCCCTCGAACTTATAGACGAATGTATTCGTGGGACAAGTGATCCAGATGGATAAGTCCAACTTCTAGAAAGAAGTCACTTGTAGAATCCAACTCGGATGGGCTGAATTCGGGAAAGTGCGTCTTATCTTGTCGTCCAGAACACTATCATTAGCCTAATCCACAAGCTTAAAGTCGCACAGCGGGCTATGCAAAGGCCTATGCACAGTATTTCTCTACGTGATCAAGTCAGAAATTATGAAATCCGTAGACGAACAAGGTTAACCGAGATCGAGCTCATCGATTAAGCCGGCCGAAGTGGCAATGGGCTGGCCGCACAGTTCAAAGGACCGATAACCGTTGGGGTAGAAAGGGCCTCGAATGGCGCCTCCGTCTCGGAAAAAGGAGCATATTACGCCCCCCGACCACGTGGACTGCCTGACGATGACCTGAAAAAGACAGCGGGCATCCACTGGATTCAGCCTTCTGAATCTCAGGACTCTCTGACCCCAGAATGGCGCAAGTTAGGGGAGGCCTATGTCCAGCAGTGGACCTCCAAGGGCTGTTGGATGGATGGATGGATGGACGGCACTTAGTGGAAAGCTACTGATCGCCAAAAATTGAGACAACTCATTGTAAAATCTCCGCGTCACAATCACAATCTTCAGTAATGAAGCAAGACTAAAGACAAATTTTCTTTCACGCGCACAAGATTTTGAACAATTCGTACTCCGCATGCTTAGCTCGTATCAATAAGCCAGGCATTAGTAAAAGATCAGTGAATCCTGTAAAAATTTTTGTTAGACACGTGATAGATGGCTTATTATCTAAATTCTAAATGAACATCATTATGATTGATTTCAGTCAAAACAGATGTAATTAAGCTATTTAATCGAATGCGTTTTGTCTCGTGAAAACTAATTTTAACTGATATTAATTTTTAATAGAAAGAAATTCTAGGTCTACAAAGGCACTTATTTTAAAATTTCCAAGTTTTGAAAACGTGTTCTAGCTAGTTCTGTAGTTTGCGCTTTTGCTGTTACATACTATACGTATAATATGTACCTACCTTTTTGCTGTATTACGGTTTAAAAACATTTATTTCTCAAAAGATTTTACAAAAAATCACTTACTGAGAAATTATAGTTATACACACACACACACACACACACACACACACACACACACACACACACACACACACACACACACATACACACACACACACACACAGATTGGCGCATTCCATAAGTACTAAGTTTTAGTTTTACTTACTGTCAGTAGTACATTGTTTCATTAGAAAATTTTATGTTTTTAGTCTATTAAAATTATGTAACGCTTGTGTTAAGGAGGAGCGAGGTATCCTGCCACAAGCATAAATTATTTTATGCTTACTAGGATGCTTCAAAAACTGAATTACTTAAATGTAACTCTTAGAGCCCGTACACAAAACTGCGATTCGACGCGATGCGAATTCGCAACGCAAAAAGTTGCGACACGAATTGCTGCGATGCGATTTCGTGCGGCAAGGCGTGTCCCTTCCACGATAAGGTGACCATTCCTTTGACGACCGTTGAAAACTAGGTCGTGACATGGATCGTAAAAAGAAGTGTGCACTTTTGTTATTGCTTAGGAGATACAGGCAAAAGATACAAAGAAGATTTTGGGTTCATCCATTTATTACTATTATGAACGCCGAAGGGAACTATTTTCATCGAAAATATGAATTTGTTGTTAAAATATTTGATTTTTAAATGAAGAATCTTAGAAGAAAAAGAAAAAACGTTTCATTTTAACGTAACAAAAAAGATTTCGTATTTTCAAAGTGATCTCAAACTTTATTTGATGTGTGTACGTCTTGCCAACACGCTGTCTCAGAGCCGACTTAAAAGTGTTGTCAACAAGTATGACGTAACATCGCAGGAATGCGCGATGCGAATCAATTCGCAAGTTCTTGCGACGCGACGTGCGAGCTCGCAGGTTTTTGCGATGCGACGTCGCATCGCAGTTTTGTGTACAAGCCCTTAGACTGAATAAAAATTTTTTTGATTTTGATTTTTTTTGAGTTAAATGATTGACTTGGCTTATAAAAAATAAACATGAATATAGTTATAATAATATACAATAATTCATAACATTACATAACATTACAGAGTATAACATAAAAAAAGGATTTTTATCGGATGATCGAAGCATATAAAGTTGGTATAGAATTTTAACAGAATTTCTAGAGGAATATTGTCTTAATTTAGAAAATTAATTTAGAAAAACTACATTTACTGTTGCCTACAGAGTAAGCCTAATTGTAGTTGCTTACTAAATTAGGCAACATCTAACTAGCCAATTTCACAGATAGATATAATTCGTGCCACAATTCGGTATCATTATTATAAACAATAGTTATTCGGTACTTTGCAATTCTCCACATGCCTACTCGTTTGCATCTACATACATCCTTATAGTCTCTATGACTAAGTGCTTGTTCACACTGAACTCGCGGGCGCGGGCGCGGGCGCGGTCGCGGTAGACGCTACATACACCGCGCGCGCGTTTTGGTGTGAACGCTTTCATAGTAGCTCATAATGTTTGATATTTCGCGACCGCGCCCGCGCCCGCGCGCGCGAGTTCAGTGTGAACAAGCACTAAAACATTGTTTCAAATAAATACTGTTCTTGAATAGCTTTGGAAATTATATTCCAAATGTTTAAAAGACATGAAAATTTTACTTATTATTTTTATCTGTATGAACCTTTCATTGGTTTAAATAAAAAAATATTTTTCTTTCTTTCGATGCCGCCGATTTGCGCCCCCCAAATCCCAGCGCCCTAGGCGGTCGCCTAGTTCGCCTATATGGACGGGCCGGCCCTGGCCGTGGATCTGTTTTTGAGCTGCAGGTTAACAGGTCACTTTCGTGGGACCTGAATCTTTGAATCAGATCAGATCTGAGTTACACACCTCTAGTTTGCACATATGTGAAGGGCGGTCAGGCAAATGGGTTCGCATATGTGTATACAAGCCCATTTCCGCTTCCTCCTACACTTTGTTCACGAATGTTCAATCTTGCTGTTGTTATTAAGTTGTTGTTATTTAAATCCATTTTCAATACAGAAAATAAATGGTAGTACGATTAGACGCCACGAACCACGAAAAATTAAGGCATACGTAGCCATTTTAGTCGTGTGCGCAACTGGTCGCACGAATGTGTGGGAGGCTACACGAAGGTTCGAGGTTCGCGCGCTTTGTTGTGCGACAAAAAACCGACACAGCTTGGAAAACCCCGAATGCCTCGAAAACTTCGCATAATCATTCGCGAAGGTCGCCCCACACTTGCGGGTTCGCGTATTCGCGCGAATGTGAGTGACCGGCATTATTACAGACACTTGACAGATGACATAATTTTATAGACAAGAGAGATGGACAAGAGTTCAAAGACAAGAGTCAAGTCAATTTGTCAACGTCTTTGTCAGAAATGCCACTAATGCCAGAAGCCTTGTCTTTTGACTTTTGACTCTTTTGAGTTTTTGACAATTTTGACATGATGATGATGATCTTGATCAGCTGCTTGGGGTTGGGTGATGTGATGTGTACTTGTGATGTAAAAATAATTCTCGTTAATAGGTTTAATTAAATCCACTTGTATCTTGTTAATAACGATAAACACCGCTTGAAAATAAGATGTTCCGTAATACTTTAAAACCACAGTTATTGCCAAGAACTGTTGAGGTATGTAATGCTATTTAACACTTCTGCGTATTAAAAAATTAAGAGCTTGAAATGGCAGAAAAATGTGTATACTGTTTAAACACGACCAGAGAAAGCTAAGCTGATTCAGCTACATAAGGTTTCTTGTCGTATTGATGATACAATATCATGCAATTGAACTTATTGATAACCTCAGTTACCAAGTAACATATCCTTTTTGATTGTTATGTTGCCATGTAATAGTAACAAGCCAAAGTCAATTTATGACCTTTAATAGCTACTGGCGTTATTTTTAGGTGATACTGAATGCTGTGTAAATCCTGACCTTGAAATTTTATCTTGTAATGAACTACATAATTCTTAACAAAAAATAACCGACTTCAAAAACTACTAGTCAGATCTCGCTCAAATTTAAGTGGGACCACATGACAAGCACCAGCTTTCGATTAAAAAAGAATCATCAAAATCAGTTCACCCAGTCGAAAGTTCGGAGGTAACAAACATAAAAAAATACAGTCGAATTGAATACCTCCTCCTTTTTTGACGTCAGTTAAAAATGGTGAACGAGTACCTACCACCCATTTATGGTAAAATGGCGATAAAAACTAGAAATGATTGAGCATCAATAAATTCATTATAACAATATGACGACATGAGAAATGGCAACTTTCCAATAGTTTCAGAGATGTAAACACACAAGCAAGCTAGATGTGATTAGAGAGAAGCTCCGCGAAGGGCCGGGTCTAGCCGAGTTTGTTGCTGAAGACAGACCTAAAAACTGGGACGATTATGAAGGCAAGCTGAAAAGGGAGAGAGGAGAGACTGAACGATTGAGACTTCCTCCTTGGCTGAAGACTACTATTCCTACTGGTAATTATAAAAAATATAAAATACTAGCTGTCACCCACGACTTTATCCGCGTGGTATTTAATATTATTAAATTTTTCATTGATCCTATTTTTTTCCTAAAACTACTTTTTTATAAATAAAAGTAGCCTAAGTTACTCCTTGTTACATCAGCTATCTGCCAGTGAAAGTCCTGTCAAAATTGGTCTAGCCAATTCAAAGATTAGCTGAAACAGACAGACAAAAATTTTAAAAAATGTTGTTTTGGTATATGTACAGTGTATACATCCAAATGCACTTAGTAAAAAGCGGTTATTTTAATATTACAAACAGACACTCCAATTTTATTATTTGTATGACATAGATAAATAATGTTATAATATCAAGGTTACGTGTAGAGAATAAACTAGAAAATTATTTTTCTATGCAATATAGAAAAAATTCCTAAAATATATTTGCTATACTTATAATTTTTAGTACAAACTACAAACCCTTATTATATTTTTCTATTTTTTGTTCCATGGTTTATTCCAGGTGCAAAATTCACAGCAATCAAGGAACAGCTGCGTAGCCTGAAGCTGAGCACAGTGTGTGAAGAAGCCAGATGCCCCAACATTGGTGAATGTTGGAGCGGCGGCAAGCATGGCACCTCCACTGCTACCATCATGGTAATATTATTATCTTTTATACATTGCACACAATCATGTCATATACTACTACTATTATTATTATGTACCTACCTATTGTAATCTTCTAAAAAGATGTTCTACTCTCACATCTCATACAAAACAGATTATTTAGTATGGTTATGGCATATTAACTATAGAAAATGCTTCACTTTCGTGAGATTATCTTCAAAAACATATATTTGTGTGATGAATCTGTAGCCTAGTATAAACTGGCATTTGAGTGGCAGATAAATGTTAATTGTTCTCAGGTTGGTGTGTAATAGTTCGACAACTTGTGACCCTGGGTGACTAGTGGCAAAAAAGACGTTTTTTATGTTAGTTCGCATACTATACTGAACTTCATCACTGCTTACCATCAGGTGGGGTTGCAGTCAGTAACTTTGACGTGTTAAAAAGTTGTATTAACGTCATTTGACGTTGTCAGTTGATGGGCGATACGTGTACGCGCGGCTGCATGTTCTGCTCGGTGAAGACGTCGCGCGCGCCGCCGCCGCTCGACCCTAACGAGCCAAGGAATACCGCGCGCGCGATACACGAGTGGGGGCTCGGGTACATCGTGCTTACTTCTGTTGATAGAGATGGTCAGTTTGTTGTTTATGTAATGAAATAATTATACCGTTTGCACTTAAAAAGGTATGAGCAGTCCCCTCTTTCCCACTGGGCACTCTGGGCAAGTGGGCCCTGTGATGATAGAGGTCCCTAGTTCCTGCCAGATCACTAAACAAATTACCAATATTTAATACTGAAAAACTTTTTTAATTCGAATAAATCAAACCTAAATTACTGACTACAATACCAGTTTGCTTATTTGCTTTTGCATAATTCTAGAGGCTTGCTTATCTACTTTCTTTGTTTATTGTAACAAAATAGTGTTCTGACAAAGCCATAGGGGATCCATTATTTTAATATGCCCAGAGTCTCCAAATCCAATAGGTTAAAGACGGCCTTGGGTTGGGTATAAGCAGTAATAAGCACCAACTTCTTTGACATTACAGTTTTTATATTAGAGAGCGGTACTAGTAAGTACCGCTCTGCTGTCGAAAATAAACCACAAAAGGTTACTTCACCTTGCAGCTATTAAAATAAATATAATTATATTAAAATACTAGAGGATCCATGGCATGTGCTACTACGTTAAAAGAAAAACATCTTTGCATATTGCCTTTAAAAATGAAACTGGTTTTGGGCACACTGGTTTCAAAGTATATACCAAACATAAATAGAAAAGAAGTTATGTGTCTTGCAATCACTACTTTTCCAGAGTGATGGAAGGCCATGGAAGCTTGTATATGTATGTATACTTGCTGTCTTTTCACTAATGAAATAAATGTTTTGCAGATTTGCCAGACGGAGGATCATCACATTTTGCTGAGACCGTAAAAGAAATCAAAAGACAGTAAGTAAGCCTCATTATTTGTATCACTGAACCATCATAGACTCGTAGTTCGTTTAAAAATATACCAGGATAAAACAACATGCTTTTGTAAAATCAAATAAAGGTCGATGCATATGTAACGTGGACTGGACGATACGTGAAGTTTTGGACCCATCGTTTCATAAAAAATGTAAACGACAGCGCATACGTCATGGAGGTACGCACGGCGGAGGTTATGCCTGCCTCGGCTAGGGTTTTTATCCCAAAGCGTCGTTCTTAAACTGATAAACACAAATAGCGAACATAAGAACGTGTCGCTGTAAAAGCTACGGCCAACAAAAACGGTCCATTCTAAAAAAAAGAATAAATATCTTCTTCCAGGAACAAGGAGATCCTCGTGGAGTGCCTGGTGCCCGACTTCCGCGGCGACCGCGACTGCATCGCGACCATCGCGAGCAGCGGGCTGGACGTGTTCGCGCACAACATCGAGACCGTCGAGCGACTGACGCCCTTCGTCAGGGACAAGCGCGCGGGGTACGTATCTGTCATGTACGGTCTGTTTCTTTGTGCTTGTTCACACTGAACGCGCGGGCGCGGTCGCGGTCGCGAAATATCAAACATTGACCTACTATGAAAATGTTCACACCAAAACGCGCGTGCGGTGTATGTAGCGTTTACCGCGCCCGCGCGTTCAGTGTGAACAAGCACTTACAGGGCGGTTCCTGTTTGTGTGGGTCAAATGCAAGTGTAAGTGTAACCTACTTTTGAAGTGAAAACTTCTTTAGCATCATAGTGATTTGAAAGTTGATGAAACGAAAACGGGACAGTAAAAAGAGACAGACATAAATTCGAAAATGAGATAGGAAGCATTGTACAGGGGGTGGAGGGGGAGGGGAGAGGAGGGAAGATAATTAAAACTGATATACGTTATTAAATTAATACCTTTATTTTTTACTGTTTCACTTCTATCACGTGTGAATTGCACACGTTTTTTTTTTTTGTGAAGCATGACCTGATAAGAGGTATAACATACTCGACTGCGGGCTCGCAATTATTTTTCAAAATATTGTTTAGACGACGGGCTTTATCTAGAAGAGTAAATAAATAATAGTTAAAAAAAAAACTAAAAAATATAAAGTAATTTTGAATAAATTTGAACAGGTGAAAAATTCTCAAAAATAGGTGATATGATGAATTTACAAGGAAAACTATCACGGCTATGTTAGCATAAGGAGTTAATGAGTAATAGTCGATAAGCTTACTACTTCGGAACCCTACATTGCGCGTGACACGGACTTGCCCGGTTTTTTTTACTTTATTTTTCCAACCTTTGAAATCTGTATTTATCGTTGTAGATATCGCCAAACCCTGAAAGTGTTGGAGACAGCCAAGGAAGTGAACCCGGACCTGGTGACCAAGTCGTCCATCATGCTGGGGCTGGGCGAAACCGATGAACAAGTGGAGCAAACTATGAAAGGTTATTTTTACTAATACAAGAAATTAAAGTTAACATGATTAACAAGAGGTTAAATGATTTATTTATTTCGTTATATGAACAAAGGGCTCGCTTAACGATCAAAATTAACAAAAGTAACCATAAATATAACTAGCTGACTTGGCACATGTTGTTCTATAATATTTTCTATATTTAATAATAATAATGACACTTATCACTATCTAATATACCATAGCACTCAGAAATAATGTGGTTTTCTTCTAGTGAAAATTTTTTTGAAATTGGTGCAATGGTTTTTGAATTCATTGCAAATAAGTATAAAATCAAAACTTTCCTCTTTATAATCTTAATATATATAAATTACGTGTCACGTTGTTTGTCCGCGATGGACTCCTAAACTACTTAACCGATTTTAATCAAATTTGCACACCGTATGCAGTTTGATCCAACTAGAAACATAGGATAGCTTACATCTCAAAATAAAAAACAAAACTTTTGACAGAACGAAGTCTATCCGGGCAGCTAGTATTAGCATAAATAAATCTTTATTTTAAACAGTATATTAAAATACTCAAATAATTCCAATCGCCAGATCTCCGCGCAGCCGGCGTGGACTGCGTCACCCTGGGTCAGTACATGCAGCCAACGAAGCGGCACCTCAAAGTCCATGAGTACGTGACTCCCACCAAGTTCCAGCAGTGGGAGACGCGCGGCAACCAGCTCGGCTTCCTCTACACCGCGAGCGGGCCGCTCGTGAGGTCTTCATACCGCGCCGGGGAGTTCTTTATTGCCAGCCTGTTGCGGGATAGGAAGGCTAAGACCGTGTGATACGATGTGTAGGGCGGAGTGAAGTGCTGATGCCAAAGAAGTTAGGGAAAGGTGTGTGGGCAGAGTGAAGTGCGGATACCATAGAGTAGGGTTCTTTTTTCGGTAAGAGACAGTGAAGTGCTGTAAAGCTCTGGTTGTGGTAGGGAAGAATAAAGTGCAGTGTCATAAAACTTGTAAATTAACCTGGCATAACGGAGAATGAAGTGGTTTTCGATCAAAGGTTGCGTTTCCACCTAAAGTAGGGAGATAAATAAGCATTGCAACAGACACAATTTTATTAATAAATAATGCTTAATATAATGTGAACCTGGTGAATAATTATAAGTAATCACGTTTTTGTAAAAAATTAAAAATGATAACTCAATAAAAATAAAAAAAATAGTTTTGCTTCATCATAAATTAATTATTCATGGTATAAGGCATAAAAATAAGGCCTTATCGTGAACATAAACGACGATAATTTATAAATTATAATATTATTATATTACATTCATTTCTTTACATTGGTTAATTTAGAAAACAAAACTATGAAACCCTGTAATGATCGTCCATTAGTACGCCGCCACGCCCATTCCCAACCTTAATATCAATTTTGTTACTCGTTTAGTCGTTACTTAATGTTATGTAAGAATATTTTTCCTAGTTAAATTGTTTTATTGTTATATTTTATTATTGAATAGTGCTGTATATTATACAGATTCATATTGTATTTTAATAAAAAGAATTGACGTATTTTTATTTTATTATTTTTGCCCGTTTTCGCATAATCAAATGTAGCCGATTTTATGTTTAAACAGAATAAGTTGAAAAATATTGTCAATGTAAAAATATTCAACATCCATGAACGTAAAGGCCGATTTCCATCAAAAGAATAATTGAAGAGTTGTGCCTTCACTTGAATTACCTACCCCGCCCTGAGAGCCTTACTTACCTATTATTTGAGGAGGATCTACGCCCTAGCACTGGCGCCCAACGTGGGCCTAGGAATATCAAATTGCTATATTGCTCGATCCAGCCAAGGAATATTGAACGAGGTATTACACCTCGTTACAAATTTATAACAAAATAAACGGAGGGGAAATATATTACTTCCTTTTTCCCATAATATCAAGTCCTCCCTTCAAAATCTGGCTTCAGTATCCGGCGTATGATTAATACGAGATTTCATGTGTATCCGGTACCGTGGATTCCAGAGGTCAAATTCAAATTCAAAATCATTTATTCATGTAGGTATCATTGATACACTTGTCTTATGTCATTTTTTTAATGAACCAGCTTTTCGCAAAGGTGCTTTGTCATGGAGGAGAAGAAAACTCACTACACTTCATCCCGATTTATTCCTTAATACTTATTTACCTTCTTGAGAAAATTATCCATAGTATTTTTTCAGCTTAACCAAAAAAAGTATTGCAACTATCCTTTTCTGAGTGACTCATCTGTCCAAAAACAAAATCATGGCTGTACCATCAAAATAACCCAGCGCAAACACTTTTGCGGTCAAACCAACAGAAATAAACGGTTATATTTACGTTCCAAAAAGCTCAAAACACACATCAAAACTCATTCATTCACCTAGAATGTGTTTACGGCCCTATCTGCCCGTTCGGATTCCGCGCGCTACATATTTCAATTAACTTGTTTTCGTGGTTTCTTCCGCATAAATTGACGTAGTAAAGATCGAAATGTGTTACATACCGAATATTTCTGTTTAATGAGGAATGATGTACGGCGTTCCGATGTGCTGACCGTCGCGTCACAGTGGTGAGATATCCCACAAGACTCCGCGGCATTCCAGCCTTCCGTTTGACATCCCGCCAAATATCTCGAACACTTCCCTTCTGCTTACTGAAACGCTTCATTATCGTTATTATAATACTATTATATTTCAATTTCTGAATCTGTTTTAGTCATAAGATGGCTATTTTATACAAATACCAATGTTCTGTTTATAAGATCCACCAACTTCTGCTTAGGAATCTGAGAAATGCATGATGGAACAAAGAAGTTGAGTCACATATTTTGTTGGTGTCTAAATTTTCGACTAGCAATACTTAACTCAATAGGTTACTTGAGAGGTTGAATCATTTGGGTTTAGATCCCGCATCTACACTGGGGTCAAAACCATAGATAACCCCCAATCTATGGGTCACAACGGTTTTCAGCATTTAAGTATAACATGGCCTGCATCAGTGCCGGCGTTAGGGTAGGATGTGGTTGGACGACCGCCCAGGACGCCAGATTTGAAGGGATGCCGCAGGTAGTCATAACGGAACCCTTATAGATTCATCTTGTCTGTAAGAACTGAATTATTACCTACTTCTAAACATTTTAAACAACTTCCGCGGTGTTAACTACATAATAAATAATTAGTCCGTTAAGTGCAAACTCAGTACAAAAAAAGTTCAAGCTCGGAGTATTCATCTCGGTTACTTTTTCCTCCACGTGTCTAAATATAACGGAACGACTTATTTGCGGCGTTTGTTACAAAGAAGTAACTTGTTTTGATTGTGCTTTTAAACATTGTTCTCCGTGGGCGAAGTGTAAAATTATATTCCTGTGTATTTACATTTACCTGGCGGAATTCGGCTCTGGTTAAATGAGTAAGTAGTGAAGTATTTTCGTGGGTTCAAAATGTGCCTACGTGCAGGAAAGAGAGCAGTCGGGGCAATTTCCATTCATAAAGCCCATGCTCTTCGCTCGGTTACCCAGATGTATTTAATCGTTAATTTATTATACTTATCGAAGAAACAGGAGCAAAGCCGTTATTTAAGCAATAATGGAAAATTGTTCCCATTTATTTTGGAATACGTTGGAACTAGCGCACTAGCAAATCTTTGAAGAGAAGTTTTCCATTACTTTCTGTCCGTCTGTTTGCGCTAGTCCCACTGCAAACCAACAGTTTCTTGCAAATAAATAGATAGAGTGACTTAGCTACGTTCAAGGAGAGTTTAATTAAAGTATGGATCATAATTTGTCATCAAAAAAAACATATATTTCAGTTAATTAGAAAAATATTTGAGAAAATGAAGACAAAATTTCCCGAAGCGAAGGGAAAGTGGGTTTTGTTGGATAATAATTTTAAAATCAGACAAGAGGTTGACAGATCCTGAAATAGCTTAGGTAATGCCGTAATAAGTAGGTATCTAATATTGAAAAAAAAATCGTTTTATAAAACAATTATTTTATAAACAATTTTGTACTGTATGTATTTTAGTGCAAAAAATAACAGAATATCTTCAATAAAAGAGTGCAATCAACCTAAAAAGTGCGATAAATTTTGGATATAACAACGCAAATGGATGCACTCCGACACGTTCGAAATAACACGTCTTTCAGCGCTCGTAGTGAATTTTCACTAAATTGAACGTTGGAAAACAAACACGTCCAAATTCCCGCCAAAACGCAAACAAACATGGTGGATATCAATCTGCCAAGCCTTGTCGAGTCGAGCCCACGCGGATGCGTAACCGAACTGAACTGTACATAATTAAACCTTGTTTACTTTTTGAGATAATATAAACCGTTCGATGGGACTATATTTGGATCTGCAGACCCAAAATAATTTTACATTCATTCATCGTTGTTGGGTTGTGCGAGTGCCGACTTTTTGCCATATAAGGTGATTGTTACAACCAATGGAAAACATAGGAAAATTAATGTAATATTAAAATATTACTGCCTTTTATAGTGGAAATATTTAGATAATTTTTTGAATAAAGATAATTCCAAAGAAACACGATATACCTACCTAATTGAAGCTAGTTGGTTACACGTAGCGCTCTCTACCCTTTGCGACTTCGTATGCTCAGTGTGATATGCTCAGTCAATATGAATCGTCTCGTCAATCCTCAATTTGAAATGATAATGATTTTCACCCACTTCTTTAGTCTAACCACCGAAACTGTATAAACTCCCATCTCCCATTTTTACCCCATAAGGGATGGGGGAGGGAATTTCACTAACCCGTGTTACTTCTCAACTAGGTACCTCCCTGAACAAACAAACATAGCTCAAGCAAAGCTCAAGTAGTTTTTGAGATTTCGTGTTTAGTCGGCGGCGTTTTGTAGGCTGTGAAAGTGCGAGAGATTCGGTATCACAGAATCTATGTATACTCGTCTTAGCATCGAAGGACCATTTAAATGACGGGTTCGTATTGCTAGTGCAGCCAAAGGCATAGGTACCCGCAACAGTCGTGACTCGTGAGATAACTTCGGTGGTGGGGATATCCACTGGCGCCCCGGTAAGCACTTTACAAGTACAAACAGATATCAATCTACCTCGTTTAATCGACTATTGACTTAGAAATATGTTATCATTTACGTACCTAAATGCAAACAACAAGTAAGGCAAACAATACGCTTTACAGCCAGTCTGACTCACAATTTTTAACTAACCATGACCGGCTCTGACGAAATTGAAAATTGAAGTTTATTTTGACAAGATTTTACGTCATGAGAACGTCACTCGTGTCCTAAAGACTGATAACAATGCGGTATAACGGAATGCTTTCATCGCCGGCGGTTAGCGAGTCAGGATTTTTGTAGGAGCACCTACCAAGTAAAATGTTAGTCAAGCAGTATGGTAAGTGGTAGAACCATCGCGTCTCTGGTCTCTGGTCATCGCTCTGCGTGATTTAATCTATCTGGCAATGAACTAGTCGGGAGGGTAGAGCATAGACGTAGGGCATAGAGGGTAGAGCAAGACGACCCATGTGGCGCAATGGTTACCATACCGGATCGCCGCACCGAGGGTCCTGGGTTCGATTCCCAGCGAGGCGGAAATTTGAATGATGAGTTTGAATATCTGTTCTGGGTCTGGGTGTGATCGTCCTTGTCTAGTGTGTTGTCCATGGCACCCACGACACAGGGAATCCTACTGTGGGGCTTTGAGTGTGAAGCGTTATTTATTTATTTATAGTCGGACTATGTAGGAGCAATAGAAGCGAAGAGAAGGATAGTTAGCAACGGATTACTATTGATTTGTTTGCTTATTTTAAGCATTGGTTTTAATATTTGATTTTTACCAAATAGCAATTTGGAGTGATTGTCAGCTCTAGGATAGCGTGTCTCCAGATCTGCAGGATCGGCTTCCGTCTATTTGATATGTCCATCGACTAATTAGCTAAAGTTTTCAATGAATCTATGTATCTATTCCTAATCTCAGGATAAGAAAGTATCAGTTGTATCAAGATAATAAGTTAGTAGGGAGAGAAGGAAGAGATTAGAGAAACACTTAATTATGTTTTACTCTCTGTCTATGTGACACGTCCGTACAATAATGGCACAAGAATGCGAATTTACGCAGGTTCAGCTGAGCGCCGTAAAGAACATTGTGTCGGTATTGTAAACATTGAATCATAACCACGTGAAACCGGTAAAACGGGAGAACTCCATTGACGGTTATTCTCGGGCGAACCACCGCGCTCTTAAATAGATCCTCGTGACTGCGACTGTTTATTTTATTTAACTAGTGTAGTTAGGTACGCCAGAGTTAAAACGCTTACACACTCATACCTCGTGTTTACCTGTGTCGCGGGTGGCATGGACGACACATATACGAGTAATACATCACAGTAACACCCATGACCTGGGTACAAATATTTATCTGTCACATAAATATCTGCCCCGGCCGGGAATCGAACCCAGGACCCCTCGCTTCGCAGGCAGGGTCGCTACCAACTAGGCTACAGGGTTGTCATAGAGCGTATGTGTTGCAAGTATATTAAACTGCTGTTTGATTATAGAGTCAACCGGGTAATCGTAAAAAGGGATGATTGGAATCATGATGATAAATGATGGAATGCTACTTAATAAGTGACTTCAACTTAATACTACTACTGAGCACGGGTCTGTCTTCTTGTGGAGGCCTAGAGGCTAGAGCACACTCTACTCTACCAAGCTACTCCAATGCGGATATTGGTCAACCTGTAGATCTATTGAAAATTGAAATGTTGTAAGAAGGTGCCAAGCCTATACCTACATCTAAACTTATATAACAAAGAGGAAAGATTTGATTGTTTGCATTGAATAGGCTCCGAAACTATTGAACCGATTTGAAAAATTCTTTCACTGTTTCGAAGCTACACTATCCCCGGGTAACATAGGCTATATTATATTTTCAAAAAATTAGGGATCCTTAATAAAACTCCAATAATGTAACCCAAGGTGTAAAAAATAAGAAAACCGAAGCAAAGCAAAGGCGGTTACTCGTATAAAATAAAGTACAAAAATATTTTGTGTAAGATGTAAAGCTTGGCACTGACTTACAATATTTCAATAGATAGTGTATGAAATAGTACTTTAATTACATGAATAATTAGGAAGTTTAGTTTTTCACAGAAGACATAATAGTACATTTATGGTATGATTCACGCGCCGTGCGTGCCACGCTCGTGCTACGGAGTACGGACGTCCGTTCACTGGTGCCAAATGTATGAATCGTCAGTATTTCCCGCTAGACCACTGACCACCACACCTCTCATTTTCCTCACTTCATAAAATATGCGTGACACAACTCTCATTTTCTCCACTGAACGTGACGGAAACGCGTCAGTTTCGTGAAGGAGTTGAGGAATGAACGAGAGAATTAACGTCACTGTTTCGTGAGTTCTGATGCCAATTAGAATAGAGCTACGGAAATAGATTCCTAATTACTCGTGTGACTATTAGGTCAATTAGCCCAATTGAAGAATATTTTTAAATGATTTTTAACCGACTTCAAAAAAGGAGGAGGTTCTCAATTCGACTGTATTTTTTTTATGTTTGTTACCTCAGAACTTTGGACTGGGCGAACCGATTTTGATGATTCTTTTTTTAATCGAAAGCTGGTGGCTGTCATGTGGTCCCACATAAATTTTATTGAGATTTGACAATGGCATCCATGAGAAAACCACATAAGTCGTAAATTTGTGTTAAGATGTGCGCGACAAATTGACGAATAACTCAATATCACGCCAACCGATTTCGATGATTCTTTTTTTAATCGAAAGCAGGCGCTTGTCATGTGGTCTCACATAAATTTGAACGAGATCTGACAACTGTGTAGTTTTTGAGACTTTGAAGTCGGTTATTTTTTGTTAGTAAAATTTAGAATAGTTTTAAGAGTTTTAGTTCCTTTGTCTTTAAGCTAAAGTTCTGTGCTTCATTATGGTCTTCGGCTCTCCTCCGACCAACGAACTCCTCTGTTAAAAACGCTAAGTTAAAAGTTTCAGTAAAATATGATTCTTCACCAGCCGCTGAAAAACCAACCGTGAAATGTTGTTAACATGTTTTGGTTATAGTGTTCAAGAATCAACTTAGAAAGAAAGAAGAAAGAAAGAAGAAAGAAAGAAGAAAGAAAGAAGAAAGAAAGAAGAAAGAAAGAAGAAAGAAAGAAGAAAGAAAGAAGAAAGAAAGAAAGAAACATTTATTCTGACACTGGCATTGCAACAATCATTAAAATCGGTGGTACATTATTACTTATGCAATAATTATTAATTGCGTTCGGAGTTGCAGCTACCAGCATGCCGGAAAAGGGTCGCACTCAGAATAGGGCTACTTACAGTTATAATTTTGGTTTTATTATTTCGGTATTCTAAAATCCTTTAAGAAATAGTCTTCTAGTGATTGTAGTAGGTAATCTCGATTCAAGACATTGATAAGACCGGCCAAAGTAGGTATGCGACCAAGCCGTATCGCTGGATATTACCGGTGTATCTTCAGACGACCATGAAATTACGTGCGAAATGTTATTGTATGATAAATTATAGAGTACGGTATTATTATTTAATTATATTTCTATACAACCATGAGAAATAGTAAAATAAAATAAATAGTACCTACTGAGCATTGGTCCAATAGTGCAGTGTTCTCGAACGACAAAGTGCGAAATCGGTAGACTTGCCCATAAATATCGGTAGATTTCTACCCAAAATCGGTAGATGTCAAAAAAATATACAATTTATAATCAAATTCGTTTTATTATCAAAAAATAAGCTTACAGACTAATTTCTGTACATCAAATACACCTAATTAACAAACAGATAAAGATTAAAAGCTATTTAAACGATCGGTAAAATTAACTTAGGACCATGCCAATATTCTTTGGCCATAGCCGCGATCATTGAATTCATTTCAAAGTCATAACAAGAGCCTTTTGCATGTAATAGACCGGCGATGGACTCAGTAGACAGCCTATTTCGCTGTTTTGTTTTAATAAGATTATTATGCGAAAATATGTGTTCAACGTTGGCGGATGAATGAGGCAGTGATAAAATATTAAAAATTAAATTAGACAATAAAGGACATTTAAGTGTCATCGCCACGCTTATGTAAACTTATATACTTGATCTCAAAATAGCTCCTATACTTCGTACCCTAGATGAGGCTATCTCGGGGCTACACGCGCACTCCAGCAAGGCTATTCGAGAAAAATATATCTGGCAACACTGGTTAGCCGTTAGCGACTCTAGAGTTGGGGCGTTCAACTTACTACGATTTTCTGCATAAAAAACAAACTGAAACAACAATAAATATCCAAATAGCCAACTCACTCTTCATTGTTTGTCACAACTCACAAGTCACACATTGTTTGCACTTGTGTTAAACAATTTTTATGTTTAAATATAATCGGCGACAGTGACGGGGACAAAAAATAATATTTTTGTCTGTCTCTCACGTAGATTTTGGTTCTGGATTTGGTTCTACTGGGTTCTATATTTATGGGTAAGTGATTCCCCATTCCTTATAACGTAAAACATACGTAAAACATAAATGAAAAGGGTTGCCAATTTAAAAATTATGTAAAATCGGTAGAAAAATCGGTAGAATTTCCACGTATCCTCTGAAATCGTAGAAAAATCGTTACATTTCGGTATTTCGGTAGAACAGAGCCCATATCGGTAGAAATACCGAAAAATCGGTAGGTTCGAGAACACTGCAATAGTGCCACGTTTCAGCGCGCGTTAGCCCTGTCCATAAGGTAATGACGACTAGGCTGTGATGTAACTGATCACTGATGTCATAATTACATAATTACGTGAACACCATAGCGTTCTCTTGAAACAATTACGAGTACAGCAGACAATGGAGATCCGCATCGTATACGTATTTCCACTCGGAAGATTTTAGCTAGTTATGGTTTTTGTTGCGATCTAGCGAAGCCGTGCAGGCGGGTTTCCCGTGGTCGGTCTAGCGGCAGCCATCGTGCATTTCTCAGAAACATCGCGCGTCTGCACTCAATTTTTGAAGTGAAAACTTCTTTAGTTCGGGGGTGATTTGAAATTCGATGAAAAGAAACTGTCCAGTAAAAAGAGACAGACACATAAATTCTAAAGTGAGATAGGAAGCATTGTACAAGGGTAGGGGAGGGGGAGGGGAGTTGAGTTGAGCTGAGTCGAGTTGAGTTGAAAACAAACAAAATTTTTGAAGGTTTCACTTCTACCACGTGTGAATTGCACACATTTTAATTTATTTTTACTACAAATGATTTTGATACCAGATCTAACTTTCGTGTCAATCTACTTTTTTACGAGCCTACAATCCGCCTGATGGTAAATGGCTATCTTCGTCCATGGACTTGAGCAACACCAAAAGCATCTGATGTGTTGCCATGGACCGCATTGGTACAATTTGAGATTAATCTACATAACTGCTTCATATAATACAAAAACGGTAACATAACATGACATACATGTAACATATTTTACATAATTAGCCACTAAGTACTTATTCAAAAGAAATAATAAAGGCTAAATTACTAAAGTTTTCTTCGACAAAAAGTGCGGTTCAGCCCGTTTACCGCCGTCGCACATGGCCCTCGAACACGACAAGTGAAGTTGTCGCAAGAAATTAAGTCTTATGCAATACAATGCAACTGTTCAATGAACCTGCAAAGCTACACTTACTCGCGGAATGAAGAATGGGATGCATTTTTGACCAAGATGTGGAATTAACCTCTAGGTTAGGTTAAGAAAAAGTCTAGCAGACCCTGTTGAGTTAGAGACCCTGTTGAGTTAGAGACCCTGTTGAGTTAGAGACCCTGTTGAGTTAGGATTACGACCTTATTAAATATATCAATTACCAATAGTCAATTGTTGCAATCTATGAACTTATGAAGCTGCAATAGGTATATAAAGAATAGTATTTACGTGACATGTTAATTGATAATTATTAAGAGAATTAAGTTATGGAAATGAACCTTAATTAATTTTATACGCCAATTAATTATTGGGGGGGGGGGGTGTTCAACGACTAAAAGTACATAAAAAATAACCCTAAAGAAAATTGAGACTTTATTTTTCTCATGACGTATGTAGTGCCATCTAATAATAGTTTAGTCAATAAGTTCAAAAACGTGTCTAATAGAAATAAAGCTCCTAAAAATATGTGCGATAGGTAGGTATTCGATTCGGAATGACTTCTAGAAAAATGTTTTTTAAGGGTTTATTAGCACATAAAAATGTCAGTCCTTAACTTTTCGGGGGGGTTTGAACCCCCGGATCCCCCCCCCCTGGCTACGCCCGTGTGTTTCATAACAAATGGAAGTAGATATGTAAGTATATGTAGAAATAAATTCAGGATCAAGAAAAATAACGATAACATTTATTTCACATCATTGGGTACCTTAACAAAAGGTTCGGTGTAGTAGGTTAGTAATACAGGATCTAATAATAGGTGATAATAATCTAGTGACTAGTCTCAGCTAGATGTAAGCCTCTATTCGAGTAAGACGATTAGGTATATAATGCATGAATTACAATTTTATCGCTATGACATCAATCATTAATAGTTTTCTTGAGAAAGATACGTTTCCATACGTACCTATACTTAAAAGCCGTCACTGACATATTTATAATTATTATATCAACGTACCAATTACATTTTCCATAAATACAGATAATTCAAGTAGAATTCCTCTATTATAGATGCTTCATAAGATTTTATTGGATAAGTTCCACGTAATGATTGTAACATGTTGTGTAATAGCACAGAAGAAAATAATAGTATTTTTAAGTAATAGTTACATTGCATACTTAGATAACACTTTCGCTAGGATATACCAACCAACGCTTTGCTGGTACCTATGATTGACATATCCATCATGGGTGACAGTGACCACTGACCATGTACCATCACGAGGCTCATCCCCTCGCCTCCCAGACATATATTTTCTAATTTAAATATCCGAAACTTTGGTAGATGAGCTAAATAATAGTAAGTCAGTCCAAACCAAACAAGACGATTTTAAATAAAGATAATAACAAAAAAGGTGCGTGTCAGCTGCGACGCACGACTGGAGTTTAACGCCATGGATATTATGATGATAAAAAATTACAAAAAAAATTACAAAAAAATACAAAAAAATTGACGTAAAAAATTGTCATAAAAAATTAAAAAAATATGATAAAAAATTGCAAAAAATTGACAAAAAAAAAAAAAAAATTGCGTAGTGAAGTTTGCTGAGTTCAATATTTATTCTAGCGCACCGCAGTGCCAGTAGTGCCACCCGTTATTGGACGCGTTTTTACGGACACTTTTCATACACAAAGATGGCTCTCCTTACCTCTATCTATACTCCATGCATCGACTGCAGCCAACCCTGAATCTATTGTCAGGTCATCGAATGCTAAACAACTTCGTGGGATGAAAAGAAGTCTTTCTAATTCAGCTTGAAAGTTTTGACCCGAACATACATACATCATACATTGCAACTATTGCAAGTGAAATAAAAGATTGTACCTAAAGAGAGTTTGCGATGCAATTTAATGGTTCACGGCCACTATGACATGAGTGAAACCTGCTAGGTAACTACTGTTTCTTGCATAGGTTTCTCGTAAATAAATGTAGCTCGTCCACCACATCAGCCATAAAAAAGACAATGGCATTGCGTAATGAGCATATCATAGAGGGATAACCCACTGGCACGGTTACCTACAAACGAACAGCAAAAAAAGTCGATTAGACGTTTTTGTCAAATCCACCTGATTGCGGATAACAACACAATTGGGTTATTATTGAAGACTTTTCGATTAACATAGCAAAATTTTTGGGAACTTAAACGTGTAAAGAAATGTTGATGGTAAAAATCCCCACTATGTTTATAAGGCACGTGGGAATTTCTAAATACAATCTAAAAATCTAAAAGGTTATTTGATCCGCTTGGCGACATTTTATGTTGAACTTTTTATATATTGCCTACTTTTTTTTTTTTTTTTTTTACGGGGGGAAATCCTCATGGACTACCTCCGCCTGGGGACAGGCGGAGGGGCGTGCCGGACTCTTACCGGCTAAAACCACCCCGGTGTCTCCTCGCACGTGCGCGCGGGGCCGCGGGAATCCAAATTCTTCCGCAGCCCCGCACTAGTGCTGGCCGGGTCTGCCCGGGCCTCGTCTCATGCACGGGGTAGTGAGGTGTTGAACTACCCCGTGCAACGTCTCGGAGGCGCGCGCCGACACCCGCGCGCGCCTGCGACTCGGGTCCATCGAATGGGGGGCGGGGACTTCCCCAATTCCCTCGCCCCTGGACCCATTTATGGGGGCCGGAAAAGGGCGTTGTCCGCCCTTCCCCTGCGCCCGGTGCGCCTTCTGCGGCCGGGGAAGGGAGTCGAGATCTCCCTCTCCCGTTCCGCAGTTTCCTTCTGCGACATCACGTCCTCGCAGAAGGAGACCACCGCGTCCCACGACTCTGCGCTACCGACCATCCTCCGCACTACGGCCGGCAGCGACAGATCGCCTCCTACTTCATTTGTGAGGACACGGCGCTGCTCCTCCCAAGCTGCACACTCGGCGAGCGTGTGTTGCGCCGTGTCCTCCCCGCAATGGACGCAGTGGTGGCACCGAGCGTCCGGCTCCCTGTCTATGCGGCACAGATACTTGCCGAAGCAGCCGTGGCCCGACAGCACCTGCGTCACCCTAAACGACAGGGAGCCGTGCCTTCTCCCGAGCCAGTCATCGAGTACTGGCCGGATCGCCTCGACGGTAGCGAGGCCGGCGGTAGGGCGCAGAAGCCTTTGCCGCCATTCCGCCACCAAGACCTGACGAAGCTCCTCTCGGCGCAGCGCAATCTGCCGTTGCACCGGCCTCGAGCCCCGTGCCCGTTCTTCCTCGCGCCATCGAAATAATGACGCGAGTACTTTCGCCTCTAGGTCCCAGGGCGGGGATCCGGCCAGGACGCAAGCCGCCTCGTAGGAAATCGTGCGATACCCGCGGATGACTCTGACGGCCATCGCCCTCTGCGGTTTGCGTAGAATGGCGAGGGTGTTGGCCGTCATGTCCAACGCCCACACAGGGGCCCCATACAGGGCCATGGACCGCACGATTCCCACGTACAACCGCCTACAGGCGGCACTCGGGCCCCCCAAGTTGGGAAGCAACGTTGAAAGCGCGCCCGCTGCGCCCATTAGCTTGGGCGCCAGCCGCCTGAAGTGGGGCCCGAATTCCCATCGGCTGTCGAGCACCAATCCCAGATACTTCATGGTGGACTCGACAGCTATCCGGGCCCCGCTGACCACGATGTGTGATCCCGGCGCCGGCGCACGTCGGGGGCCATGAAACACCATGGCCTCCGACTTGGTTAGGGCCACCTCCAAGCCCAGGCGCCGGATGCGGTTCACCACCTGTGACACCGCAGCCGTGGCTATCAACGTCGCTTCCCTCTGCGAGCTCCCCCGGGCAGTGACGAGCGTGTCGTCCGCATAGCACGTCAAATCTGCGCCCGACGGGAGTTCGTCTCTTAGCACCCAGTCGTAGCCGATGTTCCACAGGAGCGGTCCCAAGACCGATCCCTGCGGAACACCGCACGACATGAGGTGCCGGCCGGCACCGTCACGTCCCCGGTAGGTGACGCATCTACCCTCCAGGTAAGCCCCTACTGTACGGCGGAGGTAGGTAGGCACGCGATGGTATTTTAGAGCCTCCCGAATACAACTCCAGGGTAGGGTGTTGAACGCGTTGGAGATGTCTAAGGACACCGCCAGCACCACCCCACCCCGAGACACCGTCTCCTCCACCAGGGCCCTCACGCGCATGAGGGCGTCAATGGTGGAGCGCCCCCGACGAAAACCAAATTGGTTGTCGTCCAGGTTCGGCCCCTCCCTGCATAAGTGGCTGACGAGGCGATCTGCGATAATACGCTCAAAAAGTTTGCCCGCCTCGTCGAGCAGCACTATGGGCCGATACGCGGACGGCGAGTCCACGGGGCGCTCCTTCTTCCTGAGCAGGACCAGCCTCCCCTCCTTCCACACACTGGGAAACTGACCCTGCTCGAGACATGCCGTGAAGAGCCCCCTCAGCTGGGATATATTGCCTACTACGTTAAGTGGATCTGTTAAGAATACATGACAACATCGGAAAATTTTAACTAAAAATAAACCACATTGTAATTATTAAAAGAAATATGTTTCTTGATCTAGTTTTCCATAGTAATAATTAAATGGTCAGGCACGGCTCGGGGAATCACATTGTTCTTGTCTATGTTTTGTACATCTTTGTACTTTGAGATATCAATACATATATATGTAAGAGTGAACACCGCTGGTTGTATACGGAATCTCAAAGACTAGGTACTTAACCTAAGAAGATGAATTTTGGTAGGGAGGTAGTTAATAAGAAGGTGACATCAGCTGCTTAAGGTGTCTTCATGTGAGTAAAAACAGGGTTGGAAGTTTGTTTAAAATGTTAAATTTAAAAGTATTAAGTCGCGGGTAACACAGCGGGGTACAGTTTGTATTTTAATATTGCTCAACATTTTTCTAAAGTACTTGCTTTTTTTTATAATAATCTTATGCCTCAGGAATTATGTACATACTTATATCAGGTAGAAGAAATTTGGTAAGCATAGCAAATTGTGATAGTACCTATCCTATGTTTAATAGATGTAACCACCGAGCAACTGAACCCATAAAAAAATATGTATATAAAACTCATGGTTGCCTACAAAATAATAATAATACAAAGTTCATGGTGTTGAACTATGGTATTAAAATCATGATGATGACAATGATGACATCATCAAGTTCAAAGTGCTTTGGATAACCTTGTATTTCTCTAAGTACGAGTAGTACACGTAATAGCTATATGAGTTTTTTTAAGTTAGAATAAAATCCATTGTTGATATAATATGTGAAAGTGTCTACGAAGATTTTTTCGATGTTCATTCGAAGCCGTCCGGAAATACTGATGACGCTACGCGCGTAGCTCTGTAGCGACGGCTACGAAATGTTTGAACAATTTAAATAACAACGTTATAAATACAGTAATAATATCTAGAATTTTCTGTTCGAAATAAGTTATTCTAACTTGGTTTTTGTGACATTCGATTGTATTCTGAATTCTTTTTGTTCATTATTATGTTAAAAATATCGTTTTATTTGCTACCCGACTTTTAATCTAATTCATTTTTCCGACAAGGCAACGCTGCAACGGTAATTTAAATAGTAGTGTCGCAGGTAACATGGACGTACATTAATAAAACATTACATGAGTAGGAGAAAAAATATATGTGTGACATAAAATTTTGCCCAGCTAAGAATCCAAACTGAAAGTACGAGGGCCCTTCAAGCAGTACATAATTGAAAAAATCTTCATCTATCCAGCGGTGGTTATCTTTATAAAGCGCACATTGAAGCTATTCAATTAACGGAATGGAAGTGATAACAGCTAAGAATGAGATTGATAGATAGTGAGCATAGTAAGTAGTCCGGGTCATGTCGGGCCGCGAACTGATTAATAACGTCATTAAAGATTACTACATAATAGATAATGAGTAATGACTCACAAGTTATTATCAGTCATCTTCCTAATGATACGCCCTCTTTGTTTTAAGGGCAATATTAAAGTTTTCTGACCACTACACCATATCACAACAAGATAGTAATTGGAAGGTGTTAGGCAAAAAATATTATATAAATAAATGTTATATAAATTCCGATTTTACTTCGGAACCCTAAAATGCAGGAAAATGAGCAAAAGGATCCAAAAATTTTACATACATAGGTACTAACAATATAACCGAACCGCTATGTCGCTAAAAAACTACCGTTTGGAAAAACACTTCTCTGGGTAATCACTACCTTTAAAAACATGTTTTGAATCGGAAAATACAGTAAAATATTTACTTCGAAACAAAACAAAATTGAAAACTGACGACAACCTATGCATCTACGCATATACTCAGATCAAACACCGCTACAAGAACAATACATCGATCGATTTACGTAAACAAATTGAAGAGACAAAGCGAGTTACCCGCATAAAGGTTTTTTTCATAAGGAAAATTCTAAAAAGTACACTCCAAAAACAATTACAACTCCGCCTAAAACCATCGAGCCAAAATACCAACAAAATACCAAACACCAACAAAATAACAAAATACCAACTTACTTCAGCTACCTAAAACTCGTTTTAAACTATGATGTCTTATCATCTTAGGAGAAATAAGGATTCTTTATAGAATTAGCACGCTATAGTAGTGGAAGTTCGCTCATAGTCCGGCGCGGCGCAGGCGACGACTTTTGTCGATCTGGCGCGGTCGGTAGTTGGACGGGTGACCGACAGTGAGCGTTTCCGTGCGTCAAAGAGAACGTAAAGCCGTCGGTCCCGGTTATCATGAGGTAACAGTCTTTAAGCCATGTCTAAAGCCTTCGGGCGGTATGAAAACTTCCAACACTTGGGTTGACCACTAACTCCTCCACCAATCCGCACTGGAGCAGCGTGGTGGAATATGCTCTAGGGCTACTCAAGAGGAGAGACCCGTACTCAGTAGTGGGCCATTAATCGGTTGAAGACAAGACTTATAAATTAACGCGTAAAATACCGTACTAATCCTATATTGAATGTATGTCGGTCCATGAACACAGATGTGTGATAGCTGGTCAGTGGCCACTTGAACAGGGTATTCCCCCATTATTAACTTATTAATTAGGACTACCGCTTACTAAGTGTGGTTGTACCAAATAAGCACAAACGCGCTTGCTTGGTGGTTTATAGTGGTTGTGGTGACCGGTATTCACGGCCATTGCATGGCTTCGTATGACCATAAAACCCTTTCTTTCGTTTTCTTCTCTCTTCCTTGACCGGCCACGCATTAGTGATGTCTTTTGTATCCCTGATGTCCATGGGCGACGATAGCCACTTACAATCAGGTGGATCGTCAGCTAATTTGTCGATTATTTACAGAAAAAAAAAATAGGAGCTAATAGACGTCACTTTAAATGACTCGTTTATCCTATCCGAGTATTCGAGAAAGCAATGGATTGGTTTCTTGAAGCATTCATAACTTTTATCTTGATAATGACACGGTAAAAAATTATCAATTATCGTTAAATGTGATAGAGAATAGTTTGTAGTATCTTCTGGTTTTTTGCATTTCGTCACTCTTTACTAGTTCAAATGAAAGGTAACTGGATTAGATTAAGTAGATTGATAATTATATCAATTGGTAGACCGAATTTGCTCCTAACGTTCATTATACTTAGGCGCTCCACCCACTGAAGACGCGTCCCGTCGCGGTGCGCAGAGCGACGGATAACACAACTGCGCGCGGGGCAAATACCCGCGCGGTGCCGCGTCGGCAGTGTGTTGTGCTAGGCGTGATTTCTATATAAATTGACATAATTGCATACAATGGTAAAATCTGCCATCCCGCGCACCGCGACGGGGCGCGGTGCAGTGGGTGGAGCGCCTTACTACCATATTTCTGGAGATACTAGAGAACTCACTGGTCTGTTTTCAAGTGAACAAGTTGACAGTTAAAAAATAAGAAGTGGATGTTTTGTAAGTTTGGTTTTATCCCATCTCAAAAATGCCCAACGCACCTAAAAAAATTTTCATTTCAAAAACATAAAGCAAAAACACATTGTTGGAGTAATTCTTTTCAATTACAATTTTATTTAATTAAATTAATTACTTAATTTATTTTTTTATCGACAAATCTGGATGAAGTTTTCGAACATTTTGGATTATACTACTTAGTGTTACTTATTATAACTATTAGTTTATTATTATTCTCTTGAACATGATCATTATCCTACGGAGTCATCATTATGGTGCTGTTCCAAAATTATCGTAAGTAATTTCTACGTTTATCGGTTCTTAAAAGAAGTGTGCGCCGCGCCTATACGTAGGTATATCTGTATCTGTGATAAGGAAAATGCATCCGACGCATAAGTATATTAACTAAATTACTATTAAATGCATCCGACGCATATTAACTGCGTATTAAACGGCGTTCCGAGAAAGGTTAGTGGTTCAGCTGCTATGCAATCGGCTAATATCAATGATAGAAGTTGTAAACTCGCTCCTTTCATTGCAAGTTCTCAAAAGAATTTTTGAAAATTAAGGAGTAGGCGGTTCTTATTGGTATAGTATCCTATCCTCACTTACTTTATGTACCCGCATCCGAAACAATTGCTACTTATCTTTCCCAAGCATTTTCCACGTTTATTACACCACTTATCAATTTCGGGGTCAGTTTATATTGTTCATTAAACTAGGAAGGTATTCCATATTCAAATTCAAATTCAAATTCAAAATCATTTATTCATGTAGGTATCATCGATACACTTATGCACGTCATTTTTTTAATTTACCAGCTTTTCGGAAAGGTGCTTTGTCATGGAGGAGAAGAAAAGCCGAAAGAAACTCCTCAGCACATCTTTTAAAAATAAAATACATTGGTATATTTTTTACAAAGAAGTATCACTAACCTGTACGGAACTGGTTGCAGATCTGGTCATTTCCATGCGTCTTTGTCATTTATGTATTCATCTACAGTATAGTAGCCTTTGCCTAAAAGTTGAGATTTTACATGTTTCTTAAATAATTCCACTGGCAAATCACGTATTAACTTTGGGATTTTATTATAGAACTGTACACCACGGCCCATAAAAGATCGCTTCACTTTAGAAAGACGGTAAGATGGCGTTACTAACTGGTGCATTTTTCTTGTTTGACGATTAGTGATATCAAAATTTTGTTTATACGCGCTTATATTATTCCGTATAAAAACCACGTTACTATAGATATATTGTGAGGCTACTGTAAGTATACCTATTTCTTTGAACTTGTCACGCAAAGTTTCACGAGATCTAAGTTTATAAATAGCCCTAATAGCTCTTTTTTGTAGTATGAAAATTTGTTCTATACTGGCTGCTTTGCCCCACAGCAAGATGGCATATGACATAATACTGTGAAAATATGCAAAATAAACCATCCTAGCAGTTTCGATGTCAGTATACTGCCTTATTTTTCTAACAGCGTAAGCAGCCCTACCGAGTTTAGTCGCGAGATTTGTTATATGTGGGTCCCATTGAAGTTTATTATCTAAGGTCACCCCTAAAAATACGGTGGATTCCTCCATATTCAATGTTTCATTATTAAGTTTAATAAGTTTATTGACTTTTTTAACATTAGGTAGTACAAACTCTATACATTTAGTTTTTTTTGCATTTAACAGTAAATTGTTAATAGTGAACCAACGCGAGACATACGAAAGAGTACTATTTACGTCGTCGAAATTTTCTTTATTCCTATCACACTTAAATATTAATGATGTATCATCAGCAAATAGTACAATATCCGCTTGGTTTTTTACATAATGAGGTAAGTCATTTATGTATACCAGGAAAAGAAAAGGACCTAAGATCGAGCCCTGTGGTACACCCATAATTCTTAGATAAGGTTCTTCTACGTCTGTAAGTAGCAATGACCATTCATAGCGGATAATTACAGTTGCTCTACCGATTGGATCCCGGTTGGCAGAGACATTGACGCGAAAACTTGTTATTTTAAACAAATTTTTAACCCCCAACGAAAAAGAGAACTCCTGTAGCTCTCAAATGGGTTAACCGATTTTGATCTAGTTTTTTTGTGAAAGGTGACCTAATCGAGAGTGTTCTTAACTATGTTTAATGTAAATATAACTGTCAGGATTATTTTCAATTTTAATTTAAGATTATGTAGAAAAAGCATAACTTTGAGATTAAATTATTTGAGAGTTATTTGTAGTAAATCTTACAAAAGAAAAATTAAAAGGAATAATGAACATAACAAAATAAAGAGATGTTAAAAATTTATACAAATTTATTGTTCAGCTTACAAAGGAACGTAAAGTAAAAACCTTAGCCTATTACGTGATTCGATCACTTAAAGCTTTCAAAGCTTAACTTATAGCTATAAATAAATAAATTAAAAGGAAACTCGACGCAAAACCTGAGAGATTCTATGCCTTTGGCACAATCTGGACTAGGTTCTTAAATTAGAAAAATTTTGCTAAGTTACAATTACTCAATTTCTCGATTTCACATAAAATCGAAAGGAATCAATGTTTAAGAGAGCTATATACAATTATACAGTATTTACACATAAAGCAATCAAAACCATATCGTTTGACTAGAAGCAATAAATTATAAGTAAATGCTTAGTTACAATATGATAAAAATAACTTAGTCGTTATGGAATAACTATATCACAATTTAGGAATTGCGTTTCCGCATTTATACCTAACATAAAATACTGAGTTGTGATGTCACATCTTACAAATAATATAAATACACATAGCCTATGCGAGATAGATTAAAACTTACTTAACACAGAGAATTCAAAATTAAGTACATCAAAAAACCTAAAGAATAAAATCGTAAGCTCATGGACCAATTTAGGACTTGGAGTATCAACACTTATTAGTAGCGAGAAGCGAATATATTAAAATTTACAAATGTAATCATGAAAACGTTTGACATTCTCACTAGCAGTGACTTATTACATTACCTAATAGTTTCGTCGTCAATATACTTGACAACATCACACCGAAACAAGTCCCTAACGCTACCCACAACACTGATTGGTCCCATATTTGTTTCGCAAATAAATAACTTACATCTATAATACTGCTCAGATTCAATACGATTACAATTATAAGACACATGATTCAGTCGCGTGTAAGTAATACTTGTTCAAAATTACGTCTAAAGTTCACAACTTCCTGTTTCTCACTTAACAATACACTGTAAATGTCCTTTTTAAAGTCTCTCCGATAATTGACCCCAACATTATTAATCTTCCTTTTTTTCCCGTTCTTCTACCACAGAATATGAAGTCTAGTTCCAACTGCTGGTTCTAAATATTCACCAAGGAACTCTTTTCTTCGGTTCACAAGCACATTTAGATCGGTTCCACCTCATATTCTGGCTCCGCTGTAACAAAAGAGAAATAAATTCGATCTCGTATTCCATATACCTATAACAATAAACGCTTAAACATAAATAAATGCTTACACACACTTAACACACTCATACCTTGCAGTAGGTTTTTACCTGTGTCGCGGGTGGCATAGACGACACATAATGATATAACACATCACAATAACACCCATGACCTGAGTACAAATATTTATCATATAATATTATGAGTCACAGAAATATCTGCCCCAGCCGGGAATCGAACCCAGGACCCCTCGCTTCGCAAGCAGGGTCGCTACCAACTAGGCTGCAGGGTCGTCAATTATTTATTAATATAATATTATTAATAATTACAATGACATGGCCATATACCAGCGAAAACTAATAGATAATGTTTAATGTTACATCGATGCAAAAAAAACCTGTGCACCGAAGCTGACAAAGTAAGAAAACGGATGTCAAGACGAACGCTTCACCAGTCAAACACGGATAAAATAAATACAAGCTGTACATTCATGCAAACAATTAAAAAGAAAGAAGGCAAAATTTAAAGTGAGAATGAAAAAAAATAACGACAAAAGCGAATGTTAAACAATTGAACACGGTGAAGACGGTGGCGCTGTGTTGCATGCGTGCCACACGTTGCGTTAGTGTCACAGACATCCATCATCTCACGAACCTTCTTGAGGCAGGAGCGCCTCTCTTCCATGTTGGGACATTGACAGGAGCACTTACGAGGATTGTACACCCTCGGAGACACGCAGTCGCCGGCCCGCGTTGCGCAGCAGCCGCAGCTCTCGTGGACTTCCACTTCGATAGTCGCACACGTCTCCTTGTTTGTCTTCGAATTGTATAATCGCACCTGTGGACAAAAGTCACTCATTAGAATTGCTGTTCAAACAAGCAGACCCTCACGCTAGGGTTTCATCAACGAATTAATTAGCAATAATGACTAATTGATAGACAATACAGCCTGAACCGGTGTATCTAGAAAATGTTTTGAACATGCCGAGAATCGACTTCAACAAAATTCAGGGATAAAAATTATTAAACGCTTAGCGTTGCTAAGGATTACATAAGTTAGAGTCTTTTTAGCTCATGCCAGTGAATACCGATAGAGTTTCAAATATGATACTAAGACAATAGGACAATGCGATCAAAGGATAAACAGTGATTGTATTGAGACGAAGGATATAATATGGACTGTTTAGATTAAGCTGACTCAATGCTCGTTTAAATAATAGAAAGATCGTTGAAATCAAAATATTTATTGAACAAGTGCGATGGCTGACTCACTATGACTTGCTTTAAAAACTACGTATATCACGTAGAAGCGTATGTTATGTCATTATCATCATTAGCGACATTCGGATGGCGCAACAGCCAGCAAACTGAACAAATGAAGTACTTCCTAACTATGTCAAGGATGCACTTGAATTAGCAGGAGACGAATAAACAGATAGTTTGTCCTTTTAGTACGGTTCGATAAACACGGGTTAGTCGCGAGGCTAATTATACTGAGATTGCTGGTAGCGGTGATGTAAATTATTTAAGTGTCGATGCACTTGTTGCTGAGCTAGTAATCGACACATTAAATGCAAGGGAAATCTTTAGAATCAAAGTTTATATAGTTAGTACTTTCTTATGCTTATGAATACTGCTCCAATTTGAAGTTATAGATGTAATATTTTTGCGATTACAGAACTATGTACAAAATTATTTTCTAAATGAATAATATGAAGAAAGAGAAAGAAAGAGATGTATAAAGAAGAAATAGACATAGTAGAACTTAGACAGTTATACCCTTAGCACTTTCCTCTGGTAATTTTATTATAAGAAGTGTTCATCAGCCAGCTGTTGGTTTTATGGTATGCCGTGAATTAATAAATTAGCAATATTAAATTAAAATTACTGTCGTGTTTCAGACTCTGTTGCACATGAAGGCTTTTTGCTCTTTTCTTTAAGAGCCACATTCATTCATCAATATGCAAGGGCACGGTGTATAAATTATTCAAGCATCATATTGTTATTTTATGAGAAATTTGCTGTAATGAAAAGCGTGGGAGTATAAATGAGTTCATGTATCAGAATAAGATAATATCTTTCTCGATCTCTTTTCCCATTTAAGAATTTATCGAAACCAAGGAACTCAACAAAAGAATAAAAAATGTGTCAATCACAAGAATACACCAAGTGTACATAAATTAGGGCAATTTTGATTTTCTTTATTGATTCGTTGTAACATCGACCTGAAGAAAAATTCTTATCCTTGCCGTTCAACAAGTCTAGCTCATAGTTTTTCTTATCGGAAGCTAAGAATCTTACCGGAACTGGCTCCATCCTTGTCTTGGTGGCGACACACTGCGACTCCGTGCCGTCGAAATCACAGAGACCGACGCATCGCTTCACCCAAACCATGCTTGGAATCACCTGGGGAAATACGCTAGCGTCAGAACAACCAACTTTACACTCCGATGCGGATTTTCTCACGCACTAATGACCATGGTCACGGATGTAAACGACATTGTCGAAGTTTATACTCAAATATTTGATACGAGGCACGTCATTATAATAAAGTATGAGATAATAACATTAATAAATAATAATTAAATCTCGAGCGCTGAATTAATTAAAATCAGGACGTTGAAACGAGTAGGAAACGGAATATTGGACTATCGCGTGAATTGTTTTTGAACGCGAGTATCGAAAATAGTCGAAGGCTTATCTCCAGAACAAAGTTACATCAGTCGTGACATAGTTGTGAAATTTCAACGCAATTATACAATTCCCAATTATGATTCCATTAGCACATTATGATAAAGTATCTGTGATAATGCGCGCCAATTCTATATAATGACTTAATGAGTTTATGGAAGCAATTAGCTCGAGTCGACAATTTGCCGCCGAGTTCAATGTTTTATTGGTCCGATCTATTATATTGTTTTATTGATAAGAAGTCAATGTAGCTATCAAAAATGCGTTATATATTAATTTGCACATCTACTGTTTACATATTTGTATAATTGTTAAATCATCCTGAGATGACAGTATAATAATTATCTAAAACACAGTCACTTAAGACCATTTTAAGACGCTAACGTTTTCATAACGCGGTTTTCCTATTTTACACGAACCTGACTTAAGGTTGTATATCAGCAGTCCATATACTACATGCACTTCACTCTCAAGGATCTTAATTCCACCACGTTGATCCCAAATTATTAAAGGAATTAGGTCCCGTATCGAGTGTCAGAAATTCTTAAGACATTCCAGATGTCTTTAGTCTAGTACTATGTCCTGTAAATGGGTCACTCACTGAAGTACTGACCTACTACATCAATCAGGCTTCGTAGATTCATTTTCCGACTAAAGTAGTTATCGGTCTTTGGAATGAAACGTTACATAAAAATATACGTATTAGAAGAATATTAACTCTTACCCGTAAGTACGAGACCTGTTGTTTCGAGATATCTACGAACACTTCCTTGGGTTCACCGCACTTGGACTTCTCAATAATTTCGTTGCGAAGCCGGTCATTCTGGCTGCTGCAGGCTTCTGTTCCAACCAAACATATCATAGTTAGTTATAATCCCTTTGTACTCCTATAAAACAGATAATAGCAGACAAACCCACAGCCAGTAAATACTGCAATAAACGGCTTCTTATTAAGGCTAACCAACTTTTTAACCGAAGTAAGGCAAAAACATTTCACGTTTCAATTATTAAGGTTAGAGAATACGTACTCAGTAGACTGTCGACCAATTAAAAAATAACCTTAATAATGCATTGCTTCAGAATAAGGACCAGCAAGATTCAGAACGAATCCTTACAATTGGAACTGTGACCTACCTCAAATAGAAATGCAATGGTGTGTAGGTTCGAACTTATCTATGTGTTCGGACACTGCACTTTACACGCAAGCGCATGCTCACATGCTTCTTTCATTAATCTTTGGATTAAAGAGCTCTAATGGGCGGTAGACCCCTCATTAGTAACCATATTAATAGTAAGATCATTTCTAGTAATAGACTATTGTTAACTAGACCATTTCTGACTAATGTTTCGTTGCCAAATCTCCGCAATGTGACACAGTCAATTATGTATGTAGAACAACAATTGCATCATCAATTTCTTTTCGATTACTCGGTGTCACTTTCTTTTAAAATATTTAATGTAGAGCAAGAATTTTAAGATGAATGAGTATGCAAGTTGGTGTAAGATAGAAGATTACTTTATTATTGATAATTAAATTATATCATGTGCCTAAGCTCTAAAGTACCTGCCCATTGAAATTCAAGAAATAATTATAGATTTAATTAAATGTGTTTGCTTTATCTAATCTATTATTGCCTAATAAATTTAATAGGGCATTTAATTCTACAAAAAAAACTAAGATTACGATAAAATCGTAATAAATAAATCAGTGACAATTTACATTGATTTATCAAAAGTTAATAATTAATATTAAGATAATTATAATTATTATATTTGTATTTAATCAGGTCAATATTTTGAACCTTTCATTTACCACACTAATATTACAAATGTCTAAAATTCCAATAATCGTTCAAAAAAATCACCTTTTTTGAACTGGTCAAGTTCATCCAAGGTCTTCTGGAACTTGGGATGGTGCTTGCGGGAGGCGCTCGTAACCTTGGCCATGCAGCACAGCACCACTAAAACGATCACCACTTTCGCCATTTCAGCACAACACCTTATCAATTGCACTATCAATCAAATAACGGAATCACTACACTACAATCAACTCATTCACGTGTTACTCCTTCGGCGGTCTGTTGGTATCTGCTGGTTGGAGCACCGGTTCCCTATTATAAAGCCTGAGTCAAGCGTCTGGGAGGTGGGCTTGGTTGTTGCGTCACGGCTCGGCGTCATGCGTTACGGCGACGTCGCTATTTGCACAGGTGATGCGGTGCGACGTCACGCTCGCGACACGGCGCGGCGCGGCGGTGTGACTCGCTTCGCCGAACGGATTCGGGATCCGCTAACGGAACCGCCGCCGCGCCCGCGTGCATTTCACAATGTTGAGTCCGCCTGGGATTTACCGATTCCGATGCAATTCTTGGTCTTTTATTTCCTAGATTAGATCTCGTTACAGTCGATTTATCTATCGATCGGCTACTTTTTTCATTATAATGGACTTATGGGAAATCCCGTCTATCTTTCGATTATACACGGTAATAAATGAAATTGAATTTGTTGATTACTACGAATAGTTAATAACTGTCAAAATTATTATCATTGATCGATTTACTTAAAACACCTGTGGTTTTAGTGAAAAATTTGAGCTTTATTGTTATTTAATGCGATTAAAATTGATTAAATCAGAAATATTTGCTTATTATCGTAATCGAACAAATAAATTTCATTTTTATAAGTCATCGAGTTCCCTATCATCTATTTGCTGCCGCTTACTTCATACTGAGTCATTTACCGTATCTGATAAGGTGCCAATTTGTTGATAACACACCGCCGCAGGCGCTAGTCAGTGGGAGCGTCCACAGCACGTGTTAACGAATAATGTCAAGCATGGTCAGTAATTGAACAGGTGCCGCTTTCTCATTGAAAATTAACACGTTTACAAAACGACCATCTCGTAGGAGATCTACAAATACCTCAATAAATATAAAATCAGTTAATGGTAATTGGCTTGGTAGTTTTTGGCTATATGTACTCAAATACAAGGTGGTGAGCTATCTACCTTTTTTATTGATCTGAGTATAACTAGAATGGTGAGCTGTTCAGAAAAAGGGACGGTTTGTTTCGTAATACTTTATTTTATAATATTATTGTCATTGTCAGATAAAAAGAAAAGGAAAGGGTACTCACGATATGTATATTGTATGACAATATTTCGACTCAGTTGCTGGATTGTTGGATAATTATATTAATTATGTAATATTCACAGCAGAACTGACTCAACTAAATCAGTTTGAGTAAAAATTATTATGAGAAACCTTATCTTCCATAGTAGATGCAAAATTCATCACTATCATATTCATCATAATCATATCATTTCATATTTTTTATTTATAAAAATTGTAACTGGTTGGTTACAAGTGGTGTAATACTGAACGCACATTTGTCCGCGCCGTCCGGCATCCGCGCCGTACGTATCGCATTTGTATGAAATCATATGAGATCCCAATGCGGATGACATGCGTCCGCATCTGTGCGCGGACGGTGCGGACAAATGTGCATTCAGCATAACAGGTGTACTATAATTACTTATTTAAAAGTACTATTATTTCTTCTGTGCTATAATTAAGAAAATTTAAGATACAGCAGAGGAACCAAAACAGTCACTTTTTAAAGTTTGCTTATGCAACACGCAAATACTAATAGACCCAATAGGGATGTTGACTAATTTTAGGATTCAATTTCATTTTATAGATAGAACCTTAAGATTCACGAAAAAAATATTATAAAAATAATAATCTTTAATTAAAGGACAAAAATTGATAAATAAAAATCATTTTCAAATTTCCCGCCAAAACATCACGTGACGTCACTAGCCGATATTCAATACTATCTGTCGACTGAAGTTAGTTGCACTTTCATATAAAATAGGAACAATGACGTCATAAGCTCCAAACGGCGTTTGTGGTCACGTGACAGTGAGTACTATTTATTTAATTTATATTGATTGATTTCGACAAAAGAATAATATTTTAGGTGTTTAAATGTTTTCCTTGATACTTTAAACATAAAGGAGAATGCCCATTTTGTATGGAGAAATGTACTGACATTAATATTTTTGTGTCCTGATAAAAATACCTTTATTTGAATAAGTTATCTAAATACATTACACAAACCAACTTTAGTCAATTTTAATCGTAGGAGTTATGAGATTTTCAACAAAATTATTTTGTATTTAGGTTATAGTAGACACAGTAATATGGACTCTATGCAGGCGCATTAAGTCGTATATGTTTAAGTTTAAAATTCATTTGACAGCCCCATAACGCCATCTAACTTTTAATGTAATAATTATCAAATTCATTTGACAGTCCCCTAACACCATCTAGTTTGTTGTATCACAGTCATAATCGAATCAACGTAACCTATTGGCCCGAAGGATCTTAAAAGATCCCTGATTGGCTCCAATTCCAATATAAATGGCCGAATGCTTTTGTGTTGTAAAACGGAAGTAAAGTTACTTATTAATTTAATAAAATAAAGCCCAAAAAGAATTTTTTAGGAAATACGGTAAAATATTTAAAATATTTTAACTTAATTTTTAGTACAAAAGTCATTGTGACACAATTATTTTTTTTGAGAGTACTGGCTATGGGCATTCTCCTTTATTTTAATTTACTGATAGTGTCAACATCCCTATTGGATGCTGCCCCAATTTGACAGTTATACTGCGGCAGGTCTAACTTTAAAACTGAGGCATGTTTCATCTCGCTACGTTGTTTATAAGATATAGTTATTAAAGTCTAAACAGGAACGAAATACAGAAACGTACAGGGTAACTACATGCCTTACATGTGTAAATTAAAAGAAAGTAACTAAAAGAAAAAGTAATCCTGTAAATGATAAAGATTCCTCTGTATTGGATAACAGGAAAAAATTAAAATAAGTATAACTGTACGGTACATTATTTCACTTGACAACAATTATAGTTTTTATCATTTCTGAGCGTCCTTGACTCGGGAGGTCTGGTGCTACTTTCAGAACATCTTCCTTATCTAATGAAGTAGACGTAACAATGATCCGTTAAAGAAACATGGACATTTATAGCATTCGTCATACAGTCACATGTCAACTGCTGTGATTTTATCGTGGAAAAAATCTATTTATAGGTATATCAGTTGTCTGTTTCTATAACAATGTTTGCGATGGAACTTTTCTCGTTGGTATTTAAGTACATTATTGAACTGATTAGCTCAGCAACAGTGGAAACATTTTTATCACTTTATTTTCGGAGAGTTTATTATTTATGGACTTGAAAAGTGAGTCTTGGGTTCAAGCAAACCTAGCCTGCTCTTGATACATCCTGGCACAGCATATTTGTGGACTCTCACAAGGTTTTCTGGGTGGCCGGTGCATGGACAAGACAAATAAGACATCAGTAGTACCCGTCACCCGAAAACAATCATTTAACTGTCTCATAAATATTGAATGACTCGCAGGCAAAATCGCTACCAAATAGCCTATGGGCCTTCAATTTACCGAAATAAAGAGTCAGCACTCATCAGCAAATGAATACATGCTTTCCAACACACTGAAATATTAATCATCATGAATTCGTCTCATAGAGAGTGATAATAACCTTGACTCTTTATTAGTTAACTTTGAAACCCATAAAACTAAGTCTTTTTAAGACCCTTGCACTCTCATACAGATGTTTAGTAAGCGTAATAATCTAAATTTTAGTAACAAAAAATAACCGACTTCAAAGTCTCAAAAACTACTTGTCAGATCTCGTTCAAATTTATGTGGGACTACATGACAAGCACCTGCTTTCGATTAAAAAAAGAATCATCGAAATCGGTTGGCGTGATATTGAGTTATTCGTCAATTTTCCGCGCACATCTTAACACAAATTTACGACTTACGTGGTTTTCTCATGGATGCCATTGTCAGATCTCAATAAAAAATTTGTGGGACCACATGACAGCTACCAGCTTTCGATTAAACAAAGAATCATCAAAATCGGTTCGCCCAGTCCAAAGTTCTGAGGTAACAAACATAAAAAAAACAGTCGAATTGAGAACCTCCTCCTTTTTTGAAGTCGGTTAATAAGCTTAGTAATAATAACAGTCGTATACCGAGCATGAATCTCTGACATCTCTGGAGGACTTTCGTCGTTTCACAACCACAGCGGATTAGTAGAAGGGGTTGGTGGTAAAGGTTTTAATTTCATTTGCAGACATAGCACCAACTCATAGTTTTTAGTTTGCGCCGAATGAACTTATCAATTGGGATGTTGACTAATTTTAGGATTCAATTTGATTTTATAGATAGAACCTTAAGATTCACGGAAAAAATATTATAAAAATAATAATCTTCAATTTAAAAACAAAAATTGATAAATAAAAATCATTTTCAAATTTCCCACCAAAAACGTCACGTGACGTCACTAGCCGATATTCAATACTATCTGTCGACTGAAGTTAGTTGCACTTTCATATAAAATAAGAACAATGACGTCATAAGCTCAAATTGGCGTTTGAGGTCATGTGACAGTGAGAACTATTTTTAACATTTTAAAATAATTATATTTAATTTATTGTGATTGATTTCGACAAAAGAATAATATTTTAGATGTTTAAATGTTTTCCTTTATACTTTAAACATAAATTTACTTTAATTTACTGATAGTGTCAACATCCCTATTACAATTGACATAACCCTTATAACGGCCTATAAGTTCACAGCATGGCTTAGAGGTAAGTCCAATGAAACATTGAATTCCAGTTATTGAAAGTAAATTTTTTTCATAGGTAAAGTTTTAACTGAACAGGCTATTGCGCCAGTCACGATGACATCATGCGTGACGTGGCCAACATAATTTCCACTGAGTCGATTTTTTTACACTTCATGTGAACATTTCAGCGAATTGCCTTTAATTGTATGCCAACCTTTTCAGTTACGGTGAAGCCTTCAGTAATAAATGTTAAGGCCGCACGATTTGAGGTTTGACCCAATTAAAAACGTCATCAACGTGTGTGAAAGTTAAGGCCCGTTCACCCTTATCGAATGCCAGCTCAGATTTGTCGGATGTCGCAACTCGCAGAATTTATTCACCAGTTGTCGAGTGTCGTCGCTTATTGTCGATGCATCTTGTCGGATATGGGATGCAATGAGGGTTTTCGATACTTTTTCTGCCACCAGGCGGCGCTACGTTGGCGGCAGGTCTAAACAGCTGTCAGATAGCACAGAGTCGTAGGTACTAAACATAAATTAATGAAATTATATTGTGTTTGGAAGTGTTATTGATTTTATTATGGATTACGGCCAGAAAAAGGTCGCTGAAATAAAGATTGAGCTCAAAAAAAAGGGGCGCAAAAGTCACTGGTGCTAAGGAAAAGCTCATTGAAAGATAGGTACTAGATTTTGTTTACACAATTTGATTTCGTTCTTTAACTACTAAATTGCAGTTATATATTTATCCGACCACTGGAACAGAAAAAGTAGCTTTCTTCCTTCCCCATACATTGTCTACTTAGTACCGAAAACCACCTTAGGTCTGACGACACACGATTTTAAATTAATAGATTTACATTTCGTACTTCCCAATAGTTAACCATACATAGTAGTGTTATATATCAATAGATTCGGCTTGAAGTGTTCTCTTCAACTGTCCAATTAGTTTTTGATTTCCGTTAAAATTTTCCAAAATTTTCTTTAAACTACTTTTTTCTCATATTATCATACGTTTTTGCAATAGTTTCTTTTAAAATTTCACGTCGACCGACCACTGCATGGTATCTGAAAATTTGAAATTCCTTGGCGCACCAATTTCTATTAGTTCCGTAAAAAATATATCGTAAATTTCAAAAAAAATTGCCAAAAACTGTAAAAACCACTATTTTCAAAATTACTTTCTCATACCACTTTCTACATTAAATTTTATTTCAGTTCTGTGTAGTGCTCACCGAGCCCGATCTTTTGGTACCTCTCGCGCCCCGATCCGACTACTGGGACACAGGCTATTTTTCGTTGGAATTTATCTTTGAATGCCTACAAGCTACTGTTTCAATCGGGTTTTATCTCCAGTAAGAACTAGTAAGTAGTAACTTTATTTGCACACATAGGCACTGCACAACACTGTGGCATTTTAGAAAACAATGTTCTTAAAGTAATGATTTTAAGAATAAATAAACCAAAAAATACATAGAAAATTGAAATTCGCGTATGTATTTTGACAGTTCATTAGACCTGACGCCAAAGTGCTGCCATCTCTCGTAGACCGTTTCAGAAAACCCTCATTAAAGTGGGAGCTGATTTTTGTCACTGTTCGAGAAGGTAGTGCGGTGAGAGTGACTCGAAGTCAGGGTTGGATTTAGGTACGTTTAAAAATATAGTACAAAACAATGAAAAGTATTGTATTTATAAAAAAATTCGTACACTCAGTGTTGCAAGCAAAAAATCGGTACATCAACTGCTTTTGCACCCCCCCCCCCCCCCCCCCCCCATTTGTTGAAATGGAAAAATTACTTTTACTTTCAAGTCAAGTAGTAGGAAGAACTTCGTAAATAAACGTATTATTTTACACAAAAATTCGCAAGTGATTTTATTAGTATAAATACTATAATTATAGTACAAAATCCAACCCTGCTCGAAGTAAACTTTAGGTTCAATTTACTCCGCCGCTCTTTCACTTTTCTCTTCGAACTCCTCAGTTTCCATATAAGAGCTATTTCGGAACAAAAGAAGCTACATAGACTACGTAGCTTAGGTGCTCGTACAAAATCCAGGGGCGATGGCAGCTGCTCTTCTCTCCTCTGTGCGAGAGATACGCCCATATAGGTGATGTCTGATGATGATGTCTTCCGACCAATTTCAGCCATGGCGACCGCTTCGACTCCAGAGACAATGTATGGTCAACATAATTAGAGCGCTCGTGCGCTCGAATGTCACTGATATATCCTATTTTTTTGAGGTGAATCTACGGGCGCACGTGAGGACACCACTGTCATAGTGATAATGAATGGTAGTAGGTGGTCGAGCCTTACGCAATATTAAGCCTATACCATATAGGTACTTAACATACCGCAACGTAACCTATAGCATAACTTTATGCTGTGCAGTTATCATATCTTTATTTCCAACATTCCACATTCCGCAGTCGTTCTTCATCGCAGATAACCTGCAATTCAATTATATTGCGGAAAATTTTAACAATGTTTTACCACAGACATTTTGATATCAATCACAAGATAATACAAGTGTTAAAAATCATATGATTTGCATTGACGCAAAACCTTTTTACAATATAACTAGTTACTTCCAGATTATGAAAATCCCCTGATATCTCCTGAACATTCCATTATAGTTTGTTGTGTCTTCACAGAGTAAAGCTCGTTACTGACCTAGCGCCCTAGCGGACCAACAATAATAAGCCTTGCATTTGAATTGAAGACGACTAAAAAAGGGACTACACATATTTTATAATCATGTCATAATTTTTTTCTTTATTAGTTACGAGTAACCGCCCTCGCTTTGCTTCGATTTTCTTATTTTTTACGCCTTGGGTTAAATTATTGGAGTTTTCTTAAGGATCCCTAATTTTTTTGAAAATATAATATAGCCTATGTTACCCGGGGATAGTGTAGCTTCCCAACAGTGAAAGAATTTTTAAAATCGGTTCAGTAGTTTCGTAGCCTATTCAATGCAAATAATCAAATCTTTCCTCTTTATAATATTAGTACTCGTATAGAGTTGTTACCACTGTCTTTGTTGCTAAAGTGCTATCTTACGTTTAAAATTTCAATAAGTAGAACTCGCTGTCAGTCACGGCATGTTCGTAGTAGCTCAGTGAGTTCGTAGCGTAATGTAACGTAGCGTAAAATACCAAGACCTTTCTGCATTATCGGTCGATTCGATAAAGTCAATTTATCAAAATATATGTCATTGTAATCTTTATAATTATTTAGACGTTTATAAGGTACGATAAAGTTATCGCAATTACAAAGTAAATTTTCTCGAGAAACGCCCAAATATTTCTCTATTTTTATCATAACATGAAACATAAAATGAGAAACATTTAAGGTCGTTTGACGACAGACACACCTATATTTACAGATTGTCCCATGGCTTAGTTAGTCTTTTAGACCAAAGGGATGTTATGATACAGGTGAGAAAGGTATATAAGTAATAGTTATACAGTACATTATAAGTACTATAATGTCTTCAGTGGTTATACTCGTATTATAAAATTACTCACAATATTACTCACAATAAATTCTATGATGACCTTAATATGTTTAGATCGAGGAATTCCCTACTGTAGGTATCCGGTACTGTACTGTAGGTTGGAGTGGACTAGAATCTATTTTTAAATCAGTTACTTTACATGCAAAACAAGTCCCTATTTTTGCACAGTGGGAATCCTATTCGAACGATTAATAAAGGCGTAAACAGATCTGCAGGACTAAAAACAAGTGCATACAAAAACAATCTTGATTTGTAATTCTGCATCTTAATTTCCACGAGACTGCTCTATCGTGAACAGGATCACACTCAACTTCAAACGGAAGCGTTTTCTCAGCCGTCATTTCTTGACAAAGGTTACCTTACCCTAACGCGCTGATATGCCGTTCTCAGTTCCTTCCGCCACCCATATTACCTGGCCACTAAAACACGACCTTTACTGTAAAAAGTATCATGTATAGGGTTGTAGAACACAAAATAATGATAACTGCATAAAAATCTACAGTATCCCTATCCATACTATATTTTTTAACTTAACCTGAATCTTACCTAAGTGTGAAAATGACCTAAACTACGTGAATGTATCTTAAAGGTTTTCCTTCCAGCTGCAAGACAAGGATCTCCTTGTTAGAGGCTGCCAGTTATTGCGGAAAAATATTGGTTTCCTTAATGAATTGCATAATCTATACTAATACTAGCTGCCCGGACAGACTTCGTTCTGTCAAAAGTTTTTTATTTTGAGATGTAAGCTATCCTATCTTTCAAGTTGGATCAAACTGCACACGGTGTGCAAATTTGATTAAAATCAGTTTAGTAGTTTAGGAGTCCATCGCGGACAAACAACGTGACACGTAATTTATATATATTACTAGCTGCCCGGACAGACTTCGTTCTGTCAAAAGTTTTTTATTTTGAGATGTAAGCTATCCTATCTTTCAAGTTGGATCAAACTGCACACGGTGTGCAAATTTGATTAAAATCAGTTTAGTAGTTTAGGAGTCCATCGCGGACAAACAACGTGACACGTAATTTATATATATTACTAGCTGCCCGGACAGACTTCGTTCTGTCAAAAGTTTTTTATTTTGAGATGTAAGCTATCCTATCTTTCAAGTTGGATCAAACTGCACACGGTGTGCAAATTTGATTAAAATCAGTTTAGTAGTTTAGGAGTCCATCGCGGACAAACAACGTGACACGTAATTTATATATATTACTAGCTGCCCGGACAGACTTCGTTCTGTCAAAAGTTTTTTATTTTGAGATGTAAGCTATCCTATCTTTCAAGTTGGATCAAACTGCACACGGTGTGCAAATTTGATTAAAATCAGTTTAGTAGTTTAGGAGTCCATCGCGGACAAACAACGTGACACGTAATTTATATATATTACTAGCTGCCCGGACAGACTTCGTTCTGTCAAAAGTTTTTTATTTTGAGATGTAAGCTATCCTATCTTTCAAGTTGGATCAAACTGCACATGGTGTGCAAATTTGGTTAAAATTGGTTCAGTAGTTTAGGAGTCCATCGCGGACAAACAACGTGACACGTAATTTATATATATTAAGATAAGATTATAAAGCTGAAGAGTTTGGTTGAACGCGCTATCTCAGGAACTACTGGTTCGAATTGAAAAATTATTTTTGTGTTTGATAGTCCATTTATCAAGGAAGGCTATAGGCTATAAAACATTATATATTTCAGTAGTTAGTTTTTCCACAAAACAAACGCGGGTGAAATCGCAGGGAACAGCTAGTACTTAGTAGAAGGTATATAATCGTTTTGGACCGATTGTATTATCAGGTTTCCGTTTGGTCTAGCTGACAAAAATATATTGATAGAGGTGTTGTGTTTGTGATAAATTTAAAGATAAAACATTATGAGATGGAAATCTGTAGAAAGTAAAAGATGGACATTGGATACCCCTAGCTATAGAGAATAATAAAAAGAGACGTGAAGAGGCACAGAGAAAGAAAATTCATAAACATTAGATCAATATAGGTACTTATTTTTTTTAATATTGTATCGACGGCGGATCGTAAGTATAATCAGCCGTATCATTCAATGCCTCAGTTACCTACTTACAAATCCTCTTTAATATACACCAATAACATCAAACAAATCGTATTATCAGCATATTTAAGTAATTATATCGTCTGAACGTCGCATAACGATAACCGGGACTTTTTTATTAATCAGGATTAGACTTCACTCGACTAGGTAGCTAACTTGAACTCATCAATAAACAATTTAACATACCGGTAATAATTTTCGATGTTGAACATTTATGACCATCACGATCTTTTGAAGATAAAGTAAATTTTAATTATCTCATGGTTACAGTTTTTCTATCCGTAAAATTTGCAGCATACTTCAGCCCTTAAGCCGCTACAGATGCTAATGTTCATTCATCCTTGATTTTTCCCATTGTGCCGCAGTGTGGCTCTAGAAAGTGTGACTCAACGGCCGGAAGAACCCTACCGTGGTTTCCGGTCCGTGGCACGCCCCATCGTACAACGTTTTTACAATAAATATGGATGTTTAAATACTTACTAAAAGTAGGAAGCAAAAACTTCTTCGACATCAACAGAAATAAATTTCAATAAATTCTAATAAATATCCTGTGTGACCTTCACTAATCTTGTTGTGTTCCATTCCACGCTGGGTTCACAATGTTCACATGCTTCAGTCGTGAGAGTATGAGAGTAAGGAGGGAGATCGTAGCCACAACCACGCGATATTTGCGCGATGACTCGTTCCTATAAAAACGGCATGTCGGCAGTTTCATCGAGTCCATTTAGCTGGTCATATAAACAATCCATCTCTCCAGTTTCCAGCTAATTTCCCACGCCTCGGTACAAACAGATTCGCCAGTGAAAACATTGTAATGATCATAAAGTATAGCAATTATTTCAGTAGTGAGGAACGAGCTTGAGTCATCGTTTGGATCAAATAAACAGCGCGGCAGCGGCAACTACTGTTTAAGTAATATCGTGTAATTTACGAGTTTCGAGTAACTACTACATCTATGTATACTGTTGGCTTGGCTTCAATCTTGGCTTCAACCCATTAATGGCCCACTACTGGGCACGGGTATCTCCTCTTGAGGACGCCTAGAGCATACTCCACCACGCTGCTCCAGTGCGGATTGGTTAGTGACCAACCCGAGTGTCGGAAATTTTCAAGCCGCTCAAGGGCCTCCGACATGGCATAACGTCTGTTATCTTATGATAAAACGACCGGGATCGACGGCTTTACGTGCCCTCCGAAGCACGGAAACGCTCAAGAGTTTTTGCCACTAGCGGTCAATCTACTAGAAGCTTATTACAAGGCCAGGGGCGTAGCTACCGTCGTATCAATTATACGGGGCCCCCAGCGTATATGGGCCCCCACTAACACTCCCCAAAAAAAACTCGCCACCGGCCTACAACCGCTACAGTTGGCACTCCTTTTATATTCGACAGCTGACGTTGAGGGGGCCACACAACAAATATTGATATATTGGGGCCTCCTTAGGGCTAGCTACGCCACTGTGCAAGGCAATTCTTTTCCACCACTATCTTTCGTTATTAAGAAGACGTAGAGTGTACTGGAAGATGCTGCTTCATTGCGTTAAGGTGCTATACCACGAAACAGAAGAAACTGCGAACAAAACTCTTCAGCAACTGTACAGCGGCGTAAAATATCGCAAATATGATACAACGAGCACAGTACGCATAGCGCAAAAACACCGCTGCAGAAATATGACCAAAACGAATCAGTCTAGAGACCTTGTAAAAATTAACGGCCCACTATTGAGCACGGGCTTCTCCTCTTGACTGCCGTCCTCAAGCTAAAAGGCGGCTAAATGTCATCTGGTAAATTTTTACTTTAATAACAGTTTTGATATTTTTTTGACCTCTAATAATATTTAAGTTCAAAAAAAAAAATATAAATTTTGAGTTTGACATAGAATGACAACATTAACAATTGTTTTATAGAGAATCACAAAATCAAAATAATCCTGCGTTTTTTGGCTCTACCTCAAAAACTGTTTTTGTCACTTAACCGCCTTTTAGTTTGAGGACTGCAGTTGAGGAGGCCTAGAGCATACTCCACCACGCTGCTCCAGTGCCGCTTGGGTGAGGGGTTAGTGGCCAACCCAAGTGTCGTAAGTTTTCATGCCGGACGTAAAACTTTCCCTGCCGTGTAATCCATGGTTAAGTGAAAGACAGCGCGGGAAATGACTCAATTTCTCGGAACGGTTACCTAGACTTTGCACTTGATCAATTTGACGATAGCACTGAGTCACGCTACGCTGAAAGTAACTACTTAATTTAATCAAATGAATTTTTCATGATTTTCACAAGAAACGTTGATAGCTCGCACCAATTTATTGCTCAGGTTTTCAAGAAAAATTCCATAAAAATCATAAGTTATGACTTAGCGCTTAATTAGACCCAATTGATTCTTAAACATTTCAAAGCATTCAAACGTAATTGAGTACTAGTTACCTGGCACCTTACATTTTGAAGGTTGCTAGGTATTGTACCACCCTGTGTAATCCCGGCTCTGCTCTACTTTGGCTTAACGTATTAACGTAATAATGGAAACGCTTACACGTATACCTGATGGCTCGGGTCGCGAATGCCATATAAAACTATACAATAATATCATACTTAATTAACTCGAACGGCCAAGATTGTTACCCAACCCGGAGAGTTGGTTTACTGCAACCGAAATATTAATGCTCCCAATTGGCAGACACTACTTGTAAGTCCGCGCTTGTAGTTAAGCAGCGCCCCTGAAGCTTCAAATTTTCATTTTAGGCTCAGTATCTCAGACTAGATCCTTTGGGGATAAAAGGTTCTACAGTGCGCGTTAACAAGTTACAGCATAAGGATTTCCTTTATCTCGGACGAATCCGAAACATAATATTATGAATTTTGAGTCTATTCAAGTGGCATCTGGTATTTCATGAACCCAGTGTTGCCAGGTATCACATAATTACGGTAGATCTACCGTATTCAGCTTTGATCTACCGTAACGATTTTTAGTGTTTTTAGTACATTTTACCGTTTTGTGTGGGTCACACACAAAAATCTGATTTCAGTAGCAAAAACCTGAAGTCTCATACAGTATACCGTATTTTATAAAAATCTACGGTATTTGACGGAAAAATCTAGGTACCGTAATCCAGTTTTTGGACCTGGCAACACTGCATGAACCAAAAAGTTCAAGTTACATAAAATAGCTAATGCTCTAATGATCCAAAATGGGCAATCTATATTATATGTGCACTACGTGACCTGTGTCTACTTTGTCATACCATGCCATAGACCCTTCGGAGCATAATGTACAAAACGCAAAATGAACACAAGTCGCAAAATGTACAATTCGCAAAATGTACAAAACGCAAAATGTACAAAACGCAAAATGTACACAATTCGCAAAATGTACAAATCGCAAAATGTGCAAGAAAGCCCACGTTCACATCGATTACATAAATGACACAAAATATTGAATACGTGTAGTGAGTGACCCACCCATGCTCTATTATCCATTCAAGCCTTAGATGTCCCTTAAATGATTCAAGAAAGCTTAGTAACCGCTATATGGAGAAAGTAGTCTGGATTCGTAGCCTAAGTGCCCTACCTCACCGGGACGCCATGGCGACGTCGCCGGCGTAGTTGCCACGGCTACCGTTGGCGTCCGAAGGTAGCCAAACAGAGTAGCCATGGCTTCTCTTCAGTCAGTTCGATTATGATTTCAGGAATAGACGTAGAAGAGATCGCGCTTATTTGTTACGTACGTCGCTGAAAAATACTACAAGAAAAGAAAAAAAGACAAACTTTGGATTCATCAGATCGAAGCCGATGTGGTGTACATTTTAAATCTATATTAAGAATTTTTATAAAATATCCTATGCACTATCCCACAAACACGGACAATTTTGAATTTTCACAAAAAAAAATCTGTATCAAAACAATTCCATACATAAGTTGACCGAGCGCCCGAAATGGCGGCCGGTTGGCTACTCAGTGAGGGAGGTGCAACTTACACGTGTACATTTTATTGGCCACGTCGCCAGCTCTCCAGAGTATCCAGTCTCCACTCACGGAGTCGTTATTTGTGGCTACACTTCCAAATTGGCCACGTTGCCACACCGTCGCCAAGTGAGGTATCCGCCATACATTTCAATATAAACTGTTTGGATACGTGGTCGGCGACGTCACCATTGCGTCCCGGTGAGGTAGGGCACTAATTCCTAATTATTCAAATACCTATGGGTAATTGTCCCAACTGAATACTGTGTCCATCTCTAAAATTGCAGGACAGACATTCAAGAAATTATTTGTAACTAGTTATATAAAATCAATTATTTTTAGGAACATTAATCCTAACGCGTTGGCGTAAGTGACCGTTACTTATCAATGGACAATGATAACCCAAATTCAGAAATGACGTCAAATAGAATAAAATTGCGTCAATTGACATTTAACCTATTTATGGCTATTATGATTTTAAAATAGTTAATGAACAAAAAAACCTCCTATGAAAAAAAACACTAAGAGACTTGCGATATTTATATTATTGAGCCCTTCGGAGCATAATGTACAAAACGCAAAATGAACACAAGTCGCAAAATGTACAATTCGCAAAATGTACAAAACGCAAAATGTACAAAACGCAAAATGTACACAACTCGCAAAATGTACAAATCGCAAAATGTACAAGAAAGCCCACGTTCACATCGATTACATAAATGACACAAAATATTGATCTGATTTTTTTCAATTGAAATACAAACTAGGGATAAAATAATTCTTATTTATTCCACAAAATATTTTCCCTTATACACATTTTACTTACAACAAACTTGGTTCTATATTGGTTAATCGAAATATCACCTACTTAACTAAAATAAAAATCAGTATTAACTATCAAGTTGCTATAGCTTTATCTGCATAAATGCAGTCATTATAGGATGAGGACATTGTATGCCGGAGGGAAATGATGCATGAAAAAAAAGTCTTAAACTCCACAAGTAAAATAAAAATGGTTGTCTGTAAAGTCGGTTTACGGACGGTAGTTTAACGTGACAACGTCATGAAAAAGCTCCGCTCCACCCCGCCCCACTCCGCTCCGCTCCACTCAACTACGATGGCCTACGGCTCGCCTACGGCATCGGCTACGATACGCCGATCGTAGCCGATAGTGCCTCTCTCTCGCTTTTGCCGCTCTCTCGCTCGCGGAACGCTACATTTTTTCATAGATGCGCCCGGCGCTCATCGTTTTAATAGACGTTATCACGTCAAAAACCATAAAAGTGTACTTATGTTCGCGCGTGAGAAGTTGTACTTCTTTGACATCATTAAATTCCCTCTCCCTCCTAATCTCTCTCCCCCTGCCCCTACCCTCAAACCCCTCCCCTTCCCCTCCCTCTCCCGTCGCCATGGCGTCCCGGTGAGGTAGGGCACTTAATAGTATCATGGGTAAAAATATTTATCTTGGTACTACTCTTCCAGTACCAATCCGGTCTAGTACCAATACAATTTTATATTTTTATAAATAACGATGATCCGATTGATAGAACCACAGGCAAAAAAAAATTGCCCATGGATCGACCAGTAGAACTCGGCGATCGGACCACGGGCAATAAACGTTCGAATTTTACATTTGGTAGCATCAAAAAGAAAAGCCCTTCAAAAACTTAAGTTCCGTGTCGCCGTGAAAGAGGCCTTAGTGCTTGTTGTACATTTTGCGGTTTGTACATTTTGCGTATTGTGTACATTTTGCGTTTTGTACATTTTGCGTTTTGTACATTTTGCGAATTGTACATTTTGCGACTTGTGTTCATTTTGCGTTTTGTACATTATGCTCCGAAGGGTTATTGAGGACGTAGTTAGACTACTACTACGTTACTACGGTACTAAGTTAAAACTACAAACTTGAAAAATTTTGAAATAGATCGATGTCGTAACTATTCATCAAGGTATAGCGATAGCGTAGTATTTTGTCAATAGACGTAACAGTTTCATCAGATACTTTCACTATAAGATAATTACTTGAAAATTATGACGGTATTGCATTAGATTTTTAGGATAGAAATTTTACGGGCGGTATTCTATTTCTTCTATCCTAATTTCTCGGACAGACACGTGGGGGGATTTGTTTTTATAATAAGAGTTGACAGTGAAAACTAGCCAAAAATACCGGGCAAGCGCGTGTCAGGCCACGCGCAATGTAGGGTTTCAAAGAAGTAAGTTTATCGACTACTACTCATTAAGTATCAATATTTTATTCTACGATTCTGGAGTTTTAATAAATATGTATATTGTAGTGAAATAGGAAGAGAGAGGAAACTATAAATGAAAGTAAAGTAAAGGTTAAAAGGGTATAATAAAATTTACCTGGTGGTTACACGTAAGTATTATAAAGGAAGTAGTAAATTTAGGAAAACACAAAGTCACTGATCGGAAACACTGATGGAGGAGGCCTTCTGCTAAGGCCCCGGGCAGCTGGATGTGGAACCTCCGGCGTCCACTCCCGCCGGCGTCCACACCAAAGGAATGAGGTGCGGCCGTGAGATAATACACCGGCCGACACACTCGGCAGGTGAATCAGGTCGTGCGTTGGGTCGCACAACCCACGCACGCAGCGACTCGGCAATTCGCTCCCTCGGAGCGTCACCAGAGCAGTCCGTTGCGGGCGTGCAGCAGGCGCACAAGCCAACACACGCCGTAGCCCGGAAATAAGGGTCAGATCAGGCAATTCTGAAACAATTTTCCCATCAGATATTTTCCTTTTGATCAAACGAAGTCCACACGTCTCTCCCGTGTGAAAGATACCGGGCAACTCCTTCTGTTTCGCCGAGCTGCTCTGTGCTCGGCGAACCATTTTCAAAACGGTCTTCCAGGTTTGAATTTTTGTTCCTTATCATTTAAAAAGTAACAGGAAAAGGTTACATAAGATATTTTAAAACATTTGGATATAATCTATATAAAATACTAACAAATTACATTTAATCTATGGAAATTTAGAAGATATTATTAAGACACTAATGACAAACATTGTCATAACAAAGTTACAGAAAATGGACATAATACTAAACGTTCTAAGAAAATAATACAGAAATCGTTATTAAACTAAAGAGAGAGCTATACAAGAATGTTACAAAAGGTAATTTAAAAGTTACAAAAGACCTACGAGTGAAAAATACAAAGATTAAGTTATACGATAAATTTTGAATAACTAAACCAAAACTAATCAGTAAGTAAAAGGATATTTATAATAAATATTAACTCTAAATTACAGGCTACAGCCAACAAAACTATGAGGGAAAGGTAAAACATATAAAGTATATAGAAATATTAGAAATAAACAAAGATAAAAATGAAGAAAGAAATGAAGTAAGATGAAGAGAAGGATGGATAGAAAAGGTATTTAAAGGTTGAAATAGTAAATACTACAATATCCATGCCAAATTACAGCTTTCTAGTACTAAAGGTCTCGGCACTTTGCTTCGGACAGACGGACGGACATGCCGAAACTAAAAGAGTTCCGATATTACTTTGGCGCCCTAAAAAAAGGTAGCCTTGACTCACAAGCTCATACTTTGAGTGTTATAAAGTTACAAGATCTTATTAAGAGCCAAGTCCGTAACTTTACCAGGTCTGACTCTACACCAGCTATACTCAACGTGCGGCACGCTAGGCGCCAGGCTTATGTAGTTGGCCCATCTGGGGTTACTTTATGTTATAATAATCGCAATAATCTAAGAAATCAATATCTTATTTCCTTGTTTTGCGGCCCGCGACAGCATGACTAACACGTGTTTGTGGCCCGTATGAAAAAAAGGTTGATTACCACTGCCCCAGAAGATCTCTAAAACTCTTTCCTCAAAAAGTATGGCTAACCAACGTTTAGGAACCAACCAATTTTAGGAAACTACATTATCAGTTTACCAGCGTACCTGTATCATTACGGGAAATTTTAACTATAATCATATTATTATTATCTCTTCTCAGAAGATTAGGATAAAGTAATAAATCTTCGTCTTTCTTATCTACGTAGTTAATTTTGTAATAATTACGCCGCTTCGTGTAACCCCATTTCCAGCTAATGCAGTTATCACCAGTCCCTGCCAGTGCTAATATGTAATTACGTTGTTTATCATATATAAACTATGTTTTAAACATTATTATCATTTCAGAACCTTGCTTATGTATCGTGTAAGAAAATAACTGACAACCAGACAAATTATTTCAATAGCGTAACAACTAGATTAGTTTAGTGCACTGAAATGCCAAAGATTGCATCAGGTCGGATTTTATCGAATTAAATTTTTATCGAATTGACTTTTCCAACCAAGAATCAAATTTTAATTTCCTGTTTTGAAGTTTGAAACAATGATATTGTAGAGTTGTGTCTAGGGCGCATTCCGATGAAGTTCATCGATTACTTGACCATGTTTTAAATACCCATAAGAGCCAGTAATCGGTAACCTGTGGTCTATTTGAACTTTCTTCTTTGGGGCGGCTTAAAATATTGACGTAAATATCGTAAAAGGTGATAGAAGATGGCAAGAGATCGGTGATAAGTTTTCACTTAAGGATTATGTTATCAATATTATTATTTATATTATTAAGTCATTTATATATTTGAACCTTGCCTAAAGGGACTCCTTTTAATAATAATATATTTTAATTATCTTAATATATATAAATTACGTGTCACGTTGTTTGTCCGCGATGGACTCCTAAACTACTGAACCGATCTTAATGTTTGCACACCGTGTGCAGTTTGATCCAACTTGAAAGATAGGATAGCTTACATCTCAAAATAAAATGAAAACTTTTGACAGAACGAAGTCTGTCCGGGCAGCTAGTAATAATATATTTTAATTATTGTATTATATTTTTTAAGGTTTTTAGTTTTAGGTCCTTTTTACATTAAGTATTAGTATTAGTTATTTTGTGTTAATTAAATTCTATGTCATAACGTTAAATCATATCACGTCTTTATTAAGTCATTCGTATTATTATATGAAGCTTGCCTAGCACGCAACGATCCCTGAGTAGCCGCCATACGTCGTATTCCGGTTGAAGGCGGATCCATGGGCGCCGGTAGCCACTTACCATCAGGTGAATGCTCTTTTGATGACCGCAAGATAGGTCAGTTCTACCGGTAAGACTGGGGGCACCGTAGTGCCCCCGCCAAGACGAGCCAAACAAACTGAAAGAAAGAAAGAAAGAAACATTTATTCCATCATAAGGAAGTTTATTTGTTTGAGTTCAGAGTTGCAGCTACTAAAATGACAGAAAAGGGTCGCACTCAGAAAGTGGCAAAGTAGGTAAGTAAGTAACTGCAATTTTTCTACTTTTTCACTACCGTCACATAGGCCGTAAGGTGAAAAATTTATTTACTGTTCATTATTTTTCTGTTCTACCATAGTTCTTGAGAAACGGAAGTACAGAAACGGCCGAGCCTATTTTGACTAAGGTATAGAGTTTGTGAAGTTAGGGCTTGTAGAGTTAGGGAGTGTAGTTAGAAGCTTGGCTCTACATGAGATTTGATAACTTTTTGACAGTACGAGCCATATCGTCTTGGCAAAATTTAACATGAAAATATTTTTGGTGGGATACTGTTTTACTTCAACAAGTCATCATTACACAATAGTATGATAAGAGTGTGATTCATCCAAGAACAGCTAACTATCAGTATTCCTATCGACTCCGCACTCCGCAGGGCGTACGCTACGACCTTCTGTTCTGATGAATGAAAGTACACCTAAACGCTTCCTCTACTAAATATACGTGCTGCATCACATTTAAAATTACTTAAGTTACTTACGGAAATCAACCTTAAGCCTGTGAGTTTCAGTTCGGTTTAGATAAAACTGGCTAGATGCGACGTGTTAGAACATTTTACACTTTCCCGCTTGAAGGTAGAGTTTGTTTTTGTATAGACAAGTGATGACTTACGCTATTTTGGTGTTACTGAATCGCCTTGACCGTGATTTAGGCACGTGGTTCGAACGTGCCAATGTCATCGGTCGGCCGCTGAAGCGTAGTCTAGGCGTCGGCAAAAATTAGTAGAGTAGTTAAACATATTGCATTCACCCCAAACGGCCCAAATAATGACAGAATCTTTTGATTTTGGCCATTTTTGTTATTACAACGCTAAGTTAAAATAGATTTTAGCCGTATTGGGTGACTTACGCCCCAACTCAGAGTCACTAACACTTAAATCACTCCTTAGTATAGAATCACCATACAAATTCTATAAGTAAGGAGCGATTTAAGTAACCGTTACTGACTCTGAGTTGGGGCGTTAGAATACTAACGCCAATCCCACGCCGGATGGGTGTGGTAAGAGAAATAAAAGAATATCATAACAGGTATAATAGCAATAGTAATAAAAAAACATTAAGACTGCAACTACAACTACAATTTTATGTAGTACCTAAGCACTAAGGAAATCAATTAGCTTTTTCTCTATCCTTTAAAATAAATGCTCGCCAACCCTTGGTCTATTCTTGGCGCACGACAAGTTCAGACTTGATAACTTCATGTTGCGTCAGGTAGAGAAAATACCTATTCGATAGCGAAACAAATTCTCAGAAGCTTCCTCTCTCTTGGCCAGGCCCGCCTCACTTATTCACGTACCACTGTACATGAATGATTGCACGTAGCTCTATGTCTCGTAACTGTATAAGGTTGCAAGGTTAGGAAGTCGACAACCTTCTATGCTCCTAGCCTTCTTGCTTCTCAGAGATCTAGATAAGATGCAAGTTTCAGAAGTTACGTCATGTCAGGAAAGTCCAAGTACGCTTGAAGTTGTCGTTGACGTACGTTTAAATGTTTGGTGATGTAATAAATATTTAATACAATTTATGGCTACAACCACAGAAGAACTAATAGTACTCACAACTTACTACAACTACCGGAACCGGCAGCTTTACGTGCGCTCCGAAGCACAGAGATGATGTAAGACTGAGCGCGTGCCCTCCGAAGCACAGAAGCGCTTAAGACGATGTAAGACTGAGCGACAAGTGCATGATGTACTGAAATCTAGGGAAAGATATTTTACTTTAACTCAGCCAATTACCCAACACTGAATACCAATGTAACTAGACTAACTAGTAATAAGTATTAACATAAAATTCATAGCATCATGAAGCACAATCTTGCATCAGCTTAACTTGACGGTTTTACGGACGGAGGAAATGTGAAAGTGATCACTTCGCAGAACTAGTTGCTCACTTGTGCTCAAGATCACGTACCTAGTATTCCATTGACATTATGTAGTAACAGTATCGCTTCCCGGCCACGTCAGAATTTTTGTAGGACACTGGACAGATAATCGGGCCGATTTTTCCTCCCATATTAGTTCTGACCGACTTTTTGTAGGACGTGTGCGTTGCACTATTGCTATGTACGTTATATTTTTCTCCTACAAAAAATCGGTCATCGATTATCGGTCGTGAGCGAATAGCCTATGTCTGTACATTACAGTCTATGTAAGATCTAGGACTGCCATCATTAAGTTAAAGAATTTTATACGTTCAAAAAGTAACATCAACGCCTGTGAGTGCACTACCTCACCGAGACGCCATGGCGATGTCGCCGGCTACGTATCCAAACAGTTTATATTGAAATGTCATGTTGCCAAACCGTCGCCAAGTGAGGTAGCTGCCATACATTTGAAGCTCTTGTATTTTGATCATTAGGATCATTATCATCAGTTAAGTGATTTGCATTTAATTAATTGATGGGATAACAATAAATTTAGTTTATTTGGTAAATTATGTGATTAATACACCTTCAGTGTCTTCATAACTAAGTTTAAGCAGTGATAGCCTAGCGGTAGAACGTTGGTCTCCCGAACGAAGGGGCCCGAGTTCAAACCCTGGCACGCACCTCTAATTTTTCAAATATTATGTGCGTATTACAAGTTAATTATCACTTGCTTCGGTGAAGGAAAACATCGTGAGGAAACCTGCACACCGGAGAGTTCTCCATAAAGTTCTCGAAGGTGTGTGAAGTCTACCAATCCGCACTTGGCCAGCGTGGTAGACTATGGCCTAATACCCCTCACATTGTGAGAGGAGACCCCGAGCCCAGCAGTGGGACAATTATGGGTTGTTGCTTTGCTTGCTTTATGCAATCATATCCTTCTCACATTATTTCAGTTACCTACAGGTGTCCTATCTTGCGACGACCCACTAAAGACAATTTTTTGTAAATCACACCAAAAACTGTGTTCAAAATGATGTTTCCGACCGATTAGTCTGTGTCTATTTTTTATATGTGCAGAGTGCAAAAGTTAAAGCTACGAATTCTTACTTATCCCCTGTAGATTCTAATCAATTTGTAGCGGTACCTACTTGCAACCTACTGACGAGTAGATATCATTACCTCCTCCCAAAACTCCAAACCAGTGGACAGCGACAGCCAAAGTCCTGAAACTCCAAACCAACGGACAGCCAAAGTGTCTAAAATCTCTAAATTGGTAAACTCTTTTTTTCCTCCACAAGTTAAAACGAAACTTATAGTGAAGCCGAAGCTATAGCATCCGCCGTAAACGGTATTATATTGCGTCATCAATATGTACTTGATAAATATGTGATAAAGCTGTCCAAATACCAAATTATTTCACGCGTCACGTAACAGACTAGTTCCGTGTGAATAAGATAGTGGACAGAAGCGTGCCACGACATTCCACACACATGATTCGACTCTGTCAAACATTTTGATGCGATACGAATAACGATTACGATCATTATTTAACCGTCGATAAGCCTTGTAGTATTAACTACTATCCACTCTGCTATTAAAACGTTGCCTGCGTCAACATTTTCAAACATCTTTCAGCCTGTGCTATGGGGACCTGAAAATTTTTGTCAAATTTTCGTGTCTTTATTTCTACAATAAAACCGTATTAACGAGCGTAATAGCTGTGGTAATAGTTTAATATCGAAGTGCGTGGCTGTCACAATCGATACATGAACACTAACAAAACTGTCAAAACTTGCAGCGCTCGTCCTTGCGGCTACGGGGTTCACGATTCACGGGTTTATTTGTTGCCACGGGCAATAAAACCCCAAACGCAAAAAGTGAATATGTTTTTAGTTCAGTGCGTTAGGGACCTCGTCAACCCTAATATATTTTATTACTCCATTGAATCAAAATTTAAGCGAGAAGCAAATATACCTATTGCATAGGTATTTGTCTTTATGATACACATTTAACGATTTTGACGCCGCACAAAACGAAAGCTCTGCACGGGGTTTTGTAAGCCCCGTAACGGCAACGAACGTGTTAAAGTGTGTTTTCTAAATGGGGATTTTAAAATTTTACTATGTAGAAATTAATTGCCCCTTGGTCTTGGTGCTGAAAGAACACATCGTCAGGACACTGAGAATCCTCTATATATTATTGTAACTATTTAAAGGGTGTAAGTACTCAACCGGATAGCATTTATTTCAGTTGAGTGATAGTCTATAAGACACTTGTCTTAAAATTTCTCTCATTATAGAGGAAGATTAGGAGTGAGATCATATTATTATCATGATAAAAGCTGGATCCCCTTACACCACGTTTCGTCAGTAGACATTCAACAGTAGCCACCTTTTTCGGGTGTATCTGTATCCCACTATTTCCATGAAAATACAACACTGAACACGATATATTTCTATAGCGAGATGATAACCGTTCGTTTGTTGGAAGAAAATGCTGTGTTAGCAATTGTACCTTATTTTATTGAGGGTAATAAAGTATTTTCATTTCATTTTATTTCATGATGTAAGTTAAAGGAATGTGAAGTAATAACAAATTTGCTTAATAGATGCAACCACGCATTTCCGGCAGGCTAATTATATGAATTACTTCATCATTAAACGTGTATTACGTTCACACAATCACAATCACACCTACCAGTACAACATAGCAGGAGACCAAAGTGTAGGGAGTGCGCTAGACACATACAAATGGATTAGTACTCGTATAACAGCCAATATTGGATTTTTAACCAACTTTAGAAATGAGGTGGTTGGATATCTCAGGACTCCAAAATTTTAACAGATTTGGTTTTTTTTTTTGAAAGGGATTTCCAGATTGGCTCGATCTGAAAATCAGTTCTGATCCATCATCATAAGGAATTGAGAGAATTATTTTAGGGATAAGGCGTATAGGTTATTTGAGGTCGGTTATTTTTTTGGTAAATTAGGTAGGTATCCCTTGGCCTGGCTTCAGCCCATTAATGGCCCACTATTGATCACGGGTCTCTCCTCTTGAGGAGGCCTAGAGCATACTCCACCACGCTGCTCCAGTGCGGATTGGTGGAGGGGTTAGTGGCCAACCCGAGTGTCGGAAGTTTTCAAACCGCCCGAGGGCCTCCGACATGGCTTAACGACTGTTATCTTATGATAACAACCGGGACCGACGGCTTTACGTGCCCTCCGAAGCACGGAAACGCTCAAGAATTTTTTGCCACTAGCGGTCACCCATCCAACTACCGACCGCGCCCGCTGTTGCTAAACTTTGTCGATCACTTGGGATCGACACAAGGGGCGCTTCTTCAATTCTCTGTGATGTCTGCTCCATTGCATATCGAGTCCGGGATTAGTAGGAGAAACCCGCCTGCTGATTATCTGGTTTGATGAGCTAATGTTTCTTTATTATGGTAATAGTAACTCTTGATTGATAGATAGATAGATACATAGATAGTTCTAATTGTTTTTTATTTGGCAATACATATTTGCAATTATCAATAGCTTAATATAAATTACAACGTACCACAACACAAAGTTAAATGCAGTCAATGTGGTCTAAGGACCAAGCATCGAGATATCAATGTAAAATACAAATATTATTCGCTATGGTATCATAATTTACCCTTGGAAATAAACTCATAAATCTGGCAACTTGTTACGAAATTATGAACATATGAGTCACCTAACGGAATTTGATTCTAATGGTGAGACAAGATATTGGTAGAGGTAATGTTCCAAGTTCCAAGCGTAGGGCAGTGACCTTGCCAATTTCGTCATACTACGAAATATCTCAGACAAGCAATTTTGCTTTGTCATTATTAGGGTTAACTTGAGCTTCCGGCACTCACATTCCACGCAAACCTCTCCACTTACTGCACTGCACAAGAGTGTGTAGTGTTAGTTTAGTACCCGATCGTGACAAAGCGAAAAACTTTTATAAATATCTTAATTAGCAAAATAATTCGATGAATGAGGTATCGTTAGAAGCGTGTTGAGCAGACGACGCGTAATAAATACCCTGGGGCAACACTGTCCAGCCCAATCTGCACAATGCAAGTAGCTCTACACCAGCTATACTGAACGTGTGGCCCACCAGGCTTTTGTAGTTGGCCCATATTTTATTTTATTATTTATTTTATACTTTATTTTATAATAATCGCGGAAACCTAAGAAATCAATAACAATTTTTTTATTTCTTTGTTTTGCGGCCCGCGACAGTATGAAAAAAAGGTTGATTACTACTGTTCTACACTAAGTAAAACGATGGTGCTACAACACCAAGCTCGATGTTACTGCTGCCAAAACGGATATAGTTCCCTACATTAGGAGGCGGAACTTAGCTAGGCTGAATATCACTCTTCGGAACTTCTATACCGTTATCCACACAAGTTAAGTACTCAAGTACAAAGACTCACTTGGAAAACTCACCTTACTCATCTTAACAACAAAACCCACGTTTTTTTTTGTTTGTTTGAACCTACAAACATTAAAACCGACAATCCCCCTCTCGTAAAGGTTTAACCCACTTCAGTTTAACCAATTAGGTATTTTATTTTTATAAATGTTTTAAAGTTATAGGTTTTTACACCACATCTGAAGAAACCATAAAACCGGAAAGCGACGTGTTTATTCGCATATTGATGTAAATCGAGTTTGAAGCATTTTGCTAGTTCTATTTTTAATCCATCGATAAAACTTTTATTGTAGATTCATTGGCGCCGAGCAGACTATAATCTAGATTCTACACGTGGGGAATTACAGTCATACAGAAAAATACCAAGAGTGCAACACTCAGATTATCGAGTATAGAGCTAGAATCCCGTTGACTTCCAATTTTAGAAAGGACTTACCAGATTTAGATGCAGTTTTTATTGCTTTTATTGTATGGATGTTCTGTAGACAGCTTGGGGTAACATTCAGTGCTTTATTTCAATCGGTTCACTAGTCCATTAAAAATAGGCCAGGTATACGTATGTATTTATCAATTGACAGAGTCCCGTCTAACATTTTCGAGTGTGGGTGAAGGAAACACTCCATTTTTAAAACGGGCCTTGTTGAAGCATTGGCGTAGCCTGCATGACTTTCAAAAAGAGTTTGTAAACCAAAGCAATTTTGAATAAAATATTTGAATTTTTAATCTTTGAATATCATTTAAGGTACAAACAAAAAAAACACATTAAGTAAAAATCGTGCGGTGATAATACTATGTTACCCGAAGTGCAGCAAGGATAGTTAATAGGAAGTAAATAAAATTGCCATACAAAAATCTCGATCCTTCATTGCTATTCCTACAAAGCCTTTCAGTTACTCCCAGTAGTAGCAGTCTCAGTTAGCAGCGGAATTTGTAACCTAACATAATGACTCCCATGAGTAAAGTCGTGGGTTCTTCTGCTACGAGTTTTCACAGAATCGCTGCTCACATGTTTTGCACCTCCCACTGAAAAATGGTGTCGTCTGAACTGATGAGCTCAGTGATTAATATTAATCCCAAAGCGTAATGGTTATTTTAAAATAAACATAAACAAGCATACTTTTGGTTTCTTTTTATTTGATCAGTCGTTTATTTTGGTTCCGCGTGCCTAAATATAATTTCTATTTGCGGGGGTATGCGACCTTGCGTCGTGTTAAAATTTATTGAAGTCGTTAATAAACTTAATATCATATTTGTTTGCGCGTTTGTTGCTAAACATGTCTTATTTTATGAAGTGTTTGTCGGCGATTAAATCTGTGATGACTGGTACATAAAACTAATGTCTTGTTCAGTTCTGTAAACAGTTAAACACCATCAAATAAAGTGAATAAGCTCTCACACTTACACTGCTGCACGCACTTCTGTTGTGCGTATGGACACATTCATTCAACCTGTATACATACCTACATATATAATATGACATATAAATAATCTAAATTTTACTAACAAAAAATAACCGACTTCAAAGTCTCAAAAACTACATAGTTGTCAGATCTCGTTCAAATTTATGTGAGACTACATGACAAGCGCCTGCTTTCGATTAAAAAAAGAATCATCGAAATCGGTTGGCGTGATATTGAGTTATTCATCTATTTGTCGCGCACATATTAACACAAATTTACGACTTATGTGGTTTTCTCATGGATGCCATTGTCAGATCTCAATAAAATTTATGTGGGACCACATGACAGCCACCAGCTTTCGATTAAAAAAAGAATCATCAAAATCGGTTCGCCCAGTCAAAAGTTCTGAGGTAACAAACATAAAAAAATACAGTCGAATTGAGAACCTCCTCCTTTTTTGAAGTCGGTTAAAAATAGACTCGACCTTAGAAAAAAACATTTACTTGTACGGAATTTGAAATCAGAATCCTTCGCTCCACAGCTTACGATTTTGTGCGTGATCGCGTATGGATATTAAAATTAATTTCAAAATGTGTAACTTTAAATAAATATGAAGACACTAGGAATGGTATTTCTAAGTCATTACAAAAAAAAAGTCTTTATACAAGTGACGTGATAACGCGGCGCCTTTATCGCCAAAACTTTTATAAATTATGCAAAAGACGACCACAGTGACCACATACTAAAAAAGTCCGTGTGAATTATGAGGAAACCTCGCTGGATTCTTTTACATGAAGATTCAATATTTTGTTCAATCATTTTCCTCCTCCTGTTGATAGGTTGGAGGCAATGAACCAATACCTATACTAACGTACGTACATTCGTTCACTGATTGGAGGATGTTTGACTAAAATGTGGTGCCTTCAAATCAAGATTCAATTGTAAGGTTGCCAGACGGCCGGGAAATCCGGGAAAGTCCCGTATTCAGGAATTATACTGCTATGTACTAGATTCCGCCGACGAAAGGTTTCAAGGGGCGTCAACAGTAGATACAGTGGGGTGTTTGCGATCTTGTTTTTAGACGGGCGCCACGGTGACATGAAGTGCAACAACAAAAGGGCGCTGCCCCGTCCCTCAATCAAGCAGTCAAGGTTAGATTTTGACAGCTTTAAACATTCAATTACATATTGGAAACACGATACCTACAGGTAGGTGTAATCGCGCGTCTTACATTATGAACCCGATTATCAAAAGTTACAAGAAAAGGTAATAATATCACCGATGCGTTGCCGTCCGAGAAAGAAAAAAGAGGTATGAAAATGTTGTTTATAGGGGATTAAAAGAGTGTTGGCTACTCTCCTGGAAAAATTTACCTAATTTACATACTTTTAACGTCTTTTTATGTCTTTCGTAACACTTTAACGCCCCAACCCAAGGCCCCAACTCAGAGTCACTAAAGGTTACTTTAATCGCTCCTTAGTAAAGAATCACCATACAAATTCTGTACTAAGGAGCGATTTAAGTAACCGTTAGTGACTCTGAGTTTGGGCGTTACATATTATTATTTTTTTAAATTGTAAGTTGAGGAAAATACATTACAATCGGTAAATTCAGAGACAGTAAAAAGTTTATGATTTACGCTGTGATTTCGCAGAAATTGCAGCTTTTTGCATTACCGTTGCTATAGAGCCCTTACGAAATGGAAGAGCCTTCGTTTTTGTTAAGATCTCTAAATTATTGAAGCTTAAGTTATGCTGATCGATAATAAAATTATGAGTAATGATACTAATGATAATAACGCTTCGCACTCATAGCCCCACACTAGGATTCCCTGTGTCGTGGGTGCCATGGACAACACACTAGACAATGACATTCACACCCAGACCGAGAACAGAAATTCAAACTCATCATTCCAATTTCCGCCTCGTTGGGAATCGAACCCAGGACCCTCGGTGCGGCGATCCGGTATGGTAACCTATGCGGCTATGCGCCATATGGGTCGTCAATATATCAATAGCCGTGTACAATGAAGTGGTGGACTAGTATCACTTCCATTTGCACTAATTCTATTTTCATACCGGATCACTAGATCTGTAGATAAGTAAAACGTTCAGGCATGATTCATGAATCATTGTTGAGTTGAGTGTGACGTCGGCAGTGGCAATGCCGTGCAGTGAACTATGTCAAGTGGAGTGTGGAGCTTTGGAAAACCTCTGACGTCTAGGAGAGAAATTGGATCCGGCATTACCTATATTTACTACCATTACGGAATGTTACTTAGACAGGGGGTTATTGATTGCATGATAAATGATTCTCACTGTAGGGTGCTGGATCCTATAGACTTTAGCAGCACGGGGTTTCTTTTCATCTTCGATCTTTTATTAGTTGTTTGATTAGTAGGTATCTAATAGTAAAGTGTGTGTGTAGGATGCACCTTTCTTAAAGTAGACCTTTAACCTAGCAACGCTCATGACCGTAGACAGATACCTAATGGTATCTAGACATAAATAAACATAATATCTAGGTACCTACATCACATGCAATACATGACGAAGTTGGTGCTGTTTTTAATGTTTTGTATAGATTTGTTCGTAGATAACATTATTTTGATATTATCATTTAGTAGCAACAAATACCGATTATGATCAAAATGATACATTAGGTGTCGTATCTTAATGATCATAATACCTTCACACGTACCCACTAATCTATTAAAAATAATTGTTGACTAAATTATTTATTTATTGTAATTACAAGGCTGGATTACGTGGCCTACGGCGCCCTACGAAAACAGCTCAACAGCTCCGCCTACGGGCAAATTCAAATCAACTTCCTGCCGAGGTTCTCCTGATGGCGCGGCGGGCCACTTAGGTACAGCCGTCAGCTATTCAGGCTATAAAAAAAATGCCAATGCGTTGCCAGCCAATGCGTCTAAATTGAAATCAACTTCCGCCGCTTTATAACTTCTAGGGCTCGAAGCACGTGTGCCTAGTTTATCCGCTACTACTAAATACTTGTAAAAGATCAATACTGATCACTGATCCTAGAGAGGACTAGAGAGAGATAACTAGAGTAAGTAAGAGACGACAGAAGCCGGGCCCCTGCTTGATGTAAAATACCTATAGGTTATTTTATCAACTTATATTTTTGTCATTAATATTATTGCCTATTGGTATTTTTCTGTGATGCCTGCCTGCTAACACCCAAAGACGTGCAGATACTACTGAGCCCGACCGTCCCTGCTAAAATTAGCAGTCAAATTGACGGTTCCGGCCCTTTCTTCTTTAATCTGAGGTTCCGGCTTGCTTGACACCTAATTCATTCTTTCTTCTACTTTCTTTCTTGGTCGGCAACGCATCAATGATACATAATAATTATATACACAGATAATTATAGATATGTTTCAATGACCTATCTATTGGGGATATTTATTGCAAAATCTTTTATGAGACCGTGAATTTTTATTGATTCTCTACCTGATTTTGATGCGGTTTTCAAAATGACATGCTCTTAATGTTTTATTGCAATGTGATCTATGTGATTCAGAATACTTTTTACGAAACTTCCAGCGCCATCTGTTGTATGAATTTAGAATTAACAATAAAGTTGCATGTAAAAAAAATGTTTTATAATTATTTTCTATGATTATCTATGACTTGTATTACATTAAATTACTAATTTAAAAACTTAAATTCGTGTTAAACTTTCCCAAATTGCATTTCCATAGACTACTAATTTAATATCTGTACACTACTCTGTACTATATCTGTGATTTTGTACACTGGCAATAAATTTGATCGCTTGTTACACGTCAAATGAATGGTTGCGAATTGCGATTTCCGATTTAGTGTTGATATTTTATTTAGCGTATTTTAGCTATAATCTTCAGTAAATAGTTCATTACAATTTAAACAATTCAAAAGTTTAGACATTATTGTTTGAATGTACGGGCAAGGGTGAAAAACATTCCTTACTCTTAGTTGTTAAAACTAATGTTAGCGAGCTCGTCTTTACAAACAAAATGGGTAAGTAATATACAGATTTATGCAAACTACGATGTTTTTTGTGGTTAACATATTTTCAAAAGAGTTTGTTGTTGTAGGTGGCTTATTTAGTTACTTCAGGGGTTTGCTGGGGGCCCGAGAGATGCGGATTCTTATCCTCGGATTGGACGGCGCCGGGAAGACTACTATCCTATATAAACTGCAGGTGGGAGAAGTAGTGACCACAATACCCACTATTGGATTCAATGTGGAACAAGTTACGTACAAAAACCTCAAGTTCCAGGTGTGGGATCTTGGAGGACAAACCAGTATTAGGTGAGTTGAGGTTATGTTTCTAAGAACCTTGTCTTGTAGTTAATATTACTCACATTCAAGGTTTATTGTAGCATGTAAGTGTTTAGCAGTAAAGTTTTATCATACCAAGCGACAAATGAAGTTTCCATGTCACACTCAGACTTATCTTATAAATTGTATTGATAAAGATCTACTTAATGATTTTTGGCTGATAATATGAAATAACATTCATGGTGTCTGAGTTCCTTGGTAATTGGCATGAAAAAACTAATTTATATTGACTTTTAAAAAAGAGATTATTTCAAGAGTCTACAGTCCATTTTTTGTGTCCTATTTTGTGAACAAACTTACAGGGTCTTTTTGTGTAATTTAAAAACAAAGCAGGCATAGAATTAAAGTATTTAAGGGATAAATTATCATTTAAAGCGAAGGCAAAGTTCTGTTTTAATATTTCAGTAAAAAGTACTGCCATTGTTTGCCAAATAAGACAGATTTACGATAGATACTCAAACATATATTCGAAGCTGTTTAAATAAATACCTTTAATTAATAGATTATTTATGTGTATAAAAATTATCATACGCCATAATTCAATTATCATTAACCTATAGACTAGAAATATTTATCTACTAGCAGGTTACACTATCAGAACAGGAAATACTTTATATATATCAAATACACATGAATAAATTAAACAGACAATAGTAAAGTAGCAGCCATTTTGAAACATAAAAAACTTTTATTTTAGTAAATTAACACACCTGTAAGAGCAAAATCTTGCAACAAAAACTTTAACTGCATTTTCTCAAATTGATGGTAGTTGCACTTAAGTCATTCAGTCAAGGAGAAAGTTGTGGTCTAACTATGAACAACCATGTCCATCTGATGCACCGATGACGGCAGTGACTGGCCTAATGTACAATACATAACAATGTAATTTGTTTCAGGCCATACTGGCGATGTTACTATGGCAATACAGATGCAATAATCTATGTGGTAGACTCAGCAGATAGAGACAGAATAGGAATTTCTAAAGATGAGTTAGTACATATGTTACGGGTGAGTTATTTATAATTATAATATCCGTTATCAAAAATGGGCAGAATGATGATAGTGATCCATTATCAAAAATAAAAATGGCATAAAAATGGAAAACAAAGCTGTACTACCTACTATCTCACACAAAGAGAGTTCTTGCCTTTTATTTATTCGTAAATCCGCCTAGTATCAGATCAACTAAAGTCTAAAGAAATAAATTCCACAATATTATAAAATTAAATAAAATTAATGATCAATTTTAATATTGCTTGTGCTACAGGAAGAAGAGCTAGCAAATGCAATATTAGTGGTGTTAGCCAACAAGCAAGACATGGCAGGATGTTTGACGGTGGCTGAAGTGCATCAGGCATTGGGACTAGATGCTCTGCGCGACCGCACTTTCCAGATCTTCAAGACCTCAGCGGTACGAGGAGAGGGGCTAGACCAAGCAATGGACTGGCTCTCAAATGCTTTGCAAGCGAGGAAATAACATGAAATGTAAGATAGACATTGTACAGCTACAACATCCAACCCCACACAGGTTGTTATCATTAGATACAATATGGCTGACGTATCTTGGCGCATCTGAACATAGGCTCTGCGAACTTAGCGCATGTAAGACAGAGATAGCGACACGAACATGCTAACGTGTGACTGAGATAATACGCCGCGTACCGAGCATTGCCGAATTGTGTTACTGCGCAGCCTTCTGTGTGAAGTTCCGATGCGCCAAGATACAGCGGCCGTACTATACCTATGCATGATACCTTCGGGATTCAAAACTGTGGTCTAGGGCCCCTCCAAAAGGAGTCATTTTTCACCATTTACAGCACAATGGACTGCAGTAATTCAAAGAAACATTTCTTTTTTTTTTCAGAGATATCTATTGAAGTAAGTAAAACAAGATTGGATCAAGTGTTTTACGTGCAGCGGATAGCATGTGTATAGTCGTGTTTACGCCATTAGTTATAGTACTTAGCGTCGCCGCCGGACTCAGGGGCGTTAGTGTCACGCCTGGTGAAGTGTTGCCGCTTTATAATTATGTTAAAAGCAATAAATGATTGTGCGTCTCCGCGAAATTGGGTTGACTTCCTATGCCGGTTCGAAGGTTCGAATTCAACCATTTTTCCAAATGTCTTATCAATTACTTATAGTTTTATGCATCTATATGTTAAGAGTTCATATCAATGATGTTGATATAGCTATGTTGTAGAAAAATATGTTTAATGCTGGATGAGTAAAGATTAAATTCCTATATTTCATCTATGTATGCATACGGATTTCATTTAATCATATATTATTTTATCTCAGCCTCCGACATTCGTTTTTATTTTCATAGATTAATATTATTAGTACATAACAAACCAATTTTATAACCATATAATTTAAATAGCCATTTCCTAAGGCTTAATATACAAATTATGATATTTCTTAACTGGCAATGTTATTTCAACTTTTATTTCATCTAAAATTGGTATAACTTTTATCTAATTGTTAAGTAAATTATTTCATTGTAATATAATTAAAGAGCATTTAAAATATTCATAATAATATTATTTTAATAGTAATTATGTATATTGTTGTAGTTCGCACACAAAATTTGTAATTATAAAATGCATTTAATCGTCAACTTAGATTAAATCGAAGTTTAAAATATTACACTTTTATAATATCATAAATTAATGTTTGTCATGTGTAAAACTTATATCTTGTATTCGTAGAATTTTGTATTGTGTAATAATTATTATTGATTACTTATTCAATAATGTTACGTATCCTTTTTAACTACTTCCAATTATTGGATGATTTGCGTTGATTATATCTAAAATAAATTATTCAGTTTGTCCTCTTATTTTGGGCAAAAAAAAAGCAAAGCAACAACCCATAATTGTCCCACTGCTGGGCTCGGGGTCTCCTCTCACAATGTGAGGGGTATTAGGCCATAGTCTACCACGCTGGCCAAGTGCGGATTGGTAGACTTCACACACCTTCGAGAACTTTATGGAGAACTCTCCGGTGTGCAGGTTTCCTCACGATGTTTATTTTGATGATGATTTATTTTGGGCGAATGAAGATATTTTTATTTGTTTTTGATGTTTAGTCAGTATCAAAAGTTGCACACTCGCTCTTGGAGAATGTACGAGTATCACATAATATTATTTTTTGTAAAAAAAGTGTTTCGATTTGAGAAAGGTGTCTTGTGATAAAAGACGCTAAAAGAATGGAACAAAAAATGGGATGGACGAATTTTGAACTAAAATCAGGCAGTTATGTTGAAGTGCTTTCAGTAGAGGCAAAGTGCCGTAGCGATTTACATCTCTTGAGATATTTTTACTGCTTTCAATATTGATTTTTAACCCCCGACGAAAAACGAGGACTGTTATAAGTATGACGTGTCTGTGTATCTGTATGTCTGTCTGTGGCATCGTAGCTCCCAAACGGATGAACCGATTTTGATGTAGTTTTTTTTTATGAAAGGTGACTTAGGGTGGGTTGTTTCAAACCGTTGGTTAACGTAACATACGTACGTCAAAAAGTAACGATTACGAAAGATGTTTAACGTTCGTTAAATATGAAGTGTTGTTTCATTGCATAAAAAACCGATTGTCAACGTTATAAGGGTTGCCAGTAGAAAGCGACACATGTTTCCAACGAAAATGCTTGGGAGATTTTTTCTGTTATGGCAATATCATCTAAAGAACGTCAAACTGGTTAAATTCTGACACTACGACTGACTTGAAGTGTCAAGAAAGGCAATAAAATACACCGTATAGCGATTTCACCATATGGCGCCCGGCGCCCCGCGGCGCGGCGTACACACTTTGAGTTTGGTTTGAATTCAAGTGAAGGATATTTCGTAGTTGTGTTTATTTGTATTTAATTTGGTCCTTTACTATGTCCCAAGTACTTAAGTATACAAAATAAGCTTAACTAATTATTAAACTTTTCGATAGTGCTGTTTCTTACTGTTTTGGACTTCACGTGGTGTTTTTTGTTGCGCAGAAAACGTGCAGTTTTGACCAAAATTGAGAAAGATCGCTCGAAAGATGATTGAAAAGTATAAAGAAATATTTTTTACGAAAAAAACTTATATTATTGATATGAGTTTTAATTACTTTTTTCTTTCTTTCCACAGGATTTGTACTCGTATCATCATCAGAACTATCTAATAAAGACGAATACAAAAAAGAGTCCATAATAATAACTGTTTGACACGCTGTTAGAGAACGAAATGATGTTAATCAGTGGGTAGAGCACCGGTTAACGTAATCGTTATTTTTTGACGTACGTTAAGGCCTCCATTGTGTGAAACAACTCGTTTTTCGGTTTGACGATAGTTAGCGCCATTTTTAACCTTAACGCGTGCGTAAAATGATGGTGAAACAACCCGCCCTTAATCGAGAGTGTTCTTAGCTATGTTTAGTGTAAATCAAACTGTCCGGGGTGTTTTAAATTTTAATTTAAGATTATTCGTAATGTTGGATTTGAAAGGTATTTAATATGGGACTATGTAGTGCACAGATCACTTCCATGGCGATGTTTAATATAGATTTCCATCCATCCATCCATCCATCAGCCCTTTGAGGTCCACTGCTGGACATAGGCCTCCCCTAATCTACGCCACTCAGACCGGTCCTGAGCCTTCTGAATCCAGCGTATACCCGCTGTCTTCTTCAGGTCGTCGGTCCACCTGGTCGGGGGGCGTCCTGTGCTCCTTTTACCGAGGCGTGGTCTCCATTCGAGGACCTTTCTTCCCCAATATAATATAGATCTTATGCTGGTAAAATGCATTAAGACTACTTAACAAAGATATTAATGTCGTGATGCCAATAGCTTAGTTTCCCTGCACGTATATATACGAACTTTGAAAATTTTCGCTTTTGTATGACAAAAATAAAATACTAGTGGCGCCCTCTCGTGCGTGAGATAGCTGTACCTAGCTATCTCTTTCTAACTATAAGTTCGGATGGCGACGTATTATTATGTAGTTAATCTAAATGTTTCAATGAGGACAGAGTGAATGGGGAAGGATGTGAGTTAAATAAGTTATTACATTTAATATATATTTTGTATCAGTGACAATCACCAAGCTAACGGTAATTTATATTATGGCGGTAAGACAGAAGATTGTTCCAAATACATTATCCTGTATAAAGCTATTGTTTTATTTTGTTAACACATCTCAATCACACCCATGCAATGACCCGAATACAAATATTTATCTGTCACAAATACATATCTGCCCCGGCCGGGAATCGAGCCCGGGACCCCTCGCTTCGCAGGCAGGGTTGTCAATGGCTGAATGTCGTGGTCGTCGAGAATGATGCTCGTATACTATTTTCATATTGGTACTTAAAACCAGAAGGTCAGGTACTTATAACAAGTTCACTTTAACTTTTAACGGACGTGTCCGCTGATCATGTTCCTATAATGAATGCAAATTAACCACGACGACTTAATACTACTAGAATGAAATTGCAATAACCGGTTAATATTCTCTGCAACTTATATCCGAACTAAGGGATACTAGTAATGAGACCTTAAGCGTTATTCAAGGCCAGAAGAATTAACTGAACTGGCATAGAAATGTGACTGTCAACGTTGATAATAATTGTATCTGTAAGTGCTGATATTATTGGTAAGTAAGTGCCTAACTACAATAAGAAGCGGAGTGTATTAAGCAAATGTTGTATTCCGATAAACATTACATATTTACAACTAATGACTAGGTATCTACAATAGGTTTACCCAGACGACCTAAAATAAACCATACTTTCTGGAATGATTTCCACACATCTTCATTCTTCGGGCTGATAGATAACCCGAATTCTCAGGATGCAATTCAATTAGCATACTTATTATCTTATAACGTATTTTGGATTTTTCTTTGTTTTGCAGTAGAATAGGCCATTGGGCTTGGTTCATCATGAGATGTGATTGCTCTTCAGTTTTTTACAGGGGAAGTTTGCTTGGACTCCAGGGATGGATACTTACCCCTTTAAATGTTATCTCGACATAATAATTTTATTATGCTTTAGAATAAATACACAAGTCATTACAACATAATACAATGACCTAACACAACATTACGTATTTCACATTATTAAGAAAGTGAATGAGTCCGCTGTTTATTATACAGTATAATTATTTATGAGTTTGTAGGTACAATGTACTATGTAGTAACTCGCTCTAATACTGATTTAACAACTTTTCACAGTAGCTGACTTTGATCGGATTTATGAAGTGCTTACCGCCAAGTATGGAGGCGATCGTAGCTTTTATCACGCCTTCGTGACGGCCGGCCAATTGAAGGCTGATTCCGCCTTTATAAGGGCAGCTTTATAAAATTGTTGAGCTTGAGCTCAGAGATGAGAGGTTGAATTTTGAGAAGCCTTGTCTTTGTTCTATCGACCAAACCACCACCACCAGACCAGACCACTCGAACTTTTTTTATTTCATTTTTATTTTAACCGAAGTGCATGAGTGAACGAACGGTTAAATTGCAGTGGTGACAAGGTGAAAGATGACATTCAACACCGAACATTATGGGCCCCATTGACGATGCGATCGATCGTTGCGATCGATCGTTGCGACCGATCGTTCGTGTATGAGTGGCACTTTTGAACCGATCGATCGTTGCGATCGATCGCACCGATCGATCGCATGTCAATGGCGCCCAATAGTCTTATCCACAGACATCATCACTCACGTCTAGCTCTCAAGTCTCAACTTACAGCATGGCACATTATAGTCATAACAAAATTAAAGGTGCATGCAGCATTCGAACCCGTGACGTCCACAAAAGCTACTAGGTAGCTACTTCTGCTGCTATCCACTAAACTTGTCTTTTACAAGCTTGTTAGCATTTAGCATGTATGGGTTAAATAAAATTTTGCAACATGGTGACCTGCAGGATTATTCTGTTTTGTAACTCGACAGCGGAATCCGCGATGAGTGTCAATTTTGGCAAGGAATTTTGACATTCATCGCGGATTCCGCTGTCGAGTTGCAAAACAGAATAGCCTTACAGATCTGAGAAGAAGGATGGAAACCAGGGAGTTCAGTAAGATAATGCTTGGATGATGAAGTCCCTAAAATTGGACCCCAAAATACCTTTTTGTAGGTCTGATACATAAAAAAGACCTCCATACTTAGTTAACCATATTATAAATAAGTAACATTCGGCTTAACAACGTCAGAAACTTTATCACGTCGTTATTGTCCTAAATAAAACAAAATTATTTGATTTGTTTGTTGACGTTTAATTGGTCTACATAATGTACCGAGCGGCGACCGTCGAAATTATATCGTATTGCCGGCATTAAACTTTATTTGAACAATTATAATTGGAACTCATGAGGTACACGGCCTATTTATTTTCATTAAGATAACAGCGATTATTTAATCAAAGTGAAATGGGGTCGCTTGAATTGGTACCTAAATGACAATAATAAGGCGGGTAAGTGTACAGTCATTTCATATGCCCGTAGCTTGAAGTTAAAAATTACATTCAAGCGCAGACTAAGCATAAGTTAAGATTACCTTGTGTTTGTTAGACTTCAGTAGTTTATTTATTTATTTATTGAAAGGTCTAAGAATTTTCGTCATTAAAGCTTGGTCATTAACTCACTATTTCGAAGTTCGTAGTAGGCTATACAAAGGCAATATAGAGTCGAGTTAAGCCTACTCACTAGGCTACTTAGTACGTAGTTTAATGATGATTGGTGTTTAAAGAAGGTGGTGCACACGAGATCCCAGAATTCAGAGGTTGTAGGTAGGAATCCCAAATATTACGGGACCTATTTAACCCAGAGAACCTAAGTATTTTTCTGTGAACCTACTTATTAAGTGGGGTCAGCTTCTGTCATCCGGCGTGGGATTGGAGTCAGTTGAGAGTGAGAAATTGATGGTGTGAGGTATTCCTCTTACGAGTATGATGAATTTAAATTAAATGAATCAGTCAATGATAAAAAAGCCGTACCTATTAGAAAAAAATAAGCTAGATAGGCTAAGCTAGGTAGATCTTAATCTGAGATTAATTTATCAATTTTATCATAATTTCCATAAGTACGGAGATGCTCCGAGATTTTTTGTAATCGCTCTGATTCTTTCTTTAACTTCTAGCTAGGTAAATCAAAGTTTCATCGCGGAATTCTGATTAATTTATAGGTAGATCGATGTTCTCAACCAGTTTTTTGTTAAACTCTTGTTACTCGTGTCCAAAGGATTGCTTATATCAAACGTTATTATTCATTCATTAAAGATATTGTAGACGAGTAGTTTGAGTTGCATAAAGTAAACTTAATTTAGCTCGATTGTGAACCAGCCGCGGTGTCGTTTTTCTAACACCTCCTTGTGGCTCAGAAGACCCCACGTGTGCTAGTACTATTTAACGAAACTCGGTAAATATTGTTGTCGTAGTTCTCTTGCAAAGATTGCGGTGTCCAGTAGCCGTTCGCAGGTGCATTCCAGGGTCGAAACGTCAGCCAAATTCGGTCTTATAGCTGTCTGTTAGGGTTCACAATGGGCCAGATTTGGGCAAATATGTATAGAACCCTGCATGGCATGTCGCGGTGACAGGGGCTGAAATTATAAGGTGCTTACAACCTTCGCAATTTATGAGATAGTATGTCTTATGTGGGGAGTTTAAGGTGTATTTTGGGTCGGTGTTTCAAAAGTTTGGGAGCGCGGCGCGGGCGGGGGAGGCGCATGCGGTCCGACTGGTTGCCCGAGCGACGACCGGAGGCTGCGCGCGCGCCGCCAACAGTACAATCGCACGCTTAATTATATAACGTCCACCCACGTGGTTATTGCTCCTGGACATTTATTTAGAGTATTAAATTCAGCTAAAACGACATTTACAACAAACTTACCGAGAGTATTCTTCCAAAATAATATAACGTTTTAGGCTGCCCTGTTCAACGACCTATCCGTCTGGTGTTTTTGCTAGTACGATTGAAAAACTGAGTTTTCTTTAAAAGTAAATATTAAACGGTTTAGCGGTAGAGCTTTTTTCGCTCTTCAACAATTTTATGTTGTAAACAACGAAAAAATTCACGTATCCAATGCGAAGTCATTGATGCATTGAATTTAGCTAAGTCGCTTAGTTACTTTGCTTTGTCATAACATTTTCATAATCGTACCGTGCAAGACGAATATAAGTGTGGTCACATTTCGTACTTAAAAAAGTGAAGTATCCGTGAAGCGAAAATGTTAAAACTTAAAATGAAATCCAAAGGGCTCCCGAATGCAGTCGTGCACGATTATACAGGGCCAGGCTCTGGCACGAGTCTCGTAAAGAATTTATAGGAGAGGCGGTCGCGCGGCCGGCCAGTGCGCGGCGCGCGAGCGACAAGCGTTCGCGAAAGTAAGAGTGAGTGCAGTGCTGTGCAGTGGACAGTGGGCCATAGTGGACCAGTGCACCAGTGGACCGCAGTGACGCCCGCGGAGCAACAGTGGAATGGATGGCTAGGTAAAAACGTTCTCCCCACGCATTGTTTACGTTTTTTAGCCATCGCGAGAGAAGCCGCAACTCGCAAGCGCCGCTGAAAAGCTAAGTTGTGTGAAGTTTTCATGGGTTTTGGGTTTATTATTAGTTATCCTAATGAAAGATGTGACAGCGATTTTTTACCGGTTATTTATTAGTTTTAATGCTTTTAAATCGGAGAGTGATTTATTAAATCGTTTAGATATATTTTATTGAAATTAACGACGATTAAAATCACTGTTGTGAGAACTGGAACATTAAAAAGTTTAAAATGTATTCAAAATTGTATGTCTCATTATTAAAGGAAGAAAATAATTGAAATAAATTTTGACGAAACTTTAATTAATAACGTGTTTCAGTTACCGAATACCGACATCAAGTTTAATGCAATGTTTTATCAAAGAGATGTCATTTACATATTATACAGTACGAATCAAAGGATAATGTAACATTCCATTGCCAGTTCTTTCTTTCTTTCTTTTTCTTCTCTCTTTCTTGGCCGGCAACGCATCAGTGATGCCTTTGGTGTTGATGTCCATAGGTGACGATAGCCACTTACCGTCAGGTGGATCGTCAGCTCGTTTGCCGGCTATTCATGGGAATAGCCGGCAAATATATAAGAGCTTCTTCCATCTTGAACCCAAATGAACCACTGGTCATGGTAGCCATGGTGTCTCCAGCTGGACATGGGACGAAGCTATAGCGTCAGGGTGTTGGCTCACTGCGCTCAGTACTAGCCAGTTGAATCCTGAGGGTTATTCTCTTCCTTGATGAGGGTTTCACCCACCACATTAGGTATAATAATAATTTTATCAAGAAAAAAATAACGGACTTCAAAATAATTCAAAAACTACTCATCAGATCTCGCTCAAATTTAAGTAAACCACAAGAAAAGCACCAGCCTTCGATTAAAAAAAGAATCATCAAAATCGGTTCACCCAGTCGAAAGTTCTGAGGTAACAAACATAAAAAATACAGTAGAATTGAATACCTATAATAAAATATAATAGTTAACAATTTATTGTTGTTATTACCAGGGCGCCATAATCGCTTTAGCGACAAAAAGCCTTTAAAAATGAATAAAAAAATAGCCTTAGATGCTCTACGATAGAGTTCTGAAAACTGGATAATATTAAGGCCGCTTTAAAAACAACCCACATTAACCGCGTGGAATGAGACTGGCAGCCGTCATGAGCCTTTCGTATCGATTGTAAATCAATTTTGTGTTTCATGAGGTAACCAGTAACCAGCAACCAGTCACCAGCATGTGCTAATGGTTGCTCTGTCTCTATAAATGTTACATTGCTTTCCACATCTCTCTTTCTCTCAGCTCAGTGCTTTCTGCGATCGTCTACCAATAAAACTTTTGAGATACCTTACGACCCGTTTGACGCAATGGTTACCATGCCGGATCGCCGCACCGAGGGTCCAGGGTTCGATTCCTAGCGACGCAAAAGGAATGATGAGTTTGAATTTCTGTTCTTGGTCTGGTTTGTTGTCCATGTCACCCACGACTGTGTCGAATCCTAGTGTGGGGCTATGAGTGTGAAGCGTTATTTATTTATTTATCTTCATGTTATAAATTGAGTAATACATCCATATGACTCTATCAGTATACATTTAAAAATCTATGTATACCTACCCAACCCAAACAGGGTTCGAAGTCCTGGACTAAAATATTACTAGGTAAGTGTCTTGAGTAGCTATCAAGCTCAGAAGCTATTTTTGTAATTTTAAATATCCTATTAATATTTAAATGAGCTAAAATACGGTCTAGATATCTTTACCGTGGCTAAAATCATTCACACATTTAACACATTTACTATTTTTATTATTTCATGATTTTAAAGAACATTTTAATAAATATGACTTTTTAATAAAATAAGGAATGTTTAACTACGTTTAAACGTTAAATATCTTTAAAATTCCATTGGCGGATAAACGTATCTAAATAAGAACAATTGACAAATCATGACTGATCACCAATGCAGCTTATCAAATCAGTATCAGGTATCGGGAATGGCTAAAGCTCGCTAAGTCAGCCTCTTTACGGAATGGAAATAAGACTCAAAATGTGACCTAAAATGGCGTAATACAAGCTCATGCTTCAAGCTCTCTGTTATCTAATCCTAATCTAGGCCCGATCGAAATGGAGGTTTAGAATGTCATGTTAGAGACATACTTTGTTCCATACATTTTGAGTATTGTGACATTAACGTCGGCAACATGTACCTCTAGACACACACAACACTTATTAACCGACTTCTAAAAAGGAGCAGGTATTCAATTGGACTGTTTTTTTTGTCTGTTACCTCAGAACTTTCGACTGGGTGAATCGATTTTGATGGTTTTTGAAGTGAAAACATCTTTAGTACGGGGGTGACTTGAAATTTTATGAAACGAAACTGTCCAGTAAAAAGAGACAAACACATAAATTCTAAAGTGAGATAGGAAGCATTGTACAGGGGTAGGGTAGGGGAGTGAGGGGTAGGGGAGTTATCCCTAATTTTGAAGTTGGTTATTTTTTACGTATTTTTACATTAAGCTCAAAGAAGGCTTTCGAGTTATCATTTGAAAAAATTAACTTAACAATCGATACGTCCATGTCATTCAGTTTACACTTTACGACTCTATTAATTTAATTCCCAATATTCAATAACATTTTCTGCCGAGAAGAACCAAAAAAACTTAGCAATTTCATATTAATACAGACAATTATCATTTATTAATAATGCAATAATTTGGGAGATATAAAATATACGAGTATACCTGCTGTCCTTACTGTATCTGATTGATTTTTGAATGTAAGAACATTTATAATTTCGTTCATAATATCTTTATTCTTTTATCTGATTCTCTGTGGTTTATTCATCGTGTATGCCTCAAATTTTTAGTTTTGTGTTCATATTTTCTGCAACTCCAAAGTGACCGAACTCAATCTAATAAATTTTACATCTAGAAACCACCAATTTGTAAACTTTGTTGCAATGCCTATGACGGAATATTTTTTTCTTCTTCTTCCTCATAGAATTTTCATCTCTAAGGCTGTGTTCCCAGTAGGCAAACTGTTAGCGGCCGACTGAGTTTGCGGCGTATCGGTTTAGTACGTCCTTCCATATATTTGAAATGAAGTGTCCACAGTTTGCTCGTTTTGCGCTCACTATACGCAGTTTGCAGCGTTACGTGCGCCGACTGTCTCAGTAGTCAGGCTAACTCACAGCAAACCCGGTTCCAGTCGGCGGCGGCGATATGGTTGTTCGCCGGGCGTAGTAAGTCCGTTTGCCGCAAACTGTTCATGCGGACAGCTGGACAGTTTTTATCCTCTTTCAGCGCCTCTAAGATACCAATTACTTCAAAAATATCCATCGTGACCAACACAACCACTCCCTTCGTACAACAATAGTAAAGTGAAAATTCAGTCGGTCGACCTAAATAAGCGGCTAACTCATAACAGTTTGCTTGCGACGCACGCAAATTGATCTGAGTTTGCAGCTAACTCAAATTTCAGTTCGCCACAAATTTGCGGCTCACTCAGTCGGCCGCTAACAGTTTGCCTACTGGGAACGCAGCCTAAGGGAAAAAACAGCAAAAGGTTTTCTGACCCGATTTTGGTAGGGTTTATAGTTGTTCATAAATTTCAGAGGAGTGCGCAGGGTGGTTTGTTGATTATGGTGAGCTAAGTCGGCTAAACAACTTAGCATCTGAAGTCCTAGAGATCTTCAACGAAATTGCTTCCTAAATACGTGAAAAAAGGACAAAAACAGGTCTCCCACCTGCCGTAAAGTCGGAGGCTGCTTCATTATTCGATTATAATGATCTGGTCGGCTTACAATGTTTTTGCTCGTTAGGCCCTAATGATTGTACTCGGTGCCCAGACTACCCAGTTTCAATTCAACGATGCCAAATCGAGCCTTCTCGTACAACCCGCGCTCCGCTCAAACCTCTTATCTAATTATTAATCTCGACTTATCGGGATAATTTGTAAAATAATCATTCTTTTTTGAAATGCTCTAGTTAGTATTAACGAAGGCATCTCTGAATCAAATATAACATTACACGGATACCAACGATTAATTTTCTAGATATCTATTCTCTTCAAATATTGTGATTTTAATTATGATTTCTGTGAGTTTACATTGTATGCATTACCGAAGCGTGTTTCCGTAATTAAGTTTTAAGACTGCGATCTAAGCAGGTAAAAAACATGGTAGCGATTAGTGATATGGTGCCGGCAGTACTGAGATAGATCATTGTTCACCCCAGGCGAAGCCGGGGTGGGCCACTAGCATCTTATATTATATTGATTCAGTGGACATTAGTTCCAGGGAAATGTCAGATAAAAGCTAGTATCGAAGCTCTGATAAAATACCTCTTTGTTAATGATTTTTGAACGTTAAAGAACACCCAGTAGAAATTAAATGGATTATTTATGTTTTGAAAGCGAAACAAGTACTTAATCTGGAGTAAATACCCCAGTAGAAACCGAGCACTGGTGTGTGGTTTCGGTGTCGCAAAACGTCGTATCGTTAACGGTTGGTTAGAGATTTGATGATGGTCCTTGAGTGCATATTCATTATGTATTTGATAGTTCGTACCTCCCGCGTCTCCCCACGGCCCCGCCCGTGTGTTTCGTAAGACAGTGCGCAACGTACAAATGTAATGGATATTGTTAAGTACATTAAAATGATAAGCGAGTTTTTGTTGCGGCTGTTCAAAGAACACAACTGACATTGCCCCACCTTTTGACGAGACGGACAGCTATCGTAGGTAGGTATGTACAAAAAGTTAACGTTACGAAAATTATAGAGGCGGTTTAAATTCTCGGTTTAGCACCGTCTCGAAGCGACGCGGTTCGGTAGAGTATGGGAGGGTACACAACAGGTGATTTAATTTAAAATCTACAAAGCAACTAGAAGGAAGTTATAAGTTTAAACTGTACTTATCTATCTTTGGAATCGTAGTGATGGTGGCTGCCAAACGAATGAACCGATTTTTTTATTAATAGACTTCTTTTAGTATATTCTGAGCTACATGCTTTTAAGAAAAACTGTTCAGTTGTTTAATTTATCATCATCCTTTTGATCCTTTTATATACGTTTAAGGGTAGTGCAGAAATCCACCAACTTTATTAATTTGAAACTTGATGATTAAACTAAAAAATACATACGCGTCATTGAGTGGGGTGATTGACACGTTGACAACTTCTCAAATCTCTTTTCACATTGATTAGGGAGGTGCTTCTGATAGTTTGTAATCACCTTCTACAGCCGTTCATAACACCATTGACCATACCATACGATGTGGGCCAGTTTAATTTAATACCGCCACATTATCACAGCATTTACAATTTGACTGACAGTGTTTTACAACGCGTCTATTATTAAGATTAAAAATATAGGCGCTCTGTAAACAGAACAATGCATTGTAAATGGCAGTTATAAATCGTTAAATCAAATAAGAAGTTAGAACCTTTTGTGTCGCTTTTTTGCAAATGCTAAGCTATATTCGAAACTCAATTTAAATATTATTATTTAAACAATTGATATTGAGCCTATTTATGTTGTGTTAATAACTCAATACTTTAACATTTATATTATTATATTGCCTAGAAGGCGTTACCTACATTAAAATTTCGCAAGGCATACATATTTATCTTCAGACATGCGTGACTCCCAGATGAAGCATCAATAATTAAATAGAGCACCTACAATGAATAAAAGTAAAACCACAGTATACAATAGATTAAAGTAGGTACTACATAGTAATACCAACATAGTTGCACATAGGTACTGTACATATCCGCAATACATTTTGGTCTACTACTTCACGTGTCTGTCCTGTGAAAGCTCAGACACCATGCATTTTTATGCCACCCGAAGGTTTCCAACGTGGCTTAAAGACTGATAACTTTTTAATTTAAACAACTGGGAACGATGGCTTAATAACCCAAAGAAGCGCTCAAGAAACTTTTGTCATTATCCATCCAAGTTTAGGGATGGCCAACTACCGATCGCGAATAACTAAAATCGGTTGTTCTTGATCGGCACAAGCCGCGGCTTTGCATCTGTTTAAACATGCAACAATTCCTAAGATTCTTATTGTTACCAAAAGGGTCGTGTTTCTAGTATTTCATTGCAGTCATTAAACAGCATGTAACGTGGAGAATGCCCGTAGCGTGGCATGTAGCCTCCAGCCTCCGCCACCGCGCCCGGTCGTGCCGCGCGTGCCATTCAAAATAAAACACCAAGCTACTTCATAATTGTATTCTTAGAACGGTAATTAAAATGAAGTTTATGCACTAATTGTTCTATAAGATGTAAAATGGTATATATAGTAGAATGTAGATGTACCAACGGGGTAGGGACATCGACCGATGATGCTCTTCTTGCCTGCAGAAACGGCTTCTGGTTAGAACTGTTCGGGCCTTCATCGATCATGAAGATATGGTTTTACCACCCAGGCCATTGCAATAGATTTTTCGAGATAGTGCGGAGAAATAAAATACGCCCGATTTCAGATAGTGAGATATTGATATACTTTATAACCAGGACCACAGAAATTCGTATTACATACTTACTGTGTAAAGACGTAAACGCTATAAACTAATTTATTTTCCTTTTATTTGCGAAGTACCAAAATTTGTTTTGACGACTTTACTGCCGAGTATGATTATAATCTGAGGACTAATTACACGAACGTATGATGTCATTGGTCAATGAGATTGGTACCGGTTTTAACGATCGCTTCGCTACACATGTTGATGACAAGAAATATATGAAGTGATAGGAATAGATAAATATCAGTTAAATTTGATACTGATCAAAGTCGATAACAACGTGTCGCATTTAAGTTACATTTATCTGTTTATTAATGAAATGAAATGAAATGAAATGAAATTAGTTTATTCGAAGTAGGTTTGTTACAAACACTTTTCGAAAGTCACTCAACGCCATCGCTTCAACAAATCCCTACCGTGAGTGGTCCCGGTAGAAGAAGCGGCAAGAAACTCCCGGGATTATTTTTTTTCCTACTCACAGTTACAGACAGTACTTACTACTACTTATTACATTATTTAATTAAAAAAAAAAAAAAAAAAACTCATGTCCAAGCAGTCTTGTCATTTAAATACTCATCAACTTTGTAATATGCTTTCTTCATGAGAATACCTTTTACATGAGTTTTTAATTTACAGTATGGCATTTCTGTTAATTCTAACGGGATTTTATTGTAGATTTTTACACATCTACCCATGAACGAGCCACCAGTTTTGTTGAGTCTAAAACGAGGCACAATCAGTCTAGCCTTATTTCTTGTGTTAATATTGTGAACATCACTCTTTTTAAGAAAAGTATCGGAGTATTTTTTAACATACATAATATTTTCCAAAATGTATTGTGAACTAACAGTTAGTATATTGATTTCTTTAAAGAGTTCTCTAAGAGAGTCCCTAGGCCTGAGGTTGTAAATAGCGCGAACTGCTCTTTTCTGTAATACAAAGATTGACTCAATATCTGCAGCTGAGCCCCACAACAACAAACCGTAGGACATTATACTGTGAAAGTAGCTGTAATAAATAATAATAAACATTCATATTTAAGTACTACACGAATCCGTAGCCCAGTTGGCAATGACTAACCTACGGATCAAGAGATCCGGGGTTGATTCCCAACGAGGACACTTTTATGTGGCAAAATTCTGTGTTGTCCCAGCCATGCCACCCGCAACACAAGGAATTTATTTCACATCGGAGAATCCTGACGCGTTACCAGTTTACCACTAATCTCAAATTGTAGAGAAATAAAGATTTTCAACCATTTATATCACGACAAATATTGAAAAGAATTGCTCAGTTTATCTGCTGTCACGTTCACGTTCATCTCGTTCTCGCGATAAAAGATAATGAAAATTGAAAATCAAACCAATTGGTCTAATAATTTGGCCACCGATGAATATCTGTTTCAGGTAGCATTCCAAATAATTGCCATTGACGGGAATCACTTCCAGTTTGTTTATTTTCTTAAGAATTATGAATTAATTACGGATTGTTAAGCGTATTCTTGCGATCGTGTAATCTACGAATAACAAGATCATATTTATATTGCTATAATCTTGTTAATAAAAGATGTCGATAAGAGAATTACTTTGATACATTTTTTGTTGAGATTTTTGAGATGTTGAGTACTGCGTATAACGTGTTACATATTTTTTGCCAGTCCTAGGTATTCTAAAACGTATTTATTAAAAGAAATACAAATATATTTTTATAGCATTATGTCATTAATTATAAGAAATTTAAATGTGTGTGTTCAAAATTCAAATTCTTCAAATGCCTGTATTGTTTTACGTACAGTTGATATCTCTGACTAAGATCTCTTGCTTCACAGGAAACAAGTCGTGTTGCACCAGACATGTTATTAATTCTCTGCATGTTATTATGACACATGTAATCATATCAGACGGAGTGGTCAGTGGATTCGACCGAGTGACCAGTTGCTAGACCTGTCGATTGCAGTCACTCGGCAACAGGTCTCGAGTCTTGCGACTTGCGACTTGCGACCGATAGTGCATTAGCGATTTAATCGATTCTAAGTATTCAACTTTACTAAGTCAGTCCAAGTATCAGAAATTCAGAACACTGTTACCAAGTTTTCAAAATGAAAAATTTCCGACAATTTTTTTCTTACACAGTCGCTTATCTTTTAAATGTCATCTAGACATCACGCGCAAGACAATTGAATTTTTAGGGGTCTGAACGAAAAATCGAAAAACGGAACCCATAGAGGATTAGGTAGGTAGTAGGTACGCGTGTGTCTGGGCGACCTCCCTTTACAGCCAATTTTCTCTGAAATGAAACTACTGGCTGGGCCAAATGAAGGGTTTGGTAATCATGTGCTATTTTGTGACCCAAAGACAAAGGTGTAAGGAAAAAATAACTGTAAATACATAATCAACATACGGAACCCTCTACACGCACTTATCTTTATTATTTGTTTTAATCTCTGCGGTGACTTGACGAACGAACTTCCAAAACCAGAGCGACATTTAACAAAAATATCTTAAAACTTAGTTGTGAGCTGTAACTCATTCCCTCATGCTTCGTGTCTCCATGCACGAAGCGCATGCACGAGCCGCATATCACATGCAAAGCGTGCACAGTTCATTCCAGCCCCTAAAGGATCTTAACGGCGTAAGGCTTATAATAGCTACTAAATACTCGAGCTAAGGTTACGTTCAGTGAAATTAATACGCTCTAGGGTTGTACCTAGGTCATGCGGTAAATCCTTATTATTTTAATTATGTAACTACAGTGACTACATGGATTTTCGTCTTAGTAGAACAGGAGAACTTGTTAATACGAAGCTCTTTAGTTAATTCTCATTAAGTCGAGGAATAACTCATTCGCTTCCGTTGAATCGCTAACTACTAAGCATGTAAAACTCAATTTGTTTGCATAAAAGTTGTATAAGAATTAATAAATATTTAACTGTACTTATTAAGTTAAAGAAAATAAATTAAAATTGCTGTCTTTAATTAAAAAATAGATTATATCATGTCCTACCAATTACAATCAATCGCCGTTCGCTCTTGATTAAAATATTATGTACTTGCATTTTGTGAAACATAATTCTTGACAAAAAATAACCGACCTCGCTCAAATTTAAGTGGGACTACATGACAAGCACCAGCTTTCAATTAAAAAAAGAATCATCAAAATCGGTGCACCCAGTCGAAAGAACTTTAGAGAGGTAACAAACATAAGAAAATACAGTCGAATTGAATATTTCGTCCTTTTTTGAAGTTGGTTAATAAATAGGGCATCTGTTTGAATACATTTACTATCACCTACTTCTTACAAAAGGTGTCTCAATGTCCTTGAGTAAATGTATTGCTTGTTTCAATTCTGTCTACATAAGCAGTCACAACTACTTTGTCTAGACTAGTAAACGTAAAGTAATAAAGCCATAATCACGCACAGCCCTGGTTTAAAAAAGATGAAAGCTCGAGTAAGTGGAAGTATCTCCCGCTGAATGCACTTAACGCGTCCGGAATGATTCCCATATCGCTTTGATGCACAAATATTTTTATAGCCACACTATAATGTCGACACGTTATAGTCCATACGCCATGCCATACGAACGGTTTGATATATTACCTAATGAGTAATGATGCATGCGTTTGAGTTTGAGCTGTTTTGAGATAACTAATACTTTGACATGTCAACTGGTCACTTCTCTCAGTATATTAATATTTATTTATACCAGCATTATGTTTTACTTACGTAGACTCGAATATGAAATAATCTGCAGGAATTATTATCCCACCATTTTCATTGGTGATATTCTCAAAAGATCCTCACTCAAAGAGAAGCTCTGGCTGCCAGATCCTTGTATTGGAATTATTAAGATCCGTTGAGGATATTGACTATTTATTTAGTAACACATCTGCTCATAAATAGCAGCTTAGCATAAATATAAATTAAAATTAATTATAGCCTGAAACAGCTAAGAACTTAAAATAAAAGAACTATCATTGTTAAACTTTTTAAACCATTTATAGCGACGTAACTATTCAATAGACTACATCAGTAAAAACATGGGAAACTGATGGAAAGCGAGATTGAATGAGCTATAATGTGTGATTATTTCACTTCATTGATCGTGAGAGGAAAGTACAAGTAAGAAAGAGTTGTCGCGGGATTCTACAGCGACATCGCTGCCGTCTTCTTCACAATAATTCGGTGCGGTGACAATATTCGCCGATTTCTTTACACCACCGCTTTCAAGCTTACTTTCTGTGCTCAATTGCTCATACAGTCATGCTGGTTGACCGATGACTAGTGTTGATAAGTGATGATCTACTAGTTCTACTACGGGCGTGGTCGATCGCTGAATTGGTCCTGCAACTGGAATTTTTAGGACGTAGGACTTTAAATAACCCATCCAAGTACGGCAGTATTACTAGTAAAATTCCGTAAGCGCTTCTGTGCTTCAGACAATACATTATGCTATCGGACTCCATAGCTATTACCAAATAGCTGAGCATTAATGATAGAAAATTAGAAATCGGTGGGACCATGTAAAAGCTTTCGTTTAAATTGACTATAAGGCGCTCCACCCACTGAAGACGCGTCCCGCCGCGGTGCGCGGAGCGACGGATAACGCAAAAATGCGCGCGGGGCGCTTTCCCGCGCGTTTCCGCGTCGGCAGTGTGTTGTGCTAGGCGTGATTTCTATATAAATTGAGATACTTGCATACAATGGTAAAATCTGCCATTCCGCGCTAAGCGACGGGGCGCGGTGCAGTGGGTGGAGCGCCTTTATTAGGCCTTTTACAATCATACTGAAGTAACGTGTTTGTAAGTTCACGATCTCTCCTCGAGGTACTTTTGTCCCCGTCACAGTAGAATGCTTACAACTGTACCTAGCATCGACTAACACATGAGGGACAGAAAGTGATTCTGATTCCCCGTAGTCCGCGATGATATCGAAGGATAGAATGGGACGGTACACTCTTTAAAAATGTTCACCGCATTGGGCTCCTGATAGCCCTGATATGTTTGACTTTAATCGAGGAAAAAGCTACCCATGCCCAGCTTTGACAGGCTCAAGTTCTGACTATTCAGTAAAAAGAATACGTATTGTAATAACAGTGGGGAGCTGCACCTCACACTCATTGAACCGTTAACAGAAACAATGCGTTGAACTTTGGGGCGCGCGAGCACGCAACTCAACCGTATCTCCTATTAAGTTACATACAACTTTTGAACTTTAGAATTTAAAGTTTTGCGAACCTTTCACTGATTACAGCATATACTTAGATAATGTTCTTCTGAAAACAGATTCATATCTCGAGAATCAAAATCGAGAATCGGTTGAATACAAATTAGTTTCCTCAGAAATATCCATTACAAAGAGATACACAAATTGTTTTGCCCTTTATTTCGATGACTATAAAACTATTTGAAATTTACAAATTATTTCCTGTATTGTCAAAAAACACTATAGGATGAATGCTTCTGTTTAAATGCTGACATAGAGATCGTACTGTAGTTGAAACTTCCCGATCTATAAAAACCACCAAACAAAATAAGTTCAATGGTTACACTCAAAACCCAGCTACTAGAAACGAGTTGCTGCAAGTACCGAACGTATTCCTATTCATTCTCATAATAAGTAGCACCTAAACATGTCCAGCTGAGCCCAGAACACGGGGACACGGGACAAGTGACAGCCACACAGAAATACTGGCGGCCGGGGACATGAATAACAGAACCGGGAAATGTTTGCGTGGATTCCGCGTGATATCAACACCGTCGTTGACTGTACGTGAGGTGCAAAGAGGTAAACAATGGTCAATTAAATTGCTTATTAGAAACATTATACTGACATCAAAAACGAGGTTCTCAATTCGGTTACAGTATTGGTCCTACCGTCCTTGTCCATATCGTACGCTGTTTCTTTCATGTCGGCTTTTTACGTAAAATTTTGATTAATAATTGAAAATTAATATTTACTACGATTTTATACCTTGGTCGCGTCAAAAATAAAACAAAGCTATCCTAGCTGGATTCTAGTTTTCGTAGTGTTTTCCGTTCATGTACTACAATTTCTGCCTAAGCCAGAAACCGGTCCTGGAACTAAAGCTTGGCAAACCTCTAAAAGCTGGATCTCCAGCATTTTATATGTCATGACCAGGTTTTTATTTCTAGCAAAATTGAAACTGTTGTTCCTCGTAAAATAACCAACGTTCAGTAATGAAAGCCACATAAACTTAACTGTAATTTTGGCCTTTTGACACGGAGAATGTTCACTTATGTCCAACGATTTGTCCTATATTATGGATTGAGTGTTTACAATGTAATAACTTTTCTTTTTTTAATATAATGAAAGGGATATCGAAATTTTCTCTGCTCGAAGTATCTAGTATGGGTAGGTACATCTGGTACATGTAATATTCCATAAAGATTGTTATCGATAATGCTATTTTTTATGTAAATAACAGACAACCGAGCACATGATAGTAGTGGTCATCGTTGCCCATGCTCATCAGCAACATCTCCTAGACCACCACCTAGACATCATCGATTTCCGCCCCATGAAAAAAAACAAGAAAGAAATAAAGAACTTTCGTAAATTATTATTAACTTCATATCGGGTCAATACGACCCATCCCAATGATTCCGGGTTGAACAGTAAAAGCGATGCCCCAGGGATATCCGATACTGGAGCACACGTGCTACGGCCACTTGGCCACTACGGACAGACACTCGTTGTTCATTCTAATCGTCTAAATGCTAATAGCCTTCTCTATGAAGGAATTCTTTCATGTGCGGCCTAATACGCTTAGGTGAAGGAACTTGATGAATTAATTTGCGAAGCGTGTTGAAAGTTATCTTCATGTATCATGTTTCAACGGGATTAGTAATAATTTAATGTACATTGTACAATATCTATTTGATTAAAATTGCTTTGATTTAGTACTTAATGTTAAACGTAGCACAGAATATTTATCATGTTACGGTCCTAAAGATATTATTTACCTACACCAATTTTATTATCTAGGCCGAACGATTTGATCTGATTTTGAACAAATATTATTTATACAACTGAAATTTGTTTTTCGATTATTGTATTAGTTATATTAAGAGCTCGAGTATCTATTGAGCAGTGAAATAAATTTTGATGCCAGAGAAACAACTAACTAAATGCCAAAACTCGAGACGTACAAATTCAATCCTTGGGAATTCAATTTTGTGTGACTCGAGTATAATTCTTTATGAAAAAAGTTCTCTCAGCCAAACACGTTTTCTAAGTCGAATTAAATGAACACGAAAATCTTGTTCCGTCCCCGAGATTACCCTACAATTACCAGAGGTACAATCATCATTACCATTTTATGAATGCCAGTCGCGAGGATCTCTAATATTTTGAAGCTCATCGGATAGCGTGCAGTATATTTTGTCCGAGATCACAAGGTTCGAATAATAATGGTCGAATTCCGCACCAACAGTCACCAGTGTAATTGGGTCTACCTGTCGCCTTTGACTTTGCAAGAGCAGGAAGCCTGCGAGTGTCGAAATACATTGGTAGCAATTTGCAGATGCCTCGCCGATAATTAGCACCCGCACCCCATCAGTGCAGACGGCATTCCTTTCCAAATAAGGTTTATTTCGCTCACATTACCGCTTGGCTGGATCTCCACGGCACTTTCGCTCTTACTCTTCGGTGATAGTATCTAAAGTTCGATCACGAATTTATCAATGAGTTCAGTTTATGCAAGATTACGTAAAGTGATTAATTGGCTTGTAGCCACTGACAACAAATACTAACAACCACCGTTTAATTGCCGTTTACACTTCAAAAGATATTTAGAAACGATTTATTGTACAAAGACCGCCGTAGGAGAACGAGCATTAATTTCGTGTTTGCAATAGCTCGGAATAACATTGCAATTTAACCGCCGCAGTCAACCTAGAGCACTAGTACCTACAGCTTTTAAGGATTTAAAGCGACATATTTTAAATGATAGGTTTTCGACACAGATATACATTTTGGGTTGTAAGAACCACTTCTATAAGGAATGTGTCACAGAAAAGATCCTATTACTTACTAGGAAACAAAATCAAAGACGCATTAAGAAATATTTCAAATTCTTTATTTAATCTAACCTAAACTTAACCCCAACATTCCAACATGACACAAAGAGCCACCAGGAGTCGCGAGTCGCCAGTAGCAACGAGCGATCATCAATCACGTGTTGGGCAACCGATCATTGCCGTGGTTTGTCCCGCGGGATGGACGCCCGACGCACACCACCGGCCACCGCTAACGTTCAATTTTATACTGCACCAACACATTTTCGTAGTGTTTGTTGCGTTAATTTTAAAGTATTTTATGTATGTTAGTAACTACCATCGTTGCGTTAGTACCCAAACCTACACTCGAAAAATTGTTTAGACGGAATTATTTAAATTGTATTTATATAACCTCAAGTTCTCCAAATTAGTTTAGTTAATTTTGGTAATAAAGGTAAACGCATAGACAAGCAGCAAAAATTCTAAAAGTCTAGATAGGTACCTATATAGACTCTATGATATCAATTTTATTGATTTAATATAATAATATTAATATCGCTACAACTTTATTTTCTTAAATATCTCTCATCACAGACTATCAGTTACAGTTTTACATATAATTCCAAGTTTAGGTTGGCTAAGTCACAGCTAAACACTGAGGCAGCTAAGCTAAACTAAATATTTATTAGACACTTTGTTTGACCTTTTTGTTCTGTAATATTCCAACGCCATTACACAGGTATGTAGAAAACTATCGTGTTGGTATTCAAGCTGTTATAAACATATATTTCAAATCATAAAGTAGGCAACGGGCCTCGAGACTTGGCATACGCTTAACCCTCGCGTGTCAATGCGCCTGGTTAAGTGTGCCCTCGGGTCAATCGGACCCTCTCGAACTCGTACCGGTAGTTCTAAGTAATCTACTACTGGTTTGAGGCCCGAAATTCCTCTATGTCATCTCTGTGGAGGTGGATAATATTTTGTAATTCGGCTATATCAGAACTAGGTTATGAAATAATCCTTTTATTCCATCTGAGGAAATAATATGTAAATCGCTAGCCGTCACTGGCTACACGATCAAATATTGTTTTCTAGAGTAAACTACCGCATATACTAATACTGTTTGTCGTCAAAGCCTTAGATCGATTTTGATCAGGAAAATGATAAAAAAAATCTTTGGTCTTATAATGTCGAAATTTAGTTATGCCATCAGATCACTTCAGTGTGAAAGACTTTATTATTTTAAAGATCTTATGTCAGGGTCTACCGACGTGAAATTCGTTTATGACGATAGCTAAAAGCTTAATATAGGAAGTAAGAGCGATGGAGATCGAGACCCTAATGATGATAGCGATGATGACAGATATCACCATTCATTTTAATAGATAGGTAAAGGTTTTGAATGCAGAGGCTATTTAAATGGTCAGCAGTTTTATTGTAAACTACGCACGGCTGGTCCGATGAGTCTAGGTAATAAGTGTTTCCAAGGACTTCTGTTACAAAACCTAGAAACACGTCTTTAAGTACTATAGAAAAACTTGTAGAAATGTGGTACATGTTCCATCGGTGGAAAAACGAGCCGAGGCAAGTCGAGACGGGCTGCAGACATTCATTGCTTCATTTGGCGATACTCCTCGCTCCTGAATTAACGCGACAGACCTAACTGTGCCCGAGGGTAATTAGCGGAGCAACGTGGTTCTGTGGACCAATTTTTTACGCCCGGAAATGTTTCAAAGTATTCTGCTCTCTACGGTGCAGCGATCGGGTTGTGTGAGCTTTTTATCTACAAGTTTTGAGTTCGGAAATCACGGAATCTCAAATGTAGTGGTAATTCTCCAGCAGAAAATCCTAGAAGAAGAAACATTACTTCTATTAATTAAAAGTGTTTCGCCAAGGTCTGTCCCTAAATTTCATCATTCTACCGTCTTCCCACGTGGATCGCTTACACCACAATGTAAAGTATCGTTCGATAGTTGCTACAACAATTGATATGGAAATAAGTACGAGTTGTTGACCTTTTCTTTATTTACTAATCCGACATGATGGAGTGGATACATGTGAAGTGTTAGTTTTGTTGTGAGGGTGACCCGTTGAAATGAATCTTATTTAGCGTATTGAGCCGATTCAGTTCGGCCTAATACTAACCCCAATACCACGCCCGATGGGTGTCGTAAGAGGCGACTAAATCCAGCCCGCTGGTACTTGGTAGTAGGGCCTTTCAAACGTACTGTATACAGCCTCTAAACATTCGATTAAGCAAGTTATGCTTTATAAAGAGTTCTGTATTCAAAACTAATAATACGCGAACCACTTGAAACAGGACCTAGACTATAATAAAATAAAAATAATATGTTACGAGGAAATGAAATCCTTTTAAAAGTAATTACATCCAATGACTAGAGATGGTCCGCCCACGATCCCGTGATCCCGCGATAACGCTCGAAATCAATTAAATACTACCAGATGGAAAATACTGCCCTATTAATTAATTGGATATTAGTTCAATTCTGGACAGGATATGATGACTTTGATCAGATATGAATGTGCAGATAGACATTCGAATGGATATAGTATAATTATGCTGATATTGAATTTTTCAAAGTTTGTTTAATTTTTTTTCGATGTGAATATCCGAGACGGCAAACGAGCAGGCAGGCCACCTGCAGGTAAGTGGTGACCGACGCCCATCATGGCCCATGACTGTAACATGTTGCAATTAAAATGGTATAACTTTTTCTTTGGATTACTATTGATTGATTACTATCAAGTATATCTGCATTAAGAACATCTTCTACACGGTTTGAGTGAGTATCTCTCAAAGTATATTGAGATTTTATCCTCTTCTTTAATTCATCCTACTCTATGGTAGGTATATTTCTACCATAGTTTTTGTAACGTGTTTTTACAATAGTTTATTAATAAAATCACAAATTAAGTGTAGAAATATACATATTATTAATATTTTCACACTCACACTCTTGCACTTAGAAGACCTTGGGAAAAAATAACCTGATAGGCGGCTATTGCTTACCTGGTAGTTGTTGGTGACTGGTAGCCCTAGCCCCTATCTGACACACTTTTGTATTCCATTTGTATCAAACCTTAATACCTACTCCACATATTAATATAGAGCCAATATAGCAACAGTACTCCACATTCTGTTCACAATGCTCCCGAAGACAGCAATGACAAATCAAAGTCGGGCAGCAGCAGGTGTTTCAGAGACAAAACAACGACTCACAAAAACAATAGCGACTCCGCCCCGTATCGGTTGCCCACCCCGACTTACCTGACAGGCTGGAATCCCAAAACGCACAAAAAACATGCCGATCGACGATTTATGTAGCCCTTGCCACATGCCACGAGTTCCCCAGGTTTATGCCCTCAGGGAACCGATTCCGCATACTCTGGCGAGGCATCCTCATTTGTAAATTATTTTTGCTAAAAAAAAACTAAATTTTGACAGTGTTACGTGTATGAAAAGAGTTGTTACTGAGAAAAAATAATTAAGCCGTTTATAATATGGAGTCTGTCATATTTGATTGTACTCCGTATTACGTAGTAGTACGTAACGTGACTTTACTTAATTAAAATAGACAAATCGATATCGATGTCGTTACCATTGAATTTATCATTGAATTCAAAGAGTCTGGTGAGAACTCGACAAATAAAAATATGTATTTTGAAAGTAGGCTATCATACTTTTAACTTATCTTACAACACACGCGTATGGATCTAAACATCGCATCGTTCAAGATGATCTAGACACGCGGAGCGTGTCAAGTCAATTTCTTAGCTAACAGAATTGACGAGCAGCACCGTGTGTAATATTACACGAACCATTTGGAGCCACTTTTGACCACCTCATAACTCAAAAACTATTCAACAAAAACCTGTCAAAGGAGAATGCCCATTTTGTATGGAGAAATGTACTGACATTAATATTTTTGTGTCCTGATAAAAATACCTTTATTTGAATAAGTTATCTTAATACATTACACAAACCAACTTTAGTCAATTTTAATCGTAGGAGTTATGAGATTTTCAACAAAATTATTTTGTATTTAGGTTATAGTAGACACAGTAATATGGACTCTATGCAGGCGCATTAAGGCGTATACGTTTAAGTTTAAAATTCATTTGACAGTCCCCAAACGCCATCTCACTTTTAATGTAATAATTATCAAATTCATTTGACAGTCCACTAACACCATCTAGTTTGTTGTATCATAGTCATAATCGAATCAACGCAACCTATTGGCTCGAAGGATCTTAAAATATCCCTGATTGGCTCCAATTCCAATATAAATGGCCGAATGCTTTTGTGTTGTAAAACGGAAGTAAAGTTACTTATTAATTTAAGAAAATAAAGCCCTAAAAGAATTTTTTAGGAAATACGGTAAAATATTTAAAATATTTTAACTTAATTTTTAGTACAAAAGTCATTGTGACACAATTATTTTTTTTGAGAGTACTGGGTATGGGCATTCTCCTTTGGCTCATTTATTAAGACTTGCGAAATACATACGTCTTCCAAATTTCATAAACACATCTCAAACGGTTATTTAGATATTAACGTCCAAAAATCGAGAAATTTAACACTGACTGACCTATAGATCAAAACTATATCCTACTTCCAGGTGACCTAGAAAGTTAAAATTTGGCATGCAGATAGGTAGTCGGGTGAATACAAAGGAATAAATCTGAAAGTAGTAAATTTTTATCAATTTATGATAATTTTTCAAAAAATTGATTCTATTAAGAACACTTACTTAAAATGCCTGAAATTTAAGAGTAGCAATCAAAATTGATGACATCTGATCATTATGTGGATTCCAAGGTGAATATATAACGAAACATATCAGTTTTAGTACTCTCACATGTTCTTGTGACTAAAATTTTAGGCTTTTCAACACAGAAATTGGCACCCATTTAGATCTCAATTCTTTTTTTTTTTTTTGAAATTGACTCTCACTTTACATTTATGTTTTTGATGGGATTTATTTATAGTTTAATTATTAGCGAATATATTTTGTCATTATTGACGTATCATAAAGATATTGAAGAAGGAGCTTAACTTTCAATACTTTAAATTACAAGAAGACATGGGATATAATGTCTATCGGTTTGTCTGATCTCAACAGTCAACCTATCGTGCGTGTATCAGTTGTCGACTTGTCGACTTGTCGATTGTCGGGTGTCGTCTGATGCTGCTCGATGCGATGTCGGAGATCGATTGCTCGTTGTATGCAAATTGTTGGAAAAAATATTGCTGTCCTCAGTTCAGCGCAAGTCCTATATATATATATAGGAAAAGGGGTATTCTACGGTGTTGGTTATTCAATAATATTCCTTTTACTTTGCTCCATGATATTATATTTCTAGTTCTCCTAACGTTCACATCAATACTTTCAAGTACTTCAACCCTACGTGATCATCCGTTCTATCTTATTGACAATTCCTTCCTCTAAATATGACATGTCGTTTCTTATATGCCAACCTCTGCATCGGACAAGCGTTGTAGAATAAAGAGGTCCGTCCCTGGACCTTCACTGGAGATTCGTGGCCTCACCGACACGGCTATCCTGACGTGCGCTCGTCCTCGTGCGCGCTTTAATTTATCTTGGTACATCATCATCATGCTTCTTCTATCTATTGCTCTTCAAGACATGGTCCTCCGCTTATGATCTCATCCAGCAATACCAGTTGCCCTCATAAAAGCGTCGGTGTATCGGGCTGTTGGTGTTCGTGGTCTCCATTCTAACTCCTGGCTCCACAACTCGTTGTTTTCATATCACGCACACGGCCATCGCTGACGACCCACACGACCTCGTGTGGATAATCAGAATCCTGTAAAAACAGTCTCAACAGTATTTTGCTCGGCTATTCTGACTACAGTAACCTGATTCACATTCATTTTATTTTCGTCATTCATCACATCATTATTAATTTACAGTCAAGAATAATTCGCTCATTAAGTCTGATATTTTAAATGTGGACACTTAAAATATAGTGGAGATAACTATGGTTTGGCCATTTGGTTACCAATCTGGTTCATAAGACTCTACGGAACGTCGCAATTATGTTATTGTCGTCTGGTCCGGATTATACCCTGCAGACACCTGGTCCAGTCTCTCTAAGACTCTCCAGGTACAACGTCCCTTCAGTTCTATGCTGGCCCGGACTCATTCACATTTCTTTTCCTCTTTTTTTTTGACACCTTTTTTTTACAACTTTTTTTTTATCATAACTCTTTTTTTTTTACTCTATTTTTTTTACAATTTCATATTGTTACTAGGTACTCTTTTTTTTACCTTTCATTTTCACTTATCTCTTTTTTAAACTCTTTTTTCTCTCTTTTTTTCTCTCTTTTTTCACATCTTTTTTTTCACATCTCTTTTTTTTCACATCTCTTATTTTTCACTCCTCTTTTTTTTACTCTTTTTTTTACAATAGCCATTGTTGCGAAACTCATTAAATTGATATCATCATGCAATCCTTCTTTTACTATACCATCAGACCGACCATAGTTTCTCTACGTGACTTACATCTGACTTACACAAGTCTAACGAGTCTACTGACAAGAAGTCGCTATTCACCATAACGAACTCGCATCATAAGGAACCCGATAGCAAAAACTTCGAACTGTCAACAATTGCAACAGCTTACTCTTATAATAGTTTTCAAATTAGGTTTCATAACTTTCAACCATTTATTAAATTTAGAAAATAAAAGAATGTCACTGTCATTGACTGAAAAACCCTCATTTAAAGACAACATAATTTCGTTCTTTAAATACGAATGTCAGGCAAATCATGCAAATAATTTTAAGAATGATTCGTTTAAATTCAATACCAGCAACAACATTATCTACACGCTCATCAGCCCCATAATCATAGAAAACTTCACAAAATCACCTGTATGATCAAAGTATGCCTGAAGACGGTTGTGACGACACTCATTCTGCCATCACCTAATCTAGCACCGCTCACGCAGCAGACAGGTTCTGGGTCTCTTGGTTTCTCGTGGCTGGCGTGGTAGATCATTATTCCATGTGTCATCGATTTTCCGCAACTGACAAATAAGTAAGGTTAATTTCACTCGTATGATATCAGGTATCACATTTGATGCTAGACTAAGGCTACTTATCTGCGATCCGTAGTTACGTCCATTTCCATCAACATGTTCCTCGAAGAAATTTTAGTCGTCACCTCATATTTAAAAATCGACATTCGCGTTTCAGCACATTATACTCCGAAAGGTCTACATATTGGATGGCTTCGTTTGTTTGAACTGTCACATCACCATATTTCGCATTATCCACACCGATTATATTATAAAATTCGACGATTCTCATTTTATTGCGTTTTGGATTGTTTAATTTCTCATCTGAGTTTCTCATTGCAAAATTTTCCTCAAATGTCATCCGAACTAGTGTCATTCCTCATTTATTTTCCACATTTGTGGGCAAGTCCTTTCCAACACTTCTGATATAGGAAAAGGGGTATTCTACGGTGTTGGTTATTCAATAATATTCCTTTTACTTTGCTCCATGATATTATATTTCTAGTTCTCCTAACGTTCACATCAATACTTTCAAGTACTTCAACCCTACGTGATCATCCGTTCTATCTTATTGACAATTCCTTCCTCTAAATATGACATGTCGTTTCTTATATGCCAACCTCTGCATCGGACAAGCGTTGTAGAATAAAGAGGTCCGTCCCTGGACCTTCACTGGAGATTCGTGGCCTCACCGACATATATATATATATATATATATATTTATATTTATATAAATGAGAGGAAGTCGGTTACTTGGTAGATACCTACGAGTATATTGTGTCTATTGCTTGTTATGTAATTTATCTACTTCTTGAAACATAACTTTTGATTAGGATTCTCAGGTCCAGCGTTTGGGAGACCAATGTTGAAACCACGTCACGTTCGTACGTCTATGGTACTGCAAAGTATCGATTACATTGAGACTCTACAAATACACAGGGTTGAAATTTAACTTCAACTTGTGCTGTATTGTATTTTATTATGTTACTAGCTCAGAGTTACTACGAGTAGTTGATAACCAGCGTGTTCCACTACGCAATTTTTTTTCTGATCACAATGACAGACCAGTGTTGACAGTCTGTATCTGTAGTATCTTTACATATTATCTTAAAATTGTATGGGAAAAGTGGAAAATCGACTTTATCAATGGACCGAATGTGCCTAATGCATTGTTTAGGTGGTCTCAAACCGCCTTTCTAATGAAACAATTTTGAGGCATATCGGTTGGATGGTTTCAGAGTCTATATAGGACATACGTACAAACATTTCTTGTACTTTATATGTATATTTACTAGCTGACTGGGCAATCGTTGTTCTGGCAAAAAAAATTTAGGGGTAGGGGGATGAAAAATAGATGTTGTCCGATTCTCTACCCTAGCCGATATGCACGCAAAGATTCACGAAAATCGGTCGAGCCGTTTCGGAGGAGTTCAACTACAAAAAAGCGTGACACGAGAATTTTATATATTAGATATAGTGGATTACATTGTAGTGGATTATGTAGTATTGTATTATAAATATGTCGGTTGCAGTGAGGATGCGCGCACACTCGAGGCGACGCCGGTGAGCGGCGTCGTCGGCGAAGCGCGCGAGCGGCCGTGCGCGTGCGCCGCGTGGCCGCCGCGCCGCCAGCCCGCGCCGCACGAGATCCTGCGACCGAAACCGCGCAGGTACACACACGCACACACACACGCACACACACACACACACGCACACACACACAAAGCTTCTTTAAGAACATTATTACAAAGCCGTAATTATGAACTATCATAATTGACAACACATGAGTGTAAGCTGTAAAACTGCTACTACTGTAAACTGCTTTCTACGTAAAGGCATCACCGATGCGTGACCAACCAAGAAAGAAAATAGGAGAAAGAAAGAAAAACCACAGGCAAGTGCGCAGGCCACGCGCAATGTAGAGTTCCGAAGTAGTGCCTATGTTTATCGACTATTACTCATTAACTAATTATGCTAACAAAGCCGTGATAGTTTTCCTTGTAAATTCATCATAATATACATACTCGTAGGTAATCTATTTTTGAGAACTTTTTTCACTTATCCAACTCCAAACGTTTAGCCGGCGCGGCAGGGTCTTAGGAGCCAAAAATGGTCTTAGGAGACCCATAATATTTTTGAAAGACCTTTTCAACGATACTCCACAGACGGATAGACAGACGGAAGGACGGACGTACATGACAAAACTATAATCCGATTTTACTTCGGAATTCTAAATTGATTTTCCACACAATACGTCTCTACCTCAAAACAGATACACTATTTATTACATTCGATAGAAAAGTGGACAAGTTTTGCACAAGAGTTATTACTAATCGATATTAAACTAACTGTTCTAACAGAAATTGTTGAGCAACGCATAAAAATCAATATTTTCTGTTGAATATTGTGTTTTCGGTTTATACTTAAATAAAATTTATATAGTTAGCTATGCATTTAGACATCCAAATCATTGTGTTTGTAAAAGCTATACGATCACAAACGACCGTTTAAATATATTTTTTTACAAAACTACACATGTCGTAGTTTCTATTGAAATGTTACTCGTAAGCTAACCAAATAAGGTATAGGTACGTATTACATAATTATAATGTCTATCACTGTGTATAATTATAGAAGAACTTTGGCGCCTGCGGTCAACCGTCATCGACAATCAAGTAGCGATCAAAGTCGATGTTAATCTCCAGTGTTTAGTGTCCGGTTTTCAAATTCCGAGTCCGACCGATCTATCGACCGAGTAACTCCAAAATGATCGGTAATGATAGACCAGGGAGTCTGAGCCAGTAGTCAGTCTCAATGGATATTCACTAGTATGACAACGTGGGTGTTCAGGAGCCCAATCCTTACGTTGTAGAGATAATATCGAACTTAGGCGCTCCACCCACTGAAGACGCGTCCCGCCGCGGTGCGCAGAGCGACGGATAACACAACTGCGCGCGGGGCAATTTCCCGCGCGGTGCCGCGTCGGCAGTGTGTTGTGCTAGGCGTGATTTCTATATAAATTGAGATAATTGCATACAATGGTAAAATCTGCCATCCCGCGCACCGCGACGGGGCGCGGTGCAGTGGGTGGAGCGCCTTAGCCATAATCTCCACTCTTAAATCTTTACGAAAAATGTCGAAAAAATCTCTATGCCTTGCATAGATATTTTATAGAACGTACGAGAATAAAAAAATGGGTTTTCTTTTTCATTGGCCATTTTTTTTGAGATTTGTCGTATTGATGACTGTCTACGCTGCGGGAGAGAATTGGACTCCAGAAGGGATGAAAATGTAAGATCGTAAAATAGCAACTTCAAATAACATTTTTACAAAAACTTAATTTCATGAAGCTATGACCAGTCCCCGGACTTCTCTTTTATGCATGAAGTTAAGATTACAAACGAGGACGACCAGACTCATGAAACAAGAATGCCAACCTCAAATCAAGTAGCGATATTGAATACGGATGCTAATATGGGTGAACGTGGGTCCGTGCGGCTTCTGACCCGTTAGAAACAGGTCCGCGGACCCCAATCACGCAGCTATTTGGGACGTCGGCGTCGCCAGTTGACTCATAGGCGTCAACCGTTTTACGATACTTTTCGTGTTTTGAAACGGGCATGAAGTACTCATGGTGACTGTGGTGAATGAGTTGGTGTTGAGCATCCATCGCCATCAGTGAGCTAGACCCATGCGAGTCTCCCAGCAGCAATGCAGTAGATTAGTAACTCTTTAGTTGAATAAGGCACGTTTTTTTAACTTCAGCAATTAAGTTAGTATCTACTTTGCAACAATCCACGGTTAACATGTATGATGGTATATATGTTACTTTAATAATCTAAATTTTACTAACAAAAAATAACCGACTTCAAATTCTCAAAAACTACTTGTCAGATCTCGTTCAAATTTATGTGGGACCACATGACAAGCACCAGCTTTCTATTAAAAAAAGAATCATCGAAATCGGTTGACGTGATATTGAGATATTAGTCAATTTATCGCGCACATCTTAACACTTTACGACTTATGTAGTTTTCTTATGGATGCCATTGTCAGATCTCAATAAAATTTATGTGGGACCACATGACAGCCATCAGCTTTCGATTAAAAAAAGAATCATCGGTTCGCCCAGTCCAAAGTTCTGAGGTAACAAACATAAAAAAAAAATACAGTCGAATTGAGAACCTCCTCCTTTTTTTGAAGTCGGTTAAAAAAGCACGCATGTTTTAAAGTATATACCATCATACCTACATTTTAACCGCGGATTGTTACAAAGTAGACTCTTCTAACTTAATAACAATAGATTTCCGCAAAGTAACGCCTGACACTATTAACTTCAGCAATGTTTTTATTTAATGAAGTGTGACGTCACGCTTCGAATGTTACCAATATCATTTGCATATAAAAATAATATTACATACCGTATCGAATGATACGTATATAAAGGTTAGGTACCTAAGTATATGTATGTATGTACCTGCTGGCTGCTAGCAGTGTTATGGTCAGTATTGATCAACAACCTTTAACCTAGAATAAACTCTAATCGAAACGCGTGTTTCGTCAGAGCAATGATAGCCATGTCAATAATGCAACTACTCGTATGTTACGTATTATCTTACCATACGCTCACTTTCTAATGTAGGTAGGTACCTAAGAGAGTAAAAGTTTCGAACCCGTATTTCCAAGCACCAGCTTCGTTATCCTACAACTATTTGCGAGTAAACCGCACCGAATAGCCCCTACTTTATCCCAGTGTTAAAGAAAAAGGAAAAAGTTCCGACACAGTACCTCAGTAGCGATGGTTACTCCCTTGTATGTAAACACACTAGTTGATGATGTGTTGTAAACCTTGCTACATTTAAAATAAGGTACGAATTGGTGCACTTTTAACTTTAACTGATTACACCTATGAGTAAACCGCTAACGAGCAGTTAATGCGGATAAAATTACAAGTAACTGCGGGCAGAATTAACAATCTCTTGTGTTGCAACTGGAATGTGGGATAGTTTATGAATCATTGTAAACTACCCAACTTGATAATTTTAAGTAGAAACTTGTTAAGATAAATATTCCTTATTTTCCCTGCCTTGAAAAGGGAGTTTAACACACGAAAAAACGGACAAAATTTTAAAGGATATATTAGTGATATCTATGTTTTAAAACGCATCATTTTAATAAATATGATAAAATTTTGGCACTCAAAAATATCATCTGGTTTACGAAAAAGGAATGAAGCATTACTTTATTAAGCGAGTTGTGCTAATTTTAAAATTTTGGGAACTCTACGCAACAGCTTCTTATTTGATAAAGCCATCGCTGTTCTCAAAATGATCGTGTACGCGGTGTACGTACACAGTCATAATTATTGTATATCCTTCTACCAATTAAATAAATTTAAAATAAACAATCGACATCAGAACAAATCATTTATCTAGAATCTTTGAATACAAAGGTGATTGTGTGGCAATTAGTTAGCACCTTGCTGCATTCCGCCACCGGACGTAACTACCGGATAAACAGCGTTGTAAACCATCAATTCTCACAGGTCAAAATCACCGCTGCGGCCTGCGTTAAAACCATTATAATTGGTAGTATGTTTAATGTGAATTCTACTTACCCTTTCTGCAAACCTTTGGATTAGCGAGTCTTTTTGAATTGAGGTAGGAGGTAGGCTAGCGTTTTATATCTTACTACTTCAGGGTGCATTTGTGGAGAGGTTTGAGTCCCAACCGGGCATGGATTTTCAACATTCCTAGCTATTTATAAGTTGCTTTCGATGAATGGATAGTTTAGAGTGGAGCAGCTTACTTATCACATTATTCATGGCATTATTTCAATCTGCATTCAACTGGGGAGAACTATAAAGCGCCCTTAGACGTAGCTCAGACAGCATGAAGATGACTGACACTTGCTTAGTACCATGTTAGTATGACGAAATTAAAAAGTCATGTACAACGGCTAAGGTTGCATTAGTAACTACCTATTAGTTTTGTTCGGATCTCAACATCTTACCCTAAATATCCTTTACAATCATGAGTGAGCCTGTAAACAACGCAATGTGCAAAGTTGTCCAAAAGACACATTGTTCAAAAATAAAAAAAATAAAATGTGTGCAATTCACACGTGGTAGAAGTGAAACCTTCAGAATTTTTGTTTTCAAGATAATGAGACGAATGTAAAATTTCGGGAAGATGATAAATGTAGGTTTCACTAATCTACTCCGCTCTGCTCCGCCCCACTCCGCTCCGCTCCGCTCCGCCCCGCCCCGCTCCGCTCCGCTCCCCTACCCCTCACTCCCCTACCCTACCCCTGTACAATGCTTCCTATCTCACTTTAGAATTTATGTGTTTGTCTCTTTTTACTGGACAGTTTCGTTTCATAAAATTTCAAGTCACCCCCGTAAGAAGTTTTCACTTCAAAAATCTTTGAGATGAGCAATGACAGAAAAACCAAAAGTGCAATTAACTGGCGACAGCGCGACCGCGTCGATGGTATTTGAACAGGAAATGAAACACGTTACTTGTTTTTGCTCGGCAACCATTACAATTGCTCAGTATTCGGGAATTTAGGAACTTCGATTCATGAAGCTTCATTCTGCACCGAAAACTTTTGATTGGTAATCAAAAATGGAACTTTGTTCGGGGCTGAACCCGCAGCTAGCTGACAATTTCGCAATGACTATATTTTATGTTAATTAAATCCGAACAAAAACAGTTTCACTGTAAAAAAACAGGCCAAGTACACTTCAAAAGATAGTTACAAAAATGATAATTAAGTTTTTACAAAAAATTATGAAATCAAAAAACCCAAGTACATAACCGTTTTAGATTAGAAAAAAAAATTTGCTAGTAAAAGTAAAAAAAAATGGTGTACTTGGTGTGCATAATTATGATTTTCGATCTGACTTGACATTAGAAGCCTAGGCCGTCAGAACAAGGCAAGCCCAACTGTGTCGTACAACCCAGGATCTCGGGATCCAATACAGAACACTCCATTCCATACGTTTAATATTTAACAGCTGCAGAGCGATGACAGTAAAGGAATGATAGTAAGCTGGGCTTTTCGGCTTGTATGGCTGTAGTCTGTACCACACGCTACTGAATTTGGAAGATATTTTTTAAAACTTTTTAACCCCCGCCGCAAAAAGAGGGATGTTACAAGTTTGACTTGTCTGTGTATCGGTGTATCTGTGTGTCTGTGTATCTGTATGTCCCAAACGGATGAACCGATTTTGATCTCGTCTTTTTTGTCTGAAAGGTGGCTTAATCGAGTGTTCTTATCTATGTTTAGTGTAAATAAAACTGTCCGGGATTTTTTTAATTATAATTTAAGATTATTTTGCAATAAGCACGCACTATAAAGTATTATGCACACCAAGTACACCATTTTTTTTTACTTTTACTAGCAAATTTTTTTTTCTAATCTAAAACGGTTATGTACTTGGGTTTTTTGATTTCATAATTTTTTGTAAAAACTTAATTATCATTTTTGTAACTATCTTTTGAAGTGTACTTGGCCTGTTTTTTTACAGTGAAACTGTTTTTGTTCGGATTTCATATCTTTTTGTAAGGGTGTTACCAGACCAATCGATCGATCGTCGATCGACGGCATCGATCGATGGTGGAATCGATTAGTCAACGTCGATCGATAGTTTCTACCAGACCAATCGATCGATAGTCGATCGACGGCATCGATCGATTGTAGAATGGATTAGTCGACGTCGATCGATAGATGCTAACAGACCAATCGATCGACGGCATCGATCAATGGTAGAATGGATATAGCCGGAGTCAAACGATTAACGTCGACCGACGGTCGATCGACTGATTAGTCGAACGGTATCGGTCGATCAATTAAAGCTACCAGACCTATCGATCAACGTCGACCGATGGAATCGATCGATTGGTTAGTCGAACGGTATGCGTCGATCAATTAAAGCTACCAGACCAGTCGATCAACTTCGATCGACGTTAATCGATGCCGTCGATCGACGATCGATCGATTGGTCTGGTAACACCCTTAAGTATACTTTTTTCAAATATTGCAAGCCTTATACCGCGAAGCCGGTTGAAGTTGTGCTTTAATTACCTACTCTCGATACGTCAAGGCCAAAAATGTTTAATAATATTTTTTTTAAAATATTTAATTTAAACCGGAAAGTAAATCGGAAAAGTATTCGTAGCTTTCATGGTGGGTCGACTATTTGTATAATTATTGAAGAGTCCCTAAAACTAGTATAAAAATAAGTTTACATGGTTGGCTAATACAATAATATATTTACCCTTACTAACTGAATTTAAAAGTTATTTTGCTTACAAGAACGAGTATTTGGCTATAGTTACATTCGGTATTCAGCTAATTTGATACTATTTAGCCAAATACTAAATATCTCATAACTACCTAGTTAAGAGTGTCGCTTCTGATATGTCACTATTTTTACGACAAAAACCCGGAGAAAATAATCGCACAAAAGTTGGTACCATTATTTCGAACTTTAACATTAGTGGTTGTCATTTTAGTCTCTTATGATTTGTGATTTAGTGGATCTAGAGTTTAGTGCATCCGCAGCGTCACCCGTAATGAATGGCGCTAGTGTCTGAAAAATAGATATTCGAACAAAGCGCTACCCGTAATTGGACCCGTCTTTACGGACACTTTTCATAAACAGAAATGGCTCTCCTTCTACTCTATCCTCCATGGACAGATTATTTGCCAGTGCCACTTGCTGTGATTAGTGCGAGTTGCAAAAACGTCGTTAAACGTCGTGAGAGAACCCAACCAAATTGAAAATAATACGATAATATGTATCTAGTTGGAGAATTAATTAAAATACTAAGCATTATTTAATTATAATAAGCTACAATTAAAACAGTGGTGACAGTGTTTCCAGTTAGCCAATTTTTGGCTAGATCTTTAAGATTCATTTAGCATTAGCCAAAGATGTGAAATATTCTTGGCTAAATATTTTAGCCACAATTTTAGCAACTTATTAACCGACTTCAAAAAAAGGAGGAGGTTCTCAATGCGACTGTATATATATATATTTTTATATTTATGTTTGTTACCTCAGATCTTTGGACTGGGCGAACCGATTTTAATGATTCTTTTTTTAATCGAAAGCTGGTGCCTGTCATGTGGTCCCACATAAATTTTATTGAGATCTGACAATGGCATCCATGAGAAAACCATATAAGTCTTAAATTAGTATTAAGTATGTGCGCGACATATGGACGAATAACTCTATATCACGCCAAACGATTTCGATGATTCTTTTTTTAATCGAAAGAAGATGCCTGTCATGTGGTCCCACATAAATTTGAACGAGATCTGACAAGTAGTTTTTGAGTAACTTTGAAGTCGGTTATTTTTTGTTAGTAAAATTTAGATTATGACTTGACAAGCTAATAAACACATATTATTTAGTATGATGAATGTGGTAAAGACAAAACATAGAAATAAGCACTATTGACGTGATAACGTCCATTAAAACGATGAACGCCGGGCGCACGCACGAAAAAACATGACTCATTGTCCCGTTCCGCGCGAGTGAGAGCGCGGAACAAGCGATAGAGAGGCACGATCGGCCGAAGCGCTCAAATTTGAAGTGAAAACTTCTTTAGCACTTTTAGTAGTAGTTGAGTGCAGCTGAGCGGGGCGGGGCGGAGCATGACGTTGTCACGTTAAACTACCGTCCGTAAACCGACTTTATAACCACCAGTCCACCATTTTTACTTTTTTTATGTTAAGATTAAAAGACTATTAAAATAATAAGCAAACATGTGCTTCCTACCAAATACCGCTGGAATTTTTAGCCAAATAGGTAAACAAGACAACAGACTGGTATAAGGAAAGAATATTTTTCTTTCCTTGTACTAGAACTATCAACGTATAATGACTATTGATTTAAACGTATATTTTAATAACATTTTATGTTTCTAAGTTTAATTTTATTAAAAAATATTTTTTTGTTTTAACTCCCGATCCAAAAAGAGGAATTTTTTGCCACTTTAAAGGGTACGAAATTTTGACTTTCTATCAACTTTTTAATTAGTTAGCCATTTCTTGGTTCACTGACTTGGCAACATTGAGTGGTGTTATAACTTAGGCCAGCTTAAGCTGATAGCACAGAAATATTGTTATCTATTCATGTGCTGATAGACTATTTGTCACGGTGACTTTTTGTTACCCAATTGAGTGCTATGAAAATATATGGGAGTGCGCTGATTACTTAGAAACGTGCATACCGACGAAACGAAACATGGCGGTTTAGTTCCTGCTAATATCCACTTTGACATGACTTTGACATTACCGTAGTCAAAGTGGGTTTTGTAAATATTGCCTTAGTGCCTTAGTAATAAGTCACAGTTTACACCGTAGTAAAGAGGAATACAATATGGCGGATACGGCACACGTCTGACGTCATAAAAATTTGACAGTATAGCGAAACTGTTTTTTATTTATGTTTGTTTTGTATTTCATACGTTAGACAAGGACACCATTAAGTTTACTATGTCGTCTTCTAAACTATGAGTATCTATATGACATTATAACGGGTCTATACTTAAAGTCTATGGCTGATTATGGTGACGTGACAATACGGTGACAAATAGTTCCTAGCAGACGGCAACATCTAGTGACGTGACTGTCACCCGGCCGGGAAGTGCGCTCACAAGGCAACAGGGTTCCCAACTTAGGAGTTTTCCCCCCAAATTTAGGGGGTAAATATGTAAGATGGGATTTTTTAGGAGTCTTAAGTGTATATTTTGTGTTATTTTTAGGGTTTTTGTGACTCTTCATATTTTTTATTTATTGATCAAAATAATGATGTAAGAGACCCCGGAACAAACTAGCCAATTAAAGAAGACTGGGACTTTTGGCATTCAAATATAGGATATCAGATTAATCTGCAATTTGGAATGGGGAAATCCAAAAAGGAGTATTTGTGAATTTACCTTACAAAATATTATGTCGATATTGTAATCGGAATTGATTTATTTGTCAGAATTAATAAGTCCAATAAAATATTAATAGAATGGCATTTAATGAACATATCTACCAAATACCGCTGGAAGTATTATGACTTTTAAGCCAAATCGGTAAACAAGAAAAATATTCTTTCCTGGTCACAGAACCAGAACCATCAACGTCAAATTAATGATTTTTGATTTAATCGTATGCAAATAATTTTATTTATGTCCCAAAGTTTTATTTTATTAAAAGATAACAGTTTGATGGTGTTTTTTTTAACTCCTGATCCAAAAAGAGGGTAAAAAATTTTTTGCCACTTTAAAGGGTACGAAATTTTGACATTCTAGCCACGTTTTAAAAGTTTTTAGCCATTTCTTGGTTCACTGACTTGGCAACACTGTCAGTGACTATTCAAGTGGGCGCATCGTGGGTGACAGTAAGAGACAGTGACAAAAAGTTACGGTGACAAAAGTCACCAGTGAGTGGCTGGTCTTATACAAAGTTACTCTATGGTTATAACTTATAATATACTGTAGTAAACTTATACTGTAGTCAGTGTTGCCAGATGGGGCTATTAAGTGCCAATGGGGCTATTTTCGTTACCGAGCGGCTGTCATATTTTATCCGTTGGCTACACGTAGCCGATCGGCTATATTCAGTGTGCCGTGGGTCGTGTCCAGTGCTGCCAATATATATAATATATAGGAGATGTTCAAAAGTGGTACTTTATTCCGAAGAAATTTGTGCAGCCGTAATTTATATTTCATTTGAAAGCATATTTTCTAATCTACTTGAAATTATAAAACTTATATTTTATTGATCCTCCATATTTTGGAAAATCGAAGAAGTATGTTCATGTTAGAAGGTCTATGGAAAGCAATGTTTTTTTTTCTAACAGGTACATACGTCCTTTTCACGAATTAAAACATATCTGAGGTCAATTTATTATATTATTATGTTTTCAACACATGTATAAAATAATTAACATTAATTGTAAACTAAAATCATGAAGAAACGAAACGACATATAATCCGTTCACAAATCTTAGAGACTAAATTGACGTTTCATGGGTGACCAGTTTCGGGTACAAATTAAATAGTGATGACCATAAACCGAAAAGTAAATCGGAAAAATTTTCACAGCTTTTATGGAAGGTCGACTATTTGTGTAATTATTGAAGAGTCCCTAAAACTAGTATAAAAACAAGTTTCAGCAACCATTATCATTCATATATCCATAATATATTTGCCCTTACTTACTAAATTAATAAGTTATTTTGCTTACAAGAAAGAGTATTTGGTTATAGTTACATTCGGTATACAGCTAATTTTATACTATTTAGCCGAATACTAAATATCTAGGTGGATATGAGTGTCGCTACTTATATATGCTAATATGTCATTATTCTTACGACATAGTTTACGATTCAAAAAACCGGAAAAGTAGATCGCACAAATTTAGCTGGTATCATTATTTCAAACTTTGACATTAGTGGTTGTCATTTTAGTCTCTAAGATTTGTGAACAAGGTATAGATCATCCTAGTTTGATCCATAGTGATTATGTATTCTGTGGTTTGATATTAGTAACTGTCAGTGTCAACTGTCAATCAATCAAATGCAAAACAAAATGTCATCGTTTCATTCATTCATCACTCAATGTCACTTAGTGTTGCCAATGAAAATTTTTGGAAGGCCGTGTACATTAGATAAAAAAGCCGTGTTTATATGGGAAAAGATCAAGTGTGGGCCGTAGCTATTCAATTACGCCAATATATACCATCGGTTCAGCGCTAAAACTAAAAAAAAAGGTCATCGGCAGTGAATTTCATGCCCACTAAACGAGGAATACTTTTCATTAGCCTACATTTACGTCAACATTAGCCTAGTGGCGCTGTTTGAAGGGTTTTAACATTCGTTAAATGTTTGCAAAACAATAAATAACAAAAAACACGTGGAATTTGCGAAAAGCCGTAGAATTTGCTACGGCAATAAGGTTCCAGCCGCAGCCCGTAGATTTTGTGATTTTTTGGCCTGAAAGCCGTAGAACACGGTAATTGCCGTAGCATTGGCAACACTGATGTCACTATCAGTCAGTACTGTCAAGTGTCAATAGTGTCAGGATAAAGTTGCCAGAAGTAAAAAAGGTGCCCAGTGTGACAAGCTTTTGATCTATCTACTGAAATTCAAACACAAATAAAAAAACAAGGGAGGATCTTTTTTTTATTTTCACAACCTTGTCCCAATCGGAATAATTTTCACTTTCTCCTCATCGAAGTTTTGTTTTTGTACAAATTTAGTACCAGCCCCCATACATTTTTTAAACATCTCCTTTAGCGCTTGGACTAAAAAAACTTTTTTTTCGCCCCTATACTTCGAACCCTAGATGGGGCTACATGCGCACTCCGGCAAGGCTATTCGAGAAAAAATTATCTGGCAACACTGACTGTAGTTTACTTGCTGTGCTGACTGCTGTCGTGCTATAGATATCATAGCTGTTTGGTTGTTTGTTTATTGTACAATAATCATTATTTTGATTCAGTAATAATTATTTCTCAAGCATAATAAGATAAGGTAATTATTGCATATAAGCGAGAAAACAGGCAATATTAATTAATGGAACATAGCTATTATACAGCGATAAAATTATGGAAAATTTGTTGTGTGGTGAGGTTATATGAATAAAAGGAGATGTTCAAAAAAGCGGCCAAGTGCGAGTCGGACTCGCCCATGAAGGGTTCCGTAGCAGCAAGTAACATAATATAAAAGTTCTTGTAGTTAGTTGTAACTTTGATCGATGTTTTTTGCGGTTTACGATTTATGACGTATTAAAAAAAACTACTTACTAGATCTCGTTCAAATCAATTTTCGTTGAAAGTTTGCATGGTAATGTACATCATATATTTTTTTTAGTTTTTTTTAGTATTATTAGATAAAAAGCTTGCCACACTGGGCACCTTTAACTTCAGGCAACTCTAACCTGACACTACTGACAGTACTGACTGATAGTGACATTGAGTGATGATTAAAAGTAAAACGATGACATTTTGTTTTGGTTTTGAATTTTTGATTTCATATAAGAAATGGTTCAGAATTTCAGACGACTTAATTTCGTTGTGCTGTATTTTTACGCTGCCGCGGCGCCGTCGCTGCGCTGCCGCCGTGATCAATCCTTTTTTATCAACCTCTGCTTGCCTACCGGATTCCGACACTCCGACGTCTCCGACCGCGACCTTATCTCTTTAAACGACAGCCTGGCGCTTGTTTACTGGACTTCCCGATCTGTACTATCAAAATCTTTTGAAAAGAAAAGGTATGTAACAACTAACTAACTTACTTGTAATATGTATCCATTTTAGTAGATTCATATTTGTTTGCACATTTTCATCATGTTAGTTTTATTGCTTTGGTTTAATACACATGCTCTCGTGCAGCCAAACAAATCTTCCTTAACTAACATTAAACAAATAGGTGTATTATGGGTATACATATCAAGTAAATTCATGTATGAATGTAGTAAATGTAAGGAAACAGTATGTCTGCTCATATTAAAGTGATATATTGCTCATATATTGTGATAAGTTTGCTTCAATCAATACATTGCACTTGTTTCTTGTACCTACTGACTTGTTATATTTCAATTTTTAGATATCAACCTTACAATGGCTGTATGTATTAATACAATTAAGTCTATTAAGTATGTCATATAGATCACATGTTTTATTGTTTCAGATTTCTGATAATGATCAGTTGTGCCAAGAGTGTGTGAACCTGGTAACTCAAGAAGCCAACAACCGCATTGAAGATCCTCATTGTACATCAAACAAACCACTACGACATACATGTGTATGCATATCTTGTGGCATTTCCCTATCAAGATGTACAGGGAGACGTCGGCACAGACTGCCAGAAAATTGTGCGGAAAGAAACTATTTAAAAATCAAATATTTTATATAATGAAATGCGTACAGTAGGGAGCTGTGCACACATAATGACCATTATATGGTATTTAGGATGGGCTCGGCATCAAAATAATATTCTACCAGCAAGGTTTCTAGATGGCATATGTGTAAGAAATGTGGAAAATGAAGTTCAATAAAATGCAATTTTTTAGTCTTTTATTATTTCCTACTCTCCATGTAATTGCACACAATTTATTTAAGTATGATATCAGCTTTCCATTATTAAAAAGTGATACCTACAAAATCTATTTACAGTGGCTTTCTATGCAATGGGTTTCATAATAAAATACTATTGTGTCTAGGTTATGATGACCTTAAAATCCTAAGACCTGTTATTAGTCATCATTATAGTCTTCATTCAGAATTATGTAGAAAGATATTTAATCCAGGCTAGAGCGAACTACGAGCAATCAGCGGTTCGGGCCTGCGATTCTCGAGGAAACTGAAGCAAATCCTGGTCGTAATTGCTTGTTATAATAATGTAGTCCCTTAAACAGTTACTAATATCAAACAGATCAAACCACAGAGTACTTAATCACTATGGATCGAACTAGGATGATCTATGTCGTTTCGTTTCTTCATGATTTTAGTTTACAATTAATGTTATTTATTTAATACATTTATAGTTACGTGTTGAAAACATAATAATATAATAGATGAACCTCATATGTTCATAATTCGTGAAAAGGACGTATGTACCTGTTAGAAAAAAAACATTGCTTTCCATAGACCTTCTAATTATCACGAACATACTTCATCGATTTTCCAAAATATGGAGGATCAATAAAATGTAACTTTTAAAATTTCAAGTAGATTAGAAAATATGCTTTCAAATGAAATATAAATTACATATAACATTATGTGTGAGAAATAAAACGTTAAAAGACAGATTGTGGTTTTCTTGATAATTTTATTTTAGGAGGCATATTACGTTGAACATGAAATTAATAATTCATTACAGCATAGTTATGTGATTTTGGTTTAAAGAGTGTATATAAATAAAATGTTGAACACATTGAGCTATAAGTATACATAGAGAAGACATCTCAAACAAAATGTGTGTCCCCCCCGGAGGTTCTATTTTCAAAATTGAGCCCCTGTTTTCCTTTCAAAATCGAACGAATCCATTGGACATTGAAGCCGCGCGGCGTCAATTCATTGGAACATACATTGTGTTCGCGGTGTCCGTTCTATACGCTAGTAATAATATTTCAATGGTTGAACAGTAAATAATTTTTAATATAATATTTTTGTAATTCTTCTCCGGACAACAGTATTCAGCTTGATGTCAATAGTCTTAGTTGTAATTCAATCTCCCCCTTTTGTTATTGTATTCTTCTTTTTTGTTCTTCCAACACCTTTCCTTAAATAAAAATTTTATATGACAATTTGTGTTAAGCAGTAGGTACTTACAATTAAAATCTTTTAAAACAAGGATTAAATATATTTGTATAAAAACATAATACATAAATATCCATTCTTTATTTATTACATAATATTATGCCTTATTCAATTATTCCTATCTATATTAAAACAAAGCAGGCCCATATCATTTTGGCACATTACAATGGCTTATAGTGAAGTCCTATCGATACATATTCTTGCTGGGGATATTGGATTGGCAAGAAATTTAAAACATTAAGAAGATTTCAAAAGTGTAGGTACTGATACGTAATGATAATATAGTCCCAAGTAGGTACCTACATTTATTGTTAACTGCACTTCTAGATACTGCTTGCCTCGCAGCTGGGTTTTCAGTTTATGGGTTTATCAAAATATGTAATTATTTAACAAATATTTTCCTTGGTCCTTGAGAGCTCCTAGCTCCTATGCAAACTATATTATCACCTATTGTAATATTATGTTGCATAATAAAATAATCCATTGAGTACCTACACACTTGTAGGTAGACAATTTTAAATAAACTTTTAATTAAATCATAATTATTTAGGTAATGTAAAAATGTACCTTTTATTTCCAAGAGTCCAAGTCAAGACACAATAATAATATTAGGTTTATCGAGTTCCTTACAAGTACCTAGTTTAAAAGTTATCGTCTTTAAAAAATATCTTCATAAACTTTTGTGAGTTTGTGACATTCGCCATTGGATTAGTGTTTATGTTTATGTACTTAGGTACTCTGTGACTGTGATTGCGTAGTGGTAGTGTTTAAGTATTAGTTTCGGGCGTAAGACCTCAACGAATCCGAACAACAAAACTCAAAAGCGTATGTATGTTTTAGGTAAGTATACTTAATAAAATTTAAGAAGAGGTTATATCAGGTAGGACTGACATTAATAATAACATTATTAATGTAATTTTTGTACCTATTTAGTAGATCTGCCAGCGATGCTTGTTTTTAACAGTTGGCGTTCGTATTTGTATTTTTATTTTCTGTTCTCTAATTTTTCTAAATCACTGATAAAATCACAACTAAAACAACAACAAAATTTTTAAACTCCTATTTCAATGCTACCAACATTACTTACTGAGGCGTCGACATGGATATAATAGTATAACTGGATTACTGACTTCGAACTTCGAAGGGTCTGAAGACGTGATGTCACAATTCAATGAACATCTAATCTATATAAATAAATCATTTTTTTCTTACAATAAGTTAATACTTGACCACGATCCTAATTGTTGTTCGTTTTTCTCGCTAAAACTCGAGAATGGCTGGACCGATTTGGCTAATTTTGATCTTGAAATATTTGTGGAACTTCACACCAATTTTTTTTTTATTTTCTGGACAATTTTTTTTTATTTCAATTTACTTATAATTCGGCATTAAAAGTACATTCAATTCTTAATTTTCACCCTTCTACCACCAACCCCTATTTTTTAATAGCGATATTAGTACTTTAATTATTTTCTACACTCGGCTGTCGATAATTTAATTGATCATTTATCAGACCTGTAAAAACAAAAGTATTGTGACAAGTTTATTTGGACAATCATCCCCATAAGGGTGAAACTAAGGGATGAAATTCAAAGTTATAAATGTGTTAAAATATGTATTAACTCAAGGGTTGTGATTAAGGTGTCTCTATATCTAGATATAATTTATGAGGCAGTACGACGTTTGCCCGGTCAGCTAGTATTTTTAATAATTTCTTCAAAAATATCTTTGTCATGAAAACTGATGTTTTTATATTATTATGATTATTTTTGTGTAAGGTAATAATAAAATGAAACAATATTATTTATTAAGGTACCTATTGTACATCTATTTTTTTAAGTGCACTGCATTTATAAAAATATTTGAACACCATCGAATAATATATCCATATAATATATCGAATAATATATCCTGGGACTATAGATAACATGAACACAATAGAAAAATGGTCAATTGTGTCGTCATCCATCTTCAGGTATCTTCGAAGATTATGATCCAGTTAGACTATTATATCCTTGAAGCAAGCACTCAATGTATAGTCTGTATACGCTATCTACTTACTAAGCACGTGTCTGTGGTCACAGCCATTAATATCGAAATAATATTACACCAATGCCATGTACGAAGAAAAAAAAAAGAAAATTCAATACCAACCTTCTAGCAAAAATTCACCCGAAATTAGTAATTTAGGCTGTTCAGATTCCAAAAAGGGACCGGGCCAAATTTTTTATTGTTGTAAAGTATTAAATAATTGAAAGATCGAAATAATTTTCAGTGTTATATGGACACAATCAATAATAATTTTGATATGTGAAAGTACAAAGTGTTGGCGTTTCGCTAATAATTAAAAATATGGAGTTAAAAATTTCGTGACGGCTTGTTTCGTGACGTCACACTAGGTTTCGAGAAAAGAGACTATAGCGTCAAGTGACATTTTTTGAGTGTGATGTGTGAGTGTACTTGCCCTAGACACTATTGTGTCTCCTGATAACTTGAATTTATATCGTATAATGAACTTTACTCAGTTCATTGGATTATGAGAGAGTTCCATTAGATTATGAGAGTGTATGGTCTAGGTTTCCCCAAGAGGCCCCTGCTCTTTAGTGCTCCATAAATGGATTAACTAATCCATGGATTAAAATCATTATTTAACCCATTCTGAGAGAAGGCTCCGATACAATAGTAGAACGTACAATTGTAACACTAATTAACATGTATAAGAAATGTAACACAAATTGTAAAATGACGTCTCTTCTTACAATTGGGGAGGCTATAGCTCCCATAGTTTTATTCCACTTTTGTTCTGTTGTTTCATTGCAAATTGATGACGAAATTAGTGGTCAACCTGAAATGAATGCGACTGGGTTTAACTAGCTTGAGGGCTCTGCATGACAAACAAATCACCACGGTCATTTATATGCGCTTTTGTCGCTTGCAATTTATTTATTAACGAACACCCGCCCTGGACAACAACTTCGAGTAATACTGTAGACTAAGAGTTGCTCTTCGCTTGATTATTTCCTTCTCGATTATACTTATTATTCATTACATCATTAATAATGATACTAATGAGTTAATGTCATTAGTATTTTCACACAATTTCATTTCTTGTTGCACTCGACAATAGCTCTCAGCGGCAGCAACTGCGCTTGGCTGTAACGTGATCTCGCGACAGCTATGGAGGCTGGAGCTACGAATGTTGTGACAGCTCTTTTGTGTTTATTCAAAACCTCTTTGTACTATTCTTTTTATGGGCACAATAGTCTGGCCATCCTGGTAAAGAAAGGAAAGTTCTTACTTTTTAATAATAACGAAAAAAAATGTATTTCAATGTTTCAGTTTACTATATTATTAGTGATCGAAAAAGGCGTAACAATACAATTTTTAGGTAGACTCCATGTCCATTGCCACTTAAACATACCCATACAAATTCGTACTTTAGGTGTCAAGTGTCGACACATACACATATACCTGTGTAGACAAGACATCAGCAGTTCTAGCCGTTACGAACCCCGGAGTCTCTATTCAGTTTCACTGGTTTACACAAGACCAAGTTGTTCCACTTACTAAGCCTAGCTCAGTCTCAGGGTAGGTACTTATAAAAACATACCACCTGTTTAAAAGCAAAGCAACAACCCATAATTGTCCCACTGCTGGGCTCGGGGTCTCCTCTCACAATGTGAGGGGTATTAGGCCATAGTCTACCACGCTGGCCAAGTGCGGATTGGTAGACTTCAAACACCTTCGAGAACTTTATAGAGAACTCTCCGGTGTGCAGGTTTCCTCACGATGTTTTCCTTCACCGAAGCAAGTGATAATTTACTTGTAATACGCACATAATATTTGAAAATTAGAGGTGCGTGCCAGGGTTTGAACTCGGGCCCCTTCGTTCGGGAGACCAACGTTCTACCGCTAGGCTATCACTACATAACCACCTGTTTACTTAGAATTAATATCGTCGTAATCGCAACGCGGTGTAGGCAATAATTCTTGGCAGACTCTAGGATTACATAATTTATGTTCAACAGTCTAGTGCTTGCTTCCTGTGTTATTAACATAATGTGTGACATAAAGTGACTGATGTTCACAAACATTGTAAATCTTTTGAATGGTTTCCTCTAAACATTTTAACTCTTAAACTAATCTTGTCACGTCGAGCACATACCTACCCAAGTACTCGATGTCTTGACATTATGTTTCGATCGAACGATCTTCTAATAACTCTTGTCGTACTGTTAAAGAGGAAGCTACAAGAAACGTAATTTAAATTTAATTTTCGTCGATTAGCATTTACGTAAAATATTTGAATGAAATATTGTAATAAAAACCAACGGATTTTGAATGTTATGTTATCCAATGAAGAATATATTATCACATATTTACATAGAATTTCTCGAGATTTTCTTGCTCTACAGTGATTCCATTTTACTCTCGAGCTCAACTCGACAATAGTCAATTATGTCCGAGTTCTGTTGACTTACAAATAATTACTGATATCCATCAATATTATTTCTATAGAGTATAGTAGAATTATAAAGAACTTAAGTTTCGCTCGTAGGTTCTCGCTGATGGCAAAGCAAGCGATAATGCACAAAAACAATGGCATGGCAAAAGGACTTTCTCTAGCAACCTGGGGATGGGAACCAGCTAATTGTACAACGAACAATGCGTTTAAGCCCGTGTTTTATGCAACGAAAGTAACCGTTACTTAAGTGAAGCGATCTTTGAATGTTGTGTGAAAGTGACTTATTATTTAATTTTTATGAATCAAGCGAAAGAGTTACGTTCATTCATTATTATCTGGGAACCTGGTGGAAGGGGATCGTGTGAGGTCCATTGAAGATTTTTTAAGATAAACTCCAAGTTTTTGAAGTAATACTTATGACCCAACGTCATTATGAAAGTCAAATGAGAGTGAATTTTTCCGAATGAATCAAGAGTTATGAGGTAGCGTCCAATGAATTTGCAATAAAGTTATTTTTTTTAAATGTATTCGACATGAACCGATTTGATAATTATTTATTGAATTTAATTTTATTTAGTTAAAATATATTTATGTACTTTAAGATTTTGACGTGACAACGTCTATTAAAACGATGAACGCCGGGTGCACGCACGAAAAAGCATGACTCACTGTCACGTTCCGCGCGAGCGAGAGCGCGGAACAAGCGATAGAGAGGCACGATCGGCTACGATCGGCCGAAGCGCTCAATTTTATCTATAAAAGTATGCGATCATTTCATCAATGTTTTGTCATGACGTTGTCACGTTAAACTACCGTCTGTAAACCGACTTTACAGACAACCATTTTTTAAGTTACTGTTCGTAGCGTCCATATCATCTGATGTCTTGTCTATAATTGTTTCTGTTCAAATTCATTTAAATGTGTTAAATAATTCTTGACATTGCATCTTGTGTCTTGCATCCAGATATATTTGCCGTTTCCTGTGACCATCAATATTAAGGAGTGTCGACCAAAGGTTCTAGCAGGATAAATAAGGCCTGTTATGTAGACATGTATGTATTCTATTAAGTAGTAAATATAGGCGAGGACATTAAATGTAGTCACATTAAATGTGGAATTATATTTTAACGTTCTCACCTATTATAGGTAGGTAATGAATAAGTTTACGCTTATTTTCTTGAAGACAGATGCTTCATATAAATTAGTTTCTAAAACACGTTCTGCGTTTAATACCAGCGGCCACATAACTGTTTCTTATTTATTTAATACTAATCTTCTGACCTTAGAACTGGGTTTCACGAAGAGAGCAGTTAATGTTTGGTGGAATTGTGTGCCGGTTCAATCATGTTACAGTTGGTCAAAGCAATGTGGTTATTAAAAGAAAAAATTGTCTAAGAAAATAATGGTAACCTCCATTTTTCCCCCAAAAACAAAGACTGTAAATAACATATATTTTTCTAGAATTTTATTATGTACCATTTATGAATACAACGCATTCAAAAACACAATTTTTCCGGAAACTACCGCCTTAAATTGCAAAGGTCTGTATAAATTCTTGTAATAATAAACGTTTAGTTTAGACACACTATCCAGCAATACATTGTAAGGTACATGCTCACCGTCACGTCTAAATGTCGACATGATTCAATGATCTTCAAAGATTTTTTAACAGGCAAAGAGAAATAATTATACTTACGTAAATTTTATTTTAAGAAATTTTTGGATTGTTACTACGAGTACATATTGAAACCTAGGTAGTACCGGTAGGTACCTACTAGGTAGTTAAAGTTTTATTTTATCAACAAAGTTCAATTAAAGAATCTTAAAAACATCGATTAGTAGCATCAAACTAATCGTAGCTAAAACTCTACGAACTCAATCTTTTAAGCCCCGCCTACAAAAACAATCCTGTCCATTAAACTTAAGCTCGCGACCTTAATTCTGGCCACGTAAGTAAATAAACTGTATAAATAGTGTTTATTTATGTAAGCTATTTACGAGGTTTTAATTGCCTCGTATCAGTTTATAAGTTAGCCATCGCAATGTGGTTACTGTAACGGAAACACTACGCGTTGCGTTCTTGCGTTTCTCTGCTCGTAATGGGCGGTGGTGATGGCCTCTGGGGGTCGAATAGTGTGGCGCTCGATAATATATGCCGTCAAACAGTAACCGTTTGTCGATACAGCGATAACTATTTAATATAATATCATTGGCGATAACATTATATTTGGATATGATTACTTCAGTATTATTTTTCTAGTGGTTACCTGGCGTGCTACTACGTAATTTTGGATAAACATCCTTTTAACCCATACCCCCGATTGATCTGAGTTTTGGTATACCCATGTATGTTGTCAATCATCATCATCATCATCGATGTAGTCTAAGCCCATTAAAGATAACTCAAATACTAATCTTTAGATCTCGCTCAAATTTATATGGGACGACATGACAAGCACCAGCTTTCTAAGAATCATCAAAATTGGTACATCCAGTAAAAAGTTATGAGTTAACACACATAAAAAAAAATCTGTTGAATTGAGAACCTCCTCCTTTTTTTGAAGTTGGTAAAAAAATAGAAATCATTAAGTGTGCTAAAAAACAATATACTCAACATTAAGCTAAACTCAAAATAATAAAAAAACAAGACTTTTGTTGGTTCTTTTTTATTACGCGTTAAAATTACTCTTGAAGTAAAGTAAAAGAAAATTATTATAATCACAGTCATGCACACCTTTTTGTTCGATATAGTTTCGAGTGATGGCTGAATAGTCCCTGCAGATTTGAAGTGCGTGCTCTATATTTAACGCATCGACTTATGGTTTCGTTCACCTCGCTCATACAGATGATCCCACGTGCAATGATCGCATTCATGCATTGGACGTGCACTCCTCGATAATGTAGGGAACCACTCGGACTTCAATTACGCTATTAATTTGGTGCACTACCCAGCTCTTTATGATGTAAGTACATTAAACGTATCGACGCATTAAAGATGGTTGGTTAAAATACCGTTTGAACTCCTGGCAAATGCTGCAATGCAATTCTTGAGCAAACATAAGTCGATGAGACTCATTCCGATGAGTATGATATATGATGATAAGTACAAACAGAGGTAAAAGCTTTTACTGTTATGACAATGAATTAGAACTTTCGTAAAACAAAGCTCACATGCGCGTCGAACGATAAACGGTATCGTTAATCCGTAAAGCGCAAGAATGTAGGCAAGAGACAGCGTACGGGCCGTAGCGGGGCGGCCGGCGCGTGGTAACAATGGTTCTTGGAGTAGTGGCGAGAGACCGAGCGGCGCAGTGCGACGAGCACGCTCACGCCGCCATGCTGTGCCCCGCGCGATGCTCTTGCTTTCTCTGCCGCGAGCTCCAGTCCTGCCGCGCCGCAGACGCCAGGAAACCCCCCAACAAACACAACATGTGTGACAACTTCATCCTCAAGAAAGCAGAGGCCTGGGAGCCCATGAAGTTCATCCGAGGAGCGGCCAGGCTCTCGGTTAGACACTGGCAAAATAAGGAACCGACGAATCCTAAGCAGCATCGCATTACCACCCTCAAATCCACCAGCTGCGAACAGCTTTACCCGCAACCCGAGGAAGATGTGAAATCGTTTGCTATGAGGAGAGCACCTAGTACGGATCGGGTCAAGCCACCGCCTGAACATAAGCCGCTTTTTAAACTTCTCGGTAATTCGCGGTTAAAAAAAGTAAATAGTGTAGACGCACCGGAGTCAAAGGTTCGTCGGAGTGTTTTGAATTTTCGCAAAAATGAACCACCTAGTTCTAAAAATGTTCACGAAAAATATATTCCATTACCACAGGTTTCACCCACGGAGCATATTTACAGTGAACCGAAGCCTTGGACATCACAGTTTGACGAGTGTTGTCGGCCACCTATGTATCAAAGTGTTGAGAAAAAGAAAGATGAAGCGAACAAAGGATCAGTAGCAGAAAAGAAGATGTACAGTAACCGACCCCCATGTTACGAAGAGCTAGCTGAAAGGTTGTCACAGGAAAGAAACAAGAAAGCCAGCCTTCCTTTGACAGAAGGTGGATTAGCTAACAAAATAACCCAAAACAATAATAAAGTAGTTATTTATTTTGGTGACTCAATTATACGAAAACACAGTGAACAAAAGAGAGAAGAACAAAACAAACTAAATGAGGAGAAGCCTCACAAAGAAGAAGTCATTTACGCCAATCGTCTTTTAGACGAAACGGAAAATTTGGGACTGAGCAGGGAAGTGGATAGAGGAGGAGGAACTCAACAGCTAGTGTCGGAAGTAGAAGTTGCAGAAGAAGCGATATATGCAGAAGTTAAAACTGATGATAATAAAGAAATACTTGATACAGTGACGGTTAATGATGCTACGTACAAGAAAGATGTCTTCGAGACCGTTGGTTCTGATGGATTTTTAGTTGTGGAGTTCGAAGGCAATTTTGAAAGGGCACGCCAATTAGTAGATCTTGTCCACGGAGGAGGCGGACTTGATCACCATGAGGCTACAATGCTTGATGAAGATGAGCATTGTGATTGGAGTTTCATCCAAGAGTGGAGGAAACGGTAAGTTATATTATATAAATATTACGGATTTCGTACCTATAAAACTCATTTTATTATTACATTAACAATATTACGTTCGATGAGACCAAAAACGAGTGCAACTGCAAAGGCATTGTTTATAAGATTTGCATAACGACATACCTTACTTACTTTATTACATAAATACATTTTAATTACAATCATTACCGAAACGAGAGAATAAATTACAGCTTCTTTGGTCTGGGTATGGTCGTTATCTTTTTTCGATCTAGATAACTAGTCTTGGAGATTACATAACCGCCAGTAGTTTGTCGCGCCTCTTTACATTTCCGAATAAGCGTTTGCGGAAACAGATTCGCATTAATTACATAGCGAAGGAATTGATAACCATCAAGTGTTGTTGGTCGATGACCTCGTGCGAGCTTCTGCCTCTTTGTGTGGAGATATCAATCTACGACCACAATTCTCAAAACGTCAAACACTGGAAAGCCAACCTTAGAGTTAACCATTATACGCAACAATTAGCTCCACCAACTTGGTTTTCTCAACCTGCGGTAACAACATCATGTTAAAGCTTTATAATCCTTTGTTTTGCCTATCCTTAATGTTATTGAGTCGCAAGTTTTTTGTAATCGTACTACTTCCCTGAGAGTACTCATACAATATTAATTTCTTTTAATATTGTGATTATTAGTGAGCTTGAGTTCATATTTCCTTTATTTTAAAATATGTATATGACTGGACACACTACACAATATGGTAGGCCTTGGAAAAATAGTTAAATGAAATAAAAGGAATTTAGAAGGAACTTTCGCGTACACACTTCAAAGATTGAGATGTGCCGTGTTCACAAACTACTTAATGCTGATCATGCTGTTTCCAAACAACAGAACCATTCAAGATTTTAAAGGTAAATCTTTCATAAGTTATAATTCAGATGCATCCTTTAGCTATAAATTATATATTTTTTTCTCTTTCTCTTACCTACCTTACCTAGCGATAATACATAATTCCATAAAATGTTTTTTTATATATTATTGCGTCATGTGTTTACTCTACATCTCCCGTGAAGGAAGACCAAGGACATTATGATTAGTCACAGTGGATTCATTCGCCACATTCCGCCAAAAATTCCAAAACAACTGGCAGTCCATTTTACCAGGCAATAAAGTTAAAGTTAGAATAACACCATAAAATAAATCCTCACGCATATTTTAGCCGGTAACTAAAAGTGTTTCGCATTGTGTTCATGCATGGGTGACAGTTATTACGTACAATGGTAATGAAATAATACTGTGCAAGGGATTATCTGTCTTATGATTTTAATCACATTTGCTACATTTGCTTGTGTTGTTACATTCTTGTCTAGCTCATCTTCAGCCTAATTTCTCGCTTCGAGAAAGATGAAATTGTGTTTACTAACATTGTTATATTGCAAAGATACACAAGCGGCAGACATTATACTCAAATCATCGAAACGAATTAATAATCCCTCAGTGTAAACGACTACTCGACGATTAAAGCTGACGTTTCAATTTCACATGTAGGACGATTTTCAAGAAGCTATCTCGGAATTGAAATTAAAGGCGATGTAGTTAAGCTGACAGGAGTATGATAAAAACTTTTAAAAGATTAATTTTGATATCGTCGAGAGTTTTGTTACTTGGGTCAAGCTTTAGGCGGTGTTTGGGCCTGTTGGTTACTCTTGTGAAGTAATTTTAAGTATATTCATTGATCCCGAAGTAATTTTTTTATGTAAATAAGCAACAATCGAGCAAACGGTATCTGATGGTAAGTAGTGACCGTTGGGAAATGGATACCGAAAATCCCGAAGGCAAAGGCATTACCGATGCATTGCCAGTGTTATAAGCTAGCGTTTTAGGTTTAAAGATTTATTTCTGGTTCTTCGAAACTGTGATCGAAACGGAAAGTATATCTACCCTTGATTTCGAATTATCTAGCCAGGCCTATAAATTCTGCCATCACGCTAAAATATTTTGTAAACATTAATCAAAATTTCTATTTCTGTGTGTAGATAAATAAGAACCTGGTTTTGTCTATTCTCTTATCATTTACTTTCATTTTACTTACATTTTATACTAGACAGCAAGGTCAAAGTTTAAGATCGCTATCTAAAATACTCCCGTACTAAACACAGCACAAAGACATAACACTTTATATTATTGTTAACCATATTTTATGTGCACTTAAATGAAAGTGTACCTCGCGTCGTCGGTAGTTGGCTCCAGTGTCAATTCACATAAAGTTTTCTTGGTAATTTCACCACAAAGCTTCTACTCTCACTGTCTATTAGGCACGGGAAATTAAAATATCGCAGCATTACGTAAAATTATTTGATAAAAGTAGCAACAGTGAAATGCAAAATAATGTCGGTGACAAATCAATCAATTTTAAATTAAGTTTTTTATTCAGCACTTGTTTCCGCCTGTGGCATTGCCCGTGGAAGATTGGTTTCAAATCAAGAGTGGTGTTAAATATTATCTCAAGGGAACACACAATCGGGATTATATGTACCCTATTGTCTTGTCCTGGGCTGTGTGCCAACCTTTATCGGGCAATGGTTAACGTGGGATGAAGACTAGGGAAATGAGAATAACAAGAGAAAGAAAGTAAAAAAGTTTGAAGAGTGTTCATTAGTTTCTTTGGAAATTGTGATGATGATGATAATGACGTCCTTGACGTAGTTGATGTTTAAGGGCAGCGGCCAGCGACCACCACTTACCCTCTGGCGGTATGCTCGTTTTGTGACCCTAAAATCCAGACTATGGTACTGGTTTTGATGTATTTACAATATCGTGCCGGTTCGAGACTTGTTCTGTTCACCACGTTAAGTTTTATGACTTCCGTTTGCTGAGCACCGCATTACCTGTTTTTAGTGTAAATCCAGATCATTGTATGCCGTGCGACTTCGTACTCATGTCTCCTCGCGTCACATGTCGGAAACAGTTCTAAATGGTGTACTTCCCGACGTAGTTATATAACCAATCCGTTATGAGAAGAAATGTGTTCTCATCAAATATTAAGTTTCCTGCCATATAACTTGATGATGATGCGATTTTGACTGCGTTTTTCCACTTTCGTTTTTATTATACGATACAGGTTTAAGAGTTGCTTAGAATTTGAATGGCTCATCTGTCGCAGAGTGACCGACCACAAGCCATTTGGAAGCCGTAGCCGTTACTTGAAGACGATGACGGAGAATATATCAATCATTTTCAATTAATTGCATTAAGTAGATTTGTTGTGAAAAGTGTAACATTAATTCCAATATCAAAAAATTACCGTCGAAAAGACGGCGCATGGCGTTCTCGTTGGTCCAGTTCGTTTATGACATTGTCCCGGGTACGATTCTCGACCGGGCCGACCTTGTGTGACAGATAAATCATGTTGTCCGCGGTCCGCCTGCTCTTTTCCTTACTGAAAACAAAAACACTTAAGTTCAATGAACCTTTATCCTAGGCCTTGCACTCGCCACTTCTTATAAGAGCACGTAATTATTGTGATGTTTTTGTAAAAGCAATAAAACCACATAGCCCGCCTATAAAACCTGACCCCGTCAATCGACGGATAATATAAGCCTATGAGCAATGTCCCATATGCTACTTCCATAGAAATATATAAGTACTTTGAGGTGATTGAGAACACAAAAGTATGGCAAGGCACAGTTGCGAGGTGGAAGCGAGAACGATTTGCGCGCGTCAGTCGTGCTCTCTTCGCTTAGTCACGGCTTGACAGTGTTGAGGCTGTTGAGACACTTAAGACTGTTGAGGTCTTGAGTCTAGTCACCACTGATACACGTGTGGATCTTTCTCCTTTCATTTTAAATCATCATCATAATCATTCTGTCCATTTCCCAATTTTATTTACTTGCTTCACGCAATAATGTTTTTCCTCATCTCCACATTAACTCCCCTATCTATCGTTACATCTTTCATACGTTCCACCTTTTCTTTGGTCGTCCTTGTCCCTTTCGTCTATTCAGATTCATTGTATTCAATGTCAAATTAAATATAGAATATGCTTTAGAAGACACGCTAAGCTATAGCGTCCGTTAATAGTATCAGACGTTGCGAAAATCCATTGTTATTAAGTTAGTGTTAATCTACTTTGCAACAATCATCAATCCGTCTCAGATTTTATCATTAGATAGCTAACAACCCATATTGAGTGACCTTGGTAGAGCTTGTTCTTAGCTCTTGAATAACGTGGAGAAATCCTAGCTAGCTATTCTTTCCAAAGTAGCCTTGACTCCCATGCATTCCATTTTAGTAGGCGAACCTCTTTTCTACAGTAAAAAGCAATAGATCTGTGTCTGACTATAAATAGAGCCTGCTAAGATTGATTGTCCATCTATATTCAAGACTGATGCCACATTGTAGAGGAAAATAGAAATCTGTTTATTTCTAGTCGACAACCCTATCTATGGTGCTATCTGTTGATTTCTAGTCGACAACCCTATGGAGTTAGAGCGTAATAAATTTGATTAGCACCGCTAGCCGGTAGAAGAGTGTTTATTCGATTTAAGGTGATTATCGATCCCGTAATTTCTTTATGGATCTTTAATTGATGTTATCTAAGTAAATACAGGTTAACTGCAATCGATCATGGCAAGCAAATAAATATTCAGTAAATGCAGCTATTTATGACGCATAAAGTGATGAATCTTATCTTTTTGAAGGTTCACAGTGTAGTTAAGTATAGTAGCATATTGTATTGAATGACATTACAGGCTTAATAGGCAATTATTGCAGTGAGCGGCCCCTTATGCCTTAGGCGGAAGCAAAGTCAATAAGTCAATAATTAATAGTAGAATTTTTATATTCATCTCCTACTAGAACGAGGGGCGTTATATTTATTATTATGAAGTGCTCGTAGGTTTCATTAACTATACGATACGGCGGATACAATATCTGATCTACGATATCAATACCAACAATAAGAACGATAACATCGAATATAGCTTTAGAATTTGAAATAATGTATGTTACTGATAAGAAGTTCCGCGTTAGGGATGCTACGTACATGTACACATATAAGTATTGGCAACGTCACATTCGGCAAAAGCCTGCAGTTATTTTTTACGTTTTTAAATTTTTATCGCCCTGCTTCAAAATGCAATGTAATTATACAAAATCAAACATGCTGTGCGAAAATCTCACAGGAGTGTCCTCCTCCCTTATACCATAATATATATATTCCATTTTACCGCTCGGTTGTGCCGATTTCTGCCGACCCGAATACGTATGTAGCACCTTACTCAGCCAGTCATTCTGTAAAGGCATTATAAGTAGTTAATAACAGTAATAATCTGTCTTCCAGACCGTCGAGTGGCTGCCGCCCGTCGGAGGAGGGCGCGTGGTGCGGCGGCGCGGGCGCTCGGGCGCTGCGCGTGCGCGTGGCGGGCGCTGCGCCGGCGCACGCGCGCAGGCTGTCCCCGCCGCCGCACGCGCACCGCGCCACAACCCCGCCCGCGCCAGCGACGCTCGACCCGCCCGCGAAGCGTATGTACACGTCATGTCTTTTACTTAACATTTCAATGCTGGGCATTCCTGAACGTCTGTATTATGTATGCAGATTTCCTAACAAAGTTTTACTTCACTGAAGCTACATATTATAGTCCTTTCTGATGCTGGTCACAGTTTAAACGCACCGCTCTACTCCTAGGACTTAAATGCAAGGGCTTATTTGTAAGTCATCATTCTGAATGACATAAGTCCTTTAAATCCACGGGTGAAGTTTCCATCACGAGCATTTTATAAGTATAAACTTTCATTTTTATTTCATTGGACATCCTGGGAATTTAAACTGAAAGACAATACGAACTCCTCGCGACAGATATACAAAACTTTTAGGTCCTTAGTTGATTGGAACTATTGCACTTTTCTCATTGCTAACGCAGATATAAAACCAGCGTCCGGCAGCAAGTAGCAACCCGGTTGCGTGTCCTCTGCCACCATAAACGGAGCGGGAGCCTGCAATAAATTCTTAGCTGGCCATTCGACTAATCAAGATGGCTGCACTTCGGTCTATTAAATAAATAAGATCGTGCCGATAACAAACCGCGGTCGTTTTGATGAGATTCGCGCGGATATATTTTATTATTCGAATGCATGTGTGAAGTTTTTAATAGTTTTCGGACAGTAAATTTCAAGTGCGGTTTATTACTAATTAAATGAAGGAAAATATTGCGTGGAAACTTGCATGCTGATTTCTAAGTGCTCAGGGGTATTATACCCTTAGTTATATGACTTTACCCTCTCTCATTATAACAGGATCTAAACACGCGGTAGCGTGTAAGCCAATTTTCTAGCTAACAGAATTGGCGAGCAGCACCGTGTGTAATATTACACGAACCATTTGGAGCCACTTTTGACCACCTCATAACTCAAAAACTATTCAACATAAACCTGTCAAATTTGGCTCATTTATTAAAACTTGCGAAATACATACGTCTTCCAAATTTCATAAACACATCTCAAACGGTTATTTAGATATTAACGTCCAAAAATCGAGAAATTTAACACTGACTGACCTATAGATCAAAACTATATCCAACTTCCAGGTGAACTAGAAAGTTAAAATTTGGCATGCAGATAGGTAGTCGGGTGAATACAAAGGAATAAATCTGAAAGTAGTAAATTTTTATCATTTTATGATAATTTTTCAAAAAATTGATTCTATTAGGAACACTTACTTATAACGCCTGAAATTTATGAACAGCAATCAAAATTAATGACAGGTGGTCATTATGTGGAATATATATAAGGAGAGGAATACAACCCTTAATTTTTTTTAATCGAAACATATCAGTTTTAGTACTTTGGGAAGCTTCTAACGGGGGGAAGATGTTCAGTGTACGTACGTATTATTTACGTACAGATTAGTGAGACGTCAGTAGCCGTTATTTCCAGTGTATTGCATTGTTTCATTTTTAATGTGTGAAAAATTATTCTTCTCTTATCTTGTATAACATGTACACCACTAAATTTTGTATTATTTCCGAAATTATACCAGTTTAAAGTGATTCGAAGTATTGTTTCCAAATATATTATGGCACGTTATTTCATCGAACACAAACTACTTATAACTAATAAGAGTATATTCGACTATCGTATTTATTATTATTATTAATACTATCGTATCGTATCGTATTTATTATTATTATAACAGACTGGGATTTAGTATTAATTATTATTTCAATATTTAGCGGACATGAATAGTAGAAGATCATTACTCATAAATAATGAAGTAATAGTTATTTTGGACCACGGTGCACTAACTACGGATTTAGTTGAAGGGCACTATTACAGTTCATGTATAAGGTAACAAAATTAATCAGTGACGTTATGAATAAGTACCTACTAATAATTTCTGTACAAAAAGTAATGATATCCCATCAAAAACATGAATGTAAAGTAAAAGCCAATTTAAAAAAAAAGAATTGAGATCTAAATGGATGCCAAGTTCTGTGTAGAAAAGCCTAAAATTTTAGTCACAAGAACATGTAATTCAAGCTTTACATTTGAATTGGCTAGTTTTCATTAGTTAGCAACCAACAAACCAAATTTTAGAAAAGTAACATATGTCATCAACCTAACAGACTTAACAAAGATAATTATACAAATATAATATTATAGCCTAGATAGGTACATGAAAACTAACCAAGTCAAATGTGGAGCTTGAATTACATGTTCTTGTGACTAAAATTTTAGGCTTTTCTACACAGAACTTGGCATCCATTTAGATCTCAATTCTTTTTTTTTTTAATTGGCTTTTACTTTACATTCATGTTTTTGATGGGATACGTATTGGTATAATTTTTAATGATGAAATTTTAATTTGCCCCATTCAAATCCAAACTATTGAGGCAATGTACAAAAGAAAGTAAACAGTAGGTAATTGAAATCGTGTCATGTAGCATCTGGGTTCGAATTTTGTACGCTTTAATAAATTTTTCAATTTTATGAGGTTCGTATTTTTTCATTACCATTTTGCGCATTTGCGGATGAAAAATAAGATTGTTGATCCATTTTTGAATTCGTAAGAAAATTAAGAAAAGGTACCTAACCAGATCCAGATAATAAGGGTACCCCGCTTACTTTTATAACCGACTTCAAAAAAGGAGGAGGTGTTCAATTCGACTGTATTTTTATAAGTTTGTTACCTCAGAACTTTCGACTGAGTAAACCGATGTTGATGATTCTTTTTTAATCGAAAGCTGGTGCTTGTCTTGTCATGTGGTCCCATTTAATTTTGAGCGAGATCTGACTAGTTGTTTTTGAGTTATTTTGATGTCGGTTATTTTTTGTCAAGAATTATTGTCGACAACGCATCGGCAATTTGAGTCACTGATTTCCACTGGCTCGTCGCCTTGTTTGTCCGCATGTATAGAAATAAAATCAAGTGGAGTATTAACGGAGATGAGATTAGAGATGACTACGAATGTCCATAGGTAATACTTAATTGCACAGATAAAGATCAGCTATTACTTACAGCCTAATAAACTCTCGGGCATAATGCCTAATGCCATGTTATTGAGTACGTAGGTAGGTAGTCGGTTATACCTAGGTAATTCACCTCCCTTCCTAATTGCTACGGAATTCCAGCTAGGCAATCAATTTGATATGTGCAATAGGAATCAGAACTGCGTTTAACAATTGTAAACTAAATACTAATGTAATAAAATTATGGAACACTCAAAAATAATAGACTTTTTTCTTCATGTGTTATAAAATATATTTACACATTTTTTTCCATTTTTAACCGACTTCAAAAAAAGGAGGAGGTTCTCAATTCGACTGTATTTTTTTTATGTTTGTTACCTCAGAACTTTGGACTGGGCGAACCGATTTTGATGATTGTTTTTTTAATCGAAAGCTGGTGGCTGTCATGTGGTCCCACATAAATTTTATTGAGATCTGACAATGGCATCCATGAGAAAACCACATAAGTCGTAAATTTGTGTTAAAATGTGCGCGACAAATTGACGAATAACTCAATATCACGCCAACCGATTTCGATGATTCTTTTTTTAATCGAAAGCAGGTGCTTGTCATGTGGTCCCACATAAATTTGAACGAGATTTTTGAGACTTTAAAGTCGGTTATTTTTTGTTAGTAAAATTTAGATTATGATAACTACGATCCCCATGTCCATTACCTATGTTTACAATTTTTTAGGAATTGTCTCTGAAATGTGTAGCGGATCACAAACTGAACATCGTGATTTAAGAACATACCTTACTCATCTTACATACATATATTTAGGTAGTAAAATATCTTTAAGCTTATGCTTCGGTCGTAAGTCGTAAATTGAATAATGCTCAATTGTTTTAATGCTTTAAAATAATTATTCATAACAATAAATCTTTTCAAAATTGTTTTCTAGTTGTTAGCTGTAATGGTAACTGTTACCAACGCTTCCTATACAAAAATAATTGTTATTGAAACGTTGACTGAAAAAAACAGAAGGCTAGTTATAAATACAAAATTATCCATTGAACTTTTATTAAGGCCTTGCCCATCAGTGTAATGACATAATCGTTTCGATTACCAGCCAGTCTAGAAGAGCCTGCACCCACGTCTCCAGAGGCCCCGAGCGCGGCTCAGCTGAAGCCGGTGACCGCGGTGTCGCAGACCACGGTCGCCAGCGCCCCGGTGCGGAGCGCGCCCCCTCAGAGCAGCTATGCCCTGGACCGCCGGGTCAATCATGAGCACCGACCGGTGGAAACTGTGCAGCCTGTGCAGGTATGATCGCAACTAAACGTAGTAATGTAGTTTCCGAGTTTCGTACAGTATTTATAGTAAGGTTAGGATAGTATTCCCCTGTCCAGGGGCGCTAGGATCTACACTCATTGGCTCATCACTACACAAGCTAGACTGCATGCCCGGCTGCCCGTGTGACTTTGAGTAGACTTGGTAAAGCTATTATCAGTCTTATTCGAAGTTTGTAATATATTATGTATGTCCATGGATGATGGTACCGCAAGAGTTTGTAGTCCTTATCACATAAAAATAGATATAGCTCCTGGGAAAAGTTACGGCCAATATACCAATGAAATGTAAAACAATTGAATGCAGCTCATACATAGAACAACTTTGTCAATTGCTAGTAAAAAATGTAATTAGATAACGCAAACGCAATTGCCATAACGCGAACGTGACATGATTCTTGTTGTGAGAGGACGACCGCAGTCTCTGTGGTTTTGTATATCTGCCTGTCATTGGTCATGTGCGGTCACTGGATGTTTGTAGCGAGGTTAAACGTTCCACGCACATAGAAATCATTTGTAACGCAAAATATCATGAGAACATTAGAGTATAATAATATCAAATCCGTCCGTTGGGTTATCACCAGCCTGCTCTGCTACTCTACATTTTATCGGTTTTCTAAAAGGACGATCTTAGATGTTTTCACCAATGTCATTCTTTGTTTCGATTCTCAGTGATCGGCCCAGTTTAAGCCACAGCGGGTGCGGTTGGTAACTACCAATATAGTTGATAGTTGACCGTGACCGCTACTCTTGAGCACTTCTATTATGCTTTGGATTGGAGGGCATGAAAACACCACGGTCACTTCTGTATTCTTTAGATAACTGGCGCGAAGCTTAGTCGCAGACATTCGACGGCATGAATACATCCGTGTTGAATACGAACCCCTTCACCAATCCGCACTCAAGCATTATGGGTTCTTGGTTGAGCATAGGCCTCCTCAAGAGAAAACACCCGTGCTTGGAGTGGGCAACTAATAGGTTGAAACCAGCCAGCCTTTACCACGCATTTCCCTACGATACGCGCATTGAATTGAATGAATCGAATTGCCTCGATCGTAAGCGAACCGACGCATGTTTTTGCAGTTATGTGCTCGTCTGTTTAATTTTATCTTGCTCAGCGTACTGGACCTTAAATTTTCCCAATTTGTGAGGAGAACCGAGCCCTGCAAAGACAATGTGTTGTGATGATATTACCGATCAAACAAACGCAAAATTATAGCAAAACAAACACGACCTGATAAACATCGTACATTACATCGAAGTGAAGTGCAATTTTCTTCTGGCTGCCCTACACTTACGTTGGTGCAACACTTTCCACGTACTCGTAGCCCGCGACATAAGAAAGCCTAGCTTATCTATTTACCGTGCCTAAGCCGAGAGGCACGTTTCCTGTATTACGGTATCGTAATAATATTAGATTGATGTCATCGGGTCAATTCAAAACGATCATCGCATTGGAGCCGAATGCGCCGCGGCAGCGCACGCCATACAGGTATTAATGTTACGGGATTTCGGCGGTGATGTATTGCTCCGTTACGGTTTTGTCAGATTGCGGAGGATTTCAAATTACGTGCAGTCTCGTAGTCAATTTAATACAATAGCCGTCTTCAAATTAGTGGGGATGAAGAAATTCGTGCTTATAAATTGCCTTTGGATTAACAAGTCATGCAATCCAATATTTTTATTGGGGTAATAACCTCTTTCGGCGGGTTATGAAAATCATAATAGGTATGAGAGTAAATTTTTCCGAATGAAACAAAAGTTGCGTAACGCTCAGGATGAAGTTCAGTTTATCTATCTATGAAATTTTATCTTAGCGTATTTGGTAGGTAGGTAATCGAAGTGGACGATAGCCACTAATTACATGGATTTTCTATTAATTTACGCCCTTTTCTGTAATTTTTTTCTTTCAAATACCTACTTGTTATTAGTCAAGGCAAAATTTAGAAGGTATTGTCATGTTCCGCGAATGTATTTGTTACGCGTTCATCGACGCTCACGCCGCACCGTCGCGACGCCGTACGTCTAATTAGCTTCGAACGCATCTTCTCTGATTACAACAATTATCCACGACGCGTAACGCGGCGAAAGTGTTATCTAAATTAAAAAAACAAGCATTGTCTTTACGGAATCCCACGATCTTGAGATAGGGAAAAGCGTAATTTGTGGGAAGTCGCTGGTTGGCTAAAAGCGAAAGTCAGCGACAATGGCCGCGCATCTGCTCGCACTCTGCTGATGACACGAACGTCATTTTGTAACTGCTAACTTGTGTGATGACTGATGATGAGATGACTCAATTCAGTGATTTGGTTTTTAGCGATTGTATAAAGTGAGCTAATTTTGTAATTTTAACTAGCTAGCTGCTAGGCTATATCTAAGTTTAAGTTGCATGTTTCTTCATATTGGTATACCGATACTATCCATATTTTTTTGTATGACGAGCAGATATCCGGCATTTTCTGCGTTCAAATCGGAAGGCTATAGACCGGTCAGAGGAGCGAAAATTCTGGATAAATGGAAGGCCCATATCCAACAGGGGACTTCTAAAGGCGAATAGATGAAACTTGACTGGACGAAATTTTTCAATGTTGAGAATGATAAATTCTAGAGCTTTTCACGTAACACGTACACTGTAATTCACCATCATCACGTTGAAAGTTTTGAGAGAGTTAAAAGACCTCTTAGAAATCTTTTCTCCATACCCAATAGCACAATTGAGTAATTAAATTGTTACTTACTAATAAGACGAATTAGTAATAATAAGTCGACTGGTCCGACTTCATATAGTTAGTAAACATTTATTCAACATTTTACACCTGTAACGGCAAGACGTCGCGATTTAGACTGTACCACATCTGTTTACCTACAGTCCCATAGGCGGATCGTGAATTTGTGGGGCCAAGGGCTGAAACAATTTAGGGGCCTACCAAATAACTAATAGCCATTTTGTCAAAAAGTTGTTTTCGATAGTAATGTAGATAATGTAGATTAGATATATAATATAGAACACTAAAATAATTAGAATGTGAGTGTTTTTGTATATAGACAGCATTATTGCACTGTACAACATTATTGCAAAATAATTAGACAGGTTATGTGTAGTTACGTTTCCGTATTCCGTTATCAGTAGCGGAACTACCCCGAAAGCGTGGAGCAGAAATATGGTGACGCTGTTCTTCAAAAAGAGTGATAAAACCCTATTGAAGAACTATAGGCCCATTGCACTTCTGAGCCACGTGTACAAGCTGTTTTCAAGGGTACTCACTAATCGCATAGCACGCAGACTTGACGACTTCCAGCCTCCCGAACAAGCCGGATTCCGTAAAGGCTATAGTACCATGGACCACATACATACACTCAGGCAGGTGATACAGAAATCCGAAGAGTATAACCTGCCGCTATGTGTAGATTACGTGGACTATGAGAAAGCCTTCGATTCTATCGAGACCTGGGCTGTACTGGAGTCTCTCCAGCGGTGCCAGATCGACTATCGACATATCGAGGTGTTGAAGTGTGTATACAAATCGGCCACCATGTCAATTCGATTACACGACAGAAGCACGAACCCCATCCAATTGCAGAGGGGTGTCAGACAAGGGGACGTTATTTCCCCGAAACTGTTCATCGCTGCTTTGGAGGATGTGTTCAAGCTAATGGAGTGGAAAGCGCTTTGCATTAATTAACATCAATGGTGAACACACACCTCACACACCTCACACACCTTCGATTTACCGACGATATAGTGATCCTGGCGGAATCGCTGGAGGACCTCAGTACTATGCTAGGGGACCTGAACAGTGCCTCACACGGGTTGGGTCTTAAGATGAACATGGACAAGACAAAAATCATGTCTAATGTCCATGTTACACCCGTACCGGTAGTTATTGACGGCACTGCTCTCGAAGTTGTCGACGAGTACATTTACCTGGGACAAATGATCCACATGGGTAAGTCCAACTTCGAGAAAGAGGTCACTCGAAGAATCCAACTCGGCAGCGTTCGGGAAATTACGACACATCTTACCATCCAAAATTCCTCAGTGCTTGAAGTCGAAATTGTTCGAGCAATGCGTGTTGCCAGTGTTAACATATGGATCCAAGACGTGGTCACAGAGTCCTCGAATGGCGGCCATGTCTCGGTAAAAGGAGCACTGGTCGCCCCCCGACCAAGTGGACTGATGACCTAAAGAAGACGGCGGGAAGCCGCTGGATTCAGAGGGCCTAGGACTGGTCGGAGTGGCGCAAATTATGGGAGGCCTATGTCTAACAGTGGACTTTAAAAGGCTGTTAGATAGATAGAAAGAACTGACAAATGTTTACATTGTTTTCCTATATTTGTTTTCTATACCTATATGTACACGCACATACACGCTATATGCACGTGAGTTGATTGATCTCAGAGTTGCCAACCTTATGATCGGATTTTTTAAATTTTTTCTTTTAATTTTAAACATTATTTTTAATTCAAAATATCTCCTATTGTTTTTAGTGGGGGCTGGTGGCCCTTTGTATCCACGGGGCCCTGGGCTGCAGCCCAAAAAGCCCTTAGGTAGATCCGCCTATACAGTCCACATCCACAGTAAACTTTGATTTGATAATCTCCCTCGTTACAGAATGGCGTCCGAGAATGCAACAGCAGCTCGGACGAGAACAGGTCCTCAGGGCACGCCTCCATGTCGGACAGCGGCGGCGCCGGGGAGACGGCCCGGGACGAGCCGCGCCGCACCAGACAGCCGCCACACGCACGGACCAAACATCGACCACATAATAAGGTACTTGGAAAAATAAGTTACTAACACTAAGGTAAGACTACCTTGGAAAGGTAGATGATAAAGATCTGTTGGAATGTGGTTGGAATGTTGGAATTTTGAATTTTTTATTAATGAAATGGAAAGAGAGAGATTGATAACTTTTAAGTTTTAAGAACTCAGTTGCACAAAATATCGCGTCTGGGGCATGGTAGGATCGGATCGATTTGATTGTTCAAGAAAACCATATTCATTTACGTGTATCCATAAAAACCGTGGAGAAAGTAACAAGTAATATTATAATGTAACTTTTTGACAATTGCTGAGTACTGAACTGAGTTTGGTCTAGCAAGACTCTATATAGAATGATATCATTAAGCTTCGTAAACATTTCTGTTTCTTTCTGTCGATAGCTCCAATCCCCCTGGCCGGGTGGCGGCGGGCTGGAAGACATCCGGTCGGCCATCAAGCAGTTGACGCTGCGGTCGCGGGACAGCAGCAGCACGGCCACCAGCGGCGCGTCCAGCGCGGGCGGCGGCAGCAATAATGGAGCTCCAGGTAATCATGATGATCTCATGACGGTGTGCGACCATGGGATCTTTTGCGAATGGAACTTTTTATGACTAAACTAAGTATGGCTCTCTGGTAAATTGGAAAATTTTAGATGTGGAAGAATCTGAATTAGAACCTAAGCGACATTCGTATCCGGCACGAAGGACCAATTTTGATTTTGAGGATCTTGTAGAAATTAAGATATTTTAAAGCTACACACTCATAGACACGGCAGAATTCTCTTTTTTGTTGGCCATTGACTATACTTAAAGACAAGAACAAATACCCAGACTGAGAACAGAAATTTTAACTTACACTTGACCTGTCGAACGACAGTTCGGCATAGTAACCATTGCGCCACACGGGTCATCTATGAGTTATAACGGGAAGTATGACCACGAATACAAACTATTCTTGTTGGTCATATTAATACGACATGGTAGTATGACCATTAAGAAACTCCCCTAATGAAGGTATACATTCCCCAGACAATGGCAGCGCCGCCGAAGCTCGCAGGAGACGGGCGCCGTTGGTCCGCCAGCCGTCCCTGGATACCGTGTGCACGAATGTTACCAGCGCCGATGAGTTCGTCTGGGTAGACTCTCATAATAGGTATGTCTCGCATGTCAACCATTATATTGTGAATTACTCTTTAGTAGCCTTTGCTCCCTCGAACTAAGCCGCTGGCGTTAACCCCAGCTACACCACCAGCTCAGCACCAGCCACACTCGCTGGTATATCCGGCAGCTTTTAAATCATGCAGCCGCGCTATGGGCACTTCTAGAATAAATACAATAGGAGATGAGAGAGGAGATACAATAGGAGACTGACTGTACGTCAGCAAAAGATTTCGGTATGCAGACATGACAAAACATGCCCTAAATAACTAACTCAGTTGCTGACTATCTATCCATCCATGAGCCTTAACAAGTTAACTGCTGGACAAAGACCTCTAGCTCCTAATTTACGCCACCCTGACCGGTTCTGAGCCCTCTGAATCCAGCGGGTACCGGCTGTTTTCTTCAGGTCGTCAGTCCACCTGGTCATCAGTCCACCTGGTCATCACTCAATTGCTGTGTGTACTAACTAGTAGTTGTTCCAGGCTAGTGGAGTTGCGGTGTGTTCCGTGGACGGCGGGCGAGGTGACGCGCGCGCTGCAGGCCGGCCGCTGCCGCGAGATGGCCACACGAATGGCGCCTGACGCGCCGCCCAGACTGGCGTATTTGTTGCAGAGGTTTGTAATTATTTGTTTGGCTTTATTGGTTTTATAAATATTTTTTAAAACTAAAGTGACCATGTTAGACTCAAGCAGTGACGGATTAACCCTTAATCAAATTAAGCGATTGCCTAGGGCATCACGTCTGGGGGGGCACCAGAAGAAGCACAAAAAAGCACAAAAAACCACGTTGACATACGGATAGGGGGGCCCACAGGCGTGGATTGCTTAGGGCATCAAGTAGTCTTAATCCGTCACTGGACTCAAGTGTCCCCCCTCCCCTCTGCCAGCTAAATGGTAGGTGTTGGACATGTGAAAAATTTACAGCTGTAATACATAATTAATTTTAGTTTATTGCTGTGTTAGTTTAAGTAGTTAATGAGTAATATTCGATGAACTCAGAACTCTACCTTGCGTGTGGCCTGTCACACATTTTGTTTATTTGTTACAACAAAATGTCAACAGAAATAATGACGTGAGCGTAATGCACAGGGCACACTGATATTTAACGTAAATCATGTGCAATCTAAAATTAGTGACACTCAAACTTATCACTTCATTGCTTATGCAATCATACGGACACTACGGACTTGATCGATTCTTGATTATTCGATGAAGCGAATACCTTAAATGTCTTCGGGGTGAAGGTTCAGCTTTAAGAAAGAAGCGAAAGTGCAATGACAAATCCAATCTTGCAAATGACATATTATTATCGTCAATGACGAGAATTATCACACAACACGCGACTAAATGGAGTGACTCGCATTTTAATTGAGAAGCACCGTCTCTGCGTAATTGACGTAGCTCTGTAGTGTGTGCGGTACACGCTACACCATGCCAGTTTAACGTCAATTAGTAGAGGTTCGAAGACCTCTGATGACCTTAACCGTACTAGCCGAAGTGCCGCTAGCAGACACTATCCAATGTAACCAACACGCAGCTTTTTAATAATCCTATTCCTCCTCCGAACTCCGTTAGGATTGGCGTAAGATATAAAGTATTAAGTATAAAGCTTTTTATCCTTCAGACCCGCTGTAGCGGTGACATTTTTTATGGAAATATCCGACAAACGTGCTGACGATCCATCTGATGTTAAGTGGCTATCGTCGCCCATGGACATCAGTGACACCAAAGTTATCACTGATGCGTTGCCGGCCAAGAAAGAGAGAAGAAAAAGAAATAAAGAACTGACAGTGTGTTGACTTAAGTGTTGTCGACGGTGACCCCTTACATTCGGGTCACTCGGCTACGTTTCCTTCAGCAAGTCAGAGTATCAACGAGTTATCTTGCAGGGCCCTGGTGCGGATAGCGCGCGAAGCGCAGCGCCTGTCGCAGAACTTCGGCTTCTGCTCGAAGCACGAGGTGGCCGGCGCCTTCCGCATCGTGCTCAGCACGCCGCTCGCTGATTCTTGTATCAAGGTTAGTGCAGGATGCTTCTCATACGTGGATGTATTCTGAGCGATACAGTTTTAAAAAATATTAAAATGTGTGCAATTCACACGTGGTAGAAGTGAAACCTTCAAAATTTTTGTTTTCAAGATAATGAGACGAATGTAAAATTTCGGGAAGATGATAAATGTAGGTTTCACTACTCCGCTCCGCTCCGCTCCCCTCTACCCTACCCCCGCTCTACCCTACCCCCGTACAATGCTTCCTATCTCACGTTAGAATTTATGTGTTTGTCTCTTTTACTGGACAGTTTCGTTTCATAAAATTTCAAGTCACCCCCGTACTAAAGAAGTTTTCACTTTAAAAATGTAAGTTGTACAAAGTAGGACTTGATATAACTGTCACTCGGCAATTCGGTATTCTTATGTACGTGTTTGAGGCGGCTTGGAACAATTCGGCTTCCGTTCGAATTGATGTATGAGTTCGACGTTAGTCAAGCGGCTTTTCGATTGCACATATCATCCTTATTCGATATGCCGGCTTTGTCGAATCGATCGTCTGTATGACATCTTTACTCGTCGCGTAAGGGGCCAGTCGTTAATTTACGTAATGACAATTTTGCCTGGTCAAAACCCCCTAGCTAGCCCCATGTAAGGATGCATAAGATTTCTCGGATCCCCCTTCCCCTTCTTACGTAAGATTGTATGTAATTTTATACTGGAAATTTTATACGAAATAAAAGATTGTCTAATGTTTTTTTAAATGTCTTAAGAATATCATGTTTAAATGTCTGAAAATTAAAGACTGAGAATGTGTTTAGAACTTAAACCACATAAAAATATTACGTAAGAACCCTTTCCCTTGGAACCCTTACGTAATTAATCTGAAGCGTAACTTGTGACTGTCCAGGGTTGCCAACGAGCAGCGACGATGTACGCGACGTCTGGCAGCGCGGCGCGGCGGCTGGGCTCGGCGGCGCGCGCGCGCACCAGCCTCGCGCCCGGCCGCTTCCAGCGCTGGATGCTGGACGTGCGTGTCGCTGCGTTCGTACACGAGTAAGACTCTTGTTTTATTAAGTTAGTATTAGTCTACTTTGCAACAATCCGCGGTTAATGTATGATGGTATATACTTTAAAACACCTCCCTCCCACAACGGAAACATGCACTACAATAATTAAAAGTATATACCAACATACTTTACAGCACCAACACGTGTTTCACCCTGAAACGGAGCATCATCAGGAGCACTCTTATTCACCTGGGTTAATTCAGTCAGGTGTTTCAAGCCTTATTGGGTGTGTGGCTTTTTCAAGGGCGGAAATCTTCAGAAGATACCCGACATCTCTAAAAGACTTTCTAGTTGCAGTTACGGGTTTAATGTGGGATTCTTAGCCACTAAAACCTTTGGCAGCAATGGGCAAGGAATTTTATATGAATGTAGCGGTCAGCGGTGCGTCTTTTACAAACCTACCTATTAGATATCATTCATAAAAACTCTGTCCTTTTTATATTGTAACCCATTTTCTTGTCAGCAACAAGTCCATGTCAACGGCAAGGCAACAACAAAAAATTCACCGCATACATTGAAGTATTATTACTAGCGTATAGAACTGACACCGCAAACACAATGTATGTTCCAATGAATTGACGCCGCGCGGCTTCAATGTCCAATGGATTCATTCGATTTTGAAAGGAGAACAGGGGCTCAATTTTGAATATAGAACCTTCCGGCGGGGACACACATTTTGTTTGAGATGTCTTCTCTATGTATGCTTATACCTCAATGACCGCATACAATATTTTCACGATGCGTTTCGTGACGTCGTAGTCTTTTGCGTAGCGTCCTCAGGTTTCCCATAAACATTCCACAGATACGCTGCGATCTACCTATGCGCGGGTATGGAGACCCTGCTAGAGGAGGTGGCGCTGATAGCCGGCGGCAGTGCCGTCAACTCGTCCATCACGCCGGCGGTCATCGACCACGCCGTCGCCAACTGCGCGGACCTGTGGGGGCTGCTGCAGCCGTACAGCCATCTGAACGCTGGGAGAGTTGCGTCAGGTTGGTTGAGCCTCTTAGGGAAATGTAGATGAAAGAAAAGAAAGAAGAGAAAAGGGTCTTGTGTGGAATACCAATTAAGATAACTTTTAAGGTTAATATGATAATAATGGAACATCACAAAAGGTAAATATTAATAACGAAACTCTTTTGAAACCACTTGGCCAGGCAGGAATGCTAAACTAGCCTCAAAAAAGTTGTGAACCCTCAACAGAGTAAAGCGGTATTTCATGCCTGAGCACAGGTTGTTCCTCTGTATGCAAGTCGCACATGGATTTAGGCGGAGCTCCGACAAAAAACAAAACGCAAAATACACGAGTACCTTTGGTGTAATTGATGTCGTTACCGTTACCGATGAATTACCATCAGGTCATTTGCTCTTTTATCAGACATACCCATTAATAAGATAACATAACCTCTGTAACCTGACTGGATATTGTATTACAGGAGCCCTATCGCTGTCCCGCTGGGAGTCGATGAGCTCGCTGGGGTCGGGGTCGGGCTCCTCGGGCGCGCGGCCGGAGCACCGCCAGCTCGGGCTCAGCCACGACTCCGGGATCACTACCAATGGCTCCGGTAACACTAACATACATACTTACAGTAATATATACTTTCATTGACGACCCGTGTGGCGCAATGGTTACCATGTCGGATCGCTGCACTGCAACAAGGGTCCTGGGTTTGATTCCCAGCAAGGCGGAAATTTGAATTTGAATTTCTGTTCTCGGTATGGGCGTGAATGTCCTTGTCTAGTGTGTTGTCCATGGCACCCACGACACAGGGAATCCTAGTGTGGGGCTATGAGTTTGAAGCGTTATTTATTTATTTACTTCATACTTACAAACATACATTTTGTAGAAAGGAGCGGAGATTATATACGTGTGAGCTGAGCAAAGACGTGAGCTGTTTTGGACGAGATGATTGATGTTACAATAATGTGATATTTCCTTCATTTCGTACTAGATGTCTAATTGGCTTATGAAAATATCTTTGGGCGCGACTTTTCGAATCATTAAGTTGTCAACTCAGAACAGATACTTTAAGTAAGGTAATATTATTTTAGTAGTATATTTTATTTATCATATTGTTTGTGCGCCCTACCCCTTCAAACTCATCACTATGTCCTCTCCCCAAAGGTTGACTGAAAGAGATCGCTCTATAGCGTTAAGACCGTCTTCTATACCGCATATATTTTTTTCTGTAATAACATTCTACTTTACTTTACCCAGGTGGTTCGGGCACGTCCGCCGGCTCGAACAACAGCTCCGGCGTGTCGGGGGGCACTGCGGGCACGGGGGGCTCCGGGGGCTCCGGCGCGTCAGGGGCCTCCGTGCTGCTGACGACGTGCGCGGGCTCCCCGGGCGAGCTGCGCGCCGTGCTGCGCCGCGTGCACCCGAGACATCCGCCGCTGTCGCCCGCGGGGGAACGCGCGTTGTATTACTTTATGAGGTGTTCGCAGGTGAGGTTTGGACTTTGGTTACTGACTTAGTACTTGTTCACACTGAACTCGCGGCCGCGGTCGCGAAATATCAAACATTATGACCTACTATGAAAGTGTTCACATCAAAACGCGCGCGCGATGTATGTAGCGTTTACCGCGCCCGCGCTCGCGCGTTCTGTGTGACCAAGCACTTAGGAAAGAATACGCTAACAGTCTGCTCCCAACTCAGAATCACTAACGGTTATTTACATAGTTCCTTACTACAGAATCATCATACAAATTCTGTTCTAAGGAGCGATTTAAGTAACCGTTTGTGTTTCTGAGTTGGGGCGTAAAATGACTTCCCTTAGCTTTCTCGAAGGGCGTATACTGGTAGAAAGATGTAGATTAGTTGCAATAGAGTAACGTAAAACTGCTAATTACTAAATTATTGTAGTCAACAGCAAGTTTCTATACTTAGGATATTTTTAGTATTTCTCTTCAACACCGATAAGTGCCGATCGTAGCTGACACGTTATCAAAAAGCTCAATTAGTCATACAAAGTTATAAACTGCACCGATAAATATATGTGCAGGTAGATCGTCACTGTAACCTGCTTTCTTTGTGAATAGGCTCTAAAATAATGGAGGTGTAATACTTAGCTCATCAGGCGCTAATCATTATGTTCCCAGCTGGAGCACACGTCGAGCGGCGGGTCCAACGGCGTGGCGGCCGCGGGCGCGCCGGGCGCGGGCGGGGGCTGCGGCGCGGGCGCGGGTAATGCATCACTCTTTACTTGTCGCTTGTTTACCGAGTTGATGATCAGTTTCAAAAGGTATCGCTGAGCTGAAAACTACGTCAAATTGATTTTACATATTGTTTATAAGGTCTTCTATAGTATTCCGTAAACATAAGTATACTGGTTAAAGGTTACTGGTGCAAGCAGCATTTCATAATAATTATTAACTCAACCTTATTCTGCAGAAACGAGCAGAACAAACTTAGCTACCTACTTAATTAATACGTGTAAACTGCACATTATTATTATCCGTGTATATTATTTATTTAATATAATAAATTTAAATCTTTATGCCTCATACTTAAGTACAGAAGACAAAGGCGCCCCACTTACGCCCCAACTCAGAGTCACTAACGGTTACGTAAATCGCTCCTTAGTACAGAATTTGTATGGAGATTCTTTACTAAGGAGCGATTAAAGTAACCGTTATTGACTCAGAGTTGGGGCGTTAGTGTTAAAAGCATTCTCTCCCAGTCAACCTTCCGGCAGTATCAAGTATGAGCACAACGATATTATTGTGTGTCTGTAACCCGCCAGGTCTGTGGGGCGAGCGCGGCGCGGGCGCGCTGCCGCCGCTGGGCGAGTGGGTGCGCGTGGCGCGCGCGCACGCGGCGCTGCGCCCGCCGCCCGCCGTGCCCGACGCGGACGACGTGCTGCAGGCCGCGCGCTTGCTGCTGCCGCACGCCGACTGCCCGCCCAGACCTGTCACGTTAGTATATATACCCACCTACACCTACACATGGTGGAATACATGACGACTACGCGTGATGGAACATATAACGCTATTTATGTGTGAATAAACTGAACTCATCGTATTAGCGTTGTAAATGTCAACGAGTACTCACGATTTTAAATGCAAACAAACCAAATGAAATAAGTTTTATTTCCATAAATTTCCATAAACCGCTTGTCACACAATGTCACACTACATCGACCCCCCACCCTTCCCCCCAAACGTGTGATGTAATTTATAGATGACCCCTTTGCGACGCGTCATTTTAAAATTTTTCGTTGTTTTTAAAATATGTGCTGAGGAGTTTCTTTCGCCTTACCACTTTAACAAAAGACCTTTTCGAAACGGTGGTTTAAAAATTGACGTTCAAAGAGCTATACTTTCCTTGAGTTTTTTGTAATACGTGTTTGGCCTGTGTTGATGACACTTTATAATTTGAATTAACGAAATTTTGTATTTTTCTATGAGTGAATAAATAAATAATAAATAACGCTTCACACTCATAGTCCCACACTAGGATTCCCTGTGTCGTGGGTGCCATGGACAATACACTACATAGATAAGGACATTCACACCCAGACCGAGAACAGAAACTCAAACTCATCATTCAAAGGAGAACCCCGGTTTCCGGCCACGAATTATATGTAATCTGTGCTAGCACATAAGACTGGACAAGAGTAAACTATATACATAAAAATTCTTCTTATTTACTAAATAAACATATTTAAATCTTAGTCTCATTTGCAATCGCCAAATGAACAAAATAAAGAAAGAAGTTCTCATTCTATTTACCTCATTACAAACGATTTTATAATCGATTGATTAAGGAACATATTATGTATTAAATTAACTATTTATTAATTATAAAAACAATATTTATTCCTTTCTGATATGTTTTCATGTTCTATATAAAGCTAAACTATTTAATATATAATAATTACCATTAAATCCTTTAACGACATCGTTACGCTTATTATAAGACATTTTGAGTTTAACTTATCTGTGTAAAAAAAGTAAAAGAATATTATGATGACATTTATGACAATTTAATTTTTGCACAGAGTACTTAATCACTATGTTCTATTGCATTCGCTTTTCGTTTCGTGCGTTGGTGAATGTGTTTTTGATACAATTTCTAGATTTGCTTTTCTTACTAGCACTGCCTGAATATTGGAAATAGGAGTATAGCGCCTCCTGCACAATTTCTTGACGAAATATTGATATATTTTGATGATAATGAATAAAATATCTTTAAAAAATTAAAATGCCTTTATTACACAACCTTTTTGACATTTTTTTGGGTAAAACCCATTAAAGTGGGTAGGTAGTAGATAGTATTATACCCACCTACTCAGTTTTAACCATTATGGTTTAAGTAGTATTTATTTATTTATGGTCTTCATTATATTCCTGACATTGTCTATATACTCGTAGGTGTTTGAGGTAGTAAGTGCCTAGTAAAACGCATATTCAGTAGATAGGTACTCACCAACCGGTGACCAACCGACCTTACGTTACCCATAATAAACGAGAACTTTATCAAAAACATATTTTTTTCATCAGCACTGTGACATGAGTGTGACATAATCATAACCCATATTTAAGGTGATTCATTAGGATTTCATTAGTTGGCCATTGCTAGCAGACGTGAAAATTGGAGAAATTAAAGCTTTTACAATGATCTAATTGACCACCAATTTTCATTCTTGTTTATTCTGGGCCGGTGTCTTTATGGAAGATGGGGTTCTCCTTTCCGCCTCGCTGGGAATCGAACCCAGGACCCTCGGTGCGGTGATCCGGCATGGTAACCATTGCGCCACACATAAATCGACCGTACGTCGTACACAGGCTAGAAGAAGCAATCGAGCCAGCGTGGTCGCGCTGCACGCGCACCTCGGACGAGCTGTCCCGCGCGGCGCTGGGGCTGGCGCAGCGCGCGCTGCTGGCCGGCCGGCCCGAGCTGGTGGGCGGCGTGCGCCCCCTGCTGCCCGCCGCCGGGCTCGACGCGACCGACGCGTCCGGCCTCACCGTGCTGATGAAGGCCGCGCTCGCTGGGGACGAGCAAGTTGTGGCTGTGAGTGGATCGTGTGTTCTGAGCTTCAAGATATAGCGCTTTACTCAGGGGTGTAGCTACCGCCGTATCAGCCGTGTCAATTATACGGGACCCCAGCGTATAGGGGCCCCCATTAACACTCCCAAAAAAAGCTCGCCAGTGGCCTACGACCGCTACAGTTGGCACTCCTTTTATATTTGACAACTGAAGTTGAGGGGGCCTCACAACAAATATTGATATGGGGCCTCCTTAAGGCTAGTTACGCCACTGGCTTTACTGCCTATAAAATGTTTGGGTTTAGCGCGGATTAATGAGCACGTGACTTTTCACGTCTTTTGACGGGGAAGAGTAATGTGGCTGTGTTGAGCTTTTAGATAAAACTCTTTTTAACTCCTGACTCTAAAAGAGGGGCGTTATAGGTTTGATGTGTATGTTATCAGTGTCTGTAGCATCGTAGCTCCTAAACGAATCTGAAGTAGTTGGGATGGTTTTATTTGATTATGTTTGGTGACAATAAAACTGTCAGAGGTTTTTTGAGTTTTAAAATTTATATTTATTATCCGTCACCACACCGTTTCCCAGATGCTGCTAGAAGCAGGTGCAGACCCCAACATCGAGACGGCGGGCGCGGCGGCGCAGCACACGGCGCTACTCTCCCCGCGCTCCCCCGCGCACCCCCCGCTCTCCCCTGCCACGCCGCCCGCGCCCCCCGCGCAGCCCGGGTACACGCCGCCCACTGCCGGTAACATACTTGAATTTGTTTATTGAATAGACTTGTGACTTGTGTCCACTAAGAATAAGGGATACTAAACATTTTCAATGGAATCGGTTACCCACGATTTTTTTTATTATATACCTAAAGTTATTTACGTGGATCATAGTCGCGAGATGTGGTTAAAAATAATAAGCAGTGGGGCTCTACCAACAAGACGTAATCACATTTAAAACAGAAACTACTATATACTAATTTTTTTTATTATGACGTTACTTGTGTAGACAATAGATCCTACACAGCTGTATGTAATACCCTGGCTGGTGGCAGGTTGGACAGCGCTAGTGTACGCGTGCAGCGGCGCGGGGGGCGCGGGGGGCGGCAGCGCAGGCGCGGGCAGCGGCGCCGTGGAGGTCGCGCGGCGCCTGCTCGCGGCGGGCGCGCGGGTCGACGGCGCCCCCGCGCGGGGGGACGATGTCTGCACCTTGACGCCATTACAGGTACTTAGCAACGATATGTATTGATATGACTGACTGAAGGGTCGATTCGTATCTAAATAGAAGTCAAGGAAGAATCGGAAGGAAGGAGGGAAAAGGGAAAATAAACCTTTGTCGTTTGTACTCAGATTAAAGAACAATGTTTGTAGAGTTTGTAGTGTAATAATCTGAATTTTACTAATAAAAAAAATAACTGACGTCAAAATAACTCAATTTAGTGGGATCACATGACAAGCACTAGCTTTCAATTAAAAAAAGAATCATCAAAATCGGTTCACCCAGTCGAAAGTTCTGAGGTAACAAACATTAAAAAATACAGTCGAATTGAATACCTCCTCTTTTTTTAAAGTCGGTTAAAAGTCAGTAACAGTTGTATGTATGTATGATGATGATGATGGTGATGGTGATGTGGATGGCAGGTGGCGTGCGGCGTGGGCAACCTGGAGCTGGTGCAGCTGCTGCTGTCGCACGGCGCCGACCCCTTCCTGTCCACGCAGCTCAACGACGCGCTCTGCTACTCCGCCGCCGCGCAGTACGGCTGCTACAGGTATTGTATCCATCCATCCATCCATCCATCAGCCCTCGGAGGTTAGGGAGGTAAGGAGAGGCCCATCGCTGGGCAGACTGGTCTTGAGCCTTCTGAATCCAATTAGAATGCGGTTTCGATTCTTTTGGCGCATTTGGAAGAATGAGAGTCTTACGATGCGCGCACACTGACAGCCAAAAAGCGACATGATGAAGTTAGCCGATAACTGATTCCTTTTACAAACAAAGAGTTGTGGCATAGGGGATGAAATCTTTAGCTATTTTTGCCTACATAAGTAACACACACATTTTTTTAAATCGAAAGCCTCTTTGGAGATGTTTGATGTTTGGTGGACACAGAATTTTCAAGTTTTGTGTCACTGTACAGTGCGGTAGCGGTATGCTGTACGCACGGGCGGCGCGCGTGCCTGCGGGCGGCGGTGCGCGCGGGGGGCGGCGGGGCGCGCGCCCTGTCGCTGGAGGAGGTGCTGGCGGAGGGGGCGCCGCCCGCCGCCGGCCGCCCGCCGCCCTTCACCAAGCAGCAGCAGCGGGCGCTGCACGACGCCATGTACTACGCTGCTGAGACTGATCACTTAGGTATGGTGATGATACCTCTATGATTATACTCGTAGTATTACTACTTAGAATTAGTATTATGTAATAATATATTTTGTTTACCACTTTATTCTACCTGGCAAAAGATTAGTCTGATATTAAGGACCGCTCATGAACATCTGCAACCCCAAAATATCATATGGCTTAATGGAAGTTATAACGTAGGTATAATGGTCAACATATTTGTCTAAACAACATTAAAATTAACTTGTGCTTCGTCAGTCGTCACCTGCAGCTCAGCTTACGTTTAGCTAAAGGCCTACTGTCCACGGCGCTTCATTGCATGCAAGCTGCATAATGAAACATAAGCAATAGACGGCAATTAAATAGACCAGTGGATGAATTTCATGCTGTTATTACTACGCACGCTCCAAGCGTCAATTGACTTTGACAATTGAATTGCGTCCACATGGCCAAAAGACGTAACTCGTGCGTGTATGACGTGCTAATCTGTACGCGCGCGTCCGTTGCAGACATAACCCTGGAGCTGCGCGCGCTGGGCGTGCCGTGGTCGCTGCACGCGTGGACGCTGTCCCTGGCGGCCGCCGCTGACGCCGCGCTCGACCACGTCATCGACCAGCTGCTTCAGGACTTCTTGCAGGTATACTGTACTCGTACAAGTTGTACGACACTGTAGCCTAGTTGGCGACCCTACCTTCGAAGCGAGGTGTTCGATTCCCGACCGGGAAAGATATTTATGTGACAGATGAATATTTGTACTCGGGTCATGGTGTTATTGTGATGTGTCATACGTGTCGTCCATGCCACCCGCGACACAGGTAAAAACCTACTGCGGGTGTATGGGTGTGTAAGCGTTTAGCGTTTGTTTATTTATACTCGCGTTGATGGCCATGGACAGAACCTTACGTGACTTACACTGTACTACTATACCTAGTCTTGTTAGAAACTTGCGTGGCACTGGACGATACGATACCTGGTGGTAAGGACTTCCTATAGGTATACTCTACACACTGAGCCTCTATAGTCTCTATACTCTTGGTGTCGATGGATAGAATGTCTTTAGAGGTGCCACCAAAGTCGTCAATATTATCATTTCTAAAATTTTATTTCTTACTCACTTTTACTTTACTATTTTTGAATTCAGTTCAACATTTTTAAAACGTTTTATCTTTTATTTACTTTTACTTTGTGCCCTTCTCACGCCACCTGTACTGATTGCAGGTGTGTCCCTCGGACGACAGCCACTACAGCAAGCAGTTCATCTACGAGTGCCTCCCATTGCTTTTCAATATTCTAAGATACAGCAAGGTAAGCTACCAGTATTTGTCACTAAATATCTTAATATATTGTTAGCATCAGGCCGGGAAATAAAACAGTGAACTCTTCAACCTTTACATTTGTATTTATAAGTATAATTCCAGTTAATTACATAATTTATATCCAAAAGTTTACAACCATTTTTACTGTTCCATCGACATTGAACGACAGACAATATGTCAAAAATAAAAATATCTGCGGCGTCAAACCAAAAGATTAACTACCAGCATCTCATCTATCTAAAACAGTTTATATAACATAATAAAAATACTCGTCAAACATACAAGAGCTAACAGTCGGCCTTTCCTGACATTTTCACGTCCCGTGAAAGTTAATTACAGTCAATAAATTGTTTAATTAATTACCAATCAATCGTATTGTAAGCTTAACAGAACTGTAACACGAATTATAAATTTAACCTTATATGTTTACTAATCCATATCATATATTATCTCTTAAATTGAAAATATTACATAAAATTATTCATTATTAATTGAGCAACATTGTATATCAAAACTGTGGTCTCATTCTATTGATCTAATTCTTTGACTTTTGATTTCTAATTGTACACACTATGTAAATTTTACATTCGTATGGACTGAAATATTATACTATATTATTGATATTCACAACTGATCTAATATACTGAAGAACTTTCATATGATTATTGTGGCCTCTTCAATCCACAACTAATCATCAAAGTTTTGAAAAACATTGTGACCTCTTTAATTGAACAATTTTAATATGATTATTGTGGCCTCTTCAATCCACAGCTAATCATATCAAAATTTTGAAACCTTAATATGATCATTGTGGCCTCTTCAATCCACAGCTAATCATATCAAAGTTTTAAAAAAACTTTATCATGATCATTGTGGCCTCTTCAATCCACAACTGATCGACTTTACTGAAAAACTTTATTATGGTCATTGTGGCCTCTACAATCCACAGCTGACTGACTTTTAACTTCATTATGATCATTGTGGCCTCTTCAATCCACAGCTGATCGACTTTTAACTTCATTATGATCATTGTGGCCTCTACAATCCACAGCTGATCGACTTTTAACTTTATTATGGTCATTGTGGCCTCTGCAATCCACAGCTGATCCATATACTTCATACAAATCTGAATATTGCTTTGAATTTTGTACTGATAGTATTTTACTTCAGTCCATAATATACATACACATCTTATGAAATGAATAATATCATGAGTTACTGAGTCATGCTTATAGTTTCTATTACACACTGAACATGAACGAATTCGCTCACAGATAAATTCTCAACTCTCGAGTCTTACAATATGATAGTGGAATATCTTCTTATTTAACACGTTAAAATGCAATTTAATCCACTAATTTCTAAAATCAACTTCATACTTCCTACTACTATCACACATCACTATTAGAGATCTACAAATCACGATTAGAGATACAATTGTTACATTAATTATTATCACTATTTTCCTCTATAACTGTAATATGTTATGGAATTTTCGAATATTAATAGGTTATAAAAAAAACGAAAATCATCACCTAATTTTGTAACGTTGACCAAATTATAGATGAGTTCTACAAATATATAAATAAATTTAACTTCAGTAATACACCCAGTGACTATTACCATAAGTAGGTAATATAATTTTTTCTTTGCTATTACGTAACTGTCGGTAAAGGAGAATAACTCATGATTTCTAAATTATTTTGTAAGGGCTTCAAAGAATTTTCTAAATAACTATCGACAAAAAAAATTGTCAAATATATCAGAATTTTACTATCTTAATATTTATAAATTACGTGTCATGTTGTTTTTCCGCGATGGACTCCCGATTTTAATCAAATATGCACACCGTGTGCAGTTTGATCAAAAAAAAAAAAAAAAAAAACTTTTGACAGAACGAAGTCTGTCCGGGCAGCTAGTATGAATATATTATATATTATTATTATGAAAAAAAAAACACATGCTATAAATAAATATAAATGATACCACAAAAACTTAAGGGGCTATTCTGGTAAGTCACATCGCACCTTTGGTGGAACAAGGGCACATCTTACAACAAATCGTAAAATGACAAAAATTAAACAAAAAAATATTTTACACCTGCAAAGTACATGGCCATATTCACAAATAAATGGGTCGTATCTCATGCAAAGAACAAACACTTTGAAGCAATAAAAAGACGAATAATACGACTCGGAATGCAAAAAAAAAAACTTTGAAATGGCTCTCCTGTAAAATTACAAAAGTGCAGTTGAGCCCTTGTTCCACCAAAGGTGCGACATATAAAGCAAGAACAAATACAACAATATTAATGAAGCCGCTAAAATATAAGGGGTTATTCTAACAAGGAACACTCACCACACACAGTTAAATGCCCCTCGGTCAGTGTATTTTCTATAATATTTAAACTGCTCTTTCCAAATATTTTAAGTGAAATGCCGCTAAAAGAATAATAACTCAACAACACAATCTTTAGAACAATTAATATATACATATTATATCATATAATCACACTCGTCTTTACTTTACACAATTAATTATCTCTTGTCTTAACGTTGTAGTACACGCCAGGTCTACTAGTTGTGTTATAAACATTAAACCCAAGAGTGTAAACAAAATAAAATTACAAATACAAGAAGAAAGGAAAGTGTCATATTGGAAAAGAATGAGACAAGATTACCTAATCCATCCTATCCTAATCCAAGATACCTAGTCGTTAGAGTTTAAATTTATTGTGTCCTTAACAAAAGTCATCAATTAACTTGAATAGAAATAGTCTATAGGTACTCCGTAAAAGATTAATACATTTGAGATTTGCCGATGACAAAGCTCTGTTTAGTTGCATTTACAGCAGCTGAATTTGTAATATATTTAAATAACATGTTAACGAGCCTGAAAATAAAAACCCAAAATGCATGGAGACAATAATTATGAAACACAGCTCTAATCAAAATTAAAAAAAAACCACTAGAACAAGTAGGTAAATGACTGAATGATAACTTCGAAACAAACAGTAAAAAACAAAATCAATAGACAGAAGTACTATAAAATATAACATCATTGAAGTTTATTCAAGTCTAACCTACGCGATTCAAACATTAGTATATTCTGAAAGACTAAAAATTAAATCTTGTCTTGTCAATATGCCATGAAGAAAAGTATTCTAAAACTGAGAATAATACAAAAAAAAGAGCACTAGATAACTGTTGTAAATAAGAAATGCCTAGACAAAACATGGACACACCGAACAACGTAGCAGAAAACTTCATTAAGTAAGAGGAAGGCAGATCGACATAGAAAACCGTGTTTTGTTACTGTAAAATGTAAATAAAGGGGCAAGGAATAAAAAAAATAGATATTCATTTCCAGACCAAAGGTTCAATTTGGAGGTATGTACAAACAACAAGTAAATTGTAGAATGCACTTTCCTGTACACTACTTATTTACACTATTTTATCATTGAATGTGTATTTAAATTTAATACCTTTAAACGAGCAATTCTTGTACACATACATTAATTCTCGGAATCTCGGAAACGGCGTCTATGATTTTCATATTATTTAATTTATGCAAGGGGCTCGGGGGCAATAAATCGATCTAGTTAGGTTTCATTTTTAGAAAATGTGGTTTTATCCGTGTTTTCAGGCAATGAAAAACTGCTACGACATCATTGACTCTTCCTGACATTGATTTGCGTGTAATAATAGTATTATTATTTGGAGCAACTAAATGCTTTAATGACACAGAGCTACTTCAGTAGATGGCGTTGTTAAGCAATTCAAAAATACTAAGATATTAAGGCTTAAGTAAGTAAATAAAATAAACAATTAAATATCAAAAACTACTCAAGCCTTGGATGTGTCGACTTCAAGACTTATAAAACATCATTTGAAACTACCTGTGTCAAAGTAATAAAATAGTTCTTTAAAAACTTGTAAATTAAAAGATTCTTTGCTTTTATGCATTATTACCAAAGTCTATATATCTAAGAATCAATATCAATCCTGTTTATCTTTACTGCCTTCAAAAAATTAAACCACTATTTTGATATTACTAATATTATATTATTTGTAAAAGTTTATTAGATACGGGGAGTAGGTTTACTTGAAATCCTACCTTTTGATTGTATATTCAAACCGATAAAACAAATTCTAAAACACCATATTTTGCTTTAGATCCAATATTCAAGAAATTATCTTGATAACTTTATAATTATATTCTTACAAGTTTATTGTGAAGAATACTTACTTGCAAAACGCAATGATTTGTTAAAATCCTTCTTTTTATGTCTTAAATATCCTCGTATCCTATTTCAGCCTAAGCATTCATCTTTTTACAATCTATACATATAAATAGAATTGTTATTTACATGATACTTAAACACTGATTGTAAGTCTTTTATCTGTCTTTGCTTATCTTTGGAAGGACTGAAACGTTTTTAATGGGACTTTCAGTATAACATAGACGAGGTTATAGAAGAACATATAAGGTAATTTTATCCTTAAATTTAAAAATTACCTTATTTTATTCTAAAATCAGGAAATCGGGATTTACACATGAAATATTCCCATGCGAACGAGGTCGCGGGTACAGCTAGTTAGTGTTAGCTAATTACAGCTCTGCAAGCATCTCTATCAACAGCTAATTATAAAATTCGTCACCTGGGAATGCTAAACGTAACTTATCCTGTCATGGGGGTTGATCCAAGTAAAAGTATATTTGGGAAATTCTGGTACTATTTTAACTCACACAAGACGTTTAGACAAAGTATAATTCACATCAGAGCAATTGCACATTTTGAACCATTAGGTACCTATTACATTTAAATATCTATTGTTTGAGTATATTGATTTTAATCGAACTCGGGCACGATGTTTATCACAGAGTAACATTCAGCAATCCCATCATTACAAAATTTCTGTATTAAAATCTAAACATTCCAAAAAAAAAAAAGAAACATTACAATCAAGATGTGAGTTAATTAGTTGATAACAGATCTTGATCCTAATAAATTCATTTCTTTCAGAACAACAATAAGAAATGTTGTCTTGTAACTACTAATTAGTTACATCAGGTGTCAAAAGTTCGCAAGCCCGTTGAAAGCCTGTGACCGTCATCTTTAGTTCTAGAAATACGTTGAAACTAATAGTAAAAGTAGTACTCCTAAGAACTCCAGTTCTGTTGCAATAGCTTCATTGAGACTAGAGAATGAACGAGAGTGTCCTGAGTGATTGCGTCGATAATATGCTTCCATACTTTGCCTCTTTGCAGTTGTTACAGATTCGCTTATAATCATCTCATCTCCTTCTGTGCTTGCAAGCACTAAGTAGTTGCATTTGTCGCTGCTATGTGATATATTCGGACTGAAAATAAATAAAATACGAGCAGTACTGACGTTATAACTAACTTGTCTACTAATTCGACTAAATGCATTAAGCTGTTATGCTTATTATACCATATTAGCCAAGCCACTCACGAATATATTTTAAAATAAATAACAAAATAAGCGTTTATTCATTTATTCTTATTAGGTACTACACTATTCTAAATGGGTATATTCAAGTTCTTTAGTCTGAGATTCAAAAGGAGGAAATTGTAGTCAAGGGGAAAAAAAAATCTGAATATTTAGATTTCAATCATCGCGAAATGGATATTAAAGTATTAAAAACACTTATTTTCACGCCACTGTCCAAATCGGACGCACGTTTAACCCCTTTTATTCCATCTGAGCGTTTAACGAGATTAATGTGTTAATTATATACACCAATTGTCTGACCTGTTTTATGGACGTGGAGTTGTAGAAGCATAAAACTTCAACGAATCCCTCTTCTGACCTGTTAGCATCAGGCCGGGAAATAAAACAGTGAACTCTTCAACCTTTACATTTGTATTTATAAGTATAATTCCAGTTAATTACATAATTTATATCCAAAAGTTTACAACCATTTTTACTGTTCCATCGACATTGAACGACAGACAATATGTCAAAAATAAAAATATCTGCGGCGTCAAACCAAAAGATTAACTACCAGCATCTCATCTATCTAAAACAGTTTATATAACATAATAAAAATACTCGTCAAACATACAAGAGCTAACAATATATAAATCACGTGTCACGTTGTTTGTCCGCGATGGACTCCTAAACTACTTAACCGATTGTAATCAAATTTGCACACCGTGTGCAGTTTGATCCAACTTGAAAGATAGGATAGCTTACATCTCCCTTAAGGCACACAGAAGGTTTTTATAAAAAAATTTTTGTCAGAACGAAGTCTGTCCGGGCAGCTACTTGTATTATATATTGTGCTGGTGCTCGCGACATCGTACACGGAAATCTTTTATTCTTCTTATTATAATGAATTTAAATCGCTTAAATGGCTATCGTTTAAGTTAAAGGGATGAAAGAAACAAATATCCTCACGAAGGATTAGCCTTCGATTTTGAAATAGAAAACTGTCTTCGAGACAGGGGCGTAGCTACCGCCGTATCAGCCGTATCAATTATACGGGGCCCCCAGCATATAGGGGCCCCACTAACACTCCCAAAAAAAAGCTCGCCAGCGGCCTACGACCGTTAGCCTCTTATATGTGAGGGGGCCCCATAACAAATATGGCTAGCTACGCCACTGCTTCGAGATAGCCTTTCCTATTATAAATATAGAAATCAGGGCCTTATCATCATGTGAGTAATGTATGTGCGTACCAGAAGGAGGGCACAGTGTTGCTACTAGCGGACATCCTGTGCGCGTGCTACGGCTGGGAGCCGGTGCCGGCCGTGCACGACCCGCCGCCCGCCGCCGCGCCCACCCCCTCGCGCGTCGACCCCTCCTACGTCAACAACCCCTCGCTCGCTGACGTCACCTTCAGGTCATTATCAACATTTATATTCCTGGCCAGGATTCGAACCTGATGATTTTGAAAAATACTCACCCTCGAGACGTGCATCGACAACCAATCACAAGACTGACGCCCCAACTCAGAGTCACTAACGGTTACTTTAATGGCTTCTTAGTATAGAATTTATATGGTGATTATTTATTAATGAGCGTTTTAAGTAACCGTTAGTGACTCTGAGTTGGCGCGTTAGTTTATCAGATTAATTGATTACGGACATCGCTTTAGTGAAAACCGTCGCGGCCTTATAATAGGAATAGATACTACTAGTGTTCTAGTGTAGCAGGTACCTATGTACTAGGCATATAGTAACAAAGACGACGCTGTAGCCTAGTTGGTAGCGACCCTGCCTGCGAAGCGGGCTCCTGGGAATCCCGGGTTCGATTCCCGGCCGGGGCAGATATAATGTGACAGATAAATGTTTGTGCTCGGGTCATGGGTGTGATTGTGATGACCTACTGCGGGGGTATGAGTGTGTTAGCATTTATTTATTTAACCTCCTCGTGTCGTGTGCAGGGTGGAAGGTCGTCTGTTCTACGGTCACAAGATCGTGCTGGTGTCGGAGTCGCCGCGCCTGCGTGCCATGCTGGCGCCCGCGCGCGCGCCCGACGCCTCGCCCGCGCCGCCGCTCGTGCAGATCAACGACATACGATACCATATATTTGAGGTATCCATCTTAATACTAGCGATTAGGTTCGGTATCAAGGTGTATTGGTGCATCAAAAGTTAGAAGGGAAACCACTAGTAGTTCAAGAGTATTGTCCGATTTTTAGCACGCTATACACCACAGAACAAGCTAGTGCGCACGTCCGACCGTGAGCGTGTCGGTTTCAAGACTGACTGATGACTCCCGGACTACCGTCAGTACTCAATAATATCCTCAATACAGTATCGATAATATTGATATAAAAAATCGTTATGGTCCATCTGCAGTTATTTTTCGTGGGATCTTAACATCAGTTGAACAAAGTGTTCATACTTAAGTTGTGTAATTAAATTATGTACTATACCATTCAAAAATCACATGGCCAGTTCAAACTTAAAATATTATCAACTTTACTACTTCAAAAAAACACAATATTTTCACTAAAATAGTCCGTAATTTTCCCTAAAATTCAGCTATAATCCGTTCACAAATCTTAGAGACTAAATTGACGTTTCATGGGTGACCAGTTTCGGGTGCAAATTAAATAGTGATGACCATAAACCGAAAAGTAAATCGGAAAAATTTTCACAGCTTTTAAGGAAGGTCGACTATTTGTGTGATTATTGATTGAGTCCGTAAAACTAGTATAAAAACAAGTTTAAGCAACCATTATCATTCATATATCCATAATATATTTGCCCTTACTTACTAAATTTATAAGTTATTTTGCTTACAAAAACGAGTATTTGGCTATGGTTACATTCGGTATACAGTTAATTTTATACTATTTAGCCAAATACTAAATATCTAGGTAGATATGAGTAGATACGACATAGTTTACGATTCAAAAAACCGGAAAAGTAGATCGCACAAATTTAGCTGGTATCATTATTTCGAACTTTGACATTAGAGGTTCTCATTTTAGTCTCTAAGATTTGTGAACAAGGTATAAATTGACCGCAATAACATCCTCATGTCGTGTCGTGTGCTGGTGTCGGAGTCGAGTATCCGTACGTTATTTAAGTACTTTGTATATATTACGGTGTGTGTAAACGTGTATGTTTGTGTGTGTCTTGCTGTAGCAAGTAATGAAGTACCTGTACTCGGGCGGGTGCGGCGCGCTGGCCATCCCCGAGGGCGACGTGCTGGAGGTGCTGGCGGCCGCGTCCTTCTTCCAGCTGCAGCCGCTGCAGCGCCACTGCGAGGCGCGCGCCGCCGCCACCGTCGACCTGCATAACCTCGTCTCTGTTTATATACATGCTAAGGTTAGAATACTGCAGCACTGGTCGTTAACGGGACAAGTTTAAAAAAAGAAGGTTCTTATTTCGGTTTGGCAAAGGGAGATCTCCCGCCAGGCGAGGTGTGTTGCCTGGGAGGCGGCCGAGCCCCGACTGATCTTGTCGGAGCATTTGTATATATGCCGGCGATCGTAGAAACTTCGATAGCGTGATTCAGGTTGGCGTGACGTCACCGTGTGATGTGTGCGCGTCGTCGCCACACGGTTGTATTTTTTTAAGTTTGTTGACACATACCTCCGTTGTTTATCAACCGATTAGGAAGATTATTTTTTCATTTGAAAGGGTTTAGTCATTCACAAAGAGCGCCGAGTTCGAATCTCGGCCAGGAGAGATGCTTAAGTGATTGGAAGTTATTGTACTCAAATTGTTATTAGTAATGTGTTAATTATTATACAAGGTGTGTTTATCTACGTCTTGTTGGCAATAACGAATGGAGTGGTTATAAAAACGATAAACATTGATGTTTCCAGGTGTACGGCGCAACGCAGTTACTGGAGTACTGCCAAGGCTTCCTCCTACAAAACATGGTGGCGCTCCTCACATACGACGACTCAGTAAAGCGGCTGCTGTTCGGCAAGCGACTGCCCGGACACAACGTGCTCGCCGCGCTACTCAACACTCTCCAGAAACGAATCGAATCGCGAAAAAACCAAGCAAAGAACAGGTAGCGGCGCTGGTGCTGCCCTCTACTTAACTCGGAACTGTATAGATCAGTGCTGCCCTCTACCTAACTCGGAACTGTATAGATTATTAACGTTACGTGTAAACAGAATGTAGATCAATGCTCGAAATTATATAGTTGCATTTTTATTTAATATAGGTATATTAAATAAACACAGCTTTATATTGTTTGAAATTTAAGTAAGTTCGTAACTGTTAAATTATTTTTATTTATCTAAATTTTGAAATTAAACCTATTAATTACTGACATAATTATTATTGATAACAATGTTTTAATGAATTGACGAAGAAAGCGTTAACACATTGAGAAAATTGTAGCAAAATAATAATTATAAAATAAGATACAATAAAGACTTGAATATAATTATTTCTGTATAGGATTGTATGGTTTTCTTTTTCGTACAAATGTTGTATTTTATTTTCTCAGCTTTCCAGAATCTTGAATCTATGTATTGAATTGAAAAGTATTAATTATGTAATGTAATCTTTGTAATTAAAATTATTGTTGAAATAAATTAGTGTATTTTTAAAGAACCCATTCTAGTAGCTTTCTCGGGGTTGTCAATATCAATGTCAAGCCAGGAATCGAACCCGTTGATTTTGAAAAAAAGGACATCCTGTATTACATGGGCGTAGCCAGGTTTTAGTTTCGGGGGGGTTCAAGTCTCGGGGGGGGGGGGGGGGAGGTTGTTCCAGAAAATGATCAGAAAATATCAGAAAATTGAGACTTTACTTTTTCTCACGACGTATGTAGTGCCATCTATTATTAGTTTAAAATATTATGTGCGATAGCTCATTCGATTCGGATTGACGTCTAGAAAAATTTTATATGGGTTTATTAGCACATAAAAATTTCAGTCCTTAACATTACGGGGGGGGTTTGAACCCCCGAAACCCCCCCCCTGGCTACGCCCATGCTGTATTATTATTACACCATTTGATAGCGTCGCTCTGTGCCCTCTGTGGCGTCCAGCAGTCCAGATGTATACAGTGCCACCAACTTTTATGTGAATTGGAGGAGGGCGCTGTCGGACGCATTGGATCAATCATTGGACTCAATTCGAGAGGTAGTAACTAACAGATGCATGACCATACTAATAGTTTATGTATGAAACTATGAATTTTCATTACAGTGCACCCAACTTATCTGTGAAATGGCGAAAATTGGAACTAATGCCACCCCATTTATAAGTTCTTTGTGTTCATTCATTGGCATTTACTACGTCTCGAATTGCGTCCAGTGATTGGTCCAATGCGTCCGACAGCGCCAGTGCCCTCCGTCAGTTCACAGATAAGTTGAGCGCACTGTAGTTCCAATTTTCGCCACTTCACAGATAACTTGGTGGCACTGTAGCTTGTAAATAATTCGACAGACCACTTTGACAACTCAAATGCGCAAATGTTGCCAGGAATCATAGGCTGCGTTCCAGTAGTAGCTCACATCGCTCACAACGATCAAAACGTGTTCCACATGGCGACCACGGTCGTCATGGTCGCGGCGAATACGTCATTGATGACGTCATTAATTTCGCTCACGGCACGCTCAAAACAACCCACCTCACGGGGTGGGTCGAAGTGGTCGAATTGCAGTGCTGCCAGATACGACGAAGTTACTCTCGCCAGTTTTTAGACTTGGCAACACTGGGTAGAAATGGATGGTGATAGAAATTTGGCGTAATTTTATAAAAGTTAAGGATGGTGATGGAAAAAATAACTTTATACGATTCGACAAGAAATACTTTAGTGGAACTAGTAGTTTCTCCAACAGAATATGCTCGACGTGGGGTCACAAGTTGATAGAAATATGTTAAATTATGTAAATAATTTTAATATTTTTAATGTTTAATTCACTATACATATAGCCATGTATACATTTTTCCTCGTCGGTCAATATCATTAACATAATTATTATGCAATATTTTATTAAATTAATTTGTCTTTTCATAAAAAAAATTTTTGTTTGTAGATATACTTTTTTGCTAGTGTAAAAATAAAATTGATAATTAATTATGTAACGTTTATTTATAGCTTAAAAATTATAACATAACCTCTAATCTAAGTTTCAGACTTGTCTTATTCTCAACATCATAGAGTACATTTTGTATCATCGGCTAAAACGTGTAGTAAATACTCTGTGGATTGAACGCTCACGTCCGCGTCGCTCACTATACCGTTCCACTTGGGTGTATGATTGTAACGCTGACCGCTCATTTATACGCGCGTCTCGCGGATCGTCTCGTAGCGCGTCCGTAAGCCACGCCCCCTACGCGCGCGAGCGCTATCTAGTGTTCACACGCTCGCTGCGTTCAGATGCGTTCGAACGTTCAAGGATGGAGCACGTTGACATAATACATCGGCACGTTGACATACTACACAGTCAGTGAAACATTTCTACCATGATTTATAGGCAAAATACTCAATGTAGATTGTACTATGGGTAGATTTCTGTACAATTAGGCTTTTTAAAATAAAAAAGCTATTGGTATTAATTACAAACAAAACATCAAAATTTTCTTCTTTATAATAATATTACTTTGAATATACGAGGTTTTGTTACTAGTAGTTATAGGTTATTATTATCATTCAGTATTAACGTTCAGTATCATATTTTTATTTTGAAAAATACGAATCCAATAGAAGACGTATGGCGCTAGTAGCGGTTGTCGAATGAAGCGCGCGCCGCGCGCGTGTGAACACCGCGCGAGCTCTCGCGCGAGCCCCTTTGGCGCGCGCCCAAAAAACCGCTCCCGACGCGAGCCCTGCGAGCCACGAGACGCGCCGCGGTCTGGTCCGCGAGCTCGCTGTTCACACGCGCGCGTACGAGCGCGTCTCGCAGCGCGTCTCGTGGCTCGCGCGCGCGTCTAAACGGGGCATCACAAGCTAGTGGAACGGCAAAATCGCGGTCGTGAGCGTGGTCGTTGTGATCGTCTACTGGAACGTAGGGATAGTCATTGATGTTCTTTACGACATTATGAAAATGTTGTTAACGATATTTTGCGTGGCTTTTAAAATGAAATTAACTGTCATAATGCATTTTTCGTAATAAAATGTGACCGAATTTTGTTTAAATTAAATATAACTTGTTTGATTTTAGCTGGCATCCAATCATTAAACGGAAGATGTTTTAACTAGATAAGAAGTACAAGCAAATTCATCGAACACTATTTTATCAACTTACTACAGGTTTTTCATTGCACGCCTAAACAAAACGTTTTTTCACCGCTCACTTTCTCGGTGAATCAAGCGTCGACACTGAATATCGACACCAACCTCTCACTATTTTAATTTTCTACAATAAGTAGCAATACTATTTGTCAAAGTGGTCCGTCGAATTAATTGATTCTACTTTAATCACAAATAAATAAGTACTAATATTTCTTATTTTACTCAGAAATAAGTACTATAATCGCAGAAGAAATAATAGGTTTTAAAATAAGTAACTACTATAATTATGTATTTTAATAGTGGCCGCTGCTTAAACAAATACTAAAAAAATAATAAAAAGTTAAATATAAACCGAAACTTGAAATTGTCATACATTTCTATCATTATTTTATAGTTTTTTTAAATAGGTAATGAATAAAATATGATAACAATTCATAGAAGACGGACTCGCACTTGGTCAGTTTTTAAATGTAGAAGTAGAAAATCAAGTGTTTCATGCACGATTTAGATAAAAAAAATATTGATATTACTTTACTTTAATTAATTTCTCAAAACCTCCAAAGTTACGGGACGTTGTGGATTGTTTTCAGTACTCATTTCTACTCTATGGTGTATTGTCTACTATCGTATATTATAGTCTGTTTGTAAGCAGCCTGTGAAAGAATATTTTTGTAGTCTGTGGTTTGTGACACGCATGACGCATGGTCAATGAATGAAATAAAACATGACATCCATGACATGACTGACATTGACTGAAGACAAGTTGGAGTTCGTGGTTCTATTTAGCGAATTTTCCGAGTCCGTCGTTTGAGCTGCGAAAAGCGATCATTGTTAATTGTTATTGGAAGTGTTGACTGTGAGAAGTGTAGTGTGTGTAAATTGTTTAATTTAAATGTCGTGACAGTGATCAAAATGCAGTTTTACAAGGAGAGGATTCTTAATGCTGCACAGTTAAAAAGACTGAGTGAACACAAGTATTCGTGTACAAGTGCTAGTATATTGGATGCCTGGCTTCAACCCTGGTGGTGTTGGCTGGTATCGAAGACGCCACTATGGCTCGCCCCGAATCTCATTACTATTGTAGGTTTAATAGTGAATATAGTCACCACATTAATTTTGGTATGGTAAGTAAACGTTGAAACATTTCAAATTGCAAAATTTGTGTCACGATTCGGGCGAGCGGAACAACTTTCATTTTTGCCGTAGAGCCCGTAGATTAAACATAACTTTCTTATTAACCTACATTCTGATTTATAGTATTTTGTGGTGTAAATGATCACTTCACATGGAGTGTTTGATACATGATTTGCATAGTCTGCCGCCACAGAAGCGAATCGTTTGATTGGTCGCCAACTCTCGCGCCACTGATAAGATTGGGATAGTACGTATGGTCTGTCGTACGTGATCGGGTAGGTACTTAGCGATATTAATACATACTATCTTCAAAATATCATCTTCAATCAAAATCAGTAACTTATGAAGATAACAATCTCGACATTTGTCATGTTATCACTGAATTATGTTTTTATTATAATATTTGATGGTTATGTTTTTTTTTATCTTTACATTGGTCTCATCATAGTTCCTACTCCATGTGTAATGTGTGAAAACAAGTTTAATAAATAAACTTTATAGTTTTTACATTTCATCAATTATCGTTCAGTAAAAAACAAAACCGTTACTTTTTTGCCTGCTTTTGTACAATGTTGGTTTTACCATTATAAGTATGGAGAACTGCAGAGAATTCTCTGAAATATAACAGAGCCTTTATGTTGAGTTCTAAGAATTTTATTTCATTGAAAATAATATTGATCGTGAATCAACAAATGAAATTGTGAAGTAATTAATATTCATGTAGTATGAAACTGTCGTTAATTATAATTATACACTGTCAATCATAATCTATGGATATATTATTATCATTATTTTTGTTATTAAAAGTATACTAATAAAATATAATATAATTATTTACTGCAAAGCATGGATGGTAGATACCACTCTTGCTTTCGTCTGCCGGTAAACAACTCGTGTTCTGTCTGGGGGCTAGGGAACCAGTCCTTTTTCTCTGTTCGTTCTTTGGCAATGCATCGGTGATGTCTTCAGTGTTACTTATGTTCATCGGTGATGGTAGTGATGTATCATCAGTTCATTTGTCGGCTAGGTAACATAAAAAAATACTTATGGAAATTTACATTATTAATATATTGCTGAATAAATACTGTTATTGATTTACAGGTTGTATTTTATTATTTTAATTACGAAAACCAAATTCTAAGTTTCAATTAAATGTAATGAAATTTTATTTTCATACAAGCTTTTTTCTGTTTAGGGGTTTAAAAAAAAATCTTATTCTCTCCCCCACTCTACATGTCTATAAAACTATAGCATTATAAAACTACTTATGAAAATCAAAATGAATAAATAATACTATTTTCTATAAAATTAATTCCTATTTGCACCCCTTCTCCATGTAAATGAACTAAAATCCATACTCCCACTTCTGTATAAAGTTTTCTCTTTGCATACATAATCTATAATATATAAAACACAAAAAAATAATATAGTTATATAGACTTTGAAACCATCCAACCAATATGCCTCAAAATTCATTTGAAAGGCAATAACGCGAAGATGGTTTGAGACCACTAAAACAATGCATTTGGTACATTTGGTCCATTCATTAATTCGATTTTCCACTATTACTATACAAACATTTTCCCGACATGAAAGGAGAATGCCCATTTTGTATGGAGAAATGTACTGACATTAATATTTTTGTGTCCTGATAAAAATGCCTTTATTTGAATAAGTTATCTTAATACATTACACAAACCAACGTTAGTCAAGTTTAATCGTAGGAGTTATGAGATTTTCAATAAAATTATTTTGTATTTAAGTTATAGTAGACACAGTAATATGGACTCTATGCAGGCGCATTAAGTCGTATACGTTTAAGTTTAAAATTCATTTGACAGTCCCCAAACGCCATCTAACTTTTAATGTAATAATTATCAAATTCATTTGACAGTCCCCTAACACCATCTAGTTTGCTGTATCATAGTCATAATCGAATCAACGCAACCTATTGGCCCGAAGGATCTTAAAAGATCCCTGATTGGCTCCAATTCCAATATAAATGGCCGAATGCTTTTGTGTTGTAAAACGGAAGTAAAGTTACTTATTAATTTAAGAAAATTAACCCCAAAAAGATTTTTTTAGGAAATACGGTAAAATATTTAAAATATTTTAACATAATTTTTAGTACAAAAGTCATTGTGACACAATTATTTTTTTTGAGAGTACTGGCTATGGGCATTCTCCTTTATTTAATTAATCTGGGATACCACATGCCTTGTATCCACTAATTATAAATAAACTTATAACTCATACCAACTCTATGTTTGTGTAGCAATCCTACATACCTTAAAGCCACTTGTATTAGAAACAAGTACCCTTTTAAGTTGTGTAATACATACACTACTAAATATAGTAATACTAAATATAGTAATACTAAATATAGTAATGAGTAGTACTGTAACTGACCTGATTTGCCTTCTATAGAGATTGTTTTAATTGCTGGCTAAATGCCTTCATGGATTTTGTGATACAATACTAAAAAGCATATTATATGGTTACACATAATTGCATAATAAGATTTGTAATTAAGTAAAAATAAACTCTGGTACATTATTGGACATTCAATATTAATTCATATAAATATAAGAAAACCATCAGAATAAATTCTGCTGTTTTGTTGCTTAAATATTCTTTAAGTTAGTTTTTACTAGACCCCCCTAATATTGTAATGATATGAGGGGTTTTGATAGATAGAGGGTATGTCATTGCAACCTTAATTGGTAAATTTACACAAGTCCAATTTAGGGACTTGCCAACTTGTATAAACCCCTGATTGGGATAGTCACTTAGTGATGTGTCATTTCATGGTGGTTTATGACTTAGTGTCCATGTCACACACGGCCCAGCTTATCTACAGCTAAGCTTTGTGTGTAAATTGTCTGCTTACTTTGTTATTCTTTGTTTATTTAATTAGCTTTGTCATCTTTCAGGTATAGCCCAGATGCACGACAGGAGCCGCCTAGATGGGCATGCGCGCTATGCGCTTTAGGAATATTTGTGTACCAGAGTTTAGATGCCATCGATGGCAAGCAAGCTCGGCGGACGGGGAGCCAGTCACCGCTGGGTGAGCTCTTCGACCACGGCTGTGATAGCATATCCACAGTGTTCATAGCGCTTGGTGCATGCATAGCTGTCAAACTGGGCGACTATCCTACGTGGATGTTCTTTCAGGTGAGATTCATTATAATAATTAATGCTAATATTGTAATCCAAATTTTACTTAAAAAAAATAACTGACTCCAAAAAAATCGTCTTCGAAAGACACTTCATGTCAAAATTGATATATGCCTATAATATTTGAGGAGATCCCTGAGTATCTGATCTTCATGGATCCCATCATAAAAAAATGTAGCTCCAATCTGGAAGCAAACTTTTCGAAAAAAAGAATCTTCCAAATCATCTGATAAATGCCTGACGTAACAAACATAAGAAAAAATACGACCAAATTGAGAAGCTTCTTCTTTTTTGAAGTCTGTATATAAAGAGAAAGTCTTCGCATGACTGATTACAGCATACATTACGGCCGACGTATCTTGACGAGTCTGAACATAGACTCTGTGAACTTTAACGCATGTAAGATAGCGACACGAACATCCTAACGTGTGACTGAGACATAATACGCCGCGTACCGAGCATTGCCGAATTATGTTACTGCGCAGCCTTCTGCGCGAAGTTCAGACTCGCCAAGATACATCGGCCGTACTGTACACTTGTATAGCACAGTAGATTCCTTTATGTTTTTGGGAAATTCAACCTAAAATTGGTGTTGAAAGATTGTATGCAGTGGGTGAAACTCCATAGAAACTTTCAACCCCTTGTCAAATTTTTATTTTGACTTGACATTTTTTTAGTGGCTAATAAAATTAATGATACAATATATGTATGATGTCACATGTATGTAGTCTGTCACAATTAATAATGCCTTTGTCAAAATTAATCAATTAAGGGTGTAAAATAAGGGTTGAAACTTTGTATTAGAATGACAGATTAATAAACAGGTATGTATGTGGTTGCATCATGTCAATGTGTAATTACAAAATTAATTATGCAAATTGAATAAATCTTTTATAATTACCTTTATTATAATGACGCAAACAAATCTAATATTACTTTTTATTGTATGATTTGAGTTTATATAAATAACAATAGCAAAATTAAGAGGAGTCATAGTTTTCGGCGTAGTGTTTGCTTTTGACGATAATCCAATTCTTACACTTGACGTATAAACATTAATTTAGGCAGGGAGGTAATTTATGTAAAGACGTCAGTTAAGATATTCGTCCCATAAGGGGTTAAATTAGGGGAAGGAAGTTTGTATAAAACTTTGTCAATTTTGAAGTTAGAACTGTAAAAATGTATGTATGTATTAGTTAATGATTAGACACAAAAGCTGAATGTTTTTTTGGAATTTATGACAGACGTAAGAAGTCCCTGAGAACCTTTGATGTCAAAACGGAAAAGTTTCAAGGGTTTCCACGCGAGGTTTTCTTTCATCGAATTATGTCAGTGATATTAATGAAGGGCGAGCGTGCACTAGAGACTTAATTGGGCAACAGCGTGGTCGGTCAGCAAGGAAAACTATTAATTTTTCTACCACTATTACGCATTAACCTCCGGGTGTTATCGTACATCATTTAATTAGTAGTACAGAAGTAATATAGGTACCTGAATTTCTTTTGTCATCCACTTTATGTGGAATCGTGTTATTAAAAGTTTCATCGGAAAGAAACTCGGGAAACGATCCTACCGAAATCAGTCGGAATTGAAATGGAGGTTATTTGCATAATTTAACATCACGGATTCACGATTCTGGTAGGTAAATACGTCTAATGTGAACTTTTTCGTTTGAAATTTAGACTACTCTGAATTTCTGATTTCAGGATGATGAAACTATATTCATTATTTTTTTAGTGTGAGGTTCGTCGAAGAGATTTGGTTAGTAGGGAATGGTTAGTCGTAGCCTGTAAAATCTCCCTTTATTAAAAATAACTGAAAGAACAACATTAAAAAATAACATTTGCTATAGTAATGATTAACGTACCTACTATGATAATTATTTAACGAGACATGAGTTTCACTGATGAATTTTGATTAAAGATGATTAAAATGTTAAATTTTTTTTGGGTTGTAAGTGTGTATGTTAAAAATTTCAAGCCAACAGACAATGTAATTTTGATAAATGAAGATACAAATGCAAAATATTTTTTTGGCAAAGGTGTCTGTTTAAAAATCAGACATTGTTTTTTTACCAACCCTTATACAAACTTCAACCTCTATTTTACACCCATGTCGAATTTACCATATCTTTCTTATTGCTTGCTTAACCCATAAAAGGTATCTACTTTTAAATATCGTAGCTCTTCCATCCGTTGTTTTGACTCTTCGTCGATTAATCATCACAGTAATTCGTGAGTTTCTTAAAAGGGACACAAAAAAATTAAAGGACTTACAAAAAATGTAAGCAAAAAGAATATTGACGATGCGGATACTATTCAATATTGCAATGAAAAGTTTTTTGTTAAGAAAGGGTTAATAGTTCTTTATAAACGTTACCCAATTATTTAAGAGGTGGTTGTAGCCGTAATCGTCTTCCTGTGTTACAATACTTACAATAGGACATTAGAAACTAAAGGAAGAGCCGCAAGAGCGGCGCAAGCGGAACCTTGAACGTCGTCGGTTAGTCATTAGCGTATAAACATGATATGGTTATCGTTATTACGTGTGTCTATCAAGCGTGATACGCCCGTATAATATAATTGTCGTATATCTGTACTACTACTGTTCGCTGAGTTATTTATGGTCACAACCACCGCTGTCCATTTTTAATAATTGCGGCAAAGTTGCGTTGGTCACCAAGAAATTGGTGAATGTTGTACCTACCTACAAAGCTCAGAGGATACTTATTCCATTGCTACGTCTAATCTGTCCAGGGTTTGTCGCAAGGAGACATTTAATGTAATGTAACTCAAGAATGGAAAAAGTCCTTTACAATTCCCCAAAACTAGTTAAGTTTCGGTTTAAACGAAATTTAAGTACTCTATCTGAACGCACTAAAACAATTTGGAAAATTATCTAATTGAATGAATTTCGAAAGGGCTTTTGTGTTTCTCCGCGTAAAAATATTAGGAACACACAAAAGAACTTCCAAACTGTTAAAATCTAAAATCTTGCAGACTATGTAGGAATACCTGGCCTTGATAAAACAATAGTGGTACATTCTGCTCAATAATAAATTATGATTAATTTTATTGATTTTATAATTGAATCAATTCGCAATACCCTGCGGTGGCATACTGTCACGTAGCATGGTTAATAAAACATTTTATTATGATTAATATTACCTACTGTATAGATCATACATAATTTTTATAACTGTAACTGGTTGATGTTTGTTGTGGCTTAAATTGCGGCTTTTCTTCTGCATTCGTGGATGGGGGCGTCTAGCAGCCTTGACCTGTTATGAGTTCTGACCAACGCATTGGTCGTGCCGCGAGATCTTGTGCCCTGGACTCTTTTGCCAGCCAATTTTATCAGCTAATTATAATTTTAAGGTATACAATTTTGTGTGAAACTTTCTCGCATGTCGTCAGATGGTGATACCTATTCTGGTAAATATTGGCGAGTCTGGCGACGATCCAACCGTCAATAGTACTTGTAAGATGATCTTGGCAGCGCTCCCGCAAGAGCCTTACTCCGAGTCTCGGACGTCGCTGTTTGATATTATGACAATTGTGGAACTTTACTCACTGATACTGAATACACTTCTTCGCTTCAGCTTTAATAACGTCATGCCAACAATAATCCTCCTTGAAATCCCAGCCAAACTGTCTGGACTACGAGTTATGTTATTATGATGATCGATGACGACCGTAAGGTCAGATGGTTACCAAAGGTTCTCTTTGATCAGTTAGTCACATATTTAATGTAAGTTTGTGACACAATGCAGGGTGCATTGTGGTAAGGTCTTGGTTACAAGACCGGCTACGTTGTTGGTGCTAGCGACATCAACAAATCTATTTCATCTCGTTCTTCAGGAATAGCTATAGGATTTTAACACTATAATGGCTGTTTGATACGATATCAAACCTACCATTGCCTAAAGCTAAACGTTATTCAACAAATAAATGGTTTTAATTTGTAAATAAAGTTCAATTTGAAGCAAACATTTTACTAATAAGTTAATTAGTATCTTTGTTTTTGGTGTCTGATGTGTTAGTGATGTCTCATTTGGGTTTTTCCCGGTGACTGAAGTAATTCTAGCCCGTGGATGTGAATGAATGAGCATTTTTTAACTTTTTCTGCTACAAAAAAATTATAATTGTATTTTTTTATAATTCCAGTGTTTCTGCGCCATGACTCTGTTCTACTGCGCACACTGGCAAGCCTACGTGACAGGCACCCTCAAGATGGGCCGCATTGACGTGACGGAAGCCCAGTATGCGTTGATCCTTATCCACATCATCTCCGCAGTCCTCGGACCTGAGTTCTGGGCCACTGAGGTAATGTAGACCACTTCGATATGTACTGCTCGTATTACAATACTTGGAATTCGTAATCGCCATTCATTAAAGTTACTGTGTATATTTTTGTTTAGTATTCGAAGTTATTTGTAGATATGGCTATTAAATCAGTATGGATCACTTTACAATAATCCAGTGGTATGATAGATGGTGTATAATTACACTCTTTGTTTCTTTGCATTGCATTCATTGGTCATACATGTGAATATGCGAAAAATAAAATTAAATACCAAATATACCATTATTACCATGCTGTTTAACAGGTGATGTTGTAGGTATATCTTAAAATATGACAAGTCCAAAATATACCAAACAAAATAAAAATGTTATCAACTCTATTGGCTGATTTTCCAATATTTGGCTTTTTAGCAGTTATTTAAAATATTTTATAATAGTTTCAAACAGTGCTTGATGATAATTTAATTGTGTCAAGGATAGAAACTTATTACACACTCATACATTGGGCTATAGTATTGCAAAGTTTTATTCATACTAATTTAATAGAATAATGTTTTATTTAACACATAATAATATGTTAATAATGTTTTTACACTTATTGTTGCTGGATTTGTTTATAATAAAAAACAGTAACTTTAGTATTATTATGTTATCAAATATTGTTTACGGAAACCTCGTACATATTCATTTATTTATAACTATTGGCATTAGTGAATCGTTCGTTAAAAAATACCCACATGAACTAAATGTCATACATACTATCTAGGTTTATCATAATTATGAGATAGTGTAGTATTAAGCTATATTGGTGCTAGGTATTTATTTATAAAAGTTTAATAATTACTTTAATATTAAATATTACATAAATTATCGTGTAATTTGTTTATGAATCATTTAAAACAAACATCTAAGGCCACAGCTCAGAGTCACTAACGGTTACTTTAATCGCTCCTTAGTAAAGAATCACCCTACAAATTCTTTACTAAGGAGCGATTTAAATAACCGCTAGTGACTCTGAGTTGAGGCGTTAGTATTATAAATTTTTGAGAACAATTTTAGAAGATAATTGACTGAATGATAATGTACTTAAAATTATGTGGCTTTCGTTCATTAGTTTAAAGTATTCTTACCTACACACAGTTATAGTAGAGCTAGCTATCTAATAAGAAGGTTGAGAGAAGACTCTTCATGTATAGATGCTCCAGCAAATCTTCAGCAAATATTGGATGTAACACGTAAATGTAAGTTTTTCTCATAAGATAAGGTGATCAAAGAATTGGATTTCAAAATGTATAGTTTTTAAAAAGATACATTGTTACAATTTTATATTAGAACCTATTTAGTTACCGTGGATAAAATTACGTTTTATAGTGTATCGAATTTAATGTAGAAAATAGGAAGCAAATCATTTACTTGAGCTGTGAGAATGTGTTTAAACAATATTTGCACTACCGATCTACTGGATCGTAGCGAACCTGTATTATCGGCAGGAGTCCTGCAAGACTCGAAATGTTTTTACAATCGTTGTTCCTGGGTATCCCAGTTGATCGTACTGGATTGGATCATAACGAGCCTGCCATAGATATTAGTCCTTCAAGGCTCGACGCAAGCGAACAGTATAACATGAGGAACGTGTGTGTAAGGTCGGCACATTCGAGGTCCGCTACTCTCTGGGCGGCGCGGCGGTGGCGAGCGCCGTCGTCACAGTGTGCGCGCTCGGCGCGACCATCGCGGCCGGCGGCGTCGGCAAGAATGGCTCTACCGTCGCTGTGAGACCGACTTACCGCGACCGAATAGATACACAGATGGATAACAAACACCGCGCTCGAGCAACGCACACATAGAAATTGATATTAAGATCTCTGCAATGTCAAGATTTGGTTTGAGATGCTGACATGATTGTAGGTAAAAGTAACTTTTGTAAGACTTGAGACAGCGCTCTTATGCCGAAATCAGTTTAGTAATACGGGCCTAAGAGTGATTCAGTCTTATTTTTCGTATCCGTGAACGGTGTCTATATGTGCGTTGGTCGAGCGCGCATGTATGGATTATACTTCTGTTGTCTCTATTTTATGCCGCTGAACATCCTGAGGTGGCGTGGGAGTTTTGTTTACCATAGAGGTAAACGTTTGTAGAGTTGGTCGAAATTGGCAACGAGAGTGTAAAGCCACTTTGACTTATGCTTCAAGTTTAATTTAGAGTCCCTTCCTAAGTTAGTGTAGGTTAGGCGAAGACGAGAGTGTAGATCAGCATTGCTGGTTTAATCTACTTAAAGGAAATAACCTAATACCTCCTCGGATTACTTCGATAAGTACTAGCTAGGAACCCTAGTAGTTTAGTGGACGCATTAGATATTTGTGTTGACCGATACCTTAGTAGTATAGAATTTAGACTGTAGATATTGTAGAGGTAGATGTATAGTATAAAGTGCTGAAGGGAGGTTAGGTATATTCAAAACACTTTGTTAATTAATTGATCTGATAAATTACATTTTGTTATTCTTACAAAAATATTTAATAATTCTGAAAAATGAGATGATGATTAATATAAAACACTTCCACGCCGCCAAAGGAACGTTTTAAATGCTTACTATATCTAACGTATTGCGAGTGGCGACTAGCATAGTCTGTAGCCGCGTAGACTTTTGACGCGTAGATATTGACTAGCCCGCGCTTCACACACGAAAATATGTTCAACTCTTCATCTACATGTAAAACCCTTGTTTTAGATACCACTTTCATTTTGAATTGTTTGAAGAGTTACAATACTCTAAGACATGCCTGTGAACAGTTTTGTAACTAAGTTTTGCTTTGCAATTAATCCATAAACCCGACGGTATCTGAACAAGAATTACTTGATTGATCTATTAGCTTTTAAATTTAATAGAATACTGTAAAGTTTTAAAGCTACATGTAACGCCACCTATCGGAACAAACTGTGTTAAAAATGCGCTACTTTGTAACGTATTCGTGTGTGATGAGTATGACATAGTTATGTGAAAGCTTCGATTTGGTTACCAGTTTTGAGAAATGTTTATTTAATACATCGCTTAATTGTCATGTGGGTTTTTTTAATGGCATGTTTAATTCATCTTGTCACTTGTTTAGGTTATGCTCACTGTTCCTTACTCTTATTTCTTTTTATATTTATTACATTGAGCATGGTCTAGACTCTAGACTTAAAGATACGAATATTTTTGATTATATTGTATTGTGTTAGAATTAGATTAAGATTATTTTATAATTTGAATGTGGCCGATCGATTATTTCATAGTGTGAGTCTTCACTCATTATTTCTAATTAATTTAACATTCCTTACAACTTAGCATACATTACATCACATTGTGTCTAACTTTAAAATCCTTGTCAATGTATGAAATACAATTCTGTTGTAAAAGTTAAACTGTTGAACACTTGGAATGGTTATCACAGTAGATGAAATTGCTTTTGCAAGCAAAACTTCCAATCGGTAGCACCATTTCTACTACTTACATCACTCTATGGGGAAACTACGAATGCTGCGTGTTCCTTATTTTGTTAGGGCCAATAAGTTGTTTTTTTAATACTTATTATTGGAATAGGCGCTATTGACATTTAGATGCTTCTGCTACGAACGTAAATGTGAAACTTACATGGAGAACGCATATCATCGATAAGTTTTTTCTGAAGTATGAAGGTCAATGACCATAAACATGGTGCGCGCAGCGTTCGTACAAAATGTAGCAATGCAATGGGTGGCTCAGATATTGGAGGTGCCCGCGCGTCTGCACGTGTGTGTGGTGACGTTCGCCGCGCAGGTGCCCTTCCTCGCCAACTTCGCGAGAACCTTCCGCGTCGGCGGCTGCGGCAAGAATGGCTCCACCGTCGCCGTAAGGCCTCACTTCCTTCCCGTTGCCGTACCGCTACCTTACTGCTACCTTACCGCTTCCATACCGCTACCTTACCACCCTGCTCCCCGACAACTAACAGTCCTCGCCTTTTACGTCGTCTCTGAATATGATCGTGTCACATTTAGATGTCGCCTGGGGTCACCAAAATGATACTAGACTTATGTTGGTCTTGACACTCATTTAAGACAGGCCCGTCAAAAAATCAACTTGGAGCGACTTTTTTAAATAAAAAAATGTTTTTAAGATTAAATAACGTAAAGTAAAAATAACAGGAACCTTTCTTAAACGCATTGCAATTTGTATAAACCTTCATGACATATAAATTTTATCTTCAATCAACTTGAAAAAGTAAGTTGTTAGACGGGACTTCCCCGAGTCATAACAACAAGTACACAATGCACACCAAACAAGATTTCTGTAAACAATCGTGACCTGAGCCTAACCATTTATCCATCACATGTATACCTCTAACACTAGTAATTGAGCATCGGGTTCGTGGAATTACGAGCAACGCAAGTGCTAAAGGAAACATTGGCAACGTTCAGAGATGACATGAATGGCGCACCATAACATTATCCTCGATGGTTGTGGTCTTCTAACGTCTTACTCGTGTACATATTTTACCGAACATTGACGCAGGGATTTAAACCCATTCTTAACATAATTTTTCCTGTATTGTGGTGGTCTTCTCTTGTTATTGTACTCTCCTGTTGTATTATCTGCCCCTGTTCCTCCTCCCTGTATACCTTATTTATCTCTGTATAATATGTTGTGTATATATAAAGTTTTCTGATTACCTACCACAGTGTATATAATTGATATTCTATTCTATCCCGTCTGTATACTTCACCTAATTCTTACTCCCCTGAGTATGCGTGCATCACCTTTTCTATGAACATATTTATTGCAGGGATGTTGCGTTTTGAGTTTTATTTGACATGTGCACATTAATTTGGAATTTTCCCATTCATTATAATATTCATGGACCTTATTGTTAACACGACGATTTTCTGTTAGCTTTTTTGGAGTGTTTCATTGTGATGGTTTTATTTTGTATATAAATTTTTTATTGTGGCATTGAATGGCAGTAACACATTGCTATGCTCTGGTTTGGTTTGTGTTCATTCATAAAGTATTTATAAAACATATGTAAATGAACATTGCTATATTTGATGTCGTTTTGGAAGAGTATATAAAAATACTAATGGACGCTCTGCGGTCGAAATTCGACCGTAATTCTTTATGTTCGGATTGACACTATGAACGCAAACGATGAATGTTAATTTTTTTAAGTCAAATAAAATTATATTAATTAAAATATATCTTCATTGATATGATTGATTTTATGTGTGTATTTTATCTGTGGGCCTTAGTTGCCTGAAAATAAAATTGAAAATAAAATAAATAAATTGGTTTTTAGTAACGATTAATAGTAATAAATATAATTTGCTGTAATCTCGATTTATATAAATCAATTTATGGAACTTTGAGGGAGATATTGAAAATTTGAAATGGTTTCTGAACCTTTAGTAAACAAACTTTAATGTTATAATATATTTTTGAATAATGTATCTTTATTACAGCTTATTTCTTTAGATGAATAACATGCCTTTTTACTTTATTTTAATCTGACCTATAAAATATAAGAAAACATTATTACACCAGATTAATTTATTGAACCAAACTGAAGCTGTTACTACCGCTTCTCTTAACCATTTGTAAATAAAACCTGTATATTATAACTGTAATATAACTAGTTTTTAGTAATTAGTAGTAAGTATTCGCTTCTTGATTTCCAGTTCTCTGAATAACAACAATGAGTGAAGATAGCACATACGGTCATTGTACCTACTCGTAATTACCTATTCGGTGTTTTCGTTTTTTTTATTAATGGCATGTGTTTTTTATTTTTTTTCTGTTGCGGCCGCCGTCCGCGTTCGCTGTCCCTGCGCCCTGCTAACCGCATGTCGCCGCTCCGTTACACGGAAACCGGACGAACCGACGCGAACCGACGCGAACCGGACCGAACCGATACAAACCGTATCGTAAACAGTTGCCGACAATAAACGTCAAGTTGGTCGTCGTGTCCAATTACGGCTTGGTGCTGGGGTCCATATACCAGATCTTCGGATACGTTAGAGTTATAATGCGGGGTGGCGTGGGGAAAAACGGCTCCACTGTCGCAGTAAGGCTCTGATCTATAAGCATTGCGCTGTTACACTCGAAGCAAAGAAAGTGCCGTTGACACTTGACCACGCCACGTGATGGGTGGATTTCGCAGATGTATTCAATTATTTTGTATTTTTCTTTTTGTATATCAAGTTTCAAGAACTTAGGGAATTCGTTATATTTTTAGTTTTTTTTATTTATTGTTTTTTATTCAAAATTCGCGTATTATAAAAAAACAATGTTTTTTCTATTTTAAATGGTGAAATTTTCATTTTCAATTATTATCGAGATGGAGGGTCAAATAACAAAGTGAAAGTTACTCTTGTCACAGATTATGTAGCCTGCGAAATCTGCCTTAAATGTCGATGACTGCACAATCGACCAACGTGCAAATGGCACGTTCACACCCGCGTCCTACGGGCTTACGTTCACAGGCAAGCTTGTGTTCCAACACGAGCTCACAATAATGAAGCGAGACGCACAGACAAGCTTATTCCACAGAGTCTAACTCGCGTTCTGACTTGTTGTACAGTTGTTCACTTTTGTTTCTATTGTGTTTGGTCTGTGCTATGTTCCTCGAAATATATTATGTGCAAGGGTAATGCAAGTTTGCACTAAGTTTGGCACCCTTCACATTTATCAAGTGTAAGTTTTTATACACATCGTGGATAATAATCAGTGAAAATGACTGTTTCTTTTTTAATAGAAAAGAAAAAAGGTTTCTTAATACAGAATTGTGTATGAGATCGTCATACAAGGCGTGTATGTTGCGATATCACAGCGTTAACAAATCGCATACGTTCATCGAGTTTTTCCGCTGGAGAAACACTTGTGTGAAGCGGCATTAAATTAAAAAAATACTAAATAGAGACATACATTGATCTCTATACAAATACAATGTAAAGGCGTTAACACAATTATTTTTTACGCCCCTAAGTTTATATCAAATATTCATGTTATTTTAAAATGGACATCGTTATTTTAAAACTAACTATAATAATATGTATAGAGAACCGTGTGGGTACATAACTTCTTATACTAATGCAAATTCAGTTGCTTTTTAATTAATATAGGAAATAAGTCTAACTACTACACCTTGTATTACCCTCGCTCATTCTGTGTTTATTTTTTGTCGGCGTGTTGAACTTTCTTTGGTTTTCTTGTGCTAACTATTAGTTTAAGTGCATGTTTGAGTTAAGATTGCTTTTTAGCATATCTAATTTGCTTAAATAATAGCATAATTTAAAAATCGTTTTATCTTTAGTGTTAAACAATTTGGAAGTCGATTTTATATTTATTACATTTAGTCTTTTTATTTCCCTATAGTGTTCATTGATATGAAATAAATAAAAAATATAATGTAACAATATTGTGGTTGGAAGATAATAATTCATTTTAGAACGCAAACTGATTAATATTCGACGACCCGTGTGGCGCAATGGTTACCATGCCGGATCGCCACACCGAGGGTCCTGGGTTCGATTCCCAGCGAGGCGGAAATTTGAATTATGAGTTTTAATTTATGTTCTCGGTCTGGGTGTGAATGTCCTTGTCTATGTTATGTGTTGTCCATGGCACCCACGACACGGAATCCTAGTGTGGGGCTATGAGTGTGAAGCGTTATTAAAAAAAAAAAATTCCATGTATTGTGCTAACATTTTTAATCTTTCCCCTACTTAAAATAACCCATTACTAATGTAGACAGATAGTTAAAACATAGTTTAAGTTGAGCTAACGCTTGTACCCCTGGAGCCCAGTTACAGCTGTGTATCCCCCAGGGGACGAGCATCCTGTCGCCGGTGATCCCCTTCTCGTTCGTGGTGGTCCCCGCGTTCATCATCTTCCAGAAGAGCGAGTCACAGGTGTACGAGAACCACCCCTCGTTGTACATTCTCGCCTTTGGAATGGTCGCCGCTAAAGTCACTAATCGATTAGTGGTGAGTACATGATTTTAAAAATTTAAACTCATCGTGGATTTAAAACATTTTTACTATGATACGAGTCTAACTCATGCATCTGGGTCGAAATATCGGCTGACAAAATATATATCGTGATAAATAAATTGTACAAGTACTCGTACATTGTGCTGACGCAGCGTCCTTGTGCCAAGCACGAGAGACCTAGTTGCGCGCACAGCGCCCGTGAACACGTACAAGACGTGATTTAGCTTGCGTCTTACACCAATAAAAACCTGTCAATTAGCAATACTAATTTAGTGCAGTAAACATCTTGAGTCAGCTCGGTCGCGTGTTTCACTACCGCAACCCCCGCGGATACACTGACGGCGGCCAGGCGGCTCCTGCACTCACCAACCTCCTCATTCATAAATTATAGTAAAAATGTAGCAGTATTTAGATAGCTCTGCGGCTAATGTCGATCCTAAATGATCGAACGAGCAAGCAATTGCGTTCGTGGTCGATAGTAAGATAAATTAGTGGATTTCTCAAGGGTTTCCGTGCTTTGGAGGACACGTAAAGCCGTCTGTCCCGGTTGTGTACGTTCGATAGCAATCGTTAGCCATGTTAGAGGCCTTCAAGTTGTATATAAACTTCCGAGACGTGAACTGGCCACCCTAATCTACAATGGAGCAGCGTATGGGTACCACACCCCATTGACGGAATCTACGCTCAAAATATTATATTATAAATATACGTACGTTAAATATACGCACTATCGCAGAGCTAATAAAATGGGGTTTTAATATATCTGTTTCAGGTAGCGAATATGACGAAGAGCGAGATGGAATACTACGACTGGTCGATGTTGGGCCCGGCCATGCTGTTCCTCAACCAGTACTTCAACAACGCGATACCGGAGTACTATGTGCTGTGGCTGTGTACGGTGAGTGAGAGCTGATGTCACTTGTCCCTTTCACACTGACTGGCGGGAAGGAGTGGCATGATTTGTTGAGTTTGCAACATTCAAACGATCTTCTTCAGCAGTTTATTGTGGAGTGCCTGGGGGTTTTGACCTCGGACTTTTGTTACAGTGAATGAATTTAAATTATTGAAGTGGGATTCTTTTTTTTATAGTATAAAGTGCAAAGTTTAGGTACCAAAAATTTTGTGTTTTTAATTTTTTTTTAACAAAAACACGAATACTTGAACATACAATTTTCTGGATAAACTTCCTTTTACTCATACCCCCGTTTGATATGAATTTTGGTATAACTATGTATTTCGACGCGCTCATAGCCCGGCGGCTTGTGTCGATCCTATGTGATCGACAAAGTTAAGCAACAGCGGGCGCGGTAGGTAGTTGGATGGGTGACCGCTAGTGGCAAAAATTTCTTGAGCGTTTCCGTGCTTCGGAGGGCACGTAAAGCCGTTGGTCCCGGTTGTTATCATAAGATAACAGTCGTTAAGCCATGTCGGAGGCCCTCGGGTGGTTTGAAAACTTCCGACACTCGGGTTGGCCACTAACCCCTCCACCAATCCGCACTGGAGCAGTGTGGTGGAGTATGCTCTAGGCCTCCTCAAGAGGAGAGACCCGTGCCCAGTAGTGGGCCATTAATGGGTTGAAGCCATGTATTTCGACGCGCTGATAAAGAATATCATAGGTAAAATACCCGCATATTTCATTTTCAAGGTCACCTTGAAAAAACATTATTTTTCACCTTTATTCCCCGGAACAGAAGATTGTTATAAGTTTGACGTGTCTGTGTATCTGTGGATCTGTATGTCTGTCTGTGGCATCGTAGCTTTGAAACGGTTGAACCGATTTTGATCTAGTTTTTTTTTTTTGTTTGAAAGGTGACTTAATCCGAGTGTCCTGAGCTATTAGTATAAATAAAACTGTCGGTTTTTTTTTTTAATTTTAATGTAAGATAATTCCCCCAGATCTGGGTGTGCGTGGACCTGGTGCGCTACTGCGGCCAGATCTGCTTGGAGATCTGCGACCACCTCAAGATCTACCTGTTCCGCATCACGCCCGCGCGCCCGCTCGAGAGAAACGGTACGGCCGCGCGCCGCCCCTCCGCCAAACACGCGCGCCGCCTCTAGGGGACCGGGGGACCCGGGGGTTCATGGGACCCCAGGGGATCTAGCTACCCAAGGGAATAACATGTATCAGGAGACTCGGTGTCAGAATGAGATCAATAAAATACGTTCAAGTGAATTAAATCAATTCAGACCCCTTGATTTTCACAATAATAAACCCTAAAGTATCTATAATAGCGTTCAAATTTCAAGTTGGGAGGTGTTCATAATAATAATCTTTTTTGTAGCTTTTGTCGTATTATCAGCTGTTGCGTACATTGTCGGTGGTAGATTCGGTAGATAGGTGTCGTAATGAAATGTTCTGTTATGTTTAAATAGTAAAATACTCCAAAATAATACACATTGAGCGTTAAGTAACGTAGCCACTTAGATTCTAATAGCAGTCAAAAAACAATTTAAAAGGTTTTTGATATAAAAAAGGTTAAAGTATCAAATTACTTACTAGATAAGTTAGTCCATGATTATGCATACTGTATGTGGTCGGTGTTAGTTACGTGTTGACGTTGATCATAGTTAACATAATATTTAAACGTGTGTGATAAATAATTAAGGACTTTTATCATTGTGACTCGTATCCAAATTTGTTATATATACTTAGTTAACGGTTACTTAAATATATCGAATAATCGATGTGTTGTGAATAAATGCACTTAGAATTTAAAAAATGCGTTAGTCATACTCTTAAGTGCAAGTTTTTATAATGATGTTTCCGTACCGGAGAATTGATAACTGATTTTGAAGAGCCAAATAAGAAAAAAAAATCTAGTTTGATTGAGATTAAAAGTAGGCCCGTTTGAAGAAACAATACGCTAAACATGCTGTAAAAATATAATTAACACATTATCATTTTTTATGATATAAATTAGTCTAAAATGAAATCATCACAACTGAATAAAACAAATAATTCGTTTTACTAAATCAAGTGAAATGCGCGTATGTTCAAGTCATGATAATTATGTGTCGGTGACGTGTTAAAGTTGACTCAAGTGCGTCCTCTAGCGGCGGTGCGCAGTACTTATGTAAATGCTTGTACATAAGACCGCCTTTACATTAGTAAGTTTTACTTTCGTAAGTAACTTACGTAATTAACTTAACGTAAATTTGCAAGTGTAAACACGTTTTTAAGAAGCTTATCGTAATTCTTAATATTTGTGTTGTGTATGCTTACGAAAGTTATTTACGTAAATTTTACGGAAGTAACTTACAAGTGTAAAGTCGGCCTAAAGCTAGGTCACACGGGACCGCGGCTCAGTTCGATGTAACACAGCTTAATGTTATATGTATGTGTGCAGTCTATATAATTTTATATGTTACTATGTAAGTATTATATATTGTTTTACCACGAAACACAGAGCAAAGTTAAACTCATATTTGTAAAAAAAAATATATCCACGTTTCTCGGTTGCGCTAGGACAGCTAGCAGCAGTTTGTTGCGAATAAAACCAGAAAAAGATACTTAAAATTAATATTGAAATTCAATATAATTATGTTGTTACGTCGATATTAGTTACAAACGAAAATTCACTATTTAAAGTCGATTAAACATCAGTAACTGAGCTGACAACGGTGGAAATCGCAATCTTACTTCAATACTGTCCTTAATTGTTATTCACAGTCGTGTCCGTGATTGGTGTATATGTGTGCGTTGCTCTATGAAGTCGCGCTGTGTGTGGAGTAGGGTTGCCAGATGGCAAGATTGAAATATCTGGACAAAACTTCAAAAAGTCGGGATTTGTCGGGCGGCAAAAGCGTGCTCTCGAATCGAATGAATTGTCGGGGACATTTTGTATTTTGTCGGGACTTGTCGGGACACATCCAGACGAATCAAGACCATCTGGCAACCCTGGTGTGGAGACTGTAGTTGAACTAGTGTGCTCTGTGTTTCGTGGTTCCAGTAGTCGGAGCACAAACAGGCCGCGCCCACACGTGTCAAAGTTAAGCAACATCCACATCATGCGATGCACAATTCGGTTTCGGTATAGGTACATTTGATCATCACTTTGTTATACCTAAGTTTTTGTAAGTTAAATTAATGTATCTGTAGCCTCTTCTCAATTATTCATATTAACTTAATAAAATATGTAGAGTTGGATAGATTGGAATTCCTACTTACCATTTGAAAGTTTTTCAGATACAATTTTGAAGTGATCCTCAAAAAAATTTATTAACAAAAAATAACCGACTTCAAAATAACTCAAAAACTACCTGTCAGATTTCGCTCTATGTACGACCACATGACAAGCACCAGCTTTCTTTTAAAAAAAGAATCATTAAAATCGGTTCACCCAATCAAAAGTTCTGAGGTAACAAACGTAAAAAAATACAGTCGAATTGAATACCTCCTTTTTTTTTGAAGTTGGTTAAAAATCAGTTGGATAGGACCGGATTAAGTGAATTTGCATGTGCAATGTGATGTGTATTGCGCTTAACAGTTATTTATATTATAGACAAATATAAATTGAATAACATACAGATTTTGCAGTTATTTGGCAAGAATTAAATATTATCGGAATGTTATACATCATGCTTCTATTATTACAAAACATCGAATGTGTCCGAATATCGCGCGAATGGATCGTACATCGCAAGATGTGGATCGTATTGTGTTATCGTTGTATTTAATGTGTGACGTTATGTATCATATAGGTATTCGTGTAAGTGTATATAAGTGTACAGTTGTATTATATACTGTTTGTGCACACGAGTAGGTTAGTTTGTAATAGGTTATGCTACGGGGGACAGAATGTTATTATTACACCGAATATTATTATAACAGATCATAGAAGAAGCATATGAAGTGAAGATTTAATTGACATTGCGCTAGACAATTACGCTAAAAAGTTTTCAATTACGCGTTGATACATAATTATCTTAAACTATACTGTAATGTGTTTGCGGTATTTGCTTTTTGATGATATCCGAATAGTTTTTTAGCGATGTAGCTTATTTATAAACCGTTACAGTTTATATGAGTTTATTAAATTAATCGAACGAATCTTCGCCTTATATTCTTGCTCTATATTAAATACTTCTTCTTTGCGTAAAGTTTAGAATAGCAAAGTAAAGCTAGGCGGTGTGTTGCTGTGAGTTGCGGGGCTGGGTTTGATAACGACATAATTCAATCACAATACATAAATATTCTGTCTTTTTATGAATTAGACACGTCTTGTGCAGGCGATGACGGAATACGCTCAATTATAACTTATCTAATCTGTATTTAAGTATATATTGTATTGTTAACAACGTTCAATATTTTAAGGCGATGCTCTAGGTGTCCTCAAGAGGCTCACACTCACCCGTGCTTAGTAGTGAGTCATTAATGCGTTGAAGCCAGTTATATACAAAATACAGAACATAAAAGTATTAACAGTCGTGTTTCTTACGTTGATTCTTTAAAAAAAAAAAACGAATCTATGGTTTTAATCTGGGATGAACCATCTTTAAAAAAAAAGCGATTTTTAATTGACTACACGAAACAGCCTCGATTCCAATAAAATACCAGGTTTAAATAGAACTTAGGTGAGACATGAATAAAACTTTAGCTGTATGAGTCTGAGATAGAAGTTTATCGTGTTAAAGCTAATTTCGTTTTGTTAAGCCTGATGTAACAACTGTAAATTAAATTGGCCCTGTTTGAGAATCAAAAACATATTCCTTTTAATGTCGATATAAGTGTCGTCGCCTGCGCAAGATATTGAGTGTGCTAGCCACGTAATTGGTTACAATATTGTTCTAGATGGCCAACCTGTAGTGGATAGTAAATATTACAGAATATACATAGGGGGCGCTGGGCGGTGAGACTACATATATACAGCCTCCATAATATATACGTTATAAAATATGGATTTTAGGCTGCCTTTACATTAGTAAGTTGTACTAGTAATTTACGTAAATTTTAGGGATACAACTTATTTACTCATGTATGTAAATTATGTAAATTACAGACGCTTACAAGTGTATTTGCAGCCCTAATATAGTGTGTCGAGTTTTGAAGTTTATCAACTGTGTTATCTGATAGAGACTACATAAACATTAAACCGAGCATTAGAAATGCGTATCTAATTTTGTTATCAGATGAGTTTTAAATTATTTACGTTATCTTTGTACTGTATTATGTATTGTTATTTACCATATATTTGCAAAATTTGCGTTGTATCTTGAACTATACTAGAATTTTATACATACCGAGAAAATTAACATTATAATTCGTAAATGATTCGCAGTTGATTCAAATTGTTTTTTAGAAACTGTAGTTGCAATTCAACGTAGGTATTTATCTATATTACAAATACACTGAGTATAGTAAATGTATTCATCTGTTTTGCGCCATTTTGGTGATAATCGGATGAGATGTGTATCTAATGACATGATGGCAGATATAAAATAAATAATTGTGAAGTCCCTGTGACCAGTGTATTTGCATTATAGATTATAATATTATACAATCCTAACCCAATTATTACTTCATTTTGTAATACTAATGTGTACCGCATAGAAGACAGTTTTCTATTCACACTCGTAATGGACACACCGCTGTGCATGGACAGTCGCAAAACTTCTTAGCTTGTAACAGACAAATTGTCTCTAAATTATTTCTAACATTAATTAGACTAAGTTCCTCTTCTGACACTAACCCAATCCAATTTAAACCATGTGGCTTAAGACATACGGTTCAAATTGGAGTTCTCGCGGTGTTGGCTGCCACTAACTTGCATCGCCGTATACTATCGTATGACGCTGTGAAGCTTACGAATCAATGCACATGTATCTAGTCCGCGAAATGACTTGCCAATATTTCTGTGACTAGTCCGAGCTAAACTCAACTCTGTTTCCTTTAAAATAGGGTGTACTATTTTTCACTCAACTAACTTTTCCGCTAGAAAGTTTATATTGATGTCCCTAATGTTATATCGATGTTGTAGCCGTATTGTAACAAAAGGCCTTGGCCCTTTAGTGCCACAGCTTGACGGCCAAATTAATTGTTAAATCATTTTTAAGATTAACGATTCGAATATTTCACGTTTGAACAGTCAGTACCTTTGCCGATAATACTATATTAAGTATATTTTCGGCCGAACATAAATATTATTGAAGAAGAAATAGAAAAAGATTTGGGTTTCATGTAGAAAGTGTTATTTGCAAAATGATCCCTGAATTCCATGATCCAATAAGGTTAAAGCATGCTTTGGTCCTTTCTCTTATAGTAAACCCTTGTAGTATACTAAATTTTCAAAACCTAGGCGCAAAAATACTCTAATAACGATGGCAACCTTGTTTAATGATTTTAAGTGCTGAATGTTGCTATATACCTAAGGATTTGCTCAAAAGTAAAGCTTTTTGCTGCAATTTGTCTTCAATGGCTACGTAGTATGTTCATTTTAGATATACAGTTTTAGTACAGTCAGAAATATTAAATGAATTTGCTTTAAATATGCGAATCATTAAAATTATGCTATGAAATTTTATGAAAAGTGAAAAAAATATTTCTTTTACTCTTATCTTTGTTTCGAAGCCAAATATAAAGTTCTCAAACAGGCCAACTAAATTCTAGCGTGCCATTGGCGACGAATTCGTCGGTGAAATGTATTGGCCGCGGTAGTGTAAATATGTGTCAATATACAAACACGGCAACAGGACGCGAACTGCCTGTAAAATATATTATTATGTCAAGTGTATTTTTAAGTGAAATATAAGCGAATGTACATTTTGATTATTGTTTTATTGTACACTACGCCCGCTCTCACTTGGTCCGTGGCATTAAATAATGTCGTTTGTGCGAAGGACCAGGATATGTTAGTTTGGCATTTATTTCAGATTCAAAATTTAGTAAAAAAAGTGATAGTACTTTATTGCATAACAATAAGACCCAAAAGTAAGTAGGTATGTACATAGTTTGGGCATGAACCCTAGGGCGTAAAAAGTAATTACTTTTAATTGATCATTTTATTTTCTTCACATACGACATAATATTGGATCCATCCATCCATCAGCCTTTTGAGGTCCGCTGCTGGACATAATATTGGATACTTATTTTTATCACATTGATTTTAAATTTGTAACTGCGACCCTAGTGTACAATGTATTAAAAACTATTCATAGTATGGGTGTAGAATTGTAGACCTTTCCAGATGTAATAGCTATGTACGTTGGAGCCAGAGAACATCTGTAGCGAGGTTAGTGCGCCTTTAATTATCTATGTATCATACTTTAGTTTTGAGTGTTGCCTTTTTGTAAATGACAAGCGAATAAATATTCAAGGACATGAAAATCGCATATTGTGTAATGTTAGCTTAATTAATTTAACTATGAGGATGTAGTATAGTTTGGAAGTGAACCTTTTCATTTATTTGGTGCTATATTCAAGTTACTTTTTTATGTTTTTGCTTGTTAAAATTTCTATTCGCTTTGCTTTTTTGCATGTTGTGACTGAATGTAATTGATTTGACTTCATACTAACATTTTCCTGTAGTCAAATAGGAAATGAATATGTGATAATAAAATAAAGCAGCCATAAACTATCGTATGGCGATACATATAATGTAATTTAAATAAATATGTTGGGCGTAACTATAATGAAAACTTAGTACGATTTTATATGCTAATAGTTAGGAATATCAGCACATATAATTCTTGACAAAAAATAACCGACTTCAAAATTAAGGATAACTCAAAAACTACTTCGTCAGATCTCGCGTGGGACCATATGACAAGCACCAGCTTTCGATTAAAAAAAGAATCATCAAAATCGGTTCACCCAGTCGAAAGTTCTAAGGTAACAAACATAAAAAAATACAGTCGAATTGAATACATACCTCCTCCTTTTTTGAAGTCGGTTAAAAATATAAAAATAATGCATGCATGTTCCCCGTCCATGTATTAAAAAATAAAGTATGTAAACATTGAAATATAACTATAGCATTACATTTTTACACAAAATTATTGGTTTTACCATCTGGTGCATATAACGTTGTCCGGTCGGAGAAAGGGTTATTTCATAGAATGGTGGCAACATACAGTTGCCCAATTCCGGTTCAATATAATATTAGCAATGTGACCGACCGAGCAACGGCATATACAATTATACATACATGTATATAACGTTATTTTTAAATATATTTTTTTATTATTACGTGTAATTTTTATGTAATTAGTTCATTATGGTAGACATAGAAAAATTATCATCATTACTTATAATGCGGTATAATTTTGGGTATGTGTAAATCATCAAAATGCTACTTAACAGCACAGATCTTGGAAAGATAGTGTTTATTCTGAAAACGATATGCATGCTTCAGTCATCTATGTATTAAAAATATAATTAAAAAGTTGTTTTTTTTTTCTAGTGACGAGTGACAGCGAAAAATCTGAAACGGACGATGCCGAGCCTCTCCTGAACAACAACTCGATAAGCTGATTTAATAGTTTAGTGTACGAATGCCGAGGACAGTGTCTGGGCCAAGTGACCCAATACCCATTACCAGGACCTGTGGTCATCAGCCCTTAAATTAAATTAAAATAACTTAAGATAATGACGTGAAAACAGCTTCCTGTGTTGTATTTCTTTCTCATAGTATTTAATTTTACTAAATATTAATATTAACTTAATTCTTGAGTAACTGCCGTTATTGCAAAATGTATCTATAGTCATTGAAGTATTATTAATAGCGTAGAGAACCGACACCTCGAACACGATGTATGTCCCAATGAATTGGCGCCAATGGGCTTAAATTTTCAATGGATTCGTTCGATTTTAAAAAGGAGAATGGGGGCTCACTTTTGAAAATAGAGCCTGCCGGCGGGGCACACGTTTTGTTCGAGATGTCTGTTCTATTAAATAATAAATTTTTTTCGACGAGTCCTATTTGATAAACAATCTTTTTATCGTAATTAGTAACCTAAAAAGAAGGCTGACACAAAATGAAAATAATTTAAAGACAAATAATAATTTAATTTAATGCCAAAACAAATTTGACTATTAATAATATACACAACGTAATTTATTTAAATTAATATTTCAATAAAAAGTAGAGCCAAGATTGTTTAACATATAACACTCGTCTAAAAAAACGGACCAGTATACGGTAGGTAATTGATATCAATCGATTACATTTTAAGGGCCTTATCATACTAACGATTTGCGAGCGTTTTCAAAGCGGACCGGGTCGTCAGCGAGAGCGCAGCGAAGACGTCGCAGATGCGCAACGCAGACGTCGCGTACGCGCGGCGAACTCGCCGTGGACACCATTTTGTAGTGTGCGTTCGGAGAGAGCGTTGTACAGCGCAATTACGTCGCGCACAAACATCGAAAACGCTGTGTATTCGCTGGGCGTCCACAACGTCTTGGCTGCGCGCCCGTTCCGCTTTTTAAAAACGCTCGCAAACCGCCAGTATGATAAGGCCCTATAAATGACATGGTCAATTATTGATCAAAATATAAGTTTTATTGTTCCGTATTCCATTGTCTGCCGAAGATAATGACGAAGTTTCTCTAAAAGTTATTTTTTTAATTTTGGCTATTGGCTATTTCTGCCTATTACGTACTGTTGCTTTCCAAGAGAATATTTTGGTTCTAGCACGAAATTAAATGTAAACATCAAGATTCCAAAATTTAAATTAATTTATAATGTCTACTCACCACATTTTTATTAACAAAATGCTCTCTATGCATTCTTTATGGTCAAATTTTCAATTATAAGTACTGTCAGCTGTTCTTTCGGTACCAGCCACATTTTGTTGGACTTCTTATTGTGATTTTATTAATAAATTTATTTTAAAATTTAAATTGTGTTGTCTTATTTCTTTACCCTTTAACACTTAATTGAGTTTCTTTATTTACTTTTTGATACTTCAACCAATTTCTACCATGGAGAATAAAATTAATTTTGATATTAAACATTTTGTAGGAATCTATTTTTAAAAAATATCAATTTATATTGAGGTGTTCAGTACATTATATTTTTCACATTTCATCGGTTCGATTTAAGGCTCAAAGCAGGTGATTTTTCAAAATCTTTCAATACAGTTTTACTTGTTTTTGTTGAAAATAATGTTTCCATTCAGTAATTGCCATCATCATTAATCAGGTTAGGCACTTAATTCCTCCAGCCATGGTCTTTTTTCCACCCTGTATATCTTACTCAAAAGAAAAACCGTAAAAAGGTAGGTATATGAAATTCACAAATAAAACGGAAACAGAATTTCTTATTTTCTGTCTGTACCTATAATTAAGGAAGGAAAGGAGATTTATTTGAAGATTTTTTTAAATTTTTAACCGACTTCAAAAAAAGGAGGAGGTTCTCAATTCGACTGTATTTTTTATGTTTGTTACCTCAGAACTTTGAACTGGGCGAACCGATTTTGATGATTTTTTTTTAATCGAAAGCTGATGGCTGTCATGTGGTCCCACATAAATTTTATTGAGATCTGACAATGGCATCCATGAGAAAACTACATAAGTCGTAAATTTGTGTTAAGATGTGCGCGACAAATTGACGAATAACTCAATATCACATCAACCGATTTCGATGATTCTTTTTTTAATAGAAAGCTGGTGCTTGTCATGTGGTCCCACATAAATTTGAACGAGATCTGACAAGTAGTTTTTGAGAATTTGAAGTCGGTTATTTTTTGTTAGTAAAATTTAGATTATATATCTGCCTACCATTGAAGTATAAAGTACGAAGTACCAGGACAAACATCGCGAAAAAAGCCCCCGTTCTCCTTTCAAAATCGAACGAATCCATTGAAAATTGAAGCCCATTGCAGCCAATTCATTGAGACAAACATCGTGTTCGCGGTGTCGGTTCTATACGCTAGTAATAATACTTCAATGCTGCCTAGACACTTATCTGATTACTGATATTATGATTATTATTTCAAAAGAATATCTAAAATGTAATTTAGTACGTCTAAATTAAAATGTTTCTATTTAAAACACAGACCATTCTTGGCAATGAAACAAAAAACTACCTGTCCTACTTACGACGTTATAAAATAGCAATAATGCGAATGTACAGAATAAAAATGTAATCAAATAATACCCTAGAGTCGCCGCGTGTGGCGCCACAGTCGTTAAAATGAAATGGCATACATTCAACTAGTATACGTACCACGCACTCGTCACGGAATGTTTATGTTGTTTATTTACTCATTTTTAATGACAGAGTGATAAGTGTTTAAAATGTGCCGCTTGGGATTTTTCAACAGGAGTAACTATGAAAACCTCGATGGCATGGGTAAGTCGGTGTTTTACAAACAGGATAAAATGGAATGTTATAAATTAACTTTATTCAGTGGGACGATGCAATGTTTTCAATTATCGGTAGCGACTGTTCGCCGCATGAATCACAGCTCGTGAGTCGTGATGCATGACGATTGGAGCATTACGATTAGAGTGCCTATGTACCTACTTGTTATCGTCTGAGCTCTTCAGATATTGTCAACACACAGTGTAATGTGTAATCGTGTTCTTATCGACACAACGGAACTACTGTTTACCGTTATGCGCGCCTGTAGCTCAGTCGCGCAGGTGGTGCATACAGAATACATTATTTGTGTTCTAAACCGGAAGTAGTAAGTTTGGGTTACCGATGACAATTGATTTTTCTAATTACTTATATATGTACATAGCCCATACGGCATACGCCCATGGACATCAGCGACAACACCAAAGGCGTTGGCACAAAATCACTGATGCGTTGCCGGCCAAAAAAGAGAGAAGAAAAAGAAAGAAAGAACTGGCTCTCAAGCCAATATATTTATTTAAATTGAAGGTACGGTACGAAGAGCGCGGGAACACGCTACCGAGGCCTACCAGGCGGCGCTGCGCTGGTCCGACCGGGTGAGGAGACGGCTCCGGAATGAGTACACGCGGCCCTGGACTGATATATGTAAGTTTACACTTTAAATGAACACGGACACTCATTTTAAATGTATTACTTGAATTTTTGAAGTAAAAACTTCTTTAGTACGGGGGTGACTTGAAATTTTATGAAACGAAACTGTCCAGTGGAGACTAGAAATGAGTGGAGACTGACTTGAGTTGAGTTGAGTTGAGTGGAGTGGAGTGGAGTGGAGTAGTAAAACCTACAATTATCATCCCGAAATTTTAAATTCGTCTCATTATCTTGAAAACAAAATTTTTGAAGGTCTTCTACTACGTGTGAATCATTTAAAAAAATTAAAATGTGTGCACATTTTAATTTTTTTAAATGATAACTTCTTTAGCATCGTAGTGATTTGAAAGTCGATGAAACGAAAACGGGACAGTAAAAAGAGACAGACACATAAATTCGAAAATGAGATAGCAAGCATTGTACAGGGGGAGGCAGGAGGGGAGGGGGAGGAGAGGAAGAGGGCAGGGGAGACGTAGGATACATACCTTTATTTTTAAAGGTTTCACTTCACTTCTACCGCGTGTGAATTGCACACATTTTAATTTATTGTACCGAGTTTGGTCTCGCCATGACCATGAGTTGGAATGGGTCTTATTACAAAATTTTGTCGGTACATATAAAAGGATTGAAATTTTATTTACCTGAAATTTTTAACGGCGTTAAAGGTATTGCGATACAAATTTTGTTTTTTATCTCTACTTAAATCCGAAATACCTGGTAGCTTTTTTCCAGTGAATGTTTATTTTTAAATCCCTTATTTTTTATCATAGAATTTGAGCTCCCATTCAAGGCTTACATTCAAAAGCTCGCAGCTACACCACGTAGCTACGTAACTGTGCTACGCGGACCTCTTCGTAGCAGACCTTGTATTCAACTCACTGTTGTACAAAGTACAGTGCCGGCGCGGTATGGTCCTAATTCTTATCTTTCCACATACCAATGTAAAATTTTACATATTATTTGGTGTACAAATTCTACGTATATATTATTTTTTCCGAACACAATAACACCCATGACCAGTGGCGTAACTATACCATTTGGGGCCCGTGGCAAATTATTTTGATGGGGCCCTATCAGTAAAATTTGGTTGAAATGCTGTAACGATTAACTTGAAATTGTATTATGGTCTTTAAGTCAAAGTAAAAATATTTTATTCATATAGGTATCACTGATACACTTATGCACGTCATCATTTTTTTTATCTACCAGCTTTTCGGAAGGGTGTTTTCTCACGGAGGAGAAGAAAAGGAACTCCTCAGCACATCTTTATCTCATTGACTAAGTAATCTGAGCGGAACTGGTTGCAGAACTGGTCATTGCCATGCATCTTTGTCATTTAAGTACTCGTCTACACTATAATATCCCTTGCCTAACAATTGTGCTTTTACACGTTTTTTGAAAGATTCTATTGGCAAGTCACGTATTGATTTTGGAATTTTATTATAGAAACGTACACCAAGCCCTATGAAAGATCGCTGCACTTTACTTAGGCGGAACGAAGGTAACCAATATTGATGCTTTCTTCTTGTTTGGCGATTATGAATATCACAATTTAGTTTATACGCGCTTATATTCTTCCGTATAAAAACTACATTACTAAAGATATACTGGGAAGCTACTGTAAGTATGCCTATTTGCTTGAACTTTTCACGCAAAGATTCCCGAGACTTAAGTTTATAAATAGCCATAATAGTTAGCCCTTTTTTGGAGTATGAAAATTTGTTCTGTACTGGCTGCTTTGCCCCACAGCAAGATGGCATAAGACATAACACTGTGGAAATAAGCAAAATAAACTATCCTAGCAGTTTCGACGTTAGTATACTGCCTTATTTTCCTAACAGCATAAACAGCCCTACCGAGTTTAGTCCCGAGATTTGTTATATGTGGGCCCCACTGAAGTTTACTGTCTAAGGTCACCCCTAAAAAGACCGTAGATTCCTCCATATGCAATGTTTCATTATTCAGTTTGAGAGATTTGTTGACTTTTTAACCGACTTCAAAAAAGGAGGAGGTTCTCAATTCGACTGTATTTTTTTTTTTATGTTTGTTACCTCAGAACTTTGGTCTGGGCGAACCGATTTTGTTCGTAAAATTTAGATTATTAACATTAGGTAGTACAAACTCTATAGATTTCGTTTTTTTGCATTTAAAAGTAATTATTGATAGTAAACCAACGCGACACATGCGAAAGAACACTATTTACGTCGCCGATATTTACTTTATTCCTTTCACACTTAAATATTATTTTTTTGCATTTAAAAGTAATTATTGATAGTAAACCAACGCGACACATGCGAAAGAACACTATTTACGTCGCCGATATTTACTTTATTCCTTTCACACTTAAATATTAATGATGTATAGCAAATAGTACAATATCCGCTTGGTTCTTTACATAATGTGGTAAATCGTTAATATATACCAGAAAAAGAAACGGACCCAAGATCGAGCCCTGCGGTACACCCAACACAGCCGGTGACCCCGATGACTTAATATCGTTTATGCTAACTTTTTGTATCCTACCACTCAAATAAGACGCGATCAAGCTAAGGGCCTTGTTTTTATACCGTAGTGGCCAAGTTTAAGCAGCAATGTTTCGTGCTCAACACAATCAAATGCCTTAGATAAGTCACAAAATACACCTCTGGCATTTTGTGATGATTCCCATGCTTCAAATATATTATGCTTTAAAAGCCTAGCTCCTGCATCGGTTGTACTACGGCCTTTAGTGAAACCGTATTGCTCAGAATGTAATAAATTATGATTGTAGTAATCTAAATTTTACTAACAAAAAATAACCGACTTCAACATTACTCAAAAAGTACTTATCAGATCTCGTTCAAATTTATGTGGGACCACATGACAAGCACCTGGTTTCGATTAAAAAAGAATCATCAAAATCGGTTCACCCAGTCCAAAGTTCTGAGGTAACAAACATAAAAAAAATACAGTCAAATTGAGAACCTCCTCCTTTTTTTGAAGTTGATTAAAAATGGGTTAGCGTTTGATTCAATATTATTTTTTCAAAAATCTTACTGAGAGTTGGTAAAACAGAAACTGGTCTATAGTTATTAAGATCGGTTTTTTCGTTTAGTTTAGTTGTCTCACTTTGGATTTTAAGTAGAACTTATAAAAATATACTTTTCAAATAAAATAAAATACTCAGATATAATGTAAAAAAATATTTTTGAGCTCGCGGCCTCTTGGGCCGGGGCCCTCTTGGGTCGGGGGCCCGTGGCATTTTGCCAGCCCTGCCACCCTATTGTTACGCCACTGCCCATGACCCGAGTACAAATATTCATCTGTCACATAAATATCTGCCCCGGCCGGGATAAGAACCCGGGACCCCTCGCTCGCAGGCAGGGTCGCTACCATCTAGGCTACAGGGTCGTCAAATGATGACTAGTATGAAATGCTATTTTCATTAGAGATAATCATCTTGTCACAATTTCCAAGCAACGTTTTCTATTTCGCGCGATCGTGGTTAATTAATGGACAATGTATGTAATTAAGGGACTAGGAGCGCCGCGAAGCCTTACATTACGTGGAAAGTGTTTATGACGTGCGCTAGTCACTTTAATGAGGCTAAAAGCCATGCCCACGTCGGCTAGGGACAAATTTTTCTAAATACGTCATCTATTTTTACGCGATTACGGCAATGTCGAGGGAGTGTTTTGATTGTAGCTCGCTTTGAATGATTTATATTAACCAGTACCTACGCAATATGCTGAGTCATTAACTAATTGTTTTGTTGTCATTAATTATTTGTATTAGTTGATAAATAATTGCTTCGGAAAATTAAAATATTTTGAGGAAGCTGGCAAGCCTGTGAGTTCTTATTATTGTAGGCAGGTACCTGTTGTGCAAAAATCTTTCAATCTACACTTAGCCTTGGACAATGGCCAGAGTCGGTGTTAGGGAATGGCGAAGTGGGGCGACGGCCTAGGGCAACTTTGGAGGGGCGCCACATTTAGGGTGAGGAACAAAAAAAAAGGAAAAATAAAATTCTTAATAAACGTTCCCATTGGTTCAGTAAAAATTTTTTCGACCAATTTTATTAAAGCTCAATTTTTATATTGTTATGTGGGCGCTACAAAATTCTTGCCTAGGGCGTCAGTGGCTCTAACGCCGGCACTTATTAATACTACTAGGTACTTATTAATATTTCACTCATTCTTAGAGGAAGCATGAGCTCTGTAATAAGGCAATAATAAGTTGTAATGATAATTTCGCTTCAACCGATTAATGGCCCACTACTGAGCACGGGTCTATCGTCTCTCCTCTTGAGGAGGCCTTGAGCATGCTACACCACTCTGCTCCAGTGCGGATTGGTGGAGGGGAATGGCCAAACCAAACGGAAGTTTCCATGCCACCCCAGGTCCTCCGATATGGCTTAACGACTGTACTCATCAACCGGGAAAGACGACTTTAAATACGTGCCCTCGTGTAAAAACGAATGTGACTGAGGCCAAATATTAGGTACGAGTAACCGCCCTCGCTTTGCTTCGGTTTTCTAATTTTTTACACCTTGGGTTAAATTATTGGACTTTTATTAAGGATCCCTAATATTTTTCAAAATATAATATAGCCTATGTCACCCGGGGATAGTGTAGCTTCCCAACAGTGAAAGAATTTTTCAAATTGGTTCAGTAGTTTCGGAGCCTATTCAATGCAAACAATCAAATCTTTCCTCTTTATAATATTAGTATAGATAAGTACCACTTTTTACATAGTTTTATTATCGTGTAAGGTTTCCATTGATTGAGCCGCGTATTGGTAATTTAACCTGGCGGACTATTATTATTTACAACTGCACGTGTTTCGACTGTAGTTTTCGAGAACCAATTAATGATTAACTAACTAGATAATTCACCGCTGCAAGCCCGACAATTTGTGCGGAGACGTAGCAACAGCCAAAAGGGAATTTCCAGTGTTCTAAAATGTTTAGCAATCAGATTAGAAGACCGTCAGTGGCTTAAAAGTTAAGTCTAATATCCGAGTTATCTTTTAGTCCAGTCATCTTATTTTAGTAAGTTCACCTCAGAGTTTAAGATACCCAGCTGAATATTTGTATAAACTTGTATTTTGGCATTCTAAAAGTTGTCTCAAAACCTAAATAATATGGTAGGATGTACGCGTCTATTAAAATTTAAGGTTAAAGGTCACAAAAATGGATTTTTTTGCATATTTTTTGCAAATAGGTATCTCATTTCTTATGGGTTTTTCGCTATTTGTATTTATCCATATCCATACTAATATTATAAATGTGAAAGTGTGTTTGTTTGTTTGTTTGTCCGTCTTTCACGTCGCAACGAAGCTGTTATATGGCATGGTTTTTGTGTGTGGAGATAGTGATGAGGGTGGAGAGTAACGTAGGCTACTTTTTACCGCGGTAAAACATCCCCATGGGAAGATCGATATTTTGTTAGTTGCTAGATATTTAGTTAGTTAGATGAGCAGTGATAGCCTAGCGGTAGAACCACAGAACACCTAATAATTAGTTAGAAAGGCGTTGTGGGCGTGGCAGGCGCGCCAATATTAGGCGCAAACGAGCACAATCCTCAAAAACACGCGATCGCGCTGTTTAGTGACTCGCGAACTCCAACGGAGAAAAGTACTGCGAAATACTGCGACTAAATTACTTATAAATGCCTACATGTACGGTAATTACTTGCCGTACAAGAAGCGAAATGCTTAAAATAAACAAAGGAAGCGTTTCTTTTCATCGTTAAGTAAAAAACTAGGATATTTTAGTTTAAATCTTTAAAAATGTCCTTCAAATGATTCTTTGCCCACAAAATATACATTGCGGGCTTCATGCGCTCGTCATTTTTAACACATCAATGAGAACGCGTAATGTATCACGTATGTACGTTAGTATATTAGTTCATTGATCACGTAGCAGTAGCTCTAGCGTTGGGCGTAGTAAAAGATGACATCGATATTCGATAGATTCTTTCGAAGTTATAATAAAAAACAACTTTCTTAAATAATGTACATGTGGCCAGATAAATTTAATATTTTATGCATTGAAATATAGTTTGAAAGAACATTGACGTATTTTACATCCTATTTTTTATATACCTATATATTTTTTTAATCCTATTTTTTATATCTTATAAGTTAATGCTTGATGGTAAGTGGCGATGTAGTCATGGGTGGTAAAACGCACTAAATTAGCAAAAGCCTATTCACTCTTGCCTTGAAGATAAGTAGGTATATTTAATAAAATAAGTATGATGAAGAACAAATGAATCTGAATCTGACATACGTAGCAAGTTTCCTATATTATTTTCCAATAATTATGATATTTTACCTTTATTTTACATATCTGTCGACCTTACGACAATAAATACCGATAAAAGTTTACGTCAGTCAATCCTTAGCTACAGTGTCACGCCTCTCACGCACACATAACGACCCTCGTGCGTATTTGTTCATTTTTGTAGGAGTAAGCAAATGGAGGGGATCGGAACGGCGACAGTGGTTCCCATACAAATTACGCGCTATGCCCTTTCTAACTAATTATTAGGTGTTCTGTGGGTAGAACGTTGGTCTCCCGAACGAAGGGGCCAGAGTTCAAATCCTGGCACGCACCTCTAATTTTCAAATATTATGTGCGTATTACAAGTTAATTATCACTTGCTTCGGTGAAGGAAAACATCGTGAGGAAACCTGCACACCGGAGAGTTCTCCATAAAAGTTCTCGAAGGTGTGTGAAGTCTACCAATCCGCACTTGACCAGCGTGGTAGACTATGGCCTAACCCTCACATTCTGAGAGGAGACCCCGAGCCCAGCAGCAGACAATTATGGGTTGTTGCTTTAGATATTTACTTCCGGATGTTGTTAATAGATGGCGTTAGTAAAATTCATTTGCATTTCACGCTATCAAATGATACATTTAAATTACTTAATATGTCATAGGCAATGAAGTCTAAGTAAAAGTAAGTACCTAAGTAGGATTTGTAAAAAATCGATCTCTACTGCGGGCGAAGCTGCGGGCAAAAGCTAGTTATCAATATTGTAGAGAATTAAATTCCCTACAACTTTTGTTTCAAAAAAATTTTTTATACGTTGAATCGTTTTCGAGATACAGGGAGGAGAGCGCGTGGGTAGAGCATAATGTAAGGTCAACCGGTATAGTCCCGGTCAAAATACGCTGTAATATTTTTAAATTATTCAACAAAGAACGAAACTTAAAGCCAAAAATTGACCATTCCCCCTCTTATCTCCGAAAGTACTGACGCTAGAATTTTGAAAAAAAAATACAGAGCACAGTTCTTTACTTAAATATTACAGGAAAACCTAAGTATAAGAAGTCTATGGTCTTAAAAAAAACGGTAAAAATAAATGAAATATAAAAATAACGGTAAATACATATATTCAACGTACGGAACCCTCTCCAAGCGAGTTTAACTCGCACTTGTCAAGTTTATTTCATATTTTATTAATTTGCTTTAAATCTTGAGTTACGAATGTTTAGTAAGTATTACAAAATTCCTTAACAGACAAACAGACTAATAGTAAGATAGTAAGATGGACAAGGACAACGAGTTGATCCTATATAATATTAAGTGGTCCGTTTATTCTCTTTAAGGAAGGAACTCAAAGAATCATCTTTAAAAGCTTATTAAATGTAGGTTACTACTAGGTGGTAGAACCAAAATTTATATATGTCGTAGGTAGCCTTTATAATGCATGTAACACATGAATAGCAATCAAATATATGTAAGCGAAGAGCCTTTGCCATTCATGAGGTCTAGTTGTCACGCATTGCGGCCAGTGGGGCGCCCGGGCGAATCTCGAGGATGTCTTGCATGACTCTAGATTCTAGCCACAGACAGTCTCTAGCTGTAGAAAACTCCGCTGAAGTAAAATAAGGGATTAAACTCGTATGGTCAAAAACATATAAAGTCAAATGCGTGCAGCAACTACTATAGGGGTTACAACTTGAAATATATCTATAGTCACGATAGTCACTTTGCAAAATTTTCTTCGAAAATATAGAAGATAGAAGAACGTGAATTAGACAAAAAAAAAATCCTGAAATATTCTGATCATTTTTATGTAAAAATTTCAAAAAGGAATACAACTCGACATTGTTAGATCACCTTTCACAGGAGGCACAGTTATAAATAAATGATGAAAAACATGACAAAAATACAAGAAGAATATATAATAGCTTGTTCCGATACCGGGAATCGAACCCGAGCCTCCTGGGTGAGAGCCAGGTATCCTAGCCACTAGACCATATCGGATGATTAAGAAGAACTGAAAATGCAACTACTATTTACATGTCTATTTTTTAATTATAATCAGAACTTAATAATGTTATTTTTATAATGTTCATGAAATTGAAAAGAAAACAATATTTATATTAAATATTAATTTCTCTGAACCTATGTAAAATATTTGAAATGTTGCTCAAATATTAGGTAGGGACTGAACAAGAAAGGAATATTATGTGAAATGGCTTTCACAATTTCCGACTGAATAATAAAAAAAACCAAATGTAGTAGGTACTTAACTACTTCAACTAGCACGTCATAGATGGCGTTAGGATAGCGCGACAAACTATGTAGCTTCACTAATAAAATGAAATAAATTAAATTCATAAAACAATTACAAAGAAAAAATACTTATATATTACTACATTGATTTAAATCTGATGCAATTACAGTAATTAAGTTAAGGGCGGGTGTCGAAATGTTTCCTGTGTTGACTTGATACGTCTCTCAGTTCAGACTGAAACTACCCAAATTGCAGCTGCCAACGTACAGCCCGTGCCCAAAAAAGGCAGCCGTGCTAACCCCGCTAATATAATCTTAGATATAGAATAGAGCTTATGGAGCGTATAATGAACACGGGTTCAATGACTCGCAGCCCTCATAGGGCATACCATCTAGAAGGCTAGGAAAGTCAAGGATCTCCTTAGCGAAGGACAGTAACAATCGAGGTTTCGCCACACAGAACTTTCATTAAAGATATATTTCCTTTTTTTCTCATTTTATCACGTATATTTTCCTTTTTTTTCCTGGCCGGGGGAGATATTTATGTGACAGATAAATATTTGTACTCGGACCATGAGTGTGATTATGATGTTTTATGTGTGTCGTCCATGCCACCCGCGACACAGGTTAACCTACTGCGGGGGTATGAGTTGTTAGCGTTTATTTATTTATTTATTTATTTATTTATACCCCACTTGACGTAGTTCGTCGAATTTTTTTTTTCATTCAGACAATATAGCGTCTGGTTGTCCCTGTGGTGAAATTTAACGATTGCCGATCTTTAGTGACGCTCGCAAGGTTAAGACGAATCGATTGACGTAAGAATCATCAAAATCGGTCAACAACATGGTCTCTAAAACCCCACATTGGAACACATATACATACATAGACTGATAAACACATTACCCTCCTCTGCGTCGCGCAGTCGGGTAATAATCATGTTTCGATTCATGTGCCGGAGAGCCAGTTATAGCAGACTGATTTAACGTTTGCTTCTTGGCATTATATTACGAAAAGTAATATAGTATAGTACTAGCTACCCGGACAGACTTCGTTCTGTAAAAAGGTTTATTTTATTTTGAGATGTAAACTATCCTATCTTTCAAGTTGGATCAAACTGCACACGGTGTGCAAATTTGATTAAAATCGGTTCAGTAGTTTAGGAGTCCATCGCGGACAAACAACGTGACACGTAATTTATATATATTAAGATAGATATAAAGAGAAAACTCTGAAAACAATAAAAAACATTTCAGAGCGGACAAAACACAGCGATGACATTTGAGAAGTTACAATAAAAATGTCAGCAGCGCATTGCCCGTCAAGCCCAGCCTTGATATTTACTGACATTTGTAAAAAAAATGAATTAAGCTTCCACGAACCAAGCACAAGGCCGTACAAGTTTTATAGATATACTAACGGAGTCGGGTATCGCGGCAAGTATCTTAGTAACGACAGTGGCGCCACCAACTAGTAAGTATCTAGCCCGGTGGTTCTTAACCTATGATAGGCCGGGGACTACTGGTGGTCCCCGTAAACGTTTAAAATTTAAATGGTCTGCGAAGCTTTCCTATTTAGAAGAACTAGAATAGAATAGAATAATAGAATAGAATGATGGTCCCCCAGAAAGAACCTGATCCCGTAAAAGTTAAGAACCACTGATCTAACCTAATGGCTACCTGACCTGGCCAATGTTATAGTTAATAGTATCAGGCGTTACTTTGCGGAAATCCATTGTTATTAAGTTAGTATTAGTCTACTTTGCAACAATCCGCGTTTAACATGTATGATGGTATATACTCTAAAACATGCGTGGCACCTCCCTCCCTCCCACAACGGAAACATGCACTACAATAATTAAACGTATATACCAACATACATACCAGCACCAACACGTGTTTCGCCCCGAAACGGAGCATCATCAGGGTAAGTTGACTCTACGATGGTTAGTCAGTCAGTGGTGGTTGGTCAATGGGCGAGTTGGGTATAAATACGCCACGCTCAGTGAACGATGCTCACTTTCCGACTAACCATCGTAGAGTCAACTTACCCTGATGATGCTCCGTTTCGGGGCGAAACACGTGTTGGTGCTGGTATGTATGTTGGTATATACGTTTAATTATTGTAGTGCATGTTTCCGTTGTGGGAGGGAGGGAGGTGCCACGCATGTTTTAGAGTATATACCATCATACATGTTAAACGCGGATTGTTGCAAAGTAGACTAATACTAACTTAATAACTGGCCAATGTTTATCTCTAAATGTCTATAACCTCCACGCCCCTTACTTACCTGAACACTAACTCGTACCTATATTGACAGGTAGAAAAATTAAAGGCTGTATGGCATGGTAGCCCTTCGCCGGAAATAGCCACCGTGCCTACTTCCTGTCCAGCCCGAAACGTATACAGCACTTATTGTTAACTCTATAGTGGCTGGTTTATCACGGACTATTTTTGTCATGCGACTTTGCGACATTTCTTAATATGTATATATCCATCCAGTCGGTGTCGTACCTGCGTCCTATTAAAGCATCAGTTAGTTGCTCACAGTAATTCAATAAGGTTTTTTTGGTCGTTGCTTCCGTTCACGAAAAACCATCATATAAAGCTACGCTACACACTTATTACTCAAAGGTATCATACCTTTTTTAATTAATTAAGCAATTATTATTTATTAATGTTAATTTGAATCTAATTTATTGAGCAATCGCAATTTTTGTGTAAATTTTACGTTGATTATACCATTACGATAGGCAAAAAATAGGAAAAATAAATAAAGCGGACAATGTAACTTTTCGCATGAAGTTTAAAAAATCGCAATATAAAACTGCGTGTATGACGCCGCTTGACGTGATTTATCCTCCATCGCGACCCGAGTTAATGGGCTAGTGTGTTTGACACACGATTTATGAACCACCTTATTCGCTTTAAGCTTTTTGGCAGGTTACCCGATATTAAATTCAGGAATCCATTTTATTCTTTGGCGTCACGATGCTATCTGTTATTCTTTGTAGACTGCTGCACAGTCTTTAATACATTCATGATAAAAACTCTTATGGCGTCAACCCATTAATGGCCTACTATTGAGCACAGGTCTCTCCTCTTAAGGAGGCCTAGAGACCCACATAGGTGGCCTAGAGAATACTCCACCACGCTGCCAACTGGCCAACCCAGGTGTAGGAAGTTTTCATGCGGCTCGAAGAAGAAGGAAGGAAGGAAGGAGAAACACATTGTTCTTGTATTTTTTAACCGACTTCAAAAAAAGGAGGAGGTTCTCAATTCGACTGTATTTTTTTTTTATGTTTGTTACCTCAAAACTTTGGACTGGGCTAACCGATTTTGATGATTCTTTTTTTAGTCGAAAGCTGGTGGCTGTCATGTGGTCCCACATAAATTTTATTGAGATCTGACAATGGCATCCATGAGAAAACTACATAAGTCGTAAATTTGTGTTAAGATGTGCGCGACAAATTGACGAATAACTCGATATCACGCCAACCGATTCCGATGATTCTTTTTTTAATAGAAAGCAGGCGCTTGTCATGTAGTCTCACATAAATTTGAACGAGATCTGACAACTAGGTATGTAGTTTTTGAGACTTTGAAGTCGGTTATTTTTTGTTAGTAAAATTTAGATTATTATAGAAACAAGTTTAATCTACTATTTTGTAATGTTTTATCTTTCGCTGATATCTGCTTCGACTAAAGGTCGACTGGTAGAGAATAATTTGAGCATTATGTCAGCCTTTCGTACCACATTAATTTTGGTATTTATAATGAAGTTTTAAATAAATAAATAAGAAATAGTTGATAAACAATATCGTTAAGAAACCATTCACGTGTCAATTAGTCTATTAATTAAAGAAAAGTGGAAACAAGATTCATCTGTAACTGTAATCAAATCTTTCCAAGTTATTTTAAACTTTTAACAAGGTTATATCACCAACAATGTCAAGCCCGACTCCCACGCTCATTTGTTTTTCCGTTTGCCAGTGAGAAGGGGTAGAGTGGTTCTCTGGCCACTCGACGTTGCAAAGTGAATTTAGCGGCCCTTGCTTTACGATGAATGTGTGATATGTAGCTTGTGCCCGACTGAAAGTGTATATTGTATGTACTTCGGGGGTGGAGAGTGAACTAAATTAACATTTTTCATTTTTGTTTGTGCTCAAAATGATTTACATTTTAGAGCTACACTTTGTTGTCTAAAGGTACATATCTTGTGGGTAGCTGTATTTGTAGATAACCATTGGCGACGGCCAATGACTTTATCGTAAAAGTTAAGGCGAAGCCGAAAACTAGTTGCAAATTGTATAACTAACAATAATTTGTAACTGAATTGATATCTATGTATGTCGAGCTAATTGGAGCGTGAAAAAGGGTACTGAACAAATGCGTCATAAGATCGGACGTCAATTCGTCACGTGTAAGAAATGTGTGATTAGAATATCGATTATATTACCCAACGACGTCGAGATATACCATTGTCGCCCATACGAATATAGGATATGTATTTTATGAATACTTAGCTATTATACGATTTTCGTAAGGGCTCATTCGCATTGGATGAATCGTTAAGTTTGCTTTTTCAGATCGTAATTTATTTTCAGCGGCACATAAAATCTTACGACCACATTGACACACTCACGAATCTTAAAAAATACGAATATGTCATAAAAATCAATCACCGTAAAGAATATTTGTGACAATACTTAATTAGGCTACTAAAATCCTTATACTTTCTTGTCTCAAAAAACAAAGATGGGAGTTGGTGATATAAACACAAAGTACATCATCCTTCTTCCTTACAACTTCCGAACATCGTTTTAATTAGAGATAGTGTCATGCCCCGTTTAGACGCGCGCGCGAGCCACGAGACGCGCTGCGAGACGCGCTCGTACGCGCGCGTGTGAACAGCGAGCTCGCGGACCAGACCGCGGCGCGTCTCGTGGCTCGCAGGGCTCGCGTCGGGAGCGGTTTTTTGGGCGCGCGCCAAAGGGGTTCGCGCGAGAGCTCGCGCGGTGTTCACACGCGCGCGGCGCGCGCTTCATTCGACAACGGCTACTAGCGCCATACGTACGTGTTCTATTGGATTCGTATTTTTCGAAATAAAAATATGATACTGAACGTTAATACTGAATGATAATAATAATAATAACCTAAAACTACTACTAATAAAACCTCGTATATTCAAAGTAATATTATTATAAAGAAGAAAATTTTGATGTTTTGTTTGTAATGAATACCAATAGCTTTTTAATTTTAAAAAGCCTAATCGTACAGAAATCTACCCATAGTACAATCTACATTGAGTATTTTGCCTATAAATCATGGTAGAAAGGTTTCACTGACTGGATGCCGATGTATTACGTCAACGTGCTTCATCCTTGAACGTTCGAACGCATCTGAACGCTGCGAGCGTGTAAACAGTAGATAGCGCTCGCGCGCGTAGGGGGCGTGGCTTACGGACGCGCTACGAGACGATCTGCGAGACGCGCGTATAAATGAGGGGTCACTATCTCTAGTGTCACTATCATAGTGACTATAAAACTTTAATGTAGCTACTGTAGTCCAGCCCATGCTACGCCAGTCACACCGTGGATCGCGCGTTCGGTAACTGAAAAATAGAGTCGATATAATCTAAGTACATACTTAAGATTAAAATATTAAATTAATTTTATTGGCGTAATTTAAAATCCTAAAACGTTTCATAACTATGCACTGAAAGTGAGTTTGTTGTACACTACCTAACTATTGCCAATTAATACTAATTAATCGTCAGTATATCCAATTCATCCTTAGAAAGTCTATGTATAACTGTAAGTACCGGAAATCTTTTCTGATATTTGAATGATAAAGGCCACAGATACATAATGTAGAATTTTACGCGTTTTAAGGTCATTGAACTTCACGCAAAGACGTTGACAATTGACAACCCTTGCAGAAAATATTCATCGCTGTAAGACTGTTTATTCTTTGATCAATATCAAAGAGATCGAATTTCATTATAATTGCTACAACGTCTAAGTAGTGGGGATTTTACAACTTTTTAAATATTTTAAAGGTGCAGGATAGAGTCAACATCATAATACGCTCTCTCTCTGTGCCCTTGCCAAGAAAAACAACACCTGCTATTTCTCGATGCCACTCTCTCTTGATCAATAAAATTGTTGATTTCCGGTATAAAAACTATCCTTCATAGTTTCTCAAACTATTTCCGTAATTTTCGTGTTATCTTTTAAGCGGATTAAGAATGTAAAGCATATCAGACAGAAAGAGTTATGCATTAAGCATTTATCCTTCTAATTATTATAAATGTGAAAATTTGTATGGATGTTGTCATTTACTCTTTCACGCTCTCTCTCTTTCACTACTGAACGGATTTTCATGAAATGTTGTACACAGGTAGACTATGACTTGGAATAATATACTAATAGGGACCAGAAAACGTGGGCAAAGGGCTAGTAATATTTTTTTATATAATATATACCTAATCTTCTTCTTTATAAAAATCTGCTCTTACGTCCGACGAAAACCAACCACAACAATATAGGTAGATAGTTATTATTAAAATAAATGTTAAATACTTGAGTTTAAATTGAGTTTATATAAATTGTAAATCCAAAAACAAGAAATTCTCTTCAACATGAATATTTCCTGAGACCGTTCAATTCTTCCTCGTCGAAGGCAGAAGCGGGACATTTTCTACCTGCGGCTGTCAGATTATATTCATATCTCTTTCACAGAAGATAGGACGGATAACCAATCTCAAAGAATTAAGTCCTTGGGAATGAATCCGCTTTGGATATTTGCTTTCCAATTTACTTTGCTGGAATAGTTTTGTACGCTACACCAACAATTTGTATGTCTTATACATGTGTCCGCTATAGCAAAACGTAACTGAAAACGGTTGACATGCCTCTAACGTACCGTATCGATATTGACATAGCTAGCAACCGCTATCAGATATCTAACTAACTATGACGCGACGCTGCCAACTGACATTTTAACAGTTGACAATATCACAATATTGAAAAACCTAGCGATTTTCAGCGATTCTCGTTACTGGTAGGTAGCCGAACGAACAATAACTGAAATAATTATGCCTTCTCTCTCTTTCTAAGTGCTTCCTGACGTGCAAAACAGAGAAGGAGCGAATATTAGCTCTAGCTAGCCTATAGGCTTAGTAACCAGAACCAGCAACATTTTACGAATATTGATTTATAGTATAAACCAAAGACAACCTTATTTCTATTACATTAAGGCTTAACTGTAGTAAGCTTCGATAGATCATAGGGATCAAAGTTTATTGGACATCGGTGGCGACAAACCGTTCATCATAGTTTGACCTATGAAAGGTTATTTTAGCTATTTAGAGTTAAACTCTGCTGCAATAGTCATAAAGCCCTGATTGCTTTACGAAGTTTGCGATATTCATGTCACGTAGAATTGGTTTTTGTGAAAATTGCGCGCGCAGGTAGCGTCTAACGTGTTTGTTCTGTGATTTTGTCTAATTTAAATTAGTTAAAAGTTTGTTTTGTTGTGCGTTTTAATATTTTTTTTTTGTTTTTCGGATTGTTTTAGACTTTGATTGAGGTGTGCGTGTGTGTGAGTATGAGTAGGTAGTAGGTACTTTAGTTAGTTATGATACGGCAGCTAGCAATATATTTACACTATCGACTAAACAACAAGCGAAAACGATGCGTGTTTAAGTTAGTTGAAAACCCGCTTTGATATCGATATTCAGCAACGGTTACCAATACCGGTATTGAAACCAAATATTGGTTAGATAGCCGTTGCCAAAAATAGTTGATAACGCCCATGTCTAGTATGTCTTTATAGATTTACGTAACTTGTAGGTATTTGCCTTTTCCGTATATTCTGTGAAAAAAAAAAGTAAAATTAAAAAATCCATCAATATATGGCTGAAATATAAATACCTAATTATAATTAAAATTTACGTATTCTCCGACTAGTAGGTATACAATGTAACGTTGGAACGCCTCGTTACAAGAAAAAGTGTTAGTTTGCCTAAAAATATAACATGATACACTATGATGTTATTATTTTGTTCAAATCAAACGCTAAATCAAAAGGTGTTCTATTACGAGCCGTGTGGAACAAGTTCTGGAGACGACACAAGTTATTATTGACATAACTTTTCCATTTCTGTAGCAATTTTGAACTTATCCATTGAGTGTTACTTAATTATAATTTGCTTGCGTGAAAACACATGACGAAGCTGTAAAACATAATAAAGATGTAACAAATTTATAACTATTAATTAATTAATTAATTAAATAATGTAGTTGAATTCGATAATAGGTTATTATTATCAAACAATTCTATTACTGCTCATTACGTGCGGCTCGAGTGAATTTGACACATATTCGCTCCCAACCCGAAAATGAAAGAGATGTAGGTCAAATAAATAAAGAACGACTTTAAAATATTATGTCTCTTTAGGTTAAATTAAGTAAAAGTTTTTTTACGTTACTAAATTGCTTGTAGCTTTGGGTGAAAAGCAAGGGGTTATGCAGGGCTGTCTCAACACACGTGAAGGCCCCCGGGCCCGGGCATACCACTTGAGGCCCTATTGGGAAGTAAAAACTAGCCAATCTAAGCGACCTTTGGAGAATTTATATAATTATACATGTGAGTAGGTACTTACAGTAGATACCTACATACTGCCGTCCTCAAACTAAAAGGCGGTTAAGTGACAAAATCAGTTTTTAAGGTACTAGAGCTAAAAAACGGGGGATTATTTTGAAATCCTCATTCTCTATAAACAATTGTTAATGTTATCATATTATGTCAAACTCAAAAGATATATATTTTTTGAACTTTAATATTAATAAAGTTCAAAAAATATCAAAAAATGTTAATAAAGTGAAAATTGGCCAGATGACATTTAGCCGCCTTTTAGCTTGAGGACGGCAGCATATTTGAAGTACCGCTCGTAGGCTATCTATCGGTGAAATTCGATTCGATTTGTACTTAGTTTTGGCGAGAGTAATAAGCCCCGAACATTTATTGTTACGGCACGTGTATATCAGAGATAATTTTCCCATTTCATGTTCGCATAAAATAATTAATATCCTATGGGCGAGGTTACCTACTAATTTAATACTGACTAATTAGCTAGGAGAGTAGTATAACACAAGTGTAAATAACGTGATATTTTCATGACTTTATACACGTAATGAGCATGACCGGAGGCTGTGTGATAATATTTCAGTTTCGGGAAATTGGTCTGACGCAAAAATATAAATAGCCGATAAACCACCTGATATGATGATAAGCGGTTGCCGTCGCCTGCGGACATCAGCAATACCAGAGACATCACTCTTATTTATTCCTCACTCGACACCGCGACTGAAACACATAATAAACATTCAATATATTACCTTTCAATATGACGACCCTGTAGCCTAGTTGGTAGCGACCTGCGAAGCGAGGGGTCCCGGGTTCGATTCCCGGCCGGGGCAGATATTTATGTGACAGATAAATATTTGTACTCGGGTCATGGGTGTTATTGTGATGTGTTATGTGTCGTCCATACCACCAGCGACACAGGTAATAACCTACTGGGGGGGTATGAGTGTGTTAGCGTTTATTTATTTCAAAAATAATAATAACATAAAAAACAGTCATTGAATGTGGCATAGACCTATATGTATAATGGACTGTGGTGTATTTTAGACGGCGACTGGGTGGATATTATATTATTACAAAGGGCTGCTTCGGTGTTCATAACATCTCATCCACAGATCTTATCTATGTAAGAATGTTCATGTCAGCATGTCACCTGAAATCGAAGTAATCATAGTCTATAGTTATAAGCATTTATTTTATTTTTAACTATTTTGTGTTCCGAAAGACGTTGAGGTCTTTTGTAACACAAAGTAAGTTTTAAGCTCAATTTTCAAAAATATTGGCTTGAGAGCCAGTTCTTTCTTTTTTCTTCTTTCTTTCTTGGCCAGCAACGCGTCAGTGATGCCTTTGGTACGTGTTGCTGATGTCCATGGGCGACGATAGCCACTTACTATCAGGTGGATCGTCAGCTCGTTTGCCGGCTATTTCCATAAAAAAAATAGCAAAACAGATCATGCAAATAAAGAGATGGATCTACGCACTGCCGCCTACTCGGTCTGCGGACAGCAATTAACAATGGAGAACTTACTATTTACCACAGAGCTCAGATCATATCTTTCTGTTCCGTGTACTTATGTGTTTAAATAGTTTAAAAACTATTATCGCGATTTTTTTCATTTTCTGTGTTATAAAACCAAACCTATATATCAGAGTATGGTTCTCCCACTAATAAAATTAGTGTATTCACTGTTGATCGTTAATAAATAAGTGTGAAAAATATATCAAAATTAAACTTTCTTTATAAAAGGAAAATCAAAAATATGTCATATCATATATTTACGTCAGTGACACACAAAAACGCAGGCAAGCATGGTACAGCGACAATAGTGCTGATATTACGTCACGGTGCGAGTATATTGACGTAACGCGGAGGGTAGGGCTCACGTACGAGGCTTGGCACGCCTCGCGCCGCCGCCCGCCGCCGCCAGAGAGCTACCGAAACTGATAGCCCCGTACACACGTATTAAGTAGCTAAGTAGTTAGCTAAATTTTAAGTGAATAATTTTTAGTGTGCGTCCACAGGTAATAATTTAGTAAAACTCTTTAGTTCATACAATTCTACTTAACTACTTAAGCATTTTAGTAAATTACTTAACTACTTAACCGTTTTACTAAATTTTAACTAAAAAGTACCTGTCCAAACGTGTTAAGTGATAAGCCCCACCCACCTACTTAACAGAAAATAGAAAAATTTCTAAATTACTTATCTACTTGATTACTTAACTACTAAATTACTAAACTACTAAATTGTCCGTTTACACGTACCGTTTACTTAAAATTTAGTTAAAATTTAGCTAACTACTTAATACGTGTAAACCAAACATGACTCCGGTAACCGAGCTACCGAATCTTTGTATTGTCATACTTACTCTTCTCATGGAAACGGAGCAGAAATATAAAATGCTACTAGTACCAGCGCACTAGCGCTATGCACGCGGCGTTGCCTGCGTTTTCCACGTAGTAATACCTACCCTATACTCTATTTCAGATCATGGTATACCTGCGTGCTAAATTGCATGAAAATCGGTTCTGTAGTTTTTAGGGTTCCGTAGCCAAATGGCAAAAAACGGAACCCTTATAAATTCGTCATGTCTGTCTGTCTGTCTGTCCGTCCGTATGTCACAGTCACTTTTCTCCGAAACTATAAGAACTATACTGTTGAAACTTGCTAAGTAGATGTATTCTGTAAACCGCGTTAAGATTTTTATACAAAAATAGAAAAAAAACAATAACTTTTGGGGTTCCCCATACATACAACTGAAACTCAAAATTATTTTTTTCATCAAACCCACACGTGTGTGAGATCTATGGATAGGTCTTCAAAAATGATATTGAGGTTTCTAATATCATTTTTTTCTAAACTGAATAGTTTGCTCGAGAGACACTTTCGAAGTGGTAAAATGTGTGTCCCCCCCCCCCCCCCTGTAACTTCTAAAATAAGAGAATGATAAAACTAAAAAAAAATATATGATGTACATTACCATGCAAACTTCCAACGAAAATTGATTTGAACGAGATCTAGTAAGCAGTTTTTTTTAATACGTCATAAATCGTAAACCGCAAAAAACATCGATCAAAGTTAAAACTACAAGAACTTTTATATTATGTTACTTGCTGCTACGGAACCCTTCATGGGCGAGTCCGACTCGCACTTGGCCGCTTTTATTATTTCGTTAAAGAATAACAACAAATTTTCACTTTTATCATATTGGATATTAGGATATATTAAATTAATAACTAACAAACGAGGTGACAAGCCACCTGAGCCTCACAACCCAGCAACCTTTGAAGGGAAATCTGAAAATTCTCTCAATGATCTATAGAGCCCTTATCATCTGTATTCATATTATTAATGTACTGCACAGCTATAGTACCCATTAATAGGATATTTTTAAATTAATTTTTAAAAGAAATAATATATAAAATATGACATAATAAGAATGTCGCGAAAAATTTATTTTTACTCAAAATGGACACAAGTGTTACATAACATTTGTGGCTATATCCTGCTGAGACAATTGAATACTGGCTGGAGAGAAGTTTATTTGTACAAGAGAACAAAGTTCGTTTCTATTGCTAGAGTGCCGAGTTTAAAATCTGAACAAGGAATTACTTAATAATTGAGTCACGATCGTGATTTTAAATTAGAATCCTATTTGCTGTCGTGTGACACACAACTTTTAGATCATTGACGAGAGCATTTAACAAGACAGAAAAACATTTGAAACTGCCAATATCATGAGAATACCGTAATAATATAACATCACTACGTATGTACCACTTCCACGTTCCAGGACTGAATTCCTAGCATTTTTAATTCAAAATACTTCTTGTAACTGACCTCAATTTTTACGGAAAAATTGACTTTTCTTTTACTCCACATGAGATTTGAGATAGAGGAGCAAAAGTTACCTGTATTTAAGGTAAATAATACGAGTTCATTCAGATTCACACCGATATTTAATGGATTGCTACTGCATTTAGTATTCAGTGGCTAAATATTCCATATAAAAAGCGTCCATTAATGCAACTCAGTAAGTACTATGTATCTACATAATATGGGTCTCAAATTAGCAGAACAATTATAATAACATTGCTACTGTACGATAATAAAATTATGTAATGTATACCAATAAAAGCCAACTCGTAATGTGAATTAAAATGCATTTTAAAATCCACAGTTGTGGCAGGGAACTAAGTGCTCATATTAAATTTCATCCCACCGCCACAGCTCGCTACGCTCAGCTAATTTTGCGAAAACAACGCAATGATATCCCCGGAGTAAAGAATATCTAGGAGGATATTACGACACGAATAATGAATAATGTTTATTTATTTATTTATTTATTTAAGGCACGCCAACTAGGTACATAATAGGTATACATTATTATGAAATAGACCAAAACATTTTTTATATGTACTTAAATTAAAGGCATGCACAGCATTTTCTTAACTAATTGTCAGAATCAGTCAGCCCTAGGATACTTTCTGAATTCTATATAATAAAAACAAAATGGTAAGTATACTAAGTACATTAAATTTCAAAGCAAAATGAAATTAAAAAAAAAGAACAAACTAAATGAACTTTCATGGAATAGCAGTGTTGAACTTCACAGTTGATGTTCACAGTAACTAATGTCATATTTTTGGAGGAAAGGTGCATGAAAATACTAAATGGTGGAACATTAGTAACATTATGCTCGGAATGTTTATTACATTTTAAATTTTATAGATATAAGCATGTTTTAAGAAAGTTACCCGACCGTATATTTTAAGCACAGCTTTAATGTAATAAAATAATTTGTCTTTAATGTAATAAAGTACTTTATGTCATAAATGTCCATGCACAATTAATTAATCGTCTCATCTCTAGTTTTACCTCACCGTTTGTAAATGAGTTTCAAAGTTTTTCTTTGATATATACCTAGATACATGTGTTGTATTATATTATATAGCAAAGGCTTGCTCACGATTCTCTTTTCCCAAAGAAATAAGATAAATAATTAATTCCTACTACATAATAATAAACACACGTCATTTGAAACAATAGAGATGCGAGTAGCATTCTTTTACGAATCTTTGACTGACGTTGAGTCAGGTAGGATATTCCTTATTTATGTTCTGTGCATCTATTGTAGGTCCTCGTATTTTATCCTAAAATAGTAATGAACTGAGAAAGGAGATATCCATACTAATATTACAAATGTGAAAGTGTGTTTGTTTGTTTGTCCGTCTTTCACGTCGCAACGAAGCTGCTTTAAGGTATGGTTTTTGTGTGTGGAGATAGTGAGGAGGGTGGAGAATAACGTAGGCTACTTTTTACCGCAGTAAAACATCCCCAGGCCATGGGAAGATCGATGTTTTGTTAGTTTCCATATATTTAGTTCCGGACGTTGTTAATAGATGGCGTTAGTAAAATTCATTTGCAAGTTCTGAATCACGCTATCAAATGATACATGTAAATTACTTGAGTCATAGGCAACTAAATCTAACAAAGTAAAAGTAAGTAGGATTTGTAAAAAATTGATCTCTACCGCGGGCGAAGCTGCGGGCAAAAGCTAGTCTAGGTATAAATTAAGTGAATGTAGAGGAAAGCCGTCAGTTAAAATGATACATTACAGCACCGTGGCAACTCCGGCAAGTGCGAGAACTTCGCCTCAAAGATATCCGCCTCTAAGAGGTCCTTATATTTAATTACGCTTGGCTGAACTTGAACAAACTAGATAACTCGGCGCTTAATAATAGATTATTAAGTATGTGTATTTCCCGGTAATATTACAAAGTTTATCTAGTGATATTCATCTGTGTGTAACACCCGCTTCTTCTTTTCCTCGGTAGGTAATGTCGTCGATATCTATTACGATGAGAAGTTCTCTATTGTTTTCATCAAATGGTTTCTTCTTATCCTCGTTTTCTCTAATAATAACGGTCTTTTATAATCTAAATTTTACTAACAAAAAATAACCGACTTCAAAGTCTCAAAAACTACATAGTTGTCAGATCTCGTTCAAATTTATGTGGGACCACATGACAGCCACCAGCTTTTGATTAAAAAAAGAATCATCAAAATCGGTTCGCCCAGTCCAAAGTTCTGAGGTAACAAACATAAAAAAAAAATACAGTCGAATTGAGAACCTCCTCCTTTTTTGAAATCGGTTAAAAATGAAATTTAAAGGAAGAAAATTGAGTAAACTGTCAACATTTGTAGGCAGTTGAGAGTTTACCCATGGTTCAGACCCAGTGAAGTTTAACACTACCCTGTTCCGACATATACCTAAACTTTCCTATGTGAAATCAGTTTCAGATTAAGACACTCATTATTAGGGTATTCCAACATAAAAACATGCGGGTAACTTTATGTTTGTATGAACTTTATTTAAAGTGTTTTTTGTCGATATCGACATTTCATCACGATATAGTAAAAGATACTTCTACTGAAAGCTTATAGACCCGCCATTTGGAAGCAGAGTAATGTATAAATTATTTCGTCAACACAATTTATTATGATTTGAAATGTGGACGAAAAAGATGGACCATAATTTTCATATCTTGAAATCTCGGATAGGTCCACGTCAATTCCTTCGTAACATAGCCGTAGACAACGACTTGCTACGACAAGTTCGTAGCAAATAAATAGATAGGCTTCACATAAAATAAACTGCGTTATCAGCATAAAGTGTAAACAAAATCTAGACACGCGGAGCGTGTCAAGTCAATTTCTTAGCTAACAGAATTGACGAGCAGCACCGTGTGTAATATTACACGAACCATTTGGAGCCACTTTTGACCACCTCATAACTCAAAAACTATTCAACATAAACCTGTCAAATTTGGCTCATTTATTAAGACTTGCGAAATACATACGTCTTTCAAATTTCATAAACACATCTCAAACGGTTATTTAGATATTAACGTCCAAAAATCGAGAAATTTAACACTGACTAACCTATAGATCAAAACTATATCCAACTTCCAGGTGACCTAGAAAGTTAAAATTTGGCATGCATATAGGTAGTCGGGTGAATACAAAGGAATAAATCTGAAAGTAGTAAATTTTTATCAATTTATGATAATTTTTCAAAAAATTGATTCTATTAGGAATACTTACTTAAAATGCCTGAAATTTAAGAGTAGCGATCAAAATATTGATGACATCTGGTCATTATGTGGATTCCAAGGTGAATATATAACGAAACATATCAGTTTTAGTACGACATATCAGTTTGACGACCCGTGTGGTGCAATGGTTACCATGTCGGATCGCCGCACCAAGGGTCCTGGGTTCGATTCCCAGCAAGGCGGAAATTTGAATGATGAGTTTGAATTTCTGTTGTCGGTCTGGGTGTGAATGTCCTTGTCTATGTTGTGTGTTGTCCATGGCACCCACGACACAGGGAATCCTAGTGTGGGGCTATGAGTGTGAAGCGTTATTATTATATTATTATTATTAGTACTTTCTGAAGCTTTCAACGGGAGGAAGATGTTCAGTGTCCCAAGTGCCTGTGAGAAGTGCACAGCACATATACGTGAAGATCAGTGGTTCGTCAGGAGACGTTATTTCCAGTGTATTACGTCGTTTTATTTTTAATGTGTGGAAAATTATTTTTCTCTAATCTACAAGATTACACCACAAAATTTTGTATTATTTCCGTAATTATACCAGTTTAAAGTAATTCGAAGTATTGTTTCAAAATTTATTGTTGCACGATGTCATCGAACATAAACAACTTATCTGTACTAATAGTATAAAGAGGAAAGATTTGATTGTTTGTTTGCATTGAATGCTCCGAAACTACTAAACCGATTTGAAAAATTCCTTCACTGTTGGAAAGCTACACCGGGTGACATAGGCTATATTATATTTTCAATAAATTAGGGATCCTTAATAAAACTCCAATAACGTAACCCAAGGTGTAAAAAAATACGAAAACCAAAGCAAAGCGAGGGCGGTCACTCGTAACTAATAAGAGTATAGTCGACTTTCGTATTTATTACGATAGTATAATTGGGATTTAGTATTAATTATTATTTCAATATTTAGCGGACATCAATAGTGGAAGATCATTACTTATAAATAATGAAATAATAGGTACCGTATTTCAGACCACGGCGCACTAACTACTGATTTAGTTGAAGAGCACTATAACAATTAACAGTTCATGTATTAAAATTAATCAGTAACGTTATGAATAAGTACTTACTAATAATTTCTATACAAAAAGTAATGATATCCCATCAAAAACATAAATGTAAAGTGAGAGTCAATTTCAAAAAAAAAAGAATTGAGATCTAAATGGGTGCCAATTTCTGTGTAGAAAAGCCTAAAATTTTAGTCACAAGAACATGTAATTCAAGCTTTACATTTGACTTGGCTAGTTTTCTTTAGTTAGCAACCAACAAACCAAATTAGAGAAGAGTGTCATAAGCCATCAAACTAACAGATTTGAGGAAGCTAATTACATAGATATAATATAGCCTAGGTAGGTACGTGAAAACTAACCAAGTCAAATGTGGAGCTTGAATTACATGTTCTTGTGACTAAAATTTTAGGCTTTTCTACACAGAAATTGGCACCCATTTAGATCTCAATTCTTTTTTTTTTTGAAATTGACTCTCACTTTACATTTATGTTTTTGATGGGATTATACCCTACTCGCGCCCGGGAAATGATGCGATCTACCGTCACCTGTATAATTAGATTTTCTTTCAAGGCCGAATAATTTCACGGGAAGATTCCCGGGCATTTCTTTTATCCTTGAAGTTTGGGTCTATTGTGCAGACTTTTATTCTCTTCTATGTAAAAGGTGGTAATGACGTGATGGTTTTGACAATCTTTCCTCCTAATATTATAAATGTGAAAGTGTGTGAGGATGTATGGAGTTTGTAACTCATTCTCTTTCTTTTCTTAAAAGTACTGAACGGAGTTTCATGAAAATTAGCACGCAGGTAGGCTATGATCGAAGAAGATAATAAATACTTGTATTCATGAAATTTTATAAAAAGTACAGTAGCGTTGGACCCTCTACTCTTATTCTGCTATTCATGAAGGTAAATAATAAATATGAAGAAAAAATATTAAAGAATAGCTAATTTCATAGTTACTGTCATCAATCGTTAACCAGAATGCAAAATTTTAGTTAACTTGTAGAATGTGGAAGTAACTGAAAATAGTTGAAAGACCCCATTACAATTTTTTAATTAAAATTCATTTCTGTAAAAACAATTTAACCAGCAACAGTCAACAGACCCGGAAACATTAAACTCGATATCGATCTAGGATTAGGGTGTTCGTGTACAGATAGGTACTCGTATATAATTTTAAACCGTCCGCTGGCCCTTTATCTGTTTCATGAATAATAAACGATAATTCACGTTCGAAAGCTCCGAAGCTTCGGAGGAGGCGCGTCGAGCTTCAGGCGAGCCGAGCTTTCCCGCCGCAGTACTCGGCCCCGTCGCGAGGGAGGCGCACGGCGCCCCGACGACACAACACACGTACATATCACACAAACTTTACTTTTAAATCCACCACTCGATCGACCAACGCTATAGAATCGATGTCTCAATAGGTTAACTATCAATTCCAGTCAAGATTATTTAAGTCAGTGATAAGCTATCAGGCGCGCGGCGTGGGAATCACAAGAATGTCAACACTGGTTGTAAACAAAAGACGCAAATAGCCACGTGCGTTGTATTGTGGTAACAGTGATATTTAGGTCAAAACTCGCTTGTTTGTCCCCATTGCTGGCTTAACGAGCGGGATGCTGAATCTTCCCGTTGTCCCTGAAATCGTTTGTTTTATCGTCAACCACAACTCGTTCCAGTTACTGAGAGGCGTTTCAATTTAATTCTAATTGTGATCATGAATGGGTGGTTTTATGATTTGCTATTCTTTTCTTTTTAGGTGAATTGTGATGAGTGTTTCGTCAAATTTTAATTGATAAAACTCATGTAAGTGTGTACGTCGTGTAAGCATTTAACAGACTAAAATTATTTCGATACATCAAGTAAAATATCCTTTCGTTTTACTTTAAGTGATATAAATTTGTCATATGAATAAAATGATAGGTATTTCTTTGGTTTACTAAATTTTACGCACATTGCATTTGCTTTAAACTTTCACAAATCCGTACAAGAATTTCACATGTATGCTATAAGCTTGCATACATAATATAATAAGACAAGAAAAACAAAAAAAAATCTGTTACATAAATAAATGACTGTCGGACCGGGACTCGAACTTATAACCCTCTCTTCAGGCACACAGCACAGGCAGTCTCGGCACTCTTCTATAAGGTCAACAAACCGTTATCAATCAGGTAATATTCTAAATTGCCATTAATTGTAGTATGTACATATGTGAGTCTAAATAAAATTTGAAAATTCTACAGATAAGCTACTCATTATTAACGAAAACAAAATAGTTAAATCGATTTCTATGCATGAAAGATATTTGAGAAAACCTATGTAGATGATTTTTTTTAATTTTGTTTGTTGGTTTGTCAGTTTGTCAATGAATTTAGCCGCGGTTATCTCGCTAAAGTTTTATCAGATTTGTATCAGGATTCGAGAATCAGTTAGTTAATATTAATCTAATAACATTTTATTAAAATTATTCCCGACCGACACATTTGATAAATGTTTGTTTTCGTTTCACCACTAGTGTCGCTACTGTTACACAAGATATTTAATAAATTATAATTCAAAAGCAGAACCTAAGGAAGAGTTAGGATCCGGTATCCTTGAATACCTAATTGATATCAAGTATCAGAAGCTGGATCAGAGTGTTTGTTAATTAGAAAGTATCAGCTGACATACTGTGCAATAGATTTTTTATGGAAATAGTCGGCAAATGAGCTGACGATCCACCTGATGATAAGTGGCTATCGTCGCCCATGAACATCAGCAACACCAAAGGCATCAAATGCGTTGCTGGCCAAGAAAGAGAGAAGAAAAAGAATGAAAGAACTGCAGATGTCTCTCAAGCCCTCTAGCCGGAACACGACGAGTCGTTTGGTGGCTGACTCAAGCAAAAGGCTGATAATAATAGTAGTAATGAACTATTAAAATTTATATTACCAATATAATCCCTCGGAGGGGCTTCAGCAGGCCGGATTTAGTCGCCTCTTACGACACCTATTCGGCGTCGGGTTGGGGCTAGTATTCTAAATTTGGATATAGTAATGGCACTTTGCGACAACATTCGCAATCAACTTATCTTGATGATTCTCCACGGATGTTTTCTTTGGAGGAAGGAAATACTAAAATATAAAAACTAATGCAAAATGTTATATTAACAGTAAAATAATATTTACAAATAATAAACAAACTTAATAAAAATTACTACCATAAAAATATGATTTTTTGACTTGTCAGCTTACACGCTTGTACGCAAATAGTTTTCAGACGGTCAGATTGGGCAATGACCTTCAGAGACAGATGGAATATGATCAAATCGGATAGTGGGACATGTTATGTGGGTTACAGCCTTGATAGCGCGTCTCGAATGCCCGGACTATGTGATAATTCACATTCTCCAAACTGGAACAAAGCTGTGTCGCTTTGCGGCACAAATAAACGGTAGAGATGCTTGCTAACACTGCTTACTTAACAGAGCGCATTGAAACAATCTCACGAATTAAATTTGCTAGAACACTGTGTTTTGAAATTATAATTTCATGTTTGCAATGTCACTCGTGTTTCTACTGTTTCTCTGTCTGTCTCTGTCGTCTGTCGCATTTCTGAACTTACTGGATGGAAACCTTTTTTTTTCACATAGGTAGCCTATTGACCGATGCGTGCCTTAAGTGCATATGAGCTGTAGGACATGACGTTTAAAAAACACAAATTAAAGGTCGCTGCATACGTAACGTGGACGGGGCATAAATATACGTGCGTGCCCGTTCCCGTCCCGTCCGTGCCTCCGTGGCGTATGCGCTATCGTTTATATTTTCCATGAAACGATGTTTCCAAAACTTCACGTCCCGTCCCGTCCACGATACGTATGCATCGACCTTAACTCCTTTTTAAGAGAGAAATAAGTATTTATTTTATTTTAAAATCATACATGTTTCTTTTTTGTGTTCTCGTTATGTATGCAGTACAATATATTCACAGACAAAAGCTCAACAACACTATCCTCTTCTCGGACAAACTATATATCTTTCATACACGGCTCGGCCGGCGTTGTTGTACGTCTGTTTGTTGAATAAATAACGAGTTCCGAGTACTTTTCAATTTTTATTTCACTGAAGACGTGTATTTAACGTAACTGCATAATAAGCAGTGTGCAGCCTACTTATGATATCTATTTATAGTAAGTAGTAACTTCATAAACAAATCATTATTCTAATCTTCCTAATGTTTCATACATTAGGTACATAAATTAATGAGAGCCTCTCTAGAATGAGTGGCCTTTGGCTAATTCCTAAAGGCACTACAACAATCCTTTAATAGCTTAATATCCAAAAATTAACGGATCTCTCCTCATATCTCAAAATTATCCCTGAAGACTGCTGATATTCTCACCATCTGCATTTGTTAAGTTAACCCACGTTCATTTGGCAGACGAGGTGTTTACATATAATTCGAAGCAAATTGAGCCTTGCCTCTAGTGACCCCGTTAACGTTTTAATGTTAACTGTTTAATGTTAACGGCAAACAGATTTAAAATCATGGCAAAAAGTATGTTATGTTACTTCATAGGGCAATACTGGAAAGGGGCCACAAGTAGCGTTCGTAACAATCTAAAAAGTCCTGATTTATGTGAGATATTTCTGAATTTATTCATCGTTTACCATTGTCTTCGTCAACTGCCTGGAAGTCTCCATCTTTCATGGCAAATACTAGTCGTCGTAGTATTCGATGAAGTCCAATTTGACGGTTCTTCGAATTCTGTAAACACCTCTCACATCAACTTTAAAACAGTCTGAATTCAAAAATTTCGTCCACCAAACTCTCCAGTATTTTTGAATGGCTTTTAACAAAATATCATTTGTAAGATGCTTTTAATGTAAAACTGTTTCCAAAAGGAAACACGTAAAGTAAACGAGCACGTTGACATGCGTTACATGCCAGATAAAAGTTTGGCCCTCGCTTGTGGGTATTATGATGTGGTTTGGGGCAATCGATTCTCGGCTTATAATCGTGTATGATTGTGCATAAATATTGAGCCTTTATAAACATAAAAATATTTTGAAAAAAAAGGATCAGAGGTCAATAATGTCTAATGCGGTATTTACCCCTTGTAAATACTTTATACTATCCACCGCCAGCTACATTTGTAACTATTTATTTTTAAATACATAATACTGTAAAAAAAATTACTGTAAGAGATATCTCACATTAAACTGACGCCAAAAACTTTCGATTTAGACATGATTAACAGTCAAAAATAAATTGGACATCCATGGGATAACCGTATTTTTTCCATACAACCGCTATCTAGTAATTAATTAATTATTGATAAAAAAAACCTTCTTGTAGGCGATACATTTTTTTAATGACGAAGGATATGACTTCGTAAAATTTTGCACGTCGCAACGCACTCAACATCACTATAAATAAACCCACCCAGTTACAATGAAGTCACAAAAGTGTTTGTAAAATTTGACATTTACATCGGTAAACATAATAGTGCTAATAATAAATGTCTCTAAGCGATGTAGCCTGTAGGCGCGCTGCCGGCAATAAAAATTGCTATTCGCTCTAAATAACAAGGTTACCGCTCAACTTCGCAGAGCGCACTTTAAATTTTCTTGTAGCACCGGCTTAACGTTACTGCTATACGACTCTGCTCCATTTTTAGCTACCAATGAGCTCTTTCTTCCCCATCGTTCTCTGTAATTTCCACTCGTTTTAATGTCTTTGCAGACAAAAGACTTTAAGATGTTCTATAGATGTTAGAAGCCGTTGAACAGCTTGTTCATCTGCAATGGTACCCTAGCCTAGGTAGAGTAGGCAGTTGCGGTAACGATAGGAGCTTTTTTACCGACTTCAAAAAAGGAGGAGATATATAATTCGACTGTATTTTTTTATGTTTGTTACCTCAGAACTTTCGACTGGGTGAACGGATTTTGATGATTATTTTTGAAGTGAAAACTTCTTTAGTACGGGGGTGACTTGAAATTTTATGAAACGAAACTGTCCAGTAAAAAGAGACAAACACATAAATTCTAAAGTGAGATAGGAAGCATTGTACAGTGGTAGGGTAGGGGAGTGAGGGGTAGGGGAGCGGAACGGAGCGGGGCGGGGCGGGGCGGAGCGGGGCGGAGCGGAGCGGAGCGGAGTGAAGTAGATTAGTGAAACCTACATTTATCATCTTCCCGAAATTTTACATTCGTCTCATTATCTTGAAAACAAAAAATTTGAATGTTTCACTTCTACCACGTGTGAATTGCACACATTTTAATTTTTTAAATCGAAAGCTGGTGCTTGTCATGTGGTCCCACAAGCGAGATCTGACAAGTAGTTTTTGAGTTATTTTGAAGTCGGTTATTTTTTGTTAGTAATTTGAACTAGCGATCTGCCCGCGGCGTTGCCCACGTTTCCGGGATGATAAGTATCTTATATCAATGATATTATAATGCAAAAAAGAGGTAGATATGCATAGAATTACTATTACTAGCGTATAGAAGGGACACCGCGAACATCGGGTTCGGGGGTGTGCATTGCAGCCGGCCGGCTGCATTTCATTCTGTCACTCAGCTGTCACTCGGCTGCGCTCATTGCGGCCGCATGTCAAAATTGTTTACGAAAAAACTGAAAAAATGCCGTCGTGCGTAATAAGAATGTGTCACAATAATTGCAAGACAAAAAACAAAAAAGATAATGTTATCACTTTATCATCAGTAAGAAAACAAAATCTTAACTTAAATCAATTTAAACGAATTTAATTTAATTATTGAGCAATGTTTCCGCCATTTTGAATGAAAAAATCATAAGGAGCGTTTGAACTTGGCAAGCCACTAGCGTGTTAATGAACTAAATAAGCTTACCGACGCCGCGACGCGACGCTTGTGACCAATTTAAAGTGTTGGATTTTTTTGACACGAATCAATGGTAATTACGTTTGAAATCGTTTAAACGCTTTTGCACGTTAAATAAAGTTGGAGTAAGAGCTTGTAAAGATTTGGAGTCGGTGACTGCTTGTCTTGGTTCGACAAGTGTCATATACAAAGTTACTCTATGGCAAGTGTGCAAACGAGGCTCCTAGTTTGAAAAGAGAACGGAGGGCAAGCCGGCGGTGGAACACACATTTTGTCTGAGATAGCTTCTCTATGTATAGTACCTCAATGTAGATATGACACTAGCGCGCCGACGATGATGAGCGTAAAAACAGGTATTGACCGTTCTGTCGTAACCGACTTCAAAAAAAGGAGGAGGTTCTCAATTCGACTGTATTTTTTTATGTTCGTTACCTCAGAACTTTTTTTAATCTAAAGCTGGTGGCTGTCATGTGGTCCCTTATAAATTTTATTGAGATCTGACAATGGCATCCATGATAAAACCATATAGGTAAGTCTTTTTGTATTAAGTATGTGCGCGACAAATGGACGAATAACTCAATATCACGCCAACCGATTTCGATTATTCTTTTTTTAATCGAAAGTAAATTTGAGTAAATTTGAAGTCGGTTATTTTTTGTTAGTAAAATTTAGATTTTGTTGTTGTCAGAAGTGCTTGACATTTGACATACAGCGTTAAAATGCCTTTGTGTAATATACCCATGTGATAAGGCTGTGTTCCCAGTAGGCAAACTGTTAGCAGTTTGCCTACTGGGAACACAGCCTTAGTGTAGTGAAACAAAAGATAAACGTGTGTGTGTTGTAGCTCTTTTCGGAACAGATTTTTTTGGTTGAATTTGTTAAAATGCATCTAAAATAAACATTCATATACAAAGTAGTAACCTCTGTTGTCATAGTTTGTAAACATGTAGCCAATAACTCATAAAATTTTATCGGATGGCTCTATCGCTTTAAACAAAATACATGTCCATCGGAAAATACTACACATAGAGATTACCTAAGTGATGTATTTATGACTCGTTTTATGGACCTGTATAGTGTAGTTTCTGTCTCCAGCGATTTATGTTCGCGCGAATTAGGGATAAAAGTTAGTATGGTATAACTACTCGTATTTTAAAGGGTTTTTTTTTAGGCAATATTTTTGCGCTCTTTGTAGCAATATCAATAAATACCGGTTAACGGGAATAAAGGTTGAAATAAATTGATATCAAATGAAACTTACGCAGTTATTACTTCAAGCGTATTTTTTAAACCTGAAGATGTTTTCATACTCCCATCCCTCCTGTAGAAATCTCTACATGGCATGTAGCATATTTTTTGTTGTGAGCAGACATACGAGCAGACATACGGGTCATCGGATGGTAAATTATCACCGTCGCCCATGGACATTAGCAACACCAGGAGGGTCACCAACACGTTACCAGCCAAGAAAGAAGCGATGGACGCACATCTTCTTAGCATTATCCTTAGAAACATCAATGTCTAAACATTTTGTGCCACAAAATATGTTGGTTTTCGAAATCGAAGCCAGGACTGACTCGTTAGGGGTCACCACAAAGTGGACACGGCTCTGAACAAAGCGTCAACGTCATTAGGTCAAGGTGACATTGGACGTAGATGTAGTTGTAGAGCGTGTGCATTGTCCGTGGCGGCCGCTCCCGACGCATGTACAGTCACCTGCAGAGAAAAGTAACGCATCTGTTTATAAATATACGAACAGCAACTATTCCGTTGCTTGTTGCGTTGTAAACAGATGGGTTACTTTTCTCTGCAGGTGACTGTACGACGCATGCATTGTGCATGAACGGACACAGAGGGCTTTTTGTGTTTATACTGCTATGTACAACTACATACTCACTGTTAAACAAGACATGCTTTTTATGTTGCGAAATTATGCTTCTCACGTATTGAAGGCAAAACTGTAGGGTTGTAAACATGATAAATATTCAGATAGATAATGTAATTGTACCAGAGCCATAGAAAACATAGAAATCCTTCAGTTGTATCAAAATGAGTTAGATGGGTACAAACAAACCGGTGTTGATTTTCTCTTTCGCGAAGCATCAGCTGTACAAACGATAAAAACAACGTTGATTCTACGGAGAATTCCCTGTGTTTGTATATCGGAAAAATAATATTACATACTATAGAACCTATCGAATCAAAGTACAAATCAGCCCATAAATAATATTTTTCTATGGTTTCTTACCTATTTGGTACTTCACAAATCACAACTGTATTTACACAAAAAAAATTTAATTAATTATTAATTAATTAATTAATTAAAAATGCCCAGTGTATTACAGATTTAGGTATAAGAAATATTTTGAAAATAAGTTTGGTGATAATTTACTTTCAATGTAGAGTCCAAACCTATCTTTTGTTGCCTAATGTCACCGGTGCGATGAACGAACAATGTAAATATTATGTAGTATGTAGTTACTTCCAAAAATTTTGATCCCACATGAAACTTGCAGACGCTTGAGAGAGGCGATATGGTTGAAAATCGAGTACCGTCGGGCGTCGATGCTTAAATCAAATCTCTTTGAAGCTTCAACTAACCTGAATTTGAATATTCGATCTTATCTGTATGATGATAACACAGCTTGACAATTTATGGATTCTCGTGACTGACTAGAATAAGTGAGGTTTACTTTAGCTATCAGTCATTTTGTTACTACTAGCTAAACGTCAAAGCCCTAATATGGTTTGATTATGACAACATATTGTAGTAACCCAGATAAAAGTCATATTCTGAATGAAAACCAAGAATTGATAGATTTAAATCCAAGCCAACTTCGTTTGCTGGTGGCCTGGTAGGTAGGTAAGTACATCCAGCTGAAATTGGATTTTGGTGGCATTGTCATTTGTTATTTTTTATTTGCTTAAATATTCGTACTTATATCATAACCACACAACGATATTTTTAACCGACTTCAAAAAAGGAGGAGGTTCTCAATTCGACTGTATTTTTTTTTATGTTTGTTACCTCAGAACTTTGGACTGGGTGAACCGATTTTGATGATTCTTTTTTTAATCGAAAGCTGGTGGCTGTCATGTGGTTCCACATAAATTTTATTGAGATCTGACAATGGCATCCATGAGAAAACTATCCCATCAAAAACATGAATGTAAAGTAAAAGCCAATTTAAAAAAAAAGAATTGAGATCTAAATGGGTGCCAAGTTCTGTGTAGAAAAGCCTAAAATTTTAGTCACAAGAACATGTAATTCAAGCTCCACATTTGACTTGGTTAGTTTTCACGTACCTATCTAGGCTATAATATTATATTTGTATAATTATCTTTGTTAAGTCTGTTAGGTTGATGACCTATGTTACTTTTCTAAAATTTGGTTTGTTGGTTGCTAACTAATGAAAACTAGCCAATTCAAATGTAAAGCTTGAATTACATGTTCTTGTGACTAAAATTTTAGGCTTTTCTACACAGAACTTTGCACCCATTTAGATCTCAATTCTTTTTTTTTTTAATTGCCTTTTACTTTACATTCATGTTTTTGATGGGATATCATTACTTTTTGTACAGAAATTATTAGTAGGTACTTATTCATAACGTTACTGATTAATTTTGTTACCTTATACATGAACTGTAATAGTGCCCTTCAACTAAATCCGTAGTTAGTGCACCGTTGTCCAAAATACCTATTACTTCATTATTTATAAGTAATGATCTTCTACTATTCATGTCCGCTAAATATTGAAATAATAATTAATACTAAATCCCAGTCTGTTATAATAATAATAAATACGATACGATACGATAGTAGTAATAATAATAATAAATACGATAGTCGAATATACTCTTATTAGTTATAAGTAGTTTGTGTTCGATGAGATAACGTGCCATAATATATTTGGAAACAATACTTTGAATCACTTTAAACTGGTATAATTTCGGAAATAATACAAAATTTAGTGGTGTACATGTCATACAAGATAAGAGAAGAATAATTTTTCACACATTAAAAATGAAACAATGCAATACACTGGAAATAACGGCTACTGACGTCTCACTAATCTGTACGTAAATAATAAGTACGTACACTGAACATCTTCTCCCCGTTAGAAGCTTCACAAAGTACTAAAACTGATATGTTTCGATTAAAAAAAATTAAGGGTGGTATTCCACTCCTTATATATATTCCACATAATGACCACCTGTCATCAATTTTGATTGCTGTTCATAAATCTCAGGCGTTATAAGTAAGTGTTCCTAATAGAATCAATTTTTTGAAAAATTATCATAAAATGATAAAAATTTACTACTTTCAGATTTATTCCTTTGTATTCACCCGACTACCTATCTGCATGCCAAATTTTAACTTTCTAGGTCACCTGGAAGTTGGATATAGTTTTGATCTATAGGTCAGTCAGTGTTAAATTTCTCGATTTTTGGACGTTAATATCTAAATAACCGTTTGAGATGTGTTTATGAAATTTGGAAAACGTATGTATTTCGCAAGTCTTAATAAATGAGCCAAATTTGACAGGTTTATGTTGAATAGTTTTTGAGTTATGAGGTGGTCAAAAGTGGCTCCAAATGGTTCGTGTAATATTACACACGGTGCTGCTCGCCAATTCTGTTAACTAGAAAATTGGCTTACACGCTACCGCGTGTTTAGATATAAATCGTAAATTTGTGTTAAGATGTGCGCGACAAATTGACGAATAACTCAATATCACGCCAACCGATTTCGATGATTCTTTTTTTAATCGAAAGCAGGCGCTTGTCATGTGGTTTCACATAAATTTGAACGAGATCTGACAACTATGTAGTTTTTGAGACTTTGAAGTCGGTTATTTTTTGTTAGTAAAATTTAGATTATACACGTCTATTATAATCAAGCGATAGGCATATGTAATTATTTATGAAAACAATTTTGAAATATCCCATTAAAACAAACGCTATTTCGTGAAATAACACCGAGTACGTCGAAATGAAAGCAGAAAACGGAATAACAATTTTAAACACGATAACCAAGCATTGTCGAGAGTGTGCCGAGGACGTGCGGCGAAGAAAAATCAACATCCGGTTCGGAATTAAGAGTTTACGGTTCCCATGAAAGCATTGCCTGGAACACACACACACACACACACACATGTACTCGTATCAACATTTAAGCTTTTAATTAACGAAGGAATAAATATTCGGACACTATCGCCCCAACTCAGAGTTAGTAACGGTTACTTAAATTGCTCCCTAGTACAGAAATTGTATGGTGATACTTTACTTATACTAAGGAGTGATTAAAGTAATCGTTAGTGACTCTGAGTGAGGGCGTATGACATTCGACTTAATGTTTATTTTATTTTATTTATTTATTTACTAATTATATTTATGCTTTATTGACCCTTAACCATAAGTGGTACAAAAGGCGGACTTAATGGTAAACAGTATTCTCTACCAGTGAACCTTAGCACCAACGAAACACCGAACGAAACGACAACGAAAGCGGTGCAAGTAAGTTTTTTTTCGAAAACAAGCCGTTGGGTACATAAATATTTGTAGAGGCCAAAATTCGTAGTGATCTATTGCAGAACAGAGCCATCGAAGAAACGTATCTACACCTCCATGCCCACTGTTTAGTTACTTCTCTTTCAATTTCAAAGAGTGGTCTCAGGATGGAATGTTTAATTTTTCAAATTAACTTTACATTGCTCCGGGAATTTGAATTTACTTTGGTCTCAAGTTGATCTCGCTTTTAATTTGCAATTGATTTCCTTCCTCAACTTTTTCCTTCCTCAATCACAACGAAGTTCTCCCGGTCGATCGCGCGTTTGAATCCATATTGTGAATACCAAATTGGATTGATTTCGATATTTTTATTTAAATAAACAACGAGCTTACGAACCACTTTATGGTACTCGTGTTCGCTCATGAACCGACGCGTTGCTGGCCAGAAAACAAAAGAAGAAAAAAAGATTTACATTAGATTCGATTCATAACTCGAATAACTTCATAACTCAAGTGTAGGGGACCCTCTGTTAGCTAAACGATTGGAAACGGACTATAACTTATAGTCTGTATTTTTGTGATTTTTTTCACTTATAGTCTATAAGTGAAAAAAATCACAAAAATAGGTTATAAATTATGATGAATTTACAAGGAAAACAATCAGGGCTAGGTAGCCGAAGCTAACCTTAGCTTAAGTAGTTAATAAATAATAATAGATAAACTTACATTCGGAATCCTACATTGCGCGTGGCCTGACACGCACTTGCCCGGTTTTATATTTACATCTAATAAAAAATCGAAGGCCTGTTTGTATAATTAATCTATGTTTACTGGCCCGTCCCTCGCACCCACATTACAGAAAATTCACAAAAGGAAAAGTTGTACAAGCAGGAAAACGGTGAAATTTGGTATACCTACATAAGAAATTTAGCACAAATTAACTAAAATATTTGTAGATTAATCATGATGTATAGTTATAGTATTATCAAGAACGAGCCTAGAGTTTTAAAGTTTCAACGTTACGAAAACTTTTTGGTAATTCAATACTTCAGTAGAAAACATTTAAAACAGCCGTCTTTTAGAAACTATGAAATATGCTGGCTATATTTAAATACAGCCATTTAAAAGCTTCTAGTACTATAAGTAGTTTTACTTATTGTACTATTTTTACCGCTTAATATTCTATGTACTTAACCTATGGACATGAAAAGAAAGCACTTTGAACACCTTTACGAAACAATGATCAAAACAATGAATAACAACAAACAATGAAATTAAATAAAATTCCAAGCCATTTCTGGCTTAGAAAAGGTTTAAATTAACATCAATTGACAAATAAAAGAGTATTCTTCGCAAACGCAAATTACAACATAATAGCAGCCATCTCGGTAAATGTAATAACATTATATGTACACCGACGAGTAATATCGCTAGGAGTAATTCAGAGTGCGGAATTCTCATTTTGCTAACAATCATGAAACGGTTTCGAATTAACTCCACGGGAGCTTCCCCAGCCGCAAGCCCCAAGCTCCAAGTCGCGCTCCGAGCCCCAAGGCCCCAAGCACCAATATTTCATACAAGTTCTACTCTTGTTCAACAAGAAATATAGTTCCTGTTTTTTCATAATGCTTACGTGTTTCTTTTTTAATCGTAGTAAGATTTAATGGTCGTTCTTGAAAAAGAAGAGATTCACACTCTGCTGTTGTATTTACAAGATTTTATTTAACTTGGTTCGTTGTAAACTTAGTTTGTAATTTGTAAGCTTTTAGCATGTATGGGTTTCAAATTAGAACTACATCCTAGTTAAAATTTTGCATATTGCTGTAATTAAGTAAATAAATAAAAGCTTACACACTCCCCGCAGTAAGTTTTTACCTGTGTTGAGGGTGACATGGACGACGCGTATATAACATTACAATAACACCCATGACTCGAGTACAAATATTTATCTGTCACATAAATATCTGCCCCGGCCGGGAATTGAACCCGGGACTCCTAGCTTCGCAGGCAGGGTCGCTACCAGGGTCGCCCATTCCGAAGACAACGCATTTTCATGATAACGGTGACCTGATACAAAGCTCAGGCTTGGCTCCAAACGAGAGAACTCGTCGACGAATCACATTACAAGCATGAAATAAGCATGTAAGCATGAAATACGTAAACGCATTAAATTAATATGAAAATATGTAAAAGGTGGTTTTAAAAATATTTTTATAATATGAATTCTATCTTACGAATCATTATTTAATTTACAATGTTAGGAATATGTATCAGAAGGACTAAAAACTACTAAAAAAGAGGATCTAAATCTGTTCAAAACTTAATCATTTGTATGCGCTTCAAAAATATTGCATTTGAATTATTAAATTTCAAAAAAAATGGACGTCATAGTAGTATTGTCCAATTAATTTTATGCACTGAACACTTGGTCGTTCAAATAACAAATATCCCATAAAAAGTGACCTATTTTTTAACTTGTAAATACGTGAAGTAGTTTACGGTCTGTGCCTATGTTTCCGTTTATGAAAACGCAAAGTACGTTCAACAGTTATAGAAGGCAATGCTACGTTTTTTAGCTTCGGTGTTTGCACGCAACATGTTTACAATATTATGAAAGAAAAGTCGCATGGATGGATTTAATTAAACATATTTCAAAACGGAACTATACCTATCTGAAACGATATTTATACACTTTATTCCCTTGCATTGCTTAAATATGAATTATGATGGATAGGTCGTATAAATGTATATAGATATAAATATTAATTACGATGCACCACAAACATTTCCCGGATGTCAAATTCAGTGCCGTCTGGTTTTATGGTAAAGCCGGCAAAAAGGTTAGGGTTGTAAATAAATCGCCAGCTTATAATAATATACGATAATATGTATCATCTAATAATATACAGCTAAAATAGGTTTTGATATGTCGAAAATTTAGTGCGTTTTCAAGGTGTTAAGAAAATTTTCTGCCACCTAAATATTAGTATATTATGTCGGCGAGCGACCTTTTTGTTTAGCTACAACGGTCGGCCCATGCAGATGCAGTAATACAAGGAGAGTCATTAAGAAAAACTAAATTAGAATAAGGAATGTGTCAAAATTTGGAAGATACGTAGGACTTTCTGTTCTATGGGATTCTATTATTGATCACGGAATTCACGGAGTAGTAGAGATTCTCAGATTAAAGAACAAATTTAATCTAAGTAGAGATTGTTATTGATGTGAACGTTAGGAGAACTGGAAACCATGGAGAGAGCAAAGTAAAAGGAATATTATTGAATAACCAATACCGTAGAATATACCTTCTTCCACATATACTTATTTACTAAATTATTTAAATGTGCAACATCTAATGCAGCACTTCCGTTCAAATATAAATACTAAAGTCTGAAGAGGATCATCCACTCACAGTTTTCAAGGCCTAAGCAGTAGCAATGCGTGACACCCACAATGTGAATTCAGTCCTCTTTAATTAGTTTCATCAAATTAATGTTTTTGGGAAAACGATCATTAAAGTTTCATAAACCATTTCCTCGAAACTCACCGACCAATGAAGTCCACAATAGATTTATGTAAGTTGGGAAAGTAAACGAAAAGCGCTTACGAATCGACTCGTGGAGGAATTAATTGACAGTTAGCTCTCGATGAAATAGCACCGACTTCTAGTTCGCTCTTCTATTAACCTTTCCGAATTGAATTAGACTCGATGGCGAGGTCAAGCTCAAGTTTGTTTTGGTTTTGTGTTTTATGATATTAGTTTACGTTACAATTGAACAGTAACACTAAGGCGCTCCACCCACTGCACCGCGCACCGCGACGGGGCGCGGGATGGCAGATTTTACCATTGTATGCAAATATCTCAATTTATATAGAAATCACGCCTAGCACAACACACTGCCGACGCGGAAACGCGCGGGAAGGCGGCCCGCGCGCGTTTTCTGCCAATCTGCGCGGGAGCGCGGCGCGTGCCGCGGGGTATGGCACACCGGCTCCGCAGTACCGGGCGTGATTTGATACTGTGTAACAGACGTGATGTACCTAAAGCGGGGAATTCACTGGCGGTACGACCGGGCATGTCTGACCTTTACCGGAATTTTGAACTTATTGCTTAGGCTACAACGACAAAATGAGATTGTGCGGACTTGCAACAGGCAAGTCTGCCAGACTGACTGCAACGGTCCTACACTAGCAAACATTGCACAGACCTATAGTAGCGTGGCCCGGTGGACATGTCTGCAGACTTGCCCCTGGGTATGGCCGTCTAATGAATTCCAATAAGTTTTTCTTCCGGCGTAATGCAAGGACGAAAATTTGTATCTGTTCCAGTAATTGTCGCTCGAATTTTGCTTGATAAATAATCAAAAGATGCAGTTGACATACGTGTGTAGCTAAATAATTTATCTTCATATTTTCTTAAGTCTTTGTAATTCAGTGAAAATGATCCATTTATAGATCTCGATCGTAAATAGGGATGTATCCAAAATCTTCTATGGAAGCAGTGTCTTTTAATTCTTGTATACAAAAACCAAAATGACAGTATAACTGCAACATCTTGAAATTGAATAAGTTCGTCCATTCTCCACGACGATCGACAACACAGTGAACACGTGAGTTTATTTAGCGCGAGGCCGTCGTAATCTGCTACACCGCGCGGGGGAGCAGATTACACCGCTAAGTAAGGCAGATCTGCGCCTCCGTCGCCGCGCGCGTTTTCCGTCGCTCTGCGTACCGCGGCGGGACGCGTCTTCAGTGGGTGGAGCGCCTAATTATGAAAGGGAATGATACGGGCGACATTCGAGGTGCGGTAGTTTTGATATGTAGTGACAAAACAACATGTTTTGCGGGTCATCTTCTCAAAATTGCTTATCGTTCTCATTCTACTCATAGAACAACATACAGTATACACATAACTGTTCTGTTCCAATGACAATAATAAAATTATGACGTTACTGTTTATTTTGTGACAGTGATTGAAATACCGGAGCCAGTTATTGCTCAGTCCGTCGTGTGGACACTATCTATATTGATAAAATCAAACCTAGCTTAATCTATTGACGTCACGTGATCCAGGTGACTCTTTTATTATTTAAAAGGTCAAACGGTACGCCCCAACGGTCGGACCTTTATTACAAACGGCCTTCTAATCACTGAAAGCCACCCCAGAGTAAATAGAATCGCTTTGTCTATCTGAAACTCATTAGGGCTCCGTCGCGGGGAGCCAAGACAACAGGCGGGCGCCGACACGGTCAGTCGGCTTGATTAAATCACGCGACGCTCTCGTAAAACAGGGAGGGACGCGTTGTTTTACAGTTTGACCGCCAGAGACTCCACGCTGAATAAAAATAGAACGGATAGTTTTCTAAATTGGATATTGATACGTTTCGTGTTTCGATTGAAGTTTCCGAGAGCTAGAGATAAGCAAATTAGTGCTGCAATTTCTTTTTTTGTTTTAGATGAAAATAGATGGTGGTCAGATGACACTTTGTCAATCTCTCTCTACTTTGTTTATTGGCTGTTGATGTAAAGACAAATGCTTAGAAGTCTTAGTTACTATCAGTTTATATACAACTTTATTGAACCACAAAAATGCAGTTTGAGCTTAGAGCTATCTCTCACTAGTATTAAAGAACATATCAAAGAGACCAAACGTTAAATATTTCCAGTTTATTTTCACACAGAACCGTTGGACAGTTCCGACCTAGCGATCATCATGGCCACCCGCTGAAAATATACTAATTCCGTATATGGGCTCGTGACGTCACGACCCGCAAGATTGCGGGCACACCTCGCGCCTACCCTTCTAATAGTTCTAATGCATTGCCCCAGTTCGTTGTGATCGACTAATTTATTACCGAGGATGGATGGCCGGTTAGCTACGATCCATTAGCACTGCGGAGGATGGGCCTTTCCTTACTGAGATACTGAAACATACTGCTTCAGTACGGATCTTTTCGAGATTATTTTATGTATCTACCTATTAAATAGGCAAAGGAAGAGATGTGCTACCTTATGGTAAATGGTTACATTAGGTTGTTCAAATAAAATCGTTACATACTGCCGGCTGAGAACTACGAGTAAGCAAGAAATCTCTTGAGAGATCCCTTGTCATTGACGTAGGATTAGAAATCAGAGTAAAATATTATATTATTAATTGTTAGTTATCTGTAAAGTTTTATGTTTCTCTTTATAATTGTTAATCTTTAATTGTGTATTTACGCCTACCTCGCATTTCTCTCCGTCACACTGGGTTGGCTGGTAGAGAATGAGAATATAGGCATTAAGTTCGCCCTTTGTATCTCCTAGTGTAAGTAATAAAGAATAAATAAATAAATAAAATATGCAATTTCAAGAGAAACAACTTACAGTAGACGGAGGCAGGCAACACATTGAATTGGGAGACGGTTTGGAAGTGGAAGCGGTGTATTTATAAACGGTTTTTATCCGTGTGTGTGCAACCTTGTTGAACTTTCAAGGAACATTATTTAACAAACTTTTACCATAAAAATATTTAATTCAATGCTTCGGAAACTGCACCAGTAGCAATGTGTAGAATTCCGCACCGGCACCGGTCCGGCGTAAGCAACATTAGTTTCTATATATAAAAAATTTCGTGTCACGGTGTTTGTAGTCGCACTCCTCCAAAACGGCTCGATCGATTTTTAACCGACTTCAAAAAAAGGAGGAGGTTCTCAATTCGACTGTTTTTTTATGTTTGTTACCTCAGAACTTTCGACTGGGTGAACCGATTTTGATGATTTTTTAAATCGAAAGCTGGTGCTTGTCATGTGGTCCCACTTAAATTTTATTGAGATCTGACAATGACATCCATGAGAAAACCATATAAGTTTTAAAGTATTAAGTATGTGCGCGACAAATGGACGAATAACTCAATATAACGCCCACCGATTTCGATTTTTTTTTTAATCGAAAGCAGGTGCTTGTCATGTGGTCCCACATAAATTTGACCGAGGTGTGACAAGTAGTTTTTGAGTAACTTTGAAGTCGGTTATTTTTTGTTAGTAAAAGGATTTTTATGATATTTTTTATGTATATTTGACAGATATTATGAGAATAGGATTCCATAGAGATCGGGATTTACGCGAGAAACGCAGCGAACGAAATCACGGGTACAGCGAGTAGATATTATTATAGATTTTATCTGGCACGTCTTCTATAATGACATACCTGGGCCCTTGACTGACGCTTCATGATTGTTTTATTCGACAACTGAACTCCAAGTTTCCGCGTATTTTTCGCTACTCATGTACGAGTAGCGAAACATACATGGTCGGGTAATAAAAAGGAGCGGCTGTGTTTCATGTCACCACATATCTATGTTATCAATAAATGACTCGATATCGGTATGGGAAATTCTTCAGTCGATATGCGTCGGTTCTAGTTCGATAGCGTTATACGATCACACGGTTTCTAAAATAAATTAAATACTTTTAACGTTGACGTTACGAGATGACGCGAAAGCATTTATTTAAAAAGTGATTTGAAAGTATCGGCTGTGTTCTCACATTGATTTTCTGACATACATACATACATTGATTGTTTAGTTTGTTTGATGAACCAGATATAATATATTATTTATAATACTTGAAGATCGTTCAGTACAACGCATTCTATTTTAAAATTCTCAAGCAGGTGAGTGGGCCCGAAATAAATAAAATTATGTTCACAATGTCTTTTTAACATAATAGTTCGCAATATATTTAATAACAAGTTAAACTGTAGCGAGGTGGAATTAGTTTATCCTAACATAAAGTAGTAAAGACGCAAAGCTTTTAGTCCGAAAAGTTGAGCAGTTTCTTGACGAAATTAATATTACACGTTCCCTCGCGTCTGCACTGAACTATTACATAAGTCTGTATATAACTTTACTTACAGGGTACTACAATATAGACGATTCTATAAATGACCGCCTGGAAATAATACACCGTTTCCGGTCTCACTTATAAAGACTATTCTGTAGAGACAGAAGTAGGTATTACTTCCGTGTTAATTTCAAAGATATACTGAGGAGTTACTTTCACCATTTGTTCTCCTCCATGCAAAATAATCTTTCCGAAATGATTACACATATGTGCATCAGTGGTACCTACTGGTATGATTAAATGATACCTGTATGATTAAATGATTTTTTTTGGAATAATTCTCGTAGAATATGATAAATAGGCTAGGTAGGGACTTGTAGGCCAGTTCATTATTTTTCTTCTTTTTTTTCTTCTTTCTTGATTAGCACCACATCGTCAATAGAACAAACATTTATCACAATAACGGATTCTATCTGAGATTGTTAAATTCCCGATGAAATGATAAAAATCGTCCATATCAAGACGAATGTTCCAAGAATGTATCTCATTCGTAACTTTCTCTACAAAAGTAATATCGCTAGGAAATCGTCAGATCAAGTAACACGGGTATGTGATATGACATATTACTTGCGTGCAATGAAGCAGCGCACTTGCTTTGTGAACTGTGAATAGGGTTGTCACTTGGGAGATGTTCGGACTTTTACCAAACTGATAGTTGGTAGATAATATTCTACAGCTCCTTGTTCGGGTATGTTAAAACTGCCAAATAATTACTTTGGAATTTCTTTATTTATTTGTTGTAGGTATACCCAAAAAAAGACATTAATAACATAAAAGTAAGCATAATATATTAAAAAGGCGGTCACATACAGCGATAACTTCCAGACAACCTTAAGATGTTAAGAACAGCGTAAATAAGCAATAAACAAATAAAAGCAATAAACTATTTATCATAACGATTTGTGGGGAGCTTCGCGAAACACCAACTTTGCAAAATCCTCCCACGGGAAGAAACCCTTACTTCAATAGACCGCTGATGAGTTGCGACTTACGCCCTTGTTGTTTTCTAATATACCATTCCATTTTCTTTTAAGTATTTTTCCATTATCGGTGTATCACATGTCAACCCTGCCCGTGAAGTACAAAGTGATTCTCCCCAACGGAGACATTTCTACGTTCAATAATTTGTAGGATAGGTATAGGTATAGCTCAATACCTACTCAATACCTGTCATGAACATACAATTTTTCATATTTCATGTTCTGAAATTAGGTCGCATTGAACAATACAATATTTATTTTTATTTATTTATTTAAGTATTCGTTATTGTACACCACATAAAGTATTACATAATTAAAAGTAATTACGATATAACAGTGGTAACAAAAGGCGGTCTTATAGCTCAGGTAGCGATCTCTTCCAGACAACCTTTCGGTAGACGACAGTAGCTACGAGTAGTAGGAGGAACGAAGGGAATTTCTGTATTGTACTTGGGTGGTGTTTTAAACTAAGCACGAAGTAAAATTAAAATAAACGCATTTTTAACCGACTTCAAAAAAGGAGGAGGTTCTCAATTCGACTGTTTTTTTTTATATGTTTGTTACCTCAGAACTTTGGACTGGGCGAACCGATTTTGATGATTCTTTTTTTAATCGAAAGCTAGTGGCTGTCATGTGGTCCCACATAAATTTTATTGAGATTTGACAATGGCATCCATGAGAAAACTACATAAGTCGTAAATTTGTGTTAAGATGTGCGCGACAAATTGACGAATAACTCAATATCACGCCAACCGATTTCGATGATTCTTTTTTTAATCGAAAGCAGGCGCTTGTCATGTGGTCTCACATAAATTTGAACGAGATCTGACAACTATGTAGTTTTTGAGACTTTGAAGTCGGTTATTTTTTGTTAGTAAAATTTAGATTATTTGTTAGTAAAATTTAGATTATAGAAATTCCTTTAAACAATCCCGTAATGTTCAAAAATCCCTTAGAAACAATATGTACATGTACATACACAAGCTCGTAATACGTTCATTGTTTAAAAGTTATCAGATCTCATGAAGAGCCAAACCCCTGATTCTACAAGCTTTAACACTACTAACCCTATATCTTGGTCATAATATAGATATCGCGGTCGTTTCGCGGCCCTCGTCGTAAAGTTATCTTTTTATCATCATGAAATAGTTCTAAAAACACAGGTAAATATATAGATTTAGGAAATAAAGTAAAACTGCGAAGTACTATTATCTATTCTGCGGTAAAACTCAGCCCAGCTAATCCAACTTTATCACGGACCGTGAGGATTAGTAGTTTTCCTAATTAGCTCTGCATTCCACAGACTAAACAGCTACCTATCTACCTGTAAATATACTAGTTTCTAGCTTATTTACTTGGGGTCCTTAGCTTAGATGAACGCGCCAGAGGTAATCACGATCAAGCCTGTATTTTAGTAACTAGTATTGTGTAGTCGCAGTGTTGCCAATGCTACGGCAATTACTTCTACGGTTCTACGGCTAGTGTTCTACGGCTTTCAGGCCAAAAAATCACAAAATCCACGGCCTACGGCTGTAACCCTGTGGCCGTAGCAAATTCTACGGTCTTTCTTTTTTTGCAATCATTTAAAACAACATTTAACAATTTAAAAGTGTTTCTTTCGTTTTGTGGACATAAAATTCACTGCCGATGACCTTTTTTAACCGACTTCAAAAAAGGAGGAGGTTACCTCAGAACTTTTGACTGGGCGAACCGATTTTGATGATTCTTTTTTTAATCGAAAGCTGGTGTCTGTCATGTGGTCCCACATAAATTTTATTGATATCTGACAAGTAGTTTTTGAGTAACTTTGAAGTCGGTTATTTTTTGTTACTAAAATTTAGAAAGAAAGAAAGAAAGAAAATACATTTATTTGCAAAAGATACACTTATATACACAGCCTATACACAGCATACAAAAGGTAATAATCAAACTTAAGTATAAGTGGACCCTTTACAAAATGGAGCCTGCTCAGCATTGTGCTGGAGTCCGGAGACAGCCAGCGCTGAACTTCCGCAGTATCCATTAAATTAAATTAATTTAGATTATTTTTAGACCGAGTGGTACTCCAGATCATGTTCTACTTGTACGCCAAATGTCGTGAAAATCCGTTCAGTAGCTTTTTCGTGAAAGAGTAACAAACATACATACATCTTCACATCCTCGCAAACAAACTTTATAAACTTTCCCTGGGGTACTAAGATACATGCCGATGCTTAATTTAGACATCAGTGGCTCGAGCACGAATATTTGCGAGAAAGTATTCGTATGGTTAACGTAAGCAATTTGTCAAATTTGTCATTTTAGTACCATTTACGCACGATAGGGGCGCTTTTGAAAAAATGCCATACAAATTGCTTACGTTAACCATACGAATACTTTCTCGCAAATATTCGTGCTCGAGCTACAGATCTCCCACAGATTACTTAGCATTTATCTTTTCCTTGTATCCATATTTTAAAATGTCACCTGAATGCAATTTGTGGATGAGATGAAATAAAGATTTTTGTATTGTATTATATTGTAAACTTTCACATTTATAATATTAGTAGGATAGGGCTGAATTCCTGAACAAATAGTGCAAATCTTTGGGAACGCTATCATATCTAATATGAATTATATACAATCCAGAGAGTTATAGATCTAGAGGGTATCTAGTAAACCATCCTACGTTCACTTCGGGAAATATGACACTTTCGTTTACCCTATATCGGATACCCATCGTAACTTATATTAAATACAACCTACTTTCTATCGGTAAGTAGTGTGTTTTGTGATTTAAATGTTAGCCTTCCGCAAAGGTAGACCAATTTTGAATCCTGCGCTCATCTTATAACATATTATATGAAAATCGTGTGTAATTATTATTATCATTTACTCTGATTAAGGAAAACATCGTGTCGTGAGGCTTCACGTGATTGCCTCACCAAAGATTTCTAACGCCATAATATTATATTTATATTTGAAGTATACTGATTCGCACTCTTGAACCAGTGTGGTGGATCAGTGTGCATTGTAAGAGGAGGCCTGATCCCAGCAGTGGAACGGTTTTAGGTTGAGATTACCTAGGCTGATGATCTACTCGTATTGATGAATAAGCCAGCCAAGTGCGTGTCATGCCACGCGCAATATAGAGTTCCGTAGTTCATCGACTAATACTCATTAGCCACTAAAACTAACCTAGCTGTGATAGTTTTCCTGGTAAAGTCATCATACAACCTATTTTTGTGACTTTTTCACATTAGCTGATCCTGCGAACGGACGGACGGAGACATGACAAAACTATAAGGGTTCCGTTTTGCCTACGGAACCCTAAAAATCGCAAGAAAATCGGTGCAATATTGGGTTATAGCGTTCAGAGAGACTTTGTTATGTACTATGTTATTACATAAATATGAGCACAGCACCATATAGCTTTGGATTATGCATGCATTTAGCACAGAATTATCCCCATTAAATATTACGCAAATCAATGACGAGATTTGGATAGCATTAGTACTAGGAGATTACCCTTGACGCGTTGACAGCATCACTAATACGAGGTAGTTATGCATAGCCCTCTTTCCCCTACTGCTGTTTCAGCATTAGCGTAGTTCCATATTAGTTCTAAGATCATAATGTGACGGCTTAGCGAATGTGCTCGGCCCACCGGATGAGCCCACCATGAATGTAGAAAGAGTATTAAATCAGCCTCCAAATCGGCAATACGTCTTTTTACTTCAGTCAAAATCCTGAATATAATTAGTTAAATTTTAGTAATTATAATTAAATAATTATTGGTTACAGGCTCCGAACCTAAAGTAGGTGGTCATTGTATAGAAGCGTACAAACGAAACGTAGTATGTTTATTATTCGACAAACTCCAACATCCTTGGAGCACAGTTGGTAGTAATCCTGCTTGAAGGACGTTTACTATACAAGGCGGAGGTTCTTTTGTTCAGGCAGTGGTTTGTGTTCCCATCACCAGTATTTTTTATTTTACGGTCGAGTTGTATTTTTATATCATGGATATTTTTTTTTGTTAAATCGTACGTTATTATAGTACCCATGTCAGTTACTAAAATTAAACCCGGGACTTTACTCCGACAGAATTGCAGCCACAGATATGGAGTGAGTTGGTTAAAAAATATCAGTAGTTGAGTTTGCTTCATTCATTTATCATTGCGTATTCACTGATTAGTTTTTACAATCAAAGATTCAATTATTTCAATTTATATTTTCCTATTTTAAAAGTCACTCTGTCTAGTTGACCAACCAGTTGATCTACGCAGTTAGTCTACGGGCAACAAACGGTTTAATGCGAAAATATGGTGCGTAGCACATACTTTAGGCGCGTTGGGTGGGATAAACGTTTTACATCAGCTTATCTTTGATTTTATAAGTATTCTAATCCTATCCGTATCAGCAACAGATGTATTATAAACTTACTCATACGAGACGAGAGCTGGCTATAAACTAAATGTTTACAAAACACAACACAAACAATTTACAATGAAAAAAAACTCGTTTCAAACTTGAACGTATAAGACTAAAAGTGGTGCTACCAGTGACCAAATCGTGTTCAAGACAACATATCGTGTTAGCGTTACATTGCTGGGTTAGTGTGAGCGCGGAGTGTGATGTCTATGGTGGGTCGGTGATGGAGATATGGCGTGGCCTGGCGGGTCGCCGGACACGGTGGAGCTGCCGCTGCACCAGGTCTCCAGTGCAGACACCCTGGACGGACTGACCGTTCCTTCCGCCACAGTCGTCGATGGACATCGCAGGCTTCGTAAGTACTAATTTTATATACAAAAAATACTTTACCAAATGTTCCATTACCTAATTAATATTCAGATATGCTGTCGTTTGGGGCCTTTCATTAAATACGTAAGGGTCCCGAAGAGGCGAAAGTTTCTCAAAATATACGTTTATAATTTTCGTTCTTTTTCATTCTTTCTCGGTGCTGAATAGTTCTGCAGTTGTCCGAATTCAATACAGATGTAGTGTAGTTCAAATTCAAATTCAAAATCATATATTCATGTAGGTATGATTGATACACTTATGCACGTCATTTTTTTAATGGACCAGCTTTTCGGAAAGGTGCTTTGTCATGGAGGAGAAGAAAAGCCGAAAGAAACTCCTCAGCACATCTTTTGAAAATAAAATACATTGGTATATTTCTTACAAAAAAGTATCACTAGCCTGTACGGAACTGGTTGCAGATCTGGTCATTTCCATGCGTCTTTGTCATTTATGTACTCATCTACAGTATAGTAGCCTTTGCCTAAAAGTTGAGATTTTACATGTTTCTTAAATAATTCCACTGGCAAATCACGTATTAACTTTGGGTTTTTATTATAGAACTGTACACCACGGTCCATAAAAGATCGCTGCACTTTAGAAAGACGGTAAGATGGCGTTACTAACTGGTGAATTTTAGTTATAGATTTAGTTATAGATGCTACCTTCCTGAAGTTGATTATTGGCCTTTTCATTGGCATTTCTAGACACACGCACTCTGCGCTTTTTCCACGTTAATATAAAAGAAAGATAACATGTTCTAGTTTCCAAGATAAATGTAAATAGTAACAGGATATGTAAGTATACAATCTATTATCTATATATATTATAAAACTGTAACTCGATAATGTCTGTACATTGAAGATATTTATGAAAATTTGGTATCAGGGGACTATATAGGAGCAATAGATTGCAAATCTGTCATTTTTAAAAATCTTGTCTGTCTGTATGTTTGACACCGCATCACGCCAAAACCACTGGATGAAATTGAATGCGGTTTTCACAGTTGTTTTACTGGTGGTCTAACTTAGAATCTGGTGTATGTTTTATCGTGATACGTCGCTTAGAAGCCGAGATATCAATAAATAGGACTTTTTGATATGCCACATAACAGTAAGAAATACTGAAAGTGCCCGATACAGGGATATAAGAGACTGTTTAGTATCGGAAATATACGTTATTTCTTCAAAAAAAATCAATGCGTACAATTTTTTTAAATTTATGATTTTGCAGTGAATTAGTTCTGCTAATCAACAACAGATGTCAGTTTAGGTAACTAGAAGCCATAATTAAAAAATGTAAGTAGGTCTGAAAATGAGTCAATAAATCTTTTATTGAAATTAATGTGTAACTATACATATTTACAATATTTAAAACATTGGGGTTTTAAGAAATTAATTACCCTACTCAATCAATAACACAACTATTTATGTTAGGTTGTGCTATCAGATTCCTATATTCAATTCGCTGTGTGTGTGGGTTAGAGTTACTGTTAGTGATAATAATGACACAATTTAGGAAAATTTTATTATCAAATATTGTTTTTTCTGTAGATAAATAAAAATCTTAAATTTTGACAAAGTATTACAATTTTGATTTTCTTATTGTGATGTAGGAAAAGGCACATAGAAAGTAGATAATATTAAAAATACAAATCACAGTAAGTAAGAAATTAAAATATTTGTGAATAATCGTCTACTGGTGTCACCTACTGGTCAGTGCGTACCAAGCCGACCACGCATAGGCTAATTATGACCGGACGTAAGTGCAATACAAATAACTAAAATATTTTTGAATTTGCAAATAGTCTAAATTGTCATCATCCTCCATGGATGACTAAAAGCATCGTCCGTGATCAGATCAGACTAAAGGCATATCACTCATTGGTTGTTATTCAAGAAAGAAAACAAGAATGAAAAAATAATAAATTATGAAGATGATTAAATTTCCATTCTGTTAAGTTTAGAGGGAGTTATTTATGATTAAGAAGTGAGTTATTTATTATTTCAATAGTAGTAAAAATAAACTAATGTTATGGTAATGCAGGCACGCTGTTTAATCCACCAATGGCGAATCAGTTCAAAGAATGGGTTTCTTTTGAAACATTTTATAGGTATAAAATATACGTCTGGTATTTGGGCCAGGTTCTTGGACACTTAAAAATCCCAAAGTCATTCAGGAATAAACTCAGGAGAAGTAGAGTCTCCCGGTTGAGAGGCGGGCCCTGCTGTCGGGTAGGGGATGCTTTCATTACCATAAATCTAGCTGGTACCGCGGTTGTGAAACTCCCCAGGTAGTCGGGGGGGCTCTTTTGACTGTTCACGCAGAAGCGTTTACCATTTAGCTCTCAGGCAATCAAATACGGAGGGGCGAGACGTCCCTGAGCGACTCATGTAGCCCGTGGTCGGCGCGATCAAATATTGACCGGGAAACCTAACATGGTACACCAGGTACCTGCTAAACCACCCGATCCGATCATGGAGACAGAGAGGCGCGGTGGCGGCGGCAGTTTGCGTGATCTGGTGAGCAGCATGGAGACCGTCTTACAGATATTACTTGGTCAGATGAAAACACATAATAAGTCGAAAAGAAGAAAGAAGTAGTGCCAATAAAACATTACGTAATTAAAATGGAAAAAGAATTCGATTACTTTGCTGTTTATACTTACGTGGAAAATTTTTGTCGAAGTCTATGAATAAATAGGAGCAGTCCAGTATTCCAGTAGTCTGAATTAAACTAGCATTTATAATCTACAACTCCTACAATCTCCTGGTTTAATTTCGGGGAGGTGTAGTCAAAGTAAAACTTTTTTTTCAGTTGTCTTTATGTATCTCAGTATATCTTAATTGACCAGGGCTGAAGCCTTTGAAAATGGTAAGTGAAAAAATAATAGTAGGATGAAACCCATTGAAAAAGGAAGAAAATATAACAAAAATGAAAGGAAAAATAATTTACGGGCGATCTGAGGCCGGGAAGTGGTTGAGTTTTTAATGGTAAAAAAGGGTCTACCTCGATTTCCGGCAAAACTACAAGTCCTATGGAAAATAGTTAAAAAATGGCAAAGTTGTAGGTAATAAATAGAAAGATCTACAAGTTTTCGATTTACACTTTTTTCCATATACCTAATCTCAAAATTTATGTAAAAAGTTCAAATAACCAAGTTTTTGGGTTTTTATTTTTCTTTTACAAACAAACAAATTCATGAAATTTGGTGAAAACTTTACTTTTTATGTTCCAAACACTGTAATTTTTTTGATTTAAAATATTTCTTATTTCACCTTATTTTGACTTAACATCGAAAAAGCACCCTAATTATTTTCAATCGAAAATTCTCACGTCAAAATTTTAATATCTGCTTTTTTAAAAAAGTCTGTGAGATTTTTTTCTTTGAAATCTCTAACATTTGATGGTATAAAAATAGGTAAATTATTATGGTAGCTGCTACGAAATAACAGGTGGTAAGGCCCAACCATAGGCCATATTGTATTAGGGTCTGGGTTGCGTTGGGTCTGTTGGTGTATCCTAAGATACTATAGACTATGTAACTCCAGAATGGGTAAGAATAACAGTTTTAAAAATATTTGTTGATGGTCACGTTGACATAGCAAAACCAGTACAACATTGAACAATTCAAGATCTGATGGTGTACGTGTATATAAAATCCCACTAATATTTCTTAGGCGTACCTATAATAAGATATTTTTTTACTCTCGCTAAAACGGCTAAATGGATTTAGATGAATTTTGGCTCATAGATATTCCATATCCCGCATCAAAGAACAGGGTGCATGTTTGTCGGGATCAGGTCGTTCGATTTCGGAGATGGATCAGCTTCTTCATCAGGTCAAGGGTATAATTTAGTTTGGAAGTTGGGTTTTCAGGTTATTTATTGTTTTAGGGTTTTGTTGCTCAAAAGAAAAAACATAACTCTTAAAGAATCACTTCGTTGTCCGTCTGTCTGTTTGTCTGTCGACCTTATTTTCTCAGGAACACGTGGAGATATCATTCCAAAAAACTTAAACTTTTTTGTATTTGGTTAATTGATCACTATGTCCAAGCATAGGAACGACAGTTTTACAGTGGCAAAGTTAAGTTTGTTACTGAATCATTTAATATTGCTCATAAGTTCGGTTCTCTAAAGTACAAAACCCTCGGTGCCAAAAAACTCGCATTTCCCGGGATGTTTTTTAATTACTTTAATTTCATTCTCAAGTCCACGCAGACGAAGTCGCGGGTAAAAGCTAGTCCAATATAAATGTATATCTTGTCGTTAGATTATTTTTATTGATAAATATTATCTATATTATTTGACGACCCCGGAGTTCAAAGTGACTCGACTTCGAATCCCGATTCTTGATTATTTATGATGTTTTCAATTTCTATATAACTATAGGAAATAAGTATGTAGTTACATCATTGAAATAAATATTATGCTTAGTTCGCGAGCTGTGGTAAAGAATGGGGCTCGTTAACAATGGATTACTTCCCTACTGCCCGTGCTATTTCCACGGTGAAATTGTAATGATCATTATATAGGTCATAGCTCGATGGCTTAGGTTAATAAAGTGATCTGCAGTCAGCAATTTCGATCCCGGTCGGTATTTGGATATGTGACCGTTACTAGCTAATTGAATTTTCCGAAGGCTTCCGGACTTCGGGCGTGTTATGCTGTCAGCGGAAGGTTTATCGTTAATATGACGACATCCGGAGACGGAAGCACTTAGTAATCTCCGCAACTAACGATCACCGATCCCGAAGTATAGCTGCCTTTGACGCAAATTTTTAGGCAAAGGTTACTATACTGTAGATGAGTAGGTACATAAATGACAAAGACGCATGGAAATGACCAGATCTGCAACCAGTTCCGTACAGGCTAGTGATACTTTTTTGTAATAAATATACCAATGTATTTTATTTTTAAAAGATGTGCTGAGGAGATTCTTTCGGCTTTTCTTCTCCTCCATGACAAAGCACCTTTGCGAAAAGCTGGTTCATTAAAAAAAATGATAAGTGCATAAGTGTATCAATGATACCTACATGAATATATGATTTTGAATTTGAATTTGAAAAATTTATTGCATTAGAAAACAACGCAAACGGAGTTACGCCTGTTAATATATTTATACTGTGCCTATACGCACCAATATTAATTTACGTAACGCCACAACAAGATCAGCGTTAAGTAAGTACATCGACATTAACCTTGCGTAAGGCTTCCCCGAGTGGCAGTGTTCAGTCTACCACGAGCGGTATTGTGGGCATCATGTTGGTACAAATCCTCATCATGATGTACATCGCCACTTGCCTCGTCTTCTACGTGGCCCACGTCATCGACTATTACCTGTCGGTGGACGTTGCCTGATTTCGCTGAATCTCCACGGATTTCAACATGGCATTCGTTCTAAGCGATGCTATAGTGACCAAATGTTTTCTTCCCGGGGTTCCGACATGCGCGCACAATTTAGGAGGCTTTACACCGCTCGGTAAGTGTTTTTGATCTTTATATAGTTACATACTGTATAGCTTGAGATGTCTGGAATAGACACTAAAAAGTTTTGAGAGAGAAAAGTTGTAAGGAGTCGAGATTCGCTACGTACGCGCTACTCGTACACTATTTGAGACTACTTGCACACTTTGACATAATATTAATTTATCTATATGGTTTAGAGAAAGTAAGATTAGCAGATTTTCTATCGTGTTTTTAAATAAAATAGCACGATGTCGCGCCGTGCGCCGTGTCAAGTTGCGAGTTGCGACGTCGCGTCTCGAATTTTTACGTAGCGGCGTCGTATCGTAGATTTCCACGACGCGACGTCGCGACGACAATTGATGCCGCGCTGTAGCACGACGCGACGTCGTATCGTGTTTTTGTAAGTGCCATAAGTGCCATAAGCCCGAGGCGAAAGGGAATGCTTGTTTATTATTATTGACAAAATGACGTCAAAATTACGGAACCGTTACAACTATGGTTACAACAATGAAAGAATCGATACAAGATTACTTTGTAAATTACAACGAATTTATATACATAAATGTGTTTGTTGCCTCAATATCTCGAATAACATCTCGTAGAACGCTTTATTTATCGGGTTCAATATGTCAAAAAATTCATGAGCTTAGATTAGTTTATAATATGACTTTGTAGATTATCACGAGTATTGCCAGACATGCATTGCAGGGGGACCGCATGTATGGTGTGGAATAGAAACGTCTTGTCACCATACCACACAATTTTATTATTCTTAGATGTCCGCTGAAGAAAAGAGAATACACGAAACGTCGAAAACGAAAATAATTTATTTTTTCATACAAAAGAACAGTCAGGTCAGCATGGCTTTCCGATGACTTTTCATGACATGTATTTGGAATATTTCAGCCCTGATAACCTTATTATAATCTACCGCCGACGATCGTGACTTCACAGATAATCCACGCAAATTTTAAGAAAACATTCATCTATTTCGGTTCTCCGCAAATGTACGAAAGAATTAAAGCTGCAATTCACAAATTTTCGGTAGCAACCCATGGTCGGGAGCTGGCTCCATTCCAAGCTACTGATTGGGCGTGTCGCTAATACCGCTGTTCTAGTGGCACTATCTGAACAAACCGCTCATCTCACCACCGACACACAAAAGGCGTGTAAAAGTAAAGAAGTCATAGAAAATTTAGGATAAAATATTTAAAGCTACAGTAGCCGACTGCCAGGAAGGGTTATGTTTTTCGCGCGTATCTTTTATGTTTGTATGTATGCATGTAATATTCTTTATTACCTGTATCTTCCAAACCGCTGAATGGATTTATATAATTTTACTAAGATATCGTTAGATTCGTCTTGATAACCCAAGTATTCTTAGATAAGTGAAATTAAAAAAAAACAAATATGGTGGCTGTGAGATGCCATTGCTTAAAGAATCAAAAAATAAAAATAAATCAAATAACGCAATATGGGTATCAAATTAAAGAGCTTCATCATCCATCCATCCATCAGCCTTTTGAGGTCCACTGCTGGACATAGGCCTCCCCTAATCGACGCCACTCAGACCGGTCCTGAGCCTCCTGAATCCAGCGGATACCGGCTGTCTTCTTCAGGTCGTCGGTCCACTAATTAAAGAGCTTACCATAAGGAATTTAAAAAGGTATATCATGATAGCTTTTTTGATAGCAGGTGGGTGTTTTTTAAATTTTAAATTTTAAATTTATACTAGTTAATGAAACATATTGACAATGTTTGAACCCGCTAATAATTGGAACTGCCAATCGAAATAGAAAAAATATTTATTCCGGCTCGAAGAACCAAAAAAAAATGTGTGATTTGGATCTAAGGAGCCAGACCTTGTGCTCCAGTTATTAGCCGAAGCACCCTTCGATACGATAGAGTGGACTGTAGATTTGAGCTGGAGACTGATAGCATACAGAATTAGGTACAGATACGGGTACGATTACAAAGGTACTCACCGAGGTTTCTTCTTACTGTATATATGAGCTAACTGACGCTGCGCAGACTTACACCAGTCACATTCATCAGGATTTATTTATTTATTTTATTTTATTAAACCTTTGAACCTTACAACAATGTGAGAGGTACAAAGGCGGACAGCATTCTCTACCAGCCAACCTTCGGGAAGTAAGAGAAACATCAGTGGCGGAGTGGTGGTGGATTTCTTTCCTTTTTTCATTTTCTGCTCTCTCTCTGTTGTTCGGCAACACATCAGTGATACCTTTGGTGTTGCTAATGTCCATGGGCGGCGATAGCCACTTATCATCAGGTGGATCGTTAGTTCGTTTGCCGGCTATTTCCATAAAATAAAATAAGGCTTTAGTCTGTATTATTATTACCTGAAGCCAAGTGAGGACGGGTGACTAGTCTTTTATAATTATATTCAACGAAGCCAAAGAAAAATTTCTAGGTATTCTGTGACGTTAGACGTTATAAGACTTAATCCACGAAATACTGATTACTAAAGTCGTCTACATACCCATTTAACTTTCAACTTTGAGATACTAATAAGACGAACATGTTGTAGTTACTTAACTGTGTTACATTAAGATAAAGATAACTAATAAGGTACTTCGATAAAAAAAAGTTTGCACATAGTGTAGGTGACTAGGTACCTCGTACGAAGCAAAACTTTTTTTATATAAATAGCCAATGAACTACGAGCCATCTGATGCCCCTGATGGTAACTTGTGGTCAGGGTCGCCGGCCGCCCATGGACGCTGCTTCACGTCATGTCTTTTAATTCAACCTCAATTTACTGTTTGTTTTATTGTGACGATAAAACGTTACCGTTACCGTAACTCTACGTGCTCTACAACGTCGAGAAAAGTTTCACAGTTCACTTCTGGAATTAACCACTATTGTCGTGTGTGCATTATATTATACTAGCTGTGCCCCGCGGTTTCACCCGCGTTAATCCATACTAGGTAATATTATAAATGTGAAAGTGTGTTTGTTTGTTTGTCCGTCTTTCACGTCGCAACGAAGCTGTTATATGGTATGGTTCTTGTGTGTGGAGATAGTGAGGAGGGTGGAAAGTAACGTAGGCTACTTTTTACCGCGGTAAAACATCCCCATGGGAAGATCCATATTTTGTTAGTTGCTAGATATTTAGTTCCGGATGTTGTTAATAGATGGCGTTAATAAAATTCATTTGCAAGTTCTGAATCACACTATCAAATGATACATGTAAATTAGTTAAGTCTTAGGCAACTAAATCTAACTAAGTAAAAGTAAGTACAATTTGTAAAAAATCGATCTCTACCGCGGGCGGAGCTGCGGGCAAAAGCTAGTTTGTGAATAAAACTAACTACTAAAATATATGATGTCATATAGCCTATAGCCTTCCCCGATAAATGGATTATCAATCACAAAAATAATTTTTCAATTCGAACCAGTAACTAGTTCCTGAGATTAGCACGTTCAACCAAACTCTTCAGCTTTTTAATATTACATAAATAGATGCATATAATTATTGTAAAATGTATTTTTACAAATTTTAAAAGCTTCTATTTAACTTGCTTTGTCCCTTACGCCCCAACTCAGAGTCACTAATGGTTACTTTAATCGCTCCTTAGTAAAGAATCACCATACAAATTCTGTACTAAGGAGCGATTTCAGTAACCATTAGTGACTCGGAGTTGGGGCGTTAGTTTGTTAGTTTTTATACTTAATGAAGTATGGGTCAAATCTTGCAAGCTGAATTTGAACTATAGATCTACTTCTTGTCCTATGGGGTTGAAACCCAAATTGATTTGGTTCCGACGAGGGAACTCCTCAGCGACCGTTGGTTGGCACAAATAAAAAATACTTTTATTTTTGAATATTTATTTATTTTTGTTACGTCGAACTCATATTGAAGTTACGTTACTATTGAACGTTAACTTTGAAGTTTCTCTTTTGTTATCTGTTGTAAAGGTTCTTTATTGTTTTGGTAACTTTGATATAATGATGTCTAGAAGCTTTATCCGCATTATTTTTCCGGTTGAAGTCTTCGGCAGTTCATCTAAGAAGACCACACCTCCAGAGAGTTGCTTTTCTTTGGAGAGTTTATCTGTAACAAATATAAACTTCAGTACTAAGCCTTTAGAAAATAATTATAAAAGAAGTGATTACTTACAAATTAATCACGTATCTTTTGCTTTGGTAAGAAAAATATCGTACTTCAAACTCATACATATAATTATGACGACCCTGTAGCCTACTGACCATGCCTGCGAAGCGAGAGTTCCCGGGTTCGATTCCCGGCCGGGACAGATATTTATTTGAGAGATAAATATTTGTGCTCGGGTTATAGGTGTGATTGTGATGTGTTGTATGTGTCGCCCTTGCCGCCCGCGACACAGGTAATAACCTACTGCGGGGGTGTGAGTGTGTTGGCGGTTAGCATTAGCGTTTTATATCTCAGTTTTATACTATGTTATTAGAGGTGTATGATTTTTTCAATCCAACCACAACTTACTGGCAACAAGATTTTTGATCTCATCTGCGGTGACGTCACATCCTTCTCGTTTGACCACGCAAGCGACCGGTAGTTGTCTGTTTTGATGGTCGGGGAGGCCGCACACACACACTTCTCGCACCGCCGGATGAGTGTGGATCACCTCTTCTAGTTCGGACGGCAATATCTGTGTAAAGTTTGCTTACTTTATTCAAGTTTCTAGACAAGAGTCAAGCAGTTTGGAACTACGATATAATGTATACCTAATACTTATAACTTTTCTATATTATTTTCTTTATTGCCTACTCAGTTAATTACAAAACTATAGTATGTTATAATATAGTATATAGTAAATATTTGATAACATTACCTCTTGTTAAGTCATCATTAAACAAAAATATTTTGATTTCAACGCGAAGCCTAATGGCCACTATTATAAAATTAAAAACAAAGCCGTGAGTACTTCAAAACCAGCTTCGACTTCGAATACAAACTCAAATAAACTGCCTACAGATCTACTTATTAAGGCGCTCCACCCACTGCACCGCACCCCGTCGCGGTGCGCGGGATGGCAGATTTTACCATTGTATGCAATTATGTCAATTTATATAGAAATCACGCCTAGCACAACACACTGCCGACGCGGCACCGCGCGGGAAATTGCCCCGCGCGCAGTTGTGTTATCCGTCGCTCTGCGCACCGCGGCGGGACGCACAGTGGGTGGAGCGCCTAAATATCAAAAAGCGTACATGATAATTTCTAAACTTAATCAGGCCCTTTAGACGATCCACGTAGAAAAAGTTGTCATTTTCATCAAAATACAGCAGGTCACCAGTCTTGTAGAAACCATCTACTGTACGCGTTGCCGCTGTCTCCTCGGGATCATTATAGTACTCCTGAAAATATATCAAATACTGTAACACTATACTGTACACTACTGTATACAGCTTCTGACCAAAGGGGGGACAAATCAGAATTTATTATAATTTTTATTTCATGTTTAGAAGCGTTCGCACAGTAATTCATCTGGATGAGAGATTGAGTGATAATACTTGACGTACTTAAGTAGGTACTCACAGAAAACATAACTCCTTTGACTAAACACTCTCCTGGAGTGTTCGGTTCTGTTATTTCCTTCCCAGTCTCTGGATCAACTAGCTGTAACAAAATAATTTGAATTTTACCAAGAAAAAATAACCGACTTCAAAATAACTCAAAAACTACTCCACAGATCTCGCTCAAAAAGTGGGATCACACGGCAAGCACCAGCTTTCAATTAGAAAAAGAACCATCAAAATCTGTTCACCCACTCGAAAGTTCTGAGGTAACAAACATAAAAAAATATAATCGAATTGAATACCTCCTCCTTTTTTTATGTCGGTTAAAAATAGGTATATGCACTACGATTATCCAGATATTTGAAGGCGTCTGCGCATATACGTAGAAAAAAACGAATGTAATAAAAGGTTACCTTAATATCGTAAATAGGTAGGCGAAGTCCACAAGAATCTGCAGGTCCCTTCAAATTGGCTCCTAAACACGGACCTATAGTTTCAGTCATTCCATATAGGTTCATCAGTAATGCATCTTTGTGAAGTAAGGCCTGCAAAATGTATGATCGTTTCATCAATTGGTTTATATGTTGACTGAATTGAACCTATCTGGAGAAGAAGATATCTTTACCACAGGCAATCAACCAGTTGCTTAAATACTATTCTACCGCAAACCCTGGACACTATCTTTATAACTAGAACTGTTCTTCTCTGCGTGTCTTACGAGTTATAAGTCCTAAAATTGAGTCTAACATTCTAAGTCATCTATATATTTTTAACGTGTCTGAAGTTAATACATATAGATGGCAATAATGGCAATGGCAATCTCCATAACCAGAACGGAACAGAACAACTGGAATGTGACAACTACTAAAACAGGGTTTCCGATATGAAATACTTTTAAATCCCTACTTTGATCCATATCAAACGACACATTGCAGACGAATGCGAAGTCATAACTTTATTAAATGTAGACAGTTGATAAACGAACATACGATCCACCTGATGGTAGTTATAGTAGCCGTCCATGGCGTCCATGTTATCAGTATCACTTAAAGCATCACCGATTTTTAACCAGCATATTATAGGGGGACAGCATTTTTAACTTACCCGAAACTGTGCCAAGATGTCAGCATACATTCTGGTGCCAGTGAGAGAAATAACGCGAAAACAAGTGAGATCCACATCAGCTTTGCGGTTGTAGAGCGATGTAACCAGAGACGGGCTGAACAAAGCACTTACAGGCTGTAAAATACATTATCGTTATTATGATGAAATGGAATGAAAACGCTTTATTGCACTTAAAAAAGGCAGAATAGGCGGGCTTCATGCTGACACCAAGATAAGATCGTAATGATCACGGAAGTATGTGTTGCAGTTCAACTTTAGAAATCAATAGATGGTCATACTTATAGTCATCATTAAATTATTCTTTCAAGATATATTTTAAAAACATTTGTGTACTGACAGCTACCTACTGCAATTTTATTTATTTAACAAATAGGCATTAAATAAGACGTAAGAAATTAAGTAATCATTATTCACTGTACCTTATATTTATTGATGATGTCGATAACATGATCAAAATTATCAGGAATCGAAGTTTGCAGCTTGATGTGTCCCGCCACCGGCAGCCCTACAGCGTTGTAGAATCCAGAAATCCAATTGACAGGGGCAAGGTTGAGGGTGATTTGGGTTTTACTGAAATATTTACGTATAGACATGTCAAATAAATTGTAATATAGGTACTTAGTGTAATACGTTCCGCCGAGAGTAGAATTTAAAATGTATTTGGATCTCAAAAGCTTAAGAAGATAAGAGGGAGAGCCTAGTTAAAGGTTATTAGATTTTAAACCCCGCAAGGATCATAATAAATAAGATTTATTTTTTGTAAATCTTAAATGTGTACATGGAAACTTTCCTGTTTAAATATTACGTAGAGCAAATTTAGAGTAAATTATAGCCGCCATATTGGAACGGATAATAATACTGAACCGAATGACCAATTCCATACCGGAATACTAGGGTGTAATAAGCGGCGACAGAAGCTTCCAGTTTTGTGGTAAGGCTTCACATATTCATTAATATTGTTACTGGTATTATATAATATTCCCGTGAAGCCCACCTGGCTAGCTATAGCTACCGATAGTTTCAATCAGTCGCCGAACGACACATCGTGTTCCGGCCGGGGGCTTGGGAGCCAGTTCTTTCTTTTTTCTTTCTTAGCCCGCAACGGTGATGCCTTTGGTGGCGACGAATGACGATAGCCACTTACCATCAGGTGGATCGTTTGTCGACTTTTTCCATAAAAAAATGACTTACTCAGTATTAACTGCGGTCATTTTAGCAAACATATTTATTTTATAGATCATGTCTCCGTGTTTGACGGCTGCCAGTTTCGATTTCCCAGAGGTGCCACTAGTACTCATTAGAAATACAAATACTTTATCCAGGTCAAATTCTGCAGGCCTAAAATAAATATAATGTAAGTTTGGCAAAGAGAGATATACACTTGAGCTTTTCCTTTCCTGATCTTCCATACATAGAGCAATGCCTTGGACTCAGTCATGTTTTCCACTTTTTGTGTATGATAGCCACATTCGCTATAAGATAAAAAGAAGTGGCTTCAGGGCTACGAGGTATCCGAAGCGAAGTGAGGATCGGTCCAGTACATAGACATCGGTATTGCAAGTTGGTAACCAATAACCTATAGGGAATACGAATATACGAACAAACATTTTGATAACGAATTTTGCGTTTCTGATACCGAGCTAAAGAATAACGAACTTATGTCTTGGTAGATAGGCAAGTGAAATCTTAATCAGTTAATAAAAGGTCCAATAAAGCATCTACGTAATAACTACTTACGTAAAATCTTCAACTGACTCATTTGCGTCATGTGTTTCAAGAAAGTGTTCCATACTACTTTCAGTACTTTCACCACCACCGAACGTTACAACTTTAGTATCCAGACCCAAGTCATCTATGACCTTCTTGTAAACTTCGTGACTTTCGTTTTCACAAAAAGCTATCTTGGGTCTAGAAAGCTGGAACAATGCTTTTATTTCATCTGAAATGAAATGAAATGATATAACATTAGTTATATTGTTCTAGAAAACCGGCAAACAAGTAAATCTGTCAACTGATGGTAGTGGTTACCGCGATAAACGATTTACGCTTCCCGCCCACGTCCGATAAATAATCGTGACGATTTTTTGTAGGAGAAAAATAGAACGTACTGATAGCTATATAGTGCAACGCACACGTCCTACAAAAAAGTCGGTCAGAAATAATATGGGAGTCTATACAATTAAATAAAATTGGAGTGTCTGTTTGTAATATTAAAATAACCGCTTTTTACGAAGTGTATTTGGATGTATATAGGCTACATATACCAAAACAAATTTTTTTACAATTTTTGTCTGTCTGTCTGTCTATCTGTCTGTCTGTCTGTCTGTTTGTTCCGGCTAATCTCTGAAACGGCTGGGCCGATTTTGACGGGACTTTCACTGGCAGATAGCTGATGTAACAAGGAGTAACTTAGGCTACTTTTATTTTAGAAAAAAAAAAGTTTTAGAAAAAAAATAGGATCATTTTCTGTACATTGAATATTTTTTCATCTATACATCTATACAAATAAATAAAATTGGAGTGTCTGTTTGTAATATTAAAATAACCGCTTTTTACGAAGTGTATTTGGATGTATATAGGCTACATATACCAAAACAACATTTTTTACAATTTTTGTCTGTCTGTCTGTCTATCTGTCTGTCTGTCTGTCTGTTTGTTCCGGCTAATCTCTGAAACGGCTGGGCCGATTTTGACGGGACTTTCACTGGCAGATAGCTGATGTAACAAGGAGTAACTTAGGCTACTTTTATTTTAGAAAAAAAAAAGTTTTAGAAAAAAAATAGGATCATTTTCTGTACATTGAATATTTTTTCAAAATTTCAATCAACCGATTTGCTTCACATTTGCAACAAGCGTTTCTTGCTTTAATTGATGGAATACATATTTTTCAGTTTTTTTTTTTAAATTTTGCATTTAAAAAAAGAAAAAAAAATACAAATTAATGTGAAGCTGGCAAGTTTTTTTTTCAGGGGGGCTCCACGTTTTGAAATGAAGCGCAGTAATTTGAATACGGCGCTTGATTTATAACTATCAGGGGCACCATTTTGAAATAATAAATAAAAACGCTTGAACACTCATACCTCCGCAGTAGGATTCCCTCTGTCGCGGGTGGCACGGACAACAATAATAACACATCACTATAACACCCATGACCCGAGTATCAGTATTAAATTTTTTTGAAGGGCCCCGCACGAGCCTTATCTGTCAATTTTCGAGAGAAAAAAGGGCGAAAAGAGGAAAAAAGGAAACTACAGCGGCGGGTGTTTTGAAATTTAGCGAAGTAAGTCGATAGCACGGCGCTTGGTTTGTCACTACCGTGGGCGCCATTTAGCTGTTATTCGTTGTCCCTGTAGGCTGGGGGCCCCGTATAATTGATCTAACTATACTATAATAAAACTTAAAGGGTTTTTTTTCTGCATATTGATTTTTTTTATTTCCCTTAGGGAGCACTACAATAACGTGTTAGAGCACAAAAATATATTTTTTTAATTATTGTTTGTCTGTCTGTCTGTATATAGGCATCTTATGAAAACGCTGAACGGATTTTGATGTAAAATGATTAATTTGGTACATACCTATACTCTGGGTTGTATTGTACACCACATTTCATTACGGAAAATTCAAAGGTTTCCCCAGGAAAGGATGTAAATGTGTAAGGATTTTTTTTTAACAAATCTATTTGTTTCTCATTTGCAACACATATTTTGTTGCAACTTACTCCTTACTTAAATTGATGGAATATATTTTTCATTTTTTTTTTCTTAATTTTGCATGAAAAAGTAAAAAGAAAATGTGATTGATTATTTTTCAAAACCGGCACCCGAAGGAATACTTTGAATTTGTATTGTGAGTTTCAGTATATAAATAGCTAAATAAAAGTAGTTCAACATAAATTCACCGTTTTTTAGAGGTACATAATATAAGATAAAACATTATTTTCGCATGCGAAGCTGCGGGTAACAGCTAGTCTCTCCTACAAAAAGTTGGACGTGGGTGGGAAGCGTTATGCACATCTGCAGCTAATAACCAGAGTCCCTACACAAACATGGCCACCATGAGAGTCCATCCATTGTACCAATCAACCCCTGACGGGTAACGGCCCGAAAAAAGCACCTACGCTATTGCTTCGTGTGAAGTTATGAGTTGTAATTAAGTTACAAAACAACCCTGTAGCCTAGTTGGTAGCGACCCTACCTGCGAAGCGAGGGGTCCCTAGTTCGATTCTTGGCCATGGCTTATATTTATGTGACATGTAAATATTTGTACTCGGGTCATGGGTGTTATTGTGATGTGTTATATGTGTAGTCCATGCCACCTGCGACACAGTAAAAACCTACTGCGGGGGTATGAGTGTGTAAGCGTTTATTTATTTATTCGATCCATGTCCAACGTGTTAGATACTCGTAACTCTCACCTTAAATCTTATAATGTATCGTAATGAACGGGTCTTTGCTCGTCTACCTGCGTCTTCCGTGATAATACGTAACCTTTGCCTTATTCCATGTCATGACTCATGGTGTGTGGTATATTTCATGAAAATCCTTTCAGTACTTTTTACGTTAAAGAGTGACAAAATATCCATATAAACTTTATCATTGACAATATAACGCCCCAACTCAGAGTCACTAATGGTTACTTAAATCGCTTCTTAGTAAAGAATCACCAAACAAATTCTGTACTAAGGAGCGATTTAAGTAACCGTTAGTGACTGTGAGTTGAGGCGTTAGTAGGATAGGATAGTAAGCGGGATCGATTTGGTACTTACCGCAATTTAACTTAGGATCCACTCCAGAAATAGGCAGGCCATTTAACAGTGCCGCATAGAACGGAATGTGCAAGTCCAGATGGTTCCTTCCCCCCAGAGACAACACGTCCCCAGGCTGCAGACCGCTGCTCCTCAAACATCTGGCCAGCCGGACCGAGCGAGACAACACTGAAGCATTCGTCTCTTTCTCACCGGTTGCTGCATCTATCTAGAATTTGGTTTTGGCCTTTTAGTTTTGGAGTAAAAGTTTTAATACAATGGTTACTTGAAGATGGTGCGCTAATCACATGTCGAAATAATTACAGATGACAAAGTTTACAGTTGTCATTCACATAGGTACTAACTATGTAAAAAAAAGTTTTTCTTCATTTTATAATATTGTCATCAAAATCATCATTACAACTCGTAACTGTTCCACTGCTGGCTTAGATCTCCTCTCACAATGTCTCTGAGCAATTGTGGATTGGAAGACTTTAATTTAAGCACCCTTGAGATCATTAACAGCAATGTGTTCTTTTACAGAAACAAGTGATAACTACTTAATTTAACTTATAATATGCACATAACTTTCGCAGGATTCGAACTCAGGCCCCCGCGTTCCTCTGTGGAACCTCGCGTACGACGCGGTCCTGCGTATCGAACTCCCGTTCGGTATCAGTATCGTCTGCTATGCGGATGATACGATGGTACTAGCCGAAGGGGAGACCTTCGAGAGGACGGCAAGGCTCGCCGAACTTGGCGTGGCTTGTGTTGTTGCCAAAATCCTCGATCTGGGCCTTAAGGTAGCGCCATTCAAAACGGAGGCGCTGTGGTTCCACAGTCTTCCCAGGCGAACGGAACCACCTAGCTCGAGGATTCGTGTGGGTGACGTTGACGTCCAGGTGGGTCGGTATCTTAAATACCTCGGACTCACCCTGGACGGTCGCTGGGGCTTCGAAGAGCACTTCGAGCGGTTAGCCCCTCGTATAGAGAAGGTAGTAGGGGCAATGCACCGGATGCTACCTAATCTCGGGGGCCCTCAGGAGGGAGTTCGCCGCCTCTATGCAGGGGTCGTGCGATCTATGGCCCTCTACGGCGCCCCGGTATGGTCACATAGACTGTCCGGAGTACGGCGCTGTAGAGCCAAACTGTACGGCGTGCAGCGGAGGATGGCCATCCGGATCGCGCGAGGTTATCGCACGATATCCTACGAGGCGGCAACCATCCTGGCACGTTTTCCGCCTTTAGATATACTGGCTGACATGGATGCGAGGGTTTTTACCCGAGTTCGCTCCATTCGCCAAAGGGGCGGAAACGTAGCAGCTAATGAGCTCGGAGTACTCAGGCGGAGGGCGTACCAACAAACACTCGTTGAGTGGCGCGTACGTCTGGAGGAGGAGAGGGCGGCGCGCCAGCGTGTAGTTGGTGCGATCCTGGCCAGCTTTGAAGCCTGGATTGAGAGACGCGAAGGCAACGTCACCTACAGACTGACACAGATTCTCACCGGACATGGATGTTTCGGTGAGTATCTGTATCGGATTGGACGCGAGGCAACAACACAATGCCACCACTGTGGAGAGGACCGGGACGACGCACAGCACACGCTCGAGGTGTGTCCTGCTTGGGCATCCGAGCGGCGCGACCTGGTCGAGCGGATCGGAGCAGATCTTTCCCCGCCAGCGGTAGTAGCGGCGATGTTGGCGGAAAAAACCGCCTGGAAAGCTGTGGTCTCCTTCTGCGAAACCGTCATGGTAAAGAAGGAGACCGCCGAGCGGGATCGGGAGAGGGCCGATCCTGCTCGTGGAGGGCGGCCGCGGCGGGTTTGAGGATAATACGCAGGGGAGGCACCGGTGCGTTCTTAAGAGATCCCGGTGCCTCACCATATGCAGCGGATGGCTTTTTTTTTAAAAAAAAAAAAAAAAAAAAAGGCCCCCGCGTTCCAACCAACTTTCAAGTCACTAGTATGTCACTTCTGTTGAAGGTATCTGATCTAACATTCATTTTGGACTTCTCTACTTTTTGCTTCTTAATAGGCCCAAGGACTTTTTTATTTAAATAACGCTTCATACTCATAGCCCCACACTAGGATTCCCTGTGTCGTGGGTGCCATGGACAACACACAACTAGACAAGGACATTCACACCCAGTCCGAGAACAGAAATTCAAACTCGTCATTCAAATCTGGGAATCTGGGAATCAAACCCAGGACCCTCGGTGCGGCGATCCGGCATGGTAACCATTGCGCCATACGGGTCGTCTTCATTGAATACGAGCCATTACCAACCAGATACAACCGAGTGATCAATGAAAATTTTACTACCTAGTGGAATTTTTTTCTTGACAACAACAAAAAATTCCACTAATAACAATATTACTATACATAATTACAATGAAATAATAACAAAGGTAACAGGATAAAATCGGTTTTTTATCATCATAGATATCAACTTATCTCTTCTGATAAAATTGCAACAATATGCACTTTACAATATGCACAATAAGGCAATAAACAAATAACATACAATAAACCGGTCAAGTGCGAGTTAAACTCGCGTGGAGAGGGTTCCGTACGTTGATTTATCTACTTCCTATAAGTTGTTTTAAATCAAATTCAAATTTGTTTGTGGTAACTACGAGTAAAACAAGAAATAAATAATTGTTTTTTTTGGAACGAAGTTGCGAAAGGGGGCTAGGCGGAAAATTTGGTAACGACACTTTTTGCCGGTAACGAAAAGTTGTAACGACACTTTTTGCCGTCGTAGTTTTTTTTATACATAGAAAGCAAGCCAGAGTACTAGGATAGCAACTGTTTTTGCTATCCTAGTACTGACTGCAAGGAACTTCGTTCCATCCGGGTGTCCCTTGACACCTCTCAAGTTTTTTTTTAATTCATATTTGGCCTTTAAAAGGTATTGTAATGAGTTTTTTAAATCAACTAACATAGTAATTGAAAAAATGTTCTCCCATACCATTGAGATACATACATAGAGAAGTCATCTCAAACAAAATGTGTGTTCCACCGCCGGCTGGCCCTCCGTTCTCTTTTCAAACTAGCGAAGCCTCGTTTGCACACTTGCCGTAGAGTAACTTTGTATATGGCACTTGCCGAACCAAGACAAGCAGTCACAGAATCCAAATCTTTACAAGCTCTTAATCGAACTTTATTTAACGTGCAAAAGCGTTTGAACGATTTTCAAACGTAATTACCATTGATTCGTGTCAATAATCCAACACCTTAAATTGGTCACAAGTGTCGCGTCGGCAAGCTAGTGGCTTGCCAAGTTCAAACGGTCCTTATGATTTTTTCATTACATTATGGCGGGAATATTGCACAATAATTTAATTTAATTCTTTTTAGTTGATTTAAGTTAATATTTTGTTTTCTTACCGATGATAAGTAATACTACAATAAAAAGGTGTAAAAAGAGTTCTCCTTCAGGGCCGGCGAGGCATTGGCGATTCCTCTGGTATTGCTCATGTCCATAGGCGACGGTGACCACTTACCATCAGGTGGCCCGTCTGCTTTTTCGTCAGCCCCTCAGGCTATAAAAAAAAAAAAAAAAAAACTATATCTTTTTTGTTTTTTGTCGTGCAATTGTGACACGTTCTTATTACGCACGACGGCATTTTTTCAGTTTTTTCGTAAACAATTTTGGCATGCGGCCGCAATGAGCGCAGCCGAGTGACAGCCGAGTGACAGAATGAAATGCAGCCGGCCGGCTGCAATGCACACCCCCGAACCCGATGTTCGCGGTGTCTATTCTATACGCTAGTAATAGTAGTTCAATGTCCCATACATAATGTATGGAAAAATATGTTTACCAACTGAAAATGTAAGTTTGTTCGTATTTTTACCGTTTTCCTTTAAGAACATACACTTCTTATTAACTTTTCTGTAATACTTAAGTAAAGAACTATTTACTGTGTTTTTTTTCAGAATTCAGAATCAGAACAGGGGGAATGGTCAATTTTTGGCTTTAATTTTCGTTCTTTCTTGAATAATTTTACATGTTCCATTGTAGAACTATAACAAAAATATATTTGAGATCCTAAGTGCTTTCATTTGACATAACACACGATACGGTTAGCAAAATAGTTTTTGTTTAATTTTAATTTCGTTAATTTTTTTCAAAATTTTTGTTTGTTTATACCAAATTTCAACTCATTTGGTCCAGTAGTTTCGGAGTAAATTGGCTGTAAAGGGCGGTCAAACACACGAGTGATCCTTTTTAAGGGTTCCGTTTTTAGTTTTTTTTCGGAACCCTAACAATAAAAATATAAAAAAGCGTGTGATAAATCTATTCGAACTTAGACCCCTATATCTATTTACCAACCTGGCATATTGCATCCGGGCGTTTCTTCATACATTCTAAAAATAAATGTCCCATATGATTGGCTGCAGGACCTTTTGATTCAGAACTCATTGTAGAATCCAAGACGTCAATTTATAAAAAATATTATACCGGTCCAACACTCGACTGTACGAGATCATAGGAGTGCAAACGAGTAAGGGTCAATGTCCCTGTTGTTTCTTTATTTTATCTGTAAATTCATCCAAAGTCATAATTTAATATTATTACTCTTAATATTTATATTATTTCTTATTAAATATTTTTAAAAACGGTTTGGCGTAGAGACATTAAAATTTAATTTTTGAAAATGCATGTTTTTTATTATATTACACTATGTATACTTATTATCTAGTACGAAGTAATAAAATAAATAACAAAGAGATAAAAGACTTACAGTTGAGTTATATCACTCAACGCTGGTTACAAAATAAAATATTATTTACAACACCCAGCACCGGCGCACTCACATGCAAGCTTGTTACTACAGAAGTGCACTATACTACGCTCTTACGCTGATTCCGATTATTAAAACCGGTCTCCCGGCTCCCCACTTCGTTTCTGACGTAATAATAAACAGAAGATAATGCAAAGATAGTTGAGGTAGGTACTTGTCAATTTTCAGGTGAGGTGTGATATTTTTAATCGCAGGTTCTAGCATAAATTATTTGAAAAAGAAAAAATACTGTAATTTTTTTCTATAGTTCACAACGAGCAAACGACCTACCAAAAGAAGGATCACTGAAGGTAGGTATGCCAACAAATAAGTGATAATCTTAGTATATAATTTTAACGTTGTTGCTATCTTATGATGGAATAAATGTTTCCTTATTTCTTTCTTTTCTTTCTTTCTTTCTATAATCTAAATTTTACTAACAAAAAATAACCGACTTCAATGTTACTCAAAAACTACTTGTCAGATCTCGTTCAAATTAATGTGGGACCACATGACAAGCACCTGCTTTCGATTAAAAAAAGAATCATCGAAATCGGTTGGCGTGATATTGAGTTATTCGTCAATTTGTCGCGCAAATCTTAACACAAAACGACTTATGTGGTTTTCTCATAGATGCTATTGTCAGATTTCAATAAAATTTATGTGGGACCACATGACAGCCACCAGCTTTCGATTAAAAAAAGAATCATCAAAATCGGTTCGCCGCAAAACTACGACGGCAAAAAGTGTCGTTACCTGTCAAAAAGTGTCGTTACCAAATTTTCTACTATTACTAAATTCTGAATTATACAATAAAGTAGGCGGGATAAAATGTTTAATATATTAAATATATTTCACTTATTTCATACATATTAATTAAATTTTAAGTTATTAATTTTCTATAAGAGTTGGCAACCCTAATCATAGCGGATGAGGGATGACAGGACAGCGGCGCGCGTCGTGGTCATATGGTTCTTGTGACAACGCGATATAAACATTATATCTATGTATGTGTGAGCTGACCCTTTATAATCTCATAACGTTCTTTAATTAACTTTTATTTTTTATTGGCAAAAAATATTATTGGAAAGACAATGGCTCTACTTTGGCTTTCGGATGTTTAGTGTTCGGTCTTCCCGATAAACTTTATTTTATGGGATGGGATATTCGTCGTATATAATATTTTTATGCATGTGTGCTAAACTAGCATACATACTAGTTTCATGCATCTGTATCCCAGAATTTTCAGGCCTAATGTCTTAACTTCAGGCTTACGCTGAAGTCTAAACGTTCAACAGTCTTCATTCAATCTGCAAACATTCAACCTTGTAAGCTCAATGTTTTAATCTCTACATAATAGTTTTTATGAATTAAAAAGGATACTTTAACAAAGTTAAACCAAAAAACCCGGTTTAAATTTTCAAAAGATACAGTAAAAGTAGGTACTTGTTACAAGACACAGTTAAGAATAGACTATAGTGGATAGCTCACCATATCGAAAACGAGTCCAATTCGAACTTGACCGGTTACTTTTCCCCTGATAGTGACAATGTATTTTATGTAGAGTATAATTCACTTGATTTAACTTTGAACATATTTATTCGTTTGACGCTTTTATCGTCGTATTCAACCATTTACAGTATCATTGTTCAATTAAAAAATAACGTTCTTATTCCACTATTCAACTAAAATAAACATTAAAACAGATAGAGAGACATTTAAAGTGCATACGGGAGATAAAAGTCAGCGATGCGAATATTCACAGAGCGGGCTGCAGCTAAATACGAAATCTTCATACGACGTTCCACATTCATACTAATTTGTCGCGGGATTTTCGGGATATCAAAATACAAGGCTTCATATTGCATATTTGCTTTTATTCAGTTCGCTATACTTATGAACTTAATTGAAATTGAAGTAAATGTGTAAAGAAAGTGATTAGATTAAAATGTAGCATATTATATACATTTTTGTGTTTCGTTTAAAAGCCGGCAAGCGTACCATAGGATAGGAAGCCATAAACACGAAAATGGTTAAGATTAACATCAGCAACATCGCTGACATATTACGCTTCCCGCCCACGTCAGACTTTTTGTAGGACAGATAATCGGGCCGATTTTTGTAGGACGTGTGCGTTTAACTATTGCTATCAGTACGTTCTATTTTTCTCCTACAAAAAATCGGTCACCGATTATCGGTCGTGGGCGAATAGCCTTACTGATATTGCCGTAAAGGAAGTTTTAACGTAGACATACCCAGCTTCCTGCCTAGGGGGATTTTTTAGCCCCGTGGGGTGGCAAAAATAATTTTAGGCAACTTCTGTGTGGGGATAAACTCCTGAGACTCCCTATAGTATAGGCATAACAAATAAGATTTTTTATGGACAAAAGTGGGTACAAATTGAGTATAATTGGGATTACCTAGGAAGGCACCTAACGTACCTCTATATGTATATGTACGTATATAATGCGTTGGCATGCAAGCTTTCAAAGTCAGTTTACCGAAAGTTCATCAAAACCGTCTCTACAGTTCAGATAGGTAGGAAGCGACATAATTTACGAAGCCAAACCGGAGCGAACGGCCGCCAGCGAACTGAAATTTCTAATTACAGAGCAAACACGACATAGGCATAGCTACAGTAATCTAAGTAGAGACATTCAATATAATCTAAATTTTACTAACAAAAAATAACCGACTTCAAAGTCTCAAAAACTACATAGTTATCATATCTCGTTCAAATTTATGTGAGACCACATGACAAGCGCCTGCTTTCGGTTAAAAAAAGAATCATCGAAATCGGTTTACGTGATATTGAGTTATTCGTCAATATGTCGCGCACATCTTAACACAAATTTACGACTTATGTAGTTTTCTCATGGATGCCATTGTCAGATCTCAATAAAATTTATGTGGGACCACATGACAGCCACTAGCTTTCGATTAAAAAAAGAATCATCAAAATCGGTTCGCCCAGTCCAAAGTTCTGAGGTAACAAACATAAAAAAAAATACAGTCGAATTGAGAACCTCCTCCGTTTTTGAAGTCGGTTAAAAAGTAGGTAAGTACGTAAAATTTTATTCTAACCAGGTATTATTATATGTACAGTCACCTGCAGAGAAAAGTAACCCATCTGTTTATAAATATACGAACAGCAACGTCTCCGTTGCCTGTTGCGTTGTAACCAGATGGGTTACTTTTCCTGTAGGTGATTGTACATCGTACGAATATTATAAATGTGAAAGTTAGTGCAGATGTATGGATTTTTGTTACTCTTTCACACAAAAGGTACATACTGAACGGATTTTCATGAATAGACCATGAGTTGGAATAATATTATAGAGTATAATATTATCCATACTAATATTATAAATGTGAAAGTATGTTTGTTTGTTTGTTTGTTTGTCCGTCTTTCACGTCGTAACGGAGCTGTTATATAGTATGGTTTTTATGTGTGGAGATAGTGAGGAGGGTGGAGAGTAACGTAGGCTACTTTTTACCGCGGTAAAACATCCCCATGGGAAGATCAATATTTTGTTAGTTGCTAGATATATAGTTCCGGGTGTTGTTAATAGATGGCGTTAGTAAAATTCATTTGCAAGTTCTGAATCACGCTATAAAATGATACATGTAAATTAGTTAAGTCTTAGGCAACTAAATCTAACTAAGTAAAAGTAAGTAGGATTTGTAAAAAATCGATCTCTACCGCGGGCGAAGCTGCGGGCAAAAACTAGTAGAGTATATACTGATTTTCCCGAAAAACGCGGGCAGAGCACTAGCATAGTAGCATACTATATGATATGAGATAGACTCTGAATAATGATCGTCCGCAAGCTGGAACAGTAAATTTCGAAATTTTCGCACTGCGTTCTACTTTCCGACCCAATATCTCTCGTGATTTCAGACAATGTCCGTTTCCCACAATGCAGTTATTGTACGCCTTTTAATATATGAGCGTGCGATTTAATCACAAGTTAAATATAATGCAGGCGAAGGCTTTCCATGAAACATATTGTCTGCTCGTATAGAGGTATCAGATATTTTCTAGCAAAGTAAATTAATGTCGGCTATGTAACTTATCAAGGTAGCCCCAGAAGGATGCTAACTTTGCGTACGAGAAATAAGTGATGGATTGAAAGGCCCTGTGTGTGTGTGTGTGTGTGTGTGTGTGTGTGTGTTTCTCCAACTTTATCAGTATGTGGGAATACACGATATCTATGTATTTTTTACGCTGATATTTGACCCAGTTACCTGAATCGTTACAATTGCCAAACTGTCTTGTAATTAAATACCCACTTAGTGACAACTTAATACTACCAACTTACTGATTTTTTATGCTCGCTTTTTGGTCTATTGACAAAAATAACTTTTTTTTACAAAACACCAACTAATCATCCTAGCATTCTGTCGCATGCCACTCTTTTGCATACATAAAAGCCTAATCAATGCGCAAAAGTGAGGGTAGACATAATAAGACAATGACTAGTTGTAACAGAGGAAGGAACCTTGGCCTTGCGCCGCGATCGATGGCACGCACGTGGACTGCGGCCGCGGCGTGGCAACCAGCGCGGTCTGAACTGCTGAGCGCTCCAACCGACTGAGGAGTGAACGACTAGGTATTAAAGGGTCATTAACTACCAAGTCACTACTGAGCACGGTCTCTCCTCTTCAGGAGGCCTAGAACATACTCGACCACGCTGCTCCAGTGCGGATTGGTTCACTCGATCGGCTCACTACTGGTTTTTGCTGGTGGTTGCTGCTCAAAGTTCATCGTAGCTTACCGTACAACTCGTAGTCATGGACGTAACCAGCTTCTCTAGGTTTTTGGGTACAGGAAGAGGTCAAACTCCTCACACTCCCTGTTAACGCATAATACATAAAAGAGTTATTACAAATTCATTTATCATAACATCATGATTCATGAGAACCGGAGGATTCGTCAAAACTTCTCAAAGGTGAGGGAAATGTTCACCCCACTTATTTATGAGACGTGCGTGAGCCCAGCCATTTCATAATGTAAATAAACCGCTTTAGCATTAGTAATAGCTAATAGCAATAGATAATAGATAGCTAATAGATAATTTGAGAGTTTAATAGACCAGGGAGTTATGAAGCTGGCCTAGTGTGTAAACATGTAGTACATCAACAGCGGCTGCGTGGTAATTAGGGCACATGATTCCCAAACTAAAATTTGATTTTGAACATTAGATATACATTTTGGCACCAACTTGGAGCGTGTGGGAACGTAACTTTATATTAAGTAGATCGCTTGTACTTATTAAAATCGGTTTTGGCTACTGTAACTGAATTGTACTGTAATACCCGGTTCATTGGTTTCGACATATCGGTCTTCTGCATAAGGCATCCCTAAAGTGACCTTACTCTCTATGATTCTGCATGACTTTGACAGAACACTATTTTGTTAGAATAAACAAAGAAAGTAGATAAGCAAGCCTCTAGATTTATGCAAAAGCTAATAAGCAAATTGGTATTGTTGTCAGTAATTTATGCCGATTTATTCGAATAAATAATCTAAATTTTACTAACAAAAAATAACCGACTTCAAAGTTACTCAAAAACTACCTTGTCAGATCTCGTTCAAATTTATGTGGGATTACATGACGAGCACCTGCTTTCGTAAAAAAAAGAATCATCGAAATCGGTTCGCCCAGTCCAAAGTTCTGAGGTAACGATCATAAAAAAAATACAGTCGAATTGAGAAGGAACCTCCTCCTTTTTTTGAAGTCGGTTAAAAAAGTTTCTCGGTAATAAATATCGGTTATCGTTTAGTGATCTGGCAGGAACTAGGGGGCCCCTACCGATCACGGGGCCCTGGGCAAGTGCCCAGAGTGCCCAGTGGGAAAGAGGGGTCTGGGATTATGTGGTCCCATGAGAGTCAGAAGTAGCTTTGCCGCAAATATCTTCTAATTGTCTCAAGGGACCTGCCCCTCCGATAAATAATCGTCCACTTCGAAACAAATGTACTGCGTAGATTGAGCATAAAATAAACTCCATACTTAATGACTCGACATTGCATACTTCAAATCGTCGGTATCGGTTGTTATCGTTAGCAGTGATTAGGTCATAACGGAGACCTTTGTGTAGCATAACGACTTCCAATAAATAAGGTTTGGTCACCAGCCCCACCATACCACCAATCCATACTGGAACAGTAATTAGAATACCCACGCTCTCAATTTACGAAGAGTAGAAGAGAAAGCCTTACGCCCTAACTCAGAGTCACTAACGGTTACTTAAATCGCTCCTTAGTACAGAATTTGTATGGTGATTCTTTACTAAGGAGCGATTTAGGTAACCGTCTCTGAGTTGGGGCGTTAGTTACTTAGACTGCCCAATAACTTTTATGTGTAGGAAGTCTAACCGTCTCATGAAATGAATAAATGAACAACGTTCGAAGTTCTTAATAATCTACTAAATTCGATAACTGTTTCCAAGAAGCAATTTACAGAACCCGGTGTCTATCACGGTATTCGCGGTTCACGACGCGACGGTAATCGAGTTACATAAATACATGATCCTTCAGTTAGCCACTGACGCGAGGCGGTCATGACTCGTAGTTCGCGGCTACAGGCAGCAGAAGGTCGGTTCAAAATCCGATTGCATATTAACGGTGTTAACGGTTAACCTACACTTTTTATAAGCGCAGCGGACGTCTGCAATTTTTTTTTTCATCGCTGTCTACCGGATCCAACATACCTTATTTTTTTATTATAATGGAAACAGTCGACTAATAATCTTTTTACTAACAAAAAATAACCGACTTCAAAGTTACTCAAAAACTACTTGTCAGATCTCATTCAAATTTATGTGGGACCACATGACAAGCACCTGCTTTCGATAAAAAAAAGAATCATCGGAATCGGTTGGCGTGATATTGAGTTATCCATCCATTTGTCGCGCACATTCTTTAAGACTTATATGGTTTTCTCATGGAGGCCATTGTCAGATCTCAATAAAATTTATGTGGGACCACATGACAGCCACCAGCTTTCGATTAAATAAAGAATCATCAAAATCGCGTCACCTAGTCGGAAATTCTGAGATAACACACATAAAAAAAAACAGTCGAATTGAGAACCTCCTCCTTTTTTTGAAGTCGGTTAAAAAGTCAGCGAGCAATTAGGTGACAAAGAGTAGGTAAAATATTTAGATGGTACCCACAGATATCAGCACCAGTCCAAAGTAGGAAGGGGTGATGTCATGAAGTACCTATAGACTGGTATTTCATCCAAATACAAAAATACTTCATCTGCGCAAGTCATAAAATAATAATATAACGATAACATACAGGAAGACGGGTAAAGTTCGGAAAGAACACTGCCACCACGAATATTATCTGGTTCACTGGTTCATTTTCTGGTTCACCTCGATCGTATTATAACCCGGGGTCTTCAATAGGTAGAACCTATTGTACAGCAGGAGCCAGGGTGTAATATCTCATGGGCAGGAGGCCCTGGCTAGTACCTACTCAAGGAAAGAGCCTGTTGAGACCCTAGTATTTGCAATAAATAAGGATATGTAGCAATTGCTCAATCAACTAATTCCAATGACTAATTCAACTAGCTTCTCATCGAAATTTTCATCAATTTTCATTATGATTCTACTGGGGAGAGTGCACCTAAAAACACTTCTCATTTATTATAAGTATGAAATACATATTTTTTTACTTGTTTTAATAAGAAAACAACATTTAAATTTTACTAAATTATCATGATTCGTGATTCATGATGCCATAAAATAAGTCCATGATTAAAACGTAGTGATTATGTACTCTGTGTCCATCAGTGTTGCCAATGAAAATTTTTAGGCGGCCGTGTACATTAGATAAAAAAGCCGTGTTTATATGGAAAAAGATCAACTGTGGGCCGTGTTCATAGCTGCCAATTTGCGAAAAGCCGTAGAATCGGCTAATGAAATAGGGCGCAGGGCAGCCGTAGGCCGTAGATTTTGTGATTTTTTTGGGCCGGAAGCCGCCTGAAAGCCGTAGAACACGGTAATTGCCGTAGCATTGGCAACACTGGTGTCCATGATAGTTACCTTGAATTTTTATGTTGGCAATACCCCATGATAAATGTCAAATTGTAGTTCCTTCTTTTATGGTGCAACACTGTTTGAGGGAATTGACAAAAGAACAATCGATATCGATAGATAACTTCTATAATAAAATATTTATTTTAATCATAATAATATATTATGTAAAAAAATTGACGTTTGGAAATGTTGAAACACTTACATCTATGCCACATGCAACGTCTTAAATTTTAGTAAGTATGCATGATGTGTTATTTATTAATTGTCGCCTAGGTGAAAATTCATCATCATTATCTCCTTTTATGTAATTATTTACCTTTTAAAATTCTTATTTTGAAGTAATTGTTAAAGAACAGAATTACGGAGTCGTTTTACTATTAATTTTAAATTTACTACACTATGTTATTTATGATTATTTGAGATAGGAAATTATATCTGTCTTGTCTATATTCTAATTAAAAGTATAAGCACGTTTTTAATGTGGTTAATGCTAAAACTATTTTTAATGCATTAATTAACGATGTCGATATTAGTTTGACAGCTCAACATGTTGTCGATATTTCACTGAAATGCCCTACCCTAGTATGTAGCTGTGGTCGCTCCGGGCGATGGAAGGAGAGCGGAGAGAGATCGATAGATTTTAGATTCGCGGAGCGGGTGTTTGTGATGTCAACACGCAAATTATCGCGTATGAAAACATATTTTCCGCAGCAAGACTCGCCATGTGTTGATATTTAAGCAAATGAACTGAAAAACTGATTCTGAGCAGCCAAAGTATGTAGTTGTGATGGCAAAACGTGTAACCGCTGGGTTTTCTTCGCGTTCGCTAATATTTCATGGTGATTATTTGTGTCAAATGTAGTGTTCTTTAGGGCGTTTAGTGTAAGGTGTGTACTGGTAGTGTGTGAGATTGCGATGGCACTGCGGGAGTACCTGTGGCGGTTCTTCCATGACCATAACATGATGGCTCCTTTCTCCCGGTTCTACCGAGCCATGGTGCTCAAGATGAACCAACGTGAGTATAAACTCTTCAGCACTCTCTTGACATGAAAAGTATACTGATGTAGTAAAACTATGTGCAGTAAGAAGCATTAATGGGTATTTTAGGGTAGTCCAGATGGTGTTAAATAGATAAATTAATACAACTCTTGTCACCTAGGCTGCATTGTAAAAGACTGATTTATCCTTTACAGCACAAACTAATGTAGTTACAGGTATTTTTAGGTCCAACATGCTGTCATTATAGTTGAAAAATTGAATTTGATAAGAATGTATATTATTAAATTTTAATGTCTGAAGTTAATTAAATTTTAATTGTATTGTAACTAAGTAGTTCACACCTTGTTTAGTGAAACAACACAATTAAATGAGACAAAGTTAAGATAGGTGTTTTATAATAAAAAATAATAATTTTTAAACTCTGTGCCCGACTTGTGCAAGTTAATTATGTGAATCTGCAACAGCAGATGATTCGGGATTTGTCAGTGTGATTACTATTGTTTATTACTGCTTTAACACCCCAACTCAGAGTCACTAACGGTTACTTAAATCCCTCCTCAGTTTACTATTACAGTATTCTTTAGAATCACTATTCAAAATCTGTACTAAGGAGTGATTTAAGTAGCTGATAGTGACTCTGAGTTGGTAGGGGTTAACGGTGTTCAAGATTTTACAAATGATGAAAAACCAAATTTTGGATCTTCTCACAATAACATTTCATAATAACATTTAAATGAATTCTGTATTGAAAATGCAAACAAAAAGTTTTGATTACTAAAGTCAAAGTTAGTCACAGGTTTCTTTTCCTATTGAATCATGCATTATAAAGTTCAATAGTAATTTCATTCTCTTATTAGTCATCGCAGTAATTCTCTAAATGGAACCTGTTTGGTGCTAAAGACCTTAATGTGGGTGGTTGAAGTCATAAAAATATTTGGAGGTATCGAGGTCATCGAAATAAAAGAGTAAAGTATTTTATCTTTATTATTCTTTATTTTTAAGTAGTATGTTATTTTTATATTATAGAGTAAACTGTAAAGTATATATTATAAGTATTTTTTAGATTAAAACATTTTTATAAACATACCAGCACTCTGCCTGTGACTATGCCAGTGTTTTCTGGGATAATAAGTGCCCTATATATGTTATTCTAAATCATGGTCTACCTGAGTGTCAAATTTCATGAAAACCTGTTCAGCAATTTTTTTAATTTAGCGGGTTTAGAAACTTGTTCACGAATCAGGCATTTTTTCAATTTAGGACATGTATTTTATGGCCTATCGGTGTACATACAAGGTCCCCTCTAAATGTTACTACTATATTATTTTAATCTGCAAACACCTGCTAAGGAGGTGCCACATACAAATTTTTTTCAGCTATAATAGCTGTTTAGGTACTTGTTACATAAACAATACCTCTCTTGAAGGGCATGCCTTGACCTCAATATGTGGTAACCTTCTAACCATTAGCCTGTTCAGGGTAACGCATTGATTACAATCAGACCTTACCACATAATAAAGGAAAGAAATACATTACTTTTGTTGATTTGGGTGGAATAAGTAACAAATAGATACTTTTACAACGTTTTGGACCAAAATACATCCAATCTTAATATATCTTAATATATATAAATTACGTGTCACGTTGTTTGTCCGCGATGGACTCCTAAACTACTGAACCGATTTTAATCAAATTTGCACACCGTGTGCAGTTTGATCCAACTTGAAAGATAGGATAGCTTACATCTCAAAATAAAAAACTTTGGACAGAACGAAGTCTGTCCAGGTAGCTAGTATATATATATATAAATTACGTGTCACATTGTTTGTCCGCGATGGACTCCTAAACTACTTAACCGATTTTAATCAAATTTGCACACTGTGTGCAGTTTGATCTAACTTGAAAGATAGGATAGCCTAAATCTCAAAATTAAAAAAAAAAACTTTTGACAGAATGAAGTCTGTCCGGGCAGCTAGTATATTATAAAGTTTGGGGTGAAAGAGGGTTGTAAGAATGAAAAAAAAATTCAATGTGTATACTTAAATATTTTTTTAAAACAGCTCCCATATGAAATTGTTTGTGATTCTGATTATGGATTTGAAAAACAAAATTTGGTATATTTATATGAAATATTGTTCAAGTAAAAAAATTGATCTTACTCTTTTATAGAGTACGTAGAGTCGTATTGATGAGGAAATACCTATTAAATGTTATCCCCTAAAGACATGCATTACAGTGTATGTGCATTGTATACTATATAGTGACTCAGGTACTAATTAGACCAGGTACCTACATCATTAAAACTTACCGCAATTATTACTAATACACAATTAATTTATTTATAATACATTTTGTTATCTTTTGTGACTTTTTCCTGCATTCATTTTCCAATACAACAATTTACCTTAACACAGCGCTTACGTATTTTCTGCTGTTTGCTATAAAATAAAATAGGCTAAATGCAATATTGAGTGTAACGAGCCTTATCGGTTGCATTGCCGCCGCAGCTCTGTTTACCTTCTGTAAATACTTTTATCGAAACTCGTTTTTAAGGTAATACCAACTTATACTGGAGTGAAACGATTCGATAAGATGTTTTCTCTGGCACATATTTTCGATTTTATACTGTGATAAGTGATAACTAGTAGTTATTTATTAGTAGTTTACACAGGTAACCAAATTCTTATATTGGACACATACACTTTGAAAGATACACTTTTTTAATTTTCCTACGTGTCGGTTTTACTAGATACGATATTGCCTGTAATAATTCTTGACAAAAAATAACCGACTCCAAAAATAGAGATAAGTCAAAAACTACTCGTCAGATCTCGCTCAAATTTGTCAAGTGGGATCACATGACGAGCACCAGCTTTCGATTAAAAAAAGAATCATCAAAATCGGTTCACCCATTCGAAAGTTCTGAGGTAACAAAATGTAATATTTGAACATTTTAAACTCATTACCATTACAATGTTTGTACTAATTAAGATGTTAACTAGACTAAAGTCCAAATGAATATTTGTTAAGTAATTCTGTGAACTATCGTACATATTACATGTTCTTATGACTAAAATTTTAGGCTTTTCTACACAGAACTTGGCACCCATTTAGATCTCAATTCGTTTTTTTTTAATTGGCTCTCATTTCACATTTATGTTTTGATGAGATATATACATCCAAATGCACTTAGTAAAAAGCGGGCTAATAAGGCTTGCAAGATTTGACCTACACTAACAGGGTGAGCTAAGTAAAACTGTTAAAAAATATTCGAGTTTGAGCTAAACTGATATCAGGCGTAGTCGGCGTAGAGTCGCTGTCAAGTGGCAAGCTATCGGTGTTAACATGCGTACTTGAGCCGTCTGCATTGGTGTCGGTGATCTAGAAGTCATTTTCTGCACGCGGCTTAGTGCTAAACGTAGCAAACAATGGCGGAAGGTCGCTTACTTCCTCCCACTTAGGCACGCCCCATTCGTAGCTCGTGGTAGCTCCCTGGAAGCTAGCTAGCTAACTATCAGCTAGCTGTGTTCATAAGTTTGAGGTATAATTTTAAATAGATAGGAAGTAGAATTAATATACATAATATACGAAATGTGTCGACATACCTACCTTTTAAAATAACAGTACGCCACGTCACGTCATGTTTCCGAGGATCCGAGGTGCAAGGACTGACTCGATTGAATGCACTGGCCAATCAGATCGCCACTTTTGGAGTAATAGACGTAATTTTTTACAATATCAGTTGTTTCTGCTCCGAAATTAATTTATGTTGATTCTATTCTACGAGTATAAAACATAAAATAGCAGATGCTTATTGATTAAAACAAATTAACCCATATTACAGCATACATGCTCGTAATGTCACGTCTGTAAACTAACCAATCTAGAGGCACGGTAGTGCCACTGCCATTTATTTATTTACCAGGAAACATTCAAACGCTACACGCCTTCAAACTACCTATATCTAAATATGATGCGATATTGATAGTAATAATTGCGTGTTAATACTGAACTTTATCGATAACAAGAGATTACCGTCTAATACAGCCGACGCCGTTATCTCGGTAACTCCCTGGAGTGTTTTGACAAGATTATCATGCTATTGTTAAGATATAAAACTGGTTGATGTACCTACTGTGTAATACAAGAAATCATTCCTATATTTGAACTTATCCCATCATCTGGAGTTGGAGCAGTATATCAATCTCAATAATCAATAATCTCAATAAGTCATAAACCGCTGCAGCGCTGTTCGAAAATTATCTGCTGTTATTTACATATTATGCTACGTATCGAATGTGTATCTAGTAGGCCTAAATAATGTAAAAATACAATTCAAACTTATCTGTTCTGGTGCACAGAAATGATGTACTTATAAATATAATGTTTCGTATAAATTAACACTTAGTTTTAGTCAAGTAGTAAAGACAATTTATTTAATAGCTTGTACTAAAGTAAAACGCAAGAATTGTCTTAAGAGATTTACCGAGAACCGTGTCCTACAATGAAGTACTACTGTAGTCTGTGGCCTAGATATTCTTTGCAATTGAGAAAAGCTTTTACAATTTTCTGATTTTCTCCAGTGAGTTGTGAAAATTACTGCAAATAATCTTATTTAAAAGTCCTTGCCTTCATGTGGTAGGTCGCATGAACTACGCATGTAGTGTCTATTATGAAGAGCAGTATAGGAACGTCAAGGCCTTGCAAATTACGTTGTATACGTGATTACAAGAAAGGAGAGGTTACGTCACTGAAATCGTTCCTCTATCTATATCGATACCGGAAATTTCAATTGTCGTAAAGGACAAAACACGACTTTTCAGGAGAGCCAAAAAACAAAAAAAAATATTGTTTTTGTTATATAACTTTTTCAAACAAAGTATTTAATTAATGATGTCAAAAGAAACCCCTACTAATTTTTCGTATTCTATCCATATAAATTATCAAAATAAACCAAACTTAATTAATGACGAAAGTACGAGTCCTTTACAGCCCACAAAAATAAAACTGAAGTACTTTACACCCACAAAAAATTGGTTATGACAAAGTCGGATGTGTAGCAAAGGACTAATCTTGATCATCAATTGGGTAGTTAGTACAAGTCAATCAAATCAGAGACTAGGGGGGTAAAAGTAACAAAAAAACTAACGGTTTAGTTAAGTAGCACCTAAAATAGGTAATAAAACTGTGTGAAATAAAAGGTTTTTTATTATTTTTTATTTAAATCGCAAGTAATTGTTGCGATGCTGGAAAGACAACTAAATTTTTAGAATAATCACCTAATAAACTTAATTACAATTTTATTTATAGCCTAAAAGGCTGACGAAAAAGTAGATGGGCCACCTGATGGTAAGTGGTCACCGTCGCCTATGGACATGAGCAATACCAGAGGAATCGCCAAAGCATCGCCGGCCCTGAAAGAAAACTCTTTTTTACACCTTTTTTGAAAAACTTCATGTCACAGCGCTCCGGGAATACCTCAGAAGGAAGCTCATTCCACAGCTTGCAAGTGTAGGAGAGATGTAGGCTCTCTCTGCGTATTCTACCCTCTGTACAATGGGGAATGTTCTGAAGAACTATTTGGCTTGATACCTGCAGTTGGTTTTCGACACCGACCATCACGGGGCACCAGGTTTTTAACCAACATCACCTGGATACCTGGCATTCGTCCACAGTTCGATTCTCACGTAATTTTCTACCTCGCACGTGTAAACTGTGGAACAAACTTCCTGCATCGGTGTTCCCTCTAAGCTATGACATGGGGTCCTTCAAGAAGCGGGTCTATCGTCATTTTCTTGGCCGGCAACGCGTTGGTGACGCCCCCAGTGTTGCTAATGTCCATGGGCGGCGGTGATCACTTACCATCAGGTGACCCGTCTGCTCGTTGGCCTGCTAAAAGCATAAAAAAAAGTGTGTGGCAAAAAAGATCGTGAGAAAGGTGCAGTAGGCATCAAGTCAAACAATTATGTTTGATATCCGAGGAATCAGAGTGCTCGGAGCACTCACCGTTGTAAAGTTGGTAGAACACACAAAGAGAACCGATATCTCTTCTGAAGCTCAGGTGTTCTAACTTGTGAGTGACTTGTGGGTCGTTAACAACTCAGACCGCGCGTTTCTGTATGGCGTCAAATGGGTTAAGCTGGTATTGCGGCACCCCTGCCCAGAGGTGGGAGCAGTACTCCATGTGAGACCTGACTTGAGCTTTATGTAGCATAAGTAAGTGCCTCGCAGTGAAGTACTGCTTAGCCCGGTTCAGGACACCAAGCTTCTTGGAGGCCAGCTTAGCCTTGGCCTCTAAATGACGCCGATAGTCGATACTGCACATTACTCGAGATGTCAACTCCCAGAATTCCAACACTTTCACTCGCGGTGAGCGCGGTACCCTGGAATTGAGGCGCTATGACAAATGGGGTTTTCTTAGCGGTAAACGCGCAAACTTGTGTCTTCAAATTAAGCCGACCCCAATCCGAGACTTGCTCCAGAGAGTTCTCGACTTCAGACACAAGTTTGATTCTGCTATCCGCCACTTGCAACTGAGAGGCATTGGCCGGGGCTGTGTAATAGGCATCCCCTGTACCTACTATCATCTGCATAGCAATGGATGCCACTCGTATGCTGCAGCATGTCATTGATATGCAGAATGAATAGCTTAGAGGATAACACAGACCCTTGGGGAACGCCAGTATTTATAGGTTACATATCTGAGCAACAACCGTCGACTACGACCTTGATATCTCGCTCAGATAGAAAACTGGCTATCCCAATTGCATAACCTCTCAGGGAGATCGTAAGATGGTAACTTCGTGAGAAGACCCCTGTGCCAGACCCGGTCGAAGGCCTTAGCGATATCAAGGCTGACTGCCAGAGCTTCCCCGTTACGGTCAAGAGCCTGAGCCCACCGGTGCGTAAGATAAACTAGAAGATCACCAGTTGATCGACCATGGCGAAAACCTTATGTCTTTAATTTCTTTTTATGATAATAATTCTGTATTTTCAGCTTTTGTACAGATTTAACATTGTTTTTTTTTTGGTGTCTGGAATCGAATATTGTAATCATAATTAAATATTTTTATATAAAAATGACCTTTACGCCCTAAATACGTAAGATAAATAAAGCATAGATTAGATCATAAGGGTCTCGATTATCAAAATAACATGTTTACAACCTTCGGATTTTTTCGAAGTTCAATGCAAAAATGAAATTACGACCACATAAATAATTAAAACATCAACTTTTCGCTCCCTATTGTAAATTATTTTTACGATACATCCAAAATAGTAAAAAAAATCGAGCTAGACCTATTGAAAACCCCGGTCATAAAGGGTTTTTTTTTAAGATATGACAATTTCAAATATACCAATCGATAGAGCTCGCGACGCTGATTACGAATATATATATAACTCATTTTCGGCAAAATGTCCTTTACGACAATTGAAATTTCCGGTGTCGATATGTAGTTCTATAAGATAGTCGTATATCCTTCTACTATTAATTCTACGTAGTACCGTAGTATGTTAATACTTCGGAAAGGAAATAGAAAATTATTAACCGACTTTAAAAAAAGGAGGAGGTTCTCAATTTGCCTGTTTTTTATGTGCCCTCATAACCATTTACTGGGTGTACCGATTTTGATGATTCTTTTTATATTCGAAAGCTGGTGCTTGTCATGTGGTCCCATTTAAATTTGATCGAGATCTAAAGAGTAGTTTTCAATTGCTAAGGATTATCACTTAGTGATACTAATTATCGAAAAGCTACATCGCCAGAAGAAAGATAACAAAATTAGCGAAAGGCGCCAGAGCGGTAAGTTCGCGTAGCTTCCGATCGGTCTACACAGCTAAGTTAGTTTGACTTAGTTTGGCTATTTTACCAAGCATAGCTGGCTTATTTTGCGGTGGACGCACATGTATGAAAAAGTGGCTCAGCTGTGCGAGCTAAGATGAACTTAGCTTAGTTCGCGATGGAAGTTCGGCTTGAATACCAACGTAACATCAACATCATGTTCTTATTTTATTACTTGTTCGAGAACTATTGAAGTTGGTTATATTTTTTCGTAAAATTTTAATTATTACAACTAGATTTTGCGTAGATTCGAATGTCCCTTATACCCTAAAATGCGAAAAGTATAATTTATTTCATAATGTAAAATTGCTAAGTTCATCGTCAATACGTTGTGACTACATTCGATGTCAGTTCTGGTTTTGCAATCACTGTTAACGTTATACTAATATTATAATTTGCTTTTTGTCATCCCATTAACGAGATACGTTTATCTTCACTGAGCATTGAGCAATTAAGCAATCTGCTCTGTTATCTCGTTTGCTCTGACAAAATGAATTGTGTAAACAGGTATGGCGTAGTTTTATCGGCTCACTATTTATTTTTAAACGATTGTCATTTTTAATTTTAGCGTTGACACGTGAAAATATCCGGTACCGACGGTTTTTACTTCGTCGATGACGTGAGATGAATGACGAAAGAGGCTGGGTGTAAATGTGTTTTTTACTAGAGTTCAAATAAGAGCGTTGACCGTTATTATGTTAGGTTAGAACAAGCTTTGGATTAAGATTTTATAGAAGAACATCATTTTAAACTTAACTCATCGTGGACTGAACACATTTTTACTGTAATACGGGTATGATATAATTATTTTATTTTATACGCCGATATTTCGAGCCAGTTGCAGGGATCGTGGTCACGGCTAGACTGCGGTGGCGCGGAGAAAGTCTTGACAGGTTGACAGACGACGTTGATTAATAGTCTTTGACGGATGACGTTGTCAGAAACCGGATGTTAGATGTCGGATGACGTTTGACACTAATACATCAGTCTACATCATCATCATCTACCTTACGTCTCGATCGTTTTTGAGCTTTGTGAACCATATCACGACACACAACACTGACCACATCTTGTCGAAATATCGGCGTATAAAATAAAATAATTATATCGTGAGTACCCGTTTTATAGAAGAAAGCAGCTAACAAAGAAAAACATTTTATGTTGTTTCTTTGTATGTGTGTAATATTCTTTATTACCTCGTATCTTCCAAACCGCTGAACGAATTTAAATAATTAAGATATCGTTAGATTCGTTTTGATAACCCAAGTATTCTTAGATAAGTGAAATTATAAAAAAAATATGGTGGCTGTGAGATGCCATTGTTTGAAGTATCAAAAAATAAAAATAAATCGAATAACGCAATATAGCTGTATCAAATTAAAGAGCACACCATAAGGATTTCAAAAAAGTATATCATGATAGGTTTTTTGACAGCAAGCGGGTTTTTTTTTTATTTTTAAATTTATTTACTTACTAGTAGTAGTAATTTCTAGTTTGTTGTTAGTTGCAAACGGTCAAGCGATAAATAGTTAATCAGCCTGGAATAACTTTGTTCGCAACAGACACTATCCGTCATACAACTATATCGCAGCCTCATCCATGGTTACAACAACAAAGCGACAAGAAGTTGCACTGTATCACTGCACTGTACTACTTTTTGTCGTTTCGAGGTTTGGTTGTGGATTGTGATATGTCTGAACTCTGAATAGGAAATAAAAGTCTGCTAGCGGTAGAAGCTAAAACATTACAGTTACCAACCGGTTTAAATATTGTATTTCGGCTGGCAGCGTATTCGTAGCAACTGCGGTCTCGGTACACCGCTAGTCGTATACCGCTTCCGTACTTCAGCGAGCTCGATAAGCCGTCGGTCCCGGTTGTTTCAGATAGCAATCCGTCAGTCGTGTTACCAGGCCCTTTAGGGTGGTGTGAAAACTTCCTATACTCGAAAGCGTGGTAGAGTGGCACTCTTTATCCTGTTAGCTTATAAAGAACATCGTAGACTGCGCTCATTTTATTATGGTACCATAGTAAGCCCGGTATAGGTACCGTTTAAATATAATTTCTGTACTGTGTATTAAAAGTATGTATTATTTTAGTATAAGATCCGGAAATAATTCTAGGAGTAGGATTTAAAACGTTTAGTGGCTGATGAATGTCGATACACGACTTTCAAATAAACACTGTAATTTCGTGAAAATTAACGGATAACAGGTTTGGTGTACCATACTGCTCCAATGCGAATTGGTGTGCTTATATACTGGCCATCGGTCGGTCGTTAAATACCTGGAACGTACTTAGTTTATAAATAAAGGACATTCGAAGCACGAACGCGTCTACAGATGCTGAGCGGGTGCTATTTACATTCGCAATGAAACTGAATTCGACTCATTCGACACGATATTACACCTCGTGTCATGTAATACGAATTTCGTTGGTACAAGCTGCTCAGTCCACGTTGAGGCTATAAATACACGATGTTTGAGGAGAGTTGCTCGGGAATTAATCTGTTTGAACATCACGTGCCGTATTCCAGCGCGGTACGTCGGCAAAAAAAGTTGCACCGTTATGTTGGTCATTAGTTCATTGTCGTCAGTCAGTGCCGTTACTGTTAATATTCAATTTGGAGTCTGCCTGCTTGGAATTTCAGTTTAAAATTATAACAAAGCACAGAACAAAGTTATGATTCCGATGATTCAATCAATTATTTTAAGGTCAAAACTGCGTTTTGTAATTTATTAGCTGGCCGTTTCAGACAACAAAGCTTACACGAAAAAGACAAGACAACAGTTTGAAAAAATGTTTAAGTGTATAAATAGAAGGCTGATGGATGGATGGATGGATTGTATAAATGGCATATTTGCAGTAAATATGGTTCCTTATTTTAAAATTACAAATAGCAAGATACTCAAAGTTTATTTATTAGCAAGTTAAGATTTGAAGCTATTGTTATTTTGTTGAAGCCTCTAAATTTTCACATTGTTGACTTTTAACATTCAATATCTATATTGTGTCTGTAAAACGCCAATTTAACGCCCCGATTAACAACGCGGTCAACGTGAACGAAAGTTTGGAAATCTGCGATCGTCTTGGTTACATTACAATGAAAATAAAATTAAATAACATTTTAGATGTTCCAGCACAGAGTACATACTAGTACCTAAAGGTAGTTCCAGCTGAATATATTAAAAACCCTGCAAGTGCCCTTAAATGTCACTAGTTTATTCTTAGTTTGACATTCTCGGATATTTCTAGCATTTTTTTACGAAAATGTCAAAAGGACATGTACTTCATTTGATGATGCCGTGGGCGGCTTCTCTTAAATCTAGTTTACATAATTATATTTATGAATACATTCAGCATCAAGTAATAATTAGTAATACCTAATAATAATTAGTTATTTTCTTAGATAACTAGCTGTATACTGGCAAAAGCTAATAAAATTTGTAACGGGTAACTTCTGTGGGACATAGAAAATACTTTCTTTGTAAGGGTGACTTCCAACTTAATTGGCTTCATTCTCATGTCCTAGACCTAAAGTATGACGAGAATGTGATGATGTCGATGCCGCACCAGTCGTCGTCACAGATTGAACGTCGTCGTCTTCATGTTGTCGCAGATTAACGACGATTTGATGACCAGTCTGGTGCAATGGCTACTATGCTGCATCGCCTTGCCAAGGATCCTGGGTTCGATTCCCAACGAGGCGGAAGTTTCAATTTCTGTTCTCGGTCTGGGTGTGTGTGTTCTTGTCTTTGTGTGTTGATTGATAATAATATCGATGTGTGTTTTGTTATCAGATGAGGATGAGGCGACGACGTCGGGCGTCACGGATGGCGCGCTGGGCGACCAGCAGAACCGCGTCATATTCGTCAACCGCCCGCAGCCGCAGAAGTTCGTCAACAACAGGATATCCACCGCAAAGTATAGGTTGGTACTGTTTTTATACACGTACTTTAGTTATAACTGTTGTAAGTTTACTTGAAGGCAAACCGAACCATACTCCGAACTGTATAAAATCCTCCATCTGGGTCACTGAACTATTATTACAAGCCTATAGAACTGACACCCCCAATCCCATGTTTGCGCAATGAACTGTAGCCAATTGGCTATAGGTTTTGTGGATTCAGGCGATTTTGAATAGAGAACGGGGGCTGGATTTTAAAAATAGAATCTCCCGTGCGACATTAATTTTGTTTGCGATGTCTGTTCTGGACTTCTGGTACTTTAATGATCTAAGTACATATCAGAGACTTCACCCACGCATGCGTAGGCGAACATTTTCAAAGAGATTTCCATCTTGTCCGTTGATGTCTTTACGGAAGATTATGCGTGAATTTTGTTAAAGTCATCGTGGCCATAATGCATGTACAAATAAATGGTAACAGCATCCGACCCACTCGCACAAGAGGCTATATTTGAACGAGTATAATTCGTTTCCATTATCTACTTCAAACTGCTCTCTCGCAGCGACTGGGAAACGATTCAACTCCATTTTCTTTTCTGTACAAACTTCGTCGGCAGTAGTCGGCGGCGCTCTCCACTATGAATATGAATACGGTGAAGGGTTGATTTACTTTCAGCTCCGGAATTTTTAAAGCAATTGTGCTTTGTTATAGTTAAAGTGGTTTGAGTGGTGATATTTAAGTTTGAATCCTACAGAAAACTATAATGTTATTCACTAGGTGAAGGATCATGTTGTAAAAGGCCTTAATAGGGATGTTGACACTATCAGTAAATTAAAATAAATTTATGTTTAAAGTATCAAGGAAAACATTGAAACACCTAAAATATTATTCTTTTGTCGAAATCAATCACAATAAATTAAATATAATTATTTTAAAATGTTAAAAGTAGTACTCACTGTCACGTGACCTCAAACGCCGTTTGGAGCTTATGACGTCATTGTTCCTATTTTATATGAAAGTGCAACTAACTTCAGTCGACAGATAGTACTGAATATCGGCTAGTGACGTCACGTGACGTTTTTGGCGGGAAATTTGAAAATGATTTTTATTTATCAATTTTTGTTTTTAAATTGAAGATTATTATTTTTATAACATTTTGTTCGTGAATCTTAATGGTCTATCTATAAAATGAAATTGAATCCTAAAATTAGTCAACATCCCTATTCTTACAATTTTGAACTACTCTGAACACTAACTTTAAGCCCATCTGTTGAGGCTATTACTTCTCTAAACTTTAATTCTAATATTCATGTGTTTACTGATCGACCATTCTTGCATTGGACAGCCACTACCATACCTGTAAATTGTGATGTAATCCAAAATGCTTGAAGCAGGATTTTGCTTGCAAATATGCACTGATTCTCAGTAACATTGCGTGATACTGACCTAAATATTATTCCTGGAATCGTCGGAATTATTGCGAAATCCTATCGGACGGATTATCCTATTGCATATCATGTGATGTAATTCATCCATCTATCCTTGAATCCAAGACAATCTGTACTGCTATTGGATCACCCTGATGAGCTAAGGACGAGGTATTAATTGGCTATTAGACAATTTTTGGAAAAATATTTTAAAATTTTCGTAGTTTTATTCTATACCTCTTACAATATTTATTTTTCTCATAAAAGTGTTATTTAGTAGGAAAAAAATAACTTTTAATCCATTAATTTTAAATTCGCGCGAAAATAGTCCGCCATCTGTCACTTGCTGGCTGTGACGTCACATTTCAATTATCAAAAGTTTACGCTGTAACTCTGAAGATATTTTAAGTGAAAAACTTACACCTTTTTCACTGGAATTGTGAAAATGACAAGCTACAAGACGTGTGCAGTGCCTATGTGTAGAAGTACTACAATTAAACCTGACAAATTGTTTATACCTACACGTTTCTAAATGCCCTCAACGTCGAAAGCAGTGGTTACAATTAGCACGTCGAGACCCAGAGTTAGCATCTGTTATATCAGCAATATTCTTTTGTGAGGACCACTTTGATGTAAGTATTTAGAAGAAATCAACTTAGCCTCTGATTTACTAAAAAAACAAATTAAACCTAACCTAATATTGTTCATAAACATAACCTATAAGTAATGAGGATCAGTAAAGTTGTAGCAAATTCAATATAACTATTATCCACGTGATTCTTTATGGCGTAAGAATGATATATCTTTTTGAATTATCCAAATCGGACCATTACTTGCGAAGATATTAAGTAATGAACATTGCCGTTCCGGCCGCTAAAATTCAAAGTACGCGGGTCCGTGTGACGTCATTAAACCCGACCGAGCGCAGCCGGCTACCGGCACTCCTTCTTCATGATTCGACGGAGCCGATCTGACGCAGTTGGTCACTATAGTCGGCAATTTAATTACATGAAGGGCTGTTATTTTTTCATATTAAGTATAAAACGTACATAATATACCTAAGTACTAATAAAGTAGAAGCTGATTTTGTACAAGCTCAATCAGATAAACTTCCAAAAGTGGATTCTTTCATGGTTTTTGATTACCTAGGTAATCATTCTAAGTTCACCTGCAGTTGGTTTTCGACACCGACCATCACGGGGTACCAGGTTTCACCAACATCACCTGGATACCTGGCATTCGTCCACAGTTCGATTCTCACGTAATTTTCTACCCCGTACGTGTAAACTGTGGAACAAACTTCCTGCATCGGTGTTCCCTCTAAGCTATGACATGGGGTCATTCAAGAAGCGGGTCTATCGTCATTTTCTTGGCCGGCAACGCGTTGGTGACGCCCCCAGTGCTACTAATGTCCATGGGCGGCGGTGATCACTTACCATCAGGGGACCCGTCTGCTCGTTTGCCTGCTAAAAGCATTAAAAAAAAAAGTTCACCAGCGCTAAATCCGTGGTTGGAAAGCACAAAGGTAAAGGTGCTGTTTATTTATCTACGTGTACGGTCATCATCAGAAGTAGCTTAACATTTTAGTAGCTTGTCACATATTTCTTGAATTTGTCATAATGTTGTTCGGAAACCGTCGGAACAGTTACTATTACAAAGTACTATAATGTTAAGCTGTTTCTGAGGCTGACTGTTGGTAGGTATTTATTAGGAATCTTTAGGTCTAACTTCTAAGCTGCTAGTAGTAGGTAGGGGTAAGAAAGAATGAATGTAAAGTATACCTACGTACAGGGATGTAATCAGAACTTATGAATGAAGTGTTTATAGTTTATTGATAAACGAATGTTGTTTTCGGTATAGGTATGTAGATTATTTCGCGGATGACTTTTTACCTACTTGTTCTTTATAGTGCATAGTTCCCTACACTTGCTGATCTATGACAGAAACCTTAATATTGGTTGTCAATAGCTGTTTTTTTTAGGGTTCCGTAGCCAAATAGCAAAAAACAGAACCATTATGGATTCGTCATGTCTGTCTGTCTGTCCGTCCGTCCGTATGTCACAGCCACTTTTTTCCGAAACTATAAGAACTATACTGTTGAAACTTGGTAAGTAGATGTATTCTGTGAACCGCATTAAGATTTTCACACAAAATAGAAAAAAAAACCATAAATTTTGGGGGTTCCCCATACTTAAAACTGAAACTCAAAAATTTTTTTTCATCAAACCCATATGTGGGGGTGTATCTATGGATCGTTCTTCAAAAATGATATTGAGGTTTCTAATATCATTTTTTTCTAAACTGAATAGTTTGCGCGAGAGACACTTCCAAAGTGGTAAAATGTGTCGTCGTCCCCCGTAATTTCTGAAATAAGAGAATGATAAAACTAAAAAAAATATATGATGTAGGTACATTTGATTACCATGCAAACTTCCACCGAAAATTGGTTTGAACGAGATCTAGTAAGTAGTTTTTTTTAATACGTCATAAATCGTAAACCGCAAATTACCTATCATTATGTTACTTGCTGCTACGGAAACCTTCATAGGCGAGTCCGACTCGCACTTGGCCGCTTTTATTTCCCTCTCACTCATCGTTACAAATCATCCGTTGAGTAGTAGTAGGGGCTCGACCAAAATTAGCACTATAAAGGCAAATATTTCGCAAACGCACCCCTAAATCCAAACATGGTCCTAGAAGATCCATAATATTTTTCGAAGACCTTTTCAACGATATCCCACACTACAGGGTACGCGACGAATAAAAAATTCATCCTCACACCTGTGTAGGGGAGGTACCCTGAAAAAAAAGTTTTTCAGTATTTTATTCCACGATTCTGGAGTTTTAATAAATGTGTATGTCCATGCCAAATTACAGACAGACGGACGGACATGACGAAACTACAAGGGTTCCGATTTTACTTCGGAACCCTAAAAAGTAAAGCGTATTTTATTTATTTATTTATTTATTGTATTGCTGCTGGACGGTTGAGAAGGTGGATTTCCATGACTGTACTGCTCAAAAAGGAGGCTGCAAACATAGCGTAGCATTTTTGATGTGGCTCCATAGACGCAGCGAGGAGCCATCTCCCACTGAAAAAAAATGTTACTGAGCCGAACCACAGCTGACTATACATATAGATACAACTACGAAATTTATATAAGTTAAAGATATGGTTCCCAGCCAATGTTCCCAGCTCAGTTACTATCGAAGATAAATCATTTATATTATCTCTTTTTACAACGGAATACCATTTTCTACGAAGTTTTGGCTTTTTCGGCACGTTAAAAAATAGTTTTTTTGGCGTTTTCATAGAAGTGTTTGAACGTTTAAGCAATATACAATATTGATACATAGTTAAAAGGTGAATTAGGCACAAATCGGACACTTAATTTGTTTCAAAGTCACAAATTATCCAAACAAAACATTACGCGCCGTATTGCTGCCAGCGGCTAACTGGCGGCGACCGGTATCGTGACGTCACAGCCTACCGCGGCGGCCCGCAGTGAACTTCGCTAGTAATTTGGTCATAACTTCGTCAATTTTTGTCGTAGAACAAAAATTTTTACACTGTCTGTTAAGGATTTCTTAGCTCTATAAATCTGCATTCTCAACTAAAAACGTTACGGATCCTCATTTAAAATCATTAGTAATATGGTGTCGTTAAGGGGACGTTGAGGAAAAACTTACAAAAAAATCCCCCTGTGACCACTTAGCAAGACTGATCAATTTTACTTTATTAATTTCAGTACTTACAAGGAGGTTTTTGCATTCCGAAACTCGGTAGAGCAAAAGTCAGGGTTACACGCAAAGAAATTTGCGACCATAAATGAATCAACTTGAGGCAAATTCGCACTGTCAGCTTTTGTATAGCCTGACTCCATTTTACAAAACCTCTCAAAAGCAGAAATCAAAATATATCTTATTAATTTTCTGAGTAAATTGCACAGTGCACACGATATTGTTAGTAGTACACGACGCTTATTTTTTGAATTGTGACGTCATAGCATGCTCAATCATGGCCGCCCGCATTTCGGTTCTCGTATCCACAGGTAAAAAAACTCAAATCTATTTTTCAAAAGTAAAAATATTTACAATTTATTTTCATGCAAGAAACGTATTGTATAATTATTGTTAACCATTAAGCAACCATGTATAACACATTTCATATTTTACCGTGATAACTGTCAAATAACCAATTGGATACTTTCTTTATGAGGTTATTTGTTTTTTGTATCATCCAACTCAATCTTTTATTATCGACACCATCGTCTACCAGGATTGTTGTATGGCAGTATTTTTTTTCCTGAGGGCCAGTTAAGTTTTTCTTGCAATATGTTTTTAACGTTCATCTGTAGTCTATTCTGGCCAGCAAGAGTCTGTGACGTCCCTGGCATTACCTACATATCTCCTTCGCTTCACAATAAAATTATCACATCCATTATAACTAAAACAATTCACTTTCTCGCGTTTCCCACCGCTTCGTCCTCGTTCATTGTTTACGCGTGGCAGGCAGTTGGTGCTAATTTGGCGAAGTGCCCGTAAACTGAAAACACTATTATGATGATGTGATATCATCACTGTTCATCTTACCTGACCTGTGATGTACGTGATCCGTAAAGGTGTTTACGCTCTGATTGTTTTGTTTATCACTCAGTTTGTACACTGGTATTTGAACTGCCTAAATTGAAATCGTTGTCATCTGTAGCTCAGAGCAGGATATGAGTAATGGGTTTGGTTAAATCTGCACTATAAATGGATTTGTTATTGTCAAACTCTGCTGTAGTCTTAATTGTTTTTGTGCTTGCTAAAGTTTAAATAGCCCAGACCAAAAATATATCCTGTAGGCTGTATCATACAAAACGTTTTGTAAATCAAATTTGCCTGAAGTTTATGTCCACGGCCGGCGGTGACCATCCTGTAGACCGGATGCTCGTTTATTGGCTCGATCACTACTCAGTACCTAGTCGTTTAAAAATTAGAGTTTTCAACCGCATAGAAAGTTATAGTAGGTAATGGGGAAAGTAGAAGAAGAAAGCTGAAATTAAAAGTTGACGCCCCTGAATCATGCAGGGATAGAGTCTAGAGTCTAACTCTGACATTCGCACGATAGAAGTAGATAGGATATACGAATAAATCGGGCACTTATCATTGAGTTTTCACGTTTTGAAACTAATTCAAATTTGCGCAGGTACTTAGGTATTTTAAATGAAGTTTACAGACTTAGCCTTAAAATATGTCCATCTCTCAGACTCACTTCTGTTGTGGCGCAGTGGTGGGTAGATTATAGGGTTGTCACCTAGGCACATATGGCTGTGGTTGAAACGTATGGCTTATAATTGGCAAACAAAATATTTGCATCGTTACCTCGTTCTGCAATGTCCAGTTCATACATTTCATGAAGGATGACCTCATTTCGGCTCAGTAGTCACAATTTGCATGGTAATCAAAGCTTTACCCATTGTGTACGGCCTCGCACGCGCGTTCTTCACGGCTATTTCGGCCCGATAGGTCGGTACGATACTTCAATCGTTTATTTACAAGTATATGAGCACATAAATTTATACGAAATATTTTGATGATTGTCACACTCACGTGATTATGTTACTTGCTTTTTGCTGCTTCAGCATAATTACTTAGTTAGCCTGAGACGACACTGAAATCATCGGACATTCTGCTGTGAAACAAGTCGCTTCGAATTAGCAATGAAGAAGCGGCAATTCAATTGAGTTTGTTCAAAGTTCACAGCAGTTGCCAATAAAATTTTTCTATTGCTGAATTATTTATAAAAAAATATTTATACGTCAAGTCACGCTATACTATTTCACAAAGCTTTCGTCTCTATTGTTTTGCTTCATCCAGCCACACAACACTAATTCCGTGAATAATGATCTCATTAGTACTATGTAAGCTGGGTTCCCAATTTGCATGATGATGGGAGTTAGGCGCATTGTGCACGCACGAGTACCCAGACGGCTCCCCCACCCATCTTACCTCCACGCGCCTGTAATAATTATAATGTGGCATTCAGTGACATTACGCTTGATGATGTTGCTTATTTTTAGAACTACCTTAATAGGCTTGCAGTAGTTATAGTCACTGGTTTCTCTGCCCACGTAAAATCTGAACCCTTGTAGTTTCGTCATGTCCGTTCGTCCGAGGCATAGCGCCGAGACCCTTGGTACTAGAAAGCTGTAATTTGGTATGGATATACATATTTCTTAAAACTCCAAAATCGTGGAATAAAATACCACCAAAAACATTTTCATGTAAAATGTTGCCAACACGAGGCCATATGGCTCGCATTGTCAAAAAGTTATCAGATCAAGCTTCTAACTCTACAAGCAACCCGCCCTAACTCTACAAGCTTTAGCTAAACTCTAAACCTTACTCAAGATATGTGGCTTGGCCGTAATTAACAAATACAATAATATTATATACTACCTAATATACTAAATAGTTTCATAGTTTGTCTCTCCGACAATGGCAATGGCAAAGTGTAAGAAAATTTATGCATAATATATTATGAAGATGAAAATCTGAGATTAAGCGACCCTAGGGTGTACGCTTTGTATTCTCATGTTTGATAATACAGTAGTAAGTTTTATTGTAAAGACCATGTAACAAATTCCTACTCCATTATTCAACGCCCCTAATAATAGTCTAGCGAGATTCACGGCTCCGGGACTATTAGTTTGACTCTTGTGAACTAAAGGTCATTTGTAACGTCCCAGCAGTTTATGGTTATGGTTTTTTATAACGTCGTACCGTTAACCAAAATACTTAAGAATACTAACTTTCTATTGTTCTTGTTTGTAGCTGATTCCGTAGAGCATGCTACACGCATGATGTACAACTTTAGCAGTAGGTACTTCATTCTGGTAATCCCAGTGAGGAGGCGAGTGATGTGTTAACAGCATCGTCCGCAATATACGGGCCGTCTTAGGTCTTATGAGATCGTATATTGAGGTGGAAAGGACTTCAATATATCTTTGAGTACCTACGAATCTTCCCTGTTTCTGGTGTGTATGCTGAATCTACGCTGCAAGTTGCTTGCTAGTCTCATGATGTGATAGGATTTTACCTGCCTAGCTATTTGGCTGGTTGATGATACCTCCCAGAATCAATATTTATCCCCGTGAATATTTAGCGTAACCCCCTTTCAATGTCGGAGCTTAGCATTTCCCTGGTACTTTGCTATGTAAATGCTGATGTATGCTTTTGATGAAACTGGGCGATTGTGATGAATGCAATGAAGTGGACAAAAGGAGATGCATATTAATTGATCATTGTCATTTGTCACCAGACAATATTGCGTGCTACATTCATAATTACAAATTAGAATTACAAACTATAAAATAAACAAGGCCATCATTATAATAATTTTTCGTTGCACGCACTACTGATCATACCCTGATGTTATGTTATACGGGTACTGTAATAAACTAAGTTAGGGAATATTGTTCCCAAAGCGAAATCAGATCACGGTTGCTCGTGGAAAGTTTGGCGAAACTTAAAATAGTACTCGACAATAATTTTGGTTAGAATTTAGTGAGCTCATACAGCTCATACTAAAATTATTAATAAAAAAATTAAAGTTGAAAACCAACGACGAGTTATAGATATAGGTATAGTCACATTAAATATAAAATCTCTGAGAAATTTTATGCTTATTTATAGATTAAGGGTCTTAAAAATGAACGTTAATGCTATGCTTCAATATGTTATCTTAATATATATAAATTACGTGTCACGTTGTTTGTCCGCGATGGACTCCTAAACTACTTAACCGATTTTAATCAAATTTACACACCGTGTGCAGTTTGATCCAACTTGAAAGATAGGATCATTTCAAAATAACAAAAAACTTTTGACAGAACGAAGTCTGTCCGGGCCGCTAGTGACTTTATATATTGCTCCGTTCCCATACTTAAATAAACTGTTCCTAACCGAATTCACTCTGCGGACACCGCGACATGAAAAACTTGCCAAGTTTAACTTGCTGGAATTCTTTGATAAACTTCCCTGCCTTCTATTATATTTTTAAAAAAGATTTTAACGTTTTAAGTTGGTTTGTTAAAGTTTAAGGCGAAGGAATAAAATATTGTGTTTCAATTTATTTTTTAAAGTCGACTTTTACAAAGACTAGCGATCTTCGCAGCGTACTAAATTCGGTCAGATTGATCTATAAAAATACCTTAGACAAGAAAATCGAATATTGCTTCAATAAAAGATTAAATTGTAAATTTACCTTTAATACAACTATAAATTTACTGTAGTCTAATCATTGAAATTAATGTCAATCTCCGTCAGATAGCGAAGCTAATAATTTAGGGAAATATATTAATTTAATAGTATATGAAAATAATATTTAACTCCATGAATTATTATCAAATTGAATCCAATTATTTAATAAAGCGATCAAATCAGATATATGCTACATAAATATCTAGCCATTGGGAATCGAACATAATTCCCTTCGCTACGCAGATAGTCACTACCAAAGCATCTGGATAGTATGTTTCCTTTCACTACCAACTAAGCTACAAGGGATGATGAGGATAGCAATCGAGCTTGCAGTGCCACCATCCCCATCGTAGCAGGTCCTGTTAATGTAAGCTGTTAATGAGAATACTAGTAATAGTTGTAATATTGTCCCCAGTGTGCCATCATTCGTGCCCCTGTTCCTGTTCGAGCAGTTCCGTCGCTACTCGAACTGCTTCTTCCTGCTGATCGCGCTGCTGCAGCAGATCCCCGACGTGTCGCCCACCGGCCGCTGGACTACACTCACGCCGCTCATCCTCATCCTCAGCGTCAGCGCTATCAAGGAGATCGTTGAAGATTTTGTGAGTATCGCGTATGCCGTGTCCTGCTGAGTGTGACTAGGTGAGGCCTCCTAGCGAGTCGTTTTACCAGAACTTACCGGAGCCTTCAAGAGCATACATTATGTAGAACTATTTGTAAACGGTTTGTTAACATACAAATTAATTATGAACCTTGTCGATGTCATGTTTATAACTCAGATCTATGGAGCTATGGCTTACCAAGGTCAAGGTAATGTTTTACTCTATTATCAGGGAAATGCTTTACCCTATTATAAAGGCTATTATTATATTTGGCTTGTTTGCGTGCCTCATTATTAACGCTCATAAACATTTGTAGCAAGTTAGTAATGGTTCCCCCTTAAGCCTATTATAAGTTTATTTACTACAATGTAGTCTTGGGTGGCAACTAGCAAAGCACACTTTAAAATCCCATTTACTCTTAAATTGAAGACACTACATTACATTTAATTGACGACATTGTACCTCCCTACCTGTAATGAAGAAGTTCGCTAAGAAGCTATATTTGGCGTGTTTTCCAGAAACGCCACAGAGCAGACGATGAGACCAACCGGCGGAAAGTGGAGGTGCTGAGCGGCGGGCGCTGGCAGACCATCCGCTGGGAGCGGCTGCAGGTTGGGGACGTGTGCAAGGTGCTCAACAACCAGTTCTTCCCGGCGGACCTCGTGATGCTGGCGTCCAGGTAATTGGTTTGTTATGCTTATAGTTGGAATAGGAGGAGACAGGTCATCTGGAAGTGGTCACCAATTTAAATTGAGAAGAAAATCCCGCATAACTGGATGGAAACTTTCACCATTGTTTTTGATGGGGGAAGAGACGAGGTCATCTTCTTTGCCTGAGTACCGTTAAGGTTGATCTGGATGGTATCGAATCTGATTACTTTTAAAACAAAATTATCTGGTGCCATTGCCTCAACGCGACGATTGTTTAGCAGGGTGCACCATCGTTTGGAATGAACGAGCAAATCTTTACGCGCTAATCTTTGACCTTAGCTGGCAACGGTAACATATTTCATGTTAGTGATTAGCAGCGATGAATACTCGTCGTCAGTTGGCACTAGGGTTGCTAGATACAGGCTTATAATTCCCGGGACTTTTCTACTAGACTCTGTGCGAAATCTGGGATTGTTTGGAGGGCGCCCTTAGCAGTTGAGCGCCCCTTTGAAGAAACGCAATATGAGGCTCCTCTAAAAAGCTCGACCAGCCGATAGTGCCGACCTTATATTTCAGCGTTATATTTCTATTGTCGTCGCGAAATCCGAGACGGACAATCTAATTACTGCAAGTCTTGTCCCGAGGGTCAAGATGTTAAATTCCGGGACAATCCCGGATTTCCCAGCCATCTGGCAACCTTAGTTGGCACGTTTGCCGCATGTTTACATTTGTTTGTATTTATTTGACCGGACGTAATTTGTACGACGTCGGTGGGTAGGCCACTGAATAATTAATAGGATGTGTTATTAAGTATTGTATGGTCAATATGATGAATTATTTTGAGTGCCTTAATTGAGACCTTGGATAGAAGAATGTTATTACTGTAGAAGTTTTATCGAGTCAATTTTTCGTAATTATTATTAGACAAAGTTTGTTTAACTTAAGTAAATTAACCTATTATAACCACATATTTCTATCATAAAACTATTTTTCTACTGTAATTTTATTATTATGGCACTCGACAATGTCGGTATGTTAGGAATGTCAGGATATTTTTTGAAAAAATCTTTGATAGATCTATGAAATGGTGGAAACATTTGTTAAGGCATAGAACATAAAGTCACAATGTTCTATCAATTTATATTATGCCGAGGAACATTATGAATGAATCACAAATCACAATAAAAGTAATAAGAATATTGGATATGTAAAACCAATCACAACGCAGTCTTATGAATAAATAAATAATCATGGCTTTATATCATAGTTATGAAAGCAGACCATGAATTCAATATTGTATTGTTGTAGCTTGCATAGACCGCACCGCGTCCCTGGCTTGTCACATCCGAGGAATTTATGTTATTCCGAGCGCTATCTCAGTACAAATCTAATTCAGCTCGCTCGTGTAGCTCAAGGATACTGAGAATTCCCTCAACTCCCTGATTTTACAAGGAAATTAGTAAGCTAACTACCGTATTTAGTACTCCGGAGCTGCCACGAAGTTAGCACCGTATCGCAAAAACATAAATGTCTGTTTGCTTAGCACGACATCGCGTTACACATTTACAAAGTAAACTTAAAGATGGTTAAATACTTGTAAAAGGCTTATTTTCAGTTTAAAAGCGAATCCTTGTTATTAACATGCTCAGATTTTAAACATTCAATTGTTTATGAAACAAAATAAAACATAAACGTATACTTATGTATGCGCGTGAGAAGTTATACTTCTTTGGCATCATTAAATAAATATTTAACACTAGCTGTCTTGGCGAACTTCGTATCGCCCAATAATCAGTGAATGTATTTTATTGTTACTTTTTACTTTTATAATTTTAGGAGGTTTACCAAATCAGAGACCATTAAATCCCCTCCCTCTTCCCCTCCCCTTCCTCCCCCCCCCCTCCCCCTCCCCTTGGAAAAAATATGATCTCTTTAGAAATCATTGACCAATTCTGTAGATGGTCGTCCTCGCTTCGTATCGTATCTACGAAAGATCTACGAAGTTTCACTTGTATCATTCACTGTAACACTTGTTCTCCAGCGAACCGCAAGGCATCTCCTTCATCGAGACCTCGAACCTGGACGGTGAGACCAACCTGAAGATCCGCCAGGCGTGCCCGGAGACGGCGCGGCTGGACAACCTGCCCGCGCTGGCCGACTTCACCGCCACGGTGCAGTGCGAGCCGCCCAACAGGCACCTGTACGAGTTTAACGGGATGTTGAAGGAGGCTAATTCCAAGTGAGTAGCGATAGGAGTGTTACGGTCTGCTTGTTAATTAGGTATATATTTACTTTTGAAGTGAAAACTTCTTTAGTACGGGGGTGACTTGAAATTTTATGAAACGAAACTGTCCAGTAAAAAGAGACAAACACATAAATTCTAAAGTGAGATAGGAAGCATTGTACAGGGGTAGGGTTGGGGAGTGAGGGGTAGGGGAGCGGAGCAGAGCGGGGCGGAGCGAAGTAGATTAGTGAAACCTACATTTATCATCTTCCCGAAATTTTACATTCCACTTGTTTCACTTTGGTTTCACTTCTACCACGTGTGAATTGCACACATTTTAATATTTTAAAATTGTATCAAGTCTCGTTAAACTTCTTGACTATCAAAATCCCATCCCAAAATCGACTCGAATCGGGGAGAGAGAGGGAAAGAGATAGCGATACTTTTTGCTTGTATGTAGAACATTTGTGCAGAATTCTCTGACGGGCCTAGCCGTATGGTCATGACTGACGTCTAAAATTTGTCCCAGAACGATCCCCCTGAGCCTGGACCAGATGCTGCTGCGCGGCGCCATGCTGCGCAATACGTCGTGGGTGCACGGCATCGTCGTCTACACCGGCCACGAGACGAAGCTCATGAAGAACTCCACCAAAGGTACAGTACTGCCGACGTATCTTGGCGCGTCTGAACTTCGCGCAGACTGCACAGTAACATAATTCGGCAATGCTCGGTCCGCGTCCTATTATGTCTCAGCCACACGTTAGCATTTTCGTGTCGCTATCTCTGTCTTACATGCCCTAAAGTTCGCAGTTCGCAGATGTTCAAGCGCGCCAAGATACGTCGGCACACACTTGAACTGTATGACAGACTTTTGTCCCAAAACTGTTTATAAAACTTATCGCCTCACTTCGTTTATTACGTAGATATGTTGCATCATGCGTTTTGTAAATTCCATCTTTACATACATTAAAGAAAAAATGTTGGTAAGTATATACCTAAATTTATCAAAACTATGCAGACAGTGTGAATTCAATAATTTTGGTAGTTTTATCTCGAAAGTTGTCTAGAAGTTTTTAATATATGGGTGACTTTATAGATAGCTCATTCCGAATTTCTACATTGCCACCAGTGCCACCACGGATATTTGCCGTTCGGCCCAATATTGGAATATAGTTTTTGACAATACCTGCTTTCTGACCCATTTCTAATTGTAAACACTAGAAAAAGTGGGGAGGGGGGAGGGGGAAGGGTGTAACTGTTCTCTCTTATTCACTTTATTTAGCTCTTCTATCCCCAATCTATTTCCTATGCATCTAACCCAAGGTTTGTCGGTACAGCTCCGTTGAAGCGGTCCTCCATCGACCGGCAGACCAACACGCACATCCTGATGCTGTTCTTCATCCTGCTGGCGCTGTCGCTGCTCAGCGCCGCCTTCAACGAGCTGTGGCTGCGGCGCCGCACGCACACCGACTGGTACATCGGGCTCGACGGTGCGTATGACACGCATACAGACAGATAGACAGACTGACAGACAGACAGAGAAAGAGAGACAGACAAACTGACTGACTGACCGACTGACTGACTTACTGGCTGACTGACTGACTGACTGACAAACAGACAGACAGACAGCAGACAAAAGTTACGATTAAGTTCGATAGATAGTTAAATTTAAGCAAAACATAACCGACTCGAAATAGTTTTTGAGGAAGCCCCTCTAAAATTATCGCCAAACAATATTATAAAAATCGCTGTAATGTCTACTTATAATGTTACAATACTTGAGAAGTTTCCTCAATTCTTCATGGGATCGCCCTGGAAGTAAATACGTTTACTGCCCTTCAAATAAAAAAAAGGATTTTCCAAATCGGTTTATGCAGTTTTGACGTAACAAAAAAAATACAACCGAATAGAGAACCTCCCCTTTTTTTGAAGTCGGTTAAAAGACATAGTATTAAAGCACCGTACCTACCTGTACGAATTATACTGCTTTACGCCATGTCATTGATATTCGTATTAAATCGAATTTTATTTTAATTAATTTTACGTATTTTATTTTGCTTATAAACATTGTTTTGTTGTTTGTTACAGAGGCGCAAAATGCACACTTCGGCTTTAACTTTTTAACCTTTTTGATCTTATACAACAACCTCATACCCATATCGTTACAAGTAACCGCCGAGATAGTTCGATTCTTTCAAGTGAGTATGGTTATTTCTTACTTAGTGAGCGTAACTTAATTAACAGTATGTGTAGACTTATTTCTACTTCTACATTACTTAAATATAATCTTACGAAAGCGTGTAATATGTTAATACAACGACTATGGGGGTGCACATATCCTGTCAAAATTGTCTGTTCTTAAAAATAAGTGTGTGCGTGAAAACGATCCAGTGCGCACGCATTTGCGTGTGTGAGTATGACTATCTGAACAGTTGACATGAAGGAATTTACACAGGTGTGGTTAAAAATAGCACGCTGTCGTGGCTGTGTTAATGTCCTATGGGTAATGGTTAAGCGATAACTTGGGTGACGGTTTTTACAGCAGACATATGTACTCATAGGGGCATTCAAAATATACATTTGCGTGCGATTGTACGCGAGGGTGCGATTCTGTGCGTACGCATTTGCGTGTGTGTGCGAACCTGTATGTGTCTAGATTAGATTAGACAACAAGTGGCTGCAATAATAGTGTTCCATATCGTTACTCCTTAGGCGAAGTTCATAGCGATGGACAGCGAGATGTACCACGCGGAGACGGACACGCCGGCGCAGGCGCGCACGTCCAACCTGAACGAGGAGCTGGGCATGGTGCAGTACGTGTTCAGCGACAAGACCGGCACGCTCACCTGCAACATCATGGAGTTCCTCAAGTGCTCCATCGCGGAGGTATACACATACACAGTCACACACACTAATACAACAACTACAAGACTCTTTATTGCACATCGAAATATTGAAATAACATGTAACTTTATCTGTAGTATGAGAGAACCAGGCGAGAGGTCAGGTTGTGCAAAGTCTGTTAAAATATTATAAAATTGCATATCACGCTTTTGGTTGTGTTTGTGCGGATAATAGGGTTTAGTGTCAGCCTAATAGAAATTTTCTTTGAAAATTATTTACTCAAAAATGCTTTCAAGTTAAGCCCAATGCATACGTAACGGGCTTTTTCCCGTACGGGATTCCGCTGCGTATGCTAGTGCATACGATAGTTCGTATACATTTTCTATGAAACGATTTTTCCAAAACTTCACGTCCCGTCCCGTACGGGAAAAAAACCCGTTACGTATGCATTGGGCGTTAGAATGTATTAAGAATAGAGATAAAACATCGACTTGTGTCCAGTCTTGACCGTGATTTGACTCGACCCTTGTGCCAGGTGATCTACACCAAGCCAGCGCCGGACGAGCGGCTGGAAGAGACAGCTCTGTACCAGACGTTGGCGGCCAACCACCCGTCCTCGCCGGTGATCAGCGAGTTCCTCACCATGCTGGCCGTGTGTCACACCGTCATCCCCGAGCCCGCGCCCGACGGACACATCAACTATCACGCCGCGTCGCCTGGTAATACGGATACTATGTTTTATGTACAGTCGGCAAAAGAGGGCATGATACAGAAATAACGCTTCACACTCATAGCCCCACAGTAGGATTCCCTGTATCGTGGGTGCCATGGACAACACACTTAACAAGGACATTCACACCCAGACCGAGAACAGAAATTCAAACTCATCATTCAAATTTCCGCTTCGCTGGGAATCGAACCCAGGACCCTTGGTGCAGCGATCCGGTATGATAACCATTGCGCCACACGGGTCGTCGAAACGAAACCTTTCATAATGTTTAATACTACAGAATTTATGTATTAGTATCAGTGTTAAATGCCACTTTAAAAGTAAGGCATGATTTAACATAGATAAGTAAATAAACATTTTGTAATATTAAACATCACGGAAGATTTTTGCCCTACATTCTTAATTATTTTGCTGACTGTACCTTAATAAAATGTAATAAGTCTCTTTTTCAAGTTACAAAGTACAACTCGGTCAGAATATCTGTGCACCTCGCTGGAATGCAGCGCCTCTCCCGCTTCCCCTGTCACCTCTCCGCGCACTCCCCGGTGCGACAGTACGGTTAGCATCTTCGTTGCCGTTGCACGTCCCGATAATTTTGATATTTTCGCTTTGTTGTTGTTTTGTTTTTTAATGTTTATTGTTAAGTTTAGACTGTTTAATGTTAAGTTTGGACTGGTTTGGTTGTTATTAAAATTGTTGTAGCTGTTAAACTGAAGTCATGGGAAAAACAATACACAGCAAATCAAGAAATTTAATCTTGAAAGTGGTCTTTAAACCGAACCGAAAGTGCTCAAGTTTTTTGAATCGGAGAAAGCAAATAAACAGTACACCATACCTGTAGACCAAGTGGTGAAACGAACCTGTGCTGCAACTGGGATATCAAAGAGGACTCTAATGAAAATGAGGAAGATACAATGTCAGGCATAGAGTCAATAATTTATAGTGACTGAGTTTAATAATAAATGTTTTTGTAATGAAAATTATTGTTTTATAATAACAAACCCTTCATCAATAATAAATTGATTTGAAAAGGTTAGTAATTTTTTTACCTCCACATTTCTCGAAAAAACTTTTTTTCACACCGTATCCAGACCGCCGATATGACGTCACGAGGTCAGGTGCACAGATATTGTGACCGCGTTGTATGCGTATCATCTTTACGTATTTTATATACACCATTTGTACTCGTAAGTCATATTTTATTATTGTCAAATGTAATTAATTTATAATTAAGTTAAAAAGCTAATACTCATTGTCCTGTGACCTTGACCGCAAACGCCATTAGCGTATGCCGTCATTATTCGTATTCTAAAACTGTATCCTTAAACTGTTCTACATCCCATTTAACGTCTTAAGTTCAATGCATACGTAACGGATTTTTTCCTATACGGGACGGGGAAAACTTAGTTGGCGACGATGTTTTTCCCGTCCCATACGGGATTCCACTGCGTATGCACTATCGTATACATTTTCTACGAAACGATGTTTCCAAAACTTAAAGTCCCGTCCCGTACAGGAAAAAACCCGTTACGTATGCATTGGGCTTTAACCTCATCCGTGGTTCCAGACGAGCGCGCGCTGGTGGGCGGCGCGGCGGCGTTCGGCTGGGTGTTCACGACGCGCACGCCGCAGTCGGTGTCGGTGTGCGCGCGCGGCCGCACCGACACGTACGCCGTGCTGCACGTGCTGGCCTTCACCTCCGCCAGGAAGCGGATGTCGGTCATCGTCAGGACGCCCTCCGGTAACGTAATAATACATACACCGACAACTACGCTTATGAATACTATACTTAAAGTATAATATTTTATTTATTTATTTAACTCTTTATTGTACACCGATAAAATAATACAACACAATCAAGAAGTAGGCAAGTGAAATTTTACTACGGGTTATATGCATACGCCTCTTGGAGTTAGATAATACTAATAGACGATGTAAGAACCTAACCTGATGGTAAGTGGCGATGAAGTCCAAGATGATGAACGCGTATTATAAATGCTGACTAATTATGTGTCATCGTGGACCCCACAGTCACTCAAATAGGAGCACAAATTTAGATTTTAACTATGTCGACTACACCACTAGTGATCGGGAGTACCGTTTCAGGCGCCTACACCAATGTTCAATTTACATTATAACGATTTTACTACTACTAAAATAAGTGTTATTCAAGTATTACTGAGAATCACCACTGTATCTGTCTGTAATTCGCTTCAAACAATTTATACAGGTCAAATAAAGTTGTACTGCAAGGGCGCCGACTCAGTGATATACCCGCGGCTGGCCGGCGGGCCCGCCAACGCGAGGTACGCGGAGGCCACGCTGGCCCATCTAGAGCAGTTCGCCACTGAAGGCCTCAGGACACTGGTGTTCGCTGTGGCGGACATACCTGAGCATGTTTATAAAGTAAGTGGTATTTCCCAGAGAACATCAATAAGAGGTTTTAATTACGTGAACACAATCAACGCGGTAATACGGAATGTAAATAAGTTATGTCACAAATATCTCTAAGCTCGAAGGACCAAAAAATATTTGTCTTGAAGGTATCGATTGTATCGCTGTTATCCACTTTTTGTATTTTATATGTCTATAAAAAGCAAAATTAATCAATATCCAACAACAACCTTTATAACTGAGAACTCAAGAAGTACCGCTAATGTATTCAACATTCAACATCGATCAGGACTGGTCAAACACATACCACAAGGCGAGCATAGCGATACAGGACCGCGAACAGAAGATGGAGGAGGCCGCGTTACTCATAGAGAACAATCTGCGGCTCCTGGGCGCTACGGCCATTGAGGACAAGCTGCAGGTCAGTGTCCGGGTTCGAAGGACCAACAAATATCATGCGCAAACCATTTTAAGACTAGACTGTAGTATGAGTAACAGCTCTCGAAATTGTAATCGAGCCTGGCCGCCATCTCACAATTTGAAATATTTACTGAATATTAAATTAAATTTATATTCCATTTCGTTCATGTTTGAAATAATTTCCTCGAAATAGGCAATTTAATATGCCGATAGTAAATGAAAATCTGATAAAACAGTTTTTATCCCTATTGACTAAATTAATATGAAATTGGGAAGTGAATATTGTTAGTAAAAGTTCCATTAATCAAAGAAATCAATTGCCAACATTGAATGAACACCTAATAAACAGTATGATAAAGTAAACAGATGAAAAAAATATTTCTAAAATGTATGGGTTGGTTTCCACCAAAGCGGAGAAGACCGCTCTTGTTCTCCGCTTTAGTTTGGTTGGACATAGGTAAATAGGACAACCGTAATAACAAATCGGCGGAGGGACGTAGAAAATACGATAACTCATTGGTCGTTCACGCAGACGAGCGTGACCCTTATTACGTGTGAGCGAGACAGTTAGTGGCACGTGTGGTGTGTGTGAGCAGGACGGCGTCCCGGAGACGATAGCGGCGCTGCTCGCGGCCAACATCCACGTGTGGGTGCTGACGGGCGACAAGCAGGAGACGGCCATCAACATCGCGCACTCGGCGCGGCTCATCCACGCCGCCATGCCGCTCGTGCTGCTCAACGAGGACAGCCTTGATGTATGTACACAAAGCAAAAGATATAATTAATTACATGAATTACAGAATCATGCTTTGCATACTTAATTCTTTTGTCCACTGTACTGCCTATTCTTTGTGTATTCGTCTCTTTTCCGTTCTTTGACAGCTCTTATTCTGTTCTTTCCTTTCTTGGCCAGCCACGCATCCTACAGGTATGATTTTGAAGATCGCGTCGAGCGAAGCCGACCTCGTTAACATTTAGTGGCATTTTATGAACTCTTGTTCATTCCGTATCTTAGTGTTCGCCGTCTATAAACTTGGAAGTCTTTTTTAGACTTAATTATAGCTTTATTTGTATATCTTACCTGTCTCTTTCAAATGTGGCTATTTAGGCATCCGTAGGTATATAACATTGTATTACCTCGCAGCTTACAATACTACAATCTCCCATGCATGTGCTCCCCAGGGCACGAGAGAGACCCTCTCCCGTCACTCGGCGGACTTCGGCGAGAACCTGCGGAAACAGAACGAGGTGGCGCTCATCATCGACGGCAAGACGCTGAAGTACGCGATGGGCTGCGACCTGAAGAAGGACTTCCTGGACCTGTGCGTGTCGTGCAAGGTCGTGGTCTGTTGCCGCGTCTCGCCCATACAGAAGGCTGAGGTGAGGATGGTTAATAATATAAATCAGGCCTTGGGGTCATCCATAAATTACGTCACACGTTTGGAGGGAGGGGGAGGGGGTCGATGTAGTGTGACATTGTGTGACAAAGGGTGGGAGGGGGTCCTAAATTTCGTGATGTTACATTTCAAAATCGAATAATTGGTATGTATAGGTAAATATTAAAAAACAATTAATGGAAATAAAACGATTTCGGAACTGCTGTTTTTATTTAATAATTTCTAGGTGTAAAATTTCATAATATTATGTGACGACACACGGGGGGGAGGTCTCACAAATGTGACCAGCTGTGACAAGGAGAGGGGGAGGGGTCAAAAACTCATGAAATTAGTGTGACGTAATTTGTGGATGGCCCCATATGACCCAAAACAAACAGATTAAACAGATATTGGAGTGTTGGCCGTGGGTTGTGTGGCCCCATTACATCGACCGTCATGTGTGTGTGTGTGTGTCAGGTGGTGGAGATGGTGTCGGCGGCGACGGGCGCGGTGACGCTGGCGATCGGCGACGGCGCCAACGACGTGGCGATGATCCAGCGCGCGTCCGTCGGCGTCGGCATCTCCGGCGTGGAGGGGCTGCAGGCGGTGTGCGCGTCCGACTACAGTATCGCGCAGGTACGTACTTGTAGCAGTCGCGTAGTGCGCGCTCACTCGCACTTAGTTCTTAGGTCTAAGTGCGAGTGAGCGCGCAATATGTCGACGAGTGCAGCGAGACACTGGGACACTATAATTAGCACGCTCGCATTGTGACGTTAACATCGATACGTTATCATCGATTTGCACAGTGACGATTGTACAAGTGATTTTCAGGTCTGAAACATTCGAATATAATCTAAGTACCGAATTACCTAGCTTACAATAATTAGTATACTCCTACATGCGTGATGGTAAAACGTTACAAGGAAACGTTCACTTTTAACTGACTTCAAAAAAGGAGGAAGTTATACATTTTTTTTTATGTTTGTTACCGTAGAACTCCGTAATTTCTCAACTGATTTCGATATAAGAACTCCTCAAGGTACGTGGTTTCTTATATGTTTTGCGAAGATTGAAGTCGGTTTTTTTTAAGTAAAATATTTGATTATTGGTATCACTTTGCCGTAGATGTTTAACTTGAAACATGTTTCAGTTCCGCTTCCTGCTGCGGCTGTTGCTGGTGCACGGCGCGTGGAACTACTCGCGCATCAGCAAGCTCATCCTCTACTCCTTCTACAAGAACATCTGTCTGTACGTCATCGAGCTCTGGTTCGCGATCTACTCAGCCTGGTGAGCATTGCGTTGAGTTTTTAACCGACTTCAGAAACGGAGGAGGTATTCAATTCGACTGTATGTTTGTTACCTCAGAACTTTGACTGGGTGAACCGATTTTAATGATTCTTTTTTTAATCGAAAGCTGGTGCTTGTGATGTGGTCCCACAATTTGAACGAGATCTGACAAGCAGTTTTTGAGTTATCCCTAATTTTGAAGTCGGTTATTTTTTTGTTAAATTATGCATTGTATTGTTAGCGATGAGTTTGGAGATTGGTGAACAGTGTGTCTTCCTGAAGTAGTGAAGATGAAAGTATTATTATAACTACAAGAACAATGAATCCAACCCTAACTTGCAGGTCTGGTCAGATCCTGTTCGAGCGGTGGACGATCGGGTTCTACAACGTGATCTTCACGGCGCTGCCGCCCTTCGCCATCGGCCTCTTCGACAAGCTGTGCTCGCCTGAGATTATGCTGAGGGTACGTTATTATCGCTATACCAGGTATATTATCTTCTTAATGCCAGGCTCGAGTTTCTTCTCACAATGAGTCCATGAATGGTATGTATGTGTGCACACTATACGGAGTTAAACTTTGCTGCTGCTGCTTTGACTTCGCATTTTTCACCTTTTCAACCGACTTCAAAAAAGGAGGAGGTATTCAATTCGACTGTATTTTTTTTATGTTTGTTACCTCTGAACTTTGACAGGGTGAATCGATTTTGATGATTCTTTTTTTAATCGAAAGCTGGTACTTGTCTATGTGGTCCCACTAAAGCGAGATATGACTAGCAGTTTTTGAGTTATCACTAATTTTGAAGTCGGTTATTTTTTGTGAAGAATGAAATGAAAAGAAATGAAACTTTATTTTTTTTTTGTCACCACAAACAGCAAAAATTCAATAGGTACATACAGATAGGTAATTTTATTTACAGTAATGATGTTTGTGGGAGCTGGTGTTTGTACTTAAATACCTGTGTTACAAGACACCAACCCCAACCTCTTGTAAGGTATTAAGAATTATACACAGTGACAAAGCACACACACACACACACACACACACACACACACAAATACATAAACACACACACGCAAGAATGCATACTGGACACAAACCTTATCTTTTAGTTTAGTATTTAAGTTTCTCATTTTAAGTGATGTAAAAATCTTATGAGAAATAAAGATTGTTTAAACCGAATGTAACGTATTGTGTGTTGTCTGATTGTCTCCCAGCACCCGGTGCTGTACATCCCGTCGCAGCAGGGGCTGTTGTTCAACGTGCGCGTGTTCTGGGTGTGGGCGGTGAACGCGCTGCTGCACTCGGTGCTGCTGTTCTGGCTGCCCGTGCTGATGACAGACCACCACGTGCTGTGGGGCAACGGCCGCGACGGCGGGTACCTGCTCGTCGGGAACTTTATATACACTGTGAGTGGCGGTCACTTAGGCCAGATCCTCACTATAATGCCATTCACAGTTCGTTCTCGGTTTGATTAAATATTATGCATTATAAAATATATGTGTGCATTCATACTATCCGTGACAGTCAGTGACGGATTAACCCTTAATCAAAATAAGGAATTGCCTAGGGCATCACGTCTGGGGGGCACCAGAAGAAGCACAAAAAAGCACAAAAAACCACGATGACATACGGATAGGGGGGCCCACAGGCGTGGATTGCTTAGGGCATCAAGTAGTCTTGATCCGTCACTGGTGACAGTCAAGTTTCGCTCCAATTGTATAATTTGTACGTGATACGACTTTACCAGACCGAGATCGGATCGAGAACGGACTGTGAACGGCTTTATAGTGAGGATCTGGCCTTAAGCTTCATATACACTGTGAGTGACGGTCACTTGATTTGTGTATTTGGATTGCCAACGCAAGAAACAGTGCAACAAGCTTAAAATCTACACACGTTACAGATGTATACATAACTGCTCTTTCAATTATAGCCAATCACAGCATGCGTTGTGTTACAGTTTCACTACACACAATTACCTATATTACTTTTTAATTATTATCATATAACAATTACAATAGAAATTACAATATTTGCTTTTAATATAAATAGGATTAATTAATGTCGTCGGAATATTTATAAATAAAAATGTCACTATAATTATTAAATTACAATATTTCTTATAATATAATATAAAATATGATATATAATTGGCGGGAAGGGCAGGGCTAATGTGGAAAACGTGGCGCTTTCATTGGTCTAATTGGACCGATGCTCAGTACATATTATTTAATGCATAAAAAGGTGTTGTTCTTCCACAACATATGGAATCCGAGGGTACGACCAACGGTCCTCAACTATGTATATACTTTGTATGATTATTTATTTAATCTTTTTTGTAAGACCTAAACAGGTTTTTACAAAGGGCGGACTTAATGCCTTGAGGCATTCTCTACCAGTCAACCCAGGGTGATGGTGAGAAGTTGCGGTAGTTATGTTTCAATAAACTTTGTTATTCTAGTATGACGCTCATCTCACGTAGTTCGTTAGAGAGAGTAAAGACGCGGTACATTTTGCTTGCATGAAGATCATTTGTGTTAAATGTTCCGAGAGGGCCTATGCATCCTTTCGAAATCAATAGTACGAGCTGTTTTTAATCCAGTTTTGACTGCCCCGCCCACTGTGTGCCTAGACAACTTTGACAGACGTTCATTATTTCGATATTTGACATCAATGACAGATTCCAACACAGATCTAGTACCGCCACCAGTATACGAGTATATAATATAACATGTTATGATATTGTCCCCAGTACGTGGTGGCGACGGTGTGTCTGAAGGCGGGGCTGGCCACTCACTCCTGGACGTGGGTCACGCACCTCGCCATCTGGGGCAGCATGGCGCTCTGGGCGCTGTTCATTCTCGTCTACAGGTATTGTCTCCTCACTAACTTGTGAAAGTATTGATAGTAAATCGTATAATTTTTTTTTTCTATTATTTAAAATAGTCGACTCTACAGCAATGTTTTTGGAGATATTGTTACAGTCCAAAAATTTTACTTAGTTTTGCATTTTTTCGTTGACTTCTAGTACCAAAGTTTTTGCTACGCGCCACGTTATTGGAACAAATTTTTATTATATTTTAAACTATTTAAATTAATATCGCAACGAAAAGTAGTGCAAACTAATCCAAGATTGTTCACCTATAAGTGTCCTCTAACAAACGCACTATACGAGTATAACGTTCTCCCCCTCCCAGCAACATCTACCCAGTGGTGCTGATCGGCGCGGTGATGCGCGGCATGGACCGCATGGTGTTCAGCTCGCTGGTGTTCTGGCTGGGGCTGCTGCTGATCCCCGTCGCCACGCTCATCCCCGACCTACTCATCACTGTGTGAGTGTTTGATAGATGTAGACTCTAGGGTTCCATTGCGTAGGGGTCCCGTCGACATCGGGGCGGCAGTTAGGTATGTTATTTAGGACCGGTTTCATAGAAGTTGATTGAGTAAAAATTAACTAATCAACTAAGAAATTTATTGTCAAACGTCAATAATAGAGCTGTCAAGTTATATCTCAGAGTCCTAATAATTTGCAGATACCGTACTGCACGTTATTATGGGTTATATTACTTTCTTATCCAAAGAATTTATTGTGTTTTAATAAAATGACGGCCATATTCTTTTTAACATAAGGTCATCGACCGTAATCAACAGATTGACAAATGTTTTTGATGTTAATTATTCATAGATTATACCGGTCGTTGGGCCTGAGGAAGGTGGCGTGGCGGCTGCACAAGGCGTCGTCCTCACGGTTGCTATATCCCCCACACTTACCAGATGATATTTAAGTTAATAACTGATATCAGTATGGTACTGTCGTGTTTACCCTATGCCAAGGAATAGTGTAGCGAAGAAGAAAATACTATCGGGCCAAGTGAAACGCTTAGATTTTTTTTATGTTATGTTGTCTTTGGCATAGTTATATCCTGTAGGTTAAAAATAATTTAGTGATTAATTGTAACAACAGTTGTTTATAGAAATCGTAAATAATTAAGTATATTGTTATCATTGGTAATTTGTGTGTAATTAATTTTATGGTAGTTAATGAAAAGTAAAATTTAAAGTATACTGTATGTTAGTATCTATTTTTAGAATAAATTCTTCTTGTCTTTATGAATATCTTAATATTTGTTACCTCCGGGCATCCCAATCAAGAGCACAGTGTTAATCCATTTTCCATAGTGTGATTATATTCTTTAACTTGTGATAATGCTACATATCCTTAACAAACAACTACTAAAAATAATAAAACGACAAAAAAAACTAAGCAAATAATAACCGACCAAATAAATGATACAATAAAAATAAAACACAATAATTGGAAATACAATAAATGTACAATGTAATTATGACAATAAACAAAACATTTCAGTGTCCATAACTCGGCGTTCAAGACGATGACGGAAGCGGTGCGCGAGAGCGAGATCAAACAGCGCGACCCCACCGAGCTGCTCGCGCAACCACGGCACTCGTGAGTACCCCCCTCCCCCCTACTGTACACACACACACACACACACACACGCATACGGATACATACGTTAGGTACGTATGTTTATACGCACTCTGAGATCGACGCCGCGACTGAGCTGTTGAAAAGTAATTATAAGATGTTTTTACAAGACATTAAATTCAGGTCATGCATTTTTATCCATATTTTAACTATATTAATTTGGCTAGGGACGTTAATTAAATGAAAGAACAATTCAAAGTATAACCAACACAAATTTCGTCTTGGCAATTGAATCGGCAATAATTGTCATACGACTTTGACTACATTAACGACAAATAATTGCGTATTATTTATTACAGATTAATATGTTTATTTTTATTCTTTTTTATTTAAGGTTAATGGTTTTTTTCTTATTTTTGTATGTATATAAATATACAGTAATTATTTTTTATCTGATTCTTATTTTTTGACGAACAAACATTTCAACAGACACTTAACTCCATTTTACTTGTTTATAATAATTTATATTATAATTTGTTTTAAGTATGATTGAAGCGCGTATGATATAAATTATTGTATGTATGTATTCATATGTATTGTATATATGCATTTGCATGATCGGGTAAAAAATGTATCCATGCATTTTATTCACAAAAACAATAATAATACGCACTTTGCAACTAGCTCGGTCGCGAACTACTAACAAGATTTGTTAGGTGACATACGCAATGTTCTGTTAGAATCGTGACTACATTACATTACATGTATAGATGTTTTCGATAGGTATTTGTGTGATTATTTTGCTGTATTTGCTGTTTTGTTTATTATTATAGACCGACCCATAGCCCATTTTCATATAATTTTTGATTTAGTAGCTGTCTATGTCATAAAAAATAGAATTAATCAGATGTTTTGTGTATATGGTGTCAATACATTCTCACGATTGTACCAGAACTCGAGAAGTGCAATGCAGGTTATAAACAAAATTTGAAGGGGTTTTTATAATTCGCTTTTCAAATGGACAAGAGATTCAGTGTTATACGTTTTTTGTAAAGCTATTTAGTTGGTTGGTTATTGGATACGTACTATGTATGTGCTTATATGATTTCAGTGTTCTGGAACAATTATATTCGTACAATACAGAAGACAAACCTAAATACACATTTTATAAAGATACACAATATATAAAATATTTATTATTATCAAAATCTTATGTATATATTCATGTAAAAATCACCCTGAATATGTGATATACATATGCAAGCACTAGGTAGAATTTGGTAGCACAGCCTTAATAATATACTTATATATTAAATAGATGTAATATACAAATTTATTAGTATAAAATAGTATAATACAGGGTATTTTACTATGTAGTATTTCTGAGTCTAATCACTTAGTCCCATTTTAGAAAAGTAATTAAAGCTAAACATAGGATTTATGTTATCTTTATATTTGTGTATATTATTTTATATTATTATTTATATTTCAAATCAGTATTCATATCATAATTTATACACTGTAATATTTTCGAGGCCTTACCAGTTTTGCAAACGATTTATTTCGAAGAATACATTTGATCTAAAAATGACCGTAAAGTACAATTCTTGCATGATAAATACAGCGTTGGGACTATTTGTATCTGTGGTTTGGTGATTTGAAATCGTTTGTGACTGGGCAGAGGTCCTGTCCACGTTGAGTGTGTAGTGTGCACGCAGTCCCTTTAGTTGATGGAGTGTTCATTAGCCCGCTTGGCACCGCCCCCCGCCCCGCCCCGCCCCGCCCCGCCGGGCTCGCGTTGAGATAACATCATGTGGTGTGCGATCTAACTATAACAACTATGTTAATCCTCACGTTCAATAATACCATAACAAGTAACAAATCATGCCAGATATTAAACGTTAAAGCAATATCAAATGAGACTGATGTGTATGAAATTATATAAACTTCCTGTCTGCAAGTATTCTTGTCTTGCGAGTCAGATCGCAATTCCATTAGTAAGTCTTGCTCACGTAAGTACCTAACTTACGTTAACTTACCGTTTTTTAAATGTAAACACTCTTTGTAAATAGCTTATCGTAATTTCTTGATACTTTTATATACTTCCAAAATTTACTTTCGTATATTTTGCGGAAGCAACTTCCAAGTGTAATATCGGGCTTAGGTAAGGTTGGTTGGCTAGCATACACGTGGTGGTTATCTCAGCTACGGGCCGGGTCTCGCGGGCCGCACGGTAGGCTAGGTTTGACGTTGTGTGTTGGCGCCTGGCCCCGCAGCAAGAGGCGCTGCGCCGGCGAGCCGCACGGGCTCACGTGGCGGCGCCGCGCCGTCGCCCCCGAGGACGAGCCGCCCCTCCGCGCCCCCGCACTACTACAAAACGGCCGCCCTTCGCCCCGCCCCTCGCCCCGCTGCGCGCGCCCGCCCCGCCCCCGCGTCTCCCACGTCATTTGACGTTTCTCCGTCGCTTGACCCGAGCGATATTAGATTAATACAGTGTGTTCCATTTGACGTTCACAATGATCACGCTCACGACCACGGTTTTTCCCGTTCCACTTGCTTGTGCACCGTCCATTTCGACCACCTCGATCCACCTGTTCAGATGGGTCATTATGAGCTCGGTGTGAGCGAAATTAATGACGTCATGTGTGACGTTTTTGCCGCGACCGTAACGACCGTGGTCCTTAAGTGGAACGGTTAAAGGGTTATTTTGATCGTTGTGAACGTCAAGTGGAACGCACCCATGGCTTCGGACCGACCGCGCCAGTGGTTCGTCGCTTAGTATTGAAAGATCACTGAAACGACAGACTGATTTAGACCTATTTATACAGAAACGCTCCGAGACAAGTTGCGGACCGAATGCATCACTTGTTAATTTATATTTTAATTGTGCATTTAGTGAAATCAAGTACAACGTGCAAAATATGCTAAAAGAATATTTATTTAATTTAATTGTTGTCTTTATGAAAAATGTTAATGCAATGCTTCGTTACTTAACTTGTCTCGTAGAAATTATATTCGAGTAAAAATGAGAACCTCAAGTGTAATGCTAGGTTTAAACGTAATCTAAGTATGTGTTCCTACGTAGTTCTATCGAAAACCAAACTACTTAGGGATGTGATAATTTCAATTAAATACAAGACTTCTGTACAAAATTTGACTGTCGTGAATGACCCTAGGTTACTATCGTTGTAAGTAATAAAATATCGCATCCCTGAAACTATGCTAGATTTGTTAAGTGTTACATGTCTTCTTGCATTCCGCTTGCTAAGTTTTCCATAGCAATAATATATCGATACAGATAGTATTGTGATATTTTTATAGATATTTATACTGATGTAAGTGTTTCTATAGATGGGCAGACGTGAGTTGCATGTTGAGACAAATGACAGCTGTCATGGGGTAAATATTTTGTATGTGTGGCAGTTGGTACGGATAGTTTGCACTGGTGTTGCTCTGGCTAGAGTGTCTCCGTTACTGGTTAAATGAGAATATTATCTCTAGTCTTAGGCGGCAATTTTTACAACTTAAAATGTTAAATAGTAGATAATTAACGGACTAGATTCATATCGTTGTGGGATATTTATATTTACTGTTTTAAAATAAATATACAATTATCATCCTCAACATTTTCGAGCCAAAATAAAAAAATGAATCTATTTGAAACTAAATTGTTGAATCAGTTATTTTCTGCAAGATATTACTTCGTATGAAAGAGATAATTACTGACTTCATTTATCGAGGACAATTTGTACAAATAAATAATTTCTAAGTTATTATGTTATTTATGAATTTACGATTATGTATTGAGTACTCGGAGCTCAAGAGGCTTTATTTTCCAAATTGGTTATTATAACTTAATATCCTAGTGATAATAGTAAAATTCAAGTTTCTATTCAATATTTCTACTCTATTATGGGTAGGGCTCTTGGACATACCTGACGGTATTAGTGCACGAATATTATTTCTTAAGTGTTATTCCTTTATTTAAAGAATTATGTTGTTTCTTAAGTTGACGATATTATGATCATGAGTATGTTATTTATTCAAAATTGCAATATACAAATATAAGTATTCATGAATTACTTCCTCCATCCTTAGTGAATAAAATATGCGTCTCATTTATTTATTTTTAAGTCTATTAAATTAATTAAGAATATCCCACTTTTTAATGCATTTGCAGTATGATGTAATTTTTTTATTAAAATACAACTCCTTTATGATATTAATAACTATTCGACGACTTACCGTGTCTTTTTATGTAAAAATAAAACGTAAGGAAAATTTCGTTTTTCTGTATACTCGTAGTAAACTAAAGTGTGCCACAAATGACTGCTAGTTTAGAAATCTTTTCACGAGTGTTTACATTCAAAAATGGATGCGCATACTTCATTACATATTTATAGACGTTACAACTTTTATAAATTTTAAATTAGGTAGATGTATATTATTGTAAATGTTGTATATTTTTTACATTCGGAATTAATTTCCTTAATTAGATTTTTTGAGTTTGTAAGAAATACAAAATAATATTGTATATTATTATCTCGTTTAGTTGCTGTATTAGTTAATTACTTTGTATTGTCGTGTGCGCATCTATCACGTTTTCCAAAGTACATTCCGTCTTACGCAGAAGGCTGTAATATACTTTTAAAGCATTGTCTTCGTAGGTTTTATAATAATTGTATTGTTTGTAACTATTCGTATTGCTATAGTACGCTAGACTTTCACTTATATTTCACTTTCGTCTAACGTCTTCCCGTGTAGTTAATGTATTTCTTTTGGAATTAAATTTCATTTCAATCTTTCTCAAAAATTAATGGTATATTTTGTATACATTTTGACATTACTTCCACGCGTGAACGAGACTTGGGTGGATATATTATTTGCAAAATGTATTTTTATATAATTAATTTAGAGTCATGATCGGATACGACGTATAAATGCAAATGTATTGTCATATAAGTATTTATTGATAAGCATAAAATTATTTAGTATTTTGTTAATAAAAGCGAATCTCAATTTCTGAGGATTTTTTGCAAAATTCACATAATTCCTTGTATAACGACGTAAAGTGTATCGAAGCCCGCTACAATACTTAGTTTGTGTAAATTGAGTATGTACCGCGTATTGCACTCTATATTTTCAACGCACATTCATACTTGTTGCTTTGACTCAGTATTAAATTTATTTTCATTCTCTTTGTATTGTTTGTCACATGAATCATTAAAATGTCGTTACCCCCTTTTTGTTTTTTTTCGTTATTGCTTCCTATTTCTGTACAATAGTCATTTGTTATCTAAATGTACATAATATCGTTCCTTGTGTCGTATCTCGAGATGTAACAATTATGTTGTAAATGTTGTAAATAAGACCGGTATTGGTTCTCATTGTAACACGTGGAATTAATAAAGTGTTAAAATTTTAACTGACTTGTCTATTAGATTTAAGGTTAGATCCAAATAATTGAAAATGTGCCAGAAAATGTTGTTTATAGTTATTTAATGGAACAAGAATGTTTCGCTTACTAATTTATAATATTATGGTGGCAATATCATTAGTTTAATAAAAATTAACGATTTTTAAATCGATATCAAAATTAATACTACCAATCGACGAATACTAATGTCATTTAAAATTGTTGTACAACGTACATTGTAAGAGATGTTTTCTGGCACTCAAAACCTAATTGGCAATAAACCGGATGATTGGCATCGAGGGAGCAATGTATTGGCATGTGTTTGGTGGAATGTTCCTCACTAACTTGGTGGTTGTTGCCGGCACAGTGTGGCGGACGCCCGGCACGCGCTGCTCCGGCTCGCTCAGTGTAAGTACCCTCGCATGGCCTCGCGCCCCGCATGCCCTCGCATATGCACGCTTCCGATCGACTTAGCATATGCTGGCGTGCGCGATTCACTCGGGTAGCTTTACCCTTTTAAGTAATAACGTCAGTGTGGTAAAAAAGTGTTTTATTTTTGATACTAGCGAATTATTTATTATTTCGTTTTCTCGAAACCGATGGTATCCATGAAAGGTAAGTTATAAATCGAGATTTTATACGTTTTACAAAAGTTTACGAGTTATTCGCTCGTCTCGACACGCCAGCACGTACTGAGTTTAGCTTATCACGCCCACATTCGCTTGTTTTGTGTTCCGCTTACACTAGTACCCGCTTCATTCGGTATCGGAGTCGTACCGCCTTGTGTTCGGTATGGGGGTAGCATGTCAGATGTGAGTGATGTGACAAGTGTCGGTTGTGACGCTCGCTCTTGTGGCAGCCTCACGGAGACCGCCCGCCTGCTGCAGAACGTTCGCAGCGTGTTCGGCCGCCGCGCCGCCACCCGCGTCACCACCGAGTTGGAGCTCTCGCGTGAGTACCACCCCACCACCCCACTCACGGCTCACACGAATAGTGAACTAGACGACGCAACTAATACAATGATCAGTGTCTAAATACACTGGTTGGTATGTCTTGGTTACATTTTACGTACCTGATTGTCTTCATTACAGTGCTGATTGATTTGTTAGTTCCTCATACTATGCATAAAACAAAGCAAAGTGAGAGGACACAAAAGTTCCTAGGAAATTCCGCATGGGGGCGCTGTGGAACATAGTAATACTACTGCTAGAGTACAAAATCAATCTCAAAATGGGCAAAAATAACATCCAGAACTTGGCTAAAAAGCAAGAAAGACTGTATGGGACGGTACGATGTAAATCTTCGTACGATACAACTACCGTCAAATTAGGTTTATGTCTTGTTCACCTGAACTAGCAATACAATTTTTATAAGTGGGAGCTGAACTAGCAATACAATTTTTATAAGTGGGAGTGATTTTTAAATCGTTGCATATGCCCATTGCCTAGAACATTAGCGCTAGGTTATAGGTGTGTAAGTATGGTAGTGATTATGTTAATGCATAGATATTAGGTACGGTACGTTTGTGATATTGTTAGCACTTGCGACGTCTAGTTCAAATAGTCTGTGGGCCCACCGCTGCACCGCTCGCGTTCTAGACACACATCCCTACACTTAGAGGCCATTCCCGTGGACAATGGAATTTTTTTTTTATTTTAACAGTCCAAGCAACGCGGACGGGTATGTGATTAGAAAACATTATGTATTTTAATGTCCCATGTTTTATTTAATATAAATGTAAGTTGTAAATAAAAAATAAATTAGGAATAAGTATATACATTTACAAATAAGTGTTCTTAGGAATAATGAAATCAATTTTGATTTTAAGTACCATATAGGTTCGAGTAAAGTTGATAAATGGTTTGCTCATTCCCTTGAAATAAAAAATTGTGTGTGTCAACTCCGACACGACTTGAGTTTAACGCCATCAAGTTTGCAATCGTCAAATCAGTAACAACGGATGATGATGATGTTTCACTTTATCAGATAGGATGTACCAAGATTATTATAATCATTAGATGACGTTGTTACTGATCAGTCATCGAACGCCATCTAGTTTCTGTGTTACTCTTCCCCCTCCTCATAAAATTTCATCCCGCAGGCTTAAATAAGAAAATCGATTCTAAAGGAGTTATATTTCAAAAAAACTCTTGATTCAATCGTTCTAACAGGAATGGCCTCTGTTTCACTCCAACCAGACACGCCCTTAACTCAAGCACACAAAATCGTTACTCGAACCAGCTTTTAGTACAGAGATTGTCTTGTGTTCCGTGCACACTGACCTAAACGACCGATACGACTTGTTTTTACACACTTCTATCACATGTTATTACTAAAAATATAAAACATTAAAGATGTTAAAAACTAAAACAATACAAGAAAATAACTACGAAGCTATCATTGAAAAAACTGAAAAAGTAACATTCGCTTTCATTTGAAATGACTTAAGTTGCGCGACATTCGATTTGAATTTAGATTAGCGCGCTGTATGCAGGTAAACCAGTTGAGATCTTCTACCTTTAGAACGCATCTAAAACTGTAATTCAATGCGCAGATGGGTTCGCGTTCTCGCAAGAAGAGGGTGCGAGTGTGTCGCAGGCGGACGTCATCCGCGCTTACGATACGAGCCAGCCGCGGCAGCACTCCTGAGCTGACGGCGGGGGCGGCCCGCGCGCCGCGCGTGCGCACGCCCTCTAACGGAACACTCGCACACTCACTCCAGCCGGTGTATCTTCAACTTTATTCATGGCTTAACACTTCAGTCAAGTTTCTTTTGTTTTAGCACGGGAGGTTATCGACAAGTGTTTAGCGTAAAGAGGTAATAATTTATATTTTGTGAAATGTTAACATTGTCAACTATATTATAGCAGACTTGTGATTGAATTTAGTCCGTGAATGAAACGACTGTGGGCTGCGAGTGTGATACGCCCAAACAGTTACTATATTCTCTTGGCTGCTTCAAAGATATAAACAAAACTTCGAAACGAAATATGTACAAAAAAAACGACGTCAAATCTAAATAGCTTATAAAGCAGTTGCTTCATGGTCACAACTTGTGTACGTTTCAGTACAAAAATATTGCATTTTAACATTACAATAAAATTATATTTTTGAATTTAGTTACTACGTTTAGTTTAATATTTATGACGTCAGTTTGCCGTAGTGAATTACAATTGTTTTATAGATGGCCTCTCAAATTATAGGTAGTTAGTCCGCCAAACCGCCACTCATCGAATTCATATAATAACTTAAGTAAATGTCTATTGTGTAATTTGTGTAATGGTGTAATGGATGTCGTATTTATTGGTATCGTAATATTTATAGTGAGATAGTAAACTGTCAATGTACGTTATACGGTGATATCCCGTAGTAGGGTGTAGGCTGTGCTTCGGTCGAAGATACGATATAATACCTGTGTCTACTTCATTAGAAATATGAGCGTATTACAAATGTTTTGACATTGTGTATGTTCAATAGCGTATAGAGGAGAATTGTTTAAAGTTGTATTGAATCTTGTTTTTTTTTTAATTGATTTATACACAATGCCAGTATTTTTTGCAAATCTTGTAAATAAAACACCTTTGTAAGTTAATATAATTACCAAATTAATAAATTACAAGCCTGATACAGAATTTAGATATTCTGAAGTAAAGATAACTGTACTGTCATGGTTAAATTTCACTTATTGAAAGCTAAAATGTACAGGTAGTACATACTTTGGAATTTTGGAATATAATTAGAAAATTGAGAATAGAATCTTTTTTTTCTAATATTTGCAACTTAAGCTTCAATAGTAGATAATTTAAATCTCTTTTGTATAAGCTTATAATAATTAAAAATATGTATTTAAAACCCTTTGCAAGACTACTTACAACATTGCGAAAATCGAAATACTAATAATTAAATTATTATAAAATGCTTTATTTTGCTATGTACAAGATTAAGAATAATCGTTATAAGATTAATAATAATTATTATAATAAATTATTTGCTGTGTAAATGTGTTGCGTTTTGTGGCATCGCAGAGACGTTGAGGGCAGGTTTTACTGATGTAGTATTTGTTAATTTGAGTTTAAATAAAACCTGGTAAGTGATGAATATACTCGATAAATAATTTTTGTACTAATCACTATTTATTGGATTTAAATAAAATAAAAAAATCCGGCTTTAGTGCTGCAAAGTTTTCATGGGTATTATTTTATTTTAGGGTTGTTATTTTATTTTTTAACATACCTAAACTTAATGTGTTATTTAGGTACTAAACGAAATTTTCGTTTTGCTTGCCCTCAGCTGAGCGATGCATTGTGATTGATTGATTTTAATAAATTTATAGTTTTGTTATACAAACTACGCTTGAAAACCAAAAGGGTAAAATATATTTTAGACTTACTCTTAATAAAACTATTTTGTTAACGATATTGTTCGTCTAAAACAATTATTAGCTTCACTCAGTGCTAGATGACGTCACGGATCCAAGCGTGCAGCTTGCGCGTGTAGAAGTTTCCATGTAGTGTTACTTATTTATTGTTAAATCAATGTTTATTATGATAGATTGAATTTTTAAATCGTAGATTCATATTTAATAATCTCTAATGTATCGAATTTTTGAATCTCGGGCACCTAGTGAAAGTCAAAATTATGGCACCGATATAAATTTATATATTGTCACTTCCATCCTTAGCACGAGCAGCGCCATCTTTCGTATCGGAAGAGAATTAGCCAAACATTTGTAATCTGTAATCCTACCTGTTCCAATGTCCTATCGGCTTCATACTTTCGTCAGGTATCGATATCAAAAGAAAGTAGTAATTTTATTATACCTACGGATGACTATTTATTGTGATATAATAATTGTAAAACTGGTGAAGCTAATATTTCAGAGTCTTTACAAAATGTCGACTGCTAGCGGGTTTTTGGACGATATGTAACTGATATTTATCACATTATACCTCTAACAGTTTATTATTGTTAACTGTTAACTCGTCTAAGACTATCGGCGAGCGGCGGGGACGGCGTCTTGGGAAGCTTCGTTCTAACATCAGTTCTATAGATACAGTCTTCTACACAGTACAGTACATCTTCAATCATAGACATTATACTTACAGGAATCAGGCATAGAATTTAAAGTACAGTACAACCAAGTTATCTGTGAATTGAAGGGAGGTGCTGTCGGACGCATTGGACCAATCATTGGACGCAATTCGAAAGGTAGTAACTGACAGATGAATGACCACAAAGTACATAAGAATGACTTCTTAACATGGCGGCATTAGTTCCAATTTTCGCCACTTCACAGATAAGTTGGTGGCACTGTAATCTCGAGTTACAACGAACAGTAAGCTATGAAATTTCTCACATGTGTATTTATTACTGTTGGGTATCTTTTACTCAGTCGGTGCACTTACAAATAATTCGATTCGGGGATACTTGAATAGTACTATTTTTTTAATACCATCCATTGTACACGCACATGAACTGTTATCTTACCATTGTTTAGTTAATCTGCAATGGCTAGCAATCATATCATGACAACTATAGTATGTAAAGTAGGTGTCTAAATCCAAAAACAAAGACGGCTTAAAACACTTGAAACTTATTTATAATCCAATGTTTCTTAGATCCTGGTTATTATTAATTCACTAGCTAATAGCTTCGTCGTTTGGTCCTAACACGGTGTAAATAAAATTTTATCAAGATATAATTATGATGTGGGACCAATGAGAGTGTACGTTAAACGTAAGGGATTATCGTCGGCAGTTGACCAGCTGGTCGAACGTAAGGTTGTTGCTCATGTGGGCCGGCGCCGCCCCCCGCCCTCGCTTCTTTTTTAGTGTAAGCGGAGATGTGAATGTAACAAGAATATATTATTTGTTCTCGTTCTTTATGTGCTATTTTATTTACCCATCCTCAACGTAAACCCTCGGTTAACACGTCCAATTTTGCTAATGTGGTCGCACAACTGATGCTATTTTTTTTTTATTGAAATAGCCGACAAACTAGATGACGATCCACATAATATGGTAAGCGTTTATTCCCACTTGTCCTGTTGACAGTACTAGTGGAAAAAAATCCCACTAGAGGCTATATTTTCCCATGGACATGGACATAAGCAATACCAGGCATACTGGCTTAACCATATACTGCCGTAGGGCCCGTAGGTACCATCGATATTCGAGCTATCAGCCTTTACTATTATCGGGAACTTGGGAATATCGTCAAGCAAAAATAAAGTCCAGTTTTCCCTTACACAATCCTTAGTCATAAAAACTTTAAAAGTTTAAAATTACCAATTACCTACGCAAAACAGGTAGGAACTTACTGTTAAAAATAATTATTTGGTAATTTCAATTTTCAGTCATATAATTCAGTGGAACCCGTGGATGGAATATATCTTTTTCATCGCCGTATAATAGATGGCGCTGTTCTTATGTATTCTGAATCACGCTAACGAGTGTGGGTGTTTTTCAGAAAAAAGCGGCCAAGTGCGAGTCGGACTCGCCCATGAAGGGTTCCGTAGCAGCAAGTAACATAATATAAAAGTTCTTGAAGTTCGTTGTAACTTTGATCGAGGTAAATTGCGGTTTACGATTTATGACGTATTAAAAAAAAACTACTTAATAGATTTCGTTCAACCAAGTTTCGTTGGAAGTTTGCATGGTAATGTACATCATATATTTTTTTTAGTTTTATCATTCTCTTATTTTAGAAGTTACGGGGGGGGGGACACACATTTTACCACTTTGGAAGTGTCTCTCGCGCAAACTATTCAGTTTAGAAAAAAATGATATTAGAAACCTCAATATCATTTTTGAAGACCTATTCATAGATACCCCACACGTATGGGTTTGATGAAAAAAAAATTTTTGAGTTTCAGTTCTAACTATGGGGAACCCCCAAAATTTATTGTTTTTTTTTTCTATTTTTGTGTGAAAATCTTAATGCGGTTCACAGAATACATCTACTTACCAAGTTTCAACAGTATAGTTTCGGAAAAAAGTGGCTGTGACATACGGACGGACAGACAGACAGACAGACATGACGAATCTATAAGGGTTCCGTTTTTTGCCATTTGGCTACGGAACCATAAAAACGACGCAATGGCGTTAAAGTCTTTTTTGGGCAGTTTATTTATGGCTCAGCAGTCAGCACACATAGCACGCACAGCCAGGCCAACAAGACTAGTATCTAAGGAGAAACTCTCTATACGAGCGCACCACCACGATTCAATGGGCTCTTTCGTAGTATTCCTATATTGTGGTAGTATACTACCCATAGGTGACTCTACTTTAACTCTACTGGACACAACGATTTATGTACAGGCCTATATAAGTTTACACTGAAGTGAAATCAGTTGGGATAGAACGCGTTTTCGCCAGTTTGTAACAAATGAGTTACTTTTTAAGTCAACCAGCACTGCACAAACAACAGAAAGAATACAAGGGAATCGAACGGAAGTGGAAACTTTTTGAGATTTCTTTTGTATTCTTTCAAGTGAGTTAGCATTTAAATTCCGAAGGTGGGAGTATTTTTAGTTACAAATACGAGGTTTGCTGGTTAGGCTCCAAAAGGGCCCCTTTAGCTAAGAGGCCTATTGTATCTCACCCCTTAGTGGCTACGCCCCTGTTTGCAGTGTTATATTCGTCAACAATTTATTTCAAGTGCGGGTTACCAACAGAATAACCAAAGAGTAACTAAAACCGGCAGCCCTATGCTATAATATCAAGACGAATAGCCAGTACAGTGTTTGTGTATCAAGAAAATCTTCCATGAAACCTTAAATTAGATTTACGCGGAATGCTGTTAATTATTACGAGTGGAGCGAATATGCGGCATGACTAAACTGACCATATTTCTGAGCACTGAAAGCGGGACGGGTACTGAAAAAAGGTCATCGGGCGCCTTCGTGTTATAGTGGGACGCCTACGGTATCTTTTATACAATACTATTGGAGCTTAAAAAAGATCGTCGGGCGTCTTTTTGTCTACAATCAATAGTATTTAGAGCTAAAAAAAGGTCATCGGGCATAAATCTCGAACTTTCAATTACTTTCATGTCCACAAGTAAGTAAATATATACCAAAGCGGGACATTGGGTACCTACAAAGTGGGAATTTTGATCTCGCGGGGGACAGCGGGACAGACAGCCTCAAAGCGGGACCATCCCGCCCAAAGTGGAACGTAATTATGGTCACCTTATGCATGCCGTCATTGTTCGGATGTTCGCGCCCCGTTTAACTTCCCTATTAGTACTAGATATTCGCTAATTGGATCGTTTAGCTACCTTCCATAATGCCTATTATGTAAAGGATTTCTCGCACTACCCCGGCGTCCATCGGCGGTCGCAGTTAAGCTTAAAAGGGATTACTGGATTACTTTAAGCTTACTTACATTACTTAAGAAATACAATTTATTATTACCTACTCGAAAACCAAAAGGCTTAGCTAATTAAATTTCACTGCAAATTATATAATAATAGATAGAATATTATATTTGAAATTAATACTTTTTGTTTATTCAGATCAGGTAATCCTAGCTTTTATTCTGGTACATATCATTCACGCTTATTGTTTTACTATAAATCACTATTCTAACTTGAAATAGCAATTTCATCGTAACTGGGGTCGTGCGTGAATTATTCAGACATCAGCCAACAATAATAATGAAACGGAAACGCAAAGGTGTTTTCTCTTACGAATACTGAAATCTGTTATTCCGCTGTTAACGTAATTTATGCTTATGACGTTAAATAGTAAGAGGTACGGATATAAATAGAATGAAATGAATTCAATTACTATTGTTGAATGGAAGAATGGATTACGTACGTACATAATGATCGACGAGCTAGTTGAACGTAATCTAGTATTTTTAAACTCTACTTTCGTGAATGAAGGATTTTGGTTCTGTTGGCGCGATGGCGGTCAGACAGGGCTGAGGTCTTCATCTTTCCCATAGATCTTTCCACTTTCAGTTTGAGTCAGTTATCTTCCGCGGGCTTGGGACTGATAGATATATGTGCAAGATCTTGGTTTTCTTAATATAGTAGGCCTGTGGCGAGCTGCAAAAAGTCGTCGCTGTTGCTCATAAATAATTAACAGTAGAACAAGCGATTACCGCTTACCGCTGCACTAGCCAAAGAGGAAGGAGGATGTATTTCTGTAATTAATCCTCTGCTTCAAAAAAAAAACAATATCCTTTTTATCTTTAGCGTTATAAAGTTAATAAAGTAACTAGGTCTCATAAGTCAACCTGTGTTGCGGTGTATAACTTGTATGTATTTAGGGGCTCCAGTCATTGTAGAACGTGCGAGGCGATGGCGATGGCGTCAGCTCCCTCTTGCTGGAGAACGTTGGGCCCAGTACCATCCAGTTGAATACCGCCTGGCTCGCTACCACTCCTAGTAAAATTGACCTTGAAATATTAATTTACGTGTGATGCCTTTGGCATGTAGCTACGTAAAAAGGTAGATATTAGGTACCTATATCTATGTATAAAAGAAATCTAAGGTCGTCATAATCATTGTGGTATTGAAATAAAGATCATTTCACCGAAACCGATTTATGCTTACATATGACATAGAGCATAACAATCGTTAACTAACCTACCTTCATCATAATACACACTAAAAATACAATTATATTTCCGATAATGACTAAGTAATTGTATTTCATATTAATGCGAGCGAGTCCACAAGATTCCTATATTGTGGCTTGTGGCGAGTCAGCGAATGTTTACGAGCGCTCGGAGAGCGGACCGAAGGCTGGCACTGCAGCTGTTATCACGTTATCAGTGAGGTAACCGAGGCGCGGCCTCGCGAGCCGCACCACACTGCCTCACTTGCCTCGAGCACACCACTAGCACGGGGCAGGCAGCAGTCAGTGCCTCGCCGTGCCTTCCTCACGACACTCGTGCCTTGCGTCAACTTTCGAACGCGCGAGAATTTTTAACGGCTCCGCGTGGTAGCCGGATTAAGATTCGCCGCGGTGTTTACAAACAAAGCGGGCGTTTGTGTGCTGTCAGCTGTGTGACTTGTGCGTGCAGTGTGTGAGCAATGTGAGAGTGTGGTCCGGATGCGAGGGTCCGAGGGTGTGATGGCCAGGTCTCCCAGGCGGATCGCGGCTCGCCGCAGCCGCAGCAGATCTCGGGAGCTCGCGCGGTTGAGGACGCAGCTGAATGCTAAAGGTAAGTCCTAAGTTAAAGTTCATTATTAATGATTTGAAGATCTCTCTCTACCTTTACTTGTAGAGCAACTTCAACGACAGCAGACTTTCAGACAGCGACTTATGTAGGTAGGTATAGTAGACTAGGTATTTAACGAAGGTTTTGTTTGTACAATTGCACGTGTATACCTACGTACCTATTATTAAGTCTGTCTTCTTATCTGAATCTTTCATTGTAACAAAAATTCAACGGAAGATTTCACTACGATACTATAATATAACCTAGTGGCAAGTAAACATTTAAATTCAAATTTAAACAATTAAAAGCGTTAAATTGATTTATGATTATAGCGTAACTTAGGAGGGTAACTAGCATGGTATTAGCATTTGCTATGCTGAAGTACGGTACCTACCCTCGTGTAGTAACATAATGAATGGAATGTAGAGCAAATCCTCGAAGACTGGAGAAGAGTTCTTTTAACCTCATGCAGTTGATGGAATTTATATTTCTGGCAGCTGGCAGTTAAAGCCTCAAAATCATCAGCAACCTTTGCCGAACCTTTGCTTGTTCGAGGGACCAAGGTTCAAAACCGAGACCATGCTATTTTATTTTTATCTATTTGATTTGATTTTTTTATTTTTTTTGACCTAAATATTTAAAATAACATTATGTTTTCCAAGGAATGTGGAGTTTTTCAATTCGCCCTTATCCAGTGATAACACTGGATATCATCTATCCTTTAATATCCTTTAATCTATCCTTTAACACTTTACGTAGCTACTTCCTAGAGACCTACTCTAGCTCAGCATTTTGTCTGTTTGGAAACTTATGGATATGGGACAGGATGAAACAAATCGTAATGCAGTAGAGCAACCTATCACTATTATGAAAATTAGTAATGTATGATTTATTACTACTTACTATCAATGATATTATAATAGAGGTAGATATGTTACTAGCGCGCCGAAGATGAAGAGCGTAACGTTAGCTAAGTAGCCCACCTGCTCGCAGTCACTCTGTCAATACTCTGTCGATACGCACGCTTTTATTGTTGTCAGAAGTCCTTGAGATTTGACATACAGCGTTAAAATGCCCTCGTGTATTAAGCGTAAATGCACTAATTACACAAGTAAAAGAAATAAAATTCATGGAATAACATACCACACGTCAGTTATCATGATTTATTGCATTTTATTTAATTTCATTATTTCTCTAACAAAATAAATATGGCGGCATGACAACGCCGGCCGAACGTAGGGCGGACATAGATTAACATACAGAAGTGACGATATATTGATGCTGTCCCCATTTGTATGTTCATTGTTAAGTACAGAAGAAACGATGGATAATTTTCTCACGAGTACCAGTATCATAATAAAGCCGTACCGTATTAGTATCGAGTATTGTAATAGAGCCTAGCAAAAAGAAGTTCATAAATAATATAATATAATATAAAAATAAAAAGTACATGTATAATACTTAAAACTTTTTTGTATCCGTCGATAAGCAAATAAAAAAATTGAACACTTATTGTAAAAGTATTCCGGTTTGGTTTAACATATAAAATTAACGTAATAATGTGGTTAACTGCTGTTATATTAGATTTCCATCGGACGAACTAATGCGCCATAATCTAAATTTTACTAACAATAATCAAAATTTTACTAACAAAAAATAACCGACTTCAAAGTCTCAAAAACTACTTGTCAGATCTCGTTCAAATTTATGTGGACTGGGACCACATGACAAGCACCTGCTTTCGATTAAAAAAAGAATCATCGAAATCGGTTGGCGTGATATTGAGTTATTCGTCAATTTGTCGCGCACATCTTAACATAAATTTACGACTTATGTGGTTTTCTCATGGATGCCATTGTCAGATCTCAATAAAATTAATGTGGGACCACATGACAGCCACCAGCTTTCGATTAAAAAAAGAATCATCAAAATCGGTTCACCCAGTTCAAAGTTCTGAGGTAACAAACATAAAAAAAACAGTCGAATTGAGAACCTCCTCCTTTTTTTGAAGTCGGTTAAAAAATAACCGACATCAAAGTTACTCAAAAACTACAATTCAGATCTCGTTCAAATTTATATGGAACCACATGACAAGCACCTGCTTTCGATTAAAAAAAGAATCATCTAAATCGGTTGGCGTGATATTGAGTTATTCGTCCATTTGTCGCGCACATACCTAATACAAATTTAAGACTTATATGGTTTTGTCATGGATGCCATTGTCAGATCTCAATAAAACTTATGTGGGACCACATGACAGCCACCAGCTTTCGATTAAAAAAAGAATCATCAAAATCGGTTCGCCCAGTCCAAAGTTCTGAGGTAACAAACATAAAAAAACAGTCGAATTGAGAACCTCCTTCTTTTTTGAAGTCGGTTAAAAAAGAATCGTTGTTGTTTAAAATTAATGTTTTAAAGAAATGCGTTTTATTATCTACCTACAGAATAAATAAGATGCTATGTAATAATAATGAATAAGACGCCATACCTACTGCTTAGGCTGACTTACACATGAAAAAGGTCGTGGTCCCTATAAATACGCGTATTTACTTTATTCGTAAATGTGTCACCATAATTAATATTTGATCACCGAAATCCCAAAATATTGCTTTAAATAGTTTTGAAATTACAACTTCCTTCCTTAAGTTTATTTTTAGGTACTTTTAATCTACTGACTGTACTGAATTTGTTAGTCTTTGCCGAAGCCAGCCAATCAAATCATCTGCACGATAATCTCCACAATATTGTGCAAATGGACAGAGTTGCCAACTCTAAATTTTTTTCGATATCTTCACAGTTTTTAGTTTAGACCACCAAAATTAAATCTAGTTTAAACTGAAAATCAAGAGGATGTGCAGATTGAAGACGAGTCAGTTTTAGTAGAAATAGTTAAGATTTAAAGTTGATTTACGAATATAAGTATAATTTTCATAACGGTAATATTAAGTTGTTTTGCACAATTTCATTTGTTGGCAACACTGGTCAACGTTTGGTGACGCGAACGACAAACACTAGCTGTCTTTTTCACTATTATGGTTTTAGTAAAGCTATCCCTTTTACATCATTTACCAATGTAGTGATTGCCCGATTGGTGTAGGGAAACAAAAGATAAACGTGTGTGTGTTTCGGAACAAATTTTTCGGTTGATTTGTAAGGGCATAACGTATCTTTAATTAATACATCATTGCTTACTATATAATACTAATTTACATACACTGAAGTATTATTACTAGCGTATAGAAGAGACACCGCGAACACAATGTATGTTCCAATGAATTGGCGCCGCGCGGCTTCAATTTCTAATGGATTCGTTCGATTTTGAAAGGGGAACAGGAGCTCAATTTTGAAAATAGAACCTTCCGGCGGGGACACACATTTTGTTTGAGATGTCTTCTCTTGTACATACCTCAATGTTTACATAATATGTAATGATAAAATGATTGGTGTATCGGGATGTGTTTAACTTGATGACCCTTGTCGTATCTTTAATTCCACATTTGAAGATATTACTTGAGCAGATATTATAATATTTCTCGTTTCAATGTAAAATACGAGTCGCAGTCGCTTGAGCTAGTCCGATCTGATTCTGATGTGACCCACTTACCTTACCTCACCAGGTTGCCGCAAAAACGTATCTTATGTCACGGCAAGCAGCCGCCTAGCCGGCTTCAATCAATCGAATTAATGTTTATTTATATCAGTTAAGTATGTCATTCTAGCCGAGCCAGAGTTAATAGTATCACAGTATTTGATTGAACCTCAGATCAATAAATTATTACAACAAGATGTCAAGACTCAAGTCAATTCTCGTTATTACTAAGTATTGCTACTGAACGTAATCCTACCTTTTCTTTGTAAGTATTGTATGGCGAAATCGAAGACAACGTTCCAGTAAGGAAAACTCGGCAAGGTCAATCAGCAATCAGCATTAATTCTAAAATGGTTTTGTTAACTGTAAATCGAAGACTGAAACCCGCACCGCTTCTGTCTATAATAAAACGCTTGTTACTTAAAATATATGGCATTGGTAATGTACTCTTTTGAGTTCTATAATTCATAAATCAGTGAATGAACTGCGCGCAAGGTCTATCTGGCATTCGACTCTGACGCATGATGCGTGCCGCTAGTAGTGCCTGCTAGTAGGTACGTACCTACACCTACATCCCTACAAGTAGCAATACCGGATCGGATCCTGCTAACGAGCGACCTGTTCCTCGTCAAGTCTTCACAACTAGTTGAAGCTGCATTTTTGAAGTACAGTGTGCAACATGGTTGATAAAGTCCACTCACATGTGAGCCTATAATCGGCACTAAAATTGTACTTCAGATTTCAACGAGAACGGCAATCACTGTTAATTTGTTGTGTGGATATCAAAGTCACACACGAGGTACCTATTTCATATGTGCAGATTTCTGTAGAATGTTTTCTTCATTTCGTTAAAGGAAATGTAAAAAATGTAGATTGAACGTGCTTCTTAATGCTCTATCCTCCTGTACAGACGTAGAGTTCCATTCCATTCTTTCCTCTAAGGACATTGTCTGATTTATGATGTCTGTAATGTTATGATGTATGATGTTTTTATGACCTACGCGTGTATTGAAACAGGTTAATCAGTTGTAAACTTGTAACTTGAAGAGCCGCGAGCTATCCGCTCCGCCGGCCTTATGTAATTAGTTTTCAAATGCTAATTGTACCTCGTCACGCGACTTGAGAGAAACTGAATAATCAGGATACGAACTGGGTTGGGAATGAAGTCAGCACGCAAAAGGATGCGCTATAGAAACAGTTGTATCATAATATTTATTCAGGGGATTCATTATCATTACCTAATAGATTAGATATTCATCTATTCCGTGATTATTGATTGGTCATTTGAAGCCTGACAGATACTACTTACGAGTAGAAGATGTTACACCTTTATTCCTAAAAATTAATATTAATGATTTTTTTAAAGAGCTTACAAATACATTCATTTGTTTTCTAACAATCCGATTTATCTCGATCACAGTTTCAGGACATATTTTAAGAACGCTAAAAATGAGATATTTATTGTTCGGCGTCCGGGACGCCGCGTCCCAATCAAAGCTGAATAATTGGATATATGTGACAATCAGTAAGTCCGGCCCAAATGTGTACACTTGCCTTGGCAACACTATTAGGACATCAAAGTACAATGAATTTGTCTAATTGATTAATGATGTAATTCACATCAGTGTTCAGGTAGTACAGTAGAATAATTAATGTGTGATTGGTGGTTCGACCTTGCCTTGACACACTGACCGATGTGTGGTGAATCGGAGCACCTGCAATTAAGCACTTAACGGACGCCATCAATAAACCCCTAAAGGGCGCAAGTGAGTTAGGGGTGCAGGCGCGGGGGGCGGCTGGGCGCGGTGTCGTCGTGCCATTTGTTATATTTTTATACCACTACAAGACTACAAGTCGTATTAATCTGTAGTCTTGGATACAAGTTGATGTTTATAACATTTGGGACTCGGTTTCGAAGTTTGACCGTTCGCTATACATATATTTTTTCATGGTTACAATTTAAAGTTTCTTGATATTATCAAAATTTTCTGTTTCTCAGTGAGATTGGAGGTGAAAACTTTTTTCAAAATAATGTAAGTTGTTGTGCAATACCGAATAGATTTTAAAGAAGCTTTTGATACTATCTATCTTATTACCTAACGTAGGTACTTTCGCATTAATAGGCCATCTCGTTAATGACTAAAGTTAACACAATAACATACCCACCTAATAGTGATCAGTCTATTATGTGGTCCAATTACCGAAACCATAACCAGAGGGCGCGGCCTTCAGACGTCGCGTCATGCCCACAGCCCATGATTCAAGTTCGGCCTAATATGACTATTATCACACGACCATCACCTCAGTGTAACGTAACGTGACGTGGAAACACGAACGTTTAAAATAGAACACAATACATTAACTACTAAATATAACGCTATTGTTAGTTGTTGCTGATGACAACGCACAGCCCGAACCGATGGACATAGAACCATGAAACTTTTAGAAAGGCTGCTGTAGTGGTATGTTGAGAAGCACTTTTTGGCAATTCTTATCTTAAAGAAGGTAAAACAGACTATAGAAGTTCGTATGAATATATGGGAGAAAGGGGTTATTCTACGGTGTTGGTTATTCAATAATATTCCTTTTACTTTAATCCATGATATTATATTTCTAGTTCTCCTAACGTTCACATCAATACTTCCAAGTACTTCAACACTACGTGATCATCCGTTCTATCTTATTGACAATTCCTTCATCTAAATATGACATGTCGTTTCTTATATGCCAACCTCTGCATCGGACAGGCGTTGTAGATTATAGAGGTCCGTCCCTGGACCTTCACTGGAGATTCGTGGCCTCACCGACACGGCTATCCTGACGTGCGCTCGTCCTCGTGCGCGCTTTAATTTATCTTGGTACATCATCATCATGCTTCTTCTATCTACTGCTCCACAAGGCATGCCACATGGTCCTCCGCTTATGATCTCATCCAGCAATACCACTCGCCCTCATAAGAGCGTCGGTGTATCGGGCTGTTGGTGTTCGTGGTCTCCATTCTAACTCCTAGCTCCACAACTCGTTGTTTTCGTATCACGCACGCGGCCATCGCTGACGACACACACGACCTCGTGTGGATAATCAGAATCCTGTAAAAACAGTCTCAACAGTATTTTGCTCGGCTATTCTGACTACATTAACCTGATTCACATTCATTTTATTTTCGTCATTCATCACATCATTATTAATTTACAGTCAAGAATAATTCGCTCATTAAGTCTGATATTTTAAATGTGGACACTTAAAATATAGTGGAGATGTGGGTGGATGTTGTAGAGAAATGAGTGAACACCCACGATTTCGATATATTAGTTTAATTTGATACGAAATTCTCTAATTAACAATATTTAAGCAATTATTATTACTGCATTACAAATTGACTTGAGAAATTTTACTTGAGAACGTATTAAAGTACAACTTTTAAGCTGATGCAAGATTTAACAAGATTTGAAAAAGTTAACGGTTGAAATGAGCAAATTATTAAGTGAGAGAAAGCGCGTGCGTTCGCCGTCCGAGCCGGTCTCGCAATGGCGCGAGGCGCGGGGGCGGCTTCATAGCTGCTCGGTGTCCAGGCGCGCGCGGCGATGGAATCTTCCGCTCGTCACAAATAGTGTTGCCACAGTACTCCCCTGCTGAGACCGCTACTGCGGGCGATATCTATCAGGAAACCTCACCCGTCTGCCAGATCTGGTCCTCTTCTGGTCGTCTGTCGTAGCAGGAGGTGGTGACAGTAGCGTCTCAGGTGCTTGTGACGGTGCTTTCGCTTCTTGGGCCATATAAGCAGGTTTCAGGCGGTCTATGCTTACAGTTACTGATTTACCTCGTACATCCAGCTTGTAGTACTTGGGGTGTCGCTCTAGCACCTTGTATGGTCCAGCATATGGTGGGTCAAGTGGTTTCCTCACCAAGTCTTGTCGCAGGAAAACATGAGATGAGTCAGCGAGGTTTTTGGGGATGTAGAATGGACCGTTTCTGTGCCATGACGCAGGAGTAGGGGTGAGCTTGGCCATGTGGCTTCGAAGGCGCGTCGCGAGATCCGTGAAGTCTGCTGCCTTGTAGTCTTCGGAAGGTGATAAGAACTGTCCTGGAAGTCTGAGTGGCTCTCCGTAGACCAGTTCAGCTGGTGATGCCTGGATGTCCGCCTTCCATGCACTCCGTATGCCCAGGAGTACCAGTGGAAGAACTTCTGTCCATTGAGGTGTAGCGTGGCACATGATGGCGCTCTTCAGCTGGCGGTGAAGGCGCTCGACCATGCCGTTAGCAGCAGGGTGGTAGGCGGTAGTGCGGTAGTGGCGCGCACCAACCATGGCGGCGATGGCGCGGAACAGGTGTGACTCGAACTGGCGGCCCCGGTCGGTTGTGATTTTGAGTGGACAACCAAACCGGGCCATCCAACCGGAAACCAGCGCGGTCGCGCAGGTCTCCGCGGTGATGTCCTCGATGGGGTACGCCTCAGGCCATCGCGTGTATCGATCGATGACGGTGAGGCAGTATCTGTAACGATGAGAACATGTTAGCGGACCGACAATATCGAGGTGGATGTGTGAGAATCTCGATGTCGGTGGAAGGAAAGAGGATAGTGGAGCTGAGGTGTGTCGGGTGATTTTACTGCCTTGACATGATAGGCATTTTCGAGACCACTCTCTACATTCACGGCGTATCCCTGGCCACACGTACCTCTGTGCGACCAGTCGCACTGTAGCTGAAGTGCCGGGATGGCTTAAGTTGTGTATTGAGTTGAAAACTTGCTGTCGAAGAGCTGGTGTGATGTATGGTCGTGGAGGTTGAGATGAAACATCACAATATACATATGTATCTGTCTCTGGTATTCTAATTTTTTTGAGTTTCAAAGATGAACCTGTTCGCAGGAGACCTTGCAGTTCTGGATCCTCGTCCTGAGTTCGTGCAAGTGTCTCATAATCTAAACCTTGTGTAACCTCTTCGATTCGTGATAGTGTGTCTGCGACAATGTTGTCTTTGCCTGGTATGTACCTTATGTCTGTGGTGAATTGGGCTACGAACTCTAGGTGTCTATACTGCCTAGGTGAGCATTTCTCCTTTGCTATTCTGAATGCATGTGTGAGAGGTTTGTGATCTGTGATGATTGAGAAATCACGTGCTTCAACCATGTGGCGGAAATATTTAATTGCCTCATACATAGCTAAGAGCTCCCTGTCAAAAGGACTGTACTTGCTCTGCGGTGTAGTTAATTTCTTTGAAAAGAAAGCCAATGGTTCCCATGTATCTTTGATTTTTTGTTGCAAGACGGCACCTATGGCCACATCTGATGCGTCTGTTGCAATGCTTAGTTGAGCTTCTGGATGTGGGTGTGCCAGTAATGTTGAATTAGCGAGTGAGTACTTACAGTCTTCGAAGGCTTGCAATTGCTCAGGTGTCATCTGTACTACCTGTGAGCCTTTCATGTTCGGGCCACATAGCAGGGCGTTGAGTGGTGCTTGGCGGCTTGCTGAGTTGGGTATGAAGCGGCGGTAGAAGTTGAGCATACCCAGGAACCTTCGTAGCTCTTTCACCGTCTTGGGCACTGGATACTCCAATATCGCCTGCACCTTCGACTCCAGGGGCCTGGTACCAGCTGCTGAAACATTATAGCCGAGGAATGTTACATCAGGCCTACCTAGAACGCATTTGGTAGTGTTTATGAGTACTCCATATTTTTCCAGACGTGTAAGTACTTGTCGCAAGTGATGTTTATGTGACTCTTCAGATTGTGAAAATATTAAAATGTCATCGCAGTATCCATAAGCAAAGTCCTCCAGACCATGTAGAACCTCATCAATAAATCTTTGGAACGTCTGTGCTGCATTCCTCAATCCAAAAGTCATATGGCTAAATTCATAAAGACCAAAAGGTGTGGTGATAGCAGTTTTCTGAATGTCCTCGGGATTAACTGGTATTTGGTTATATGCTTTCACTAAGTCTATTGTTGAAAATATGTTACAACCTGATAATTGATGTGAAAAATCCTGAATGTGTCGTACTGGGTATCTATCGGGGATGGTTCGTGCATTGAGTGCTCGGTAGTCACCGCATGGTCTCCAACCATCATCCTTCTTCTTCACCAAATGCAGTGGGGATGACCATGGGCTCTCTGATCGCCTAGCAATACCACTAGCCAGCATCTCATCAAATTCATGCTTTGCAGCCTTTAAACGTACTGGGTCTAAGCGACGTGGTCTGCATGCCACTGGTGGGCCTGGCGTTGTATTAATATGATGAACTGTATTATGTTGAATTGTACGTACCATACCAGCAGGACGTGTCACGTCAGGAAATTCCCTCAGAATGTTGTGGTAGTCCGACTCACCGCTGACCGTCTTGATGGAGGCTATGTCCTCAGGGACGACTCTGCGAGGTACAGTGATTGAGAGCGACGTCCTCCCATCAATCAGTCGCTGGTTGCGACAATCTATAAGCAAATCATAGAAAGATAAGAAATCAACTCCAATAATCGGTTTAGACACGTCCGCTACAGTAAATTTCCATTTGAAGTCTCGTCTCAGTCCGAGGTCAAGATGTAGGTCTATTTGTCCATAAGTATGTATGGTAGTACCATTTGCTGCTGTCAGGTTATATTTAGATTGAATACAAGGCATCTTACTTGATAACCGTGGGAAGACACACAAGTCCGAACCAGTGTCCACTAAGAACTGCATCTTCGTTACCCGGTCAGTGACAAACAGACGGCCTGTTTGGGTTGGGCAGTCGTAGGCCGCTACTTCCGGCTGCCCGTGGCGTTTCCCGACTTGAACTGGCATGGCTCGCTGCACTTCCTGGCCTTGGCTCCATAGGTGTAGTGGTACCAGCAGTGAGGATGGTCTGGTGGTGGTTGTGAGCGCTGGGAGTGGCTGCGGCTCCGATTGCGTAGGTGGTGTGGTCGTGTTCTGCTGCGTGAACGACCTCGACCCGACCCGGACGGCGAGCGCGCACGACTGTGAACATATGTATTTAGCTTAGCAACTTGTTGCGTTAGTGACATTATCTCTTGAGTTAGCTCGTCGATGCGTGATGTAGCTTGTGGCTCTGTCGATGTTAATGGTGATGTTGATGTTGACGCCACGTGGCATGGTAGTGATGGGGCGATCTCATGCACGCGATCTGCCAGCTCTGCAAGCTCGCTTAGCGATAGCCTTGGTTGCGAAGCGATAATCGTTTGTAAATTGTGGGGTAGGCGACCTGACCATAATGTGCGTAACACGTCATCACTAACGGTAGGACCAGCTAGGTTTTGCAAATGCCTAAGAAAATGCGACGGCTTTCTGTCACCCATGTTTTCGTGCATAAGAAGTTGTTTTAGCTTATTTTCCTTACTAACGCTAAGTCGCTTTATAAGCTCCTCTTTAAGTTTCTCGAACTTTCCAGTCGGCGGTGGTTTGCATAAAATATCTTTAACGTGCGCGGCGATAGTGTGGTCCAGTTGAGCAATAGCATGATAAAATTTGGTTGAATCGTGCGTAATATTCGAAATGATGAACTGACCTTCTAGTTGCGCAAACCAAAGTTCCGGGTCATCTGGGTAAAATGGCGGCACGCGCACGGCGACACGAAATACATCTGACGCTGCGCCTGCGGTTGCGGTTGCTCCGTTGCTCGTTGATTTTTCCATCTTCGTATTCTTTCTTCTGCGTCGGGTTCACCACTTGTGGGTGAAATGTTGTAGAGAAATGAGTGAACACCCACGATTTCGATATATTAGTTTAATTTGATACGAAATTCTCTAATTAACAATATTTAAGCAATTATTATTACTGCATTACAAATTGACTTGAGAAATTTTACTTGAGAACGTATTAAAGTACAACTTTTAAGCTGATGCAAGATTTAACAAGATTTGAAAAAGTTAACGGTTGAAATGAGCAAATTATTAAGTGAGAGAAAGCGCGTGCGTTCGCCGTCCGAGCCGGTCTCGCAATGGCGCGAGGCGCGGGGGCGGCTTCATAGCTGCTCGGTGTCCAGGCGCGCGCGGCGATGGAATCTTCCGCTCGTCACAAATAGTGTTGCCACAGAGATAACTATGGTTTGGCCATTTGGTTACCAATCTGGTTCATAAGACTCTACGGAACGTCGCAATTATGTTATTGTCGTCTGGTCCGGATTATACCCTGCAGACACCTGGTCCAGTCTCTCTAAGACTCTCCAGGTACAACGTCCCTTCAGTTCTATGCTGGCCCGGACTCATTCACATTTCTTTTCCTCTTTTTTTTCTTTTTGAAACCTTTTTTACAACCTTTTTTTTTACTCTATTTTTTACTCCATTTTTTTTACAATTTCATATTGTTACTAGGTACTCTTTTTTTTATCTTTCATTTTCACTTATCTCTTTTTTAAACTCTTTTTTCTCTCTTTTTTCACATCTTTTTTTCACATCTCTTTTTTTTCACATCTCTTTTTTTACTCTCTTTTTTTTTACAATAGCCATTGTTGCGAAACTCATTAAATTGATATCATCATGTAATCCTTCTTTTACTATACCATCAGACCGACCATAGTTTCTCTACGTGACTTACATCTGACTTACACAACTCTAACGAGTCTACTGACAAGAAGTCGCTATTCACCATAACGAACTCGCATCTTAAGGAACCCGATAGCAAAAACTTCGAACTGTCAACAATTGCAACAGCTTACTCTTAGCTATCAAATTAGGTTTCATAACTTTCAACCATTTATTAAATTTAGAAAAATTAAAGAATGTCACTGTCATTGACTGAAAAACCCTCATTTAAAGACACCGTAATTTCGTTCTTTAAATACGAATGTCAGGCAAATCATGAAAATAATTTTAAGAATGATTCGTTTAAATTCAATACCAGCAACAACATTATCTACACGCTCATCAGCCCCATAATCATAGAAAACTTCACAAAATCACCTGTATGATCAAACTATGCGTGAAGACGGTTGTGACGATACTCATTCTGCCATCACCTAATCTAGCACCGCTCACGCAGCAGACAGGTCCTGAGTCTCTTGGTTTCTCGTGGCTGGCGTGGTAGATCATTATTCCATGTGTCATCGATTTTCCGCAACTGAAAAATAAGTAAGGTTAATTTCACTCGTATGACATCAGGTATCACATTTGATGCTAGACTAAGGATACTTATCTGCGATCCGTAGTTACGTCCATTTCCATCAACATGTTCCTGGAAGAAATTTTAGTCGTCACCTCATATTTAAAAATCGACATTCGCGTTTCAGCACATCGTACTCCGAAAGGTCTACATATTGGATGGCTTCGTTTGTTTGAACTCTCACATCACCACATTTCGCATTATCCACACCGATTATATTATAAAAATCGACGATTCTCATTTTATTGCGTTTTGGATTGTTTAATTTCTCATTGCAAAATTTTCCTCAAATGTCATCCGAACTAGTGTCATTCCTCATTTATTTTCCGCATTTGTGGGCAAGTCCTTTCCAACACTTCTGATATGGGAGAAAGGGGTTATTCTACGGTGTTGGTTATTCAATAATATTCCTTTTACTTTGCTCCATGATATTATATTTCTAGTTCTCCTAACGTTCACATCAATACTTCCAAGTACTTCAACACTACGTGATCATCCGTTCTATCTTATTGACAATTCCTTCATCTAAATATGACATGTCGTTTCTTATATGCCAACCTCTGCATCGGACAGGCGTTGTAGATTATAGAGGTCCGTCCCTGGACCTTCACTGGAGATTCGTGGCCTCACCGACAAATATAACAATATTTTTTACGGAAATAGCTGACAAACGAACTGACGATCCACCTGATGATAAGCGGTTATCTTCGCCAATGGAATCGGCGTCACCAAAGGCATCACTGATGAGTTGTTGGCCAAGAAAGAGAGTAGAAAAAGAAAGAAAGAACTGGCTCTCAATATTTCGGCGAGCCAAGGAAAGTGGACCAGCTAGTGTGTTATAAAAAGCTCATAGCTGTAGAATGAAAGACTGCCCTTTCTGAAAATGAGCAATACCACAGATAAGGTATACAATATGTCTGTGGGCAATACAATAATTTCCCCTCTTGCGTGGTGTATTGCGTAATATGGAGGTTTTTTGAGATGCTTTAACTCTAAAAGAAGTGTCGGTGAGCACTCTAGGCGTCTGTTTTGGGACGGCCACTTTTCGACGGGTGCAAAGTGAAGAGTTATCTGCTATATAGCTGCTTTGTAGATGACTCTTTTCACTTTGCACTCGCCGTTTTTATTAAATGTAAAATCCTACTTTCTTTAGTGTTTTATTAATATAGAAGAAATGTGCCCTGTATTCAGAAATACAAAAGTTATCAAAGGAAAAGTCAAGTTGTTATCTCCTACAGCTAATTAGCTCTACAGTTATAAAGCTACTACAATGCGTACCTACTTAATATCTGACTTCATTAGGTATCCACAAGGTCTTTACTCACCCACAACTTACACCTTTCAGTCCGTATTGATGTTACCTGCAGCCTTACATAAATAATATTGTAAAAATAAATAATATTGTAATATTGTATTGTGTATTGTGTTGTTTGTATTTACATAAATAATAGCCTTACCTATATAATAATAATATCTAATTAAATAATATTGGTAATTCCGCTAGTGGTAGGGCCTTCGAGGGATTATATTGGTAATATTGATTTTAATTGTTAATTAATACCATTATTATTTCTCCATGGGGTTCGCCTGGATAGCTACCACCCTTAAGCATGAGTCAGCCACCAAACGACTCGTCATGTTCCGGCTGGGGGCTTGAGAGCCAGTTCTTTCTTTCTTTTTCTTCTCTCTTTCTTGGCCGGTAACACATCAGTGATGCCTTTGGTGTTGCTGATGTCCATGGGCGATAGCCACTTACGATCAGGTGGATCGTCAGCTCATTTGCCGGCTACATAGATCTATGGCCGGCTATATCCATAAAAAATCTTGTCATTTAATAACACGTAGGTACCCATTTATCCAGTACCCTCAAAAGTACGGAAGAGTTCATGAATTTTCTGGACTCGAACTATGCTACTAATTGATAGAGTTTTCCCGAATTTCACAAGATCCGTAGAGTTACATTACGCGATTTTATAACTATGATAAGCGATAACAATCATTTATCTCTACACGTTGTTTGTGATACACAAATAACGGTAATACAACGGCTTTGTTTATCATGTCATGTGCAATACAATTAATTAAACATACGCTCTCTCATAACAACCTATTATTAAGATGGCAGTACTGTACGATACCCTGTCGCAGGTAGTATAAACAATTTAGGTTTAGTTAGCAGACAGACAAGAAAAACCATAAAGGATTTTTGGAAGGCATTTTGTACCGTACACCTCCGCAAAAGCTGGTAGATTATGTATTAACACATATGCACACGACATCACATACCTACTATTTTTGCTCGCAGCTGACCGTGGTCAGGTATCTCAGAGCAGCTCTGCGCATCCGCCGCCGGCCATTAGCTGACGGCAGCCGACTCATGAGGCCTTGCGTAATGCATTACCCAATATGTCGGTAATCTCACATGCTTTCACTAATATCTACTAGTGGTGCGGCTAGCCGGCTAGCTGCTCGACCTACGGCAACGGGCAAACTTATTGTCTACAAGTAATGATTGGCGATATACGCCACGAACAATTCGTGTTAAAGTTGATCTCTTTTTCATTAACTCTAATTGGTCTAATTGTAAGATAATCTATTGTGTAGTGACTAGACTCTAGTCTAATTAATTGGTGTAGGATAGAACGAAAATGATTGAAACTTTTTTCTTTTTTATTTCTGTTTCTTGGCCGGTAACGCATCAGTGATGCCTTTGGTGGCTCTGATGTCGATAGGATCATCAGCTTATTCGTCGTCTATTTCCATAAAAGTTGGAAAGGTTATTTTCAGCTTGTTTGTCGTCTATTTCAATGAAAAAAAATTAAACTTTATTAAACTATGCCTTGCGTAGAAGACCCCCAAGTTGTGGGAATCTCGTTACATGCGGTGCCAAGAAGTTTGAAGAGACACTGTCGTTTCTCATAATAAGTCAAGAAAATTAATTTATAAGTCACGAAATAGCAAAGCGAAGCACGAACAGCGGGAATGTGTTACTAGATCTTGAACAGTTAATGGTTATCTTTAACCGACTTCAAAAACGGAGGAGGTATTCAATTCAACTGCAATTTTTTATGTTTGTTACCTCAGAACTTTCGACTGGGTGAACCGATTTTAATGATTCTTTTTTTAATTGAAAGCTGGTGCTCGTCATGTGGTCCCACTTAAATTTGAGCTAGATCTGACGAGAAGTTTTTAAGTTATTTTGAAGTCGGTTATTTTTTTCTCGGTAAAATTCAGATTATAGTCATGACTGTCATGAACCTTGCCTAGTACCTTTTCCATCACATTCAACGTACGCAACCGCCGCACAGTAGGGAAAACTGGACAAAAGTCTATATCCAACAAGAAAATGGATATTATACGATGCTTTTTTTTCATTCGACTCTATATAACGTATTCTAAAAGTTCACCTGCGACGATACCCTAAATCAACGAGGGCTCCACGTGACACTGTAATGAACAAAATATCATAAATTAATGATAAAATAATGCGTTTCAATGTAAATAAATGGTTCTATTGCAGTATTATCGGCTTTCATCGAAAAGTGGTGTAAGAATTTGGGTTCCGGAGTTAGAAGCCTACAGATTCCATGCTCACAGGTCTCAGATTTATAAGCTTTAATCATATAGTTAAATTTGAAAGTTATAAATTCATGATATTAGTAATAATTGAGGGTAAATTGTCCAAAAAATCAGTTTTTTTTTCACTCTAAATCGTTTTAGACTCATACAATAATTAAGTCCTAGCTAGATTGCTGAATAATTTTCATTCGTTCTCAAATAATATTTCAATAAAAATGTACCATAGTTGACATTTTAGCTTCAAAGTTTTGCATGTGATCCAAGTTTAATCCGATTGAACTTAAATAATTTGCAAATGTTCTGTATTGTGATTAATATGAAACATTAATCAGTTTGCTCTTTTCAGATTATTAACGGCCTTTTTACGCGATATATCTTGAGTATCCAAATTTTCAAAAATATGAAAAATATTTATAACTTTCAAATTTATAGGATTAAAGCTTATAAATCTGAGACCTGTGAGCATGGACTCTGTAGGCTTCTAACTCCGGAACCCAAATTCTTACACCACTTTTCGATGAAAGCCGATAATACTGCAATAGAACCATTTATTTACATTGAAACGCATTATTTTATCATTAATTTATGATTAAAATTAAATTTATGATATTTTGTTCATTACAGTGTCACGTGGAGCCCTCGTTGATTTAGGGTATCGTCGCAGGTGAACTTTTAGAATACGTTATATAGAGTCGAATGAAAAAAAAGCATCGTATAATATCCATTTTCTTGTTGGATATAGACTTTTGTCCAGTTTTCCCTACTGTGCGCCGCAGCTCCGTTTGCATTCATAGCTCACGGGTGCAATTAGATCAGTAATGAAGCATGAGGTGAGGATAGCGAAACAATTTCTCTCGCCGCGCCGCCATAAACCAGTTTGTGTTTATTGCTACTATTGTATTATTCACTCCATTATCTTATCGCGGTTGCAGTGAAATACTTGTTTTATTTACGCCGACTCGGCTACGTCACAGCTTTCTCCGGAAAAACCTCGTGGCTGTCACGTAGGTAGCTGTTTATGGTTGCATCTCTTTATGGTGCACTGAAGTTTTTAAAATTTATTTTTATCTGTAGTATTTTTGGTTTTTCCTGCTGAAAGAAGCTGGGCTCTGTATCGGCCAGTTTCATCCCAACAGTAGCTACTCGTGTATTAAATCTCCTAGCTAGCCCTAAAGGCGCTCCACCCACTGCACCGCGCACCGCGACGGGGCGCGGGATGGCAGATTTTACCATTGTATGCAAATATCTCAATTTATATAGAAATCACGCCTAGTACAACACACTGCCGACGCGGCACCGCGCGGGAAGGCGTTCCGCGCGCGTTTTCTGCCAATCTGCGCGGGAGCGCGGCGCGTGCCGCGGGGTATGGCACACCGGTTCCGCAGTACCGGGAGGTTATCTATGACCGGGCGTGATTTGATACTGTTGATGTACCTAAAGCGGGGAATTCACTGGCGGTACGACCGGGCATGTCTGATCTTTACCGGAATTTTGAACTTATTGCTTAGGCTACAACGACAAAATGAGATCGCGCGGACTTGCAACAGGCAAGTCTGCCAGACTGACTGCAACGGTCCTACACTAGCAAACATTGCACAGACCTATAGTAGCGTGGCCCGGCGGACATGTCTGCAGACATGCCCGTGGGTATGGCCGTCTAATGAATTCCAATAAGTTTTTCTTCCGGCGTAATGCAAGGACGAAAATTTGTATCTGTTCCAGTAATGGTCGCTCGAATTTTGCTTAATAAATAATCAAAAGATGCAGTTGACATACGTTTGTAGCTAAATAATTTATCTTCATATTTTCTTAAGTCTTTGTAATTCAGTGCAAATGATCCATTTATAGATCTCGATCGTAAATAGGGATGTATCCAAAATCTTCTATGGACGCAGTGTCTTTTAATTCTTGTATACAAAAACCAAAATGACAATATAACTGCAACATCTTGAATAAGTTCGTTCAAATTGAATAAGTTCGTCCATTCTCCACGACGATCGACAACACAGTGAACACATGTGTTTATTTAGTGCGAGGCCGTCGTAATCTGCTACACCGCGCGGGGGAGCAGATTACACCGCTAAGTAAGGCAGATCTGCGCCTCCGTCGCCGCGCGCGTTTTCCGTCGCTCCGCGCACCGCGGCGGGACGCGTCTTCAGTGGGTGGAGCGCCTAAAAGGTTGAGAATGCTGAGATCGATCAAATAAACGCCATATCGCTGAAGCCTTTGGTTGTGACTTGTGATTTGTTATATTTATGGAGCACTAATCGATCCTTTACCTCGTAACATTTTTATTTGGTGCTTTGTATTGTAACTACCTAGGTACTATATATTTAATCTGATAACTGTACGCAGACAAAACACTTGACCAACTTTCGCTATCAGTCCCCAATACACAGTTTTTTGTGTTTGTTGTCAGTGATTTCGATTATTGGATAGATCAAGAATGTTTACGGTTCATCTAGAAAGAAGCGTTTCAGATAATCTGGGTAATAACTGCAATCGTAAGTTCAGCTACTTACGATTTAAAACCACTTATAGTTATTGAATAACATGAAATTGACAGCGTACGCTATTTCCACAAGCTACTTATTAAAACCACTTATTGAATAACATGAAATTGATAGCGTAAGCTATTTCCACATCGAATAAAAATCATTCTATAGTCAATAGTAAAGGAAGTGCATGCGGAGCATATATGAATGTTATTTTGTTGCGGCAAAATACTCTATTTACTGATACTATAAAACCTACCTACTGACGAAATACTTATGGATACGAAAGTACCTACTCTCTGTTCAAAGGTCAAGGCAAGCACCTGTCTGGGAATCGACGATTGTGCGTATTACTGCGTATAGTTACTATACGTACTGTAGTGAAAAATACGTGTATTGTATTGTGTCCATCGCCACCACAGATATTTGCTCACATAATATTTATCTCATAAATCGTGGTCTGCTCAAAGCCTCAAAGTATATACTCGTAAAAGTACATCTCTATATCACACAGGTGTCTGGTATTCCAGTTGCTATGAAACATTGACGTGCTCTCGGTTTGATTAGAGTGTTTAGTTAGACAATAGAACACTCTAACGCCCCAACTCAACGTCACTAACGTTTATTTAAATCGCTCCTTAGTAAAGAATCACGGATCACCAGGTCATACAAATTCTGTATTAAGGAGTGATTTAAGTACCCATTAGTGACTCTGAGTTAGGAGGCAAGTTCATCATTTCATTACGCCGGGGCAATTAAACTGAATTGTGCATTATTTACCACTTTTACCACTATATTTACTGAATCTGGCAGTTCCACGGCCACATGTTTTTCTGCTTCATTAAGCGGTACGATGCCAAATCGCACCGTGAAATTTGGCATTTCGACCGTAACAATAAACTTTTTAGGAGGTGCCAAGGTTTGTTTCTTACGAAAAAGAGGGATGTCATAAGTTTGACGTGTCTGTGTATCTGTGGGCGCGTTCCACTAGACGCTCAAAACGCTCACAACTGTCAAATTAGTATGATATTTTGATCGTTGTGAGCGTTATGAGCGTCTAGTGGATCGCGGCCTGTATGTCTGTGGCATCGTTTGGGAACGGAGGAACCGATTTGGATCTATTTTTTTTTTTGTCTGAAAGGTGACATAATCGAGAGTGTTCTTAGCTATGTTTAGTGTAAATCAAACTGTCGGGGATTTTTGAAATTTTAATTTAATATTTTATTATTTTGTAGGTTGTTACCAAGTTATAATTTCATTTCGTGACAAGATATAAATTCAAATTCAAATTCATTTATTCATCAAGAATATGTTTACATATTATGTACAGGGTGTTGGGTAATACAATTTTTATAGTATATTGACCAAACTAAATGATCGTCAGCTGCCTAAACTGGGCGTAAGCCTGTAAGGGAACGTTCCCAAACCACGTGACACATTTAGGGGGGGGAGGGGGGTCTGCAAAACACCACGCTTGGTCACAGGGGGGAGGGAGGGGAGTTAGGTTTTTGTCACGTGGTCAGTATCCACTAAGGGAATCTCGCGCTTTCTCGAGCTATACTTACTCACCTACAGGAAGTTGGCGCCACACTTTGAAGTTACAAACATTTTGAAGGTTGTTCTAGGTTTGTTCTACATTGTTTCAAAACGCCATAGGGCTGAGAAAATCCAAAAAACGCGAGTTTGAGCTAGCACCGCACTTTCAAGTATGATGGTAGGTAGGTAGGTAGGATGACGATGCACAGAAATTGCCTTGAATAGCTTTGGTCAGAGACCATAACGCTCGGCTACCTTCTCCTTGAATAATTTTAAAATTATCAAATAATAAAATACCTATATTTGCGATCCTTACAACAAGCCCTTTCATTTGACATGCTATAAGTGACGCGACACGATACAGTTTATAAAACAGTTTTTTTAAATTTTGATGTCATGTTTTTTTTAATATAAATAATTAAATTAATTTAAATTATTTCGTCTTTGGGTCCCAAAAAAAGAACTTGAGCACCAAATTTAAACTCATTTTAGTCCAGTAGTTTCGGAGTAGCTTGTTTTTAACCGACTTCAAAAAAGGAGGAGGTTCTCAATTCGATTGTTTTTTTTATGTTTGTTGCTTCAAAACTTTGGACTGGGCGAACCGATCTTGATGATTCTTTTTTTAATCGAAAGCTGGTGCCTGTCATGTAATCCCACATAAATTTTATTGAGATCTGACAGTGGCATCCATGAGAAAACCATATAAGTCTTAAATTTGTATTAAGTATGTGCGCGACAACTCAATATCACACCAACGGATTTCGATGATTCTTTTTTTAATCGAAAGCTGGTGCTTGTCATGTGGTTGCACATAAATTTGAACGAGATCTGACAAGTAGTTTTTGAGTAAATTTGAAGTCGGTTATTTTTTGTGAGCAAAATTTTGATTACTAGGGTTCCGACACGAAAAAAATCAAAAACCGAACCGTTATAGGATCACTCACGTCGTCATAAAATTATTATTTTTAGGGTTCCGTACAAAAAACCGAACCCTTATAGGATCACTCGTGCGTCTGGGTGGCCGCCGTTCACAGGCAATTTACTTCGAAACTACTGGTCAAAATGAGTTGAAATTTGGTACTCATGTACTTTTTTGTGACCCAAAGACAACTGAATTTTGAAAAAAAATAATTAACGAGATCAAAATTAAACAAGAATCATCTCGGTGGTATGTCAAATATAATAGAAATTTTACTAACAAAAAATAACGGACTTTAAAATAACTCAAAAACTACTAGTCAGATCTCGCTCACATTTATGTGGGGCCACGTGACAAGCACCAGTTTTCGACTACAAAAAGAATCATCAAAATCGGTTCACCCAGTCGAAAGTGCTGGAACAAACATAAAAGAACAGTCAAATTGAATACCTCCTCCTTTTTTGAAGTCGGTAAAAAGGGCTTGTTGTCAGGATCTCAAATACTATATTTTAGTTATAGTTCTACAATGGAAAGTTTTAAAATTATTCAAGAACGAATGAAAATTAAAGCCAAAAATTGACCATCCACCTTCCCTTATCTCCGAAACTACTGACGCTTGAATTAAAAAAATACAGAGTTCTTTACTTAAATATTACAGGAAAAATAAGTCAATGTCTTAAAAAACGGCAAAAATAAATAAAATAGGAAAATAACGGTAAATACATAATCAACGGACGAAACCCTCTTGTCAAGTTTCCTCTTGTAAAGTTCTGTAATAGATACTAATTTATTAATTTTTAACTGTCTGCAAAAAAAAATTTGTCACGTGAAAACTAGGGGGGGAGGGGGGGGGTCTTCTCATATACCACGGTTGGTCACCGAGGGGGGGGAGGGGGGTAAAAAACGCTAAAAAATGGGTCACGTGGTTTGGGAACGTTCCCTAATATAGGCAACTGAACTCTCCCAAGAGGTATCAGTTTACTATAATACGTATACTTTGGTACAAGGTAAGTACATAAACATAGTTTTTGAAAGTTAACAAAAAGCAGTTTTAACAATTTAACAATTTACGTTACCAAAATGAGCATGCAATAAAGATAATAACCATAGGTTTCGTGATATTTAGAAAAAGCTCTGATAGGCAATTTGTCAGTAAATATATTCTTCATAAATCAAGGGTGTAGCATGGCAAATGTAGAGTCGGCGTGTCAAACGCGCGTCAGACATGCAGAGTTGCAGACGCTGAAAGTCGCGGGGGGCGGGGCGGGACGGGGACGCCTGAAATAATAGCTCACTCACACGTTAGGACAAAATGAACCCATCTAAAATAATGGTGTCATTAACTATATGAAAATAAATTGATGTTTACATTTAGTTTTAGCGTTATATAGTTTATGACTTTAAAATTATGACTACTTATAGTTGAACATTTTAAATGTAACGGGTACTCATTCGGATATTCATATTTTATAATATTGATATTTCGACCCAGTTATGTACATGTATCGTAGCATTCGTAGCCACGCCGAGAGCATCATCAGCATGCTTCGGTTATTCTTCGGTCTTAGGTTATTTCTTTAAATTAAAATTATTTGTAACATAAAAACTAGTAAAAATTATTCTCACGTAAATTATATACCTAGTAAGTCCCTAAGTAAATTTTGTAGAGTTGCTTAGTGCTGCTATATTCTGCCTAGAGTACCTACTAATAAGTTCTGTGTTCAGTGACAAATAATGAGTCAGATTTAAAAACCAAAAGCTGGAAGATTACTGTGACTTCAAAAGTAATGTCTGCGTCTGACGTCTAATCTTTTAAAAATGATTCATTTAGTCCAATTGTGTGAGTGAGGTGCGAAGGCCGATTGAGCATTCGCACATTATGCGTGCAGTCATATTTACCAAACATACCCTTGGCCGACTCCCGTTCCTTTCAAGAAGATTCGCAAATTGATCACAGGGTCAAGTTCGGACATGACCTTGTCCACTGCATCATAACTGAATATCCGAAAGGCATGTCAAGGCCGCTGCGAAATAGAGATCGGCAAATCTATGATCTTGAAATGCAAATGGCAATGGAGAATCACTCTCCATTCGTTGTTGGCAAAATTATCGTCTTTCAGCATAATCATTTTTGGATACAAATAGCGTATAAAACCTTGAGTCTCATTCTCCTGCTAGATGCATTCTGCTGACCAGCTGATATATACGGCAATATCAATGACCCTCCTGTTTGATGATACTGGACTGGTTGCAGATGGTATGGACATATAATGATATGCACAAATGAGAATTAAAAACACTTCTGTAAAGTCATAATAGGTAACCTAAATAATAGGAATGTGAAAAGCGAAAATGTTTGGACACAAACCTCCTTTCATATCGCGCTAGCCATTGTACGGATTAAAATGAGACTTGACATACACAGAAACTGTCCAAGATTAAAAATAGGACAGATTTTAGAGGTTGTGTTTCCCCCAGGGATGATTTAAGCGTTTATATGTTTGTGGTTTTGTTTTATGAAACCAGTTTACTGCGGGCGAAGCCACGGGCGGAATCTGGTAAATAATAAATTTAAGATGACACAGGTCGGTGACATGACTGCAAGCTGAATAAATAGCATATCGTCAGAACGTCGGTCGTATAAACGGTGTATAGGTAACAATCGCAACGCATGTTTGTTCAGGAACAAAGAGTGGCAACTTCATGCCTCCACCAGCGAATAAATCTTGGCTTCCAATACGGCGAAGGTCGAGATAATTCCGGAATTCATCAAGTGGAAGTCGGTACGGATTTCATAAACAAACCTCCAACATTTGCTTCGACGTTCTCGATCTTAATCCCAGCTATCAAGGCTCCAAACCCATTGCAAGGTGTATCGTAAAATGTGTAATTCATTCGCAACTCGCGAGCCGTGCATTCCTGGCCGTTGTGTTGTGTGCATTATATTTTTACGTCACGAGAGTTGAAAGTTACTTACATTCAGTAAATTGCTGTCCCGTTATTTTTAATATGTTTTAATGGCGCATTATGAAAAATTAAAATTAAAAAATATTTTTAATTTTGTAATTTGTTTCATTAATGCTTTTAACGTCCACCTTGAGACAACCTTCTCTGGTCTTGTTGTACTCAACTACCCAATTCCTTTGAGTTCGCTAAACTCTCTAGACCACCCAACACCTACTGAGTATCGGGTAATAAATGGCAGGCACAAAAATGGTCTAACAGCTTGTCTGCCATTTCCACATCGACAATAACGTAGTCAGTTCATAGATCTAAAACTAAGTCTAGGTTAGGTACAGCAGTTACGCCGATGACTCAATCTAGGGACCTAGGGGCAAGCTAGGTCGGAACGGAACTGACTCAATTAGGGCACGCCCGCGGGTTCGGCTTCAGCGGGTCAAGGTTTGTTATATTAAACCTGAACCAAAATGTTATCCAACAGTTAGCTTCTTTCTTCATTGTATTATGTTGTTACACGCATATTACTATGATCACCCAAATGGATCTTCCATATGATATGGTAGATCTGTTCTTATCGATATTATGAAAAGTAACTCAACATTTTTGTGTGACTTTAAAGTCAAATGAAAGTTAAGTTTTCGTTCTTTTCTTGATAGGTATTATGTGTCTGTTTTTGTTGTCCAACGTCCAATTATTAAATGAAAGTCAACTTTTTTAATAATGAACTTCTGCAATATACTTAACTAGGAATTCAGTGATTATTATTGATCAAAATCCTCATGGTTGGAAGGTTGACTTGACACTACTCTATTGCTCATTCAACAGTGACCAGTGACCAGTGGGCAGTAACTACTAATTACTAATCTAAATTATTTATAATGTCACTCGTCGATCGTCGCCTATTAGCAATTGGCATACGTTCCTTTATTATCATACAAGATCTCCTTATACCAGACACAGACCTTGTGGTCTGTGATACCAGACAAAGCAATAAATAGGCTTCGACTGACCAATAAAATAATACTGTTACTTGTTACTGGCGGTACTTTAATAGACACTATGCCTACATATTATACCGTAACAAAATATTCACATAAAAATGAGATTCATCTTACAACAAAAACCTATTAACAGTGACGGCCTTTCAATCAAGTGTTCACAAGTATGGCCGGAGCTGAAAGATGGACCAAAAAGTAATTTAATTAAATTGAAGTACCTACTACTGAAGATGGGAGAAAAAGAAATAAAGCAAAACATCGGGAAAGATGGCGTTTTGACTCCAGTAAAAATACAGTACAAATGCAAAAAATCAAGATTATTATTATTAAATAAAAAATAGGTATCTAACGCCCAGACTCAGAGTCACTAACAGTTGCTTAAATCGCTCCTTAGTACAGAATTTGTATAATAATTCTTTACTAAGAAAAGAAGCGATTAATAAAGTAACTGTTAGTGACTCTGAGTTAGGGCGTGAACTACTTTTACTTTAGAATATTAGTCAATTAAACAGGGTAGATGTCACGAAAATAAAATACCTACCTATCTTTACGTAAGTTTTTGTCTATATTGGGATTTGGGATAGAACGGAATTAAAATCCCATGCCGGCATATTAGGATTTAGGGTGTCGTAAGATATCAGAGAGGCAACAACAGCCGGCTCTCTTACTTGGTTGCAGGACTTCGCGTAACGATTATATTATTTTAATTATTATATTATTAAGTTATTAATTAATAAAATTATTGGTATTTTTGTAAGCAGTGATAGCCTAGCGGTTAGAACGTTGGTCTCTCGAACGGAGGGGCCAGAGTTCAAATCCTGGCACGCACCTCTGATTTTCAAATATTATGTGCGTATTACAAGTTAATTATCACTTGCTTCGGTGAAGGAAAACATCGTGAGGAAACCTGCACACCGGAGAGTTCTCCATAAAGTTCTCAAAGGTGTGTGAAGTCTACCAATCCGCACTTGGCCAGCGTGGTAGACTATGGCCTAATACCACTCACACTGTGAGAGGAGACCCGAGCCCAGCAGTGGGACAATTATGGGTTGTTGCTGTGCTTTGCTTTTATTGGTATTTTTATTTTTCCGCGATGACCGCCTGGATAGCCTCGTGCTTGAGCCAGCCGCCAAAGGACTCGTCGTGTTCCGGCTGGGGGCTTTAGAGTCAGTTCTTTCTTTCTTTTTCTTCTTTCTTTCTTTTTCTTCTTTCTTTCTTTCTTATTTTTAATATATTAATTAACTAAGCTGCCTATCACAAGCGGACCGGATTTAGCAGCCTCTTACGACACCCATCCGGCACGGCAGGATATTGGGGTAAATTCTAAGCCGCCCCAATACGGCTAAAGGTAGAGACTTCTTAGTATTATCCTCTTATGCTTTACGCCTTTATAAACAACAATTGGAGCTGCTTCCTACAAGTTGAGATTACCGAAGTAAGGCAGCGTCCGGGGCCCAGTTCAGTAAACCGATCGCGACCTTGACCGGGCGCCCGCCCGCCCTCGTTCACACCGCGCTATATATATGTATATAGCCTATAGCCGAATACATAATTCGACGAACTAGACTGACTAACGCCCCAACTCAGAGTCACTAACGGTTACTAGTTTAATCACTCCATAATGTTAGTAAAGCTAAAGAATCACCATACAAATTTTGTACTAACACAATTATTTCTTCTGTGGTAGGTACTAAGGAGCGATTTAAGTAATTGTTAGTGACTCAGAGTTGGGGTGTAAGTGTTGTTATGAATTGACAAAAATTAATAAGTGTCGATTCTTTAGTAACGACTAACGACGCTCGGTCCATGAGAAAGAGCGGTGAAAAAACGTTTAGTTTGCCGCGCAGTGATGTATTTTTAAATTACTAAGTAGAAGGTAGTAATATAGAGAACCACGTGGACTTCGATCAATATATCTAGTAGTGTAGAGTTTCCAATATAGAGACCATAGTCGTATTTCATCTATGATAGAGACGTTAACATTTTGTAATTTATAAGATACTAATAAGATGTTAAGGTGTGTGCATCAGTACTCAGTATGCTTATCATGGAGACACTTGTAAAGCCCGGCGGGTATTAAACAATCGTTGGGGTGCTCCCCAGACGCCCTGCCGTCGTCGGAGCGCCCAGTTTCCGGGCGTAATTGTATTAGCGGCTCATCGCTCATTAATTATACAGCAGCTACTTATATGGCTTCTATGATGGAGTATATTGCGACTTGTTGATTTCACTTTCTACGCACAGAGTGCCATAAATTCTTTGAAATTATTGGAAATGAATATAATTTTAAATTTAATTAAGAAGTGAATTTGGAGTAGATACTCGAGCTCTTACCAATTTTTTTAGATTCAATTAAAGATTCAATTAGTACACGTAAAGTGTTACTAAAAGCAGTGGAAGATGAGGTAAGCAAACTAAGCAATGTGATTGATTTTTGCGTTTGAATCTGCCGACTCGTTTATTCCTGTGACGAAATAAATCATTTGACTTTCACTTTATTTTGACTTTCGAGTCCATAAGCTCATCATAGGAACTATCCATAAGGTATCTACTCCTCCCAAACAATCAAACGGGCAAACAAACGGGAAGTCATCCTAGTGCCGCAGCTGAAGCATATAACATGGGACATAAAGTCACTTCATCTTTTACCATAAAGTGGGATTGAGTCAAGCATTAATTTATAATGTAAGAAACAACGTAGGTAGTATTTACTAAACAATTGTCTTCCACAAAATATAATGTAACGTACAAAATAAATTCAAGTCAACAATGTGAGTCCACAAATCTCGTAAAAAACGTTGCACACAACTCACTCTTCGTTGTTCGTTGTTGGTTTAGTTGAGTGCGCTTGGCTCGGATCGTACTGGAGTTTCTACAGACAAACAGTCGCTTTATTTTGGCATTCCGAGCTTATGAATCACAGACGCTTTAAATATGATAACGTGACCTATAAAATTGACGTTAAACGCTGCTGAATCTTCTGCAGGAAGAGGTAGGAAGTGGAAACGACTTAAAGATATTGAGCTGAAATAAAAAAAAATAGTTTTATTACGGACGGCGACGGTTAATTAAGTTTTTAAGTTGTATTGTCTAGATATAAGTTGTATATTGTCTAGATATAAGTTTGGTTAATTGTAAATAAAGAAATCCCTACTTAAAATAATATAGGATAAGTAAAAATGATTGTAAATAACATTAAAATTATTAATTGCGCAGTTAGTAAAAGGTTCAGGGTCAAAAAGAGACCAAAATAGCAAAACCTTGTTGTAAGAGCGAGAGCGCAAAAGAGGGACAGAACGATAGGTTAGAGCGGGACGTCTAGCAAACAAATCGTAAAAGATGAGTGATTTATGACCCTAACGGTCACTTTCCCTTATGCTACGCCCTGGTTGGCTCTCTCGCTCGTAGCGCTTAGAAAATACGTGGCTAGTTAAGGCTACGCCGTAGCGTATATTAATGCGTACGTTTTGAGGCAAAATCGTAGTCGATTTGGAGCACTCGCAAGAATAAAGTTCACTAAGGAAGAAAGCTGACTCTCATTCAATATTCTACAGTCCACTGGAGCTATCCCCAACAGTTTTTGGTCCTTCGAGCCGGATTCAGGAAGTTTTTGGTACTTCGAGGCGGAGCCAGGAGTTTGAAGATCAGGACGCCACGCCGGATCCAGGAGCCTACGCTGAGCCTAGGGCTACGCTGGACCTAGGGTTACGCCGGATCAGGAGCTACGCCGGCCAGAAGCTACGTCGAGCCAGCTACGTCGGGCCAGCTACACAGGGCCAAGAATTCTCGCCGCTTCAGGACCCCCGGAAACCAGCCTAGCCGGGCGGGGCCACGCTCCGCCAAAGCAAGCTACGCCGTGCCGGAGGAAGAAAAGCCGCGACACCGGGCCAGAAGAGCTACGCCGAATCAACGAAGAAAGTGAAAAAAATGAACACAAGAAGTCGAGTCCGCTCTGAATCGGGCTACGGAGACTCAGAGCTACCGCAAGCACCAGTCCAGTCAAAAATGCATCGGGTCTACGAGGAGCCGCCGCAGTCACCGTCTACGGTGGCAGGGATCCCGCTGGGAAGAAGGCTGGAGCTCACCGCCGCAAGACACATTGCCCGGGACGTCGACAATGGGTCCGCCGTCCACGCAAACTGTGAGCGCGCCGCCCAACCCCGCCGCTACGACGCCCGTTCCTCGACCTACTTCACCTACGCAAACCATTCGCAGCAACATGTCGAGGGCGAGCGCCGAGGCAAGGCTACGGATGGCACAATACGAGGCCGAGAAGGAACTCGCCGAGATCGAGACTCAACGCTTGAAGATGAAGGAACGACTGGTCAAATCAAAATTAGCTGCTGATATCTCAGCCATAGAAGCCGCTTCAGAGGGCTCTGCAAGTAGGCAAAGAGTACAAGACTGGGTCGACAGAAGCGTCGACGAAATGAGGCCGGACCGGAGGAAATATCAGGAAGAGCCACAGGAGGCTCGTCCCTCCATTAATGGGCAATGGGGGGACACGAAGCACCGAGGTATACAGCAACTCGCCGACGTGCTTGAGAAATTGGTTACCTCCCGGCCGCCGCCTCGCCAGTCTGCCGAACTACCGATTTTCAACGGAGCGGTAAACGAATGGTTACCGTACAGAGCTGCCTACGAAGACTCTACGAGGCTGTTCAAGTTTACGCTGACGGAAAACTTACTCCGTCTACGGAACAGTCTACGGGGGGAGGCGAGGGAAGCGGTGTTATCACTACTGTTCACCGCTTCCAATCCAGACGTCATCATTAACACATTGGCGATGAAGTATGGACGCCCAGAACACATCATAGACCGCGCCATGGAGGACATTAGGAGGCTGCCACGACTGGGGTCGGCGAACGCAGATCTTCATGACTTCGCAGTCCGCGTACAGAACGCGGTTTACACAATTAAGAGTGTGGACCGCAGGGGGTACCTGAAAAACCCGCTACTCGTCCGGGACATCGTGGACAAGCTCAGCCCACATTTAATTACAAAGTGGGCCGAGTACGCCGCAGCGAATGAAGAGCGCATCGCAGCACAGGACGAAACGACCATCCTGGCAGAATACTTGATGAAAGAAGCGGATCTTATGATCAAGTATACGCACGCAAGACGCAGCGCTCCGCCACCACTCAAGAGGGAGGCGCCCATCAAGAGGGTGCTTGCCAGAGGAGTGTATACGGCGGAAGAGGCACCAGCGGACAACAAAACATGTTTGTTGTGTCCGTCGACAGATCACAGCACGACAGGGTGCCTGAAAATCAAGAAAATGAGCATCAACGACCGATGGAAATGGGCCAAAGAAAACAGGGTCTGCTTTAAGTGCCTCAACAAAAAGCACAGTCGACTCACGTGCAAATACAAGGCATGTGGGGTGCAGGGATGCACTTACAAGCACCACGCGTTGCTTCATAAATCAAAGGAGCCGGAAGCGACTAAAATGGAAGTGAAAAACGACGACACAGCAGCAACCGTCATGAGCGTCACTACGAAAAAGACGCCCACTACGGTCCTCTTAAAAACGTGTGAAGTCATACTCAGCGGCCCACGGGGGGAGATCCAAGCCCACGCTCTCCTCGACGAAGGATCTACGGTCACGCTCATCGAAGAAGAATTGGCCAAACAACTGGCCAACCATGGACCCCTCCACAGACTTAATATCAGAGGGATCAACGACGTCAAGGAAATATCAAGCCGAGCGGTGAAGCTACGCGTCAGAGGCGTAAAACAAAATGAAGAGCACGCCTTGACCGCCCGCACCGTGAGGGGGCTACAGTTACACAAACAGAACGTGCCAGCAAATCTCGAGCGATACTCGCACCTACGGGGTATCACTAATAAGATCTGCAACGGCGAAGCGAAGCCCCAGCTACTAATCGGCGCCGACAATTGGCATCTCATCGTTTCCCGACAGCTACGAGCCGGGAAGAAAAACGAGCCCGCGGCTTCATGGACAAAGTTAGGTTGGGTGTTGCACGGCGCAACGCCTAGGAAAATGCTGTATCAAGACGAAGCTACGGTGCTACACGTTTGCTCGAACGACACACAACTTCAGAAGCTAGTCGAGCAACATTTCGAAGTCGACTCAATCGGGGTGTCTACAAAATTAAAAGTGAACAAGGAAGATCAACGAGCGATCGATATATTCAATACAACAGCAACTAGAAGAAACGGACACTTTGAAGTCGGCCTACCATGGAAGACGGACGATCCCGAATTACCAGACAACTACGAGTCCGCACTAAAACGACTGTCTACATTGGAACGTAAGATGGAGCGGGATCCGACGTTTAAAGAGGGCTACGCGGCACAGATCAACAACCTGTTGGCAAAGGGCTACGCGACGGAATGCGACGGTACCGAGGAAGGCTCGCCGAGGCGATGGTATCTACCTCACTTTGCCGTCGTCAACCATAACAAGCCGGGCAAAGTGAGAGTAGTGTTTGACGCCGCCGCCAAGACCCAGGGAGTCAGCCTCAATGACTACCTGTTGGAGGGACCGGACCTGTTGGCTTCATTATCAAGAATATTGTTCGGGTTCCGGGAACAAAGAATCGCAGTTACAGCCGACATCGAGGAAATGTTCCTTCGGGTCAAAATACGCGCCGCGGACCAGCCAGCACAAATGTTCATATGGAGGGAGCAACCCAACGAACCGCCCAAGAAGTTTAAAATGACGTCGATGATCTTCGGGGCTAGCAGCTCGCCGTTCCTTGCTCACAGTGTGAGGAATCGTAACGCGGCGGACTACACCGACGAATACCCCGAAGCGGTGGCGGCAATTCAACATAAACACTATATGGACGATTACTTGGATAGCCACGACAGTGAAGAGCAAGCTATCAAGACCATTAAGGACATTATGTTCGTGCACGAGCAAGCGAGCTTCAACCTACGGGGGTGGAATTCAAACAGCAAGACGGTGCTCGCCCACATCCCGGCTCACAAGCTATCTAAGAACACGGACGTACAACTGGCTGCCTGGGAAAAGGAAAAAACACTCGGGCTACGGTGGGACCCACGGTTGGACACACTCACGTTCAACACGGACATTAAGAGGGTTCCAGACGACGTGAGACAGCGACGCCGAGCGCCGACTAAACGCGAGACATTAAGCGCGGTTATGTCTGTATATGACCCGCTAGGATTGATTAGCCATTACACTATAAAAGGAAAGATAATACTGCAAATGTTATGGATCAAGAAAGCCGAGTGGGACGACGAGTTGCCGCACGAAGAGGCTCAACTATTTGACCAGTGGATGAAGCAACTCGACGACATCTCGAAAATAACCATTCCGCGGTGCTACGACGTGGAAATGTCGCCGGAAACGAAGCTACAGCTGCACATCTTCGTAGACGCCAGCGAGCAGGCCTACGCCGCCGTAGCATACTGGCGGTTAGAGCGAGACGGCGACATAAAGGTCTCACAAGTGATGGCCAAGGCAAAGGTCGCACCACTGAAGCTTCTGACTATACCTCGTCTGGAGCTTCAAGCGGCGCTCATCGGGGCCAGGATGGCTAACACCATCGTCAGAGAACATAACTTGAAGCCACAAAGGGTCGTATTCTGGAGCGACTCGAAAACCGTTTTGAGTTGGATACGCAACGACAGAAGAAAGTACACGCCGTTCGTAGCCCATCGCCTAGCAGAGATCGCCGAACTAACAGCTACGGAGGACTGGCGGTGGGTGCCTACAGCATCCAACTCGGCGGACGACGCTACGCGCCTCGAGACTTCAGTACGACAAGACAACAGGTGGTTCAATGGGCCGGCCTTCCTACGACAGAGTGAGACAGAGTGGCCTGCGGAAGAACAGGATAGCAACATCCTACAAGAGGAAATATGCTACGCCGTAGAAGAGGCGTGCTACGCGCTACCTGACATAACACGGTTTTCACGGTTCACGAAATTGATCAGAACGACCGCGCTGACGCATCTCTTCGTGGAAAAGCTAAAGAAGAAGGATCGGTCGCTTCGATTACAAGTGGCGCACATTGAAGCGGCAGAACACCGCTGGATTGAGAAGTCACAAGCGGATTCCTTCGGCGAAGAAATAGCGCGCTTACGCAGTAATCAACCGCTACCTCGCCACAGTAAAATAAGAAATTTGGACCCAACGTTAACAGACAACGTGCTACGGGCGCGAGGCAGGATCGGCGCACTCAGGGCTACGACGCCAAGCAACCAGCCAGCAATACTCGACGGTCGTCACCCGTACACGAAGCTACTTGTGGATCATTACCACCGTCGAGCGGGCCACGCCAATAATGAACGGGTCGTCAACGAGTTACGCCAGCACTTCATTATAACACGCCTCCGACCAACCGTGCGACAGGCAGCGAGACAGTGCCAGGTCTGTCGCGTGTACCGCGCCACAGCGAGAACGCCACCAAAGGGAGACCTACCAGCAGTCCGGCTGGAACCCGGACATCGGGCGTTCACCCACAGCGGCGTGGACTTCTTCGGACCGATGGTCGTCACCGTGGGAAGGCGGCACGAGAAGCGGTGGGGCGCACTATTCACGTGCCTCACCACCCGAGCAGTACATATAGAACTAGTGCCGTCTCTCTCTACGGACTCCGCAATAATGGCTCTCCGAAGAATGGCTGCCAGAAGGGGATGGCCACGTGTGATCTACTCGGACAACGCTACAAACTTCAGAGGGGCTGACGCAGAGCTACGAGCGGCCTACGCGACGTGGGCTACGGAGCTGCGGGACTTCAGCCTACAACACAAGATGGACTGGAGGTTCATCCCGCCAGGGGCGCCAAATATGGGCGGCGCTTGGGAGCGTCTAGTGCGCTCAGTGAAAGCCGCGCTGGGTGCTACACTGAAGGAGAAGTTTCCTAAAGAAGAGGTTTTGCTGACGCTGCTCACCGAGGCCGAATATAGCGTGAACGCTCGTCCGCTCACGCACGTATCGGTCGACCCAGACGACGAGGAAGCATTAACACCGAACCACTTCCTCATCGGGTCGTCAACGGGACTGCCGCTCACCGGACCCTGCGACGAGGCAAGCCGCAGCACCTGGAGGAAGGCACAAGCGCTGGCCGACCAATTCTGGAAGAGATGGGTCGCCGAGTACCTCCCGACTCTCATCCCGCGAGGACAAGCCCGCGTCGACGTGCATCCGCTACGAGTCGGCGACCTCGTCGTAATAGTCGACGGGTCGCTGCCCCGCAACACATGGCCGCGGGGAGTCATCGAGCAGGTGTTCCCAGGACCAGACGGAGTCATCAGAGCAGCCGACGTACGAACAAAGGGAGGAGTCTTCCGCCGCCCAGCTTCGAAGCTCGCCGTCCTTCATGTAGAGGAGGCTTCGAGGGATCTACGCCGGGGGGAGGATATTACGGACGGCGACGGTTAATTAAGTTTTTAAGTTGTATTGTCTAGATATAAGTTGTATATTGTCTAGATATAAGTTTGGTTAATTGTAAATAAAGAAATCCCTACTTAAAATAATATAGGATAAGTAAAAATGATTGTAAATAACATTAAAATTATTAATTGCGCAGTTAGTAAAAGGTTCAGGGTCAAAAAGAGACCAAAATAGCAAAACCTTGTTGTAAGAGCGAGAGCGCAAAAGAGGGACAGAACGATAGGTTAGAGCGGGACGTCTAGCAAACAAATCGTAAAAGATGAGTGATTTATGACCCTAACGGTCACTTTCCCTTATGCTACGCCCTGGTTGGCTCTCTCGCTCGTAGCGCTTAGAAAATACGTGGCTAGTTAAGGCTACGCCGTAGCGTATATTAATGCGTACGTTTTGAGGCAAAATCGTAGTCGATTTGGAGCACTCGCAAGAATAAAGTTCACTAAGGAAGAAAGCTGACTCTCATTCAATATTCTACAGTCCACTGGAGCTATCCCCAACAAGTTTATTAAAGCAGAATACCGCTTTTAATCAAAAATTACAATTGCATTGGAAAATAAAGTTACTGCGCATTTTTCATATACTTTTTTTTACTTACTAATTACTATCAAAATTTTACTAACAAAAAATAACCGACTTCAAAATTATCCAAAAACTACTTGTCAGATCTCGTTCAAAATGTGGAACCACATGACAAGCACCTGCTTTCGATTAAAAAAAGAATGGTCAAAATCAGTTCACCCAGTCGAAACTTCTGAGGTAACAAACATTAAAAAAAAACAGTCGAATTGAGAACTTCGTCCTTTTTTTGAAATCGGTTAACAATTATGTTACTCAGTGTTATCACAATACATTCTATATACTGTGGTGTTATAGTCTACTCGGTATGACTATGTTCGAGCACATACAAGGTCGCGTGTTCGACTCCTGCCTGACCGAAGTTCAAACCTCGACCATGACCTTTCATACGACATTATTGACCTATGATACATGTTACAATTCAAAAACTTATGAGAGTGAATACTTTACAGTTTACAGCCAAATATAGTGGCCATTGATTACAGTTTGATTGCGTGGCCTTTTGTTAAGTAATAAGTAAAAAACATTTTGGGTAAGTAAACCTAAGTAGGATGGCGGAAAAAACACGAGATCAAAACCGGTAATAGTGTTTATGGTCACCTCACTCCTTATCTCGATGACATTGGCACCAATTTTTTCAATTCACGTTTACACTTTATTGAGCTTTATATTCAGTGGCTACAAGGAATGAGGAAGCCCTCAAATGGCGTTTTTTCGGGCAAAAGGATTACACAACCCTGTCACATCCTGCACACATACACCCATGTCCACACCCTAGTTCCACCGAACTGGCACCTATTAGAAAAAATTGAATAACAGTAAAATCGGAACCCTCATATGATTCAGTTTTGTTTGTCCATCCGTCCATCCGTCCGTCCGTCTGTCCGAAGCAAAGCGCCGCCGCGCCGCGGCGCCGCCCTAGAAAGCTGTAATTTGGCATGGATACATATTTACCTCCCCTACAGGTAAAGTGTGGGGTATCGTTGAAAAAGTCTTCCAAAAATATCATTGGTCTTGTAAGACCATTTTTGTCTTCCTTGTTTATTTGTTGTCGTCATATTATTTCCATAAATATTTGGCTTTAAAGTTTTTACAAACCTTTACATTATTTTACAAACCCTAAAAACCAATATTTATCAAATAATAGTTACGAGCTGCTGTAAACCAGCAGAACCGCTTACTCCATGAATATCGAATTATAACCGCACCTCGTAAGATATTTGCGGTACCGCAAAGGAAGGTGGCGAAACCACGACCCTGGGCGTCATCACGCGAAAGACACATTAAGTTAATGATTTTAATGCATGGATAGATTAAGATTGCAGGAGGCGTTGATAAGTGTATGCTGTAATGTAAATATGATTTGTGCTGTTTCCAAAGCTTAATAACTAACGATTGTAGAAGGTAAATAAATAAATTAATAAACGCTAACACACTCATACCCCCGCATAAGGTTTTACCTGTGTCGCGAGTTGCATCGACGACACATATAACACATCATAATCACATCCATGAACCGAGTACAAATATTATCTGACACATAAATATCTGCCCCGGCCGGGAATCGAACCAGGCACCCCAGCAGGCAGGTTCTCGAATTTAAGGTATCTCGAATGAAGGATAAACGTAAAGACAACAATGAGAGGGCGTGGCTCAGATCATCATGAGTTCAAGCCAACTTTCCATGCTCGAGGTGCAACCTGGACTCCATGACGAAACAACCATCTGCGACAGTGGATTGTATCCCAGTCAAATTCGGTGGATACTCTTACATGGCGGTTTTAACCGACTTCAAAAAAGGAGGACGAATTCAATTTGACTGTATTTTTTATGTTTATTACCTCAGAAGTCTCTGAACTTTCGAATGGGTGAATCAATTTTGATGATTCTTTTTTTGATCGAAAGCTGGTGCTTGTCATGTGGTCCCACATAAATTTGACCGAGATTTGTCAAGCAATTTTTGAGTTATCCCTAATTTTAAAGTCGGTTATTTTTTGTCAATAATTATTTTTAGGCATCTTTGATGTCTCTGACGAATAAGACGATACTGATGACCATGGGTGACGGCGGCTACTACCGTCTGTTCGTTTGTCGGTTATCTACATAAAAACGTGAGAAAGTGAACGGACTCCGCTGCAGAACCATGCAAGGGGATGTTAAGGTTGAATAAGTATTAAGTATACTAGTAGATTCTTGCTGCACTAATTCAAATTGAATGGAACTCTTCCCATTCAGTTGCCCAGTCAAGATAATGACCTACTTAATATCGGTCAAAGATTACTAATGAAGTCATTCAATTGTTGAAAAGTCATCGAGAATGTTGAAGAGGCACTGCACAGTGCACGTTAGGCCGAAGCGGTGACGGATCGGCTAGATTGCTTAGATTAGACTGGAGTTCAAAGATATCAGGCTTATATTTTTTTGTAGTACCTATGAAGTTTATTAGGAGGTCCTAAGCAATAAGTCAGTGTTAAATCTTATCAGTGAAAAAATCCTTAACTATGTATTGTAAAACATATTTAATAAACGTGTGCGTTTGGTACAGAGTATTAGAAGAGAAAAGACACAATTATGAGGTACAAAAGAGATTTACCATTTTTATATGGTAATTTGATATTTCCAACAATCCAAAAGGCTCTATAATTCAAAGCGAAAGTTAAAAGCTTTAGGCTTTCGTGTCAACGGTTGTGAATCGGGCGCGGTGCTCACGGCTCGACGCGGTATTTCAGCTGAAATTTAACATCAGTTTTTCACGCGAATGCCCATTATGTCATAGACGCAATGTCGACCTAATAGCCGCCGACCTGTCTAATTAATTAGACTCCATTGTCTAGATTCAACAGTTATGACTGGTCTAGGCGGGCAATTTTTCATGCTATATTTAGCACTTTTAGTACCTACTGCTACATTTTAAACACGTCAGGTAGATGCGGAGGTCAATATCATACTTTTTTTATGGAAATAGCCGGCTAACGAGCTAATGATCCACCTGATGGTAAGTGATTATCGTCGCCCATGGACATCAGCAACACCAAAGGCATCACTGATGCGTTACCGGCCAAGAAAGAAAGAAGAAAAAGAAAGAAAGAAACTGATACAATACAGAGCGATTGAAGTCCCACAACGGTTCAGAAAAGCAGTATTTAGCTAAGCTAAGAATGATTTCTGAAACTAGTTTCTCTGGTTAAAACAAGTGTCCAGTTAACATCGACCATTTCTAGTTATCACAACCGTATCTAGTTTCGCCAGTTAGTACGGGGCAAACGCGTCTGCCTGACCATTAATGTACCCTCATAGCATAAGTTACCTCCTCAGGTATATATTCCCTTGCAAAAACCTGTCTTCCAATAGTTGTAATACGGTAGCCTTATAAGGGCCCGCTTCGTCCATTTACATTCATATAAATGTAAATATTGGCAGCGTGTTCCAACCTTGTGCTGGAAATACAATAGTTTCCAGGTCATGTATGGATTATTGAAGCGCACTGTTATTTAGCGAACAATATTTAACCTGATTTATTGATTTATTGGACTAGGTTTCTGGGCCGCTTGACCTGATTTGTATAGAACTATTTTCTGATTGATTTTGACATTTTGCTACTTACAAAGTCTTTTAATCTATGGCGTGTACGATCCTGCGCTTTCTTTCTATATGCAATATCTGGCATATGCGAGAGATCGCTACTTATTAGTATTAACACCATATTTTGAATATAATTCTAGTTTTTATATATATGTACATATTAACGATTTGTAATCGGATTTCGTAGATTTCGGAGTGCGAGGGGCGCAGTGACCCCAGATCGCGTGCTTTCATAACTCTAGCACAATATAGAAATCTAACCCAATATCATGGTGTAACTTAATTTTCAGGGCTGGCACTGCCGTATTACAAACTAAAAAATATTACTTGCGAATCGTTTTTGCTTCTAAGTCTTCTAACACAATATCGGAATAGTGCTTTATCATTGAGAAAAAGAACAATCATTTTTTAAGCTACAAGGCTCTATCATTTTCCAGGAGACGTCTTGTCACTGACATTGATAATATGTATACGTTCATTCCTACTCTACTCGTCTATAATATAATATTAATATCATTTTACTCACAAGCTAATACTATGCTACATAATTGTAGCTGGTAAATTAAAAAAAAAATTACGTGCATAAGTATATCAGTGATTTGAATTTTATTATTAACCCCAAATTTCATGTTATATAGAATCCAAAAGAATTTAGTGATGACATTCGAGGTCTAAATCACCAAGTGGTTTTCATCAGTGTCGAGTCGAATATATCTTAATATTTATCAGATTAGATTATCAGAATGTTTGTCTACTCGTTTGCCGGCTATTTACATGAAAACATTGAAATCTACCTACTATCCAAGTAGGTTAGGTTAGGCTTAGGACAACCCTACAGAATATCCTTATGCTAACTCTAATTGCAGACGAATTTTTTTTTAAATAATCAATAAGCGCCACACCACTCACACATAAACCTCGCAAGAAAATAGGTCACTCGAGGTCAACAGATAACTCAGTGCCCTGCTGCTTTCAAAATGCCGTCGCCCCTGCTACAAGGGCGGCAGGCGCGGCAGCCCATGGAAATCTGTGACAAACCACAGAATATAAAATACATAGACAAACCTCTAATAGGACTGTAGGAGGGATTGATGTGGATTGTAGTCATCACAGTATCCAGCTGAGGTATCCAGGGGCCGTGCCAGTCTAAGAGCTTGTTCACACTGAACTCGCGAGCGCGGGCGCGGGTGCGGTCGCGGTAAACGCTACATACACCGCGCGCGCGTTTTGATGTGAACACTTTCATAGTAGGTCATATGTTTGATATTTCGCGACCGCGCCCGCGCGTTCAGTGTGAACAAGCACTAATGAGACTGACATAATTAAGGAAAATACCTATTACATAACAATTCAGTCGGCTTGAGGCCAGCTGCCTTTCTTACAACAACGCTAATAATCTCTCTCTTTCTCTTTGTACACGCAAATTTCGGCATTTTAGTTAGTAGTCACGACCTACGAACGAGTTAAGGAATTTGTATTTTTTTTCGTTCTTATTATTTTCTGAAAGCTAATCCATAATGTGCTTCGTAGAACCTAACACATTGTATTCATTTCAGACGCTCTGACTTCTTCACTACTTCAAATGTATTCTTTTCATATTTAAATACCTACAAGCAGTTTTCTCGTTAGGTGATGTTAATTAGGAAATTGACAGGTTTTGTGCGGAGTTTCCATTTTCCTGACTTGGTACGTTGTTTGATTTAGCTACACTTTTTATTTTCCCAAGTAATATGATGTAATTATTTATGTTTCAAAATTCTAAACGAATCCCCAAACCAAAACAAGGTAAACATAAAACATTTTAATGTTGATTTATACAGTAAAGATAATGAGAATTGATATGATGGTTAAAGACCTTACCGCGCTTACTGTTGTGTCCTTAGAATAATAATAAACGTTGTGTCTTAGCGTAGTTGTAAAGACTTGCGCCCCAACTCAGAGTCACTAAGTGCTTGTTCACATTCACACTGAACTCGCGGGCGCGGGGGCGGTAGACGCTACATACACCGCGCGCGCGTTTTGATGTGAACACTTTCATAGTAGGTCATATTATGTTTGATATTTCGCGACCGCGCCCGTGAGTTCAGTGTGAACAAGCACTAACGGTTACTTAACTCGCTCCTTAGCACAGAATTTGTATGGTGATTCTTTAATAAGGAGTGATTTAAATAAACGTTAGTGACTCTGAGTTGCAACGTGAGACTAACGCCCCAACTCAGAGTCACTAACGCTTATTTAAATCGCTCCTTATTACAGAATTTGTATGGTGATTCTTTACTAAGGAGCGAGTAAAGTAACTGTTAGTGACTCTGAGTTGGGGCGTAAGACTAAGTTCTCTAGCCCCTAGTAGAATTAGCGTCGAATTGTTTTCGGCAGAGTAGTATAGTGGAAATGTGAGCTTAGACAAGGAGATGGTACGAGCCTGAAAAGTATTATATTATGACTGTATGTGGCGCAGCCCGCGGGCGTGGGAAATTATTTAAATATGCGAGTATATCGGGTAATTTTTCACGATTCGTTCACTAAATAATTTTGTCGGCAGTCGGTAGAGTGTAGAACCGGTCACAACTCGGCCTTCACCCAATTACACTGCTCAATGAAAGTATTCGCATAAAATGCTTTAAAAAGCAGGTATAGTCCCCGTGAACTAAGATGCCCAATTTGTCGTTTGCAATTTGCAATCACAGTGACACTAGAGATGTACAAAAAAATCGGTTCACGAAAGAAACCAATTTTTGTAACAAATCGATTCAAAATTGTAAGACCTTCTAATCGATTCGATAATTAAATTGTAAACTAAAAACCGTAACATTTAGGTACTTCCCAACTACCTCAATTGAGCTACATATCTCGTACCATGTATTCTCAATATTATGTATTTACGACTCCAATAAAATATTATTTTGTTTCTTCCTAACAACTCATGCTGCTAGATATGCATGGAAATATCCGAGTCGGCAAACAAGCTGACGATCCACCTGATGGTAAGTGGCTGTCGTCGCTCATGAACATCAGCAACACCAAAAGCATCACTGTGCGTTGGTGGCTAAGAAAGAGAAGAAAAAGAAAGAAAGATAGATCATGATAGAATGAACTCATCCGCTCAGTTTCATAATAATATTTTGAGGTAATATTATGAGCGCCAGGGAAAAAACTACAGTGATTAAATTCTTGTTTATTTCGTAACACACATTCATGTATACATTATTATTATTTTGTCGAAAAAAAAAAGAATACCGCAAAAAGCTAAGGTACATAATTACATATAATATATTATCTGCAGTTTACTGTTCATGGATGGCGAAGTGCCCATACATAATGGAAAATGTCCTTTGTTAGCATCCAATTCGTCGTGGTATTCTTGGGTACCTAATTTTAAATTCAAATGCAAGTAAATCATTTTTAACAAAGTAATTAAATTAATCAATTTTCATTTTTAAATTCCGATTATAGTAATGTATCGATTATGATTGGTTTTTGAGACGGTTTCAGGCCGTCACATCACTTTGCGTCAGTTTTGTTTTAGGCCTCTTCATCTATCATTGTTTCGACGTCAAATATTTTAAATAAATTTTGCATAAATTATGATTTGATGGGATTTTTACTAGATTATAACGTTTATTATGATTTATAATCAACGCTAATGCAAATGAGTAAGGATTTTTAACAAATTTTGGAAAAATCCTTTGTCCGTAAGTGTTCAACTATTCATGTCAAGTAAATTAATATTCCATTTCTCTCAAAGACGCCCATACAATGTTAGTTCATATTAATAAATGGCAGCTATCATTATGGGCATCTTAGATAATTTTGACTATAGGTATGCCTATTTACTATGATCTTAATTAGTGTTCACTTACATAATTCTCCACGTATACAGACATACTACCAATCCAATTATATAGTAACTGAGGTAGCAATGTATATACACTATAAACTATACATTAGTTACACGAACACAATGATATTATAAAAATAGAACATCATTGCACGAACACGCCTATTATTACTTTATTCCCATAATCAAAAAGTAACTTACCCTAATAATGAGAATATAATCTAGCTATTTTAAGGCTTCCTTTATCTAACAAAAATATAAAAGTAAGTGAGAGGAATTTTACATTTCATAAATCTGAATAAACCCGATGAAATCTTCTCGATGATAGCAAGAAAAAAATTATTTTTACAAAATTCAAAGTGGTTTTCAAACAAACGCCCTCAGTACTGTAGTCCGCACGTTCGACAAACATTGTAAACAAAGAGAACGAGGCAAATGTGTGTTATTGTTTTAGTTGCGCTAGATTTTCAATAGCTGTCCATTAAAAACGCTTTTACGAGATCCTCCAGTCTATAAATTGTTGTAGGGTGATGATACGACATACATTTTTGTCGTTATAGGGATAGACAGCGATTGTCTGGCCAAAAACGTCTAATATAAGAATTATCTATTTTTTAGATAAACTAATTGTAATAATTTTTTTAAATAAAACTCGAGTGCTCTGCGTTTTTTTTTTTCTTTTTTTTAAATATTGAATTGTCATTGATCGTTGATAAATATGCCAAATTTCGATTTAATCCGACGTTTTGAAGGAGGTCAAAATCATGTTCAAAGTTTCGGTTACATAGGCGCATACTAACATACGTATTCAATGAAGCTAATAAAAGCGTGTTAAAAACAGGGGCGTAGCTACCACCGTATCAGCCGTATCAATTATACGGGGCCCCCAGCATATAGGGGCCCCCACTAACACTCCCAAAAAAAGCTCGCCAGCGGCCTACGACCGCTACAGTTGGCACTCCTTTTATATTTGACAGCTTGTGGAGGCCCCACAACAAATATTGATATGGGGCCTCCTTAGGGCTAGCTACGCCACTGGTTAAAAAGCACGCCTTTTCCATAAATCGCTTAGAAAATCAAAATCGACTCCGATCTAATATCGAAGCCAAGACCAGTCTCACCGGGGGACTCCCGTCCCGTCCCGGTCGCCCCGGCGGCGAGGCTCCGGGCCCATCCCGGTCGCCCCGTTAGCCCCAGCGAAACGCTTGCACTCCGAACGTCTCTTCAATATCGTGTGCTTGAGGCTACACAATAGCTTATAAAGACAACCTGACAAGAGATACAATGCCCAAGTAGCACAAAACTGCATTATAAACCTTCACACAAGGCCCACATCGTCAATCTTAGCATTTGTAATGACTTAAAAGAGTTCCTTCGGTCTGTAACAGCTGTATAGAAGGAAGCGAGGCTCAATATAATGCTTTATTCTGTATTGTGGTTCTATTAGGCACCACACACAAGCCACAGACGTCACTATTATTCAGCGTTTAGTACTGTTGTGCCCTGTGTGCTGCAATAGCGCTGAATAAAAGGCCACGAGGGTACTTTAAAACTATTGCATTTTAAGAGAGACCTTGTGAACTACTATAACGCACTGCTCGTGACAATGCCGGTTGACATGGGCTGCGTTCCAGTAGTAGCTCACATCGCTCACAACGATCAAAACGTGTTCCACATGGCGACCACGGTCGTCATGGTCGCGGCGAATACGTCATTGATGACGTCATTAATTTCGCTCACGGCACGCTCAAAACAACCCACCTCACGGGGTGGGTCGAAGTGGTCGAATTGCAGTGTTGCCAGATACGACGAAGTTACTCTCGCCAGTTTTTAGACTTGGCGACACTGGGTAGAAATGGATGGTGATAGAAATTTGGCGCAATTTTATAAAAGTTAAGGATGGTGATGGAAAAAATAACTTTATACGATTCGACAAGAAATACTTTAGTGGAACTAGTAGTTTCGCCAACAGATGCTCGACGTGGGGTCACAAGTTGATAGAAATATGTTAAATTATGTAAATAATTTTAATATGTTTAATGTTTAATTCACTATACATATAGTCATGTATACATTTTTCCTCGTCGGTCAATATCATTAACATAATTATTATGCAATTTTTTATTATATTAATTTGTCTTTTCATAAAAAAAAAATTTGTTTGTAGATATACTTTTTTGCTAGTGTAAAAATAAAATTGATAATTAATTAAGTAACGTTTATTTATAGCTTAAAAATTATAACATAACCTCTAATCTAAGTTTCAGACTTGTCTTATTCTCAACATCATAGAGTACATTTTGTATCATCGGCTAAAACGTGTAAATACTCTGTGGCTTGAACGCTCACGTCCGCGTCGCTCACTATACCGTTCCACTTGGGTGTATGATTGTAACGCTCACAAGCTAGTGGAACGACAAAATCGCGGTCGTGAGCGTGGTCGTTGTGATCATCTACTGGAACGTAGGGATAAAGGCTTTGACAGGTGGATGTCGATGACGTTTTGACAGAACGCAGAGTGACGAATGACGTTTCTAATTTTCTGTCTTCCTATTGGTCGCTCGAGCGTCGGTGTTGCCCGCGCGTGGGTGTTGCTGCCAACGAAAATGTTATGTGTGTGACGTGCCTGATTTGTTTTTCACAAGTGCTTAACTATTTTACTCAATGCTGAATAACAGGCCACAATTGAACATTGCATACAGCCCTTAGCATTAGGTTAAGATTACAACTGTTCACTAACATATCCGCCATATTTAATATACTGCGTATTATTTTACAATTATAACCTTTTTAGTTTGGTTTATTTTAAGATATATCGACGCCAATTTAACTTTATTACCACTGACTAATACCTAAAAACAACATTCCATGCATATAAATGTACAAAATAATATTTTTGTTTTCTTTACAGTCAATATTATGTTCATATTTTTTTTTATTATGAGGTTATTATGAGGGCGCGTGAAAATTTTGAACGATATATATATGGTATTTCACGATAAAGTTACCTTCCCAATAAGATTTCGAATATAATAGTAAGAAATCGAAGTTTTAACTATATTAAATTACATTTTCCTTGTCACAAAATGGCACCTGGGATCTTGCACACAACAAGTTTTAAGGTATTGACAGTGACATTTCATATCACAATTTCGCTCGACGTTTACTTTCAACTCTATTTAAAACATTAGAAATGTTCACTTTGTTTTTATAGGGTAACATGTGGTTTGTTAATCAGGCAGTGTTCAGCTCTTGTAACGTCTGTTACCCACCTAAAATGCTAATATAATGCTGATATAATCCAATTATTTAGTAATGGGATATCTTATACAGCTATGTGCTGTCAAATTTGTGCCCAAATTAGAGTTATATCAGCTGTATAAGCGCTTATAACGCTACTATACTGCAACTTATCAGCTATCGTTTCCATTGTGCTTGGTTGTTATACTGTTATACAGCGCATTTGTGCTACTTGGGGGGTGTAGGTCGGTGTATCAATAGCGCTGTTAACATTGTGTAATATATTTTAAAATTTATATTCACCTTGCAAGTTTGTGGCAGAAAAAGGTTGCAAGGATTCTTGTCAAATATTTTTAGGTTGCATCCAGGCAACTTGCCTTGGAATGATTTCTATCGACGAAATTGACCAGTAGTCATAAAAAAGCTAATTATAATAATAATAATAACGCTTCACACTCATAGCCTCACACTAGGATTCCCTGTGTCGTGGGTGCTATGGACAACACACAACATAGACAAGGACATTCACACCCAGACCGAGAACAGAAATTCAAACTCATCATTCAAATTTCCGCCTCGCTGGGAATCGAACCCAGGACCCTCGGTGCGGCGATCCGGCATGGTAACCATCGCACCACACGGGTCGTCAATTACGGAACATCAGACAAGGCTCCATAAGACATCAACCTCTCTTCTTTATTTGCCTGACTCCCTCTGGAAAATATATCACTGTCCTTCAGGGCCTGTCTGCTCGTTGTGACAAAAACAAAACACCACTAGAGGTAGCAATAAATTTTGGTTATGGCGTTTTCAATTTTCCTATGGCACTTTACTTTCTCTTAAAACGTTTGAAAAAGTTCATTATGTATTTTAAAATAATATTAATTTAGTTACCTACCGCAAATTGAAATTCCTTTCGAATATCCTTGATATTATTTGCTTCCTTTCTCTTTGTTGAACTGTATAGACCAGGTGTTTAACCATCAAATGTTTACGAAGTTCGTGATATTTGTTAAGTGCTCACATTATCTCACTTCCTCATTTCCACAATAACACTGCAAGACCATACTAAAGAATATTTTTTTTATTTATTTCAAGGGTCATAAAACGCCTTTGCCTTGCAATAATGTTGACTCAGGCTGATGGTTGCCAGATAGTCGGGATTCGTCTGGATTGTTCCGACATTTCACATGATGTCCAGAATCCCGACAAAATACAAAATGTCCCGACAATTCACTTTCTGAAGTTTTGTCCAGATATTTCTTGCTATTTGGCAACCCTACTCAGGCAGGATGTAGGTATCTACCATATGTAGGAGACAAAAAAGGAACCTAAAAGCAGAAATTATAGCGTAACTATTTGTTGCCCGCAGCTTCGCATGCGGAAATTGTTTTACCTTATTTGTATTCTTGTAGAACGAAATTTAAAAAAATGGTGAATTTATATTGATGTACTAATATTTAGGAGTTTATATACTGAAACAATCACAAAGGATTCCTCCTGGAGCGAGTTTTGAAAAATAAAAAATATTCATATTAAGTTTTTTTTTTCTTTTTCATGCAAAATAGCAAAAGCGTTGATGTTTTAAAAAAATCCATCACTTTTATCCTGTTTCCCAGGAAAACCTTTTAGTTTACCGGGATGAAAAGTTTTCTAAAATATGACCCGGAGTATAAGTAACAATTTTACTAATTTTCATTCCATTTAAGGGTTTTCATGCGATGCCCAGACAGACAAATAAGAGACAGACAGACAATAATTCTAAAAAAATATTTTTGTGCTCACACGTTATTGAAGTGTCACCTAATGAAAATTTTGGAAAAAATAATGAATAGGTCGTTAAGTATATTTCATACCACTAGGACCTAGGTGATTAGGACGTCCCTATAACTAGGTATAATTTATTTGGCAGAATAACGTTTGCCCGGTCAGCAAGTCTCATAATAAAACTGTAAATGAAGTGTGTATGTAAAAATCGCAATGAAAGTTATGATTTTAAGTACTTCTTTATAAAACTTGGAATTGTATTCAGTAATTATTGTACTTATTGTAGATTCCACGTGGAAACCAAACAAACGGTGGAGGGAGGCTAAACGGGCTAATTGATTTGAAATGGAATGGCGGCAGTGACTCACCGTTAGTTACATCACCGCGGTAACTGCGAGACGATACTTTAATTACTACATTAACTATTACTATAACATTAATTATTATTTATGAAGGTAGGTACTATGCTAAAACAGTAACAGAAAAAATAACTGGCCTAATCACTAATGGGAGATGGATGAGTAAATGAAGTATTCCGCATTCCGCATCACAATGCAATTTTGACGCCGAAAAAGACGATATTTTGACAGACACAAATCTTGTTGGTTAAAAAACTGGGTTGACTTTCATATTTGCATCTTTAATTGCAGTCATAATTTATAACTTACCATAATTTCTGCTCTCCATTTGGCAATGCGAATTTTAGTGCTGCACTATTCAGAGTGCTTTAGTTGGTCAAAGAATTGCAGAGGGTGCAATATACAGCAAGATCCAGATGTTTTAGTTATAAGAATATGTTGCGGCATTCATCCAATACAAGTCAATAAGCGTGACAAGACGAAGAGGCATATGCCCCTTGCTAATACCGAATGCTACTTGTAAACTGCCTTACCGAAAGGTTTATTCCTTATTCTAAGCCGAAAGGGTACTTTTCACAGGAAAATTTGCATCCGCCCAAACAATACAATTACAGTTAAATACAATCCTCCACTGATTGGCGAAACTCGGACTTATCCAGGATCGACCAAAACTCAATGATGTATTAATTATATTATAATATCTATATCCTCTATTATAATATCATTGCCAAAACTATAAATAGATTTAATTTGGTCCGATAATCGGTTCACCAGGGGAGAGGATAATCGGTTACCCAAAAAATTATATTCACAGAACTTAGTGATAAATCTAGGAAAGTATTTACCTAATTACAGCATTGGTGCAGAATGCTGAGATAATGAGCATGACTCTTATAACAAATAATAATAATATTTTTATCTCTACCTCAGTAGTCTCAGTACCTCAGCGATTTATAAACCAAGGTTTGATCAAACCGGCTCTTGAAGATTTAAGAGGGAACTTTAGTAATTAGGTACCTGTCGTTCTTGTCGGCAGCAGATACCGGTCAGCAGTTTATTCAGACCATTCGTTAATGACATTCTGCGGACCGTGTAATTGGATCACCCGCTGACCCACTGCAGGCATCCATCTTATTAGTTACGCTATTCGTAACTCGGTGGTTCATGGAAGACCGCGGAAAGAAGTTTACTGCGCACTTACACTTACGAGTTACGTCGTGTCGTAAAAGAAAAGGTAGGCAGGTAACACTTATAATAATTAGTGGTTACTTAGGTACCAAACCTACCTATGTTACATTGGCTACCGAAAAAACACTGAAATCAACCTATCAAATAGTTTGTTTTGACTTTTGACTTTGAAGCTTTAAGTTCAAGATAATAACAATCTGCTTATACAAATGACTTCATTGCGTAGGTATGAGGAAGTTGATTCAACGTCACACAATCAAACCAACAATACAATCAAAGTACCTAACAAAACAGATAACAAATAAGCAAAAACGGTGAGGATACCTACAAAGTGAACAGTTCACCCACTAAACTCGCCCTAGTTAGTGAAGTGTCACCGACTCGACCCCCCCCTCCGTTGTTCCCGACCCCCCAGCCGTTAACATTTCGCTAAACTTGACCTTGAGCGGCCCACTGCCGTAATCCCGTAGTACAACACTAGCTGACTAGCCTCCACCAACCTAAAGCTCTGTACACCGTGCACCAACTTCAATAAAGTTATTGATTAGCTTGCGATTCATCATCATCACGACATTCGAGTTTTGTAGATTCTTAATTAAATACCAATGCAAAAATGTATCTGGATGACTGAGCTTTGCTCGGTATTTTTTGGTAAATCGTGTGTTGCACACAACAACGCCATCTATTGAAGTAGCCTTAGTGTTGCTACTCGCCAATAGATGTCAAGAAGTCTATTGTAGCAGTTTTTCATTTCCCCCTATATACTAACATGAAAATCGTTGGAGCCGTTTCCAAGACTCAGATTATACATATAGCTAGCTTTTGCCCGCGACTTCGCTCGCGGTAGAGATCGATTTTTTACTAATCCTGCGAGAACCCTGAACTTTTCCGAGATAAAAAGTAGCCTATGTCTTAATTCAGGGTATAGGCTATCTCAGTTCCAAATTTCAGCCAAATCGATTAAGTAGTTGTGGCGTGATTGAGGAACAAACATACAAACATCTTCACAAACTTTATAATATTAATAAAATGTAGTCTATAACAATTAAAATTATTTTTAATATTCATAATGACATAATACAACTTTTTATCTTTGTTCTGAAGCGAAAGTATTATTCTCCTCCAGTGTGTTCAGAGCCTAGGTACGCATGTGACGTCACCGACTGGGCAGACAGCCTTGTGACGTCATACCTCTTCTCTTGTTTGAGAAGTGCGTTGTGCGTGTGCAAGGGGTGACAAGTGATACGACCAGTCGGTTACGTCATAGCGATGTCTTATCTCATTCAATGTCCTTGAGACAGATATTGTGTCCAGAGAATCCAGATATTTATTATGGCTACTTACCATCAGGTGCACCATCAGCTCGTTTGCCGGCTATTTCCATAAGAAAAAAATTAGACAGATGCTTCCTCTTCCTAGTTGTTACTTGTTAGTAGTAGTAATGGTAAGTAGACCTTAAAATATGCTTACTACTTGCTAATAGGATTGAGCTCCATATCAAGACTGTAGTACCATATTTTCACTTGCAAATGCAATTCAATAAAAACTTTTTGCGTTAAACTTAAATAAGCATGTTCCGATGCTATTTGCTAAAACTTGAAAAGATTTAATAAATAAAATATTACTCAAGATTTTTTCATGAGATTTCCCAGTCTTTTAAAGAAAGAAAAGAGTAATAATGAGCGCGAGGGATGACCTCGCTTCAGTTTTAAATAAAGACTATACAATTTTTCGTTTTCATGACAATGTCGTAATTTACTCGCAATCTCGAGCTTAGCGGAAGAGGCCCGTTTTTGCGTGATTGTTTCCTTGCAACGCGAGATGATAGAAAGCAGACCTTGACGCTAATGTAAGCTACAACTTACAAGTATCTCCTAACAATGGATGTTAGTTTGAAGTGTTAATGGCCAAAATGAGAGTCGACAGTTAACCCTGAAGGCCTCGATAATTGCTGCGACCCCCTAGAAACTATAACTATAATACTGTTGCCATGTTTGCGTAATATAAAAATACATATATCTGTGTATAACTTAATTTTACAATGGTACAGTCGGCCGCAGAAGTAGCTTAACATTATAGTACTTTGTAATAGTAACTGTTTCGACGGTTTCCTAGCAACATCTGTGACAAATTCAAGAAATGTAATGTGACAAGGTACTAAAATGTTAAGCTACTTCTGCGGCCGACTGTACATAATGACAAAACAATCAGTACCTAATTACGTAAATGATATAAAACTGACATATTTTAATGGTAGAACAGATACTAAATACAGGAAATCCGTTAGCTCCGGATGGCGTATCACAAATACCACACTAATCATAATTTATTTATAACAATTGCACGCTTTTATGTACCTATTGTAACGTGTATGTAATCAGTGGAGTAGAATAACTAATTACAAAATCATTTGAATTGAATCTATTAAATAAATTACATTTTTTGACCGTTTTGTTATGATTTACGTATGATAAGTAGGTACTTATAAATTATAATTTACATTCTGATATGCTTTATAAATTATATTTGACTTGAATATAATAGTTTAATATACTGCAAAATGAATTACGTGTTTTAAATGAACAAAATACCCACCACTTTTTAAATTTTAATTTTATGAAACACTAACTGCCCGGACAGACTTCGTTCTGTCAAAAGTTTTGTTTTTTTTAGATGTAAGCTATTCTATCTTTCAAGCTTAGCTTTCAAGTTGCATCAAACTGCACACGGTGTGCAAATTTGATTGAAATCGGTTAAGTAGTTTAGGAGTCCATCGAGGACAAACAACGTGACACGTAATTTATATATATTAAGACTAGCTGCCCGGACAGACTTCGTTCTGTCAAAAGTTTTTTTTTTAGATGTAAGCTATCCTATCTTTCAAGTTGGATCAAACTGCACACGGTGTGCAAATCTGATTAAAATCAGTTTAGTAGTTTAGGAGTCCATCGAGGACAAACAACGTGACACGTAATTTATATATATTAAGACTAGCTGCCCGGACAGACTTGGTTCTGTCAAAAGTTTTTTATTTTGAGATGTAAGCTATCCTATCTTTCAAGTTGGATCAAACTGCACACGGTATGCAAATTTGATTAAAATCGATTCAGTAGTTTAGGAGTCCATCGAGGACAAACAACGTGACACGTAATTTATATTTAATAAGATATTAAGACTAGGTACTTAGAGATAGCTTGACGGATGAAAATCAGGAAGATTCACTATGTACCTACTTTGTGCAATGAATCTTGATGATACCTCAATAAACTACACAGCCCGCTCAACAAAATTTATGCCTCATGTTCACGGACCTGAAAAAAGGTCTTTTTTTCAGGTCCGTGCTCATGTTATTATGATTCAGTAGCTCGAGCACGAATATTTGCGAGAAAGTATTCGTATGGTTAACGTAAGCAATCTGTATGGCATTTTTTCAAAAGCGCCCCTATCGTGCGTAAATGGTACTAAAATGCCATAGGTACAAATTTGACAAATTGCTTACGAATACTTTCTCGCAAATATTCGTGCTCGAGCTACAGAAGTGTTTTAATTATCGTGAGTTATCAAATAAAACAATAAATAAAAGAAAAGAGTTTATTCTTAAGTAATTCAAAACAAATCATCGATATAAAATTAAGCTTTGGTGCCTAACTACACTATCTTAGAGACTCGTTTATTTACTAGGATTTCTTTTTCTTAATTTAGTGTATTAAAAATTAATAAGGAGCTCACTTCTCTCGTAAGTAATATCCATAATATTAAAATCACGGATATTATTTCCAAGCTTTATATAAACATGCAAAAATGTGTATCTATTTAAGTTTCGACTTTTTAAGTATAGAATAACTAAATGCATTGATTTTCCGTGATCTTATTGCTAGGTCTTACTGCCATAAAATGCTACGAGTGCCAATTGTTTTTTCCGTGACACTGCCCGTAGACCCAAATACGACGTAAAGTTCCTATCCTATGCATCACGTTCAGTTTACGACATAGGACATGTTTATTTTTGTTTATCCATACCTTCTAACTACTTATAACATGTCATATGAGACGACATAGTAAGTAAAGTAGAGACTGTCCACTTTAAAAATAAACATGCCCCCACTTCATATTATTGTTACAATTTGTAGGTGAAAAAAATATATTTATTTAATACGACATTGAAGTGGTATCTAATGTTTTTTTTTAATGCAAACGTGCAGACGAGACACCTGATGGTAAGTGATCACCGCCGCCCATGGACATTAGCAACACTGGGGGCGTCACTAACGCGTTGCCGGCCAAGAATATCACGAATGATGAATGAATGTATGAATGAAGAATGTTTATTTAGTATAAAATATTTACTAAACATTGTTATTGCCACGTTCATTTTTAAAGTACATAGCTATGCCATCACTCAGCGACCAATACGGACTACCCGCTATTCAATAATATGCCTAACACACGCGGTAGCAGCGGCGTCGCTTCCTCAGGGGACTCCCCGAACACGGTGCGCCTCCCAGACCTTCAGCCTGAAAATGTCGAAGAGTTTAGTAGGTAATTAGGTATGCCGATGCGATGTATTAATCAGTATTCGAGTTCGAACTCGAACGGTTTGTAAAGGAAAACCGGGCAAGTGCGTGTCAAGCCATTATGAAATCATGACTCAACTAGGAAGCTAAAATCACACTATCATTGAAATCAAACATTCGACAAATTGGCTGACCTCAACTGCCTCTGCCCAGTGACCCGTTCCGACACATTTATAACTGATGCGAGATTGACCGCATCACACATTCTTGTAATAATTGAATGATGTAATCATTCATGATGTTGTCATTCATGTGGTGATACTGATTATCCATAGGAAGAATTAGAAACAAATGTGCTTTTGTGCGTATGTAACTCGCATTCCAGTGAAACTCATTGTAAACAGCATTGCAGTCAGAATAAATCTATTTTCATAAACACATAAATATCAAAATGAAATCACTACCGATAATAAATAACTCACGAAACGAAACCATTCGTCTATTATCGTAGAAGTTCAAGTTCACTGATCTAACAAGCATCTGCTAATAAAATACCTACCACGTCTGCATAGGGTTCGAAGTATCGGCCTCTGGTATCGATACCGAGTACTCGTGCGGTATCGAGGGTAAGGTATCGATACTACTCAGTATCGAACCCCGAAGTATCGATACTACACAGTATCGAGTACTTGCGAGCATCACATTAGGAGCTAAAAAAAAAAGGTCATCGACAGTAAATTTCATATCACTTTCTTGACAAATCGAAGCCCAATAACCTTTTTTTTTTTAGTCCGAGCCCTGACCATAATGGTAGCACTAGACTCGGCCCACAGTAATTTACATGGTTTTGCATTGCCAACACTGAAAAGTACTCAAAAAAGGAGAATTATATTCGAGGGTATGTTTTATGTTTTCATATTAGTCCCGTCATTTTGAAACTTACAAAACCCATTATCGACCTTTTATTTACATAAAATCAGCGGTAAGAACGATGCAAAAGATGTTCCAATGGAAAACTATTAAACTACATACATAACATAAACACGCTTTAGTTTTCACTACGGAATCCTATGGCGTCTTAATAGCAACCAATTGACGAGGACATGGAATTTATGTACGATCGGAAATACATTGATGGTCTGCTATGAATTGGAATTTATTTGTTTGAGTTATTTCCAACTATTTATGTGGCACGAGGAGCTAAAAGTTATGCCTGATTGATGCTGATACGATGACATTGGAACTCACGGAAGGCCTTTTATTATTGGCTATTCATGGATTGTTGGTCGATACGGGCACAGATACAGTTAATATTGCATTTCATGAAATGTTGCCGAGTAAGTTTTTCGCACCCTATTTTACTTGCGTTTGTTATTCGAGACAGATAGGTATAATCTAGACAAAAAACGTTACGAATGCAAGATTATAGTGATACATACTAGACCGGCCCAAACACATGCTAGAAAAAGGAGAAAAATGCTAGAAAAAACATTATAGGATATCGCATTTCCTCCACCGGGAATCGTTTCCAGATCCTCTGCCCTTCAGTTACAGACAGTACCTACACTCTCTTAACCCTTCAGGACAGGCTTCAAGGACGAACACTCTTAATACACTCCTGTACCTTACATTATCTTCTATACTATAATAAAACTCAAAGGGCAAATTTACTGTACATTGAATATTTTTTAAAAATTTTGACTAGAGGGCACTTCAATAATTGTAAATAAAATTAGCAGGTTGACAGCATGTAACTAAATAATTAAATTATGTGTTCTTATGTAAATAGCCGTCTAACGAACAATCTAGCCTTGACATACAATATTAAAGACACGTCACATGGGTATATTCCCAGTTCCATCCATCCATCAGCCTTTGGAGGTCCACTGCTGGATATAGGCCTACCCTAACTTGCGCCACTCTAACCGGTCCTGCCTTTTGAATCCAGCGGATGGCCCCTGTCTTCAAGTTGTCAGTCCCAGGTGGACAGGTCACCCACTTACATACATAATAACGTATTCACATAACGAGCGTCACCTCTGTAATAAATCGGTTTATTCACTCAAAGTAAACACTTTAAAATGACTTGTATCAATGTTTTGTCGACGACGCGTGATTTGACTATTATGAATGTTATGACCACGCTGAATCGTATCGTAAATCCAACATGGGTGGTAATTTTTTTTTTGAGTTTGTAAACAGCTCTATAAGATCAGGTATATAAACACGTACAATGTGTTGCTTGATGATCTCAAATCCAACCTATTTAGAGTTTAGACCAAGAAACACACTTGATTTGCATATTTTAAAATTGCGTCTAAGCATTTTGAATTTCCGTGTAGATTTATAGTATATAGTAATATTTTGGTAGTAAATAACGTTTTAATAATTACAAATACACAATTTTTAACATAATCCAGACACAGGCCCGTTAAAGTTTTATTATTAGCACAGCATCCATCTCTCTGATTTACATATCTACACTGTAGACTCTAGTGCAGAGTAGATCTATTTTGAAGGCTAAAAGTAATGTTTAAATCACGCTCAAGTGATGTAAAATGATTTATATTCAAAGTAAACTCTTTGCGATTTCAGTCTAACAATCTATCAAAATTATGTAATGGCCAGACAATGCAACTGCAGATTTCAGTTTTCAAAAACTTCTTTGACTGATTTCAACTTCAACCACGGAATAAACATGAAATAAACTTTACGCACAACGTTTTGATGTTGGAGCTTGTGAGACATTAGCGACTGGGTGACATTCTCCACACCGCAGGATGATAAGCGATGCAGTTACCCCCTCCGCGTAATAGATACATAGGTAGGTACATACATTGAAATTAACCGTTCACATGTCCAGAGTGTCCAGTGCAGATATTGAAAGAAAACTGAATAGATCATGAATATACGTAATCTCTAGCCTATTCGAAAACGTTTAAAATAGTTTAATAGCAAAAATAAAAACGTCAACTTAGAAGCTATTCATATAATAATATCCTACGCGATATAGGTTTTACGAGCATGCGTTCCCTTAGCGACAATCCTCGTATCGTTCACAAATGCACGCATAAAATCTACATAAGTAGGTATATCTCGTGGAGAGGCTCCTAAACCAATTTGAGAAAGAAACGGCCGTGGCCCATGCTGCCAGGTGGCGTTCGGTTCGACAAACTGAATATGTCTGTAAATTTTATTGACTAATAAACCAATCAACCTTCTTGCATGAATAACCATTTACTATAACATATTTCTGCCATTAATTCGACTAAACTTTACTCTAATCAAGTAAGGTAGATCAATCATTTTCAGAATCTTGTGGGCACTAAAAAAGCGACAGAAAATTGTATTGTTCTGCTAATTAATAAAAATAAATAAATGAAAACATGTGCTTTAAAGGCGCGAAATTTTACTGCGGGAGGAATCTGTTATGTTAGATGTTTCAGAAGACAAGCATTGCATCCGTGATAGCATTCTCTTGGGCTTACCACTGCTTACCTGAATTAGGTAAAAGTGACATAATGTAAGATCTGAGATTGCGCTTGTGAGCCGAGATCGTTTTATGTGTAATATCGTGTAAGATGTTATGTATGATGTGAACGTACGGTGAGCCAGGCCCTGGTGCGCTCCTGCACGCCGGCGCCGCAGGAGGCGCTGCACTTGCTCCACTCGCTCCACGGGCCCAGCACGCAGCCGCTCGTCTGGTTCTGGTCTGCACACACACATACACATCATGTCTATTGTAATCATTATCTTCACTGCCTGTCGTCTTACTAAGTGGGTTTAAGACGATACTGCACTACGCTCGCGTACTTTGCACTACTGACTGAAGTTAATAGAGACTTCTAATAAGAAAACTTCGTGACGTTATCTCACGATGTTCTCCTCTATGTTCATAGGCGACGGTTGGCACTTATCATAAGGTGGCAAGCCTGCTCGTTTGTTGGCACAAGACAACAAACATACAAGAAGCGCCTACAATTTCACAAAGTTACATACATTTACAATAGTTCCACACTATATTTCGAATTTCGTTTCGTTAAGAAACCTTGGCAAGTCATAATGAAGTGCTAACTCACCACTACGGACGATGGAGCTGATGGCGAGACCAGGGTAGTTGGAGCTGGCGGCCGGAGGCTGCAGCCCTGCGTCGGGGCTCACCACACTGGGGGCGCCACTGCCGCCGCCGCCGCCTGACAACAAATAATTGTGAAGTTACACTCTTATGCCCCATCTCGCTCCATAGTACAGAATGTGTATGGTGATTCTTTGGTAAGGAGCGATTAAAATAACTGTTAGTGACTCTTGAGTAGGGGCGTAAGTACAGTTTGGAAATATCAAAGATTTTTTTGGAAAGTTTGAGATATTGGTAGATATAAGTAGGTACGGCTCAAGTTTATAGGATGTTCAACCATAGCATTGCTGCGGACGGACTTACGGGATAAGAATCTCATTTTGACTACGGAACGCAAAAAACGGACTATAGACTATACGTAAGTAATTAATTACAACATTAACCGTTATGTTAACAAGCTTAATTTAATGCAAGCCTTATTTATTACCTATTCAATATTTAGTATTTATGATGCAGTTATCTAAGTACGGGTAATAATGGCGATTTTATCAATTTTATGTAACCATAAAATACAAGGTAAATTTTCAAATAGTAATTCAATTACTCGTTAAACAATGTTATTATGTCTTATATGGTTAAAGTAACAATTTTAATAAGGGGCCATCCATAAATTACGTCACACGTTAGGGGGGAGGGAGGGGGTCGATGAAGTGTGACATTGTGTGACAAGGGGTGGGAGGGGGTCCTAAAATTCGTGACGTCACATTTCAAAATCGAATAATTGGTATGTATAGGTAAATATAAAAAAAAAATAATGGAAATAAAACTTATTTCGGAACAGGTGTTTTAATTTAATAATTTCTAGGTGTAAAATTTCATAATATGTGACGTCACAATAGGGGGGGGGAGGTCTCACAGATGTGACCAGCTGTGACAAGGGGGGGGGGGTAGGGGTCAAAAAGTCATGAAATTAGTGTGACGTAATTTATGGATGGCCCCTAAGCGTACATTTAAATGGTGTAATGTTATAATTATTGTAATAACACTTGATAATCTTGATATGTAAATTTTATAAGGATCTATCAGCTAATGAAGTGTCGTTTAAAACATTTAAATTAGTGTTAACACAATATTGGTTTTCTTGAGTAAATATTATGTTATCTGTAAATTCGCAAGAGCATACAGATAGTAACGAGTCAGAAGAATCGTAAACAGAATATACACACTGACACATCCGCTTCAAACACCCTCACACAATATTTATACAAAGCCGAATACGAATACATGTTTACTATTATAGACAGGTAATTTCAGCAGAAAACACTATTTCTAGAAGAACGTCATTACGTAAACATAAACATAATATAATGGCACATCTGCAAGATATGCGAAATTGAGTTTATATAGTAGATATTTTAAAAGTGCATAATATACATAGTGGTAAATATGTATTAATGTCTATACTAGTAACCAAACCCATACAATCTGTAAAAAACGTAAAAAGAACCCATAAAATAATTTTAAACATTTTTATAAAAAATTTGAAATTCGTTTCTATAAAATATGACAAACGTAGATGTGTCGTTAGGCCGTTACATTACTAGGTGAGCGATAAAGTTAAGTAGTAAAACATTTTTACTGGTTACGAAACATTACTGTAGTTCGAGCACGAATATTTGCGAGAAAGTATTCGTATGGTTAACGTAACTCGAGCTACTGAACGAAATAATAAATTCGCCAAGATACGTCGGCCGTACTATAACAGTAGCAACACTAGCAACGCCATAATGCTAATATCTCTAAAAAGACTGCTTACTTCATAGCAAGTTAACCACTGAAATCAGATTTGGGATGACATAATTCCATGAGGTCAGCGAATTAACATGAGTGAGATTATTAGTTAACAGAGTTTGAACATGATAAGCTAAATGATTCGTACATTTGAACTGCGCATCGCCTACTACTCAAAATACATCTAGGTTTTATAAAGTTCGGATTCGCTATCTCTATCAGTGCAATTTTAAATCAGGGTGACAATCACCAAACTATAATTACAATTTATATTAAAATTTCAAGAACATCTGTTGGAAATTGCAGCAATATTAAAGAACAAACATACGTGGAAACCATAGCAGCTGCTACAAATAAAATTACGTGGCATTCATGTGCATACCTGATAATAACTTAAGCCAAGTCTGTTAAAGCCCCGAAAGATGGTCACACAACAAGATTATTGAGCTTAAGTAAGAGTCTTACATGACTACAGGAAGACGACTCGTTATGTTATCGCGGAGACTACCCGGTTGGACATGAGCTAGTGTGCATATTGCGCAAGAAACATACTATCGTAGATACATTACATCTAATACAGAACAGTTTTAGGTAAAAGTTCAGGTGATTAGGATAAAAAAATCCCCAACTTACATTTCTGCTGTATTATGAAACAATTTAGCAAAATAAACTAATCAGATTGAAACATCATGCATTCGGAAAGGGAGTTACATTGTGACATGCGACATGTGTGAATATACGAGGATTTCAACAGCGGTAGAAGTAAATACAAAGATAATGACACCTCAAGATTCTGAGAATTATCATTGTTCTTTGACTATTTATTAGAGTCCGACCGAAACTGGTTTTTCAGCCGAAACCGAAACCGAACCTTCGGCCTTAGGTCCAGTTTCGGCCGAAACCGAAACCGAAACTTGGGGTGAGGCCAAACGAGCGTATTTTTGGTGCTGTGAATCACGTGAAATGAGCTGGTTTCAAACAAAAGTTCTAATTCAATTCTTTGAAATTTGTATTTTACGCGATTTTACGATTTACGCTCGATTGGCTACCCCCTTAGGGTATTTTTTGAGCTGCTCATTTGTGGACTCAACAGAAAAAATAGTAGGTTAAAGGAGCCGAATTTTTTAAATTTTACAAAGGTCATTTTTAGGGTTCCGTAGCCAAATGGCAAAAAACGGAACCCTTATAGATTCGTCATGTCTGTCTGTCTGTCTGTCTGTCTGTCTGTCTGTCTGTCTGTCTGTCCGTCCGTCCGTATGTCACAGCCACTTTTTTCCGAAACTATAGGAACTATACCTACTGTTGAAACTTGGTAAGTAGATGTATTCTGTGAACCGCATTAAGATTTTCACACAAAAATAGAAAAAAAACAATAAATTTTGGGGGCTCCCCATACTTAGAACTGAAACTCAAAATTTTTTTTTTTTCATCAAACCCATACGTGTCTATGAATAGGTCTTCAAAAATGATATTGAGGTTTCTTGTATCATTTTTTTCTAAACTGAATAGTTTGCGCGAGAGACACTTCCAAAGTGGTAAAATGTGTGTCCCCCCCCCCCCCCCCCGTAACATCCAAAATAAGAGAATGATAAAACTAAAAAAAATATATGATGTACATTACCATGCAAACTTCCAACGAAAATTGGTTTGAACGAGATCTAGTAAGTAGTTTTTTTTTAATACGTCATAAATCGTAAACCGCAATTTACCTCCATCAAAGTTACAACGAACTTCAAGGACTTTTATATTATGTTACTTGCTGCTACGGAACCCTTCATGGGCGAGTCCGACTCGCACTTGGCCGCTTTTTTTTGACGTTAGGTAGGTCAACCCTCAAGCTTTCTGTCCCCTAACGTTGACCCACTACCAGGGCCGGCCCGTCCATATAGGCGAACTAGGCGACCGCCTAGGGCGCTGGGATTTGGGGGGCGCAAATCGGCGGCATCGAAATGAAGAAAAAAGTTTTTTTTTTAATTTAAATCAGTGAAAGATTCACACAGACAAAAATAATAAGTATAATTTTTCATGTATTTTAAACATTTCCAATATAATTTCCAAAGCTATTCCAGAACAGTATTTATTTGAAGCAATATTTTAGTCATAGAGACTATAAGGATGTAGATGCAACCGAGTAGGAATGTGGAGAATTACAAATACCGAATTATGTCACAAAAGGATTAAAATTATATCTATCTGTGATATTGGCCAGTTAGATAGTTAGCATGCCTAATTTAGTAAGCAACTACAATTAGGGTTTGCTTACTCTGTAGGTAATTAAATAGTAAATGTAGTTTTTGTAAATTAAGACAATATTCCTCTAGAATTTCTATTGAAATTCTATACCAACTTTATGCTCCGATGATCCGATAGAAATAGTAACAGCAAAACCGTAAACTCAGAACTAGGGCTTACTATCCGGATATTCGGATATTCGAATTATCCGGATATCCGCCGAATTTAATATCCGGATATTGGGCTGTTTACTATCCGGATAATCCGGATAGTAATTAATTTTATTATTTTATACGTTTCTTCAATTGAAATATGTAAAAAGCACCGAAATATAACATTTTAAACTGTATTATTACTGTAGAATAGATACAATATTCGCATAAAATACGACTTAATGTCAAATAAAAAATGCCAATCCCGATATTTCTTCACAATAAATGCAAGTGTATAAGCTATGTCCTAATCATGTTTGCAATTACAATAATAGCAACACAGAAAAGGTGACGTAATCAATACATAATATGTAGGTAGGTAATAAAGGCAACGGCTGGTCTGGGTGGTTGAGCACTCGCTCACGCTACTCCATCGAGGAGAAACCTGGTTCTGGCGAATCTACATGCCGTGCCAAGCTTTCTATAAAGCACAGCTCAAAAACTAAGCAGAAGTCGAGCAGTTGTATAGCAATTGACTACAGAAATTGAACAGCGTTGGGAACTGCTGGAGGGAGAAATAAAAGGCAAAGCCACTATCACTTTACAATTGATACTTTACTTCTGTGTTGCATCCTTATTACTGAGGGTCGTGCCCTTGATGAAGGTCCTTCACTGCTCTTATCAACTCCCTTCACTTTTCCTGGTGACCAACCTTCTCAGGACGATTGCATTGCAACAGTAAACCAAAACACACAAGGATTTCACTGATAATATCTTCGTAAGTCTAGTCTATTGAAGCTACGTTGCCCCGTTGAGCCAATATTGGTAATCTTGACAGACCGTGGTATGCAACGCTTCCTGATCGAACATAACATCTCAAAAGCATCTATTTTCTTTCACTCTTTTGCTCTATGCGCCCATGATTCCCTGACATATAAAATATCGAGAAAACGAATGTCTTGAGCTGGTATTGGTGACATTAGAGATCTTTACATCTTGCCATATTTCATTAATTTGCTTATAGCATTTTTAGCCATGTTTCTCGCTTTTGACTCGATTTCCTTCCCACATCCTCTTTGATTGGATATTAAGTACACCTTCGAGGTATACAAACTCGTTGACGAATTCAACGTACGAAAGTTCTCTACTCCTAGAGAGTTGATGAGATCGATAAGCATTATTTCGGTTATCTTCTTGTCGAGAGTGAGCCCGATAAGTTCACTCTTTCGCTCTGTTCTGCGGAAAAGGTGAGCAAGTTCCCGTCTCCTTTGACGCAAAAACATTGGTATCATCTGTGAGTCAGGTTATTGATCTTTAAGCTACGACAAAGGCTTATAGCATGATATACTCCCCATAAATATTGAAAGGAATGAGTGACAGAGTACGAAGTAAAAAATTCTGTTTCAGTTGTCAACTGTACTTTTTAAGGACACATGCATAGTTGTGTTCCCGGAACAAGGATTCCTTCTTGAGGGTTCGCCTTGACAGTATGCACGTGACAGTATACAGTTTACCTAGAAGTCGAGTTGACCAGACGACCAAAAATGGTGATCTTATTGACCCGGCTAACTATAGGCCTATAGCGATAACATCCCTGCTTCAGTAATAACACGCAGATCTCAAGATATGTGGAAGATTATAATTAAGGTGATCAATGATCGACAATACGGTTTTGGCCACGGTCGTTTAGCTGGTGATCTTCTAGTTTAACTTAAGTACTGATGGGCTCAGGCTCTTGATCGCAATGGGGAAGCTCTGGCAGTCAACCTAGATATCGCTAAGGCATGAAGACTGGGTCTGGCCTTCTCACGAAGTTACCATCTCTGAGAAGTTATGTAGTTGGGTAGCCATTTTTCTATCTGAGCGACACATCAAGGTAATTGTAGACGGTTGTTGCTCAGATAATTATGAAACCTATAAATACCGGTGTTCCCAGTGGACTGTGAAGACACAAGTTTGCGCGTTTACCGCTAAGAAAACCCCATCAATTCCAGGGTACCGCGCTCATCGTGAGTAAACGTTTTGGGATTCTGGGAGTTGACGTCTCGAGTGATGTGCATTATTGGCGTCATTCAGAAGGCAAGCCAAGCTAATCTCCCAAAAAGCTTTCGGTCCTGAACCGGGCTAAGCAGTACTTCACTGCGAGGCTCCTACACAAGCTCCAGATCAGGCCTGACATGTAGTATTGTTCTCACCTCTGGGCAAGGGCACTACAATATCAGCTTAATCCATTCAATGCTATACAGAAACGCGCGGTCCGAGTTGTCAACGAACCACGAGTCACTCACAGGTTAAAACACCCGAGTTTCAGAATAAATATCGGTTCTCTCTGGGTGTTCTACCGACTTTACAACGGTGAGTGCTCCGAGGAATAGTTTGACTTGATGCCTACTTCAGCTTTTCATCATTGCACCACTCGCTGAAGTTTCATCCACACCGATTGGACTCGTGGAGAACCTCTATTGTCCGATTCTCACGATCATATTTGCCATGCACGTGCAAACTGTGGAATGAGCTTCCTTCTGAGGTATTCCCGGAGCGCTATGACATGGGGTTTATTTATTTATTTAAACAACTTGAACCTTACAGTTATGTAAAAGGTACAAAGGCTGACTTAATGCTAAAAGCATTCTCTACCATTCAACCTTCGGAAATTAAGAGAAACATCGGGGTTCTTCAAAAAAGATGCAAAAAGAGTTCTCCTTCAGGGCCGGCGATGCATTGGTGATTCCTCTTTTATTAGTCATGTCCATTAGCGACGCTGACCACTTACTATCAGTTGGCCCGTCTGCTTTTTCATCGGGCGAAAAAAAAACAGTGATGCTAGAAGAGATACAAGATCAGAAATATTCGTATGCGTTAGGTTTCAGATAAATACAGTACCAGCTCGAAGTGGTGAAAAAGTATGAAGTACTCTAAGAGTACATGAGTTCATGACCAAATGCGATATCAGGGTGAAACAGTTTCACCCTGAGTTTCACTGAAACTCATCAAGCTTAGCAGCGCGCTGATACATCTAACGAAGTTTTGAATTTAATTTTGAATGAGTCTTTGTAATAAAAACATTGATTTAGTTCATAAATTATTTGAATTTAGCTTTCTTAAAGTGTTATCATAATTTTTCGTACTATCCGGATATATTCGGATATATCCGGATAGTATTCAGAAATTATCCGAAATATCCGGATACCAAAATAAGCGGATAATTGCATGCCCTACTCAGAACTAGCTAGAACACGTTTTCAAAAGTTGGAAATATTTTTAAATTATGTGCCTTTGTAGACCTAGAATTTTCTTCTATTAAATATAAATAGATACCAGTTAAAATTCGTTTTCACTAGACAAAACGCGTTTGATAAAGTAGCTTAATTACAACTGTTTTGACTGAAATCAATCACAATAATGTTCATTTAGTTCAATTTTACAGGATTTACTGATCTTTTACTAATGCTTGGCTTATTGACACGAGCTAAGCGTGCGGAGTACGTCTTAAAAATTTGCTCAAAATCTTGTGCGCATGAAAGAAAATCTGTCTTCAGTCTTGCTTCATTACTGAATATCGTGCTTGTCACGCAGAGCTTTTGCAATGAGTTGTCTCAATTTTTGGCGATCAGTAGCTTAGTGGAGTGCCATCCATCTATCCATCCATCCATCAGCCCTTGGTGGTCCTCTGTTGGACATAGGCCTCCCCTATATTGCGCCACTTTGACCGATTCTGAGCCTTATGAATCCAGCGGATGCCCGCTGTCATATTCAGGTCGTCAGTCCACGTGGTCGGGGGGCGTACTATGCTCCTTTTTCCGAGACGTGGGTGCCATTCGAGAGAGTAGAGGAAAACTGAGCATAGCCCTCTTCATAGCCAGCTGTGCGACTGAGCTTGTGGATTAGGGTAATGATAGCTTTTTGGACAAGATGTGACGCAGTTTCCCGAATTCAGCCCATCCGAGTTAGATTCTACGGCTTCTTTCTACGATAGAAGTCGGATTTGGGTAAGTTTTTGTAGCGTCACTAGAAAGGGCTACCAGTCAGTACGGCGCTACTGACTGGTACCTCCAGGTGCTTGGATCCTACTATGTTTTAGGACAGTGGCCCGGAGATATCTTGCCCTCAATTTTGCCTGTCATTATCAGTTTCACATAATGTCATGAGATTTTCTTGCAATATGTCCAAAGTATTTAAGGTTACGGTGTAGGCCAATGCTGAAAAGTCTTGGGTTAATATTTAGTTCCTTGAGGACAGAAGTTGGAGATGGCATTGTATATTTTTTTTAATAACGCTTCACACTCATAGCCCCACACTAGGATTCCCTGTGTCGTGGCCCGTGGGTGCCATGGACAACACACTAGACAAGGACATTCACACCCAGACCGAGAACAGAAATTCAAACTCATCATTCAGATTTCCACTTCGCTGGGAATCGAACCTAGGACCCTCGGTGCGGCGATCCGGCATGGTAACCATTGCGCCACACGGGTCTTCGAATATTTCTGATTAGGGGATGTCTGGCTGGTATTCAAAAGTTTCATGTACACGCATGCTGGGCTGTGTCCGGGTTGCGGTAAAGCTCGGCGCAATAATTCTTCCATCTGTCTGCAACTGCAGTAATATTGGCAATCGGATTGCCTTCTTTGTCCTCGGTAGTTCAGGAGTGAGATTTGAAATTTCAGGTGATCTGCTTAATTTTGAGAAAGAGATCCACAGCTTGCCACTACTCTACATGATGTTTTATATCCCTGTAGATCTATTCATAATAAAGGTTTTTATCCCGTCTACATATTCTTTCAATTTCTCGATATAGCTCCAAGTACTCTGCATTAGAGCTTTCCGAGTTTCTTATTCCCCTTGTTTGAGCAGCTTCCATTTTTCAATCATGACATTCACGTCCAAGGCCTCATTCTATAGCCAATCCTTTCTCAACTGAGTTGTCTTTGGCTTCTTCTTCATCGTTTTCTCATGACTGAGGGTCGTAGTCGTGGTTTTTGCAATTAGGATCGTCCAGGCTTTTTTATCTTGTGAAAGTTGGATGGATGCGTGGACGATGGCTTTACAAGCCTTAAGCAGGCAAGCAGTATCGGGCTAGCGGGTTGGTGGTCTCCCTCTACTTCTCTTTCCTTTCACGTTGCCGACCACTAACCGTTTCTTCAAATTATCTGTCTTGCGCCCTACCACCTGACCAAAGTACTTGAGAATCCTACGCATACCTGTGTTCTTTAAGTATAGATGCGTTGGTGCGATGCGCTGTCCATGAGTCTTGTTGTATTTGGCAGAGTCTCAAAAGCAAATCTGGTCCCAGAACTGACGCCAATCACAATTGTATAAAAGGTTTTCAAAGTTTATGCTAACATTAGGGTTAAGCCGTGTTTCTGCTTGCTTCTGGAGATGTTTTATTAAAGTTTGTGAAAGATTAAATTTTTGCTTGTGGCACTCACGGAAGGATCTAGGCCTAATACGCAGGTTCGCTACCTACAGTTATACACACAAAAAAACCACAATGATCTAAAGTCCTTAGTCAAGTTTATAATTATATTTTCCTTTGAAATTACCAGTAGTCAGTATCAGTACCTTCTGTAGATCGGCAATTTCACATTATTTCTAGATCTAACAAAGGCACGTACTAAAACTAGTCTTCACTAGAGAAAACACGTCCTTGTTAAAAAAAAAACAGGTTTATATCTACAGTCTTGTTTATGTAATTTTTTTTTAAATTACCCACTTTATTTTTTTACATTATCAAGTTTTTGCATTGTCAAAAAAAAATCGTAAGAGGGCGCCGTTTTAGTTTTTCGCCTAGGGCGCCAGAAATGCTCGGGCCGGCACTGCCCACTACTTACGGGACACCCTGTATAGGTACTGAAATCTAGCGTGTTTTTTACACATTTTTATTTGTACATTTTTATGTGTATTAACTGCCTTCATTTCGGTAAACTTATCTAAACGTAAACGACAAAATTCGAAAAACTGTGGGTACCTATGGATGAACGCTGTTTTTAACCCCTGACGAAAAAAGAGGGGTTTTATAAGTTTGACGTGTCTGTGTATCTTTATGTCTGTCTGTGGCATCGTAGCTCTCAGACGGAGGAACCGATTTTGATCTAGTTTTTTTTTTGCATGAAGGTGACTTAATTGAGTGTGTTCTTAGCTAATGTATATCAAACTGTCGGGGGTTTTTTAAATTTTAATTTAAGATCATTTAAATCTTATCCCCATTTTACTAAATACGTCAGTGAAAACCGCATGCAAATCGATTTAGCCGATTTAGATATTACCCTGAACAAACGCACATACACACAAACAGACGAAAATTCTAAAAATAATTGCTATGGTCTCTTTTGCGTTGACAAATACCGCTCGTGATAAATTTTCTCAAATATCTTCCATGTACAGACATATCGATCAGTTACCGTTTCATTGTAAATATTGTAATGCATGATTTGGGATTTAGACTTCAAAAATACTACTACTGAATGTCCTCGCTTTGCTTCCGTAAACCTTTCGGTAAGCCCTCACTCAATAAATGTAAGTATGGGTGAAATTGACATAACGTAATTTATTTATTTGTAAACCGTTTGAAATAAACCAACCACTAAATGTTAACCAAAGCTCACTACAATACGTATGTATTGTAAGTTATAAGGGAGAGGAAACCGCAGGTAAATCTGTTATGCCGTTCCTAAGAGTAGTCAGAACAAATAGACGAAAACTACTTTTTATATAATCTATTACGTCTAATTAATACCCCTAGTAAAAGTTTTACTTAAATATCTTCCAGTTGCAATTTCATTACCATGCTTGGATATGAATTCCAAATCATTATCTATGCAGCATTAGACACTATAATATTATGACCTTTTTTCTGCCTGTTGCTGTTATTAATATCGAGCAAAAAACGGCTAAAATCAAGCGCCAAAGCACCCTGTCAGACGCTCTTCAGAATAATGAACAAATATAATAAACATGTTAAATCAATGACTTCACTTGGAAAGTCAGCGCCCACGGGTTAGACTCGAACTTAACCGAACGATGCACGAAAATTCACCAACACAGAGTTTCGGTTTGGCCGAAAGTTTCGGCCAAATTTTTCCAAAACCGAAACCGAAACCGAAACTAGATTTTTTGGCCGAAACTGGCCGAAACCGAAACCGAAACCGAACCTTCGGTCGGTCTCTACTATTTATAGTGTCTACTACTGCAATATTCATTGTTTCAACGAAATACAAAAGGCCCATAGCCGAAACTTTTACAAGCATCCGAAGAGTTAGGTTAGTCCTCTTTACAATTGTCAGGATATAGAAGCCTTGTTGAAGGCCCTAGCTAGGGGATTCAGGAATCTTATCATTGTTATCCAATCTCTTCGGACGGTCACCAATCTCTCTAATACTACGACTTCTACTTATTTAACGAACCTATCGAAGTATCGAACCTTCAAGCTGCTGTCATTGTACGCAAGCAGTGGTACGCCACGAGTAGTTTGTCTTGTACAAATTGCATGTCAGTTGGTGAAAACTCTAGAAAACGATTTTAATGATTTGTTTACATTTGTATCGGGCATCGACTGCAAATCGACCCAACTATAGATACATCTATAAATATATTGATACCTACTCATTTGCTGTTTAAGTGCAGTTATTTAACTATAGTTTATTGTATTAGTTTTAATACTGTTGACAGAGGGATATCACAGCCGTTGCGCACTTTGATACCATCAAGTCTAGAGTGTGATGTGATAACGATGCACCAATCTAAACACGTTACTGCAGTATAATGATGTTTGAGAACCACTACTGAACGTCACACGTGTCTTCAAACTGCCTTTTAACTTCCAACTGCATGCAAATAACTTATTATAAAAAGGTGATTTAATTCAATTGCGTCAGGAAGGAATCGATGCCAATAAAGATTCTGTGCAACTGCTTGTTTTATTAAAGATAAAGATATCAATAAGCAAGTTGAGTGTTTATATAATATCGAGGTTAGTGAACGATAAAAAGAAGTAAGGAATTATATTATTCTAACAGTTATAGTACCAGTTGTTTTTGCGTGTAGAGTAACAAATACATCCATCGTTCTTAAAAAAATCACATCTATATACAGGGTGAATTTTTCAAGTGTGCGCGGATGGCCAAATCCGAATCTATGAGGAATAGCGAAAACTGCTGAATGGAGTCTCGGGGCCGATTTTAATGAAAACTAAAACTGCATCATTACATTTTTTAAACACCAATACTCCTGGCCAGGAATCGAACCCGTTGATTTAAAAAAAACTTACGGATTTTGCCGAACCTATTGATTTTTTATACGTCATTACTTCACAGAATTCGATCCTTGTTAGCGACACTATCGAATGGTACCTACACCATGAATCATAATACAAGATAATCATTTTAACATTTTAAATATAGTTCTCAATCTATCTACATACTGACCGAGTACAACTTTACAAGTGTTCATGCAGTCTTCCTGCGTGAGGAAGTTGTTCTGGGAGCCGCGACAGCCGCCGTAGTTGAAGGGCACGCACATGCCCTTCATGGCCACGAAGGCCCAGCGCCGGTACAGGCCACGGCAAGGGCCCTGGTCTGGCTCCTCCATGCAGATACCTATAACATACATCACATGGAGTAACTTACCTCATTAGAAGCGTTCATAGCCCGAAGTGATCGACAAAGTTAAGCAACAGCGGGCGCGGTCAGTAGTTGGGTGACCGCTAGTGGCAAAAATTTCTTGAGCGTTTCTGTGCTTCGGAGGACACGTAAAGCTGTCTGTCCTCGTTGTTATCGCTACTAAAGACTACTCACTCTTTCCTTTAAAACAATGTACAATTGATTGGTTGTATGGTAGCTATGTAACTGCAACCTTACGCCGCAAGGTCGCCAGTCGCCTCACAAAGGGCGTGACGTTGTGTGGCGCGTCGTCATTGTGTCGGGTTACAGACGTTATAGTTGCAGTACTTACAGTTACTCTCCGAAGCTGCAGGTAGGCAGAGGAGCTGCATATTACCGCGACATACAGTGTGCCCAAATTAAAAGTCATAACTCATAACACACTACTGTAATTAGGCAGCACTGCAGCGGTATGCAAAAAAGGACTGAATATGAGCTCCAAAGTTCAAACAAATATTGACATGTCGGGTGAAGCAACCTCTTAGGTATTTGAATTGAAATGAAATCTATTCGAAGTTGCTTTTAGAAACACTTTTCGAAAGTCAAACTACGCCATCGTTTCATTAAATCCCGTTAATACACCCGGGAGATTCGAAGCATGCAAATTAATATTTTCTGAAATTGTAAACAATGGAACATTAGGCGAACGATAGCTAGTATTTACATACGTTTAGCAGTGGGCATGTCAATGTCGCAGCTCTCCCTGTCCCTGCACGGGCGCTGCTGCAGCAGCTCGACCCGGCCGCTGCAGTGCTGCTGGCGCTCGGGCGGCACGAGCAGCAGCCGCGTGCGGAAGCTGACGCCGCGCCCGCACGTGGCCGAGCACGGCGACCAGCCCGCCCACTCCGTCGTGGGGCACTCCGGGTCCGACACCTCCTGCTCTCGCTCCGTGCACTCGGGCTGCATGCACTTGCGGTTCTCCTCTGTCGGAAGGGAAACAAGTTGTTATAATTGGACGTAGTTTCTGAAAAACGTTCCAATCCACACTTATGTTGAAATTGAATTAATACTTTATAGTACTTCCTTATTTAATATACTTACTTAGTATTAATAGTTAAGTATTAATTCAATTTCAACATATGTAAGTGTGGATTGGAACGTTTTTCAGAAACTACGTCCAATTACGATAAGTGGTGAAATAACGATACGTATAAGTTTGCAATTTCTTAGATAGCCCTTTGGTATTTTATTTCCAGGATAATAAATCTCCCTAGTCCAGATCACGATCTCCCTGTACAGAAAATTTCACGAAAATCCGTTCAATAGTATTAGCGTGAAAGAGTTACAAACTTTCACATTTATAATATTAGCAAGATTAATAGTAGGTATTAATATCTCCAAGGGAGTGAGCATCCCCTGACAAACAGTATCATCACATACAATAGCATTTCATCATACCGATCTGCACGAGCGGACATTTCTTGAGCCCCATGGCCTTGAGGAACCGGCGGCGCCTGGTCTCGACGCCGATGCCGCAGGTGACGGAGCACTCGCTCCACAGGCCCCAGTCCGACACCTGGCACACGCCGCTCACGTCCTCCACGGGGGCCTCTCCCGGGTCACTCTCGTCTTCAGCCCCGTTGTCGCCCCTTAGGACAGAAACTTGTCTTTAATACCTTGTGGAAATTTAGCTTGGCATTGCCGTTTGCGAGGAAATTGACCTGAGGAAATTCACCAACAATTTTAAAAGTAAACGTATATTAGATTGATTATGCTATCCAATCCAACTTATCGTAGCAGCGAAATTTTGATCCATTTGCTAATATTGTTTAGTAAAATTACAGTAACGACTGCCTTATCGGATGCCTCAAAAACTTCTAATACTTGCCGGCACATAACTTTTCCACCATTCCATGTCTACTGGAACAGCGTGTTGGAATACACTAGGTCATGCAATGGGTCATTAATGTGTTAAAGCCACTACACTCACTCGCACTCAGCGACTGCAGCGACGCACATCTCCTTGGAGACGAGCTGGCGATCGCAGGAGAACATCTGCGCCTTCTGCGGCATGCGGTACTCGCGCGTGCGCATGCGCAGCCCCTTGCCGCACGTCACCGAGCACTCCGACCACGGGCCCCACTCCGACACCGCGCACTCCGCTTACAATTACAAAATATACATCAACATTAGATTAGAGTACAAAAGTTTGTCCAACCTTGGACATCATAACATGGACCAGTGCGTCGGTTCTTATAGCTTGTGATGATGATGTCACTAGAACTTGTTAGTTATACTTACGTTTGTTAGTTGTCTCGGTGTTCTCGTTCTCCTCAGCGACGAGGGACAGCAGCGTCTCCTCGTCGCAGCTCTTGGGGATGACGCGGTCCCGCACCACATAGAGCCGGGCCAGCGGCTGGATGGGGCTCCCGTCGGGGCTGTAGAACGGCGCGCGCGGGTCCTCTGGGTACATCGGCGTGATGCGATACATGCGTTCGTGGGGGACCGTTTCTGCGTTTGGTGACTAGTGCCAGAGAAAATGTACTTATCATCAACTATTGATATTTTTATTGCGCTTACTCCTTGTTATAATGAAGCTAAGCACGTCATGCATTTTAAATTTTTTAACTAATATACATAAATATTCCATCTTTCAGTATTTAGTCCTAATGTCTTAATCACATCTAACCACACTGGCCATTGGGATTAGCCTGAATCATTTAAAGCTTACTATGTGATGGACATATAGATATACACGCGTATGCGTGTTAAAGTTAGTTTCAACAGCATGGTTTTCCTACCATGTAAGAGATGCCGCTGTCGGTACCCGCGTCATACGGGTATAAGTCGACGATTTTTTCTCGCGCCCACGTGCAGTCCTTGTTGCACAGGTTGAGCCCGCTCACACCGACCACCCAGTCCGGAGACGGACCTGGGGAGTTCACATTTATACTATAACAGTTGCAGCAACTGTGCCACACATACAGCGCATCCACTATGTATTGTACAGTCGGGATTGTCGGGAACCCATTCTTAAATCAAACAAATCTTGATTGTTTTTTCCCCAAGTACATACATACATAGACTGATAAACACATTACCCTCTTTTGCGTCACGCAGTCGGGTAAAAATAAATGTGTCAGAATTGCTCACCGAACATAGAGGCCACGGAGAGGTAAGGCCTCTTCTTGTCGACGGTGAATTTGGTGGAGGTATTGGAGTTAACGTTGGGGTACCAGAGGCCCTGTGCCTTCACGATGGAGCGCAGGGAGGCCGTCTGGTACTGCTGCCGTAGCTCGCGCTCCATGAGGCCCACGGAGCCCCACTCGGCGAGGGATCTGGAATACACCCACAGATTCCATTAATCAATTACGTATTTCTTTGAAAGGTAGACTCAAGACTGTAGAGACTAGAGTATCGAGAGTGGTCTTTGACTGTGAAAATATAACATTAGTTCGCTTATGTATAGGCTTTAACTCTATCAATTATGAATTATCACAAAAAATTGCACAACACAAAAGCTTAGAACTCACAGATTAAATAACTGATCCTGTAGAAATCCTGAATAGTACTGAAAAGTAAAGAGCATTTCTTTACTTGTCCTTTTTTACAATATTGTGACTGAATTTTTCACTGTTTACACACCTAAACCCGTCAGAAGCCAGCTGTCCTTCTCCCCAGAAGCTGAAGTTCTTGGGGTGCGTGGCGCCGATCAGGTCAGAGAAATGCGTCAGCCATAGAGCGCGCACTGGGAAGTCTTTAGGATGCGTTTGAGCTGACCACAGACCTTCGAACACCATCTGCGATATATAATTCACAATGTTGACTGGTCAAATCAAATCTACAAATGCTGATAAACAAGTTAATAGTTTAGTTAATACATGCTCATGCTCTTACACATATAACTACTAAAAGCTTCCCTTGCCTGCAAAATCTGAGCATAGATTCTTTTTAGAACTCCTGATTAGAACTCCTGAAAATTTGACCCACACAAACATGAAAGCGTTTAAAAATTACGAAATAAATCTAGACAGGTACAGGCATTGTCTTTCTGGCTGTGTATTTGTGCGAGTATCACGTAGTAAGCACTGAACAGATTTAGCTGGGAGAGTTTGTGGACCTGATACTTGGCGTCGTCGCAGGCGCAGCAGTCGGGCGCCGACAGCGAGGTGTCTTCGCAGATCTGCTTCGTCAGCTGCCCGTCCTCCGCAAACCAACGACTCTCGTTTTCGAATACCATTGCCCTTAACACAGAATAAATTGGATTTAATTAACAAGACGTTTTGTAAGATCTAACATTATTTTAAAGAGTTCTTGTTGCAGGATTATCTACTTTGTTCGAATAGAGTTCAAAGAAATTTCAGACAAGTAATAAGTAAGAGCTTACTTGAGTAGAACACAACCGGAGCCCGCCGGCGGCGCCTTCCACATGACCTGGACTTCTGTCTTGGGCAGCGTGTCGGCCTCGATGACCGAATTGGTGCACTCCTCGTCGAACTTGGACAGTGTGTCTGCGAACAGCTGGAACTGCCCCTGCTGGCGGGGGGTGCGGGGGACCGTGGGATCCAGGGGGTCCAGGCGCAGCTGGAACCGCGTGAACTGCTGCGCCACGTCATGAGTGCGAGATCCCACCAGAGTCACTGGCAAATATATTTCAAAACTTTGTTTGAAATACCACCTAGAGTCTTGCGTCTTTCTTTAACATTTAGGCCGTCAATGAGAAGATATTCCGAGCCATTTAAAAATATAAGCAAATCAGATTTTTTTGCCCAAAGGGAAGGCCAGACATTTTTGGCTTAGGCAGGGGCAAACTCCTCAGACTCCCAGTGAATGCAATAAATAAGAACTTTTGTGGATAAAAGTAGGTGCATACCTACTGGTAGGCAAGGTCTACCGGTTTGCACACACTCCTATCTAGTATTGCACTCACCAACATATCGCTGCAATGGCGCGTACCGCTCCACCTCGCCGTTGACGATGAGGCGGTAGGAGTTGTCTCCTGGCAACTTGGGCACGGCGTCTCCCCCCGGGACCAGCTCGCACGCCAGCGACTGCGCCACGCACAGCGCCAGCCATGCACCAACCACCAGCATTCTGACTACTCCTCTATCACTACAATAGAAACCGTTACACGTTGGTAACTTTCATAATACAAAACGTAGCACTGCTTCAGATATTGAGACATTTGCAGTTCACGCATGACTAATAGAAAAGCTTTAATAACTATTGTTTTTGGTATCTCATCCTTGTATAGTTTTAAATGTTCATCACTTCAACCCTCCAAATATTGTAAAAGAATAACCTACATAATATGTATTCAATCTGGCATAAGATTAAGTTATATGTAACGAGTAACATAAAATTGTGATAACTGCTGTGAATACAAGTATTAAATAAATAAATAAATAAATAACTCTAAATTGTAAATGTCTGATCATTATCATCACAGCTCAAAAATTAACCCCACTGTCCCACTGTGTCCCACTGTTAGGCTCGGGTCATCTCTTACAGTTTGATGGGTAATTATAGGCCCGGACCACGTATGCTAATCAATGTATATTCCCTACAAACTTTGAAAATTTTGAAATGCGCACCTGTAGGATACCTTGAACATCGAGTCCTTGCGCAACTTCAAGGTCTTCAAGTTAGATTCAGTTTCAGGTACGGTATAGACCAGGCGGTGTCCGTGGTCCACCTGCTTAGTCCACCTGGGTGGACCACGGACACTTTTTTCTGCCCGTGGTCCACCTTAGTACACCTAGGTGAACCACGGACACTTTTTTTTGCCCGTGGTCCACCTTAGTGCACCTAGGTGAACACCTAAAAGAAAGAACAAATGAAAAAATTGTGTGTTAGCTCCGACGCACGACTGGAGTTTAACGCCATGGTGATGATGATGATGATGATGATGTTTTACATCATCAGAATATGTTCCCAAGATTATTATTATCATTAGATTGCGTTGTTACTGATCAGCCATCCTACGCCAACTACATCCTGTGTTACGAATTACAAACATAACGCATAAAGCATAACGTAACGGAAAAAGTTTTATTTTACTCCTCATTAAATCTCATACTGCGGGCTTAAAATATGAAATCGATTGATACAAAAAAGAAGAAAAAGACAATCAACGTAACTTCTCCAAAGCGATTCCAATAGAAATTTCTTTGTTTAATAATCCTAATTGTATTTCTGTTATGTCATCATCATCATTTATGTATTTGGTTTTCCTTTTGTTGGAAGAACTGGATTTAATTCTATTCAATTCAGTTAGAAGCCGCAAAATGGTAGTATGGTTTTTCTTTACGTGTTTATTCAGTTTTGAATGAAAAGATTCTGTAACATTATTTGTGCGGTGTCTTTCACCAAACACAGATAATATATAAACAAAATTTTTGGACATCCAAAATCCGTCTAGGTATTTAAAAAACGGAATCATGTTATCTTTATTTCTGCCTTCCGATTTTATGTAGTTCAAACCTTCAGTCATGTTTTCAGCCGGTAAAAGTGGTAGAACTGCAGTCAGACCTACCAGCCTTCTTTCCTTTTTACCTTTGAGTTTTAACTTTTTGGCCCTTTTCCATATTGCTCTACTCCAATGATAGTAACATCCTGTTAAATTTATTTCTGGAAAAACTTCCGAAATAGAATTTATAGCTCCTTTTTCTCCAAAGCGATTGCTTTTTCTCCAAAGCGATTGCTTTGGAGAAGTTACGTTGATTGTCTTTTTCTTCTTTTTTGTATCAATCGATTTCATATTTTAAGCCCGCAGTATGAGATTTAATGAGGAGTAAAATAAAACTTTTTCCGTTACGTTATGCTTTATGCGTTATGTTTGTAATTCGTAACACAGGATGTAGTTGGCGTAGGATGGCTGATCAGTAACAACGCAATCTAATGATAATAATAATCTTGGGAACCTATTCTGATGATGTAAAACATCATCATCATCATCATCACCATGGCGTTAAACTCCAGTCGTGCGTCGGAGCTAACACACAATTTTTTCATTTGTTCTTTCTTTTAGGTGGACCACGGCCCATATATTTTTTGATTTGCATATTACTCATCATTAAGGTGGACCACCGACAAAAAAAAGTGTCCGTGGTCCACCCAGGTGGACTAAACAGGTGGACCACGACCAACGCCTGGTATAGACTATAGAGATAAGTTGAAGCGGCCAAGTGCGAGTCGGACTCGCCCATGAAGGGTTCCTTAGCAGCAAGTAACATAATATAAAAGTTCTTGTAGTTCGTTGTAACTTTGATCGATGTTTTTTGCGGTTTACGATTTATGACGTATTAAAAAAAACTACTTAATAAATTTCGTTCAAATCAATTTTCGTTGGAAGTTTGTATGGTAATGCACATCATGTATTTTTTTAGTTTTATCATTCTCTTATTTTAGAAGTTACAGGGGGGGGGGGGGGACACACACTTTATCACTTTGGAAGTGTCTTTCGCGCAAACTATTCAGTTTAGAAAAAAAATATATTAGAAACCTCAATATCATTTTTGAAGACCTACGGACCTAAGGACGGACGGAGGGGTAAGGGTTCCGTTTTTTGCCAATTGGCTACGGAACCCTAAAAAGAAGATTTAGGATGGTGACCAAATCTTACTAATTTATAATAGGTATGAGGAGAACGAAATACTCGACAGCCATTGACTGAAGAAGATAGCGCTTATCCGCTAGATTTTGTAGACTGTTACAGTTGCACGAGTTATAAGTAGGTACTGTGATCAGTAGCGAGTGAAAAAATATTGCCTTGTTTCTGCTGAAAGATGATGCATTAAGTACCTATGTAACTAGCGTACTAAATCTAGTACGTACAGAATAGATAAGCTCAATACGTGCCCGTATGAATTATTCCGCAACATGTGATTTGATATTTCGACCGCTCTACATACAAAATGCTGCATAACATTTACGCATTTATTACGATTGTTAACATCGCTCCACTGCTGATTAATTTCCCAGAAATTAAGTAGGTATGACTAATACATACTACAGTATGAAATTTATAAATGAATGTTAACATTTCGGTGCTATCAAATAAAACTGTAATATGGAACTTGTTGTTATAATGGCGGGTGCGGGGTCAGGGACTACAACACATCTCGATGATTACTTTTCCAGAAACAAGTTCCCGAATCATACGACAATAATTATAAGCACAAAAGTATAAGACTTGTTACGATATAATTTGTTCTTAATTTTTATTGAGAACACTGAAGAGATGAACTTAAACCAAAAAGTAATAGAGAAGTAGCAGAATAAATCACTGGTTTATTGAGATAGCGTGGGTTCTAGATTACAATGTACGTATTGTGAAAATCTTTAAATTAATATTGCGAATATCAATCCATTGCTAAACAAAAGGTGTGTCACATCCCAACCCAACTAAGGATCGATTTTCTCAACCCGTCTTGTCCTGCGCTTTCAACCGTTACACATTTGTAATTATTACAAATTTCTTAAAAACAATGTCAAATAAATAATGAACCTACTTGAAAGTACAACAATTAAAAACTTCGATTAATAGAAATCATCTAATTTTATAAAAACACTAGCTGTGCTCCGCGGTTTCACCCGCGTTAATTTGTGGACAAAAACTAACTACTATAATATATGATGTTATATAGCCTATAGCCTTCCTCGATAAATGGACTATCAAACACAAAAAGAATTTTCCAATTCGAACCAGTAGCTCCTGAGATAGCGCGTTCAACCAAACAAACTTCAGCTTTATAATATTAGTATAGATATTTCAAAGAAAAGGTAATAAGAAACGATTGTATTTTCTATAATTATTATAAGCAAGACAATTCGAGCAATAATTTAAGTAATTAATACATTGTACTCACCAGTAGATGTATGAACGGGCCGCAGTAGGGCCGACTGCCAAGAGCGGAGTGCGTATCTCTCTCGCTCGGAGCCTGTGATAAGGGGTCAGGAGTCACCACAGCAAGCCGTGACTTGGTCACTAAATATCCGTTGCAAAATATCTTAAATATTATTATTAATGCGCGTTTTATGCGGACGTTACCGCGCGGCGCCTACGCCTGTGTTGGTATCAAAATTGTTATGATGACTTACGTCGCGGCATCGTGCACAAAGGGTTAAGTTTACAGTGATTAAAAATTATGTAGATTTTTCGATCTAAGCCATTGTCCGATTAATAAGGTTGTTAGTTCTCTGAAATATAATAATATCAGGCAGCTACTTTATTTCTCATATTTCTCTATTTTTCATTTATTAATTTTAAAACAACTTAGATTTAGTTAGTAAGTAGTAACTATTATTATTTTAATTACATTAGGAAAGCCGTATGTTAATGCGATCACAGTTCTTTGCGTGACTGCCTGAAACTGGAGGTACAGGAACTATGTGGTACCTATGTCATATAATTCAAAGTAGATTAAGTTCAAGAGAGGAGATGTGGTAATTCACACCTTTAGACTAAGCGATAGTCGGGGCCAATGCCGTAGACATCAGCACTCCAGGGGTCAGTGGTCGCCAGCCAGCATGATCTAACGCGGCAAGTAGGGCACCGGACTCCAACTTTGATAAGTCCACGTGACTCACGTCAACGTTGCATCGTTTAAACTTGCGTTAAATGTTAAAGTTTGCTGTTTAAATGATCATGATGAAGATAATCACTGAAATCCAATCCTTTGTCAGAGCTGGGCATAAACTTAGAGAATTTGACCAAAATCTGAACTTGGAACTCGACAGCATTGTTCGACTCACGACTGCTGCCCATAAGTGGGCTTTTCCGCTGTTAAAAGCATATTCTATGCGTACGCCTACGATACGATACTGACGACGACTACTATGTTCGTAATAGCACAGAAGAAAAAATAGTACTTATAAATAAGTAGTAATAGCAAGTTACGTTCTGTAAGATACATATTGTTGAATTTGCCAATTTCTCTAATATTAAATTTAATTAAATAAAGCAAGTGATTTAAAAAATTCTTTATTCTTAGGTAAATTCAGTTTTACTAGACAGATACATCAGACATTACCTAGACTATTACTGATTAGGGAGTTAGGTTAGGTTAGGTTAGGTTTTTTTTAATGCGTTAGGTTAGTATAGGTTAGGTTAGTTAGTTATATTGTATTGCGTCTCGATGAGGACAGCAGCGTCTCCTCGTCGGCCTCGTCGCAGCCCTTGGAGATGACGCGGTCCCTCACCACGTGCAGACGGGCCAGCGGCTGCAGCGGCGTGCCGTCGGGGCTGTAGAACGGCGCGCGCGGGTCCTCCGGGTACACTGGTGATCCAGGTTTCGGGGACTGATGGCAAATGATGATTATCTAATGTTATTAGTGATTGTGCTACTTAAGTACGGATGTCATGTTATTTACTCAATTAACGTTTGATACATTTTAAGAAACGTTAGATTTTGTGCAGGTTGTTTGTTAAGAATTGTGTCATGTTTAACTTAATTTGTTGCCCTTTAATGAATGATAATTGTTATATCTCGATCTACTATAAACAATAATGACATGTAATCCCCGTGGCCACTTTGATAGTTATATCTCTACAATTAAATCACTAGTGAGTGTGTAAAACAAAGTGTATTATTCACTGCATAAATTAGACTATATACCTAAGTGTGTTGTTAGTTTGTTACGTATGGGCGTCAAAAGAGTTTCGTACCACTGAGATGGCGTTATCGGTGTTTGGATCATACGGGTAGATGTCGACGATCTTCTCGCGCGCCCAGGAGCAGTCCCTGTAGCACAGGTTGAGGCCGTTTACTCCGACCACCAAGTCCGGATACGGACCTAAGGAATTCAGATTTAGTAGTTTTAGTACATTACATTGCAGAATATATCCACCATGCAGTGAATTCGCTAGGTGTTAACGCATTTTAAAGTTGCTATTGTAAGGAATGATACAGTCTGCTGTCTGGCGATTACAAAAGTAGCAACGTCTAAATAAAGAAGACTTCTATTTATCGATTCAAGTACTGAATTTTGTTAGGACTGTATCTTGTTATTTAGGTAAGTATATTGTCTTTCCCGCATTGGATTTGGAATAATTTGGATTCTGTACACTTTCCAAATGTTCTGTCGAAAAATGGACACCAAAAACAAATTATTTGTATTAAACTACGTAGTGGAATCCTGACCGAACATAGAGACCACGGAGAGGTAACTTCTGTTCTTGTCGACGGTGAAGGTGGTGGAGGTGTTGGAGTTCAGATTGGGGTACCAGAGGCCCGGAGCCCTCACGATGGAGCGCAGGGAGACCGACTGCTGCCGCAGCTTGCGCTTCATCAGACCCACGAAGTCCCACTCAGCGAGGGACCTGGACACATACCGACAAATACTTCAATCAATTCAGTACTTATACCACGAATACGGTACTATATTATGTGATTTTGGTGAAAACAGAATTTAGTTTGTTTATAATATTTGGCGCACAATTTTTTTTTGCAATTATTTCCATAAAAAACAAATAGGTAGACAGGTCCTAAAAGATTTACTGTGAATTTTCACTGTGATTAAAGTGTGAGACACACCTAAAGCTCTTAGAAGTCAGCTCCCCTTCCCCCCAGAGGCTGAAGTTCTTGGGGTGCGTGGCGCCGATGAGGTCAGAGAAATGCGTCAGACGGAGAGCGCGTACAGGGAAGTCTTTAGGGTGCGTTTCAGCAGACCACAAACCTTCGAACACCATCTGCAATATAAAATTACAGTCAACATCAAATAAAATAAGGTATAGCTAGTTCATCGTTTTACGTAATTTTAAAGTTAAAGTTTAACTTACATTAACAATTTAAAGTCATACAAAATTTACCTCCCATTTTACCACTTTAGGAAATGAATTTTCAAAAATCCTTTCCCCCACACTGTAACATGCTGGCAACCTCGGTCCACAGATTAAAGTTGTGTGTCATGGATAGTGTTTTATTACCAGTTTTTTTACAACCTATTTTTATTTGAAATAGTTTGATGTAGTGAAGTTTTACGTTAATTATTGGACCTGATACTTGGCGTCGTCGCAGGCGCAGCAGTCGGGCGCCGACAGCGAGGTGTCCTCGCAGATCTGCTTCGTCAGCTGCCCGTCCTCCGCAAACCAACGGCTCTCGTTTTCGAATACCATTGCCCTTAACACAGAATAAATTGGATTTAATTAACAAGACATTTCTAAGATCTAACATTATTTTAAAGGTTCTTGCTGCATGATTTTCTACCTTGTTCGAATAGAGTTCAAAGAAATTTCAGACAAAAGCCCTTACTTGAGTAGAACACAACCGGAGCCCGCCGGCGGCGCCTTCCACATGACCTGGACCTCGGTCTTGGGCAGCGTGTCGGCCTCGATGACGGAGTTGGTGCACTCCTCGTCGAATTTGGACAGCTTGTCCGAGAACAGCTCGAATTGCCCCTGCTGGCGGGAGGTGCGGGAGACCGCTGGGTCCAGAGGGTCAAGGCGCAGCTTGAACTGCGTGAACTGTTGCACCACGTCATGCGTGCGAGACCCCACCAGAGTCACTGGCAAAATCAATTCAAAACTTTCTTTTATTTACCTAAACCCTATAGTGTCTTACATTGCGCCTAAGTGATCAGGCAGAGTTGCTCTCACCAACATATCGCTGCAACGGTGCGTACCGCTCCACCTCTCCGCTGACGATGAGGCGGTAGAAGTTGTCTCCCGGCGACTTGGGCGCGGCGTCTCCCCCCGGGACCAGCTCGCATGTCAGCGCCTGCGCGACGCATAGCGCCAGCCATGCACCGGCAGTCACCAACATTCTCACTACTGAGCTAACACTACAATAAAAACATACTATAAGTTGAGCATATACCACAACGCGAGCACAGTGCGGATTGGTGGAGGGCTTAGTGGCCAACCCAAGTGTTGGAAGTTTATCATGCCGCCGGAAGATCTCGAACATGACTCCGGTCAGAAGCACGGAAGCGCTCAAAAAGCTATAATGAGAATCTGACCGAATTCTGATTGATACTCCGTGTCTTCTTCGCTTCATAACTATCATAAGCCACTGTACTCCGAATACCATACCAACTACGAATATCATGGTTTCGAACAAAAACACAGAACACTATTTAATAAAATAATTATGGGAAAAGAACTAGGTGAATAAAGTATAAGAGTTTCCTAACCTTTTTCTAGAGGGAACAAACACCTCGTGGAAATCGTAGCGACGATAATGAGCTGATGAGCCGCCGTCGACAGCATTGTTCAACTGCTGCCCACAAGTGGACTCTTCCGCTGTTAAAAGCACATTCCATGCGTACGGCTACGACACGATACTGACACGATTACGATGTTCATAAGAATGCATGTTGATTGTTGCGTTCACATAATATGATACCTACCTAATACGAGTATAATCGGTTAGTTTCCCTTAAAGTAATTTTATTGCCTTTGAAATTCTTATTTAAACAAAAATGTACCTTAAAGGAAGTAGGCCATCCTATACCTACTATGTGATCGAATAAACTTGTGACGAATAGTTTTCTTGTCAATAGCTCTAAAAATGGTTCGGTTGTTCTATAAATAACCGACTAACGACGTATTTGTCTCCCATGGACATTAGTAACGTCGCCAGCCAAAAGCATCATTGATTGCGATTGCGGTGGATCCACCGCGTAATTTATGACACGCCAACACTGCGCTTCAAATATACCTTTACCTACTGCAAGAAATTAGTAACTGGACAATTCTCGTTCTAGCGTTGTTCGTGTCGGAATGAATAAATGTCCAACAGATGTTTGTCTGATTAGGCGCGCGTGCCCGCGTACCTTTTAACACCCACGCTCGACTTGAAGCACAGCTCAAATTAGAGCAGGATATGCTGCTGACGAAAAGACAGTTAGTCAAGCATATCTACAGACTGACTGATTTACAGGCAGACTGCTAATCAGGTTTATGCCCAGTAATTGGACGAATTATTAATCCTATGTAAATAGTGATCATCAACTTTGGTAACGTGTTGTAAAGGCCAAATCTCGTTGTGCGACGAAGGTTACAAGGGCGCGTTGAATATTAACGTTTTTATTATGTTAACCGCAAAGGTTAACTCGGTTAACTGTGTTTACAAGCCGATCTCGCCACGAATATTCGAACGATGCTGTCCAACGTCCGATGGAACGGGTGGCATGGCATGCTGCATGCAAACAATCATCGGAGCCCAAAGAATGTCTTATTAGTTAATTATTCTTGGACAAAATAGAGTTGTAAAGGATTCGGTATAATAATATCCTGGAGTCCAAGCCATCTCCCCTTTTTTGGTGCACCCTATTATGGGAACAAAACGCAGTATTTAAATACCTACTCTGTGAAGCAAACGAGACATTGACTTCTCATAAGCTTCTTTACCACACATCTCTAGTAGTACGATTTGGATTAGGAGTATAAGGGCCCTCACCGACGACGACTTTTTGTAGCGATGCTGTCGCGCGTTTCATGAACGCGCAACAGCATCGCTACTAACGCTTGTTAGTCGCATTTGCAACGCGCTACAACATCGCGACTGTATCGATTCAACGCGCGACCGTGTCGGACGACATCGGAATATTGCAACTGTAGCGATCGTAGTTACCACTTACCATGGTGCCGTTACTGAATCGCGTTTGCATCGCGACAGAAGCGCGTTTGTATCGCGACAGAATCTGGGCCCGTGGGCGAGGGCACACAGCTAGCGACCGCTTCGCCACTGTATCGATGCGGACATGCGACAGCATCGCTACAAAAAGTCGTCGTCGGCGAGGGCCCTAAAGTACCTACTACATACCCACTGTTGGAAGAAGGCCAGATGCTATTTCAATTTTATACGAATACCAGCTCAGTTTACAGATTCTTTAAGTTATAGGGACGTAAAATTTGACGTAATTCATCAAAGCGTATGATTTACGTCCGTGGTTATCAGTCAGTAGTCACTAGTCAGTATTTCGCTTTCGCTTCACAAGTAGGCACACTTCATACAAATTATATACCTCTGTATCTATACATTCTCAGAATATTTCGGTTAGGCCACCAGGATCCACTGGCATAAACCTCCCTCCTTTAAACTCACCAGTTCGCTAGAATCCCCTTCAAATAAAAAATAAGTAGCCAATATTAATATTTCTGTGAAAATTATATATTACGTTACTTGAGTTTAGGTATTCATTTTTTATTTATAATTAATGTAAGGTCTGGGAGCGCACATATGTATGTCGGCTGATACCCCGACGCCATGCGACAGGAGCAATAATTAAGTAGGTACTGAAATATTAAATGTATTGTTACAGGTACCTATCGTCTATTGACAGTCTGTGGGTTTCCCACACTCAACAGGACAAGTGGAAATAAACGCCCGGCCATGGGGCCCCATGTACATAGGTAGGTCCAAACAAAGTCAAGTCGTCGTCAGCTCGAATCGCGTAGGTGTACCTACTCAATTCCTATTACTTTGTATTAGAGATGGGCCGGCGACTATACGCCGAATGGTCGGGAAAACCGACTATTAATTTTATTTTTATTAGATCAAGCAAAAGTAATTTATGGTGAAGCTGAAGAAACGTCAGACTTTCAGGTTTATCATGAAGCAATCGATTCCTTTTATTTTCATAAGTATTTGACCAAAGTAAGGATGATCGGCATTGCCGACTAGTCGGCCGATTAGTCGGCAATTTTCTCGCCGAATAGTCGGCTGATCGGCAAAACCCATAGTCGGCCCATCACTACTTTTTATAGAACACTCCTGGGAGTTTTAAGCCACATTGAATTTTGAATTGACTAACTTGCGTAGCATAGTTGGTAGCGAACATGCCTGCGAAGCGAGGGGTCCCGGGTTCGATTCCCGGCTGGGGCAGATATTTATGTGAGAGATAAATATTCGTACTCGGGTCATGGATGTTATTGTGATGTTTGTGTCGTCCATGCCACCTGCGACACAGGTATAAACCTACTACTTTTTAATTTTAACTGGTCCTGGGTCGAGGGTTTTGGATAACGTATGGTATCGATAGCGAGTACCGACTATATTTTCCAACAAACATGATGATTCAAGTCTTTGGGGTTTATAGAACGACCATACGTGTTAATCAACGCTGGTGACAGTTAATGTCCGAAAGGGCAAAATAAAACAATCACTACAAGTACGTTATATATTTCAATCAAATCATACAAACATATTAAAACGCCTCACACATGGCCGGTCCACAACTTGGACTATAATGTTACAAGTTACGAGGTACATAGTTATCATCGCATCGTGGCAGTGTCGCAACTCATCCTCTTCATTCATCGTCTCCCTCGCTACACATCTATTAAAATATTTTCGACCCCGCGGTTAATTTTAACACGTCATTAAACTAAGTAACTTATTAACTTTCACGTCCATTTTGGTTCATTCACAAAGTTTTTATTGGTTTAAAACTTTATATTAATGAGATTAAAATTAAAACGAGGCCATTTTATATAATTAATTCTAAATTTGTTAACTCAAACTAAAAACGTATGTCGAAATATTTATCGTGAGTATCCTTATCATAGTAAAAATATATGTAAATGACACCTAAAATATTATAATAGATAATCACAAAATTATTCTACTGATGATAATGTCTCTATTGCGTACATATCACGTAATATTACACTACACGGTTATAATACTTATGTAACTTTATATAACAAAAATATTACATCTTTGTGTCACTATGTGTTACTATTGTTACTGGAATATTATTAATAAATTTGTACCTAAACTCTCCTTGTGTGATACAGGTATTAAGATATAATATCTACCGCTAAAGCTTATAATAGTGGATTACTTGAGATTATTAAAAAATATACATAATGGTTGGTACCTATATAAATCCATATATATGTGGTGGTTTCTTCAATGAAACGACGTCTTCGACACCACAACTCTTTATTCCTTGTAGAATACACGGTTTAAAACAGCAAAGTAACCGTTACAACTTTTAACTCGTCTTCGTCTTAATCGCACACAACTGTCTCGCACAACGTTCCATCCACAACTCAGTCATTCTTCCTTCCATTCCATTCGTCTTAACAACCGTCGTTCAGCCTAATTCTACATTCACACTCATTCATTACGTTCCCTTCCACGCACCTTACATTCTTTACATTTTGTTTAAACTTAAAATTACCAATCCCACATTCGGCCATCCTGCATGAGTCTGACCTCAGACTCTTTACATTACATTATAATCTTACAACTAAACATCCTAAAATTAATTACACATCTTATGCTAAACAATTTACAATTAAACAAACATGGAATAACCTTAGGTATAGTGGCATGCTTTCCCTACTAACCCGTAACGTCATGAAATATTTAAATAAAGTAATAAAATTAAAATTTTAATGTGCTGAATTCCTTCTCTTTCGCAGTATTGTTGAAACTCATTGTTGGTGAATGGGCCAACATGATCAATGTGTAGAGTATGCAATGGGGAATCAACTTTCTCAATTGGATTCAAGTATCCCTCTTGCTTTCCTTCTTTGCGACTTGCCAATAGACATGGAACACATGTCACAATAAAATCTTCTACTTTTTGTGATAAATTCTTGATATAATAATCTTTTTCAAGTAGTTCAATCATTTTCTTTTTTGAAAAATGACCATTAGAGTGAATCCTGCTTATAATTTGTTTTTCAAAACTTCTTGGTATAACCAACTTCTTTTCCGACCCCTTGACTAATAAACCATTATTAATCCAATAGTCTTGATATGTTTTACTTTGTAACACCTCCTTAATAGCGTTGATACCATCATCCTGCTCTTGAGCTTTTTTGATACTATCGTGTAAACTTATCTCATTCAATGCAATAAATGGATTCCTGCTGAGCGCATCGGTATGCTTCATTCTCTCTCCAGCTCGATGCTCCACTGTGAAGTCATACTCCTCAAGCAGTAACACCCATCGTGCCACTCTGGTTGTAAGATCCTTTTTACGCAGCGTCATCTCGAAGGCTTTGCAATCTGTAACGATTTTAAATTTTATTCCATACAAGTAACATCTAAATTTCTTCACTCCTTCTATAATAGCTAAAGCCTCAAGTTCATAACTTGTATACTTTTTCTCCGCCTCACTCGTCTTACGACTCATATAATGTACGGGATGTAGGCAACCATCCTCACTATTCCACTGCATTAAAATAGCTGAATAGGCAATCCTAGATGCGTCTGTGTGTAACTCTGTTCTATATTTAGGATTATAAATCTTTAATACTGGATTACTTGCTAACTTCGACTTAAGATTGTTAAAAGCTATTAATTGCTCTTCAGAAAATTGAAAAGGTACATTCTTCTTAAGTAGGTCTGTTAACGGCTGAGCAATGGATGCATAATTAGGTATAAATTTTCTAAAGTAAGACGTCAACCCAACAAAACTGTGTACCTGCTTGACTGTCGTTGGCACTGGATATCGAACCACAGCCTTCGTTTTATCTGGCGATGGCCTAACATTACCATCCTCAATCAAATGACCTAAGTACTCTACCTTCTTACATACCAATTGACTCTTCTTCCAATTAATCTCCAGTCCATACTCTGAAGCTACATGTAAAACCTGCTCTAAATGTTGTACAGCTTGTTCCTCACTCTCTGACGGAATTATTATATCATCTATGAATATTAACACTATACCCTTCGCTATTAAATCCCTGAAGATTATATTAATGAATCTAGTGAAAACTTTAGGACACACAGCAAGACCAAATGGTGCTTTCAAAAATTCATACTGTCCGTTATGTGTTACAAAAGCAGTATACTTAATTGAATCTTCATGAACAGATAAATGGAAAAATCCATTTTTCAAATCTAATGTGCTAAACACCTTAGCATTCGACAACTTATCAATGTGATCTTGAATTATAGGCATTGGGAATTCATCTTTAACCATCTTTTTATTAATCTGTCTATAATCAATGCAAACACGAGTATTTCCATCTTTTTTGCGAACTAAAACTACAGGACTAGAATATTCCGAGTAACTCACCCGTATAATTCCATTCTGAAGCCACTCCTGGACCTGATGTTCTACTACCTTTTGTTCTGTTAATGCCAAACGTCGTGGTCGTTGAGCTACTGGTATATCGTCTTTCAAAATGATTCGCAACTGGATAGGTGCTTCCTTCGTCTTCTTAGGTGTATACATTTCAACCATACGTCTTATTTGGCAATGTGTACCCATACTGACACCTGTACCTATGGAATCAAATTCAACATTAGACACACAACATGAAATATTTCGTAGCCAACACTCGTTACGGGGTAATAACAAAACATTGCCACTATCCATGAACATTACAACTTTTTGTAAAAACTGCTGACCAATTATCACAGAATACGGTATACTATTCTCGGGAATTACATAAAATTCAACATCATACGTAGTTTTATCAATACACACTTTAGCGTTAATTCGTCCTAACGAAACAATATTATTTGATCCGATACCTTTCATTACTACGTTACATATTTCAAACACTGGTATTTCTAATAATTTATACAAATCATACGACATTAAGTTAACATCACTGCCGGTATCTATTAACGCACTTATATTTTTGCCGCAAATCGTAATATCTTTCAATGGTTTTTTAATTTCATTTATTTTCACTAAACATAAGTCTTTGACACTTGATCCGTCATTCACGCACAGTGACGTCGGTGACGTTGACAAATGACACACGTCTCGCTCTTGTCGGCAATGACATGAAGCCGCCATGTTGGATTGCGCAAGTGAACCGCCATACTTATCGCCGTCTCTTTCTCTCGTCGTTCCTGACTCGACCTCGACGCACATCGTTCGCTTCGCCGGATGTGAGTCATACTGACCGGACTGATTGAACTGACTCGAATTGAACCGACTGGAACTTCGTTCTCCACTCGCGGTCTTGTTCACCTGTGACGTCGTTGAACGGTTATTGCAATGAGTCGACAAATGACCGAATTGATTGCATTTGAAGCATTTCACTCCTCTACCTTCATTTTTATGTGGGCAATTTGCAGATAGGTGATTACCCACTTCGCCACAATTGTAACACCGCTTCTTATTAACAATTGATGCCGTCGATGTTTTTGAATTTCTTTCAGGTACTCTTGCGTCTGCCGGCCTGTAACTGCGCTGCTCTCGAATCTTTTCTTTGACTTGTTCGTATATTTTGATCTTCTCTTTCAGCTCCGCGTACGTCGTAGCTCCATATAAAACGATCTTGTGCGTCTCGTCGTCCTTAATGCCGTCAATAATATATTTAATCGCGACGTAGTCGGGCATTTTCCCGCGCTTACCCATTTCTTTCATCACCAACACGTAGTCGAGTAATGACTCATTGTTCTGTTTCATGCGTGTGGACATCATCTCATGTACCGTCTTAATGTCCAAGGTATCCGGGAACTCTCTGATTAGCGCCGCCTTCAGTTCCCCCCACGTCTTGAACGGTTTTTCAGCCTTCAGCCATAGTGCCGCCGTGTTCACCAGTGAACGTCTGGCCACTATTAGCTGCTGCAGCGCCGTCCAGCCGAAGATTTCGGTATTATCTTCAACGTCTTGGATAAACCGTGTTACTGGATACGTCTTGTCGACGCCGCTAAACTTCGGTACCAACTCCTCCGAGAAATAAAACATTCCCCGGGAAGATCCAGCCGCCTCACACTGCTCGTGCGCCTGTTCCGAGGTAGTTTTAGCCATGATTCTTGAAAAATTTGTAAATTCGTCGTCGGCCAAAATTCAAATTTGAACTTCGCGTAACGTCTTAACGCGTCGATTAGCTCGTTGAAAACGTCTTCCGGAGCGTGGATCCCGGACGAGCCCCCAAAATTTGTGGTGGTTTCTTCAATGAAACGACGTCTTCGACACCACAACTCTTTATTCCTTGTAGAATACACGGTTTAAAACAGCAAAGTAACCGTTACAACTTTTAACTCGTCTTCGTCTTAATCGCACACAACTGTCTCGCACAACGTTCCATCCACAACTCAGTCATTCTTCCTTCCATTCCATTCGTCTTAACAACCGTCGTTCAGCCTAATTCTACATTCACACTCATTCATTACGTTCCCTTCCACGCACCTTACATTCTTTACATTTTGTTTAAACTTAAAATTACCAATCCCACATATATTTTTCCCTTGTTCTCAGACTAACCTGTTCCAATCAGATCAGTAACAGTTCCGTTAGTTTGTTAGGAACTTTTTCAAATCCCAATTTGAAAACCTAACTAATAACTTGTTAATATAACACTTAGTTGAGTATTTAAGTGGACAAGTTAGAAGAGAATAGACTGGGAGTATATTGGGTTTATTTGGGATCATGAAGTTATAGCAAGGGTGTTGAGGCGAAAATCACCTATAACATAAAACTGTGAGTAATATTCTGTCAAGAAAAGAACTCGGTGCCAGGCTAACTGAAATCGTATACGACGTATGCCGCTATATACTTTACGGCATCCAGGGCATCCGGCATTAGGATTCGCAGCGGGTTTGCAGCTAAGAGGGGATTGACAGTCGGCCTAGATATGGCCGAAGGAGGGCAGTCTTTTAGAAATCCTCCAGGAGACTGAAACTGCGAGATTCATTTGTTAGTCAGCAGTAAGGGTTTTAAGATTGTAAGGGCTGTCAGCGCATTATCGGATATTGAAATTATGTAAGAGTAAATATTATATTTATAGAACTAGGAGCAGAGAGAGAAAGAGATGCGAAGAGTCTGGGAGAGACGAGAGAGGCGTAGAAGATAGAACTATCCTATGAAAAGATATATGACTAGAGTTCTTGTGGAAACAGTACAGTGCGACTCGTTGTGTGTTACTTTAGTTTTATTTTATTCAATAGCTCGACCACTTGGAATGAAATAGTCATGCAAATGATTTTAATTTAACATTTCCATTGCAACTGTATTAACATAATACAGTACCACATTCTAACACGATTATAAAAGTGACTAGTAATTGTTTTTAATTTTAAAATATTTTCAAAATCGTGATAATTATATGCATCTATATTATTCCAAGAGATCAAGTTATTCAAATAAGAAGAAAAAGTATTTAAAACAAAATAATTATTAAAGTAAATTTTAAACAGACATACATTTTAACTTGAAACATTATGTATTAATAATAAAATATTTCAAGAAAGGATTATTTCTGAATTCTAATCAAAACCAGACTTATTCTAGGGTCATTTAATAATTATTATTATTTTTAAAATCACTTGAAAATGACTAGAGTGGTAAATTGGTTGGTAACAAAATAATGTCTTAATTATTAAATTATACACTTACTTTCAATGGTGCCTACACTTACATAAAATTTCGCATTTCGTTCAGAGTTTACAACCAAGGCTTATACATAATATGATTTAAAAACGTGGAATGTATTCTTCGCTTTCGGAATGTCTTAAAATCACTCGTTGCTGTGAAGCGGTTTGTAAATTTGATTTACAACACGTGCGCTTTATTATTTCGAGTGTAACGCCCGGATACCATCAAAGTAGAGAAGAACGGACAGTAGGATATCATTCGGCCTAAGCTGACTCCACCTAAGGGTGAGTGTAGGAATAACGAAACATTTGTTTACACACGTATCCTCACTCCAATTTGATGGAAACCGGTCCTAGCTGATTACTTACATCTCTTCTATAATATCATCAAAATCACAAATACAACATAACGCAGGCACCGTCCGCAAAAATATCATATGAGTATCACCGCACGGCATAAACCGTGTTCGCGGTAATGCGATTTGTGTGTTACTAGCGCCCTCTTTTCACACACAAACTTAACAATAAATTCAATATACAAGACTCAGTTATATTCGAGTACATTATCTTATCAATCAAACATTAAAACTTAGTCCTGCTTGCCCCCTGATATGGCCAACCTGTCAACATCATAGTTCTGTTGAATCACAACGTTATGTCATAATATCACAACAAATTATTTCGGAAATCCTGTTAACAACAGAGTTCTGTTGAGTCATAATACCATAATCTTTGGTGAACCATACAGTCAATATTCTCTTTACAGATGTGTTAAACGCAGCTGACAAGCTTACAATTAGGCTAGAGAACAAAATATTGTATGTGAAATGTTCCCGACATTCTATGTATCCATAATCTATGGTAAATTAATTGGTAAACTAATAACAGCAAACTGACTTCCACTTTTCACTCGACATGCAAGGAAAAATTAGAACGCCATTCTACAACAACGTATTTCATGATATTTAGCGTTAAGTGTCAACTGGTTTCTAGATCACATTACAAAAAAATCGAATCCAATCCACTAAAGTAGTCATGAGCCAACATAAAGCATTTCATGGTACAGTCACCTGCAGAGAAAAGTAACCCAGCTGTGTATAAATATTTGAACAGTAACGTTTCCGTTGCCTGTTGCGTTGTAAACAAATGGGTTACTTTTCTCTGCAGGTGACTGTACCTATATATGTAATTGTCAGGCTATACGTACATAACACAGTTTAAAATTCAGTTTAAAATTAAAATAAAAATAGTATTCGGTTCTCGGTGCTATAAACAGAGTAGGGGGCGTTGCAGGACTCTCGGCGCGGTGGAGACAAACACGAACTCTCAGAAGGTCAGGATGGGCTCCTCGCGGTGGTCCAAAATGTCTGTCAGAAAAAGTTAATTACGTTAGGGAGGCCATACACGGTCAAGCGTACTTGATCAAGTCTGCAGTTTGACTTGACGCGCGATCCAGTTTGCATGAGATAGATGTATGGCAGATAGCTATACCGTGGCCATACATGATCAAGTATACTGGATGCCCCGTCAAGTCCGCTTGACGCTTCTCAAGTACACTTGATCGTGTATGGGCTCCATTAAAGTCAGTGCAGTTTCATTGAAGTTAAATGTCACAGTTTTGTGAAACGATTCCCGATACGGGTGGATTAGTATACCACAACAATAAACAAAGTCAATGTCAACATTGGACTCATAAAATGTCTATAAACAGCTTATATAAAGAAGTTTCTACATGTTCACATTATTACTATTATCCATCTTAAGGGATCCATAAGGCCGTTCGCATACCGGACATCAACTTGTATTGCATAACTTGTGGCATCACATTTAAAACGTGCCACAATTTACTTCTTAATATGTCTGTGAAGCACGCACACTATCAGCTCGCTGGATTTAGTCGCCTCTTATGACACCCATCCGGCGTGGAATTGGGATTATGCAAATAGTATGCAAAGCCCCAATACGGCAAAAGAATGATGTAATACATAATTATAAACGCTTACACACTCATACCCCCGCAGTAGGTTTTTACCTGTGTCGCGGGTGGCATGGACTACACATAATATAACACATCACAATAACACCCATGACCCGAGAACAAATATTTATCTGTCACATAAATATCTGCCCCGGCTGAGAACCAAACCCGGGACCCCTCGCTTCGCCGGCAGGGTCGCTACCAACTAGGCTACAGGGTTATGCAGTAAGCGTGCGACTCACCCTTGGCGATGGACCACCAGGGCAGCGTGACGTACGTGAGGTAGGCGTTGAGCGGCGCGCACGCCGCCCGCCGCCCCTCCTTCCACAGGTGGAACGTCTGCGTGAACCCGCGCAGCGCCCACAGCGGGTTGTACGCGCCGTCGTCCAGCTCTGGAACGAACCAACATTATGCCATTTTAGGGTGACATCATCAGCACTTGAACATCTAGAAAACCAACTGAATCTACCATTGTTCAATCACAATGCCAATGATTTGCAATTCTTATGCTATAATTACTTCCGGGTAATAAAATTCTAATTGCTACCACAAATTATTATAAGTGTAGGAACTACGTCAATTATTGCTGTGATTTCCGATCGATTAATGGGCGATTAAACAGGTGTGTAATGGACCCGTTTTATGAGTGGCTTGCGATTGGAGTAATTAACGAGCTTTAAATTGTTTAAATAACGACAGACTGTAATGTATTGAACGGCATGCACTAAATGAGAAGCGAAGAATTGTGACCACCGAATCAACAAAAGCAAGTCCACATCCTATTAAAACTCCTCCCATCCCTCTCATTCGGACAATTTGCTCTGCATTGAAGCAGTCATGGTTAAATTCACCCAAGGACCAGTACTTCGTAGACGTTTTGGATAAAACGACTACAAATTATTTATAAAAAAGTCGTTACAAGAATCATCGTCAATTCTTCCACAAGCCTCCTCAATGTTGATGGGTGAGGTACCGTTGGGCTTCCGCTTGGGCACGTCGCACCAGTAGTATATGTCGGTGCCGTCGGGCGTGGTGCGGCGCGGTGGCAGGCGCGCGTTGCGGTACATGACGGCCGCCACGCCGCGGTGCTTGCGCGGCAGCGTGCAGTACGCGCGCGCGCCGCGGTTGGCGCGCCGGCCGCCCGCGCCCGCCTCGCCCTCGCTCTCGCCACCCTCGCCCCCCTCGCCCGTGTCGTAGTACTCGCGGCTGGGCAGCTCCTCCTCCCCGCGCACCGTCACCCCGCCCGCGTCCTCGGGCAGCGCGCGCCGCGCCTCCGTCGACGCCACCCCGGGCTCCTCGAGCGCGGCGGCCTCGTCCGCCAGCTCGCAGTCGCGCGGGCTGTCGGGCGCGGCGGGCGCGGCGGGGGCGCGGGGCAGCGGGCGCAGCGGGGGCGGCGCGGCGCGCGGCGGGCGCGGGCGGGGGCGGGGGCGCGCGGGCGGCACGCTGCGCAGGCACGCGGGTGAGTCGAGCGGGGCGGGCGCGGGCGGCGCGCGCCGGTACACGTCGCGCATGTCCCGCGCGCCGCGCGCCGCCCGCGCCGCGCAGCAGCAGCGCGCGGAGGAAGCCACCGACCCTCGCCGCCCTACGGACGCAACCACCCGTTAGCGCCACTCGACCCGTCACCCGTCACCCGAGACCTCGCGGCGACATGTGTGTGCATGTTGCGCCGGTCCCGAGGACGACACGCGCGGTAGATCTATCTACGGTATTAGAAACTCTCGCCGCATGCGACATGCGAAGGTTTATACTAAAGCCCGCAGCTGTACCGACTTAGTGTGGTTCCAAAATTCAACTATATAATATTTGTAACAGGGGCACTAATCCCGTATCAAAAATTGGCATCGACTTCATTTTAAACTGACACTCATCTCAATGTGAGTACCTGAGACATCGCCATCTCGGAATTAAGAACTTATGCTTCGGGGACAGATTGTACTTTTACTACATTATTTTTACAATGAAACTGAGATAAGCTATCCTAAGATCGATCACGCTGCATCAATATGTAATTGCAATTATTTTGCTTTAAAACTGACATGTCGACGAGATGGCATCGTAGCGAGGTAATGCACAATAGACTAGTGTACACCGCACCGAGTCTTCTACCATGTGGATGGTGTCAGCGGTGTCAGTGGATTTTGTACGTTATCGGGTGTGCGGAGGGTCGACGTTGGTCTGGCGGCTTCCCCCGCGGGCTATGCGGGCGCGCGGGCGGCGCGGGCGGCGCGGGCGACAGTAACGAAGCGTCAAGCAATCAATTGGCTAATATAAACTAGATACGCGCGTTGCGATATGAAGTACGAATCGTGTTTGCATACGTTACACTCACTCTGCGGGGATTGTGACAATGATGTAAATATTACGTATGAAAATATGATACAGCACAATAAAATCAAAAAAAAAAAAATGTAAGGCAAAACTTACGTGTTGTCGATAAAATACTTGACGATTACAATATGCATGATGTGCTATTACGTACATAATGAGCCTCTAAAGAGAGTAAACTTCGTGCAATGACTGTATGAATGTTTAAATTCCTGGTACTGATAGACAACTGTCAAAGAAAGATTCAGTCTGCAGTGTGGACTTCTAACATGCGGTTTGATGTGGCTTGTGATTGCTTATTGAGATCTGGGAAGTATACCTGCATAATACTATATGAAATAATATAATTATATAGCTCACATAATTATAATCACGACTACCTGAGCCAGTACTAACTAATGAAGTGACTTAAAGAATAAAATTTTCACAACTTAAAGAAAAGTTAATGCAAGCTGATATGGATTTGCATAACGTCTCATTGCAAGAAGCGTAGCTCTGCAGGCTCTGCTACGTGATAGTTGGCTGCAGTGGCAAAGTGGATATAAAGGTGGTGACTGACCGTCGCGCAAGTCGCCGGCCTCGATCTCGGCGACGCCGTCGAGCAGCGCGTCCAGCCCCTCGTTCTCGGAGCGGCTCTTGTCGCCCTTGTCGCGCGCGCGCCACCCGCCGCGCACGAAGTTCGTGATGTTCGCGCTCGGGTCGCTTAGCCGCCGCTGGAATGTGCGCATGCTCTAATGTTATGACGCTAGTTTGGACGTTGATACCAATATAGGGGCGGGGTTTGGGTTCTGCACGCAACTTTTCAAAGTTATGTGCGTATATAAATTATATCACTTACTTGTACTTCTCACAGATAATAAAATTTACACAACTACCATTATTACCTAAACTTTGCCAGTGTATAAGACTGTTTTTTCTTAATACGTTCATCATAGAATTATTCGGTTTGATCCTATAAAAGCTTAACAACTATCAGGTTCATCGCCTCAGTCACGACGTGATAGTCTTACAATTAAATAACTATTGAATTGAATAATAAATAAGAGTAATTAGTTATTCCTTTTTCTCTTTGGCTAGTGTCAATATTATCAAAAAAAAAACTTATTTCAATTTGAATTTACTTATTAATTTGATACAGTTGCTACTATCATTATTATGGTAACCGTCGTCTCAGCGAAGCGTAATAATTTACCATTTAATTAAACAACTTGGGTTGAGTAGATGCGTTCATTACCTCTAGGACACCGATGGGAATAAGTTGTACAATAGGTATCGGAGCACGCACAGTGCAATACAGCCCGTTGCATGCCGACGGCTATAAACTCGGTATTAATGAGGCATTTTTAATGCCTATTATTATGAACTGATCTACAGAATCGTGGCTGATTGTAACGTAAATAACGTAACACATTTCAGGTACACCAGTAATTTGAAGCGCTGGTATGGCAGGTATAATAGAACTCATAAAATTACATAATTTCACGGTCATTTTGAATTTTAATAGCAGATGTTGCGACTTGATAATTTAATGTACCGCCGCGCTCCGAGATGGCGCTAGTTGTATCAAAAATAAGGAACGCAAAGTGGTGCAAGTTGGTTTAGTAAACTTTAGACACCATCACTTAATTTTATAAGATCACATATTTAAAATGTATAATTATTATTTATACAACCCATTTTCATCATGGTGACCACGGTTTTACACCAACGACAGCTTAAGCAATGAACAGTCTCACCAGTTTCGTAGCGTGGGCTTCCGCCGCCCGGGGCCGACCGAAAATTTGCCCCCCCCCCCCCCAGTGATTTCTGCCGCCCCCATATTATTTAAAATATTTTTTTTTATTAATTAAAAATGCACTTTTCTTGTTTTTTTCATAGCACAATTTACATTAAAATTTAAATAAAATTAATTTAAATGTATATATTTTTTCTTCTTTAAAAATCGAGTGGCTTGCCGCCCCCTCTTCATGTGCCGTCCGGGGCCAGGGCCCCCCCGCCCCCCCCCCACGCTACGCTATTGGGTCTCACACAAGATAAGACTCAAGACAAGCTCAGATGTTTCAAGGTGTGGTCGAATGCCTTGTGACGAGAGCGAAGCGTGACGGTGGCAGTAGACAGAGACACACGGGAGACGTTACTCTCTCTGGGACAGGCGTGTGTTTCAACGTGCGGAATGTCGGGTGATGGTGGCAGTATTGCAGTAGTGTGTGGTGGTGGTACCTGGTGGCGGTAGACGAACATCTCCTCGGGGTCGTCCTCCCAGTCGCTGTCCCACAGCTCGGTGGCGGCCAGCCCCGGCTCCGAGCTGGGCGTGTGCACGCCCGACGTGCGCGGCCGCGACACCGCCACCTGCAACGCCATCACCACGTCTCATACGCCCCAACTCAACAGTCACTAACGGTTACTTAAATCACTCCTTACACACAACTTAGTACAGAATTAGTATGGAGATTCTTTACTAAAGAGCGATTAAAGTAACCATTAGTGACTCTGAGTTGGGGCGATACTTACTTAGCACCACTAGTTAATCATTTAAAATTATTATTTATTAAATAACACGGCTTTTCATGACTTCCTCTATTGTTCAGTTACACATTAAGCGATATCTCAGGTAGCGGTTTCTCCGAAACATCAAAGATTCTAATTTTGTTTACCACTTGCGGCCGAAGGCGGCAAGCAAGGCGCATTCCGGCGCAGCCGCTTTAACATTAATGGAGATGTAGCAGGAAATTGGGTAGTAATTTTATTAATGTCGTTGTACGAGCTAACTCGTCCATTTTGCATATCAGAAATTATTGCAATGCATTGTTTAGTGCAATTAAAGGTATCTTATGGGACAGTCGCGTTTTTCATTGACATTGTCATTGACACAGCCTGACTTGTAACTGAACCGTACATTTTTGGTCCTTCGAGCCGGATATTGATGAAAACGTAATAATTCTACGAGTTTGCTAGTTCCACTATGTATGTAGTTACGTGCATACCTCCGCGTGCCCCTTGCCCCCCGGCCCCTTCATGCGCACGAACTCGCAGCGCGCCGCCGCGCCCGCGCCCGTGCCCAGCAGCCCGAACGACATCCGCTGCGCAACCTTCGTCGACAGCGACGATTGCTGGAACACAAACAGACACACAGTCGTTTTAGTTATCCTGAAAAAGGCTGTTGCAAAATGTAAAGATGAATACATTGGTCTTACGCGTATGGGGCTCCATTCCCCCTACTTGTATGCCATCCCTTATTTTAGTCGAAGCTAAGGTCTACTAAACTGTCTAATATAAAAAGTCAATAATGTACAAGGACCGTAACGATTATTTAGCATATTTACATAACTCATCGGTTCCTTGTCCGGCTGTTTATACAAAGAAAAGCCGAAGATACAAATAAACATATCTGTCATCGTCTTCGCAGACCAACTGGTGGGCTAAGAATTTAAGCGACATGGGTCACCTATTAATCCCCATCATTAATCTCGCGGTATCAATTAAGATACAATGAGTCAACGATAACATCATTGACCAGCGATCGCACGTGCACGCCACGTGCGGGCACCGCGCGATAACACAACAAGTGGATTACGAGATCCGTTTCAATACACTCTCTGACTGTTGCACCAACATGACATCACTACAGCTTAACGTAACTTCTGTAATACATGTCATGTGTAGGTACAATTGGAATGCCATGAGTCTGCTCTTATTTTTTTCTATAATAGTAGTAGAATAATTATGTCGGAATGTAGTCGTGTCTCATTAAGGGCCTTCTTTCCTCTACAGTTGTAGTACAGTGGGTTACTTATTACCCTATTTGAACATGGTCCAAGTGTAAATCGCGGTTGGTATTACATATGTACATGAGTGACTAATATTTGTCTATTCACAATTTATGACAAAAGTGCTTGTACTTCTCTGTTTCGGAGAGCATGATAATTATCAAGAATTTACTTTGGATTATTATATATTTCTAACAGCATTTTAGCCACATAAGTGGCTTCCGGTATATGTATACCAGCTTTTGACGCTTAGATAGCAACTAACGCCTCCAGTAATTTCAACGTGAGACTCAGCTGACGCCCTATTTATATCCAAACTATTGGCAATCATTAGAATCTTATAAATGTACCTTTTTCTTTTCCACTTTGACATTTATCCAATGGTTATATTGGTTATCCGATAGAGATCGCTACATCGTGATAAGACATTTTATTAGCCTTTTGTTACCTTTGGCCCGTGAAAAAATGTTCATTGTAGGTACATAATCTTAGTTTTTTTTATGTGTACCTATATTAATAAAGCATGTTTTATCCTACTTACGAGTATTGTAATAATTTTCTAGATATGGTTATAATGGTCTAAAGTTGAACCTACTTCACTCGTTTACCAATGAAGTTTTTTAACAATTAAAAAATTTATTAGACATATTTGTCCCAAAACAATTTTGGAGGCCCGTAAGGCTACCAGTAAGCTCCCTAGGGTAACATTGGCCTCGAGAATGACCTAAAACCAAAACATTACAGGTATTTCCAGGGATATCCATAGAGCCATTTAACTTTAGAAACTGGAGCATTCACATACTCCCAGATATGACACCTGTCACCCGACGAACAAAGCGCACGACGAACGTCGACCGGGCACAACACCCGCGGGGCACGAGCTAATTTGTCAACAGTGAAAAACAATGGGTGAAACAAAACGCGACCTCATATTTCCAAACACGACTGTCGTAGTAAACAATAGAATGGCGGCGGTGATTAAGAGCTCGCGACTCGCGGCACGTGCGACCGGCTCACGTTGGGATGCAATGTAAACACTCATACGTTTTGTAAACCGCTCCCATAGTAATAACAGCTGTCCGCTTGCGACGATCAAAGATCCAGACAATAACATCCCGGCGTGAATCGCTCGAGATCGATACGATCGTTCCATATCGTTAACCTTATTTCCCACGATGTTCTGGAGGATAACGATCAATCTTCATGTACGCAAACTGTTTTTGGGATAGGCTGTCTATTGACTTGGCGTCGTACTAAATCTACGAAGCTGTTTGGCGAGATATTTGAGCCGTTCTTTGTATGAATTGTTTTATCTTTTGGACATTATAAGAAGCAGAATCAGCTCACATTTCACACGCTAACGCCACGCCTCACCAAGCGGGGTCGCATCAGACGAAGGCTTGAAGGTCGCAAGATCAAAGCCAACTTCTTCAGGCTGAGTTTAGTGGGTGCGGGTCCCACATAACTAGCACAGTCGGTTGTGCTGGTATGCATTACGCATTCTCAGCCTCCCTCCCGCGGAGGGGAAAAACCACATTTCACGAGAAAGTGATATTTTGTCTTTGCAAATAGGCTGTGTCAGTGTAAGTTAACAGTTACAGACAACCTTACGGTTGCCTGAATCTTTTTTAGATAGCCTCAGGGCCAACTAAACAGTTCAAAAGCCGTGACCATTTATTCTGCTTTCATTATGTTACTAATTACTATATCAAGCCGTCAAACACACGTCTGGTGCCGCCAGGCCAGTCCTCAATGGCCTGGATAGATGACCCGCGACGTGCCTAATTACACAATTGCAATTCAGGGCATGAAAAGCGACACAAGGGGAGAGGACAAACTGGCTTTGTTCCATGAACGACATTAACACTAAGTCTGAAAAGAAAAAAGCACCCCAGTTTCCGTACGCCGAGCGCAATTGGAGACATCGGTTTGGGGCGACGACCCCGACATGAACACTTTCGACTTCGCCACACAACGACCCTCTTCGACACGTCATCAACTCGTTTCGCATTTACTATTTCTTATTACTGCTCGCTTTCGTGGTGAATATGAATTACCGTTGAACTAACGATATTCCAAGAACCTTTGCATAGAAGCATAGAAGCTTTGTATTGTTTGCTTTTGACGACTAACACGCTGATGCAGCTAGACTTGAGAATAATGACTGCAGTGCAGTATTTATAAAATATTATTATCCATATTACAATGTAAAAAATGTGGCTGAGAAAATAAATGAAGATTGTTAAAACGGCAATTGGGATACAATAATTAAATAATAACACCTAGGTATTTTGGGATAAGTTCCGAACAGATCATAGGATCAGAGGATCAGAACAGAAGGATACTCGTACCTTTGGTAGGTCGCTTAGTATCCAAAACATATCGTACGGCGTCCCTCTCAATATAAACGTGCTAGTGATATTGAAACTAGGCCCACAATACGCAATCACTGCGTTTTATTGAAATGTTGGGATCGAGGCTATGACAGCTCATTAGCATGGCCGTGGGGCGCAGCGCGACGCGACGGCGCGGCGGCGTCACGGCGGCGCGGCGGCGGCGCACTATAGAAAATATGAGTCTTTTTCTGATCAAAAATCTATAACTTTCTTATTTCTGTAGATACAAACTTGAAATTTTGCATAGATGTATAAGATAGTATGTGAATTATATACGTTATTTTATTATTGAAAACTAAGGTTTGCTCGCGGCTTTATTTGAGTTTAAATTAACATTTCGCTCAAAAATCCCTATCAATATTTTAGTTTTGGTAATTGTCTGTTTTATTATGGCTTAGTAAATAAAAAGGAATGAATAAAAATATATAAGATACAGTTTAGATTTATATATAATATTTTTAATATGTATATTTTAAACAATAAAGGTTGAAGCTTATTAAAATCAATTAATAATAACTTATCGCTAAAAATAAGAGATGCATTGTATATTTATCTATATAACTACGGTAAAAAAACATTAAAATCATAACAACATAAATTTTATAGGTAAGTATATGTATTTAAACAATGTCAGGGTCCGAGATGAGTTCTATTAATACTTGTTATGTTGGGGTCCGAGGTATACAGTAATGTTTGCAACACGTCTTCGTTTATTGCAGACCTCGAACATTTTCTGACATGGTGGAGTCTAAAATTTTTGTAGACTTTATGCCGAGACTCTTGCGGTTCTTCTGACAGCTGACCAATTGGTGACACTAAAACGTAGTGATTAAGTACTCTGTGGGTGACACTGTGAAATATCGTATGACAGTTTCTCCATGGATCAAAATTTTGTGTACTCATGATGGTATATGGTACCAGTTATATTTGCTAACATATATTCTTGCTGACTCTAAACTCTAAAGCATAGGCGCCAAATTTTTGAGCATGAATCATTATGCCCGACGACAAAGCTTGTAAAATATACAGTCTGCGTATCAGTATTTCATCAATACCTGTTATTTCAGTAGAACAACGGGCATTGTAAAAAATGCTCCTTGTTGCTTACCATCATCGGAGTTGCCACTTAATGGCCGTGGTTTATCTATAATTTAACCCAACTTCTCACGAAATCGTTTTTGCACAATACTTTTTTGTTCCTGTTTCATTCGTTTATTTTTGTCAGTCGTCACTGACCACTTTTCAAATGAAAGTTTGTATGGAATCATTTCCATACACCTAATCCAGGCATGTAACGTAGATAATCCATATTGAAAGCTATTTTCGTTTTCTGGCATCGCTGACTTTCTCTATATCGTTCATGAGACGTGGAGTAGCACCACATATAGTATATGTTGAACCTGACGGAGTGTCAGTTAATACCTGAGCTACCTTTCCGTCTATCATAGTAAGGAAAAGTTGATGTTTCACCTATATTCCTTCGCCGCACCTATTAACTAAACATGACTGAAAATTATCAATTTGGCTTTGCATATTAGCCACAACAGTCCGAATTTTTTTTAGGTTCCTCTTTGGTTATCACATCAGGAGAATGATGTCAACGCCTATAACATATAAATTATAAATATTACAACAAAAATCAAAGGAATCCGTTATCTGTTGAGTTCCCATGAAATTTCATTTTGTAGCGTTGCGTTGCGTTGTGACGCAGTATGTCCGATAACTTCCAAGACCGCAAATTATCGCAGCTAATTTTCTTATATATTCTATATTGGGATTATGTGCATAAGATAAAATAAAATATAGAGCTTGGGGAAGCTTGGGTAACAGTTAAAAGTCTCGCCGAAATTGGTAAATATGCATTTTTCCTGCATTTCATCATAAAAATTGTGCATGAGGATATTTTTTACAAAAATTCAACAATAATATTAAATACAAAATCTTCAATATATTTCCTTTCTAAATATGTATCACACTATATGACTTTCTTTGGAACTAGTGCTCAAAATTTACCTCTGAAAGTTGATAATTTTGGAGTCGAATTTTAAAGAATTTTCATAACGTCAGTTCCCAACGTTATAATTTTTTAGTTACAGTCCTAACTTCATAGAACGTGCTTGATTAGTATAGATTAACTTCTTAGCTATAAAATAAAACCAAAAACATGTACAATTTGCAACATTTCCAAAATGTATTTATGATCAGGCCTTGTACTACCATAATCCACAGTGCGGCGGCGCGGCGACTTGTTGATATGCCTCCCCCCACCCCCTTCCATGGCTTCCACTCTCACCCTTAGGTCCACAAGAAATCACAGTTATGTTTCACTTTCTACTAATCGATCGACCTCATCGCAGGGAAACTGCAGAACTTCCAACTCCCTCGTTTATCCTCCCCTTCCGAATTTGCCAACTTTCGCCGATAAAACTGCCATCGATAACGTTTTACATTGTCACTGTATGTGTGGGGGAAATATAAGCCATTACGCTAATGGACTCTCTATAAACAATTTGCGGCGATTCATGAAGAGCTTTGAATAATTATGATTTTGCATTTTGTTAAGATGCTCGTTGGGATGACACACGGTGATAAGTTTGACATTGATTAAGTACTCTGTGCTAAGTACCATGTTGTCGACACTGGTATTTATATCAATTTTCAATAAATAAATGGAATGTTAAAAAAGTCTTATCATATCAAGAAATAAAAGTAAATGGTTTATGGTTTTCAACATGAACTGGGTAAAATATTACGACCAAAACAACAGGCATGATAATATATTATTCTACAAGTTTCTTAATTTACGACTTCTTATTTGGTATAGTTTTGTCCGCACAACAGTAAATGTTGACCGACAAGCAACAATAACAAACAACTCATCAGCGTGAGATGTGGTTTGTCTCGATAATTTACGGCTAACACGAGCCAAGCCAAACGTTCTGGATTCATTTGCAAGAAGGATAGGATAGATAGCCATATAATATAGTATAGAATAGTGTAATAGAAATAATATTTTCTCCACCCAGCTCCACGTAGGTTAGTTTTTCTGAGTAATATGTACCTACCTATGTTCTGTTTAAAACATGCGCTGAGAACAGATTCTTTCATTGTTTCTTTTGCTACGTTGGTACGTACCGCGATGTTGGTAGAAGCGTTACTTGCTTGCAATATTGCATAATGCAATATTGATTCTAAAGTATTACATGCATGATACCCTCCAGCATATAGTGTGGTGCTTATTTATAAAAACCATAAATGCCTTATAAGCACGATACAAGGCGCTAAATGTGTTCAATGTTTTTTATTCAAGGCGAGCAAATAAAAACTTAAACATAAACAGGATAATAAGGATTAACATAAACTGATAATAAAACACGCGACTGATGTTCCCAATATGAAGTGACTAGTGATGCGACACGCTCCAACCACCGTTCAAGTAAGCACATACACATAAAATTCACAATACCACCAACTTAATATGTGGTTCTAATGTCATTATCTGTGCCAGATTTTACTCGCGGAGTTCTTTGTGCAGGCAACATATTGCTTGGGTGCGTAGGATATTCTGATACGCAACCTAGTAAAAATAAATGTCCTTGTAGTATGTATGACATAAAATAAAACGACGTACTAGTAAATTAACAGGACAATTGAAGACATGAGTGGATGAAGGGGTTATGTAACATTTTATTCAAAAACGATTTTTTGCATTGGATGAAGGTGTTATGTGCCTATAAACCATATTAAACCTTCAAACAAATCCATTTAGGCTTAGTTTTAGAAATAGCAAGTGATGAAGGAGTTATGTACCAACATAAAATGAAAATCACACTGAATGAAAGTGACATGGGCACTTAGCCATGTTCTTTAATTTAAAATTATTTAAATCTATGTCTTTCTTGCGCGGATGAACGAGATAAGTGCAAGGAATCGTGCGGGTGCGTTGCGTTGTTCTGGATGAAGGTGTTATGTGATGTACTTGTCTCTTTCTTTCATTTCGCGTCGTGTTCAATTGTGCTGGATCATGGGTCGCGTACGCATGTCACGAGTGTTTTGTTTATTGTTTATTTGATTAAAACTAGTGTTTTTGATTTTTTTTATTACAATAATTTCAAGAGCTAAAAGACTTGTGGACGCTGCTATAAAACCTTCAACTTTAAATTATGATTTCCTAAAGTACGACAATCCTTACCTCGAAATCTTAGACAAAAGTAACTTTCTTCCCCAAGGGTTATCGGTCCTTCGAACTATGTGGCCAGCCCATTGCCACTTCAGCCGGCTAATTCTTTGAGCTATGTCGGTTACCTTTGTTCGCCTACGGATCTCCTCATTTCTAATGCGATCACGTAAAGAAATAGCGAGCAAAATAGCCCTCTCCATAGGCTGCTGCGCTACTCTGAGCGTGGATTAGGGCACCATGACTCGAATCCGTATGTCATCGCTGGCAACACACACTGCTCGAACACCTTCGACTTCAGGCACTGAGGTAGTGTTTTGGACGACAAGATATGACGCAGTTTCCCGAACGCAGCCCATCCGAGTTGGATTCTACGAGTGACTTCTTTCTCGAAGTTGGACTTACCCATCTGGATCACTTGTCCCAGGTAAATGTATTCGTCTACAACTTCGAGAGCAGCGCCATCAACGACAACCGGTATGGGTGTGACGGGTGTGAGGTGTGTGACGTATTCGCCATTGATATTGATGCCACGTCGTTTCCGCTTAGTGACGGAATCGAACAGTTTTTAGAGCGCCACTAGAGGGGGTTTACCTCCAGCTCTTAATAGCTCGGTTGTGATTCCGTCATCTCCCGGTGCCTTGTTGTTTTTAAGCTGTTTGAGAGCCTCTCTAATCTCATACAGGCTGACGTCTGGGACATCCTCTGTGTAGTGTCGGGTCAATTTAGCTCGCTTGTCGCTTTCCTCGCGAGGAGGTGGAGCTTGAGAGGAGGCATACAACCGTCCGTAGTAGTTTCTCTCAGAACTTCCGGTTTCAACGAAACCATGGTGCCGGACTCGGTGTTCAACCTCGTAAACTGACTTTGACCAATAGACAGATCCCTGGCGAACACTTTTGAGCCCTGGTTTCGCTCAATTGTGTTTTTTACACGGTTTGCTTTGTGTTTTCGCAAATCGCGTCGCCTGCACTTGGAGATCTGTTCATTGAGCCGTCGGTATTCCCTCATAGAGGTTGGAGACTGCACACATAGTTCTCGTCGATCCTTCATAAGATCGAGAGTTTGTTCTGAGAGAACCTGAGATCTACTACTTGGGTGGGTCTTGAAATACTTCGACCCTACCTCGTGGACAGTTGTTACCATCCTGGTGTTAAACTCGTTCACTGTCGTGCACGATCCTAGGCACATAAAACGACTTTGCAGCTCAAGTTGAAAGTTTTCGGATCCCTGGATTTGGACGGATGTTGGGCGAAGCGTAGACTTCATCAGGCGTGACCGTTCCAGCTTCAGGTCGATATTTAATGTGCCTCTTACAAGACGGTGATCGCTTCCGGTTTTAAACCTGCTGATGACAGAGACATCATCAAATATGTGCCGTTTGTCTGCCAGAATTAAGTCTATCTCGCTTTTCGTGGAACTATCAGGACTTATCCAAGTCCACTTACGTTGTGGCTTCTTTCTGAAGAAGGAGTTCATCATGAAGAGATCTTCCTTCACCAAAAAGTTGGCCAGCAAGTGTCCTCGGTGATTCCGTTGCCCAATTCCGCAGGGACCCACTTTCATCTCGGCGCCGCTTTGCGTGCCCAATCTCGCGTTGAAGTCCCCCATCACAACATTGAAGTGAGCTTTAGAGGTATGTATGGCTCTGCTTATGTCCTCATACATAACCTCAACCTCATCGTCAATGTGTCGAAGTCGGCGCATATACCTGCTGTACCACCTTCAACGAATACCGTTTGGATATTCTGAGTGTAAGGTACGCTACCCTGGCCGACACGCTACCAACTTGCAGAATGTTGTTGATGAGGGACTTGTGAACGAGAAACCGGACATCACCTTGGGACAGGTGTTCGCCCTCCCGGTGATAGAACAAGTTTCCGGATTTGAGTATTATCGTGTCCTCCCCCTGTCTTCGTACTTCAGATAAACCCACAATACTCCAGTTTAACTTGTCTATCTCTTCTTCCAGCTCTTTTACCTTATCGTCGGTCCTCAGTGTCCTGATGTTATATGTTGCCAGGTGCAGAAGTCGTCGTTAACTTACAGTTAACCCATTCATCTTTAATTTAAGTATGCAACTTCTTTTTATTTAAACGGTGAATGAAGGAGTTATGTACATATTTTTTTTAATAAATACATATTCTTAAACTTTTATTTTATTTTTCCACTCCATATTAGTAGATGTGTATAATTACTACAATTTGATATATATAGTTAGTAAATAAATAACCAGAAAAAATATTTATCTCAAAAATAAGTAACAAATCTTTGACGTCCGTTTTCTCCACATTTAAATATTGTATCATATCCCCTTCATCCACTCATGTCTTCAATTGCAACAAAACATGATAATTTATAAAAATCTAAAAATATTTTTGTTCATTGTGGTGGATTTTGTGTATTGAGAATGATACACGAAATTAATAGACTTGGGTGTAGTTTATGAAATTAAATTAAATACTTTAGCTGTCAGCGGTGAGGTCCAAATTCCGATTTCTCCACATGGGAATTTTTCCAAATTATTTGTTTAACATATTCTTCTTTGTAAATCATTAATTAATAGTAGACGAAGAAGAAGCAGAAGAAGAAGAAGAAGAAACATTTATTTACATATTATATCGAGAGTTGCCAGCCAACTGCTGGCTGGTTTGATGGTAATTAAGTCGGTAACCCTAATCAATGGTTCCATTTTAACGAGTGCACGCAAACGTCGCGTCGCCCACACGTTTACCGCTGACGTCAAAGGTCAGCTGTCCAAGCACCCATTAGCCCAGGCAGCCCACCACCCGGGGCCGGTGCAAGCCTAGATAATGTAGCCCTGACCGCGATGTCTCCGATACAATAGGAGACCGGATTTAGATGAGATTACTGAAAAATGTGGACAGTATGATATACTCTTCTTTTCATTTGTATGTCGGTGGTATTGTTAAAGCGTGAAACTAGTTACTTCTAAGTTCAGTCACAAGGCTGTTGGGGGCTGTAATCATTCGAAGTAACAATACATATGACCTCAAATAGAAGTATTTAATTTTATACTCATCTTCTATTTGGCGTTCCATTTCTTACATCAGATTCAATACATGGCGTTTGCTACTCCCATACCTACTGAATTATTCATTGTTATTGTGGCGATCATGCATTTATTGTACTTTGATAACGATTTCATTTTATTTTATAGGACATATCAGAACTATGCAAATCTCAAGCTTAACGATAAGATAAACGCCTTGGTAAGGAGTCGCGTGGGCGTTTGACGTCACGGCGCGGCACAGTGTGTACGACATGCCGCAGTCAGATCGTAAAATTGAGAATATCATGAAATAGTCGAATATTTCATGAAATATTCACGTTGCACGAGACGATCAAATACTTTTGATATCGACAACAACAATCGAATTCATCTAAGTGCATGTTCATTGGTCATATCGGATAATGCGTCTTTGATTTACTGAACTTGTACAATATTTGATTTTGGCACCCACTTCGCTGCCTCAGAACGCCTTCTTCTTTTACTTACGCAGCGCATCCAAACGTGTAAGTGTAACAACGTAGCTATATGGTGTGCTCTAATATAGGATGATCATAGATATAATTATGATCTGCCAAAGTCATCATAATATTAAATACAAAGCACTAAATTTGCCCGTAAAATCCTTAAAGTTTGTGAAATGAGAATAGCTCATTTCCTGAAACTTGGCAACATCAACTAGAAGGCCATTTCTTAATGTTGTAAATTGTAAGATGTTCCTACGACATCGCCAACAACTCGGAGTCCCGGTAACCCCGTTTGGTTTCTACAGAGACTATAAAGTACAGTCGACACCTCGCTTTATCTCTCGTTCTCTTGCACTTTGCGGATGAGATGAGGTTTCGATTGAATGTTCCTAGATGATATTGGAATATCTTATGCAATTTCTTTCCACGTTTGACCGTAGTAGTACCTACGTCCATAACAACATAAGCTGGGCCTGGTATAATCTTTTAAGCTAGTAATAGTTAATTTTTCTTGGAAAATAAAAGGGAAGATTTTCATATTGATTGACCTTGCAGGAGAAAAATATCTCGTAAAAAGGATTTCTTATGTCCCGTTTCATCCGTAATCAAGTAAAAATTGTTCTTTTTGCAAATGAAAAGATAAAAAAAGTCATCACGTTAAAATTTAATTATAGTCTGTCTCATTGCCCAAGGTCCTTTAAAACTCGTTCTACATCTTACCTACACATGAGCGGCAATATATGCAAAGTGGAGGGAAGTTTTGAGCACCGCCAGTAGAGCCTCAGACATGAATAACTAATACCTAATTTATCGTGTCCAAAAATACACCCGTCTACGGCTTACCTACGGGCTACGGCTTACAGCGCTACGTCAGGACATGGAACATACATAAACAGACTGTCAAAGGTGAATCAATGTGGTCAGTACACTGAGAATTGTTTATGTTAACATTAGATATACATTATACATAATTTATGGTAGGTACATAAATACATGATATAAAATATCTCCAGTAATTCACCGGCGACGAATCTATTCACCAATGAAAAGCAATATATGAAATTTTAATGAAGCTAATCAGTTGACGGATTAAATGTTAATTACGTAAGCTGTTAGCATTATGCACTGGCTTTGTGATCCATATAATTAATCGGTCACACACATCCACAATGAACACATGCAAATTATATGTATAACTAGCTTTATATAATTTAGTTAAATTGTTTTGAAATGAAATGAAATAATCTTTTATTCATGTAGGTATCACTGATACACTTATGCACGTCATTTTTTTTAATTTACCAGGGTTGTTTATTTATTTTACTTGGGTAACAGTGGTTTTTACAAGATGTCATCATCATGGATGTCATTAACGATTATTCCCCTTCTCCTTATATTTAGATCTATCGTAGATATTCCTAGATGCACAAAACACCGTCTACTCTATTATGATGCCTCCATTTGAGGTTCCATCGTCAAGCAATAAAAATAAATGGATGAATTAACGGAAAATGATGTAAACACAAACTCTTATAAAACGCTTAATAACAAGAAAATATAATTGTTTCGGAAGCGGACACTATTTGCAATAAAAAATTAATTAATAATCTAAAGAACAATGCCCAACTGCCATACAAAGTTTTATTTCATTTTAAACTTAAGCGTCTTAAAATAAAAAAAAATCTAAAAAATACAGCCTTAATTTCTGAGCTTAGATATATAAGAATTTTCAGCAGGCACACCCCAGAACCAAAGTATTTTGATATTGAATGTTTTATAACCATAGAAGTATTATACATAGAGTACCTGGTACACAACAAAACAACGATGCCGGAAGAGTATGTGATGTCAAGATTTGATCACTAAACGTCAAGGTCAATTTTAAAAACGATTCAGAAGTTGCCATTTTACTACTACTGAAATATTAAATTACTTAAAAGAATTTTCATGGCCATGACGAAAATAAATATTTTTAAACATATAAATAAAAAAGTTCAAGCAGAATGTTACTTTTTTATTAAAGATTGCCCAAATTACTCACTTTATACAATATGAAATAATTAAAATCAGAAAATATGTACGACTATCAAAATATATTTTCTACCATTAAAGGAAAAAAGTATGAAATGGTAACATTTTTACCGCATGAAAATGGACAATATCGACATCATTGTTATTAATATAGTCAATTCATCACTTATTATTAAAATGGTTTTACCCTGGGAAATACGGGTACAGATATTAATTTTAAAATACGTAAAAAAATATTGAATTGCTTCGGTGTAACTGACGTTTTAAGACGCTACAAAAAATAAAAATAATTTTTCGGCATTGTTCTTTACTAACAAAAAATAACCGACGTCAAAGTCTCAAAAACTACATAGTTGTCAGATCTCGTTCAAATTTATGTGAGACCACATGACAAGCGCCTGCTTTCGATTTAAAAAAAAATCATCGAAATCGGTTGGCGTGATATTGAGTTATTCGTCAATTTGTCGCGCACATCTTAACACAAATTTACGACTTATGTGGTTTTCTCATGGATGCCATTGTCAGATCTCAATAAAATTTATGTTGGACCACATGACAGCCACCAGCTTTCGATTAAAAAAAGAATCATCAAAATCGGTTCGCCCAGTCCAAAGTTATGAGGTAACAAACATAAAAAAAAATACAGTCGAATTGAGAACCTCCTCCTTTTTTGAAGTCGGTTAAAAATAGGCATTCGGGTAAAAAAGGCGTTTTCTAAAGAAAATTGAGGGCGAGTAGACCGCTTATCCATACACAGAGTTTAAACATGTGAATAAATAAGATAAGTGATAATCAAGAGTTATTTTGGGAGACAACCGCTTTCACGCAAAAAACTTAAGGCAATAAGAACTATTTTTTACTTCAAAGCATATAGTATGCTTATCACAATTATATATTTTATCGAAATTATGTGATGCACTTTATACAGGTTTAACGCCTTGCAGTTTACCATAAGGTAAGTGGAGGCAAGATTGACGAGATAAGCCATGTTGATTTGGTCATGTTCGCTATGACAGGGTTCCAGTGAAATGCAGAAAATATCATTTTAGGTAAGAATGTTAAAGATTATTATTTCGGCAAAAAAATTGTAATGAAAGTAGCAGATAGTGATTTATCTATCTGTATGTATATTTAAAAGACAAAAAAGTTTGTACGGATACCACTAAAACAATGCATTAGGCACATTAATTTTTTAGCATAGTAGTACATATTGGGTATCCACTAAAACCTATTCATATGAGTTACATTTCTGCCGGCCATAGGATTTTCTTCTAACAGTATCCCACGTGACTCTGACCGCATTTTTTCCTTCAATGTTTTTTTTTACATAAGATAAGTTAGTCCTTATTATAGCTACTCTGAAACCACTAACCGATTATCTTAATGGTTTCAAATTAATGATTCAAAACAGGAAAACATTGAAGAAAATTTATTGCACAAAATCGTTCAACATAAATACGTAATTTGTGGATTTAATTAAATTTTATATTCAGACATAATCGGTACCTACACCTAGAAAGAACAAAGAAATCGATATTTAAAAATTCATTACTGTTACACACGCGAGCAGTGGAAGGGTTGAAGTTACAACAACAGTTTACCTATACGAAACACTCGTTTACAGGCGCTTAACGCAAACTTGACTTGCGATAATTTACAAGAATATTTTTACTATAATCTAAATTTTACTAACAAAAAATAACCGACTTCAAAGTCTCAAAAACTACATAGTTGTCAGATCTCGTTCAAATTTATGTGAGACCACATGACAAGCGCCTGCTTTCGATTAAAAAAAGAATCATCGAAATCGGTTGGCATGATATTGAGTTATTCGTCAATTTGTCGCGCACATCTTAACACAAATTTACGACTTATGTAGTTTTCTCATGGATGCCGTTGTCAGATCTCAATAAAATTTATGTGGGACCACATGACAGCCACCAGCTTTCGATTAAAAAAAGAATCATCAAAATCGGTTCGCCCAGTCCAAAGTTCTGAGGTAACAAACATAAAAAAAAAATAAAAAAATACAGTCGAATTGAGAACCTCCTCCTTTTTTGAAGTCGGTTAAAAAGACAAGCAAATCAACCGAGCTTACTATTGCATTGTTTCTAGTTTTAATATGTCAATGTATTGAAGTATTTTATAGACAAGAGGTGCTATAGTTTTTCCCTTCTAATTAGAGGCGCGATAAGTCAGAAATTGATAAGGGTCGGCTTGGTTTACAACTAAGTTCCAGCAATAATATTCCTCATACCTTACACATATACGAGTAGATTAAAATCAGTTCCGAGCGCGAGTATTTTTTAATTGTAATTTCGATGGACCGTCACACGAGCAGTACCTATCGGCCATGAGCCGTGAGGTTAATCGATTCGCTTATTTAACTACCTGCTACATTCTTACACTACAACGTGCGCAAAATTCATACTTGACTAGGTTATACTTTTTCCTAGAAATTCAACTTACTGTAATGTAATGACCAAGGATGACTGATATGTGATGTTTAACATCCGAGAGCAACTCATCGACATCAGTTCTACCATGTTGCCTGTCAATAGCATAGGCAGACATGAGCTCTCTGAAACGACCACCACGATTGTAAAAATTCTAGAAATTGTAAATGGCGGAGACCAAACAGTACCGTCGAAAATACACTATAACTCGAGGATGGATCCTTTACACCACATCAGTGAAATCCAAGTAAACCATCATCATTCATCATCCATTCATCGACCGAAGCTAAGTTACTTCAATCACTACCGACACAAGCCGTTGATTCTAACCGCTTCATGTCCTCATTGCCTTGTATTTATTCTGGCAATGAGAATTAACTTAGAATGTTTCCTCGTTCCTGTTTAAGTTATTAAATGGATTAGTAACTTAAATAAATTATAATTAACTTCCTTATTTATACCTATTGAATCATTTTTCCTGTGGAATTCACGCGTGTTAATAATGGCCAAACTATACATACTTAGTCATACCAGGGGGCCGGAGCAGGGTAGTTTAATCATTAGGCCTGTTAAAGGCCGAGATCTTAAAATGTTGCTGGACTAAAGGTGTAGGTAACCATGTTGAAATTTCCCAGCCTTTAAATTCAGTTTCTTGTGAAGTTATACCGAAATTACCGAATTCCACCGTCGCATTGTTTTTGTTTTTATACAAAACAAGGCCTGGCAGTAAGTACACTGCCAATGTAAACTGTATAATGCATACTGTAACAGGTTTACAACAAGTAATACATCATTGACGTGACGCATGCGTCTATAACAGATATCGGCACAAACGCCAAACGTGAAACTGGTGGAAGATTCAGCCTCGTTTATATTCGTGGTGTGTTCACTCTTTTTATAAACTTGTGTTAAAATATGTGCTCTGGGAAGCAACGGGAAGCTGCTAGGAATTAAACACCTTATAATGATTGCGGACACGTGAACGGTGCCGGCTAAGTGTGCGGATGACGAGAAAGACTTTAGATGACGTATTTTTAAAAACATTTGCCATAATCTAGATGAGCCATCGGCTTATGGACACAGAGATTATTTTTTCAATTTAATATAAAACCATAACTTATTTTTTGGGTTGCGGGGTGTCAGCGTTTACTGGATTGAAGCGAAGCAGAGCAAACTTCACATTTCTTTGCTCCGTGGCAAATAAGCCACGTTATTTGTGACTAGTTTGTTGAAAACAAAAAATCGGGTGACAGCGACCAGCGAGCGGTCGCGGCGGATAATTTTCAATTGCGCAACAATCCGGCCCAAGGCCGCCGCTAATGAACTCCAGTAGTTAGAAGGATTCTTGTTCTTATAATCAACGTGAAATGAATGGCTTCGTACATAAGAACTGGATGGTTGGCATGTTGCTGGCGCGCTGAATTTGTCATTTAAATTCGCCAGATATACCCCCTCAATTGAACCGTGCTACTTTATCTGTATGCAATCACACCAGTTCATTCTTGCATTACTAGCAACGGTGATCCTTTTCAGTTACTACTCAGTAAAGTTTTGTTGTAATGTAACAGTAATAGTTAATTGCTCATACTTCTGTGACGCAATCGGATTTATTTACTCAAAAGTAGTAAAAATTCTGTAATTTTTTCCGAGGCGTAATCACATCACATGTGCTAAATACATATAGTAAATATTAACTTATATTTAACATCATAATATAATATTGTCAATCGTCATAGCGACTGTAGGTGTTCGTCACATCACGAACTTACTTACTTTGTACCAATCGAAATGATTAGATTAGATAAGAAATAAAATACAAATTGAATAGACAGAACAAAAACTATTATCTACCTTAATTATCTATTTTAATTACGTACATAAGTGTTATGTCACTGTTTGCAATGGATAATAATAAATGGTAGACTTTTATAATACTTATGTATTACTTGCGAATCCATTATCCTTTAAGGACGATTACAAATGTATTATTGCTCCTAAAGACTCCGACAAACTGTACGAGTGTACGCTTCAAATTAATTCAAAACAAACGAATGATTGGTTTAGGCTACGTTTGAAAAAAAAATACCCACTCTCCTTAAGATACTCGTTCTTATTGGATTTCTACTAATCTCTCCAACCTTGGCGACAGAGGCTTAAGTGGATATTATTACATGACATTCCAGTTAGATAAGTTGACGTATAATTACATTTTACATTCCACCGGTCGCTCACTCCGCGCGGGCGCCCTGGGGCGGCAGCAGGGCGATACGAGCTTAGTCTTAATCACGTGATCCGTTACTTGAGCGTACAGTATGAACCACCGACGCAGCGACGGCGCCACTAATTGCTGACACGACAAGGTGACTGACCAGCTTGTAACGAGGCTTCAGTCAGAAATGCAGACAGCCATTTTGTAACTCAGATATTTATTCCCGAACTTAAGGTTTCTTACATCACTAATACCAGGGGTGTCAACCATCTACAGATATTGTTTGTGTACAAGTGGTGGACCTGCTATTGTGTTCAGACTTTTAATATTTGCAGATACACATCCCCTTCTAAACTGCACGAGAGCATAGAGAAGGAACCTTATCTTCAAATCAAACAAGGATTCATAAGGAGCCTCTTGTTACATATAACAAACATACAGGCATCAAAATTATCGTTTGTGAAATCACCAAATAACAAATCCATCACATTGTCAGATCATATTAATACCTTTTAAATGTTATCTGCAAAACGTACTGACAATGTATCTTAAAATGTACCTCACAGAGCTCGTATAATATCGAATTCAAATGAATAAAAATGTCAATCACACAACCACAATTTTTATCCAAACGCTCCACATTGTTCCCATATTAAGATCAATTCTTTTTACGCAGTAAATAATAAATTGATTATTTTAATTTCTGTAGGAAGTATGTAGTTCTAATTCAGCTTGCAAGATTTGACCTATACATGTCGCATAACTTGTAGAAAAGTCCATTTAAAATGTAGATGCGCAAATCACTACGTATCCTAATGAAAACTATACCTTAAGACTCTAGGAGCGGAACAAGTCAAAGAGAAAAGAAAACAAATTGACTAAGGAACATATTATTACACAGTACGAGTAGACTTATTACAACTTTAAAAGTACAAACCAGAACACAACGTCTACTTTCGTCGTCATTCAGCAATGTATAAAGTCTCTGAATGATGAAAGCCAGATGGAAGATGAAGAGACGAATAATCCTGTGTCGACAACACAAGTTAGTACTCTCTGGATGACGCTGACGTGTGTGCATGAAGCCAGATGGGCTGTGAACATACAACTCACCCTGGTGTCGTAGACCCTGGTGAGCGCGTCGTACCGGATGGAGCCCAGGAAGATGACGGCTTGCGCCGCGCCGCCGCGCCCTCGGGCCACCAGCTCCACGCACACCATCTCGCCGTCGCGAACCACTATGTCGCAGAACACCTTAACACACACACACATACAACATTAGCTTCATTCAATTTAAATCAATATAATCACAAAAATAAAATCACACAATAACACGGACTACTGTAGCCTGTAATAAAACATGTTGGTTACATTACATTAGAATGCGTCTACGTTACGGACAACCATTAACCATCGTGTATCGAATTAAAGAACCATTAGGTGGAGTCTGGTTCTTTGTAAAAAAAAGTACGCAATATTCATTAAATAAATTCACAAGGTCATTCTATAAAAATATGCATAGCAACATAATACGAACCGATATTTGAATTTGATTTCAATTTCTTAAAAAAAGTATATAAAAATTTTAAAAGGTGCAAATCGAAGAACGTTATATTTCTGTAGATAAAGTTGTGACAAACTACGTTCGATAACAACACAATGGCAAATAAAAACACGTTCCTAAAGAGAAATGCACCGAGTGAACTGAAAACACTGTAAATGTTTCAAAGCAAAATATCTTCGTTGAAATAGAAATCAAAATGGGAATTCACTCGAATCGCGCACGGAGTCGCAATCGGAGTTAGTTTCATTTTGCATGATCTACAATAAAAAGCATTATTAATCTCATACACTTTAAACATAAATCATCGAGCAGCTATAAATCGGACCAAGCGAACAAAATGATAAACCGCAAGAAAATATTAAAATTCTGACATGTATGGCCCAATAAGGAGAATTGTCTTATCGAGTACGTCCACTATCAGCTACAAGTTGCACTCAGTCTTGATTCGCGATAACGATAACCGATGATGATTAAACATATCGATACCTCTGGGCTCAAAGGGCGTAAAGCACATTTTGGGCCATATGGAGTTAATAATGCCATCGTATTCAGTTTTTCATTCTCTATCGATTGGTATATACGAAGTTGCCAAATTCGCACAAAAATGTTATTTACGCCCCATCTATTTTGGGCTGCTAAACCAGAATGAAACAGGAAATCGGGCCGTAAAGTACATTACTGCGCAAGTTAAAAATGTCCTAGGTTGTATAGGAATCCAATTATGAGTATTAGGGCGTATAACGCATTTCTGATACATTAAATGAAACTGATGAAGAAGATAAAGAAGAAAAAGATAAAGAAGATGAAAATAATACTGAAAAAGAAAATAATTCTAAAGATAAATAACCAAAAAATAGCTTAAAACTTTCTTATTTGCCCTTTTATTACGTATAATAATAAATTTTATTAACAAAAAATAACCGACTTCAAAGTTACTCAAAAACTACTTGTCAGATCTGTTCAAATTTATGTGGGACCACATGAAACGCACCTGCTTTCAACTAAAAAAAGAATCATCGAAATCGGTTGGCGTGATATTGAGTTATTCGTCCATTTGTCGCGCACATTCTTAATACAAATTTACGATTTATATGGTTTTCTCATGGATGCCATTGTCAGATCTCAATAAATTTTATGTGAGACCACATGACAGCCACCAGCTTTCGATTAAAAAAAGAATCATCGAAATCGGTTGGCGTGATATTGAGTTATTCGTCCATTTGTCGCGCACATTCTTAATACAAATTTACGACTTATATGGTTTTCTCATGGATGCCATTGTCAGATCTCAATAAATTTTATGTGAGACCACATGACAGCCACCAGCTTTCGATTAAAAAAAGAATCATCAAAATCGGTTCGCCCAGTCGAGAGTTCTGAGGTAACAAACATAAAAAAAATACAGTCGAATTGAGAACCTCCTCCTTTTTTTTGAAGTTGGGTAAAAAAATAGTTGAATTGAGAACCTCCTCCTTTTTTTGAAGTCGGTTAAAAACTATTAACAATAACTCTTCAATTAATTAATTTTTAAAAACCTTTTTGGTTATTCCCATAATCTCCATTGGGACGGGGATTATAAGAATAATCCATCAGGATGGGATGGGGTACCACCCCGTTTAACCCTTTTTATTATGAAAGTTGTACAATTTTAAATGCAAACTTTGTGATTTACAACACAATTAAACATTGCTATTATCATTTACTACATAATAATATACAACTTTTTTACGCTAGGTTATCTTTACTGCCAAAGTTAATAAAGTTAAGTGTTTTTCAAGGGGTGTAAAGGACATTTTGTAGTTTTTTTCAGGTAGTAAAGCAAAACTATTTTGGAAACTATTATATTTAGACTTCGTTTAATAATATTAACTTAAAATATAGGAAAATATAAGTATTTTTCTCATAGATTGTTTTTTTATAATCATTGAGACAAAAAAGTTATAGCTAATTTTGTTTTATTTTTTAGGTTTTTTGGCTCTCCTGAAAAGTAGCTGTTTTGTGCTATACGCCCTTTGAGCCCAGAGGTATCGATATGGCTTTTTGACAGCTAGAAGAAAACACGAGCCAACGTGCTCTTTCTAGAATCAACTGTGAACGAGTTTTTACGTGTTTTGATAGTGAATGGGTAGAAATTGGTCCGCCAGAAAAGAGGGGATCCCTGAGCCAGCAAAGAGTCGAATGTATTTGGTGTTACTGATGTCCTTGAGGCGATCGAGTCCATTCACAGAAGGTTTTGTGGTTTGTCCGTGATTTCCGAAAAACAACAAAATTTCTATTATAGTATAGATTAATTAATTGATACTGATACATACATTGTCACTTGGGTCTTTTGTTCGATTAAAAACGATGCAGAACAAGGATAATGTAGAATAATCCATTATGTATCTCGTATGGTACATAATTTAATTAATGTAATTTAATTTGTTATGAATTAATTGGTGTGAAATTGTAATGATAATATGATCCTAAGTTGGTTGAATTAAATGAATTATTATTATGTTATGCCAGACATTCTTGCTCACATTCAAAGTAGCCTGTCACGCTTCGATGAATTATAATTATCGAAATAGCCAATCATTCAATGGGTCATCGGTATCCGATCATCCGACGTTCGATGCGAACTCGAGCCGGCAACTGTCCAAATTAGAAAGTGCATTGTTTACTTGGCTCAGTGCGAGGAGGTGATAACTTGATAAGGCGTCATGATTAATTTTAGCTGGCCGGCGCAGCGCGGCGTGTGGCGTCCCGACATCATTCGTGATTCAGCGTGCCGCTACAAGAGCCATGACAAAGATTTTCCCAGAAAACAAAGCCAATGTGCCATTAGCTGACGCTCAGCTGATAATCATTTCAGATTAGACTCTGACGAAACAAAAACTGTGTACTTCCTAGATAGTTTTATATTTGGCTTGCGGAACAAGCAAAGTAACTACGGTAGTTCCATTTCCTGAGTTTGTGTTGAATATTAGTCTTAAAACTTCAAACGTTTATAATTTATTTACACAGATGTAGAATGACGCGGATGATTCAGGAAATACGTTTGAATTTAATCACATTCACAAGTTAGTTTGAAATAATACCGAAATGATAGACCTGTAAGATTTAAAACTTGAAGAAGAAGAAACTGTCATATCACAACATTCACAAATGGACTGTAGCGGAAAGACCCCGTTTTTTGCTAGCACATTACAATGTTATATATGTGATAATTCGTTCAAAGCAATGATATAAAATATCTTTGGTTCAAAGATAGACTATAGACGACATTAGCAGAGCTAAAAATTGTGATACGGAACTGTCATGGGTAAATAATTAAATTCATTGTGATTCAATTTATTAAATCACTTGAGAATTGTACACGAGTTATGCGATATCGGTACTTTACAAAAAATAATAACAAACTATATTTTACTCTCACTGTTATCTACAACGAAATCATTTTAAGAGTCTGTTGTTTGGCAACGCAGCATGTTTTCTTTTCGATATCGGTAAAAGAGAAAAAAACATCGAATTTTAGAGTGAACAGCATCAACAACCGGCAACTTAATAAAACTGGCCTTGAACGAAATACTCTGCACCAGAATAACTCGATGTTTTAGTGTTTACGTTGGAAAAGCGTTCAGAACCCGTTCCTAGCTCATTATCATATTTCACAAGCATATAAGTATACCTCTTAAGTCCCTTGGAATTTGAATTAACGATTAACATTTTGTTGTCCGTGTATCTATAGTGTTTCTTGACGCAAGGAATACATTAAGCAGAATAACAGATAAATCCTTAAGCATCTTTTGTCATTCTCTAGTTGAATAAAATTATTTTTTATTATTTATTTTTCTTTATTGAAAAGAAAAATTATGTGCACGATGTAACGGCACTGCCTACTTTCAGCAATAGTTTTCTATTGTAGATTCTCGTGTTGTTGTATTCTAAAAAAGACGATTTCAGAAGTCCGAGGCGAAAGGCGTAGAAAAAGTACGTCGCCTAACATTTTTCCACTGTTAGGGATTACAAAAGGCAAAGTTATACAAATTAATAGTCACGACATTTAAATGAATGCAGCGAGAGCCAATCTTCAAAAAATACAAGCCAAAACGTGCAATTCTACTGGATGCGCTCCAAAATATTTCAAACGTTACCTAACTGGGAAATGGAATCGTACCCACTCATTTCAATCATGTGTCCCCATTACCATAAATACCGATAGGAATTAATTAAACATTGAATTTTATTAGATGAACTGCGATATATGAATGAAAGAATCAGATGACGAAGGAGCCAGCTTAAGCCAAATTGTCTTGTAGCGATCATTACTTCCTCACAACCAATAAATCATAATTAGAATAAAGTTCCGATGCCAAGTACTTATGTCAGTACTGCATCCGCTGCGGGCGATCCAGTAATTTGAACTCTGGAAGGAGGAAGATGCGTTCAATGGGAACACCGCTAATTGAGGCCGTAACTTGGTTGCCGCTCGCAGACAATATCCGCTTTAGATGGAACGAATTTCATTTCCTATCTGTATGATCTGTTGAACTTTTAAATCACTTTTCATTGTCAAAATGTATGCGGGTCATTATTACCTCTTATTATTATTACCTAACACATTAGACATGGCAACAATATCTAATCTTAAAGGAGCATGTTATGTCATAATAAAGATTATTTGCAGTCGAAATGTATAAAAGAGCTAAAGATAATTCCAAGAAAACCTGCTACACGGGGAAAAAACATACTCGTAAACGTATTCCTTAGAAGATAGACAGACAATATTATTATATTTTCCGAACAGGAAAATCATGACTATTTTAAGTACAAAAATCCTCTTAGTACAAACAACAACAGATTTTCTTGGATGTAAATCTAACTCAATACACCGAAAGATCTTACTATATTCATTTATCTTAATAACTCATCGTAATGTCATCAATAAGCATATCAGCCATCGTGTATGTATAGTGATTCTGCGACTCTGTCTATAGCCTGCGCAAGCGCACGCCTCAAACAACGTGACTTCGCTCTATTCAAGATACTTCTTCAAGTTGTAACCAAGCGACATAATGATTTAACATTAATGAGTTCAGAAACTAAAAGCGAAATGCTCATATTTGAAAAAGTTTTATCGGAATTATTCAGACGAACTTTGGCAAGCACGTATGTGAAGCTGCTTTAAGTTGATGCCCTAGGCTATTTACCAACACTGTGCAAAGTTGTAAAATAATGGCAGCTTAGAAAATCATACTATACATACATATAAGTTACGCAAGAATATCGTGAATCAGCTAACCGATGGTAGGTAACCTTGCATTCTGATTGCTCATGGAAAGTCTAAAGACCAACTTTAACGTCTTCAACGTTAAAGTGTTCAATTAATTAATAAATTGCGCCATATTAACCTTTAAATCAAGTCGGGGACCGTTGGTTAAGTAAGTCTGCTTGGTTTTTTACAAGTAATGAATGAAATAATAACAAGTAGTCTCTGAATCACCAGTAGATATATCTATCTTATCAGTTACGAATCCAGAGCTCTTTTGTAGTCATTTTGTAGTCAAAGACTGTAGGTTAAATGACTCAACGACAATTCAATATTGAAGCGAACTTCATAAAGCGAGTTCCTCAAGTTCCGGCCTTGACCATGGCACTGTGGCGTGGACGAGCTGGCTATGGTTACGTAAGCCGTGCTCTCACCGCGCAGTGACTCAGCGGTGTTCGCAGCTTCGATGAAAGTGTTAAAATAGTACTATCAACAAAACTGTGCAACAAAATACCGACTTCAATAACAATTAAATACATACTCGTATAATACCACCAGTTGGTATCCAAATGCTAGTAGTAGTGTCCGAATGGGACATTTTGCGCACAAGTTTACTGTTACTATTAGAATACATGTGATAATTTCATAGGTTGCTTTTGGAACTTCGAATTTCGGAATGAAGGATGAAGTGTGGTACCACAATCCATAGAACTAGAAGAACTTCAAAAATATAGGGCGGCGAATAAAAAGATTGCATAATACAGCTACAGAAGTCACTTCACACTCCTCAGAGATGCCTTTGTGTTATTGAGCCGTTGATGACCACTAATCATTAAGTATCCCGTTTGCTCGTTTGTTGACTGTTACATGAAAAAGGACTTCGATCCCTCTACACGGAATTAGCACGATAACGTTATTATGATAACAGCGTTAACTAACTGAACTAAGGTTGTTTATTATTCCCATTTAGTTATCAGAGTAGAAGTGGAACACGCCAAGAGCAGTCGGCAAAGTTAAGTCTCGAGGGTGGATGTTGAGCGAAGTATGAAGTGGCGTTTTGTTAAGGCACTCGTTGGGGCCGGGCCACTTGGCGACTTGGCCACTTGGCGGTCGGCGAGCCGAACGACGTCGAGAGCACGTCCGAGCCTGACAACCTACCCCGGACCCCGATACCACCCGAGTCCCGACCTCATTCAGCTAAACCGAATACCCCGACTGACATTGGCATTGGAATCCTTCTGTTAACTGTGTACACTTCGTACGTACTGTGGATACACTTGGGGCATTGCATTCCTCATTACAATTGTCCATATCATGGGACTAACAGGCCGTATGTGGGATTCGTATGGTGCGGGAATACGAAGGTTATTATGAGCTTTCAAGGACATGATTGATTTCTTGAACTCAATTTTCAAGACGCTCATATAAATTAGCAGAGTTAAGTATTTGTTCCTTTACTGCTTGCTAGCAATGCGTGAGTCTAACAATCGCTATTTCAGTCAAATCATAATCTAATTTTGTGTAATCCTATTTTATATTATTACTAAAAAGACTTTTTACGATATTTCTTAACAGTGGCAGTAATGTGCCACGTTATTGTTACGAAATGCTGATATTTTATCTTGCAGCATAATATCTACTGCAAATTTTCCGCTGCCGTCTAGCCGCGAGCTCGTCTGAATATTGCTTGAAACTTTGTTGCAACTTGCAACTTAATTAATTAAGGAAGCAGCATGGCCGACACGCCTTCGTGTTTTATTTTGAGGGAGCGGTTTGAGTTTGCAGGTTTTACTTGTAACGTTAATGATTTTACTAACCTTGGTATGTAAAGTTTAAAACATTTTGCAATGTTTTTCTTTATCTATCTTCTTTCCAAACGTATAGCTGATGTCTTTGGCATGACTGATGTTCATGGGCGACGGTTGCCACTTATCATCAGATGGATCTTCACTTCAGCTGGATTTTGGCAATACAGTCTACAACTACCTGGGTATAATAAAAAAATACAATGATGATCATTCCATTTCCGGTATTTTACGTTTAAACTATAAGACTTGCAGATTATACCACTGACCATAAATAGTATCATAATCAGCAAAGGGTATAGGTAAACCTAATAATAGCATTACCAACTCCATCTGATAAGCAAGTCTCAAACGCGACTCACGGCCTTAGATAGATAATAAATTATTGCATTAATTAATTATCACACACGACACGCCAACACAGATGTGCTAGGCTCTGTGTTTCATGGAGTCTTATTGCACTTTGTACTGGGATATCAATTCCGCATCTGTAATAGGTTTATGTATACGTATGTATACGACATGTATGTATATCCGATGAATGATACCATTTTCAAAATAACTTAACACGATAATCTCCTAAACTCGAGAGAAAGAGATAGACAGTTTATTTTTATTGCGTTTATTACATAATACATAGCTCGCGGTCCAACATGCACACATTGCACACTCAGCACATCATTTGGAAAGTTGGTGAGTGTTTGCATTTCGGATCGACATCATTTCTATTTTCACGTGTCTGCTCATCTTTTACAAAGTCATCTTTCACATTGCGTTCAAAAACACAGTCAAAATTACTTTGATGAGGCGTTTATGTAAATTCACACTTAGCTCACCTCATTACTACGTGTTTAGTAGAGACCGACCGAAGGTTCGGTTTCGGTTTCGGTTTCGGCCAGTTTCGGCCAAAAAATCTAGTTTCGGTTTCGGTTTCGGTTTCGGAAAAATTTGGCCGAAACTTTCGGTCAAACCGAAACTCTGTGTTCGTGAATGTTCGTGCGTCGTTCGGTTAAGTTCGTGGCTAACCCGTGGGCGCTGACTTTTTAAGTGAAGTCATTGATTTAACATATTTATTATATTTGTTCATTAATCTGAAGAGCGTTTGACAGGGTGCTTTGGCGCTTGATTTTAGCCGTTTTTTACTCGGTATTAATAACGGCAACAGGTAGAAAAAAGGTCATAATATAGTGTCTAATGCTGTATAGATAATGATACGGAACTCATATCCAAGCATGGTAATGAAACTGTAACTGGAAGATATTTAAGTAAAACTTTTACTAGGGGTATTAATTACTTAGACGTAATAGATTATATAAAAATAGTTTTCGTCTATTTGTCTGTGCGTTTGTTCTGGCTACTCTCAGGAACGACATAACAGATTTACCTGCGGTTTTCACTCCCTTATAACTTACAATACATAAGTATTGTAGTGAGCTTTGGTTAACATTTAGTGGTTAGTTTATTTCGAACGGTTTGCAAATAAATAAATTACGTTATTTCATTTTCGCCCATACTTACATTTATTGCGTGAGGGCTTACCGAAAGGTTTACGGAAGCAAAGCGAGGGCATTCACTAGTAGTATTTTCGAAGCCTAAATCCCAAATCATCCATTACAATGAAACGGTAACTGATCGATATGTCTGTACATGGAAGATATTTGAGAAAATCTATCACGAGCGGTATTTGTCAACGCAAAAGAGACCATAGCAATTATTTTTAGAATTTTCGTCTGTTTGTATACAGTATGTGCGTTTGTTCAGGGTAATTTCAAAATCGGCTAAATCGATTTGCATGCGGTTTTCACTGACGTATTTTAGTAAAATGGGGCTAAGATTTAAATAAAACCCCCGACAATTTGATATACACTAAACATAGCTAAGAACACACTCGATTAAGTCACCTTCATGCAAAAAAAAAACTAGATCAAAATCGGTTCTTCCGTTTGGGAGCTACGATGCCACAGACAGACATAAAGATACACAGATACACTGACACGTCAAACTTTTTTCTCCCCTCATTTTTCGTCAGGGGTTAAAAACAAACAGCGTTCATCCAAAGGTACCCATTTTTTCGAATTTTGTCGTTACGTTAAGATAAGTTTACTGAACTGAAGGCAGTTAATACACATAAAAATGTACAAATAAAACGTACAAATAAAAATGTGTAAATCGTAAAATCGCGTAAAATACCAATTTCAAAGAATTGAATTAGAACTTTTGTATGAAACCAGCTCATTTCACGTGACTCACAGCACGTGACCAAAAATACGCTCGTTTGGCCTCACCCTAAGTTTCGGTTTCGGTTTCGGTTTCGGCCGAAACTGGACCTAAGGCCGAAGGTTCGGTTTCGGTTTCGGTTTCGGCTGAAAAACCAGTTTCGGTCGGACTCTAGTGTTTAGTATTTGTGTGTATTTTACTCATTATACCTAACCAGCGAATGGACTGGTGAAAACCAAGGTTATTCGGTACAGATGTACTTGGTCGAAACAGCCAGTTATTGTTTAAATTATGCGTGTTTATCAATCAAACTATCATACATGGCAATATCATTCCAAGCGTGCTGCGCACGCACAAGGTCGCCCCGCCCACGACTACGCGGCCAGGACGATACGACACACTCTATAACGACCACTTCGAATATAATTTATAAATAATTATATATACATTATAATAGATGTCAAATTAATTTATTACCAAAATAAGTATCGTGTATTTTTTTTTTAGTAAAATAACTATTTACCCTAAAAATTCGAAGTTCATAATAATTGCTACAACATTGAATCAGATTACACTAGTCAGCTACCATACATGCTCTGATTTTTGCATATGGATCATATGAAATCAAAACAATAGATTATTCGAACAACATGAAAGATCATTTACACAAACAAGCAGTATGTATTGTTACCTAAATGTTACCAAATGAGATGATTATATTATTATTCCGATAAAGTCGCGCTTCAACAATGAATACTACACCCGCGATCAACAGGAAAACATGTTTATCGCTTTCCGGCTTAGTTTCTTCATTAGTGCCGCATGGCAGATTTATATGTTCGGAAACTGAAACACCACGGTTAGAGCGGAACGCTAAACAAGCTAAACAACCGTGTTATGCTTTATCGACGCTCCCGAGGAATAAAGTCATAATCGACGGTTACCAGTGTTACCACTGTTTTAATGCTTTCTCATTTTTGGCATCTACGAGTCAATATACACCTGCTAAATATTATTTAGATTTTTATCTTTGAATTTCATAAAATTAGAGCCACTTTTATTTTTATTTTTCGGAAGTCATGTACAAATTATACCCATAATAAACTAGTCACATATTACTGAACAACTATTAGTCTCTTTAGATCAGTAAGAAGTTTATACCATTTTATTCCGGTGTAACAAGTTTCGGTAACACACTTTAACCGCAAAACTTTGACCGGAAAAAAATTGTAATAGTTTAATACATTTACAATTAATTCATAAAAGTACAATAAAAGTGCATCGTAAGTGATGAAAACTGTCGATAGCATGATAGAGTTTTACGGGAATATAATTGTTATGTAAACTTACTTGCTACACATTTCCATATAATAACAGTATTATCGTTTTTTGGTGATAATTAAAAAGATATAGCTATATTCTTTTGTTATTTTTTTTAAACAATGTAATTCCGGAAAAAAAACACGTTTTGATGTATAATTCAAAGATATACAATCATTATTCTGCCTAGGATAAAACAAAACTCGTTTTTTGCTTCTCCTGTAAAATTTACTTTTCTCTATTACCACTTTGTTCTCCGGGGGCGTCGATATCTGGTATTCAGGAGTTAGATGAGTAAAGGGATGGGTTGTCGAAACAAAATCTCATGAGCTACTCCGTGCCTTGGCTGGCTGGTGGTGCCGTCGGTCTCTGCATCTACCATATAGTTAAATACTGATCTTCGTGCCGAGAAAGTCCATTGGATTATTGCTATTGCTATTGTAGCAATAATATGAGACGGAGGAGTAGCTAATGTTTGGGGCTCTGGAATTACAAAAGCTCCGTGCATGATTGCATAATTATCATCGATAACGCATTGTACCGTTGAACCGAGACTACAAAATTATGTCGCCTGGAACGCCACGCTCACTAACGATCGGGATACTTGATATTCTTTTGTTTTGATTATGTATTAGGCATTAGAAATTTGATAACATCACAAATCACAATGAACAATCAGATTGCTAACTTAGTTCGTGGAATCATTACGCAATAGGAAACTATGTCAAGAGCGAATCTATTATAATTTTCTGTAGTGCCCAATTTAAACAAACGATGGCAATAAATAAATTAATTACCCATTCATACATACCACAAAACCACAGCCTGGACAAAACAGTTCTTACTACGATGTGTATTGTGAAGTGGTTGTTTTGTCCTCACTGCTGACATGGAGATTTCCAATCTCCAATGCGAAATTGCGCTTGATAAACCCACGTGTTTCAAATTGCCATACACGTACAACCATCTATCTTAAATTCTTATTTCCTCCTAGCTTCTTCCCGGTGAACTCGATTCCCCCATAACTTGCGGCACTTGCGCGGAATATAACAAAGGCGGGCCGCGCCAATGTCGCCAATTGACACTTATTTGGCAAGCGACCCACTGCGAGGTCAAGAGCGCGCGCTGCTCCAACTCCATAGATAATGTATTTACTCAGACCAATAAAAAGGCAGTGTTTGCGACTTCTTTCAGTGTCTCTCACTTAGACATTTGAATTTAAAATAAAAGAAAGTGTGGCTGCAAGTCTTCCGCGGTATTAATAATAATTCGAGTGAAATATATTTGTAACTCAAACAAACAACGTTCCATAAAGGTTGTGGATTTTAAAATGGGTAGCGCGCAAAAGTGCCAAATACTAAAGACGAGAATAAATAGCAAACGAAACTCGCTCACAAAGAGAAAGAAAATGAAATCGCTGAACGGCTTTACATCCTTTTAATGTATTCAGCGTTATCTGGCTGCAGAAATGCCGTTATAAACTTATCCTAGTGCTCCGCCCCCTCCCCCGGTACCCGCGCCGCCGCGCCGCGCCACCCGTCTCTCCGGAAGGTACCGATATCGTTTCCTCTCGAGCAAGCAACAACAACCAACAAACAACCGTTGATATGGACCAACCCCCGATCCAAACATTCACGGCCAAATTCTTAACCTATCTTGTATAGATATTGCTGCCTTGTTATAGCTCAGAGAATCTATTGTTTATCAAAGATAAGTGCATATTGATAAATTACAAGAAATAAATGGATTATGAAATCTGGTAAGATAAGACTAATATCTTTCTAGTGTACGACTAATCAAGGCACGATCCACGATTACAAATAAATATAAATGCTAGATTTTGTTTAAAATCCACACTCTATCTCGGACAAATGGGACAAATAACAGCCACGCAAATACTGCAAGCTCACTCATATCACTCACGCAACACAACGCAGATATTATGATGACGTTACGATGACGCACGCCGCTCTGAACCCACCGCAGCACAGCGGAATCAAGTTACTAATGTACCCAGCGATATCAGTTATCTTCTGCATAGTTTGCCAGTTAGTACAACTTCTGTCCCATATAACATTCCAAGCTGGCTCATGCCGTACCTTACGATGATAGCGTCCATCAGACTTCAATATTTATGATTTCTATTTCAATCAACTCAATCGATCAGTATCAATAGCTAAACAAATAAAAGCCAGTTCTATCTCTTTTTTGCTTCTCTCTTTCTTGACCGACAACGCTTCAATGACTTCTCTTGTGTCTCTCAGTGATTATATTCATCGATAAAATGACAAATAATTACAATTAAGTAAATCATCAAAAGTACATAATAAACATGTGCTGGATATTTCTTCATGTAAAGCAAGATCACGTGTAAGAAAATTGGTTTAAAATTACTTTCAGCGCTATTATATCTTGTGAAAGTTTACAAAAATAAGGATATACAAACGCACCAGTTGTAAACAGAGATCAAAGCACGTGGAACCAAAACCACTTCAAAGAGAGAAATATAAAAAATAATAAAAATATAAAAAGGCATTACTGCGAGGCATTTCTTTTTCACAGACGCAATAAAAATAGGCAGAGCATGGCGAAGTAATCGTAAACCCAACAAAACGTGCTATAAGCAGTAGTTATAGCATCCATAAAACAAAGTAAACATCGTAATAAAAGCAAAGTCGATATGGAAACTTCGAATGCATGCAAATTATAAGACAATTTTGCAGACAAGTGACGACGTACCTACGTAAGCGTGTGTGGCAAAATTAATGTAGGCTACGCGTCGGAGGCATCGCATCGCGAGCACTCATTGTGCAAGCGCTGCACGAAATTACCAAACGTAATGCTGTGTTTATTGTTTTAACAACAAAGCCATTATGAAAAACAGTTTTTTCACTATCTCACGAAATCTAAGAAGCTTTTGTTCTGAACACTGCACGGCCAAAAAATGCTGTAATATTTTACTATTAAAACTTTTGTATTATGTTCTACCACGTACAATCCGTACGTTATGTGAATTTATGACTGAAATCCAAGAAGATTCATATGTTTCATACATGCCGTTCCGCGAACTTGCATGTGATGCCAAGAACACATCGTAGAATTACCCATTTTCCAAGTAGCCCCGTTTTGCGATATTACATAACTAACAGAAAAGTCGTTCGAGTTACGCAAGAGTTAGCATCACTACTGTGTCTTTTTTATGTATCCCGTCGACTAGGATTACTGCGAATTTTATAATAAAACGGAATAAGACTACTACTAAGCAGGCTAATAAGCAAAGTATGAATACCATCAGTCATCACACTAATTAAGCTCAAATGTGCCATTTAGACCATTGAAATAATTTTATTCAACACTAAAAATGACTCCCACTTTTAACAATAATTAACAATCAAAAAATGTGACAAACGACCAAAGCAGCAGAGTAATGTACAGATTACAGAGACATGTAAGTATAATTAATAGAAGCGTGGTGGCAGTAGTCAGGAGTGAGTGGGACAGTAGGAGATCGTATTACCTCGTCAAAGTTGTCGACCATGAAGCAGATGTGGGGGTAGGTCATCTCCTCGCCCTCGCCCTTCGTGTCCATCTTGCGCCGCGACGGCGACGCGTACACCTGTACACACACACACAACAATTAGTACAACAATACGTTCCAATTCTAATCACATTGTCATACAATCCGTTGTATTATTTCCAATTCGATGCGATCATTGATGTCTTGGAAAGGGTACAAGATAATTCTCTATTAGCTTTGCTGTGTGTGGTCATGTAATGCCGCTCCATCTTGCGGCATTTTTCTACATTTTTTTGTTAGTTTTGTCTATCCGAAATACAACTACATCTTGTAATGAGCTGTTGTCACTAGAAAATAAAGCAAATGGATATTTAGTCCAAATCACCGAGAAGCATCACAAAATTAGAACGGAGACCAACGGATGTGGTACATACATTATTTTTAAGTTGATTCGTTAAACCAATCAAAATTGATTATTATTTAGTAATACACGGAATACCTGCTTACACCTCCAGAAAAAAATTCGCTGCGCAAGAATGGTCCTTATTACAACACAAGAGGATCACATTCACAATATTTACATACTAACCTCTCAGCCTGCTTGGTTTAGTAATATCGTAGATGATTCTGTGTACTGCAGTTTTCCAAGTAGTGAGCACTGAAATATAAAACTGTAGAACAAAATAATGTTGATATGGCGGATATAGATTCGTGAGATTATAGTAATTCATAGTTAGACTTTTGACATTCTCTAAACCCAGCCGACTAAATTACGCAACCAAGTTAGAATACTACTATGTTAAAGTTCGCACGTTGCATGAAACTGTCTATTCTGTTTTCATTCTATCCAACATCCAGTCTAAGCAGAAGCCCTTTTGGCAAACAGATTAGCTACTCCAGGCTTAAAAAGAGAATGTGGTTTCAAAATAAAAGCAAAAAAAAATTACTATAGAAAAACGATCGAGCTGACGGGTCGTGAAAAACGCGTAGTTGGCGAATAGCGAGTAGGAAACAAAGACTTCAAAGAATCTCAAGTTCTACTGATGAGCAAAATGTAATCCATAAATAAGTTATAGGTATTTAGATTATTCATCGTGAAACTAACAAACATTCTAGTTACAGCGATAACTTATTATCTTCTCGACGCACGATAAATAAATCGTTTCGCGCAACCCGAAAACGTTGTTAAATCGCATGACAGATCTAACATATCACATATTGCAGAAAGTTTGTTCACCGCGACGCGACGTTCGTATTTAGTTCAAACAGTAAGCATAAGATTTCGCAATAAAATTACGAATAGTGATTAGGAAACGAAGCATATTAATTATTATTTCCATTTGGTTATACACGCCAATGTCGCCAATAGTTACTGTAGGTAAATAACACTGAGACATGACTCAGTGGTGATTATTTAATTTACAACTACAAGTTAATTAAGTGTTATTAGTTGTTTATGTACCTATTATTCACATATTGTTTCATAGTACTCGTAAATCATTTAAAAGCAATAAATAACCTAGCAATTCGCAATTAGGAGTCATTAAGCTAAAACAAAAATATTGAATCTTGCTGTATTCCCAGCAATCCAAATCATAACTTCCTGGACACATGGTAATATTCCTAGAAAACGTGCAGAAATGAGGCATTATAATTATGATGTAATATTTCATAAGCAATAAATAATATTCATCATTTTAATAGACATAATTTTAAATAACATATCTGCCAGACATAAGTCGTTTTTAGTGCAAACGAAAACTAAACAAATTTTGCACACGTGACACGATATTATGGCATTTTATTAAAATGAAATCGATCTGTTTTAAGTAAGGTTACTTCGGTGTATGATCCGTTGACCTGATCTACTTTCCTGCACTCCGTAATATTATTATGTACGTCGATAACTTGCTTACTATCTCCCATATGATGATAATATATCTTCATTCACTATATTATTTGTTTAGTATCCGGTTGACCGAGTTTAGTTGGCAATTAGAAGGTAAACAAAACGATTGTGTTCGGGACGTTTTCTTAAAGCCCTGATATCAGTACCGATACAATGGATCTCAAAAACTAACCAAGTTTTCAGATATCGAACTACCTTTAGGTCAGCCGTCACTGGCCGTCAGGTTAGGTTAGTTTATGCTAGGTACTTGTGAATCCTATATGATTAAAAAATAAGCATAGTATATATATGCTATTTTTACGATATTAGATTTCTTTTAACTTTTTCCAATCCAGAGTATTTTGGACCAGTCCAGGGCACTCTGGGCCTCGAATTAGACTTTTAATAAACTTTTTTTTTACTTCAAAAAAAGGAGGTGTCAATTTGACTGTATTTTGTTGATTATTTTTATATTCGAAAGCTGGTGCTTGTCATGTGGTCCCATTTAAATTTGAGCGAGATCTAACGAGTAGTTTTTGAATTATCCTAATTTTGAAGACTGTTTGATCCTGATTTTAAATTTTTAGTTATAATTTTAAATGAAATAGACATTAATTAAGTATTATTTTAATTTGACATTGAAATAAAATTGTCCTAATTTAGTTAACTATGAATAACTAACATATTTTTAATTTTTATGTCAATATTTACGAAGTGTAGGTACACACTAGTTAGGTACTAATAAATCTAATAATTAAAAAAAACTTGTAAAACCTACACTTAAACGAATAAATAAATTTGATTTGATTTGATTTTAGAAGAATAAACTTCCTTTCTTTATTACAGAATTTTTCACATCGACTTTTTAGGGTTCCGTAGCCAAATGGCAAAAAACGGAACCCTTATAGATTCGTCATGTCTGTCTGTCTGTCTGTCTGTCTGTCCGTCCGTATGTCACAGCCACTTTTTTCCGAAACTATGGGAACTATACTGTTGAAACTTGGTAAGTAGATGTATTCTGTGAACCGCATTAAGATTTTCATACAAAAATAGAAAAAAAAACAATAAATTTTGGGGGTTCCCCATACTTAGAACTGTAACTCAAAAAATTTTTTTTCATCAAACCCATACGTGTGGGGGGGGGGTATCTATGAATAGGTCTTTAAAAATAATATTGAGGTTTCTAGTATCATTTTTTTCTAAACTGAATAGTTTGCGCGAGAGACACTTCCAAAGTGGTAAAAAGTGTCCCCCCCCCCCCCCCGTAACTTCTAAAATAAGAGAATGAAAAAACTAAAAAAAATATATGATGTACATTACCATGCAAACTTCCAACGAAAATTGGTTTGAACGAGATCTAGTAAGTAGTTTTTTTTTAATACGTCATAAATCGTAAACCGCAATTTACCTCGATCAAAGTTCAAGAACTTTTATATTATGTTACTTGCTACTACGGAACCCTTCATGGGCGAGTCCGACTCGCACTTGGCCGCTTTTTTTAACTCAATTGTAGAAAACTCTAACACACATATTAGTATTAGTACTATTAGTTAAACAAAATAATTGAATCATCAAAATCAGAATTATCAATTCGTCGAACTGGTAAGCGGACTGTGATATGAATAGATGAATACTATGATAATGACGTTTCGTCCACGAAGCGTAACCGGCAAAACATAACATCGTCTAATCGTCAAAACGCTTGCTATCTCAAAAATAATAAAAACCCGTAGGAGGCGACACCCACGAATCGAAGCCGAAGCGTAGAAAATACATACATACAAATGACAGTGAATTTAACCAGGGTTATTATCAAAAGGGGGAGTAGACACGTATCAATATCAAAAATCGAAGGATTTATTTTATTTAAGTGATAATCAAAAACGGCATCAGCATACGCTGATGACGAGTTTTTCTTGATTTCCTCATAGGTGCACGAAATATGCCAGTGGCTCTCAGCCTGTTTCAGGTGTTTGCGACAACAATTTGATATAGATAGTCAAGCATCCCTCATACGCGCCTAAAATGGTCGATACAAAAAATACGCCAATAGGGCGTAATATTACAAACGAGCGATTAGTTCTCCGGAAATTCCCCTGTGGACGGACGGCTGAATTGCTCTCGTAATTTTATTAAATAATGCCGTTTTGCGCCGTTCCGACGTGTACAAATGCAGCTGGTCTTAAAAAGAAAAAGGATGGGATCACATTTCATGTGTAATTAGCACAATAAAACATTATCTTATTAAATTATCAAATATTTCATTCATATTGAAATTGTCAACCATATTTATGCCTCCATTTTGTCAGTGTTGCCAATATAACAGTTTTGATTTTCCCTACCGTAATGACTGTTACACACTTTGCCGCTGGCGTGATTGGCAACTTTTGAAGCCGCCGGCTTTGCAGCACAAATAAGCCATATTCCTACTCGGCCCTGTCCTTGAAAAATTTGCCTACACCCGCGCGGTACTTAAACGCGCTCGTCCACTGACAGTATTTTAATTTTATCAAACGACTTGAGTTCATTTGTAGTTTTGTAATTGTGAATATTATATCTTCTATTTTAAAAATGAAATTAGTTGTGAATGAACTCCCGGATATCTCGGAAACGGTTCGTCCTAAACGATTTTTGACACGATTCCCATCCCCCCGTGCATACCCCAGTTCCGATTACATAAACCTTGCTGGACCCATCGCTAACCCCCACCCAAATTTTCAACAATTTTTTTTTTGGAAAAACCGGAAATCCCGGATATCTCGGAAACGGTGCGTCCTAGACGATTTTTGACACGATTTCCAACCCCATTTGAGGACCCCCAGTCCCGATTACATTAACCTTGCTGGACCCACCCCTAACCCCCCACCCAAATTTTCAACAATTTTTTTTGGAAAAACCGGATATCTCGGAAACGGTGCGTCCTAGACGATTTTTGACACGATTTTCAACCCCCTTGACAACCCGCAGTCCCGATTACATAAACCTTGCTGGATCCACCCCTAACCCCCCACCCAAATTTTCAACAATTTTTTTTTTGAAAAACGAATATCTCGGAAACGGTGCGTCCTAGACGATTTTTGACACGATTCCCAACCCCCCTTAGCAACTCCCAGTCCCAATTACATAAACCTTGCTGGACCCACCCCTAACCCCCCCACCCAAATTTTTTTTTGGAAAAACGGATATCTCGGAAACGGTGCGTCCTAGACGATTTTTGAAACGATTTCCAACCCCCCTTAAGAACCCCCAGTCCCAATTACATAAACCTTGCTGGACCCACCCCTAACCCCCCACCCAAATTTTTTTTTGGAAAAACGGATATCTCGGAAACGGTGCGTCCTAGACGATTTTTGACACGATTTCCAACCCCCCTTAAAAACCCCCAGTCCCAATTACATAAACCTTGCTGGACCCACCCCTAACCCCCCACCCAAATTTTTTTTTGGAAAAACGGATATCTCGGAAACGGTGCGTCCTAGACGATTTTTGACACGATTTCCAACCCCCCTTAAGAACTCCCAGTCCCAATTACATAAACCTTGCTGGACCCACCCCTAACCCCCCACCCAAATTTTTTTTTGGAAAAACGGATATCTCGGAAACGGTGCGTCCTAGACGATTTTTGACACGATTTCCAACCCCCCTTAAGAACGCCCAGTCCCAATTACATAAACCTTGCTGGACCCACCCCTAACCCCCCACCCAAATTTTTTTTGGAAAAACGGATATCTCGGAAACGGTGCGTCCTAGACGATTTTTGACACGATTTCCAACCCCCCTTAAGAACTCCCAGTCCCAATTACATAAACCTTGCTGGACCCACCCCTAACCCCCCACCCAAATTTTTTTTTGGAAAAACGGATATCTCGGAAACGGTGCGTCCTAGACGATTTTTGACACGATTTCCAACCCCCCTTAAAAACCCCCAGTCCCAATTACATAAACCTTGCTGGACCCACCCCTAACCCCCCACCCAAATTTTTTTTTGGAAAAACGGATATCTCGGAAACGGTGCGTCCTAGACGATTTTTGACACGATTTCCAACCCCCCTTAAGAACTTCCAGTCCCGATTACATAAACCTTGCTGGACTTTTGAAAATTCGGTTGGGGGTTTAGGGGTGCTTTATGTAATAGGGACTAGGGGGTCTATTTGGGGGCTTGGAAATCGTGTCAAAAATAGTCTAGGATGCACCGTTTCCGAAATATCCCGGATAATTTTTTTCCAAAAAAAATTGATGAAAATTTGGGTGGGGTCTTTATTTAATAATGTTTTCATCTGAAATTAACAAACCACACATATTATATTACCTATTATAAAACTAATACATATTATGATAAAAATATTAACAATCAACATTGTAAGTAATAATAGTTCAATGACGATCAACAAGTTTTATTTAGGTTTAGAGAATTTTGATTCTCATATTTAAGATACAGTCACTTACATGAGAAACATTTTTTATAAACACAGTAATAATATGATGCGATCAGAATCTGGTAGACCTAATTATAATCGCCTTTTACTTTTTTCTCAACGTCCTGTCACAAACATTTCCCGAAATAATGCGACATGTTTTACGTTGCAACACTACCGCGGGTGGGAAGAACGGCGGGGCCGGGCGGTTCTGGAGACAACGCGCGACTAGCAATGACAGCGAGATGTGGCTTCTAGTTTATTATTATTCTAAGTAGATAGTATATTTGGGATGACTATTCTGACATTGTACCTAACATAGGCAAGTTGTATATGAGGTTTCAACTTTCAACAAAATCTATACATCTATACAAATAAATAAAATTGGAGTGTCTGTTTGTAATATTAAAATAACTGCTTTTTACTAAGTGCATTTGGATGTATACACGGTACATGTACCAAAACAATTTTTTTTACAATTTTTGTCTGTCTGTCTGTCTGTCTGTCTATCTGTCTGTCTGTTTGTTCCGGCTAATCTTTGAAATAGCTGGACGGATTTTGACGGGACTTTCACTGGCAGATAGCTGATGTAACAAGGAGTAACTTAGGCTACTTTTATTTTAGAAAAAAAAAAGTTTGTTAGGCGATACGACGTTCACCGGGTCAGCTAGTAGTAAATAACATGCGACCATAATATAATACTTTCCCTTGCTGCATTCAACAACCGCTAGCGTCATAAGCCGGGGGAAGACCTTGCAAAAACGTTTCCCACGGTGCAGCGGTGTGGCGTCACCTTCGACTCGCGTGACTGACATGGCGACAATGGGGGCCCATCCGACACCGAGATACAAAGCCGAAGCGATTGCATCGAATATTGCTTCTGCTTTTACAACACCCAAAAAGAACACAGACAAATACGATTTGAAAACAGCAAAAACATTATCTTTTGCATCGTTAGCTCAAAGGTACATAATTAGGTCGTGTAGTCATTCCATAAGTTCATGTGTTACTTATTATACCAAGTTACTTTTCATTTGCCTTTTTGCTCGAGCTACTTTGAAGTCGCCCTCAGTAACCGTAGGCACAAAGCGAGCCCACGACCCACGGGCCACGACCAACGATCGTTCGATAGCTAATCAATACGGTAAACTACACTCCAGTACCCCTATCAATTACGAATACTCGGTAGGGTCCTGAATCAATGGTGCTAGCGACACTGCGCCGCCGCGCCGCGGCGCCCCGGTGCCAACAGTAGCGTTACTGTCTGCAGTTAGTATGAGATACAAATCACAATACATTTTTATCTCACTACCTGGCGACATGTTGGGCAAAACTTATTTACACAAAAAAACATTTATTTTCACTTCCTGCCAAGCTCTTGATAAAATGTAAGCAAACATTTTCTCAATTCAAATTCAGGAAACAAACAAACCAATTTTGCTTTCCGCCTGAACCTCATACGATCATAATATAAGTCATTAATTTCGTTGATTATTACAACTAGAGGTTTAGTAATCATATCTTCCAGACTCCTGCCTAAAATAGGTTGTTTGCGCGATTTGTTTCCCGATATGCGTATCTAAATCTGAAGAACAACATTAAAATTCCTACAATGTGCAGCGTAATTCAGTCATTCGTATGTTCAGTAACTTGATACCTAGATAAAGCAGACCGCCTTGACTGGCGCAGCCTCCTTGCAGGTACAAGGCAGCAGGGCCGGCGGGAGTGGAATCAGATCCGAACAAACGTACGTTATGTAGGTAGTGTAGGTACATACAATAATCCTAATAAGGAGTATACAATAATCGTGATGTTGAAAGAAATTATAACAACAATTATTACGAAACGAGTATATGTAGAAAACGTTTAAATTGCGCCTGGCTATATTATAGCTATGGCTCGTTTTAAACTAAGACGCAAAGCTTTGAGACGAGATATCCAGTTGTAAAAAACATGGAAATTGAGTGGACCTTTCACTTTCGCAACAGAGAGGTTGATAGTATTAAAAAAGTTAACAAAATTACTGTTAAAACGATGATGATAGCTGAAGACGTCAATAATGAGTTACATGCAAGTACCCTGACGATTAAACTGGGTGGTACAGAACCCAGTTACCTCTGACAGGAGGGACTCGAATCCATAGCCCAGGGTACACCAAATGCTGTAAACCAAGATCAAAGATGACTTGCAATAAAAATGGATGGAGCTCTGCTCGCCAAAAACCTCAGCTGTTCAGATGACGTAATTGATGCACAATAGAAAACTGCACAAAATGGACAAAACAGTCTAATCTTCATTCTTCAACGACGAGCACAACGCTCGGCCGACCTTCAGCGACAAACTGTTTTGTTATCTTCTCGCTCGTGATGTTTGACATTGTAAGTAATGACTTTACACTTCTCGTCGCTCGATGTTGTTTTTCCAACATTTTTTTAAGCGAAGAACGGCTAGCTAGATATCTGCATAACAATGCAACCATTTCAACTCGTAATGATTGAGCGAAACAAAAACCACGTTCAGTGTTCGTTAACAAGTGAATTTGACTTTGGGGTTACAGCGGACTCGACTAAAACGAATTACTCTTCAGAGAATTTTCCGAGAATTTTTAGCAAAAATTCATCGAGCAATAAATTGCTATGATACCAAAGTTCTTGAAGATTGAATGTTGTCATTGTAAGGATGGTTTACATCATTACAATTTGCCGCTTCACAAACAGTATTTTTTCATTCATTCACCTTACCCTGGACCTTTTAATTGTGTAAATAAAAAACTTGGCACAGGAAATTTAATCACAGAATGGATGAAATTCATGCAAATTGAATAATGTTGAGTATAGAAGGTTGAAACACATTGACAACTTAATCCTACTTATGGTGACGTTAAATCGCCGATGAATCACGCGAACTCGGAGACAGGGGAAGCCGGTGGCTAGCCATTGTCTCCGCAGTTTACATTGAAAGGGGATTTATACTCGATGTTAACGCAATCGATTTACTAACGATACACAAAATATAGATAACATGTTGCAATGTCACTTCTCATGCTCTGTTAACTTCAATATTACACAAAAGTAAAGACGTTAGTAGACTTGAAGAGGAAGATGGTGAAGTTTAGCGCAATAAACAAAATTGTATCGATAGCATCACAATTTCACAAATTTCTCTTCTAGATTTTATATGCATATTATATCTTTATGTAAATGAATACGTTGTCTATTTGTAGAACAGTAAACAATTATCTACTCAATAAGGACAGTTTTATTACTAGCCAATGCTCCACCTTTTGCGTTGCATGTTGCAATATTGTTTGCATACCGACCATGCGATGCCTTCTAATAACATCGTTCCTATATTTTGTGAATATATGTAATATCAATGTTCCAGGCAGTTTGTGCCTGAGACATCTAAGCGAACTGTTGCTGAATCTTATTGTATTAGTACTTTGATTGCTAGCAATATAAAGATAAGCAAATAAAACAAAGGCAGTCTGTTCAGTAGGTACTTCAACATTGTGCTTGCTTACTATGCCTTGAGCGATTTATGACACCTATAAAAAGATAACTGTCGTGTTTCCGTTTTAATAACCGAACGACTAGTGCAAGATAGGTATATTATTGTGTACGAGTGTAAGGTTGGTACAAAAATTTGGCAGCTCAACAGCGACGGGCGATGACGCCGGAGACGCGCCAGTGGTCGACCAATTATCCAATTGATCGATTTCTCGATTACTAAGGCCCGTATGGCTGACTTTAATTGATTTCACATTCAATTGCCCCTCATCTACGCCCGAAAATCACATTCACATTGCCCCTCAATATACCCGAAAAGCATAATATAGTAGCTTTTAAACCAACGACGTGCGTAAATGTGTAGCACGATGGTACCATGCCGGATCGCCGCGCCAAGAGTCCTGGGTGGGTTCGATTCCCAACGAGGCAACAATTTGAATGATGAGTTGTTTTTCTGTTATCGGTCTGCGTGTGAGTGTTCTTGTCTCTGTGTGTTGTCCATGGCACCCACGGCACAGGGAATCCTAGTGTTGGGCTATGACTGTGATTCGTATCTATGTTGTCGGGCTGTCGTCAGATACAAGGATATACGACGATAACAAAAAATAGAAAACAATGATTTCAGGATACCAAACTATTCTGTGATGAATGTCTACACTCCAAGGCGAAACATGTAACAATTTCATACTTTCTCTGATAACTGAATACAATGGACTTGACTACAAAGAAAACACGAGATAAAATCCAAGTGGCGTGTGTGATTTTGCAGTTCGAGTCAGGGTTGGAAAAAATCATGATTTTTTGAAAAAATCGTATAAATCACGATTTTTTTAAAAAATCCTAATTAATCAGATTTTTTGATTTTTTCATTTTATTTTAAAATATTTTTGCGCAAAACAGAACGCGCCCTCTTTCTCTTTTGTCTGACTTGTGAATGCCAAGCAAATGTGCAAAAGCAAGTGAATGCAAATTCTAAATTTGTTTTTAGGGTTCCGAAGTAAAATCGGAACCCTTATAGTTTCGTCATGTCCGTCCGTCTGTCCGAAGCAAAGCGCCAAAACCCTTAATGCTAGAAAGCTGTAATTTGGCACGGATATACATATAAATTATTAAACTTCAGAATTGTAGAAAAAACTATTGAATAAAAAGCGGCCAAGTGCGAGTCGGACTCGCCCATGAAGGGTTCCGTAGTAGCAAATAACATAATATAAAAGTTCTTGAAGTTCGTTGTAACTTTGATCGAGGTAAATTGTGGTTTACGATTTATGACGTATTAAAAAAACACTACTTACTAGATCTCATTCAAACCAATTTTCGTTGGAAGTTTGCATGGTAATGTACATCATATATTTTTTTTAGTTTTATCATTCTCTTATTTTAGAAGTCACAGGGGGGGGGGGACACACTTTTTACCACTTTGGAAGTGTCTCTCGCGCAAAACATTCAGTTTAGAAAAAATTATATTAGAAACCTCAATATCATTTTTGAAGACCTATTCATAGATACCCCACACGCATGGGTTTGATGAAAAAAAAAATTTTTGAGTTTCAGTTCTAAGTATGGGGAACCCCCAAAATTTATTGTTTTTTTTCTATTTTTGTATGAAAATCTTAATGCGGTTCACAGAATACATCTACTTACCAAGTTTCAACAGTATAGTTCCTATAGTTTCGGAAAAAAGTGGCTGTGACATACGGACGGACAGACAGACAGACAGACAGACAGACAGACAGACAGACATGACGAATCTATAAGGGTTCCTTTTTTTGCCATTTGGCTACGGAACCCTAAAAACATTTTTTTTTCAGGGTACCTCCCCTACAGGTAACGTGAGGATGATTTTTTTTATTCGTCGCGTACCCTATTGTGTGGGGTATCGTTGAAAAGGTCTTTCAAAAATGTTATGGGTCTTCTAAGACCATTTTTGGAATTAGGGGTCCGTTTGTGAAATATTTGCCTTTAAAGTGCTGATTTTGTTTAGAGTCAAGTGGGACTAGGTATTTAGTTAAAAGTATTAGTCGATAAATGTACTACTTCGGAATCGGAACCCTACATTGCGCGTGGCCTGACACGCACTTCCTCCTTTTTTATATGTGGATTTCTGCGAAAGAAAATGAAATTACACATTTTTGATTAAATCATTGATTTTTATTGAAAAAATCATTTGATTTAAATCGTGATTTAAATCATGATTTAAATCAAAATGATTTATTCATGCCAACCCTGGTTCGAGTTGATTCGAGTAGTGGCGGCGCGGGGCGGGGCGAGCTATAATAGACGTGTTGAACATACGGAGCCGCGCGGCGTGACCGAAACCGGATTATAAAGTAAGGGACACGGAACACTACGTAACCTAGGACCAGTTTTGAGTCTCCTGATACGAAATCCCGTTTCGGATCATTTGTACTTACATATTCTGTATTGGACGTTGGGCTTTTCGATCTCTACACTGTAGCAAGTTAAAAAAAAAACTCGATTCAGTTTTGTAAAACAACGCGTGACGACATTGGAAGATTAGCAATGTAATGTGATAATCTAAACTAAATCACGTTAGCAACAGTATCTCAGTAATAAAATAACGCGAGAGAGAGAGAGAGCAGAGCATATTCGTTTTTTACTATGGTATGGACGCAGTAACTGCAAATTATTTCATAATAGTAGCCAATTCGACCTCGCCTGTACCAGAAATGGACGAATCGAAGAGTGGTGAAGTCATAAACACACCTGGGAAATGATCAGCCGTTGACGCCGAAACGAGGGGACACTCACTATTGGAACTGTTAAACTAAAGATCGGCATTCGTGGGACAACCCACTCAGACAATGAAGCTTAATGAAATATTTAATAACTTATGTAGATAGAGTTCCCAAAATGGATCAATTATATTATAGATTTTTACTATCTAATCGATCCCAGCCATGACAAAAATAGTCATCGCCTGTAATATTACCTAGTTATGCCAAACCTACGACTACTTCTCCAAGAAATTATATTATTTCTTTCTACCCAGGCCAGGCTGCCGTGCGTCAAGATAAACTGGTACAACAATAGACAGCTGGATACGTTTGGTTTTATTAACCATAATAACAGCAAGCGAAATACTCGATTTTGATATTATGGTATTGATCGTAGTAAACAATTATAAATTTAAACAGATGTTCCCTCTTTTTCTACACGTAATCAGTATTAACATCAGTCAATCCAATTTAAAACATAGTAGGTAACTGTTCCCATCAATTAAAAGTCGTTAAGGACACGAGGCAATTAAATAATCATCAGTATCGAGCCAGACAGTCATTTATGTTGAATGGTTTTTAAAGAAGTGTATAAATTTAAAATATTCACATTAATTTGTTATTTATTCTATTTCTTTGAAAATATTGAAAAATTGAGAAACACGATCCAATTTGCAAGGAACACTGCTTTGCAGCGAATCGGTTGATTTTTTTTAAAAACTTTCATTTTCTTTCCTGAGAGAATGTTCACAAGATAAAAAGTTGTCTAAATTATGGCCTGAAGAAATAAGTTTACCAATTTACATTCAAATCCGACGACGGTTCTTAGGATGCCCAGACAAACAGAAAAAGAGACAGACTACTGACTACCGCATATTTTAACAGACAGAATAACAAGCGATACTGTTTCATTGAGCATGAAGATAGAAAAAGTCATCAAGATTATAAACACTGATGACTCTAATAACCTAACAACAATTAAACAACCATAAAAAAAATTAAGACTTCCTGAATATAAATCTCAGGCAGAGAAACTAGACTGTAGAATAATTACGCATATTCAATTCGCTAATAGGAAAGTAGCATACAAATTGAAGTTCAATTTTATAACAAAACTTATAAACAAGGACGCTAAATATTGAATCGAATGACAAACTTATGAATGCATAATAACTATACGATTGTTTCGCTGCCCTACTTTCAGTGCATAATGGCATCGCAGCTGGTCACCGTCACTGTTGTCAATATGGCACCTCGTACTTAATAAATTATTGTCATTCGCTTATACTTTATTGACAACCCTAATAATGTAATCATACATTTAGACTGCACTATCATAGACATTTATCAAGATAGTAGCTAAAAATACTTTTACAGCTTGTAAATGAAACCATACCCACAGTTAACATAAAAACTTAAAAGCAACCTGTCGAAAGAGTAATGTAGATTAACAAAATATCAGTTAAATCCCACAGTGTGATGTTTTGTTTACACGTAGTAATTAAGTAGATAACTAAATTTTAAGTAAAATAATAGGGACAATTTAGTAGTTAAACTGAATAATAGATACGTGTAAACCGGACTTGAGTGTTGAGAATTCATATTAGTCGGATAGCGAGGGATTCGCGTGGTAGTGGCAGCTGCGGGCGGGCGAGTGCACCCGCACCGAGCGTGGAGGGGGCACGGGCGGGCGCGCGGCCGCGGCCGGTGACGTCATCCGCGTAATAATTTCCATTGAGTCGAGCATGCGCGAACCGAGCCGACGGCACCCGAACGCCGCCAGACCGAAGCCGACCAGTGCTACATCTTTTCTAGTACGCGGTCGCCACTTTGCACGTTCGCTCGCAGCGCGCACTCCACCTCATAAAATAATAAAATTGTAATCGAGATTGGAGCCGTCCGGCGCGCAGTGTGACAGTGTGAATGAGCTGGATGAGTGAAGTCCAACCAGGAGTGCGTTTATCGTGTGTCGTGTAGTGCAGTGCAACGTTAAGCGGGGTCGACCTCGTTCAGAACGTGAATTCGCTGGACGAGGGGCCGGGGCGCTCCGACTTTCTATCGGGCGCTCGGGACGACCGACCTCCGAGCCGCCGAATCGATGAGGAGCTGCGCTCGGCCGGAATGTCAGCTCACACATTGATCGGGTGAGTCCCGGTTACGGTTCGATTGGCGACTTCCGGCCGCTTTCTATTACGATGCAATTGCAGGAAGATCCCGCGAACGATCCGACGGCGATATGACGTGTTGTTGCGTTCGATCTAAATTTGTCATGTCAGACAGTCCTTGCATCTCGGAGGCCATGCGATAGTGGACGGTAAGGCGCGAACTAGCGGCTGCCAGTAAATACTAATTTACGATTGACAAAAGAGAACAGGCCCGCCCGCACGCCGCAGCCACCTCCCCGCGCCGACACTTCTCGGTCTTTAACCTATACCTCTGCTTGCATCGTTCAGCGTTCGTTTGTTTACAACACATTGAATCATCTAGAATCACTCGCGCCAAGTTTGTTAATCATTCTCTATGTCTATATTTCTCTATCTATACGTTGCAGGCATAATAATATGACCTATATCGGTATCTGAGGCGACAAATAAACGTCGCTCACTTAACGGAATATTGTGACTTACTTTAACTGTAGATTATAGTTAAAAATATCGTAACTCATGAACCACTCTAATATTTGTTTAAAAACCGGTTACATCCAACGACACAGTGGAAGAGATTGTGCTACGATACGAAAGATGTTAATTTTCTTGAAAATGGACAAAGATATTAGTCACGCTACTACATAAAGTTGTGACTGTAAACAAAAATAATTTGACTTAAATATCGTTTTTCGGAAATGCTAAACTAGTACCTACTGTCTAATGCAGAAACCGTAATTAAGTAACTAGATAATTAAGTTTATCAATAACAAAATTGTAATCGAGTATTCTCCTTAATTTCAGGCTCGATCCAACCCAATGGTGATTGGATGACGATCTCAGCGCGCTCCCTGGACAAGGAGCCCACGCCGCCCAAGCAGATCAACTTAGCAGAGCCGCTGGTCGAGTCAGTGCGCGTGTACCTCGCCAATGAGCTGCCGGCCAAGCAGCTAGCACCGGCCCTCGCCCCTGAGCCTCTCCGGTCGGACTCGCCACCGCACTGCGATGTCGACATAGTCACTCCGACCGCCCACGAGGACATCAAGGGGATAAACTTCGAACCGCGTCTAAGGCGGAATGACCTGAACAACAACTCGTCGCGACGCCACAACGACGCCCGGCGGAGCGGCGAAATGCCCAGCCAAGCCGAGCTCATGCAGCGGCAGCCACTACTGGCCCGCAATGTCAAGACGGATGCTCCGCAACCCACCACGGACGAGTCCGACCCGGATCAGGACCACTCGCCGCAACGTGCGCACGCCGGGGACTTCATCGTTGAAATCCCGCCAGGCACGGTCCGGGAGGAGAGATACCCCAAGGAGATCGGAAAAACCATAATATCATTCTTCTTCTTGTTTATATGTGTGTGTATAAATATGATGTCTCTGTCATTGGTTCACGAGCGACTCCCCGATCGAAACACGACGGCGCCGCTCGGCGACATAATATTGGATAACGTGACGGCGCGAGACTGGGGCCTAGCAGTGTCCGAGTACCTGATCATGATATCGACGACGGTCGCTATGCTGCTCGTCATCTTCCATAAGCACCGTTTCATCGTCGCGAGACGCCTGTTCCTCATCATCGGTCTACTTTACCTGTACCGCTCCGTGACCATGTTCGTGACCGTGATGCCCGTCTCCAGCAAGACCTACTATTGCAGTCCAAAAAGCAACAACACGACGCCCCTCGTGGTGATAAAAAGAATGTTCTACTTAATATCAGGATTCGGACTATCTATAAACGGAAAGCACACTTACTGTGGCGATTACATTTACTCCGGTCACACGATGGTTTTAGTTCTGAGTTACCTGATAGTGGCGGAGTACTCGCCGAAGAAGCTGTGGCCGGTGCACTGGGCGATGTGGGGCTCGGCGCTGCTTGGGGTGTTGTTCGTGCTGCTTGCGCACGGCCACTACACGGTGGACGTGGTGATCGCCTACTACGTGACGACGCGCCTCTTCTGGCTGTACCACTCGCTGCTGATGACGCCACACCGCAGCGGTAATGGGTACAACCACTACATGATCCAGCGCGAGTGGTGGTACTGGTTCTTCACTTACCTGGAGTGCAATGTACGTGGGCCGGTGCCGCGGCGGTACGACTGGCCGCTGCCGTGGCCACGCACCAAGTTGTTCAGCCGGCTCAGCTAGTGACGCGCGCGCGCCCTGCCGCCGCCGGAGCGCGTATGACGCTCACCTTCTGCGAGTGCCGCTTCAGCACCTGCAGCTCCTTCGGGCTGGTCCGCGTGCAGATGGCCAGCGTGAGCGTGTAGTCGAACTGATGCACGATCAGGTTCAAGTAGACGGTCTCCTCCCAGTCGATCTCGGGGTCCCCTATCGGCAACTTCTTGGAGTCCTTGCGGAACACTTCGACGTCCGTCTGCAACAGGCCAGCGGGTGAGCGGTGGAGCGGCGGCGCGGCGGCGGTGGCGGCAGCGGTGACGGGACATTGTTTGGCTGTGCTTTGTGTAATCGTGCGGACCACGGCGTCCGCTGCCTGTTAATTGTGATAACTTTCGCTCCCTAGCGCGGACCGTTCTATACCGACGACCTCGTATGCTTTTATTGTTGAGTAGATGTAAGATTTGATTTTCATTTTACAGAGAACAATAATCAATGAATTAACTGTCACTGTTGATAGAATTTTTGTTTTTGTAAATTGTATATTTTATAAGTGGTTATTGATAAATCTCGAGTCTAAAATGAACTTACTATTTATTAACAAAATATACTGTGATTAGTTTTTGAGGTGCGATGAGTGATTGTCGGCGAGGGCGCTCGCCCCTGCGTGTTTGTTGTAAAAGCAGCCTATTGTAAGAAATAATATTTTTATATCGTTTAAAATAAAGTACATACATAACTGTTATCGAAGCAAACTTTTTGTATTTCCAAAGATTTGTCTGAAAGAGTATTGTGAATTTATCCTAATGGTGCTAATCAGGGAAGTAGCCGAGTGAGAGGCCGTGTTGAATGAAAAGCACCTGGCGGCGGCTGCCACACCACGCTGTCCACCAACACAATACACATGCATTTTTCAAATCAAGCACAAGTAAATCAAGCAGATAATATTTTTCTATTAAATTACAAACTAAATCAGATTTTCAATACTTAAAAATTACTCAATGTACTCACTCGTAGATATCATATCTCTATAACATTTTACGGTGACCTGAACAAATTAGAATGAAAGTTATTTTTATAAATCAAAATCGAAAAATGGAATTATACTAATATTAATATTGAATACTTACTTAGCCGATAGAACGGTAATTTTATAATTATGTGGCGGGTACGAAAGGTTTATTTTATATCAGAATAGAAATGAAATTGTAAAATTCAATGTGATTCCACAAAATCTTCAGCGACCTCGCAATCGCCCCTAATATCAAATAACACGTTGATAACGCCATACCTGAATGCTTAGTGTTATCGCTTGAAATAATGTAGATACTCGTGAATAATGTATGATAATATTTGTTCAGATTTCTCTGTAACTGAATAATTTACATGTGATCGGGCAGAGACATACCTCATACTTAGGCAGGTAGCGCGAAGATCCCTTCACGTGTCGTTTTCTGACGAAGAACAGCAGGTCGTCACAGTCGATAGACTGCTCCTCTTGAAACAGGAAGTGTCGCACGAATAGATCTGTCCAATACGTGGTCCCTTGGAGCACCACGAATCCCGAATCTGTAACATGATCGGGTACTGGTAGCTTGATTATTACATCGAAGTTTCTTCACCCGGAATAATTCTTTGGATCGGATCCTCTCCATTTCTATTTCCAAGATGGCTTACAATCCAGGGGCGTAGTGACTCCATCCGTAATAGTTTGAAATGAACTTAAGTAGAAACCGAGCTAAGTAAATTATCGCCTGCATTGCAGTGTCTAGTTCGCTTGACATTCGTCTGATTAGTTACTCTATTTAGAAAGAAACTGGTTCATAAGTGCCTTTGAACATAATTTGAATAAATTGTAATGTAGATTTAGCTGTAACTCGCATGGTTTACAACACTCTTGCTTTACATTTAGTTGAGGTGAATTGGGAGTTTCTTAGATTTGAGCTTAAATCTCCGTCTGGTTAGAGATAAATCAGTGATAAATGTGGAAATTGCAACTCAATTTTCTTTACTGATGAGTTGATAAATTATTATCTGAAATGTGTTTCTCTGCAGCATATTAATGTTACCCTACTCCGTTTATTACTAAGGCTGCAATTAATATGTCACTTAATAAAGTACACTTATATTGTAACTGATGCCTGTTTTTGTTATGAAATGTTACTTATAATAAGTGTCAGAATAAAGCGGTACACACGGGCACAATTGAATCTCGATTAACTTCCACTAGTATTCGTACATATATTTTCAAAAGTGTCAGTGTACTTCAGCTTTTATTGATAAATAATGAATGTTATAGGTATGCCCATGAACAATATATTAATATGTTCACCTGCATATTGTTTTTTTTGGAATTGCCTTCAATGTCTATAGAATATTAATTTTAATTAAGAAAATTTAAATGAACATTGTAAAAGGAATGAAGCTTGCCTGAGGCAAGCATGATCCATGTATTGCTCAAACTCTCTCAGAACTGTTTTATGGTCAGAATGAAAATTGTATAACATGCATGTGAAATTAATAGAGAAAAATATAGATGAAGGTCTTATGCATTAAGTATTGTATATGAGAAAGAAAAAGTTCTGAGATGAGCTCCTTCTGTTCCAACTCAAGGCTTCATGTGAGCATTCAACTTTAATTAAGAATGGAATATATTTATAGCTTTAAAATAACTAGTATTAATCATAATCTTAAAGTACTCTGTTCATAAACTTCATTTTAATTAAAGCTGAATGAGTAGGTACTAATGGCGAGACTGTCTGCAAGCTCCTTCACTAACTGTTGTGAATGTGATACTTTGTTCTACAACTCTTTGAATATGAAATAACTAAAATAATTATGTTTTTATGTTTGGTAATGTGAAGAAATCATGTTACATACCACATTCCGAATCTGTGACGTCCCTTTAATATGTAAATAAATAAATTAAATGGTTGGGCCAAACAATCACCATTGTTGATGGTGATTGGTGATTATTTGAGGTTCCATAGGAAGCATAGATAGAGCAAGCTTTGGTGAGATAGCTCAACATTAGGTTAATGATAAAACTAATACAAGTCATTCTTTGCTTCATGACAAAGTGTCATGATCTTTGTCTATGGTCTAAGGGTGTAGATGTGTGAGGTAGGTAATCAATCACATAATAGTTATGAGAATTTGATGTTGGTTAACATTTTTAATCTACTGTCTGTTGTTGTATCATGTAAGAGTTTATAAACATACTAATAAAGTTAGCCTAGGACATCTGAATGTTTGTATATTTGTAAACCTAAAAAAGTGGCCGGACAAGCCTAAAACCAAAGCCCTATTGGAACCTAAAAATGATTAATGTATTTAGTCATGTACTTGGAAGATGTAACTAACCATTTATACCATTGCTGTTGTAAAATAAAGTTCAATAAATGTTTTTATAAGTTATAGCTTTTATTTTCCATGGATTAATCGCCAAGACCAAAAGGAAGTGAACCTATCCTCTCAGGCCTATGGACACCTGATGGTAAGAATTCACTGCTGCCTTTAGCCACAGTACAACTTCAAGGCATTGTGTATTCTGGTATGAGGTTGAAAGAGCAACTAATTTCCTACCTTCATATTTTGATCATTGGAGTACACTTCCAAAAATTTGCAAGTTTTATTAGTTGAACTGATGAACTAAGACATATTTTATTACATTAAACATAAAGATGATAATATAAATGACAATGATGTAAAATCATTATTTAGTAGGGCATTCCACAAACACATACACATATAATCCGTTCACAAATCTTAGAGACTAAATTGACGTTTCATGGGTGACCAGTTTCGGGTGCAAATTAAATAGTGATGACCATAAACCGAAAAGTAAATCGGAAAAATTTTCACAGCTTTAAAGGAAGGTCGACTATTTGTGTGATTATTGATTGAGTCCGTAAAACTAGTATAAAAACAAGTTTAAGCAACCATTATCATTCATATATGCATAATATATTTGCCCTTACTTACTAAATTTATAAGTTATTTTGCTTACAAAAACGAGTATTTGGCTATGGTTACATTCGGTATACAGTTAATTTTATACTATTTAGCCAAATACTAAATATCTAGGTAGATATGAGTGTCGCTACTAATATGTCACTATTCTTACGACTTAATTTACGATTCAAAAAACCGGAAAAGTAGATCGCACAAATTTAGCTGGTATTATTATTTCGAACTTTGACATTAGAGGTTGTCATTTTAGTCTCTAAGATTTGTGAACAAGGTATACAAATAAAGCCAAGTTAACCCTTTATCAGGCAAAGTATGTTTCAAACAACAGCATTGATTATAATAATTTGGGTTTGTATAGAGGTAAAAAAAATACACAACATTATATTATGTTTTTTTTTTAAATCTCACTATTGATGGGGCCTGGTAGAGGGTTAATTGTGGGTATTCAAATGACACACAAAAATGGTATTTAATGGTATTAGTATTTAGCAAAGTTCTCTCATTATTGAAAGCAACCTCAATATTCTCACCTCTTGCGATGTAACTATTAATTATGTACAAGGTGACAACCCTCCCCAAATGAGATATTCCAATATGAAAGACATGACTGATTGTAAAGTCTCATAACACTGTGTTGATACTATACTATAAGTCAGTTTTCTAATTGAAAAAAAAACCTATTATGAACTAATAGGTACAGGGGCTTAGTTTTAACATTTTAATGCAATATTAGGTTATATATTAGGGTATAATAAAAAATAACCTACTTCAAAATAACTCACAAACTACTCGTCAGATTTAGCTCAAATTTAAGTGGGACCACATGACAAGCACCAGCTTTCGATTAAAAAAAGGATCATCAAAATCTGTTCACCCAGTCGAAAGTTCTGAGGTAACAGACATAAAAAAAATACAGTTGTATTTAATACCTCCTTTTTTAAGTCTGTTAAAAATGAGTATCTTGACTAGATAATGATTATAATTCTAGTATGCCTATTTATGGGTAGCTTCCCCTAGGGTAGGTTGTGCAAATTCATTTAATTTGTAGTACACCTGTAGTAAGTCTGGGATAGTGATCCATGGAAGGGGTCACAACCCTAAGCATAGAGAATATCGACGCAAGGAGGAGTACACCAAAAGTAAGACCACAATATTAAATAAGGGGGCGTCCATAAATTACGTGAGGTGTTTAAGGGGGGGGGGGGGGGGGGGGTCGAGTCAAATCTCATCTAATCTTACGTTGGAAAGAGGGGGGGTCTCGCAATTTTTTTTCTGATTGAAACAAAAAAATATATACTATTTTGGTCCATTTAATCCAGATTGTACATGCTTAAGATTTAATCTTTTAAGCATAATCGTAATACGATTAAGATCATTCACTAAATAAAAGCACGAAGCAATTTTTTTTCTTTTTACAATTCAACGCGTTTACGTAAGAAACCCACATTTTGAAAAATGTCACGTGAGATTGGGGGATGGGGGAGGGGGTTGAATAAAATCTCACGAAATCTCACCATTGCAGAAAGTTTAAAAAAACTCCTCACGTAATTTATGGACGCCCCTTAAGACATATACACAGTATTAAAATTACTCCTATCTTGGGGGTATAGGCAGCAATTTTTTTAGTACAAATCTTAAGGTGCTCCCTCACCGGGAGCATTCACGTGTAATGTAACATTATAGATTGGTCTTTGAGCATTACTTCACAATAATATCTCCCTGACTGACGAACATTCGCGTGTAATGTAACATTATAGATTCAACTTTGAGCATTACATTACAATACTACCTCCCTGACTGACGAGCATTCGAGCATTCGCGTGTAATGTAACAATATAGATTCAACATTATTATTGATGTTACAAGTTGTAACAAGATATTAAACATTGTATCATTACAAAGGTGCACATTGTAATGCTCGGTTCTCCTCCTTCACTGATGTATCTCCGTTTTGTATCATTATAAGGTGCGCATTGTAATGCTCGGTTCTCCTCCTTCACTGATGTAATGCTCAAATCTGTAACGTTACATTACACGCGAATGCTCCCGGTGAGGGAGCACCTTTAAGAGCAGAAAAGGTAACATGTGGTAAAAAGAGAAATGTAAGTTAAAGTCACAACCCATAATTGTCCCATTGCTGGGCTCAGGTCTACTCTCACAACAGGCTATATTGTACCATGCTAGCCAAATGTGGATTGGTAGACTTCACACAACTTTTATTTATTTATTTATTTATTTATTTAAAACTTTATTATACCTTATAAAAATGGTACAACAGGTGGGCTTAATGCTAGAAGCATTCTCTGCCAGCCGACCTTAGGGAAAACAGAGACATCGAAGGCGGTATATATTAAAGAGATGATAAATAAAGCAAAAATAATAACTAAATCTAATATTTATATTGAAGATATGTATAAAAGTAAATAGAATTATATATACATATATATATGTATGTATAAAAAGAGAATAGTAGAATATGTATAAAATAAGTACAGAAAAAAAAAAAAAAAAACTACGATACTATATAGACGATAGACAAATTAGCGAAGTAACTTACATAAAACTAAGTCCCCATTGCTTCAAGTAATAAACTGTGACTTTCATTTTGAAGGCTTGCTTAGTAGTAGCCTTTCTTATTTCATCCGGGAGGGCATTCCAAAGCCGAGTTGTATGTATAGCAAAAGAGTTGGAAAGGAAACCGGATCGGTGAAGTGGAATTGACAAAGCAAGAGAATCGGAAGATCGAAGTTGCCGTTCATGATCATTGCAAAGATACTGAAACTTTTGTTTCAGATATCTTGGGGATGAGGGGTCAAATAATACAGTATAAAGAGTAACTTTTAGAACTTTATGGAGAACTCTCAGGTGTGCAGGTTTCCTCACAATGTTTTCCTTCACCAAAGCAAGTGCTAATTAACTTTTAATACGCACATAATTTTGAAAATTAAAATATATTTGTCTTATTTAAATGACTTAAGTAACTAACATTACAAATCAAAAATATTTTTACGCTACATTGAAATCTTACTAAATTTTCATTTCATTTCAATAAAGCAACAATTATAAGGATTATTGATTAATGAATTGATTTTAAGTGGTCAATTTATACACTTGCGAAGATTAAAATCGATTTAAAGTATGAATCATCCTCACAACAACAGTCAGCAGTCTCTGTCACATTCAAAATGGCGTAATTGGTGATATTGAAGACTAGAAGAACTTTAATATACCTTCCATAACAAATGGAGCATTGAAAAGCCAGTAAAGCTCATTCTATCAAGATTGATTTTAACCAAGTAAAGCTTACCGTCTTTCATTAGCTGCCGCATCTCTTTCGTACGCTGAAAGTTAATTTCTTCAAGAAGCTGTTCCAGCATGGTGGCATCCTGCAGGAACGCTGAGCCTCCAAGAGCCATTCCTCCTCAGGATAGAAAGAAATCCCGCGAAATGATCCCACATAAACAGTCACACTCAATGTCAACACGCCAACGCTTATTTGTAAATTAAAGGTGTTGAATATTACATTAAAATAGGCTTTCCAAGTCATGAACGACTAGACTTCGGTTAATAATAACAACAAGAACAATTTTTATAAGATTTTAATTGGAAAATAAACAAAACTCAATTCTCTCTTGCAAAATTATCGAAATCAGAATGAAGAATTTTCTATTCTGTCAGTTCTGACTTCTGTCTGTCATGTCAAAATGAAAGATTTTAGAATGTTTACAGCCTTTTGTTCGGCCTTCATAGAGTTCGGAAAAAATAAACATGAAACATGTCTAGAATTCGAGAAGAAGAAATATTGAATATTTTTCAGCAGTGCTGCGCGGCTTCGGCGGATACCTACGCAAAGTGAAGATCACTCATCACTACATATTCAAAGTGACGAACAAAATAATGATAAACTTTAAACTATTTACACAGACATACTCTTTGGCTGAGCGCACTCATGCCCTACGCCATATTTAGAAAAGCGGCCAAGTGCGAGTCGGACTCGCCCATGAAGGGTTCCGTAGCAGCAAGTAACATAATATAAAAGTTCTTGAAGTTCGTTGTAACTTTGATAGAGGTAAATTGCGGTTTATGATTTATGACGTATAAAAAAAAACTACTTATTAGATCTCGTTCAAACCAATTTTCGTTGGAAGTTTGCATGGTAATGTACATCATATATTTTTTTTTTTAGTTTTATCATTCTCTTATTTTAGAAGTTACAGGGGGGGGGGGGGACACACATTTTACCACTTTGGAAGTGTCTCTCGCGCAAACTATTCAGTTTAGAAAAAAATGATATTAGAAACCTCAATATCATTTTTGAAGACCTATTCATAGATACCCCACACATATGGGTATGATGAAAAAAAAAATTTTGAGTTTCAGTTCTAAGTATTACTGTTATTACCCCCAAAATTTATTGTTTTTTTTCTATTTTTGTGTAAAAATCTTAATGCGGTTCACAGAATACATCTACTTACCAAGTTTCAACAGTATAGTTCCTATAGTTTCGGAAAAAAGTGGCTGTGACATACGGACGGACGGACAGACAGACAGACAGACAGACAGACAGACAGACATGACGAATCTATAAGGGTTCCGTTTTTTGCCATTTGGCTACGGAACCCTAAAAAACTATTTGCAATGTCTATTGTCCTGTCATTTGTCAAATTATGAAATATGAATGGTCAATGTCGTTTTTGACGTTTTTGATTGAATGTCACTCATCTGTGCTCAAGAAAAGACCTATTTCGTTCCTAAAACTATTAGACATTAATTTAATAAATAACTACATTAAATTTAATGAGTCAAACGTAAAATTTCTGATGTAACATAAATGGAAAATTTGTGAATCATGTTTTAACAAAAAAAATTGTAAACATGCCTGGTCTTCAGGCAACCAAACATTCTGATTGTCTTCAGAATCCAAAATCTTTCATTTGAGTTGAGCAATCGATCCGGCCACTGACCAGTTTAGTCGTTTGTGTAAGAATGTCGACAGTGCGGTCGTCAGCAGCTCGGTGGCTGCGAGGGGCGCCGGGCGCAGCGCGGCTGGTGGTGGTGCCCGCTCGGCGGTTCTCGGCCGTGAAAGCCATCGCCTCCGTTCCAGAGCAACGAGCTTACGGGCGGAGGCGCTACATCCTCGGCGCCGCGACCTTGGGCCTAGCGCTGCTGGCCGCCGACAATGTATTCAATGGTATTTTCATCTTTTGCTAAGACTATCTAATCAATTCGATAATCAAATTGTAAACTCTAAAAACCTACCTACTACCTCGAATGAGCTATCTCGTACGACTTACAACTCATGCTGTTACTACTAAATAGTTCCCCTACTTAATGGTTCATATTTAACATTTTTTTATTATACATAATAACAGTCATGCTGAATAGATTTTGGTGAGTCTTAAATATTGTTAATTTATTTATTACTTCGCTTTCAGAAAAAAGGTTCTTTAAAGCTGCCAGAATTGGAAACATACAAGAATTACGTAGGTAAGTAATTAAATTAAACTGTGCTTGTATACAAAATTATTTATTGAACAGTTTCCAGGTACTTTATAAGGAGATTTCTTTCTATAAGGCCTTTGTTAACAAGTTAAGTAATGTCTGGTCTATGAGACAACAGACCAAATTTAAACAAACCATGCACAAGTTTGTTTCCTAAGGGGCCATCCATAAATTACGTCACACTAATTTCCTGACTTTTTGACCCCTCCTCCCCTCCTTCGTGCTTTCACGTGTCCTTAGCACGGAAACTCTCAGGAACCCTCCATTCACCACCCATCCAACTACTGGGCCTGCTGTTGCTTCACTCAGCCAATCACTTATGATTTATTCGACACAAGATGCTGGGCTATGAATGCTTTGATAAATGTTACCCCAGGCTTATTACGATTCTGTTATTTACGTTTAGCCATTTTTAGATTGGCCAGAACATTATTTAAGCATAAGCATTAGTCAGTTATATGTATGTATAATGCAGTAATCATTAAGTTACAATTGAAATAGACAGGTGGAAGCGTCGCGCAACATCGGCCTCAGCGACGACGAGGGCGGGCCGCCAGACCGGCGGCACGCGCTGGGCTGGACCGCACTGATGGCCGCCGCCGCCAACGACCAGCCCGCCGCCGTGCTCGAGCTGCTGCGGCTGGGCGCGCGCCCCGACCTGCGCGAGCGGTACGCAGGCGCCTCCGCCGCCGCCGCCGCCGCCGGCCTGCACCCGCTCGAGACGCTGCAGCGCCGCGAGGACGAGTTCTGCGGCGCCATGAACGCGCGCGCCTCCTTCCTCGGCTGGACCGCGCTGCACTACGCCGCGCTCGCGGACTCGGCGGATAGCGCGCGCGCGCTGCTCGAGGCGGGTGCCGATCCCACCGCGCGCGACCACGCCGGCCGCCGCGCGCTGCACTACGCGCGCGACCCGTCCGCCACGCGTGACGTGATCGTGGAGCACGCGCGCCGCTGGGAGGAGGCCGCGGCCGCCGCCGCCGCCGAGGAGCGCCGCCGCTTCCCCCTCGAGCAGCGCCTCAAGCAGTTCATTGTAGGCCAGCAGGCGGCCATCGAGACGGTCGCGGCGGCGGTGCGGCGCAAGGAGAACGGCTGGGCGGACGACGAGCACCCGCTGGTGTTCCTGTTCCTGGGCAGCTCGGGCATCGGCAAGACGGAGCTGGCGAAGCAGCTCGCGCGCTACATGCACCGCGACGACCCGGCGGCGTTCATCCGGCTGGACATGTCTGAGTACCAGGAGAAACACGAGGTGGCCAAGCTGATCGGCGCGCCGCCGGGCTACGTGGGCCACGAGGAGGGCGGGCAGCTCACGCGCGCGCTCGCCAAGCGAGCGGACGCCGTTGTGTTGTTCGACGAAGTGGACAAGGCGCATCCCGATGTCCTCACCGTGCTCCTCCAGCTTTTTGATGAGGTATCAAAAAGATCAGATAATTTCTATCTCACAAATCTACTTTAACCATTTACTTTATCTATCCAGCTCGAAGGACCAAAAGTTGAAATGTTACTCTTATTCATAATACTGTTACTTGAGTTATAGATATGAGAGTTCGATGGTAATTGCAATAGTGTTGTAACTGCAGGGTCGTCTGACGGACGGCAAGGGCAAGCTGATCGAGTGCAAGAACGCGATCTTCGTGATGACGTCGAACCTGGCGGCGGACGAGATCGCGCAGTACGGGCTGCAGCTGCGGCGCGAGGCGGAGGCGCGGGCGGCGCAGCGCGCGCGGGTCGCTGCAACGCTGCATGACGGGAATACTAAAGGTACTAACCGACCTATTGACATAATACTACCGACTACGGTTTACTGTAGGAGGGCCTACGATCCTATTCGAGGTTTGTCACAAATGTTCATGGGTGGCTGAAGTAGCTCTGCAAGCTCGTTTGCTATGTCGTTTTTTTATATTACTTAAAAACGGTATGTTGTAGTGATTGTAACGTGTGAAATGGAAAAAAATTAAGAATATAAGAACAAAACGAGAAAACAATACCACAAGAGCCTTTTTTCGAGAGGTTGTAGCTGTTTAAAGATTAAAGAACAAAAACTATTTTACAAATGATATGTTCGTAAACACTGGCACTGTTTAACTTAGTTGTATCATTCTTTTTTCCATACTAAAATTCGGTATATTAAAGGCGAGAGATAAAGCCAACACTTGTTACAAAACAACAATGCTTGCAGAAGCAATAAAAGAAGAAAAAGAGTCTGAGAGCGAGGAGGAAGGCGAGGAGGAGTCTCTGGAGGTATCCCGGCACTTCAAGGACACGGTGGTGCGGCCGATCCTGAAGCGGCACTTCGGGCGCGACGAGTTCCTCGGCCGCATCAACGAGATCGTGTACTTCCTGCCGTTCTCGCGGCAGGAGCTGCTGACACTGGTCAACATGGAGCTGACGCGCTGGGCCGAGAAGGCGCGGGAGAGACACGCCATCGAGCTGCGCTGGGAGGGCGGCGTGCTGGGCGCACTGGCGGACGGGTGAGACTCATTTCACTCTAAAGCCCAATGTATATGTAACGGGTTTTTTCTCTGGGATGGGACGTGAAGTTTTGAAAACATTGTTTCATAGAAAATGTATACGATAACTAGTGCATACGCAGCGGAATCCCGTACGGGGAAAAAATCCGTTACGTATGCATTGGGCTTTATTCTAACCGCAGGTATCTGGCAGACTGGTTAGCATCCTTTTTTCTTTTTGTAGGATACTTTTCTCGATTTTTTTTTCTTTATTGGCTCAGGTCAATCCTGAATTTTGTGGTTTGGGGTATATTTTATTTTCGACAAGATGGCAAAAAGGGATCCTCGGAATCCAATTACTTTGTGTATTAGGATGAAAGCGTTTCTATGTATCATGATTTGCTATCATGATATTATACTAAAGTTAACTCGTTTTTGTTTGGCCGCTTTTTTATTTGTAGATAATAAATTTATTTATTTTTTATAGCCTGATTAGTCATGGGATATCATCCCAACTTACCTGTCCGGTAGTTGTGGTATGGTATACGGGTATGCGACCCCGGCTTCCTAGCTATTACTGTCCTATCCCTTGCCCTCCTGGGCGGTAATATCCTACATTCCCAATTTTCCACTCCAACTTACCAATCTTCCTTTTCACACCACCTATCCTTCCCTTTCCCTATCCCTACCCTTTCCGCCAATCCAACGTCTGCCGCGCGGATGGATGCATGGCTAGGGGCAAGTCTAGTCATTAGCGTGCCACACTGCCCTGGGACCGGGCGACCCAGAATCAGGCTAGCCTTACCCTGGCATGCGGGGCTCTGCTGGGGTGGACAAACCTTTCCCTCGCTACTCGTGGGAACGCAATGGATAATTATAAAACTAATTTAATTAACCAAAATGGCGGCGATGTGGTTCGCCACCCATCACGTCTCGTTTCTCGCGGGGGTGAAAAGCGGTCCATGGAGAGCCGCTTCGCTACGTTGAATGTAAGAGGAGGAATGGATGGTAAGGTAGATGAAGTATGTCAGATGATGGATGAACGATGCATAGATATTCTATGCGTGAACGAAACCAAGAGGAAAGGATGTGACACCACGGTTCATGGTTACTACACGGCATACTGGTCGGGAGTCCCCCAAACCAGCCGAGGCTGTCAGGGAGTTGGTGTGATTCTTTCCTCTCGAATAGCTGAATGTGTGATAGAGCATGAATGTGTAAGCCCAAGACTCCTCTGGATTAGGTTAAAAGTCGGACTCACTCGCTTGTTTATCCTTGGGGTCTATGCACCGACGGATCTGCGCGGAAGTGGGTCATTGAAAGCCCAACAAGAGAGAGAGGAATTTTGGGATAGCATGAGAGAGGTCTTGAATAAATGCGGAGAAAATGAAAGGATAGTGATGTTAGGGGACTTTAATGGGTGGGTTGGAGTAAAGCGTGATGGGTATGAAGGAGTTCTGGGTACGTTTGGGGACGAAAGAGTGAATGACAATGGGAGAAGCCTGCTTGAAGTATGCTTGGAATGGAATCTTTGCGTAGCCAACACAATGTTTGACCACAAAAAGATCCATTTGTATACAAGAAGTGAGGGTGAGTCTAGAAGTATGATTGATTTTGTAATTGTGGATGAAAGACTGAGGAAGAAAGTGATAGACACTCGGGCATATCGCGGTGTAGGGCTCGACACAGACCACTTCCTGGTCATAGCCCGAATGCGTGGCCTCTTTAAACGGTGGCGACACCGAGAGGCTAAGCCTACGAGTGTTTTGGACAGAATAAAAGTGGAAAATCTACAAGAAAGAGAAAAGAAAGACGAGTATGTAGAGAAACTGAATGAAAGTTTTAAAGGCATAGAAGAGATAGGTGTGATTGAAGAGTTGTGGGAGACATTTAAGAAAGGGGTCGTGAATGTTGCTATTGAGGTATGCGGGGTAGCTAAAAGAAGGAAAGGAAGAAATAATTATAATGTGTGGATGGATAAAGATGTACAAAGGGCTGTGCAAGAAAAGAAGAAAGCGTGGTTGGATTGGTTAGCAACAAAAGCTAACCAAAAAGTTCAAAAGGCAACGGATGACGAGGTAAAGGAAGCAAGAACGAAGTATAAAAGATTGAAATCAGCAGCGAAAGAATTTGTGTCTAGAAAGAAAGAAGAACGAAAGGATGATTTTGATAGGAGGCTCACTGAAGATTTCCAGTCAAACATCAAGTTTTTCTGGAAATCCATCAAAACAGCCAGAGGTAAAACATCTACCTCGGAGCTGAGTACAATCAGGAGTCAAGATGGAAGCATTATAAAAGGAGAAGAATGTGTGTTAAAGAGATGGAAAGAGTATTTTGAAAGTTTGTTTGAAAGAGAGGAAGTGCAGGTACAACATCCGGCACCTTCCATGGAAAGTGATATAAATGTTGATGAAAATGAGATAAGCATGGATGAAATAGTGAAAGCGTTGAAAAGTATGAGATTAGGTAAGGCAGCAGGGTATGACAGGATTACCGTCGAGATGCTGAGGGCTGGACAGGGCATAGTAGCTAGCCAGCTGTACCGCCTTTTCAATTTGTGCTGGCGAAATGGGCAAGTACCGGGAGACTGGTGCAAAGCCGTAATCGTGCCATTGTATAAAGGAAAAGGGTCACGGCAGGACTGCATTAATTACCGCGGTATAAGCCTTCTCAGCGTTGTCGGTAAATTGTATGCGAAAGTGTTGATTGAAAGGGTTGTGAATGAAACAGACGAAAAAGTATGGGACGCACAAGCGGGATTTAGAAAGGGAATGGGATGTACGGATCAGGTCTTTTCCTTGCGGCGCATAGCCGAAAAGTGTTTGGCTAAAAACAAGAACGTCTATTGCGCGTTCGTAGATCTAGAAAAGGCCTATGATAGAGTGGTGAGGAATGAATTGTGGTCAGCATTGTCCGTGAATGGTGTGAGCAGTATCCTAATACGAGCATTACAATCTCTTTATAGAGATTCTAGTGCTTGTGTAAGGATAAACGGGGCATACACTGAATGGTTTAATATCGAAAAAGTTGTTAGACAGGGATGTGTAGCGTCACCGTGGCTGTTTAATCTGTTCATGAACAATTGCTTGACAGACTTAAAAGGGAATGAAAGTGGGTTGAGAATGAATGAGTTACTCGTCAAATGTTTTCTCTATGCTGATGACCAAGTGTTACTTGCGTCTTCAGCCAAGGAGTTGCAGGAGATGGTAACTGCTATGAATGGAGCTTTTGTTAGAAAAGGAATGAAGATGAATGTAAAGAAGACGAAAGTTATGGTGTTTGAAAGAGATGAGGCAGTGACAGACTGCAATGTCGTGATTGGAGATGAACAAATTGAACAGGTGAATGAGTTTGTGTATCTGGGTTCAAAGTTTACAAGAGATGGAAAGTGTGAGAGCGATATTGAAAGAAGAGTGAATGCAGGAAACATGGTGAATGGAGCTTTGCACTCCTTTATGAACAGTCGGAAGGTGTCTAACAAGGCTCGTTTGGCTGTGCATGAGGGGGTGTTGGTTCCGACACTCATGTACGGAAGTGAAAGTTGGGTATGGCAGAAGAAACATGAAAGCAGAATAAATGCAGTTGAGATGAGAGCGTTAAGAAGTATGATAGGAGTTAAACTGAGTGACAGGATAAGAAATAGTGAGATAAGGAAACGGTGTGGTGTGAAAGAAGATGTAGTGACAAAAATTGAGAAAGGTATGCTGAGATGGTTTGGACATGTCGAGAGAATGAATGATGAACGATTGACGAAAAAAGTGTATAAGGCGAGTGTGAATGCGAGTGTTGGAAGGGGTAGACCTAGGCGGACGTTTCAAGACCAAATTAGGGACGTCTTGAAAAAAGGCCAGGTCAAGAGTACAGCAAACCGAAGAGCATGTATGAAAGGAATAATGAAAGTGGACGAAGCGAAAGAAGTATGTAAGGATCGTAGCAAGTGGAAGGAAGTGGTCTCTGCCTACCCCTACGGGAAAGAAGCGTGATTTATATGTATGTATGTATAATAAATTTTAATGATGGACATGCCTCATGGAGGTCTGGAGGCTGGGTTGTAGATTTTTTAACCCATTGTTTGATGTAAGTAATAATTGGAAATGCGACTAATCACTTTCAAATTATCAACATTACGTATTCAACATTCCGCAGCTACGACGTCCACTACGGCGCGCGCTCCATCAAGCACGAGGTGGAGCGGCGCGCGGTGAACCAGATCGCGCTGGCGGCGGAGCGCGGCGCTCTGCCCCGGGGCTCCGCCCTGCTGCTGGCGGCGCGCGCCGGCCGCCTGCGCCTCGCCGTGCGCGCGCCCGGCGCCCGGGACTACGCGCCGTTGGACCTCGCCGCACTCTAACATCCGACGTACACTTTGTGAGTTACTTAACATCATTTTGTTGATTGCTGCCACTCCCAACCTACCCCTATATAAGAAACCTACTATACCTACTATAAGAAACTGATGAGTTTAACAGATAGTGTTGCGACAAGATCAAAAAGTTTGCGGGTTCCGTAATGTGAGACAAGAACAGTAAAAATGAAAATCGGGTTCTTAAATTTATTTACGATGCAAATGCATGTTTACAATGCATAAAGACTATTCTTCATGCGAGCAATAATGTATCATATCATCGATGTCTGTGTATTAAAGCGTGAATAAATGAATACTATGGATACGGATTCGTACCGCATTACGTTGTGACGCAAATAGAGTGCTCTCGTGAATATAAACGGAGCTCTGTGCACCCTTTCAATGTAAGTGATCGAACCTATACGAGAGTTACTCTCGTCATAAACGATTTCAATGAGTTTAATGTTTAGACATTGTAAAGCCATAAGGATAAATTAGTAAGTTATCGCGTACATGATTCCAGCTTAGAATGCAATTAAAAAAAACCTTCATTTTGTGAAAGCCTATATAAATACTCCTACCAGAATTGATTTAAGTACTTTAATTGCAACCCGAGTAAAACACTACAACAGAATTACCTCTGCAGGCTTTTCACACTCGCCTTAAATAAAATTTTTGACTTGGAATACAAAAGGTCAGGTATTAACTGCATAAGGCCACAGCGAAATAGTATTATTACTGTACAAAATATCCTTCACGAATGTATCGTGTGTTAATATTGTTTAGTACTAGCAAGTAGTTAGTGCCTGAACTTTTAGTATTGATAGTGAAAAAGATTTATAATATTTATGACGACTGCTGGTCAGTTTTATAACATATTCGTCTTGATTGTTAGAATATAGTGTTAAATGATGTACAAAGGAAAAAAACGACATAGCATACTGTATATACCTGTTCCATTATATACGGATGTATTCGTTGACGCAAAATTATTTGTAACATGACATAGATTACTTTCTAATAACGTATTTCTATGTGAACATCAAGGGCTTATGTAAAAGTAGATAGTAGGTACACTTTTGGATAAGATTTGAAATGAGCTACCTTTTTGTTTGCAACTGTAATCCAAAGACATTATGTTACCACTTAATTGTTACAATTTTGAAGCAATAAAAATATTTATTTATTTATAAAATTTACTTGCATTTTTATTTCCCAGATTTCCCAGACTTACCAACTATTACTTAATATGAAATAGTAACATAGGTACACCATTTGTTTCACAAACTATTTTTTTTTCTCACTAATCAGTGATCGTGCTCGAAGGACCAAAAATGTATAGCATATTAAGTAGGGAAAATAATATACCAATACTCAAAAAAATAATAAATTAAGAAGTGTTTTTACGTATCTTGTATGTATGTATGTAATATTCTTTAATACCTCGTATCTTCCAAACCGCTGAACGGATTTATATGTATAATATAATTAAGATATCATTAGTTTCAAACTTGTTTGCTGTATTTTTAAGCTTAATGTGAGGCTATTTAAACTTAATAAATAATACATAAATCATAGAGCGGGACGTCGAGAAGGTATAATGAAACGAACGACTAAATAGTGCTTAATTTATTAAACTTCGCACCGTTATATACAAATATAATATAATGTATAAATAAACAACAACTCTTTACAAAATATAAATCGATTATGTGGCGGCGCGCGGCGCAATGCGGGCGCGTGCGCGGGCGAACGAAACGCGACTGAAGGCCACCTGATGATGATACCCAGTACCCATAATCACAAACAATACATAGCACGCACACTGAACCGCTAAACAAACAGAAGATTGATCGGGTCGGGACCCGTGGACGCATTCCGTGTGTTGTCGTCCATAGAAATCAAACTGAATAGATTCGCGCCTGTCGTCTGTTTGTTTAGCGCTTGAAGGACGATATGAATGCAGCTTTACCGCCGCCGCACTGGCGACAATTACTCTACAGCACAGAAGCCGATGTAACTACAGTGCTGTAATGGCAGCCGACACAGGCCTGTGCTATGGGCTCGGGAAACCCACTTATTAAGTTATTAGCATCACACCGCAGTTCTCCCAAAACTATGTTAGCGTCGATCAGATTTTAACGTACCGATGGCATTAACAACAGATCAGATTTGAAAAGGAACTGTTACGATAGCAACCTATTGTTGGGGTACAGACCTAATTACTACTGATTATTAAAAAAACACTGCTAATATAAACACAATACTAAACAATGGGGAATTATAAGTCAAGCCACAGATTTTTATTGGCCGTGGTAGGGGGCTACAGGAATAGCTATAGGAATTCAAAACGAAATGGGTTGGGTTAGGTTAGTTTCTTATAAAAAAAATACGCGGAAATAAGGACCCCGCGAAGCGGGGTTCCGTCGACATTTATGACGAAGTGTAGTTTTGTTACACAATTGAATTGAAATTGAACATTTACTTGCCATAATTTACTATTAGATGATAATTTTAGGTACGTTTTAATGACCATTCAATATATTTGATGATAATTTTCGGTACATTTTGATGACCAAAGAATATAGGACGAGTTATAAATTATTCATGTATTACATAATTTACATATATTTATATTACAAATGTAGATGCTAAAAAATAACTGCCATGCTAAGTTGCATTTACAGTAGCTTACGTCAAGATATATAGTGGCTAAGATAGTATTTTTAGACGCGCATTCATGATGGCTGACTTAGTAATTCAGAGAACAAAGTAGATTTTTTAGAGGATAATAATGGTATAAAATAGAAGTCAGTTTAATTAGCACCCCTAAAGAATTAGTACTTTTCAAGTATTTCAATAGGGTTTTAATGAATGTTTTTAATTCTGTTACTTTTTCAAAAAACAGATATAAGTACTTTTGACCCAGAGTCATTCGGATGCATTTGTTCAACTTGGATGCTGCCACTAATTGCACTTAGAGTTCAAGAGATTAAGATTCAATTTCCTTGCAGCGTGCTATCAACAAAACAATATTTTTCGAGCCCACAATACAAAGCCTGCTCCGAGGCCTCAGGTAGGGTAGATCCCACTAGGGTGATCAATACTGTGATGGTATAAGATCGCTCCCTTAATTCCCGCATTTATCAAAATTTTAGGCCCTAAATCAACAAAACTGAAACTATCTTTTGACTTAGGACTTCAAGATAAGTACTAAAGAAAACCATTAAGTATTGCTTCCTTGCATAATATAGCTATTGATAAATAATTGCCTAAATGTATTATGGACATGACATCTATATTTGCAAACGCTTATAAACTGACGAATTGATCAGACCAAAAGTAGTTGTTTTTCGTTAAACGTTTACCTAGTAAGCTCCCGACCGTGTAAACCACTTTAAAATTGAACCTTACCTGTAATCTAACCGAGATGTAAAATCGTTATTGTCATCCAAAAAAATTGAATCCAAATGTAGATCACGTTGTATATTTGAATGGACCTACCTACCTAGAGCCCTGTCCGTGACGCTGTGCTGAAGATACTAATGGTGGCTGCCAACGGTACCTTTGTTCACAGATTAACACACCAGGGTAAACCGCTTTTCACTTAAGAGGTGGCGAAGAACCATACTAATCGTATGGTAGCTACAGGAGCTCTTATGTAAAAATCACTATAACCTTGAAGCGTCAATTTTACCTTTATTACCTCGTTTACACGCTGCGAGTTGTGACCTTGACAGTAGGCAGCTGAACCGTGCTATTCACAAACATGATTCGAATAGTTGCCAGTCGGCACTGGTTAGCGAAGTAACTCGCATGCGAGCTGCTATTATTTCTTACGTGTGAGTAAGTAACTCGTAAGATATGTCCATACCGTGCGAGTTACTGCACTTGCTACTCTGCGGGCTAACTCGAACCGCAGCTCGCAACGTGTAAACCAGCTATTAAGGTGCACGCGAACGTAGACGTTCGTGCGTGTTGTCCGCAAAATTATGCACCGTTGGAAGCCACCGTAACAAGTGATGCTATAGTCTACTTATTTTAAATAGGTTTACATACGCTCCACACATTCTATTACAAATTCATTTATAAACTTTTATTTAAATGCTTTTAATTAGGCGCCTACGACTACGCTATCGATAGGTTGTGCGCTGTCGACTAGTGAGATACGATATATGACACGTACGCTGTCCGCTGCGGGACACTTGAAACAGGACGTTATGGGAGGGTGCGGGGATGTGCGTACAACAAACGTCTTGTTTTAGCACATTCTTATTCTAATCAAGGGAATGGTGGACTTTGACCTGCTTGATTCGGTTTAACCCCGCTTGTTCTCATTTTTATTTCCGAATTGGGATATCCTTTTTTATTTTTCGCTCCTAAAGATTTTTTGCAAACTGAATGACTAATGATAAAGATGTATTTTATGTAGGTATAAAGAGATAAAAGTTTATGGTCCGTGAGCTAGCGACAGATTTTCATGACCAATTTCCTCTCAAGCGAAAACTCGTGAAATACTTCAGAGAGTTGCATTATATAGCATGGTGAACGTCAGCTGCCGCTCCAAGGGTGGGTAGGGGGGCGGCAGCCTTTCAATCATGTAAAAAAAAAATTGTTTTCAGTCATTTCCTCCCGACTGAAAATTTGTTAGATGATAGATAACGTAATTATTTAAAGGTAAAAAAAAGTCAGCTGGCCATACCGTGGTGGATTATACGTCAGCTGGGCACGCGAACATGCAAAAAAAAATTTTTTTTTCAGTGATATCCTCTCACTTGAAAATGCGTCAGATGATACTTTACATGTTATTTTGAGTAAATAAAAACGTCAGCTGGCTGTATGTTGGTGGAAAGGTCGTCAGCTGATGCAGTGAAAGGTGGAGATCGCTTATTTACAATCGTCAGCTGACGGGTTTTCCACCAACTTAGAGCCAGCTGATGTTTTTGTTTATTCAAAATAGCACGTAACCTATCACCTGACACATTTTCAAGTGAGAGGAAATTACGTAACTACAGTAATTTTACTTTAGACAATTTATATTTCAATTAAATTAATATTTTTCATAAATTTTAAAATATATTAAAACTTGAAAATATTTCCATAAAATAAATATTCTGAAGTAATTTTAGCATTGAAAAAATATACGTAACATGTGTATGTGGGTATTTGTAGATGTATAGTATTATATTATATCTAATGTAGCAGCTCAAAATAAACGCTTCTTGTACATTCTCAGACAGAATGTAATATGCCCCACCTTTCAAATTTTCCACTGGTAGAAAGTAGTTGGGCCCCCTCCTTTATTTCGTCCCCTCATCTGTGAATACGCTTTAAAAGCGTATCGAAAAAACTTCCGTGAAATGTTAATGATCTTTAAAAGCGTATTTCCCTCATCGCGCCACATTTAATGTCACTGTGCGTCATAGTCTGTTTCTATCTTGCTCAAACTTACACAAAATGTAGTGTAAAGAACAAGGAATACAAGTCTATAGATTTCAAGTCTATGGACCATACCCATACCATAGACTATGGATGGGAAGAAGTCGACAATAGATATGACTTCAGGTGGTTTTCTGGAAACCAATTACCATCATCGATTACTGAAATAACTATCCAATCAGAAAAAGGTAACATTTTATTTATTCTATTTATATTGATTAAATAACAAATGATATAAATACTTCATTTTTTATCTTTATATAGATGACGATGAAGAAATAGCCACAATGGACAGCTCTGATGACAGTGATAGTGAATCAGAAAAAGATGAGAGTGGCACGAGTCAAAGTGAATGAATGATTATTTTTGAAACGAAATTTAAAGATGTTTAATTAATAAATAATATCGTTCTATACACTACAGTTTCATTGAAAATAAATAACTGCATTTATATATTATTAAATTTAATTTTTTTATTTATATATTTATCAATTTTTACGTAATTGATTCCTATCCAAAATAGATATGAGAGTATTGATTCGATTAGTACATATAAGAGCGCGTGCACAGAGCCTAAAGTAAAATAATTGTAGTTACGTAATTTCCTCTCACTTGAAAATGTGTCAGGTGATAGGTTACGTGCTATTTTGAATAAACAAAAACATCAGCTGGCTCTAAGTTGGTGGAAAACCCGTCAGCTGACGATTGTAAATAAGCGATCTCCACCTTTCACTGCATCAGCTGACGACCTTTCCACCAACATACAGCCAGCTGACGTTTTTATTTACTCAAAATAACATGTAAAGTATCATCTGACGCATTTTCAAGTGAGAGGATATCACTGAAAAAAAAAAATTTTTTTGCATGTTCGCGTGCCCAGCTGACGTATAATCCACCACGGTATGGCCAGCTGACTTTTTTTTACCTTTAAATAATTACGTTATCTATCATCTAACAAATTTTCAGTCGGGAGGAAATGACTGAAAACATTTTTTTTTTTTACATGATTGAAAGGCTGCCGCCCCCCTACCCACCCTTGGAGCGGCAGCTGACGTTCACCATGCTATATAATGCAACTCTCTGAAGTATTTCACGAGTTATCGCTTGAGAGGAAATGACTGACAAAAAATACTATCTGGCTCACGGACTATTACGAATTAGACCTGTCCCCTAAACTACATTTGCTTTAACTATTTGAGGACAGAAATGTGGGACAGATGAGGCACTGATCCTAGTCCCACGGGCCCACGGGCCCAGCGGTGGACGTTGCAGTAGAGGCCATTGTTAACATAAAATCCCTGTTTCGTGTCGTCCTTAGTACTAAGTATTACTATTTCCGTGTGCGCCTCTTGAGTAGTACATACGTAACTTATTACTGGAAAACTTTATGGAACACATTATTTATTAGTCAATTGTATATTTTAACTATGTATATTTAAATATTTATTTTATCCATCGATTTTAGTATACATATTATAAGTCGTATATAAAATATTTTAGTCGCTACTATAATTTTACCGAGGTAAGTATATTTAAATTTTATTTGCATCTACTTAACTAGTTGGTGTTCGTTACAATATGTTTCTGTTAAGTACGTCCTAAGTTACCTAGTGTCGGGCGTGGCCGCCGCGCGTGGGCCTCCTGTCTTGCTTAACTAACTTACACGGTTACATGCACTTAAAAATATTGTATGGGTTTGAAATTTTCGATGTCAAAAAGATCACAGAACTATTTAATTCGTCTAGCTACCCTAGCTGGCTAACGTTAGAGAAATCAGTAGCGGAGCCGCCGCACGGCCGCCGCGCCGGGTTAGGAAGAGCTACTTACATCTAGCCCCATTCGCTGACACATTCAATCAATGCTTGTGCGCTCCGCGTTCACTCATATTATTAATATTTGTGCATCCATTACTGGTAGTTACATCCTATAATATTTATATCCACAGTATTACCATTACATATGTACTGTAAATACCATATTTTAAATACTATCTATTGCCTTTTCGGAATTTAAAATGCCTCCGTCGGCCATGCGGCCAGCTGGTCGCTGCATGGGGAATATGGAGAACACGTAACACCCCACATCCAAATACATAATAATAATACAATTATATTGTTATCTTCTTACATGACATAATTCTAGGCACTGACTGAAATGTCCACGAGATATCCTTACTATAGGACCTGGCAGGACGGTCGGCTTCTGACATTGGAACTAGGAGTCATTACAGTTACGTCAGTTAATATCACCAATATCACGAATACGACTGCTGAGTGCAGACTGATTAGCGGAACGGCATATTATGATGGCGACAGGATTGTTTGCAGCAAGTCTTCGTCACGCGCTGCTCGTGGTCTTCGACCTCATGATAAGTAAACTAGGCGTTTTAAGGTCTGCTCTTAGCATTTAAAGTTCGTGACTGATCTCTATAAAATACACTAGATATGCTGTACTCATTGGTCAAGTGGTAATTGACAGTTTTAGACCGGGCAGGTCTCTTGAAGGAACACCAACACATGGATCTAAATGTTCCACTCTGGTTTGTCCCCGTTCCAACTTCCGGGTCGAAGAACACTACCACAACCGTGGCAATTGTAGGTAATTCAAATCAGGTAACAGTCTGTTCAATGATCCGTGAGTTTACATAGAGATCAGTGCGAGATGGACGTGTGCCGCGGGAAGGGGCGCGGAGGGGCGCGGGGGCGGCTACAGCCAGCCGGCCGAGTGGTGCGGCGCGTGGCCGTGCAGCGGCGTGACGCCCGCCAGGCGCGCCAGCGCGGCGCAGCGCCCGCACGTGCCGCCCTCCTCGCCGCCCGCCTCGCCCCCCGCGCCGCCCGCCCCGCCCGGCCCGCCGCCCTCCGACACCGCGCCGCGTTCCGCCGTCCGCGGCACTCGCTCCGCGCTCGTCTCGTAGCCGCACTGGCCACAAGCCTCCTGAAAATATACGTCAAGTTATCGTATAGATCCTAAAACACTACTTAGAAGACAATGCTGCATAAAAGATCCTTATCATAATTTTATTATTTCATGTATCACGTGTGGTACATACCTTATGCGCGTCGTCGTCGAGGCTGGCGAGCAGCGGCTCCCGGCTGCCGCCCTTGCCAGCCACGCTCTCGGTGGTGGGGGAGGGCGACACGGGCGGCGCGGGGCGGGGCGCGCGCGGCGGGGCGGCGGGCGGCGCGCGGGCCGGCACCGAGCTGGCTCGCTGCAGTGACTCGGGCGCGGCGGGCGGCGGGGGCACCTCGGGCGCGCGCCGCGAGTCCGAGAACTTCTTGCGCTTGCCCTTGAGCACCGCGAGCGCCGTGAGCGGGTGCAGCGGCCCGCCGCGTGTGACACGCTCGGGGCTGCGCTGCGAGTCGCTGCCCGAGTCCGAGCGCTCGCTGCCGCTGCCGACGACACAAACATTTTGACAAATCTTACACCCAGCGAAATCTGCAACGCCGTTCACGTGGTACGGGAGGGTGGCGGATCCGGTGCCAAATTAGTTGCAGGGCATATAGTAAAATTAGACTTATTGCACTGCTTTGCAACGAGAGCGGCCCGACCGTGATAGCAATAAGTATAATAGTTGTTCACCTGGGCGAGGGCCGCGCGTGGTCGCACACGGAGTCCTCGGAGCGCGAGCGGCCGATGAGGCGCGACACCCGCGCCGCGCGCGCCGCCTCGATGATGGTGCCCCAGCGCCGCTTGTGCGAGGAGGGCTTGCGCCGCGCGCCGCCCCCCGCCCCGCCCGCGCCCGCGCCCGCGTCCGACAGGCTCGACTGGCTGGAGGGAAGCCAATATCAGATAAATAACATCTTAGTGTTAGGTTAGCTTGCCTTTTTTTTGGAAATAGCCGGCAAACGAGCTGACAATCCACCTGAGAGTAAGTGGGAAAAAGTGTAGTTAGGATAGGTTGTTTTATGAGAAACACACACAGTCACAACGTTTCAATTTGCAGCATACTGCGATTGCGATATAACTACGTCTATGCCATCGTCGACGCTCCAAAGACCACTGTCCGCGGGTACCTGGTCCGCAGCCGGCCGCCGCCCAGCAGCGCGGACAGCGAGGAGTGGTGCGCGTGGCCGCCGTGCTCGTGGTGCAGCGAGGCCAGGAACTCGTCCACGGGCGCCAGCGGGCCGCCCGCCGAGATGTTGAACCCCTTCATCAGCCGCCGCTCCTTCTGACGGTTCTTCTTGCCGCCGCCGCCGCCTACACATTATATCATACCTACTTATATGGTTTCCATCAATGGAATTTTTTTTACACGGAATGAGTTAGTGGTCGACTGCAATCCCACATGATGGTAAGTGGTGATGTAGTCCAAGATGGAGAACGCACTAACTTATGTAAAGCTTATTCAATCTTCTCTTGAAGACGAGTTCAACACTGTCATTATGATGACCTGCTTGCAACTGAAGTGTCGAGTAAATTTTCAGATATAACTAATAGACGTCGAGCAGAATAATTTGCTATGCTCTGACATTTACAAAAAGCGCTGCAAGGCGCAAGTCAAAAACATGAACCACTAAAACTCAAACATTCTGTTTACGTCAAAACACCAACTACAAGCCATGCTGCGATATTTTGACAGTAACTGAGTGTTATTAAGCTCGAAGGACCATAAGGCCGTTAAGGGAAAATTCCACAAACAGAGATCATGCCTTGGTAAAAGGATCATAGAAAGATGGACCTGAAGAGACTTGGTGGACTGACAACCTGAAGACCACAGGTATCAGCTAGATTCAGAAGTCTCAGGTCCGGTCAGTATGGCGAATGTTAGGGAAGACCTAATCTCTGTTCTTCAGCAGTAGACTCGTAACGGCCACTGGATGGATGGAGCGTTATCTATCCTACTTCTATTTACTAATTTTGGATTAGTAAGGTTAGACGGGTTATCAGTCTTATTGTCTTCGACTTGAACGTTAAGGGTCGTTATCGTGCGTGGTCACGTGCGGGTGGGGGCGGGAGGGGCGGGGCCTACCGGGCGCACCGGCGTTGGCGGTGGAGGTGTTCATGCCGGAGTTGCGCAGGATCTCGACCAGCTCGCAGCGGAAGGCGCTAACGTCTTGCTTGATCTCGTTGACGTCGTCCTCGGTGACGCCGCCGGACTCCGCGCGCCGCTGCTGCACGGTGACGTAGCGGCGGACCAGGTTGCGCATTATGGCCTGTGGAATCATCGGAACGTCATACGAATACAACCAATGCGTAATACTTTGATAGAGCGATTCAAGTCGGCGTGACGTCACCATGTGACGTATGTTCAATGTCGCCACATTTTTTATGTAAATATTAACTAATGATCTCATACATTATTTCAATTTAGTTGAGTTAATTTTTGTCATACATTTTATATTAACAAATAATCGTAAAATATTAAAAATACAGTTTACGAGTGCAAGTACCCTCGCAGAATTTACATCAAAGAAAATATTAACGCGCATAACCGTAAATGTCGTGTATAAAACTAACGATCTGTTGTAATTGGCTGTAAAGCGGGGCGCCCGGGCGCGGCGGTCAGACAGTGGGGCGGTAGTGGCGGTACGAAATGATCGAGTACGTACCTGGTAGCGGAAGTCGCGTTCGTTCGCCTGCTTCGCTTTCCTCTGTAAATACAAATTTAATTACACTTGTGTGATGTGCGGACATAAAAACATCGTTAACTTGCGTGTATTGTGTTCGCTGGATTTGTTATTATCTGAGATATACTTAGCTCAATGTACATAAGTAAGTAATAAAATGATGAACGTTTCTTTGTTAATGGAGGTCGTGACCGATGCGACCTCCAGTAACGTCTTTGGTCTTCAAAGCAATAATATGTATTGGATTGCATCGCATGTTTCTTAATCTTTTTAAACTTCAGGCATGAACTCAAGTGAGGCAAATAGAAATGTAACTGGCTCTGCTGAGCCATCTTAATTTTAAGTCCACAGATTTATGGTTGACATCCGGCTCGAAGGACCAAAATGGTGTACGATTTATCTCAACTGAATTTCACAGTACGACATTATATTAACTCGGATATTTGCCTCAATATCAAATTAACTAGTCTCTGCATAAGGTCCATTTGTATTAAGCCGCGAAGTGTGCCGAAAATAAAATGCCCTATTTTTTTGGAATAGGCCTTTCGATCTATCACTATAAAACACAGTGTAGAACCACCGTACCCGTATAGTGCGCATATGCTCGCGCTTAGCCCTCGCGTGGCCGCACAGCCGGCGCTGCAGCCAGCGCCACGCGTACAGCATGGACTTGGGCGACGGCACCACGTTGAAGGGCGGCGGCACCGTACCGCCCTCCTCGAAGTAGCTGATCCACAGCTTGCTGCGCGCAAACTTCCACTCCACGTCTGCGCGCTCCTGCAAGTCGAGCGTCACAATGTTTTGATGCAAGAAACAAGAACTGCAATGGGCTATGGTGCTCGCCAATCTTTTGAACCTCTTTGAACGATACTCAAAAGAAAGTGTATGCATGAAGATGTAAGCTTTCCACAAGGCGGAGATTGCCCTCGGCTACTTTCTGTAGGGATACAGGAGCAATACATTCGCTAAATAGACGCAGTAAGATACTCCGGCGAATCCATATTATAGGATGATTTTAATCGCGTGAGCCGCAATCAACAACGATTCTGAGCAGAAGTTTCCTTAAATCTTAGTTTCGCCGATTTATCGACTCCATCCATAGGCAATGCAGCTGCCACAAACTACAGTTTCCTTGCAAAACACTGAACTGATGATTGTTAAAACTTACGAATATAAGCTGGTAGGAGTGATTCATCATGGCGATGAGCAGGTTGAGGAGCACAATGACGTTGATGACGTCATAGGTACCGAACATCAGCATGCCCCAGAAGCGAGTGAAGATCTTGATGCCGTCCAGCTCGAAGGACTCCAGGTCCACCAGCCCGAACGCGGCCCAGAACAGCGTCTGCATTGTCTCGAACAAGCTGCCGAGCGATCACATCGATAAAATTGAAATTCAAGTGGGGATACCATTTTTAAGTGTTCAACTGAGCAAATTGAGTTTGATGCCTGTCAGTTCGCTCCCGATCCTGTCGGATGACCTCCAATCTTTATTATAACGTTAAAACAGAAGATCATATTTTTCCATGTAGGTTGCTGTACCCCCTTTAATTTCTCTACTGATTACATATATCCGTATACGTGGGGCAATCGAGCGGGTACCGTGCGGTTTCGAAGCTCTACCTCTGTCCGATCATAAATTTCATTTGGAATATTATATGTAATAATTTGTGGAGATATTTCTGTGTGTACGTGTCCAAGCGCGGCATAGCACTCACGGCCCTTCTACGTTAGGAAGCCACCCTAAAACTACATATAGACACTGACTTGGCAAAGCGGCGCCACACAACGCAAGCGTCGTGGTCCACGATGGTGCTGTTGGAGTTGGCCAGCGCAGTGTCCGACGACGTGCAGCGCTTCTTCTCCATGTCCGCGTAGTACCACAGCAGCTGGTTCAGACCTGGTGATCATTATAATTAAGCTAATTGTATATAAAACATTAATTGGATTATTTCTGCGTTACATTTCCGTTACACTACTTTACAGTTGAACTAAATGCATTTGCAGATTAGCAAACTAATACAATACAAATAATATGTTTTTAAGTCCGTCCATCGTTTAGAAGCATCTGACTCGAAGGACCAAGTCTTTATACTCGTACATGTTGAGAGTATTAAAATGTTAATGTAGGTCTTCTATTTAAAGATAAGGAATACAGTCGTATTAAGTACTAGATATAAAAAGGATCAAAAAGCATGTTTATACTAAGGTTGCCGCTCAACAATATAGTGCCGTCTTACCGCACGAGAAGGCGAAGATGACCAAAATATCGAGCACGAAGAACTTGAGGATATCGAGCACCATGCGGCTGAGGGAGACCTGCAGCGGGCCCAGGTGCGGGTTGACGCTGAAGATGTACACCAGCTTGAGGCTGCTGAAGATGTTGGCGGCCGAGAACAGCCCCTCCGACAGCAGCATGGGGTCCCACGCGTCCCACTTCTCGCGCGGCTGGTTCCACTGCAGACCCATCGCCTTCTCGCGCGCTACCTGGTGGTTGAAACATCAGTTTAATAGTATTATCACAGCTCATGACATGACTGGTGCATTTTTGTAGCTCGACAAGTCTTTCAAGTGGAAGTCTTACTAAATACCTCTAGAGGCTCTAGACCATAATGGAAACCATCATGTACAGGTCGCCTACATTACATTTTCTTCAAAGCAAATAAAAACGTCCAAGTCACCCAAACGATAGGTACCGAATACGGTATCGAATTGAACAATTCTGTACGTAGCCCGTAGGCAGTGCATCCACTGTGTCCACATTAATCGGAACAACAATTGCCAGCGATTGTGTCGCCGATCCAATCTCCGCGTCAGATGCGTCAGCCGGCAACATACTTGAAAGTGCGAGACGACGCGCAGCGCGACGGTGGCGACGTACAGCGAGTTGGTGACGAAGTCGATGACGTTCCACATGTCGTGCACGTACTCCCGCAGCCCCATGTCCCACAGCTGCTTCACCTCGCTCCAGATCAGACCTGCACGCCGATACCATTAGGATAAGAAAACATCTGATAATTTTATTGCGCGAAGTAGCTAGGCGGTGTGTGAGGAAAAAATCCATCGATAGGATTACAGTGAAAGTAGAAATCAGCTTTGTTTTTTATTTATTCAAACATGGACACGGGCTAAAGTTCAACGAGATGGTCATTGACTTATAGAATCAGCGTCATGAGGATTACGAGCTAAATGTTTCGGTAATTTAAATATTTGGTGAGATATTTAATTCATATATTATTACTAAATATATGACTATGGCATAATAGCCCTCACATTGTGAGAGGAGACCCCGAGCCCAGCAGTGGGACAATTATGGGTTGTTGCTTTGCTTTTTTTTGCTTTTTACTAAATATATTTGCTGTAGCATAGGTATGTTGCATTTGATGATCAAAAATGAAATCAATCAGTTAGCCTAGTACCTGGCGGTACAAGACCAATGTCATTAACAACGACTTAACAAACGGAATAACAAATGGTAATCGATGAAAGCAATAGCGTTATGAAGTGGATGTGGTTGTGATGACCGACCGCTGACCCAGGCCAGGATGAGCCACTCGATGAGCGAGGGGGGCGAGCCGCGCCGCGACACGGGCGCGGGGTCGGCGCCGAACAGCCCGCCCGCCGCCGTCTCGATGCGCTGCGACGCCAGGATCAGCAGGACTGCACACACACACACGGTCATACCATACCATAAGATTAAAGTGCTCCGATCTTACACTAATGACCACTATCTAGCTGACTTCGGACCGCGGACAGATAATTAACAACAACATTAATTTTATTGAGCTTGTCAATGATGTATGTGGACCATCTGGGTAAACGGTCTCACTGTTTATGCACATCCGTAACAATAGAGGTTCATGAACGCGTTATCAGACATCATGACGGGCTGTTGTCAACTGGATCGTCACATTACCAAAAATATGGGAAACAAATGTTAAATAAGAAATGTGGAAGTTAGCTGGACAGGTAAATAAAGTACGACGATGATTGAACTACAATCTCCCAAAAGAGTTTCATAGTACCTTTGGCTAAAGTCTAAAGCAGCTAGCAAGAGTACTGACACAAAAACATGAAGTAGCTGGCGGAGTGGCAGAGGAACTTGATGAAGGGCTTGCGCAGCGTGCGGCCGAGCGCGGAGTGCGGCGCGGCGATGTACGCGGCCGAGTACAGCGGGAACATGACGCCGATGCGCACCATCTCGGCCGCCTGCAGCAGCATGTTCTTGCTGCGGAACCCCGGCACGCTCTCGTACCAGATGGACGCCAGCAGCTGCTGCACGTTCGGGTGCGCCACGAACTGCAACACGAGACGATCACTCTGCTTGTTACTCGGGCGGCTCTGATCGTGATGTGAGGTACTCGGCGTCGGGCTTCCAATGCATCTCGGAAGTATTTTCTTAGTGTTTGGGTTATTGGAGTTGATGTTTATATGAAGTTACTGACACATAAGAAGTTTGCCGACATAGAATTCCAGATCTAGCCTCCACCAATCCGCACTGAAACTGCGTGGTGGAGTATGCTTTAGGTATGTCTCCTCAAGAGGAGAGACCCGTGCTCAGTAGTGGGCCATAAATGCGTTGAAGCCACAAAAGCACTATGGTATTAGGTATATTATATAATTTTCGCTAGCAGAGAAAGTTGATGCTAACCTTATTCAGATAAACTACGCCGTTACTGTCATACCTTCTTTTGTCGTAACTTGATGGCGAGTTTCAACCGGGAGAGGCGCATGCGCTCGGGCGCGCCGGGCTCGGCCAGCGGCGCCTGTGGAGAGCCGGTCTCGTGGTTGAGCAGCACCTGCAGCTCGTGCGACGTGCGCGTGTGGTCCAGCAGCGCCGTCGCGAACTCCTGGCACTGCGTGCGCAGCTCCTGGTACTCCGTCTTGAACTCGTGCTCGAGCGCGGACAGCCGCCGCAGCTCCCACGACAGCTCGAACGCGGTGAGGATGGGGTCCTTGGAGGAGAGTGAAATGAGCGAGGGCGAGGCGAGCGCGCGGTACGCGTTGATACGCGAGCGCGAGTGGCGCAGCGAGTCCTCGCGGCGGGAGCGCACGCACTCGTCGCAGCCGCAGCGCACGTCGTGCGGCACGGGCAGCGCGGCGCCGCGGTCCAGCAGCAGCTTGATGATCTCGTAGCTGTCGCGGTGCGCCGCCAGGATCAACGGCGTGATGTCCGCCGTGAACGTCGCCGTCTCGGGCGGCAGCGCTTCCCAACTCTGGAATACGTATAACGTGATCCTTTCATTTGTATGGACTACAAAGGAACCTAGGATCTACTCGATCTGGCCATGTCTAACAAAGTTCGATTTAAGTTGATATCTTCTCAATAATTTATTAATCTTCGATAGACTATTATAGAGTTTTTACTTAAAAGTTTTAAAACATATGCACAATTTATCCAATGTGGCGGTTTTGATGTAAATGTCTATGTCACACTTTACCGAGAATCTAATCTAATGCGGGGGTGTGTGAAAAGTGAAGAGTTTAATAATTGAACCAACTTCTTAAGTGTCTTTTTATGTGAACATCTGACAAACGTGATAACCTGGTGGTAAGTGGGCACCGTTACCACGGACTTCGAAAGAAGAGGAATGAAAGTGTGCACTAACATGCAGCTCGCCAGGCTTGCGCGTGCTCTCCTCATGATCGAGCAGCGCCTCGACCGCCTCGACGAACTCCTCGGAGATGGCGTGCAGCAGCGCGTCGCGCGTCTCCACGCCGAACTCCAGCAGTAGCTCCACCATCTCCAGGTTCTCGTTGTCGATGGCCATGAGCAGCGCGCTGCGGCCGAGCGGGTCCACGCAGTCCACGTTGATGTGCGCCGTGTCCCGCGCGCGCTGCAGCACCCGCCGCGTGCCCGCCACGTCCCCGCGCTCCACGCCCAGCAGGTACTTCTTCTCCTCCAGCGACAGTACCGCCATCTCCTGGTGCGGACGCACCACGTTCTCCTCCTCTGTCATCCCGTGGATGCTGTGCCGCTGTTGACATTGTTATCGTACAGTGGCGTAGCTAGCTCTAAGGAGGCCCCATATCAATACTTGTTGTGGGGCCCCCTTAACGTCAGCTGTCAAATATAAAAGGAGTGCCAACTGTCAGTAGCGGTCGTAGGCCGCTGGCGAGCTTTTTTTTGGAAGTGTTAGTGGGGGCCCCGTATAATTGATACGGCTGATACGGCGGTAGCTACACCCTGTTATCGTACCTACTTGCTGACTGCTGTTCTACTGTTAACACGTAGTGCTCTTCAGATCAGACCTTCCTATTTACCAATACGTAGTCTTATTCATAGCAACATATAATATGATTTGTATTAATCTAACCCAGTTGGTAGTTAACTGCCTCTGTAGGCTTTAGTGAGATATTACACTGGTTTTCTGGTTACCTAATATTTTTACATATCGCGAAACATACAATTTGGTTTCCGTCCATATTACCCATGAACTTAAAGAGTCCTAGTAATTTTTATACGGGGAATAGGGATGTGAGTAACGTTTTTTAATGTTACGTAATGTTAACTGAATCGACATAGATGATGGGTGATCTATAGATCACTATCTATAGAGCCACACTCTACAGCTATATCAAAGTTGTAATTTAGTAAGTCTTCAGTTCAATGTTATCGTAGCATAGAAGATGTTAAGCGATACCGATATCTTCGAGCGGTACAAAAACTTCCGCGCAGCGCAGTTTGCGCCTAAATGCTACACATTCAGATTAAAACATGATAGTCTATAATGGGCCTCTAAATGATTAAAGACAAGTTAGAATGAATTCAGACAAACAAATTAGCTGGATTCCTAAAATACATCTGCATCACGAATTACAGGCAGACATTAAAGAAATTGCCTAATGTTACCTAACACGGCCATTACAAGCAAAATGTTGAAGCCGCGCGGGCGGGAGCCGGGAGGCGGGAGATCGCGTTACTCGGAAACACATCGCCGTCAAATTATATTGATGATGAAGGATAATGTCGATTATTATAAGATGACGTTATCACTCCACAAGATTTTGGATTATCGATCTCACTCCAAATAAAAATATTATTCAGTACAAGCAAACAGATATTACGTCAATGCAGGGATAGGTGTAAGACGCAAAGTTAAATAATTGGAGCAAAAGTGCATATTCTTGGGGCTACAACTACGATATCATGTTCTTCCTTTTGTTAAGATAATTATCTGTAGAAAGAATAAAAGAAAGATACTTTAGTCCACCTTTTTTTTGTGCAAGCTAAAGCCTCTCGTATAAATATTCTAATACCAAGTTTGCAAGAAGAAATTTCATTTGGAAATAAACAGTGCCTATGTAGGTAGTTAGGTACATTGAATCTAAGTACTGTTGTTTTAAATGTCGATTTAATTTGACTTTATTCGTGTACATTAAATTTTAAATAAAAAATACAAAAATAAATAAATAAATAAGAAAGAAAGAATATAATTTTAATAGTTGGTATTTTTTGTGCATTTTTAGATTCACAATGAAAATCGCTTCTACGCATAGCAATTTTGAGGAAACGAAAAAAGTCTAGCTAACTAATACTAAATGAAAACCCTATATGAATTGTAATCGCAGACCAAAACCACTAATGCATAGTTTTAATCGAAACCTGGGCAAAAAAAAACTAGAAAATCAGAAAAACCAAAAAAGGCTAGAAGTTGGGTATCACCACAGAAGAAATAATAGTAGGTACTTATTAATAGGTAAGTAGTACCTATCCCGGCTGTTGTTTCCTTGTAATGAATTCCTCTGTTCGAAGACAACCCTGAGATTGACAGTCAGGATAATAATATGATGGATTTATGAATGAGCTGTCATAATTGAGTGTTGTTAAACATTAAGGATTTCCCTCATCTCGTGCCAACCTTGATTGTATTATCGCCATGCTCATCATAAAAATGCTCTCTCATCGAAACTAAAGCAACATAAAAAATTTCAATTCCTTGCAATGAAAGGAAGTAGTTCTGATAGCAAGTTTTGTTCCTTACAAACAACAAGGCAAGTTAAATAAAAATCCTGTAAAAATACATCGTAGGTGTATTTAATTTATGTATTTAATTCAATAAATAATTACTGGTTACATTCGCTTAGACTGATTTAGTGTGATGATGACAGCGTTTTATTATTTTATCAACATTTTACATAAAATGATCGATATTAATTTTTATTAAGTACCACCAGGTGTCACCGAGCGCCGCGGCCGCCTACGACCCTACGAGCTACGGTACAATCTGCAAATATTATCACCCGCATTAATCGAGAGATGAAAGACGATAAAAGTGAAGTAGGTCAGCTGGTAATGGTAAAATGTCGCTGTCGAATGCGTCGAGGGCGTCCGCTGTACTCATTATGCAAATGGGTCGTGCAGGGCGGCTCAGGGCGGCTCGGGGCAGCTCAGGGCGGCGCTACGCTTTGTAGCCGATTTCTTAACGGATGAGGTGGCAAAATATGAGTAGCAGCCTGCCGTGTATATCGCGGATGTAAACGGGGCCCGTGAGAACGTTCAAGGATGTATGTGTAAATGCGGACACGGAGTGCTCTATTAGAACCATTTATCCGAAAACGTATCGACGCGCTCGGTCCTGCCGGCTGCTGGCTTCTGGCTGTTACACACACAATGTGAACGTGTTTATGTTAATGTTCTATTTACATTACGCCGCGTTTACTATTTCACGCGGATGCTATGATCCATCACGACGATTGTCGGTGACGGGCGATGCACATGCGGTCGGGATGCCGCCATGCCGCGGAGCGGAAGCAAACCGTTTCAATGAATGGGACGCGTACCTTGACCTTGTTGTCGAGCGGGCGCGGCTCGGGCGCCAGCAGCGCGCCCAGCTCCACGCGGCAGGTGGAGGGCCGGCGGTCGCGCTCCCCGGCCGCGGGCCCGGCGCCGCCGCTGCCGCCGGACATCTCGGACCCGCCGCTCTCTGCTCAAACAAGTAAACGCACTTGAACCACGGTCGGCGCCCGCCCGCACGCCACGCAAACGGCGTTCGGCGCGGACGCCGATTCACCGCACTACAATGCACCCGGATATATTTAGCGGCGGGCGCCGCGAGGGGGAGGGGGGTTAGTGCTGGAGCGAGTACTCACCGGCGCCGTCGCCGCGCGCGCCATCCCGCGCCCGCTCCGTGAACTGAAACAAAGCGCACCAGTGAGCGAGGGTGCATTGTGCATAGCTGCACGCACGACCCTGACGGGCGGGGGAGAGGGGGGGGGGGGAGTATCGCACCTGCACGCGGCGCACGCGACGCGCGGCGATCTGCCGCGAGTGCCGCCGCAGCGCCTCCACCGCGCCGCCCCTGGCGCCGGCGCCCCTCCCGCCGTGCGCCTCCTGCGAGTGCCAGCTCATTTATTACATCGTAAACTGCTTTGTGTGTACGTGATCATCAGAACGGGCCGACCTCGTAAAAACGGGTTTAACATTCTGTTCTGCGATCGACTCACGCCTTAATGCAGACATAAAAAGTAAATTAGCTAACCTACCTCTAAATATTCACGCTTGCACTCAGGTTCCGCTCCTCACCGACGTGAGTGTTTACGTTATAACCGGAAGGTGTGTCTGGAAAAATCTCGCATCGGTTTAATGACCTAAGTATGTTGTAAGTGTCGTGTGATTTCGTTTTCAGCGAACTCGATGAAATTTGTTCCGATCTCGACCTTAATGACACAAATGTTAATGACACTCCCACCGGCCCACCGCGACCGGCATCGCGCCAGGTCCGCACCGACACTGTTTATCACCGTCGGAGTCGCTGTTTTATAGTGATATATTTCAGGGGGTGGTCGCTGAACGCTGAACGAGATTATGTAAGATAATCGTTACTCGTTAGTAACTTTGTCATAAAAATTACACTTTGAAAACAGTTTTGTTTCAGTCCAATAAAGTTACAAATATAATAACAATTAAAACTCTGTTTACCGCCACGAAGATAGGTTAGTCGCTTAGGAATATTTGCCTGAAAGCAGTGCAGGTAGATGCCAGATAAAACGGTCCGAAGCACAAAAGTTTCAAATATTTACACGAAGAACATTGTCTGGTCGTTAGGAGAGATCTGTTTAGTTCGCCCGCGCGTCCGGCGTTCGTGCCGAGCGAACCAGAGAATTACGATGGGTTAGCCAGAAGGCCGGAAAGCTCGAGTTGATATACGGTACCTCGAAATTGAGAGCTCAAAAGCTCTAAGTGGATTTAAGGTTTCACTGGTTCTAAATGAACTTTACCATCAGTTGTGAAAAAGCAATAAAAACGTTGAGAAAATCCCCATAAAATGTAATTTTCCCGCGCGATTACAGAGAGGTCTGGATAGGTTAGGTTCGGGCCCGGTGGTCGGGGTGGGTGAGGTCCGCGGGTGAGGTCCGCGAGCGAGGAGTCGCGCCGGCCGGGGGACAGTCGGTGCCGATCGTAAATTCTATTTCAGCTGAAACGCGCGAGGTTCAGGCGGATGGCGGCGGCGGCGCGCTCCCGTGCGGCGTGCAGGCGCGACTCCCGACCGCGCACTGCCGCGCCCCGCCCCCCGCACTCCCCGCGCTCCCCGCGCCCTCGCCTCGGCCCCGCGCACCTAGGGCCGCCACGATACACCAAAACTGTCTATCGATTGTCTAATATCGACATTATCTATCCCATAATAAGAAACTATCAAAATAGATAAATAATGAGCTCCACCAAAATAATCATCACCGATGTAAATGATAAGAAAAGTATCGGTTCATACAAGTTGCCGTCAGACGACATCTAGATAAATCGTTGCTCGGCAGAGGTTCATCGGATCCGGTTACTCCTTTCAGGCTATGAAAACATTGATACCAGGGTAGATTGTAGCCCATCGGATTATAGAATTACTAATCCAAAACATTGACTGCGATATTTTTCAACATTTACGGCAATTTTACCCCACCTCTCAAATCTATAACTAGCAAAAGCACATAGCAATAGCTAGGTAGGGGCATAAGCTGGTATGGATCGTTGGCATACATTGAAGCATAGCACGCGAATACATCGCTAACGTATGGCGGTGTTCTGCCTGGGAACAACACTGGAGCCGCGAACCGATGACACGATAGATAAGGCCGGCACGGCTACGGCTGAAGTGCTCGCCCGCCGCGGCTCGAGCTCCGTGCACCACCGAGCACAATCGAGCACCACCGAACACCGCCGAGCAACCTCGCATTACAGCTCTACATGGTACGTATACTTCACTAAACATTTCGATTACAACGAGACTTCTTGCTTTACTTGATAGTAACATTATTTCTGCTAACATGGTGAGACATCCCTTGTCAACCCCCAAAGGTAGGAATGCATCTGCGATCGACTTCAGCTATGACTCCTCCCTTTGAGTTTGTTTATAACTAGGCTCACCGGTAGAAGACGAGCCTACCATACTACGACTATGGAATACTTACATATTTATAAGCTTCTTTTCTTCGCTTCTTTTGCTTCTTATCATAAAAAGGGTATTTCCACATAAATAATTCAAGCTCAAAGCAGTTTCCGTTTCACCAATCATAAATGGATTTTTCTTTCCGCGCGTCTAGCCGTGTCCTCGCATGATGAATATGCATCTTGTGATATAAGTATTGTTTTATATTTCTTTGGTTCTCTTTTTACCGTGAAAATGTGAAGGAAAAACTCAATGTTTTTTGATATTTAGAATCTGTCGTAACTGTAGAATTAACTAACTAAAAGCTACTTTGTAATGGAGGTCTAAAAACGGTGAAAGAAACTCCTCAGTATAGAACTTGCAGACTATTCGTATATTGGAAGGAATTTTAAAATTTAAAAAGCCCACAATTTCATTTAAACTAGGTATACATAGCTAAGAACCATCTCAATCATGTCGGCTTCAAACAAAACACCGGGCAAGTGCGTGTCAGGCACACGCAATGTAGAGTTCCGAAGTAGCAAGTTTACTATTACTCATTAACTACTTATACTAACATAGCGGTGATAGTTTTCCTTGTAAATTCATCATAATATAATCTATTTTTAAGAATTTTTTCACTTGTCCAACTCCAACCGTTTAGCCGGCAGAGGGGGAGACATTGGACTCTAACCAAAATTAGCACTTTAAAGCCAAATATTTCGCAAACGCAACTCCTAATTCCAAAAATGGTCTTCCATATTATTTTTGAAAGACCTTTTCAACGATACCACACCCTATAGTGTGTACGCGTCTACGCGATGAATAAAAAATATTCATCCTCACGTTACCTGGTACCTACTACTGGTACCTTGAAAAAGAAATGTTTTTCAATATTTTATTCTCTGATTCTGGAGGTTTAATAAATATGTATATTCATGCCAAATTATAGCTTTCTAGCACTAAGGGTCTTGGCGCTTTGCTTTGGACAGACGGACAGACGGACGGACGTCATGACGAAACTATAAGGGTTCAGATTTTACTTCGGAACCCTAAAAAGACAGCATTATTCGGTCTATTCGTTTGGGAGCTACGGCCTACGATGCCACAGACAGACAGACATATCAAACTTAGAACACCCCTCTTTTTTGCGTCAGGGATTAAACAGAGCTTTCTGTCAACAGCAGTTCAACCATTTCGTTAATAGCTTTCAGAAAACTTCGCGCTCTTCGTTTTACTGATCCAACCGTTTTGTTCTGATCCAGGGAAAATCCGAAGATTTTCGAGATAGCAATAAAAATACCGTTCGCTTCGCCATTCGCCAATACTAGAGTAAATAATTACTACGCCCCCGCATCAATCAAGTGTATTTCGTGAGCGATACGCGCATCAGCATCGAGCGGATATTCCTCATTCATACTCATCGCATTAATGAAATTCATCGGAATGAATACATTAACGGAGGCTGATGAGCGATAAATAAATCAACGGGTCAGTTTAGTGACCGACGCGGCGACGGTGCGGCGTCCCTCCAGATAGTCAGGGCATTTGGTTTTAATGAAGCAGATACTTTCTTTCCTTAACCTTCTTCTTTCTTGGTCGGATTCATCGGTAATTCCTTTGGTGTTGCTAATGTACACATGCGACGGGGACTTACCATCAGGTGGCTTACGCTTATTGTCTACTTGTTTACCGATAAATAAAATTAATTTCTCTGTTATCAAACATTTAAACCGGTATATTTTCATTTATGTAAAGTTGTGGTCACTCCCAAACATATTATACCGACTTTGTAGGGCTGTGTTGAGGTAAGAAGGACTCTACGTTGGATCCGTCCAGTTTCCTATTAATGTGACAACACTAAACTTGCAGATAAATAAAGTTTGTTCAACGTTTCAAGTTAAAAGAAACTCTATCTACTTCTTATACAAAATTATTATTTTACACCTCTACATAATACATTTATTTTTGTTAGAGTCTCAAGTACAAAATGTTAAAACAAAAGACGCCGTATTGGGGCGGCTAAAATACTAACCCCAATCCCACACCGGATGGGTGTCGTAAGAGGCGACTAAATCCGGCCCGCTGGTGGTAGCGCCCCTCGAGGGATTATATTGGTAATATTGATTTTAATTGTTAATTAATACTATTATTACTATTATTATTTCTCCATGGGGTTCGCCTGGATAGCTACCACCCTTGAACATGAATCAGCCGCCAAACGACTCATCGTGTTCCGGCTGGGGGCTTGAGAGCCAGTTCTTTCTTTTTCTTCTCTCTTTCTTGGCCACTTACTATCAGGTGGAGATCGTCAGTTCGTTTGCTGGTTATTGCCATAAAAAAAATGTTTTCATTTTCACCCACACCTTACAAACTTTCAGCCTTCATTTTAGAGGTTGAAGATTTCACAATTAGAGGTTGAATATTCCAAAATCCTTTCTAATTGCTGGCCGAGCTAGCCTATTATAGGAACCTTTTCTCTAAATAGCAGTTTTAGTTATAGGTATGCATTGATGAATAAGTCACGCGAAAAAGGCCTTTTTAGTTTTGCTTATTGAAACATAACTACCTGCCTATTTCTTTTTAACCGACTTCAAAAAAGGAGGAGGTTCTCAATTCGATTGTATTTTTTTTTGTATGTTTGTTACCTCAGAACTTTGGACTGGGCGAACCGATTTTGATGATTCTTTTTTTAATCGAAAGCTGGTGGCTGTCATGTAGTCCCACATAAATTTGAACGAGATCTGACAACTATGTAGTTTTTGAGACTTTGAAGTCGGTTATTTTTTGTTAGTAAAATTTAGATTATTCTTCTCTCTTTCTTGGCCGGCAACGAATTGGTGATACCTCTGGTGTTGATGATGCCTATGAGCTACGGTAGCCACTTGCCATCAGGCAGATCGTCAGCTGGTTTGCCGGCTATAAAATAATGAAAAAAAATTTCTTTCACAGATATTATATACTAACTACTGCATACAAAACGATTGGTTCTCGTTTACAAAAAGGTTCTCGAGAATAACAGATAATTTTTATTACAGAAAAATATAAATTTAAAACAAGAAGCTGATCCCTAGTATCGAAGTAATTAATATTTTCCTCAAATAACTTTGACCTATTACTTTGCCTTGTAAGGGTAAAATATCGAAAAATAATATTAGAGTTCAATCAATCGTGTTTTCAAATCCATAAAAAATATTTTCACAACGATACCTAAAATGAATCATAAGGCTTAAGAAACATTGGTTAAAGCCAAAACTAGTCCAAGACTCGCTGCCCGCTGCATACTTATAAAATACCAAAGTCGTATAAAACGCCCTACTACATATTCATTTTTCTACGACGTTCAACCTATGCCATTAAAATGCATCGAGAAAAATGTAAATAAATAATACGATGTTCGATACGTCCGTCCGTCGTCGGCGTCCCCCGTACGGAGTGACAAGATGAGGGCATGATAACGCGGAGGCGCCGCCGCCCGCCGCCCTCCGCCCTCCGCCTTGCGATAACGCTGCAAACTATAACACACCAGGATTCTAATTAAACTACACTCGTATTCCTCCAGCTGGTTTATTAAATAGTATATCGTCTTAAGCAGTGATAGCCTAGCGGTAGAACGTTGGTCTCCCGAACGAAGGGGCCCGAGTTCAAACCCTGGCACGCACCTCTAATTTTCAAATATTATGTGCGTATTACAACTTAATTATCACTTGCTTCGGTGAAGGAAAACATCGTGAGGAAACCTGCACACCGGAGAGTTCTCTATAAAGTTCTCGAAGGTGTGTGAAGTCTACCAATCCGCACTTGGCCAGCGTGGTAGACTATGGCCTAATACCCCTCACATTGTGGGAGGAGACCCCGAGCCCAGCAGTGGGACAATTATGGGTTGTTGCTTTGCTGCTTTTATATCGTCTTATCACATAATACGTGGGCAGCGCCGGGGGTACTACGTAACTTTTGGAAGAGTTATAACACAACTAGCGACACTCTAATAAAATTGCAGAATTGGTACGGAATGGACGATTACTTTTTAAATATAATTAATGCTCAACACAACATCCTATCACAAGAATCTCTAATCAATGTTCCCTAGCTACAAGGAATAAAACTGTTATTGCAAAATCATGTTATTAATAGAGCGTGTATTCTATTGTTGTCAAAATATTGCGGCTTCTTTGTATTATTTTGCATACACAACGATGACAGTTAATACACGAAAAAGAATAATGAAGACTGCAATGGGCTTAATAGATTAGACGCAATAAGAATATATTTTCTTTGCGCCGTGTGTACGCCGCCGTAGCACTTGCGTAGACACAACCAGTATTGAGTAAGTACGTACTACGCGTTCACTAAGTTTGCCCTCGTCGACCGTTACGATTTGACAGCTAACGGTACTGTAGACAAAAAAGTAATCAAATAATTTCATTAACTTAAATAACAAATTACGTTTGCCACTGTGTAAAACATTTTCTATTTTAGTCATTGTAGCGACAAAAATCAACGAACATAAAATAAATCAATAGAAAAATAATTTAAAGAAAGTAACATCAAAATCAACAACAAACTCAAAAATGCACGCGCCGCACGGGACCTCAAAAATACGCGACTAGCGTTGCTGTCCGTACTAAATTAGCTGCGGTATGAGGAGCGGGACGGGAGGTAAGGGCAAACTTAGAGTGAACGCGTAGTACAGCCAAACACACTATCAATAAAAAATACAAGCAACCAAGACCCTAAGAAAAACATATATGTGATATATTAATTTATGACCTAAGTGAAATCTAATCTGATGCCATTCGTTCTTTCGGCAGACGCGTAGACGGAATCTTTACTCTTCTTTATCAACCGAGCCATAGAGTGCTCTGATTCAAGTGCCAAATTTATGCGTTATTATTTCCACGTAACTATACCACAGTAGATAAATTCGTACATTTAACTACCTATTAAAATGAATTGCACTCGTAAATTGGTATACGTAGATCTATACTTAGTTACCAAGATTATAATTCACCGCGATCGCCGGTGTTGGGTCGGCAGTGACGTGATCACGTGACTCACTGCATTGGACGTTTCCTCTTGGTCCTATTTTATCGTATCAGAAAACTCATCTGCAGGAAGCCGATGCCTGTATCAACCATGTTTTCAAATTGTATTTTACATATATATTTTTTTGCCTTTTTTAACGCGACTGCAAGTGCTTTCACAACTAATTGGCTCGGTAATGCTCTTCTTCTAGAATCCATAAATCTACAATGCGTCGATGATGAGGTGTTACTGTGTAATTGGCTGCGACCAATTACCATCAGATGTCTCTTCTGTTCTATTAATCGGCTATACTGATATTATTTTTTGCACATTTATCAAAAGTAGTTCTCTATTCCTTGTAATGTCGTTTTCTGTGTGAACTTAAGTTGAAGTGTTAAAGCGGCAGGATGGATCTTGGAATGATATATAATTTTCCTCTTCCATTCAAATTCAATTATAGAAGCACTTGGCGCGTAAGCTTCCATAAATCTTTGCACATATTACCCTCTTCAACACAAACATGTATACCCAGAGCTCTTCAAACATAATAGAGTCAGGATCTCAGGACATTTATTTACTCCCTTTAAAGAAAACTTACAGCTTTGCAGATAATTTACTTAATAATATATTTTTTTAGGATTATTATCATCGTCTAGGACTAATAAGTTTTCGAAGGCCATTTAAAATGTTGAAAACAAATGATGGGCTTCCTTCTTGGCCGACGAAAATTAGAACCAAACCGTCGTTATTACGATACTAGCTTTTGCCCGCAGCTTCGCCCGCGGTAGAGATCGATTCTTTACAAATCCTACTTACTTTTACTTAGTTAGATTTACCTAGTTGCCTATGACTTAAGTAAACATGTATCATTTTATAGCGTGATTCAGAACTTGCAAATTAATTTTACGAACGCCATCTATTAACAACATCCGGAACTAAATATCTAGCAACTAACAAAATATCGATTTTCCCATGGGCCGAAAAGAAGCCTACGTTACTCTCCACCTGCCTCACTATCTCCACACACAAAAACCATACCATATAACAGCTTCGTTGCGACGTGAAACACGGACAAACAAACAAAGACACTTTCACATTTATAATATTAGTATGGATAGTATGGATTTAATAGTTCAATAAACTAAATACACGGTTTTATAGATTGACACTATAAAGATATAGATACTGAAGAAAAAAATGGTACTGTGCTGTTATTAACCGTCAAGGAGTACCTTTGCCTGGAGCCAAACCTGTGTGCAATAGTATCCGGTCATGCTTAACAGAAAAAAGCATTGTCATCAGAATTAAAGCTATGTACGACTATGTATATGTCAAATTGCAACTCCTTAGGATAAGGATTACTTCTGATTAGGCTTGCAAGATTTGACCCAAACAAACAAACAGTGCAAGCTAAATAAAGCCGTTTAAAAATGTAAGAAGGTATGTCTATTAACCTGCAATAAATTCAATAGTAATTCTCGTTGTAGGTTATTCCCCTAATGACAAATGAGTAGGCGGACCACTTGACGGTAAATTGACTTAAGAACACCCGGAACATCAAATAACAGTCAAAGACTAAAAGGCAGCACCAGCAGGATATCTGTTTAATGTTCATTAATTGACTCACATTTATTCCAGGAGGGTGGCAGCTAGTCAGAGAATGAACCCTGTACTTACTATTGACGAGTTCTAAGTAACTTAACACCCAGTTTACTTCGTCGAAAAATGCATGCTGTTGTTGCTTCATCCGTTATAAACAAGTTGTTTGTTGAACTTGGGGAGAGAGATTGGTTGATGTAAACGAGGGAGGATTAATCTTTTTACAATACAGAAATAAGATAAAATGTGTTCTACCGTAATTAAAGTTTCAAAGTGCACGACACGTCATGTCGGATATTCAATAATCCGCACTCAGCAATGCATTCTATAAAGGTGAGGTAGGCTAGTAATTTTAAAGTAAACTCGAGTTGGGTTTGAATGAAATGGAGAGGAACGGTCCAAAGCATTGAAGACTTATAACTAGCAGTAACTCAATTATTTCAATATTTTTTTCGATAAATCTCATCGAAAATATCTAATACGAGTAATCGCCCTCACTTTGCTTCGCTTTTCTTATTTTTTTACACCTTGGGTTACATTATTGGAGTTTTGTTAAGGATCCCAACTTTTTTAAAAATATAATATAGCCTGTGTCACCCGGGGATAGGGTAGCTTCCCAACAGTGAAATAATTTTTCAAATCGGTTCAGTAGTTTCGGAGCCTATTCAATGCAAACAAACAATAAAATCTTTCCTCTTTATAATATTAGTATACATACATATAAAAATCTCATGTCACGGTGTTTGTGGTTGCACTCCTCCGATTTTTATGAAATTTTTGTGTATATTTGGTAGATGAGAATAGGGCGTAAAGTGCATTTCATACCGCTAGGGGATTAGGATGTCCCTATCCAGATTTTTTTTGTTAGGACAACGTTTGCTGAGTCATTTAGTCTGTTTATAAAAACGTCGAACATGTTTATTAACCTGTCGTAGCCGAGGCGTTCAAATACAACAGGTTTGATCGTGACGTCAAAGTGCGATGAATAAAATATTTTATAACGGGAAAAGAACGGCAACATCTTGTTCAAATGTTCACCGTACCATTTTGTTGAATACCGTACCATTTTATTCACTTTAAATAATGTACAGTTTCAAAACCACAAAAGTGAAAACCACTGCTTGATGTAAAATTTAAAGAAATAAAAATAGATACCAAAATTCCTAATGAATATTTAATTTATTTTAAGATGAAATTAACCTAATAAAATCCCGCTATACCTACAAGAAAAAAATACGAGGAGATTTTTACAAACGTGTGAGTTTAGGAAACTCGATCTATTCGTTGCCTTTAAATCGAATATCAATTTGAAAATCTTCCTCTTCTTCTGGTTGTTTGTTGTCAATTGACAATGGATTTGCAGCGGGTGGTGGCAGAGTGGAGACTTCTGGTTCTACGCCTACATTATCTCCATTTTGCGGCGAGTTTGGTTCCGTAGGATTATTATTAATTGGATTTTGAACTCCTGCATTAAGACCCCCGTTATTTGGATACTGGTGATCGCTCTCAACCCCCTGGTTTATATTATCGGGGTACCACGGACTGTTTTGATTAAATTGATTCTGGTTTCCGAGGTCGGGTGTGTCAACAGGTCTCTGATCCGTTGGCCTATTTTCATTAAACTGATTATTAGCAAGATTCTGATCATAATTTCCTTCGTGGTTGATCCAGGGTCCTTTGTTGCTGTTTGTGCCGAAATTTTCGTGTCCTTGGTATATTCCAGGATTCTGATTATTCAAAAATTGGTTTCCATAATTATTGTAATTATTATAATCGAGCTCTACAAAAGGCCTGGTAAGTGGTCTGGGATTTTCGTAAGCATTTTGGCTTTGATACATTTGGTGATACCAAAAGTTATTATCTCCATTTGATGTGCTTTGGAGTTGAGGTGGTTTCCATCCATGGTGATGGGATGGCTCACGATTTTGCTCGTTGGACTGATACTCAATTACCGTAACTTCCACGTCTGGGCCAGAACTCTGTTCGATCAACTGGAACTGTCCGCCGAGTTCCCAACCGAAGCTGTTTGCGATATCCTTAACCACTGACAGATCTAATGCTGCCTCATCTTGAACTTGAGACGCACCTATATTAGGATACTGTCCGTCGCACTGGTACACTGTCACTAAAAACACTGACACTAATAATTTCCACATCGTTGAATAAATATGCCTTAATACTGATTATAATTTTAGTTATGTGATATAGTTTCCTTACAGGCATGGATCAGTGTGGTTCCGCGTGCAGCGTTCTGACCACTGCTTAGAATATTAAGCTGGTCAAATTTTGTGACTCGTCTTAATGCATGTTTGTCACGTATCCGCGAAACGTTTACATTCATTTGAATTGCTAATGAAGCTATCTACTGCCTGTGTGAGCTTAATTTAATCATCACCATTGGGGTGTTTGATTATAGAACTACTTATACTAAATGTGTATGCAGTAGATGTTAGTAATTAGTAATCTACACTAGGGACTAAAATAGTACGAATTTTGTGACTTTGTGTGTATGTGGAGGATTCTTTTACCATTACATACCATTGAAAGGTACGTTTGTCCATATGGGTATAGGCTATATTTTATACGTACTTCATATTAAATGCAATTAACGCCCCAAGTCAGATCACTCCTTAGTACAGAATTGGTATGGTGATTCTTTACTAACATGAGAGATTTATGAGTAAGTAACCGTTAGTGACTCTGAGTGGTGTCGTAAGTAAAGATGATTCGCAAAAGTCATAAATAATTAATTGAGACTGTAGCTACTTTATATAATTCACCAAAATAGATAAATAATTGATTATTCTGGGCTTAGTCGGGGTGGGCCTAGTTATAGAGAAGGAATACGAAAATAAATAAAAGTAGTAAAAAGTTTCACTTGCCGCTACAAAGACGAGCATGTCTAAGGATTCGCGGCTAAAGTATTGAGTTCTAAAAAAGGAAAGTTTCTAACACTTTCACAACGGCCATACTAAATTAAGGCTACTACAAGAATACTGAGATATTGATTTAAAATGGTGTATTATTTTTACTACGTCATTACTAAGGATATATATGCATTTTTTTAGACCAATGTTTCGCTATCGATCCAGTAGCTTGGAAATTGAAAATTAGTCACGATTAAACCTAACATATCTACATATAATATGCGATATATGAGCCCGTGCTACAATAATATGTTTACAATCTGCGAGAAGTATAAACCCAATATTTTTATGTATTATAATAACAATAACTCATCGTGATTTTATGTAAATAGCTGACAATCGCGTCATCTGATAGCGAATTGCTAATGGTAATCAGTAATCACCCATTCGAATTTAAATCCGAGAGCCTATCACTGAAAGTGAAGTTCGTTGTTATTTTATTAGCTGACTCAGCTGACTCGATTAGATAAACAACTTCACCGTGTTTTGTCCGTAAATAGGACCCTCATCAGTTAGAGTAAACAGCGCATCTCTCATCTGTACAGCAATTTTATTTATACGTATAGGTAGTTAGTTAGTTACTATTAACTCTTCTGTGCTGATATAGCAACTAACCCTTAAATAAACCTTATTTATGTTACGTTACGTCATTCCGCATCCGACGAAACAAAAAACCTGGAAAAAGTTGAAATTCCGTACACGTACAATAAAGTTTGGTGACGCGACCGCGACGCCGCGACGGACGAAAAAAGTTCTGCTTCAGGAGATTTACTAGTAAAGTAGAAAGAAAAAAAAACTTGAGAGGTGTCAAGGGACACTCGGATGGAATGAAGTTCCTTGCAGTCAGTACTAGGATAGCAAAAACATGCAAGCGGGTATTTTAATACCTTAGATTTGTTTTGGCATACTCGCTTGCATGTTTTTGCTATCCTAGTACTCTGGCTTGCTTTCTATGTAAAAAGTGTCGTTACCAAATTTTCCACCTAGCCCCCTTTCGCAACGCGCGATAAGGAACTTCGTTCCAATAACGATTAACTAGATAAACTTCGATGTTTTTAACCCCCGACGAAAAAAGTGGTGTGTTATAAGTTTGACGTGTCTGTGTATCTGTGTGTCTGTATGTCTGTCTGTGGCATCGTAGCTCCCAAACGGATGAACCGATTTTGATCTGTTTTTTTTGTCTGAAAAGTGATTAATCGAGACTGTTCTTAGTTAACTTATGCTTAGTGTAAATAAATCTGTCGGGGGTTTTAAATTTCAATTAAAGATTATAATATTTTATCACAATATAGATGCAAATACATAATGCTCAATCACCTAATAAAATAATCTAAATTTTACTAACAAAAAATAACCGACTTCAAAGTCTCAAAAACGACTTGTCAGTCAGATCTCGTTCAAATTTATGTGGGACCACATGACAAGCACCTGCTTTCGATTAAAAAAGAATCATCGAAATCGGTTGGCGTGATATTGAGTTATTCGTCAATTTGTCGCGCACATCTTAACACAAATTTACGACTTATGTGGTTTTATCATGGATGTCATTGTCAGATCTCAATAAAATTTATATGGGACCACATGACAGCCACCAGCTTTCAATTAAAAAAAGAATCATCAAAATCGGTTCGCCCAGTCCAAAGTTCTGAGGTAACAAACATAAAAAAAAAAAAAAATACAGTCGAATTGAGAACCTCCTCCTTTTTTTGAAGTCGGTTAACAAAATGTATTGGCTACATCGTGTAAACTGTAAAGGTTGAATTTCACGAGACCGTAGTCGCACTACTTAGTTAAGTACTGCTATAGAGATACGTACTGCTATAGAGTGGTATACAAGGCCACAAGGGCAGGAGAACTCTTACCACGCTCATTAGCGCGGGGGTAGTTTTCCGCCAACCCGCCGCAGCCGTGAGGGCCGTCAAATACTGATTAAGGCGAGATTATCCGACCGTTGTAGGCATTTTGTTCACTCCCCTATACCCCGCTCCCCTGAGTGTAAACTCGACCGCCACGCCGTGAGCCGGTCGCGCGCGGCCGTGAGGTTCATGACCCCGTGCGTAGCTTTAGATCCTGTAACCTAGTTGGTAGTGATCCTGCCTGCGAACTGCGAAGCGAGGGGTTTCGGGTTCGATTTCCGGCGGGGCAAATATTTATGTCACAGATAAATATTTGTACTCGTGTCATGGCTGTTATTGTGATGTGTTATATGTGTAGTCCATGCCACCCGCGAAACAGGTAAATACTTGTAACCTACTGCGGGGGTATGAGTGTGGAAGGGTTTTTATTATTATTATTAGTAACTGCTCTGAGTTGGGGTGAAAGTATACTTTATTTTGATTTATTCATTGGAATTTTAGGTGCAATAAAATAAGAGTAATGATAATTTTAGCTTAATTTTGTTTTTATTATTTTTTACATAATTTAAGGTATTTTATTTTAAATTATTCTTATACTTTTTATCATTCTCAATATACTTGTAAAATATCTTATCCAAGGGTTTGAACATTTTTCTACGGAACCTGGCATACCTACAAGTCTGCCATTTTGAAAAAACCTCGTTTCGATTTTTAAGTTGGTTATTTTTTGTAGGTATTTACATGATATTAGTCAAAGTATGTAAGTACCTACTTATTTGTTCTTACTGATTCTTTTTTTAATCGATAGCTGGTGTTTGTCATGTGGTTCCACATAAATTTGAGCGAGATTTGACAAGTAGTTTTTGAGTTTTTTTGAAGTTGGTTATTTTTTGTAGGTATTTACATGATATTAGTCAATTTTGTATGTAAGTACCTACTTATTTGTGGATGAACCGATTTTGATGATTCTTTTTTTAATCGATAGCTGGTGTTTGTCATGTGGTTCCACATAAATTTGAGCGAGATTTGACAAGTAGTTTTTGAGTTTTTTTGAAGTTGGTTATTTTTTGTAGGTATTTACATGATATTAGCCAATTTTGTATGTAAGTACCTACTTATTTGTGGATGAACCGATTTTGATGATTCTTTTTTTAATCGATAGCTGGTGTTTGTCATGTGGTTCCACATAAATTTGAGCGAGTCTTGACAAGTAGTTTTTGAGTTTTTTGAAGTTGGTTATTTTTTGTAGGTATTTACATGATATTAGTCAATTTTGCATGTAAGTACCTACTTATTTGTGGATGAACCGATTTTGATGATTCTTTTTTTAATCGATAGCTGGTGTTTGTCATGTGGTTCCACATAAATTTGAGCGAGATTTGACAAGTAGTTTTTGAGTTTTTTTGAAGTTGGTTATTTTTTGTAGGTATTTACATGATATTAATCAATTTTGTATGTAAGTACCTACTTATTTGTGGACGAACCGATTTTGATGATTCTTTTTTTAATCGATAGCTGGTGTTTGTCATGTGGTTCCACATAAATTTGAGCGAGTCTTGACAAGTAGTTTTGGAAGTTGGTTATTTTTTGTAGGTATTTACATGATATTAGTCAATTTTGTATGTAAGTACCTACTTATTTGTGGATGAACCGATTTTGATGATTCTTTTTTTAATCGATAGTTGGTGTTTGTCATGTGGTTCCACATAAATTTGAGCGAGATTTGACAAGTAGTTTTTGAGTTTTTTTGAAGTTGGTTATTTTTTGTAGGTATTTACATGATATTAATCAATTTTGTATGTAAGTACCTACTTATTTGTGGACGAACCGATTTTGATGATTCTTTTTTTAATCGATAGCTGGTGTTTGTCATGTGGTTTCACGTAAATTTGAGCGAGTCTTGACAAGTAGTTTTTGAGTTTTTTTGAAGTTGGTTATTTTTTGTAGGTATTTACATGATATTAGCCAATTTTGTATGTAAGTACCTACTTATTTGTGGATGAACCGATTTTGATGATTCTTTTTTTAATCGATAGCTGGTGTTTGTCATGTGGTTCCACATAAATTTGAGCGAGATTTGACAAGTAGTTTTTGAGTTTTTTTGAAGTTGGTTATTTTTTGTAGGTATTTACATGATATTAGTCAATTTTGTATGTAAGTACCTACTTATTTGTGGATGAACCGATTTTGATGATTCTTTTTTTAATCGATAGCTGGTGTTTGTCATGTGGTTCCACATAAATTTGAGCGAGATTTGACAAGTAGTTTTTGAGTTTTTTTGAAGTTGGTTATTTTTTGTAGGTATTTACATGATATTAGCCAATTTTGTATGTAAGTACCTACTTATTTGTGGATGAACCGATTTTGATGATTCTTTTTTTAATCGATAGCTGGTGTTTGTCATGTGGTTCCACATAAATTTGAGCGAGATTTGACAAGTAGTTTTTGAGTTTTTTTGAAGTTGGTTATTTTTTGTAGGTATTTACATGATATTAGTCAATTTTGTATGTAAGTACCTACTTATTTGTGGATGAACCGATTTTGATGATTCTTTTTTTAATCGATAGCTGGTGTTTGTCATGTGGTTTCACGTAAATTTGAGCGAGTCTTGACAAGTAGTTTTTGAGTTTTTTTGAAGTTGGTTATTTTTTGTAGGTATTTACATGATATTAGCCAATTTTGTATGTAAGTACCTACTTATTTGTGGATGAACTGATTTTGATGATTCTTTTTTTAATCGATAGCTGGTGTTTGTCATGTGGTTCCACATATATTTGAGCGAGTCTTGACAAGTAGTTTTTGAGTTTTTTTTGAAGTTGGTTATTTTTTGTAGGTATTTACATGATATTAGTCAATTTTGTATGTAAGTACCTACTTATTTGTGGACGAACCGATTTTGATGATTCTTTTTTTAATCGATAGCTGGTGTTTGTCATGTGGTTCCACATAAATTTGAGCGAGTCTTGACAAGTAGTTTTTGAGTTTTTTTGAAGTTGGTTATTTTTTGTAGGTATTTACATGATATTAGTCAATTTTGTATGGAAGTACCTACTTATTTGTGGACGAACCGATTTTGATGATTCTTTTTTTAATCGATAGCTGGTGTTTGTCATGTGGTTGCACATAAATTTGAGCGAGATTTGACAAGTAGTTTTGAGTTTTTTTGAAGTTGGTTATTTTTTGTAGGTATTTACATGATATTAGTCAATTTTGTATGTAAGTACCTACTTATTTGTGGATGAACCGATTTTGATGATTCTTTTTTTAATCGATAGTTGGTGTTTGTCATGTGGTTCCACATAAATTTGAGCGAGATTTGACAAGTAGTTTTTTAGTTTTTTTGAAGTTGGTTATTTTTTGTAGGTATTTACATGATATTAATCAATTTTGTATGTAAGTACCTACTTATTTGTGGACGAACCGATTTTGATGATTCTTTTTTTAATCGATAGCTGGTGTTTGTCAATTGTGGTTCCACATAAATTTGAGCGAGTCTTGACAAGTAGTTTTTGAGTTTTTTTTGAAGTTGGTTATTTTTTGTAGGTATTTACATGATATTAGTCAATTTTGTATGGAAGTACCTACTTATTTGTGGATGAACCGATTTTGATGATTCTTTTTTTAATCGATAGCTGGTGTTTGTCATGTGGTTGCACATAAATTTGAGCGAGATTTGACAAGTAGTTTTTGAGTTTTTTTGAAGTTGGTTATTTTTTGTAGGTATTTACATGATATTAGTCAATTTTGTATGTAAGTACCTACTTATTTGTGGATGAACCGATTTTGATGATTCTTTTTTTAATCGATAGCTGGTGTTTGTCATGTGGTTCCACATAAATTTGAGCGAGATTTGACAAGTAGTTTTTGAGTTTTTTTGAAGTTGGTTATTTTTTGTAGGTATTTACATGATATTAGCCAATTTTGTATGTAAGTACCTACTTATTTGTGGATGAACCGATTTTGATGATTCTTTTTTTAATCGATAGCTGGTGTTTGTCATGTGGTTGGTTCCACATAAATTTGAGCGAGATTTGACAAGTAGTTTTTGAGTTTTTTTGAAGTTGGTTATTTTTTGTAGGTATTTACATGATATTAGTCAATTTTGTATGTAAGTACCTACTTATTTGTGGATGAACCGATTTTGATGATTCTTTTTTTAATCAATAGCTGGTGTTTGTCATGTGGTTCCACATAAATTTGAGCGAGATTTGACAAGTAGTTTTTGAGTTTTTTTGAAGTTGGTTATTTTTTGTAGGTATTTACATGATATTAGTCAATTTTGTATGTAAGTACCTACTTATTTGTGGATGAACCGATTTTGATGATTCTTTTTTTAATCGATAGCTGGTGTTTATGTGGTTCCACATAAATTTGAGCGAGATTTTACAAGTAGTTTTTGAGTTTTTTTGAAGTTTGTTATTTTTTGTTAGTATTTAGATGATATTTATCAATTTTGTATGTAAGTACCTACTTATTTGTGTATCACGCGTATCTCAGTTAGGAAATATAAATAAGTTTATATTATATTTATATGTATATTTCTTAGTATATAAATTAATTGTGTAATTAGCACTTGACTTATACATATACCAAAATACTATAAACAGTTACTAAAGTACAAACACGAACAATGTTATTATTCTTACGATATAATTTTTTTTTATGGAAATAGCCGGAAAACGAGCTGACGATCCACCTGATGGTAATTGGCTATCGTCGTCCGTGGACATCAGCAACACCAAAGGCATCACTGATGCGTTGCCGGCCCTCCCCCTCCCTTCCCCTCCCCTCCACCTCCCTCCGTTCCCCTCCCCTTCCCCTCCCTTCCACCTCCCCCGCTACCCTCCCTCTACCCTTCCTTCCCCTGTTTAACTTATATACAAATATACATATTATACTATACATATAAAAAAACAATACTCAAAAACAATATAAAAAAACAACATTAAAAAACAATATTCTTACAAAATTCTTACAATAGAAATAATAGTAATTATGGCATTAATTAACATTTAAAATCAATATTACCAATATAATCCCTCGAGGGGCCCTACCACCAGCGGGCCGGATTTAGTCGCCTTTTACGACACCCATCCGGCTTGGGATTGGGGTTAGTATTCTAAGCCGCCCTAATACGGCAAGAATTATTGTGTAATTAGCACTTGACTTATACCAATACCTAAATACTATAAACAGTAACTAAAGTATAAAAACGAACAATTTTTATTATTTCAAATTACAGCTGTGTGGATACTTTGGACAGTGTAATATAAGTTCAGAAGGCGCGCGCGCCAAATTCGAAATTAAAATTGGTGTCGGAAATTCGACAACGTGCGGCTGCGATGCCGATTAGCACAGGTCCTACCTCGAAGGCGACTGGCGCGAGAGTAAAATTGAGTAAATTAACGCGTCGGGCGTTTCGTTGCTAGTGGAAAGGGAAAAAATAGAAATTGAAAGAGAAGTTTTTCAAAATTTCAAATTATGATCAGAAAGAAATATTGGTATCTATAGGACCTATACTGTGGTATATTTTTTATTATCTGGAAGCGATTAAAACGCGAATAAAACGCCATTTTTATGCCAGATTAGACCCCACTTTGTGATTTATTTCTATCCAATGAAATAATTGCTATCGTGTATCAAGTATGAGGGAACGAAAGAACAAAGACTGTAAAATAACATATATTTTTTTTAGAATTGTATTATATACCATTTATGAACAAAACACCTTCAAAAATACCATTTCTTGGGATAATATCGCCTTAAGTATCGCACTCAAATAACATTTTATTTCCTTTTATTATTCGGTCGCGATACTCAATAACGTATCAAGCAGGTCTCTCATGCTTGCATTTTTGAAGTTATACATCTTTGGGCGCGTTATGAAATAAATGGAAAAAATGATGAGAGTGAAATTTTAAGATTTGTAACACGGACGGTGACACAAAAACGACGGTCACGAAAAACGTCACGCGCGTTTTTTTACAAACGTATATTTGAACTTTGAACGGTACAAAAGCTATGGAGCACGTGATTAAAGACAATGAGTGTAAAACGAAAACAATAAAACCATTCTCTTTTACCCGTTGTCGGTAATGTCGGCCGCCCCCCGCGCCCCGCGCCCCGCCGCAACCCTCGCACCGCAATGAATTCAGAATCGGGGTACATTTTGTCACCGTCACTTTGTACCGGCTTTCTTCATCATTTATACAAACCAGTAAACCAAGAATCCTGGGTCGCATCTCATTATAAGTAAAATTTGTTTTGTTGCCATTTCACCGACGAACTTATGAAGAAGTAGTGGGGAATTAGCTTGTGAACCAAATTTTTAAATTTTAATCGAAGTCATTTGACTGCATGCGATTTATGTTGACGTGTTTCGGTTGCAATGTTGCAAAATCAGGCAAAAGAATCATAAACATGTATGAAATATTACGGTCATAGTGTATTGCAAAACTAGCTGCATGATTAAATTGCATAGAGTCAGAGGTTTATTATTTATTCTAAGAGTCAGAGTTTGAGTTTGCAATGTTTGCAGGCACGGGTTTGAGAACTTTGAGACGACTGCGACTATGTTTATGCAGGGGTGGCAGAGACTACTCACCATCATGTCACCTGTCTGCTTGTTCGTAAACGTATTATACAACATAGAAATAATAACGCTTCACACTCATAACGCTTCACACTCATAGCCCCACACTAGGATACCCTGTGTCGTGGGTGCCATGGACAACACACTAGACAAGGACATTCACACCCAGACCGAGAACAGAAATTCAAACTCATCATTCAAATTTCCGCCTCGCTGGGAATCGAACCCAGGACCCGTGGTGCGGCGATCCGGCATGGTAATCATTGCGCCACACGGGTCGTCAAATAGATCAAATAGATCTTCTTTATATATAAAACACAAAATATATTCGTACGGATGTCCTTTATACTGAAACCATCCAACCGATATGCCTCAAAATGGTTTCATTTGAAAGAAAGGTGTTATGACCTTCTTACTTACTATTATTATTTATACTAGAAGAAAACATTGTACCTATGTCGTCGGTCATTCTTAAGTTCTATGAGAAGAAATAGAGAGGGTAGAGACCCTCAAAAAGGCAGCGGTGGTCTCCGTGTCATTAATATTGTATCAAAATAAAAAAGAAAATTTACCTTGTTTCAAATATGTACATACATTACATAATTATAATACAGACATCTTCATAATTCATAAGGAATGAAGAAAGTAGGTTCTTACATATCTAATGGGCCTAATTTTCGGTTTACACGACGTAACTATAAGTACTTAACTAAATTTTAAGTAAATTAATACGTATAAACGGACAATTTAGTAGTTAAAATTTAGTACGCAAGTAATTTAAAAATATTTTAAATAAGCGCTTCACCCGCGGCTTTGCCCGTGTATATTTATTCTAGATTCTAGATCATGTCTACTGTGTGCCATTTTCATGAAAATCCGTTCAAGTAGTATTTTGCATCAAAAAGAAACAAAATTCTATGCAAACTTTCACAACATGTAGTAGTTTCAGTTATAGTTTCACAATATTAGTAGGATCCATGCACTAAATGTGTCTAATAGACGACCCTGTAGCCTAGTTGGTAACGAACCTGCCTGCGAAGAGAAGGGTCCCGGGTTTGATTCCCGGCCGGGGCAGATATTTATGTGACAGATAAATATTTGTACTCCGGTCATGGGTGTTATTGTGTTGTGTTATAGGTATGTGTCGTCCATGCCTCCCGCGATACAGGTAATAACCTACTGCGGGGGTATGAGTGTGTTAGCGTTTAATCCAACAGATTATGTGGGACACACAATTATTTACTGATATTGGGGATGCAGCGCAGATTAATGGATATCGGATATTGTACAACCGCGACATGTCCGGCCGGTGTCCGGTTACACTACCTAATTTGTAGTGTTGACGATGACGTCATCATTGCGACACTTATCGTCTCAGCTCTTAGTACGAGAATAAGTAGACGACCCCATAGACGACTTCGTAGACCAGTTGGTGGTGCTGAAGAACTTTACAAGTTTTTAATTTATGGGCACCATTATCACTATATGCTGGAGGTCAATGTCAATCAGGCCTGCGATTGGTCGAAAATATTCATCCAATGTCACGTGGTCCGTCTTCAGGTCTTCAACGCTTGGAGTCCAATTGAATATTTAAAGTTCTTGGTAACGTCCCTGCCTACGAACGAAGCAAGGGACTCCAGTTTCGAGTCCCGGCCGGGGCAGACATTTATTATGAAATAAAGTGGTTCTTAAGTAATTATGTATTAGTATTAGTTATTAGTATTAGTTATTAGTTATTATTATTTATTATTATGTATTAGTTATTAGTATTCTTCTATAATTAGCAAAATATTTTTTTAAATATTTTGATGAAAAATGAACTGTAAGGAAAATGTACCTACTAGGTATAACATTTAAGGACAATGATTATAAGACATGAACAGTACGATATACTGATAATAAAATTAAAGTTCTTAAGTTATTATGAAGAAAGTGTAGGTGTAGGTGTTTGTTTCTGCGTTGTGAGTGTTGATTTCAGTTGCGACATAGAGAAGCCAAGTGCGGGGGTGTATAAGCATTTATTCATCTATCTCTAAGTATATTAATACCAGTAGAACTGAAAAGTTTGTATCATGTCTGATCTACAGACTACAGTTACCATTCATTTACAGTTAAGTATTATATTAGTAGTGTTCTTAGTACAAAGAAAACCAGAACTTCATAATTTATTTTCTGACGTTTCGCTATAATTTTGTAGCACGTTTTATTGCTCAGCGCGACTCACCTAGCAATTTCTCGTGTCTCCTCATTTCTCATCGCCTCTCCTCGTCTCTCCTTGTCTCTCCTCGTCTCTCCTGACCGCTGCTACACTATGGCCCACGTTAATGAACGTATCATTTGTAAAACTCTGTGTGCGACAATGTTGGAAATTAAATAAATAAAATTTTCCTGTCCTTTGTTGAATAACAAGCAAAAAATTTATTGTAATTTGTAACGACATCTGGGTTTAACTCTCTTTAATTAGCATAAAAAAAACACAACGAGTTGATTCCCTACGAACAGTGAAGGAATTGAATACATTATTCTTCGAGCTTTTCTAAGTTAGATTGCAATATTATTGTGCCCTGTACCATAATGTATTCAGGTATAACAAAGAAGTCGTAATCTGGACCTGCCGGTGTTGCCGGTGATTTTGAGCGATATTAAATCTTTTGTTTGAGGAACAAAGCTCACTTCAAGTTTCTCGTGCGAGCCCACATACAAAGAGCGGCGATCAGCTCGCCGGCAGCTGCTGTAATGCCATAAGCCATCATGACCCAGTTCCGAGGCAATCTGGCGAAAGCTTTGGCCTTTAATAGATCCTACAAATACGGCACATTCTTGCACCTAGGGTTGCCAGACGTCCGGATAAAGCCGGACAGGGTTAGGCTTTTTGAGTGCGTGTCCGGCCAAATTGAACGGTGTCCGGCCTGTCCGGTTTTGTTAGGCTTTTTGCATTCGACTTGTCACGTCGTTTAGAAGATTTATCTGTATGGTAAAGGATCACAAAGGCCTGGGGGACACCACAAAATTTTTATCTTGTTAATACTAAGACACAAAATCCTCAATAATTTAGGGTGTCCGGCCTTTTTACCCAAATGTCCGGCCAAACTGGCTGGTCTGTCCGGATATTTGGTTTGACGACCTGGCAAACCTACTTGCACCCGCTCGCCGCACGCCGCACGCCGCAGCCGCATGCGACTCGCTCAGTGTTATTGCCAGGAATCAGCTTGGTAAACGCCAGCTGTGTAAGCTGTATAACGCCACGGAGTTGAGCAATAAATACAAATCAAGACATAATACGTAATGTGACGTTAAAGCACGTCGACTCTGAAGTTTAAAACTGGGTTAAGTTTTCGTGTATTTGGTACCTACTTGTCAGGTTTAATCGCTTTTTGTATAGCTTTTTTTATGATGGAACCAAAGTTGTACCCACTTTGTATATATTTTACAAGTCGGCCAAGGAATAGGTAAACAAATTCACAAATATGATAACATAGATTTAATGTTCTTAAAGGCGTGTAAAGTGCCTGCACCAGACCAGCAGAACAATGATAATAAATGAATCTCAATTTCACCTCAATTATTGTCTATGAAGATTACTAAAAAAAAAATTAATTTTATACTCGACAGATTTCTCCGATGTCCCGTAACCTCTACCTAGACCCTTTTTATCGCTTCGAAAACCATTAGACTCGGTCGGCTCACTCCAGGATCTCGTGCGTAACGTTACTCTAACGTAGAACAGCCTGTTTGGAATTGCAAACGTCAAAATGCAACAAAAATGTTGTTTCGTAAATAATTAAGTTAGTGTATAGAGTTGCACCGAATAGCTCAGCGATTATACGCATGCATCGCAGCATACCTATATGTATGTCGCGCGATGCTTTTCCTATCATAGTTAGTAGGTATGTAACCAGCAGCCACTCGGGCACCGCGTATGCCAATTATAACTAAACCCTGTCCACACATCTTAACCTCGTTTACATTCAGCCCCTACCGCTGCTCCTCGCGCTGTCGGCAATAATCCCCTTGATACTGCCGTGGCAGGATCGAGAGAAGTGTAGTGTTTATATACTGCCCTACCACTCACATCGCTTTCGACTTTCGGCAATGGCAGACGTCGAAATATTACTGCGACGGAGCTGAATGCAGTGTTGCCAATGAAAATTTTTGGAAGGCCGTATACATGATAAAAAAAGCCGTGTTTATATGGGAAAGGATCAAGTGTGGGCCGTAGCAATCCAATTACACCAATATATACCATCGGTTCAGCGCTCGAACTAAAAAAAAGGTCTTCGGCAGTGAATTTGATGTCCACAAAACGAGTAATACTTTTCATTAGCCTACATTAACATCAATATAAGCCTGGTGGCGCTGTTTTAAGGGTTTAACATTCGTTAAATGTTTGCAAAACAATAAATAAAATTGACTTTGTGAAAATTTGCGAAAAGCCGTAGAATTTGCTACGGCAATAGGGTTCCAGCCGTAGCCCGTAGATTTTGTGATTTTTTGGCCTGAAAGCCGTAGAACACGGTAATTGCCGTAGCATTGGCAACACTGGCTGAATGTGAACACGCACTGTCGCTCACGCTCTTTGACTTCCGCACAAAAAACCGCTCTTTTGGGGAGCGCCGGGCAGCGCGAGTAGCAGTGGTAGGAGCATGAGAAGTATCGTGTTCACATACTCGTCCTGCCCACTTCCCTACCAACTTTCCTGCTCAAATGAGCTGAATGTAAACGAGGTATTAGAGACTAAAATGACAACTAAAATGACAAGGAAATAAATGACTTAAGATCCCCACTCCGCTTAATTTGAATAAATCTCCCGTGCACGTCTATTCATATATAAGTCTATGTGTCACGTCACGATCGAAGCATCAAAACCATCTCCGACATCCCAACTAAATGCTATTAGCGACCGCTCGGCCCGAATGGAAAATCGATACTTTTCCTATTTGATTTACTGAGGTGCGGCTACGCTGTACGTCACAGCTGATATCAATTCAGCGCTGCCTCTACCATGTAGCCACTAGTACGAATATATAGCACACTCAACAGCTGTTAGATTCAAGATCGATACAGCTTTCAGCTAACACAACTGTAGCTCGAGCACGAATATTTGCGAGAAAGTATTCGTATGGTTAACGTTAGCAATTTGTCAAATTTGTATGGCATTTTAGTACCATTTACGCACGATAGGGGCGCTTTTGAAAAAATGCCATACAAATTGCTTACGTTAACCATACGAATACTTTCTCGCAAATATTCGTGCTCGAGCTTCAGGTGTCAACTTTAATAACTAACGAACTTTAAAGAAATAATTTGGAAGTATAACTTACAGTTGCAACTTAGTATGTATATTTTTAGGATAAATCGGTCGGTAATTATGATAATAACAGAGTTGATGTGCGGTGTCGTGATCGTGACAAAATATAATTACGTAGAACATTAAGTCAGTTTTATATAAATCAGAGCCAGATCAATCCCTCCCAGTCATAGTAGATTAACGACCCAACTCATGAGTCACTAATGATTACTTTAATCGCTCCTGAGTAAAGAAAAGAATCACCATACAAATTCTGTAATAAGGAGCAATAAGTAACCGTTAGTGACGCTAAGTTGGGGCCGTCGTTACATTTTGCGCATTGGTTTTAAATAAATAGAAAATTAAATCTGACAATTCCCGTAACTTCTTTGGCACAACCGTGTAGCTCCTCTACGCTACGGACTTCTTTTACAAATGTTACGACGACATTATTACGACTACTGAACAGATTGCGGACATTACTCTTGCTCAACCTGGAAACCCCGAACCTTACCCAGCAGTGACTGTATGACACTGAAATATAGCAAACGAGAATGTCAACAATTTCATCCGACGCTACCGGCGGCATGGGGCAAGTTTTATTACGTGTTGACGTCACCCGACTACAATAAAAATATACAAGACTCAATAATGTTCCTGGAATTACCCATATTGTTCGCCATAATTAGTTTCCGCAAGAATGGAGGTTTGATCGATGTAAGCAAATTTTATTCACGGTACTCCGACGTTGTAGCATTCATCGTGAGTCCGCACTTTTCGATCTTGAAGACCTTCCGACAATTTCACTTCATTAATGTTAATAACTTAATACAGTTTATATTTATTGGAATTTTGATGTGGTCTGCTCTTGAGACAGAGGGGCAATGACTACCACCATTTTAAATTGGCCAGCAGCAAATGGATAAGTCTGGAATGGACATTAGGGAAAACTCTCAGGTTTTATCAGGGTGATAAATTAATTTGCATTTCGCAAATACTTAACTTTGGAAAATTTCACGAAGCTCAGACAGCTCATATTGATCACAATACGAAGTTATTGCCGAGTCTTAGCACCAATTGGAAGCAATTGATAGGAAAGAAACACATCATTACTTCCCGTTACTGCCCCAAGGGAACTTGTGTCTTGTTTTAAAATAAGTAAGACTGAAGCCACCATCGAACCAATAACAGAATAAATAACTGCTTTATGGTGCGGGTGTATCTGTGCTGTAGGTAGGTATTTTGCTCCTCGTCATCTTCATACAGCAGTTGACACATAGTGCATGTCGTATCAACGGCATCAGAGAGTCAAGTAGCAAGCTAGATCGATCACAAACAGGTCGCGTAAATAGCGCCAAAGTCTTTATTTAACTTGCAATATTATGTGTTAGTTTGTGCGTTTCTTATATGTCAAATCTTACAAGTTGACTTTGCTTCATCTTTGAAAGTTTACATATTTCGTGAGTTTCGATGACAATGCATTTTTTGATAAGCTTGATCTGATACGACGCTCAGGATTGGCTCAAGATGCGAACTCCTCGGCAGACAACACAGATATGAAATTTTATATACGCATTCAGTTATGTTATGATAGCTCGTTCTAAACTCTATGATAAAGTGACTGCGGCGGCCGAGGGTGGCTCCATACGAGATATCTTCAACGTCGACAGCACGTACACTACAATTTATTTGAGACTATTATTTATTATTATACTGTGCTATTAGGTATTTGAGATATTCACTTTAAGTTTTTTATATTCTTTTATATTCTCAACTCAATCAAATAAAGTCATTTTTATAAAATGGCATAGATACAAAGTTCGATACGTTGTAGTACATACTTAGCTTGTAGTTTTCGGGTTAACAGAGTTCCGGTAAACTGACGTAACTCGTATTCAAGAGCCAAAGCTCGCCGGGCCCTAAAGTTAATCATACAGGTACCTATCTAATAATAGGCATCATAGTAGGTACAGGCACGCGGTACAGAATTAGGCGTACACGAACTTAGGATCTAATGTACATAGATAGGAAGGGTCGCGATCGAAATTGCAGGCATGCACGTCCGGGACATCGTGGCAATACAATTTGGGCGGCGGTGGTAGCGGTGGTGGCAGCGGGGGCGCCGCGCTCCGCTGACCTACATCGCTCTAATCGTATCACGTGAAAACGCTCGCGTGCCGCGGTCGTTCACCTGCTCGCTCGGCCCTTCGCTCCCGCCCGCGAGTCGCCCGCTTGCCGCCCGACTGCCGCTCACCTGCCGCACGCCTGCCGCAAGCCTGCCCCATGCCGCCCGCCGGCAACAGTGCCCTCCTGCTGCACCGATCACAGACAATTTCTAACCTACACCGTCACCGTCTTAGCTGAAGCTTGCGCCACATGACCGGTTCTGATACTTCTGAATCCAGCGGATACACTCTGTTTTCGCGGAGCTTCTGGAGCATCGCGAGGGCTACATGTCAATAATAGATCATCATCATAAAACCACGACCATCGTGGTGTGACGGACCCCGGAGAATCGCCTCCAAAGTTAGCCACATTAGCTATCATGTTACGAGTTGTTCATCTTCCTACTTCCTCCCTTCCTACTAATATTATAAATGTGAAAGTTTGTGAAGATATATGTAGGTTTATTAATCTTTTACGCAAAAACTACTGTTCATGAAATTAAGCACGCAGGTAGACTATGGTCTGAAATTTGTAATAAGATAAATATAGGGAACTTATTACGCGGGCAAAGCCGCGAGCACAGCGCGAGTTTGTTAAATATATTTAGTTACCTGTATATCTATGTCAAGGACAGCTAACCCGGCTGTCCTCGGGGATATGTTTTAATTAAAGTAATGACTATCCTTAATTCCTTACAATGTAAGGCTTACACCATAATGTAGGATACCGGCTACGCGCTCATTTTACTAACCTCGCGTCCTGAGCATTTCTACCTGATATCATAATAATTGATATTAATAATAACTTTTTATTTACATAATAAGTTGTTTATTTATTTTTATTTATTTATTAGGTTTGCCAACACGTCTTATTCTTTACACCGCACTGCGCACGACATCACAATATCTACTACTTGTAACTTTAAAAACGTGTGACTGCGTGTGAGTCTGTCTACGGCATCCATATTCACATTATTATACTGCTAAAGGAGGTGACGTCGACTTTATTCACCTGAGTTAATTCACCCAGGTGTCTTAAGTCTACTTTTAGTGTACTTTATTCACCTATGTACCCAGGTGATTTAAATCTACTGGCCGCAGGTGAATTAAGTATACTAAAGCGGTAGACCCAGTGAACGAATATACTATGGAATAAGCCTCTCAATACATTCTAACGTTAAATATCAGCACCAAAACTCACACAAATACGAAGTATACATGCACAAACCACTCACTACGGTATACAAACTCATCAATTGGTATATTGTCAAGTAGTTGTCGAACCATGCGAAATCGCCAAACGGGATTGGTTCTCGGCTTGACCCGATCACGGCAATTGGTTCGCGCCTCAGTGTACTGTCTAATGCGTTGTCGCATTGTCAGTCAGGTCGTCAGTTCCGTGGATGTTATTATGTATGAGGGAACCAATCATAATAAAACAATAATAAAAATGGTTTTATATAATATAAAATATTATTATTACCATTTTTTTCTCTTATTACAAAAATAATTATTTTTACACGTTATTTGTTTTACAATAGTAAAAAATAGGCAGTTATAAGGATTGCCGACGGAAGTGAAAAATCCATCGTTTTAGCCCATACCCCCGATTGATCTGAATTTTGGTATACCTATGTATTTCGACGCGCTGATAACGAATATCTTAAGCAAACTACGCATAATTATGGGGAACTAATTTCGCATTTTAGTTGAACATAGAATGTCAATCTTTTAATGTGCTACAAATTTTGTAGGAAACATTTTTCTTTAAAATTAATATTTTGCCAAATAAACGTGAAAAATAAAAAATAATGTTTTTTCAAGGTAAAGTTACCTACTTTACCCTATAATATTCGTTATCAGTTCGTCAAAATATACATATTAACATAGATATACCAAAATTCAGATCAATCGGAGATATGGGCTAAAAGGAAGTTCACCCCAATATATTGACAACTCAAAACAATATAATTTGCAATAGTAAAAAATAGGCAATTATAAAGACTGCCGACAGAAGTGAAAACTCAGAACAATATATTGAGTACTGACTATTGTACTGCACAGTGATTCTACAAATTAATCAATTCAAATTAAGATTGTCGAAAACACTGTAAAAACATTGCACAGTACACACTAGGGCTGGTAATATCGGAAGGTTTTCAATTTCGATATTGATTTTTCATATTTGATCCTATTATCGGAGTTCAGATATCAATATCAGAATTATACATAGTTTTTTTTAATCATTTAAATTTCATTTTATATTGTAAAGTATCAATAGGATAATGAAATAATAAATTCGTACAGCGCTTTTAGAAATCATCTGGAATCCTTTCTTCGTCAAATATAAATTTTCTTCTTTAAAATGAATCGAACATATTACCGAATGTTTGCTAGGTATCCAGTCATTTTCCTGTCTCTCTAATTGAACAGCTTTTATCCACAGATCTTTACGTCACGGGTCTTGTGGGAATCTAAATTAAAAATAAAACGAATTTTATTCCTATAATAAATTGTTAGTAAAAATATACTAACTACATTTTGCATAAAAACATCCATATGAAAGTTAAATAGATTTTTGTAGTTTTAGATTTCGTTATACTTACACGTGAAATGTGATTCCACGATTCTCGGAACCCTTGGAACGATGATCTGTATGATTTTTGCACCATTTCAGAACACATGAAGGCATTTTGATACTATTTTTTTTATATAAATCTTGTTTATGACACTTAAATCCAACGACCGTCCGAACGAGTGACACCGAACTGACTGATTCGCGTTTTGGTTGAGTATCTAAGCCCGGCCCACTGCGGTTGAGTTTTCGTTGCGCTATTTTGAGGTATCAAAGATGCTTCCATGTACGTTAGTATATTAGTTCATTGGGTAGACCTAAATTCACCTAGGTGATTAAGGCAAGCTACACACGAGCCTACTGCCGAGGTGTATTAGTAAACTTAATTCACCTTAGACGGGCCAAAGCAGACGGCTCAGAACGCGGCACTTAACTAGCTCATTGAAGTCATTGATAATGGTTTCAATGAATCAGTTAGCTTTATCGAATTTCTGAATCGGAGTTTTTTTTAATTAATTAGCTTATAGTAATGTTATTTAATTCCCTAAATTGATCAGTCTGCCACGTTAACCATTTCAATATTTCCGACAAATTTTACTAAGTACGGTGGAGCACACGACAGGGGAATACCTTCGTAGTTAGTACTTAGGCTTATTAGGTTAGATATACAATAGCTATGATCATAATATTACGTACGTTACTTCAATCCATCATTGTTTTTTAGACCAAAACGAAATGTACACTTCTATCTACGCGCTTCTCTCCTAGTAATTACAAGTCCTGGAATATACAACCATAATAGTACAGTGCAGATTAGCCTAGGCTAGTATTAAATATGAAGCAAAATGGGTATTCTACGGTGTTGGTTATTCAATAATATTCCTTTTACTTTGCTCCATGATATTATATTTCCATTTCTCCTAACGTTCACATCAATAACAATCTCTACCACTCCGTGATCGCTATCCGAATCCCCCACCATGTCCCACACGTATTGTTCTCAATAGATTGACACATTCCTTATTCTAAATATTATTTAGTTTTCTTCATGACTTCTAGTATGACAGACCAAAGAGGTCGCTCGCCGTCACGGCTATCCTGACCTGCGCTCGTCCTCGAGCGCTTCCGCTCCCATGTCTCCAGTGGACCCCTTTGTTCGCTGGGTGCACACCGACACGGCCTCACGTGTCGTTACTCTGCAAGGAAATATCTTACGGCAGTACTTGTTCGCTCGGCCGTTCCTGACCTCGACGGGGCAATACTTTACAACTTTATGATGTTATACCTTAAGCCATGTACCATAGTCGTTTCATTCAATTTTCCAACGTAACAACAACAACAAATCTTGAGTAAGTCTCTTAAACCACAGGAGTGCACCGCTACTAAGAAGCCTGATTACACTCCCCTTCAATTCATTCAACGTCATTTCACCACAACAAGTTTCTTACTCAAGTTCTCATCTCCAACCCAATTCAACACAAATTGCATCTTATCACAGTTAATATCCGCGTTGACTGGTACATGACCTACAGGCATTCATGAAAACTTTAACCACATTATACGGACCTCTAAATATCTTTTTCATTTGGAAACTCAATTCAACATTTGCAAAAGCTCACTATTATTTTTATCACTCAAGACAGTAATGACAGCTCTCAAACGTTTCTTTATCATTTAACAAATTCACAAAATCACCTTTCTAAATACGCCTGAAGATGGTTGTACACCGAATACATCAGCACGTCGCTCTCTCCCGGCCGCGTTCATGCTGCCGTCACCTGGACTGCCACCGCTTGAATGCTAGTTCGCTTGTTTTGTGATGGCACGTCGTTATATCGTTTTCCACAACTGAAAAATACAAGGAACGTTATTTTCACACGAACGATGTCACAATTTACATTTCAAACTACACTACTCGTAGAGCTACTTATCTGCGATCCGCACTCCTTCGGCCATCGTGACCATATCAACACGACCTCGTGTTGTGTAGGTAGTCAAACCCAGACGCGAACAGTGTGCATCTCAAGTTTGCACATCTTACTCCGCAATGGTTTTGCATTTTCCACGTTGATCATATTATAAACTTCCATGATTCTCGCTTCATGGCGCTTTGGATTGTTTCATTTCTCATTGCAAAATTTTCTTCAAATGTCATCCGAACTAGTGTCATTGCTCATTTATTTTCTGACTTTTCCGATAATATGGGCGCCTCAGTTCTTCCAACACCGATTATTACTCCGAGAAAACAGTAACATATTTTGTTCCATATTCCATGTTCTATCATCAAATTTATAATTACTGGATGGCTGCTTTAGGCGTGGGTAGGGCCGCTCCTGATGAAGCAAAATGGGTATTCTACGGTGTTGGTTATTCAATAATATTCCTTTTACTTTGCTCCATGATATTATATTTCCATTTCTCCTAACGTTCACATCAATAACAATCTCTACCACTCCGTGATCGCTATCCGAATCCCCCACCATGTCCCACACGTATTGTTCTCAATAGATTGACACATTCCTTATTCTAAATATTATTTAGTTTTCTTCATGACTTCTAGTATGACAGACCAAAGAGGTCGCTCGCCGTCAAATATATAATATTTCACGGATTTCCAGGCCGGTAACAAATCTACATTAATTTGCATACAGAGCGCTACGGGTGCTACGAAATACGAATGTCAAAAGGACGGAGGACCTATCACCTAGCGGTAAGTGCTAATTAATATTATTGTTCCGTAAATCCACTGCAATGCATCATAAGGAGTTATTACAAAATGTTGTAATAGTGAAAAGGTGACCTTTTCTTATAAGAACAGTTGTATAAACGTGTTAAATACATTAGTAGATTGGACTCATGGTATAAGGACTATAAGGTCAGTGTTAGGCATTTACGAATTAAACTTTGTTTACTTAAATCACAAAAGAAATAAGTAGTACTTATAATAAGTATTTAGATACATGAAAAATTACAGATACAAAAGATCGCCTGCTTCATGAAACTAGACTAGATGTAGCTCTACATATTATAATAGAGACTCAATTTACTCGTAGATCCGTAGGCTTAGTATAGACTAAAGCCTACTACTTATCTAGAATACAATATCAACTGAAAGATATTACGATATCCTTTATAATTATATACATACACCTCTCCGCAAATGTCTTGTAGATTCAGTACAGAAAAATAACATGTCATTTGGCAACTTTTTTATCACAAAGTTTTGGCGCCATTTTAATACTCTACGCGTGCGGTGCTTACCAGAATGATCTGATATTATTTTCTGAATATTTATTCTGCACACGTGCATTAGATATTATTGGACTCGTTCCGGCTTCCGGGGAATATAATATATTATTTTATGATGGTGAATGTGCTCATTGAGGGCGATCTTGCTGACATATCGTAATTTATGCTCGTAGCTCTCCCGCTTGTAGGGTAACTATATATTTAAGTCTATGGGTAACTAGCGTTAAATATATTTCAGTTTACCTATGCTTAGTCTTTCTTGTTGAATTTTGTTTAACAGACCGTAATACATAGAATCGGTATTTCAAAACTATTCATTCGACGTAATTTTTTCATTTTTATCAACAACAATTCACATAATATCGTTCAATAAAATCACGTTGAAATTTCGTACAAAAGCATTTCCTTGAAATCTTGTTATAGTTTAGTTACATTTTTAATATCTAACAATTTTCTTTTTTTTTTTGGCCGAGTCACGACTGCCATTGGTGTCAACGTAGTTTTCCAGTGTATACATAAGGGTCATAAGGCTGAGATACCTAACTTTTATTTTATTATACCTAGCTTTACAAATATGTATTTTGGTTCAACTCAGAGAGTCGCTAGAAGATTTCAACTCTGCCACTTTGAGCTCTGTGTAGCTTCGATATCAAATTTTTCTCAGTATCTTTCTTAAGTGTCTTTTTTTAATCTTTTCTAAATCCATTTTTCTTTTACGATTGATTTCCGCTTGATAACATTGAAGTATTATTACTAGCGTATAGAACAGACACCGCGAACACAATGTATGTTCCAATGTTTTCTTTTTTGGAGTTTCTTTCGGCTTTTCTTCTCCTCCATGACAAAGCACCTTTCCGAAAAGCTGGTAAATTAAAAAAATGACGTGCATAAGTGTATCAATGATACCTACATGAATAAATGATTTTGAATTTGAATTTGAATTTGAATGAATTAAAGCCGCGCGGCTGCATTTCCAATGGATTCGTTCGATTTTGAAAGGAGAACGGGGGCTCAATTTTGAAAATAGAACTTCCCGGCGGGAACACATTTTGTTCGAGATGTCTCTTCTATGACATTAAACTTCAATGCTTGATAAGATGAATGTTTGATACGTGACCGTTATTACACAAATTATGCTAATAAAGGGTAATAAAATAAGGGTATAAAATTAGTCCGTTAAATACTATACGATCCAAACATTTTTATAGCCGCGGCTATGAATTCCGTGGGCCACACAAGGTCACGTACACCGTACAGCCACACCATGTGTGGACTATCATTTTTCCTATTAATAACTATATGTACACTGAATAAAGTAAATCGCCTTGAACTCGCCGATTTTGCCGTGAACCTAGTTAGTATGATTATATTTTAACGCTTTTTGTGCCTGCTTTGTCTGTGTGGAATTTTTAATCAACTGCTTTAATATACCCATAGGGTATATTAACTCTATCAATCTTTGAATATAGTAATTGCCCTCTATCTAATAAATGCCGACAAAAGCAACCATCAGCCACACGGAGGGACGGAGGTAGTTTCTTTTAATATAATAAAATAAAATTATCTCAATCTTGACTCATGCTAGTTAGGAAAAATTTCGCTCACCTAGTCTCGTAATGGCACATCTGCAAAAAATGCGAAATTGAGTTTAGATGGTATACGTGTTTAAAAGTGCATAATGTATGTACATGCATAGTGGTAAATATGTATTAATGTCTATACGAGTAACCAAACCCATACGATCTGTAAAAACGTAAAAAGAACCCATAAATTAATTTTAAACATTTTTATACTCGTATAATTTTTGAAATTCGTTTCTGTAAAATATGGCAAACGTAGGTAGATGTGCCGTTGTATTACTGAGTGAGCGAATAATGTCAGTGATAGATGAAAAATATATGTATATCAATAGCCTTCTATAATATTATCAAAGGCTTAACCTTGGCTTCATCCATTACATCCAGTCCATCCAAAATCCAGCATTTGAAGGTCCACTGCTGGGCCTGCTGGACATAGCAGGACCTTTATTACCTCCCATTAAAATAGTCTGAATCATTACTCCTCACTAAATTATAAGAAACGAAATTAAATTGCTAAACTGAAAAAAAATTGTTAGAAAATCAGCAGACAACCTATGCAGCCGACAAATAAATTCCGTTTATAAATAAAACCTTCTTTCCACATATTTAGATTTTGCGCCAATTTGATATTCAATCAATCGACTTGCCAAATGCTCTGACATAATGACATTGACCATGTCAATTTTTGACAATCTTGGACTTCACTCATAAATAAATGTAGGATAAAGTCGTAGCCAAGGAACAATATACAACATAAAACCATATGGAAGCATAACAGAAACAATAGCGTCGGCGAGCTGGCAATGACGTTGGACACTGGAGGCGCGGTGGCGTGCGCGGTGCTGCGCGTGCTGGTAGTGTACACGTGCATCATGCTGGTGCACTCGCTGCTGTACTGGGGCCGGCGCGTGCTGCGTGCCCGGAGCCGCCGACTGACCTGCTAGATCAACCACCGACTGACCACCGGTGACCGACACTAGCGCCATGACCCGTTACTACACCATCCCCGGCGAGCGCGTCACACAACAAGTCCTGCTCGGCTCGGCCTGGCTCGTCTTCCTCTACACGTTACTCCTCACTCTGTTTGAACTGATAGAGCTTCTCCGACCCAAACCCCGGATACGTTATTATGCGTGCCCAGTCTGCCGTCGGTTTCGTTAGTGAAGTCCAATATGTATTTACACTTAAGTAAATAAATTACTGAATTGTATCATTTCAATAAGCAGTGATAGCCTAGCGGTAGAACGTTGGTCTCCCGAACGAAGGGGCCCGAGTTCAAACCCTGGCACGCACCTCTAATTTTTCAAATATTATGTGCGTATTACAAGTTAATTATCACTTGCTTCGGTGAAGGAAAACATCGTGAGGAAACCTGCACACCGGAGAGTTCTCCATAAAGTTCTCGAAGGTGTGTGAAGTCTACCAATCCGCACTTGGCCAGCGTGGTAGACTATGGCCTAATACCCCTCACATTGTGAGAGGAGACCCCGAGCCCAGCAGTGGGACAATTATGGGTTGTTGCAATTGCATCATTTCAATAAATCTTATCGAAACCACGTGAACCATTTGTAAATTTAAAACAAAAGGATTTTAGAAAAATTATATTTTAACAAAACTAGATTTTTATTTTTAAAAAGCTCTTTAAGCTAGGATGTATCTACCTACTAGAGAAGTTTAAGAGTAGGATCTTGTTATACTTTAAGATCCTTGTGCCAAAACTTTAGGCTGAAGCTCCGTCGATAGATCGGCACAGATTGCCAGCTGTGGTCCTATCCTAATGTTTGGCCATAAAATGATTTGTTCAAAAGTAAGGAAATGCTTACATACTTTTTAATTTTTTTTTTGTAAATTTTCAAGTTACCTACTCATAGCGCAATATAATTTTAATTTCGGTTATTTTGAAGAAATCACCTATAGAAAACCTTTTGAAGAACCATAACAAAATAGGACATGATTTTTCTAAGTGTGGAGTGTGGACACCCTCCAGTAAAATTATGAAGGACAACTTCAATCCGGTGTCCACACTTAGAAATCTTTTAATATGACCTATTTTGATATGTTTCTTCAAAATGCCTTCTATAGGTAATTTTTCAGGTAGGTAATCATTTTAATATTGAAATAATACATTTTATTAAAAATTCCATAAAATTACCGAATTTAAATTATTGCATTATGAGTAAATTGAAAATTAAAGTACACAATTACGGTACATCTATATTATAATTTCATCTTAGATGTTTGTAAACCAAAATAATAAACTAAAAATCGCATTTTAATGATATATCCTGGGACTATAGATAACATGGACACAATACAAAAATGATCCTTCCATAAAGTAAGTATTAGTAAGTAAGTAAGTAGTAATAATAATGACTTTATGGATCCTTCTTTCATAAATGAAGTCATCGATCGTCAGTACGTAGTCTATGATCCAGATAGAGTAATATATCCATGATCCAGATACAGTAATATCCATGGGTTGTCTTGTCTTGTTCGTTTTCTGTCAATGTCATTTGCAATCTCGTTTTCTGTCAATGTCATTTTTATAATCTAAAGTCTAAACAAAAGTAAAGTTGACAATCATCCAAAACGAAAGTTCCAAAAATATGGAAATAATGTAAAAAAGTAATATTAATATAAGTTTAACGAGTTCTATTGTATTTGTATTGAAATGTACAATCAATAATTGTTTACATTTATCTTAAACTAGCATCAGATCAGGTAAAAACTACGATTTTAGGTTTATTGCATTTGGATTGGGAATTCCGTGTGTCGTTATAATAGTTCCTTACATTTGAGGAAAAACTTTGTAAATAAAATAATAAAGGTGTTGCTTACATCGTCTAAAAGATACTCATTGATACCGAAAAATCTTTATATATTTTTAATTTCTTTGTAATTCATAGGGAGTCGCAGATTGATCTGTTAGATAAACATGCTGCGAAACACTGAACTTCGAAAGCTGCCTGCTGGAACATTGAGTGTTATTGTGGACATCCTAGAGATTAACAATGATTGGAAAAAAGTAATGTCTATTATACCTAGCAACCCCAATGAAAACCAATTCGAACCCAAGTATAATATTGAGCACATACGGTAAGTGGGTGATAATATTAGTATGTATTAGATTATTAATAAATGATCTAGGCTCTCATGACTTAGAACTAAGTTGAAGAACTAAGAAAGAAGTTGGAAGAAAAGCTGAGTATAATAATAAAAATGGAATATAATTTTACTTTTGTAGCATGAAAAAAAAAGTAAAATAAAAAGTAGATGTAGTATGCTGTTCATTTATCTTGGTCTTTCTCACAACAACCAAAGGTAATGATAACAATTTATGAAACCTTAAGCTCTTTGTCTGAATTAACAATCTTTTATGTAATCCTATACTTCTTCATTTTGTATAATACCAGGTTAATTGAGGAGTATGCAAAATCATCAAACCAGAAATGTGCAGAAATCCTGTTTGATGAGTGGGGCACGTCAGGGCGCGTGCGGCCCACGCTCAGCACCCTGAAGCATGTGGTGGTGGCTGCAGGCATCTACCGAGCAGGAGATGAGATAGCTCGCCTGCTACAAGGTTAGTCTTCTGATGGTCATGCAATAAATCTTTATTATACACTAGGAATGGACAATATTAACCAGAAAATAGCTATAAAATAATCATTACATACCACTCTCATTACATTACATACTCTCGGAATGCTTACATAATTAATGAATGACCCCTAACTCCAGTTTGTCTGACAAATTATGTCAATGGGCACGACGACCCATGGCCATCCCTAACATCAAAAGTTAGTTAAGTTATACAGATGTGTGACCAAAAATAAATGAATAACCAGCCAGTTATAGTGAACATAAGAAATATTTGATCATCTGCAATTTTTATTTCAGTATTACCCATGACCTAAAACTAAATATGATTGTAGCAAAGATAGAAGTTTCTAATGCTATTTACATTTATTTTTCCAGAGCCCCCACCAGCCCGGCCAGTTGGGGGACCTGAACAACCGATAACAACAGATGATGTGACAGACATGTTAAGTCGAAGTTTGCAACAAGAAATTAGTACAGCCCAAGCTAAAGACTATTACAGCAAAAATGTCTACCAGAATCAAAGCACCGAGCCAATTCAAAGAGTATATTATGGAGTAGAATCACTAAATACTGAAGACTTACCAAATTTTACTGAACTGCAATCAGAGATTGGAAATAAACCTACAACCCAAATGAAATCAGTCAGTGACTTTATAAAATTTTCAAGTAAGGAACCTCTGAATGACTTGAATGACCAGAAAAATATGGATGTAGGTAGAGAAGCCAAGAATGTTAATGAAACAACTGTTAATGATAGTCGGCTCCCAGTTCCTGTAAATGAGCAAAGTAACCAGCCCTATGCAACACATAAGAATTCCGATTTTGGGGGGAACCCGAAACCATCCTCCAATATAGACCTGGATAGTGTCATATCCCAAGATACCAACTTGATCCACTTTGAATATTGCTATCTTGAAATGATCACAAATTACTTCTCTGATAACCCACCCATGAAAGAAAATCCGAAAAGTCCAGGCAAAATAGGCAGTGGCGGTTTTGGGGACGTATTCATTGGAGTCCACCCTGAGCTCGGCACTCTCGCTATCAAAAGAGCTAGCCAGCATCAGTTGCGATATTACAAGCCAGAAGTAGTCTCGAAGGTCTTCAATAGTGAAGTTAAGTACTTATCTAAATTCAGACATAAAAATATTGTACCAATTTTGGGATATTCAGTAGATGGTCCTGCACCGTGCATCATTTGTGAATACATTGCTGGAGGTTCACTGCTTGATAAAATAGCAGAGAAGGTATTAAATGAAGATGAACGAATTAATATATTGATAGGTGCAGCGGAGGGTTTGAAGTACTTACACACGAGCAACAAGGATATTCAAAGCAAGCAAAGTGAACTGGATGAATCAGACTCACGGAATTCAGCAAACAATTTCATGCATGGAGATGTTAAAAGTGCCAATATCTTATTGACTGAAAATAATGAACCAAAGGTAAAATCATGTTTGTATTGTATTAAGGTTTTATAATTATAATATTAGAGATTTCATTTTGGCATGATTTTTTACATTAGTGTCAATATCATAGTTACGTGAAATAGAATAAACTCAAGTTTATTCTATTAATAATAGAGCTAAGCCTTGTCTAGAATTTAATCACTGTCAACTTGAAAAAAAATATTAAATTAATTGAAAGGAAAAGTTTTCCGGAATACTCATTATTTTCTTTTGTATCAAATTATAAGAAATAATAAAAGATTCCGTGTTTGGAATCAGATTTAACATTTTAGGATACCAAGATTTATTGAATTACTAACATTTCAAGTAATCATAACATACAAAACTGTCTGTTTGTTGCAGCTATGTGATTTTGGATTAGCAAAGCAATATGAAGCTACCTGTGAAGTATCGCATCCCATGGGAACATCGGCGTACATGTCACCTGAAGGCTTACGGGGTACAATCACCCAAAAACTAGATGTCTACAGTTACGGAATAGTTATCTTAGAACTACTGACAGGTCTTACGCCCATAGTAAAACATCAAAATGGTGAAAAAATTAATATTAAGCATTATGTAAGCGAGACTTGCGTGAATAGTGACATAAGTCAGTTGCTGGATCCATCCGCACAATGGATTAGAGCTGATAACATATTCAAATTGGCCCAGATGTGTTTAGTAGATGATAGAAACAAAAGACCCCCTATGGGTGCTGTGTGTGATGAGCTGTATATTATTAAACAAATAAAATCAAATACATAAAGCTGTAAGGTTTGTGATGTAAATTTTAAGAATTGTACAAGTATTAAAATTGATTTTATTTTTGATTAAATGTATATCAGAGAATGTTACAAATTATATTTTAAATTAAAGCATTTTTGAATACTTGGGATTATTGCAATACAATTTACGATCAGTCCCTATCCCAGTTATTATACCTTTTCTTCTACATAGCTTCCATCTATCCTCATGTTTCGATTACATCCGGAACCAATAAGGACAGATGGAAGCGCTTAGGATTTTTTTGCCATCAGCGGTCTCCCTGCTCTAAACCTACCCTAACCTAAGTAGAGATGGTCTCCGATACAACTACTGACCGGTGTGCTTAGTGCGAGTTTTAGGCCTGTAGCTCGAGCACGAATATTTGCGAGAAAGTATTCGTATGGTTAACGTAAGCAATTTGTATGGCATTTTTTCAAAAGCGCCCCTATCGTGCGTAAATGGTACTAAAATGCCATACAAATTTGACAAATTGCTTACGTTAACCATACGAATACTTTCTCGCAAATATTCGTGCTCGAGCTACTGATCCTCACTTTAAAGCCGTTCACAGTTCGTTCTCGGTCCAATCTCGGTTTGATAAAATACTATGAAGTAAAAAATGGGATTGGAGCGGAACTTGACTGTTACGGATAATATGAATGCACACATATAATATATTTTTAGCCCGGCGGCTGTGGCAAAAAAATCTTGAGCGTTTCTGTGCTTCGGAGGGCACGTAAAGCCGTCGGTATCGGTTGTTATCATAAGATAACAGTCGTTAAGCCATGTCGGAGGCACTCGGGCGGTTTGATAATTTCCGACACTCGAGTTGGCCACTAACCCCTCCACCAATCCACAATGGAGCAGCGTGGTGAAGTATGCTCTAGGCAGGGGCGTAGCTACCGCCGTATCAATTACGGGGTTCCCACTAACACTCCCAAAAAAAGCTCGCCAGCGGCGCAAGACCGCTACAGTTGGCACACAACAAATATTGATATGGGGCCTCCGTAGGGCTAGCTACGCCACTGGCTCTAGGCCTCCTCAGAGGAGAGACCCGTGCCCAGTAGTGGGCCATTAATGGGTTGAAGCTACATGGGACCGAAGCTTTTCTTTCCACTGACGCTAGATGGCTCTGCTTCAGTCCCATATTTTAGCAAACTCGCATTTACTTTGCGAGCCCGATAAGCAGGTAAAACTCGCACTAAGCACACTACTGACCACCTCAGTCAGCTCAGTCAGCAGAGCTCAGTCGATCACTTTGGTGACTGGATGAACTGGATCGCTTCACTCATCACTATCGGCTATCGCTTCATTACATTTTCCAATCTCGCGCGCATCATTTAATATAACGTTACTCTATGTCGCGCTTTTATTTATAGAATTTAGTGTTTATATACTCTGTATGCCTCATCATACCATCTAATTATGTATTCTGTGCTAACTGTCACGTCATTAACAATAACTTGACAGTAATGCTAAATCTGGCTGCGTTCCAGTAGACGCTCACATCGCTCACAACGATCAAAACGCGTTCCACATGGCGACCACGGTCGTCATGGTCGCGGTGAAAACGTCATTGATGACGTCATTAATTTCGCTCACGGCAGTTCACGGCACGCTCAAAACAACCCACCTCACGGGGTGGGTCGAAGTGCCCGTTCCACTTGGGTGTATGATTGTAACACTCACAAGCTAGTGGAACAGGAAAAACCGCGGTCGTGAGCGTGATCGTTGTGATCGTCTAGTGGAACGTAGGGGCTAATAGAAATGAGTAATGACATGACAATAATTGAATTGACATGACAGTTGTCATTTATCATTCATGCAAGAAAGACGATGTATTTTCGGGTTTTTAGTTTCTGAAATTGCAATATTTAAAAAAAACTATACCTATTTAGTAGTTCCGGTTACATAAAAAAATTAAAATATTATTTTACTAACCAGGGTAAGTTCATTCAAAGTATAAACATTTTTAATCAAAACATTAAGGTAAACAGCCACCGGTGTTTTAATATTTTACTGCCTAAACTGCGTTGTCTTTGGCTGGTTTATTCCCGGTGAAGTCCAGTAAGATAAAAGGTGAACTCGATTATAGGTTATTATATTATATTATTATACCCTTTTGAACTAATTCAGGATGATTTATAAACTTTGCAATATTTTTAACCGACTTCAAAAAAGGAGGAGGTATTCAATTCGACTGTATTTTTTATGTTTGTTACCTCAGAACTTTGCCTGGGTGAACCGATTTTGATGATTCTTTTTTTTAATCGAAAGCTGAATATGTAGAAGAAAGAAACAGGATGTTTGGCTGGCAACTAGGCCATGCTATCTGGATATATGAATTGACATGAAAACAAATTGTTTTTAGATAATGAATAGCAAAACTCCGGTAACCGTGCTTCAGGAGCTTATGATAAAGTATATGCAAGTACCTAGTTACGAATGTGTTTCACAGGTAAGTTCTTATGATTATATTAAACCTGTAGAATTTATTAAGTGTGGTACCATCCATTTGTATTTTCAATTATATATAAATGGTAGGATTTTAAACCACAATGATTTATCTGCACATAATTTTAAACCGCAATGGTTAACGGTGCATATTCATTTAACCACAATTGTCACTAAAAGTTTGGATGTGATGATGTCAATGGCAACAGTATTGTGCCATTGCATAAAATAGATAGATTATTACGATAAGTACCAAATTCAGAATATCATGACTGTCACATGTTTCTGATAATATTTCTATTCCACTCATACCCCTGTTCCTAGTCTCCTGCAGGAGGTACTGTAGGTAGTATCATGAAAAGATTACTTTATTTTGTCACACACTAATATTAGGTAAAAGACAGTGTTAATCTGTTTGGCCAGACGGGACCACAGCACCTATCGGTGTTCGAGTACCGCTGTGTGGCGCACGGGGTGACGGCGCGCGGCGTGGCGCGTTCCAAGAAGGAGGCCAAGCAGGAGGCGGCGTGGCGCGCGCTCGCGGCGCTGGCGGCGCGCGGGCTGCCCGTGCCGCCGCCCTACCGCACCGCGCCCCCAGAGCCTGACCCCACCGCCCCCGCCGGGGACTCCGAGATGCCCACTCTCGCTCTGGTACGTCGCTATGTAACTTGTTAGCTTTATATTATTCAGTATACATATTATAGTATTAAGACAACATCTCAAAACTCCTAAAATTACACTACCTATTCCGATCTATGGGCATAAGATAATATAGTCTAAGATTCGAATTAGTGGTATTTCTGCACCCATCTATTTACTGGATAAAAATTGCTTTATATGAAATATCATATGTGAAGAAAAGTATAAAAATCAACACTAAAAAACAATAATAATATCTAAATTAAAATAAATTCATCAGATAAACTATATGATTCTATGTTTTGTAGCTTTTTTGGAGTCGAATGCATTAATTTAAGCCTTAAAAAACCCTTTGAAAACTTACAAGAACATGTCTGTGTACTTACACGTCGGGCGCGTTCCACTAGTGACTAGACGCTCACAACGCTCACAACGATCAAATTAGTATGATATTTTGATCGTTGTGAGCGTTGTGAGCGTCTAGTGGAACGCGGCCGTCGTGTACCTTGTCATTGGCAGCCATCGTCTAGTAAGAGCGGCGCGGACGCGGACGAGGGTGGTGGGGGTGGCGGGGGTGGCGGGGGAGCCGGCAAGCTGGACTCGCGCAGCTCGGTGGCGCTGCTGAAGGAGCTGTGCGAGGAGTACCGGCTGGGCGCCGTCACGTACGAGCTGGTGGGCGACACGGGCCCGCCGCACCTGCGCCGGTTCACGGTGCGCGCGGCGCTGGCCAGCCACGAGCGCGTCGCCACCGCCACCACCAAGAAGGCTGCCCGACAGCTCGCCGCGGAGCAGCTGTATCTATATCTGAGGGAGAACCTCGCCAGCGCCACCAGGGACTTCGTAGAGGTTGGTACACCTACTGGCTATTCTATTTTTTATTATTATTATTATTATTTTTGACGACCCTTGTGGCGCAATGGTTACCACGCCGGATCGCCGCCTCGAGGGTCCTGGGTTCGATTCCCAGCGAGGCGGAAATTTGAATGATGAGTTTGAATTTCAATGGCACCCACGACACAGGGAATCCTAGTGTGGGGCTATTAACGCGGGGCTAACGTGTGAAGCGTTATTTATTTATATTTATTTATTTATTTATTATTAATGCTTGATAATCCCTTCTGATATAAAGTGATTACGTCTAGTACTTTAAAAATAAACAAAGGAGCACATTGTATTTTTATTATAACATGTAAGTGGCTGGAATGCTCAGGCGGGCGGTGTGGGAAACCGTCCCTGCAATCACATAAAAGTAAAACTTTGTTTTTGGAGACGATAGAAATAGTAATCATAATTTTATTATGACTTTTGTGTCTGTCAAAGTTAAAGTTCAATGGATTCAATTTCGAGTTATAAGTTATTCTGCTGCCGCCGTGAGAATACAGGCTGATCCTACCTATTCTAACTGATAACAATTTTTCAAGCAAATATCTGCTGTTGTTGCGGTCTAATAACAATAATAATTATAATAATCAGTGAGTGCAATGAATGACTTAATGGCCTATTAATGGCCCATTACTGACCACGGGTCTCTCCTGAGGCGGCCTTCATTAGAGCATACCTGCTCCCGTGCGGATTGGAACACCTACAATATCACGAATAACGATATATTTATTTATACGTAGTAAAGTAAGTGTGTCTGTTACACACGCTGGGAACGGCAGGATCAGGTTGATGACGTCAATCTACATCTACTCTACTTTCACGTCTACCTCGATTTGAATGTCAGTTATCAAACTCGCGTTTGGCGTTCTTCTAGCGTTTGATGTGCTCGTATACTCAGCATAGAAAATTCAACCACAGATGATGGAATAAATATGACAAGGGAACACTACTATTGGTAATGCTATTTCAATTAAACGCCGTGTCATTGCTAAAACGTTAAAGGAATGCGTTCAGACTTTAAATACATATTCTATTCGGAGCTTCATCACAGCGGATAATCCGGAGATGATCTACGTGCGCTAATGTTATTATTGATACATACCTAAACGGAACCTCCATCTGATACTATGTTAAGAAATGACGGAGATATTATAGACATATCGACGCCACCCGTAGCGTAATAAAATAAGCATTATTTTTCGTACAGCGTCACACACACGTCGTTACAGTTACACCAAACAAGGTGTTACAGCGTTTGTAACAGACCACTTATCATTTACAAAGAGATCCTTAGTGAATATGAATTTGAATATCATTTGGAATTTGCAATAGAATCGTAAAGCGGAGCTTCTGAAAGGGCAGTCAGTGTCTGAAAAATGTACCAGAAATGAAGACGCAATTCAAAGCCCTAAGAAAAGGAAATCTGCAGATGAGGCACCCGAGGAAATGCAAAGCAAACACTCCCGTGAAGCCAAAACATTGAAGCAAGAGATTGTTGAAGAAAGCGTAAGTATATGGAAATCTTGCGTAGATCATTTGACAGTATAAACCATAAGGCTTTAAAAATTCATCTCATTTAACAAATCGCAATCGAAGTATGGAGTTATGGATGTGGAACGTACATTACGGATACGGACACGGATATGTAAATAATGTTTATATGATTGGCTGCAGCTGAGAGTCAGCTAGTACACCAATTGATCTACTTCTGGGTGGACTCGAAGATTGCTTGGCTAACATTTGAACTAACTTCAACTGTTCCCAGAATTTGGTATATTGGAACCAATTCCTTGGTCGACAGTCGCCTAGCAACGTGCATTTGTTTGATTAGCAACGATTTCAAATTTATTAACTTGTGGATTGCTCGTCGTGCTCGCCAGAAGTCATCGCGCGCCTTAACATGTATTTGAATCTTCGGGTAACTATTCGATGCTCATTCTAATATTGTATTTTTATGTTCGTTTGTATCCTTGATAAGGAAAAACCTGTGATGTTTGTTACCAAAGTACTGAGTTAAGTTGCCAAGTATCATCATCAGTGGATTCCGCATGATCGTCGCATAGGAAGAAACAAAATAAAAATTAGGCTTACAATAATTCGCCTAGAGCTGAAAATGTACTCATGTTGGGAAAACAACTATGAAAGGCTTCAACCCTTTGCCGGCCCACTACCGAGTACGAGTCTCTCCTCTTGAGGAGGCCTAGAACATAAAGTCGAGAGCCTTCGACATGGTTTAACAACTGTTATCTTACGATAACAACCGGGACCGACGGCTTTACGTGCACTCCGAAGCACGGAAACGCTCAAGAAATTTTTGCTACTAGCGGTCACCCTTCACAAGCCGTCGAGTTATGAGCGCTTATCCATAAATTAAGAATAAAAATCCGATTCGACGTAGATCGTTGTGTTAATGTCGTCGTTGTGTCCGTCAGGAGGAGGCGCTCACCCGCGCCGTGGAGAAGGCCATGTCGCGGTACGTGGAGATGCGCGACGAGACGCCGCGCCGCCCCGACCTCGGCCAGCGCATCGTCGACTACCATCTAGGTGTGTTCGACAACGTCAGTAAGTACCACCGTCCACCGCCCACCGCCCATCACACCACCCCCACACTGCACCACCTATAGATGCTAAGCTGCGTGTCCACTTGAGCAGCCTCATCGTGAGCGTGCCGCGGGCTGCGGACAGTTCATGCGTCTCCATTTGCCTCAACCCGAGTCACAGTTCTCTCAGTTTTGTACAACCGTCTCCACTGAACACACGACTCTCACTGAGGCGCCTTTGAGGACGTTTACCGACATGAATTGGCTATTAGACAATTTTTGGAAAAATATTTTAAAATTTTCGTAGTTTATACCTCTTACAATATTTATTTTTCTCATAAAAGTGTTATATAGTAGGAAAAAAATAACTTTTAATCCATTAATTTTAAATTCACGCGAAAATAGTCCGCCATCTGTCACTCATCATCACGTCATATTTCAATTAACAAAAGTTTACGCTCTAACTCTGAAGATATTTTAAGTGAAAAACTTACACCTTTTTCACTGGAATTGTGAAAATGACAAGCTACAAGACGTGTGCAGTGCCTATGTGTAGAAGTACTACAATTAAACCTGACAAATTGTTTATACCTACACGTTCCTAAATGCCCTCAACGTCGAAAGCAGTGGTTATACTTAGCACGTCGAGACCCAGAGTTAACATCTGTTATATCAGCAATATTCTTTTGTGAGGACCACTTTGATGTAAGTATTTAGAAGTAATCAACTTAGCCTCTGATTTACTAAAAAAAACAAATTAAACCTAACCTAATATTGTTCATAAACATAACCTATAAGTAATTTAAAATCATTATTAGTAATATGGTGTCGTTAAGGGGGCGTTGAGGAAAAACTTAGAAAAATATCCTCCTGTGACCAGCAAGACTGGCCAATTTTACTTTATTAATTTCAGTACTTACAAGGAGGTTTTTGCATTCTGAAACTCGGTAGAGCAAAAGTCAGGGTTACACGCAAAGAAATTTGCGACCATAAATGAATCAACTTGAGGCAAATTCGCACTGTCAGCTTTTGTATAGCCTGACTCCATTTTACAAAACCTCTCAAAAGCACAAATCAAAATATATCTTATTAATTTTCTCAGTAAATTGCACAGTGCTCAGTTAGTAATACACGACGCTTTATTTATTGAAGTGTGACGTCATAACATGCTCAATCATGGCCGCCCGCGTTTCGGTTCTCGTATCCACAGGTAAAAAAACTCAAATCTATTTTTCAAAAGTAAAAATATTTACAATTTATTTTCATGCAAGAAACGTATTGTATAATTATTGTTAACCATTAAGCAACCATATTTAACAAATTTTATATTTTACCGTGACAACTGTCAAATAGCCAATTGGCTTGCTGCGCGGCCGCATCGTTTGGTTCAGGTCGCGGTACGGTCTCCACTTGCTCTGCCGCGAGTCGAGGCAGTTGCTGCTGCTGCCACAAATGGATACGCGGTTGTAGATGGTTTGCTCGCTAGTCAATTTTTAAGACGAGTGTTATTTAGTAAAAACAACTTACAGGGTTTCGTGTCTTAATTTTATTTAAAAATAAGGCAGTTATAAAATGAAAAGAATTTAGAGATAAATAATCATTTAATTATAAAACTTTCTGTCTACAGCTAATTATTTTTTTGAACTAATTTAAATTATAATTTTAATAAAAATGAGTGCCAAAACTGCTTCCAAATAAGACTTGTCTAAAAAATGGACTCTACTGAAGTAGAATACCTAACCTAACACACGGTATACAGTATACTCGTTGATTACCAACTTGGTGGCACTCAATTACTGTGGCCGACGAAGGTGACTGTTCACATTCAAACGATCCATATTCTGTAGTTCTCTTTAAATTGCATGAGGTAGCAACATACCTACCTATCTGTGCTATGACCAACTTCGTCTGGGATAAGTACTAACGATTACTATGTGGATGATTATCTAATACCTACTAATGTTTAATAACAGGACTAATCTACAAACAAATACATAATAGCAACTAATGTTCTAAATAACACTCAATACTAACGGGAGCTACTAAACTACTAATAAACCGACTATAACGTCTCCTACAGTCCTATACAAGGTTTGTCACAACTCACAGCACAGATGTCCATGTGCGGTAAGGGGTCGTTCAAGTATTACGTAAGCACTATGGGGGGGGGGGGGTCTTTGTTTTGCTTATTTTGGATGACATGGGGGGTAGGGGAGTCTAGATGATGATTACGTCATTGGTAGTTATTATAACATTAAAATTATAATATAAAAAAATACATTTATAATTGAAAAATGTTTACGTTACCATGGGGGGGAGGGGATATAAGAGCTTTGCTTACTTTTGCTGACAAGGGGGATGAGGGGGGGGGGGGTAAATAATTGTAATAAATCTGCTTACGTAATATTTGAACGGCCCCTAACGGATGACGGCTCTGCAAGCACGCTTGCCGTCCTCATTACATCATTACATAAAAACCTAACACATGGCGTTGTACAGGCGAGGAACAGTTGGAAGAGGCGCAGCGAGCGCTCGCGCGGTCCTCGGACAGCGAGGAGGCGCTACAGCGGGCGGCGGGCGCGCTCGGCCTGGCGGTGGAGCTAAGCAGCCTGCCGGCGGACGGCGGCGCGCTGTGCGTGGTGACGCTGTCGCCCACCTCGCCCGAGCTGGCGCTGGCCGGGCCGGACCCGCCCGCCGCCGCGCGCGCCGCGCTGCGCTACCTGCGCCGCGCCATGGAGCTGCGCCCCGCCTCCAGCGTCTTGTGACCGGGGACTTCTTCGAATCGCAATAGACAGCAAATAACCACGAAACGGAAAGGATAACTCTATACAAGTGCGCTCGGGCAATGCATACCAACGCTGGCGGCTGGTGAGTCAGCGGGGCATATCAGTGTGCTTAGTACGAGCTTTACTTGACAACGGCGCGGCGCGGCGGCGGCGGCGGCTTAAAGTAAACACACGTTCTCTATTTGTATGGGACCAAAGCTTTTCTCTTCACTGCCGCTAGATGGCTCTGCTTCGGTCCCATACAAATTTTAGTTTACGGCATTTACTTTACACCGCCGTTATCTATACATCTATACAAATAAATAAAATTGGAGTGTCTGTTTGTAATATTAAAATATGTAACTGCTTTTTACTAAGTGCATTTGGATGGGTACACGGTACATGTACCAAAACAACATTTTTTACAATTTTTGTCTGTCTGTCTGTTTGTTCCGGCTAATCTTTGAAATGGCTGGACCGATTTTGACGGGACTTTCACTGGCAGATAGCTGATGTAACAAGAAGTAACTTAGGCTACTTATATTTTAGAAAAAAAATTAGTTTGTTAGGCGATACGACGTTCGCCGGGTCAGCTAGTGTCAAATAAAACTCTTACTCAGCACACAGATCCCATAAGCCTAGCACATTGTATTATGATGTATGATGTGATATGATGTAGTATGTATATGTGCTATTTGTCCTCCCCCTCCCCCGCCCTTCCCCGGTTCCGCGCTTCACCTCACACACCCCTCACGGCACAGCTATCATTGAGCAGATCACTCATACTTCGTGTCCGCACTACGCGCTCGCCACGGCGCGGTGTCTTGCTTGTTGCGTGTTGCTTGAGTGCATTGATATACTGTTGTCTCTCTATTTTGTGTTGCCTACGATTTCATACTGGGTACTTTTCATAGCATAAGTAAAGTTTTTGTTTAAGTTTACATTATATCTAATGCTCCATGTACGAGTATATGAATGAATATTTCTCTAAATTCACCTTAAATAAACCGTTTATACTTTTCTTTTTATTTAACCTTTTGTTTTATATCTTTCGTAGGAACAAATTTTATATCTTTCGTATAAACAAAAAGTTAGTACCTATCTAATAGAGTACATTTGACTGTTGTTTGACCAAAGTCGAAATCTAACTACGGTTTTATTGATCTTGCTATACTGTGTCAACTGTCTGTGTGTCAATCATATGTATCAATATTAATAGGGATATAAGTTTGTAGTTTTGTAATAATATGTTTATATTAAGGGGTTTTAAATAAGTTGAAATAATAATTTTCGCGAGACTGATTTTCAGGTTAATCAAATTCTTGTAAAGGTCTCGGGTATAGCATTTTGCCAATATCATAATATCTTGTAAAGTTAATTTAGGTTATTTATAAGTACTATTATTTCTTCTGTGGTTTAGGTACCTACTATAAAATATAATATACTGTATAAAGTTAAATTTTGTTTAATTTTTTTAAATTTACATTTCAATTCTAACCATTTCATGTAGGTAATAATTGTTCACCACCAATTTGAGAAGCGGCCATATTTCCTGTCATACGCCTGTGTTACAGATATTTCCTTAAATAAGCGGCCCAGTGCTTAGGACTGGCCTTTCGTAATTGAGGAAACCTGAAGCGTATTTTACTACTCTTCCCTGTTGGAAATTGAAAGGGTTAGCGGCCAAACCATCGGAAGTTCTTACGGTGCTTACATTCAAACGCTGTCTAATGATAACAACTGGATCCGTTTACGAGTCACACGGTGCCGATCGATCGAAGAACTGTTATTGTTCAGTTTGTACACTAGCTAAGTTCATCTTTGCCGCCTAGATATAACTACTTACGTTTAGTTATTATGCAGTCTACGTTTTACTGTGTTCAAAAAATAACGGAAATTTTTAAATTTTGCAGTTTTGGAATCCAATTGTAAAAAAATGTTTTATTATGTTGACACATACCCCTTATGTAAGTATGATCAAGTTTGTAGCTGTATTCATTCTTTTTAAATAGCAGCCGCTAAGGTTTCTCTTGTTTTTATGATCTCGGCGATTTTTGATTCACAGCTTTTGCACCACGTTTTCCATTTTCATGAATAAAGAGAACCTGAAAGGGCCGTCGTTTTCAAGCATAAATTATATTAAAACGCATCGCTGAAAGAGTTAAAAGGCTATCCCAAAAATCGAGTTTGAAAAGTATTTTCGAGATTTGAAGAAGCGCTGGCTCTAGACAACACTAAGGCGCTCCACCCACTGCACCGCGTCCCGCCGCGGTGCTCGGGATGGCAGATTTTACCATTGTATGCAAGTATCTCAATTTATATAGAAATCACGCCTAGCACAACACACTGCCGACGCGGCAACGCGTGGGAAGGCGCCCCGCGCGCAGTTGCGTTAGGGGGCGTCCATAAATTACGTGAGGTGTATAAGGGGGGGAGGGGGTCAAGTCAAATCTCATCTAATCTTACGTTGGAGAGAGGGGGGTCTCGGCAAATATCACGCAATTGTTTTTCTGACTGAAACAAAAAAAAATAATACTATTTTGGTCCATTTAATCCAGGTTGTACGTACATGCTTTATAATATTTTGATCATTCACTAAATAAAAGCACGAAGCAATTTTTTTTTTTCTTTTTACAATAACAATCCAACGCGTTTACGTAAGAATCCCACATTTTCAAAAATCTCACGTGAGATTGGGGGATGGGGGAGGTGGTTGAATAAAATCTCACGACATCTCACCAGGGGGGGAGGGGGGGACAGAATATTTAAAAAAACACCTCACGTAATTTATGGACGCCCCCTTATCCGTCGCTCCGCGCACCGCGGCGGGACGCGTCTTCAGTGGGTGGAGCGCCTAATGTAGACGATTTTTTTTTTAATCCCGTTATTTTTTGAAAATACTACGTACATGATTATAATGTACTAAAAAACGAGACGATGTGACTAGAAATTCAACGCGCTGCACCCTACGAAGCAGTATACACATGACATGGCAATAATGATCGTTGTTTTTCCGTATTAGGGCGGCTTAGAATACTAACCCCAATCCCACGTTGTCGTAAGAGGCGACTAAATCCGGCCCGCTGGTGGTAGGGCCCCTCGGAGGGATTACATTGGTAATATTGATTTTAATAGTTCATTAATACCATTATTACTATTATGATTTCTTCATGGGGGCCGCCTAGGTAGCTACCACCCTCTTCCTTGGGTCACCCGCCAAGCGACTCGTCGTGTTCCAGCTGGGGGCTTGAGAGATCGTTATTTTTTCTTTTTCTTCTTTCTTTCTTGGCCGCCAACACATCAGTGATACCTTTGTGGTGTCGCTGATGTCCAAGGGCGACGACAGCTACTTACCGTCGGGTGAATGTATACTATTCATAAAAATAGTTGTAATGTTTTATATTGTATCCAGAAATGTGTATGTATTCATATTTTTTAAGTGTATTTTTTTTAACATTTACCATAGCCATAGGCTAGATGATAATCTATAGATAATTATAATTATGCATTGAATTAAATAAAGCTAATGTGACACTGTAATGTGCTTGAAGTTTTAAAAACATAGTGATATTGTATTGAGTGAGTTATATTGTATTGATTTTGTACGAGCTACTGCATCGTTCACGGATCAAAGACAATGCCCACGGCAAAAAATGCAATTAGGCAATATGCACATACTGAGCGCACCTCATACAAATAACGTTTTAATAAATTAGTGTTCAAACTGCACCCGTTGGGTTTGGTTATTTCGCCCTGCCTTACCCTTCTTCTAAAATTTGTAGTACACGCTACAGATTTTATGTATTGTATTGATTTTATGTAAACCTTGTAACTTAATATGGAGGAATCTGAAATAAAGTATTATTATATTATTAATATTTTCAAAACACTTACTTTAGTTATATTTTTATTGTAATAGAATACAAAAATTGCTTATTTTCATACTTACTATGGAATATCGATAAAATTAGATCATAAAAGTAAAAAAATATAAGGAGACAAGACATCTTTCAGTCGGAATCGTCGATGTCATGGGAATCTCTCCCCCGACGGGAGGAGCGCTCGGCGGTGAGGCTCTGCAGCCAGGAGGTGGTCTTCTGCGCAGCCGTGCGTCGCGGCGTGCGGCGCTCCGGCGGCGGCGTGGGCGGCGGTGGGGACGGAGCGCGCCCGCGGCCTCGCCCGCGCCCTCTGCCGCGCCCGCGCCCCCGCCCACGGGGCGACTCCGCCGGGGGCGCCGGGGCCTCGTCATCACTGGACAGCACGATGGCCACGGGCTTCTTAGTCGAGGGAGCGGCGGGCGGCGGCGCCTTTTTCACCGGCCTGTTCATGATGGTCCGCAGCTCCTCCGGGTCGGCGGCTTCCAGCGCATCCCGGTGCAGCCGCATCTGCTCCTGCACCTCCTGCTCGGTCTCGGCGGTGGACTCCATCAGCGAGTCGACGCAGCGGTCGCGGTGCGCCTCGAACACGCGGCGGAACACGTCGTCGTCGTGTTTGAGCGTGAAATCCCGCACGGCCTCAGTGACGGCGCGCACGGACAGCACGCCGAGTCGCCGCTCCGCTGGCAGCGCCTCGAAGTACGACCGCAGCAGGGTCTCCACGTCCGTTGCCTCGGCTGCCACGCTACCGATGTCCACATCCCCGTCCTCCATGGCGCCCTCCTTCCGCTCCCGAATCTTTTTCTCCTTTTTCATGATGAGCAAATCACTGGGGTTTGCGATGAGCCCATTAAACTTTTGGCCGAAACGCATGTGGTTGAAATCTTGTCCATCGCGCTCGTAGAGCACGCTCAGCCTGATGAGGGGGAGCGCGGGCTGCTTCTCGTCGCCACTGCGGAGGCTGTTGGCCTCGTCGATCGCCTCGTGAACTTTATTCTTCAAGAAGTTCTGAACTTTTTCAGTTTCATTGACATCCTCATCACCTAGATTTTCTTCAGATAATACTATAGTCTTGAAAATAAATGGACGCACAGTTTTGAGAGGAAGGGGTGTAAGTATGAATTCATTTTTGTGCACCTGAAGCAGAGCGCAGTGTTTAGGGAGAGCCTCGCCCGACGCTAGCGAAGTGGCCACAGTGCTTCCTGGCTGAACGACATAGAATTCATCTTCCCTTTTAATATCTTTAATAGGAAATACTTGGCTATCATGCTCGTGACCCCAAACAACGAGATTCAAAAATTTTGGTAAAACACTCTCAGGGATGTAGTTATTGTGTCCCCTGTCAGCTCTATTTTGATGCAAAACCAATATGTTAAACCAGTCATTGCTCTCATCGGGCAGTTCCATCACAACTTTCTTTTCAGCAAATAGTCGAGAGAGGCGTTGATCTTTAAGATGACTCAAGCCATAGAGTGACAACTTAGTCTCACCTTTCTGCAGAAGCACTGGAGATACTCGCACTTGTGTATAATCTGTCCATTTCCCAAAGTAGTTGACGAGACCGCTGATGGACAATATATCCAGCGAGCTGATACTGCCGCGTCCCACGGGGTCGTCATGGTTGCCATGAATAGAGAGAATGGGGTATGACACGTTCAAATTGGGATCTTCGTAGTTGACATTCCTGGAAAAATTCTCCAACTGATCCGAAAGCAGCTCTATGTTACTTGGTTTATCTCCAAAGCAATATTTTCGAATAATTTGTGAACATTTAAACATGCAGGAGGGTGAAGGTTTCGCCTGGTCGAACAAATCTCCTCCTAGTAACACTAAATCAACATCGTATTGGACGGCAAGGGACAGCACTTCGTCGAATGCAATGAAGCTATCCTCTCCTCGAACTGCATCATTCTCCAGGTAACCTAGATGAATGTCCGACGCTACCAAGATTCTAACTGTATCTTCAACGCCCCAAGTATCGGTATCACTCTGCACCATATTTGTTGGGTCTTTGCAATAATATCTTTAAACTTCAATTGGTTTTGTACTTCTCGAGAAATTAATTAAATTTTTAGTTTTCATTAAACCGCCAAAGTACTTTGTGCGTTTGTTTCGAAAATGAAAACAAAATGACATTGACGTTTGATTTGACAATTTCATTGTCAATGTCTAATCAAAATAAAATAAAAAACTTCTCTATGGTTGGTTCAAGGATAATATAGTTTAACTGGATTATAATTTTCGTAGACGTACCTGAAGAGTAAAGACGGATGACGTAACATTGAATGATCATGACTACCACATTGGAATGTAGTTTAATTTGAGATACGTGGTTACAGTAATTTCTTAGGTAAGCGGATTGAGTTCCAGTTAATCAACCACAACTTTTTTACCTTACGTTTCACAATTTTTTTATCTTTGCCACGATGTTTTCACAATTTTTTCCTAAATTCTTCCTTGATTTTGAAAAAATCTGAGTAACTTTTAAAAAGGAGCCCTCAATCCACACGCACACCATTGGATAATTATATTTTTCTATGGTGTCCATATAATCAATAGTCCCAGGATATATAAAATTTAAAAAATATATCATGAAACTAGCTGCCCGGACAGACTTCGTTCTGTTAAAACTTTTTTTATTTTGAGATGTAAGCTACCCTATCTTTCAAGTTGGATCAAACTGCACACGGTGTGCAAATTTGATGAAAATCGGTTATGTAGATATGAGTTCATCGCGGACGAACAACGTAACACGTATTTTATATATTTTATGATGTAGTCAATAGTATCCGGTGGTAATTTGTGGACGTCCATTGTTAATTTAAGTTAATATTAGTCTGCTTTGCAACAATCCGTGGTTAACGTGTATGATTGTCTACATCAAACTTCAAAACATGCGTGGCACCTCCCGCCAAACAACACAACAACTCCAAATAACGGAAACAATATGCACTACAAAAATGAAAAATACGTACCAACCCCAAAAAGGAACATCATCAAGGTAAGTTATTTCAATGTTTTATTTTTTTACCACTGGAAAAAATATCAATTACAGAAAATATTTTGAAGAACTTAATAAACTAGGACTTTAATAATGTATCACCAGTTTTAATCATTGTTGCAATACCAGTGTCAGAATAAATGTTTCTTTCTTTCTTTTCTTTCTTTCTTTAAATGGGGCAAATTAATGGCATGGCCACCTTACGATTTTAAAGGTCAATCTCAATCAGGCTTGTGATTGTTTTTTTTTTATGGAAATAACCGCCAAACAAGCTGAATATCCACCTGATGATTGATTTGATTTGATTTGATGGTAAGTGGCTATCGTTGCCCACGGACATCAGCAACACCAAAGGTATCACTGATGAGTTGTCGGCCAAGAAAGAGACAAAACAGGTATTGGTTGAATATATTCATCCAATGTCACGTGATTCGTCTTCAGGTACCTCTTCGAAGCTTGATGACCTTGAAGTCCAGTTGTCTGTTGTGTTCTTGCTTACGACTTCGTTTATGACTGTTATACATACACTATAATTTATAATATATGTACTTTATTCTTCTGTGCTAATACTATTGTCTATCTATTATCTAGTCTGTGTTTAAGTGTGTTTGACAGGATGACAGGTAAACAGGTGACAGGTTTACTAATGGACAGAATAGAAATATTAGAATTGTCTTGTTTGTTGGCTAGCGACAATCAGCTAACTGTTTCACGATTTTCTCTTTAAAACTTAAACGTGTGCAGTGCAAATATAGTGAAATGCGATGATATGACTCCGATAAGCCACGGGGCGTATAGAACATGCTTCGATCTCGTAAACACAGTGTGTGTTTGGAAGAGAAAGTGTCATGTGAAATCAGAGAGTCGCCTTCAATGATGTGGAAGAGGTCGATTGTGCAAGCGAAGGCTGTGCGTGCGCGCGCCTCCGCGGCGCTGCCCCTGGCGCTCGTCGTGTTTGCTGTAAGTTCTCCCGTCCCATGTCCTGGCGCGGTCAGCTCAACAACAGATTATCATAGAAACTGTTAAGTTGTCATGTTTATGTATGCGAACATCTGTGGTAAATAATTTGTTTATAAGTTTTCAATAATAAAAACTGTCAAGTGAAAATTAAAAAAAAATGTATTAGATAAAGCAGTGCATGTCCATGTTAATATTGCATGGGTGCCTTGGTATGGGATGGTAAAAACTGAGGCTCAGAACCGTTCAGAGTAGCCCAAGTTAGAAGAAGCTTATCTGCAGCCGTAGACTTGTAAAGGCATTTACAACCAGAAACCACCTTGGTATTACTGATATCCAATAACAATGTTAATCGCTTACTATTTCATACCTTACCATCTCAGCCCTCAAGGTGGCTTGGTTTCTTGATTGTGCATAGTTCACAGTACATTAGAAAATATATTTTTTATGGTTATTGTTATTTCATATTTATTTTGCATAATATGTTCTAATTCCTCTAGTATTCCGTAATAATGTGATGTTGATCATAAAATAAACTGGAATCCAATGGGCTAATTATGTAGTGACCAATCAAAAGTTTTATCATTGGTACAAATAAATTATTTTTTTCTACCATATCACTGGTATTGTTCTTAAAAATTGAAACATTTCTATAAAGATGGGTGGTTATTACATATGCTCTTTTCCCATTTGCAGAAGGGAATTCCCTCCTGAAAGCAAACCTTAAAAATAAATGTTTTATTAAAATTTTAGGAAATACATAATGAGACATAACTCCTCATTATTTTATCGTCTATCTATTTGATACAATCTGTGTGAGTAACAAGCCATGAAATTAAATTAAAAATTACATAAAGCTTGGTATTATCTGATCTAGATTAAACACAATATCTTTGTATACCTTATCTTATGTTATAATGTCTTAACATTAATATTTCAGCATACCATTCCATTAAAACTGGAACTGATTATTTATCATCTTGCACTCACATTATTACTCTTTATCTTATGGCCTATTCTGATCTTATTCTGCTTTCTTTGTCTGTTAATATTTCATTTCAATTAAGTATTTACATCTTAAGTCTTTGCAAAACTTTGTCAGTTCAATTTTGATTTGCTGCATAGTGCACGCCTGTTCTGAGTCTTGCTAACATTTATTTTTTCATCCCCATTTAATTGTAGGAAACTGAATGGTCCAAAAGGTTTTTCTGGTAAAATTCTTCTTAGATTAACCTGAGATGAGAGTAAAACTGTTTTGCATACATCGTAAATGCTATTCAGATAATCATGTAGAAACAGCACCAACACCATGGCACCATGTAAATACGGGCCACCAGGTACTAGTTGATTGCTATGGACATCTATAGCAAAAGGCATCACTGCAAGACAGTGCATCAACTATTTTCCAGTCATATGCCATATAGGGCTTACTTTGGTGAAGGAAAATTCTGAGAAACCTGCACACCTGAGATGATTTGATTTTACAATATGGAGGGGTTTGAAGTCTGCCAATCCGCATTTGGCCACTGTAGTGGACTTTGGTCTGTACCTCTCACACTGTGAGAAGAGATCTGAGCCCAGCAGAGGGACTGTTATGGTAGGGATGATAATATAGTTTTGTATCTTGAGTACTTAGATACTAACAATTCAAACATTAGAATTCTCCAAATATTATACACTAGCCGACCCGGCGAACTTCGTATCGCCAAAAAACTTTTTTTCTAAAATAAAAGTAGCCTAAGTTACTCCTTGTTACATCAGCTATCTGCCAGTGAAAGTCCCGTCAAAATCGGTCCAGCCATTTCAGAGATTAGCCGGAACAAACAGACAGACAGATAAAAATTGTAAAAAGTTGTTGGTATATGTACCGTGTTTACATCCAAATGCACTTAGTAAAAAGCGGTTATTTTAATATTAAAAACAGACACTCCAATTTTATTTATTTGTATAGATTTGTATAGAGTATAAATGTGAAAGTTCCATCAACACCACCTAAATACCTGGCGTTCGTCCACAGTTCGGTTTTCACGTAATTTCTTGCCACGGACGTGTAAACTGTGGAACAAACTTCCTGCATCGGTGTTCCCGCTAAGCTATGACATGGGGTCTTTCAAGAAGCGGATCTTTTCTTTTCTTCGTGGCCGGCAACGCATTGGTGACGCCCCTGGTGTTGCTGATGTCCATGGGCGACGGTGATCACTTACCATCAGGTGACCCGTCTGCTCGTTTGCCTGCTTAAGGCATAAAAAAAGTTTGTGTAGATATTTGTTACTGTTTTACGAAAAAACTACTGAATGGATTGTCGTAAAATTTAGCACACAGCTAGATCATGATCTGAATTAGGATAAAGGGTACTTATTGTCCCAGAAAACGCGGACAATGCCGCGGGAGGAGCCTAGTATTAATAACATTGGCTTACATCTGAATGCAAGCATGGTGTCCAGATCGGGTGGGGCAGCGGGCTGGGCGCCGACCTGGTGATCGAGATCCCCGGGTGGGGCGCGGGCGGCGGCGGCCCCACCGACGGGGCGCACTACCGGCTGGACTACCGCCCGCCGCACGGCTCCCCCGCCCCCAACTACACGGTGCCAGCGCGCCCCTCCACCATCAACTTCACCGGACTACCCGGCACCAAGTACCACTTCATGCTCTACTACTCCAACGCCACGTTCGCTGACCTCCTCACCTGGAACCAGACCATCATTACAGGTAATAAACAGGTAATAAAAAGTAATAAAACAACACACCCATACCTCGCATTGTACCGTTAGCAATTAGCATGGGCTACATTAATAACACTCTAACACACACACAACTTGTGGAGGGCTGTACAGTCACCTGCAGAGAAAAGTAACCCATCTGTTAGTGTGTGTTAACAAACAGACGGGTTACATTTCTCTGCAGGTGACTGTACCGGCTGGGAATCGAACCCCGGACCCCTCGTTTTGCAGGCAGGGTCACTGTACAAACACGGCTACGAAAACGACGTTATTACATCCGTTTTAATTAATAGTACGTCTTATATCCGAAGTTCTGTAGCTATCCGATTGTTTGACGTCTTTATATACGGAACCAAAACAGGCCTGTCGAACGCTATTTTGCCATCACGAAACAATCTGTACTCAACGATCACTGGATTGATTCTAGGTATTATTAACATTATTAAAGGAAAATCTTTTTGAAATACGCAGGGCAAATAGTTGCTTCCAAGATTTCTTTGTAATATAAATAACACTTTCGAGGAATACTTTAAAATTATAACTGCTCAGCTCATATTATACATGTTATCCTGTTAGCAACAACAAACTTCCACGCACATAATAAAAAATCAGTTCACGACGTATTTTGTTAGTAGGTACATTATTGCTTATACCGTTTTAATCTAAACAGTTGATTAACACTGAGACAAAAAAGCATAAAAGTTAAAAATATGTAAATGTTAATGCTATGACATTAAAAATACGAACCTAAAACTAACACAACACAGTTCGTACTCGTGCAGTAGTAACCGTGTAACTAACGGCGTCTAACCCAAAGGATCCTACATTTTTCCTTCCTGTTAAAATACAGTAAGGCAATCATATTATAGGTATCACGTAGATTAGCAAAATATCAATATTAAAATAATTGATTTTAAACCGTTTATTGCTCGTTGACCAACTGCGTAGACCTACTGCTTGGTATACTAGTAAAAAAAATTGCCCGTGGATCAACTGGTTGATCTACTGGTAAAAATTGCCTGTGGAGTGTGGATCAACTAGTTGGTCTACGGTTTTGTTAGGAAAAATAGAAGAAACCTGTGCTATGTAATTTCCACTCCTTTATTATAAATACCCTTTTGTCTCTGGGGGATTTTTATCACCACCAAGGCCGCATTACATTGGTTCTCAACTCCGAATAGTCGTTATTCTTATTCAAAAATAAATATGCCAAAAATTCAGTGTTTAATATTTTAGTTTCGTCAAGGAAAACTACTTTGCATTGATTCATATCTTCATATTTTTACAATGGGTGAGAAAAAAATTACAAGTGGCTCTTTATGCATGAATGCGACGCGGCATTGTGATGATGAACGGCTGAACGCATTAACTCGCGATCATTAGTAACACAACTGTATCAGAACAGCCTTCACATTGCACGATGCGATACTTATCGTACGACAATATTATATCATTACAATCGATAAGGCTGATGTTGCTGTAGTGTATAATTCTATGACACCGTGATTCGTAAGTCGAGCTCCCAAAGACACGAGGATTTGAATTCTGCACGCACCTCTGTTAATGCATCTTTTCAAATGTGCGTAACATTTTTAACACTACCTGTAGTTCATTTGCACAATTTGGCAAGCTAGATAGAATTAGGCTTTAAAGAGGAGATCCGAGCGCTGTGGTATTGGTGGTGAAAATAAATTACTTAGTTTGAAATAATGACTAGCCGTAGTTGACGTCAGCCGCATATGCGATGTCTTGTAGTGTATGCGATAATTTCTACATCGAACGTTCTAATGTGCAACCGTGCTACTAACTACTATAGTAACCGGATTTAGCGCGCGCTCTGCATCGAATGACTGATCACGCAATTTTGTCAATAACATTTTGTTCTGATACTTCTGATAGCTTGCAAATGATATGTAATGCACATGTTACCGGATATCTGTATAATGCGGGTATTCAGCACAATCCCTAGGCACTGTGTATAATACCTGGGTCGTTTTGGCAATGTATTAAATGATATTAATATTATTCACCATTACATACTTTACCTAGGTAATGTATACGTTTCCGAGCTACTATACAGAATACCTACAGGTCCACCGGCAATGAATAAAATTAATAGATTTGGGTATGTGTATTCGATGAACTCTCATCGAATGGCAATTCATCGAATGACAATTCCTCGAATTGCAATTTTTCTTGTTTAAAAGATTTAAAGATTTTATTATAAACAGAAACAATTTAATGCTTTTTTGTATTTCTTATTTTTTGATCAATAACAATTTAACATTTTTCCGTACATAAAAATTTTAGGTTTACTTTCTTCCTTGAATCATTTTTTTTTTCAAAACGTTTACGTTAGTGACAGAAACGAATCGCTGCAAAACCGACTCCACGTAGTTTTGTTTGCCCTACCCCTAGAGTGTAATGTAAACCCGCGTAGGCGCGGAGGGGCGAGGCGGCCCGCGAGCTAAGGAGCAGGTGGTTTTAATGCTCGCCGCAGCAGCTGAGGCTGGCCGGCGCAGCCGGCCAGCAAGCCGAAGCTGCGGTGGTGAGCATTAAAAGCATCTGCGACAATAAGCTCGCGTGGGACCGCCGGAGCCCCGCAGCGCCGGAGCCGTGACAGAAACTTTGCTTGCTGCATGTTGCATTCTGCTTACGTTTTAATGCTGCCTTTCAAGGATGGGTGACATTTGAAATAATAAATATTTATTAATGATCATATGAAAATTATATCATTCGATTCGGCCAATTGTGATTCGATATTTTGTAATTCGATATATTGTCATTCGATGAATTACTGTCATTTGATTAATTATTTTCGATGAAATGTTAATTCGATTAATTGTGTTTTAGATGAAATGTTCATTCGATTAATTGTGATTTCGATGAAATGTCGATTCGATTGCTTGTAATTCGATGAAATGTGACCGATGAAATGTTTTCGATGATTTTTCTGCAAATCGTAGTGTTTGCGCAACTTTGTAAGAATTCCATGTATCGTTGCAGCAGCTTTAGCCTCTGGTTCAATGCACCGCCAAAAGTTGGGGTTTTTACCTTAACTCGTAACAACTGAAGGCGATTGGTATATTCTTAATGTACGTTATGAAAAGTAGAGCTCGGGTGAGCGGACTCCTGGTACGTGCGGTAAATATACCTACACGTATCTTAGTCTTAGAATTCCACAAGATTGGCCGTGCCCCACTCGGATACAGCCCAAATTGTGAGATTTATACGTTCCACCACCACTCTGCTATCATCTGCGTACCCATAGACAATAGGCATGAACGGGTCATTACTATGTACAAAGAAGAAATCCCAAACCTAGCCGATAACGACAGAGGATATGTCGGAGCTGGAAGCTTGCTTAAATGTAAGAATGCCAAAGTTTGGGTTTGGCAGCCAAAACCATTTGTGCCAAGTAAACTGCCTGCCCTCACGTCTCGCTTCTCTCCCACTTGTTGTCTTTTACACACATTACCAATTACGCATGGAGTATTGTATAGAATGCCTGGGCGAAGTATGAAATAAATAATATTCGAAACGTTACCTGAACGTTTTAGATATTCTATAAATTGCCTAGGTATTGTATAGAGTGCTGAATTATATAGACATCCGGTAACACACACATAAACTAGGAGCCTAGCAGGTTTAGCTTTAGTACCATAGTCCATGGTTTAGCGTTAAACCACGTTTTGTAATAACGACTTTGTTTAGTCCACGGTTTAAAGATGGTTTAGGACGGTACTAAAGTTAGACCTCGTTTTGTAATAATGCTGAAGTGTAATCTACGTGAACTTCGTACGTTACGTTATAACACAGAAAACATAATAGTACATAATAGTTCTACGTATAACATTATTAACATTTATTGACCAGAATATTCTTCTTTAACCTGAAGAAAATAGAGACGAATAGAAACGTATGCGGCCAAAAACCACTACAGGACTCAATCTTCTTTCATTCCACGAAGCAGAGAGAGAGCAGATTGCCATCACACGATCATTATAAAGAACTGTCAGAGTCAGGTTTCCTCACGATGTTACTCACCTTGGGTGGGTTGTTTTATATTTTTCATCAGAAACTATCTATTATGTAAAGTTATATAAAAACTTGGTACATCATATTATGCTTCGTGGATTGTGTGAATATACAGTTGCAACCGTACATAGGTATTATAGGTAGGTCGTCGTAATATTAGCTCCACACACTTATAGGCTCACACTAGGATTCCCAGTGTCGTGGGTGCCATCGACAACACACAGAGACAAGAACACTCACACCCAGACCGAGAACAGAACTCGCTTGGAATCGCCTGATCGTCACATACATCACTAATAAAATATGTGTATCCACCCAGCTCCGGAGCCGCCCACCAACCTGACGGTGACGCTGGGCCGGAACAAGCAGGCCACCATCTCGTGGTCGCCGCCCGCGCACGGGGACTACACTGGATTCAGGTTTAAGGTAGGACTAATTTAGTCACCTTACTGTACTGTAAGGCTCGTTCGGTGCCCATCTGCGCAACATGCCACATGATCTGGCCCGTAGCTTGCCACAAATATCAAAATTCAATGTGATTGTTTGGGGAAGCACATATCCGCGTGGCATGTAGCATGCCACATGACAGTGTCTTGTAATATTGACATAAAAAAATCATGTTTCTGTTACATTGCTTAGGTGGGCACCTGACCTAAAGTGAGGAGACGAGAGAGTTGATTATGAGAGTTGTATCTGTCATAAAAATCACAAATTTAGATGTGATAGAAGTTTTAGACTGAAGTTTATATTTCAAACTTAAACTAGTTATTAAAACATTGTATCATCTATCTACTTATCGTTATACTTATCTAACATCAAATTTTATTATTTTTTATTGATTATTAATTTCGACAGAGCGCTATAATAATAAAATAAAAAATGGAGGGATTTCCCGGTGGCCAAATGGTCCAAGAGATTGTGACTATTTAAGTAACGGATTTTCCTCGTAAGTATACCTAATCTGCGAAGATCTCGTAAGCCACAACGGAGCATATTATAGTCTGCAGATACTAAAATCTCGGTTCTAAGAATCGAATCAACTTCAATTATTTAACTTTTCTGTTGAAATAAAAAATCCAAAATGCTTTGGAGACATACCTACATACTCATAAAATATTTTGTCCACCAGCCTACCACTCCACAGTATTCTGTCTTATGCCACCTTGCTGTTGGGCAAAGTAGCTAGTGTAGAACAAATTTTCATACTACAAAAAAGAGCTATTCTATTATAAAATCCCGAAGTTAATACGTGACTTGTCAGTGGAATTGTTTATGAAACATGACTGTAAAATTTCAATTTTTAGCAAAGGTTACTATACTATAGATGAGTACTTAAATGACAAAGACGCATGAAAATGACTAGCTCTGCAACCAGTTCCGTTCAAGTTAGTGACATTTTTATGGTAATAAATATACCAATGTATTTTTATTTTTAAAAGATGTGCTAAGGAGTTTCTTTACGGCTTTTCTTCTCCTCCTTGACAAAGCACCTTTCTGAAAAGTTGGTTGATCAAAAAAATGATGCGCATAAGTGAATCAGTGATCCTTATATGAATAAATTATTTGGAATTTTATGGTTTGTAAATGAAATGAAACAAGGTGATTGAACTAACTTGTATTTGCAATGTAGAAAGGAGTCTACAGTAAAACTGCCTCGATTATGTCCAAGTAAAGTATGCTTAAATTGTATGCATATTAAACCATGCGCACGCGCGTTTAAATTGCATCTTAACGCAGAGCGTGACTGTTACGGTTAAGATTTGAATAACTTTTAATAAGCTAAATAAACTAGTACTATGTTACATTAGTCTACGAGCTACTGAACCATCTGACTACATTGAACTATGTGAAGACTAAGGCAGATATTATGCATATTTTATCTAGAAATATTTTGCTTTATTTAAAGCTTATTATCTGACATAAAATAACAACTTTGATTAAATTTGAAACAGAAACAGAACAATTGGTATTTTATTATAATACCATACATTCACATTACCACTGTATCCGCATTTTTCAATTGACCGATCACTTATCCAATTAAGAACGTCCTTGTGGATTAATGAGTTAAATTTTTTGGTAAAAGGTACTTAATTTTGCAATTAGCACTTACCGCGATTAAGTCACGCCTACATGTGATTTTTTTTATGGATCTCAAGTGGAATGATTAATTATTTGATTTTTATTTAACTATGGACTGTTATATGTAAATAGCCGACAAACGAGCAGGCAGCCATTTGGTGGTGAATGGTTATTATTGCCCATGGACATCAGTACAGCAAAGGCACCACCGATGCGTTACAAACCGATTCGTGGTCAAAAAGGAGGCAAAATAACCCGCATAACCGAATAGCAGAGGAACCCATAATAACCCACGCCTATGCTACGTCTTCGTAGCGCGTAACGCAACAGATGTGGCCAACAGAATTAATATCTTTTGATGTATCGAAGAAATCGCATCTTCGCCTGATCCCGGTAACGTAGCCGCACCATAATGTTCGGTTTATACGTATTAAGTAGTTAACTAAATTTTAAGTGAATATTTTTTAATGTGCGTCCACACGTAATAATTTAGTAAAGCTCTTTAGTTCATACAATTCTACTTAACTACTTAAGCATTTTACTAAATTTTAACTAAAAAGTGCCTGTCCAAACGTGTTAAGTGCTAAGCCACGTACTTAACAGAAAATAGAAAAATTTCTAAATTATTTGTCTACTTGATTACTTAACTACTAAATTACTAAAGTACTAAGTTATCCGTTTACATGTATTAATTTACTTAAAATTTAGTTAACTACTTAATACGTGTAAACTGAACATAACAGCCATACACGCATGTCCCAGGTGATCCCGCTGACGGAGCGCGCGGAGGGCGGCGCGCGCAACCTGACGGTAGAAGGCGCCGGCAACTGGACGTACACGCTGCGAGACCTGTCGCCCGGCGCCACCTACCAGCTGCACGCCTCCACGCTGCTGCACGACAAGGAGAGCGCCGCGTACGCCTCCTTCAATTTCACCACCAGTATGTACAGTGTACACGCACACACACACACACACACATTCACACGTACTCGTATACGCACACAACAGATGACATGTGAAAATGGGGATCTAGAACACAGTGAGGTCGACCTCGACCTTTGATTCGTAGTATATTTCTTTTTATGGTAAAGAAATTGAGTTAGTCTGGTCGATTGGTGATTTTTTAGACTAATGCCTAATACATACGTAACGGGATTTTTCCCGTACGGGACGGGACGTGAAGTTTTGGAAACATTGGTTCATAGAAAATGTATACGATAGTGCATACGCAGCGGAATCCCGTACGAAACGTGGCCGTTTTTCCCGTCCCGTACGGGAAAATACTCGTTACTTATGCATTGGGCTTAAATTTCTTTGAGATATAGCAAATATACCAGATCCTTCCTATTTCAATACACGTTTCTGAAAGCCTATCTTACGAATTGTAATTGTAAGATAGTTTTAAAGAACGACGAACGCCAAATAATAGTTTTGGCTGTCTTATCGCAATCAGATTGGAATAAAACATATACTATTAATTTTCCATCGGGTAGGTCAGGCAAATACGAGGCATAAGGCCGGAATTGTAATTAGCATCGTCACGGACGTCACGGTTCATTTCCGAGCGCTAGCGAGCCAGCGTCGGTAACAATGAGACGTTTCAGCATGTGACAAACCTTGACGTGAGGCGCGTACGAGCATCCTTGAATGCGGGCGAACGGACACAGGAAAAACAAAGGTCTCGGACGCAGATATCTGCACATTCATGACATATTGTTATATTTATAAGAGAATTTGAAAAGGTATTAATTTTACCACTCGTTCTAATCGCAATTTTTTCCCGAGCTTTTGTGTTAGGTATCTACAATCCGTTCAAACTCGATGTGGAATAAATGTAAACAAACTGTGGTTTACTTGATATGATAATGCTACCTGATGGTAAGTGGAGATGGTTGATTCCAAAACTTTGCTAGTAATCTACAGCTACTTAAAGAAGCCTACAACCAAGCAAAATATTCCTATTCTACGCAAATGCAAAGATAATGATTGTTGTACGGTGTACCAAATATACATGTCACATTCCATGTAATAACTGTGTGTATTGTGATATTAAATGTAAATATTGATTTTCCTGAAACAGCCAGCTGAGGATATAGCATGAAGTGAGTAAAGCCACTGTGACTCGTTTTTAGGGTTACGAAGTCAAATCGGAACCCTATAAGGGTTTCGTCATGTCTGTCCGTCCGGAGAATAGCGCAGAAACCTTAGAAAGCTTTGTACAAGCTAACATGCCATAAAATTGTTGTTAATGATCGGATTGGCAGTTAATTATTATTTTACTTATTAATTTAATGCTTGACAACAATACCTTCTAAATACCCAACTGATTATTTTCATGTTGTATTTTCCAAGTTACCACCTGCACGATACACGGTTTAATTAATTAAAACTATCCCGCTCTATTAAATTAATAATAATTTGCTAAAATTCCTTTCAATCCTTGATGAATAGGATTAGATCTTATATTCAACACAGGGTTTCAAAGTTCGTAAATATGGTTTGGTGTTTTATATTTAGAAGAATAACATACACTTTTATCATTGTGAACACACGAAAACATGTAATAAATAGTGCATTGTAAACGTTTTTTTTTTATTTACAAGTGTGTTTTTACATGCAGTGAGGCATACGATGGTTCCCCTAGTTAATAAATAATAATTAGTAGTCAACATGTACATTCGCATCAAGCGACAAGCTTCACTGAGTGTGACGCTTGCCCATTGTTCTCCATTTGCACAGCTACACACACATTTCACACTTGTACGACGTTGTTGTTTTTCACTGATTGTCACATCTCTTCTTACAGGTTGAATTAATTTCACGACGATTTTCATATTTTATTAAGTATGCATAACAATACTAAATAAATTATACTTAAAGTTAATAAACAGACCGAGTGGAAAATATGTGAAAAGACAGTTTAAGATAAATATTATGGCACTAACTGTAGTTTTGGTATGTTTATAATCTTTACTAACAAAAAATAACCGACTTCAAAGTCTCAAAAACTACATAGTTGTCAGATCTCGTTCAAATTTATATGAGACCACATGACAAGCGCCTGCTTTCGATTAAAAAAAGAATCATCGAAATTGGTTGGCGTGATATTGAGTTATTCGTCAATTTGTCGCGCACATCTTAACACAAATTTACGACTTATGTAGTTTTCTCATGGATGCCGTTGTCAGATCTCAATAAAATTTATGTGGGACCACATGACAGCCACCAGCTTTCGATTAAAAAAAGAATCATCAAAATCGGTTCGCCCAGTCCAAAGTTCTGAGGTAACAAACATAAAAAAAAAAAAAAAAATACAGTCGAATTGAGAACCTCCTCCTTTTTTGAAGTCGGTTAAAAATTAAATAAAAGGAACTAAACTAGATTAAAAGAGTAGTAATAAATATTCAATGGTATGAAATCCCTTGTTTGGCAGATAGGGTTACTAAAAACTACAGCGTGGGGGTCCGTATTGTCGCTATTTATTGTCTGTCTGACACGTGGGTGATCTTGATGTCCCCATGTCCTTGTTAGCAACACAATAGGCTATTGGCTCTTCGCTGAATTAAATTAAATACGTCTCCAGTTTCGGATTTAGGTACCAAAGATTTTTAGATACTTATGCAGTAGAAATTGAAAGTAGACACAAACTAAAGTACCAGTTGTAACTATAAAAATTGTGTCACCAATTGGACATTTTTAAAGTATATTTTAAAGTTAAACAGTATCACAGGCCACAGCACATAAACGTACGGTCGGCCGCAGAAGTAGCTTAAAATTATAGTACTTTGTAATAGTAACTGTTTCAACGGTTTCCTAGCAACATCTATGACAAATTCAAGAAATGTAATGTGGCAAGGTATTAAAATGTTAAGCTACTTCTGCGGCCGACTGTACAGTAGAATCCTTTCCGGTCTTTAGGCACGATAAGGAAAAAAATAGTACGAAATAAATGCCACGATTATGCGTTATTATAAGTGTACCACATTCTATGTACTTGTAATGTCTCTGCTACACCTGCGTTATATTAAAGAGAGTGGTACATACATGACAGACATACAGATCCCAGTCACCTCCACCAGTAGGGAGGGAGCTTAATTTACTTATCACACATTATCGCCCTCCTTTAGTCGCATCTGAAACTTCTGAAAGTAATAATCTAAATTTTACTTACAAAAAATAACTGACTTCAATATTACTCAAAAAGTACTTGTCAGATCTCGTTCAAGTTTATGTGGGACCACATGACAAGCAACTGCTTTCGATTAAAAAGAGAATCATCAAAATCGGTTCACCCAGTCCCAAGTTCTGAGTTAACAAACAAAAAAAAATACTATCGAATTGAGAACCTCCTCCTTTTTTTGAAGTCGGTTAAAAAGTCATGTCGATTGATGACTTAATTCTTTAATACCGTTCCTCGGAGTCGTCGCAGGTCACTCGTATTGTACCCCTAGATTGTTAAACTTGTTGGACCTTCCATTTTCTATGTTCGACACTGACAGTGCCATTGACTCGGCATGTCAAAGTAATAATTTTAATTGCTTGCACTTTTGTTATATTATTGCAAATTGTTCTATAATTTGTTATTTCCTTACATTGTCGATAACAACACGTGCCATGACCATGACACTCGAAGGTCGTTTCGGTGTAATTTCATGAATGTATCACAATGTTTCAACTGTTCAATATTGTTGAGGGTTTATGTGATAGTGTTTATACTGTGTTTTTGATAGAAATGCGTTACCGGTAAAGCTGAAAGCTTTGTCACTTTAAGAAAGGTTAAGTCAAACAGCCAGGCAAATTAAAAAGGCGCAGAAGAACCCGCTTACTTGTAACTGAAGGGAACCGTCTTGCCTCATTCACCGTGCCTTCTCATACCACCCGTTTAGCTTGGTCTAAAACGGAAGAACTAAACTCGTCTCCAAAGCGATTGGAGCCCTATACATACCCACCAAATCATGTTACAATGGTCCCTAGTAGTAACGCTAGTATATTGGTAATTCCAGAGCCGAACACGCCGGGCAAGTTCATCGTGTGGTTCCGGAACGAGACCACGCTGCTGGTGCTGTGGCAGCCGCCCTACCCGCCCGGCGCCTACACGCACTATAAGGTATAGCGGTTGTACTCATCTGTTGCTACCATTATTGTACAATAGATGCTTTGTTAAAACCTCGTGTGTGTGAAAATGCTTGGAGGGTTAAGCGAGTATTGCGAGGGATGCCTTCATTTTCACACCAGTCGGCAGTGGAGCAGCGTGGTGGAGTATGCTCTAGGCCTCCTCAAGAGGAGAGACCCGTGCCCAATAGTGGGCCATTAATGGGTTGAAGCCTTCATTTTCAAGGATGGTTCGATCATTGACACTTTGTTTAGACTCTTAATCAGTTATCTTCAAATATATGATTGAATACGTTGGTGTTCGTAACGTGTGCGTGCGTGCGTGCATGCAGGTGTCGATCGAGCCGCGCGACGCCCGCGACTCGGAGCTGTACGTGGAGAAGGAGGGCGAGCCGCCGGGCCCGGCGCAGGCCGCGTTCAAGGGGCTGGTCCCGGGGCGCGCGTACAACATCTCGGTGCAGACGGTGTCGGAGCCGCAGCTGTCCGCGCCCACCACGGCGCAGTACCGCACGGTGCCGCTGCGCCCGCGCAACGTCACGCTCGACCCGCGCTCGCTCACCGAGACCTCCTTCCGCGTCACCTGGCTGCCGCCCGCTGAACACAGGTATCACATCACATCACATACGATTACATTCTCCACCTAGTGCCGCCTAGTGGTGGAGATGATGTGGGATTGTCTAAAATGCGCTTTTCAATATGTCATTTATATTTAACCCACGTTGTTGCTGTGAGTGACGCTCATTATTAGTTTAAGAAGAAATGCAAAAAGGAAATGCTTTAACATCTGTGTATAGGAACGCAAAATGCTCAATTAATTGACAAAATAAGCAAAAAGTCTCCATGATGTATTCTCCAACGTAGTGGCCAGCGTAGTGCTCAATAGTCGGTTATAAGTTAAACGCATGCAAAAAGTGAAAAAAAGAACAGACCTTTGAGATTGAAAGGAAAAGATTGGTTACGAAACTGAATGGAAGGATGTGTCGATTCCACGTCGTTATCTTTTACAGGTGCCAGATATAATAATACTTGCCACTATGTAAACGTTTTAGGATAAAGCTATCCTATGTGTAAATAAAGCAATTTACACATAATTGCGAAGTTAATATCATTTCAAACGGCACGTAGTGCGTGTAGTACGCACTACTTAATTATGCTTATTCGATTTGTGTTAAACGGAGCAATGAAATAGCTAGAATATTTCAATGATTTATGTATGAGAACTAATTGTGAATAACGATGCCCTGACGAATTCCCATTTAATTGTGACTTAAGAATGTATTTCTAATACCGAATGAGGTACGATTAGTTTGTGTCCACGGTCACTGATTTACTTCGTGATCGACAAGTTCAGGTCTGTTGTTTGGGGGACCTTGGACGGGTTTCCTCGTCATTACCATGAAGGACATAACGATCGAAAGTACAGAGTGGCTACAGATTAGATGTATTTACAGTGTAATGTGCGCTACTAATACGGTCGTTTTGCCAGAATTAAATCGTTCTGTGTTATAACAAGATATTTATTTCCTCGTGTCCATCCTTATGTCACGTCTATATTGGTCAATATTTACAGAAAGTTACACTGAAATTACTAAAAATGTATACTTTAACTGTGAGATAAAAAAACAAATCGAATGCATATTAAACATAAGTTTTCTCTATGTTTGGATGCGTATATGGATACTGAGCTTACTTTTTATGGATAGGATGTAAATCAGGAAAAAGTCCAAAAATACTATCAGTAAATATATGTAGACTTAGATTGCGCCCGTGGGTTTACCACAAAAATAGGATACATCAGCCACGTTCGAGCGAACGAGCGCTCTAATGTGGTTTACAAAACATAGTTTCTTAGAGTCGAAGCGGTCGCCATGGTCGAAATCGGTCGGAGATATCATCGTCATCAGATTTAGCATTAGTCGCGCTTACAAATCACAGTTTCTCAGACTTGATTGAGATATCAGCACACCATTTGTAAATCAACGGTGTTGTAAAAATCTGAGGCGTGTTTTAGCAGAGTAAAAAATTCAGGCAAATATACTTATGAAGAAGTTCTAGTTTCAGTAATAATATACTTTACTACTAAAGGAATACTTGGCGTTTTTTGATTAGATCACCACAACACGTCAAAAAGTTTTGCTACTTCTACTGCCCACCCAAAGATCTTTAGCGCCCAACATAATAAACCGTTGTCTCTTTGAGGAAGCCTAATTTAATTAACTATTCGTCCTTACTAAAGATCTCTCACTAGTGATGGACCCATCACTCACTTGACTGAATGAACGGATACGCGCCGCAAATACATTCAATCTGTCACACACAGTCAAAAGTGAACAAAGTCTTCATATAATCATTATGCGTCATGTCAACAGACCCCAATTAAAGTGCTCTGCAATTTCCTTAATTGTAACTATTAAATATATTTCATGTACGTTCATATCAACCGTGCGCGAGTATTTACTGTCTGGATGTCACTTTATATATTTGGTCAATATTTATTTTTAACATAAGTTGAGAAATGTTCGGAAACAAAGTAGATTACTGTGTTTGTGGGATATATTTACTCATTGGAAATGTCCTGAGGTGTTTATTTTACTTAAATAGTGTGTAGCGGTGATAAACTTTTTGCGGTTAAATTAAATTTAACTTTGTTGTGATAAATTTTGTTTCAAGTTTAAAATTAGGATATATTGTCAAGCGTAAAAGTGAAAAGTATGAATGTTGATAGCCTAGAAGAAGTATCTAAATATTCTTTTAAACAATATTTTTGTACTTTTGACGTGACAACTGACAACGTCTATAAAAAACGATGAACGCCGGGTGCACGTCACGATCGGTTGTAATGATAATATATTATTGTCATGACGTTGTCATGTTAAACTACCGTCCGTAAACCGACTTTACAGACAACCATTTTTTTTATATCCATTCGATTATAATGTGTGTCTTCAAGTACCTCTTACCAATACTACATTGCCTATCAACAGGTGGGATTGTAGTTAAGCATGAACTTACATGTTATAAAAGGGAATATTTACGTATTTGTGTCACAGCGAGTTCGAGAAGTACCAAGTGTCGGTGTCGTCGGTGGGCGCGGGCGGCGGGGGCGCGGGCGGCGGGGGGGGCGCGCGGCGGCTGCCCGGCGTGGTGCGCGCGCGGGACGAGCCGCCGCACGCCGCGTTCGACGGGCTGGAGCCGGGCGCGCACCTCACTGTCACCGTCAAGACCATGTCGGGGAAGGTCACCTCGTGGCCCACTACGGCTGATCTGACGCTCAGTTAGTACCGCTGTTCATACTTCCATGCTTAAAGTCAAATGTTTATTATTGTGCACATAGGAGGTTACAGTTAAGGATATAATGTGCTCACTTCTTACAAACGACAATTCTAATAAACCCAAAGATGGGTTTATATTTAGGCAGTCCAGGGTTCTGGAAGACACCTTCCAGTTCTATCATCAGATTCAGAACATCAGGTAACGGGGTCGTAATTCTTGATTTGAATCACGGATTCCTTAATTTCCTTACGACATAATTATATCCCATCATTAGAGCCTGTGTGTCAGTGGCGTAGCTAGCCCTAAGGAGGCCACATATCAATATTTGTTGTGTGGCCCCCTCCACGTCAGCTGTCAAATATAAAAGGAGTGCCAACTGTAGCGGTCGTAGGCCGCTGGCGAGCTTTTTTTTTGGGAGTGTTAGTGGGGGCCCCTATAGGCTGGGGGCCCCGTATAATTGATACGGCTTATGCGGCAGTAGCTACGCCCCTGTTGTGTGTGTAATGTCATGTGTGTGTGTGTGTATATCACAGAGCCGCTGCCGGTGCGCGAGCTGCGCTGGCGCGCGGGCGAGGGCGAGCGCGTGCTGGTGTGGTGGACGCCCGCCGACGGCAGTCTGCAGGACGAGTACAAGGTCGGTAGCGTAGTAGCGTACCACGACACTTGACACGTGGGGTGTGTGTAACACAAGGACATACCAAAGATGATATGAAGTTATGAACTACCTTGACACTTAACACCACATGTGCTGTTGGGAATATTAAGATGTATGTGCGACATATACATACAAAATACAACATATTGACGATGAAAACGTGAAATGTAGAAAACATTCTGTTTTATGGTAACAAAATTGCTTGTGGAGATCTTTTTTAACTTACGACGAAAAAAGAGGGGTTTTATAATTTAGTATGACGTGTTTGTATATCTGTATGTCTGTATGTGGCATCGTGGCTCCCAAACGGATGAACCGATTTGGATCTAATTTTTATTTCTGAAAGGTGGCTTAATCGAGAGTGTTCTTAGCTATGTTTAGTGTAAATAGAACTGTCGGGGGTTTTTTAAATTTTAAATTAAGATTATTTTTTTAAACTGTGTGTGTGTGTGCAGGTGTCGTACCACGAGGCGGGCCCGGCGCGCGACGACAGCAACACGCTGACGACGGCCGCCACCAACGTCACACTCGACACGCTGCTGCCCGGCCGGAACTACACCATCACCGTACGTTTATATATATATACTAGCTGCCCGGACAGACTTCGTTCTGTCAAAAGATTGTTTTTGAGATGTAAGCTATCCTATCTTTCAAGTTGGATCAAACTGCACACGGTGTGCAACTTTGATTAAAATCGGTTAAGTAGTTTAGGAGTCCATCGCGGACAAACAACGTGACACGTAATTTATATATATTAAGATATCTTTATTTGTTTTGTTGTTTTATCCTGTACACATTACATCCAAATCTGATGATGATATTACAAATCAAATTAGCCATTTAGTAATTAAGTATTTATTCATGCAACTATCCAACGAATGCGCTGACGATCCACCTGATAGTAGGTAATAAATAGTGTAGCTTCTAGCACGGTGTGCCTTACCTACTGAAGGAAGTGTGAGCAATGATTTATGTGTCAGATAAAAAATTAATGATTAAACGAACTTACCTGTAAGTGAAGTTCTATCATAATTATGCGAAGGCTTCGTCCGAAGGGATTAGTGAATCATACTTGTAGTAGCGCCTAGCGCCTCGCCATTCACGCACTTTATTTGAGGGTAGATATAAAACAAAACATCCATGCCCGCCCTCAACCTGGTAAGATATCTGTTCTACAGCGTCAGTTAGTTTAGAGCACAGCAGTTGATATTTCACAACATTGGGGAGAAATAAATTAGGGCTGGGAGGGTTGCTAATCCCTTCGGACGAAGCCTTCGCATAATTATGATAGAACTTCACTTACAGGTAAGTTCGTTTAATCATTAATTATACTTAGGCTTCGTCCTCGGGATTAGTGAATCATACTTGTAGACTTTTAGAGATTGTTGTGAAATATCTTTGAAATAAAACATTGTTTGCAACATCATCAAAAAATTTAACTAGGTATAATTGACAAAAAATCAATCTAAATTAATAATTATTGACCATTGATAATTTTATTTCTTTCTTTTCTTAATAGTTCTATTTATAGAACCGATAGAACGTATTAGATGATCCGCTCCATCCAGCGGTCTTTTTGATTACATCCAAACTAATTAATACCTAAATTATGGGCTGAGGATGTCGCCGCGTGCATTGTACGCTGTGGATACCATTACAATTTACATCTATTCCACTTTCACGTAAGGTTTCATTTACCTTTCGACTTAAAGACTGAGAACTTACAGCTCTCCATGGTTCTCTTATACTGAAAAAAGTGAATCAATATCTTAGCGAAAAAGATTTGTTTTTTCTAAATATCATTATGTTAATGAAACATTTACTGAACAAATTCAAAAAAAAAGAAAGAAAAAGGCAATACAACAATTGGCTGTAAGGACCCTTGACCCGTTGTTTTTAGAAAATCTAGAAACTTTATGTTATGTGTTGTTTGTACTCTCTGTGCAGTTAATAGTGCCAAAAGAGTTACAAGTATCTTTGAAATTTTATTAAGATTTAAGGTTTTATTTGTCTGACGTAATTAATTACAACAGAAGTGTCCCATTTTTGGAATACCTTGGTAGTGGGGGTCGTAAACGAAATCACCCTTGAAAAATCTAATTATTAGTTAATAGTCTTCTCCTTGATTATTGCGAAATAATAAGGCTAATGTAGATCTACAGAAGTTAGGCGTGTTACAGAACAGTGAACAGTGGCGTAGTTAGCCCTAAGGAGGCCCCATATCAATATTTGTTGTGGGGCCCCCTCGACGTTAGCTGCCAAATATAAAAGCCAACTGTAGATGGCTAGAATGAAAACACATTGTCGGTATTTTTATTAGCCTGGAACGTTATAAAATATTCAGATACCAAGGACCTTTAAAAATAGGGTACCATGCGTAGGCCACCATGGTTCAACGACTATGCCCTTGCCTTCAACGGAAATACATAATTTTGCTTAGCCTCTTTAACAACGACTTTAGCAACGACAGAGATGGGGGGAAAGTGTAAAAATAGCAATTGGCCCAAGAAATTGGAAATGTGTTAACCGTCATTACATCTGGGTCTCTATGCCATGAGACATAATAAGAACATAATATTTTCTTTTTAATGCGACTAGCGAACAAATCCAATTCAGGTAGGGTAAATGTGGATATACTATTTCCTGGTATGCCCAATCTGCTTGTTCCCATTCTATATCGTGATGTATGCGTCTGGAACTCTGGACTCCGCATCTGCTGTCGCGTTTTCTGAAAACTTCATATATGAAGCTACAATATAACGGCATTTACGCCATTGCCACATTTGACATGTAACGTCGGTGAGATGAGGAAACTGGACGCCGCGCCACCCATTAGGTTATATAGGAGATGGCCGTCGTGTTATCGACACGGAGTAGAATTTGACAGTTGTTTGAATTTTTAGCAATTATTTTTAAACCGAAAAAAGCAGCTTGGAGTTATAAACGATTGATATGGCGTGTTTGTGTGTTTGTTCTTGAACACTCCATAACCCGCTAGCATTCTCGCTTCCACAAGCAACCCCTACCCCGTATTTGAGGCGTCAGAGAAAATTCCAGATCATAGGTATCCTCTTTGATTTTACTAAAAGGTTCTATTGCGTTTTACCACCGTTTGAAATCAGCTTGCAACATACGAGGTAGATTCATAAAGCTTTCATAGTTTTTATTATCAGATCCCAAATCCAAATCTTAAATAATTAGCAGGTACGTTCGAAGAACTTTCTTTGTGCATAGCCAACTATATACTATGGCTGGACAACAGAAAATAATGCTAAAAAAAAAACGTGCAGTCACGTAGGTATTTTGCATCTGATAAGGGTTACAGGGGTAACATCTTTTGTATTTCTATTTTAATGAGATTTATTTTATAGGTAATGTGATCTGAAAGTTTTCTGAATCTAGTACAAATTCTAAAAATGTATACGTCGTACTTGGTACATACAATGATATTATGATGTGAAATATTTTTTAAATATCATTGGGTACATACAGCTTCTCTCTTAATTTATGAGAAAGCCACGTAAGATCAATTTTCGAATTATTGTAATTTGTCGAAGCCGGTCCAGTAGAACGCAGTAAGCGGAGGTTTCATTACCTTTGTGATTAAGGTACACAAACCAACCAGCAGTACATTAAATTCGAACAAATATTGTTCGAATTTGAATCTTAAATATTTTGTACAATTTTCTATAAATCTATCTTTGTCACGAACCAATCTTTAGTGATAAGTTTTAATATTTTACGTAAGTCTTGATTCGTATAGACGAACTGATTAAATTTGTGTTTTTTTTTTTTTTTTTTAAATAAAACAATAGCCATTTGGCTTGGGTACTAAAACACATTTCATAAAAACTGTCCCTGCCTACAGAGGCTCACATTTTGTGACAGCTTGTATAGATAATAAATTATCTTTAGTTTCATAAAGAAAATATTTTTCTTTAAGTCAAAATAATTTTCATTTGGAGAGCTGCCTGGTTAACTGGGCAATCTGGACATGCAAATGGAATTTCAGTCTCTAATACATAAAAGTATCAAGAGATTATTGGTGAGTAATGACCATTATTTGTAAAATAAGGGCAATCTGCCTGTATATTTTACTTGCCGCGAATGTTTCGATGAACACAACGGACGATCGTAAGACGTTCGCAGGAACCTCCTTCGTCTTCGTATGGCTCGTCAGTTTCCGAGTAAGGAAGGGACTCTTGAAATCTAATGACCTCGACGTCTTAGTCTGTGACGGCTGCTTAGGTGCAGGTGTTTTTAGCTTGGCACCAGTTTTAATTGTTTCCGTCAGATTGAGGTCGAATAATGAAATATAAATAAAAAATAGATAAATATCCGGCTTAGTGTCCAAAAGATGGACTTTCATCTCTTTCTTCAAGGATGAAAGAATAAAATTTCTCCGAATTATCTATCATTGCGCAGGAATCAGAGTGATAAATGTATATCAGGTACCGCACCTGGTAAACTGCACTGCAGTAGCGGTCGGCTCTGCGCAGGTGATCGGTTCAGAAATAATATAATAATATATATATATACATATATATTATATTATAATATATTTCTATATATATTTTTATATATAATATGTTGAGACGGGCGCCACGGCAGCAAACAATTATTATTAATAACTCAAAAAACGCAATAGGGATGAGCGTTTTAGGGCCGATAGAGATGCCCGAGATGATCGAGAAGCCCGGCTACGGTGCGTAAAATCGACTGATTTCAGGTTATTAGCTTAGAAACATACCAAAGTACTGTTCGCAAAACTAATTAGGTGTGTAGGGACATCTCCAAAGAGAGGTACGCAAGCCCAGTGGAACATTATAAGAATTCATCCCCCATAGGGTAGTACAGCTTCCAAAGAAGAGCACGCAAACCCAGGGTTGGTATATAATACCTACTATAGTATGCCATAAAGTATACTAACATGAAATATTCCAATATGATATACATGTTAAAAATTTGGTGTCAAATTTTACACTAGCATGTTGCTGTTCATTAGTTAAGAAACAGACCAAAGTACTGTTCGCAAAACAAGTTCGATGGGTAGTAACATCTCCAAAGAGAAGCACGCAAACCCAATGCAACATTTTAAGAATATATCCCATATAGGGTAGTACAGCTTACATAGAAGAGTACGCAAACCCAGGGTTGATATTAATTCCGATAAAATATATCTACTAACATGTAATATTTCAATATGATATCATAAAATAACACGTAAAAACTTTGATTTCTTTATGCTAGCATGTTGTTCAGCAATGAACTAATATATGTACTAACGTACGTCGTTCACTGTTGTTCAGTAGTTAAGAAACAGACCAAAGTACTGTTCGCAAAACTAGTTAACTGAGTAGTAACATCTCCAAAGAGAAGAACGCAAACTCAATGCAACCTTATTAGGTATAATATGAAGGTTAAATATCTTCTTGATGAATAATTTTACTATGTAGATATATCGTAATTCACATGGTACATGACACCTTTTTCACAAAATTGACATGTACGTGTACGTTTGCATGTATGTACATAATATTATGTAATATATTAAAGTTATAACGTAACATATCAGTTATAAGCAAATAACATCTACCTCGCAGGAGATTATGCAGAGGTACGTTACAAATCTATTTTTAAACAGATTTGTTTAGGTGACTATAATCATTATAACGGTGTACTATTAGTCTATTACTAACCTTGTAACATTACATCTATTGAAGAACTCGAACTACGACGTTGTCGACGTAATTTCTTTTTTCTTTTTGACGTAACTTCTCATAACTATCTTCACTTTTTACGTTTCGGCATTCTTGCCCCGTAAACCACTAACTAAAATAATAATACACTGAGCTATGTGAAGACACTACGTGCGATCGTGGCGAGCACTAAAAAGCAACTGACGCTGTAGAACAGATATCTTACCAGGTTGAGGGCGGGCATGGATGTTTTGTTTTATATCTACCCTCAAATAAAGTGCGTGAATGGCGAGGCGCTAGGCGCTACTACAAGTATGATTCACTAATCCCGAGGACGAAGCCTAAGTATAATACTAGTTACTGTTTACAGTTTACTATACTCTATTAAATTTATTTTAATGACTTAGTACTGAAAAAACGAAGTCGGACGTGATTGGCTGGAGATAACCTAATTATACACGTATTTTTTATTCGACCAGCAGTTCCGATAGGTATTAAAGAAGAAAAGCAATGTCTTAATAAACAAAGAAACATATATTTATCAGGTGCACGCAGTCTCCCGCGGCGTGGAGTCGAAATTCATTTTAACGACCTAGTACTGAAAAAACAAATTCGGATGTGATTAGCTAGAGATAACTTATACACGTATTTTTTTATTCGATCAGCAGTTCGGATAGGTGTTTTGGAGGAGAAGGAATGTCGTAATAAACAAAGAAGAGTTTCTTTGTTTTATCAGGTGCACGCAGTCTCCCGTGGGGTGGAGTCGAAATTCATTTAACGACCTAGTATTGAAAAAACAAAGTCGGACGTGATTGGCTAGAGATAACATAAACACGTATTTTGTATTCGACCAGCAGTTCGGATAGGTGTTATGGAGAAGAAGGAATGTCGTAATAAACAAAGAAATATTTCTTTGTCTTATTAGGTGCACGCAGTCTCCCGTGGGGTGGAGTCGAAATTCATTTTAACGACTTAGTACTGAAAAAAGAAAATTGGACGTGATTGGCTAGAGATAACTTATACATGTATTTTTTTATTCGACGAGCAGTTCGGTTAGATGTTATGAAGGAGAAGCAATGTCGTAATAAACAAAGAAGAGTTTGTTTGTTTTGTCAGGTGCACGCAGTCTCCCGCGGGGTGGAGTCGAACGCGAGCGCGGTGTGGGCGGCGACGCGGCCGCTGGCGCCGGCGCTGCGCTCGGCGGCGGCGGGCGAGCGCGCGCTGCGGCTGGCGTGGCGCTCCGACGTCAACAGCCGACAGGACGCGTACCGGCTGCGGTATCGACGCGCGGGCACCACTGCGGGCGCGGCCGGACATTACAGAGAGGTCAGTCATGTTCCGTTTACATGTATTAAGTGATTACGTAGATAACTAAATTTTAAGTTATTGTCTGTTAACACATATTAATTTACTTAAAATTTTGCTATCTACTTAACTACTACTGTAAACCGGGCTTTAGGAATGTTTGTAGCACTTTCAACGTTACACTTATTTGGTTTGTCTACTCAGTCAAATTCCTTTCAATTTCTTAGTTTTTTTTGTATTGATCATTATTTTAGACGAGTGGTATTTGGTGAACCAACTTATGCCCCAACTCAGTCATTAACGGTTACTTAAATCGTTCTTTATTACAAAATTTGTATGGTGATTCTTTACCGTTAGTGACTCTGAGTTGGGGCGTTAGTGTCCTTTTATCGAAATTTTTAATCAAATCATTAACAATCATTTGATACCAAAACTTTCTGTTTACTTTAAATCATTTTTTAAACTAATTTAAATAAATATTTCAATAAAAAGTAGTGCTAAGTTGGATTACCAAGTATACTCTAACGACGTGTGTGTGTGCGTCTGTGTACGGGTGTGTGTGTGCGTGCAGCTGACGACGACGGAGACGAACACGACGCTGGAGGGGCTGGAGCCGGGCGCCGTGTACGAGATCCAGCTGGCGGCCGTCAGCCACGGGCTGCACAGCGAGTGGCACACGGTGCTCAAGCCAGTCCGTGAGTACAACACTGTTTAAAGTTTACCCTACGTTCATACCACTTGTGGCTATGTAGCATACAAGGGGGCGTCCATAAATTACGTGAGGTGTTTTTTTAAATTTTCTGTCCCTCCCTCCCCCCCTGATGAGATGTCGTGAGATTTTATTCAACCCCCTCCCCCATCCCCCAATCTCACGTTAGATTTTTCAAAATGTGGGTTTCTTACGTAAACGCATTGGATTGTTATTGTAAAAAGAAAAAAAAATTGCTTTGTGCTTTTATTTAGTGAATGATCTTAATCGTATTACGATTACGCTTAAGATTAAATCTTTGTACAATCTGGATTAAATGGACCAAAATAATATATTTTTTTTTTGTTTCAATCAGAAAAAAAATGCGTGATATTTGCCGAGACCCCCCCTCTCTCCAACGTAAGATTAGATGAGATTTGACTCGACCCCCTCCCCCCCTTAAACACCTCACGTAATTTATGGACGCCCCCCAATAGCACTGCTTTCTGCTCATTTACATTGCCATCTACTCGTTTTAATTTGTTTCATCGGTTAGTTTTCCTATCTTAAAAGCAATTAGAACATACATGTACGCGAAATGCTGACTCGGCTCATGTTTAAGTGCAAGTGCACTAGCGCTTGAGTAATCTGATACCTTTGTCCCTACAATAGAATACTAACGAAGGACATTGAATAAATATATTAATTACAATAGCGTTGCAAACACAATCAATGTCAATAAATTACTGGTAGAATTTCAAGAGTAACTGTTGTTCTTGTTTCACGTGTAACAAAACTGTGAATTATTTTATAACAATAATATTTTTATACTGATTACCAAGCGGCCCAGGAGCGACGCCACATAGAACAGTTAAGGTTTGTAACTTTGTACCGCTAACATGCACGTTTTACTTCAAACAGAAATAATGGTTCCGTGCCGCGGGCTTGCAGAGCGGCAGTGCCCCACCCCTAGATTTTATATGCCTGCTAATTAGGGAAAAGTATCTTTAAATTTTGACAGGACAACATCTGCGGCTCAACTAGTATTTCAATAAAAAGCAGTGTCATGATTTTACCGAATAACACTTCTTAAAAACTTTTTTTTATTTTTTTAAACAAAAAAATACATTAAAAAACGATCTATATGTCGTCGTTGCGACTTTAAGACCTCTTATGTGTTATGTGTCACTTTTGGCAAAATCACTTTTTTACATCAAATGATTCTACATTTTGAAGCACTATTTAAATCAAAATAACTCATGTGTGTACGACGTTTCCACCATCGTAATTTATTCACCAAATTCAAAATCACCTATGTGCTTGCTAAACAAAACTTTATCGATTTGTATCGATTCCTTCAAAAAGCTGATTTTTTACACATAAGAGGTCTTAAAGTCGCAACGACGATGTGTGGGTGTGATATTGTATACGATCACGTTACCAACTAACTGTGTGTGCAGGTCCCCTGCCCCCCACGTGGCTGGAGGTGGAGCGCGCGACGTCCAACTCGGTGGTGGTGCGGTGGCGCGGGCCGGCCGCGGGCGCGCTCGGCCAGTTCGCGCTGCGGTACCGCACCGCCGCCGGGCAGACGCAACGCTTGCCGCCGCTGCCGCCCAACGCTACGTCTGCTGAGGTAACGATTGCCTCATGTAAATGTTCTACTGTATCAAACTTAACTTGTTTTTCTCTTTGTCATCGGAACAAACGGCTCACTTAACGAAAGTATTTTGTCAAAAATTTGCTCTTTCATTAAGGCCGTATGTTATTACTTCCCAGAATTTAATCCTTGTTAGCGATGCTGTTGAATGGTGTATTAATACGGGATGTTTTATTCGAAATCAATAGATTCCATTCCTGCTTAGGAAAATTGGATTTTCAAAATCAAACGGGCCCATCAATGATATTTTAGTAATAGATACGTTATGCCCTTACAAATCAACCAAAAAATTTGTTCCGAAACACACACACGTTTATCTTTTGTTTCCCTACGGCCTACACCAATCGGGCAATCACTACATTGGTAAATGATGTAAAAGGGATAGCTTTACTAAAACCATAATAGTGAAAAAGACAGCTAGTGTTTGTCGTTCGCGTCACCAAACGTTGACCACTGTTGTCAACAAATAAAATTGTGCAAAACAACTTAATATTACGTTAAGAAAATTATACTTATATTCGTAAATCAACTTTAAATCTTAACAATTTCTACTAAAACTGTCCGCGCATTTTTTTTTTTTTTAATATTATAAAAACCTTCCGTGGACTCCAAGGAACATACACAAAAAATTTTAGCCGAATCGGTCGAGCCGTTCTCGAGCTTAGCGCTTAGCAACATCCATTTTTATATATATAGATTGGGGCCGGATTGGGGATTGCGGAGTTCGGGTAAAAAGAAACGACCGTTGCTTGCCAATTGATGTTTAATACTAAAGCCATAAAAGTACTTCATAACAATTATTAATGTTACGTACATCACATCCACTTGAAAAATAATACTTGATGAACCCATGTATCACATCACCCGTCCCTATGGTTACAGATAACGAACATGACGCACGGCGAGCGCTACACCATCACGCTGGACACGGTCAGCGAGCCGGCCGGCGGCGACAGCGTGGAGAGCGGCCGCCCGCTCTCGCAGGAGCACACCGTGCGTGAGTACAGCTTCCACTACCGTTACCGATACCGATACCGGTACTGACACCGTTATCTTAGCCAACACCAGTATTGCCATCTCTAAACAATAATAACGAGCAACTGACAACTTTACGCGTACTTCGCGACGACCCTATAACCTAGTTGGTAACAAAACAGGCCCCGGGTTCGATTCCCGGCCGGAGCAGATATTTATGTGACAGATAAATATTTGTACTCGGATCATAGATGATACTATGATGTGTTTATAACGTGTCGTCCATGCCACCCGCGACACAGGAAAAAAGCAGCGTTGTGATATTGTATTGTATTATATTGTTGCATATTTGAACTATTTACGATAGTACCAAAAGCTAACTTAGTACTAGTGATTATTACATACATTATTACATACATTATATCACATATATGGTTGCAATTTGCAGGCCCCAACCCGGTGTCGAACGTGGCGCAGCTGGTGGACACGCGCAACCTGACGTTGGAGTGGCCGCGCCCCGAGGGCCGCGTCGAGTGGTATGAGGTCAGTGTGATACCATGCTGTGTGTACGTTATATCAGGAGTCCTTGACGCAAGCTTTACTTCAAAACGAGTGAACGCCCTCGCTTTGCTTCGGTTTTCTTATTTCTTTACGGTTTGGGTTACGTTAAAGTGAAAGAAACAAAACGCTTTATAAGCCTCCTGTAATTTTGATTATTTTTTATGAATAAGGGGGTAGATACATGTGAATTGTAATGTCCCAGAAGTCGTATGTAAAAGTGACATTATTTTGTAAGATCTGGGATCGCGCTATAGCACTTCATACAGCCGAGATCGGTTGATCTTAGCTTATCTCATGATAAACCCGGAATTGACGGCAGCTACGCCTTTAAACCTTGTTAAAAAAACAAAAGTTGTGTATTGTTATAACATACTGAATGTGTTAGGTGCGATGGTGGCCGAGCGAGGAGGAGGGCGAGGCGAGCGCGGGCGCGGGCGGGGACGAGGCGGGCGGTGGGGGCGGGGCGAGTGGGGCGACGGGCGCGGACGCGGGCGCGCGCAACATCAGCGCGGAGGCGGGGCGCGCGCTGCTGGACGGGCTGCGGCCGGGGCAGGGGTACGCCGTGTCGGTGGCCGCGCACTCGTACAACCTGTCCAGTGATCTGTTCACCATGCACACGAGGACGCGTAAGTTGAATTTATGCTATCGAAATTACATTCGATCCCTGTTCAATGACGGCTCTATGTAAACGAAGTAAGGTAATTTACGAAAGTTTCATTAGTATCCCGGTTCCTTTTGTTTGCATGTAATAAGGGTTTAACAGTAAAGTCTGTTGTTATTTTTGTTTTTGTTTTATGAAATAAATTTTAATTGTATGGTATTACTAAAAAAATAAGGATAAAATAACTGAATAAAAAAGTTGTCTTCTACTTAGATGAAATCATTTCAATGTGGTTGACTCTTATAAACTCGAATTTTTACATTTAATCTATTACCAATATTGACCAATAAAATCAAAAAAATTGTTTGTTATAATAGTTTGTGTGTGTGTGTGCAGGTCCCCTGATCCAATCGGAGATGACGATCGTGACGCAGCCGGGCGGCGCGGACGGGGACGACAACGACACCATGCCCGCCTTCCTGGTAACGTAGCTCAATCAACGTTTAGTGTATTGTACAGTCGGCCGCAGAAGTAGCTTAACATTATAATACTTTGTAATAGTAATTATTTCGACGGTTTCCTAGCAACATCTATGACAAATTCAAGAAATGTAATGTGACACGGTACTAAAATGTTAAGCTACTTCTGCGGCCGACTGTACGTGCCAGTTGTTCCGTACCAGATTAATATGCTGGTCCTATAAAATAAATACGTTACTAGGCCATATTTACTTTGTTTTATAACAGACACAGCCGCATTTTGCTATTGTTATTTACCATTAATCGTCGATTAATATTAATAAAATTAGCTACGCTATTTTCGTCTTTAATCACTTCAACTTCAAAATCACGTTGGCCCGTTGTTAATACATGCTATAAAAGGTGCTTAATCAATTCGAAGAAGAATCCCATCATTGACTATCACCTCTTGGTATATCCAACAGGTTCTATACACACTGACCCCGGCATCGGCGTCCCGCTTCGACTCGTACCGGTTCCGTCTGGAGGCGGCGGGCTCGGCGCCGCGCACGGCGTCCCGCGCCGCCGGCGAGCCCGTGCGCCAGGTGGCGTTCCGCGCGCTCGTGCCCGGCCGCCTCTACAACCTCACCATGTGGACCGTGTCGCGGAACGTCACCTCGCACCCCGTGCAGCGGCAGGCGCGCCTGTGTGAGTCTGGCTTTATGTATACGTAGCTTTATGTGAGTGTAGTTTTATGGTTGAGGAGTAGACGAACCATGATGGAGATTCGGCTTTGTCGGCCAAGTTTATGGTTGAGGAGTAGACGAACCATGATTTTGAGATTATGGTGATGAGATTTGGCGTTGTCGGATAAGAGGAAAGCGGGATTTACGTGACAAACAGTGACGTCACGATAGAAGCCGTTCCCTTCATAGAACCCCTCCTCCACCCTCAAAGTGTGACGTAATTTACGGATTGTTGGTTCTTAGATACAACAGAAACTTGAAACTGTTTCCAGGTGTTTCGAAATGTCGTGTTATCGATATCCATCTCTTTCCAAACAAAAGACACTTCTGTTTTATTACGATACCGTTTTCGATGTTCGCGGGCAAGTTAGCAGAAGCATTATTCAATTTTTAACCCTGAAATATATGTAATCGAATATAAGTATCGGTTTTATAGCTACGAGTCTTAAATGATAAAACTCTTACACATCCGTTTATCGATATCGTCGTATGTGGTATGTCCCCTGGTGGCAGTCCCGCGGCCGATCACGCAGCTGAACGCGACGTCGGTGCTCGCGCACTCGGTGTCGCTGGCGTGGGACCGGCCGGCGGGCGACTACACCGACTTCTACGTGCAGTACCTCACGCCGCAGCACAAGCTCGAGAGCAACGCCACCGACCAGCTCGCGATCACCGTCACCGACCTGCAGCCGTATACGCTATACACGTTCACTGTTGAGGTATTTATTTATTTATTTCTTAGGTAATCCTACAGCGTTTACAGAATTACTTATTGTATACAAAACAATTACTTATATGCTATGGCCAAAAACGGATTACACAAAAAATACTAGTAAATTTTTATGAACAGTTATTCTTGAAACCGTGCTTAAAAGTAAGTGTGTGTGCATGTGTGTGAGTATGTAAGTGTATAAGTATGTGAGTGTACTTGTGTGTAAGTGTATGAAGTAATCTCCTTTTAAGTCGGACAAGATCGTGTTCGTACCGAGTGACGCGCATTTTTAAGTGCTGTACTAAGCGATATGTATTAGATATCCGTAGCTACGCCACCTATTCCTTGTTCCACTTAACTTGCCTTATACGATTTATACCTAGTAAAATACATGATAAATGTAAATCAAATCAAATCAAATCAAAATCTTTTATTCATATAGGTATCACTGATACACTTATGCACGTCATTTTTTAATCTACCAGCTTTTCGGAAAGGCACTTTGTCAAGGAGGAGAAGAAAAGCCGAAAGAAACTCCTCAGCGCATCTTTTAAAATCATGGATGGTTACATAATATTGCGTTCTAACCTACGCGGAACTGGATGCGGCATTAGTTTCCAGGCGTCTTTGTCATTAATATATTCATTTATACTATAGTATCCTTTGCGTACTAGCTGAGATTTCACATATCTCTTAAACATTTGGATAGGTAAATCACGTATTGACCTAGGTAATTTATTGAAAAAACGTACACCGAGCCCCATATAAGAACGTTGTACCCTACTTAGGCGAAAAGATGACGTAACCAAATTATGTCTGTTTCTAGTTAAATGATTATGCGTATCACTATTCTGCTTGAACATACCTAAGTTGTTTTTTACGAAAATAATATTGCTGTAAATAAATTGAGAGGCTACTGTTAATATGCCTATTTCTTTAAATTTCTCACGCAGGGATTCGCGTGATTTTAATTTATAAATGGCTCTGATTGCCCTTTTCTGCAAAATAAATATAGCATCAACGTTAACGTTAGCCGCTGAGCCCCACATCAATATACCATAGGACATGAGACTATGAAAGTATGCAAAATAAACAAGTTTAGCAGTTTCTACATCAGTAAACTGTCTTATCTTTCTAATGGCATAAACTGCCCTACTTAGCTTACTCGCGAGAGCCGTTATATGGGTGCCCCATTGTAGTTTAGAATCTAAGGTGACACCCAAAAAAACCGTGGATTTTTCCATAGTTAGAATTTCATTATTTAATTTGAGGCTTTTACTAACATTCCGTACATTAGGTAGTGAAAATTCAACACACTTAGTTTTTTTAGCATTTAGCAGCAAATTATTTGTAGTAAACCAGTGTGATAAACGAGACAGAGCACTGTTTACATCGTCAAAATTCATTTTATTTCTATTCGTCTTAAATATAAGAGAAGTATCATCAGCAAACAGGACAATCTCTGCATATTTCTTAATATAATACGGCAGATCATTTATATATACTAGAAAAAGAAAGGGGCCTAGAATCGAGCCCTGAGGTACCCCCATAACAGATTGAGATCCCGATGACTTGGTATCATTTATACTAACACATTGGATTCTACCCTTCAAGTACGACGCAATCAAGTTGAGTGAATTATTCTTGATACCGTAGTGACTAAGCTTAAGTAGAAGTGTTTCGTGCTCAACACAGTCAAATGCTTTAGACAGGTCACAGAATACCCCTATGGCATTTTGTGAATTTTCCCAGGCCTCAAAGATGTGTTTAAGAAGCCTAGCACCTGCATCTGTTGTACTACGGCCTTTGGTAAAGCCGTATTGTTCAGGGTGGAGTAAGTTATAAGTGTTGAAGTGCATCAGCAATTGTTTTAATATAATTTTTTCAAAGACTTTACTGAGAGTAGGTAAAATAGAAATAGGTCTGTAATTATTAACGTCTGCTTTATCCCCAGATTTAAAAACCGGAATAATCTTACTATACTTCATAAGATCTGGGAAAGTACCTAGATCTACACATTTATTGAATAACCTAGTTAAATAAGGGGCTATCACATCTATTATATTATTTAAAATTTTGACAGACATTCCCCATAAATCACCCGTATTTTTAATGTGCAATGCACGAAAGGTTCGAACTATTTCCAATGAGGAAGTATATTTAAATTTAAATGAAACACTACATTCATCAACGGTATCTTTTAAAATAGAATGTGCTGCCGTCGGGGATGAAGTCAACGATTTTGTCAACTTAACAGGAATATTTTGAAAGAAATTTTCAAATTCACTAGCCACCTCTTTATCAGAGGTTATTTTATTTTGGGCTTGTTTCACAATCTCCAAGTAAAGTCCTGAATAAGCTATTCGCCGGTTAAAGTGACGTTAAAGTGTCATTTTACATACACGAAATGTCAACTTAACCAACGAATAGCTTACTTCGGACTTACTTGAAGATCGTGAAACAAGCCCTTTGACTAACTAATAATTCATATTTAGAATCACGTAAATTTTTACTACCAATCTCGTTACCAATAATACTCCAAGTGGTTTTTATCTTATTGCTTGATTTGACAATTTTTTCCTTGATATGCATAGACTTAGCCATAATACACACGGCTTTAAAAATTTTTGAATAACACGTTACATGTTCACGGAAAGATGGAGAATGGTTGAATTGTTTTTCTCCATATAGCTCATATAATCTATCCCTACTTTTAAAAATACCTATTGTGGCCCAATCACTAAACTTCAAATTTTTATTTAGTTGCACCTGCTTAAATTTAAAATTTTTATTAAATTCACTATTTATAGTAACGAAAAGGGCCCTATATAAGTTATCGGGATCAGTATTTTTCAATGATAAGGGGCTGTGGATTCTGGCGGCGACTCCTAGTTTAAAGCGTGTCATTTTGCTTTTAGTTATAGGTCTATATTTCATTAATTGTTTATTTGCAATAAAGTCAGTACTAACCGAGATGCGCTGACCACAGTGATCGGACCTTAATTTACTAATTATTTCTTTATTTATTATTTCACAGTTACAGAATATATTATCTATACAAGTAGATGACGTCGGTGATATTCTGGTAGGTTCAGTAAATTGAGGATTTAAATTGAAACACCGGAATATATGTATAATATTGAAATAAAAATCTAAGGTTATGAGCGTATGGAGAATTCAAAGTCATGCACGCAATAAAATAAATCCAATTTTGACATATAGGGACCATCGTAATATCTAACGCGTACGTCGCGATGTTCATCGAGAAGTTTCTTTCGGCATTTGTTCTTCATGACAAAGCGCTTTTCCGAAATGCCAGTAGTTCAGATACCTATATGAGTAAAAACTAATGCATACGTAACGGGTTTTTCCCGTACATCGTCGCCGACGATACGTGCCAGGTCCCGTACGGGATTCCGCTGCGTATGCACTATCGTATACAGTTTCTATGAATCGATGTTTCCAAAACTTCACGTCCCGTCCCGTACGGGAAAAAACCCGTTACGTATGCATTGGCCTTAAATGATTTTTTTTTTTTTTTTTTTTTTTTTTTTTTTTTTTTTTTTTTTTTTTTTTGATTTTGACTGACTTGTCACGTTAGGTGCGCGCGGGCACGCCAGCGACGATCCTGATGACGTCACGCGGGCGCTCGGCGGAGTTCCGCACGCGGGAGGCGCCGCCCGCCGCGCCCGCGCTGTTCGCGCCCGAGGACGCCAAGCCCACCGAGCTCACGTTCCGCTGGGAGCTGCGCGACCAGGACGCGCACGGCGTGCTGCAGTACTTCACCATCGAGTACGCGCCGCAACATGACCCGACTAACTTGCGCACTGTGCGCTTCCCGCCAGATGGTATACTATTCATTGATTTTTATGTTTGTTTTGTATGAATAAGTGAAAGTCGCGACACAGAATATGTATGACAGGCCTCATGTGTTGGGTGTAAAAATGCAAATATTCCACGACGAAAATGTTTTTTTTTTGTCGAGCTAAAAGGGTCGTGGCCGTTTTAATACCATTACAAATTACCTCTTGACAGTTTTTTCGACGCATCAAAGGATTTTAATGCGGTTAGTTACAACTGCGGGGTAACGCGATAAGTAAGGCGCATTCCGGCGCACCCGTTTAACCGTTAACATTAATGTTAACGCAGTTGTAGCAGAAGTATTCGAATTTCGAGTATATAACGTTTACATGTGAAATGGCTCGCACAGTATATCAGTGCTGTGGTTCTCCAGAGCAATCACTGAGTGCGATCCATTTCCTGAGTTATTATTATTCTACCCATACCTGTTTCTGTAGTAACTGTTGGAATAAAGCGGTTTTTTCTTTCTTTCTTTTCTTTCTATATGTGTGTGTGCAGCCCGCAGCGGCACGGTGTCCGGCCTGGGCGCGGGCGGCACGTACGACTTCTGGCTGCGGGCGGCGAACGGCGCGGGCCGCGGCGCGCCCGCCACGTGGCGCCAGCACATGGCCATCGCCGCGCCGCCGCGCCCGCGCGCGCAGGCGCTGCCCAACGAGGTAACGTCAGTGGCCTAGACGCCAACAGTGTAATGAATAAACTTGCTTTGTTTGATTACATACTAGTTTTTTGCTTGAGTTTGCGTCAATGTAAAAAATTGTATCTGTAAAGAACGGCTGACTTGGTAATAAACAATTAAGACGAAATATTCATAATATGACAGTAACTTTTTTTCTTCTGTCTTTGATTGGTGTTGCTGATGTCCATGGGCGATGATAGCCACTTACCATCTGGTGTATCGTCAGCTCGTTTGTCGGCTATTTCCATAAAAAAATATCCTTAGCTGACCCAGACTTAACAAATTCCTATGAGCCACAGCCCCAATTTTATTGTATCATTGCGTACGTGCGTGTGTGCGTGCGTGCAGGTCCGACGTACATCGTCAACGGTGGCGGTGCGGTTCTTCGCGGACTACTTCTCGGCGGCGAACGGGAACGTGACGGCGTACACGCTGGTGCTGGGCGAGGAGCCGCGGAACGACACGCCCGCGCGGCTGCCCTCCTGGCGCGACGTGCACCGCCTGCCGCTCTGGCCGCCATACCAGGTCATACAAACACAAACACATACTATAGACAACAGAGTTAATAAACAAAAGTTTACCAAAAAAAATAATTGATTTCAGTGAAATGTCTTTCGAATAAAGTTATGGCTAAACATATAAAAATTGTCAATTTGTCATGTGTAAAAAATCCCACTCGTCCGACGATCGGAATAACGAGTAGAATTAGTGGGAACAAAACATAGATACGGTTTTTTGTTCCCACTAGTTCTACGATAGAACTAACGAGTAGAACTAGTGGGAATGAACCTACACTTTTTATGTTTGAGGAGTGCCCTCAATTTCTCATGGATCCCATCATCAGATCTGAATTTCGTAAAATATGGGACCAATCTTGAAGTATATTCGTTCAAACAAAGAAATAATTTTCCAAATCGGTTGATAAATAAGGGAGTTCAAAGGTAACAAATATTAAAGGCCAATGCATACGTAACGGGATTTTTCCCGTACGGGACGGGACGAGAAGTTTTGGAAACATCGTTTCATAGAAAATGTATACGATAGTGCATACACAACGGAATCTTGTACTGGACGTGGCACGTATGCATTGGCCTTAAGAAAATATACATTCGAATTGAGAACCTGTTCCTTTTTAGGGTTCCGTAGCCAAATGGCAAAAAACGGAACCCTTATAGATTCGTCATGTCTGTCTGTCTGTCTGTCTGTCCGTCCGTCCGTATGTCACAGCCACTTTTTTCCGAAACTATAGGAACTATACTGTTGAAACTTGGTAAGTAGATGTATTCTGTGAACCGCATTAAGATTTTCATACAAAAATAGAAAAAAAACAATAAATTTTGGGGGTTCCCCATACTTAGAACTGAAACTCAAAAAAAATTTTTTCATCAAACGCATACGTGTGGGGTATCTATGAATAGGTCTTTAAAAATAATATTGAGGTTTCTAATATCATTTTTTTCTAAACTGAATATTTTGCGCGAGAGACACTTCCAAAGTGGTAAAAAGTGTGTCCCCCTCCCTGTAACTTCTAAAATAAGAGAATGATAAAAAAATATATGATGTACATTATCATGCAAACTTCCAACGAAAATTGGTTTGAACGAGATCTAGTAAGTAGTTTTTTTTTAATACGTCATAAATCGTAAACCACAATTTACCTCGATCAAAGTTACAACGAACTTCAAGAACTTTTATATTATGTTATTTGCTACTACGGAACCCTTCATGGGCGAGTCCGACTCGCACTTGGCCGCTTTTCTGTCTGTTAATAAGTAGTCTGTTGTTGTCAGGTGACGGAGCCGTACTACCCGTTCCACTCGTCGGCCGTGGAGGAGTTCACGATCGGGTCGGAGCGCTGCGAGGGCGGCGGGCGCGCCTACTGCAACGGGCCGCTGAAGCCCGGCACGCGCTACTACGTCAAGCTGCGGGCGTTCACCGCGCCCGACAAGTTCACCGACACTGCGTACACTGTCGTCTATACAGGTACATGCATTTATTTGTTTTAAGTATGCGTACATATCAGGTCACAACAGTATATTACATTTAAGAACACTTTGCTAGTGGAATCAGCGCGGCGTAAAGATGCTAAAATAAATTACAAAAATATTTTCTACAATATATTAGTAATATTATTACAAATCACTTAATGCCACCCTAATAATTGAACTTAAATACTGGTCATCTATACTAATATTATAAAGAGGAAAGATTTGATTGTTTGTTTGCATTGATTAGGCTCCGAAACTACTGAACCGATTTGATAAATTATTTCACTGTTGGAAAGCAACACTATCATCGGGTGACATTATATTTTCAAAAAAAATAGGGATCCTTAATATGTAAAAAATGGTGTAAAAAAATAAGAAAACCGAAGCAAAGCGAGGGCGGTTACTCGTAAATAATAAAATCATAAAGTTTAACGAGCAAACACTTCAACTTTTTTCGAATGTACAGTTGCTGCTGGCCCTAGCGGCCTTTACAGCTTCACACAGACAGACAGTAAGCTCTTATATCAACTGCAATTAACAAGTCGTGAGAGCCAGAACAAGAAATACTGAGTTTTAACTTTAATAAAATAATTGGACCATAATATTAATTTAAATAATTTTTCTTCATGCTATAGTTGTTTTTTTCCTGTAACTGTAGTGATATGATACTTACCTAGATTAATTAATCTGCATGCTTCGATTCTTAATGTCTACTGTGTATTTAATTAATTTGATAAGTTCCCACCGACTGAATTTTTAGGGATAAATTACTATTGTTAGATAGACCATTCAGTATCAGTCACCTATTAATTGAAAATTGAAAAGTTAAATGTTTTTACTTTAACGTATTCAAGTACTTAATTATAATATAACTAATGCGATAACTTGCTTATCTCGATACCGATTGATTCAGTTATTCAGTAATGTTTGAGTGGTACCATTGCATTGTTAGGAGCGATAACGTGCAGTACATAAAAACTCAACAACTTCACTAATACATTGTTATTGTGAGATGGGTAATTTCTTATTTATTGAATTCAATTGGAATATGGATTATTTATAAAAAATGCAACTAGATTTTAGTAAGAGTTCATTAATTTGATATTTGAAAGTTAAAATAAATAACCACGAAATAGTTTAGTGGACAGACAGGTAGGAAAACATTTGACTAAGTTCGAGTGTGTGACTTGAGCATGCCATTGAGTGTGGTGCATCTAACGCAAAACTTTTGTATTTAATTTTTTTAGATGTCTTTTTATCGTAGTTTATAATTGAAAAATACTGATACAAAATGAACAAAATTTAAAAACAGATAATAAGTTAATGCCAAAAGTAATTTATGTTTACTGTAATTTTTTTTTTCAAATTAATTTAAATTCAGATTTCTATAAAAAGTTGTATCAAGATTGTTTGCTAAATACGACTCGTCTAAAAAAATGGCCTATATACATTGAAGTATTATTACTAGCATATAGAACAGACAACGCGAATTCGATGCACAATGAGTTGTAGTTCATGAGCAACATACTCTATGATTTATTACCGCCAGGAGGCGCGACCCGCATTGACGTGCCTGCAGCGGCTGCGGCACAGATTTTGTTCGTTTTTTTTTTTTTTTTTTTTAATTCCTATATACACTGGTCTTCTTCGGCAGGACCGAAGACCTTGAGTACACTAATATTAAATTTCTTATTAAATTATGTTACTACAATACAATAATTTTGTTCGTTATGTATTTTCGAGTACGTTAGTCTTAGTACATTATACCTCAATGACTATACGTGTGCGCGCGTGTGTGTGTGTGTGTGTAGAAGCGGACCACACGGCATGGATCGCGGGCGCGGCGGTCTCGCTCGCGGCGCTGGGCGGCGTGGTGGCCGGCGCGCTGCTGCTGCGCCGCCGACGTCGTTCGCGCGCGCCCGCCGCCCCCGCGCCCGCTCCCGCCTCGCGTCCCGTGCGCGTGGCTGACTTCCTCGACCATTACCGGCTTATGTCTGCTGACTCGGACTTCAGGTTAGTTAATCCGATTGCTTGGTTTATACGACTGTGGCGACATCGCACTACAGGTAACGGTGACGTCACGCCGACCTGTATCACGCTGTCGAAGTTTTCTGCACTGGTTGCATACATACAACGCTCTGACAAGATCAGTCGGAGCACGGCCGCCCCCGAGGCAACACCACCTCACCTGCCGCGACATCTCTCTTTGCTAAACAACAAACAATAAGGTCAATTTTATTATGGCCGGCATAAAAGAAGTGAGAACAAAGAATGAACTGACTTCATATACGAAGTCCTACCGCCTGCTTCTATGATCTCTGAAGACATTCTGGTCTGCCAGGGATTGTTGGGGTATTTGGGGTCAGTCTTTTGAGCCCCGATAGGGCCAAAATTGATGTTATTTCGGAAAACATGTCGTGGTTCGAACATCAGTAGCACCCATTGCCTTATTCTTTGACGCTCCTCATTCATCTTTTACAAATCTATATAGGGTAAACTCAGTAGTAACTGGCCATTTGCGACCTGTAGCCTGTGACCGACTTTAAGTCAATAATCTTGGTGATGGTCTACCAGGTTCAGCGAGGAGTTCGAGGAGCTGAAGCACGTGGGCCGCGAGCAGCCGTGCACGGCGGCTGACCTGCCCTGCAACCGGCCCAAGAACCGGTTCACCAACATCCTGCCCTACGACCACAGCCGGTACAAGCTGCAGCCCGTGGACGATGAGGAGGGCTCCGACTATATCAACGCCAATTACGTGCCCGGACATAACTCGCCGAGGGAGTTTATTGTTACACAGGTGCGGTTGTACCATTGTTTTTGGGACGTTTAGTGTTAATACTGTGATAGAGGTGTAACTCTCTGAAATGGCGAAAATTGGAACTAATACCGCCCCATTCATAAGTTCTTTGTGTTCATTCATTGACATTTACTACGTCACGAATTTTGTCCAGTGATTGGTCCAATGCGTCCGACAGCGCCCTCCGTCAGTTCACAGATAAGTTGAGTGCACTGTATATGGTTTGTTATGTTGTGGTTGGTCACACTTACACACATTGTATTTAATTATTTACATTAACTGAATATTGACAAAAGCTATGACACTTGTAAAACTGAAATTCTTTCATACGAGCTCAGTAGCTGACCATATAACACTGTCACAGATAAAAAAGTAGTATTGAGTATGGATGTGCGTCACCAGGGCCCGCTGCACTGCACGCGCGACGACTTCTGGCGCATGTGCTGGGAGTCGGGCTCGCGCGCCATCGTGATGCTCACCCGCTGCGTGGAGAAGGGCCGCGAGAAGTGCGACCGCTACTGGCCGTACGACACGCGCCCCGTGTACTACGGCGACATCGCGGTCACGGCGCTCAACGAGAGCCGCTACCCCGACTGGACGGTGACGGAGCTGGCCGTGTGCCGCGGAGCTGAGCAGCGGGTGGTTAAGCACTTCCACTTCACCACGTGGCCGGACTTCGGCGTGCCCGAGCCGCCGACGGCGCTGGCGCGGTTCGTGCGCGCGTTCCGCGAGCGCTGCCCGCCGGACAACCGGCCGGTGGTGGTGCACTGCAGCGCCGGCGTCGGCCGCTCCGGGACCTTCATCACGCTCGACCGCGCGCTGCAGCAGGTATACACATATACAGTCATGTACATTGTACATGGCTAACCTTTTACGGTACCTAAATAAACGACGTACAAAGCCGTCTAGCTGTCCTTAACGGGATGAAATCAAATGAGTTTCCACGAGCTGCACCCATCTTCGTTAATTAAAAAAGTGTAAAAAGAGTTCTTCAGGGCCGGCGTTGCATTTCCGATTCCTCTGGTATTGCTCATGCCTATAGGCGACGATTTCTACTTACCATCAAGTGGCTCGTCTGCTTTTTCGCAGCCCTTAAAACTATAAAAATAAATCTGGATTAATTATTATCTCCAACGTGCATCACAATATATTCATTGGGCATAATACTAAACAAAGCAACAATATTAGAGCACATAAAAGTATGAAGATCATACGTAACCCATCATTGTCGGTCAGTTGGCTGCGCACGCGGAGTACCTGGATATATTCGGCATGGTGCACGCCATGCGGCGCGAGCGCGTGTGGATGGTGCAGACCGAGCAGCAGTACATCTGCATCCACCAGTGCGTGGTCGCCGCGCTCGAGGGCGCCGACCTCGCGCCGCCGCCGCCCAACAACCACCACCTCAACCCCGCCTTCGAGGGTAAGGACACACACACACACACACACACTCGAAACACAGACATAACTCTCACGCGACTTTATAACATAGCTATGTAATCTAAGTGGTGCTGCTATGGTCAACGATCAGTGTCGGCTAGAAGTTGACCTTCACTCGGACACTATTCGACCAGTATTTTCCCATTGAAGTCTTCAAAATTAATTATTGCAATGCATTGTTTAGTGCAATTAAAGGTATCTTACGGGACTGTCGCGTTTTTCATTGACATTGACAAGCTGACCCGTACATTTTTGGTCCTTCGAGCCGGATCCGTACAGTCTTTATAATTATTTGAAGTATGAAATACGTAATTAGATAAGAACCACCCTACCTGGCTACTCTGTCGTAACGTTGTAGTGTGACCAGTGATGCTGTGATCGTTTCTAGCGCGATGAGGCGGCGCCGGCGGCGGCAGACATGTGAGTGCGGTTTGCGATCGATTCACTTCTATCATCTTAAATCTCTGTACGATCACTAAAATCGTAACTTTCCTCTCGTTCCGAACGCGCACGTAACCGACACCTGTAACGCCGTAACTCACCTAATATAAATACACTGGAGACCTGGAACCTCTAGTCAATCCTTTGGCAGATTTTTTATAATACCGACTACGCAGCGCCTCTGTTATACGAGGAATTCAAATTTTAATCTTATTTGGTCACGATTACCACTCTGTTACCACTTACCAGTTTTAGTACAGTACGGCCGTTCTTGGCGCGTCTGAACATAGACTCTGCGAACTTTAGCCCATGTAAGACAGAGATAGCGACACGAACATACTAACGTGTGACTGAGACATAATACGCCGCGTACCGAGCGTTGCCGAACTATGTTATTGTGCAGCCTTCTGCGCGAAGTTCAGCGACGATACGTCGGCCGTACTGTACTCGAAGTGTAAAACGAAGTGGTAACAAAAATGTATACATCTGGTCAACTAATGTATTTATATTGGATTTGAGTAGCGCCGCCCATCAGTTTGTTCTTACCTCGGCGCCTCCGTCCGAGGCGGTCCCGCTACACCCGTTCCGATTGAGAGCTTCGTGTTGAGTGTTTGTGTAGAGTTGTAGACCTCGCGTGATGCCGAGCTCACTGCATGCCCCCCTCACCCGCTCCTGTGTTTCAGATGACGAGGGCATCGCGGAGTCCGGCATGTGAGAGGCGAAGCACCCGCGCCTTCTCCCTCGACCTGTACTTAACATTCTTCGGCAGCTACTCGCGCCTCTAGCTATAAGTTCTTATGATGTATTTTTGTAAAAATGTACATTTTATATTCTAGAAGGACACCGATACTTTTACGTATTGTATATAACCTAATGTAAGTTAATCTCTTTAACCACGAAATGAATCGTCTCAGAGGAGTTAAGTTGTAAATTTTAAATGTTAACGATAGACTAATAAAATGTACTTAAATAATTAAATTTAGAAGCTATTTAAATGGAAGGAAGGTGTAAATGCACGGGGTTATCTAATTTTTTGACATTTCCAATGTTTTTAGCAAAGTGCAATGTAATTCATGACCGATTGAATCTCAAAATTGTACTTAATTGTTCTTTAAAGCTAGTTATGTAAGGGATAATAAGAATTTTTATCGATTTTGGCGTTATTGTGTTCGATGGGCGTTATTGCTCTACTGCGGCTTTTTATCTGCATTTTTCTCTATGATGATGTGACATGGTATGATGTTAGAATATGTTTAAACGAGAAATATCTGATGTAATACATTTTATTGGAACCAACTTGCATTATAAATGCAGCTAATTCATTTGTGATAAGTAAAAAATTGAGTATGTTTGGATTATTACAGGTATACTAACTAATACAATTATATTTTTATACTGGTTACATACTCTTTGTAGTTTTATTTAACCTGATAATTAACATAATTTTGAACTAGATGGGGCTGTTTAGCTATACACGGCGCACGAATTAGGAAGAAATTCGTACATTGACTTGTTAGTACCTGTCTCTGTCACTCCCGCGTAAATATAATGCGTCTCGCTCGCACAGAACGGCGGCCATTGCACTATGCGAGCGAGCACGCATTATATTTACGCGGGAGTGACAGAGACACGTACTAACAAGTCAATGTACGAATTTCTTCCTGCTTCGTGCGCCGACTTTACCAAGAATTATGCCCAAGAGTTTAGTAGATGTGGACCTTAGGACAGCCACTCTGTCGGTGTGTAACTTCAACCAATGATAGGGCAAAGATATTCATCCAATGTCAGGAGATCCGTCTTCTGGTACCTTTTCGAAGCGTGTTCTGCAGAGTTACTTTAAGTTTCTTGGGTGACCCCAATCCCATTTGAGCACGCATAAGCAACTTAGCGAACAACTCCAATCCTCTTGATTGACTATAGTTTATCGATGATCTTGCGCTCAAGCAATTAGCAAGGTTCATTCCCACTAGTTCCACTCGTTAGTCCTATCGTAGAACTAGTGGGAATTATTTTTTCAAGGGTGGTTACTAGCCAGGCCTTACCGAGTGGTAAGGCGTAATATAATCCCTCGTACAGTCCTACCACCAAACAGGACAGGAGGTTCGTGTTCTGTCACCTCTAATGACATCATCTGCCGACCGAAATGGCACGGGGTCACGAAGAACATCACTACGTTTTGATGAGGTCAATAATGTCAGCTGATCCAATGCAGTCAAAGTTTGAAATGTCTGGTTTTACCAAGCTGCGGGGTCGGCTGACCTCTTACGACATCCTAGGCGGCAGGTTTTTGATAAGGTTTGAATTCTGGGCCACTCCAAAATGGACGAAAATATTTATAAACCAGGCTTTTAAAGAACAAGGGAAAAGTTACGAGGGACTCCAACTTCATGATATCAACCCGAAATCTAAATATAAATACAGGCGTCATTCATGGGGCAACCAAGAGGCGCTAACTCTGGCAACCCTACGATACCCTAAGAAAGTATGAAAATATACTTAACGCCCCATTCTACCTACCTACCAAATATACACAATTTTTTTTTTATAAAATCGGCCAAGTCGTTTCAGATGAGTGTAACCACAAACACCGTGACACAAGGTTCTTATATTATATCGACGCTTGAAAGGCAAAATTAACCAAGCGACATGTTATGCGACATTGAATTTTTAATATTCTAAACATCAATATAGAAGTTTTATAATTCAATATCGTCCAACATGTCGCTTGGTTAATTTTGCCTTTCAAGCGTCGATATAATAAATGTGTTATGTCATTATTATAATTTTTTATCAACAGAAAATATTTGGAAGAACTTTATCAAAATGGGACATATTATTTTTCTAAGCGTGAATACCCTAAAATGAAGGACAACCTCAATCCAGCCTATAATTGGTCGAAAATGGTCATTCAATTATGACGTCACGTCTTCAGGTTGTACCTCTACGAAGATTGTACAATCCAATTAGACTATTATATCCATGGTATACGGATAGACCATAGAGTAGTTTCAGTTTATAAAACAAAATGATATTTGCCATGAGTTTGAATACGATAAAAAACAGTACAACAACGTTTGTGCTGTGAAACTAAATTTATAAACTTTTATCATAGATGAAAGGTGGAAAGGTGGAATGGAAATAAAATGTAAGCATAAGAAGTGAATGCTTTGGCTTCAATTTACACAAGAAAACTAATAACTTGTCTAATTTGTCTATGCCCAAATTGTCATCTTTCATTTGCTTGTGTTAGTGAATTTGTGTGTGTGTTGATATGACAAATTACGATTTTGGACAGTAGTGTGCGTTCAAAGGAACTCGCTTGTCGCGTTGCGGTGCGTGTGCTATCTACAATTGACTTTCATCGCCTCGTAAGTTTGTGAATTTTATATTTTATTGTGTAATTAGTGTTCTAAACGCTCGCTGGTTGTCCCGCAAATGTGGAATTTACAAAATTCAAATCGGAGTCCGGTAAAACCATTGGATCGGATCGTGTCGATGCGTCACCTTTGTGAGCCATATTACAAGTTCCTGTTATTCTTGAATCCATATACATATTTCGCATCCTCGCGGTGTACTCATTGAAGATTCCCTTCGGATAAGTCGTAAACCACAGCATTCGCGAATATAACTAGTGAAAAATTGCATTCTAACCTATCACGGAAGCTAGCGGGGAGGAAGCGGTGTATCGCGAGAGAGTAGCGAAGCGAATGGTTTCAGCGGCGGCTGATGGTCGCGGGCTATCGCCTCGCTCGTTGTGCCACCTTCGAGCGATTCTTTTGGGGAAGCCGTTAGTGATGGCGGCCACCGGCCTCCCGTGAAGGAGTCACCCAAACTATCTTTCGTCATTATGAAGGTTGATTTGAGCACTCGTTTCGAATGTAAGGACGACTGAACACTTCATTAAGCCTTCAAGGGGTTCACTTTATGTTATTATATTAGCCATTATTCACCTTCTTATCTTTTATTATAAAAGCTGTAATCATCTGTTTACTATGAGCATTGAACTAAATTATTTTATTTTATCATGCATAACTTTTGACTGTTGTTACATTTACCAAAAATTGGCCTCTGCCTGTTTATTTTTATCTAAATACATTGTGTGTATGCTTTTATTATGATAAATAACTTAACAAGCTGTTCGAGTCCACACAATAGGTTGGTGTGGCTAATTTGTGTATGCTTCATTTAAATTTTTTCTAGTATCACACTCTGAATTATAAATAGTATAGTTCCATCATAAAAAGGTATATTTTAAGCTAAAAAGGACAAATTAATTGCTATATTTTCAGCAGAAATGTCCGTTCAAATTAAACAAAATTCATTATTATTTAGCATTACCAATAACATTATTACTGCTATGACCTAATGTCTATACAGATTTACTGTAAATCGTGAATCTTATAAACCTTAATATTTGTAGTTTAGAATTCCATAATGGCAATGTAACATAGTTATTTGAGACATACACATTGTTAGGACTTTCCTACAGATCATAAAGAAATGCAAATCATGGAAATAAAATATGTTGAACCTATTGTGGTATTATATTCATTGATGCAGTTTGATATTTTCTTTTAGAACAGTTTGCTGGATAATATTGTCTGTTTAAAATAATTTGTCACAGTCTTTAAAGTCAAGGTCTAAACCATTAGTGAGACCTTAAATCCAACAAGACGATTAGTTACATCACAACATGCATAGTACATTTTTTAGTGTAAAGACAGTTAACCTAATAAAGACGTAGTAGTTAAACAAATCGGAAAGTTCGCGTGAAAAAGGAGAGCCATTGGGGTATGTGTAGTGATGTGTGCTAATATTGAGCAAGAAGGACCCGGCGCGAGGCGCGAGGCGGGCAGGCGGGCGAGCGGCGAGTAGGTCAGGCGGCGTCAGGCGGCAGGCCTAGGCGCGGGCGCGGCGGATCTGGGTCAATGGTGGCCGCGCCACGGCCGCTGCAACTGGGTCACGCGCCCCGCGCCTCCCCGACCTGCGCCCATTGCGCTTTTATTTCTATGCGATTATGGATCCGCCCTTTCGATCTCCCTCCGCTCTCGGCCTCGGACGACTTATGCCGAACCGACGACCCGCTAAATTAACCTTTCTAATCTACGTCCTTCAAATTTTACTTCAATACGCCCATTTGGCAGCTCCCGAACGATGCATTGCGGTGCACGCCAACGTTTGGAATATTAATGCGTTGCCTGCCCGATAAGTTCTATCTTTACTCAACGATCGCCCACGAAAGCCCACGGTTATTGACGTCTCGTTCGATTAATACTTTGGTAGGCCCAATGCGGTCGAGGTGACGGCATGCAATCGACAATGGGCGTGTTTATATACATTGTGTATCTTGAGAATTCTAAATGCGTCCCACGGGTGTCGGGCGTCGGACACCCCGTCAGCTCAGGCAGCCGCCTGCCGCAGGTGTCTGAGAACTGTCGCCGGGAGAGCCCAGATCTTGACCTTGCACGACGCACGCGTGCGAATGACCTCGCCGACCGATGACAGGGAGTTGATTGAAAGTCACTTAAATACGTTTCAGTGAGGTATTTTTATACATCACTAGCTGCGTTACCGCGAATTCAGCTTTTGCATCCAAGTTTCCTAACATTTAAAATAAACAAACCAAAAATAATAATTAGCATAAACGTTCTTTAAAAGCTCAATATTTTTCAAAATAAAGTTGTAATAATCTTTAAACGTCAAAATATTTGAAATTAAAAGCTATCTGGAGTACTCTCATCGATTTAAAATAAACGCAAAATAAATAACATACCTACATAAAATAACATAAAACAGCTTCTTGAAATCAACCATCAACATCCCCATTTTTGATCAGAAATTATTTAACGTTTTGCAATTGGTTAAAATTCACAATTCTTCATGGATACTCAATGATGTTGTATGTATAGGGAGGTGGATACTAATAGTTTCGGAAACTTGATTATATGCAGGAACGTCTTTTAACAGTCATCACTATAAATAGTTTTGTGTCCTGGTATAAGTTTCGTATAAGTTGGTCAAATGTAAAAAGCCTAACAAAAGCCGTACAAGCCGTACACCGTTGAATTTGGCCGGACACGCATTCAAAAAGCCTAACCATGTCGGGCTTTATCCGGACGCCTGGCAACCCTAGATATACCAACATGATGAAAACCACAAAGTGGTGTAATATAATTTTTCGGGTTCCTACCTCCCCTACCCCTAGAGGTAAAGTGGGATGAATTATTTTTCTCGTCTATCCCATAGTGTATCCCACACTATGAAATCTTTGAAAAGGTCTTTCAAAAATCTGAGATTACTTTTCGCTATTCCTCATAATTTCGAATTTGGCCATCCACGCCCACTTGAAAAATTCACTCTGTATAATATGACTTCTAGCAGTTAGTTTTAGACTTAAAACCACCATCTTAAGAACCCGCCCTTACTTCACTGAGAGAAATCAGTTTTATGTGTTTACAATCGAGAAGTATCTATCATGATGTTGCGGATGCTAGAAATTTACATAATGGATTTATAATCTTCAGACTTCAACTAAATAAAAAATAAAATCCATCAATAAATGGCTCAGATATACAGTCATGATTTAAGTTTACTCATTTATCGTGAAACGTCTGCGGTCTCAGACTCGCCTGTGACCTCTCAAAGATTGCCCGAAATCGTCGCACCTGTTCCGTAGCCACGCGAGGGCTTTTGTGCTGTTTGTAGTCATATACGTACAATTCCTTTTTATTTATTTACAGACAATTTAGCTTTTGCCCCATTATATTAAAATTTACAAAAAGTAATCGGTGAAAAATGGTGAAAAACAGGATCTCAATACAAAATATCAAAGCACGAAAAGTAATTGCCCATGCAGCATGCTACACTATAACTAGAATGAAAAGAGACCGAATCTTCTATGCCACATGGATAATACCAATACCGTACCCCACACCACTACGCGTTTGATGATAATGATACATCATTCTGACAAGTGTAGTGCGCCCGTTATAGCTGTTAAGTAAGCGGCGAAGTAACGCTATGAAATTGACGAGACGCGGTTCAAACGGTTTAATACCGTCAAGTATCAGGAACGTAGCGTTATCGGCAAGTTCATGATACAAAGATACGATACGGTGACGGTGTTAATGTGTAATGCACACTGTATTATACAAGTCTGGGTATGTGGTACCAGCAATTGAAAAACGGCCGCTCCCCACATGATCACCTAACCTGACAATAGGGCTTGTACTGCAATAAACATTGATTAGCGGGCTCCGTAGATGTAGGGTATCTTAAATGTTTTCCTCAACCCATAGTTGTATCTGTCGTGTTGTAATAACTGCTGCCCATTGAGTAGTTCTGTAGTTTACTAACAGGATCCAGTATAGCATCAAGAGTTTTCATATGACGGGGCATTGTCTTATCAAAGATTAGTTTCATCAAGTTTGGCTGGTCATCATAAAATCTTAACGGTCTTGTAAATAGTAGCTATGACACGGACTTCGCGTACTCCTACTTCTCGAGGTCTGGAACTATCTATTTCACTGAGTCTTTCCTGTCTCCAGGCTCACCCTCCTGTCCTCGTGAAGCTGTAAAGGTCGCTAGGGCCAACAGCAACTTAGATATCAATCGTTCATTTAAATCGGTTCACGAATTAAACATAATTACCTATATTTATTTTATAAATTAAACTTAACTTCTATTTATAAATCATGATAGAAAAGTTTCGTTTTAAATTCAAAGTAATAGGATTCTAAAGTTTAAACGTAACGGAACGGGAGTCCACTAATTGATGAGCCTTTTAAAATGTTTGTGCTATTTTTATTAATTCGATACGATGACGTTTTCAATACTAGTCGAGATTCAAACTTGTTCGGCGGGATGACACCAAGCAATCCCACCCCGTTTGTAAGTCACACCAGCCTCCCGGGCGGCCGTGCGCGGTGCGCTACGACACGGGGAGCCGCCCGCGCCACCGCTACGGCCTGCGAGCGTACGTGGGCGGCGCCCCCATGCCCCGGCTCATTGCGGTGCGTGACACTCGTAGAATAGGTGATCGGATACCTCGGTCATCTCGATGCGATCCTCGCCGAAATCACAAATGATTGTAATGTAGCGAGTTTGAAGGTGCGTTGAAGCGCGGGGTGCGGGGTGCGGGGCGTGAGGCGGCGGCGGAGGTCGTTGACCGCGGGGATGGCGCGATGGCGGGATGACGGCGGGATGCCCGCTGCCACAGCGCGGGGCTCGCGGCTCGGGGTCACTGCACCGCCGCGCGCACCCGCGCAACCACCTTCGTGCATCTGCTCCGAGTGCTCCGACTGCTCCGACTGCTCTCCCGTACATTCACTTTCGTATGTGTTAATGTCACGTTGAGTTTCCAGTTTGCTGGCCATCTGAGATTTTCATTTATTCGCAGATAACACCAGATGTTCCCTGCACCGAATCATAATTGAGATAACTATAGCGTTTAATATTGTCCATGGTCGTTTTGCTTATAAATATTTATAGATATCAATTAAATACCTTGACTCCCGTACAAGTCGTAGAATAAAAAAAATAGGTAGGTGCAGTGTAAGAGACACAATATTGGGTTAGTTGAGTAGGTAGGTAAGTACTGTAGGTAAAAAATTGTTTATTTTTTGCAATGTAACTTATTCAGGTAATAATCATGATGAAATAGGTATGTTGTAATGTCAATTGGTAGGCGAAAACTGGGATCAATACATCCGTCTGTTCGGGCAAAAATATATTTTGGTCGATTAGGTGGTTTATGTAGTATATAGTTGGGGGAGCGCGGGTGCCGGCGCGTGGGCAGTGCCAGTAGAGCTGCCGAGTGCCGGTTGCCATTGGCCGCCGGGACGCCACGACCTTGCGCCGCCGCCGCCAAGGTCCCGCGCAAGGTCACCGACCCGCCGTGCGCGCTTTGTTCGTCCACGACGCGTCGTATCGGTCAGGTGTCGTCCGCGGTCCGCGCGCCGAGTCAGAGTCATCGATCGACTCGCGATCCGATCCTCCCGTGACTCCTGAGCGAGGTCGATGACCCCCGAGGTTTGGGTCGTTCACGAAAACCAGTGAACGTTTCGCTATAACAGCTATAATGTTTACCTCGATCGCGCCTTGTGACGCACGCTTATTCATGATCGTTTATCATTGTGATACGAGTATGTAGCCGCAGACGCAGCGGTGGCTCTGTACGTGAACTTCAAAACGATAATAAATTATATTCCGTATACATTGTGCAATACGATATGATCTGACAATGTACAAAAGATCTAAAAACCGGGCAAGTGCGTGTCAGGTCACGCGCAAGGGTAGGGTTCCGAAATAACAAATTTATCGACTATTACTCAAACGTAGCCGTGATAGTTTTCCTTATAAATTCATCATATAACCTATTTTTGAGAATTTTTTCACTTGTCCAACTCCAACCGTTTAGCCAGCTGAGGGGGGGAGACACTTGACTTTAACCAAAATAGCCAAATATTTCGCAAAGGGATCCCTAGTTTCAAGAATAGTCTTAGAAGACCCATAATATTTTTAAATAAAGATGTCAATAAATTGTCCTTCCTAAACCACATGAACGATCCTGCGAGTCTGGCGACTCCTCCGCAGAGTCTCAAGAACCTTTATTACAAGACTGATGCAATGCAAGTGTTTAAAACATAATTTTATTTGATTACAAAAATAAATATAAAATCTTTTTTTCTACAAAAACCTTATGTTATGTGGATTTAAATAACACAACGAACTAACTTTACGCTAGGTTTAGATCCCCAAAAGTTATTACGATAACGGTACTAAAGTCGTAATTTTTGTAAAAAAAATTTAATTGATGTGCATCACTTATATCTATGATAATTATCTTATCGTGAAATGTCAGTGAACCCTGATAATAAATGATCATAGGTGCTTAATATTTTTATTGGCCTAAAATAAACATAGTAGAAAATTTGAATTGTTAAAATCTATTCTGGAAGGAAACGCTCGTATTTTGCGCACGCATAATAATCCTTAGTGCTATAAGTAAATGTTAAAATTTAAATTTTGGAAGCATTAAAATTTCATTATCGCGAGATTGGTGGAGTGCAACCACTTGTGGCCCGATAGTTGTCAGTAGCTGTCGGCAGTGTGGGCCAACCCCATCGTATCGATCTGTTTGAGGAGTCGTGCAGCTAGCGTCCCTAGCGACGTCCCGGGCCTCGCTATCAATATGCCAGCTACTTATATCATTAACTAGCTGTCCCGGCTAACTTTGTACCGCCTAACAAATCAATGTCATGTTACTTTTAACTATACGATGTGTATGCATGTCTTCCTCTCCCTCTCAGATATAAAAGAAAGTCATGTTAATTACACCATTTATAACTCAAAAACGGCTAAATTGATTTTAATCGTCTTTGATTTATTGAATTCCAGGCCGAGATGAACCTAACAAACCAAAGATCATTAAAATCGGTTCAGCCGTTCGTTGTTTTTATATATAGATAGATAATAGTAATTTTCATTAGCAACCGTAATGAATAAATTTGAGCTAAATTGGTACGGCTTGTACTTCTGACCCCAATCTAATCCCATGCCTACATTATAGGGTGTCGTGGTAAGGCTTCACATAAGGATTACATTATCAATATTATTATTATCTCACTAGCTTCTAGCCGCGACTTCGTCTGCGTGGACATTAATAAAGAATAATGATACAAAAATTCGTTGATGTCCATGGACAACGATAACCACTTATCATCAGGTGGTTCATCAGCTCGTTTGTCGACTTTTTGCACAGAAAAAATCTATGGTAGTAGCACATACCTACATAAAAACAGAAAACAATAATAACTTGGTTGGTCAGCCGCAGCCATGTCATTTCGGACGTATCCTTAGATTCTTAAGGTTATTATAAGAGGCCTGTGTTCGGCTTCCGATAACCGAACACATTCCATAGACTACTGTGAAGCACGCTGCCTCCCCAAAGCAGAACGACCTACCTTGCTTGGGCTCCCTAACCTATTTTAAGCCATATTTTTGTCTGTCAGGACTCGTTCGAAGGCGATCGCGACAGGCTCGTGGGTTGTGTCGGGTAGTCGGAGCGGACAGGCGGCGGGGCGAGGTCGCAGGAGCGCCAGACCGGCCGCAAGACGGACAGCGCGCGGCAGCCGGGGCCCGTGCTGCGCGCCGCGGGGCGGGCGCAGGCCCCCCCGAGGCGGCGCTGGGTCCCGCCATCCTCGCTGCGGCACAACGATGTGTCCGACAGCGACGCCAACCACGACGTCATCTTCCGAAAGGTAACACACACGCACAACATTAACTTTTTTTTACTCAAAATAAGTTATTACTTGACCACGATCCCACCTGATGGTAAGTGCAGATGTGGTCCAGGATGATGAACGCACTAACTTAATAAAAGCCTATTCACTCTTCTTGAAGACATCTACTTCATAGGTGGGCGGGAACGCATACGCAGGCAAGCTATTCCAATTATCGATTATTAATAATCGCGGTGCGCATAATGAATGACGACGCAAACCGCGTCGTCCGTACCGGCGGGATGTTCACCACGAAAGGGTGGATACCTGTCGTGCGTCGTGTTATTCGATGGAAGAGCTGTCAATAAAAATCCCGCAGCTTATTAAATTGCGACGTGGTTACAAGTGTATTCATTATAATGACGTCTTCTCATGCATTTCAGGTACGTGGTATTCTGAACAAACTCACCCCGGAAAAGTTTCAAAAGCTCAGCGATGACCTGCTCGGGCTGGAACTGGACTCGGACAAGGTGCTCAAGGGCGTTATCCTGCTCATCTTCGAGAAGGCGCTGGACGAGCCCAAGTACTCGTCGATGTACGCCCAGCTGTGCAAGCGGCTGAGCGAGGAGGCGCCCAACTTCGAGCCGCCCGGGCAGCCCTGCACCTTCAAGCTGCTGCTGCTCAACAAGTGCCGCACTGAGTTCGAGAACCGTGCTCAGGTACTGTAACACTTTTATATTGAATAGCTTCCAACGCGGTATCGAGAACACCTAATCATTTGGATACCACGTACATAGAACTAGGCTGAGCAAATCATTTGATGCTGGAGAAATATTGGAACCCGTTTGTGCATTATAATGCATCGCCTATATGCATCTTATTTATTTATTGAAACTTTATTGAACCATACAAAATAGAATGAGTTTAAATATGTAAATTGTAAATAGGTACAAATCGATAAACCAAATATATTTGTTTGACAGATTTTTTATTGTTGCGTTTTCGGATAGGCTTTTGCGGCCTACGAGGACAAGCAGCTATCACCGGAGGACGAGGAGAAGCGGCATCTCGCCAAGTGCAAGATGCTGGGCAACATAAAATTCATCGGCGAGCTGGGCAAGCTGGAGATCCTGGCCGAGTCGATCCTGCACCGCTGCATCCAGAACCTGCTGGCGCGCCGCGCGGCCGCCGAGCACCACGAGGACCTGGAGTGCCTCGCGCAGCTGGTGCGCACGTGCGGCCGCGTGCTCGACTCGGAGCGCGGCCGCCGCCTCATGGACCAGTACTTCGCGCGCATCGAGACGCTCAGCTCGTCGCGCGAGCTGGCGCCGCGCATCCGGTTCATGCTGCGCGACGTGCTCGAGCTGCGCCGCGGCGGCTGGATGCCGCGCGCCGCCACCTCCGCCGAGGGGCCCGTGCCCATCCACCAGCTGCGCGCCGACGACTCGCCGCCGCCGCGCCGCGAGCGCGAGCGCGACCGGGACCGCGAGCGCGATCGCGAGCCGCTGTTCCGTGGGCCGATGCGCTCGCGGCCGCTCGACGACGTGCTGGCCGGGCTCAGCCTGCAGCCGGCCGCCGCGCTCGTGCCGCCGGCCGACAAGTTGTTCGGCAACGGCTTCGCGCCGCGCGACGCGTTCCGCCAGCGCAGCGCGCCCAACTACTTCCCGCGCTCGCACTACAAGCAGCACGCGCCCCAGCAGCACTCGCCGCACAACGCGCACAATGCGCAGGGCAACGGGGCCAAGGTACGGGTTAATGTGATCCTCCTTCTGACTGTTATAAATAACTTGATTAAAGTTGTGAAATGTTCTTTGAGTCAACCCGATAAACTTAGCTGTAACAACCAGTCCTGGCGGACTATTGTGAACTCTTAACTCCAGCCATGTTCCAGTGTAAACGTCAAATTCGTATTACCAAAGCGGTCACGTGACACTTTTTAGCCAATCATACGTCGTTCAAAGCCCGATAAATGAATTGCTTGGAACATGAATGGTTTTTCAAACGTTCATAATAGGCCCGCTGGTCGGAGAACATAGTGTATAATATAACATGTGTGTGCAGGAGTCTGGCAGCCGCGGCAGCAAGTCGTCGTCGCGCATGGCGGCGGCGGCGGGCGCGCTGCAGGACGTGCAGATGCGGCCGGCGGCCAACTCGCTCATGTTCTCCGCCAACCGGCTGTCGCGCGCGCCGCCCGCGCCGCCCACGCTTGCGCCGCCCGCACAGAGTGAGTAGCACACACTACCAACCAGTGGCGTAGGAGTTGTTGTGGGGCCCCCTCAATGTCAGTTATCAAATTTAAAAAGAGTGTCAACACTGTAGCGGTCGTACAGGCCGCTGGTGAGTTTTTTTTTGGTAGTGTTAGTAGGGGCCCCTGTACGCTGGGGACCCCGTATACTGCGGTAGCTACGCCCCTGCTACCAACACTATTGATGCTATTAGTAGTCGTAATATCTCACTGCACTCATTGACATATTGTCCGCTCACTTGCACTTACACCTAAGACATAAGTGCGAGTGAGCGCACAATATATCAACGAATGCACTGAGATACTGCGACTACTATAGCGACCTTGTCTATTGTTGATAACTATACATTTAAAAACCACCGTCATTTTATGTACCCTGAACATAGCTAAGAAGCATCTATCATGTCAGCTGTCAAACAAAAAAAAACCGCATCATAATTGGTCCACTCGTTTGGAGCTACGATGCCACAGACAAACTCACAGACACGTCAAACTTATAACACCCCTCTTTTTGCGTCGGTTAATAACATACACAAGACTATCAAGTTAATAGACAATCTTTTGAATTCCAAAATATTTTGAAAAAGCTATGAAAAATAATGTGTTCTTTATAGGGCTGTCGTCAACGATTAAGAAATATGACAACTATAATTTTGACAAAAATAGATATGCATCTTGCAATCTTAAATAACCAACCGGTTAATTTACCAAGTCTGCCCACTTGCATTAGAAAATAAAAATAAAAATATATAGTGTGATTTTCAACTAAGTTCTGATATACGGACCCATACAACAGCCATCAGCGTAGGAGCAATACAATGCGTAAGTGTTTGTTACGTGTAATATAACGTGTATAAGTGTGTAAGTGTTTGTTACCGGTTCCAGACGTGCTGACTCCCGCGTTCGCGAGCTCCACGCCGCTCATCAAGGAGCCTTCCATCACCATCAAACCTGCGGCCGATAAGAAGGACAAGCCCAAGAAGGACAAGGTAAGCTATAGTGAAACCAACTTATCTGTGAATTGAAAGAGGACGCTGTCGGACGCATTGGACCAATCATGGTACGCAATTCGAGAGGTAGTAAATGACAAATTAATGATCACAAAGAACTTATGAATGATGCGGCTTTTTTTTATTGGTTCCAATTTTCGCCATTTCACAAATAAGTTGGTGGCACTGTATGTGTTTTGTGGTCAGCTGATACTAACGGCGGAACGTTCGCACATTTCGCCTGAACACCTTTGCATTTTTATATAGGAGACTATAGATGATTTTAAACTTAACTCATCGTGGACTGAACATAACTTTCGGAACCAGTGTTAAATACGCTAGTGCTCTGCCCGCAGCTTTAGTTCCGCGTTTTCCGGAGTAAGGACCCTATGTCTTATTCATATTATATTCTTATTTATATACAACTAGCTGCCCGGACAGACTTCGTTCTGTCAAAAGTTTTTTTTTCAGATGTAAGCTATCCTATCTTTCAAGTTGGATCAAACTGCACACGGTGTGCAAATTTGATTGAAATCGATTAAGTAGTTTAGGAGTCCATCGCGGACAAACAACGTGACACGTAATTTATAATTATATATTAAGATAGTCTACCGGTTTGCTAAATTTCATGAAATCCATTCAGTAGTTTTGGCTTTAAAGAGTAACAAACAACCATAAAACCTTTCCTGTTTATAATATGTATAAGTAGGACGATGTATACATCCATGTATCCATGGTATACTAATGGTATACAGGGTCTGAACAAGGAGGAGGCGTGTCGGCTGGGCGTGGAGGCAGCCGAGGCGCTGGCGCGCGCGCCGCCGGACGACGCGGACGCGCCGCCGCACGCCGCCGTGCAGCGGCTGCAGGAGCTGCAGCTGCCCGATAAGGTACCACACACACAAAACTTCTAAGTTTTTTGAACGTTTTTTTTTTTTTTAGCAGCACAACACATCACACGATGAAAGTAACGAATTTCAGAACTCGCGTTTTTCGGAAACTAACCATGAATTTATTCAGCCGTTACGGAAAAATGAATATATATAAAGCTAGGGTGATAAGAGGACATATTCACTGTGTTTAGAATGGACACTGTGCGTCCTTATAGATTAATTAATTAAGATGTGCTACAAAAGTGTTACATTCAATTTGTGAACCAAATAAAAAAAAAATTGTACCAAATAAGACATTTTCTAGTACTGGTATGTACTTGAGTAAAGTGTTGATACGATACGATTACGATATGTACTATTGATGTGTTATTGTTGCAGGTGTTACGGCGTGTGATAGCGAGCGTGCTGGAGCACGCGCTGACGGGCGGTGCGGAGGGCGGCGCGGGGGAGCCGCCGGCGGGGGAGGGCGAGGGGCCGGGCGCCGGGGAGGGCGAGGGGGAGGACGGCGGCGGCGCGCTGGCGGCGGCGGCAGCGGCCGTGGTGCGCGGCGTGAAGCGCGCGCCCGTGGCCGACGCACTGCGTGCGCTCGTGCACGCGCACCACCCGCACCGCCGCCTGCCGCTGCTGCTCGCGCACGCCGTGCGACAGGTAACTACACGACACGGACGTTACCTCTGATGTAACGGTGGGTGACCCATTCGTAAGTCAATGTAACCGCTTTTTCTCAAATAAATAGAACAGAAATGGAACATAGTCTACGAGTATATTACGTCATCGATACTCAATAATCAATTCCCATTTGTGAGTCAGAACAGTGTTACGGAATTTATTTGTTAGTGTGCGCGTTAACGGCCGCGACGTCAGAGGTTGATCATATAAGTGGTGCGCATAATACTTTATGGTTTGGTGCACGCACCCATGTAAGTTTGAATGTGTATTGTGTGTGCGTGTCGTCCAATGAAAAGCGGCAAATTATGTGGCGACTTAATTCGCCCATCTCTTTCTAATGTAAATACACGTGTGTGTACAGAAACTGGTGACGCTGGGCGAGGTGGGCGCGTGGTGCGAGGGCGGGCAGCACTACCCGCTGCTGCTGGAGCTGCTGCAGCAGCTGCTGCGGCTCGTGGGGCTCGACCAGCTGCAGGCGCTCTACAACGAGAGCAAGGTACGGACTACAGACACTGACGTAAATTAATTTATACTTAACACTGACTGAGCTTATATTTTATTTATTTATTTATAACAAAGCAGTCTTATGACTGGTTTTGCTTATATCCATTTGTCACTTTTGCTTTTGCGTTGGTCATATTTGTTCATAAACTCATTGAAATTTCGAGCTGTTACAACTTGTTCTGGCAGTATTTTAGTACTAACTTCCTCGTTTAGTAGGCTTAAAATCACGAAGGTGGCGAATTCGGTTTGGAAGCTCGTAAAATAAAATATACGAATAAATAACAGTAAATAAGAATTCAATACTATCGAGATCAATTATTAGACGTATTTATACCTAAAATTAATGATTTGAAAAATAAGTAATTTTAAATAATTTAACAAGAAATATGTGTAAAAAGTCAGTTCGGGAACGCGTCCCAAACAAAAACTTCAAACTTCAACTTGCGTTAAAAAATAGTAAAATCATACTTTTTATATTCTCAATTTTCATTAGAGTTTGCTTGTTTCCTAAACAATTATTATTCTAAGCCACAATATAGAAAATAAAATCATTTTAAACACGGCATTTGTCAAAAGTTTGTCCGAGAAATCAAACGTCATATCCGTGAACGCAGCATTAGGCAGTGAAAACTTTTATTCTTAAACGCGACTTAAGGCGCTAGTGTGTTTTAGTGACGAGCAATAGTGTTGTGAAGTGGGCGTCATTTGTTTTGTGCGTAAATAAATAACAATTTAAGTGGTAAGTACTGTTATGTTCATGTATTTTTCACCGTACATGAACTATACGTCATCCCGTGAACGGGTGCAATAGTAAATAATATTAAAATAACAATTAGTTAATAAGTATTCTGTAAAACTATCATTGTTTACTTCACAATAACCTAGAAATAATATGTCTAATATGGCGACTATCGAAATTGTAGGCGTGAAATTTCAAAAACGTCATTTCGGGAACAGTCATTAAGGGGACGTTCCCGGACATGATGACGCGGTTCCAGATTAACGTAGTGGTTTCTGACATGACTTATTAATGGTGAATTAATGTTTAGTAAATATTTGTTTAAATTAAAAGATCTTCTTTTGTTTTCAGTAAAAATGGAACCAAACGAAGGTGAAATAAAGAAGAAAACTAAAAAAAACTTAAAAACACAAAAACACAAAACTCGGTGAGAAGACAGCGCGGAAGAAAAAGTGTGAAAAAAGACCAGGCAAAAGCATACAGATATATAAAAGAACAACAAGATATAATAACAGAAATGAGACGTAATTGAATAAAATAATAAGCAGAAAGGAAAAGACAGAAAACAAGAAGAACAGTGATCAGATGACTCCAAAAAGTAAAGTGAATGACTTAATCAAAAATATACCAGTTCCAGTACCTCGTGTAGTACAAGTATTATCTTATTTTAAGTCTAATGTTGATATATTTGAGAAATGTTAATTATTGTATTTTCTTGTGGCTATTATTATTAATATTGATTATAATATTACAACAAATAATATTTCTTAGCAAGATTATAGAAATTACAAAAGTTAATTGTCGCATTTATTACTCAAAAATACCTTTACCTGTAATAAAATCACCATAGTCATTCCGGGAACTCTACTTTCATTTGCCTTTATATACTAATTTCAAATATTATTGAACATGTAAATATGCACATACAAACATCATAATAAAGTTATTAATATAGAAATATCTAAATTTACTTATTAGGTCATCTATATTTTGTTATATTTTGAATTTTGTGCTTGAAATTTGAAACTTAGTTACTTTTTAATTTTCAATTTGATGATTTTTATAAATATCCATGTATATTCACCAAATTTCCATTTGTATTTAAAAAAATTTAGTAGACTGCTATTAAAAATACTATTATTTTATTGTTTTCTATAAACATTATATTTAAAAATAAATATTTAGCTACGTTCCCGAAATAACGATTTTTGCTGTCGAGTTACCTTAAAATCGCTGTAATTTGAAAAATTGTGAAATCTAAGCGCGCCCCTTTTAAATATGTTAAGATTAATAACAAACCAATCATTTATACTTCTTTAATTGGCTATTGCTTTTAACATTTTATGCTCAAATTGCAAACCTGAAATTCGCCACCTTCGTGATTTTGAGCCAGTAAGACTTTCTTACTACTTACTAACGACCCTGCTACATCTGCATTAACGTTAGGAGTTCTGTTCACACAGCGATATCGTCGCATTTGCATTTGATTCGCCTATTGTTTATGTTTCATTATGCAACTTGCATGCAAATGTCGATAAAACCGTCACCCAGCTTTACGTGTAATGGCATTAAAGGCTAATGTATACGTAACGGGTTTTTTCCCGTATGGGACGGAACGTGAAGTTTTGGAAACATCGTTTCATAGAAAATGTATACGATAGTGCATACGCAGCGGAATCACGTACGGGACGGGAACAAACCCGTTACGTATGAATTGGCCTTAACACGATCACGTCTTTTTTGCGCGCTAACTGTTGGCCACATCTAAATAATATCATTCTTAACACGTAAGGATACGAGTATGGCAGGAACAGTATACCTACTACTTTATTCTGGTTCTTATGTAAATAGTCGATAGTTATTGACAGAATACAATATATCATTTACGTCTACGATAGGGTCATGTTTACGGGTGGTGGAAATCAATACTATGGCTGCGTTCCAGTAGACGCTCACATCGCTCACAACGATCAAAACGCGTTCCACATGGCGACCACGGTCGTCATGGTCGCGGTGAAAACGTCATTGATGACGTCATTAATTTCGCTCACGGCAGTTCACGGCACGCTCAAAACAACCCACCTCACGGGGTGGGTCGAAGTGCCCGTTCCACTTGGGTGTATGATTGTAACACTCACAAGCTAGTGGAACAGGAAAAACCGCGGTCGTGAGCGTGATCGTTGTGATCGTCTAGTGGAACGTAGGGTATAGTAGTCGCAGTGTCTCGCTGCACTCGTTGACATAAAGTACGAGTAGGGCGAAGCATATTGCGCGCTCACTCGCACTTATATTTATTTTTTATATCTATACTAATATTATAAAGAGGAAAGATTTGATTGTTTGCATTGAATACGCTCCGAAACTACTGAACCGATTTGAAAAATTTGTTTGTTGGGAAGTTTGCTGTTGGGAAGCTAAACTATGCCCGAGTGACATAGGCTATATTATATTTTCAAAAAATTAGGGATCCTTAATGAAACTCCAATAATGTAACCCAAGGTGTAAAAAAATAAGAAAACCGAAGCAAAGCGAAGGCAGTTACTCGTATTTTATAAATGCCATATTAATGTAGACGCTAACGTTCCAGATAAACGTGGTGGCGTACGTGTCGGTGCGCGAGTCGGGCGGCGGCGTGGTGGGCACGGTGGGCGCGGGCGTGGTGGGCGCGGTGGGTGCGGGCGCGGCAGGCGCGCTGGAGGCGCTGGAGGCGCGCGGGCTGGCCGCGCTCGTGCCGCAGCTGCGCGTGCAGGCGCAGCTCGCGCGACAGCTGGCCGCCGAGCCCGCGCCCACCGCGCTCTACCGGTGGATCAAGGTGAGCGGGGGACGGGGGCCGGGGGGGACTATCACATCACACTCTGAATAAGAAAGACAATGATGTCTTACAAATTCGTTTTAAAGAATCTTTATTTCTCACAAGACATACATGAAGTATAATGTCACTTAAAGTGAGAAACTTTTTGTGAAATATGGTTTTGTTCAGCGAAGTTGTGAATTTTGTTTTGTGTTGTGTGTGGGTATGTGTGTATATATGTGTGACTGAGAATGTGTGGGTCCGTGAGTGTGTTTGTATGAATGCTTGTGTGTGCATGTTGTTATTTGATTCTCCTAAGAAGTTTTAGGTCTGTAGGTATGTCTTATAATTTTTTTATTTTAACAATTTACGATAATTTATTGTACTTTTAAGGCGACTGTTTCGAATTAGAAGTCAATGATATTCCCATCCAGAGTTTGACGGCTTCATTTCCTCCCGATTGGAAACTTCTTTTTTTTGTGATTTCTTCCCAGTTGAAAATTTAGCAGATAGTTGTTTATATCTTACTGTGAATAAATGTAAAATGACTGTGAATGAATGTGTGAATAAGTGATGTTTCTCTTACTTCCCAAAGGTTGGCTGTTGGTTCAAAAGTTTAAATAAAATAAATAAACAAAAACGTCAGGTAGCTAAATCTCGGGGTAATGATTGTCAGCTGATGCCTCAAAGGGTGTAACACAGGAGCATCTATCGCCGTTGACGAGTTTCCCCCCAGCATCCTGCTACTGCTAACTCTCTCTACCATGAACAACGCAGGCGAACGTGGAGCCGTCCGTGCGCTCGAACGGCGCGTTCGTGTCGACACTGGTGGCGCTGGTGGCGGGCCACGTGACGGCGGCGGCGGGCTCCGCGGGCGCGGACAAGGCGGCGCTGGAGCGCGAGAAGGCGCTGGCGGAGGCGTACGCGCCGCTGCTGACCGCGCTGCTCGAGGGCCGCGCCGACCTGCAGCTCGCCGCCGTGTACGCGGTGCAGGTGCACGCGCACCACCATCGGTATCCGAAAGGTACGTCTTATTATATTACCTTGTAACTAACCCGTGTATAAACTGTAACTGACTTACGCAACTCAGAGTCACTAACGGTTATATCGCTCCTTAGTACAGAATTTGTATGGTGATACTTTACTAAGGAGCGATTAAAGTAACCGTTAGTAACTCTGAGTTGGGGCGTTAGAGACATAAACGCACAATAAGCATATTTGAGCTATTGCACTGTTATATAATATGTTTTATCTATATCGTTTTTCATAAGAGTGAAAGAAACAAAACACTTTTTTATAAGCCTTCTATATATATTTGCTTGTTTTTATTAATGAGGGGTAATTCTTTTTTCTATACAACATGTAAAATGTTAAATGCACATCCCAAAAGTAGTTTGTTAAGAATTGGTAACTAAATTAATTTATACGTTGTATAATGAGTAAACAGATTTTTTTAATTGTTTACAGATATGTATATACCTACTTCTTTAGTTATTTATTATATTTTTAACAGTTCTTCAGCGTCGGCCAAATGTTTATTCGATAATTTTTAAATAGAACATTTTCTTCACGCATGATTTAATAATATTGAACTATTTTTAACCGACTTCAAAAAAGGAGGAGGTATTCTATTCGACTGTATTTTTTTATGTTTGTTACCTCCGAACTTTCGACTGGGTTAACCGATTTTGATGATTCTTTTTTTATTCGAAAGCTGGTGCTTGTCATGTGGCCCCACATAAAGAGCGAGATCTGACAAGTAGTTTTTGAGTTATCACTAATTTTAAAGTTTGTTATTTTTTGTCAAGAATTATATCTTTTATGCAAGCAGATATTAACTAAAAAAAACCTAATCTATTTGATGAAATGCTGAGTAACTATTCCTGACTGAAAGGTAATGTATACCTAAAGCTTGTTGTCTTGTCTTGGAAATTCATTTTTATACTGATATAAATGAATTTCCAAGACTACAAAATATGTACACAACCTGAGATGGCGGTTATGTTGTGTTTCAGGAATGCTGCTTCGGTGGTTCATGTACCTGTACAATCTGGAAGTATGCGAAGAAGACGCATTCCTCCGTTGGCGTGAAGACGTCACCGATGCTTACCCTGGCAAGGGAGAAGCACTTTTCCAGGTAACACCATTACCATGGGGCTTGGGACTGAAAGCTAAATGTGTATTTTTTCCAAAATTATGTTTTCATACACTAATAATTGATTTATCTGTACTGTTCGGCCCTCACAGCAAGAGATACATAAAATTTAATGTGGCGTGTATCGTTTGTAAAGGAGAATGTTGGTAATTTATTGTGGTGTTGTTGTTCAGGTGAACACGTGGCTGACCTGGCTGCAGCAGCAGGAGTCCGAGGACGAGGAGGCGGAGGACTGAGCCGGCTCCCCGCTCCCGCTCCCCTCGCCCCCGCGCTCCCCGCTCCCCGCGGACACACCACGCCACTGCGACACTCGCACCGCTTTTATTTGCGCTCATCTCATATAAATATAATTAAGCCAAATAGTTAAAAATACCTACTTTTGTTACCCTTTAACGCTCGACCCGCCGGCCGCGGCGATTCCTGTGTTAAATAGGTCAATTTTTAGGTTATACTACGTAAAAAATGTTAGTATCTCGAGATAATTTTTTGTAGGCCTTTTACTCGATTTTGATACTTTTTACAAATGTATACAATGTATAGTGTTCGTTTGAACGTATGATTGCACCCAGGTTTGCCCCTCCCAATGCAGTGAGCGTATTTTAGTTTAAATTGTAAAAAATATTATGTATGAAGACCTTAAATCAATTTTTATTAATAATATCATGATCATTTATTTTCAATACTAAATGGACTTAGTGGATAAACTGTAAGAATGCTTAAATTTCATTGTATTATCAGATAGAGTTTTGTAACTAGATAAATCGAAAACGAAAAAAAAAAATAAGCCAATTGTTTCCTTGGGCATAGGAAGTATTGTATGTTGATTGAGTGAATTGTAATAAAGTTGTGAAGTGATGTAAGGTTCAGTAAGTAACATTGGTCAATATGTATTCAGAATGAGAATAAACTTCAGTGTAATTTATTAAAACCTTGTTCTTATTTCACTACCATTTTTATTATTTTAAGCGAACTTAACACATTAATTTAACATTAAATCCCTGAAGTCTAACAATAATATTATCATCTTGACAACAAAAATATCTTCAGTTGAATTCTCAATAATACACAAACATTTTGCTTTGACTGGTGATCTTCTAACAGCAAGCGGACTAAGAGAAATGCTTGATGATAACTGGAGCTGAAACAAAAGAAGAAACCACTTACATAATGTTCATGTAATGCAGTGGTAGAAATCATTAAGTTGGATTTTGAAGTTGGATAACAATGATTCTTGCTCACGTAATATAAATAGTAACAGGAAAATTTTGTCTCTAATAGTGACTAATATTATAGACAAAATTCGATCATAATTCAATCTGTTGAAAGCATGAGGCTTTCAATAGTAAGTGACAAAAAATTATACTTGAAAGGAAAGGGTCACTACAGATTATCTCTATTTGATATTTTATAAGGGTTCTGTTGTAAGTTGGAAACCTTATTGTTTCATCATCATAATTTGGCACGGATTTACATATTGGGTTGGATTTAGAATACGGTGGCAGGAGACAGTACATGAGATGAGAATGGCTGGAGCTTGCAGAGGTTCTTCAGCGGATTACAATGGTACCACTAGCAACTCTAGGTGATGCAGTTTTAGAGAAAACTGAAACTTTTCTAACCTCAGTAGATACTAAAATACACCAATATACATTTGACTCTACATTTAAATGCCAGAAATGTGATAAAGGCAATTTGAGCTGTTACATTGATTCCAAATAAGTCGATTAAAATGGGAAAAATCATTTAATTAATATGTTACTGGACTTATTGGTGCTACATACATGCTTTTCCACATTTTGATTCTTGTAAATATTTGTTCGAAATAAATAAATAGTAAATTTATTTGAAGATATGAGATAAAAAAAGTTCCGCTTTTTTTATCCTCAGGGCCATGAAAAAATACCACTGAACTCATATGGCATTAGTTAGGTTAGGGTGAATGATTTTATATCACGAGAAATATGCCCGTGAAGCGGGATTCCGTCGTCATCTGTGACATAGCCAAATTGTTAAGATGTTACTGGTGGTGTAACATATTTGTGACCGATTTAACAGCCTAATTTACCTTTTTGACATTTCAGGTCTTTAATTTTAGTACAGAGGTTAGAAAACATTTTTTCCATTTTCCCTAAAACAGTGCGTCGCCGAGAGTTGAGAATGGTACTGTTGTAATCAGCATCGAACGTATGGTTAGAGACGTTAGAGTCAAGCAATGTGGGTTACTATTTTTTTATAAAATACAAAATAGCATGTTTTTGTACTTAGCATTTAAATTTTTAAATTAAAGAGAAGTAGTTTATTCGCACTGCGAGGTGCTGGCAAGAAGGTAGTATGTACTTTACCATGGTACAGCAAAACCAAGAGCTAATAGTACAACCTCAAACAGCTGCTGTACCATGGTAAAGTTACTACAGTAGCAAGTATTTTATTTTTTAACTGTTTTTAATAACGGCTAACGAATGTAATATTTGTAATTAAAATATCAATTAAAAAGTAATACTAACCAATTCTTATTGCAGTGACGAGAGCGCAAAACGTAATTACGCTATTTATCGTGTTTTCTCTCGCTAAACGTTTTTCTTCCATGGGATCTACCCTTTCACCAAATGGTAAACGAAACATGATTGTTTTATTTTTAGTAAAAAAATAAAGAGCTATTAGAATTTAAAATTTAATAAATTTTTCAATAAAGCAGCGCTATTATCTGCAGCAGTGCAACGTGAAATGTGAATTGTGAATTTACGAATTGTCAATTGTCATTGTCATTATTTATAGTAAAGTCAAATGTCAATGTCATGTCAAACAAGCAGCTCGTCAGAAAACATGGAAGTATTATTCTAAATGGATATATAACTTCGTAGTGGTACTTGACGATCGATGACTGGATTCGGAATGACCATTTTTATATGATTTTTAAAATGTATTGATAAATAGTCCCAGGATAAAATTATCATTAAATTGATTGTGATTTATTATAATGGTATAAAAACATGTAAGATGAATATTAAACATATTTATTTTAATAAAGATACATGTACCGTAAAAATGCAATAAAAGATACCTTTGACAGTGTTGCTAGATAATTTTTTCTCGAATAGCCTTGCCGGAGTGTGCGTGTAGCCCCGAGATAGCCCTATCTCATCTAGGGTTCGAAGTATAGGAGCTAAAAAAAAAACAAAAAATTTAAATGTATGCAATTCACACGTGTTAGAAGTGAAACCTCCAAAACTGTTGTTTTCAAGATAATGAGACGAATGTAAAATTTCGGGAAGATGATCCACTCCGCTCCACTCCACTCCACTTCACTCCACTCAACTCAAGTCAAGTCAGTCTCCACTCATTTCTAGTCTCCACTGGACAGTTTCGTTTCATAAAATTTCAAGTCACCCCCGTACTAAAGAAGTTTTCACTTCAAAAAGGTCATCGGCAGTCAATTTCATATCACTTTGTTGAGAAATCCAAGCCCAATTCTTGTTTTAGTCCGAGCGCTGAAATATAACCCCGCGGCTACACGTAGCCAATGGGTAAAATATGATAGCCGCTCGGTAACGGAAATAGCCCCATTGGCGCTTAATAGCCCCATTGGCGCTTAATAGCCCCATTGGCGCTTAATAGCCCCATCTGGCAACACTGATCTTTGAATGTGTTCAAGATTCTATTGTCAGTCTGTCTGTGTATCCGCTCAAGCAAATAAAGAGTAAACAAAGTGAAGAAGAAAATAACTAGTGCTGCCATGTCATTGTCATTGCAATCAGTGTTGCCAGATGGGGCTATTAAGCGCCAATGGGGCGATTTCCGTTAACGAGCGGCTAATGGCTATCATATTTTACCCCTTGGCTACGTGTAGCCGCGGGGCTATACTTCAGCGCTCGGACTAAAACAAGAAAAAAAAGGCATTGGGCTTGGATTTCTCAACAAAGTGATATGAAATTGACTGCCGATGACCTGTTTTTTTTTAGCTCCTATATACTTCGAACCCTGGATGGGGCTATCTCGGGGCTACACGCGCACTCCAGCAAGGCTATTCGAGAAAAAAATATCTGGCAACACTGATTGCAATAATATATTTATTCACTTGGAAGTTTTATTTACACAAGTATAAAATTTATTATTAGTACAGTAACATGTAAATGACTCTAAAATACTCTAAATATACCCAGGATATGTATTTTGAACATTTTTCCATCACTTTGGCCAGAAAAATCATAGAATAATAAAAGAAGTTGCGCAACATGGCGATTTCGGCTCAGCTGCTTCCATGAAAATTAATTAAATGATACCTTTTGTGACCGTGACACGCTCTACTTAGCGCAAAAGATTTTCTTCAAAGTGTCAAAGTTACGTGTTTAACGGTGTTTACAGTTAGCCTAATCCAATCGTTGTAAGTAGGTAAAGTAATGCGAATTTCGTGCGGCTGAACCGCGGACAAAGTGTGGAGGCGAGCCCTACCGACGGGTGTTTTCTTGTGCGCGGCGACAGCAACAATCCATCAAGCTGGAGCGACTCCCGGAGTACCTGCGAGACACCGTCGACTGGTTCATGGGGTGAGTACCTGACTTTCCTCGTACTAATCTCTCCCTGACAAGCGAACGAAATTGGTGAATCTTCTCATGTTCAATTAGATAAACGGTTTGTTTAAAAAACATTATAATTATAATTTAATAAGTGAAGATGCTTATTAGCAACCTATGAATGTTTATTAATATGTATAGTAGTGGAAGTCAAAAGGTTTGTTTCATTGGTCATTTCTCAGCCCAGAGAGGCTTACAGATACATGGTTTGGAAACCTGTAATTTTTGCTCATGAATACCCAGCCAGGGCTCTTGTTGTGTTCAGGTCATTTCCACTGACTGAAATATCTGTATAAACTAAAGGGTTATCCATTTATGTGGTCCTGCATCTTTGTTTTAGAAGAAATTAAACAATAACTAAGTAGGAATGTAGAGTTTTATCAGTTGACATCACAGGTAACTCAGGTATAAAAAATAATTGATGACTGACCTCAGATTGTCTTTGCATTTGAAGTTGGATTGGATACAAATGTCCATTATTTACAACTTTATAATATCTGGTATCGCCAGTTCAAATACTTGCTCAATTTCGTTGTATAATAATCAATTAAAAACTACATTGTTATTATGTGATAATATGCTGTTTAATTGAGTGTAATGATTGTCACGGAACATTACTACAATAATAGTAATGATTATGCTATAATTGCTGTATGGAGCTATTATGGACATTCTGTAGCAAATGCTTGTAGTTTAACTAATATCTGTATATCCATCCTTCTATCTCAGACCTATATTTCTTGAACTGTATAATAGGTAGGCATAGGTTTTTTTTTAAGTAATATAGCTGCCATAAGAAATAAGCAATTAATAAAAGAAGATAAAGTAAAAAATAGAATGAGAACCCAAAATATGTTTTTTAGTATACCATGTTCTGTGCACTTAGTATAGAAGTATATTTAAACTTCTTGCTTCTTCTTTGCACTTTCTTTTTTTCTTTCTTCTTCTTTTCATTTTATTTTTTGCTCCCAAGAATGTTGTACATATTTTTCATGTTTTTTTTTATGGAAAAAAATGCTTGCTTTGATTGTTATGTAATTGGTATCCACCTGGGCTTTGTTTCGAGAAACATGTGCTTAAGTTCACTAAAATTGTGTTTAATATTTTAATATTATACATTTCTACAAATGCGCAGACATCAATCAGTTACTGTTTTATCAAAACAAAAATTATCGTATGCCTGTGTCTGGTATATCTGTACTAATAAAATAAAGCTGAAATTTTTTGTTTGCTTGTTTGAACATGGTAATGTTTGGATCTGCCAGCTGGATTTGAAAAAATATTTTTGTGTATGATAGCCACATTCATGACTAAGGCTATATGCTTATGCATATGTTATTATGACTCCTGACAAAAAGTTTAACTAACTTTACTTTTAATTTTTTGAGTTCACCAATGATATTTTGATTATTTTTTAATGAATGAAAATAAAGGTTAATTAGATCAAACTAATAAAAGCAAGTCTTTGATATTTAATTTATTAGATTAATTTGCAACTGGGAACATTGGAAGTAGGGCTTGTGAGAATTTTCTGTCAAACTCGGTAAATACACATTCTTCAAAAAGTTTGGATTGACATTTCCAAACTTTGTGAAGAATGTGCACTTTTTTCAACCTTTGTTATCTGAGAACTCCGTAATTTACAAGTTTTTTATTTGAATAATACTTCCAGATTGCCCCTATATTTTTCAAAATTCACTTGTTGATTTGATGGAACTCCTCAATTATTATAGGTTTAATGGCGATTATGATATAATATTCTATCTCAAAGACTGTTTCTTTAAAGTTGTTTATTTTTTTGGTAAAACTTTAAAGAAGTAGGAAGTCTGTACACTCAGTATTTTATTCTGAGTATGTACACAATTTAAAATGGACATCCTCATCGGACGATCCAGTTTGATGACAGAGTTTCAAATTATTTTTCATATGGAACTCTTTGATGGCTGTAATTAGTGATTACATCATTAATCATATCACCCATGACTACATCACCACTTACCATCAAGTGAGATTGTGGTCAAGCATTAACTAATAAGATATAAAAAAAAACAATTGGTATTGTTCAGGATTCATCATTGAAAGAAAATTGTTGAATGCTTGCAGCAACTATTTTTATATTCAGTATGGAAAATGTACTACAACATACAACCTGAATTTAGAAAGTATGTCAATGTCTATGGAAGATATCAACTCACTTTATTAATTAGCTGTGCCCTATATGTCACAAGACTACACATGGCATGGTGTTGTTCCATAGTGGTTTAAGATATTACTTTGTCTAAACTGAAATGTATTGAGTACGAGCTAAGCGTTCGTGAGAAACTGTGGGGTGGCATTAGTGTCCGAGGACACACAGTGGGATGAAGAGACGGGAGTGACATGACACGATACGATGTAGCCTGGATCTATGCCGCTGGCACGCGGCATACGCAGGTGGCGCGCATCGCACCATTGCGGCCGTTACGTTGCGTGTTGCTTGCACGCGAGATACGAGCACCACGCTAGTTCCGCGTCCGTGCTACGGCGCTGCTCTGCTCAGGTGCGATAAGGCGTGATGTCAGCGCGCGCGCCGCCGCGGCCGGCGGAGTCAGTCGCCCGCGGCGCGCACCCGCGAGCGCCGTTTTTTCGCGACGCGTTCCTCCCCGCATTCCCCGCACCTCTCGCGCATGAGCGACGCCGCCGACGACGCCGCGCCGCGCCGATGGCCGGTGGGCATCCTGCGGCGGAGCGGCGCGCGAGCAGCCCGCCGCATGCTGCACGTCAAGTACCGCAGCGTGCCCTCTAGTCCCGGCGCCGCCCTGCCCGCCCTGCCGCTTGACATCGACGACACCGTCTCCTGTTTCTGCAGGTGGGACCGACGGCTGACGCTGCTGCTCAAATATTCCGGCTCGGATGCCGCTAACGATTGTTGTTATGTAAAATGGTGCCTAAAGTGTGGTCGCAGCCGGTGCACAGCGTCGACCTAGTTCCGCGGCGAAATCGACGATGGTGAAATGAGCGCGTGTTCGCGTCCCTTATCGCCTTATCGTGCGTTATCACCTGCACCTGCGTGACGTCACTGTATACAACAATATTGAATTAATTTATCTATTTCTAATGTATACCAAGACGGCTACTTTGAAGTTAAAAGAATATGTTATATTTTATTTAATCTAGAAAAACTATGGTGAATCATTCATAGTTGAATATCGTGCAAAATGTTAGGAAAATCTTAAGGATAGTTCAGACTGCACCGTACCGCGGCTCGCTGTGATAATGATCGAGAGACATGATGTAAATCGATGACTTCATAGTATTATTATATTTCTGACAGATTGCTGTTGCATTAGAAGTTCCTCTAATGAACGCGGGTACACGTTTGGCCTGGTTGTAGAAATGAACTAATGGTACCTGGACTACCCGGTCGACGCATGTAAGAAGTTGCTGGCCATAAAATGTAAGAAGCGGTTCGTTTATGGCTAGAGCCGGCAATCACGCTCGGCTGCCGCCCGCGACCCGCGCCTCGCGCTTTGATTAATTACCACGATTCCCGCGCGCTGGGATTTAACGAAATGAAGTAATTGACCGTGAACTAGTGACCTACTGCGCGAGTACTGTGCTGTCCGAATCACTGCGAACAAACACTGCTGGCCATGTAGGGGGGCTGATTTGATTGCGTGTTACTGACCGATCGAACGATTTTGATTAATTGTTTTTTTAATACCTGTTTCTTATCTATTCATTACCGTGGCGATAATGATGTATTTATCTATAGCCAAGTCCAGGAAGTAGCTGAATGAATATTGTCATTACGTAAAATAAGAATACCTATACACCCACACAAGATGTAAATATGTAGGCTATTAGTACAATGTTAATAACGAGTAACGGACTGCAAGGCAATTCAGGTTTGATGCCGTCAGCGCGACGCATCAATTTTCTGAAGGCTCTGACTAGACATGTTTTATCATACGGTAATACGTGATTAACGCGAGGTTGCATTATTTTTCTTCATTACGTGACATTATATTGTTCTTTAAGTCCTTTGTTCTAAGCATGTTATAGGTTCATAATTCACAGGAAACACTAATCTTATTGCCGTGTACAGGAACTACAGAACATTTGCTTTTGAATGATGAACAGCGAATGAGGATTTTTTGGGATAATATATATTTTTATTTTGGTGTTTTCATCAGCTTTCTACTAAAACACGCGTTTCTCATCTTCAAAGACAACCGGTTTGACTTCTGGGATATCTTTGGACTTGGCACCTACTAAGGTCCCCTTTTCAAGAGTCCAGTGCATGGAAACAAAACACTGGGCGTGTTAAGACATTGATGCCTCTTTTGTCTTTTCTTTTCGAATGTATAGTTGCTGTTGGCCCTAGCGGCCTTTACAGCTTCACGCGGACAAAGAGTCGAGCTTGGAAAGGCTCAGCTGAGACAATTTTTGCGAAGAGTGAGGTCTAGCTCACCCTCTTCGAGAAGTAGGGAATATCCTGAGGGCATCTCTTGTGAGGTTTGTCTAGGTTTCGCTCTATTGCGCAACGTCTCATTGTTTCATAGCAAGACACCTTTATTGCTCCTATAAAACAACTATATGTGTAATTCTACCATAAATCACTGAAGTTTCTATAATCACCTTGTAAAGTTTTAATGTCCAACACTGATGTCATCCGTATGTTTGTTGCAGGTGAGTCGCATGCTCGCTCGCCGCGCCCTGTAAGTTGTCATCTATCCACTTCACTAATACCGCTTGCATCACTCCCGACTAGGGTTGCCAGGTCGTCAAACCAAATATCCGGACAGACCAGCCAGTTTGGCCGGACATTTGGGTAAAAAGGCCGGACACCCTAAATTATTGAGGATTTTGTGTCTTAGTATTAACAAGATGAAAATTTTGTGGTGTCCCCCAGGCCTTTGTGATCCTTTACCATACAGATAAATCTTCTAAACGACGTGACAAGTTGAATGCAAAAAGCCTAACAAAACCGGACAGGCCGGACACCGTTCAATTTGGCCGGACACGCACTCAAAAAGCCTAACCCTGTCCGGCTTTATCCGGACGTCTGGCAACCCTACTCCCAACCAGCACTGCGCCAGTGGTCGGTACACTGTACACTGCTTCGCTGCTTACGTCCAAATTGTTGATGCAGCACTGGAGATGCATTGTGCGGTAGATTGTGCAGATGTGTGTTGCCTGTGACACTTGATTGACTTAGAAAAGAATAGCGTTTACACAGATTTTGCTAGGATACCGTGCTATGCCGGTACTTTTGCGAAATTATAGCGCAAGTAATTGAAATAACTTCACTTCAAACGGATAGTCACTTCTAATTGACCTGATTACACTTAAATATTGGGACCCTTGTCTTGTACTTGGCTGGTAAGGTGTCAAAGCAAACTTCTAAATTCACTATGTTTCGCTGTCATGGCTGCATGGAGCGATTTTCACGCATTTGTTTCTCCTCGACTCACAAACTTGCTAGTAGCGTTTACTTTATGTAAATTTAGCAATAAACAAAAGTGCTACGTTAGGTCATTAACTGGTCGACGTAAAATTTCCATCGTGATCCGTTTAATGTCCGTCATACATGTCAATATTATACCATTGTAGAGGAGCTAAAAATAAAAACTCACGCCGGTGTCGTTAGCGTCATATTCGTGTGGAAAATTCTGTACCGCGGGCCGTGCTAATTGTTTAGATACATTTAAGTACCTTTGTGCGATGGAAATTGGAAACGTTTAATAATTTTATCAGGGGCATAGGTACCGCTGTAATAGCCGTATCAACGACACGGGCCCCCGGTCTACAGGGGCCCCGACGCGTGTGAACAAAATACGTAATAAGTCAGAGTGGTGGCCTCTCAACAAAGGTATAGGGCCTGTTTAGGACAACATACGCCACTGACTTGTATCGCTCTATTGGCGTCTGCCCGGCTGAAGCGGGGAGCCGTCTCTCTCGAACCCACTTTCACTGGTTACCACATACTGGCATCGGATTCGATGTTTGGATTTGGATGACGTCACAGCAAAACATTACCCAGTAAAGTGTAACACGCGCAAATGTACTTATAATCTTACAAATCTTACAAATGTCATGTAATAGCGTCTGAAGCCATACCATTCGTTAAAGTACGTGTCCATTGCGTAAAGGGCTAACTACGATGTTTCTTTAGATTTTAGAAGATTGCATCGCAATTGCAAAGTAACGTTTATTTACAATTTAAATATTTAAATTTTAGCCATAGTCTTCAATATAACTTTCGATAAAATTTCGATATGGTAAAGTTGCTTTCATAAGAGACGTGAATGTGGCATTAATTATACTTACTATAATTAATTATTTGTTTATGAAATGAAATATTTGTTGGCTTTATATAAAAATGTTGAATTTGAAATTAAAGATCTGTCCAAATAATCAAATTACTGAGCTGGAAACGTAGTTACTTATTATCTGGCGTTTTTCATTTCCGAGGGTTACCTCAATATATCGGGTTTTGTGCTTCTGTTAATTACAAATTTGTCGTACAACACTCGGAAATATTAGAAAAAAAAAACAGGACTTACATATTAATTACTCCCCAAGTTCCCAATCTTATGGGCGCCATTGACATGCGATCGATCGGTGCGATCGATCGCAACGATCGATCGGTTCAAAAGTGCCACTCATACACGAACGATCGGTCGCAACGATCGATCGCAACGATCGATCGCTATCAAACATTTACTTGTTTGACACGGAAGGATAAAGACGTGCTCAAATAATTCAATACGTGCCCTACAAAATGGAAAATGAACTTCTTTTCCTTAGCTATGTGGCAGTAACTTTGATTCGGCTACAAAAGAAAAAAATAAAACTACTTGATTACAAAACTACTAAATTATCCGTTTACACGTATTAATTTACTTAAAATTTAGTTAACTACTTAATACGTGTAAACCGAACATAACCGAACATTTTTTTTTTCTTTCTTTCTTTTTTCTTTAAATATTGAATTATCATCGGTCCTCGATAGGTCTACGAAGTTTGGTCTTCCAAACTTAGTCTTAGTCTAACTGTTTAAAGCTAATATAAAGCGTTTAACTAGGTTTTTCTTTCTTTCTTTCTTTTTTTTAATATTGAATTGTCATCGCGGCATCGGTCCTCGATAAGTCCACGAAGTTTTTTTTATGGAAATAGCCGACAATCGAGCTGACGATCTACCTGATGGTAAGTGGCTATTCTACCTGATGGTAAGTGGCTATCGTCGCCCATGAACATTAGCAACACCAGAGGTAAAAGCGAAAAGTAAAAGTAAAAGCGAACCCCATGAAGTAATAACAATAGTAATAATGGTATTAATTAACAATTAAAATCAATATTACCAATATAATCCCTCCGAGGGCCTACCACCAGCGGGCCGGATTTAGTCGCCTCTTACGACACCCATCCAGCGTGGGTTTGGGTTTAGTATTCTAAAGCCGCCCCAATACGGCAAAAAAAATATTTGTTTCGTCCATCGAATGTTGATAGGTACGTAGTACCTACGTAACAAGTACGTAACGCACTAGCCAAGGCATTGAAGGCATGCGATGCGTGCGGTGTGGCGGCCGGCATCAGAATGAGACAAAAATCGCATCGGTGATCGCAAAGGTCCACACACTGTCGATTCATCGGTGCGATATTCAAGATTGCATAGATTTTTGTTGCGATCGCCGATATCGTCTGCGATCAAGCAAATCGTTCACGATCACAACATACACTACTAGCGATGCGCGATTGCGAGATGTTTCAACAATCGAGACAATCGCGAATATCTGAAATTTACAATCGAGATGACCGATTACTCGCTTACCGAGAAAACAATCGAGATGTTTTTCGATTGTCTCGATTGTTCCCACCCGCTCGAGTCATCAAGCTATCGCCTCTCGCCGTTCGTAATTTTAACCTACGTGTGTCGGCGACTAACATACGTAGTTTTTAAATACTTTCTCGAATTGAATCTATACATCCGCAAATAAATAAAATTGGAGTGTCTGTTTGTAATATTAAAATAACCGCTTTTTACTAAGTGCATTTGCATGTTTACACGGTACATATATCAAAACAACATTTTTTACAATTTTTGTTTCTGTCCGTCTGTCTGTTTGATTCGGCTAATCTCTAAAATGGCTGGACCGATTTTGACGGGACTTTCACTGGCAGATAGCTGATATAACAAGGAGTAACTTAGGCTACTTTTATTTTAGAAAAAAAAATAGTTTTAGAAAAAAAACGCGACACGAAGTTCTTCGGGTCAGCTAGTGTATAATAAATTGTAAAGAATTTTAGTTAAACGTAGACGGAGATAGAAAGCACAAAGTAGTACAGAAATACGTCACATTTCATGTAAGAGCGAGATAGCGATATGTTGCCGCACTGTTGCTACAGCGCCTTTTAAGTTCGTAATTGATTTTATTGTTTAATTAAAATAAATAGATTAATAGAAATGAATATATAATAAAAATTGAGTAAATGTATATTTCGAACATTAATTGATTATCAATAATTACACGGTATTTAATTTACATACCTAATTACCTACTTAATTTACTTCGCTCGACCTACTGACACCAACAATACTGCTTTTCAACTTTTGCAGTTGGGCGTAATGTTGGTAGAATTGAAATAAGTGTCTTTTATATTTCAAAAACCATTATGGACATATTAAATAATAATAGTGTTGTTATCAAGTTCATCAAAATATGTATTAACGATAATATTACGAGATTATTTATAAAACTTTTAATTTTTATACTCCTATTTTAATGCTACCAACATTACGTAGATTTAGTTGAAAAACACTATAAAAAACATTTCGTCGTCTCGCATATCGCTCCATTCGACAGACATCTCGCATCGCACCGATCCAGTGAAACATCTTGGTCATCGCGCATATCGTTCCAATCGACAGACATCTCGCATCGCTCCGATCGAGAGAAACATCTCGGTCATCATCTCGCATCGACAATCGTCACCGAGAAGAACATCTCGAGATGACTACTCGAGATGTTTGAACAATCGAGACAATCGAAAAAAACATCTCGTCATCGCGCATCGCTATACACTACCGATCCGTCGTTGCGATCGGTCGGCAACGACGGATCGCACCGATCGATCGCACCGTCAATGGGGCCCATTACGCAAAATAGACAAAAGAAGGGGGACGGTAGAAAGCATTTTTCAGTAACATGATAATTTTATTTACCTTCAATTTATTAACATAAGAGGCTTTCGACAGTCGTTTAATTTAATCCCAAAAGGGGTGATGGTCCACTAAGGTCCATAAGCTTGAAAGCGTGTGCCCTAGCGGCTGACCCATAAATCCCATAATACAAATCACACCCTCGGTGGAAAAAACATAAGTCGTTTTACTTTGAATTTTAGTTGAACAAAAGCTGCATAATGCACAATTATTTTCAAATTTTTATCATTAATCTTGACGGTTTTGTGCAAGAAATCGTAATGTAAATTCCTTTGACTACTTACTGATATTTTGACAGTTTTTTTGCTCCCCTGTAAAATTGCAATTTTCATCTTATGCCTTTATTTTACTGAGGGTACGAAATTGTAAACGTGTCAAAAGTAACATCTTAAACCATGCATTGGTTTATCACCATAAAGTTACTTAATAGGTGCACAGGATGACTCTATTGTTTAATACAATACAATACTATTATTGTGCATATAAGGAGAACCACACAATTATTACAAAGGTTTATTTGGCAAACACATACACAAACACACACATACACGCACACACAATTACACTCACATACTTATACACTTACATACTCACACACATGCACACACACTTACTTTTAAGCACGGTTTCAAGAATAACAGATTACTGTTCATAATACTAGTATTTTTTGTGTAATCCGTTTTTGGCCATAGCATTTAAGTAATTGTTTTGTATACAATAAGTAATTCTGTAAACGCTGTAGGATTACCTAAGAAATAAATAAATAAATAATGTCCGCGCAGCCTCATCATGCCATATACATACTCCCCGTTTTCCTGTCCTTGCTCGTGTTCACAAACAACTATTAGTGTTATCATTTTCCGTCAGAATTACAGGATAAATAAATAGAATTAGTTAAATTCGTTAAATTAATGACATGTTTTAGCTCTGAGCTTGAAAATTCATAAAAATTGTATTTTAGATAAACTCGTAATGATCATAATAGGAGCTGGCTAAATAAGCATTGTTGGTAAAACCAATTACTATGTGTGAATGAGTATTGACCGCAAAGTGTGATTTGCTTGTAGCTATAGCTATATGTAGCTACATAGCCTTCTTGCTTGAGTCACCTACCAAATGGTTCGAAGTGTTTTGTCCCGGCTTAGTTTTTTTTTCTTGGTCGGCAACGCCTCGGTAGTACTGACACCGGCGCGGCGTTACTGGTGTCCGTGGGCAATGCTGACTTCTTGTCATCGTGGTGGCTCGCCTGCTCGATTTTCGGCTGTTTACCTACCTACTTAAAAAAATCAAGAGGCCCCAGAAGTGACCCTTTGAAATGGTCCCAATGCCCTTCGCCTCTTCAAAGTTTTAGTTACGTTAGGTTTGGAATATGAAATTTCTTTCACCAACAAGATTAACCTTTGCTCTAATGCTTTCTCCAAACCTGCTAAAATTATCTCTTTAGTGTTAAGTCCCTGTTATTGCTTCTATGTAAAACTTTAACTCGCCTACGCATCGTTTCGGTAGTAATCTTTACGTTCAAAATCACAAGTAACCCCATTGACCATTAGAAATTATTTTTACTCATTTTTATGGTCACGTAGGGTGTCACTTGTTATTAAGACTCCGCTGTGACAGTATAGAATAACAGTGCTGTTGTATCTTGAATTCTTAAACCATAGGTGAAGACCCTCAAAAAATAATATAAGAAAATATAGTGTAATGACTACGGCTGCTATAGAACCATAAAAAAATATTTAAAAAAGCCGGGCAAGTGCGTGTCAGGTCGGAAGTCGGAACCCTACATTACGCGTGGCCTGTCACGCACTTGCCCGGTTTTGGAGTTTTTCGACGAATTTAACGATATTGTTAAATGTTTCAATAAGGTACAAAACCTTTTGTGTGAGAGTCCGAATAGCGTTTGATCAGTTTTTTATTTGGCGTTTTATAAAAATATCTCCGTACACTAATTTTAAAATTCTTTGTAAATCACTCAAAAACCGCAAGAACATCCATGCTATAGTTTTTGAGATTATCGCTTTCTAAATACAGACGGAGACAGTTGTAAATGTATAGAAAATCGTCGTAGTCATCATCTGGTAAGTCTAAAATTGTGTTCAGGACAATCGAATTACCTTATTACAGTATTAGTAGTTTTGCTCGCAACTAAACCTACGCATGAACTTGTAATATATCGCCTCTTGTCCTTGTTTAGTTTAATTATAACAATTATATGAATTATATTTTGTAAACAGTTTGTTAGTCATCAAGTTAAGGTCATACGGAACCCACAATTCGATAAACATGAGCCACTTGACCGTATTTAAAATCCCACGTACTGGCTGTTGACTTAATTCTTGCATGTGTGGGTGTCATGGTGATGATTCTCTGAACTCAACATAAAGCATGGTAACATAACAACAATGATGTCAAACACCTGGACGCCCTTGATGTGATCATAATATCATAATAAACCGGCAAGCTGGTTTATTATGTTGAGTTAACGATAAGGTTAATTTTATGTTATATTGTTATGATGTAATTTACAAAACTGTAAAGAAGACTTAATGTATTTTATGTGGAGGCATATTAATATGCTGAAATATCACTTGTTCCTAGAATTTTAAAGTACAGAGATTGATAATTAATCGAAGAGTACTGAGCCTATTTTTACACGACTGCGAAACGCAAAGAAGGGTATTGTTTATCAGTCTATGTATGTATGTTTGTTCCTATGAGGCTTTGTAGAGACAAAATGCGTCAACGGATTTTGATGATTCTTAACTAAAGACTATTGATACTAAAGACATGACAATAATAATTTATCACAGCGACAACCAGACATCATATTGTAAAAATAAAAAAAAATCGTTATCTTTCGTTATTTTTAACAGACTTCAAAAAATTCGACTGTATTTTTGAAGTGAAAACATCTTTAGCATCGTAGTGATCTGAAAGTCGATGAAACGAAAACGGGACAGTAAAAAAAGACAGACACATAAATTCGAAAATGAGATTCCCGCATTGTAAAAATCTTATATACAATATGTACATATTTTCCTCCATTTCGTATGGTGGAGTTGAAAAAGTAGACCCGTTGAGTGGGCCATGGGTTGAAGCCACGGTAAATATGATAAATCGGTTGTGAAATGACTATCGTGAGTATTTAAATTCCTAGACAGTGCAAACAAAACAATGCAAAGTGGAATATAATTTAGTTCCCGGAGATTCCGCACGATGGCGCTGCACCGGATAATCTTAAGAACTGTCAATAAGTGTAATATATTTATATTATAGTGATTATATTATAGCGATAGTGATTATAGTGAGTGCAGATCGAGTACAATACGGCCACGTGCATCGAACACTCCAAAACCTATTTTGGTCCCGGACACGTTCGTTAACCATAACAATGGCGATGAGCGCTGACGTGTCGCCGCCGCCGCGACGCCCCGCCGCGCCTCCCCGAACACCCTGCCAGCTGTCATCTGTCAGCTGAGCGGCGGCGGCGGCCTTGACCCCCTGCGGGGTCCGGGAGGCTGTTCATTGAGCCGAGAGGGCGCGACGCCGCATCCCTCGCTCCCACACCCCGCACCGCGGACATAACCCCCCCCCCCCCTCCCCCGTACCACGCGCCACCATCCCCCACATCCGGTTTATATCCAATCATAATGTTTATCTCTATACATTGCAATATTTTATAAGTAGGTGTAGGTTACCATTTTTACGCAGTAATTAGGGTAATTAGGTTCATAGGGGTTTGGCGAACTGCCACAAGAATTAATTTTGATTGTAAATACATAAAAAACCTGAAATAAAAAAGAAAAAGGGCACATAATACGCCATGTTTCTATTAAGAATATTTTTTCGCTATATTATATCTGTGACTGTATGATCTGTAGGTATGTGTAAAAAAATGCTCACTGTCGTGACTCGTGACTCACTGATTGACTCATCAACGCCCAACCCTTGGAGCTAGAAAGCTTTGTTTCCTTTATATTGTACACAACTGTTTGGGCCGGATTTTCAAAATATCCACGGGAAAGAAAAGAGATGATTTATTTTTTCGCTAACATTTTGCATGACATGTAAGGTTATCATTATCACTCTAAAACTATTTTCAGGTGTTTCATAATTACACGGGATACGGAATAAACAGGATTTATATTTATGTTTTTGATTTTAACTTGCCTTAGTTCCGAAACGAAATTTCATCAATTTTCATATCCACACAAGCTTTAGCTGTGACCTGTTAGTTGTTACTATCTTTCCATAATAAAACCAATCCACGAATAAGTTTTGTGTCAGTTCGTTTCGTAAAAAAGTCCCTAGCCAAACCACCAATAGGCCAACCTAGAAGTTATTCTTGTTGATTGTGGTCTAGCCTAGTAGTACATAAGTTCTTGCTACCATCTTACTTTAATTCAATTGATTTGACACCTTTTGTCGAAAGCCCCGTCTCTTTACTGTCTTTTTTCAACATAAACGTTCTTTTCAACTTTAATGTGTGATTATGGGTAATTGTTTGTACCTGCGAATGGGAATTCTTGAAGTCACGAGTATGTGAGCGTCTATTTTATTTAATCAATTTGCAGCATGAAGAAAATATAATTTCTTCGTAATAGCACTGATGCACCACCCAACGTGTGGTACTGGTAGCGGCAGGCCCGCGCCGTCACTAAACAAATTCGTTCCGCACTGCGCTAAAGTTCTATTAACATGTGTATAGCGACCTTGCGCCTTGCCGCGGCAAACTTGCCCCTTTTTAGTTTCATTAAGAACTTACACGTCCAACTCACTTTCCATACTCCCGAAGACTCATTGAATATGCATTGCTCGAGTACTGACCCAGGCCGAGATGAAGTTACGACAGTAACGATATAAAATATTCTATTGGTGGTAGAAACTTGCGGTTCGATAGGCAGGATCATTAATCAGGGTCAAGCAAGGCTGCTTGGGGAAACTTGGTTAACAGCATAATAGTACTTCGTTTGATAGGTTGACATGATGCTTCTAGCCTTAGGGCATAAGGATGAAAGGATGAGGCGGTCCAGTTCATTTCTCGGTGGTCAAGGCCTTAATTGTCATAGTTGTTCTATTTCAGATTAGTTACATTACAGCTATAGTTTAATGTCTTGCAGTAGTTGCGGTTTTTAGGTGATGTTGGAATGTAAGTAACTCAAGATACTTAACCCATATACGAGATGAAGGGCCACTTTATAAGTGATTAATTGATTATCATCGCCTATAGCCGTGCGGGTCAACAAAAATATCGCTGAGAAATTGCCAAGAAAGAAGCAGAATCTCGGCAGATTGCCAATAATCTCGCATTTATTGATGCTTTCCCTTTGGAATTCAAATATTTGATTATTGACTTTATTAGGATGGAATGAGTCAGAAATCTTAACTACCAAGCATGATTATATGCATATATAAAGGAAGACTGAGCTCATCCCAACATCAGGGATCTGCTGCTAATGCTGCTATGGTCTCGTCCGTTATACAGCAAGGTATACCAAGAACAGGGGAAGTTAGAAAGTACCTCATAAAAAGTGTAACAAAAATAAAAAGTTACAATAGTAATCATGGTAACAGAGGAACCGACAACCGTACACCGTTTGAATAATTAACTAACAGTCAATATCGATCGTAGAAGTTGCAGTCTAGCTTTCTTGGAAAGAGCGCGCATTCTTATTTGCTATTATGTACTGCTGTTGACCATTATTGATTTATTGATATAAGAGGTGACTGCTTCTAAGGGTGGTAAGTGATTTTTAACTAGGCTAGCAGGTTCTCAGTTCAGTTGTATTTTTTTAAAGCTTGTTACCAGAGTTTCCTCACGTATCAACAGATTTGGAAGATTCTTTTTTCATTCATTCGTACCCTTTCAGTACGGTTCCAGAGTGGTCTCAAATTTCATTTTATTTTTCGATGAATTTGGAATTAGGAATTGTTCAAATATAGTTGTTAATTTATTATAAGTGGTCTTGAGATCTGTTTTTCCTAGACTATTCCTTTGAAAACGGTTTATTTCAATATGTATATTTTTTCTGTTTGATGTTAATAACTACAACATACGTAAATCTCCTACGGGGAACAGTTTTTGGAAAATAACCATCTACAAGTGCAAGTTAACTTTAAGATAACTCTGTAAAGGTGCCTAGTTGCCTATCCTAAACGAATTGCTCTTACAACGTTTACCTGCAGGCTGTAGAAATTCATTGTCCATTCTTGCCTCCTTGCAAATATCCATTGTCAATTTAGTATGTTACTTAGAGCGTCTGTGAAGTCTTATTTTTTGGTACCATTTAATGAAAACCTATTTTAATAAAGAACTTTCCATTTAGGAGCACAGTGTTTACAATGAAACCGTAGCTGCATGCCTGAGTACAAGTGTTCTGCTGAGTGCCAAACACTTAGCCCGTTCGATATTGTGTTTCAGTCAGCAGTCGATAACATAGAAATGTTATTTACCTACTTTACATTTCAGTTGTATCGTATAGCCCTTACTGTAGTGCTGATAGCATCCGTTGTCGACATTGTCGTATAGCCCTTACTGTAGTGCTGATAGCATCCGTTGCCGACATTGTCGTCGCACGGAAACATAAGCAAAGTATGAAATATGAGATAGTGCGCGAGCGTGTGATGAACACGCCCTCTCTAACAGCTTTTTATTTGCCTGGAACAATGGGCGATGCGCCGTTAGAGCGATGAATGGCCGAACAATAGACACCTGACACCTGACACTGACGGGGAGCCTGACAACTGACACCGCCAGGTCACGACACGACTCTCTCCGCCCTCGGGAGCGCCACTGTTCAGTCTGTTCACCGTCAGACATGAAAGTAAGGCGAACGTAACAGATTTGGTAATAGTTACCTACTGCTTATGTAATGATGATTATCTTAGATAGAAGTTGAGGTTTTCTTCATTAGCTAGTTGTTACTCTGTTTATAGAATCAATCGTGAAAAGTTTTTACATGTTTAAGTTGCTATGTAGGAGAGCTAGTGTGTAGCTTTAGTTAGCTAGTGAAATGGGTTTCCTGCATCTTGTTTTGACGACAATGCGTCGTGCTTGCCTTAGGCCAGTGGTAATCAACCTTTTTTATACGAGCCACGTGTTAGTCATGCTGTCGCGGTCGCGGGCCGCAAAACAGAAAAAAAATTGGTATTGATTTCTTAGGTTTTCGCGATTATTATAAAATAAAGTAACCCCAGATGGGTCAACTACAAAAGCCTGGCGTGCCGCACGTTGATTGCTGCCTTAGGCGTTACTCAATTCTGGCTCGGCTTTATCGTTCATCGTATTGATATATAAAAGAAATGAATTAGACAACTATCCAGTTCTAGAAATCCCATCAGGTACATCGGACAGGTAGTTATTATTACTTACGTAACGAGTATGTTAAAAGCCTCTTAACTTCCGTGACACGGTGTCACTTAATTAGTATATCGTTACAAACGATTCACCTGAATGCTATTTCTTGAATCGTTAGGAAGCTGCTTTATTGAATGTAATATTCATCCCAATATAATATGATTTCAACAATAGGCTATTAATCTTTACACAATGGATTAAAAAACATCGTCAGATTTCCCAGTTTCAATTCCAGACTGGAAAATTTACAGGGGCTTAGAATTTTTTCTCCTAAACCCGTCACAAAGACCTGTTCTGCAACGTTTTGTTTATCCAACGCCATAGTAAACATATAGCAATCTGTGTCTGCGCAGTCGTTAGTACTCAGTGGTACACGCGCCGCCGCGCAGCTGATTGCGCCACGAACCATTGTCCTCCAGTTCTCCAGTCGCCGAGCAATTCTATTGTTTCTTATTTCACGTTAACATTTGAACAAATATGCGTTCGCCTTGAAGCCTCAGCTACGCTTGCGTTGCGTGGCGTTTGATTACTTCGCATCCAGATTGTCGTTGAGTTATTACAACTTCTTGAACTTCTGCTTAACACTCCTATGATGAATGAATGCTTGGAGTGCCAAAAGGGGTGTTGTAAGTGGCAACCTGGAATTGTACAACTGTTTGCTGACAGTCACAGTGTATTGCTAACCCTGGAAATTGAGACATGACACCTCATTAGTAAGCGGCGACAATCATAGTCAAATGTCATAACATTTCACAGAACAGATAATAAAGCCGGTTCTGCATGTTCATTAAAACGTTGACCCCAGCATTATTAGTCGGTCACTTAATTAGCGGAGTGAATTAGACACGTGGAATTTAGGTTTCTAACTTTTTGGTAGGTGTGCTTCTGGTGGTTGCATGTCATGAGGTACGGTTAGAACGGTGTAAGCGTTTGGGAGTGGTTCTATCGGACCTTATTCTAAACCCGCATGGATCACATCAGTAGATGGTTCTATTTTGAGAGTTTACAAATAATATAGTAGTAGTGGCCAATTATCACCATTTATCACCACCACTGCATACTTTCAACCTTGTTACGTCTATTCTCTGCTTTACTGTGAATTTTTGAAGTTCTGAATCGTTAGGGAACATAAGTCAAGGCTTAGTTGTGAAACTAAGGGTCAGGAACTCCAAAAACTCAACATATGCCTACATGTGTGCTCATGAGTTCATAAAATTTTGCGCCTGATTTTGCTGACACAGCATCGTATGCGTGCCGATTGCGTACAACTTAGCATACCTGCATAATTGCATATAGCCATATAAATATAGAGTATACATAACCCATCGATTTCTCACATGTAAGTGGCCAGTGGGTATGGTCTTTGGAAGTGAAATCCCGGTGAAGGTTTCTGACCTCTATTCATTGCGCTAGATGCGTAGAAGTTCTCGTACAGCGAGCTTGTTGACGTCACCACGACCACATAAGCTCACAAAATAAATCAGTGCCGTATGACTCATGCGCCAGCTGTCCTTGTATCCCTCCACTACCTTAGAAAAATATCCTCTTTCCATAATATCAATAAGAAAGTTCCAAAAATAAATAAATGTAAACTATGTCGTGAATAACAGATTAGAGACCAAAAGGCAGTTCGAAGTAACGCTAGTGGTTATAGAGAAGTTTCAAACGTTTTTTTGTGTAACTGCCCGATAAATAAGCTTATGATGTACGACGTACCTGATGGTACGACGCCACCGAGGCCCAGGAAACATTAGCTACATCAAAGGCATCACCGCTGCGCTACTGACTAAGAATTATAGGAATATCATCAAAAAATGTAATCACAATTTAATTTAGGCCATAGGTTTCATCTGGCGTAGGACTATCAGCTGTCTTTCGAACAAAACAAAGAAATTGAGCTGCGCATATGTTTACAGTGTCAATATGTTTCGGTGAAGGAGGCAACGTCATCGACATTATATATTTTAAGCGTTCAGTCATTTCGGTAAGTACTTAGAAGTAATGGTTGATTTGATACCAATGATTTGAAATTTGAAACCTCTCAAGTGTACAGAATTCGAATTCAATGGTTCTTCAACTGTAGTTGTATTGTGATTTGTGATCTTTTGCACTATGATATTATTATGTAATCTGTATTGGTTTTACCCTTTTCTTCCATTAAACCGTCAGTGTTGTCCATGGGTGGCGTGGGCGGGACATGAAACAAAATGATTTAATAGAATAAGAATGCTTCACGTAGCGACTACGACGGCTGCGCAAATACGCTTATTTGACTTGCCTGAATACGTGCCTTTCAGCCGATGAGGAATAAACGTGGAGTATTTACTTACATGTGCTCATAGGCCGACGGCTTGCAGCAATTCTAAGTGTAAACTCAGACAGAAATGAAAAAAAAATTAGCGCTTCCATGTTTCAAAGCGCAAGTCAGGTCGTTGGCACTGATTTTTATTTTTATTGTTAGACAGCTATGCTATCCTTAAATAATATCGGATGCCTTCGGATGGCATCTGAACGTCTGATTCTGTGATTGACCGGTAATCCCTGCATCAGTCCTTATGCTCAATTATGACAGTAGCATGTTTGTATTCGTGCATTGGTTCGTTTATGGATTGCAGCCAAAGGGATTATTACTGAATACTGGCAATGATTTATCACAACTGCGCTAAATTATGCGACGTCGCAGAAAGTATTTCGCAATAGCAGCATCGGTTGCGAAATATGTCCGCAGTGAGTTTAGCGCCTATCGGGCTGTTGTCGCAATAGAACTGTGTTTCTTGCCACTTACAGGAGATTTGGAATTTAGGACTGTTGCGCTTAGACTGTACTTTTCCTGAGTTTTAATTTTTTTCCGAAAAAGAAAATATTTGAATTTAGACCTTGTAGACCAGTTGGTAATGATGCTATTTTCCTGAGATTTGTGTTTATACTGGAGCTTCGGTTCTTGTAACTGAGGTGATTCATCGCGACAGTGTATTGCTGTGTTCCCGTTTGTCGTATCGTGCACGACAAAGTCATTTCTATCGCAGCCCGTCGGGAGTTGACAAAATCTGTGTCAGATGAATGTAAACAGCTACGTATATAATGTTTAGCCAACATTTTACATATATGAAAGGACATTTTTCGTGCACAACGTACCTACTGTTGATAACTTAAAAAAAGGAGTATGTGAAGGTTTACTATTGTTCAATTTGGAAATTTTGGAATAACATTCGCTTGTTAATCTAGCAGCGAGCAGATTAAAAGGCAGATTACTTCCTGATCATCTAATTACATAAACACCTCTCATTGTCAGTTTGTTAAAACATATTCGAAAAGTAGATAAGTTCATTAATCATATTCTTACATCCTTGAAAGTGTCAGTTCGCTGAAATGGTACTAGTCGCGAGCTTTACTCTTTACATACTGAATTCCAAGTACTTTTACATACCACAGTTTTCAGAGTCATATTGAATTTTTTTTTAACAATAACACGGTGTTCAAATTGGTGTTTTAATATTCTGATGATAATAGGCTGTTTCGTTCTGTGTTCAATTAACCTTTAAACTTCAAACTATGTTCTATTTGTTCTGCAGTAGACTTGTCCTTACAGCTTGATCTCTTACGGCCGGTCTCAATAATGTACTAACAGATGGAAGACTGTGGATAGGGCTGTCATCTGTCATATTTGTCAATTTTTCAGAGGCAAAAATTGACAAATATGACAGATAACATACTAATGGTAGCCCTATTCACAGCCTTCCATCTGTTAGTACATTATTGAGACCGGCCGTTAATAAGTACACATTTAGAGCTTTACCAGCCTTCACCGCAACTTGTTTGAATTAGAGACCGACCGAAGGTTCGGTTTCGGTTTCGGTTTCGGCCAGTTTCGGCCAAAAAATCTAGTTTCGGTTTCGGTTTCGGAAAAATTTGGCCGAAACTTTCGGTCAAACCGAAACTCTGTGTTCGTGAATTGTCGTGCTTCGTTCGGTTAAGTTCGTGGCTAACCCGTGGGCGCTGATATTTCAAGTGAAGTCATTGATTTAACATGTTTATTATATTTGTTCATTAATCTGAAGACATCTGACAGGGTGCTTTGGCGCTTGCTTTTAGCCGTTTTTTGCTCGATATTAATAACGGCTACAGGTAGAAAAAACCTTAATCCATACCCTTAATACCCTTAATGGGGTTCACAGAATACATCTAGTCACCAAGTTTCAACAGTATAGTTCTTATAGTTTCGGAAAAAAGTGGCTGTGACATATGGACGGACAGACAGACAGACATGACGAATCCATAAGGGTTCCGTTTTTGCCATTTGGCTACGGAACCCTAAAAATGACCTTTGTAAAATTTAAAAAATTCGGCTCTTTTAACCTTATTTTTTCTGTTGAGTTCACAAATGAGCAGCTCAAAAAAATACCCTAATGGTGTAGCCAAACGAGCGTATTTTTTGAGCTGCGCGTCGCATAAAATAGCGTAAATCGTAAAATCGCGTAAAACACAAATTCCAAAGAATTGAATTAGAGCTTTTGTATGAAACCGGCTCATTTCACGTGACACACAGCACCAAAAATACGCTCGTTTGTCCTCAGCCTAAGTTTCGGTTTCGGTTTCGGTTTCGGCCGAAACTGGACCTAAGGCCGAAGGTTCGGTTTCGGTTTCGGTTTCGGCTGAAAAACCAGTTTCGGTCGGACTCTAGTTTGAATACTTCTAAGCGTGGAGAAGAGTCTATGAAACTTTCCTTATTTTGTGTACAAGCCTTTGTTTCTTAGTTTTTATAGTCCACCTTTATTTTGCTGTTCTTATTCATTAATATAAAAGTGGCGAGCAAGTTAGCTGTAGTAGTATTTAGTTAAGAGGACATTAATCATTATTAACAGGCTCAGTTAAATAGAACTTATTTAAGTCACAAATATATTGCTCTATCAGATTTGTGGTGGTGATGGTACGCCTTCTTCAAGGTGAGATTGAAAGTATTCAACGCAAAATTATGTGATGATAGATTGATGGATATGACAGCACGTTTCATAGAATTGTGACTACATTTGAACGTTGTTTGCAAGTTAAATGGCAAAGAAAAGAATGCCTAAAATTTTTTGGAAGTTAGGGATCGGCAAACAAAAATGTTAAGTAAAAAAATACAGCATAAAAGTAAGAGTTAACGGAAAGACACTTGATTAAAGCGCGTAATAAAAAGACAGGTGCGGCGTGTTGAACAGATGAGTGCATCCGCGAGGGACCACCTCCTCCGCATTATGTAATGGATGTAGGTAACGAGAGGGTACACCCGGTGTGGCGAGAAAGTACCAAACCGACACCAGGCCCTTTTCATCCTAAACTCGTCGCGTTCATGTGCCGGATATCCTAATGAGAGCGGAAGGGAATTAGATCATTGATAATATTTCGTTTAAAACTTTCAACTAGTCTTCTAGATGTTGTTCTGACCAATATTAATTGAGCATTTATCACTAATGTCAAATATGTTAATCAAAGGTATTTAACTTGTGAATCGGATTATAATTTACTACAGCACAAGTTATCTCTTCTCTCTAAATGAGCTCAATCGATACCAATACGGGTTCTTTTTTCTCCGTTGCCTTTCGAGCTAGCAACACGTCAATGGTGTTTTTGTGTAACTGATGGAAGATCCCAGTAACCAGTTACCAATAAGAGTGTCTATACAGGGTGTCCCGTAAGTAGCGGATCAACCGAAGGTGGCAAATAGCTTGAAGGTTGACCTATCATATGTCAAAAAATTACCTTAGTAAAATTGTCACCGTTTTCGAGATATTGACCATTCTTTAAAATTTAGAAAATTCGGCTCCTTTACCCTACTTTTTCCTGTTGAGTCCACAAATGAGCAGATATTTTGATAATTTTTTTTCCTAGAGCTCTCAGATAGTTGCTTTATAATTATCAGTATGTAATATTGTTGAAATTATTAGGGAACGCTGAGAAAATAGCGTCTACTTTGGATATTTTTGTTTTTGATTTTCTTCGACACAACTTTGATGCGAGGTGGTTGAAAAAAAATGTACTGGGCAAGTATGCCCCGGTACTTTAAAAACTTGTCTGTTTAATGCAGATTTTAAAAAGGTACAATACAGGCTACTTTGATGGGGAAAATTTTCAAGTAAAAGCCATTTCAGTGTTAAAGGGGTGAATTTGAATCAAAAGTTATTTTACTGTTTACTGTTATGGGATGAAGTTTTTCAATGGTTTTTGCTTAATATTACGTTACGTTAAATTATTGCTCTAATAAATATTGAAAATAATGATTATTTTCCGATATTCCAACCTAATAAAGAAATTACCAATTACTTGAAAAATATTGTTTATTTCAAAAATAATGCTATGATTTATTGTTTTTTTTAATACTAGATGATCAGGAAGCCTTGTAAATTATTGTTTTAAGATTATTTTTGTACGAATATTCAACAAAAAACAAAGAATGAGAAAAAATGTAAGTAAAATAATTATTTTTGTTTATTTTATCATACAAAAATAATCTTAAAGCAATAATTGACAAAGTTTGCTGATCATCTAGTATTAAAAAATAGTAAATAATAGCATTATTTTTGAAGAAACAATATTTTTCAAGTAATTCTTAGGTAATTTGAAATTTCTTTTAAAAGTTGAAATATCGCAAAATAATCATTATTTTAAATATTTATTAGAGCATTAATTTAACGTAACGTAATATTAAGCAAAAACCATTGAAAAACTTCATCTCATAACAGTAAAAAATAAAATAACTTTTGATTTAAATTCACCTCTTTGACACTGAAATGGCTTTTACTTGAAAATTTTCCCCATCAAAGTAGCCTGTATTGTACCTTTTTAAAATCTGCATTAAACAGACAAGTTTTTAAAGTACCGGGGCATACTTGCCCAGTACATTTTTTTTCAACCACCTCGCATCAAAGTTGTGTCGAAGAAAATCAAAAACAAAAATATCCAAAGTAGACGCTATTTTCTCAGCGTTCCCTAATAATTTCAACAATATTACATACTGATAATTATAAAGCAACTATCTGAGAGCTCTAGGAAAAAAAATTATCAAAATATCTGCTCATTTGTGGACTCAACAGGAAAAAGTAGGGTAAAGGAGCCGAATTTTCTAAATTTTAAAGAATGGTCAATATCTCGAAAACGGTGACAATTTTACTAAGGTAATTTTTTGACATATGATAGGTCAACCTTCAAGCTATCTGCCACCTTCGGTTGATCCGCTACTTACGGGACACCCTGTATACCATGGGGTGGGTCATCTGCTTTTTTTTCGGATCTTCTTCTTTAATCGGTCCCTTATTACTGAGGATCGTGGTCACTGGGAACCGGTTCCAGTCTAAAGTAGCCCTCACCGCATGACAGTTTTTCGGTTATTTTCAATAAATATATCAATTTTAGTAGTTCTTACACAAAAATGGAGAGGCGCCAATATTTTCAGTATTTTTTTCACTATTATATCAATCGACGACGGGCGGATGAATCTTGTTATTGACTGTATGTAGACTCAAATACGGATATTAATCAATAAGCGCAACCTGTTTATTTATGTTGGCTCGTGCGTTAGTGCCGCGGCTGCCAAACGTTATCGCCGTACGGGTATCTATCTCGCCAATGACATGATCTTGCATGGTGTAGGGAGCTATAAGCTGTGACAGGTGCTGGTAATGTTCAGCACTTTCTTCTTTCTTTGTCGATGCAATGTCTTGGGTGTTGCTGCTGTCTGTGGGAGACGGATGCCACGGTTGCCAGAGAAATAAATAATAGAGATGCTCTGAAACTCTAGTATACCCAGTCTACTTTCCGTTGATATGTTGTTTATTGTACTTTATTTTTTTATTAAAATCAAACATGCTGCGACAGGGAGGTCATTATATAACATTTCGGCATGCTGCATCGAAGCTTCATTCAGGGCTTCTGGCGGTGCTTGTACATTTTGTATATAAGATATAATGTAGATTGTAGAAAAGTATCTAGAGGAATTTAAAGACATGCTAAGATATGAATGGTGTTGGTTGTTGCAGGTGAGTGCGGCCCCGCGGGCGCCCGTGCATGTCTCGATCATGCTGGACTGCCTCTGGTAAGTCCGCGCTGTCTCCCCTATAGGCCCTGTCCAGTCTCCTACCAACCCCATTCCGTCGCTTTGCTGCAATCTAGATGAATAAATCATGTAGATGTATTTATAAGGGCAATTGACGTCATGTGCATATATTGCGCTTGCGCAGCTCCACGTGTGCCTATCATTGTTTGTTTTCAATAGACATTCATCTCTGTTTACAGTAAGCCAGTTAAGCATAATTTCCCTGTTGCATGAAGCTTATCTACTAATTCAACATACATGACTAACATTCTTCGTTTAAAAATGAAAGATCTTTTTAATGCACCCGATTTCAAGTTATAACGATAAAATTCGTTGAATATAATCATTAATACACTTGAATGAAATGACAGCACATTCAGTGGAAGGACTTGGAATGTATTTAGATAGATAGAATAAAATTAAATGAAGAACTCAATATAACGCGTGAAATGTATTGTATTTCATTCAACCCTCGCAGACAAAGTAATGTAAACGGTTTACGAGAATCGGGATATCAATGGTCGAGATTTTTTTGGGATCTTCCTTTCCAACAATTTTTCTTGGTCCTTCTAACTAAAGGTTGACAGGTGCATAAAGGATGGTGTGTGTGATCATTGTGACTGTTGGCTCGGTGTGGGGAGGAGACCGCAGTGACGTCACGACGTGAGCGAGTATGTTTGTTTACGGCGGTGCGGCGGGATGCTGTGACGTAAGGCCGAGCTAATGTCAAGGGCGCAGCGCCACAGCCCGGGGCCGCAGTGCAGCGCCTCGGCTGGCGGTATCAGCTGCGAACTCTTAGAGAAAGATCTGTTCCATCTTGTCGGTCTAGCTCTAGCAATGGATGCATGCCTTGGTTATATCTTATAGATGCTTCCACTCCCGAGGCCAATTAAAGCGGTCGATTGACATTGTTAACCATGTTAATTGAAATATGATTGATTGAATCTGATGATAAATGGTCAATGTCGCGTACGAGTATCAGTAACGCCTATGGAACCACCGATAACTTGTCTTGCCGACTGAGGATGAATTCTCCTGATAATGTTCTACACAGCAAGACAAAACCGGTAGGTCTCACCAAAGGATACTAGACGCAGAAAGGCCCCGGCCAACATAATCGTGCAATTCTGCATCGCCACCGTAAAGGCATAGGGGCTAACACAGAACATCTAATAATTATTAGGTGTTCTGTGGGGGCTAAGGCATGCCGTCTGAATTTCAACCAGGCTCCCAAGTCCCAAGTATGAAAATATAAACAGCGCGAATATTTTATACAAAAAAGGTTAGTGCTAAATAATTTTTATGTGTCCTTCAATTTGTGTCGTTTTAACTTTTTCAAAGTTACAGCTCTGTTTATTTTCTTTATAGACAGAATCATTAATTTGTTCGTAATTACTAATTTCATTTCTGAAATAATAGAAAGCTAAATATTTTGTTTATATTAGAGAGTTGTATCATCGAAGAACGTAGCATGAACGTTTTTTCTGTACTTATTTCAATGGCTGCTGAGTGAAAATTTTTACCGAATGGTTAGATATAATTTATAATGGACGATTACGAAAGACTTAAGTGCAGCAATTATTAGTTTCGTTAAGTGATGACTCCTTAAAAAATATAATAACGACTATTAACGCATTAATGGTGGAAAAGTGATTAGAAAGCATGACGGTGTAATCGATTAGCATCGTACTACATAAGGGCCGTGTTATCGACTGTTAGGGTAGGAATTTATGTTATCTAAGAACTCATGTCTTAACCCCTACTAAACAACTCAACTCATGCTCCGCCAATGCGCACTGTTGCAGCGTGGTGGAGTATGCTCTAGACCTCCTCAAGAAGAAAGACCGTGCTCAGTAGTGGACTATTAATGGTTTGAAGCCAAACAGTTCTCGCAAATTATGCTTAATTCGTGTTAAGTCTCTGGGAAGAAGAGATAATGGTTTATAATATTATCACGTTTGTGAACAGTCATCGTCGCTGAGAACCAGCGACGTTAAATGAAATCGAATCGAATCGGCTCGAAATGATCACGAAGTTTAACCGATGATAATTTTTACCGTGAAATAATTCAAATCCTATTTAGACGAAAAACGGGTTTTGGTATAATTGTCAATATAATCTGCGGTTAGCGAGAAAGCAACGTCACGCGCCCTGATCGTGATCGGTTCCAGATGTTTGGAAACTCGCCGGAGCGTACCGTGACGAGAGGCTGGCTGTCTTCCGCCTTTTCCGGCTTGATGCTTTACCAGACTCACAGCCATTGATCGGCGCCATTTGAACAGAGATAGAAGAAAAATTCCACCCAGTTACAATTAATTACAATAGCTACCGTACAATAAAAACTGACAATACTGAATATTTTTCTTTTTACAGTGATCGAAACGTTCGATATGATCATAAAAGGTCTCGATTAAGTTGATTTTCAATGCAGTTGAGTGGTCAGTTAATACGGACGAGTTAGCTTACTGCACTGGTAATTGGTATTGCAGTGGAACAATATAACCGCGACAGTCGTATGAAAGTGTAACGTGTGTTAATTTAATATTATCCACGTTTACTCGAATGCTGTGGAATCGAGGTTACCAATACCATTAACGGCGTAAGCTACCCGCCGGCGTCCCACCTCCCGCCTCGAATCAGCTGATCGCAGCTTACATGACCGATCGCATCAAAGTTCCTATTCGCGGGCGCCATTGTTATATTGTTAGATACCTTTCGTTTTGGAGACATTTACATTACATTACACTATTGACTATAGTATCTGTATCTACTATGGGATGTAGACGATGTAGTATTATACATACGCAAATGGATATTAATACAAAATTATAAGATCCATAGTCCACACCTTCTCTCAAGGAGATCCATTTCTAATTATGCATCAGTTATTAAATTTAGATACGATACAACCCTTACATTATTAAAATATAGTTTACCAAATCCAGTCAGGACCTTGGAATGAAAGGAAAAAACATACTTGTTCTAAATTTGTAGAAGAAACTGGAATCAATATTTTATTATAACGTTTATTCAAAGTCACATTAGACGTAAATAAGTCCATACGGTAAGGTAGAGGGGATCAGCGAGGGGGAGGAGGCGGGTGGCGGCGGGGCGGTCGGTTGAGTCGAGTCAGTCCCGCGCACACCGCGGCCCGAGCGACACGTGGTGCAATGCTCGTTGTGCCGGAGCCGCTTTCGGGAGTCTTACGTCTCGTGCTCGCGCCCGGGTAGTGCAGTGTAACGAGTGCCGACGGTAGTGGTCGGACGGGCATGTGAGCGATGCTGCGCTCAGCCGTCACGGGCGGCATGGTGGGCTTGCCGCCGCCGCCGCACGCCAGACTCTCTCTCTTCGACTCCTGCCACCGCAAGATCAGACTCATCGGTGGAGGACCCGTCGCCTTCCTGGGGGGATTAGTAGCGTGAGTACGATTTCGTCTGGCGCCAGCGTGGCAACTTTGGCTAATTCTTTGAAATATAATTATAGCCCCCAATCGTGTTAAACGCTACTTTGAGTATAAGTCGATTATTGAGAGTATAGTGACTGCGAATTTCGCTAACGGTAAAGTTATGTGCAGCGAACAGCGTGGCGACGTTTCCGGAACTCGATGATTTCAAAACTTTAGGTCGTAGCTCGTGGCGTGCGCTAACAAAACTTTGTAATTGAACGATACGCTTAATGTTTCTTTATTGTAGGATCACTGTGTGTACTTACTATTTCGTAATTATCGGTTATTAATAACAGGACATTACACTAACAAAGTTTTGAATAATCGTAAAAACTTGTTGAGGGTAGTAGAAAGTTTTCCTTACTTGCAAAATGGTTGGGTTTACATGATTAGTAACGATTTCTGAGGATGGCTGCTTCATTTTATAGTATCTAATTATTATCTACTAAAAGAAACTTCTCAACCCAATAGAAAAAAGGCTCCAAATATGTTACTACTAAACTGGAAGTACAAAAAAGTTATAATAATATAATAAGTCCTATATCCAGTTTTCAACAATCATTTATTGCAGACACAGTAGAAATGAGCCACGAATGTTTTATTACCAGCTTTCCAAAATCACATTTAAAAAGAGGTTAATTTAGAAACACGAGCTGACCGAAAGTTGGTAGCTAACTGAAAGTTAGTGACTCGAATGTGTAGGCTTGTAGAGAAGTTTATTATTTGCAGTATACGCTTCTTTTTATTAAACCGAGGTTTAGCACTGATAACATAATAAGTTTTTATGAGAACAAGTACATAATTAGCTCATGCATACGAGGAAAAGTAAAGGACCCAGAATTGACCCTTTAAGGATGCCCATTCGAATTATTGGACCTGGTGATTATTTATCACTGATGTCAAAGTTTCAAATTATGTTACCTAGGTAAGATTGTAGAAACCGGGTTGCTTCGAATTAGTCAGTCAGAAGCGGCGAACAACGCCAGTGGACACTGTTCCCACGGTCCGACAAAGTTCGATTTCATTAACCTGGTTAATGTTACAACAAAGGTACTTACTGCTACTGCAGTAACAAGTAGAGCGTATGCCGTATGTTTCAAAATCACAACTACTCATCTACCTCGCAAGATGCACGAGGTCTTTAGTATTATTATAATTAATGATTAGTGGTTTAAATGCTTAGTAATTATAATTTAAACATGATTTTTGTCTTGCTTGTATATGAAATTTATTAGCTAATGTGGGTCGTCAAACCAGCGTGGGCAGTTGGTCTAATCTCCATAACTACTGATTGTCGATATTTTGTGATCATAGTATAAGCAATGGCGCTTAGCTGCAATTAGTGTTTGTTAATCTGGAACCAGGTAGTTATATAACACAAAATAAAAGCCAAAATCCTAAATTTTATTCAATGGACCACAATTTTACATAGTGACAGAACTTGCTAGACAGCTTCTACATATTGATGACTTCTAAAATAAATATAGTTTTACAAAAATAGCAGATCAAGGAAAATTTTTAATTATTAACCTAAGTCTAAAGACTTTGGTTTTTACGAAGATTAAAAAGTACATAACCTGACTTTTACTGAGTATTGATTATGACCCGATAAGATTCGATACTAGCTACTACTTTGATTCTTTTCACTTACCGTTATAATCTGGTTGTTTGCAGGTAACATTAGATTAGAAGCAATTAACATTTAATAAATCGGAAATTTAAAAAAAAATGCGTTCCGATCCGACGGAGCTACCGAAATCTCGGTCGATAATGCAATTATGCAAACTGGCGCCAAAGACGGGTGCGAAACGTGAAATATAATATCTGTGTTCGCAACGTAATTTGCATCCATAACATACAGTTAAAGGTCGAACTGGTGGTGGCGTATCGTGGGACCGGTGACGACACGCCGGACCGGTTCGACGGGCTGTCAGCCGGACGGCGGTCGGAGCCAGATCGATGTTAGTGTTACGACTGCCAGCCGCCTGCGCCTGTCCGTATCGATGACGATTTCACTGACGTTATAGGATCCAGAGTTAACAGAGTTAGCAGAACGTTAAAAAAATCGATTGGGCTTTGAAATTGGGTGGACCGGCCCTTTCCTAGTTCCATATCAATAAGACTGTAGAGTTGCTGAGCTAATGGTTCTGTTTTCGACCGTGACAGATGTTTATGTGTTGACTTATGTATAGACAGCTGTATGTGTATATCAACATCAAAGATAAGTTCGATTGATGGAATAAGATTGTTTAAATTCGTCTCTGGAATGTCTTTTCTAGAAAATTTCGTATTCAAGTATGACGTAGCTACTTGGACGCTTTCCTTCAAAAATCGTTGTGTTCCGTTATGACCTGTTTGTCCTCCGTTTCTCCTCTCTATTAATGCTTCTGTGTACCTACTACTTTATTTTCAAAACTGCAGATGCTGGTTTTAAGTATTGCTTATCTGTTTTTGTTGAAACTGTAATTGTGCTATTTTTGGTATTTAATAATGATTTTAATCTTATCACAAACTACGTTGTCTTCTTATCCCAAGACCCGATTTTAAATAATATTTTCCAGTTTTTGTGGAACGACCCATATTAAAAATTCTTGCGAGGAGGTGTGCGGTAGCACAATTAAACGAGTCGGTGTCTTAGTTGCTACTGATTTATTTAAGTGAATTACGTTATAATATATGTATGTTATGCTAGCTATAACTAACGCCTTACACCACCAATGGTAGGGTGAAAAAAAAAATAGATTGGATATCTATTTTTTTTTTATAAGTAAAAGACAAGTAGTAGTACTAGTTTCTAAAATTAGGCAATAAGTAGTAAGTATAGTAAAATATATTATAGTGTAGTAATAGCAAGTATAGGATTATTATAATAATTATGTGGGTTTCACATACAACTTAGTCCTATTCTTATGTATTAATATTGTTTTACCATTTACTTCTATTTCTAAATTAGGAGACAAATCTCTTAAAACTTTATATGGGCCCAAATAAACATTATCTAACTTATTTCCTACTTCATTCTTAATTAACACATAATCGCTAGGTTTATACACTATAGGGTTAATTTTTGTATCGTATTTAATTTTTCTATTAAATTTACTTGACAATAAATTTTTTCTTGCGTCTTTTTGTGACGATTGAATACGATATTTCAATTCACATGGGTAGCTGTCGTAATTATATAATGGATCTACCATGTCACCTAATAAATTACTGGGAAGAGAACATTTCCTACCATATACGAGTTCAAATGGCGTAAATTTCGTCTCAGAGTGAACTGACGTATTAAAGGAAAAGCTCCAAAAAGGTAACCATGAGCTCCACGTACCTGGTCGGTTTTCAGACTGGATCCGAAGGAAAGCAGAGAGGTGCTTGTGAGTGTTCTCCAGCGATCCGATGCTCTGGTGGTGGTATGCAGTAGAGTTTAATTGCTCTATATTTAATAACTTACATACCTCCTGGAATGTCGTTGACAGGAACTCGGTGCCTTTATCTGTAGCAATCTGGCGCGGTACCCCATATCTAAGAATAAAGTTATCAACGAAGGCTCTGGCTACTTCGTCACTTTTCTTGGACACTAAAGGATACGCTTCCACATATTTACTGAGTTCACATTGTAATGTCAAAACATACGAGTAATTATTATTGTCCCTTTCAAGAGGTCCTACAAGGTCAAGAAAAATTTTTTCAAATGCATAATTCGCTGTTGTTGTAATAACCATCGGCTCTTTGACGGGGATAGAATACTTGTATTTTTGACATTTCTCACATTTGCTAACAAATTGCCGGATATCGTTTTCCATACCTGGCCAAAAATAATATTTTCTCACGTTATTGTACATCCTTCTCATGCCCGCGTGGCCACTAGTGGGCAAGAGATGGAAATCATTTAGTATAATTCTTATTTGGTCTCTATCACTTATCCTTTTTACATCCTGTAATACACAAAAACTTAGTTTTGATGTACATTTTGGATCTTTAATTGCTTTTAATAATTTCTCTATGAATATATTATTATCCTTATTTTTCAATATATATATTTCTTTTATTCCTACGTCGACGTTTTTACAAAAATTTTCTAGTTCTTTCACAAATTCGCTTGGCGAGATATGCGATAAAGAGTCTAGATTTTTAAAGTAAATTATCTTTTTATTCAAAACATAGAGAAATCTTTCATTTTCACAATCTATCACTTGCATATTTCTATAACGTAGTAAATCACGTTTATTTATCATTTTTAATTCAACTGATTCACTCGGTTTACTATATGTTTCCACGATCCTCGGTTGTACGGGCCGATCATCTTGAGAAACTATAGGCTCCGAAGAATTCAGAGAACTAAATTGTTTATATTTAGAACGAGTCATGATGTTTATTGTTTCGTTCATTTCTTTTAATTCATTCAAAGTTAAACTAATACGTGACATGGCATCGGCAGGTGCATTATCTGATCCTTTTACATATTCTACACTAAAGTCATATTCCTCAAGCAATAATCTAAATTTAATTAAGCGACTTGAAGGGTCTTTAATGCTAAATAAATAAATAAGGGGTTTGTGGTCGGTTCTGATGATAAAACTGCGACCGTATAAGTATGGACGAAAATGTTTTATCGCCCAAACTATAGCGAGAAGCTCTTTTTCGATAGTTGCATAGTTTTTCTCTGATTTATTTAAGCTTCTACTTGCAAATGCAACGGGTCTGTTATCTCCGTTACTCAAGACTGCTCCTAATGAGTAGCCTGATGCATCGGTTTGAAGAATGAATTTATTATTTTCTGAAAAATTGGGATATTGTAAAACAGGGGGGGAACTTATACGTTCTTTTAATAATTCAAAAGATTTTTGACAATTTGTGTCCCAAACAAAAGGTACATTTTTACGTGATAAATAATTCAAAGGATAGGCTATTTCCGCAAAGTTACAAATAAATTTTCGGTAATAATTAGCAAATGCAACGAATCTTTTTATTTCATCAGAATTTTTAGGTACTGGGTAATTTTTTATAGCAACAATTTTTTCAGGATCAGGTAACACACCCTCGCTCGATACAACATGTCCTAAATACAGCATTTCCTTTTTCAAAAATTCGCACTTCTCCGGATTTAATTTGAGATTAACTTTTCTTAATCTTGTAAATACTTCCATTAGATTTTTATTATGATTTTCAAGGTTGCGGCCAAAAACAATTAAATCGTCTAAATAAATTAAACACTTTTCAAATGTCAATCCAGACATAGCAATATTCATTAATCTAGAAAAAGAATTAGGGCTTGTTTTCAATCCCATTGGCATACGCTTCATTTGATACTGGCCTGAACAGAACGCAGTATATTTTCTACTATCGGGATCAAGTTCACACTGATAGTAGCCATTTTTCATGTCCAAATGACTGAAATAAACACAACCTGAGAGTGAATCTAAAATCTCAGTTATGTTGGGTAGAGGATATTTATCCTCATAAATACAATTATTTAGTTTGCGATAGTCCACAACTATTCGCCATTTTCTTTCATCTGAAATATTACTTTTTTTGGGCACAAGTAAGATCGGGCTCGACCATTCACTTGTACACTTCTCTATAATGCCTTCATCTAACATTTGTTGTAACTGTTTCTGAATTTCATTCTTCTGGGAGTGAGGTAATCTATATGGTTTAATGTATATAGGGTTAATATTAGGTTTTAAAGAAATACTATGTGTATAAATGTCAGTTGTAGTCAGTTTGTCACCTGGTAAATAAAAAATATCAGAAAATTTTGCACATAAATTTTGAATAGCCACACTTTCCTCGCTATTAAGTGTTTGTAGTCGTAACCTTGAAAATAAAGTCTTTACACGGTTTTGATCTAGTGAATTACATTTATCGAAAGTACAAATATTATAGTCAGTGACTCTGTGTAAATTTAATGAAAGCTTATCAAGAGTGATGTCATTTTCCGTAGTATTTAAAATTTTAATTGGTATTTTACCATATCGGGGTCGAACTAAAGTGCTTGCTACAAAAATTCCTTCCTCTAACTGAGTAGAACATACCAAAAAGTCTTCGACTTGATCAGTGCACACGAAGTGAAATGTTTCTGATCTAGCCGGAATGAAAAATGATTGTTTACTGACTAGCAAAGGCAAGATAACTTTTACATTTTTATTAGAAAATAATGTTAACGTATTATTCTGAAAATTCAATGTCGCGTTATAAGTAGAAAGAAAATTTTTTCCTAGAATTCCATCATATTTACATGGCAAATCATTAAAAATGTAAAACTTATGACTAAATCTTTGACCACGTTCAAAAATATCTAAATAAACAAAACCGATCGCTTTTAATTTTCCACCAATTCCGTTGATGACTAAGCTACTTTTATGTATTGGAACTTGCAATGTTAATGCGACGCGTAACTTCAAGGCTGAAATTGATGCGCCGGTGTCAACTAACCAAGAATGCACTTTTTTATCCACGTGTAAGTTTATTGAGCAAGTATTATCGCAAGTAAAAATTACATTATTGTTCGCGAAAAAACTGGTTTGGAATCTCAAAATTTTGTTCATCAGATCTAGGCACTGTTTCATTTATGATGTGAACGTCAGGACGATTAGGGTTAGCGTTCCTTAGGTTTCCTCGAAAATTATTAGATTTACCTCGAAATCCTCGGAAATACCTGGTACCGGTCGCTCGGTACTGGCCTCGACTGGTACTCGGTGTCCCACGGTAGGCTCCATGTCCTCGAGGTCGGAAGGTCCGCTGACCACGGTTGTAGTAAGATGTCGGGTGCACCGGCCGAGTAAATGATGGACGTCCCCTATTACTGAAATTGTAAAAATTTTTACGTTGATTATACGTAAATATATCAGCTGAGCTTGGTGAAGACGTTATCTCTTCATCCATTGCTCCTTGGATAGCATCTTTTAGTGAATCATAGTTCCGGGCTGCAATAATTGTGCTAATCCGACGATTGCGCAAACCATCCGAAAATCGTTTTACAGCCTGCTTTTCATTTAATTTCCTTAAAATTTTGTATGTTTCAGAATTTCCTTCAGACTGCGCAATTGTTAGATTAACAAACATATCGGCTAATTTCTTACCGTATTCGTCGGTAGGGTCGTCACCTTGTCGAATACTTTGCATCTGGAACTGGATTGCAGTAGCGGATTTTTTAGGCAGCAGGTCTTTTCTCATGTCCTGTAAAAGTTCCTGAACAGAGGAGTATGATGGAAGCAGCTTCAGTTTAGCCATCTGCGACAGTCGGCTCTTTAAAACAAAAGAAATTAAATTCGGTTTTGATTCTGATTTTATTATAGAATCATAATATTCTATGTTATCGATGAGCTGTTTAGTAGTTGCTTCCTCATCGTTCATACAGGGCAATAGGGTAAGGGCAACTTTTAAGTCAAAACTTTCCATGGTTACACTCTTTGACTCGATCTCGCTATTTGAACTTGTACTATATGATTTTGAACAAAAATTTTCTATTAATGCATAAATTTCCTTAATACCATCACAATAAGATTGAATATCGATTAAAGTTTGACCACTAGTCTCTTTTTTATTTATTTGTTCCTTTATTATATTTGTAATAGATAAAAATAAAGCAAAATCCAAGGATGCCTCTTCTAATTTCTTGTTTAATAATTCGGTCGTTCTTCTATCGTAACTAAGTTTATATAAATTTTCTTTAATAGATTTTAGTTTGAGATAAACATATCTTAATTCACTATTCATATCATTAGTAGCATAAAAATAAAAAAAAATATTCAAAATACACAATTTCTATCAATTAATCATAACGCATTATATTGTCTCTAAGATTTACTAAATTATAAAAGTCACATCACGCTTATCTGTTATTACATCACGTTACCTCCTTGTTTTTAAAAAAATGATTTATATTACTCGCGCACACACACACTAGAAATTATTATTTTTACACTTGCACTGCACTTTATACTCGTACGCTCGCGGGCTGTGGGGCTCCGGGGGCCCGGGACTCTGGTCTTCTTGGCGCTCCACATCATCAGGCAGCTTCGAATACTTCCGCAACAGGATTTTTAATTATTTGCCACTCGGTCCACGGTGGGCATAGCAGCTTCTGGGCGGCGGCAGACCACACATGCGTCGGTCACTCAATGTTCCTCCTGGAGCACTGCACTACAAGCTCATTATTCCAGGGTCTGCAGTATATATTTTGCTTTAGCGCTGGTATATTTAACTACGTGTATTTGCGGTGTATTTTAAAGATTCCCATCGCACGACGCGGCAAGCGCAAACGCGGCGAGCGCTCTCGTATTTCGACACCATCCTATCCTGGCAGGGTCGCCATGCGAGGAGGTGTGCGGTAGCACAATTAAACGAGTCGGTGTCTTAGTTGCTACTGATTTATTTAAGTGAATTACGTTATAATATATGTATGTTATGCTAGCTATAACTAACGCCTTACATTCTACTCCGAAAGTAAATGTTTTATAAACCTTTATTTAATTAATACCTTTACATTACTATTCTAGTTGCTTTCGTTCCGAGGAGGGCTGCATGGAATTGTCCGTCGATATGGACAGCGATAGCATCTACAGTCTACACTAGCAACAAACAACACGAATGAAGCCATTGTTCAGTAGTACACTTGTATTGTGATGTGCTAATCCAGTCCCACCAGTGTCTTGCGCAACTGTCGTGCCCAACAGGTATTGCCAATGATCTCATCATGGTCAATTTAGGGTACTTATAATGACCGGGGTGTAATTACGAATGGAGTCATTACAAACGTCAGTTTGTTTTACGATTCGCATGTTGTTACACAAAACATTAATGTACGTACAAAAATCTTAACAAATGTTAAGAAAATATGAATGAATTGCCCAGTCTTGTAATATGCAGTACGGTTGCGTCACGGCCCACGGCCTCCTCCGTTCACATTTAATTGGGTCGTTAGACAAGCTGTTTGATCCGGTGGTTTGCCTGCGTCGGCGCCGTTCATCTAAAGATTTTTTAGTCTCCGGTACGAAAATTACATTATTATGAATCCGGAAGTTATTAGTTTCTTCGAATTCGATTCGATTATTATTATAGTAATTCAGGGTAACATCTGTTTTTAATGTTTTAAGGGTTAAGGAAAATATTTTAACTATAATAGGATGAACGTCGACTATTTTACGAATTCTTAGATCCTTATGGATGACATGTGCCTTAGCCACCTTTCCTGTTTATCGCGGTTAAACTAGGTGATGCAGTTTCCAGCAATCTCCACCCTAAAGGATCTGGTGCCATTTCTTTGTTCGTTTAATAGATTGTTCTACTGGTTGCGGAATTTGCTGTAGCTTAAGGATGAACGGAACATACTCCCCTTTACGTGACATCTTTCAAACAAAAAAATGGATACTTCAGGACATGAGTATATTGAGTAGTGCCAAAGGGTACTGCTAAAGCGAATCATAATATCTACCTTTATTGCCTTTCAAAGAAGTTAGTTACATGTAAATGAAGTTACTTTGCACTATCCTTTTTATTCTGCGGGGACGCCTGCGAGCTGTGCTTCATCCCGAAATTGAATTGCTTTTCAATTTCAATGAACTGTTTACTACCTATCCATCGCATATAAATTCATATCCGCTTGGGTTTTAAAAACGAAATTTACATTTAAAGTTATCAAGTAATCCACTTCTTAAGCGATGGTCGAAATATTTATATTCAATGATCTCAAGTTTTCAAGAATATCAATCTGACTTGTTTGAGTTTTGTTACACACATGCTGCAATGAAAACTTGATGTGTCACATAAATTGAGGAGGTGTGTGTCAGTGGCGTCAGAGAACAGCAATTCCGTGTCTGCGATTTTAAAACTAATTTAATCAGTTCAATAGATTCGTGATATTTTCAACATTAGGGGTATAGCCGCAGTTGATGGTAGGAGTGGTAGCAAGGCAGCAGGCACGCGACTTGCTCGTTATGCAGCGGAGTCGGGGCCCGGCCCCGCGGTCTCGTGCGCCGTCGTCAGCACACACCACGTTCCTCTTATTACTTGAATGCAGCTGTTCCCTCAAACTTTCGCCGTTTGCTGAAAACGTTTACACAAAAGTACTAAAAGCTTCTCGCGACTGCGACTCGTTCTTGACCGGTTGTTTTGTTTGAAATTTCGGAACGATCGATAAAAGCTACTTGTGTAACGAAGGTGACCCATGTAACATCACAAAATACATATGCTCCAGTTGATCGCTCGCCAACTTGCGAGAGTACGTTTCTGTATTATGTATTTAAATATTGCTCTCCACGATTTCCAATAACGAAGGAAGATTGTACAGAGACTGTAGTATGACATAAGCAGATATTGGTACACAAAAAGAAAAATCTATTATGTACTGTAGTTCAATATTGAAAAGAAAAGACAATATTGCGTAGAAAATGATGTAATCATCGTATACTTTATTAATTTCGCCCATTCATTAAAACTTGGAAAAAACAAAATACCTAATAGCTTCCATTGTTTTCATTATGACCCAAGTTTAGGCCTCGCTACTCAATTAGAATTATCAAATTTCGCAAATGAGCTCCTCCCGGCTCATTACGATCCCAATTAACGTCTCGGTGCTCGCCTTGAGCTAGCGTCTGAAGCAACGTCGCGGCGGCGGTAGGGGCGACCGCGCCGCGGGCCAGTCCGCCGCGAGGGCCCCTCATGCCTCCACCGCCACCGCCACTCTATGTGCCTCGAAGTAGCGATAAGTTACATGTAAGTCGCCTTCAATATTTCTTGGACTGTACGACTGTAAATATTGCCATATTCCTTTGACGGTTCGACGACTTGGAACGTATTGACCGATGTGGGTGTAGCAACGGCTCGTGTTGATGGAGTGTTGCTCGCGCCGTCCACGCTTTACGTCATTGCGCATACTTTGCGGGTGTAGCGATGCGATACAAGCACTGTTTACCACAGTAGCTTGTAACAGTGGGCTTATGGTTACCGACATACCGGAGATTATTTGGTGGGCTAAATCCACTTGGCAAGTGTTAAAATATGGTGGCGGTAGCGCGGTTCGGTCGGGCGCGCGGCGGTACAGTTGTAACGGGACCCGCGGCCCCGATACGCTTGACGCGCTGCCGCACAGCCGCCGCACCACGAACACTTCTTCCAGCAGCCTCATCGTCCTACATCTTCATCGTCATCTATCATGGCAATGTGGTTGGCAATATACTTGCTGAATCCATTCTTGGTCGTGCTTCTTTAATACTGTAGGTCTATCTGAGCGATGCTGTCTCCTGTTTTGAAATAACTGTTTGTCTCAAAGTCTGCCTTCGTTGTGTACATCGCGTTCGGCATCAGGATGGCTGCACAAATGTCTCCAAAGAGATCACTTCCTTTTGTTGGAGTTCTTCCATCTATTTAATGTGGCTTGTAGCTAAGGACAATAATTTTCTCATACAAGTAGGTTACTTTCATTCAGTAGCGCGGGCCAAAATGCCAAAGAGAGACAGTGCATAATCGTTAATATCGACACAAACACTCTTTAACTGTATCCCCAATAAGAGAATAAACAAGTAGGTCTATCAAAAGAACTGATCAACTAGACTCTTGGGAATAAACTGAAATTACAACGGTAGTCTCAAAAGACGATACGTGTATGTTGTATATGTGTATGTCCAGAGACATGTTATAACACATTTCTGTGTGTATGTCACTGGTCACCTTTGTTTCCTTAAGCCCCGATAGTTATGTTACGAGAAAATCAACAATTTTATTTATGATTATAAAAGTATTCGTCCCTATTGACTTCTCTAAAAGCGAAGCAGATAACTTTTTCTTTAGATACTCGTCGAATCATTAATCTTTTTTCCGTTAAAAGATTAGATTTTAGGGTGTGGTGCCTGCTTATTTCTTACATGAAATTCATTTTCATGGGAATACACCATAAAATGTAGAGCACTATGAATAATTCATTTGAGCAGCGCATAATTTTACTATGTACTTTATTATCTTATGCAACACGCTCTTCCTCGTCGAGTACCTGTTATATGAAGATGCGTATTTGCTGGCATCGTTAATCGTTATTTGCTTCACTAACATTATGAATTTTAACTTTAAGAATACCTTGATTAGGTACTGGTCTCATTTTGTCTCGCGTCATAAATTCATCAATATAGGTAACAATATTTTCTAGAAATTCATATTAAAAAAAGCTTGGCTTTCCCATAAATTTCCAGATCGAAAAGATACATTTAGAGGTCGCTGGTTGGAACTTTTGGAAGTGTTCATTGAACGTAATTCTCGGAGCTGATAGATGTGCGACAGCGGTGAAAACATTGCGAGGTCGGGGTTTAGGAACTCGTTCCGTAATAGATTTGACCCGCTTCTTCCTCGAAGGAAATCGTGAGTAGTTTTTCTTCGACATGTTCCGGAATACTTTGCGCTATATTATGATTTTGCGTTTGTTGAGATTAGAAATCATAAATATTAACATAAACGACGGGTGGGCGAGCTCTTCGCCGGTTTTAGAAAAGTGTTCGAAAGTGGACTTAATGGTGGTATCGTCAATTTAAAAAAAAATATGCTCAAGTGATTTATGAGTAAGACCATAAAATGTAGGCATGGTAAAAATTACAAAGTCGTCTCTTCGGAAAAAAATAATTCCAAAAGGTTTCCTCAGACAGGATGTTTCTTTACCAATTACTATTTCAATTCAATTTTGAACTGCATGTAAGGTTCTTCCAACAAATAAAATTCGTAGTACGAGACTACAGTTTCAGCATTTTAAATGACTTAGAACCAAGTTAAACATTGTATAATTAAGTTGCATAAATCAAAATGCATTTTAAGAAATGTCAGTAAGTAAAAAATCGAATGTAAATACTTTAAACTTTGCTTTGTGCCGCGTCCTGGTTGAATAATCTCATGAAACATCAAAAGAGATATCGTGAAGATTAGGAAATTGCCATGTCGGTCATTTAACTCCACGAAAAAGTTCTCTGGCTGGCCGGGGAAGGTCAACCACTTGTTTATGAGATACAGTTGAAGGATCTTGATATGGGTTCTCAGCAGAATTTTCAGTTCGGGTCAACAAAGCAGACTTTGACTTGGAGGTAAGGGAACTAACTGATATTATCTTACAATATATTCTGGCTTGACTATCCAAGTTTATTGTAGACTGTTAATTCTAGTGTTTTGTCCGTGTTTGCTTTCTGTTAAATAGCTATAAAAATCAGTAGTAGTTTATCACTATTCTGTACAATATTATCAAAACCATGGCTTTATACATTTATTGTAAAAAAGTTGCTCTAATTTAGTTGATACCGATGCTTCAACTGTACTTATTTCTTTGGTAGAAATGTTTGAGTTGATTTATACTCGACGTGAACATGCAGTCAGTGTTGTGCTGGTATACGATGGTGTACCGTGTAGCGTGGTACTGCCGCGTGTAGAAACCGCACCAGCAACACGCGAACCAAGCCCGCCAGATACTAGCAATAGCAGCGACGATAGCATTCTTCATAATAATCGCATTCTTTAGAAAACACCGACTCGCTATGTTACACTTTCCCGTAACATGCGTATCAAGACGTCCAAGACTGCCTACCAAGCGTCCTAGCACTTTGTGTGCATTTACTATTCTTCATTTTTATATTGTGGTCTTCATGCTAGTGATCATGAAATTACTGAACGGCTTGAACGAATAAGTTCATATTTCAATTTCATATACATACAATATACATATTATTTAATCTATCGTTCATAGCTTTTGTACAATTTAACTGCAGTGAAGCAAGTTCCAGTTGTTTCAAACGGTATCACTGCAGCACTGTTGCCACATAGGAAATCAGTGTGCGGAATTAAGTTAGCCTTGCCCTCCAGATTCGGTTTAATGCGAGAATGGCCTAGAGTGGTGTTATTAGTAGTCGATTAATTAAAGCGGTAGCGGGTTTTTCGCGAGTTGGCAAGTGGCACCTCGCGCCAGCGCCGCCGCCGCGCCGCAGCCCGCACGTGCGTGGAGCGCCGCCCCTCGCCGCGACGCCCTCAAGGTCACTCCCCGCGTCCCCCGCGCCGCGCACGCCGCACTCGTCCCCCGCTCCGGGAATCGTTTAACAATTGGTAATTGTCTCAAATTGGCCTCGATTTCTCGACACTTACTCAATACCTGACGACAACAATGACTCGGCTCGTTTGTGAATATACCTACCTCCTGTAAGTACCTACGCCGAATGCTGTATGTAGATACTTACAGAACAGGTAGGTATCCACAATATGATGTATAATATACGTACCTACTTAAAATAAGAATACTGTAAAAAAATAACATGTATTACCTAGTTGTATCCAATTATTAATTTAAGATGTTTGTGATGTTCGACTACATTCTACAACAGGTGTAATCCTCATTACATATTTAATTATTTTCATTGTTATGAAAACGACATATTTATACTGTGGTCTTACTTCGCGTCGTCACGTTTAATGCATATTATTTTTCTTCATTAAATATTTGATCAAGTTGCTCAAGGAAAAAGGTGCCAAGTAACTATAGTCTATAACTACATATATTATTATATTATAATATAATATTATGTATACAATGTTGTCTTAGACGTGCGATTGATTCCCAAAATAAGCATGTGCATAAATCACTCAACTTAATGCCTTTTTACATTTTTCTAAATTAATTCATCGTAGGTACCTGCCGTATTGCTAAAAAATATTAACGTTGTTTTCTAGTCTACAGCAGTGTATACCGAAATTACCGAATAGCCGAATGTACGAAAATGTAATAAACCTCTTGAGATCCGACGGTAACGATAACTTTTGACTTTTGACATCTTTCAATTTCTGAGTAAAGGAGGTGGTACACAAAGCGGCCTGTTGCAGCGCGTGTTGGAACAATTGACTGCGGCAATTGTGCGGGCGCGGGGTACCGCGTGCAGGGAGGGGGAGGTTCGCCAGTGAAAGTGTGGCAGTGTCAGAAGTCAGAACAGGGCATAAATGAATGAATACACCATGTCAGCATACCTGGATTGGATTGCCTGGAGAATCGCCAGATCGTTACAAGAGTGGAATAAGCAAGGAATTATTTATTTACTAAAAATAACATTTATATAATAATACTAGCTGACCCGGCAAACTTTGTACCGCCTAACAACTACCCCGTCTCCCTTACCCTCTGCCTCGACTGTCAATTATAAAATAAAAAACTTAGATATGTTTCATATGTTGCTAAGGTTACATTAGAAAGTTAATATGGTCGTTGAGTTTTCAAAGAGATCGGACTTTCTGAACGCACCTATAAATATTTGACAACCAAATGACAATTTGACAAAAGATATCAAATGTTTCACAGCTAAGTAGGAACGTTTTTTTGTATTGGAAAATTAAATTGTCATTTTTAGTATTTTCCGTTACTTATTATTTAGATAATAATATGTTTGTCACCGTTTATACCTTCCCTGAAGTTCCATAAATATTTCAAGATCAAAATTAGCCAAATCGGTCCAGCCATTCTCGAGTTTTAGCGAGACAAACGAACAGCAATTGATTTTACTCTACTATGCGCTCAGTAGCGAATATTGAATTTTAAGTTCACTCAAGCGTGTGTGATTAAAGTGGAATTAGATAACCTAGATGAAGTAAATAAGTGAATTAAGTTTGCTTAAAGTTATTCTTATTATGCTTTTAAGTCAATTTTAAATTCTACAGACATGGCACTCGTGTAAAGTATAAAGAGACGTGTCAGACGAGGACGTCATATTCCTAAAGCTGATCAACGCTGCATTGGAAGACGTGTACGACGAATCCATTATTTATTGACCGATAACAGTTGCGGTGGACAGTGCCGTGGTGGACCACATATCGATACCGGAACACGGCGATGGTGCCCTGCGGCTGACTGTTGTGACGATTGACATGTTGCTGTTGCTATTGCTACACTACACTCACTAGTCGTTAGGTCTGGTTGTTGTTATTGCGTCGTGGGTGGATGCTCTAGTCCTCTTCAAAAAGAATGGGCCGTTAATGGGTTTCAAGTTGCTCCAATTGATAATATTATTCTGCATCGCATGGCACAGTTAATATAATAAAATAGGTTGTATTTATTTTTTTATCAGCAACCTCTTTAAAGTATTTTTCCTTTGTGTTAAACTATTTAAACCTTTGTCATTCAATAAAGGAATTTCCAGATACGGTAGTAACTTTACGGTCTATGAACGTTTGAACCTTGAGAATCGGTTTTACCTTTATACCTTTTCAAACGTTTTCCATAGAGACAGCGATTTGCTGCCCTGGTAGAGTTACCATTCCGAATTTTGTAGTCTTGCCAATAAGCATTTATTAAACTTATTCAGGTATTTTATTTTAGGTTCAAAAAGTTTGAAGACTTGGTAAATGTTTAATGGTAAACTTGTGTAAATGCACTTTTTTTTATTAGGTACTTCATATCATAATTACTCGTTAGAATTTTCCCATGTCACAAAAAATCCTCATATTATTTGAAAACATCGTATAAGTCATTCAAAATATGAAATTCCGGTCATGTCCTCACAAATCCGGATTGTTGGTAACCGTAGACGTGGGTAAGGTTGTCAGGGCGGCAGGGCCTCCAGGCTGGCCTTCCGCCGGGGACACCCGCAGTACCAGCTGCCCCAAGGTTACTCGACCCGACCGTTTGACCTTTACACTATTGTTTACTGCCTCTGCCTACTACTAAATCACGGCACCTACTAGTCACTTTTATTTTCATGTTAGTTACTGTTAATTCCATGTTTCAAGGCTAAAACGACTATAAAAGACCGATCCATTACAGTTGATTATGTATGTTTTTCCTTATGCCTATTTTGTGTGGACGTTAATTAAAAATATTTATATCCATAACTGTCTACTAAATTAAATGTTAATGAGCTAATATCTGCTTTTGAGCTCAAAATACACTCCAAAATTCTAATTATATCGCTGTTTATAGCAAAAGTTTTATGTTTAGATGATTTCTATCGATTTGCTGATGGGTCTATATACCTAATTCGGTTGACTTTTATTTTGATACTTGGCAAGTTCCTTCACCCACGATGATTTTATTTTAGTTCATATCCCATTCAGAAAGTGGCGAAATATTAGGAATTAGAAACACAAGAACAGCTTGCTCATGCGAAAGTAAAAGTGAATTGAGGTTATGGACGAATAAAGAAAAAGCATCTTAGATCGCTGTGTAGATATCATCATTCTAATAGGCTTTCAGTGAGTGGGCTGGGGGCTTGGCCACTTCTTTACCGTTCTGTTTTTGTTGTGGAATAAATATACCTACGTGACTCACAGAGATGATAAACCGATACGTCTCTTGGTTTCACTATTGTTGAGTTCAAGGATCTGTACAGTTTTATCACTTCAATTACTGCACAGGTTTCCAATCTCATTGGCTTCAATCCATTAATGGGCCACTACTGGGCACGGGTCTCTCCTCTTGAGGACGCCTAGAGCATACTCCACCACGCTGCTCCAGTGCGGATTGGTGGAGTCCAATCTCATTACAACAACCTTAACATTAAGATCTTGAGATTGAGACCTTAAGATTCTTGAATCATTTATATGATTGGATCACCTCTACGCGTCCAAATGTTTTTATTTTAAGTGCTATACTTAAAATCCGGACTTTCTAGGTCGTATCAAAGGGCGACAAACCCACGTAGAGATTCTACATATTAGAATTTCTATACTGGATCGATCTACTGATTCAAGGATTTACTTTTACCACTAGTCTTGTAAGCAACATACAGTTGTGTTCGATCGTGTATGTTCGTAACTGGTAGCGTTCGTCGCGGCGTTCGATCGATGGTAAAAGTGCACCGACCACCTCCACCGTCCGACCTGCTCTTGTTGCAGGTTCGTGCCCGCTATGATGATTGACTTCTACGTAGTCGCGCCAATAATCTCCATTTAACCCGCCACAAGGAAACGTTAAATAGGCTACAGTACCTCTATTATTGACAGTTGAATGCTGCTTCGTTGCACACTCAGCATCGAGCGTGATGGGAGGGAAGCTAAATTGTTGCTTTATATTGTCAATGTCTTCATGTGTTACTTCCGTGGAAAAGTAGAATTCAAACTGATGCGGTCAGCGCAAAAATACCCAGAATTAACTATGAATAAAAATGTTCTCTGCAGTAGCCTGTTCAGCCTATTTATAATATAGAGATGATTATAAATAAGTGCTGCTTGGTTGATTAATTCATTCAAGTCATGCTGTAGATAAGTACGGTGCTTTTAGAGAGTTTATCAGTATCATAATTTATTTTTACTTGTTCCATTTTGTACGTGATATAACAATCTTTCAAAGTCAAGAAGAACCGACGAATTTAGCGCATACTCATAGTTTAAAGATATTAAAGTGATGCAAGAATAACAACGGAATTTTGCTTTGCGCCATCAAAATGTGTCGGAAATAAACGGCTGCTTGGAAGTATACGTGAAACAGTATCTCCCAATCGCAGTAGCCGATAGTCGGGTGTACATACACTGTACAGGTACACGAATGCCTGTAAGTGGGGCTCGTGTATCACGTAAGGTGATATTCGACCTACATAGAGTGCTACGGCAAATCGGTAAGACGCCGCAGTAGGCGCGTCACGCGACTCGGCTCGATTCCAATAAGGAAATAAGTATTAGCATGGAGTTAGACGGCATGCCACCATTCCTCATATATGCAAATATCACGCTCCGTGTACTACCGACCGCAGAGGAGAGATGTGGGGAGTGATATGGGTAATTGCCAATTCTGCCCTGAAGCGATTTGTGTAAGCCTTGATTTTCGGTTAGAAGGGTGTTGTAATAGTTGGATCAGTGATATTTACAATTGTGCGTAGGTCACAACTGGGGTCCACAAAGACTCCACGTAGATCCAATTACAAGTGCAATTTTACACACAATTCACCAATAATTCAGTAGTATAGATAAAGAAGGAGGGTAATCATGTCATGTTAGGTGCAAGATCTAGTGCTGTACTGTTGATTAAAGCGACATAAAAACACAATTCGACATGCACTTCAAAAAGAAGTAATAATAATCTTAAATTAAAATTAAAAAACCCTCGACAGTTTTATTTACTTTACTTAACATAGCTAAGAAAACTCGTAATGAAGACACCTTTCAAACAAAAAAAAACTAGATCTAATCGGTTCATCCGTTTGGGAGCTACGATGCCACAGCAGACATACAGATACACAGATACATAGATACACAGACACACAGATACACAGCACGTAAAACTTATAACACCCCTCTTTTTTCGTCGGAGGTTAAGAAATAGACGAAAGATGTCATGCCAAAATTAAAAGCAACTTTTAACTTAAATAGTACAGAAATAACAGAACTTATTGTAATTGGCTTCAATAGAAACTTTATTCTAATCGAGGTCGTTAGAGATTACCATGGATCGATTATGGTCACTTAACACGTAATTAATGTATACATTTCATAAACTTTTTGATACAATGTCCTATAAAAGTGTTATATAATTAGTTAGTTGCATTTAGTGGAGATAAAACATCGAGGAACAGTATGTGTGTCAGTTTCCGCTAGGTCTTGTTCATCCAATTAGGTACTTTATGCTGAAACCAAACTAACATATTATTGTGCTTTGGGCCTGATTTTATTATATCGTACTTGTTTGCTTAGATTTATGTTGTTTGATCGTGGGTATCATCCTCCCGCTCAAGTCACGTGACGTGTCGTGACGTGCGGTGTGAGCTCGTCGATCGCAACTGCTTCCTGCGTGGTGTAACCGCCCGCTGTCTAATTTGCTTTGTTACTTGTTACTCAACTAGTTTCTGGTCTTTACAGGTAAGTAGCGGTCGCAGCAGAGGCCGGTTTCTCCCTCGCTCCTTATTTAACGCCAGAGTTTCTGTAAGTCACGCAGCTGACTGCATTTAATGGTTTGTACTTGTTTTGTGCGAAGTTCGCCTGTTTTATTGCTATAAAATAAGAATAAATTCTTCAACGGACAATAACGCGAACGTAATAAACCTGTCCGTCATGGACTATTTTTATAATTTTGTTCTTCACTTTAATATGCTGTTTCTACGTGGGTGTTGCATTAGTTACCTAGGAACTTGTGTATTCAGTGTGTCTTTTGTAGTCATCAATCCATTCGTAAGCCTTTGAACAGCTACTGTTCCCATAACTTACGCCACTGTGATCGGTAACCGACTTTATGGTGTGTCACGCGAAATTGTGATCAAGAACGCGCCCTCAATGCCAAACTGAGGCTTTTGAATTCACTGTCCCATAATTCGACAATTTGAATTTGGAACGAAATTAGTGACGTTTATTGTCCATTGTTTGCCAGTACGATTTCCAACGGCAAAGTGCGCGCGACATGACAATGAGAGATTCCCGTTGCTTATTAGTAGTATGTTGGTGTTACATATAGTGCCGTCAACCTCCCTCCTTCAAAATGGAACCGTCATAAACAGGATGCCAGTTATCAGCATTATGGTGCAAATGTGCCATCAATTCTTGAGTCCAACTTAAAGTAGCTGGGATCTGTCAGCTGAGATCTTTACTGTTCAGTGCATTTTCTTTATTTTTTCCCACACCCGCAGTAATCACCAAAATCAGTACAAACGTGATTTGTCTAGGACGCCGGTAAAGATCTTTGGGCTTTGTAACAAGAAATCTCGTCTTGACTGATCGGATTAGATAAGAGTTAACCGGTTAAACCAGATTAAACAATGTTAGCTCACAACTGTGTCTAGTACTGTGAATTGGCTTGTACCAGTATGATTGTGGTGTCACTTGCGTTGATTAATGATAATGATCTTTGGAGATACTTATCTGAGAACAAGGAGATCACAACATCGCTTGAACAAAACGTTTGACCTTTTTTAAGATGTTTAAACATCTTTGATTGAATATGCTTTTAAATGAAGTGCGTGCCGATATCGAATCCAGACGGTGAATTTCAAGTCATCAATATAATTTCTGTAATCGACTACTTCAAGCAGATGGAACATAAATCGGATGCTCTTTACATGTGCATGATGTATGAATGATGCTACCAGATGGCTATTTGTAACGCTCTTGAGGGTGGCTAGTAAAGTACGGCTGTACGCTTCACGTCGGTTGCTCAACACAATATGGCGAGGTGGCGCGTGGCGCTGGCGGCGAAGTGCCGGCGGTCTGTGGTGGACTGTAGACCACCGCCGCCATTGTGTAACCACAACGCGTGGTGTCCGTTATTGCGTTGTTTTACTTGAGCAACTGTTTATACTTCGTTTACTAACGTGCATTAAATGCTGTCAAAATTTACGAAGTTTCGTCAACATTGCTGAAACAAGATGTGAATTTTAAATTTTGGGGTATTGCTAAGACGTTTCAACCTGAAGAATTTAATGTGACAAGTAATTAAGGACTTTGTGGTTCAGGTGGGGTGCGTCGGCTTCGTAAAGCGGGTTTTGAATTTTTTTTTGTCTTATCAGTTTATCTTATTCAGATGCAGTAATATTTCTGTAGCCCAAAGCCAAGGCAAACATGTCATGGTTAGAGTATGCTGGATAAAAATGTTTGTTTTAACATCTCTGATGTGTGCGGTGTCTTGATTGTACATGCCAGTTGCAACGAACGGAACGAAACCTAGCAGCGGCGGTTTTAATGCTGTGAACGTTTATTTTTTTTTGGTTATACATAGTTAAAAAAGCAAAGTGCACAGTCGGTACATCACAAAGTTTTTCTTCGGATGTCTTGTTTAACGGTCGGATGCATTGAGTTAGTAGTAAGCGTCTAGCACAGTGCATTTTGGATAGATAAGTCTTAGTAGATGCGACAATTTAGTTGGGAGGTTTCCAACAAAAATAAAGTTCACGTTCAAACTTCGGTACGTCACAAAGTTTTCTTCAGGTGTATTGTTTAGAGGTCGCGGTCAAGGGGCTGCGGTGTGGACGCGCATTGATATGCTCGTCGCGTGGAGGAGTCGCCGCCGCGCCGGTTCAATCATCTGCGGGTCAGTGCACGCCGCCGCCGCCTCACTGATTGCTCATTGGACAATATTGCTTTACTTTTTGTTCTTCTCGTGTATGCAGCCCGACTTAGTCAATGATACTTGTACTTTTTTGTATCGATGTAGCGGATATGCGGTTATCCTGGTGTCGCATAGCCGCTGCAGTTTGTTAACGTCCTCCTCGTCACTGATACTTGAGTGTTACTGAAACGAAAAACGTAATTTTTATGGTGTCTCTGCCCCCTCCTCATCTCAATACTTCAGGTTTCTGTATTGGGCGCGTTGTATCTTGTCGTGTCATAGGTCTCTAGTGGGCGGACAGTCCATTCTCTCTCTCTTCTTTGATCCTTTTTTAGGGTTCCGTAGCCAAATGGCAAAAAACGGAACCCTTATAGATTCGTCATATCTGTCTGTCTGTCCGTCCGTATGTCACAGCCACTTTTCTCCGAAACTATAAGAACTACACTGTTGAAACTTGGTAGTATTCTGTGAACCGCATTAAGATTTTCACACAAAAATAGAAAAAAAACAATAAATTTTGGGGGTTCCCCATACTTAGAACTGAAATTCAAAAATTTTTTTTTCATCAAACCCATACATGTGGGGTATCTATGAATAGGTCTTCAAAAATGATATTGAGGTTTCTAATATCATTTTTTTCTAAACTGAATAGTTTGCGCGAGAGACACTTCCAAAGTGGAAAAATGTGTGTCCCCCCCCCCCCCCCCCGTAACTTCTAAAATAAGAGAATGATAAAACTAAAAAAAATATATGATGTATATTACCATGCAAACTTCCAACGAAAATTGGTTTGAACGAGATCTAGTAAGTAGTTTTTTTTTAATACGTCATAAATCGTAAACCGCAATTTACCTCGATCAAAGTTACAACGAACTTCAAGAACTTTTATATTATGTTACTTGCTGCTACGGAACCCTTCATGGGCGAGTCCGACTCGCACTTGGCCGATTTTTGTTCGGAAATGTAATGCATTTGGTGTCCCCGAGGTTCCATCGGCGACGATGATCGCTTACTACCAGAAGACTCATCTGATCCTTTGTTGTAAATACGTAAGACAAGAATTGTGAAAGTTAACTCATAGACAGTCTAAACTTTGGAAGATTCAAAGACCAAAAATAAGATTGAGGGTATTTATTCACTTCAAACTTCACTTAAGACTTACAGCGAAGTTGGTCTTAATAGATGTAGGCACAAAAATAAATTATGGCTACCGAGACAACGACTCAAACAATTCCAACAAAATGCATATTGCATGGCAGTCCGCGTATTCAACCACCTGCCTGACAAATATACCAAACTTACAACCAAAAACTTAAAAAAAGAATTGCTTAATATGTTGCAAAGTAAACAATATTATGACTTAAAAGAATATTTTAATGATAAGTTTATAAAAGATTTAGGATAATTTTATGATTATATTATTTTTATGGACATGCAGATTTTACTCACATTATGTTATTATTATTTTAGATAAAATTATTTAGACGATTAGAGATTAGAAATATTATTATCAGTTTATAGAATTTTTCTTTTATTTGTAATTTATTTTGACATTTGTACGCTGGTTCCACCGGCAAAGTGTGCTGGAATTTAATATGAAACTATGTATTTACGACCTAATATGTACGCATACTTGAACAAATAAATCATTCATTCATTCATTCATTCATTCATGTTCTTAGTGTTTCGACTGTCTCTGATGTCGTGTTGGTATATAAAGAAATGTGAGATTGACAACAGCCGATCAAAGATAATGAAGTGATTAATGATTTGTTGATAGATTAGAGGCAGGGAGGGAAAGCATATTTAGCTATATTTAGTATCCTGTATCAGACCGCTCGACGTGTCGACGCGTCGACGGGCGCTGGCTCGAACGTGTGCAAACTCATCACATCGATTAATTGAATGCCACTTTACCTTGACCTTCAATTATCTCGACGCAGGTATACGTAGCTAATGTCTAACGACTAATAATGTACACTTGCCGTTAACGTACGTTGAAAGACATCCCGTTGCTCCTGCAATTAATATTCTTTCCTCCTTATTACGTGTATTTTTTCTTCGCCTAGGTAGTTTTAAGTAAAAATGATTAATTGGCATTATTATAGTCATTATAAGTTATAAATAAATTTAATATCTCCTTTGATAAAACACACAGTATTCTAAAAACTCCAAAAATCTGAAGACGAATCGATTGATTGATGTATCTTTCGGTTCAATGCAAATGATTAGATTTGTTTAAAGTAAGCAAATCTGTATAGCTGAAATTATCGCGCATAAGAAGCATGGTTTACGTACATCGGTACCATTACATATGTAATTGCACGTGGCGTCGGGAATCCGGGAGCCGGTGGTCTGGGGCCCGACGTGATTAATGACAGACAGCCATCGACATCGTTTCCTCTGTACGATTGCGTAATTGAAGACAATCGTGATCGTGGCTATAGACGTCCACCGTCGATAAAGTTTAATTGCGCGCATCAAATGCACCAGAGGCACTTCAGTACTTCACTAACGCGGGCAGAACCATCCCATATATTATTTTAATTTGATAATGTACCGTAGTACCGTACCGCTTGAGGCGAAACACAATTGCTCAGCATTCGGCAGTCTCAACTCTCAAGCTCACTAGAAGAGCGTAATGGTTACTATTACGGTTATTAGATATATTTATTCGATACACTTTGCGTGTGTTCTTTGTTGCACAGCAACCGTAAACATGTTATACTCGTGAAACCTTCCTATTTAAAATCATATAATTTTTTTAACATAATATTTGATGACGATGGTTAGTTATTACCCTTACAGTTCCAGGATTAGGACTGTATACTTAACGCACAAGTTTGACACTCACTACTTTGGTCACTGAAACTGAAATAGTGAGCAGAAAAATAAAAACTTGAGAGGTGTCAAGGGACACCCGGATGGAACGAAGTTCCTTGCAGTCAGTACTAGGATAGCAAAAACATGCAGCAAGTGTGCCAAAACAAATCTAAGGTCACTCATTTTATTATTTTTCGCATTTGTCAAATTTAATACCCCAGATTTGTTTTGGCTCACTCGCTTGCATGTTTTTGCTATCCTAATACTGACTGCAAGAAACGAAAATATCTGGCTTGCTTTCTATGTAAAAAAAACTACGACGGCAAAAAGTGTCGTTACAACTTTTCGTCCCAAAATTTTCCGCCTAGCCCCCTTTCGCAATGCGCGATAAGGAACTTCGTTCCAATAGATATTTCCAAAATGTCAATGGCAGATGAATTAGATGAATATTCAAATATTAAATATGTTTACTAATGTTGATAGCCAACAAAAGAGCAGACGAACCACTTTACGGTAGGGTTGCCAACCTCAAATTTAAAAAACCAGGATTTGAAGTTGTAGAAACCAGGACAACTCAGTTTGAAAACAGGACGCAGTAATAGAGTTGCAATTAGGCCATGTGATATCGGAACTATTCTCAATACCGGAATTGGTTTTCGATATTGACCTCGGATTCCGGAATTCCGGAATTAGTTCCGATATTGGTTGTTGAAATAAAAAATAAAAAAAACCCGCCTGCTATCACAAAAGCTATTAAGATACACTTTGAAAACCTTATACCCATATTGCATTATTCTATTAATTTTTATTTTTTAATAATTCAAACAATGGAATCTCACAGCGATATTTGATTTCAAACCTGAAGTTCTGAGAGAAACTGAGAGATATTACTCTCAAGCTCCAGCTCCCCGCGGGATGGTCGAGCGAAATAAACTGACCTGATAGAGTCTACACAATCTATATCCCGGACGTCAGCCTGTATGACATTAGAGATGCTTTCAAACAGTTTTAAAAAACAAGGCATTGGGAGATGACGGTATCACTACCGAGTTGCTGAGAGCTGAGAGAAACCCCTCCTAGTGGCGCTCCAAAAACTGTTTGAAGCCGTCATCCATACTGGAACTACCTCGGTTTCAGGCAAGGGGAAGATTATACCCCTAAAACTGTTCACCGCTGCGATGGAAGACGTGTTCAAGCTAGTGGAGCGGAAACGACATGGAATTAACATCAATGGCGAATACATCACACTTCTGCGATAAGCCGATGACATAGTCATCCTGGCGAAACGAAAATAATATCGAATGTCCATGTCTCACGCATACCGATTGTTGTTAACGGCGCTACTCTGGAAGTTACAGACGAATACATTTACCTGGGATATTATTATGATATAAATGGGTAAATCGAACTTCGAGAAATAAGTCACTCGTAGAATCCAAATCGGGCTGCGTTCGGGAAACTGCGTCATATCATAACACTACCTCAGTGCCTGAAGTCGAAGGTATTCGAGCAGTGTGTGTTCCCAGTGATGCCATACGGCTCCCGAGATGTGGTGCTTTACTGTCGTCCGAATCCACAAGCTCAAAATCACACAGCATGCTATGGAGAGGGCTATGCTCGGTATTTCTAAAGAATAAAACCGGCTGAATTGTCAATGGTCTGGCCACATAGCTCGATGGACCGATAACCGTTGGGGAAGAAAGGTCCTCGAATGGCACCCACGTCTCGGAAAACGGAGTATAGGACGCCTCCCGACCAGATGGACTGACGGCCTGAAGAACAGTGGGCATCCGCTGGACTCAGAAGGCTCAGGATCGGTCATAGCGGCGCAAGTTAGAAGGGGCCTATGTCCAGCAGTTGACCTCTAAAGGCTGGTGGATGGACGGATGGATGCATAATAAAATAAATTATTTGATTAAAGTTTCATCAGATATGTTCATTATACCATATTTTTGAATATTTACGGATTACAACTAAATCTTTCTGAATCAAATACTGCTTTTGAACACAACAAAAATATTGATTTCATACAATTATAATTTCTTAGTCAGCTAATCTATAAAGGTAATAATGGTGGCGCGAGGGGTACACAAGGTATAGAGAGAATTGGATAATTGGGTTCGTGGGTGCGTTCAGAAATAAATAAACACTCGAAATATCTATTTTGTTTAATAATAATGAATACCGGAGTTACGATATTGAAACACTCAGTTCTGGAACTGAAAAATTGTCCGAGATTCCGGAATTGCGAAATCTTGGAATTCCGGTATCCATGCCCTACTTGCGAGCCGTGAATTTTAAAATTTAAAAACCCAGGACGCTGCTTAAAAACTATCCAGGACGTCCCAGGACACTACAAAAACCAGGACATGTCCTGGGAAAACAGGACGGATGGCAACCCTACTTTACGGTATCATATTATCTAGTTCTAGTATAAATAGTACAATACAACCTGATCGCATCCTGTCAGCGTCGCGTGGACATCGCATCCGCCCGCTGTGTGCCCAACTGCCCAGACAATTAGTTACCTTCTTCACACACAGTCGTCAAGGTTGTTTGATGCAACAGAACACTCATTAACAATTCATTTTAGACATTAGCGACGTGATGAAATCACCATAAGTATCATAACGTCACGCTTGTATCCTCGTAATGTTGGCAGTAAGGAGTTTGTTAGCAGACATTAGCAAACACGTTTGTATACGACATGGCAATTGGCAACACCGACCGCATTACCACAGGGTACTCGAACGATCGTAAGATCTGTGCTAATCCGCTGTTCTCATTAGCGAGTTACGTTCTACAGTGTTAATAACTGTATAGGTACAGTATGTGTAATATTACGGTACATACTTTCATCGAGTCATTTTAACTTAATTACCACGGCTTCGAAGTTCCATTATGTGAAATGTCGTGGGATTCGAACAGGGCACTTACGAGTCAAATGTGATAAAATTGGTCCACTCCGTCTTGCTAGCTTATTCTGCAATGGGTTTTTTACAGAAACTTATTCATGAAATCGAAGAAATTCAATGATTGTTCAAATGAAAATTGAATTCAGATGTTTGTTATGATTTGATGTAAAATCGATTGTATGAATCAAAACCACCTATTTGTTATCCAAATCAAATCGTATTGACTGTAAGCTACTGACCTGATGGGACAAGGGATGCGGAAATGGAACCCGATATTCCGGAAATTAAACGGTATACCGACAGTAGCGGCACAGATTGTAAAGCCACATTAAATATATAGTTATATACCTGTATGTATATGGGATTCCTTGTAGGGCTTTTATCTATAAAGCAGAGCCTAGTATATCTTAATATATATAAATTACGTGTCACGTTGTGTGTCTGCGATGGACTCCTAAACTACTTAACCGATTTTAATCAAATTTTCACACCGTGTGCATTTTGATCCAACTTGAAAGATAGGATAGCTTACATTATATTATAAAAATCAATTGCTGTTCGTTCGTTAAAACTCGAGAATGGCTGGACCGATTTGGCTAATTTTGATCATGAAATATTTGTGGAACTTCAGGGAAGGTTATAAATAATAAGTAACGGAAAAAACTAAACACGACAATTTAATTTTGTATTCTCACAATATCTCCCACGGCGCGGCGGAATCTCCAAAACAGCCCCAAATCATTACAGAGCCTTCGCCGTGCTTGACTGAAGCGACGCGATGGTTCTAGTGCTCTCTCGGTAGGCCGATGCCGCGGCGGCGGACAAATACTCTTCTCTTGGAACTAAAACCTTCAAACGATTATTCAACCCCCCAAAACAAGTAACTATTTAGGCACAAGTTTAGGGGACTTTCGGGGTTGCGCCCATTGAGACTTTTGATCAGCATGATGAAAGCTACCTCTGCTCTGTGCGAAGTTTCATATGAATATACCTATCCTTTAAGCATTGATTTTCATCCAATGCGCTTTGGGGAGTATTTTGAGATTTGGGGGGGAGTGGTGGGTCTGGGTTTGATTTTGGGGGGTTGCGCCCATTGAGACTTTTGATCAGCGTGGTGAAAGGTAGCTCTGTGCAAAATTTCAGCTAATTTAGCCGAGAGCCATTTCCCATAAGGATTTTGCGGGGTCCTTTAAACGCAGTTACTATAGAAGTTCGGCTCAGTTGCGTTAATATGTCGAGTTATCGACGATGGCGACGCCGCGACGCAGAGTCCACGTCACGCGGCCTCGAGCCAACCACGTACACTACAACCTTCTTTGTTCTGTTTTTGGTATTTTTCAGTTTTTTATCACTCTTTTTTTAACAATGGAATAAACGCGAACATTGTCAAGTGCGATTATAAATAGGTATTGGCCTCAATCCGCCTACACCCGAGTTTCAGTGCCACATAAACCCATTTTTAGGACTTAAACTAAAGAAAAACTGCTACGCGTTTGTTATCTTAAAAAAATATCAGGAAATCGTGATAAGTAAAAGTAATTAATGTACAAAGGAAAATAGTTGAAAGGTTAACCTTTAACAATAATGTAGCTTGGAGCTGGTGAAAAAGCTAAAGATTTTTACGTTTAATATAATATCGAAGTTCGGCGATCGTCGGTAACGATCGACTGAAGTCGGCTGACGATGACGTCACGCGCCACCCGCAACAGGTGCCACCCGCCCTTGCGACGTCACTGCTCCACCCCTAGCCACCCCACCGCCCCCGCGGCAACACGTGACGCAATCGCCGAGCTATTTATGATTTCACTCCTGTCTTTTATCTTGCCGTTCTCGAAGATTCTCTACGGAATAGTCTACGATTGGGTTTATTTTTATATCACAAAATTCGCTTCTTAATATTTGCATTTTTTATTTTTGAAGTGAAAACTTCTTTAGTAGGTACGGGGGTGACTTGAAATTTTATGAAACGAAACTGTCCAGTGGAGACTAGAAATGAGTGGAGACCGACTTGAGTTGAGTTGAGTTGAGTTGAGTTGAGTTGAGTTGAGTTGAGTGGAGTTGAGTGGAGTTGAGTGGAGTGGAGTGGAGTGGAGTAGTAAAACCTACAAATTATCATCTTCCCGAAATTTTACATTCGTTGCATTATCTTGTAAACAAAATTTTTGAAGGTTTCACTTCTAACACGTGTGAATTGCACACATTTTAATTTTTTTTTCTGAAAAAATAACTGGATAATTATTCCATGCACGACAGTGATTCTGATTACATATCATCAGGTAGCCTTGTTTCCCTGTAACTTAGAAACAACAGTTTTATTTGCACTAAACATAGCTAAGAACACTCGATAGTCACCTTTCAGACAAAAAAATTAAAAAAGTGTGCAATTCACACGTGGTAGAAGTGAAACCTTCAAAAATTTGGTTTTCAAGATAATGAGACTCCACTCCACTCCACTCCACTTCACTCCACTCCACTCCACTTCACTCCACTCCACTCTACTCCACTCAAATCTACTCAACTCCACTCAACTCAACTCAACTCCCCTCCCCCTCCCCTACCACTCCCTTACCCCTGTACAATGCTTCCTATCTCACTTTAGAATTTATGTGTCTGTCTCTTTTTACTATCATGGGACAGTTTCGTTTCATCGAATTTCAAATCACCCCCGTACTAAAGAAGTTTTCACTTCAAAAATAGATCAATATCGGTTCATCCGTTTGGGAGCTACGATGCCATAGACAGACACACAGATAGATACTCAGACACGTCAAACTTATAACACCTCTTTTTTTTCGTCAGGGGTTCAAAATCATATTTAATGTAATGTAACATAACATAAATACGTCAACTGTTAGGATGGGTGCGAGTGGACCGGCCCATGCGCATGCGCAACGGCCGACCGACCGACCGACCGGCCGGCCTTCAAGCAGCCTGCACTCGCTCCAATGAAATGTCAGCTCCTTTCTATCACTCGCATTCAACTACATATAGGTACATAATTGAACTATTAAAATCTCCATGTAACGTGGCAATTACTGCCAATGCCAGAACAAGATCGTTTCATGTGTGTTTATAATGCATTCAATCAAAATAATCTTGCCACAGTCTGTATATACTATATTCAGCCCCAAGCAACGGTGGGATGCTACTGTCTGTCATCGATGTGACAGCTACTGGTTTTCATAAACATTTTCGAGCATTTCGAAATGCAACCCAACTTTCGGTCCTTGTTGCTAATAAAATTAGACATTATTAAGAATAATAACCAAGAAGAACAAATCAGGTACCATTCACTCGCCCTCCCTCAGTCCCTCCTTCAGGTAAGAAGCAAATAATCACAAACTACAGTAAGCCATTAGTTAGTGCGTTGTTAAAATATTTTATAGCACTGTGAGTCTGTGACCTAGACAAACGTCAAAACAATTAATTACACCTTCAGTTCACCTCGCCTCGACGACGGTCCGATTCGGTCATGCACGATCCTTTTCGCCAAGTCTTGCAAACTGTGGAATGAGCTTCATTCTCAGGTGCTATAGCCGAGCGCTATAGAATAGGGCTTTTCAAAAAGTTGTTAAAAGGGTTTTCTTCTTCAGGAACGGCGATGCATTGACAATTGTTCTGGTATGGCTTATGTCCATAGGCGAGTTAGGCGACGGTGACCAGTGACCACTTACCATTAGTTGGCCCGTTAGCTTTTCGTCAGCACTTCATGCTATAAAAACTTCATTTTTTCCATGAACTTCAAGCCGCCTATTGATTGTTTATCAAACGCAACTCTGTGGTCAACTACGCCTTCGTTGATGTTCGTTAACATTAATTCACACTATTAAGATGACGATATATTGTGTTAATATATGACACGAACGTCTAAATAGCTCTCGTTTCACATTAAAACGTTGTGTGTGTCTAGTTTATTTGTTGCTTAAACATTTCTCAGTCCGTTCTGTGCAATGTTTTTATGAGTTCGGCTTTGGAGCGTAACATAACGATATCGAATTCTGTGTTCTAAATAGAGTGAAGGCCGCGAGTCGCCAGTCTTGCCGCGCCTACCGCTGCACTGCGGAGTGCGAGGCGGACACTTTCTTCCAGTTTGCAGATGACGCGGCGGTATTCTACCACTGCTGCGGCATACGGGCATACTATGCATACTGTATTCAGAACTGCAAACTGTTTCGGTCATCTAGGGTGCAAAACTGCAAACAGCTTCGCGTTAATAACTGGCTCATCTTGTTTGTTGCCAGTATAATAATTCTCACGTTTGATATCTGCACGTGGTTTTAAGGTATCCACCGACTATATTGCTAAAATATCGACCCAATTTAAAATAGATCTGTATAAATTGGTAAGTACTGGACTCAATGGATGATATTAATTATATGTCTAGAAATCAAAACTTAAAAAAAATTGATCTACTGCCCAGTAGATCAAGAAAAGATAGATGATGGTATGGTGATACGACGCTGTAGCTAACATACATGATAATACAATTTTTGTAACACGTGTAATTCATTCTGCATCACAGGAAAAACATCGTTAATTCTAAGAGCCTCTTAATTAGGAGTATGACTCGCCAAGTTCAACTATAAGTATTAATTAAATCGGAAGAGGAAAAAATAAGGCAAAGATAAATGCGAAGAATTTGAAGCATAATTTATGACACGATATAAGTATCTTAACCGAAGGTTTTTTTTAAACCGGAAGACATCGTAAAAAGCATTGAAACATTTGGAACAATATCCTAACTGTTGAATAGTGGCGTCCATTTATGAATAAAGTCAACACTACAGGTATCGGATGATTTCTTAGTAAAGAAGGATTACCTATTAGTGAATACTGAATTAGTTTCGTGGAATACGACCGGCCCAAAGATAGCTCAGCAAAGGGAAACCTCTCGCTATGCTGCTATCGTAGAAAACTTCGATAGGGTTATGAGTATTTACCTTTTTTTGACATGTCGTCATTATTTCATGACGTAATATTGGAATGATACCACGAGATAATGCAGTCTGCAGCCGCAGCCGTGTGCGGTCCGACCGTTCACTCGGTCAGCGTTGGTCGTGGTCGTGGTGAAGCGATAAATTTCTAATAGAGTCGTATTTGTCTTGTGCGCGTAACCTAAATGGGAGTAATGAGTTCCGTGTGGAAAGCGTGGTGGCTCGAGCGCTCGCCGTCCGTGGCGTCCGTCAGCAGCGCCACGACGCGCACGCTCCCGGAGTCGGTTGCGTTCACAGTCGATGGAAAATATTGTTTTATGAGTTTTATGGTTTGATCCGTGTTTGTTTCATCTATGTTAACACACACACACTCTGAAACACAACTTTGCTGAATCATGTCTTAGCAGTGACTGTTTTAAGCAAACATTTAAAGTTAATATGATAATTTTAGGTAAAAAAAAAATCTGTGCTCATAGTCAATTTTAAATCTTAACTGCCATAACAATTAAGAAAAGTTTGATTGCTTCTGAGACATTACCGAAAAACATTTTAAAGAGGCTAACCCAATCGATCGAATGATATTTTTATGCCATATACACACATCAACACGGTCTAGGGATATTTTTAAAAATGTGAATTACTATTAAAGTGACATTAATTTAATATGACATCTATATATCAAAAGAAACGTTATAAGTAACGTAACGTAAGACTATTAAGATAGTCTTTAAGTTTTTAAAATAAAAAATTACTTACATTAAAATTTAAAGATTTTATCGTAAAAAGATGAAAAATGGGTAAAAACTGAATTTTAATAAAATTTTGTTTAATGCGATAAAAAGAAAAAAAAATTAAAAAAATGTTATTGGTTCGTATAAACTTTAATTTAATAATCTGAGAAAGCTCCCATATCGTTGATAACGCATCTGCAACGATTCGGCATGCTTAAAACCAGGTTGTCTATATCTTCCTGTGGAATAGTGTCCCAGGTCCTTCGGAGATGCGCAAAAAGTTGGGATTCTGTAACCAGATTTTCGGGGGTTTCCCTCAGAGATCTTCTTTGAAGCCACGCGTGCTCAATGGGATTTAGGTCAGGTGATTGCGCAGGCTAGGCCACGGCCCTAACATTGTGATCTTGCAACCAAGTCGCTACCATTCTAGCCGTATGTGACTGGGCATTGTCGTGCATGAGCAGAAAATCTTGACCCATTTGTGTCCTGTGGGGCAAGATTATGGGTTCTAGCACCTGTTGGCGATACCTTTCTGCCGTCATATTGCCCTACACCCAAACGAGGTCCGTCCGTCCTCCAAGGCGAATTCTTGCCCAAACCATGATTGTGCCTCCTTGGTATGGGTGGACTTCCTGGGGGTCCTGGAGTCGGCTTCATCGCCTAGAAACTCTCCAAACACGCGTCCTTCTTGAATCAGGATGGAAGCCGAACCTGGATTCATCCGTGAACATCACATTCGACCATTGGTGAAGACCCCAGTTCACGTGGTTCCGAACCCATTCCAATCGCCGTCCACGATTGCCTCTCCGTAAGGGTTGGACCCGGAGTGGTCTATGAGAGCGTAGATTGGCTTCGTGCAGTCTCCTCCTCACAGTTTGGTCACTCACAAGCACTTGGTGTTCCACCTGCAGCCTTTGGACCAATTGAGTCGCCGTCACGTTTGATTGAGTTCTTGCAGCAATTTGTAAAAATCGATCTTGTCTCGGGGTTGTGATACGACTGGGCCCTCGATGCCTTTCCGCTACTTCACCTGTGGTACGATAGCGTGTCCACAATCTGGAAATTACGTTTTGGTGGGTCCCTATAGCATCACCGACATCACGTTGAATAGACCCAGCTTCCAGCATTCCTACAGGCCGTGCCCGTAACATTTCCTCCCTAGTCAAATGTTGACGTTGCATGGCTAAAGCAGGTCAATTGGCGCTTTATCTTGAAGTTTCCAAACGAAAAAAACTTTTATTCAAGGTATTTTTTTTACGAAATCATACACGTATAAAAACTCGCTCTCCTACACGTCAAGACATTTTTTACCAAAAATAAAATTTTTTTTCAAAAATTTGAATTTGGAATTACTTCGAGACAAATGACGAACAATTTGGTGTAAAAAAGTTTTTAATACGGCCAGTACTTTTTAAGATATTTAATTAAGAATAAAATATCCCTAGAGTCCTAGACCGTGTTGATGTGTTTATAATAGGCTCTTAAGAATTAAGATTATATTGAATAGGGCTAGATTAAATGATTGCTACAATTTTTTCATACGAGCGAGACCCAACCGAACAATTTTCCTTCAGTTAATTTACCAAGTTGATAACATGAATAACATTTCAATATTAACATAGATGATACTCTCCTGAAAATAAAAGACCCCAAGGGATAAACGGTACGACGATGTAATGGGAAATAAAAGTGAAAGCATTAATAAGGATAAAGGCGGATAGAAAATCAAAAGGCAAAATGTAACGATAAAACTTTATAACACAACAAATCCGTTCCCTAACTCCCTTAATCGCGGGTTTATCCGTTCGGGAGTTCGCGGTGGAAAGACAGGCTAGTCTCTAGAGCCGGTTTGGATCGTTCGCGGCGGTCCATTATTCAGTTGAGACTTTAGTCATACGAGAACGTGGCTGAATAAAATCCGTGATAAATACTGACAGAACAGTGAGTTGTGCTGCGGCTGTGATTGATGGTGGATTGTCCTGCAACTCATTAAGATTACGACCGATACCACACCGTTCAATTTTACTATTCAGATCGACCAAATAGAAGAATCAATCAAACGAAACTGAGTAAACGTTCCATACCCGTCATACATTGAATACCCGTACATCTTGCATTTTGAACTTTCAATTAATTTGGACGATACGTGAAATGAAACTTGAACATATAGAAAAGCCTAATTTACCGTTATTTACATTTTGATATTTCTGTTGAAATTAGGTCCGTAGAAATTTATTCATTTGGTTTCCTGTTATTATCTTGCGTGTATTTCCATATCACTTTTGCCCTGTTTTCTTGAAATTTTGATATCAATATCCTGTACGGGAATCCCAAGAATCACAATCGTTAATTGTATTTAAGTTGAGACTACACATGGAATTCAAGTTGGGAATATAGTGATGTATAAAAAGCAAAAGCACGATGTACATAGTCTTTAGTAACTAAGTTACCTTCTTCGACAACATTCATAGCTACATGCTGTGGCTACATGCAATGTGTAGGTGGATAATCTTACTTAACGTGAAGGATAATAATTGTTACTTTACCTTACAGTATCTTCTTAAAAAGTACTGTCATAGGTCACAAATGAATCAGTGTTACTAGTTACTAGTTTTCGAGACAGGTTCGTTGTATCTCTAGAAATATTATTCAGATGCAAAATTACAAGTCACTATGAATATTGCGTTATGAGCTATATGCTTCATATACGTTATGAGCTATATGCTGTGCCGTTTAAAGTTTCAGATACAAATCTGTAGTTTAAGTTGATTATTCCACATAACAGAGCTGATTGGCTTTGTTTGTTTTTATGCTACTGTAACAAACAGATAACAATTGTTATGAATCTCTTAATTTGACATTTTTTTAGATCTTGCGTGTTGTTGTGGTCATTGCTCTCCGGTACAATAACCACTATAAATACTATTTCATATCCTAGCACGCTATTTCTAGCAGTTTCCAATAATTCAAGCCGCGTTATGAAAATTTACTGATGTCACAGTGTTCGCATAGAGCGATGACTCACGACCCTGACCTAGTTTGCAGTTCCAACCCAGCAATTGGAATGAAAGCTTCCCGAATCAAATGATATTAATAATATGGAGCTTAGTCGAGATAGGCGTCAGGCGTTCGCTTTCACAATAAAAATATCTGATCTGTTCCAAGAAAAAAAATCTAATATCTCAACTTTCTCAACAGAAACATTTCTTAATTTGAGACTTAAAACTTCAGTTATCATATCATCCAGGATTTGTTTGGTTTTGTGGAAAGATACGGAAGATAACGGGGAGGGAGAGGGAGAGGGAGAGGGCGGGAAGCGCTGGCAGCTAGCCCGGTGCGCCGCAGGGTTAACGCTCCCACCCAAGATACTTTTACTCTTCCCTATTCGCCGTCTGCCAAATTGTCAGCTATTGCACTTCCAGAACTTCACGTTTTCATGAGCTTTATTACATTATGCTATTTACAAAAATTCTGGTGTATTATTGCATTCAATGTTTCAAAATTCAGTTGATGTGGATTCCCTTATTTCAAGGAAGGTACTTGTGCGTTCTCTAAAATATAGAAATATGCCAATCTATATACGATTGACCGAGAAGGTTGCCAAAAGAGATTGAATGGAAATGGAAAATTTAGAATCACTCGGAAGTGTCGCATCAATAATAAAACCAAGAATCTTAAATAATCCTATTATAAAAATGGAAGGAAAATTTGGGCGCTAGAAGTGAGTTCGTGTGGGCGGTAATAGCCTTGAGGATTTTATCGATGCATCAAAGTGGTTTGAAGTCGTGTTGTGATGGTGATACCGTTGCACAATCTCGCGTCAACACTGACGCAGCGTTTCAAGTGGCCGACATTGATCGATATGTATAAGGAAGTGGAGCCCTGGAAAACACAACGGGTCCATGCCGACACGAACATTATCATACCCGACTTCCTCGGGCGAGTAAGCGATATCATTCGATACTTTGCTGATACCCTCCTACTACTGGCAGCGCGTGGGCGATAAGCGCTCTTGTGTGCGACAGAGACAGGGATACTTGCGGCTGCAGAAGTTGCGGTCAGTTCAGTCGGCTGGTGGACAACGGCGGGGACCGTGGGAAGCGCGGGGAGCGGGGGCGGCGGTCAGCTCAGTTCAGTCAGTCAAGTCACTAAGCCAGTACACATCGTGATGTGCCACGCGGTAGTTCTCGGTGTTCTGTTTTCGTTACCGTCGTACTTGTATTCGGCCGTTCCGTTCAGGTGAGCCGTGCCTGTGACATCACATGTGCTGTTATGTAAACATCACGAAGTGTTTACTTGCTTTGATCTCATGTGTCGTCATCTCGTCGTATTTGTCTCAGAATGTCCGTTTCTAACGAATTAAATTTCATACAATCAGAAAAAAAATGTTACGGTTATTATCTCTTCTCAGTGGCCTCGTGTATATGTTGTCAACATTGTGAAATATTGTCGTGTGTTCAAAAGATTTGACAGTCATCGCATTAGCCGTACGTCAACGAACGATTAGTCATTGTGATGTGAGCTGTCCTTTTCGTGCACGGGCAATGTGATTCGCATTTACAACCGTATTGACGCATTAAAAATACGGTCACGAGCGAAGAGAGGCCGATGCGACTGAGTCCGCCGCACCGGCTGACCGAAGCTCATGACGCGCGGGTGACGTTTCGCTCCCGACAGTCCCAACCGATCTCCCCATGGACCGGTGCCTGCAGATGCTCCTGGTTTGGCTCTCCGCGCTCGCCGACACCTTACTCGGGAAGTTAGTACCCAAGTACTCATGGATGCTTACGGAATAGACCGACGATCCACTACGGTCCCCGAGGACAATAAACTGCGTTGTCATGTGGCGCCGTGCCGTTCGGAATATAAAGTGGTCGAAGTAGTTCAGAGCGCAGTGTCGGATGCGGTTTAGTTGTGTTAATTATACCGTATGAAACGATATCGTGCGGAGTGGGCCACCCGCCACAGCCCGCACCAGCCCACCGCCGGCGCCGGCATTGTTTACGCCGCAGCTACTTAGCACACAATGTGCTGCTGACGTTTCGGACTATCAGATTATCGGGTCACTCGCTGACATGCATCCCGCGCTCTACTGTCACTGTTGAATGTTGTCATGTACAGTCAGTTTCATGTACATTTCATATACATTGTACACATATAGACAGGTGTGCGAAACTAAATAAACTTTCTGCTATGAGTACGGTTCCATCATCATATCGACGATTTTAGCCTGCTTTAAGATGGAACTGATAGACATTTCAGAGTATTTTGAAAGCAATTGCGATTATAATAGTGGTTGTCTGGTTACAAATACGTTTGTGTCACAAAGCGATCGGTATCAGCGAGCATTATCCGACAACAGTAATTTGTCGAACGATATACCTTCTTTGGGTTGTGGAATAACATAAAAATCTTGTTATACATATTCCTTATCTCACATTTGCCTTATCTCACCATTGCTTAAATAAAAAGTATGCTTGTTGTTGTATTTCTGATGCAATATTTTTGTTGCACAGAAAATTCAGGACTTGTCATGTAACTTGGAAATTGTAAGGTCGGTCTACTTTACGCTGTAAGGCTGTAACGCGGTGGGGATGATAGCTTGATGCGTAGGGCTTCACGGTAAACAATGATATTAGCTACAGGTCACTAGCGTCTGTAGTGTTGTACTGTAGGTTTGTACTTGTCAAAATCATTTTTGGAAAGACCTGCATACGTATTACTGAATTTTCTGAATACATAAATCATATATGCGGTTTAGTTTAATAACGTTTTTCAAAGTTGGTTCGAGTACGATAAAGTCGATAAATGCACCGTAGGCACCGGAGCTAGGTTGGTGTATCTGTAAAGCGAGGGTTGGGAGGGTTTCTGGAGATTCCCAACCGGGGTGCCATTTACTTACGTGACGGATAATTGTTGTTCACGAATCCTGCGCGTTTGTGACGTCCATTTATGTTATCCACATCACCTGAGAATCTGCGATACATGGAATGCTATTGCAATTTGAGGAGTATCATTGTAATAAGCGCTTAAGTGTTATCGAGCTCACTCTATCGCTTTATTATTATGATGATGATGATGACATTATTACGTATTATTTTATCAAAAATTAAACAAAATCGCGCAATTAATATGCTTATGTCATTAATTATATATATTGTGTAATTAATTATTATGCATATGAGTATTGCGTGTCCATAATATTCACATGAGATTGTGTTTTTCAATATTTTCATTATTGTTCTCAATTCGTATAAACATCCTCGCATCTTATCTTAATTATGGAAAGCTTTATAACGATGCATTTATCAAACGAATGAGACGTTCCAATTCATCACAATTCTCATGAAGCAACAATGGCAACATCAAATCACAAAATCATCTGAGAAACAAGTAATAGTTTAGAAACTAAATACACCGTTTTATATTGTCAATGTAGATACTGAAGAAAAAATGGGACTGTGCTATTATTAATTAAGGAGTTCCCTTGGCTGGAGCCAAACCTGGGTGTAGTGTCAGGTCAAGTGTCTCACAAAAATGAATTGTCATCAGAACTAAAGCACTGTGTAAAATTTCAACTCCTTAGAATAAGTGGAATTAGGTCTAATTCGGTTTGCGAGATTTGACCCAAAAAAACAAATAAATAAACAGGGCAAGCTAAATAAATCCGTTTAAAAAAATATCTTCAGACAAACCACATAAATCTGGTTTTGTTTCAACCATTTTTGTATTTTTTATCTTCGACCTACGTTACGTCTTGAGGTAGATCATGGTCGCAGTCAGCGACACTAACGAAAGGAAAAGGAAGGAGGAGTGCAGACTGGTTTTTCTCATTGCCATATGTGATATGACATGACGGTCTGTTAAATGTCTTTCTGTCAACTGTTTCTCTTTGTCACTAGAAATGTAATTAGATTGAAGTATCTATTCGTTTTAAATGCTTAATCGTGATTGTCACATACAACTTCCTTTTTCTTTTCTTCCTGTTTCTTTCCATACGGGCTTAACACTTACGGCTAGGTTCTTCTTAAGCATATTGTTGTTGTTGTATTTGTTGCAGTAGGTACCCTGTGAGGGAAATAAATGTTTTTCTTTCTTTCTTTCTTATGACCGCGCGGTCATATGAACATAGCCTAAAAGTGTGAACATGTCACTAAGAGGAGTGCAAATCATTCATCAGAAATAACTAGTACGGTAAATGATTATACGTTTTATATAAGTTGTCGGTTGTGCGTTTCAGGAAGGCGCGGCGCAAGGAGCGCGAGGGCGAAGGCGCGGGCGACCCCAAGTTGTACCTGCAGGAGGCGCTGCTGGAGCGCAAGCTGCCCGAGCTCGACATGCGCCAGCTGGTCGACCTGCCGCACGGACTTGACTACAACGAGTGGCTCGCCTCACACAGTTAGTACCACTACCACTACATTACCATTATTACTGTAATAGAATAAAGCTGTGATGCCTGTTTGCGCGAACCAGTCGCGCGGGCTATCGCAGCTACAGCCCGGGCGCGGGCAGTCATCGCCATTCGCGACACTACCTACGTTGTAATCGCGATTACATTTTACTTGTAGAGAACAGTAAATTCTTCTTTTGCAGTCCGCTAGTATCATTTAAGTCCTAGAGCACCTTTGGACATTAACAATGCCTTTGGTGTCACTAATTCCATGGACGAAGGTGACCAGTTCCCTTTTGGTGGCTCGTTTGCTTCTTCATCGGCTATACACATAAAATAGTTCTTCGCTTTTTTTTTACTAGCGTCGGTGATGCCTTCATCATCATTAGCAACGGAGACTACCTACCATCAGGTGGCACGGATGAGGATTTGTTGGCTATTTATATAAAAAAGTAAAGCCCCTGGCTTTATAATAGTTATAATAATAATTCATGATGAGACTGCTACTTAAAGTTATTGCTTGTGGAATTTCAATGTCAATGTGGTTATGTTGTTGGATCAACATAACGGCATGAAGCACGCTATATTTTAAACAATGCTCTGTCTGCAATTTTAGATCATAAGTACTGTGATGATGATCTACAGAGCTACAATGTTGAGTTAATTCACAATTCAGCAATAATAATTTCCACAGATTACAGAGAAAAGGCAATGGTAAAATGGTATTAAAAGAATATGTACAATAATTTACATAATTGTTTCCAATTTAATTTATTTGTGTAATATAAGGGTCGGTACCTAAAGGTAGTAATTAAAGAAGAAGAATTATATTGTATAATTGATGTGTCATGCGTGTAACAGGTACGATCTGAGAGTACAACAGCGTCATCTAGTGAACGACGATGAAAATATACAGGGTGTCGCGTTGTTGGTAACGGTGTCGAGAGTTCAATGGTTTTTTCCCATCTCAAAAATGCCCAACGCGCCTAAAAGAAGTTTTCAATTCAAAAATATTGATATGTCATAAATACTCGAGGACCAGAGGACAAGGGAATCTACGAGCCGGGAAGCGCAAATGGTTTCGCTTTCACTGTGTTCGTTCCAGACAGGGGCCGCAAACCTGTTGGGGCAACTCACGTGACGTGAGTCATGTACCCCGCCTCTTGCCTGCTAGCTTAGCGCCTCCTTGTCGGGGAAAATCGTTAACTTTACATTCGTCATTTTTATATATCAATCTTATAACAACGCAAGATTTTGGGTCGATCGTTTGTTTACCGACCATTAGTGCGTGATGACTTGTCGAAACATTTTTATGATTCAAGACGGTGATGTGTCATCTTCTAACTGTTTGGTCGTAACTTTCTCAGTGGTATGAATTGAATAAGAAATTAATGTAGGTCGCGTTGCAGGGCAAAGTTATTTATTGTATTCTGTGAGAATAGAAAGCGGGAGCATGGCTTGAAGATCAGAGCGATATGCGGTTGCGGAGTCATTGTCTGTGTACAAATAGTGACCTTGTACGGAGGAAGCTCCCCCTCCCTGCCTCCCCGCAGCAATCGTGATCCACGTAGCTATCCTAGTTGCACAAAGCCTACGAGCTGCGAGACGTTCTGCTTGCTATAGATAAACCTTGATGACCAAACCGCAAGATCTTGTTCGTAGTTATTCTGGTCTCAATATGCTTGTGGACCTTTAAAAACTGGTTGACTGTAGTATATTGGGATAATACTGCCCCTGCAGCATGTAACTTATTATTAAGGCGAGCGTATTCGACCGTTGTAGGCATTTTGTTCACTGCCCTTTACCCCGCTCCCCTGAGTGTAAACTCGACCGCCACGCGCGCCGTGAGCCGGCCGCGCGCGGCTGTGAGGTTAATGACCCCGTGCGTAGCTGTAGATCCTACATAGCCTACTAGTTGGTAGTGGACCTGCCTGCGAACTGCGAAGCGAGGGGTTTCGGGTTCGATTTCCGGCCGGGGCAAATATTTATGTGACAGATAAATATTTGTACTCGTGTCATGGCTGTTATTGTGATGTGTTATATGTGTAGTACATGCCACCCGCGACACAGGTAAATACTTGTAACCTACTGCGGGGGTATGAGTGTGGAAGGGTTTTATTATTATTATTATTATTATTATTATTAGTAACTGCTCTGAGTTGGGGTGTAAGTATACTTTATTTTGATTTATTCATTGGAATTTTAGGTGTAATAAAATAAGAGTAATGATAATTTTAGCTTATCCAGTGGAGACTAGAGGTGAGTGGAGACTGACTTGAAATTTTATGATACGAAACTGTCCAATGGAGACTAGAGGTGAGTGGAGACTGACTTGAAATTTTATGATACGAAACTGTCCAGTGGAGACTAGAGGTGAGTGGAGACTGACTTGAAATTTTATGATACGAAACTGTCCAGTGGAGACTAGAGGTGAGTGGAGACTGACTTGAAATTTTATGATACGAAACTGGCCAGTGGAGACTAGAGGTGAGTGGAGACTGACTTGAAATTTTATGATACGAAACTGTCCAGTGGAGACTAGAGGTGAGTGGAGACTGACTTGAAATTTTATGATACGAAACTGTCCAGTGGAGACTAGAGGTGAGTGGAGACTGACTTGAAATTTTATGAAACGAAACTGTCCAGTGGAGACTAGAGGTGAGTGGAGACTGACTTGAAATTTTATGAAACGAAACTGTCCAGTGGAGACTAGAGTTGAGTGGAGACTGACTTGAAATTTTATGAAACGAAACTGTCCAGTGGAGACTAGAGGTGAGTGCAGACTGACTTGAAATTTTATGAAACGAAACTGTCCAGTGGAGACTAAAGGTGAGTGGATAACAAATAAGTAGGTACTTACGTACAAAATTGACTAATATCATCTAAATACTAACAAAAAATAACCAACTTCAAAATAACTCGAAAACTACTTGTCAAATCTCCCTCAAATTTATGTGGAACCACATGATACGCACCAGCTTTCTATCAAAAAAAGAATCATCAAAATCGGTTCACCTACAAATAAGTAGGTACTTACATACAAAATTGACTAATATCATCTAAATACTAACAAAAAGTAACCAACTTCAAAATCGAAACGAGCTTTTTTTTCAAAATGGCGGACTTGTAGGTATGCCAGGTTCCGTACAAAAATCTTCAAACCCTTTGGATAAGATATTTTACAAGTATGTTGAGAATGATAAAAAGTATAAGAATAATTTAAAATAATGTAGCGCGACTGTCAACAGTGCGATCTCTTATTTATGTAATTTTAAATTCAGTTATCGCGATTTCAAGCATAAATAAAAGTTTAAAAGTGATTTTATAGTCCACAAATTCTGCACAAATAAAAGTACATGCAAGAAGACGAAGAATAAGAGATTAAAACCGGTTTGAAAGTAAATAACAGAAAGTGACAGATACAATCTAAAAGTGATGTTTCATAAATGAATTTAAGAGGAAGCAAAATACAATGTGGGCCAGATCCTACACCTAAATAACAGCACTCGATTCTCACCTTGGAGTAGTACATACTTAATTGGAAAGAGGAATCTTTTACATGAACTTCAGCAGATTGTTTGTATACAGAAGCGGTTGCTAAGGCCGCCATCGGTTGTCCTAGCGACGACATAGGTCTCTTCTACTGCACTTCCACTGTGACGCAGCTACGTAACGACGCATGCGTCAAGGAGCCGTCATATTTTGACTTTGCCTTTTTTATGTTTTCAGTTTACATTTTAAGTGACTATATCGTGTTTTTAAATTTATTTTAAGTTATTCTTTTTTGTGAATATATTTAACTTTTGTGAATGCAGTCCGTGACCCAATCTTGTGATGGCACGTCGAACGCGACCCACACATGCACACAGTGCAACAGGTCTTTCAAATCTTTGAAAGGCCTCAACATTCATATTACAAAAACACACAGGAAATGTATTAGCCAAAACCATCCCATTATTCCGAGTGCACCTACTTATGTAGCCAACAATCCAACTCCTTTCCACACATATCTTAGCCATTTGAAAAATAGTTTACCAATAGTTAAAAGAATCCCTCGAGGAGCTCGAATAACCGTTGCTACACATTTGTCAAAATTAATCCAGAAATGTTACATAAGCAATTGTACTCAAGACTGGCAGAACCTGTTTTTATTTTCATATAACACACTACATATAATAAAAACTGATGAACCGAATTTATCCTTGACACAAAAAATTAAGAATAACTGTGCTGTAAGCTCCTCGCCTTCTCCCGCACCTCTAATCAAACATGATGCCCCTCGTAATCGCAACAAACTCATCGAAAACAAAATCTGTGACGGAGATCTCAAAGGTGCCGCTCGCCTTTTGTTCTCCAACGACGTGCTATCACCAGATACCCCCGACACCCTTCAGGCCTTACGGACAAAACATCCTCCAGCTCCAGTAAACCCATATTTTCTCGACCCACCAACAGCAGGGCAAGCATGCCTTCAAATTCAAAACAAAGATGTTACGGATGCCATTTTATCTTTTAAACCAGGTTCGGCTGCAGGTTTGGATGGAATCTCACCCCAACATTTGAAAGACTTAACGTCGCATTCTGTGGGTGATGCAGGCGAGCAACTTGTAAATTCAATCACTAAATTAATAAACTTTATGTATTCCGGTAATGTCAATCCAGAAATTGTTCCCATTCTTTTCGGCGCGAACCTCATTGCCCTCACCAAAAAGGACGGAGGGGTGAGACCAATTGCTGTTGGATCAACACTACGACGTCTGGCCTCCAAAATTGCTGTTCGACATATTTTACCAAAATTAAATTCGGAATTTGAACCCGTACAGTTAGGCTTCGGTGTAAAAGGAGGGTGTGAGGCAGCCGTCCATGCCCTACGCTCTTTCCTAACTTACGGAAAGCCTGACGTGTTGCTCAAAATTGATGTCAAAAATGCATTCAATTCGGTAAATAGGGATACCCTGCTGACGGAAATAAAACAACATATACCGGAAATATACAATTATCTTCTTCTTAGTTACGCTGACCCTACAAAATTATTATATCGTTCTAATGAACTGTCCTCGGAAGTAGGTTGTCAACAGGGTGATCCCCTTGGGCCTGCAATTTTTAGTTTGGCTATAAATCCGGTAATCAAAAATTTAAATTCTAAATTCAACGTTTGGTATTTGGACGACGGAACCCTAGGAGGTGATGTAGATACTGTATTTTCGGACCTTTTTTTGATCAAAAATAAATTTGAAGCCATTGGTTTGGAGCTTAATTTTAGCAAATGCGAACTTTTTGTAAATAACTGCGACTCAAATTTAAATGACATAAAACAAAAATTCAATATTTTGGCTCCAAATATTAAAATAGTTAACAGTAATTCCCTTTACCTTTTAGGTTCTCCAATTTTTGATGAAGCTATTTCTGAATATGTCAATAATTCAATTACAAAATTTCAAAATTCTGCTGACCGTCTCCTTGAAATTAGTCCACATTATGCACTTTGCATCTTAAAATTCTGTCTTTTCGTCCCAAAATTTACGTATGTGCTCCGCTGCTGCTCCTTTTGGAATCACCCAGATCTTTTGACACAACTAGACGACTTAATCAAAATTAGCTTAGAATCGATTCTTAATATGCAGCTGAACGAGCAATCTTGGACCCAAGCATCCCTACCCATCCGTTATGGTGGTTTAGGGATTCGCAAAATTTCCAGTGTTGCTTTACCAGCCTTCCTATCTTCTGTCCATAGTTCAGCAAATCTCATAAGTAAAATTTTAAGGGCATCCCCTTCAAACTTTGAGATTGCTGGCTTGGAAGAAGCTAGAAAAGCTTTCATAATTGCATGCCCAGGTCAAAATTTTCCAGTTTCTCCAAACTCACAGAGGAGCTGGGACGACATAAACTCTAAATTGACTTATGAAAATCTTTTGAGCTGTAGTACAGGTTCGGCGCGTGCTAGGCTTTTGGCCGTGGGTGCGCATGAGGCCGGCTACTGGCTTCACGCGTACCCTTCGTCAAATACAGGAACATTTCTTGAGCCTGACACGCTCCGAATCGCAACCTGTCTACGGCTTGGGGTTCCGGTCTGCGCTCCTCACAAATGTCCCTGTGGCAGTGATGTCGACAAGCTAGGACATCACGGACTGTCATGCCAAAAAAGTGCAGGCCGCTTCTCGAGACATGCCGCACTTAACGATATCATACGCCGGTCCCTTGCCACCGTCAACGTGCCAAGTATACTTGAGCCGTCTGGTATTGCAAGAGACGATGGCAAGAGACCGGACGGTATGAGTTTGATTCCATGGAAGATGGGCCGGGTGCTGGTATGGGATGCAACCTGTTCAGACACGCTGGCCCCATCCCATCTACATGGAACCAACATCAGAGTTGGTGCGGCTTGTGAAGCGGCTGAAAAAGTTAAAGCATGCAAATACAGGGGTCTAGGCTCCGAATATGACTTTGTCCCATTCGGTGTCGAGACCCTTGGTCCGTGGGGTCCTAGCGCTTTAAGGCTTTTTAAGGAAATATCAAAAAGGTTAGTCGACATCACAGGAGACCGAAGAGCTGGCAGCTACCTCGGACAAAGAATTAGCCTTGCTATTCAAAGGGGGAATGCTGCCAGTATCTTCGGAACCTTGCCTAAAGGGACTCCTTTTAATAATAATATATTTTAATTAGTGTATTATATTTTTTAAGGTTTTTAGTTTTAGGTCATTATGTATAGTATTAGTTATTTTGTGTTAAATAAATTAAATAAAGGCCTATTTAAAATAAAATACCTAAAGATACGTAAAAAATAATAAAAACAAAAAAATTAAAATGTGTGCCATTCACACATTTTAGAACTTAGAAGTGAAACCTTCAAAAATTTTGTTTTCAAGATAATGAGACGAATGTAAAATTTCGGGAAGATGATAATTGTAGGTTTTACTATTCCACTCCACTCCACTCCACTCCACAAATTTTGACTTTTGACTTTTTTGCCTTTTTTGACTTTAGACTTTAGACTTTTTTGACTTTTTTTGACGTTTTTGACTTGACTGTTGACTTTTGACTTTTTTGACTTTTTTGACTTTTTTGACTTTGACTTTTCTTACTTTTTTCACTTTATTGACTTTTTTGACTTTTTTGACTTTTGACTTTTTTGACTTTTTTGACTTGACTTTTTTTACTTTTTTGACTTGACTTTTTTGACTTTTGACTTTTGACTTTTGACTTTTGACTTTTTTGACTTTTTTGAATTTTGACTTTGACATTTTTGGCTTTTTTGACTTTTTTGACTTTTGACTTTTTTGACTTTTGACTTTTTTGACTTTTTTGACTTTTGACTTTTGACTTTTGACTTTTGACTTTTTTGAATTTTGACCTTTTTGACTTTTGACTTTTTTGACTTTTTTGACTTTTTTTACTTTTTTGACTTTAGACTTTAGACTTTTGACTTTTGACTTTTTTGAATTTTGACTTTTTTGACTTTTTTGACTTTTGACTTTTTTGACTTTGACTTTTTTGACTTTTGACTTTTGACTTTTTTGAATTTTGACTTTTTTGACTTTTTTGACTTGACTTTTATGACTTTTTTGACTTTTGACTTTTGACTTTTGACTTTTTTGAATTTTGACTTTTTTGACTATTTTGACTTTTGACTTTTTTGACTTTAGACTTTTGACTTTTGACTTTTTTGACTTTTGACTTTTGACTTTTGACTTTTGACTTTTTTGAATTTTGACTTTTTTGACTTTTTTGACTTTTGACTTTTTTGACTTTGACTTTTTTGACTTTTTTGACTTGACTTTTTTGACTTTTTTGACTTTTGACTTGTTTGAATTTTGACTTTTTTGACTTTTTTGACTTTTTACTTTTTTGACTTTAGACTTTTGACTTTTGACTTTTGACTTTTGACTTTTTTGAATTTTGACTTTTTAGACTTTTTTGACTTTTGACTTTTTTGACTTTGACTTTTTTGACTTTTGACTTTTTTGACTTTTGACTTTTGACTTTTTTGAATTTTGACTTTTTTGACTTTTTTGACTTTGACTTTTTTGACTTTTTTGACTTGACTTTTATGACTTTTTTGACTTTTGACTTTTGACTTTTTTGAATTTTGACTTTTTTGACTTTTTTGACTTTTGCCTTTTTTGACTTTAGACTTTTGACTTTTTTGACTTTTGACTTTTGACTTTTGACTTTTTTGAATTTTGACTTTTTTGACTTTTGACTTTTTTTACTTTGACTTTTTTGACTTTTTTGACTTGACTTTTTTGACTTTTTTGACTTTTGACTTTTGACTTTTGACTTGTTTGAATTTTGACTTTTTTGACTTTTGACTTTTTTGACTTTGACTTTTTTGACTTGACTTTTTTGACTTTTTTGACTTGACTTTTTTGAATTTTGACTTTTTTGACTTTTTTGAATTTCGACTTTTGACTTTTTTGACTTTTTTGACATTTTTGACTTTCGACTTTTTTGACTTTTGACTTCAAGAAGTTTTCACTTCAATAATCATTTTTTCAAAACAATTTTCCATTTATTTCATAACGCGCCTAAATAAGGTATAACTTCAAAAAAGAAAACTGTCTCTCAAGCTCCCAGCCGTCACGACGAGTCGTTTGGCGACTGACACATGCTCAAGGGTGGTAGCTATCCATGCGAACCCCATGGAGAAATAATAATAGTAATAATGGTATTAAATTTAAAATCAATATTACCAATATAATCCCTCGAGGGGCCCTACCACCAGCGGGCCGGATTTAGTCGCCTTTTACGACACCCATCCGGCTTGGGATAGTATTAGATAATAATTGTGTAATTAGCACTTGACTTATACCAATACCCAAATACTATAATAGTAACTAAAGTATAAAAACGAAAAATTTTTATTATTTCAAATTACAGCAGTGTGGATACTTTGGACAGTACCTAATACGTAATATAAGTTCAGAAGGCGCGCGCGCCAAATTCGAAATTAAAATTAGTGTCGGAAATTCGACAACGTGCGGCTGCGATGCCGATTAGCACAGGTCCTACCTCGAAGGCGACTGGCGCGAGAGTAAAATTGAGTAAATTAACGCGTCGGGCGTTTCGTTGCTCGTGGAAAGGGAAAAAATAGAAATTGAAAGGGAAGTTTTTCAAAATTTCAAATTATGATCAGAAAGAAATATTGGTATCTATAGGACCTATACTGTGGTATATTTTTTATTATCTGGAAGCGATTAAAACGCGAATAAAACGCCATTTTTATGCCAGATTAGACCCCACTTTGTGATTTATTTCTATCCAATGAAATAATTGCTATCGTGTATCAAGTATGAGGGAACGAAAGAACAAAGACTGTAAAATAACATATATTTTTTTTAGAATTGTATTATGTACCATTTATGAACAAAACACCTTCAAAAATACCATTTCTTGGGATAATATCGCCTTAAGCCGTACGTGAGAATATAATATTGCAGAGTTCACCAGATGCTTTTATTTGCTTTGCTATTGTTATTTTGTTCTTGGTGCAATTTAATTAAACTGCCGAATTTAAGTCATGCGGACAAATAGCCTTTATGACCTATGTAAAATTATTGTAATTGAAAGTTTTCGAGAGCTAAGAGTACTACTCCAGATACTATGATAGTTTCCAGAAATATCATTTACAAATTGCAAAAACAATATTTCGTACTGTTCAAAAGGGTCTTATGACTTCAACCTTTAATTAAATCTTTAATTGGGTAAACCTTGTCCAGTTGTAGCTAAGCATAAAAATGTGTTGCTCGTGAACCGAGATAAGTAATATTATGTCCATGGCGACCTTTTTTGGGGCAATCCGGGCCACCGTTCACCGCTGCTCGTTTCTATTTACGTTTCACTAATATTGGGCACACAGGTGTCGCTCGCCCGCATGGCGTTATATCCCCATATCAAAGGAATACGCAGTTTAGATAACTTTCATATTAATTAGAAAACGATTTTGGTTAAAGACATTCTATGAAGTCTATTGGAACCTTCCCACTAACGTATGTTATAGAAGATACGAAATACTTATGAACTTTCTATAAGATTTTATTAACGTTATGAGAAACTGGTTTCATGAGGGCGTAGATCTTTTACGTTATTTTCTGGCTTCAATCTGGTAAGTGATCATCGGTTTCTGTGTTCATAGGTGATATGATGCGTTACCTGTCCTTCAATAATGAAGTGATCTCCAATGGTGCACCTTTTTTTCGAGAGGAAATGTTCGGAAAAACTGAAATACCCGCCGTTTTTAAGTCATGTGGACTAATTTCAAACCCCCACTACATTTTGTTAATCAAAAGAGAGTTAATCTTCAAGGAGTACATCGGTGCCTCTTGCACAATACAGGATCTAAATCGGGAACGTTAATATGCAACCTAGTCTTGCTGGACGATGGTAGCAAATTATTCAATTAGGTACTTAATTTTTTTACTACACACTCCCGTCGGTAATCAGAGTCAGGCGCTTAGGGTCAATTCACACTGAAAGGCAATGCGTCATGCGACGCAGTATTAATAAGAGGCAAATATATTGCTACCTTATTAACTTACCAACCTGTATTCCCCGTTCCAGCATTGGCGCTGTTCGACCATGTGAACCTGCTATACGGCACCGTGTCTGAGTTCTGCACGGCGGCCACTTGCGCGGACATGACGGGCCCCGGCGGCCGCACGTACGCGTGGTACGACGAGCGCGGCAAGAAGTCGCGCGTCGCCGCGCCCCAGTATGTCGACTATGTTATGACGTACACGCAAAAGACTGTCAACGATGAGACCGTGTTCCCTACTAAATATGGTAAGTCGCCTTAAGCTCCGTCTTAAGGTCCGGATTATAAAATTATTAAATCTATTAAGGTCTATGTGATCTCAATATTTGGTTTGAGATCCTTACATAGGTGACATTTTGCAAGACCTGAAACCGAATCTGTGTATCGCAGAGATCTTAAGATCGGTCTATTAATACGGACTTTAATATCTGGAATTATTGTGTAGTTGGCGACGAGATTTTAGGAGGTTGTTTGCGTTTTTGATTGATGTCGCATTTAGATTTGTTTATTTATGCTGAGACAGCATTTCCTCACCGTCCTTTAATTAGACGAGTCAATCACGTTGTCCCGGACTTCGGTATCTTTTGAGTTTCTCAATTAAAAGTCAGTTTTATTCTTTATCCTCATAATGGGGTCGTTAAGACAATGTCACACAACAACAAAGTCAACGATTAGAATCTGGACCGACGGCTTAAAAAAAGTATTATTTATTTCTCTTGACTGATCTGGTAGCCGGATTGAACATGTCATAGATACCTAAATAAATGACTTCAATCGTTCTGCCAAGAGTGTAGCGTCTCATAAGACCATCATTTATCGTAGTTTAGCCACGACGACTCTTTCTTTCCCTTACATTACTGAAAATATATGCTGTGATGGTTTTTAAAGGCCAGTAAAATAGTATGTCTAAGGAGGCTCCACTCCCAGTCTCAGTCATAATGAGCAAGATATGATATACCTTTATGACATATTACTTTGAATAAGATGGTTTTAATATTGATGAAATTCTGAGTTTAAAATTTAGTTTGAATTCATTTTACTGAAACTGTAACGAGGTGTAATACCTCGTTCAATATTCCTTGGATGGCAGATGCATTTTTGTTCAAAATTTTTAAATCGTGAGTTTTGAGTTGGTTTTCAAAAATGCATCTGTCAGCTGGGTTCCCATCGGGAATGATGTTTAAACGTTATATTTAATTTTTGATACTTTTATTATTTTTATTGCGTAACAGTGCCTATTTAATATCATTTATAATTTGATACAGTACGTTAAAGCAATATAAACTTTTAAGAATCGGATTCTTTTTCCCTTATTCAAGTAATATCCTACCCCGCCCTGCGAGCCTACCTACTATTATTACTGTGGAGGATCTGCATCCTCGCAGCATCTCAAATTACGAAGCTCAGTACGTAGCCTTCGCGTTGAAAATGTTTTGTATATTTTATTCAAATGCTACTTCAATAAGGGATCGATTAGCTGCCTATGATAAGCCTTGCATTATCTATAAAATTGTCTCGAAAAAGTTATCTATTTATCATCAAAAAATTTCCCCCATTTATTGATATCGTACTACTCGTATTTGCTTTTCATGCTGTGAAGTATGCATACATTAAAGTGAAATTATATGTTTTCAGTAATTTGATCATGTCTCCGAATTTCGTGCTAAACTCAAGTGGCTCCCTATTCGCCTTCGCCGAAATGCTCACATACTTTCTGCTCTGTACTCTGTGCTGTTTAATCCATTCGCTCCTTCTTATTTGCGTGATAACTTTGATTATCGTTATCTATCCCATAATCACTTACTTCGTTCTTCCTACAATCTTACTTTACGAACCAATTCACACACCTCTTCATTCCTTCATAAATCTTTCACTCTGACTGCTATACGTCTTTGGAACTCCTTACCTCTATCAATAAGGAAAGCAGAAAACATAGTTTCTTTTAAAAGACTGCTCAAAAAACACTATCTTCTTTCCGAATTTGTCTTCTTCCTTTCCTTTTTCCTTTTCTTGGCTATACATTCTCATTGTCGCTGCTCTTTTATTAGTGTGTTAATTTGTCATTTGAAAATACTTTCTTTTCTCTTTATCTTTCTTCTCTTCTTTTAATTTCTTATATAATTGTTTTACTTTATGTAATACGCCTGTTACCCATTTTCTGTTCTTGCTGATTTCAATTTACTGCTGGGTTACCTGGAAGAAATCGCTTTAAAGCGATAAAGTCGCCCATTGTTTTGTGTTCCTTCTTTGTGCTCTTTGTATATTATTATGTTTTGGTGTACAAACAATAAAGTGTTAAATAAATAAATAAATGAATAAATAATTTAAGGCCTAAAATCATGTTCTACATATTATTTTCTTGGTGGTAAACAAATAAATCTTATCTGTTCGTCTATACATTCCAGCGAACGAGTTCCCCGCATCATTCGAGGGCGTAGTTCGACGGGTGGTGCGGTTGTTGTTCCACGTGGTGGCGCACATGTACGCCGCCCACTTCCGCGAGCTGGCGCTGCTGCGGCTGCACGCTCACCTGCACCTCACGTTCGCGCACCTCACCGCGCTCGACAGACGGTTCGCGCTGCTCGATCAGAAGGAGACCGAGGTTTGTTCAATGTACTTTGTTAACTTTTGAAGTGAAAACTTCTTTAGTACGGGGGTGACTTGAAATTTTATGAAACGAAACTGTCCAGTGGAGACTGGAGTTGAGTGGAGATTGGAGTTGAGTGGAGACTGGGCACTCAACCCCAGTCAACTTTTTTAACTTAACAATTTTTTATAAACAAATTCTCAACTTTTTTATATATTTTTTCTGAAACACCTAAAAATAAAAAAACAACGATGTATAACAAAGTACAGATAAAAACATTTTTAAATTTTTTAATTTCGATTCGATAAAAAAACGAAAAAATTGTTTGTTCAACTTATAAAATTATTATACATAAAGTATTAAAACTTTTTAAACTTTTATGACGTGATCTCGTTAAGCATGTATATAAGAAAGGCTCCACGAAGCGAAAAATTTATAGGACAATTACTTAAACATTTTTTTTAATGTACAATGAAAATGGAAGTTCGAGAAAATTTAGTTAATTAACAATCGTCTAACTTGTTGAAAAATTAACTTTAAGCAAAATTTCCTACGGGAGCAAATTCTTTGAAGTGTTTCGAATACACCATATTTTTTTTATTTTTTTAAATTAATAATTAATACCTTAAAAAATTAATGAGTGTGACGAACTCGGTTTTGACGCCGCACGCGCAACCTAAAAATGCAGCGTGGAGACCCATTTTCAGCGTTAAATTAAAGTTATAAATAATGGAGATAGAGTTCCGAGAGTCGCGAGTCATTGTTTGGAAATTTCCTCTACTTTAAGAATCTTGTTTTAAAATTTCTTAAATATTAATAGTTTCGAAGTGATTACCAAAAACAAAATACTTTTTTTTTTCAACTTTATTTTGTCAATAACTTTTGCAATTTTTTACGTGCTGGTAAACGCTTCCGAAACATTTTTCTAGACATCATTCCGAACAGAATGAGCTATCGCACGTATTTTTAAGAGCAGTATCTCTAATTTCAACCATTTTGAACATATCGAGTAGACTAATGGGGTTCTTTAAGAAGAGTGTATATCGTATCCTTCAAGGCCGGCAACGCACTTGCAGCTCCTTTGATGCTGCACGTGTCCATAGGCAACGCTGACCACTTACCATCAGGTGGGCCGTATGCCTGTTTGCCCGTCGTTAACATAAAAAAATGACAAAGACGCATGGAAATGAGCTGCTCTGCAACCAGTTCCGTACAAGCTTGTGATATTTTTTTTGTAATAAATATATCAATGTATTTTTATTTTTAAAATATGTGCTGAGGAGTTTCTTTATGGCATTTCTTCTCCATGACAAAGCACCTTTGCGAAAAGCTGGTTGATTAAAAAATGACGTGCATAATTGTATCAATGATACCTATATGAATAAATGATTTTGAATTTGAATTTGTTCAGTTCTTGACGTAGCAGATACTAGTAACAGTACGTAACTGGCAGATAAAAAAACCGGGCAAGTGTAGGGCTCTGAAGTAGTAAGTTTATCGACTATTACTCATTAACTAACGTGATAGTTTTCCTTGTAAATTCATTATATAACCTATTTTTGAGAATTATTTCACTTGTACAACTCCAACCGATAAGCCAGCAGGAGGGGGGACACTTGACTAACAAAAATTAGCACTTTAAAGCCAAATATTTCACAAACGAGCCCATAATTCCTAAAATGGTCTTAAAAGACTTATAATATTTTTGGAAGACCTATTCAACGATACCTCACACTATAGGGTACGCGACGAATATAAAATTCATCCTCAAGTTACCTATAAGGGAAGTGGACGCACCATGAAGAAAAAGTTTTTCAATATTTTATTCTACGATTATGGAGTTTTAACAAATAGTACATTGTATATCCATGCCAAATTACAGCTTCCTAGCACTAAGGGTCTCGGCGCTTTGCTTCGGACAGATGGACAAACGAACGTACAGATAGACGGACAGACAGGCGGACGGATGGACGGACGGACATGACGAAACTATAAGGGTTTCGATTTTACTTCGGAACCCTAAAAAAGACGTGCATACGTGTATCAGTGATACCTACATGAAAAAATGATTTTGAATTTTGAAATCATTCTGACTACCACAGGTCTCTCTTGAAGGGGCCTAGAATAGTGGGATGCAGTATACTCTGTAGCGTGGCTTAACAAAGTCAAAATTATTTTTTCATATTGGTATCACTGATACACTTATGCACGTCCTATGTTAATCTACCACCAGCATTTCAAAACTGTTGTTAACGTAACCGGCCCACTAATGAGCACGGTTCTCTTGATCAGAACAAAAGCATTATTAACCACGTGGTCCAGTGCGGAAATATGTTGATTTGAATTGCGACGGAGTTTTTCATGCTGTCCGAAGATTCCCTACTTATTTATGGAAATAGCTGGCAAACTACCTGACGATCTACCCGATGGTAAGTGGCTATCGTCGCCCATGAATATCAGCCACGCCAAAGGTATCACTGATGCATTGCCGGCCAAGAAAGAGGGAAGTAAAAGAAAGAACTGGCTCTCAAGCCCCTGGCCGGAACACGATGGGTCGTTTGGGGGCTGAATCAAGCAGAAAGTAGCTTAGCCAGGTAGGCTTCACGGAGAGATAATAATATCAGTGAAGTGGGCCGGTTTATCTCGCCTCTTACGACACCATTGTATATGCCGTTAGAGTATTGATATTTTTGACAGGCTTCTGAAGGTTTATAATTTCTCATCGTATTTTGGTGATCGTTAGATGTTAGTTTTGCGTTGTCAAATGACTATTTTATGACGTCTGATGTGATTTTGTTTGCAGGTATTGCGTGACCTGGAAGTAGCGCTGCGACTGACGGAGCCGGCGGGCGGCGCGGGAGCGGCGGGGGCGGGGGCGGGGGCGGGCGGCGCGGGGGGCGAGGGCGAGGACGCGTCGCCGCGGCGGCGCTCGCCCGTCGTGACGCAGCCGCTCGCCTCCGCGTGACCGCCGCGCCTCCCGCGCCCGCCGCGCCGCTGCCCCCCGCGCCCCCCGCCGCGCCGCCGGCCCCCCGCCCGCGCCGCGCACGCCCGAGTAGGGTACTTAAATTGTAAAATGCCTTTCGCGATTCGATCGACTAGTTGACGCGTGTACGTTTCGTAACTTGAAGAATTGTTAACTCTATTGTAAATATTTCAATCTGTTAAGTAGTTTTAGGTGATTATGATTAGTTTATAAATTTGTGATTGCTTTGGTTGTAAATAAAAGTGATATTTGTTTAACTAATAAACTGAAAGCTTTATGAATGTGTGTATTTTTAAATGTTTATCACAACCCAACCTATACTTATGAGTCTAATGAGTTCCACCTCAAAAGTTCCACATAGTCTTTATAGGCCCATTTCGTTAGCCGAGTGAGGGTTGCCAGACTAAAAATCCTATATAGCATGAGAAAGTCTAAAACACTCCTATTTATGGTGCATGTTGTCAAACAATGAACCAGCCCTACCCGTAAAGCTGAGATGAAATGGGCGAGGTAGCGAGGCGGTACACGAGGAAAAAATCCACCAATATTATTACTTTATTACGTGATGCTAGGAAAATGTAGTAAATGCTATTGTGCAATAGTTTACATACTTTATGCTAATATATATATTGAGATCAAAAAGTTCTACTAATATTGAAAATGTGAAATGTTTGTTGTTACTTTTTCACGCAAAAATTACTGAACGGATTTTCATGAAACTTTTGCGTACAGGTAGACCATTATCTGTGATAGGATATAGGGTACTAATTACATACTTATTACTGCACCTATAAGTAACATGCAGACGACGTGATGTAGTTTAATAGAATACCTATAATTAATAAATAATAATAATAATAATAATGAAATGAAATGAACTTCAAACTCATCATTCAAATTTCTGCCTCGCTGGGAATCGAACCCAGGACCCTCGGTGCGGTGATCCGACATGGTAACCATTGCGCCACACGGGTCGTCATTATATTAAATGTATTTAGCACATCATTGAAAGTTCGCTATTTCTCATATCTATTCCACATAAACTCCACTCGATATTAACGAGATTATTTTTATCACAAAAATCTTATACTTGACCTAAATTCACTTCTTTGTGAAAACTGTTAACGATAATTTTTTTCATCGTTTTTATCTTAAATTCGAGTGGCAAGCAGGATTAAAATGGTAACATTTGATTTCAGTCGCCATCATACAATAGTTGTCTATTATTATGTCGATGCCTGTGTTCCCGTTCTGCATTACCACAGTGCATTTCTATGGAAAATACATCCAGAATAATTTACATTTTTATTTGTAAAAAGTGGTAGAACCAATGAAATGAAGAATTTGCTAATGGACATCAGTTACAATAAGACCTTGCCCAGAAGGGGCGAATTTTTTTATGGCTCAAAAGTTTCATGAATAAGCAGATTTGCCACATATTATGGTAAGTGGTCACCAAGACATTTATCATGGACAGCAAGCTTTGAATGGACATTTATGTGCCTTTGTGCCCTATCATTTGTCGAAGTTACCCCACAGACATCCTACGAGTGGCTACGAGTCATAAGGTCAACGTCAATCAGACCTATTCGGCGTATAGGTAACTCGAAATTATTGCAACGCTTTGGTAAGTGATATGCCTTTGATGTTGCTGATGTCCATAGTTAGTCACTTACCATCAGGTGGATCGTCAGCTCGTTTGCCGGCTATTTCCATGAAAAAATTCAATGTCATGTGATCCGTCTTCCGGTACCTTTTCGAAGCTTGTTGACGTAAGATAAGAGGTCTATTATGTTCTTGGCTGTCGCCAATGTTAACACTGGTCAACAAAAAAAATAAAATTGTTTGTTTCCTGTGTTTTTTTTTGTTTCTGTCTTAAATTGACGCGTATTTTTAAAATATGGCAACAATTTTTCTCTAACAGCTTTTGTTTTTGAATAACAGCTAACTACCCTCATTTACTATTTTTACTTAGGTTTGAGTTTTTTATTGGACACTGAAATATATTTTGTTGTTGTTTTCGATATGGCTTTGTCAAGAAGATGTTGTGTGCTTAATCCTGATTGTTTTTGCTATATTTGTGGTGAATATGTATTTGCAAAATATCGAAAACCTTTAACGGACTTTGTAAAAACTGCGTATCATCAATGTTTTGAAATAAAATTGTGTAATCAGGACAAGCCATGGGTTCCTCATAGTGTATGCCAGAAATGTTTGGTATATGTCTACGGTTATGGTCAATGGAAAAAGAGATGCAGTAATGTTCGTAACACCCATGATTTGGCGAGAACCTCGAAACCATCATGACGATTGCTACTTCTGCGTTTTGAAAATAAACGGAATTAAACATGGAAATCGAAATAAGTGGCCATATCCTAACTCATCTTCTGCTCAACAACCTCAATTAAAATCACGAGAGGTACAACCCAGCACATCTAAATCGTCTGATGATCCAAATCCCTGTGAACCCGAACGAAATACATCATGTGAAGACCAGAGTCTTAATCAGAATTCAGACTACAAATTTAGCTAAGAACCTCAACCATTTAATCAGAAAGAACTAATTATGTCAAATCAATGACTGAAGTTGAGTCCAAAGCTTGGAATTCATTTGTTTTGGTTATGAGTAATTTCCTGGGCAAAAAGAAATCTGACGACCATGTCGAGCTTGTTGAGTCCATGCTATCGAACTTGCAAGAGCTGGGGTGCAACATGAGCATAAAAATCCTCTTCCTGCACTCGCATTTAGACCAATTTCCACAAAATCTGGGTGATTTTAGTGAGGAGCAGGGTGAAAGATTCCATCAGGATCTTCGGACAATGGTAGAGCATTCTAAGGGGCGGTGGGACTCACATTATGATGGCAAACTACTGCTAGAGTTTGCAACGAGATCTACCTAAAGTCGTTCATTCAAGGAAATCTTATATAAGATCATTTGATAGTGTTCAATAGAAATTTTGTTTATATCATGTATTAATATTCTGTATTTTTTGTTAAAATAGTAAAACTGTATATTTCAAAAAGTAAAGCTGTTAGCAATCTCCCAATATTTTTTTCATAGTCAGGGCCTTAGAAATAACCAATATCAGAAAAAAAAACTAAAGGAAACAAGACTTGTGTTGACCAGTGTAATTAATGCTTCAGTTCAGTTACTTCAGTGCTTCATCGGCTTGAATGGTAGCTCTTTTTCAGGAGCGGCCTTTCTTGAAGTATCTCATTAAATACCTGTTTATATATTAGGAAATTAATATTTTTCAAAGAAAATTTTAAACGCATAGATATAAAGAACATAGTGATTAAGTACTCTGTGGTATAGAAAATGATATTTTACCATGACACTATTGTAGCTAGCTACAAGTATAGTAATCTGTGCACTATTGACAGTAATGTTTGTTTCCGAACGTTAAAATGTCAATAGAATAGAATGAAATGAACAAAATGAACGAGTACAAATGTCATTATTGAATTTGACATGACATTACATGAAATTTCAATTCGATATCAATAAATCTGTAAAAAGAGGATCGTAATTACATTTAGTTAGCGTTTCAGTGGTGCTTTCTCTTATATAAGATATAATGTGGGTTCGTTGGAGTGGTTGGTGAAGAGCGCAAGGAGCATGTACGACAGTACGTGTGGTGCGGCGGCCACAGGGCAGTGCGGCAAGGCGCAGCGCGAGGGCGACGCGCCGCCGCCGCGCGAGCCCCCGGCGCCGCCGCTGGAGCGGGACTACAGCGGCTTCGACATCGTCAAGGCGACGCAGTACGGAGCCTTCGCCCGCGTCAAGGAGCTGGTGGAGGCCGGCTGGGACGTCAACCAGCCCGACCATGAGACCGTTACCCTGCTACACTGGGCTGCCATCAACAACAGGTAACGCTATATACGTGTAACTCCGTCCCTTCTGAGTCACCTTGAAGCTGCTAAACAATTTGTCATACTGCTAATTACTTAACATTCAGAACAACCTTTCAAGTCTTATGATCCTGCTTGTCTCGCTTGAATATTTGATTCATTGATTGATGACAACTGAAGTCATCACTTTGACAAAGATCGATGTATGTGACTGAAGCATACACTCTGTAATCTACATTTCAAGAAGCAGCTGATGGTATTTCTAAGGTGTGTGGGTGGTGATGATTTCTATAATGTTACTTGTCTGCTTTTCTGGTGACTTATGTTCGGTTAATATTATGAATGTGAAAATTTGTCAGGATCTTTGGATGTTTGTACTTACCCTTTCTCACATAAACTACTGAACCGATCTTCATAAAATTTAGCACACAGCTAAACTGTCACCTGGTATAGGTTATAGGGTACAAATTAGTCCAGAAAACACAGGCAAAGCTGCAAGCAGAGTGCTAGTTAAAGATCTTGTTTGTTGCAGACGAGAGATTATGGAGTATCTCCTGGAGAAAGGAGCAAAGGTGGATGCCATCGGTGGAGAGTTGCAGTCCACTCCACTGCACTGGGCCTCACGCCAGGGCCACCTGGAGGTCAGGACTTACATTTAACTGTGCAGTTAAATCAGAGATGATAGGAATCAAATTTTGAAATGAATATCATTGAAGTATGTCATAGAATAGACATCTCGAACAAAATGTATGTTCCCGCCGGGAGGTTCTATTTTCAAAATTGAGCCCCTGTTCTCCTTTCAAAATCGAACGAATCCATTGGTAATTGAAGCCGCGCAGCTTCAATTCATTGGAACATACATTGTGTTCGCGGTGTCTGTTCTATACACTAGTGATAAAACTTCAATGATGAATATGGATATATAATAATGTTTTGACAGTTTTTTTCATGTTTAAAGATATTTTTATGTATATGAAATCTGATTGTTTCAGATAGTTCTATTTACAATATTAGGCTTAGATAATGAGATTTAAGAGTTAATTGCCATCCAATGCTTTTGTATGCAAATAGCAGTCCATAAGAGTATAAGAATTATTGCTGCTGTATTCATGTGTCTTGTTAACACTCTATCACTGCAACCAAAATAATATGATAGAATAGTAAAATGTTGTTTTATTATTTAAATTGCCTTATGTTTTATTTTCATTGAAAAGAATACAGTGATTCTATATATATTGTGTGTGTGTGTGTGTGTTTGTGTGTTGTCCATGGCAACCACAACACAGGGAATCGTAGTGGGGGGCTATCAGTGTGTAGCGTTACTTTTTTCTACCCCAGGCCGTGGTAGTCCTAATGCGAGCGGACGCGGACGCGTCGTTGCGTGATGCGGAGGGCTGCGCGGCGCTGCACCTTGCTGCCCAGTTCGGGCACACGGCTGTCGTGGCGTACCTCGTGGCGCGCGGCGTGCCGCCAGACGAGCCCGACGCCGCCGGAATGACGCCGCTTATGTGGGCCGCGTGGAAGGTGAGCTCACCACCAAGGCCGCCTTTAACCTACTGGAGGCCCTGGGCATATTAGGATAATGGGGCCCCAATGACTTTGTCAGAACACTATTTTGTTAGAATAAACAAAGAAAGTAGATAAGCAAGCCTCTAGATTTATTCAAAAGCCAATAAGCAAATTGGTATTGTAGTCAATAATTTGGGTTCGATTTATTCGAATTGAAAAAGTTTTTTGGTAATAAATATTGGTTATCGTTTAATGATATGGCAGGAACTAGGGGGCCCTTATCAATCACGGGGCCCCAGGCACGTGTCCAGAGTGCCTAGTGGGAAAGAGGGGTCTGCTCATCACTATAGCAGACTACAGCTTGGGATAATGATGACATGTGTTGTTCATTATTGGTCGGCATTTGTTATGCATTTGGTGTTACTGATGCCTATCGATGACAGGGGACACTTCCATTAGGTGGATTGTCAGCTTGTTTGTTGGCTATTTACACAAATAAAAAATTGGCTTAAAATTATGTGTCATGGTCAGGGGCGGCTGTACTTTAAGTGCGCTCGTGCGCCGAACTGCCAGATTTTAATGTTTAGAAAAATAAAAAAATAAATGTTTAATAGTGTCTGATTAACGATCTATTCAATATTAACGAAATTAGGATGAACCAATTTAAGCTCTTTGATAAAGTATTAAGACTCATTATCGCGAAAATCGCTGTAATATGGTTCACGGTGCGCTAGCCAAAGCGCACGGCGAATGCTCATACAACTTCTATGAGATGCAACCGAAAACGCCTGGCGCGTGAGACAGAGCTAGTTCAATAGAAAATGTATGGCGAATTAAGACCACTCTGGTGCGCCGCACGAGAACCGAAGATTACCGAGGTTTGACGAAATTCGCGCGCGCTACGTCGGTCGCCGCCCGCCGCCTAGCTAAAAGGAGTTGCGTTTGTTTACATTCTGCAAGGATTTTCTGTATTTTAATATTATAGTTACTGAATTGTGGAACATTGTGTGTGAGTAAATAGGTGTGAAAATGGGTATTAAACTTTAACATCGACTATTTTGAAAGCAATAATGAAACTTTTCAACAAAAATTGTAATTAAAATGGGCAGGATTATTTTTCAAACACTCATTTAAGGACACTTTTAAGACGAATATAACGATACAAATCCATCCAGCCGTTGAGAAAATCATAACCGTTCTTTGGCAGTCGTTAAAAATAAAAATACGCTGATACAGTGCACCACCACTTCTAGGATCCACCAGCCGCCACTGGTCATGGTATGGAGTTGCAAGCTTGTAATGAGTTAGCAAGTGATGAGTGTGGTGACTTATGACTTATGACATTATGACACTAATGTATTTGAGGGAAGGCTGGGGGGGCTCAACTCCCGCCACCCAAAATCTGTTGTAACAGTGAAGCGATTTTATACCTTGTTGCTGCAGTGTCAGTGTCAAATGTTGACACGTTGTACTTTGATAGGTGTCAGCGGTGGACCCGCTCCGGCTGCTGCTGACGCTGGGCGCAGCGCCGTCGCCCGCCGACCGTTCACACGGCAACACGGCGCTGCACTGGGCCATCCTGGCGCGGAACGTCACTGCCATCTCCACACTTATACTATATGTGAGTTGACACATGTACAAATGACAAGGAGGAGAAAGGGTTTTTCTCATGGCAATGCTGATCTGACATTTTGTCAAGTCAATGACGTGTATGATATGCATGAATTTGTTTTATAAATGTAAAATTTGTATTATATTTGTATCTATGTTTGTCACTCTTTTGCGGAAAAACTAGTGAACAGATTTTGATGAAATTTAGCACATAGGTAGACCATGATCTGGAATAAGATATAGGGTACTTTTCATCCCGGAAAACGCAGGCGAAGCCGCGGGCAGAGCGCTAGTTAATAAATAAATAATAATAAAAAATGTCAGGGTAACGCCAGCCTCGACATCCCCAACCTGCGCGGCGTGACGCCGCTAGTGATGCTGCAGACCTCGGGTGACTCGTTGTGGATCGGCACCAAGGTCTCCGATAAGATAAAGGAACACTCCCTTGCTAACTCCAGGAAGAACTTCCTGCGAAGATTGGCGTATGACAAGGTGAAATTAACCTATTGAAACTTTTATTATTTAATTTTTAGTTTTAGCAACACTTTCTGTAAGAAAAACTACGCTTTTGGAAGAAGTGGCAAAAAACTCCCAAAGAGAATATTTTCTACATAGAGTTACAGAGAATATTTAATACTACTTGTGTAATAAACTCATGTGAAAGCTATCTAATTTACATTGTTTTTCGTTTAGTTTCATCATGCGTTTTTATTGGCAGTTCCATAAATTTTGATGGAATTCAATTTATTTAAAACCCAAATACATTAAGATGACGTTATACTTGACAATTTTAATCCTTTTACTCATTTGTGCTACTATAGCCTGATAGCTCACAAAATGTAATATATAATCTGTGGTCTGATGATGAGTGTGAGAGTGGAACGTAAATAACCTTGCAGAAGTTCCGTTGGTGGTGTGTGGTGTTGATGCCATTCGTGGCGTTCTACCTGACGGGGCTCACGCTGGAGCTAGCGGCGCCCTACCTCGTCAAGGCGCTGCTGCTGGTCTGCTTCTACGCGCTGCTACACTTCGTCAGCAATCTGCTCTTCGACGAAGATCTCAAGAATATATTCCCTCTCAGCGTCTATTTGGCCACCAAGGTTTGTTGTAACATCACCACAGTACTCAAGTTAAACGTGATTTGAATGAACCACATCGCCATTTAGTGCTTAGCTTATGAAATATCAATGACAAGGATGTTTAGAAATTATAGAGCTGCATCCTGTCCAAGTAGGTTAGAAAAATGTACTGTTTTATTACTTCAGAATTAGTAATTCTGTAGTGACAGACATTAACATTTTATCGCCATGATTAATTTGTAAAAACTTCCTGTATACACAGAAACAATTAAATAGATAACTTTAACCTGTCAAGGTCCACTACCAAACAGATTTAGCAATAGTTGTCATATTTGTAGTTTACGGGTCTGTTCCTTGTATACAATAAACATTAATAATGACCCAATTTATCTCACCCTCTGTTTCTCTCTGTATGACCTGACCTTTCTTACTTTGCCTCTATGACCTCTTTCTCTCTGCGATCTCACCCTCTCTCTTTCTACAGGTGTGGTTCTACATAACGTTGGTAGCGTTCTCTCCGACCGCATTATCTCTTTCTCTCTCTATAACCTCACCCTCTCTCCAGGTGTGGTTCTACATAACGTGGGTAGCGTTCATAGCGCCGGCGGTGAGTGCGCTCAGTACTGCGGGGTTCCTCGCGTGCTCGCTGCTGCTGTGGTATACGTTCCTGCGCTCGTGGCGGAGCGACCCCGGCGTCATCTGTGCTTCGAGAGATGATAAGTTCCGCGTGAGTAGACTGGGACGGGTAGACGTGGTACATACGGAAGAATAACTATGTATAAGTGAGGTCGAGCAAAGCACATATAATATATAGAGACATCGTATGTCGAGATATTATATCGCACCTTTGGTGGTACAAGGGCACATCTTACAAAAAATTGTAAAATGACAAAAAAAAACAAAAAAATATTTGACACCTGCAAAGTCCATGGTCATATTCACAAATAAATGGGTCGTATCTCATGCAAAGAACAAACACTTTGAAGCAATAAAAAGACGAATAATACGACTCGGAATGCAAAAAAAAAAAACTTTAAAATGGCGCTGATGTAAAATTACAAAAGTGCAGTTGAGCCCTTGTTCCACCAAAGGTGCGATATGATATTTTTATTTTTGGAATGAAGTTCCTTATCGCACTGTGGAATTAAGAAGGCCAAGTTGAAAAATCGTGTCAATTTTTATGTTCAAGTATGCCTATGCATTTGGGGTTCTAAATGTCTTTGTGTTTAAAATTAAAGTCATACTAGCTGCCCGGACAGACTTCGTTCTGTCAAAAGTTTTTTTTTTTTGAGATGTAAGCTATCTTATCTACAAGTTGGATCAAACTGCACATGGTGTGCAAATTTGATTAAAATCGGTTAAGTAGTTCAGGGAGTCCATCGCGGACAAACAACGTGACACGTAATTTATATATATTAAGATAGTTCGCAACCTTAATAATTGATCTATTTTCTTATACTGATACTAACACAGTCATATAGTTAGCTATACTTTAAGTTCAACAAACAAACTTGTCGTTGCAGACAATAATCGAGCTGTCGGAGAGCCGCGCCGGCGGGTTTGAGCCGACGCGGTTCTGCTCGGCGTGTCTGCTGCGCCGGCCGCTGCGCTCCAAGCACTGCTCCGTGTGCAACCGCTGCGTCGCCAAGTTTGACCACCACTGTCCCTGGGTGGGGAATTGTATCGGTCAGTCGATTACATAAACATCGTCGTTGGATATGTCTATAACCTATCATAGTTGGTGTTGGCCCGGCTACGAAACTAAGGATCCTGCGTTCAATGCCAATTGAAGACCGATGGACAGACATTTATGTCGTAGATGTTTGTTCTCGGGTCATGAGTTTTAGTGGTGTCTTATTTGGGATGTCCATGCTACCCGCAATATAGAGAATCATTGTGCTGGGTATGAATGTGTTTTTAAACAACGTTTTTGCCGTAACAGCCGCCTAGAGTCGCAACTGTTCATTCGAAAAAAGAAACTGTTGATGAAAGAACGGACAAGAAACTGAAGTAATTATTTGTCCTGTTGTAAAAAGTGCTTTCTGTTTTGTGTTGCTACCGATGTATTTTTTGGTTTACGTGTAGTTTTACTGATCTCAAAATTATTAATAGGCCATACAAATTACAACAGGTACTATAATGGTTTATATTGAAATGTCTACTCATCAGGCGCGAATAACCATCGCTACTTCATCGGCTTCCTGGCGAGCCTGCTGGTGATGTGTGTATGGATGCTGTGGGGCGGCGTGCAGTATTTCCTCGAGCGGTGCGGGACCCCGCCCGCCAGGGGCGCCGTCACCGAGAGCTCCGTCACCGGGGGGTCCGTCGACGTGGTGCTCGTGTGGATGCAGTGCAACGCGTGGCTCGCGTGGGTGATGCTCAACGCCCTGTTCCACCTGTTCTGGGTGACGGTGCTGACCTGCTGCCAGCTGTACCTCGTCATCTGCCTCGGGATGACCACCAATGAACAACTCAACCGCGGCCGCTATAGGCACTTCCAGGTATCACCTATAGTCCACAATAAATTGATTTGATATGTTTCATATAGACCGGATACTGTAATCGTAATATTGATTTAGTACAGTGTTGACTAACTCATGCAAACAATGAATAAATCAATACTTATGATTATTACATTGTATTTGTAAATCTGATCACTGAGCACAAATTCGTGCGGTAGTTTTTATGCCGCCCGAGAAACCTTTTCATCGATAGGTATTTATTACAATAATAGTAATTAAAACGTTGTTTAAGTTACTCCGTCTCCACAACCTCATTACAGATTGTTCGTGACGCTAAAACGTTATGTACAAAAACGTTGCACATGTAATTTTACTCAACAATTCTAATAACTTGTATAACATTTCAGGCGCATGGTGGCCGATCGCCGTTCACACGCGGCCCTATCAACAACTGCGTGGATTTCTTCGGCGTGCGGTTCTGTGGTCGCACGCCGCGGCCGCGCGACTGGACCGCAGCTGGGCTTGATGACCAGCCAGACCATCAGTACGTGTGAGGTCCGCCCGGTGCTAGTGATGGCGAGTTCGTGTAGACCCTGCCGAGACCGTGCTGAGAGCGGAGTGGACTGTGCCCAGTGTTGATAGTGAAATACAGTGCATGTGTTAGTGAAGTACAGTGCAAGCGAGCTCAGTGTATGTGTTAGTGAAGTGAGAATCGTAATACACGGTGTAAGTTGACAAGTCGCTTTGAATTGTGGGGTGGTCTTATAAGATGAGGCCTAGAGTACTACCATACAGCTCCAGAGAGGATTGGTGGTGGAACATAACTAAGTAATCCTTAATATTGTTTTGATTTATGAAAACTTCCATTAAAATATTGAATAAATAATATTCACGATAAATTAGAACTTCCGAAAAAAAAACAACTCAAAAATGATGGTTGAAGAATAATTTATTTCGACTTGTCAACTTATTATTACCTTTTACATAATTATCACTTGCTTCGGTGGAGGGAAATAACGCATGGAAACCTGGATTGAATCTATGTTATGTATATGCTAGAGGGGATAAGGCCTCAACTGGAATCCGAAGCAATAGGACAGTTATGTGTTAAGGTTTAAGGTAGCAGTGTTGGAGGGCGTGACACTTGCTCTTTGTACGGTTTTGTTGTTCGTGTCGACGGAGACCCACCGACGGCGCTCGACGGGTAGTCGACAAGCTCCGACGGGCAATCGACGAGCTCCGACGAGCGTTATCGAGCGCCTAAGCTCCTCCGTCTTCTCTCGTCAGTCCGATAGGCGCGCGCAGGGAGCGCCACACATCACTAGTGCCGTTTCTTCTACCGATCGTTGACGATCTCTCCTACGTTCTTTCCGCGTACTTACGCCTCGTGACATTCGTCGCGCAGTACAATTTAGGGATAATTTTTAAATAATTTTTTAAACAGCCATTGAAATATGTAGGGATGAGCCGTGTGGCGCGGTGGTATAAATTTTTGGAAGTAGATATTTTTGATCCTATTAGTTATAAAATTCAGGGCGGTCGGGTGCGTGCGGAATGCTAGGTGGTCGAGTCGTTTGGTTTGAGGAGGGTCTAGGAGGGAGAGTGAGAGAGGGTATAAGAAAACCTTCTGACAAACAGTCCTGTCCAAGGGTTGTTATGTAATAAATATAAGTGAAGATGACCATTTAACTTGTGGCGTTAGGTCCTCAAATAAAACGAATGGCGAGTACTATCGGAATTAAATGCACAATGAAACAATGAACTGTCTGTTATTGTAGCAATCAAGATTGAAAATCAAGTTCTAGTCGATTATGAGACAACAGTTATGGGTTGTGACAAAGAAGTATAAGCTTGCAGTTCCACACCTTTTCAGCCAAAGTGAATCAATTTGATTGAACCGTTCAGTTTTTAGCATCGCCGTGGACATCCGACGCTCGGCCACGCTTTAGCGACTATATAAGACACGTCTTCCTTACATGTTACAAATAATTATAGTAATGTGAGCACATTGATCTCTTTGGTATAAAAACACTGAGTAGGCTACGATTACATTTTCGTTAGAGCTCAGAACATTTCATTAATATGTAGGTGTAATAATAGATTGGTGGAGAAGCCGCTAGGTGGCATTGCATCAAGTCACATATCAGAATCACATTACATTGAGTCACAAATTGACACGCTAGACAGACAGAATAATTACATGGCATAGAGTAATATAAGTAAATAAATTATAGTGCGACTTATGTGTATACTATTACACCTCTCAACACTTTTCCCAAACCGTTGTTATAGATTTGGGGTTGCACGCTTTGCACGACTGTTACCCATGATCGCCTGTCAAGCTGTTAAAACTGCCAGTTACTAGATTAAAGCCTGTCAAATGTTTTTATATCGCAGAGGTTAGTGTGAGTCTCAAGTGGGACGTGACACCAATTTTTGTGATGCCTTATATTTTTGCGAACTCGTTTATAATATTGTCTTTTGGAGAAAATTCCTGGCGTACGCCGATTACCTCTGATTGTGACTGATTACCTCTCAATGTGAATTCCGTACAGTAGTATAGTTGTTGGCGCAGCCTGTGATTGTTACATTCCCACGGCTGTCGCGCCCACCGCCAGTGACTGGCCTCCCACGAGCGGGGCGTTCGTAACGAGCGTTGATAACACGGTAACACGACGTTTTTCGCGGTTCTGTGTCTGTAGTAGTCGCAGTATCTCGATGCATTCGTTAACATATTGCGCGCCCACTCGCACTTAGGTCTTAGGTCTGTTGAAGATGATGCTTGAGAAATAATACATTCGTTGGCTTCTTTTAAGCAGCAGTTTATTACGAATACGAGAAATGAATAATGACTATGAAATGATAATTATGTAACGCGTGCGTACCCCACGCCCTCTCTCGCCTCATTTCCCCGCTCCAGGGTGGCAAGCTCTTGGAGATTCCCCCGTAGTTACGGGTACGCGTTCAAAATCTGCCCCCTTGTCTATAGGTAGAGGGCACACTCTGTTTAAGCCTTGGCGCTCGATGCCGCGGTAAGTGATAAAATCCGCCACTCTGCAGACCCCATCGGATCCGGGATATAACTTTTGGCAAAGGGAGATCTCTCGCCAGGCGAGGTGTGTTGCCTGGGAGGCGGCCGAGCCCCAACTGATCTTGTCGGAGCGTTTCTATAATATACTAGCGATCTTTGGAAACTTCGATAGCGTGATTCAGGGCGACGTGACGTCACTGTGTGACATGTGCGCGTCGTCGCCACAAACTTATGAACCCTTGCCAGTATCCACTTCAGGGGTGGTAGCTGTTCTTCCTTAGAGACAACCATATCCCCTAGTTTTAGTTCCTTCTACCTTAGGCGGCACTTCGATCGTTCTTGTAATTCTGATAAGGTACTCGTGGCTCCATCATTTCCAAATATGGTGTCGGAGTTGGTCGATTAGCTGATACCGTGTTTGTTTAGTCTCGTTCCCATCGCCTGGCGGTGTCGACAGCGATGTCAGCGGTCGTCCCACGAGAAAGTGCCTTGGAGACGAGAGAAAGGTCCTTTGAGTCACTGGATAAAGGAGTTAGCAGTTGGGAGTTGAGAATCGCTTCAATTTGTGCAAAAAGTATATTCAACTCTTCAAAAGTGAGAGAAGCGTTTCTGACAACTCTTCTTATGTGATATTTAGCGCTTTTGACGCCGGCCTCCCATAATCCCCCAAACGTGGAAGAGTATGGCGGGTTGAAACAAAATTCTATGCCTTCATTGGCAGTAAAGTCTTTAACGGAACGAAAACTTGCACGCAATATTGCCCAATTCATTATTAGCCCCTACGAGATAAATGATTAACAGGTCTAAGTGCGATTAAGCGTGTAATATGTCAGCGAGTGCAGCGAGATAATGCGAATACTGTAGTTGTTATTGTTATGGATAAACTAGTTAAGAAAAGCCCTAATTCGGTCACAGGAAGAGGTCGGCTATAGTTTTTTCTGTGACAAGGAATGCTATGTAAAGTTAAGGATGAAAGACACATTAAGATTACTATAATATACCGTTGTCGTTGTCAATGTCGGTCGTTATTAACGCTCCCGGTCTGACTCACCTCGACGCACTAAATGGTAGCTGTGTGGGCGATCGGCGGCTCCTGTAAATAATATCTAATTTTGATCGTTTGCGCGTTTGATAGTGTCCGTAGGAACAAACGCTTTAGTACCTACACTATTTATTTTGTATTATTCGATTGATACCAACGAATGTGAGCGCACGGCACGTGTTTGATGTTTTTATTGCATAATACTCTGCCTAAGCTTTGTACGTTGTAAATATGTGATTTGCTGCTTTTTAAAGATACGTTTGAGTATTATTGGTCTTGCATTCGGCACACGAGCGCGGCGCAGGCGGTTGACCACTCGTTCGGTTGGTTATCTGGTCGGTAGTCGGTAGATCAGTCGGTCATGTGACCAGCCTGTGAATCGGTCTAGCGACTACACCAACTTTAATCTAATCGAGTAGTTTGATCCTATCCATAAATGATATGAGACAGTTACATAAATAGCGGGTCCTAGACGTGTTAACACAATTATTGGGCTTTTAGTAGACCATTTAAGGCACAATTTGGGAACCAAGCATAATAGTTAAAGAAATAGCTAAACGATGTAAGCTGCCAAACTTATTTGAATAACATATAATTTGATCAATGAACATTACACCTTTCTAAAGAATGCCATTTTATGTCATTGAGAGACATATTTAAAAGCACTAGTAAATGCCGTCGCTTTGTTTCGGTAAACCTATATCTCGGTAACTACATTCGAATAAGTGTCATCAGAAGCTTCCAATATTTGCTTACTTGCCTGAACTCTCCAAAAAAAAAAACACCAAACAAAGTCCCTGCTCACTTATCTCGCTATTAAAATCTATTTTAATGTACAAAAACTTAAGGTTTTAATGATGTTTTCATGACAATTTTACTTTGTGGATGTAGTGGTGGATCGCCGCTGTGTGCCGAATGTTCTCGTGCGTGTCGAGTGGCTGTATCAGTTGTATGTGTGCTTTTGTTGTGTATGATGTGTGCCTTTTTAAGAGTTCCGCCCGGAAAGGGTAAGAAACTTGTAATGGAGTGCGTGGCGTTTGAAGCGCCATTGTCGCCTTGCGAACAAATGTAGAAAAATGTCGCTGAAATTGGCCAGTGTTAGACGGCAGCGACCGTAGTGGCCCACAGTGGCCGCGAGTGGCCTGCAGTGGCGGGCGGGAACCGCTCGAAAAACTGCTCTTTCCGATAATATAGTTCTATATGCGTATTAGATTAATCTCTTAGCCGGCTATGAGATGTATCGCATGCGCATCTAGAATTACGTTATCCACGTAAAATTATCACAAATATTCTAATATAATACGCTTCATATCAGTAACTCAGTGTTTTAAGATACGAGTTGTAACCTAAATGAACAAATCTTTATTATTGTAATACTAGGTTAATGCAGGTGGGAGTGATGTGGACGTTTTGTAAATAGACGCTGTTACAGATCGGACGTGTTTGCGGCGTACGTGACCGTTGTACGCTCGCAATTGCGTTCAAAAACTACCTACTATAAGTGCTTGTTCATACTGACTCGCGGGCGCGGTCGCGGGCGCGGTCGCGAAATTTCAAACATATGAACTACTATGAAAGTGTTCATATACAAAACGCACGTGCGGTGTAAGTAGCGGGCACGCTAGCGACAAGCGCGCGCGGCCCGCTAGCGGCAATATCAAACGCATGAGAATGTATGAGTGTGTTCACACTGAACTAGCGGCGGAACGCGCGACTCACTCGCGATGTCAGGTAAGTTCAACCATTTTGAACTTGTCGCTAGAAACGATAGCACATGAATTCATTATGTCCCCAGATTAAAGGGTTTTCAACCTCTGACAAAATGTCACAATCGCGCAAACGCCTGGAGGCCAGTGTGAACACGAATCCGCCACCGCGCCCGCGACCGCGCCCGCGCCCGCGCCCGCGAGTTCAGTATGAACACTCACTTAGTCATACCTACTCGCGAGCTGATGAGCTACACTGATATATCTGGTTAATAAGCCAATGACCAATTAACAAGTATGTCGATTCATCGTGGATTCCAATGATAACGCTGCAAATACTTACGTCCCACCGGTATAGTGATGTAGATATGCGCTCCATTGTACCTTATAACGTTGGACTGTACTGATAGCATTTCAACGTCCAAAAACGAGTTATGTTCTGCAAGCGCGTTCCAATCTGTAACCACGCTAACAATATTTGGAAAACGAAGGTGTTTCTACATCTTCGATGTTTAAACGAAATGTATCCATTTACCTTTGTATAGATTATGACGTTGTATTATAAAATGAAACCAAATGCATTTGAATTAAATTTATTAAACTCTATAAGCTGTTTTAATTGCGCTGGTTTTTTATTGAAATCCTAAATCGACATCAAAGTAATCCATAGTATTTTTTTAAACGTGTACTATTTAGTTAATTTAGTAAACAACTAAACAATCTTAGTTTTATTATCGTCATTTATAATTTAAAAATAAGACTGACAAAAATGAAAATAACTTCTCTGTACTTGTACAGAACAGAGTACAAGTACAGAGAAGTTATTTTCATTTTCATTTTTGTTCTTCGTCATTTATAATTTAAAAATAAGACTGACAAAAATGAAAATATTTTTGAATGAATGAATGAAAATGAACTTATTAAATTATAAATGACGATAATAAAACTAAGATTGTTTAGTTGTTTAGTAAATTAACTAAATAACATGTAAGTTTACATGTTATTTTTTGAAATTTCCACTCGCATTTGACGCTGATCAACATTCTAGGCACCCATCATGCAAATGCCCTTTTTGCAGTGTAAATTATCTTTTAAAATTAGAACACGGTCAAAAAAAAGACAACGGTCTCAACAGAGCGAGCAGAATCTCAAAGTGCGCTTGCAACGACATCTAACGCATATTTTTTTCACGACAAATATTCCAGTCGTATTCCTGACATCTATGAGAAAGACTAGGAAACATTTTATTAGGTAACTTTCGTTCATGTTCCTAAGATGGCACTTAAAATGTATCCTGCAATGGGTACGAAATTATAAGGTTCACCCCAAGAACTTTATATTACATCTGGACGGCAAGCTTCAAAGAGGTACTCGATTTTTTATAGCTAGCTTAGCTTAGCTTTTATAGCTTTCCGGTGCATAAATTCCCAAATATCAGATGAACCACGTGGTCCACCATTGATCCACGACCGCTGTTACACCTTGTATAAATAATAATTCATATACATACGCCAGAATTAGATATTATTTAAATATATTAAAATATAATATGGTTATAATTTTAAATAAATTAACTCTTCATAATAGGTAGACTATGATCTGGCATACCGCATACGATATGCCAGAGTGTGTGTTTGTTATCCCGGAAAATGCAGGCAAAGTCGCGGGCAGAGAGCTAAATAGGTCATAATTTGCTTAATTAATAACTAAAATAATTGAAATAACTGATTATCTTTTTTGTCCCCCCAACCATATAGTTTAGAATGGCCATCATAAACCTTTAATCTGTATATTTACGATGGATTAGGTTCCGGTGACCCATAGATAACGTTAATTAACCCTAGTTAATGCGAGAAAATTCTGTACTTTAATGTTTTGCTAGTCTGCAGCAAGCTTCTATCTATACGGGTCTATTGTTTTGTTAGTGGCAATTTTTCAACCGCTTCCGTGCCTCGGAGAACCCTGAAGCTGGTACCGATTGTTAACGTTAGATACCAGTCGTTAAGCTACATCAGAGGCCTACGGGTGGCATAACATAATTATCTGACATTGGGTTGGCCATTAATGCTAGAGGCTAATCCCTATCCCTATGGAGCAACGTAGTTTGTGTTGTATTCTGGACTAAAAGAAATTCAAGTTGTCTAGTGGTCTGCTAGTAGATTTAAGTGATAAGATATTATGGTTGATCCAGGCCCTCCGTGCTAGTAAGCACTTCTGTACCCCATTTAGCATTTTGTAGCAAGCGTATTGTTCTGAACAAGAAGCGCGGGTTGCGTTATTCTAATTATTACGAGTAGGACCTTTTATGTATTATTCAATGAATAATATTCATGCCAAATAATAACAGCTTTCTAGTACTCTCTTCTAATTCTAGTACTTCTAGTACATCGGAACATTAAAGCAACAAATTTTCATTGTTCAACAATATTTAAAAAAACATACATTAAAAAAAAACACCTGCAAAAAAATCCCCAATTTACCATTGTAAGTTATCGCTTACAAAATAAAGTTATATTAATGTGTCGCCATAACACTGAATTTATTTTGCCGAGCAACAGATTTTTATAATGTTCGCGAATTAAAATATCCTATTTTTTATTTTCGAAAACACTTTTGATGCTATACAGGGTGGATTTTTGAGACGGGTCAGTAAGGGCAGGTACCTTAACCGTTATAGTTACAGGAAAACGTTCCAAGGAGACTATCCATAACTTTTTAAGATATTCTGAACTGCATTCACAGATTTTTGAAAAAATGTACGGTCAGTGAAAAAAGTACTAAAATCCAAAAAAAAATATTTTTATGCCTATCGATCCTACTTCGTATGGGGATCAAAATACTCTATGGGACCATTTAAGGTATCAGTACTAGAAATGTCAGAAAACGCTAAAAACATTTTCCATACGTTTTGTACTGAAAAACGATAATTCAACTCGAAATATTCTTTATCGCCAAACAATCCTATTTCTTACTGCGATTAAAAAATTCTTTAAGGCCTATTGAAATTTAAATACAAAAACTACGGTAAGACACAACATATCACACAAACTTAAAAATAGGTTATCTATTATTCAAAATGACCGCCGTTTTCACGAAGACACGCTGCAAGAGGTGCTGTTAGTGGTCCATGGTCCAATTAAGTGGCCACCTCGCAGCCCCGATCTAACGCTTCTCGAGTTTTTTTTGTTGGGCCACCTAAAAAATGAAGTCTACAAAAGAAAGTACGAAAGTGTTCAGGAGCTGAAAGAGGCATTAACGAGGATTTTAAATAATATCCATCAAAGAAAACTTTCCGCTGCTACTTGCTCAGTACAAAAACGAGTGAACTTATGTTTTCGTGAAAACGGTGGTCATTGTGAATAATAAATAACCTATTTTTAAGTTTGTGTGATATGTTGTGTCTTACCGTAGTTTTTGTATTTAAATTTCAATAGGCCTTAAAGAATCTTTTAATCGCAGTAAGAAATAGGATTGTTTGGCGATAAAGAATATTTCGAGTTGATTTATTGGTTTTCAGTACAAAATGTATGGAAAATGTTTTTAGCGTTTTCTGACATTTCTAGTACTCATACCTTAAATGGTCCCATAGAGTATTTTGATCCCCATACGAAGTAGGATCGATAGGCATAAAAATATTTTTTTTTGGATTTTAGCACTTTTTTCGCTGACCATACATTTTTTCAAAAATCTGTGAATGCAGTTCAGAATATCTAAAAAAGTTATGGATAGTCTCCTTGGAACGTTTTCCTGTAACTATAACGGTTAAGGTACCTGCCCTTACTGACCCGTCTCAAAAATCCACCCTGTATACTGTGTATGAAGAAACAATGATACCGAACAGAGGTACCTATATTGACCATTTTTTTTTATTTTGGGTAATTTAATGCTTAACCACAATCCCACCTGATGGTAAGTGTAGATGAAGACGTTGAACGAAACGCAGATGAGAATTCTACATTATTCGCTTCATAAAGCCACGCCACGCCTATTTGGCGAACGCCCTAGAACCGCAAAAGCTACCGTTCTGGGCTGTGAATCATGTGAATGGATATTGTCTGGACTCCGAATGGACATTAATCAGTTTACATTTGTCATTTACTTTCATGTGAGTTGTTATGAGAGTCGTTAAGGCGTGTCGGAGAGCCCTGAGGACTTTCAACACATGGCTGGTCACCTGCAGGGGCGTAGCTACTACCGTATCAGCCGTATCAATTATACGGGGCCCTCAGCGTATAGTGGCCCTCACTAACACTCCCAAAAAAAGGTCGCCAGCGGCCTACGACCGCTACAGTTGGCACTCCTTTTATATTTGACAGCTAACTTTGAGAGGGCCCTACAACAAATATTGACATGGGGCCTCCTTAGGGCTAGCTACGTACTGGGTCACTGCCTCCTTAGTTGAACCGTGCTAAAGCATGGTGGATTTCACTTCAGACCTCCTTAGAAGAGAGATGTTTTGCCTGTAGTGCCTACCTACCTACTTATACAGCAAATGTGGCACTTCATGTTTTACGTTACACTTGTTAAGTTGTTACACATAAACACACCTATTATTATTAGAGTAACGTAATCATTATCTTCGCTTCATCTCTCGGATTTTATTCAGACGTCACCTTATATCATGTAACGCGCTAATGGTCCCGTTACCTATGTCCTAAAAGTCCTCACAATAATGAGACTCTTCAGAATACGCTCCTACACATTGAAGAGGTCAATATGAATAAATGAGAAGAAGTATAAAAAGCTGCTGGGAAAGATTGAAAAAGGTCCAAAGATTGTCCCATAAATTTTGTTCGCGACCACACGTTGGATAAGTGGGGTTTATTTCCGAAGATTTGGAACTTCGTTCGTATTAAGTTTGCTTCGTTCCGACGCGAAATAGCGATCTGGTCTAGTGTGGTTGTGGTATGATGATTTTGTCGATAAATGTATTGATACTATTGGAAGAAAGAAAGAATTTAAAAAAATATTTGAAGGATATAAATTATGTGTATATTTACATAAACATTTATTTCTATGAAAAATTACTAAGAAAAAGATGAAAAGAAAAGAACAGTTTAACAGCTTATGTAGGGTTAGTTAGTTGGAACAACTCACTTTTGATGATGAACAATATTTGAAAAATAGGTGTCGAAAATATGTCACAGTTCTCATGTTCCGAACAAAAATGGCGGGAATATTGATTTGACTATATTTCTTTGAAAATTACGTAGGAAAGTTATGCCCTATGTATTTTATATTTTAATATTTAAATGCGATATAAAAAAGTGTTTTCTAATTAGTTAATATCATGCGTAATTTTTGGGACACATAACCAACGAGTTACCTCAGATCTGGTTAGTTTTTCGGCCTGTTTTCTGTTTGTGTTGTCGATGTTTCTCCAGCCGTCCCATCCCTAGCCGCTTGGAGATAAGTTCGACAAGTTGCCTTCTTCCACTAAAATATGTAGCGACACGATATTGAAAAGTTCCTCTTTGTCGGAGCAACCATATTTATCTAGCTCTAGTTTAAATACAGTCCATTATTTTCATTAAAGAATTTTATCTTCTAACTTACCTAGTTCGATTTTATTCGTTATATTTAAGTTATAAATTCTACTGCAAGAATCTTTGAGTTTTGCTTTAAAACGCCGCATTTTTATCATGATAATTAATTTAATTATGCTGGTAATTTTCGTGACGATTCGAACACAAGGTTACCAACACAAAGAGAAAGTTTTGATTTTTTGTTTGTTTGTTTGTTTGTTTGTTTAATAACCTAAAAACCACTGGACCGATATCCAAAATTCTTTCACCAATAGGATGGTCTATTGTTTCTCAGTAACATGGGCTATATTTTATTTAAAAAATCTCTACAAAACCCGAAGCAAAGCGAGGGCGGTTACTAGTCTTGTAAATCTTGTAATAAAACGAGTAACGGAGTGAGCCACCAGACGAGACACGAAAGGTAATCTACGTCCACCCGTATATAACCCAATAAATTTATTATAACGCAAACTTCGTCCCGAATTAAATTACTTTGCTTTTAGCTACTACATTATTGTTGAAGGGACATAAAGGGCCTAGCATCCCTTTTACATTACAATAATAAAACTATTGTAGTCCAAAATCTATTCAGAAAGTAATATTTCGTTCTAAAATCACTCAACGTTACTCTGTTATTTATATAACATTATATTAAAATATTATTATTATATTGCTTTAATGTCTTTTTTATGGAAACAGCCGACAAACGTACGCCGTAGCCTTGAATTCGTTCGCTTATTACTTATTACTACCATAAAACCCTTCATTTTGCAATGGGGTGGGTGAAATAATTATTATCATCCACCCCGTAAAAAGTTATATACCCTATTATGAATTTCCAAATTCCCATTTCTAGCAGTCTTCTACCCATAAGTAGTTTTTAAGATTTGAAAAAAAAAACAAATTAGATTTTATATAAATAGACATAGATGTAGTAATAATAAAATTGCTATCTTAACTGTGAGTAGAAAAAAGTAAAAACACCACGGTAGTATCTTGCTGCTTCTTCTCAGAAGTTGAAAGTGAAGCGTAAGTATTTGACTTTCTTTAAGTGTTTGTTAAAACATATTTGGTTCTCCGAAGTTGAAGTTGAAGGAATGGCGTAGTTTGACTTTCAAAAAGTGTTTGTCAAAACATATTTTGAATCGGTCGGTAACACCGACGCGGGCAATTCTTACATATTACATTTTTTTATTACATTTATAGGTAGAACTTACGATTTGAAACAAATAATCAGACAGACAAAAAAATAATTTATTGCAGTTAAAAAACTTTATACAATTATACTTTTCCTCCACATTCAGCCAGTAACAATTATTTTAATTAGATATGGCACGTGGACGTTAAAATAAACTGAAACCTAAGAAAAGTCTAGTTAGTATTCTAATGAAGTCTAGATAACTGTTCCACTGATATCTTTGTCCTAGATCTTAGTAATGGATTCAGCGCAGACAGTAATAGACTATTAAAGAAATTAAACCCTTTGGCCGTTTAAATTAAACTTGGTTTTATGAGGCTCCTTAAAGTTTGTGATCTGGCGCAGTACGTGACGTCGTGTTTCACAGAAATGTCTTGTCCTAGAACTCAATCAAACCTAACGTATCTAATCTAATTTGACCAATTTATTTGTACTTTGAATTCGCATCCTGTGTTTTTTACAACTATGCTGACGTTCAAGAAAATAAAACGACTAAAAGTACATAAAATAACCCTAAAGAAAATTGAGACTTTATTTTTTCTCACGACGTATGTAGTGCCATCTATTATTAGTTTAGTCAAAAAGTTCAAAAACGTGTTTAATAGAAATAAAGCTCCTAAAAATATGTGCGATAGCTCATTCCATTCGGAATGACGTCTAGAAAAATGTTTTTTAAGGGTTTATTAGCACATAAAAATGTCAGTCCTTAACTTTTCGGGGGGTTTGAACCCCCGAAACCCCCCCCTGGCTACGCCCATGAAAACAGACCTCACGAACACACGGCTAGTGAAACTTATACAAAGACAATGGGATAGATTATATCTGTAGAATCAGTGAGCTGTCCACTATCACAAACCAATCTATTATTCTCATTCTAGTTAAACTGATAGAGTGAGATATACTTACTTAAACTTTTCAAATTAAAATCCGATGAAGCGAACGAAGTATTTCAACAGCGATTACTGGAGACTAAAGTTTGCGATCAATGTTTATTTAACTGTAGAAAGGAAAAGGAATTATTGTCTTGCATCATTGGTCTTGCATATTTTTATTACCAGAAGCAAATATGACAAATCTGTGCTGATTTCAAAGTGTAAAAGTCTCAATAAATCTTTGAGACCAGCCAATCTCTCATGGGGTCTCAGCTGAACAGCGATAATTTTCACGATACTCACGCGGTACTCATTAATCTTTCTTAATTTTCGCGGTACTCACGTTAGTATAACGCTACACACCATTGTTGGCTACCCTTTTTTGAGTATGAATCATGAGAGTTAGAGGTAACAATAACAAGCAGTTTTACCCCTTTTTACTTGACCAACGCGTCATCTCCTGGGGTTGCAGATGTGCCACTGTAACCACAGGAGAGTCATCGGAGGAGTGGGTGGTTTCGGAAAATGATAAGACTGGGCGTTTACGTAATTTTAGTCAGCAACTAATTAACATAGGTTTTACACTCGTTACATATTTAATAACTAGCTTTTGCCCGCAGCTTCGCCCGCGGTAGAGATCGATTCTTTACAAATCCTACTTACTTTTACTTAGTTAGACTTGGTTGCTTACCTACGACTTAAGTAATTTACATGTATCATTTGATAGCGTGAAATGCAAATGAATTTTACTAACGCCATCTATTAACAACATCCGGAACTTAATATCTAGCAACACACAAAATATCGATCTCCCCATGGGTATGTTTTACCGCAGTAAAAAGTAGCCTACGTTACTCTCCACCCTCCTCACTATCTCCACACACAAAAACCATACCATATAACAGCTTCGTTGCGACGTGAAAGACGGACAAACAAACACACTTTCACATTTATAATATTAGTAAGTACTAGTAAGTATGGATTACCGCTGACACACACGACTCTGAATAGATTATCATATGAAAAAAAATGATAAGATAATCAATCACTAATGGACCGCGGTGAAGTCGGATTTACAGCGCGGTATGGCATTTAGGATAACCAACAATAATTCACACGTTGCGTTCCGCTCAGCTCGGAGGCTGTCCAAAGAGTCCCGATTGGTGGCTGGCAAGTCAATAGCTCTCCTCGGTTATCCGACATTTATTTCAACAACAGACCGATGGCTTAACGTGTCTTTCGAAGCATGGAAGCTCTCAAAAGTGTTTTGCCACTAGCGGTCACCCATCCAACGGCCTCGCACCCGCTGCTACTTGTAAGGTTCGCTAAAAACTGGCAACATTAATAAAATATCTGTATGAAAACAACGAAATATAATCTATGGCGGGAGGTGGCAATAGTGACTTATGACAGGACAGATTGAATTTAGGTCATGGCAAGAAAATGTTTGGTTAAATAGTAGGGATGTTCGATCCAGGTGCCTTGTATCGATACTCTGGATCGATGCGGATCGTTTCGCAGTGTATCGATCCAGGTATCGATCCAAGTGATTTGATACGATACTCTGGATCGATCCAGTATCGAATGATTTTTTTTTTGATAGAAATAGCCGGCAAACGAGCTGAGGATCCACCTGATAGTAAGTGGCTATCGTCGCTCATGGATATCAACAACATCAAAAGCATCACTGATGCGTTGCCGGCCAAGAAAGAGAGAAGAAAAAAAGTAAATTTTTAAATAGGAATGGTTGATCCGGGTGTTTTATATATCGATACTCCGGATCATCATGAATATCACAATATAATTAATAGTCCAAATATCGATTCATATAATAATTATTAAATATATCTGTAAGTGGGTATCGCGGCCAATGGATGTCAGCGACCAAAGCGTTGTCGGCCAACAAAGAAAAAAAAATGTTAATGTAAGTAATGTAATATGTTAAATGTTAATAAATAAAAGATGATATTTTATGTAGATATACCGTATAATATAATATGATGTTTTGTATCGATCCAGAATCGAATAAAATATTTTAAATATAGTTGTGTAAACTATCGACAAGCTTAATTCAGTGGGTTTCTAAATAAAGATAGATCATTAAGGCAATATTAAAATCAATCGTTTTAGATTAAATTTTATATTACATTTCATTTTATTCAAAATATTGTATACTCGTAAATAAATATTGAAAAAGTTACTTAAAAATAAAAAATAAAAAAAATAAAAAAGCCTTTTATTTCTTGCATGCGTTTTTACAATAATATTATTATTCTTTTACATTTAATTTATTTGTGATTTAACTACATATATTAGATATTATTAATTTTTACATTGTTATTATATTGTAATTCAAATTATTTCATTTCATTAATTATTATTTATATTATTATTTATTAAAGTTACTTAAGGCTTTTTAAAACAATGTGGTATGTAGTAAGAACATTATATAAATAATAATATCTCACTTTATAACACTATATTTGATTTAGAACTCTTGTGTATTTAAACTAAATAATCAAATAAATTATCATGCAAAGCTTATAAATTACATTTGCCAATCCTTAAATTTTAATGAACGCTGGAATAGTAAATTGGATATGCGCTCAGGATCAAATCGATTACTTTCGCTTAAAATGCTATTGGCTAACAAGAAAAGCCATTCGGAGGGCAATGAAGTTCCTACCACTGATAAATACCGTAGGCGTAGAGTTAAGTCGCAGAGTTTCCTCAAATAACTTTTCTAGCCGACCAACACTTTAATTAATGGATCAGACTTTCTATCAAACAAAAATTCAGACAAATATTGCTTGAAAAATGTGTGGAAGCCTTCTTGTTCGTGTAATATGACGCGCCAACAACTGATCCAATGAAATCTACCTCCATTCCATAATAATTTTGATCCGATCCGATTCGATCCGATCCACTCTGCATGTGTATCGATCCGCCAGTGGATCGAATGCCATTGTATCGATACAAATATCGAGCGGATCGTATGCCATTGTATCGATCCACACAAGTATCGATCCGGATCGAACATCCCTATTAAATAGATAAGTTTATAAGTTTAGAATAAGAATAGAATGGTTGTGAACAACATGGTTAACTTCAAGTAATTGTACAAAAGTGAAGTAATAAATATAAATATTGTACCCTTCGTTGGAGTTTTACTACACTTCAGACGTGGTAAGTACGCGCCTACAAAATTTTTGTAATACGTAATATAATTACAAGATTATCTTGTAATTTACTCTTCCATCTGAGCTTGTAAGTTTTTAAAAGTGCCCTTTTAAGAATAAGACTAGGTACTTAAATAGTTTACAAGAAAACTATCCGATTGTTGTTGAACTACATCTCGGCTGTTCGAGTTCACAATAATAAATAATAATCAATAGTTGGTCAGTGAAATATATTTTAGATGCAAATTAAGCGTAAATGTATATGTCGTTGTAATCATGGACGTTGTAATAAATGAAATTTGACGAAACAAATGGCACATAATATTAACTAATTATAATGTCTAATCTCAAAACCACAAAACGAGAATAAAGTGTTTCGTTTAAATGGAATATTATAATGCCTATTGGTTAATATAGTTTGATAGTAGTCTGTTTTAAAGGAGTTTACGGGGCTAGTTACTACATGCTACCTAAGGTGCATTTATTCATTGATTTATTTATTTGGATTGCCAACGCAAGAAACAGTGCAACAAGCTTGAAATCAACGCACATTACAGATGTATACATAACTGCTCTTTCAATTATAGGCAATCACGGCATGCATTGTGTTACAGTTTCACTACACACAATCTATATTACTTTTTAATTATCATCACAATTCAATTATGTCCAATAGAAATTACAATATTTGCTTATAATATAAACTGAATGAAATATTGACATTGGAATATTTATAAATCAAAATGTTACAATAATCATGAAGCATATGAACTTAGTATTATCGAATTACAATAAACTGAATTAGTTAATGTCAGTGGAATATTAATTAATTAGCATGTCAATATGATCACAAACAAAAGTACAACATAATATAATTTGGTCAAAATTTAAGAAGGTGCATTACATATTATTATTATTTTTGAAATTTAGTAAAGTAAGTAAAAGTTTAAAAAGTATCAAAATGTATATCTATGTCTGGCATTTTATTTGTATACTTGTTATAAAGATGAGATAGACGGACTATAGGAGAATCTCGACCCAGGTTGGTTTTGCAGAATTTGGATGCAAATAAAGAGCATGGATGTCTTGGTATTTTAGAAGGTGTATACATAATTATAGGACTAAGTTTGAGTGACTAAGATTCACATTAATCACATTTTGTTTTAAATAGGTTACATTATTTATATTTGTAGCATTAAAATATTTAAAATAATAGTGCATGAAGTAATTTTCCACAACGGAAATAAGAATAAATTATGGCTATGAATAAAATTTATACATTCATTTATTATTTCCATAAATAGGTAGTAGAGGGAAAAAGTTTTCACTTTTATTTATTTTACCTTTTGTTCATATATGTTATTTAAAGTATTTTTCATTGAGGCATCTTGGTTCCTGTTAAATACCTCGTTTTGTATAATATACAATATACTCGTTTTATGCAACTATCGCCGACAGATGTCTATGTAAGTACAATGTAGGAATAGATAAAAAAAAAAAAAAAAAACATAATTATTAACTGTTCCATTATTTGAATGTAAAATATTTAAAATTTTAAACAATTAAGATTGGTAGACACATTAACTACATAATATGTTTAAATACTTGATATTGGTGTTACTTATTAAAAGTATATTATATCTACTGACCTACTAGCAATACACCTAGGTAGAATGTTGAAATTATCCAAATGCAGCAGCTAGATTGTTTTGAAATTATAATAAAACATTATGTTATGTTATGAATATGAACATTATGATTATTATTAAAGATAGCTGTTATTTTTCAAGAATAATTCGTGACGTTTCAGTAACTGTCCCATGCAGCTTTTATTAGAACACCATTTGTTTTTAGTTGATATAGACTAAAATAAATTGATCAAAGTGTATTATTTTATCAATTATAGGCAAATTAACTTTTTATTTTATAAGGCTTATATGACTAAGGAAACAATACATGCAATGATCATGTCAGAGAATACATAAAATTTAATCATTTTTATATCTAAGATGTTAACCATGATGATTATTGGTGGTTTTCCAAATGGTTTATTCTCGTTGATTTACTAGTTTCGAATGGTTCAATTTGCATTCCAAGTACCTACATTAAGTTAAATATAGTATTTTCAACATCATGAAACTTGTCCTTGATCATGTTACTTTAAGCAGGATATTTATCAATGATTTAATTAAAGTTTTGAATCCTGCAAATGGTTAGCCTGAGTCATTGCCCCATATTTTAATATTTTCGCCTATAGATATTTTTAATTGTAGTATCTGTTGTTTTCCATTTGTTGATGTTTAATTATTAATATGACTGTATTATTTATATTTCATGCATATGAGAAACATGGAACCATGGAAAAGGCAGAATGGCTGGTTGTTTTAAAATATTCATGATGAGTTGCTTCGAAAATGATGAAAAAAGATATGAAAAGCTAATGTGAAACACTACAATCAGAAAAATTAATTCATTTTGATGAGCAATACTAAAGGTATAATACAAGTAAATAAGGGTAAGTAGTGTTGAATGTGCTAAATCAAGTTTGGAAGTTTAATAGGCAAGTCAAATAGAGATGCTGAAATACTGACTGAATACCTACTTTGGGAAAAGTTGTCATTGCGATGTCTACTATTTACTACAGGTAAAGTAACTTACTTGAAATTTCGACTGCACAACTCTGTTGGATTAATTACACAGGAGACAAAGATAACATAGAAACCAGAAATGAATCCTATTATCCATAGATATCATATTATCCAAATATTCAGAATGAAGCCTATTTTCATGGCTTATTTATTTGATTGAAAAAATGAAAAATGATTTATTCAGCAACCATCATTACATACAATTTCAGTGCACTAGCTCCCACACTAGGATTCCCTGTGTTGTGAGAAGCTAGGATTCACTCCCTCGTAACAAAAGTGGATACACAATCAAATATCTTAAAGTTAACTAAGTTACATAAACTTTAGAAATTGTTTATAAAATATAATTTGTTTTCATATACCTACCTCTAGAATGATTGATGATATGGTGTGTCGAATTTATGAAATCAATGGTTTGGTTGGTGACTTTTAATATTGTTATTATCATTGGAAATGCATTGGTAATAATGTAGAATAATTTATAATTATTCAAGAATAATAACATAATACAAATAATGAAAATTTGATATAATACAAAATGGTATTCTTTTTGAAGTTGCTATAATAAATTAAACCTAGTTCACCAAAATTTTTATTTACTGACTGTGCAGTGCAGGCATTACTTTTATGATTATATCTAACGTATTGCGATGCAAGGAACATCGCTTGATTTTCATGTGTTCCAGATGTCATGACATGGCATGATGATAAGAATTCTTATATAAGCTGTGAAGTACCAGACCCCATCTGGTGAGCTCACCAGTAGAAATTCAGTTATGTGTGACCATGCCTAGGTGCACCTACAGACTTCTGTCCAAAGCAGTACACGCAGAGTAACAGAGGTGATCTGTATCCGTATTTCTATTACTATATTAGTGAAAATTAGCTATGTTCCATATATCTATGGTTATTTTTATATTAGTGAAATGTTAAAACAGCTTATTTGAATATATCCAATTTTGTGAACATAAAATTATCAAAATGGATATGTGAAGCTCAAAAATTGAGAGACCATCATAATTAAAAATGATGTCACCAATCTTTTGGATAAATTATATCAGTTGCTTTGTCAGCAATTCCATTCATAACTATTAGCTCTTGATAGAGTATGTAGAATACCAGAGAATCAAGGCTTAACTGATTAATATTGCATCAAGTATATGTAATCATGAGGAGAGATTAAGTTGCATGATGATTGGACTGTACTGGAGGTTGTCGTGTAACCGTGGCCCCAGTACGGGCAAGTGGTGACCGCAGTACACATTACAATTTAGTGCTGAATCGAAAATAAGCGTTGCAGCATATGTAACTTAGTGACTAGAGATATGGAAATGGAAATAGAACAATCTGAAATATTTTAATAAATAATGAAACTTGAGTTATTGTTAAAAGAAACAAATTAATAAATTAAGGAAACATAAATCAAAAGATCTATTGCATTAGATTCTGCATTACGAATGAAAAGGATAATATGTAGGTATAACTAATTAAATAAAATAAAATAAAAAAATATTCTAACAATTGTTTTGTTGTCTGTGAGTCCTAGACAACACACCTCTTTGGAAATGATCAACGGCAACGTTCGGCGACGCGACGAAGTCGTCGGTACTAGACAAAGTCGGAGCCAAGGTCGAGACGACATGCGGCAGGCGATGGACCGAATGACTGGGAGAGGTTCATGAAGCTTGCCAGGAGTGGACGCGGTGCAGCCTGCAGCCTGCTGGTGCGGCTAGATCAGAGGCTCAGTCTGCTCATTGGACAGGTCCACGGGAGTTTAACTTCAAACAGTTACTGGTAGGCTCGCCTATGTTTTGAAATTGTTAAATGGATAAAGCTACATTATCAGCTGATTTAAGTAAAATAGTGAATTTATGGCAACATATTATATGAATGTGTACGTAATTTGAACTGGATTTGAGAAATTGGAACTTAATTATGGACATAATATCATATAATTTGAGTTAATGTATGATCATTTTATAGCTACCATGTGATTATAACTCATTACCAAAACTATAACGAAGTATAATCGAGGGATGTTGACACTATCAGTAAATTATAATAAATTTATGTTTAAAGTATTAAGGAAACACCTAAAATATTAATTAATTCTCTTGTCGAAATCAATCACAATAAATTAAATATGATTATTTTAAAAATGTTAAAATTAATACTCATTGTCACGTGACTTTAAACGCCATTTTGAGCTTATTATTATCATTATTGTTCATATTGTATATGCTAGTACAACTAATTTCAGTCGACAGATAGTATTGAATATCGGCTAGTGACGTCACGTAACGGGTTTGGTGGGAAATTTGAAAATGATTTATATTTATCAATTGTTGTCTTTAAATTGAACATTATTATTTTTATAATATTCTTTTTCATGAATCATAAGGTTATATCTATAAAATCAAATTGAACTCCAAAATTAGTCAACATCCCTATTGTATCAGCTCTTCTAGCTTTGATTTATACTGGACGATTAAAAGTAATTAATTTAATTAGATTCAATAGGTACTTATTTATAATCAGTGTTCTTGCGTGTTTCAATAATGGAAGTTTATCTTATTCGATTTATACAACTAACTTATGTTCTTTTGTGACGATATGTGTTTAAAGATAATAACAGTTTGAATTTTAGAAATTAATATGATTCCAATTTGTGGTTGGAACGAATCCGTATAAATCCCGGTGTACTTTAATTCCAACTTTGATGTCCTCCAATAGGCGACGCCCTAAGCCGAGGTTCGAACCCCACAGTGGGTGCCCTTTGGACGTCCTTTACTCTCGAGTTGTGGAACTATCACCCCATTTCATAATATGCCTTACCGGTTGAACTCTCAAGGCACGCCCACCTGTCCGCCTAAAGCTGTTAGGTCGATAGGGCCTCCAGTTACTATTCATAGAAAGAAATACCTTGGTTTGACCTCAACATTTATTTTGCACTAATGAATATAACGAGTATAACGAATATAACGAGTGCATCGTTTCGCTTCGATAAGCCCAGACTCGATAAATGTATCGACAGTATTTTTCCGTGAACCGATTGAAATAAAACAAACATTGAATGTTAACCTGAGCTTACTACATACGTTAGTGAAAAGCGCAATGAAAGTCGTTCCTGAGATTAGCCGGAACAAACGCATAGATAAACAGTCGAGCAAACAAAGATTACAGCGTTATTATTTGAATTGAATAGAATTCACACGGGATATGAATTTCAGGGGTATAAGGTTGAGTCGAATGGGCCCGCGCCCATTTGATTATAGACCTAACCCACTGATCCCGAGGGGTAAAAGGTTGCGTCAGATGAGCCCGGGCCATCTGATTATAGACCTAACCCACTAGTCTCGAGGGGTAAAAGGTTGCGTCAGATGAGCCCGGGCCATGTGATTATAGATCTAACCCACTAATCTCGAGGGGTAAAAGGTTGCGTCAGATGGGCCCGTGCCCATGTGATTATAGACCTAACCCACTAGTCTCGAGGGGTAAAAGGTTGCGTCATATGGGACCGCGCCCATGTGATTATAGACCTAACCCACTAATCTCGAGGGGTAAAAGGTTGCGTCAGATGGGCCCGCGCCCATGTGATTATAGACCTAACCCACTAGTCTCGAGGGGTAAAAGGTTGCGTCATATGGGACCGCGCCCATGTGATTATAGACCTAACCCACTAATCTCGAGGGGTAAAAGGTTGCGTCAGATGGGCCCGCGCCCATGTGATTATAGACCTAACCCACTGACCTACAACTTGCCATTATTTAAAGAAAGAAAGAAAAGTTTATTTCATCTAAATTAACTACAGCAACAAATTATAGCAAAAAAATATTTAGTGGTTATCGGGTAACCTCAGATGGGCTCGGGCCCATGTAATTAGAGACCTGTATAAAATCTGCAGTGCGCGCATTATTTAAAGATATTCGGTTGCGTAGGAACAGATGTGTGTAAAACTTATTCTGATGAAATAGTAACAATTTGCAAGGAATAAATTCTTCATAGTACTGTTATTATCTTTATTCAAAAGCTTTATATTAACTTTTAATATCCATTATTTTGTCTACGACATAAATTGACAAATTGTAAGAATTGCATAGATTTGCAGAATTGTAAATAGAGTTTGACTGTGAAGTAGTAATTTGATGTCTACACGTCTTATAGAGTAATATTTTTTAATTTCAAGGTGATAAAAGAATTTGATGGGATGTGCAAATCAGATGGATTTGCAAAATCCGTAAAATACAGAAATTTTGTTAAATATGATTCTTTTAGATACTTATTGTATTTTTGTAGCTTGCAAATGTACCTTTCGACATGTTTGTTAAATATGATTCTTGTATATACTTATTGTATTTTTATAACTTGCAAATGTACCTTTTGACGTGTTTGTTAAATATGATTCTTTTAGATACTTATTGTATTTTTATAACTTGCAAATGTAACTTTTGACATGTTTGTTAAATATGATTTTTGTAGATACTTATTGTATTTTTATAACTTGCAAATGTACCTTTTGACGTGTTTGTTAAATATGATTCTTGTAGATACTTATTATATTTTTGTAGCTTGCAAACTTACCTTTTGACGTGTTTTTTTAAATACTCAATAATTGCATAATTCGATAGTTGACTTATAATATGACAAGAAAGCCAATTATTATTATCATCATAATTTTATGTCATTTTTTTTTTACTCTCTTGTTTTTGTAAAGATTTTATTGAATATGCTATTTTATAAGCTAGCTATGTCATCCCTCGCCGAGTGTAAGGTTACTTATTTTTACTCTAGATCTGTGTATGGGGACATACACCTGTTCAGGATGGACGAGTGTAAGGTTCGCTAAAAACTGGCAACATTAATAAAATATCTGTATGAAAACAACGAAATATAATCTATGGCGGGAGGTGGCAATAGTGACTTATGACAGGACAGATTGAATTTAGGTCATGGCAAGAAAATGTTTGGTTAAATAGATAAGTTTATAAGTTTAGAATAAGAATAGAATGGTTGTGAACAACATGGTTAACTTCAAGTAATTGTACAAAAGTGAAGTAATAAATATAAATATTGTACCCTTCGTTGGAGTTTTACTACATACTTAAGTCGATCAAGTAATAGCGACACAAGTCGGCCTGTGAGCGCTTCACATACAAACACAAACAGTTACAAAATATACCTGTTAAAAATATCGTAAGTAGGACACCTACCGATAGAATTCTCACGACACTTCGCTGTAAAAGGCAAGATATACAAGGGTGCCACAGCAAATACTCGGTAAGTGTTTGCGTATATCGAGGAGGCATTCTGTGGAGCGCTACAAAAGAATTTCAAGAGGGAAAAGAGCGCACTTTCTAGGGTTACATCTTTTAACGGAATCTGTTTTCGTATGGACCATTGTCTGTCAGTCCTCTGTCTTACTTTATTTTGTTTCTTAAATTATCTGAATGTTTTTTTAATGCCAATTTGTACGAACTACAATGAGGGTACAAAATAAGAGCTGTAATCCAAACGAAGCCTGTTTTTTCGGAGTTAGATAACCGCACTATAATAACCTGTGGCTCTTTTGTTCATACTTTAACTGTAAGTATTAGTGTTTTTTTTATCGTATTAAGTAATTTTAAAATAAGCATCTAATTTGGGGGTAGGGCTGGTCACATACATGTGGTCCTAATGCGATCTATAAGATTTGAATAAGAAGCTGCCTTGGATTCCATAAACGAACAAATTCAAGTTTATAATTACCTCGCATTATACAGCTTAAATTAACTCCGCGTTCCAGTATTAACATTTCAATTAAAACCTGTGTTTAAAACGTCGGTTAATATATTATATAGTATTTTGTAACAATGAAGCGGGACCTCATGGCTCTTACCACAAAATATATACGCATAGAAGGATAGCTCCATACAAGCGCATTAGAGCAACGCACACAATTATGTCATGGATATCATTCATGGACAAGATTAACGCTGGCACCACGGAATAATACTTAATAATAATAATAATAATCTTTATTATAATTAATGTAGTCCATTTTTAGACGACTTCCATATGGTAAGAAATATTACAGGGTCTTTTTATCATAATTTACAATTTAAAAACATTTGAAAATAAGACTGACATAAAATTAAAAGAATTTAAACACAGATAAATAATCATATACCTAATGCTAAAACTTCGGTTAGGTACTATTAATTATTTTTTAAAACTAATTGAAATTTATATTTGATTATTATGTAGTGCCAGAGAAGACTCGTATAAAAAAGCGGATTAAAATACTGGTACTCTTTTCGGTGTACATAATATGTGCGTTGATCGAGCGCATTATACTTCTGGTTATACTCGTTCCGGTTCAGTCCAGTTTAATCCGCATAATTCCGGTCGCAGCCGGACTTAACTGGTTATGTTTTGGTTTCAAGGGGCGTTAAAAACATTGCCGCTGATGTTACCAGTGACCTCCTCAATTCTCATTCCATCAAAATTTTACCGAATTTTAATCGGTTACAATATGGAAAACTGAAATGAAAACAGAAAATAAAAAAAAACCTAAATATATTATATATTGTACAAAGACCTAAACCACGACCATTCGTCTTGCAGACTTGTTTTATATTTACCGACTTCAAAAAAGGAGGAGTATTCAATTCGACTGGTTTTTTTATTTATTTCCATAATCAATAAAATATTTTTTTTCATAACAATTCATGATTATATAATATAGAAAAACACCGTCTTTTTAAGCTACTAATAGCATAATCCAAAAAGGTTCTAATTTAAATATACGTTTCTTAAAAATACATTTCAAAAGAAAATGAGGTTCATATCAAAGTAAAATAATAATAAAAAATGTAAAAAAGAAGTTATAAGCGTCGCCTACAAAATACATACATACCTACACTTTAGCTATTTTTATTAAAATTAAAGTATTTTCTTTTTTCGTCAAAAGAGACCAAAGTTATTCGACATCACAGAAAACGTTCAAAAAGAAATGCACCTCAGACGTTTTGCAAAAGCTTTCAGTTCAATCAAACACTACTTTCAACTTTTTTTAAATAGAGTAAACTTGGCTGGTATTTGCTAATCTTAATTTCTGACTTGGAAAAACCTAGCCCAACGTGGTTAGGAACCGACTCGTTTGACAAACAGCGATGCGATAGCGAGTGATCGCATTACCATTAGTACAGTTTTATTAAACTGTTTGATTTAGTATACCCTATTCGTGTAGGTCAAATCTTCTTGGAAGTATTCCTATTGGAAAGAATTCCTTTTGGAAGAAGGTATAATTACACTTGCAAATAATTACAATTTAAGTTCCTGATTAAGATCCTCATATAGCTATAAGATTTTCATACAGCTATAGTCTGCTGACAATACATTTTTTATAAGCATGACTTGATGATCGCTTACCGCTCATCGCAGCGTGTGAGGCACAGACAAATCCCAAAGGAGACCTAGATTGCTACGTTAATGATGCAGGCCTAGATAAGACCTTGTCCAGAAGGGACGAATTCGCCGCGAATCGTTTCGCGCGAATTCATTCGCGCGTTAGCAAGATACTAGGCGCCAGTACATCGCGTCCACAAGCATCGCGCGAATTCAAAATACGCGCGTAAATCGCGTGCACTACGCCAGACTCTCGACTCGCGCGTTTTTCGCGCGTATTGCACGCGAGTCGAGATACTAGAGGCGCCTTGTTGCGTCCAGGTTAACGCGCGAACAAGTCGAACAACAGAGCGAGGTGCACGTATCAAGGGAAATGGAGCGCCTAAATTTTCGTGCGTTGGCAGGCTCCTTCTGGACGCAACGGTCGCGCGTGATACGCACGAGAGAATCGCGGCGAATTCGTCCCTTCTGGACAAGGTCTAAGCTACGCTTTCTGCGTAATCGTCGCTTAAGTCTATTACTATGTAAACAAACCAAACATTGCTTAGAATGGACCCCTAAAATCCATTAATTTTAATTAGTGATTAATAACATAATATATCGTTTATTGGATTTTTTCATGACAAATACTGACTAACGTCAAAAAGATTCCATAGTAACCATAATATCATTGATAAGTCGTCGTATGTAGAGCTATGGTTACCATGTCGGATCACAGCGCCACAGGTCCTGGGTTCGATTCCCAACGAGGCGGAAATTTGATTGATGAGTTTGAATTTCTTTTCTCGGTCTGGGTGTGAGTGTTCTTGTCTCTGTGTGTTGTCCATGGCACCCACGACACTGGGAATCCTAGTGTGGAGCTATGAGGGCAGTCAAAGGCGTCACCGACACGTTGCCGGCCAACTAAGCGGAGGATTCGTAAACTGGCTCTCCGATTCGACAACTTACGATCTATTGTGTTTCAAATATATTCTTCTGTCTACAGACAACTAGTAGTTACAGTTATGATATATTTGTTTAAGAAGAAGTTTCGAGTAAGTAGTAGTTCAAGAAGTATAATAGTTTCGGAGAAAATTGGCTGTGTAGGGCGGTCGCCCAGACACACGTGTGAACCTATAAGGGTTCATTTTTTCTTTTTCTTTTTTTTTTTTTTTCGTTCAAAAACCTAAACAAAATACAAAAGCTTAATCCGTAATTTTTTTTAAAGTTGCGTTTTTTTTTTTAAATCTTGTTACGGTTCACACCACAAAGTCGTGGTTTGACAACATTCCCGATTACATACAGTTCTCCCTAAAGAATGCAATGGCGAATGATATTGAGCTGTAAAAATACGTTTGTCGTCCTTTCCATCGGATAATGCTCGTCACGTCCGAATCAGGCCCATAAGGGATGTTCGTTCGTTTCAATGGGACGGCGTTTAAGGGTTTTTTCACTGGATCCCGTAACAAAATACAAAGCCACACCGCGACCTCTCGCTCTTTAATTCGAGACGTGGACCGCTTTAGGACGCGCGTGACTTAAATACGACCGGTTCTTTAACACTTTACTGTATTTTCACGGGATTTTCGGTAGGTTATCGGTATTTACAAATATATTTGCAAACAAATATATACGTATGATTAGATGTTTGAAATAGTGCGAGTCCTTCGCACCTCTTCTGGTGGCCAACGCATTGGTGATGCCGTTATAACTCATGTATGGACATGTCGGCTATGGGGCCGACATTGTTCGCATTTGGGGGATGGGCTGCTTGCGTCCGTAGGAGATTACTTGTGCATAGAATACCCTACACGTGTCCCCTGGGTAGTGCCAAACGAGCAGCAACTCTGGTGGTAGGCCACAACATCGGCTGCCGACTTTTTAGTTACCACCCACCGGACAAAGCCGTGCCGCCAAACGACTTGTCGTGTTCCGGCATGATGTCTGGTGAAGCCGAATGGGGAATGGGTCTGAACAGTTGCGTTGCGTTGTGAGAACGGTCGAGATGAACTGGTTTTTGCTATGTCGGGAGCTTAGCTGCGGAGGGCAGCGGGATCCGAAGCACGGTGCACCGCTGGCCGACCGTAGTCAGTAGGGGGCCCAAGTAGTGGGAAAGCCACCCACGAAAGGCTGCCCCGCCAACTACGAAAAATCCCGGGGTGGCTCCATCATGCCGGTTGGCGACCGGACGAGGGGACCAGATGGCAATCTCCTGGGGGGTTCGGGCGTCCCCGCGGTCTCCAAGCTAAGCCCCCCATGACATGGCGTTTCCGGTTCTATCTTATGGTTACCTTCGCAACGCCTCGTTCAACTGCCATTCCCCATCCTATTCACTCTTAATAAAACCAACAAACCCAAAATGAAAAGTAAGAGCAAGAAAAAAATGTTTTCACAGCGGCTGCACTTCCCCTCACTCAATGTGCACCTCACTAACATACGAGGCTTGCACTCAAATCTCTCGTCAGTCCACCACCATCTTGAGACTACACAGCCGCACCTGCTCTTCCTAACGGAGACGCAGATCAGTTGTCCCTCCAACGTGGCGTACCTGGACTACCCTGGCTATACAATCGAGCACAACTTCCACCCTCGTGCTGGAGTCTGTGTGTACGCCCGTAATGACATCTGCTGTCAGCGTCTTCGTCACCTTGAAGACCCCACCTTTTCAACAGTTTGGGTATTAGTGGACACAGGAATCGATAAGATCCTGTATTCCTGTGTCTACCAATCGCACAGCGGTGACCAGGAGACAACTCGGTTATTCGAACACCTCAGTGTGGCAGCTGATGAGGCCCTTCATCGACACCCTACTGCTCAGCTGGTCTTTCTGGGGGACTTTAACGCATGTCATAAGGACTGGCTGTTCCCATACCAGAAGACCGACCATGCTGGGAGAGAAACATGGAATTTCGCCATGTCATTTGGCCTCTCTCAACTGGTAAAGCAAGCTACTAGGGTGCCTGATGTTGATAGCCACACAGCCAATTGCCTGGACCTTCTGTTGACAACCGATCCAGACAGGTATGTCGTTGAGGTTTCATCCCCATATTGGGTACCTCCGACCACTGTCTGGTGAAGTCTGTATCATCATACTCCCCTCCAGAACCGGATTCCCGAGGAACTCGTCGGGTATGGTATTACAGGTCAGCAGATTGGGATGAGATGCGGCACTTCTTTGCATCTTACCCTTGGCGGCAGGTCTGTTTTTCTTCTGAAGATCCGTCGAGCTGCGCGGACGCTATAACCGATGTGGTACGTCAAGCGATGGAATACTTTATTCCTTTCTCCGACGACGTACCCATTGGTGGAAAAGCTCACCCTTGGTTTAACGCCGAATGTACACAGGCTGAAAAACGCAAACATTTGGCGTACCTATCTTGGGTCGATGCTCGAGACCGCAAAGCTCCGGATATCAGTACAAAGAAGAAAGCTTTTAACCTCGCCGCCAAGTCCTATAAAAAGGCACTAAGGAAGGTCAGTCTCAACCGCATCCAACATTTTGGCGCTAAACTCGCTGGCCATCCATCTGGCAGTAGAGCGTTTTGGTCTCTCGCTAAAGCGGTTGAGACTAACTTCTGTAAATCCACACTGCCTCCACTGATGAAACCGGATGGCTCACTGACTCACACTGCTAAAGAGAAAGCGGAACTCTTTGCGTCTCTGTTTGCCGAAAATTCACGTCTAGATGCTGGCAATAACCTACCACCAACAATTACCTCCTTGCGGAACCACTATGCCTGAGATCTGCATTACTAACAAGGAGGTTCTCAAAACCTTGCGGTGTCTCGACGTGAAAAAAGCCAGTGGTCCTGATGGTATACCAGCAATTGTGCTAAGAGCATGTAGACCCGAGTTGTCTCCTGTACTGACACGTCTGTTCCGCCTCTCTTTCAAGACTGGGATAGTGCCAAAATCCTGGAAGCTTGCCAACGTGCAGCCCGTGCCCAAAAAAGGCAGTCGTGCTGACCCCACCAACTATCGGCCTATCTCAATTACCTCCATACTCTGTAAGATTATGGAGCGTATATTGAATACGCGCCTCATGGCATACCTAGAACGGAACGATCTCCTTAGTGATCGACAGTACGGGTTTCGCCGAAATCGATCGACTGGAGATCTTCTAGCGTATGCCACACACATATGGGGCGAGGCTCTAGAGAAAAACGGGGAGGCACTTGCCGTTTCTCTCGATGTCTCGAAGGCCTTCGATAGGGTCTGGCACGCAAGCCTTTTAAGCAAGCTTTCAGGTTATGGCATATCCCCTGGCCTTATCGGGTGGGTTAAGGACTTCCTGAGTGAAAGATTTCTACGCGTTGTTGTCGTATCGCAATTGATGGCTACGAACGCTGGAGTTCCTCAGGGGTCCGTTCTCTCCGCCACTCTATTCCTGCTGCACATTAATGATCTGCTTATGCCCGGTATTTATGGGTACGCAGATGACAGCACAGTAGTGGAGAGATACCTGCCCAGTGCTCGAGCCAGTTGGGACGAAATACAGTCTGAAAGAGAGGCTATGTTGGATCGTGTGAATCTCGCACTCCGGGCAGTGTCCGATTGGGGCGATGCCAATCTTGTGAGATTCAACGCCACTAAAACGCAGACGTGTCTGTTCACCGCAAAACGGAGCCCGTTCACCTTGGCTCCCACTTTCCGAAATGTATCCCTGGAATGCACCGACCGCCTACAGTTATTGGGAGTCGAAGTTTCCTCGAACCTTAACTATGGGCGGTTCATCGAATCCAAGGCGAAAGCGGCTGCAAGAAAACTCGGGGTTCTTGCAAGAGTGCGGCAGTACTTCACACCGAGGCAGATTTTAACACTGTATAAAGCTCAGGTTCGCCCATGTGTGGAGTACTGCTGTCACATTTGGGCCGGTGCCGCAAAATGTCACCTTTCAGCCTTGGATTCGATGGAGAGGCGTGCAATGAGGCTCATTGACGACCCAGACTTGGTGGTAACCAACCTACAAAGCCTCGCACACAGGCGCAGAATAGCCAGCCTCTAGGCATTCTACAGGATGCATTTTGGAGAGTGTGCTCAGGAATTGCACGAACTAATTCCCCCATCCCCGTTCCTCCATCGAACAACCCGTCGTACGGCAAGCATCCATCCATACGTCGTGAATATCCCACCGCTGCGAACCAGGCGATTCGCCTCATCTTTCATTGTGCGTGCCGCGAAGGACTGGAATAGCTTGCCTGCGTGGGTGTTCCCGTCTACCTACAATGTAGGTGTCTTCAAGAGAAGAGTGAATAGGCATTTATTAAGTTAGTGCGTTCACCATCTTGGACTCCATTGCCACTTACCATCAGGTGGGATTGTTGTCAAGCACTAACTTATCTTATGTAAAAAAAAGAAAAAATTTGGTCACTTGTAAAAATACCAAAGTACGCTGCTAAACTACACGAAGAGTTTCCTTCCCTAGCATTCTGTCAGATTAATACAACGAAGGGAAAACTTACGTGAAACGCCTCTAAATGATAGAAATAATAAAAAGTCACTATTAGTGCTGCCAAAACTGACATTAAAGTTGTTTATGAAAACGTGGATTGTTATTATCAGACTTTAAAAAAAGGAGGAGGTTCTCGATTCGGATAACCGAATTGAGAATCGATTGATGAAAAAATATATTTTTTAAATGTTTGTTACCTCAGTAGTTACTTCGTCTGTTCTGATGATGGAATCAATGCGAAATTGAGGGAACTCGTCAAATTACTACGTATAACAAAATACCAACATAAGGCAGTTTCGAAGATAGTATTTGAAGTCGGTAATTTTTTGTTGGACAATTACCTACATTGCATTTAATAATAATTTGACGTCTATAATTTACCGGTCACTGATTACTTCAAACACAAAAAATTGCTGTTTGATAAGAATCAGAAAAACTACCAATATTGATAAGTATCAAAATAACTGTTCGAACATAAAAATCTGGGCATACTATCTATTATTTACATTCAGATTAAGAGATAACTTTGTGAATACACGCAGGTTTTGTTACTGCGTCGTGGTATTTGAAATTTTGAATCAGTTTGTCGACGTCAGCGCGGTCCAAGTGAAAGATATTTTGTTCTCCTTCATCTTGTTTGTCATCACGATATTGGTCACGATGGGCATTTCTAACAGATCAGTTTGTAGCATTAGAGAATTTGTTGCTCTTAGAACGATTTTCGGGTATTATACCGATAATCAAGTTTCAAGCCGCGCACAAAAAATTATTAAACTTTACTGTTACTTTATACCACTTGTGTTTTTCGCTGTGAGGTTGTTCTGTTGTAATTACAAATTAGATACATTTATATTCATAGGATTTGTGAAATTCTTATCTTTTTATTTTTTGTCTTTTCACAAAGCAAATAACTACATAACAGAATATTTTAATCACGACTGCCTCGTAGATGGAACAGCTCATTCAAAGAGAACATTTCTCTTGCTTCAAAAGGGCGTAACATCGATAATTATATGCTTGATCGCAAATTTTATCATAATCTTATTATACACATATAATTTAACATACAATTTATGCAGGGCTTGTGGTATACTGGGGGATATACTAATGGTTTCATTTAAATTTACAATTGAATTGGGGCGTCTTCCATCTCTGTTAATATTCAGCTTGCTGTATTGTCGTGTCAAGATATTTTGCACGTCACTTATAGAAGACGGTTTCAAGTATTCGCACAGCAGAGGACGAAAAAATAAATATTTAAACGCATACAATTCAATTTGTGAGAGATTTTACAAGACCAATTATCCTGTTAAGTATATAGTAAGTGAATAGAAAATTTTTAATGTAACTAGCCGACAAAAAAGCTAAAATATCCACCTGATGGTAAACGGCTGCACCCATAAACATTAGCAACATCAAAATCATCACCGATGCGTTATTAACCAAGACAAAAGAGAGAGAATGAAAGAAAATCCGGCCAAGTGCGCGTAAGCCAAATAACAGCTTTCTGGAACTAAGGGTCGGACGGACGGACATGGCGAAACGAAGGATTCCCCTTTGACTACGGAACCTTAAAGAATTGGGTTCATTCTCACTAGTTCTACTCGTTAGTTCTATCGTAGAACTAGTGGGAATTTTTTTTCTCACTAGTTCTACCGTAGGACTAGTGGAAATAAAAGCCGTACCGCTTTGTTCTCACTATTTCTACTCGTTAAGTCCGATCGTCAAACTAATTGCCGTATATCTACCGCTTTGTTCCCAATATTATATTCCGATCGTCGGACGAGTGGATTTTTTTTTTCTCATTAGTTCAACTGTCAAAATAAATTAGATATATTTTTTTAAATAAATCCACTGAAAAGTGTGGTGCGAATGGATCATCGTCTCATTTTCATACTAGGTTATTGTGCGCATATTGTGGTTACAGAGCGCATTGGTGGAGAGGTTAGTGGTCAGCCCAAGATTCAGATTAACATTTTCAATTGTAAATTATATCATTTAGAACCTCTTGACTAAAGTGAAAAATATTATGTACCTATATTTCAGGTCCTTGTAAATGTATGCACCAATTTTATACATACTATGGATTTAAGTTTTAAAGTGATCGCTCTGATTAAACTAGAGGTAATTGGAACCAAATAAAATGTACCAGACTTATGTTTTTTTTTGGTTTTCAGTATCAAATTTGCTGTGATATTATTTTTTCTTCTTACAGGGCATAAATAATATGCCGATTCTTTACCTATTGAAGCTTCTACAATTCTTATCAGTAGATTACATAATAACATATTACCCAGCTGTGATGTTGGAACTCGTATATGAAGAATTTGATAAAGCGAAAATATTTATAGCTGATCAACTGCTCAAGTGTACCGGTAAGAAAATACATTTTACTAATAGATAAATGATCCTACTGACGATGGCAGATTGGTAATATTAATGTTAATGTGAATAATCAAGCGAGACCAAAACCTGGAAGGCTATTCACTTTTGTAACTTGACAGCGGAGTTTCAAAATTGACGTTCGAGTTCTAGGATCACTTCACTTCGCAAGTGCTTATTAGATGATTAGATAATGACATATCAATATGATGCAAGTTCGTTTTTGTTTTGTAACTTGACAGCGGAATATACGATGAGTTTCTAAATTGAAGTTAGAGTTCGAGACTCCCTTCACCTCGCAAGTGCGTGCCAGATGATTAGAGAATCACATATCAAGATCTCGGACTCAAACTTCAATTTTGAAACTCATCGCGGATTCCGCTGTCAATTTACAAAAGTGAATAGCCTTCCTGATTGTGTATACAGTGTATGTGAGTGTGAAATGTCAATGTATGAAATTGCTAGTGTTGGGTATAATCGGATAAGTGCCGAGAGGCAACCGACCAAGTGCTCGCACAATATCCGCGGGCGGAGTTAGTGATTCTTGGTGACTTTAATGCCCATCACACAGACTGGCTGGGGTCACGAGTCACTGACTTCGCCGGCAGATCTGCCTATGACTTTGCCCTGGCTTATGGTCTCTCACAGGTCGTACCGACCTTCACCAGGGTACCAGACGTAGAGAACCATACCGCCTCTCTGTTAGACCTTCTGCTGACTACCCATCCTGCTAGGCACCAAGTGGTGGTGGGGGCCCCATTAGGGTCTTCGGATCATTGCCTAGTCCAGTCCACCACACCATTGTTACAGCCGGAACTGCCTCGGCCCACTGGAACACGGCGTGTCTGGCACTATCAGTCAGCAGATTGGGATGAGTTCCGACAATTTCTGGCGTCATACCCATGGAAGCAGCTTTGTTTCTCATCCGATGATCCAGACACATGCGCCGAATCAGTTGCCGATGTGATCCAACAGGGCATGGAACTTTTCGTTCCCAGCTCTGTGATCCCCATCGGCGGCCGTAGTCAACCTTGGTTCGGTGGGCGGTGTGCTGAGGCTACTCGTCAAAAGCAAGCCGCCTTCCGAGACTGGGTCTCGGCGCATGCCACAAAAGATCAAAACTCATGTCAGCTCAGGAAGAGATTCAATGCTGTTTCCAGGTCAACAAAGAAAGCAATAGCCAGGGCAAGGTGCGAGCATATCGCCAGTATCGGAGAGCGCCTAATCAGATTCCCTTCAGGGAGTCGCGCTTTCTGGTCGCTCGCCAAGGCCGTCGAGGGTAACTTCCGTCGGTCGTCGTTTCCACCATTGCGAAAACCGGATAACGTTCTGGCCCTTACTGCAAAAGAGAAAGCTGATCTCTTGGGTACTCTCTTTGCAGCTAACTCGACTCTCGACGATCGTGGGGCCACACCGCCTACTATCCCGCGCTGTGAGAGCTCCATGTTTGACATACGTTTCACACAAAAAGCTGTAAAACGAGCTCTTTTGTCTCTCGACGTCAAGAAGTCGAGTGGGCCAGACGGAATTCCCGCAATGGTGTTGAAAATGTGCGCTCCCGAGCTGACTCCGCCGTTGACGAGTCTCTTCTCCTTGTCCTACAGTGTAGGTAAAGTGCCGTCTTCGTGGAAGGTTGCTCTGATACACCCAATCCCCAAAAAAGGTGACAGTGCCGACCCATCAAACTATAGACCCATCGCAATAACCTCCCTTCTCTCAAAGGTGATGGAGCGTGTTATAAACACGCAGCTCCTCGATTACCTTGAGGAACACCAGCTGATCTGTGACAGGCAGTACGGTTTCCGTCACGGTCGATCGGCGGGTGACCTCTTGGTATATCTCACCCATAACTGGGCCCAAACCATTGAGAGTCGCGGAGAGGCGTTGGCTGTAAGCCTAGATATCGCCAAGGCGTTTGATCGGGTCTGGCACAGAGCCCTTCTATCGAAGTTGCCTTCATACGGCCTGCCCGAGAGGTTGTGCAGGTGGATAGCCAGCTTTTTGTCCGAGCGCGCCATTTCCGTTGTTGTCGACGGTCAACGCTCTGACATAAAATTTATTAATGCTGGCGTCCCCCAAGGTTCGGTGCTTTCACCCACGCTGTTTATTCTGCATATCAATGATATGCTGGAACAAATCCCCAGCATGCATTGCTATGCAGACGACAGTACGGGTGATGCGCATTATTCGGGCCGCGCAAACTCCTCTCGGTCCTACCTAGAGGAGAATAGAACCAGACTTGTGTCCGAAATCGAGCTCTCTCTGGAGCGGGTCTCAGACTGGGGTCGGCTAAACCTAGTCCTATTCAACCCTTCGAAGACACAAGTCTGTGCATTCTCCGCTAAAAGAACACCATTTGTCTTGGCGCCGAAACTCCAAAACACGCCTCTCACCATTAGTAAAAGCATTGGGATCTTGGGGGTCGACATTTCGAACGAAGTGCAGTATCGGGGTCATCTGGAGAAGAAAGCCAAACTTGCCTCCAGAAAGCTGGGTGTACTGAACAGGGCAAAGCAGGACTTCACACCGAAGCAGCGCCTGCTGCTCTACAAGGCCCAAGTTCGACCACATATGGAGTACTGCTCTCACCTTTGGGCCGGTGCACCCAGTTACCAACTAAGCCCTCTTGACTCCGTACAGCGGCGTGCTGTTCGAATTGTCAATGATCCCAATCTTACAGACGGCCTAGAGGACTTAAGTCTCCGGAGAGACGTAGGCTCCCTTTGTGTCCTCTACCGTCTCTACTATGGTGAATGTTCCGAAGAACTTTTTAACCTGGTGCCTCCTACCACCTTCCTTTATCGCACCACTCGCAAAAGGTTACGGTACCACCCGCATCACCTCGACTCGTGGCAGTCGTCTACCGCTCGTTTCTCGCGCTCCTTCCTGCCACGAACCTGCGAGCTTTGGAACAAACTTCCCTCTGAGGCATTCCCTGGGCGCTATGATATTGGGTTTTTTAAGAAGAGTGTATATCATATCCTTCAAGGCCGGCAACGCACTTGCAGCTCCCTTGATGCTGCACGTGTCCATAGGCGACGGTGACCACTTACCATCAGGTGGGCCGTATGCCTGTTTGCCCGTCGTTAACATAAAAAAAAAAAAAAAAAGTGTGAATACATGTGAATCGGATAAGTGTGCTTAGGAGACCTGGAGCTAAACTCGTCTTCAAGAAAAAACTACAAGCTTTCTTAACTGGTTGTAAACTGTAATTTTTATAACATCTCAGACGCTACATATATTTAGACGTTATGTATATATAATATATATTATTTATTTATATATGTACGTATATTATTTATTTATTTATGTATATATAATATATATATATGTAATATATATAATATGTTGTTGTATTTATATATGTTTATAAGTAGATATTTTTTATGTGTAAGCATGTATTTTATATGTAATGTATTCGAACACTATTTATGCATTTTTTTTAGCTGTACGCTTTAACTTACCAACAACAGTTAATACCGCTCTTGGTGCATATCTGTTTGGCCTGATGGTTAGCTGGTAGAGAATGCATTTAAGCATTAAGCTCGCCAATTGTACCGTGTTTTTGTGGTCAATAAAGATTAAATAAATAAATAAATAAATAAATACATGTCAAATTTTAATAAATATTAAAAAAATGTTTAAGGCAACACTTTTATCTGAAATGGGGTAAGTCAGGGCAAAATATGATAAATACAAATAGTACAGCAAAACTCTCTTTCTTGACCGGCAACGCATCAGTGATGCCTTTATTTGAAAATATTTCACTAGTATTTTTTTTCCACAAATGATTTTAAAATCTACTACAATGCTTGTGAAATAATCCCTGAAAATTTCATTTGGATAGAAATAAGGCAACTTAAAAAAATTTGCTTGAGTCAAAAAGCAGCGAAAATCCTTCATACTAATTACAAGAATAGCTTACATCGTAATAGCGTATACAGATGGTCGGCAAGATCCCTGGATCTAACGGCGCTAGATTTTTTTGTAGGGTCATGTAAAGAATTTGGTGTATAAAAGATACTACGGGTCAGTGGAGGAATTAAAAACCGAAGTTACACATTACGAATACCTACTTGCTAACTACATCAAAAATTCTTGTTTACCTCATTTGTTGAAATTTTTAAAAATACCTCTTAATTACATGCAATTTGAGTCAAATAATTCGATCTAATTCCAGAAGAATTCCTTCACTGAGACATGTGAACTAAATGAATAATTTTCAACAGATGATGAGAAAAGAGAAGAGATGCAGCTGATGTTGATGTACCTCCAGAAGCAGCCGCTGCAGTACCGGCTGTGCGGCGCCGTGACCGTGCGCGCCAGCCTGCCGTTCAGCGCCCTACTCTTCATCGTCAACTACATTGTGTGCTGGCTACAGTTCACCAACGTCTTCATTCCCAAGGAACATGGAAGTAACAGTCTTAATGCAACAAGTCTGTCATAATTCCAAATGTTTGGGCGCTCCCTTACCTAGAGCATTCGCCTGTAATCAATCCTTTCTTCATCAATTTACAGCAGAGTGTTTGAGCATATTGAAATAGTCTCAAGTGGAAGATTTTTCAGAGGTTGTTTTGAGTCGTAGATATATTACATTTTAAATTTATACTTGTAGTGTGTCTTATATTGCCCTATTTTTTTAGATTTTATGACCAAAGAGTGGTGTTTGTCATTTCATTAATATGTGCACTGTAATTGCTTGAGTCTTAAATGTATGTAATGTGGGTTTATTAAACAATAATATATGGTTACATTTTTTCTCCATTAACTACTCCTTACCTTCCTGAATGTTTTCTTTTATACGACAAGCGAGCTGAAAATCCACCTGGTGTTAAGTGGCCATCTCTTTCTTTAGTCTGAAGTCTTTAGTATGTCGTTATACCTTTGATTTCTATACTCAATATATAAGTTAAAATAAGTTTTTTATCATTAATCTAAAATGGTCCTTCGAGCCAACCAAGTTGAGCGAGTTTTGCATTTTACACGATTTTTTTATCATAGCGTTTGGACCCCGAGTGGAGAGCATAGAAGCCCTTCAAACTCCATCGCGTCAATTTATGCTTCGTCACATTATCCCCTGAATATTCATTGCCGCGCCACAGCATTTAAAGCGTTTGTGTGTGGGAGCGCCCTAATATCATGCACGTTTTTCGTATTTCTAGTTCTTTCAGTCAACCTGGGTCATTACAAGATTTGGTTCAACTTGCTTTATTCGTTAGTTTGTTAGCATAAGTCAACACTTGCAAGCTGAATTAGAACTCTATACGGAGTTGAAATTTCGCAAATTTATTTGGAACCCATAACAATGCACTTTTAGCGACAAAACTTTGCAGTACGTAAAGGCGTTACAAGTTGTTTAAACTTTACTAAGTAGGTTAAGAAATCATTTAGAGTCGTCACAAATGTTTATTCAGATCTAAAACATAATTTTACAGGTGCTTACAAATGTATAGAACATGATTTTTACTAACCCACATTCAACTTACAAATATTTAACGACACACTCACTGTAAGTTAAATGCTCTAACTTTCCCGTAACTTTTTCCCAACACAAACCATCACGCAACTCTACAACATGCTACAATCAACCCAATAATATTTTATTGAGAGCAGTTTCCAAGTTCTCCCGTGAGCAAACTTCGGCTACCAATATTTAGGGGCGGGGTATGGAGTCCTACGACAAAACATCGGTCCCGCCGTTTTCATAACTGTCCGTTCTCTAATCAAAACTTTTCGCATAAGCAGGCAACCTTGCGACAAGGACTGGGTACGTTTTACAATTATTATAGTGCTTAATTTTTTATGTGAAAAGCTGAAACACGAGCTGACGAGCTACCAGTCAGTGAAATCCGTCACCAATGCGTTGCCAGACAAGAAAGTAAACAGAAAAAAGATAGATACCTAATACAATCCTCAACAATCAGAAAGTAGACATTATTTTATGGAAATAGCCGGCAAACGAGTTGACGATCCACCTGATGGTAAGTGTTTATCGTCGTCCATGGACATCATTAGCACCAAAGGCATCACCGATGCGTAGCCGGCCAAGAAAGAGAAAAAAGAAGAAAAAGAAAGAAAAACTGGCTCTCAAGCCCCCAGCCGGAACACGACGAGTCGTTTGATATTCACTCAGATAAGGAAAACAAAGCAAAGGTGCTATTGTTTTCAGCTTTTTACAATTTTTTAAATGTTGTCAATTACCTGAAGACTATACTTTTTTCACCCTGCATACAGAGCACCTAATAATATACATAGTACAAAGTTCCAGTTTTTCCCAGTGGTCAGCCGAGGGTTTTGTACACAGTAGATTGATACTACTTACCTATTATACTTTAATGTAGTGCAAAGCAAACATGCAATGTACGATGTTTTCCCGCATTATCTCGTAAACGGTGCTTTGTTAGCCACACAGAACATCGCGGTCTGAGTGTATGCTTTTTTGTTCTCATTCGAAGCGACATTACATTTCGTATTGTGCATCTCCTATAATGCAGCACTTTTAACGTACTGCTTTGTGTATTTGAGGACATCAAAATATGTATCTTCGTCACAATATTATATAATATACCTGAAGTGTCCGTGTGGCGTACTTTTTCATTTAAATATTCTCAGCGTATAGATATCCTTCATAAACTTTCTCTCACTCTAGACGCGTAGGAGGACTTCGTGAATAAAACACATGATTCCATTCCACAGGTACATATCAAACAATCGTTTATTTCTCCTGTGTTTGCATTATTATCATTTATAATTAGTTAAGATACTTTACGCGTTACCGATTTAGCTTCTCAGTCGACACTCCATATCTTCTTCACTTACTGTTGCCAACCTTTTTCAATCCCCATTTTCATATTCCACGACCATAGATTAGCCACCCTCACAGACTTACTCATGTTCCGCCTTGGTAGTATTTTAAAACACTGAAAGAACCTTCTGGAGAGAGCTTAAAATGGATAATGGAATGTAGAAATTTCAGAAGACTGCAACTTAATAGAGGCATATTTAATATTGATAGCTTGAGCTCAAATAACGTACCACTTGAAAAAGACCTGTAATACTCAAACCTAGCAGTTTCAGGAATTTATTGGAGCGTTAAGTTTTACTTAGGAAAGATAAGTATAATTATCTCCCAAACTATTTATTTATTGTAAACTATTGTAAATAAGTTACTACCTAACCTACTTAAAATTATAGAGATGCTTTTGAACTGATAAATTAGTGTGCTCAGCTTTAATATATTTTGAAACGCATTGGATCTAAGATGTTATACTTTTCATGATCGGAAGTGTACTCCAGTTTAGTCACGAAAATGTTAGCGCAGAAGCGATCGGTGCTGTGCAGTAGGTACACATTTTGTATTGTTTTACTTATAATTAAAAACCACAGCAGAATGACCAACATTCCTTTTTGAAAACATCTCATCAAACGGGCCATTGTAAGGCGTCGATATTACGTTTTCTTTCAAATACTTTAAATTAAAATCTTGCTTTTATTCTAAAGAATAAGTAAGCATGAGTAAGTAGGTATTACAGGTGGTAGTAGGTAGGTACAGGTAGGTATTACCTGTAGGTATAAATAGACGTAGCTTTCAAAGGCATTTACATTCCAGAAATGGTACTGTGATTTTAAGTCGTCATAGATCAGGTAAAGTTTATATAAACTGTTTATATAAATTTAATAAAGACTGCTTTAAACAAAAGGTATATAATAACACCGGGCAAGTGCTTGTCAGGCCAAGCGCAATGTTTTTCGAAGTTTTTCGGGGTTTCGAAGACATAGTGTAAGTTTAGTAAGAATACATAGTTAGTAAGTTTATCGACTATTACTCATTAACTACTTGCGCTAACATAGCCTTGATAGTTTTCCTTGTAAATTCATTGATCATTCATCATATTATAACCTATTTTTGAGAATTTTTTTACTTGTTTTTTCATTTCATTTGATCACTCAAATCGTTTAGCCAGCAGGGGTGGCGACACTTGACTCTAACCAAAATTAGCAATTTAAAGCCAAATATTTCGTAAAAGGACCCCTAATTCCAAAAATGGTCTTAGAAGACCCATAATATTTTTGGAAGACCACTATAAAATATAATTCATGCCAACAGCTTACAGCTTTCTAGCACTAAGGGTCTTGGTGCTAGAAAGCTGTAAGCTGTTGGCATGAATTATATTTATTAAAGCTCCAGAACCGTAGAATAAAATATTTAAAAAAAAAATTTTCAGGGTACCTCCCCTACAGGCAGGTAACGTGAGGATGAATTTTTTATTCGTCGCTTCGGACAGACAGACGGACGGTCGGACACGACGAAATTATAAGGGTTCCGATTTTACTTTGGAACCCTAAAAAGGACGGGATATTTAAAATAAAATTATCCTGATGCTCAATCGTATAATTTTATTGCAGTCAGTCTGTTCACGAGGCGATTAAGATGACAAATATCGAGGGGAGAAATCGAGGCAAATCCGGAAATATCCTGTTTGAACCGGATTTTGTTGGACATAAATAAAATTTTAATGATATTTAAGCGAGCATCAGATCTGTGTAGCATATATCTTAGAATATTACCACATTTTGTGAATACACTTTTTTTATTTATTTATTATTATTTATTTATTTATTTATTGTTAAATAGAACGAATTTACAATCCACTTACACTAATTAACATGTCAATCATATTCAAGTACAACAAAATTTCCCAATAAATAATAATAAATCAAACAGTTAAAATTACATTAAAAACAATAAGAACATAAACGTCAATACAACGTTTTTTTACATATAAACATTTTAACATATAATGCGTTAAAGTAGGAGAAGTAGGTAATGTCTAATACCTAATGATCAAAGTTTATAAGTAGCTGCACTGTTAACCAAGGGAGTAAACAATTATTTTTAAGGCGAATTCTTGAATCTTTCAATCCTAAGCGGAGCGAAGGGATCGTCTCAGAAGACGCCGCATCTATAGGACGCTCCCTGACCAGGTGGACTGACGACCTCAAGAAGACAGCCATTCCATTTGACTTCGGCGTAGTAGCACATGCCGAGTATCCGCTAGTTACATAATTGTGTAATTATATGTATATTATTAGTAAGTAAAGAGTTATGAAATGTGTTCACGCAAACGAAACGCATGTGTAAGATAAAAACACGCACCCATCATTTCGTGGATCCAATAACGCGCCATCTGGCGGCAGGAATTGATTACATCTTCAACACGTTCGTGGCTTAACATAAAAAGCACCTTAGGTTTGCTACGCACTACAGCTTTGTTATGAACTTGACGTGCGCTATTTGTTGCTGCTATGTTGTTGAGAAAACATGGTCACTTGTAAGTATAAAAGGATCTCGGATTGACGACTGTTGACTATTTTTCATTTGGATTATTAACTGGCAAACGCATTTATTCAAACGTTATACATATAATATTCGGTTCAGTGACGACTGCAGAGTCGTTTTCTCATGTCTGAAGATCATGGTCATTAATGGCAACCGGGTTATCATTTTCTCTAGGCTTTTACTACTGGGACATTTTTTCAATTTTAGGAATAACGCTCGCTGTTTCTGTGCGGCGGGAGTGATCACCATTCCAATCGTTTGTTAATCTTAATCTATATTGCCTATTATCATAATTGTCATTATCATTATTATCATCTGTATTATCTACAGTGCGCATAACACCATGTACCACAGACATAAAAAGCCACTTAAGGCAATAAGCGAGCTGGCGACATTGAGCACAACTACTCGTAGCTTAAAACCCACTCGTATATTTTATTTCTCGTTTATATCGACACCCTATGGAAATACATATTTTGTTAAAGCTTTATACTTCATGTTAAATGAAGCTGTTACGCGAAAGTTTGTCTCTCGACCTCATTTCGTGTGGCAGATCTTAATTAGGATAATGCTTGTGTCACGTTTAGAAGCAGTTGCACTGATTACAAAATGAAAAGCTCTTATGAGTTTACTCTCACCTCCTTATTTAAAATAAGTCCTTATTTATGTAGGGTTTAATTGCTGGGGAGTGATTAGTCATCGACAACACAGGGTATTATCTTATTTGGTGAAGCCAATTGATGGCCAACTACTGAGCACTGGTCTTTCCTCTTGAGGAGGCCTTAGAGCATATTTCACCACGCTGCTCCTGTGCAAAGCGGTATCTTATTGTTATAGCTTCAATATGTAGATTACACTTGGGTTTTCTTCAGTTTTCGAAACAAATCTGAATTCCTAGTCGTACTTTTCTTCTACCTTTTCTGGTCTTTCTTAGCGGGGAACGCATCGGTGATATTTTTTGTCACCTAAATCCATGGACGATGGTGATCACCATTTAACAGGTGGCTCATCTACTTGGTTGTCGGCTAGTTATATAAATAAAAAAATGATAAAGATAAGGTCGCTAGAGAGATACAAAAATATCGCTAAACCTTTTTACAATTCACTAGAGACATGTTAATTTCGCAATCTATTTACCAGACAATGAAAAGTCGGCGATTTATAATCACTTTACTAGATACTTTCTTTTCTGCCCGATAAGGTTTCGAATTAAAAGGGTATAATTGGTCTCTAGAGTGTCTTGGACGACAAGGCGTAATTAAAAACCCAGTGGAGGGAAGGGGAGCGCTTCAACCTCTGAAACTGATTCCTATTTACAACTCAAGAGCAATGTAGGGTTTTAATAGCATATCTCACGTATAAAATACATATATATATATCTGTAATGTTATTTTCAATTTATTTTATTCCTGCTGGAAAAAGTAAGTGTAACAAATAAACGCCCCAACTTAGAGTCACTAACGATTACTTAAATCGCTCCTTAGTACAGAATTTTATATGGCGATTCTTTACTAAGGACCGATTGAAGTACCTAACCGTGGGGGCGAAAGAGTAACTTTGTGTACTTAATAAAGGAAGAAAGTTTTAATAATAAGAAAAAGTAGCGTCTCTGTTTCTCCTTTCTTTTTTCTTTTATTTAAATTATGATGTGCTATAGATATATACGTACTTTTCACTAAATATAGTGGAAACATCTAAAATCGCGTATATGATTTTTTCCTACCTACGGTGAAGGCTTTTAGAGATGTGCACAACACAAACAGAATACTTGATGAGATTTTACAATTGATGTTAGCACAATAATTTAGCGTTTATTAATGTCACGATGTTGCTATCCTTGTCGTGATTTAGAGATGAGTCCATCTATCTTCTCTGGTGTCGGTGTTTCATCATCCAATATAAAACCCTATTAATATTATAAATGTGAATGTTTGTAATGTATGGATGTTTCTTATTCTTTCATGCAACAACAATGATATTAAAAAAATATAGATATGTTATGCCCTTACAAATCAGCCAAACAATCTGTTCTGAAAAGAGCTACAACACACACACGTCTATCTTTTGTTTCACTGCACCAATCATAAGTGGCGCTTTGCTTCTTACAGACGGACGGAGAGACGGACGGACAGACGAACAGACAGACGAACGGACAGACGATCGGACAGACATGACAAAACTATAAGGGTTTCGATTTTACTTCAGAACCCGTAAACATAAATTACACCGGTGCATCACTAGACACAGGTTAATGCGTGGTTATGCATCTAAACAGACAATATGTTAGTCTATGTTTTAATAATGGCAGTAGTACCTCTATGATAATGTAGCGGTTCTCTCGATGCTGCGTCAAAGAGAATCAGCGTTGTTCATTAACGTTTGTAAGTAGTAGTAGTATGTACTCGCCCGTAAGTACTAGGCTTTGTTTCACCAATGTGGTTTGCAGCCACAGTCGTCGAGTCTTTGAAAGTGACGATTTTACAGCATTTTACTGAGTATTCACACATCTAGGTGGTATTTTTCGGTCACAATTAAGATTTAATGCTACTAGGTCGAGGCCCCTAGAGCTATTATTGTTATTATTATAAACAAAGTAAACTGATTATCTGTTTAGAGTTTGCCTAGTGGTCAACATTCGACCATCATTGTTAATGAGTACCTAAATATTAATTGTATTTGCACGAAAAAAACAAAACTTTTTATTCTAAACTCAAACATTTTTTTTAATGAATCAAGTTCATAAAAGCTTCCAAACAAATTTAAAAATTCAGTTGACAAACCTAAAAAAGGTGTAATTTTAATATTCGTTGGAATATGTTCAATCAACATGCTCATTTTTCAAAAATAAATAATTAGAAATAAAATAATAGAATTTTCACAGCAAGTCAATAAAAATTCTATAAATTAATTTTAAATTTTCGGGACAAATTTTGGAGTGTAGGTATGTGTAATCGTCTTGCGGTGTTATAAATGGCCGGTCTACGCTTGATGTCCCTTTTCCGAAGCAAATTAACAGTTTCCCAGTTAGATACGACCAGTAATGGATATTGAGGGGCCCTTCGACCCTTAAAGGTTTAACAATTAAAAGTGATCTACGTCCAGTTACCACAGAAATGGAGAGGACATCTGATCCTCTTAATATATTTGACCAAATTGGCCTCAAAAAAAGTCCCGAACAGCGACGAAGCCGTATAGTTCAAAAACTAAATGTAATACATAGTTTTATAGGGTCGATGTAGGTATTAAAGAAAAAAATGTGACTCGTTTCCAGTTAAGAAATTTCCTCGGCTGGAGCCAAACCAGAACAAGCAGTACGTATTATGAAATACGTACTGCTTGTTCTGATGACAAGAGGAGAGCCTATGGAGATGACTCCATAGGCTCTCCTCTCCTGTCCTCTCCTCTTATCGGAGGTAGGTCAAAGATATTATAGTGTAAAAAAGAGGTAGATGTGTCACTAGCACGCAAACGATAAACAGCGTAAGAACAGGCAATTGACTGTTCTGCTCGTAGTCGCTCTGTCAATACAAGACGGTATGCACGCTTTTGTTGTTGTCAGAAGTGCTTGACATTTGATATACAGCGTCAAAATGCCTTCGTGTATTATACTAATGTGATTGGTGTAGTGAAACGAAAGGTAAACGTGTTTGTGATGTAGCTCTTTTCGGAACATATTTTTTAGTTGATTTGTAAGGGTATACAACGTATCTATTTTTTAAATATCATTGAGGTGGGTCTAATTAGGTTTGTAAGATTTGATCCACACAATGTAGCTTAATAAATAGGTGTTTATAGACAGGGCCAGCTTTGTATTGGCGACTCCTATTGCTCAAGTGATGTCCGTAGGTGATGGTTGCCACTTTCCACAGCTGATGCTCGTTTGACACATAAATAGTATTTACACGGAAATCAATAATAAGCGATGGTAATGATTCACATAAACGTCAAAATTCACGTGTATGGTTCACATACAAAGTAATCTCTCAATCAGAATATTATATGACTAAAATTAATGGTCAGATTGTAGGGTGCATTAAACGTCGGTTGATGCTTATCACAGTTGATAATAGCTTGACTGGTACCGGTATTAACATAATAGTGACGATTTTGATATGTTCACCGATGATATTACTGGACCTTTTCGAAGACTTTTCTTCGATAGGTATAGGTTATTTTTTCTCTGCTATTTTTTTGCATTTGGTAGTTTGAAGTGTGCAGTTAGTGGCCAATCCAAGTGTCGAAAATTTTCAAGGCCTTTTTACGATATCAATTGTGACCGTTGCCGTGGGCTTTACGTGCCCTCCGAAGCACGGAAAAGATGAAGTTTCGCTGAAATTTTATCGATTCAACTACCAACCGCGCCTGTTGTCACTTAAATCTACCGATCACATAAAATCGACACAAGTTGCCGGGCTATGAGCGCTTTAAATAAATACCCCTAACATCATAGTGATACCGTTACAAGTTACAACATTGACGACGGATATCGTTATGAATATGACGGAACTCTTTCTATATATGTACCTCTATCATCAGTCCTCTTGTGTTCCATACAATATAATCTTCCAAGCTAGCATCTGGGATTGTGTCAAGAGTAGGTACATGATAGGCTTCCATGTCACTCTTTACATGCACGGCGACAAATATGTTATTGTGGTGTATCGGTAGGGTAGGTGGCAGAATGAGTAACAACCGGTCTGGAGGAACGCAAGTTTATTACTGACTGTTGTTTGACATCTATGCGCCATACACATCAGTTATGATTTTTTACCCGACTGTCAGGAAGGGTATTATTTTTCGCACGTATCTTATATGTATGTGACGAAGAAAGGGTATTCTACGGTGTTGGTTATTAAATAATATTCCTTTTACTTTACTCCATGATATTATATTTCCAGTTCTTCTAACGTTCACATCAATAACAATCTGTACTAGTCCGTGATCACTCCTCGAATCCCCACAGAATGTCCCACACATATTATTCAAAATAGATTGACACATTCCTAATTCTAAACATTTGGTTTTTCTTCATGACTTCTCGTATGACAGACCAAAGAGGTCACTCGCCGTCACGGCTATCCTGACGTGCGCTCGTCCTCGAGCGCTTCCGCTCCCATGGCTCCAGTGGACCCCTTTGTGCGCTGGGTGCTCGTCATGGACTCCACCGAACGCCTTTACTTCTGCTGTGGCTGCACACCGACACGGTCTCATGTGTCGTCACTCTGCAAGGAAACATCTTACGGCAGTACTTGTTCGCTCGGTCGTTCCTGACCTCAACAGGGCAATACTTTACAAGTTTATGATGTTATTACCTTGAGCCAAGTAACATAGTCGTTTCATTTCATTTTCAACGTAACAACAACAACAAATCTTGAGTAAATCTCTTAAACCACAGGAGTGCACCGCTACTAAGGGTCAAAACACATTTATTCGGCTCCATTCGGCTTTTGTCCATAGTAAACAACGATTTTGTATGGAGACGCGTACGCATCCTTTCGGCTTTTCGGCGCCGATTCCCTTTCGCGGTAAACAAGTAGAAAACGACGACAAATGTGTTTTATCTTTCGGCCGCGTACGCCGCGTACGACGTCGAACGCGGCGGAACAGTGCCGCGCTTTAGGTAGGTACATGGAAGATTTTTGACTCCTTGGCCTTGTCGACAGGTTGCGACCTTCATAGTTCCCGTATAGATTATACCTACTAACGTCTACGGACGGACTTCGCAGCGTATTCAACGCCGTACGCAGCCGTTCGCATTCTTACGACGCCGTAAGCAGTCGTTCGCATTCTTACGACGCCGTACGCGGCTGATAGAAGCCGAGCCGAATAAGTGTAACCAAAATCATTCGGCGAAACGCGAATGACGCCGAATAAATGTGCGTTGACCCTAAGAAGCCTGATTACACTCCCCTTCTATTCATTCGACGTCATTTCACCACAACAAGTTTCTTACTCAAGTTCTCATCTCCAACCCAATTCAAAACAAATCACATCTTATCACAGTTAATATCCGCGTCGACTGGTACATGACTTACAGGCATTCATGAAAACCTCAACAACAGTAAACGGAACCTTAAATCTCTCTTTCATTTGGAAACTCAATTCAATAATTTGCAAAAGCTCAATATTACTTCTATCACTCAAGACAGTAATGACAGCTCTGAAACGTTACTTTATCATATAACAAATTCACAAAATCACCTTTCTAAATGAAGGTACGCGTGAAGATGGTTGTACACCGAATACATCAGCACGTCGCTCTGTTCCAGCTGCGTTCATTCTGCCATCACCTGGACAGCCACCGCTTGAATGCTGGTTCACTTGTTTTGTGATGGCACGTCGCTATATCGTTTTCCACAACAGAAAAATACAAGGAAAGTTATTTTCACACGTACGATGTCACAATTTACATTTCAAACTACACTAGGGCTACTTATCTGCGATCCGGACTCCTTCGGCCATCGTGACCATCAACACGACCTCGTGTTGTGTAGGTACTCAAATCCAGACGCGAACAGTGTGCATCTCAAGTCTGCACATCTTACTCCGCAATGGTTTTGCATTTTCCACGTTGATCATATTATAAACTTCCATGATTCTCGCTTCATCGCGCTTTGGATTGTTTCATTTCTCATTGCAAAATTTTCTTCAAATGTCATCCGAACTAGTGTCATTCTTCATTTATTTTCCGACCTTTTCGACATTTTGGGCGCCTCAGTTCTTCCAACACCGATTATTACTCCGAGAAAACAGTAACATTTGTTCCATATTCCATGTTCTATCATCAAATTTATAATTACTGGATAGCTGCTGTAGGCGTGGATAGGGCCGCTTCTGATCACGAAGAAAGGGTATTCTACGGTGTTGGTTATTAAATAATATTCCTTTTACTTTACTCCATGATATTATATTTCCAGTTCTTCTAACGTTCACATCAATAACAATCTGTACTAGTCCGTGATCACTCCTCGAATCCCCACAGAATGTCCCACACATATTATTCAAAATAGATTGACACATTCCTAATTCTAAACATTTGGTTTTTCTTCATGACTTCTCGTATGACAGAACCAAAGAGGTCACTCGCCGTCATATGTATTTATTAGTCTTTATTATCTCATATCTTCGAAACCGCTGAACGGATTTATACTTACAAATATAATACATATTGTTAGATTCGTCTTGATAACCCAGTTATTATTAGATGAGTGAAATAAAAAAACAAGTATCGCTATGAGATGCCTTTCTTTGAAGTATCAAAAAATAAAAATAAATCAAATAATGCAATATGGGTATCAAATTAAAGAGCTCATATTATGATATATGATAGCCTTTTTTCATTGCAGACGGCTAGTTATTTTATATTTTTCTCTTGTGATAAATGCTGGTGATACGTTGATAGGATAGGTATCTTTTTATCGTTTGACCTTTTATCTATCTACTCTCGAAAGATATTAAGCCTTAGTGTAATTAGTTATCCTGATTCATTTGTGTACGTAAAAAGTATCTGAATAAGTGGCTGAACTGTAATAAATAATAACAAGCTACTTTACCTGGGAAACCCTTATACTCAATGGCCAAAATGAGATAATATAAGATAATTTATGAGCCTTTCTCTCCTCTTATAATAACACTTCATTATAATGAAAATGTACGAGATCAAAAATTCTCAGAAGGTATAAATAAATTAGGAAAACCTTTCGGTGCTGACCCGTGAAATATGTTTCATGAATCCTTTTCTACGTCAAATGTAAATCAGCCGAATTAATAGGTGTATTAACTAAGATTATTTTAAATGTTGACGTAACGCAGGACGTAACATCTAAAAATCTGTTTCATTGATACCCGTTTGTCGTAGCAGTCATTTGCTTGAAGAATGCTTTCATGCGACCCGATAATTTTTTATGGTGATCGCACATTTTGTCCGCACCGTACGCGCTGGACGCACCGCATTTGTATGAAATCATATGTGCGTTCAGCGGTATTAATAAACCGATCTCATGATCTCTGCGATCTTATGATTCGGTTTGAGATTCTGAGATACGTCAGATCGTAAGAAAAGAGACATTTGTAAGATTTGAGATCGCGCTCATGAGCCGAGATTGTATACCTAATTATTATTATTATAGGACTCAGAATTAGACTTTGCTCAGACAACAGTCAAATGTACCAAATAACAGACACTTTGTTAAATTTAAGTAAAGCTAAAGTTAAGTAAAACGGCTAACGTGACGGTTGATTTAGCACCATTATTTTTCTCGGACATTTCTTAATAATAACTGTCATATGAATCGGATAATTTTGCACAGTCGCTTTCGTCCGATTCAAATTGTGCATTACCGGTACATACCCTTAAAGCTAGCATGTGGATTGTGGCCTCCCTCAAGGATCCATATTTCTGCTATTCGAACGATACGCAGGTCAGCTAAGGCCATCCTCGTATTAATATAGTTCCGGGTGTTGAATTACTCTCTGAGGTATAACTACTTGGTTATCGTCGCAGGTAACGTCACCGTATTACAGAATACACTTTTGGACATTTAAATTGAGTTTTTAATAGTTATTTTTTACATTATGTGAAAATTTTAAAGAGGATTAATGACGATAAGTAAGTGAAATACATTCAGCTTCGGAATGCTGTCTGTGTAAAATAAAAAAAAAAATTAGTAAAAACAATTGCAAATACAATAACACTACTATATACGTAATTACTATTTGAGACTTGGGTTGAGTTTCAGTTAATTATTACACACGAGGGCATAATGGTACCAAATTGATACCTAATATTATAATTATTTTCATTGTGCAACTAGGTTTCAATTCCATAGAATAAATATTTCTTTCAGAGGTGGACACGATGTCATGTCCTGATTATAAAAAAATAATTTGTTTTGTATAAAATTGTTTTAAGAGGTAAGTGTATGTTTCTCTTACTAATAAGTCATGAAAAATAAATATAAGTTAATAATCTGGAATAGCCACGGAATTCCTAAATTCTTCCTAACGCACTGCACTATAAATTTTGCTCTCAGTTACAATATTGCGTAACTAATACCTAAAGTATTACGAAAAAGGTCTTTTTATTCCACCTACAGTGTACGCTAGCCAAAATGAATGTCGCCAGTGGGACCATAAATTCTGAAATATTAAAACTAGGTCGCAGTGACCGTAGACACAGGATACATGTAATGAAGAAGTAAACGGGATTTGTCTTATGAAAAAGGGTTTTATGGTCAACCTTAACTTGGTTGCCCTTTGCTTTTGTATCGGCACAATGTTAGTAAAGTCAAATCTAGTCTAACAAGTCACTAATGGTTACTTAAATCGCTCCTTAGTACAGAATTTGTACACTGCCGTAACTAGCCCTTTGTGCGCTCGGTGCGAGCTTCTACAAATCCGCCCTTGGAAAAGTCTGTGGTCCTTGTCCGGACATTTCTGCGCCCTCCCTAGGTCTGCGCTCTTTGCCTGGGCACCGTTGGGACCGCCCTAGTTACGGCACTGAATTTGTATGATGATTCTTTACTAACAAGCGATTAAAGTAATCGATAGTGACTCTGAGTTGAGGCGTAAATAGTTTGAAGACTACAGTCTAGTTGCTGCGAGCTAGAAAGTTGTTAACAAAAGTTGTTTGTTATGTAAAGAACATCTCTTACACTAGCTAATCTACTATTACTAATCTTGGTATACCTATGTTTAATATGAAATTGCCGTCGCTTCTTACACGTGGACAGTACAACAAAACGGCAATTTCATTTTTAAACCCCTATTTAAAATTATTATATTGGTTATATCTATATGGGTTGTGTGATGTTTTTAATAAGATAATTTGTAAATAGATAATATTAGTCAATGGCACATCTGACGAAGTACGCAATACAAATAATTATACTTTACATATATTCGGCTGGTTTGAATGAAAAGCAAAAATCGTAGGATTGCATGCATCATGGGATTTTTTTTGTGAAAGATCTAACAACATTGTTATTATTTATTAATTATCTCTACCATTGGTATTATTAACTGTTTCCTCGAAGTTTGGGTTGGTTGCGTTTACTTCATTGCTGTAGACATAAGTACGTGGGAGCTCGCGAAGCGGACAAGATTTATGAGATGAGATATTATGCTCCTTAACTTGGTATATTAGTTTTGTAAAGAAACGTCTGAAGTGGAAATTGAAGACCTCATTATTATTAAAGACGACCGCAACGACCGACATCTTAAAAATGGAACCATCCGTTTAATTTCCAAAAAAGGAAATTAAGTCAACGTTTCTACGTTATTATTGGAATACTTTAAAAAGAAAACAAAGAGATTCTTACGAAATTATGTATTTTCCCCGTAATTTCATTTCAGTATAAAATTTTATTTGGTTTCAAAGTTTATTGCTGTTAGGAGTACAAAGACTGAAATAAATTGCGAGAAAAATATTACTTCCTTTTATGTACGAATCTTAGTGATACTTAATTCATTAAGGAACTCATAACTGATGTTCATTTTGCAAAATTTGCCAAACGGCTCTGTTCAGAAAATAAATTGCTAACAACTTTTGAAATACTCTGTGATAATAATATGAAGTGGCTTACGCTGTTATTGCTCCCAAGGTTACTAATATAATTTTATCTATGAAAGTAACCACTTTTCAAACGAAGTTCGTGAACATAAATAATTGAGATTTATAACGTCATATACCTACGTACATATATAGTAACGTAGTCAGTCTAGGAATTAAAAAAATAACTTAAATTCAGACTTAAGTTTGCAATCAACAGAGCACAGTGCACGCACACAATCACGAATCTTAATAATCTAAATTTTACTAACAAAAAATAACCGACTTCAAATTCTCAAAAACTACTAGTCAGATCTCGTTCAAATTTATGTGGGACTACATGACAAGCACCAGCTTTCTATTAAAAAAAGAATCATCGAAATCGGTTGACGTGATATTGAGTTATTCGTCAATTTGTCGCGCACATCTTAACACAAATTTACGACTTATGTAGTTTTCTCATGGATGCCATTGTCAGATCTCAATATAATTTATGTGGGACCACATGACAGCCATCAGCTTTTGATTAAAAAAAGAATCATCAGAATCGGTTCGCCCAGTCCAAAGTTCTGAGGTAACAAACATAAAAAAAAAATACAGTCGAATTGAGAACCTCCTCCTTTTTTTTGAAGTCGGTTAAAAATAACAATTAAGTGACAAAATAAGAATTCACATTTATACATTTTCAAGATTAAATTACACTTAAATAGTCTAAAACGAATCTTTATACCAAATCGTCCATGACGGATGTGGTATTTGAGCACGAGCCGTGTACCAATAACATCCATTATGTGGTTACAACCCATTTATGACCTACTACTAAGCACGGGAAAACCTCTTGAGGAGATCAATAACCAACATAAGATGCAACATAATATCCAATATAACATCCAGCATAACATCTAACATAACATCTAACATACATGCCAATATAATTAACTAGGTATGTAACAAAATAAACTCGTAAACCACGTATTTCTCTCCGTCCGTGGTCCGGCCCCATTATGCATCGTAAATATTTGAAATACAGCTTTAAATAGCCGGAGCGTTGCAGCCGAAGCAACGCGGCAACGGTGGCGCAAAGGATCCTTTGTTTTAGCTAATTTACCCACTAATTAACTCGGAGATTGCATCAGGTTTGTTATACGATATTTAAAACAAATCGTGTATTTAACTCATACACTGCATTGTAAACATGTGAAATTGATTTAACACATTTTGTCACAGTTATTTTTAACCGACTTCAAAAGTATTTTTTTTTACGTTTGGTGTCTCAGAACTTTCGACTACGTGAACCGATTTTGATGACTCGTTTTTTAATCGAAAGCAGGTGCTTGTCATGTAGTTCTACAAAAATTTGAACGAGATGTGACAAGTAGTTTTTGAGTAATTTTGAAGTCGGTTATTTTTTGTTTGTAAAATTTAGATTATGTTGACTTACAGACAATCATTTTACGAAAGAATTCTATCATGTAAAATATAGATAAACTAGCGTTCTTCCCGCAGCTTTTCCCGCGTTTTCCGTGATATTAAGTATATTTTTTATCCTACGGAAACACATCCAGACACCCAAACACATGGAAAGAACAATATCTTAACAAACATTCAAATTACATACATCAATATAGAAAAAAAAACCTCCGAAAATAAATCCTAGCGAACGAAACGAATTTCGCGCCAAATATCTCAGCAGACGCATGTGGACCGCATCGTAAATCATCAAAATTCAAAAACAAGCTCATATTTCGCCCGCACCAAAGAGAAAGCAATAAAAGGATGTTTAGCGGAACTGAACATACGTGACGCGACATCAGTCATGTTGCGTTCTAAACAAGGGGGAGTATTCAATCTGGTATGCGGGTGCGAGCGAACGCGCGTGAACTATTACCGTCATTAAGGCTTGGATATGGTAACTGCGTAGCGTAGTATTTGTAAATTATATGACTGATGGATGAGCGCATATGAACCATATCGCTCATCTAGTAATAATAATAATATAATAATAATAATCATTTTATTTCGGAAATACATCCATATTCTGTGTTAGTAGCAGAGAAACTTATAAACTAATGTTAGTACATAATGTAAATAATTAATTAACACAAAAATCAACACATAAAAATTAAATTAAATCAAATTAAATTAAATCAAATTAAATTAAATCAAATTAAATTAAAATAAAATAAATTAATCAAACCAAATTAAATTAAATGAAATTAAATTAAAATAAAATAAATTAATCAAACCAAATTAAATTAAATCAAATCAAAATTAAATTATATTAAATCAAATTAAATTACATAAAATCGAATTGAATTGAATTGAATCAAACTGAATGGAATTTAATCAAATTAAATTAAATTAATCAATAATATAATGGCACATCTGCAAAAAATGCGAAATTGAGTTTATATGGCATACGTGTTTAAAAGTGCATAATCTACGTGGTAAATATGTATTAATGTCTATACTAGTAACCAAACCCATACAATCTGTAAAAAACGTCAAAGGAACTCATAAATTAATTTTAGACATTTTTATAAAATCTTTGAAATTCGTTTGTGTAAAATATGACAAACGTAGATGTGCCGTTGTATTACTGGGTGAGCGATATCGTTTTCACAAAACACAATTCTGGTAAGTTACATAATAATATAATGAGTGTTTATTATAGCGCAGGGAAAATATTTGACGACCCTGTAGCCATGTTGGTAGCGACCCTGCTTGCGAAACGGGTTCGACTCCCAGGCGGGGCAGATATTTATACTCTTCTTCTTCTTTTTCTTTGACTCTACAAAGTCTAGACACTAGACTCTCAACGGTTACCTCTGTTAACAACTTTAAATACTTTAAAGTTCATTTCATTTAAAGCGTTACAAAAGAGTAAGGTACCATTCCTATTTAGAGGTAGATGGTAGCTTTCCGTAAATAAGTTTTTTTATGCAAATAGCCGGCAAATCAGCTGACGAACTACCTGATGGTATGTGGCTATCGTCACGAACATCAGCAACAACAAGAAAGCGAGAAGCAAAAGAAAGAAAGAAGTTTACATTTTAAAATTATTCATGAAGCTCCCAACTTGGAAACAAAATTAATAAATTTTTCAATGTGGTTTACATTACTTTCTGCTTGCCGCATAAATGAACGGACGCGGACGCTGTCCTGTTTAAGAGACTTGCCATTCCACAGACGAGCAAAGATCATACGATTGATAGCGAACGCGGAACGACTAACCTCATTAAAATATGTTTGTCCGCACAATGAAGTAACCTAGAGATAGTCAAAGTCAATTTAATCATAGGTTCAAGTGATTTAATATCGTCATAGGACCTGGGAAAAATAGCTCACTTGACGAAAGTCAAAATTTGCAAATCACTAACGACATACCTAATTGTAACCATTATCTACATACATACATTATAAATAGTATTTTTTAATTAATGGGCTCGTTGTCTCGATGAAGTGCATTTGTAACAGAAATCGCCGTTTATCTGACGTGTGCGTCAAAGAAACATAAAGTATACTCGAAGTATATTAAAAAGATGAGATCAAATTCCACTTTCATGCAATGAGTTAGATAAACCACAGAAGAAATAATAGTAGGACTTATAATGATAAACTCTAAATGCAATTAGACTCGTATTAAAATACTCGTCCTTTTTATAATTGACATTTTATAAGTAACCAATAAAGAAGGAGACGAGTAAAGTAGCACATAGATAATTGCACTTAATGAATTATTTGTATCAATTAGTATTTGTTCAATGCGCAGACTGAGAACATGATAGTACCTGTCTAATTTTCTATAACATAAATTATAGTCCTTCCTTCAGTCTTACGGCCGGTCTCAATACTATACCTCTGGTTAAACTGTGGTATATACCAGAGATAAAAAGTAAAGTTTGATCTACCGATAGCTGCTGTCTATTTTTGAGGTTTGTTGCAGATAGCCATGGGCGGCAGGAGATGGTGGCTCTGCAAGCTCGTTTGCCTACTTGTTTTAAAAAACGTTTGAATATCATATAACTTGATTGGTGCCGTAGTTACGCTTGTTACTTCAGCAATAGAAATTACAACTGATAATAATTAATTTTTAACCGACTTCAAAAAGAAAAGGAGGAGGATCATAATCATAATCATAATCATAATCATTTTATTGCATTATGCTTACATACATACGTTCTCAAATCGACTGTATTTTTTTATGTTTATTACCTCAGAACTTTCGACTGGGTGAACCGATTTTGATGATTCTTCTTTTAATCGAAAGCAGGTGGTTGTCATGTGGTCCTACATAAATTTGAACGAGATAACAGTAGTTTTTGAGTAATTTTGAAGTCGGTTATTTTTTTGTTAGTAAAATATAGATTATATTATGAGTTTTGTATTGGAAGATTAAACGCAAATATATTTTTAAAAATTTCGCCCAATATTTCGATTTTACGAGTACCAAATTAAAATAACTACGTGGAGTAAAATAGCTTTCGTTTTGTCGGCATTTATCCCAGCGGCATTGGCTAATAGCTTCGTTGGTCCATAGCATTGTTCTTACGATATCTGAAATTACTTCCAATGCATATTTGTCTTCATTTGCTGTAACGTATATCGAGTATATATTCTTATTAGACCCTGCTTCCTTTCTCCTAAGTAACTTGTGCTTTTTCTAATGTAATTAGAAAAAAATTATAGTTTATTCACTACTTTTTGTAGAAAAATAATTCTTGGCGAACTCAATATTAATGTATGAACCTACTTATGTATGTTCGCGGTCAAAAGTGGCATTACTCTATGAATGCATTATCCTGTTCGCACCTCGCGATATTTTATTTATTTTTTAGTAGTGTGCAGCAAACCATTTCTTCGCTTTTCAAACTCTCTCTCTCATTCTGACAAGCGCATTTATATATAGCGGATTCACTCTCACACTGTGAGCTGCTAGTACTTGCAGTTTTGTGCAATCTGTTAGATTATAATAATTTAAATATACTACGTGAGTGTTCACACTGAACTCGCGGGCGCGGGCGCGGGCTCGGTCGCGGGCGCGGTGGCGGATTCGTGTTCACACTGGCCGCCAGGCGTTTGCGCGATTGTGACATGTTGTCAGAGGTTGAAAACATGGACGACGATCTTTTTTTAACCGAAAATTCATACCAAAAGTTCCATTTAGGTGCTCACCCTCCATATCAGGAAACAATTCAGCAATTTCCTTCCATAGTTTATTAAGAATGTTTCTGTTCATAAGATGCCTGTGTTTACTCTGCCAAATCTGAGTTCAAATCAAATCAGTTCTAGCCTGAATAGTACTAATAAATTCTTCTGTATTGAAGGACATGATCTTAGATGAAAGAACAACCTTTTAATCTGGGGACATAATGAATTCATGTGCTATCGTTTCTAGCGACAAGTTCAAAATGGTTGAACTTACCTGACATAATCGCGCGTTCCGCCGCTAGTTCAGTGTGAACACACTCATACATTCTCATGCGTTTGATATTGCCGCTAGCGGGCCGCGCGCGGTTGTCGCTAGCGTGCCCGCTACTTACACCGCACGTGCGTTTTGTATGTGAACACTTCCATAGTAGTTCATATGTTTGAAATTTCGCGACCGCGCCCGCGACCGCGCCCGCGAGTCAGTATGAACAAGCACGTAGTGCTTTGCGCGTCTACGAAACGAAATATCTATATTAGTGGGGAAGGCAAAGTAACTGATTAATGGACAGAATCACTTACCTGAACCTATTTTGGGCAAAACAAAGCGGCAAAACCACCGTCGGCCGAGTGACCATTAAAGCCTCAGCCTCTTATTTCCAATGCTTTTATGTGTGACTATATTTTACGAAACGGCTCAACCCACTGTTTTTGGCACTGTTCCGAGATAGTATACAAAAAACGAAAAGAAGCTGCGCCTATTTGCGTTGATGCAGAATGGCACAAGTTGGACCGTTCTGGCGCTTGTCGCAACCGTTATTATGATATGTATTTTATGACTTGTGTGATTTGGATGTCGCAAAACTTGTAACTTGTAAGTTATTAAGGAGTATTTTAAAATCCTGGTCAGTTAATTATGTCTAATTAGAAGTAGAAGGACATATTCAAAGCGAGCAAATGGTGGTGGTGGTGTACCAGTAGCACCTACCTACTGGTCTAACTACTAGATCAGATGAACTGTACACATAAAAATAAAATTAATCGAATTTAAATCCGCGACGTGTTTGATAAAACCCCGCTGGTCCCTCAAGACCGTTTGAGCTATCTCGAAACCTCGAACGGATCTATAAAAACCTTCGCATCGGAGTAATAAACTTGAAACTATACCAATTTTTATGGGTTCGTGTCTTGAATAAGTAACGAAAACATGTATTATTTCCCATGTTATCAGCACGAGGTTTTGATACCTACTTTATATTATTTTCAGGTTGTTGTTTTAATAAAATAAAATGAACTGGTTAAACACGTAACCCTCCTTTTGGCTTCAACGTAGTTGCTGAAAAATAAAAAAGCATATGAATGATTGAGCTTTCAATTTCAAATTTCAATCTGGGTACGTCAAAAACCTTTCCAGTGTACCTATATTGAGGTACGCGTCAGGTTTCCTAAATTACTAGGAGAGAGGTGCGAGAAACAAAACCAAAAATATATATCAGCCACAAAGCTAGAAACAATTAAACTAAAAATCGCAATTTAAAAGTTGAGCTAAGAACAGTAACATGCAGAATATTTTAAAATTTAAATAAATGAACTTTTAAATTTTCCGCTGCACTCAAATTTCTGTGTTCCATACATTTTCAGTACATTGAAAGTTGTCGAGCCATCTGGGACATCGTTAGCTTAAAAATGGTTTCGTATTAATTATGCGAACCTTTCTCCTCGGTGACGTCGAACGCGGCCTAGAAAACTGAATGGAGCTGTTAGCTGGCTTAAACACTTTAACCTTGGTAAAAGTGTGAAAATTTTTATAACCGTCAGGGTTGTCACTTGCAGGTTTCGAAGTACTGAAACTTTTTTTTATATTACAACTAATATCCCGAGACACTGGCTACAAAAGATTAAACTTGGTTGTTTGCCTTTGGGAATTTAAATTTCACCTGCATTCAAATATGAAATAATATTAAGATTTCGACACATGCAAGTTACTGACACATCTAGTCATCCTTAAGGATAAAATAGGTTACTATAAGTTATTAATAAAAAATGTTCAGAATCTTATGCGTTAAAAAGATTAGAAACCATCAATTTATCAATTATTTGAATTCACCAATTTAATATTTTTTATCCATTCAAAATCATCATCAGAATTCAGATCATCAAGATTTACCGTTATATTATAATGTTGTCGTCTTCTAGAACTCTGCGTAGTAGTTGTCCTCAGTTCTGAGGGTCGTGACCACCACTTAGCTTCTTTATAGCCTCACGGTGTTTGCATTAGTAACTGATAAATTTTTTGAAGTTATACCTCTTTTGGTGCGATTGAAAAAGAATATGAGAGTAAAATTTTTACGATGCGTGCTCACACCGACAGCTAAAAAGTTACATTTTTTATGGGTGGCACTGATGCAACTAATAACGAATGAGTTAAGCGTTGGTCTTTTTTAGACAAATTACGTTAGTTTTAATGGTATTTTTAACCGACTTTCAAAAAGGAAGAGTTATTCAATTCGATTGTGTTTTTTTATCTTATGTTTGTTACCTCAGAACAGAACTTTCGATTGGGAGAACCAATTTTGATGATTATTTTTTTAATCGAAAGCTGGTTCTTGTCATGTGGCCCCACTTAAAGAGATAGATCTGACGAGTAGTTTTTGCGTTGTTTTGAAGTTGGTTATTTTTTCTTGGTAAAATTCAGATTATCGACAATGGTATTTTAAAATTTTCGATATTTTTAAAATTCCGACCTTGTTGCAGTGGGTGCACGGGTAAACACGAATTACCCGTACACCCACCAGTGGGTGAAGCCAGTGGGTGTCAGAGCAACGCTCCAAATAAATAAAGAACACTATTATCTGCCCTATCTCCCATAAGTATCAACGAAAAGAATGCCACTGATATAAAATATATTCAAGAATAATATTCGTTCGTTGTCTTACCAGAGCATCAGTAAGCATGAAAGCTATAATAAAATTAGTATTTTCGTGACAGTCTTTGAATATAGTCATAATACATTACTAAAATGTTTATTCTAAACTAAAATCCTAAACTGTCATCTGTCAAGTTTATGACAGTTGAGAGTGCATGAGTTGTCGCATGTCCGTTGTATTCCTTGGGGTCCTTCCCAAGACTCGACGATACACAGTTTATATGCCAACTACACACTGTTGACGTTATGATCTTTGAGCCTCAGGGAATTGTACCTGTGTCAAATGTGTTTCTAACTTTGGCTATAATGTCAACGTCCTGGAAAGCTATTCAGTTTTGTAACTTGACAGCGGAGTTTCAAAATTGACGTTCGAGTTCTAGGATCACTTCACTTCGCAAGTGCGTACTAGATGATTAGATAATGACATGTCAATACGATGCAAGTTCGCTTTTGTTTTGTAACTTGACAGCGGAATACACGATGAGTTTCTAAACTGAAGTTAGAGTTCGAGACTCCCTTCACCTCGCAAGTGCGTACCAGATGATTAGAGAATCACATATCAAGATCTCGGACTCGAACGTCAATTTTGAAACTCATCGCGGATTCCGCTGTCAAGTTACAAAAGTGAATAGCCTTGCTGGTGTCCTTTTCTATTGTGTAATAGCTGACAAGAATCAGAAGAGCTACCTGTTGGTAAGTGGGGATTAAAGCCAATGGACAGTAACACCATATTTCTTTCTTATTTTCGCCTAGGATGTGGGAGTGTTTTAGAAAAGAGAGTGTGGGCTTTGACTGAGCTAGCGCAATTACCAACCCGGACTTCATTTCCACTTATCATCAGGTGGGATTTATAAGTTGAGGCAAGAATTTTCACTTATTCCCAAAGTATTTTCCCTAGCAAAGAGAGTTGAGGTTGCTATTATAATAATGAATATCAGGAAAATAGTTTTATATTCGGTCCTATATTATTATGTTACACAGGACTTAGTGGGATCGGACGTTGACAAGGGTTAACATTAATTAAACATACACCATATACAATTCAGGGATCCTACCGATTGGAATGGTTATTTATTTCGTGCGACTAGATTACCAAAGTTTTGTGTTATAACTATTAGGACGCCCTGTATAATTTAGATTAAAATTGAACATAGAGTACAATACTTACTACCTGTATTGTGTTTCAAGATAATAAGCTTATGTCGTTGCTAAGTGATGAATGAAATTTAATACCTTAGATTTGTTTTGGCACACTTGCTGTATGTTTTTGCTATCCTAATACTGACTGCAAGGAACTTCGTTCCATCCGGGTGTCCCTTGACACCTCTCAAGTTTTTTTTATGTTCGTTACCTCAGAACTTTGGACTGGGCGAACCGATTTTGATGATTCTTTTTTTAATCGAAAGCTGGGGCTTGTCATGTAATCCCACATAAATTTGAACGAGATCTGACAAGTAGTTTTTGAGTAACTTTGAAGTCGGTTATTTTTTGTTAGTAAAGTTTAGATTATAGAGTATGCTCTAGAGTTCTAGACCTTCTCAAGAGGCTCGTGTCCATAATCAGAACTAGGCCATTAATAGGATGAAGCCAAGTCTATTGCAGAACACAGGTAATAAATAGGTACTAATGTAGGTTAATGACTGATGTGGTACAATGATTACCATGCCGGACCGGTGTTCTAAAAGTCCTGGGTTCGATTCGTAGTAAAGCAGAAATTAAAATGAATGTTTAAACTTAAAAAGTGTTTAGTTTGTGATTCAGATAAGTTATCGAAATTTAAAAAAAAATCAAAAGCACTGCAAAGAATTCTTTATTTAATAAATTAAGCAGATGACCGCAGTAGAGTCACTGGTAAATCATATTTTTATTTGACTGGATCAGAAAAAAAACGTCATAATTTTATTTATGTAATTCTCTCGACATCCAAAAGCATCTATAATTTAGAAATATTCTTTTGAATTTCCGTTGAGTTTGTTGATCATTATGAGTATGTCCTCAATATCAGGTTTCCGATTTAAATGAGGCGCCTCGTAACGAGAAAGGCGAGTGTTTCCGGAACTTTGTGAATGTTCAATACTGATATGAAGGAACGACGCTTAGAAGTTACGCGCTAAAATGTTTTAGAAAACTGTTTTATTTAAGCTTTCACAGAGACTAAAATGCTGACTGTTAGTAGACTAAAATACTGACTGTTAGTTTCATTGGGTATCTTCCTTTTTATGGTAATGGCCGAGAAACGAGCTGATGATCCACCTGACAACAAGTGGCCATCGTCGCCCATGAACACAAGCGACACTAAAGGCATTGAAGACCAAAAAATTGAGAAGAAAAAGAAATACCTTGCTTCTCTGGGTGTAGCTGACTGAATAGTGAACAACCGAATGAAACGAGGATAATGGTGAATCCGAGTAGCTGAACGGTTTTTATCTTCAGCATGATAACTTCCCATAATCAACCGTAAAATTATATACTTTGATTATATTGTCGGACAGTCAGTAAGCCAGCTGTATTACATAAGCAGTATATTAGGAGGTTCCAGGATCTGCCGGTGTTTAGTGTTCAAAGTGTGGTAAATAAGGTTTTCGACTATTCATTTAATTCCATTTAAGACAAAAGAGGTTGGAGGCTAGTGTTTGTGTCTGCCAATTACCTTGGCCACTTGGCCAGCGTGGTTGGTAATGGCCTTTATCCTCACGTTGTGAGAGGAGACCAAAGCCCAGCAGTGGTATAGTTACAGGTACGATGATGTGTAAGGAATAACAATAATTTTAGTCTAAACTTTGCAGGGAGACAGATTACAAACTTCGTAGCTCTAAATAAAAATTCCCGACACGTCTCAGTCTAACTGCTCGTTGGCCAAGGTCTGTAAACATTCGTATCCGAGGGAAGTGGAGGAAACAGGACCAATTCTGAAGATAATCGAATAGTTTCTGCTTCGAACATTTTTTGTTATTTGTTTGTTGATGAAGTATTTTACGCAGCTACAGAATAACTGATTACTTATATGAAGCACTACTAGCAGACACATTTAGATTTACATTGAATCAAATAAGCAATGTCTATTTTTCTTCTTCAAATAAAATGTATACATTGTTTTCTTGCCTTGATAAATTTCCAAAGGAAAAAGTAATAGAATATTTAAAACGTAATAAATATTTTAGCCATAATCATAGACCACGAAGGGTAAGGAAAATAAAATCTTTATAGCGCTCCATATTTTCGATACCTACATGGCAGAAAAATCCAGTTACGGTAAATTATATTAACAACTTTGGATATTCTTGCTTTGGTTAATGAATTATTTATTAATTTAATAATATATTAAAACGCGAAACTGTGTTACCAGAACTTTTAAATTTATAGCATTAATTAAACCGACAATTCCCTGCAATTATTGGTTTTGTACTTAATTTTCTCTTGTTAATTACTCATAGCCAAAGGCTTAACGTGCAATTACAGTATAATGAATAATTGTTTAACACAATCGAAAATGGATTGCGACATCTTTGCGTTGCGTCTTTTTCAGCACGTGTTTTTATTAAAATCAAAGGAGCGCCGTCATACTTAGGGCTTGTTTCACAATCTTCAAGTAAGTCCGAAATAAGCTATTCGTTGGTTAAGTTGACATTTCGTGTATGTAAAATGACACTTTAACGTCACTTTAACCGGCGAATAGCTTATTCAGGACTCTACTTGGAGATTGTGAAACAAGCCCTTAGAGTTTTTTTCATATTAGGGTTTAGTACAATAGGAGAAGTCAAAGTGGTGATAAGTTTTTATTCTTCAATTTTATGTACTTTGAAAATAGCAATATGTTGTGTCACAAATAACTTGATAATTATTATTTTTTCAACTTATTTCCTCTATTAAAAATAAAATAATCTCCGAATTTGTCTACCAAGATTAATCACTAAAATTAGTTACCAATAAATTTTTGTTCGCCTAAAAATCTGCCCTTATTTATATATTATAAACTTTGAAGATTTTTGATGTCATATTATTATGCGTATATACCTTCACCGGCAGCCGGTTTAGTATAAAGCTAATGCATAAGTATAGCATACGGCGTTGAGGCAACGTGAATTAAATTCGTGCAAATCATAAGCTGTAACATATTCGTTTCATAAAGTATCACGATTATTCAGTAACAGTTGGTGAGACCGTGACAACTACAGATATCTCTTCATAAAACAACAAAATTTGGGTCAGCGGTCTATTTAATTCACGGCAACTGTTGCAATAGAAACGAGTTCCACGGCAGGTATGAAATGTAAAACCATTTGCATCGTTTCACGAATTATATTGGACGCTACGATAGGCGAATGTGTCCCAGTAAATAATATTGTTACGCACGTATACTGTGACATTAAATATTGTTAACAAACCTTTTTTGCTATCGTTGTTGGAATCTTTTAAAAATCTTGGCGTGATGGAGTACAGACTGGGTTGTGGTATTTTCCCCACCTAAGCCTCTTGTAAAGGTTTGGAGCCCAAAACAAAAGTGATCGCAACGTACAAAATGTATGCCAGATTTAGAAATACAAATGGAATAACGCTGTAATACAATATGTGATCAGTGTCACGTATCTTAGACCGCATAGATTGAATTTTTAGAAAAAGATCTCGACCGCCAGTAGACCACTACCTAAAAAACAATGGCGATGCAGATCAGATGCGTTCTCATGAAAAATGCATGCAAATGCGGTTCGCGTGCTGCGACTGACTCGTAGGTACTATATTGTTGGGGCATTTTTAATTCTCGGCTTTAAATTTAAAATTGTTTATGCGAATAGTGTTTTATCAACTTATTACTTTGTTTTTTTAGTAGCGTCTAATCTACCAATAGGTTTTGCTGCTTCAATATTCCCTCACAGTACCTAATATTTCGCGAATCGGATATTACGTGAATTGGACCTTTTCCGCACGTTGGGTATTTTGCGCATTGGACATTCTGCACCTAAATCATCACTTGTTTCCCCTGGTGGTTGAGAAGACCTAGACTCACTCCACCAGAGCGAAATAAAGGCCCGTATTAATAAACCGATCGTCTGCGATCTCTGTGCTCTCAAGATTCGGTTTGAGAAGGTTTCAACATTATGTTGAATCTATCACTGCTTAATAAATATTTGGCTCGTAAATTAGTGAATCGTTAGTGACAGATACAAGTGCAAACGAGTAATATTTATTGAAAACTAGCGTTCGGCCCGCGGCTTTACCTTCGTTTTCTGGAATAATAAGTACTCGATATGTTATTCCAGATTATGGTCTATCTGTGTGCAAAGTTTCATGAAAATTCGTTCAGTAGTTTTTGCGTGAAAGAGAAAGCCGATGAGAAATTTAATACCCCAGATTTGTTTTGTACTGACTGTTTTAGTACTGACTGCAAGAAACGAAAATATCTGGCTTGCTTTCTATGTAAAAAAAACTACGATGGCAAAAAGTGTCGTTACAAATTTTCGTCCCAAAATTTTCCGCCTAGCCCTTTTTCGCAACGCGCGAGAAGGAACTTCGTTCCAAAACATCCTTAAATCCTTACAAACTTTCACATTTATAACATTACTAGGATTAGGATACAATAACACGATTATCAAACAATAATACTCGTTGGTACTACAAAGCATGAAGTATGAGATACATAACAAGTTGCAACATTACCACGAATTATACGGGTAGCGAACGCTGCGCGATGGCCGCGTACGGCGTAGCTAAGTGAAATACATTGGTGATGCAGATGCGGTGTCACGGAAATAGCATGCAAATGCGCTTCGTGCTGACGAGCTGAAACGCTGACAACTACAATCTGTCTGTATGCGCAGTGATTATACTGATATTTATTTATTTATTGAACGCCAACATAATGTACACTGTTATTAACTTATTACAAAATTTATCGAGCACTAGGGCAATATCGTAAGTGTCATTACAATTACAGGCGAAGACCACATGCATAAAAGAAAGCGGTAACATTTTAAATTTTATAAAATAAAATAAAATACATAATTATTTTATACGCAACACTTTAGATCTTTAGGTATTCTTTCATTGTTTTCTTTAGTCGTTAGTTCATCGATCAACTGGAATCGAAAGGACAGATGTTTAACGACATCAATTTTATTGTTTCTCATCATCTCTTTGCTATGTTTTATTTCTTAAGTAAGTAATACACACTTTTGTTTAAATTTAAGTTTTGTTGATAAAAATGTTTTAGCGTTAAGAACATAAGAAATCAAAATTGAATAAAGATAATTTAAAAAAAGTCACAAAAAATGTATAAAGTTTAACGCATTCCCTACATCGCGGCATCGCGTCGACAGTATTGAATCAAAATCAGCCTATTACGACGTGTCCTCATAAGTTGCTCTAATATTTAATAAGTAAATGTACACAAACATCTTTCCTTTGAAATGTTACCCAGTCCTTCGGGATTACGCCGGAATCGTATATCAGTATGCATATTAATATCGACAACTTCAATATTTACGTAGTGTTTGTTTCCCCTGTGAACCTCTTATAATGCATTGCAATGAATTCTTTTGTAATGATTGTAATGTATTACATATTACTTTGCCTTGTTAATCTGTGTAAAGGTTACATTTTCCTATATTGAGAGATTCATTATTTCCTAATTTGCCATACATTGCTGTTTAAACTAGAATATAACATAAGGCTGTTTTAGTAATACAGCAATATATAACGAATAAATTCGAATTAGGTAGTTCATGTTTTTTTAACCACAACAAGTAGTACTTGTAACCTTTTAAAATATTGTTTTGTAACTATAAACGTTTCTTTATAAATATTTATAGCAGAAATACAGATTTTCATACGCCTCTTGATGTGCTTCAACATGTTAAATCGTATCATATGCCTCAACATGTTAAATCGTACGTTTACGAATCATAACAAACATTAGGAATACGAAATGTTTTACAACTCACTTCACCAATGCTACTTTATCACACGCAATATCACATGTAAAGATAGTAGCAAAGAATATGTCCATACACTTTTGTAAGTTAGTTTCACTCACGGTGCGAATAAATGTATTGTTGTCACGTAATCCTTGATAGTGTCACTCTTAGAACTATCTCAACGTTTTACTTTACTTCTTTACAATTCCAATTTCAACTTTTGACACAGATTTTGATACAGTAAGGTTTTTGGTTTATTTGTGGAACATTTGTGAAATAATTGAAATAAGCTCGCCATTTGAACTATAATATTTTTTGTGGACATTTTTTTATTTTAATCGTTTATAAATAAATAATAAAAATAAATTACGCCGTATTACTTACCTCAATCCCATGACATTATACAAGGGTGTCCTAGAAGGTAAGTTGTCGGTAAGGCTTTACATAGGTTACATTGTCAATATTATTATTAAGACATGGTACTTATTATTATCTTTCTTTCCACCTAGTTACCATTCTCTTACCTGAGTTTGCTGCCAAATGATTCATCGTGATCCGACTGGAGAGTTTGTAGACAGTTCTTTCTCTTTCTGCATCCTTGATCAGTAACGTGTCGGTGATGACTGTGGTGCTACTGATGTCCATGACTGACGGTGGCAATAATAGCATTGACTCCTGAGATTGATTCATTTTCAGTTTATTCAGTTTTTCATAACATGTTAAGATTTGAAGTAAATTAAAATAAAGACCTGGATGAGATCTGTAATGTATAATATAAAATGTGATAACAAAATTAGAAAAATTGGGTTAGTAAATGGTGCTTTTTTAATGTTTAATTTTGTATTAATATAATTTATAATTTACACAACTTCACCAATTGCATTACTGTAATGCTGTAGCCTTAAAAGCTACAGATTAGAAGCTACGGCGTAGAGCGTCGTAGGTGCAATTTATACGTTATACTTTCATTATTTCGTAAGACGGTTTTTCCTATGGGGCATTTTCGCCAAAAAGTGTACATTTCTTAAATTGTTAAATTTTTATTTTTTGTTGAATTTTTTACGATTTTTTGAATTACACTGTATTGTTATGTTATTTTCTTGCCAGAAAATATAATAAGGTGATAAAATACTTACTGAAATTAAAATTACAGGACATTTTCTGCAAGGCGGAACAATAAATTGTTCCATTCGGTGAGCAATACAAATGACAATATAAAGATATTTAAACACAGTTTTGGTAAAATTAGTCTTTATTTAGGTTCATTAGGGATACAGGAATATATTAATTTAAAAAAAGAGTAAAATCAACCTTAAACGTAGTGTTAGCGTGTCATTTACCTACGTCAGTTACTATTTGGTCATTTTACTTTACATTTTTGTCTTTTAAAAGCAAAAAAACCAAACAGTCTAAATCTTGGTATTTTTAAAGAGAAAACAAAACTATTCCTTAATTTTATAAAATAAAATAAATAACTTTTCTTGGAAAACTAATTAACAATAGGATATTTTATTTTTCCTTTTTTTGGGGACAGTCACGGAAAAGAAAGTTCGAAGTAATGGAATGGAAAGTAAGGTATCAGACACACACACTGTTAACACAAGTCCCCAAATAGGCGGCATAAGTCTTTTAACCACTAGATTATCACAAAATTAACTTTACTATAAAACTATAGTGTACTTACTGATTAAATAAGTATATTTCATTCATATTCATGGTCACCTTGAAGAAAACATGATTTTTCGTTTTTCACGTTTATTTGGCAAAATACTGATTTTACAGAAAAATGTTTTTCTACAAAAGTTGAAGCCCATTAAAAGACTGATATTTTATGTACATTATATTTTTCTGGTAGAGCCAGTGGTTTGGGAGAAAAATGCGAAACTCGTTCCGCATAATTTCTGAAAATTACTCAGCGTGTTGAAATACGCAGGTATTCCATACCAAAATTTAGATCAATCGGGGGTATGGGCTAAAAAGAAGTTTATCCATATTAATACCTATTGATAAGATTATACTTATGTGCAGTTTTATAACAAAGCGGGCCGACTTCTGTCGCCTTTTGTGACACCCTAGTATGCCAGCATGGGATTGGGATCCATATTTTTCACCCCAATTTAAGCGTCGTAAAAGCCACCCCAATACAGTTGAATATACTCAAAAACAAAAGAAGACTAAAACAAAAATAAAGCTATTTTTAGGAATAAAGTTTCCAAAAACTTTTGCCGCAATAAATTATAGCGAATTATTATTATTATTAATTTTCTTTACTTTATTCTACATAATATAAAATTTCTTATCATTTTTGACATTTTCTATTGATAAGTCCATTGATGTTAATACTTTATAATTTAATTGCATAATTGTCATACTTTGCTAATCTTTTAAAATTTAACATTCTTTCGTTATTGTTTCTTGGTGTATAATTATTTTATTATGGACCTAAACTATTATTATATGCCCGTATGTGGCAGGGATATAGCTGATAATTTTTACCTATATTATAACATACTTACCTGTGTACCTATATCTATACTAATAATAAAATTGAAGAGTTAAACTGTGATTTTAAAAATGATTTTTTCAAGTTGCAAATCGTTACTTGCACGATACCAACACCGAAAAATGAGTTTTTAAAAAAAATTCCTGTCTGTCTGTTTGTTTGTCTCCACAAATCTCTGAAACCACAGAACAAATTTTAACACGACTTTTACTAAGATATTGAAATGTCTTCAACTTAGTATTTAAGCTACTTTTTATGGTTCCACACCAAAGGGTTCCTTAGGGATATTTTGTATGGAAAAATAAAAAAATGTCAGCTGATTTGTTTTAAGTAATAAAAAACGTTTTCTCCGTACAAAAAGAGTAATACATGCATATCTTAGTTTTTACTTATATGACATGGAAAGACCATAAAATGCCTTTAAAGGTTATTTTTTTCATTAATTCAAATCCATATTACCGAGTGGATATCTGTTTTCTTATTTTGTTTTCGATAGCATATTTTTTGCGTATCTATGTGCTCCAATATAATTTCAGCATTTTATTAATTACAACTTGGAAGTGGTGGAAAAACGCAAATTAATTATGTATGAGTAACCGATCGATTACTATCTTGGCCACTAGATGGCGCTGTACATGCAAACCACTTTTTTACCTACAAATAAATAAAATTGAAGAGTCCGTCTGTGATTCCGAAATAACTGCATTTTTCTTGTTGTAAATTCAGTTACTAGCACGATATCAAAACTGAAAAATAAGTTTTTGATAATTTTTGTTTGTCTGTTTCTTTATCGCCACTTATCTCTGAAAACACTGAAAGGATTTCAATAGGGCTATACTACGATATCGGGTCTTCAACTTAAATTGTAGGATATTTTTTGGGTTCCATAACAAAGCGAGAAAATAAAATATGAGTCGATTTGTTTAAACTTACAAAACCTTTTCTTCATCTATATCTATACTAATAATAAAATTGAAGAGTTAAACTGTGATTTTAAAAATGATTTTTTCAAGTTGCAAATCGTTACTTGCACGATACCAACACCGAAAAATGAGTTTTTAAAAAAAAATCCTGTCTGTCTGTTTGTTTGTCTCCGCAAATCTCTGAAACCACTGAACAAATTTTAACACGACTTTTACTAAGATATTGAAAAGTCTTCAACTTAGTATTTAAGCTACTTTTTATGGTTCCACACCAAAGGGTTCCTTAGGGATATTTTGTATGGAAAAATAAAAAAAAGGCAGCTGATTTGTTTTAAATAATAAAAAATGTTTTCTCCGTACAAAAAGAGTAATACATGCATATCTTAGTTTTTACTTATATGACATGGAAAGACCATAAAATGCATTTAAAGGTTATTTTTTTCATTAATTCAAATCCGTATTACCGAGTGGATATCTGTTTTCTTATTTTGTTTTCGAGGGCATGTTTTTTGCGTATCTATGTGCTCCAATATAATTTCAGCATTTTATTAATTTCACCTTGGAAATGGTGGAAAAGCGCAAATTAATTATGTATGAGTAACCGATCGATTACTATCTTGGCCACTAGATGGCGCTGTACATGCAAACCACTTTTTTACCTACAAATAAATAAAATTGAAGAGTCCGTCTGCGATTCCGAAATAAATGCATTTTTCATGTTGTAAATTCAGTTACTTGCACGATATCAAAACTGAAAAATAAGTTTTTGATCATTTTTGTTTGTCTGTTTCTTTATCGCCACTTATCTCTGAAACTACTGAAAGGATTTCAACAGGACTATACTACGATATCGGGTCTTCAACTTAAATTGTAGGATATTTTTTGGGTTCCATAACAAAGCGAGAAATTAAAATATGAGTCGATTTGTTTAAACTTACAAAACCTTTTCTTCATTGATAATAAAATACATAACTTCACATACGTAAAGCTTATTGCGACGTGTCATGAAGCTTAGGATTGTTATTTGAAATAACTGTTTCGTGATTTTTTATGGAAATAGCCGACAAACGAGCTGACGTTCCACCTGATGGTAAGTGGCTATCGTCGCCCATGGACATCAGCAACACCAAAGGCATCACTGATGAGTTGCCAGCCAAGAAAGAGGAAAGAAAAAGAAAGAAAGAACTGACTCTCAAGCCCTCAGCCGGAATACGACGAATCGTTTGGCGGCTGACTCATGCTCAAGGGTGGTAGCTATCCAGGAGAAACCCATGGAGAAATAATAATGGTAATAATGGTATTAATTAACAATTGTAATGCATTACCTTATTGTGTCCTTAGGAACATCGTGTTGAGAGTGCTGAGAGCTGAATTTTCTCATTTTATGTGAAGCAATATCTCCCCTTTGCCGAATTATTGGTTTGCCAAAACTACAATGTAATAAATGCGAAAATGTGTTGCCTCCTTTATTATCATTCACACATAACTCATCGAATTAACCTTAACTCTCTCGCACCGCTGAACCAATTTTGATGTGTTTGGGTATAGACATAGATTGTACGTTGTAGAAGAATTACTACTTTTTTTAAAGTCTGGGTACCTATCATGTAGGTATGTAATGTGAAATACTGATGGATTAGCCATACGGCATCATAAAAACTATTTATTCAGTGTAATTTACTATGGGTTAAGCAGGAAACACAAACATTAGAAAATAATATCATGAAATAATAATAATAAGTAAAAGCAACCGGCCAAGTGCGAGCTAGGATTGTTGAACCTAACTTAACTATTTAGTGAAACCTAAAGTAGCTGTGTAACGAAAAGATAAATGGAATTAAGAAACAAACATAACTTTGCCGTTGAAAAACTGTCGTCCCCATACATCAACATAGGCCCTGATCAAATTACCAAGTTTGCAAATAGGTGTAAAATCATGTTCTTTGTGATACCTACTTACAAAACAGTTTTCAGATTTTTTCTTTAACCTATGTTATACCTAAGACATTTCTTCTAGCCGAGTGTCTTTTGATTGCATTGACGACATAGAATATTGATCTTTTCACAGCTCCTAGGGATTGCAGATCTGAGTATTGGATATTAATTTTAATTGGTTACCTTCACGCGTTCCTGCGAAAAAAGGTCTTGAGAAACAGACAAACAGACGGGCAATGGGTGATCATATGATCATATCATCAGTGATCTTATGGGAATCGTGTTTTTTTCTTTTGAGGTAAGGAACCCTAAAATATTGAAACGTTATGTGGTGTATTGACCTTTCATTGTAATGCGGTTCTAATGATCAATCATGCTGCTTTAAAAGTATGTTCTGTAAGTTAACTAAAGTACCTACCTACTATTTTTGCCGAAGCGAAGCGAGGGCAACTGCTAGTTCCACAATAAATTGATTTGATTTGAAAACAGTTCATATAATAATCTGACAGCAATTAGAAACCATATTAAAACATAATAAAAAATATTTGAAGTCAACCAAATTACCACAGCGTAACATCAACTTTATCTATTCCATTCCGCTACTTTTGCCTTCCACATAATACGTTACCACTAGCATAGTTTCGGAACCGAAGTAACGGATTCCCAAATTTAATATTGAAATTGAAATTTTGATTAAATCTAACTATATATACTAGGAAAATGGTAACATATAGGTTTCGTTAAAACATTAGCTTTTCGATATAATCATTTCCATAAAAATATATTTACATTTACCTTGAGAAATCAGCTGTTTCGGAAGGGAACTTCAAAATTGCTACGAAGTCGACTCAACTTTATTTACTTAATCCCTGGAAAACTACTGAAAAAACACTGACATAACCGTGCACAGATTGTCATGCGATTATCCAAAAATGATTTGCCATTCGTAATATTTATCAGTTCTCATGGTAGAATTTACAAAAAATACAAAACCGCGGTAACGAATGGTGGAATTCCACCCGAACCATTTTTTGAAAATTTTTTTAAACTCTTATTTCTGCTAATTATCAGTCAAAAACTGAATAAAAAATGATTTTTTTATATTGTCGATATTTAGTTAATGTTATATAGCCCCAAATTTGAATGCTATCGAACATACAAAACATGTTTAATCGCATGTTTTGTAGTCGAAATCTGCAGGGGACATCGTAAAAACGATGGTCTTATTTTATTTAATTATTAATAAAAATTATATAAAGCAATAATTGCAACTTTTGTTGGTGTTCCCGTAAAGATTATTATACATAGAAACAGAAAAAAATTACGATTTTATCTTTTGGGCATTATAATTAAGAAAATTCGAAGTATGAAGTCAGGGGACACGGTAAAAACTAGGAATGGCACATTTCACCTATCACTGGATATTTCACTTGTTAAATAAACTTCACCTTTTCACACCTGTGACATGCATCGAAACCGTCTGTTACATTTAACGGGACGGTGAATTCACCACAGTATTCCTTTTACTGTGACTTAACGCCGGCCACCGGCCAAAATTCACAGAATTCCATCGTGCGAAAAAGAGAAAGCAACATTTGTGACTTGAGCCGTGCGTGAGCGAGAGCGACACAGACACTAGAAGAGAGAATTTGTTTAAGTGAATTATGATACTAAATAAAGACGCATGTTCATTACAAACAGTAAACCATTGCAAGAGGTTTTTTCGGTTGAGTAGCATTATAATTGTAGTTCCATAATATTTATACAGAAAGCAGCACTTGTTCCTATTTTTTTCGTTCTATAGAGATGGACGCAACGCAGATAAATATTTATTTTTAGCTTAATAGCAATATTTTTTTTAAATATTTTTTATATTTTATTCAATCGGAATGCTGAAATATAAATGAATTAGATAAATGTTATTAGACATATTAATACAAAATATAATGTTGTATTATAATAATGCAATGACCATAGACAAGAAAAATGTTTTAATTTTGTCTTTGGTCTCTCAACTCAACGTCAAGTTTGATGAATTTGACATTGTTGTTGATTGCGTTTTTCCGTGGTTTTCGCCTAAAAAATATAATTTTAAGTGCTTTGTGTGTAATTTGAGTCGAATGCTGCTGTAATAGTTCCTCCAGTTATTATCATACAAAAATCCGAGATATTGTGTAGTGTTGTTGTGCGTGGTTTTGAGTCAAGATTTTTTTTTCCTTGTGCACCTTGATTTTACAATATCTACAAATTATTATTAAGCATTGCTGTGTACCTGGATGCTCTGAAAGAAAACATAAATAAATTCTAAAAATTATTCAATTTTTTATTTCCAATGGTTCCTCCTTCAAAATACCATAAAATAAACTGTAGTATAGACTATAGAACTAGGAACATTTTCTATTGACTAGTGTTGCCAGGTTGTAAAATTGGATTTACGGTAGATCTACGTAATTATGTGCTGCCTGGCAACACTGGTTGACTTTTAGTTCCAGAACACTCTATAATGGCGCCACTGACGCACATTTCTAATCTTAGGCGCGAAGTTTGGTCTCTATTTCAGTATATTACAAAGTACTCTCTGATAATAGTGTACTCGAGTATTGACAAGCCGGTTGACAGTGACAATTGTTGATTGAGGAGTTTTGACGGGCGGCAGTTTGACGGCTAGTCTGTGGTAGTTGCCAAGGACGCTGTCAGACAGATGGACCAATCCTCGGTCGCCATTAGAGTGACTTTTTAAATCGCTGCGTTAGGTTCTGTAGTCTGTGGTCTGTTCAGCCTCTTGTCTCTGTCAATTTGTGGCGAGTATTTATTTTTTCGTTAGATGGGACTTCTGAATTTGTAATTTCTTTAAGAAGGTTCAGGACTTGTTTATAGAATAAAATATTAAATCATTCCACTCCCTTGATTTTGAGTCTGTGGTTGGACCATAGCCGGAGGCGATATAGTCTGTGGTAGTGGGACGTGTCTGTGATTGATGGTTTTTCAGTCGGGGTTAACAGCGTAGAATTTTTCCCAAATATCGGGGTCTGCTATATTGGGAAATTGATTGGGCATATATATTGTTTTTTCATTGGGCAGGATAAAGTAGTCAGAGGTCCTGGGACTGACTGGCCAACGGGAGTTTAGCCATTTAAATTCAAAATATTGTATGGGTCAGCCCTCTGGAAGGGGAGAGGTCAAGGTGTGAGTGCAGGTCTGTGAATTAGTTTGCAACCTTGTTGAATTCGGTTCTCGAAATTGGTTGGGTTGTGGGAGTTTATAATAAATACATTTAGAGGGATGTCTGTGAGATTTAAGTCATCGTGGGTTTTTGTGTCTAGTTATGGGGAAGGAATAATTTTTTGAGTAGGAAATCCCCTTTTACAACGTCAACAAATCGTCGCCGGTAAGTTGACCGCTGAGCTTTGGTAATGACTGAATCAAGTCACTATCACTGCGAAATGTAACGGACGGAATAAAATGCACCCACTGTGACAATACTCGTCAATAATGAAATATACCAGTGGTGATTTTTCACGGGTGATTTAACAGTGACAAAAATAAATAATTTCACGGACTTGATAGTGAAATAAAAGTAACGATATTTCCCATCGCTACTAAAAACGAAATGTACACTTTTTGGCGAAAATGCCCTATGACGAAATATACCAATACCTAACTTGAATTTATTGAGTTTTATAAATTGTTTGTTTACATTTTTGCAAATTTCCAATGGCAATGGCAATATTTTACTATAATTTTAATATTATATTATTCTCTAAAAGCTAAACCTTTTATTAAAAATTATAGTAAAAACTAAAAACCGGGCAAGTGCCTGTTAGGCCACGCGCAGTTTAGGGTTGCAAATTAGTAAGTTATAAATAATAAGCTATGACATGACGAAACTATAACGGTTCCGATTTTACGTGGAACGCAAAAAAATTTTTGTTCTAAAATTTTGTTCCGGAGTATATCTACTTATAAAAGAGGCGTTGCCTATGTCGCAGAAATACTACTTATTCTAAAAGTTACCGTAATTGATCCTGTTAATCGAAGGTAGGTACATGTAAGTACTAAGTAAGTTATATTCTTTTCTATTTTCACATCTATAAGTTTTAAATCCATAAGTTTCATATCTGAAAATATCTAAATGTATTAAATTACATTTATACAACTCTGTTTTGAGTTTTGAGTTTTTATTTTCTTTTACTAATCCTAAAATAGGAACCGTAAGTTTTGCTCTTACAAGCGCAGTGTAAACCAAAGAAAGAAAAAATATTCTTGTATGAGGACAATCGTAAATTGCTCGTTAATTTCATTTTATTTCACGACACAGATGGAAAGTAGAATTACTCGGTAATAGGATTCCGATCTCCAGAAAAACCAAAATTTTACGAATTCACCTCACAGTCAAAAAAAATCTAAAAAAGGAAAACAGAAGCAATCTTTCGACAGCGTCCAAACGTGATCGGTTAGCAAAAAAATTAAACGGGATCCAGCGGTGAAGGAAAATGGACGTGGATTGTTGGGGCCGGTGCTATAACAATCAGAGGACAGATACACTGAATGGAATGGGACGAATCGATGTTTATTTGTTTGCTTCCAAGATGAATAGCCATGAAGGGCGCCAATTTATTGGCTGTCCGTCACGCTCTTTGTTTAGAATCACATTGGTTGTAAAGGTGTAAGGATTTTTTATGGAAATAGCCGACAGCTGACGATCCATCTGCAAGTGGGTATTGTCGTCCATGGACATCACCCAGACCAAAGGCATTACTGATTCGTTGCTAGCCAAGAAAAAAAAAGAAAAAAAAGGGTGCGTGTACTTTTATACGCGCGTGAGAAGTTATACTTCTTCGACATAATTAAATAAATATTTAAACCCCTTCCCCTCCCCTCTCCCTCCCCTTCCCCTCCCCTCCCCATTACATACCATCCTATCCTCATTACATTAATGTCGAATGAAATATCAAAAAACATTATAAATTATTTATTCATAATATGAGTATGATACACAAAAGTTTAAGAAGGGTTCCATATTTTTTTATAACAAAATATTTTAAAGAAGAAAATGTTACATTTGTTACAATAGAATAACTGAGACGAGATTCCGTTGTCCACGAGATTGGCAAGTACCCCGCGCGACCCGTCGTATCCTTTCGATACCCTTCAATACAATGTCCTAACTATGCCCTCCTTACCCCATCCAATTTTTAGACCACTATAATATAGTCCGGTAGGATAAGCAGAAACCGTCTGTGAGAATAACAGTTGTAACATATTGTATTGTATTCAGCGGATTAAAATAACTACAAGAAGATAATAGAAAATACTCGTACGAGTACATTGTAAGCTACTACAAACACGAATAGCATAAAACTTTACGGTGATGTATAAAATAATTTTGGAGCAAATTAGAACTCGCATCCTTTGTAATTTCAAAATGTACGGTTAGTATTCATGAAAGTATGCGAATATCGAGCATTCTCTGAATTTACAGAGCGTAGAGTTTTAGGTCCACAACGTGAGGTCACTTCTCACTCATAGTTTTGAGAATTCGAATTGAGCTGAATTTGGTGACACGGGTCGTGAAATTCTATATTTACTTTGTCTTTTCATCGAACGTACAAAATCACAAGAATGAATGTACCTTATATGATATTTAATTTAAGATCGTATTAAGCGACAAAATTTAAATTAGAAGTTATTAATGCAGATCAATTCGAGCCCAGATAAACTATGTATTTAGAGATTTTCATGTTCAAAATTCAGCCCTAGTGCCTTGATGTAGGGTTTTGCATCAGATTACATACCAATAAAATACGAACTTTGAAATCATTGAAGCTCTGTTAACAAATTTCTATTAGTGGCGCTTAATCCGCTTTTAGTTATCGTTTTTCTATTAATAAATTACATAGTTTTTATGACAATTGTAGTAGCCCGTTATTACACTTGTAACAAGTAGTTAACTTTAAATAATACCGCACTTACTACCGAGGAAAACATGTTGCGAAACGACAATTTGCGCAGACAATGAAGTTGTTGATTCTTTCGCTCCGCAAGTTTGCTCACCCAATTTGTCGCTGCGAAGTTTGCCGCGACGTTGATTAACGCCAAGTTTTATATGTTTTGTTTCATTTTATTTAAATACAACTGCTAGGATTTAAACGACGTTGTTTATGTTTTCTTTAGAAAGTTTTGTAACAACAACCAACTCTAAAAAACGTGTCGTAAGAGGCGCTTAAAACGTATGGAGGTGCAACAAGATACCGGGCCCATGAGTGTAGGTACCTAGACTCTGACCCAGGGTTAGTTCAGTTGTTTTCCAGGCATGAATATACCAGGGGGAGGTGCACGCTGCCTATGACTGGGATATGTACTGATAACCAATTTATGGCAATCTACTACGTGTTTGATTGCACACCAAAAACACCCATGACATCCGAGATACTTCTAGGATATGGTGTTATTAGTTTTATGATTGTGACTATTGTAACAAGATATGAAACTGTATTACACGTTAAAAGAGAAGCAATAGTTAAATTCCGAATATACTTTGGTAAAGATGATACACAACAATAAATATGATATATAGATGAAATCTCGTTATACTTTATACCTACATAAAGCAAGCACTTTCGTAGAACCACGTAACGAGTAGTACTAACGGAAATTCATCTAAGAGCTAACGAAGAAGAGAAATAAAACCACCAAGATGTCAGACTCACTTAGAATGTGTAAGAAGAATTTCTTCCGAAAGTTCTACCATAGGGCCCGGGCACATCGACAAATATAATTTAAATCTATATAAATAAAACACAAAAATATTTGATATTGAAGATGGTTTGAGACCACTGAAACAATGAATTAGGCACATTCGGTCCATTCATTGATTCGATTTTCGACTTTTCTCATACACTTTTTTATTTTTTTTTATTTAGCTTTTTGCATCATACAATTTGTACAATAGAAAAGGCGTAATGCTAATAGCATTCTCTCCCAGTCAACCTCAGTCAATTTTTCTCTGAACACAATATAGCACACGCCAGGTATCTACTAGTTCAATATAAAACGTTATGTAATGTAATATACATAGGTCGCTCGTTCATATCCGGCTCAAAGGACCAATCTGGATGTTTGTGAAAGGGAATTTTATTGCTGACGTATTAATGTATGAGCATTTTTATTTAAAAACCTAATAATATATTATATAAAAAAAGAATAATGTAAAAAAATAAACACAGTTGAATTTCGAATACTGATATGAAAGGCACGGTATTACGTTCTCAATATGAACAAATCCTAAGTTGAGCGGAAGCTGACCGCTCACTCTCAGGAGGGACGTTAGAGTGGGTAGTTTTACAACCTCTCATAGGGTTTTTTACCCTTTCATAAGTTTGAACTTGATCTTTATTAAAGACGCTCGCCCGTCCCAGAGGTGTCTTACATATACTATCATAAGAAATTTTATGATAAAAATAGAAAATAATTAGTATACGTTTAGTGGACTTCAACAAAATTGATGTATTAGTGGTTCGAAGAAAAAAATAGACATTTATAGATTTAGCATTTGTAATGGCCACGAGTAGATACCAACCAGAGACATTATTAACTGAAATGAATGCATAATGATATCTGTAATTATATAGATTTATAATATTTGTATACTTCAATGTTCTTTTTATACATTAAGATGTATTTTTTGTTAATTGTTAGTTCTCAATACTATCATAATACCGCCATCGTTGTTTGTCATACTTCCCGAAGGTTAACTGGTAGGGATGCTTTTTGCATTAAGTCCGCCTTTGTTTCTTTTACTTTTTGCATTAAGTCCGCCTTTGTTTCTTTTACTTTTTGCATTAAGTCCGCCTTTGTTTCTTTTACTTTTTGTAAGGTACAAAGTTTAAATAAAATTCAGAAAGAAGACAGCGGCATCAAGCTGGCTAATACCGCCCAGGAATTAAGACATTTTGTATTACTGCTGGTTACAAATTATGTGTGTGCTGAATTTCATTCAAATCATCCAAACGGTTGAAGAATCAACCATGATTGTATGATGCATGATTGTATGATGGAAGAGGTAACAAACTCGCACATGTACTTAATGAGGTTAAATAGGTGCACAATACGAGTAAATAAATTCAACTTTCTGTAAGTTATCCAATTTATTAAATGTATGCGATTTATTAAATTGTTACATCCATTTTAACTATCATCGTACCTACTAAATTATTACAGCTGAACACCGCATTATTAAACTCATACAATTTTTCACCGCAACAAAAGAAGATCGTTTTAAGTTTCATTACACAAAAAATTAAGCGTACGGCATTCATCGCTTAAGCCCCTTATTATGAACATTGCATTACATCGCAAAGCGGCAAAATGAGTTAAATAAGCGGGCATATTTAGTTAAGCCATACAAAGGACTTTCATAATTAGCTGAAGTGGCGAAAAATGGTCGCGGCGTCGTTAGAAGCGACTCTTTGTCACGCAAATTTCACCTCAATTCTCTGAACAGGTATATGCGTCATCGGCTCTTTTCCCCTGCCAACGCTACGGTTACAGTTAACTAATAGCGTTTAATTTCGCAGTATCTTTTATTTTATTAATTTCGCTTTCAATTAAGAGAACACACGCTTGTATTATTAAAATGGTATTTTTATGTAAATACCCGAGAAACCATCGATGTTTGTTGCAGCCATTTTCGCGAAATTATATTCGCGAATCCGCGATGAGTTTCAAAATTCCTATCTTTAGTCGTTTGAAGTTCGAGTTTGGGACTCACTTCACTTCGCAAGTGCGTACTAGATGATTAGAGAATGACATATCAAGATGATGCAAGTTCACTTTCGAGTCTCACTTGAGTGAGCTTCGATTTCGAGTTTCTATTTTAGAGAATAGCCCTCCAGGAGCGGCGTTCGGTGGGCCCCACAACACAAAATCTAAAACGTGCACGTAAACGATGGTATCAAGGTAAAAAAGCAGTGATAGCCTAGCGGTTAGAACGTTGGTCTCCCGAACGAAGGGGCCCGAGTTCAAATCCTGGTGCGCACCTCTAATTTTCAAATATTATGTGCGTATTAGACAGTGGCGTAACAATAGGGTGGCAGGGCTGGCAAAATGCCACGGGCCCCCGACCCTAGAGGGTCCCGGCCCAAGAGGCCGAAAGCTCAAAAATATTTTTTTACATTGTACCTGAGTATTTTATTTTATTAGAAAAGTATATTTTTATAAGTTCTGCTTAAAATCCAAAGTGAGACAACTAAAGACCATAATACAATTTCAAGTTAATCGTTAAGCATTTCAACCAACCTAAACAAAAACAGATTTTATCGAGTATTGGACATCATTATTTACCTACCAACTGAAATCGCGTTTCCTTCCAATGAATGAAATTGTTTCTTTCAGTGTTTTGCAGCCTTCCACTTTGAAAGTTTTAAATGACACTGATCTATTAAAAAAAGCTTTAGAATTTGTTGAGATATATAAAAAAGACATATCTGAATAATTTGCCAGAGAAATTCTCAGTTTTCGATCCACTTTCAGATACGACATAGAAAAATCTTCGTGTATTAGAGACCTTGCTATATATAAATTACGTGTCACGTTGTTTGTCCGCGATGGACTCCTAAACTACTTACCTAACCGATTTTTATCAAATTTGCACACTGTGTGCAGTTTGATCCAACTTGAAAGATAAGATAGCTTACATCTCAAAATAAAATAAAACTTTTGACAGAACGAAGTCTGTCCGGGCAGCTAGTTAATAATAAAAAATAATTTTATGTTTTGCAGCTTTCCTGAAGTATACACTGCATTAATGTTATTTCTTACAATTCCTGTGACTACAGCTGCTAGTGCTGAACGATCATTTTCAAAACTAAAATTGATAAAAACCTATTTAAGAAACTCTATGAGACAAGACAGGTTATCTAACTTGGCTATTCTCTCTATTGTAAATTCTATGGCCCGATCTTTAAACTTTGATGATGTTATATAGACACTTTTGCGGAACAGTAAGCTCCAAAAAAATATTTTTCTTAATAAATATCTTATTGAAATAATTAAATTGTTATTTTTATTTCATTGTAAATGTATGCAGGTTTCCTCACGATGTTGTTTCTTCACCGAAAAGCTAGCGAATAGATTATGAATGCATAGAGATATTATGTTCTATGGATGAATGTGAAGTCTCCAATACGCATTGGACTAGCGTGGGGACTACAGACCATTCCCTCTTGCCTAAGAGAGGAGGCCTATGGCCATTAGTGGGACATATACTTGAGTACGCTGAAAATCTCGAAGTTTATTAAAATTAAACTGAGTACAACGTGACGATTTTTACTCATAGGGCCCCATGAAAAGAATTTGCCACGGGCCCCAGGTGGTATAGTTACGCCACTGGTATTAGAAGTTAATTATCACTTGCTTCGGTGAAGGAAAGCATCGTGATGAAACCTGCACACCGGAGAGTTCTCCATAAAGTTCTCAAAGGTGTGTGAAGTCTACCAATCTGCACTTGGCCATCGTGGTAGGCTATGGTCTAAAAACCCCTCACATTGTGAGAGGAGACTTCGAGCCCAGCAGTGGGAAAATTATGGGTTGTTGCTTTGCTTTTTCTTTTAAACGATGGTATCTGAATACTTCAGTGAAATACCAGCGACCTACCTGCGCGTCAGCTATGCAACGTATGCTGAAGGAGTCACTCGTCTGTCTGTACAGTCTAAGGATTTAGGCTTAGCCTGCGGTAGAGTGGTTTCGAAACGAAATTTTTAATTCATTAGATATTCCATGATATCTGTGGCTTCTCACGTGTGGATATCGATTTTTTACAAATCCCGCGGGAACCCTGAACTTTTCCGGGATAAAAGTGTTATCCAGCGTATATGCCAACTTCATTTCGAATTTCCGCCAAATCGATTGAGTAGTTGTGGCGTCATTGAGGAACAAACATCAAACATCCTTCCCAAACTTTCACATTTATACTCGTAATATGAATAGGGTGGCTAATGTACCCCGTAAAGAAAGCCTTTGAAAATATGTCGCTTCATATTAAATCTCTTCCGTTAAACAGTATACTTACAAACTACAATAATTTAGTAGTTGCAATAATTGAAGTATAGCGTACCATATTTCGTAAAGGTTCACAACGTGGATGATAATTCAAAATTAACCTGTACATTGTTGTTTTAGTTTGACTTGTTCTTGCGAACTTTGGCGCTCTGTGGTAAAAGTTTTGCTCGCGCTACAAAATTCTGTAACTAATGAAGTGCATCGGAGTTCTTTGACCTTTGTCGGCGCAGGGAAATGAGAAGTTGTAAATTGGAACGTTTTATAGATTTATTATGCTACTGTTCCACTCAGCAGCTATGTAGATCGAAGCGCTCATAGCTGAATCGATTTTTTTGGGCGCAGTTGGATGGATGACCGCTCGTTGCAATTTAGTTTATAAGCGCTTCTGTGCTTCTTGCTATAGCCGTTAGTTAGGCTTCGATTAGTCTTTGTAACAAACAACAAACAATCGAATTAGTCTTTGTAACAAAGATTCTCAACTATAGGGTATACCCTTCAATTGCATAAATAGTAAAGTGCGTGATGTTGTGAATTGTCATAAATTGCAACGGATTACCACTGCCCACATCGCGCCGGCTGGGCGGCCGGCTCCTCATCATAATCAAGCATCATTTTAAACTTAACTCATCGTGGACTGAACACACTCTATAGTACTCGTATTACAGTAAAATGTGTATCAAGCATCATCTTCAATCTACTAGGACTCGTACCAACCGAAAATGAAGAGTGAACTATCTGTTAACAGAACCGAAACATAGTTGTTTACTTACATAGTACTTTACTGGTGAGCCATTATTGATAAGTCTGACAAAATAATTTAACCGTACGCAGGTACAGGGGGTTTACACGTTGCACGGACAGTTATTGATATAGATTTAAAAAAATCATTTATTTGACTGTTATGTCCATTATTTGTACGCATCACACGGAAATCACTGGATAGAATTAAGTAATTTGGCTCACATAATTAATCGATGCAGCCAGGTCAAACTATCAGTTAACAAAAATATTGAGTACGTATCATACTAGATAAATAATAAAAACATTCACAAAAACCCAATAAACGAATCAAAATTGGGTATAAAGGTTGCAATATTGGATGATATGAGATTAATTCATATCCGACAGCTACGAGCGGGTACGTCAAAGTTTTAATGTTCCGACTTTAATTATTTGCTGTTGTTTCGGCCATACCCGAAGTTTTTGTTGTTGCGGCCGTCCCATCTGCGGTTATTTATTACTTATTAATATATTATCTTAGACTCAAATTTTACATTTACGTTTCTTTTATAAGCTCCATGAAACTAGCAACAAAATGTCTTTTAATAATAGCTCTACCTACTAAAATACGTTGTGACAATAATATCAACCGCTACCGTTTATCCGCGCTAAGATAAAACTGAGCTCGTTTGAAATCATCAATTTGCATCACGTTACGCTACAATAGCCATTCTTCATCCACAATCTCCATTAGATGCCTAACAATGATAAATAAGGGAACGTGAATGCTCACGTACAATACTGCGCAGTCCGCGAGAGTGAATGGCTCGTAATACAGCATTATGCTAATGATAGCTGGAAATGTGAGCCGAGCAGCGCTCGACAAATTGTACCGTGTCCAGACTAATAAAGATGTTAATGATGGACTAAACAATTTGTACTTCCTGCGCTCCTAGTAAAGCTAACGCTGTTAGCAAAGCGTTTTAATTGTAAATTGTAAAGTTGGTCCAAACGTAGATACTAATGACTTAAACTCATTAGCAGCCCTGTTTATAAGTCAGTTGGTTCAAAGCTTGGTCCCATTGGCATAAGCTGATAGCGGTTTTCTAAGGCATATAAAGCTGGGTTCAAACTTTAGATCCAAAGGTTTGGTTTCATTATTGGCCAATGTCTAAAGCATATTGCATTTTGAACGGATTCGATGAAATGAACAAACAATTTTAGATGATTATGCAGAAATTCACATTTTCTAATGAATCTTAGACATTTACAGCCAATATGTAAAGCCACTATATTACGAAACATGCATGTCGCATCGATTCTGTTTTCGGAACAAACGTTTGCTTTAATAGTTCGTCGCCTGACTGCAAACTTAGCAGCAGGAGCGAGGCGACAAAGCGAAAATTGGTATTTGGTTTATATGTGATAAAGCAGTTTATGGCTTCTGAGTGTTCTGAGATGTCGTTATTTTGAATTTTACTTTTCAAATTATAATCGAATCACTAATACTCCCGACCAAATTGACATTTACAGTGTACCTAATCAGTTTTTGACGAAAAATAAATAGTATCTTGACAAACGGACTCTGATGTGAATCAGATATCATTCAGAGGTAAGATATGTATGTATGCTCAGATTATATAACGAAAGTCTTTAATCTGTGAATGTATGTATTTTAAACATGTATTTTTTTGGGACCAAGAAGTCGCTATTACACTTACTACTCAAATTAATGAACTCTATGTGAAAGACAGTTTATTTGTCACAAATGCAGTGTGAGTTGTGACAAACAATGAAGAGTGAGTTGGATATTTGGAGATTGAAAGTTTCAGTTTGTTTTTAAGCAGAAAATCGTAGTAAGCTTAAGTATATAAGTTGTGGGTAGCAGTATTCTGGGCTGCTTGTTTTTTGTTACATTTATTTTGAAATTAACTCAATAAAACGTAAATTATCTCTCTCATGTGCGGCCACGCCGTGGGTGAACTAATACTTACCACTTAATAGCGTAAATTTTGAAGTATGTTTACTTCAAAGCATTGGTTAAAAAGTTATAATATTTCGTTATATTCTTTTTGTCTGTCGTCGTCATAAATGTATCAGTTAATGCTTTTAATTTGTTTTGTCTGTCTGTATTTAAGAGCCTGAAACATCGCGATGAAAAGTTCGAGGAAAAGATTTAGGACGCAACCCACTAAAGTTTTGCTTTGAGAGCTGGTTTCGGTTTATTGGGGTACCTGCCGAGATTTTCTACAAGCGTAAGTTCCAGTCTGAGTTTTAGGTTCTCTTTTGTTATTTCATACCTTTGTTGTCTGTAAGTTTAACGTTTATACGTAATACGCCGAGAGGAGATATTGTTACTGGTCTACTGCTGCCAAAATTATATCATTAGTTCACTTTGGGTATGCATTGACAGGGAATCTGAGGAGTTTGTTTTTCTGTTTTGCCACCCTCCTCTTCCCGGTCGGATGTTGAGTACATCTGTGTATGAAACTCTTAACAGTACGTTGAGACAAAATGAATCAGTGGATTTTGTATTTATGATAACCTTAAAAGGTGCCGGTTATTTAGTTCCAACTAACATTAAAACGTACCTAATATGGTCATAGTTACTATTGCTATTGCAAAATTACTTTTAATTATCTATACATCTATACAAATAAATAAAATTGGAGTGTCTGTTTGTAATGTTAAAATAACCGCTTTTTACCAAGTGCATTTGGATGTATACCAAAACAACATTTTTCACAATTTTTGTCTGTCTGTCTGTCTGTTTGTTCCGGCTAATCTCTGAAATGGTTGGACCGATTTTGACGGGACTTTCACTGGCAGATAGCTGATGTAACAAGGAATAACTTAGGCTACTTTTATTTTAGAAAAAAAAAACAGTTTGGTGCGATACGAAGTTCGCCGGGTCAGCTAGTACTTAATATTACTTATCTTGCCGCAATCTACATCTTTATTTTACACCGTTAAGTTTGTTTTACTGATATTAGTAATAAATACAAATAAAATGGATAAATAAAAAACCCTGAAATGTTATTAGTTACTATTTTTTGGATTTCTCACTTTTCAACTTCTCTTTGTCGGAGTATAGGCTTTTATGCCGCTAAAAGTGTTGCCACGGGCGGGAAGCAGCGGGGTGGATCGTTTTTGATACACACTGTCAAGTAATATAGATAACCTTCTCGTTGACTTGATCTGTTTACATCTGTTTGTAACGTGACTGTATAACGTATCTCCATAGAATCTGCTGTATGAAAATACACGGCTGCACTTGCAATAAGACTTTTCTCACAATAGGTTACATGTAAAAGTGTACCGTTACAGACATAATTTTTTAATGATTTCTCAAAAAGTGTGGAATAGGCCGCTTGAAGTCTATAAATAAAAAAAAAAATTCTTGTCCGAAACCTTATTCTTTAATTCTCTACCTTGTATCTGTCTGTATTAACGTGTTGAATTCAACACTATTTGTAAATACGAGTAGTATTTTGCATTAGGTAACTATAACCTACTAGCTGCCCGGACAGACTTCGTTCTGTCAAAAGTTTTTTTTTATTTTGAGATGTAAGCTATCCTATCTTTCAAGTTGGATCAAACTGCACACGGTGTGCAAATTTGATTAAAATCGGTGAAGTAGTTTAGGAGTCCATCGCGGACAAACAACGTGACACGTAATTTATATATATTAAGATTTAACATCGCGTCGAGTTGTACGATATTCATAGCAATATGTCACACATGCAGCGACCGGCGCCGCGGCACATGGTGTCATGATTGCGCCCACGTTTTAATTACTGATGGTAATCTGCTTTTAGCCATGCATTGCAGTGACGAACTTTGTTCAGCGTTTAGGCGGATTTCAAAGGCTGGCTTCAAAGCCTTTTGGTTGGACGGAAAGATTGGCCGCTAAAGTTTTGCTTTCAGTCCAAAAGTTTTGTAAGAAACCACGCCACCGCTAATGTACCTCGGCTTGCTGTTTGTACAGATTTAAATTTTAAAAAGGCTAGCAATGAGCATTTTGGGCGCTTTGTTTGTGTTACATTTAAATCCAACTTGTATTTTTAAAGCTGTTGGGAGCTTTATACGTTCTCTTTCAAGATTTTAGGAAAGTGATTGTACGTTTTACGTGAGCTAAAATGGTTCTACATACATTTATGACGTACGTGTAAGTACATTAACAAAGCTTTTAGCCAACCACATAAAGACCGCGTTTTGCTTTATACTTAATGGTACATACCTATCTCGTTTCTTTGCATTACTACTAGCGCTATGACTGTGACTTTGCCCGTGACTTTATATTTATGATTATATGTACCCTGTATATAATTTCAGGTCATGGTGTACTTGTGTAACACATCCCTATGTGTTACACTAGGGTACATCCCTATGTACCCTATTGTCCTGGAAAATGCAGCTAGTGTTATATAATTTATGTATAAGAGATAGAACTTTCTTTCTTCTATTCCCTCTACGGCTATTGATGTCTTAGGTGTTGCTAATGTCCATGTGGAACGGTGATCACATCCCATCATAAACAACCCCTTCACTATCCTAGAAAGTGAAATAAATTCCTCAGAATATTCTAAATTAAAATTAAAAAAAACCCGACACTTTTATTTACACTAAACATAGCAAAGAACATATTTTAACACTGAGTCCCCTTTCAAACAAAAAATACTACATCAAAATCAGTTTATCCGTTTGGGGGATACACAGATACACAGACATACAAATACACAGATACACAGACTCCGCTTTTTTGTCGCAGGTTAATAATAGAGAAGACACTAATGCGCTTAACAGGTTCAAATAAAAATAGAATTTCGATGATGGCACGAGTTTCAATTACACATGTATAGGAACAATTACTGGATCTAGCCCGCCAGGAGACGAATTTCCGTACTGTATAAAAACTAGGCAATTTCAAGTTTAAATCGCACGGCTCTGGACGGTAAATCACTTTGTTTTGACAAACTGTGTTGTATATCTGTCGCACAGCGGCGTTCGGCTGGTTTATCACTGAACTAGCTGGATCCTGCCCACTGAATTTAGGAAGCTATCGTTTTTGTGTACATTTGATGAAAAACAACTACCTCACAGAAACAGCTAGGCTTGTGTTTGAATTCCGCTCGATTTTTTCCGTAAACTTGTCATAAAATGTTTGGGCATATTTTAGTTTTGTAATTTGACCACTTATGTTTCTATAAAATACTTAAATGGAATGTTATTTTGGGGCTTATTTTCAAGAGACAAATTATGAAGCAATAAAAAATTTAAAGCAGATTAAAGAATCGAGAAATTGCCCAGCTGGAAACTAATAATATACTTAGATCGATAAAAACTTTTAAAAGTCTTTATGAAATCCTGATTAGTCCAGACTTATCAGGATCAGCCGATGACTAAGAATTAGTACACAATGACATATTGTCTTCGAACATTACAGCGATTAGGTTTTTTCATCGAAATATCATTTTCGACAAAAGTTACTCATTTGTTATAGATTAAAGTGTAAATTTTAAAACCTTAATATGAATTTAACATTACTTTTAAATACATCTTCCAAAAATGCAACCTTATTCCAATGATCTACAGTTCATTGATAAATAAAATATGGACTCGCCATTGCGCCTAGTAAATAAATATTGGACCTTAAGTTTTCGAGGATAGAGTCAAAATTGGCGGTGGTATCCAACGAAACGAGTGTCCGGGGACAGCCTGTCACAACTCGAGATTTACGAGTCCCGGAGTAGCATCCATTTCACCGGGCCCCACTCACGTGCTACATGCAAAAGCACTCGTGCCGAAAACTCACGAAACTACTCCACCGCAACGGAAACGGGCCTTGTAATTAAATAATTTCCATTATGAGAACGCGGAACGTCTGTTATGGCACTATTTTATGTGCACTCCCGTGGTAATAATATTAAAATAAAATATTACTATGATTATTACGCTTAAAGCTTAAAAACTCCATAAACCATGATCCACCTGATGGTGATCAACTTCACCATTGACATCAGTATCACTAAAGGCATCACTAATGCGATGCTGGCCAAAAAGAAAGCGGTGCAGCTGCTGTTTTGCCTTGATTTCTTTCACGAGGCGACATTCTAAGCCAAGTTGTGAATCCCAGGGGTTTCCGTAGGACGTTTGTAATCACCAACCGTCTTCTCGAAGACGGTAAGCTAGTAAAAAAGTCTTCTCGCTGAGTCTCTGTAAGCTATAGATCTGCGTGAAGCCGTAAAGGTATAAGCAGGGTGCATTACAAGCAGGGAAAGGCATGGACTTTTGTGCCTATACACAAGAAACATCACAGTTTCCTTAACATCCACATATTGCATTATTTTACGAACGAAGCGAAACATCAGTCGACGGTCAATTTTACTAACTTTTGGGTTTAACCATGTTGCATATAACTACAATCTTATAATTATCTTAAAAATAAATAAATATTATAGAAGTATAGTATTCATATCAAAAATCCTCTATACTTCAAGACTGCGCAAATATTATGTTTATAATTATATTGTGCAGAGGCTTTGCGTGCTCAATTATCGGTTTTTGCACCGGAGCCTCTAAGTAATGCGATGCGCAAAGAATAATGATTCAATTTGATCCTGATCTAAGGCTAAGCTCATTAACAGAAGATGATTTGTATTATGGCGATAGCAGTTCGAATATCTGCTCAGATTTCATTAAATTCACTGCACACTATTTTTATGTTGTAAACGAAACAACATCGCATTATTCCTACTTATACCTATTATAAATGCGAAAGTTTGGGAAGATGTTTGAATTTTATCCAAACGTGGGATTATTTGGACGTATGTTTATGAAAACACTCTTCCGCGGTCGAAGCCGTATTTTGTATATTATAAACACCCCATGGACATTCATCATAAGACACCACTTCAACTCGCAAAAACTAAAAACAAAAAAATAATCGTTATCAACCCATATCCAATCTTTCATATACCTACAAGCATCGATCAGTTAATATTAGGAATAAATTGTGCAAATCCTGTCAGTTGATTACAAAACACCTCTCCCGTTTTGGCAAATAACTGTCATTAGGCGATGCGCAAACGAAGCGCCACTGCCGGACCGACTGTCAATTAGTATGATCGTGATGACGTACTTCTGTTGGATGAAGCAATTAGAACCACGTTTCGGCGTTACTGATCTAGTGATCGATTTCGTTCTAATTGACAAGAACAGTTACTGGCCTACGTTACATGCTTAACTTATGTTAGCAAAGTCTTAAGCGCATTAGGCTGTAAGTTCGAAATATACGATAACTCGTATTTTGTGGTCCTACTTCCTACGAATCATAATATAGTCGGTAATTTATATATTAGTTTAAATTACATACCTACAACATTAAGATTGATACATTGAATATTTAAAAAATCACTCAAACTAACTAACATAATACACAAAAAGATCTTAAACCAAATTACTATAAAAATGAAAATATTTACAAGACATATATGTCATCCAAAATCCCTAAGTTCGGCATTGTATCCGCTAATCCTCTTAATCTCTTAATATTATAAACGTGAAAGTTTGCAAAGAAGATAGAAGATTAAGATGAAATTTGGCACACAGATATACCATGTAGAGACGTTCCCGTTATACGTTCCCGGGGGTCACTCGTATGTTTGTGAAACCAATTTTCCACGGGCGAAGTGAAGTCGCAGGAGGAAGTCTAATTATTAAAACGAAAGCAATTAAGCCCACCTCATCACCTATATTAATATTATAAAGAGAGAAGACGAATTCTGTGATTACAACTTCATTGAGAAGGATCAAGGAACCACGGCGCCAACAGTTGGTTAGAATATTTAAATATGTAGTTACTATTATTCCTTACACCTCAGCCTTACACTTATGTTTTCATTCTCTCTTCATAATACAACATGAGGTTACAAGGGTAATAATTTTATTGACCCTAATAGCGTTATCGCATGTGAAGTCAGTTTTCTGCGATTGTTCTTGTTATGTAGAAAATGTGTAAATTGCTTCACCTACGCGCTCCATGTAGGGTGTTCAATGTTCACGTAATGACGTGAAAAGTGTAAGCCTTTTATTATGTCTATGGTCGTAATAAATAAGCAAACAACAAAATTAACCGATGTAATTATAATGCGAGTTAGTTAAGAATATATGTTTATATTATATAATCGATAAAATATAAGCCATATGACGGTTAAGAGAGCTTGTAGAACAAAAGTATAAAGGTGGTGACACTTTGTTAGTTGAAACAAGAACATGAGATTAAGAATAAAATTAACATAACTTTGATTCGATTTATTATAATTCTTGGCAACAAATAACCGACTACAAAATTAGGGCTAAATTAAAAACTACTCGTCAGATCTCGTTCTTTAAGTGGGACTACATGACAAGCACCAGCTTTTGATTAAAAAAGAATGATTAAAATCGGTTCACACAGTCGAAAGTTCTGAGGTTACATCTGATAAGTAGTTTTTGAGTTATTTTAAAGTCGGTAATTTTTTGTCAAGAATTATTGAAAATTTTGTTTCCCAAAAGCAAATCGGTTCGCTGTCACCTAACAAAAAATAATGAATGTAAGAACGTACCATTTATTCCTTCAATATCATTCAAAATGTTAATTTGATTTTCGCTAGTATATTTCAACCTAAAAACTTGAATAATTACCGAAGTATCCATTAGTTTACTCACCCTAATTCAATTGTTTGCGGGACAGCGGAAATACGTCACCAGCGACCGCCGTGAGTCCGTGACGTCACCACTGCGACAATAATTACTGAGGATTGATCGAAGTCATTCTGTATAGTGATAGTGACTCACAATATCCACTCCCTAGATAGAGATGACTTTATGCCAATTGAATTTTTTATCAGGATCCAAACGAGAAAGAGGGATTATATTAGTTGTTTCGTACGACTTTTCGATGTAATAATATTTCTAAGTAGGTATAGTATTTTGCAAAAATTTTCCTAATTAATCTAAAATAAATAAATATAAAATTAATCATTATTGTCAAAATAAATTTTACTGTTGATTGATAAATTAGATTTTAATGGAATCTATACGAATTCATAAACGGACACCATCCACCGATTACAGATGATTTCAATTTAAACAAAACGGGTAATGACAAGTAGGTAAATATAGAGCGCGCAGTAGACGTAAGTGAAGCCACCAAAGAAAATACAAACATTATTTACGATTTAGAAAGTTTAAAACTATCATTACTAATTATCACAAACGTCCCAACTCAGAGTCATTAATGGTTACTTAAATCGCTCCTTATTAAAGAATTTGTATGATGATTCTTTACTAAGGAGCGATTAAAGTAACCGTTAGTGACTGTGAGTTGGGGCGAAAGTATTATTCTCACTTGTAATATCTTTTTAAACCTTGACGCATAAACGAAGTGCAGTTATAAGTTAATGTGTGCGCGTGTGTGTGTACATGCCCGTCTGCCTGTGGCATCGTAGCTCCTAAACAAATGGACCAATTTAGATGCGGTTTTGGTTGTTGCAAAGCTCTGTTTGTTGCAAAAAAAACTTTTATAATTAAAAAATAGAAAGTCCTACTAATATATAAAAGTGTAAGTTAAACTCAGGTTAACTTTTCCACACAATAACTACAAAACGGATTTTAATGAAACGTGGAATAGGACACAGGGTACTTATTAACCCGGACAACTCAGGCAAAGCCGCGAAAAGAGCGCTAGCTATTACTATAAAAGCCGTAGTCTAAAATACGTATGCTCTGAGGGATTCGTTCGATCAACGCTCGATCCATCGCTAACTGGCTTGATCGTTGTAAAGTCACGTCCTCACTGACGCGTGACGCGGTGCGCTGTCCAAATGAAACAACAGAATTGTCCAAGTGAATTAGTCGAAACAATTAGGCTAGTTACTATTTGAGCGTGAATTTTTGGTAACACCAATTTCGTTGAATTCACTTTATATTTTGGCAGCAGATTGACAGTTGACAACTTATTTATTCACAGAGCGCGCAAGTAACGAAAGTGAAGTCAGTAAAGCAAATACAAATTAATGAATTATTTGCGATTTTAATAAAAAAATAATAAATTTTACTAAATTATTTACGATTCAGAAAATTTAATTTAATTTATTAATTATAGTTCTCAAGCGTAATACGTTTAGTTACGCGATTAATTTAATACTTTTGAGAACTATTATACACCGGGGATTAACTCCTCAGTGCTATTGATACCGAAACTATTATTTTCTTGTACGTTCACAGAAAGTCTCTATAATAACCACGCTTCAAACAAATGGTTTTTCGTAAAGAACTAAGATAGTTTTCTCGCACTAACTGTGCAAGAATTTGCTTCATACAAATTATTCAAAGATAGGATACCCAGATTATACTTTGAAGAATGCCCTTAGCTTGAATAAAGTGATGTAGTTTCTCCAAGAAGTAAAATATTCTCATTCAATATTCCTCAGAAAGCTGAGAAAATGGAAAGTTATTTTGATTAAATTTGAATGCGAAATTGGCAAGTGTAAGGCTAGCCACCTTACTTCCAATGCAGACTACTTTAGGCAGGTCGTTAGTCCATACTTGTTTAGGTAAAATATGTTAAAAGGTGTTGCTTTATCCCGATGATATTTAAAAAAATATAGATACGTTGTGCCTTTACAAATCAACCAAAAAATCTGTTCCGAAAAGAGCTACAACATACACGTTTAACTTTTGTTTTACTACACCAATCACATTGGTGTAATACACGAAGGCATTTTAACGCTGTATGTCAAATGCAACAATTGACAACAACAAGAGCGTGCGTATCTTCTTGTATTGACAGAGCGACTACGAGCAGAACGGTTAATTGCCTGTTCTTCCGCTCTTCATCGTCGGCGCGCTAGGGACATAATAATATCTATCTACATCTTTTTACATTATAATATCATTGCTTTATTCTACTTAACGCAATATTTAACACTGCGTGTATACTTCAAATTATTCGCACCTAGCCCAAATGAGAAACAGGTGTTTCAAGACCTAGGTTGATATGAAGAACTGGGTCTCAAAGACTCACAAAGAGTCGTTTGGTGACTGAATCGAGTTCGAGGTTGGTAGTTAGCCAGGCAAGTTTTATAAAAATACGAGTAGAGTGCTTTCAAAACGAAATTTTTAATTAATTAATTTAGATTTATATTATGGCTTCACGCGCGTGGATATCGGTTTTTTTATAAATCCCGCGGGAACCCTGAACTTTTCCGGGATAAAAAGTAGCCTATAGTTATCCAGGGTATAGGCTATGTCCATTACAAATTACAACCATCTGAACATCTTCACAAAACTTCACATTTAATAGGATCATAATAGCATTGTAGGACAGACTGTAGTCAGTAAGTTGTCTGTTAGTGTTGTGTTAATTAGAATATCAGTAGTTATTATTCGTTAGTAAAAGGACCGTGGAAGTTGCAACGACGTGTTTTTGGGTGTTCAACTGTTCATACAATCAAATACACGGAACCCAAGCTTGAGACACTTTAAATACGTACATTAGTATTAGGAGACTATAACAAAGAAAATTAAAATTTAAAGCATGGTACAGTTGTACCATTTTACTGCAAGTGTCAAAAACCATTGTCATCAGAATTAAATCACTACGCGTACTCAAAGAAAGTAAAATAAATTTGAAAAAATACGGCGCTTTCTTCAAGCGTAGGATTTCACTTCGTCCACGAAATAATTACGCTCTGTCTCCGGGCAAGCAAATAATTAATAGCACGAATAAATCTTAAAGTTTTGTCGAGTTTGGTTACTTTATTTAAAACGTTGATACCTCCGAGCATTTTTCGTCGTTAATCATTTATGCGTCACCTAATTAAATCATTTGTTAACAAACTTCAAAGAAGATAATCATAACCATCTATTTTCTTTTAAATAATGGTTTAATACGATACATTTGAATGTTCTATTTCTTAACTATGCTAGGGCGCTAACTTCGTGCTGCGCCGTGCAGAGTGAAACAAAAATATAAGTCCAAATATTGTATACCGTCTTGCTCGTGGTGACATAAACACGTATTTAAGTGACCCTTTTTTATGTTCTTAATTCCATGAGTTTTTTTCATGCTATCGATTGTAAACTATTATCATTATGATTGTAATTTCTTCAGTGTTTAAGATATTTTTCGTCATTATTAATTTTACAATAAAGTCGTCGGTAACTTCATGTTATTCCAATAAGCGTAGCTTAATAACAAGTCCAATTAATACGCATTTTTTGCTTAATCCACTAATTTTGTTTTAGATTATAACCCAGGTAGCTAAGCCTCTCACCGGATTTCGGTTGGCTTTAAACTTCCTGCTGGCCTGAAACTACTATAGGTCAGTTCAGGATCAAAGAGTTTCTCGCGGTGCTTAGCGCGCTGCCTTCTCAGAATTTGTAATGCGGTCGTGACAAGACCAGTAATATTCGTCACTAGATTAACGAGATTAAGAGATATAGCTAAGAAATATAATGGTTAAAATATCACTCGTTTCTTTCTCTCACACGTTATCATGAGAAGAAAACCTTTAATGTTACGACAATTAAAATGTTAATAATGTCAATATGCAGAGCAGTAACCTCGAAATAAGCCAGAGTTTTTTACACAAGTTAACATCAGAGGTACTGTCTAATTTTTCATCTGGGTTAATTCATCCTTCCGCGAGCCTACTGTCCGAGACGAATTATTAAGCTTACTAAATGAGTATAATGGGCTCTACAGGTAAGTTGTCACCGCCGTTCATCGTCATCGGTCACGCCACAGGCATCACAGGGTTGGTAGGACACAGTTTTAAACTGGTACTGCAAGATTATCGTGTTGTGGTTTTCTTAAAACAATTCACAGTCGATTCTTGAAGAAAGATGGAAGCTAGCTAGGGAGGTGGAAAGTTTACAACTTGCGAGACACGGGAATTCAGATTTATCTTTATTTTATGGCTTCTCTTATACTCTATCTCTTTAAATGGCTAATCTATGTCTGTATGTTACAAACGCTCATGAAATTTTGCTACTTAGAGCTCATTTTGCAAAGAAATGTGCTTTGTTAGAACTTGTAATTTCATTTTAGTTCGTAGGACACAGTTTATGATTAAGTTTTAAGTATCTGAGACTTCATGCTGCTTAAGTTACGCTGAGTTATAAACTTGATAATACCTACCTACCGAGGCCAAAGCTATAATGTTATGAAGTTGCCTACCACCCTCCAAAATCAATCGTAAAATATAATTATGAAATGAAATGAAGTGCATGACCATAGAGGCGCGATTTAATTGTATATTGAAATAATACATTTTATTATTTCAATACATTTCGTTTACTAACAAAAAATAAACGACTTCAAAATTACTCAAAAACTACTTGTCAGACCTCATTCTTTATTTGGGACTACATGAAAAGCACTTGCTTTCAATTAAAAAAAGAATCATCAAAATCGGTTCACGCAGTCGAAAGTTCTGAGGTAACAAACATAAAAAAATACAGCCGAATTGAGAACCTCTGACTTCAAAATACCTCAAAAACTAAACTAACTCAAAAATCTTGCTCAAATTATGTGGGACCACATAACAAGCACCAGCTTTCGATTAAAAAAATAATCATCAAAATCGGTCTGAAGTAACAAACATAAAAAAAAAAAATTACATTCAAATTGAATACCTCCTCCTTTTTTGAAGTCGGTAAAAATAACAGAGATACATATGAATCGAGTGATAGATATTCACGGATTAATTAAATTCTCTATTAATATGCTTGTAAGCGATTGAACCACAAACATTTGCCTATCAAAATGTATTGAGGTTCTGCAATGCTATTCAACGCATGACTGAAGTTCTAGTTATCGTCCCAACCCGTTCATTATCCGATGGGTATTTATGTTAGTAATTACTAGAGCTTATTATATTGTGGCGCCCACATAAGAATATAAAATCAAGCTTTTTTTGTTCGAAAAATTTTTTACTGAACCAATGGGAACGTTTATTAAGAATTTTATTTTTCATTTTTTTCTGCTCCTCACCCCAAATGTGGCGCCCCTCCAAATTTGACGCCCTAGGTGACAACCCCACCTCGCCCCCCCTAACGCCGGCTCTGCTTAATATAATCATTCTATTCAATACCTAGTTATATTATAGAATACAGAATTATACAGATTGCCGGTAACAGTGTAGCGTACGTACAAAATTATTATTATTATTTTAAAAAGTCATAGAAAAATAAATTATCAGGGTGCATCGACAGAAGTTGACTTGAACTCAAAGATGAATAGTGACGTACATCCAAAAACTACTTGAAAATTATTCTAATACTTCGAATATGACGAGGGCCTTACAAGAGAGATGAACAGAAGAGATTTTATTCGGCTCTCGATGTTATAACGCATGAATTATTCATAGAATATTTCACCCGTAGTCTGAACTCGGAATCATGTATGTTTGAAGTTGAAATGAGGATCGGCTTCGATTTGAACGAGACGCTGCTGAATTTCACTTTTAAATTTTCAGTCATTTTTTCGATCGTTGACACTGTGAACTTTCTTAAAAAAATACACAGACGTTTAACTCTTTATTAAAATATTTAATATGTTTGTTTTTAATTTTGACTCCTAATTTCTGTGATGTGAATAAAAATGCGTACGTATTATTATTATTTTTGTTATTACTATTGTCATTACATACCTATGTTTTTCTCATAGGATAGTAAATTATGCTTTAAACTTAACTACATTTTGAATTAAACATTCTAAGTACATATTCATAACGTTATAGTTGATCACACACTATTAATATTGTTATAGTTGACGCAATCAAGCGACGCTAAGTTAGTTCTCGGTGGAATTATGCAAAGACTTCAAGTTTACTTGTAGTTTGTTGTTAGTTTAGTAATTTCTGGATATGAAATTTGATTACCCAATGATTGACGATACCGTAGCTTTGTTGGTAGTGGTTCTGCCTGCAACAGTGAGGGTCTGGGGTTCGATTTTAGCCGGAGCAGATACATATCTGCACAAAAATTTGTGACAAATATTTGTTCTTGGGTTTTTGTGATGTCTTATAATATGTAAGTTCATTCTATTTGAGACACAGAAATGCCTAGTGCACGAAAATGCGTTCCGAAAATCGTGAATTTCTAGTCAGTTGTTGATTTTATCACACACAAAAAATGCATTAATACAATTATTTTCGTCTAATTTGCCATTTAAACGTTTGTCCCTAATTTATTGATACTGTGATTTTCTATTTTTTTCTTATTATTTAATATGCCTAATAATAAACTTTATGGAATAGGACCTACAGTGTACCTTATTTTTACCCCCAAGAAGAACTTTAACACTGACAATACATTACTAAAGGAAATCTACATCCACACAAGCTATCCTTTGATTCATTTTGTTTACTAACTTGTCTTTAAACTAAAACAAAACCACACGAGACAAATGTTGTGGTTCATTGACCAATTAAAACTTGCGTCCGATATAGGATTAGCAGACTACACGCTTAAAATCGTCAGGAGCACAGGAGATGAATGTTCGCAACTTTTAATAGCATCGGCTTCAGTTTTAAGTGCAGATGTTCGCAGAAATCATGTCTTTAATGAGGTGGTTTTTGTTCTAGGCATGAAAATTAAAGATAAAATTAAAACTAAAATATGTTACAATAAAAGTGGTCAGTTTACGATTCGTGTAGTAGAATGGCTACCATGCCGGATCGTCGCCGTGCCACGAGGTTCGATTCCCGACTAGGGGGAACTTTAAATGATGTTTTTGAATTTCTGTTCTCGGTCTAGGACGTTTTTGTAACTCGACAGCTGAATCCACGATGAGTTTGCAAGTTGCTATTCTATAAAACTCAGTTATTCATGTGGCGCTGCATTTTAGAAAGTGGTGGTGAGATAAACTCACGTAGTTCGGGCTAATTTCACATTTGTCTCGATCGTCGAATTATGTCACCTTCGAAGCTCGTGTCCACTTGTCAAACGAAAACTTCGCTTTCGAAGTGAGCTCTCACTTGAGTGAGCTTCGATTTCGAGTTGGTATTTTAAAGAAGAGCTCTTCTAGTCTTTGTGTGTTGTCCATGGCACCCACAACACAGGGGATCTTAGTGCGGGACAATGAGTGTGTAGGGTTAAAAAAAGTTATGAAGACTTTGTTGTTGTCGAAATGTTCTGTGGTCTATGTTGGTTTGGGTCAGGGGTCTATCTTGGTCTGGGTCTGTCCAAATGTAGATTTCTGTTGGTTGGTTTGATGGTTTAATATTAGTAATATCATCAGATGGTGTATGTGTTCCGAGGAACAAAAGAAATATTTAATATTTTTCCTTTTACTGAAATATTTTTCCACTATCAGGCGATAAGTATAACGGTTGACTTACTATTAACATAATCCCTCAGGCTACGAGCGCTTCAAGCTTAGTTTCATTTTAATAAAGTAATAATGTAACAGAATTGAATTTGAAACACTAATTTATTTCCAAGAGCTTTGTGATCTAATTAATGAAATATAAGAAGCCTCTGATCTTATAACATTTTTAGCATATCAGATGTTTTTTCTTTTGGATTCAAATAAGCATTAAATAAATAAAAAACTTGAGAGGTGTCAAGGGACACCCGGATGGAACGAAGTTCCTTGCAGTCAGTACTAGAAAATTCAAAATTGAAGTTCGAGTCCGAGATCTTGATATGTGATTCTCTAATCATCTGGCACGCACTTGCGAAGTGAAGGGAGTCTCGAACTCTAACTTCAATTTAGAAACTTATCGTGTATTCCGCTGTCAAGTTAGAAAACAAAAGCGAACCTGCATCATATTGACATGTCAATATCTAATCATCTAGTAAGCACTTGCGAAGTGAAGTGATCCTAGAACTCGAACGTCAATTTTGAAACTCCGCTGTCAAGTTACAAAACTGAATAGCCTTCCTGGACATTCACACTCAGACCGAGAACAGAAATTCAAATTCATCATTCTCCGCCTCGCTGGGAATTGAACCCAGGACCCTTGGTGCGGCGATCCGGCATGGTAACCATTGCGCCACACGGGTCGTCCATTTTTTTTCTTTTAATTTTCTCTTAAATAACAATTAGGTTGCTTGGCAAATATCTTTCTGGTTTAAGTATGAGTAATGTTGTAGGTAATTAGGTAAGATGTGACCTTGTTGTCCGTAAAGTTCTCTCAAAGGATTCTCAAAAAGGTTACCATAAACAAGACAAGTGTTAGATATTTAGTGCACGTAGACGAAACTATTGTTACGACACTTGTGAACTTACAAAATGTCATACTAGACTCATACGTCGACAAGTAATATTGGCTTCCTTGTACCGAAGCATGCCCAGTCAAGCGCAAGTCAATTGTTCATGTCAGGATTCTCTCACGAGACACTTGCATTGGTTCGCAGCACCTCGGCGAGGGAAACTGAGTGAAAAATTAGATTGACGCGAGTACGCTTTATAAACTGACGTGAAATTCTACGCTTATAGACTTACTTTGGTCTCTTGTGAACTCACTATGCAGTTAATGGAAAGTTGTTGAGAACTTGCGTCACACTTGCATCACACGTGCACTAGAGGGAGTTGCTAGTTTGCTGCGGGTTGGAAGGCTTTATTTGAGACCCTTTTAGAGTCCATTAGCATGGTGGAAACGTATCAATGAATTTAGAAGCTCATTCCAAAGTATAAAGAAGGAGAAAGTAAGCGGACGGTAAACGAATAACGGCGGCATGAATAAAACTTCAATGTTTAGTGAGTGATGCTCTGCTCTTTTGCATAATAATTCTTGAAAAAAATAACTCAAAAACTTGTCAGATTTTGCTCAAATTTAAGTGGCACTACATGGCAAGCACTAGCTTTCGGTTAAAAAAAGAACCATCAAATCGGTTCACCCAGTCGAAAGTTCTGAAGTAACAAACATAAAAAAATATAGTCGAATTGAATACCTCGTCCTTTTTTGAAGTTGGTTAAAAAAATAGCATTTCAGCATGCTATTTTGCTTTAATTTTTGTTGATAAATTCTTCGTAGCAGTTATAATATTTAGTTAATTGGACTTTGCTTGCAGCCTTCCCGCGTTCATATGATTTTCTATCTTAGTCGGCAACGCATCGGTTGTGTCTATGCAAATCCCAAAATCAAGAAGTGCAAGGTGTGGTGCGGCAAGATGTGGTGAGTGTAGTGTGTCGTAATAGTGTTAACAAAACGCAAAAACGAACTAGACGGAAAGTTGATAGACTTATGTACTAATGTCAAGTGTCACCTGTCATCCTGTCAAAAGTTTCTCCGCGCCACCGCAGTTCATCCGTGACCGCGATCCATGTAACTGGGTCGAAATATCGGAATACAAAATAAATATCGTGAGTACTCGTATTATAGTAAAATGTGTCTATGGTGTTTCTCATGTCATGGGAAACGGTCAACATTTACCACATTTTATGTTTACATATTTCTTTTTCTATATTTTTATTATTCTAAGTACTTAGGTAAGTCTGCAATTAGAGCAATTAAATAAGTGCCAAAGAAAAAATAGAACGCCTTTACGCCTACGCCAACATTAAAAGTTTCCAATATTCCTCCATAGAGCTGCTAAACTTCGGTTTTTTTCCTGTTTTCCACTTCGACACACGATTACTTTCTTATTTTACGATGTGCTCACATTTAGGAAATTCTTTCAAAGATTCGGAAAATCTCCGAACTCTAAAGGAATTTTCGTAGGTAGATTACTGAAACTTTGCCGTCACACTTTCTTACTTGTGAATAGAGACGTATTTTTCTTATACATAAATGTTTATTTAAGGTGCCTTTATACATTTACTAAATGTTCAAAAATGCCAATATAGTTAAGCTAATACAGCTAAAACAGTCTCGCAAAAATAAATAGTCCTTTAAACAGACTGACAAATAACTTTCATAGACAGTCAATATCGATTAGTTAGAATTTAATTTAATATACATACTTATGTACACATAGATTTACTTATTTATTAACAGAATAACGACATTTATTTTTCCGCGGGAGTAAATTACGTTTTCCAATGTAGCACTCTTTTGCGGGCGCTTCTCTCCGCAGTCATCTGCAATTTCCTAGCACGATACGAAGTGTCGCCTTAAAATGAGCTCTTTTCAATTTACATTTTGATATTTCAACTTGTATTTTATACGTTGAAAAGAGCGATATCTGTAGTTGCGAGAATCTTGTTCTCTTTACGACTGAAGTTGGCAGTTCGTGTAAACGCTGGGTAAAGTTTGTCCTTGGCACGCTCGCATCGAGTGGATACTTTTGATCATAATTTCGATTTATTCGAATCTTCGAAACTATATCAATAGATGCATTCGTATTTGTGGCAGTTAATTTTACTATGATATGAGGCCAGTCGGCGACGAATAAACGGCTCGCTGAATGATGAACCTGATACTTAACATACAATTTTATTAAAATTAAAACTTGAAAATAAAATAAAATAATCTTGAGAATTGAAGGGATTTCCCATATAAGAAATGTTTTTTTTCAGCGTAAATATTACATGGTGCTACGCAATCCTTGGTGTACAAGTCTCTCTGCTCTCGTCGATAGAATAAAGCAATGGAGTATTCTACATAAAATAAAACAAGGTTAGTTATAATAATATTCTGTAAAGTGCACTTAGTTAAAACCTGTTAAATCCGTAGCCTTTGTGACAAAAATATACAAAAAATAGATTATAAGATACAAATACTGATGTTCCCTTACAATCATTTGCATAAATAATAATTCTCCCAATAATTTGTAATGATTTTTACGTAATCGTTTTTTTTCAGCAGTACAGTAAACATTTTAAAGAGCATAATAAATATCATTATTGTTTCTAGCCGAAATATCGACTATTAAAGTTAAGCAAGTTAATCATCCGAAAGATCTTAACACGATGCTGCATAAAAATGTATATCGTATAAGCGTTATTTCCTCAAAGCTCATGAAAATAATATTTCCTCAACATTTTAAGCATCGTTCACTTAGAATCCATTAGTCGAACTTACTCCATTTACACCACTTCCATATTTTACGTGACACGAAACGAAGTCACGTTGGCAAGATTATCCCGTCGTCGATATTGTCATGGTTTTGTGTGATTTCTATCAGCAAGATTGTTGAATGTTGTATGGTTTTTCACTTTAATTACGAGTTTAGTAGCTTTCTTTTATTTTCGGTAATCGGTAGGTTAGCCGTTAGGGGGTTTGATAGCGCTTACTACCCTGCGGCATAATATTTTGTCATTCAGAAGTGATCGACGGAGTTTAGCTATAACGGGCGCGGTCGAAAAATGGATCGGTGACCGTTAGGGGTTGGTGGTGCGCTTCCGTGCTTTGGAAGGCACGTTAATCACGACCATCCCGATTTTTATCAATAGATACCATTTTTCGCCATGTGTTTAAAAATACGTACTCGTATTTTAACAAATAAAATATATACTTTACTAGCTGACTCGGCAAACATTGTTCTGTTGAGATAAAACATTGTTCTGCTAATTTTCATGTATTCATTGGTGATGTGGACACCCTAATCAACTAGCGGTATGAAATATACGTATTATCATCGAGTTCTATGTCGGTCGAACATTTTCGGAGGTGTGCGCCCCAAACACCGTGACATGAGATTTTTGCATATTAGATTTACATCTCATCTTATGAGGGATCGACGAGAACTATGTGTGCAGTCTCCAACCTCTATGAGGGAATACCGACGGCTCAATGAACAGATCTCCAAGTGCAGGCGACGCGATTTGCGAAAACACAACGCAAATCGTGTAAAAAACACAATTGAGCGAAACCAGGGCTCCAAAGTGTTCGCCAGGGATCTGTCTATTGGGCAAAGTCAGCTTACGAGGTTGAAGACCGAGTCCGGCACCGTGGTTTCGTCGAAACCGGAAGTTCTGAGAGAGACTGAGAGATACTACGGACGGTTGTATACCTCCTCTCAAGCTCCACCTCCTCGCGAGGAGAGCGACAAGCGAGCTAAACTGACCCGACACTACACAGAGGATATCCCGGACGTCAGCCTGTATGAGATTAGAGAGGCTCTCAAACAGCTTAAAAACAACAAGGCACCGGGAGATGACGGAATCACAACCGAGCTACTAAGAGCTGGAGGTAAACCCCTTCTAGTGGCGCTCCAGAAACTGTTCGATTCCGTCATTAATACTGGAACTACCCCGGAAGCGTGGAGCAGAAGTGTGGTGACGCTGTTCTTCAAGAAGGGGGATAAAGCCCTTTTGAAGAACTACAGGCCCATTGCACTTCTGAGCCACGTTTATAAGCTGTTTTCGAGGGTGCTCACAAATCGCATTGCACGCAGGCTTGACGACTTCCAGCCTCCCGAACAAGCAGGATTCCGAAAAGGCTACAGCACCATAGACAATATACACACACTGCGGCAGATTATACAAAAGACCGAGGAGTATAATCTGCCGTTATGTGTTGCCTATGTGGACTATGAGAAAGCCTTTGATTCTATCGAGACCTGGGCGGTACTAAATTCTCTCCAACGGTGCAGGATCGACTACCGGTATATCGAGGTGTTGAAGTATTTATACTCATCTGCCACCATGTCCGTCAGAGTACAGGACACAGCAACGAACCCCATCCAACTGCAGAGAGGTGTCAGACAAGGGGATGTTATATCCCCAAAACTGTTCACCGCTGCGTTGGAAGACGTGTTCAAGCTGATGGAGTGGAAACGACGTGGCATCAACATCAATGGCGAATACATCACACACCTGCGATATGCCGATGATATAGTCATCCTGGCGGGATCCCTGGAGGAACTTGGTACAATGCTCGGGGACTTGAACAGCGCCTCACAACGGGTGGGTCTTAAGATGAACATGGACAAGACGAAAATCATGTCGAATGTCCATGTCACACCCGTACCGGTTGTTGTTGACGGCGCTGCTCTCGAAGTTGTAGACGAGTACATTTACCTGGGACAAGTGATCCAAATGGGTAAGTCCAACTTCGAGAAAGAAGTCACTCGTAGAATCCAACTCGGATGGGCTGCGTTCGGGAAACTACGTCATATCTTGTCGTCCAAAAAGTTACCTCAGTGCCTGAAGTCGAAGGTGTTCGAGCAGTGTGTGTTGCCAGTGATGACATACGGATCCGAGACGTGGTGCTTCACTATTGGCCTTATGAATAAGCTTAGAGTCGCCCAGCGGGCTATGGAACGAGCTATGCTCGGTATTTCTCTACGCGATCGAATCAGAAATGATGAAATCCGTAGACGAACGAGGGTGACCGACATAGCTCAGAGAATTAGCAGGCTGAAGTGGCAATGGGCTGGCCACATAGTTCGAAGGACCGATAACCGTTGGGGAAGAAAGGTCCTCGAATGGAGACCACGCCTCGGTAAAAGGAGCACAGGACGCCCCCCGACCAGGTGGACCGACGACCTGAAGAGGACAGCGGGTATCCGCTGGATTCAGAAGGCTCAGGACCGGTCAGAGTGGCGGAAGTTAGGGGAGGCCTATGTCCAGCAGTGGACCTACAAAGGCTGATGGATGGATGTATGGAGATTTACATCAAAGAAGATAATTAAATATTACAACAAAAATTCTTAGAAAATGAGATCGGAAGTCAACCAGCCAGCGGGTAATTGAACATTTTTTAAAAGTTTGACTCTGAAAGGGTAACCTCGTGGCACCTCTATTGTAAAGTTAGAAGAACAAACTTTGGACGCTAAGAGGATAATTTCAAAGAGTGTAGATCTCAAAACTTTTGATGCTAATTATTATTTTTTGGTGCTATAATAATATTACGTCACTTTTATCTTTTTACTTTTCGTGCTAGTAATAATTTACGAAAGACTATAATAAGCTTCGGGTTTCAGAAGGATTTTTTTGCCGACGGTTCTAGTTAACGTTAGGTAATAGTTGTTGGGACGGTGTTGTGTCGCATGAAGATCAGCCACTTTAAGCGGCACGAGTTACGTTCATACAACGACCATCCGTTTCGATTGTTATGCGATATAGTTAACAGAGGTCAGTCGTTCACATGACTGCCCAATTTTATAAGTACTGTAGGAAGGAATACGCTAGAAAAATAAGATAAGATAAGCAGACAATTCACGTGTACCTATTACTTCTTCTCTATTGGTATAGACAGAGTCGCCAGCAGCATTTTAGGAGGTTTGTGTAGACGCCAACACCTGTTTTGCGTACTAATGCCAACTGCAAATGATTGGTGTATATCGCTCCTGAGTTGTTTAAAGGAACCAGTATCCGGCTCTGGCCACAAATGGCTTCAAGCCAACCGATACTACATGTGTTCGAACTACGAAGCTATTAAAACTTGCCCATCCTGTCGATTTCGGCTGCGCATAGTTCTGCTAATCGTGTGACCGATGTAAGTTTTAATTGGCAATTGCTTGTGAACCAAAACGGGTTTGCTGTGTTGGCTTTTGTTAAACTCTACATTTTATGTGATTTTGAACTTAGGGTGATATATAAACCGTAATTAGGCTCAAAATTAACCTTAAAATTAGCCGTTTTATAAGAGTTTTTGTTTTTTGCTAACAAAGTCTTGATCACATTGGACTGATGGCTGAGATGTGATCATATCGGATAGCAGCGCAGAAAAAAATGTACTAATATAGTACTTACATTTTAATTTTGGTTAAAACCTGCAGTGGATATTGAACGCCAAGTTAATCATGCCTACTGATAAGTTTATTTAAGAAGTCTACTGTGTTTATCTATATTAAAATGTATTATTTATTTCAATGTACGATAATCAAGCATTGGAGCCACCTAATGGTATACTTCAGTGACACTATAGGCATCTCAACCGTAATAGATTAATTCCTAGGCGCGATTTCGCGATGGACCAACTATGTATGGCACAACTAAGTTTTCCCGTTGGCACAACTAATAGGTTCGTCAAAAAATTACAGCCGTTATACGGAATAAAACTAAATTAGACTAAGTAAATTTTACTCATTTAATATAGCAGGAAGATATAAAAATAAATTACAATATCCCAGTAGCAAACATTGCCACTAAACAAGAAACTACTATCGTATATATCATAAACAGGAATTAAGGACAATTTCGCCGCGGCATGCGGAATGCATTATTGTACAGGCGTGTAACTTTGCCAGCGTTCAGTGATAGTAAATTTACTGGTCCAGTTTCTACCAGCTAAGCGGTTATTGTGCACCTGGTCATGTTTTGTAGTCGTCTATCGTATGATTTTGTTGCCAGTAACATTGGGCAAATTGTTTAATTAACGAGTTTTTGTTTGCGTTTTTTGACGTGATAATGTCTATTAAAACGATGAACGCCGGGCGCACGCACGAAAAACCATGACTCATAGTCCCGTTCCGCGCGAGCGAGAGCGCGGAACAAGCGATAGAGAGGCACGATCGGCTACGGTTGGTCGAAGCGCTCAATTTTATCTATAAAAGTATGCAATCATTTCATCAATGTTTTGTTATGACGTTGTCACGTTAAACTACCGTCCGTAAACTGACTTTACAGATATTATTTTTGAAGTGAAAACTTTTTTAGTACGGGGGTTGTTGACACGCTTGTTTCGCCTCTCTATCGAGACTGGGATAGTTCCTAGATCGTGGAAGCTTGCCAACGTGCAGCCTGTGCCTAAAAAAGGTAGTCGTGCTGACCCCACTAACTATCGGCCTATCTCAATAACCTCCTTACTCTGTAAGACTATGGAGCTTATATTGAACTCACGGCTCATGGCATACCTAGAACAGAACGATCTCCTCAGTGACCGACAGTACGGTTTCCGCCCAAACCGGTCGACAGGAGATCTTCTAGCGTATGCCACTCACATCTGGGGTGAAGCCATCGAGAAAAATGGGGAAGCGCTTGCCGTTTCCCTCGACATCTCGAAGGCTTTTGACAGGGTTTGGCACACTAGCCTTATTGGCAAGCTTCCTGCGTATGGCCTATCCCCTGGCCTGATCGACTGGATTAAAGACTTCCTGAGTGACCGTTCTTTCCGAGTGGTTGTCGGAGGTTGCTCGTCGCAATCAATGACAACCAATGCCGGAGTTCCTCAGGGGTCTGTTCTCTCCGCAACATTATTTCTGCTGCACATTAACGATCTGCTCATGCCCGGTATCTATGGGTACGCAGACGACAGCACGGTTGTGGAGAGATACCTGCCAAAGGGTCGGGCCAGTAAAGACCATATACAGTCTGAAAGAGAGGCTATGGTGGAGCGTTTGAATCTTACACTTCAGGCAGTCTCCGAATGGGGCAATGCCAACTTAGTGGGATTCAACGCCACCAAAACACAAGCGTGTCTATTCACCGCTAAAAGGAGTCCGTTCATCTTGACTCCTACTCTCCGGAATGTATCCCTGGATTACACCGACCGCCTTCAGTTACTAGGCATTGAGATATCCTCGAACCTTAACTTTGGGCGGTTCATTGAATCCAAAGCTAAAGTAGCTGCTAGGAAGCTTGGAGTCCTAGCGAAGGTGCGGCGGTACTTCACACCACAACAGCTTTTAACCTTGTATAAAGTACAGGTTCGGCCTTGTGTAGAGTACTGCTGCCACATTTGGGCTGGTGCTGCCAAATGCCACCTGTCAGCATTGGATTCAATGGAGAGGCGTGCTAAGAGGCTTATTGGTGACCGTAAATTGGTTGAGACCAATCTTCAGAGCCTCGAGCACAGGCGCAGAGTTGCCAGCCTCTCGGTGTTCTACAGGATACATTTTGGAGAGTGTGCGCAGGAATTACACAATTTGATTCCGCCATCCCCTTTCTATCATCGAACGTCCCGACGCACGGCGGGTATCCATCCCTTCGTCGTGAACATCCCCCCTGTACGGACGGCGCGCTTCGCCTCGTCATTTATTATACGTACAGCGAAGGATTGGAATAAATTGCCCGCGTCGGTGTTTCCGCTCGATTATAATGTAAGTGTCTTCAAGGCAAGAGTGAATAGGCTTTTACTAAGTTAATGCGTTTTACCACCCATGACTACATCACCACTTACCATCAGGTGGGATAGTAGTCAAGCATTAACTTATATGATATAAAAAAAAAAAAAAGGGGTGACTTGAAAATGTATGAAACGAAACTGTCCAGTAAAAAGAGACAAACACATAAATTCTAAAGTGAGATAGGAAGCATTGTACACCGATAAACGAGCTAACGATCTACTTGATGGTAAGTGGCTGTCGTCGCCCAGGGATATCAGCGACACCAAAGGCGTTACTGATGCGTTGTTGGCCAAGAAACAAATGCGTAATATTATGATCTATTACTTTGATAAACACCCTTTTATAACTCGTCTATTTTATTAATAGAAAATCGGTAATGAAGCAATCAAAAGCCTTGGTTTAATTCGCGTTTTCCCCATATATTGGTGAGAGAGAAATATTTAAATATTGTCGATCCAAAGACGAGTAGTACACATAATAATAATTATAATGCCATTATAACATTGTGTCTTAATTGATCGTATTTTTTTATTTTCAATTAATCATAGTATATAACAGCAAAAAAGTATGTTTACTAGAAGTATAAAGACTTGTTACAATCATGAATTTAGGGCGCAACCAAAAGAGAGTTGAAATAGCGATATCATCTATGTACCGCTTTCATGCTACAATTTGGGTCACCAGTGAATGTTATCTAAAAAACGAGTAAATTTTAACTTTAGAACACTATGGAGGATTTGAAAGTAAAGTTTTAAATCCCTGGTGTTAAAACTGCCGAACCACTTTGCTATTAATTTTTAATGCATGTACCTTTATTGATGAAGGTAAAATCGTATCTAATGTAACGTTAGGGCGGATTTAACCAAACTTGTATGAGTCCTTTTTATTCTCTGAATAAAATAAATAGGAACTGCAGAGAGAGCTTTTTGTTTCACCAAACATCAATCCGAGAGTAAAAATCACAATAGAGCAAAAAAAAAGCAAAGCAACAACCCATAATAAAATGGTCCCTCTGCTGGGCTCGGGGTATCCACTCACAATGTGAGGGATACAGGCCATAGTCTACCACGCTGGCCAAATGCGGATTGGTAGACTTCACACATCTTTGAGAACTTTTTGGAGAACTACTCTCCGGTGTGCAGGTTTCCTCACGATATTTTCTTTCACCGAAGCAAGTGATAATTAACTTCTAATACGCACATAATATTTGAAAATTAGAGGTGCGTGCCAGGATTTGAACTCGGGCCCCTCCGTTCGGGAGACCAACGTTCTAACCGCTAGGCTATCACTGCTTCATAATTCACAATAGAGCAATACCGTCAAAAACAAAAATTTAACTTCATAGTTCAAGTTATTTGAGATTCCGTAATCAGTGCTATATTTTAACAGCTGGCATACGGTACTGTCCAAGGTGCTTCATTTGACTATTGCATGTTAAATGGAAAATTCCTCTAATAGAATAAAGTTGCGAACATGTTCTAGTAGGAAATAAATCTCTATACCACGTCCAGCTCCTACGATATGGCTAATATAATAATATGTACTGTAGGTACATTGTACATTGTACATCAAAAGTATGTCTTTGAACGGTTGCAGGAAAAACATTTTGTGAACATATTCGTAACATTCAAAGGAACCTTCTTGCGTATCCTTTTATCCGGTTCAGTACAGCTTCTGCGAAAATGGATTGGTATTCATGACAAGTCGTCATTGAGACAAACTTTTTACTTTGACTGACGAGTTGAATATATTCCCTTTGCTTTTTCGCAAATTATAAAGTACCGGAAAAGGTTTGGAATGCCTAAGAAATTGGCCAAATGGAAAATACCAGGACCCAAATACTAATATACCATTCTTACCCCGGTTCCTCACATTTTTATCCAATTTAGCATCTGACATTTAACATCTGACACAAATTGATACTGAACTACAATCCCACATTCTTTACCATTTAAATGAATACAACAAACAAGGCATACAAATTCGATAATCACACAAGTACTCATAACACATATAACTATTTATATTTCCTCTCAGTGTTTATTGACTGCCTGCTATTCTTATGAATAAGAAAAATCTTTGAATTTGCATTCTCAGAATAATAATGTGCCACAAAATTTATTTATTAACTTAACAGAACTTCAGTACCTACTACGGATTTGGCGCCCAATACATCTTGGTTAGGTGCCGACAAGGTGACATGTATTCCTATTGCTTCTTAGGTTAAAGGCTATATTATATTTTCAAAAAATTAGGGATTCTTAATGATATTCCAAAAATGTATCCCAAGGTGTAAAAAAATAAGAAAACCGAAGCAAAGCGAGGGCGGTTACTCGTTAATAAATATAATTCGTATCTTAAGTGAAATACGAAAAAATACAAAAAATAAGACCACAGTAATGTACATTACATGAATTTTCTTATTTCTTCTTTAACTGACCAAATGAACTACATACGAATGCAAGCAATTATAGTATCTTTTCCGAACACATAAAGTTGAGAATGACTTGTGCATTTGTAAAAATTCTGTGCTCTGTATGAACGGCTCGCAATATAATGGCGCGTATTGAAATATTTCACCGCAATCGAACTTACTGCATACTCTTCAGGAAATATGGAGCGAAGTGATGCCATAATATATTCTATGCGCTAAATTATATGCGCCGAAATCGTGATTTATTCCGCAGAGTTAAAACTGGAAGCTTAGCTTTTGCAGTAGCATGTATGTATGTACTTATCTGTAATGGCCATTTACCAGGAGAAAAATTTATTAATTATTACATACAGTAACTAAGCAATTTAAGGAAAAGAATAATACCATATTTAGGGTGCACTTGTCTGAATTTTGGTATACCTATGTATTTCGACGCGCAGGTAACGAATATCATAAGCAGAATACCCATATTTTATTAAGGATAGAATACGCATATTTTATTAAGGAAAGCGAGGACGGGTATGTTGGTCTTGTGTACAAATTCATAAGTTGAATTGCATAATAATTTGGTTCATATGTTTTGATCTCATAGTTAAGACATCATCATCATATTTTATTACTGTATCATACTTTGAATCTAAGTATGTACACACTTAATAGTAACTCCGCGTTTAGAACTGTGAATTTTCAAATAACGTTCAGACATTTTAATAGTCTACAATATAATTTTTAGTGCGATGTACGCTGTATTCAGTTCCTATTCGAATAACCGCAAAGTTCTACCAATGCAAAGAAAACAAGATTCTTGCAGTAACTGCAGATTACATTCTGTTACCAAAGATTTTCCGCAAGGAATGTAAGTTGAAAATATCGGAGCTTGTTTCAATGTCTCATTGTAAGCGGATAGCGATAGAGCGACAAATTATATTTTATTTATTCATGGCCGAAAAAGACCAGATGGGCCATCTAATTCATCGTGGCCAGAGCAGTCCAATGAAATTGCAATACTGACGAGGATACTAATAAATGAGTATTTACCTGCTCGACTTACTACCAACTTTGTAGCAAAGCAAAAGCAAAGCAACAACCCATAATTGTCCCACTGCTGGGCTCGGGGTCTCCTCTCACAATGTGAGGGGTATTAGGCCATAGTCTACCACGCTGGCCAAGTGCGGATTGGTAGACTTCACACACCTTCGAGAACTTTATGGAGGACTCTCCGGTGTGCAGGTTTCCTCACGATGTTTTCCTTCACCGAAGCAAGTGATAGTTAACTTTTAATACGCATATAATATTTGAAAATTAGAGGTGCGTGCCAGGGTTTGAACTCGGGCCCCTTCGTTCGGGAGACCAACGTTCTACCGCTAGGCTATCACTGCTTTTTATCACAACTTTGTAGAATCATGGATATTGCTGCATAAAACTTCAGACAATAATTTTCCTCCAACACTGCAGCCTAAAATCGTAAGCATATTTCAAGAATAAATCTAGAATGATATGGCAATCACCTGGAATAAGTGTATAAGATTAAACCGAGTTTTACAGAGGTCAGCAACCTCCAATCATTCGCACAATCAGTTTGCCAATCGTAATTGTTCACAGGATTCACAGGTCAGGGAAAAACATTCTGGCCTGTTAACAAATACTTACCCTTATATAGCTTACTTAAGACTTTATCAAATAAAATTTTAACGAAAATAACAGTATCAGTGATACATGTATGAATAAATTTAAAGTTAATATCTTCACTTCTGATGTAGAACCATTGCTTTAGGAGAAAGCTCTAAGAGAAAGTTTGCTTTAAGATCGGCCGGCGTGATTCCCAGTGCTCGCTAACGAACTTATACTACCGGCCGCGGTATTTGAGCAACGCTGTTTACCGCCTCCGTTTACGAAGGAAGGGTCCATGCTCACTGGACATGGTAATTTAGGGAAAGTCCTAAATATACAAAAGGGGCTTCATTTTTGTAAAGGTATTTCGCTGTCAAAGGCTCATCCAGAACTGAAAGTCAAGGAGAGTCAAAAAGTTGATGATATCCATGGTTTACGATGACTTATTACCATTATGTAGCTCGTCTGCTTGTCAGCTATTTTCCTTAAAAAGGTGAGCTACATTTATGCATGGTGTACGTTGGAAAGGTTCTAGATGCCTGGCCAACTTCTAACATCTGTCATTATGTATGTGGGTGAGTTGGCGAATGTGTGTGTAAGCAAAATAAGGCGAAGTGTATATGTTAAGCGTCTAAAAAAGCTTTTTAGTCACGAGCTGACCAAGCTGACGCAATTCAAAAATCACAGATAGTTATCTGCATTTGCATAGAAAAAACTTGTTAAGAATTTCTTTCAGATCTAAAAAGATCCGGGAAGTTCATTCGAAGGTCTTTCTATTTTGTATCGCTTTTATTACTGTTTGTTTGTACCAGTTGCTGTTTGAACGAGAATATTACGACATTTGTTATTCATAGACATTCGCTGCAAAATATAATGAAATGAAGTTGTACTAAAAAATTTTTGTAGCAATACTTATTTATAAGTAGGTACTATTATTTCTTCAGTGGCAATACGAACTAAAATTTGACTTAAGGAAGATTTACTCCCGTTTTCATTAGATCTGTAGTCTTTAATCAGAATAAATGTTCATATTTAAGGCAAGACAGATTACTTTATAATAAGGAAAAAAACTCAATTGTAACCCTATAAAGGAGAAAACAATACTGTGACTTGGAAAAAATTCTGAAACCGTGAGGAGTGTTACAAAGGGGTCGCTTCGAGCCAATACTTTGAGAAGACTGAAGCATTTCTGAAGTTTTCAATGAAAACCTTTCTGTAACTTCTTATTTGTAGAGGGTTAGTATAAAAAACATATAAAAACAATCACGGGTATTTCGCCAGAAAGGTCAACCTGTTCTAATGTAGGAAGAATATTTAAATCAAACATTCGTTCAGTAAGTAAACTAGTAAGAATATGAATATTAATAATTTCTACTATACATATGTAGTCGTGAGCACTTTCATACACTGCATCCTTTCCCTGGATAAGCTAATATTATAGGCCTTCGTCCGCTTTCCTGCTCGCCTAGACGTGGATGTCTTTTAGTGAAGAGTGAATAGGCTTTAACTAAGTTAATACGCTCATCATCATGGACCACATCCCCACTTACCATAAGGTGGGATTGTGGTCAAGCATTAATGCCGTAAATGTAACTGAAGGCACCTCCTCGTCCGCAGACACCTGTGAACATCCTTACTGATATCCAACTCAACATTATTATGTGACATTACATAAACCAGCAACTATATCTTGCTACACCACGCTATGCTATGTGAGAGTTTCATGATTTCAAGTTCGGCCAATTTCGTGAAAATTTTTCGTATGTTCATATTTATTTATTTATTTATTTAAAACTTTATTATACCTTATAAAAATGGTACAACAGGTGGGCTTAATGCTAGAAGCATTCTCTGCCAGCCGACCTTAGGGAAAACAGAGACATCGAAGGCGGTATATATTAAAGAGATGATAAATAAAGCAAAAATAATAACTAAATCTAATATTTATATTGAAGGTATGTATAAAAGTAAATAGAATTATATATATATATATATATATATATGTATGTATAAAAAGAGAATAGTAGAATATGTATAAAATAAGTAGAGAAAAAAAAACTACGATACTATATAGACGATAGACTAAATTAGCGAAGTAACTTACATAAAACTAAGTCCCCATTGCTTCAAGTAATAAACTGTGACTTTCATTTTGAAGGCTTGCTTAGTAGTAGCCTTTCTTATGTCATCCGGGAGGGCATTCCAAAGCCGAGTTGTATGTATAGCAAAAGAGATAACATATCATATGTTATTGACCCACTTCTCACACATAAAACCGATAGTGGAGGCCTTAAATACTGGTACTACCAGATTGCGAATCAATCGCCTTATTTTATTGCTCAATGTTTACATTCATAACATTCAATTAATTCATGAATGTAAATTTTATGTGACTGTAGCCTAGTTGGTAGCGACCCTGCCTGCGAAGCGAGGGGTCCCGGGTTCGATTCCTGGCCAGGGTAGATACTTATGTGACAGATAAATATTTGTACTCGGGTTATGGGTGTTATTGCGATGTGTTATGAGTATATGTGTCGTCCATGCCACCCGCGATACAGGTGAAAACCTACTGCGGGGGTATGAGTGTGTAAGCGTTTATTTTTTATTTTATTTGATTAATAACACCACACGGCATCATTCCCGGACATCGACATACCCACGGGTCGTTCCCAATGATATAATGAACATACAAAGCCTGAAAAAATTCTGTTATAAAACGAGACAGAAATGTGTTGGAATATTTTTTGCTGAGGTATTTTTTATTCAATAAACGTGCAATTAATGTTTTTCAAAAAGATTTTATAACAGTTTAAAAATAAAAATGTCTGTTTGGCTGTGGATGGATCACTGAAAGGACTCGGGAATGGCTTCATACCAGAAATCTCATCGGTAGCCAACAGCACAAACACAAAATTTTAAAAGATTGTTTTTAAAAATGTTTTTAAATATTAATTACTAGCTGCCCGGACAGACTTCGTTCTGACAAAAGTTTTTTTGACTATAAATTGAGATTTAAACTATCCTATCTTTCAAGTTGGATCAAACTGCACACGGTGTGCCAATTTGATTAAAATCGGTTAAGTAGTTTAGGAGTCCATCGCGGACAAACAACGTGACACGTAATTTATATATATTAAGATTATTATGTCTCATTTATTTTAGTTGGTTCAAAATAAAAGAGACGTATCAATTTTAATAATCTCGTCTAATTATGTATTTGAATGTCGGTTATCTCTAGTCAAACATAAATAATTAAGCAAGTAGTTAAAAAAATTGGATCATTAACCAGTGATAAAGACTAAGATAATAAGGCCCTTACAACATCATCAACTTATTTTGTTTACAAATCAGTAAAACATTCAAATCTTAAAACTCTAAAAACGCAAGCTTTTGATCATTCAGAAATTTTCTCGTAAAAATCTGTTGAACGAAAGTCACAAAATCCTGAACACCAGAGCTTCTGTCCTTAAAATGATGAATGCAGATCTGATTACACGACCTCGTCGGAGATAAGCCGATAATCACTAATGGAGAACCGGGGATTCAACGTCCATTTGCATATTGTCAGTGAGCCAATAACGGAATATTTTACAAAAAAACAACTTGATATATTTTCACGTAAATAACTGAGGAATGAAAGTAACTCCCAATAGGACCAATTCATGTCCTGTTCTTAAGAATAGTATGGGTGAATAATGGTGAATAGTTAAGGTGTCGCAAAAATAAATATGTAAATAAATTTAAAAAATACTTTGTTATCTCTAAGTAGGTAATCTACGATATATTAATATTATAAAGAGGAAAGATTTGATTGTTTGTTTGCATTGAATAGGCTCCGAAACTACTGAACCGATTTGATAAATTCTTTCACTGTTGGGAAGCTACACTATCCCCGAGTGACATAGGCTATATTATATTTTCAAAAAAATTTGGTATCCTTAATAAAACTCCAATAATGTAACCCAAGGTGTAAAAAAATAAGAAAACCGAAGCAAAGCGAGGGCGGTTACTCGTGTTAAATAAAGAAAATAAACAGATAGATAAAGATATAATTATATCAACTGTCCTAGTTCATTAATGTCTTCCTTCACGCTAACGGCTCGCTAATTGAATAGGCCAAGGGGTAATTTACTACATAAAAAACTTAAAAGGTTTTCTCGGTATTCATCAATTTTATGCGGACGAAAACAAATTTAGAACGATTTCATTCAGTAAAGGTTACATTTGTGTTATTTTTACCTTTTTACGTAATTGAATAGTTTAAAAATAGAACATCTTATAGCTCAAAAAAGAATATGATAGGGGTACCTATTGAACGGCAACGGTTCGGAGTGGCTTCAATGCTGATTTTCAGTGTTGATCTTAATTATTATTATTTATTTATTTATGACCTTTATTATTTTAATTATTTCAGGTACCCTGCTCGTTTGTTAGCTATTGACGTAAAATGAGTTCAAGTTCAGCCAGTTATTATAGGCCGCGGTGGAGTCACACAAAACTAAATAACAAATATTAAGTTCCAATCATGCCAGGAAAACATACTAATGGGATAAAATCTAGGGTGGACAATCTTTTCTTTGACGTGGATTATATATGTGCCAAGTTTTATCTTAATCCATTTAACAGTTAGCGCTTAAAAGACAAACATCCAAACATCTAAACATACAAATATCTTTACAAACTTTCACAAAATATCGCTACACTTTGATAAAAAGAAGAAAAATCAATCTTCTTTCTGTTCACTGCACCAACAAGATAACAGAAGAACAAGAAATTCTCACACTTAAAGCTGAAGCTAAGCGGATGCTTTAAAATCTTTTTATTTTATTATTTATTTACAAAAAAGTAAAAGACCCTTTAACAGCTGGCTGCAAGTTGCAATGCGATTTTAAATTAGCACGATTCCCCTTATTTTGTAACGAGTAAAGTTCCCGAGACGCCTCACAAAGTTTTTTTCTTTGAACAACGTTTCTTTGGAGATGGAAAAGGTCCTTGTATTTTTCTTTCTAGACAAGTTTTGTTTAGAACTGTAGGAATTTTCTACTATTTTGTTCTGAACTCTTTACTGTAGAAGAAATGTGCCGTTGAATTTGTAACAATAAATAAAACCTAAGCGTCTGTCTTCAAAATTAAAAAATCCGGCCAAGCGAGAGTTAGTCTCGCGCCGAGGGTTCCGCACATGTTTGTAGAACTGAACATACATAGCTCAGCTCTTATACATATAAACTGAATTGAGTAACAAAGTTAACTTTGACTAGGTCGCTATCAATTTACAACCTGCAAATAAGTAAAATTTATTTTTTGTGATGATAACTACTTGTACTAATTTTCAGTTTTCGGATTTTTTTCTTAACTTGTTCTTTAAGACATTGCTCCTTGCCAAATTTCACGAATTCAGGTCAACGGGAAGTACCGTATAGATTTTGATTTACTTGCGAATATCAAAATACTCAAAAAATACGACATAAATGACGATATCTTTTATATCAGTTGCTTCATGTATTATTAAAAGCTTTTAAAAACAAACGGACGAAGCAAACATTTAAACATACACTTTTTTGTAGGTACATAATTACTATGAAAGTCTCGCCCGGTTAAAACCAACATTAAACTTTACGTACACATTTTAATTAATTACAGTTATAAATATAAAATATTATTTTATCATTTCCGTACTTTGCAGCTTTGGTCTGGAACATGAAAACAGCCAAAATAAGGTTCTCTTTTATGTAATAATGAGACAGACAGGATCATAACTGCCTTATAGGTCTGTCGTTACATCACTACCTGATCACCTTTTCTTTTCAGTATATTAAGATATATTTCTTCAGTCATGGCGCGACGTATTGATACTAACTTGCAAAGCAACGCTAGATTATTTAATACAATAATACTCCTACGTCTAACACCGAAAAACATTGTATCTGTTTTATTCAATATGTACGATAATATTATTAAATGAAACAGATGTATTCGGTCCAGCGTGTATTCCCAAACCTAATGTGAAAGGGATTCCTTTGGCACGGAACACCCAAAATTGATATATGATCTTACGGTCGCGTTCAACTCTTCTTTACTGCCACGAGTACAATAAAAAGGGAAAGGTCGGAAATAAATTCCGAATCCTGACATTTCTTACTGGAATCTATCAACTCGTACAACCAAGAAATTGGTTTTTCAAAATTGGCACAACCTTTAGTAATTACTTGTTTTAATGGGTAAGGCGGTCAAATTGGCCTCATATAACATAAAAGTTTATGTTACCATTCATAGAAAAAGTGACATTAAAATAAAAGACTATCCAAAAGATATTAACAACTTTCGTTATTTAGAGTTCCAGTTATAAGATTATATTTACTAAATAATCTGCCAAAGTAAACTTTAAGCAGCCTAAAAATCATATTATAATACTTTTTTAAAGTTGAAGGACACCGTCTTTCATCAAAACAGGGATTTTTAGGGTTCCGTAGCCAAAGGGCAAAAAACGGAACTCGTCATGTCTGTCTGTCTGTCCGTCCGTATGTCACAGCCACTTTTCTCCGAAACTATAATGGCCCGTTTAGATGCGCGCGCGAGCCACGAGACGATCCGCGAGACGCGCTCGTACGCGCGCGTGTGAACAGGGAGCTCGCGGACCAGACCGTGGCGCGTCTCGTGGCTCGCAGGGCTCGCGTCGGGAGCGGTTTTTTGGGCGCGCGCCAAAGGGGCTCGCGCGAGAGCTCGCGCGGTGTTCACACGCGCGCGGCGCGCGCTTCATTCGACAACGGCTACTAGCGCCATACGTACGTGTTCTATTGGATTCGTATTTTTCAAAATAAAAATATAATACTGAACGTTAATACTGAATGATAATAATAATAATAACCTAAAACTACTAGTAGCAAAACCTCGTATATTCAAAGTAATATTATTATAAAGAAGAAAATTTTGATGTTTTGTTTGTAATGAATACCAATAGCTTTTTTATTTTAAAAAGCCTAATTGTACAGAAATCTACCCATAGTACAATCTACATTGAGTATTTTGCCTATAAATCATGGTAGAAAGGTTTCACTGACTGGATGCCGATGTATTACGTCAACGTGCTCCATCCTTGAACGTTCGAACGCATCTGAACGCAGCGAGCGTGTAAACACTACATAGCGCTCGCGCGCGTAGGGGGCGTGGCTTAAGGACGCGCTGCGAGACGATCTGCGAGCCGCGCGTATAAATGAGCGGTAAGAACTATACTGTTAAAACTTGGTAAGTAGATGTATTCTGTAAACCGCGTTAAGATTTTTACACAAAAATAGAAAAAAAAAACCATAAATTTTGGAGTTCCCCATACATAGAACTGAAACTCAAATTTTTTTTTATCATCAAACCCATACGTGTGGGGTATCTATGGATAGGTCTTCAAAAATGATATTGAGGTTTCTTATATCATTTTTTTCTAAACTGAATAGTTTGCGCGAGAGACACTTCCAAAGTGGTAAAATGTGTGTCCCCCCCCCCCTGTAACTTCTAAAATAAGAGAATGATAAAACTAAAAAAAATATATGATGTACATTACCATGCAAACTTCCAACGAAAATTGGTTTGAACGAGATCTAGTAAGTAGTTTTTTTTAATACGTCATTAATCGTAAACCGCAATTTACCTCGATCAAAGTTACAACGAACTTCAAGAACTTTTATATTATGTTACTTGCTGCTACGGAACCCTTCATGGGCGAGTCAGACTCGCACTTGGCCGCTTTTATTTAGAACAATATTGATATGAACTATTGCAATATAAATACGAAGATTGCTAAGTACCTCAATGTACAGTTGATAGCTAATAGTTTCTACTTCTGGAAATGACCAGCTAGGCAACCAGTTCTGCTCAGGTAGAGAATATCTATTTTTGTAATAAATATAAGTTTTATTTTTTAAAAGATGTGTTGAGGAGTTTCTTTACGTCTTTTCTTCTCCTTCATGACAAAGACCCTGAAAACCTTTTCGAAAAGGTGGTATATTAAAGAAATTACGTGCATAAGTGTATCAGTGATACCTACATGAATAAAAGATTATTTTAGTGGAACCTGAAATAATAATTTTTGCGCAATTTTGCAGAACTGGCAGGTTTAAGTACAATAATTGAATCTCAAATGGAATAGTAGGTAGTTATCATAATCATTGGCACGAAAAACCACTTCTACTGACACTGTCCATTACCATCCTTGTACAAACAGATAAAATAATACAGCGAACAAATTACACCAAATTAAGTATAACATAAAAGCAGCCACTACTGCGACCGTAACTAGCGCCATAAATGCTCGAACGGTGGCACCCAAAACATACCTAACACCGGCTTACTAAGTGAATAGAGTTGCTAAGTTTTCACGTAACATGAGCTGGTTCAAGAGCGACATCTTCGCAAGTTTAGAAACGTAAAATAAGCATGAAAGAGGTTCAAATTTTCTCAAACAACCATCCAGAGCGATCCGTCTCGTAAACAAAAGATAAAGCAGTCAACACGAGACAGCCAGCGCAATACGAGCTTAAATGTTCGTACATTTATATCATCATGAAGTGTCATTTTTCGTAACGTTTCACGCCGCTGTTCATTTCGGCTCTTTTCCACGATCGGATAGTCTTATGTATAATGTACTTTGTTAGACTTCTGAATGGCTTCACTTTTCTTAAGCTGATAGAATAAACGTTTACCCTGACAATCGTTTACACGTACCTCCGTAGATTAAGAGTAGCTTGGACAATTTTTGATCAGTCAATATTTTAGTAACGATAATTATGTATGTATATGCCGGATTCCGAGACATGTATTTCTAGACAAATGCATGCTAAACAAAACTACTACCAACGTACACACTTACTAGTAGGAGAATAAACTTGAATTAAAAACAACTTTTATATAAAAAAAAACTCTACACTTATCACAAATAAGTACATAACTGATAATAATTTAATAAATGTATTTAATATAGGTTTCATTAATAGCATAGAATTATAATAATTCAGAGACAAATATAAAAATATAAAGTTTATCTATACCTATAGCTTACTTCAGGGCACTATTTTGCCTTGCAACCTTAGTGATTAGACCCTGTTTATACCAGCTATAATCATGGTTCCCTTGAACATTGACCTTTTGGTCCTCAATTAATATTAACTTGGATAGTTACAATAGCTCGGTAGTGACCTGTCGATCCACGAACCCTTATATTATGATACACATCCTTTCATTATTAGTCTAAAAACATGACTGATTGGAATTTATTTTTAACCGACTTCAAAAAAAGGAAGAGGTATTCAATTGGACTGTATTTTTTATGTTTGTTACCTCAGGACTTACGACTGGGTGAACCAAGTTTGATGACTCTTTTTTTAATCGAAAGCTGGTGCTTGTCATGTAGTGTCACTTAAATTTGAGCTAGATCTGACGAGTGGTTTTTGAGTTATGTATTTTGAAGTCGGGTTTTTTTCCTTGGTAAAATTCAGATTATAATACTACTAATAATATTTTGAAAGTTTATTTGTAAAGCTGTATGGATTTTTGTAACAAAAACTACAAGCGATTTTCATGTTTATATCACAGGTAGACCACGGTCTGAAATAAGAAGTACGTACATTATTGTTATTATGATAATATGGCGTATTAAATAATCTATTGTTACAGGCATACGTCCAATGATATTATAATGTAAAAAGAGGTAGATATGTCACTAGCGCGCCGACGATGAAGAGCGTAAGAAGAGGCAATTGACCGTTTCGCTCGTAGTGGCTCTGTCAATACAAGACGATACGGATGCTTTTGTTGTTGTCAGAAGTGCTTGACATTTGACATACTATACAGCGTTAAAATGCCTTCGTGTATTAAACTACGTGATTGGTGTAGTGAAACAAAAGATAAACGTGTGTGTTTATAGCTCTTTTCGGAACAGATTTTTTGATTGATTTGTAAGGGCATAACGTATCTAATATGTCACAGTATGTCACTATAAATATAACTACGATATGACGTCAATCAGTCAGGTCACAGGTCACAATGAAAACATAACGGAAAGGAGATAGGAGATAAATAACATGGTATTAGGAGAGGGATCATTAATATTTCTTTCTATGATCTATGATCCCCTAGTCTTATTAACTCTCTGATCCCTAATCACACGACAGTTATGGCAAATATTATAACGATACTGTGTGAGAAAAAATCACCCAATTTACTATCAAATTAATAATAGGGATGTTGACACTATAAGTAAATTAAAATAAATGCATGTTTAAAGTATCAAGGAAAACATTTAAACACCTAAAATATTATTCTTTTGTCAAAATCAATCACAATAAATTATATAAAATTATTTTAAAATTTTAAAAATGTCACTGTCACGTGACCTCAAACGCCATTTTGAGCTTATGACGTCATTGTTCGTATTTTATAAGCAAGTGCAACAAACTTCAGTCGACAGATAGTATTGAATATCGGCTAGTGACGTCATGTGACGTTTTTGGTGGGAATTTTGACAATTTATTTATCAATTTTTGTTTTTAAATTGAAGATTATTATTTTAATAATATTTTTTTCGTGAATTTTAAGGTTCTATCTATAAAATCAAATTGAATCCTGAAATTAGTCAACATCCCTGGCATGTTACAATTAAAATTTTGATATAGATGTTGATGTTGATGTTTTTGTTGTTGAGTAGATGAGTTGTAACAAACGTTAAAAAAAACAATCTGAATTGAGAATCCTTTACAGTCGAAGTGTAAATAAAACCTATTTCAAACAATGTATTCGTTATCGTTCGTTACGTAATCACTATCTCACGTGGTTTCCAAACCGCTCATCATTCGAGAAAATGCCTGTAAAGAAGTAATATTATGAAGAACACTTACGCAGAAACTTCCTTAACGAGCAGACCACGAACTTCGTTAACTTATAATCCAATCTTGTACTCAATATTACTTACGAAAGAATCGCTGTCAATCGCTTTATGGGAGATTACTGGTGAACGTTATTGGTAAAGTTTCGAAGTAGGATTAGCGGTAAGGTTTGATCGATAAGCTCGGAGATGTTGAGGTGCCGATTTTATTACTAGTGTTATAAAATAGATGTGTTATATTTTCAAAATTGCACTTTTGTGGGTAGTAGTAGGTGTATTTGACGCGGTACTGTCAATAGAGCCAGCAGAAGTCACTTGTAGCAGGTTGTCTATTTTTTGAAGACAATAATAATTTCATATAGTGCTTTTCAAATAAATCTGCAGTTGGGCGCAATGTTGGTAGCACTGAAATAAGTGTCTTTTATATTTCAAAAACCATTTTATGGATATAATAATAGCGTTGTTATCAAGTTCATCAAAAGTAATAATGATATATGTATATTAAGGGATAATAATACATTACATTTAATATAACATTTCAATTTTTATACTCCTATTTCAATGCTACCAACATTACGCCCAACTGCAGATTTAGTTGAAAACTCATACTTCATACTTTTGAAGTGTTCATTAATGTTACCAGCACTGAATAATTTAAGATACAGTGCACATAATAAATCACAGTACTGAATAAAATGCCATTATTCAAACTGATACAAAACTAGATATGGTTCAGCAGCAGAGAAATATTTTCAGGCGTAACTCATCGACTGGTATCATATCTCAGCGAAAGCCGACCGCCGCAGCCCGCGATATTCGTGCGCTTCTTTACAAGACACGACCACGACGCGACGAAGCTACGACATAGTAACGACACATCTTATAGTCCCAGTTGGTTTTAAATGATTGCAAATATTACTGAAAACTGTAACGAGCACGTACAATAACATTGTTTTTAAAGTCAGCACTTCACGTAACGTAATATTGTACAATTCTTATTAAAATAAACTTCATGCAATAAACAAAGTTTGGTTGCGTGTTTTAACCACTGACATAATAACCTTATTTTGACTTCACGTCGGCCACCCTACTTATGCACTCACCTTATATGTATTTAATGAATGAACTACATCGTACAATAACATTTACTGTTGTACCAGCACCTTTAAGGTCCACATCATAGGCACTCATGTCGTTGTCGTGTCAATGAAAGAGCTGCTATATTCGTACGCCGCGTCGGCGATACATTACCAAATATAGTGGGTATTACAACGTAAAGTTTAGTGAATTCCCCACTAGAACGGTTCTGTATAGGCTGTTACATACACTCGGCTGGCGGCTCAGGCCTTTTATGGGAGGCTCGTAAAAATGATAGATCACAGTATGGCGCTGTTCTTTACATAGCCACCTATATTATGTAGTTACATACTAAACATGTCCATGTTTAGTTGTGGTGTCCTTGGATTAAGATATATTAGGCTCCTAATCAAACCTAAAAAAGGGAGGCCTATGTTATATTGTGTTATATTGGACTTTAAAAGGCTGTTAGATAGATAGAATCAAATCTACTATACATTACCAATTTTATTTATAAATAAAGGTCGATGCATACGTAACGCGGACGGGACGGGGACAGGACGGGACACGAAGTTTTGGAAACATCGTTCCATAGAAAATGTAAACGATAGAGCATACGTCACGGAGGCACGCACGGGACGGGAACGGGGCACGCACGAATATTTATACCCCGTTCACGTCCCGTCCCCGTCCCGTCCATGTTATGTATGTATCGACCTTAATTAAATTACAATTTTAATTTCAAATTACAGTACCAATTTTCAATTTTATCACAGAGGAAATAATAGTACTTATAAATTAGTTCTACGCGAATTATTGTAAGCTTAACTCTAATTTTTGAACTAATTTACCTGGACTGTAAAGTGAAGTCTATACATATAATATTCTTAGTTAAGTTAATACCTCGTTTACATTCAGCTCATTTGAGCAGGAAAGTAGGTAGGGAAGTGGGCAGGACGAGTATGTGAACACGATACTTCTCATGCTCCTCCCACTGCTACTCGCGCTGCCCGGCGCTCCCCAAAAGAGCGGTTTTTCAGCCAGTGTTGCCAATGCTACGGCAATTACCGTGTTCTACGGCTTTCAGGCCAAAAAATCACAAAATCTACGGGCTACGGCTGGAACCCTATTGCCGTAGCAAATTCTACGGCTTTTCGCAAATTTTCACAAAGTCAATTTTATTTATTGTTTTGCAAACATTTAACGAATGTTAAACCCTTAAAACAGCGCCACCAGGCTTATATTGATGTTAATGTAGGCTAATGAAAAGTATTACTCGTTTTGTGGGCATCAAATTCACTGCCGATGACCTTTTTTTTAGTTCGAGCGCTGAACCGATGGTATATATTGGCATAATTGGATTGCTACGGCCCACACTTGATCCTTTCCCATATAAACACGGCTTTTTTATCTAATGGGCTCCATTGACGATGCGATCGATCGATCGCACCGATCGATCGGTTCAAAAGTGCCACTCATAGCGGTAACATACACTACCGATCCGTCGGTGCGATCGGTCGGCAACGACGGATCGCACCGATCGATCACATCGTCAATGGCGCTCATAATGTACACGGGCTTCCAAAAATTTTCATTGGCAACACTGCATTCAGCTCCGTCGCAGTAATATTTCGACGTCTGCCATTGCCGAAAGTCGAAAGCGATGTGAGTGGTAGGGCAGTATGTAAACACTACACTTCTCTCGATCCTGCCACGGCAGTATCAAGGGGATTATTGCCGACAGCGCGAGGAGCAGCGGTAGGGGCTGAATGTAAACGAGGGGTATGAGTTCTGATACGTAATTACTTGTGCTGCTGTTGCGACCAAATATTATAGTATATCAGAGCAACAATCTGAATGAAATGAAGGGTTATCTTTACTGATTCTTTAGTTAAATCAGTCCCTATAATGATTTAAAAAGTATATGAATAAAATGAGTTAAAAATAAATAAATGAACTATTGGAATGAAAGTGTCATGAAAGTCGAACACCAAATCTTACATATTTTTATTTCTCAAGAAAATCGGTATCTGCAGAAATAAAACCCGTCACTAAAGAAAATCAAATATCCGGTCCTGACATTCGTGTAGGACAACCTCCTTACACGAGTCAAGACGATGCTACATTGAGTCTGTACTGTAACATAATTTAATTTAAAACATTTTGTAGACTATCATTTATTATTTGACTTGCATATAGCTATATTATACACACACATTCTTCGACACTATTGAGGTTTGGATCTTGTGAATGAAATTGAGATTTTCTTGAAATACTTTATTTATTAAATTCTTGAGGCACAACAAAAAAAAATATTTCTAACATCCGTGTTCAATATGTCAAAACCACAGAGAGAGGGAGGGAAAGAACAGTGCTGCCACCTTACAGTTTTTTTTTAAACATAGACAAAGATAAAATTTTATTCATAACAGACACTTATACTAACGTATACGTACACACACACGTGCAATCATATTGGCTGACCGCTAACCATGTATCTTTTGTGTACCAAAAGACCATTTCCACCACGCCCGCGCCGGGCAAGAGCGGAATTGTGAATTTCACACAAAGGGTTCGCTTGTTTTCCGGCTGTTTCCGGTCGCATAAAAATCTACTTTCCAATTTTTACAAAGAACGCATTTGTTGTTAAACCTAGTGATTAAACCTAGTGACTAATCACTAGGTTTAACAACAAGTTGTGAAAGTAGATTTTTTATGCGACCATGGTATATCTGCTATTTAGGTTGGGTTGGGTTAGCTGCTATAAAATCTCTTTGATAAGAACAACTTCGTATATATGGTAAATTGGCTTCACCCTTCTAATGGCCCATTATTCAGCATGGGTGTCTCCTCTTCAGGAAGGCTAAAACATCCACCACGCTGCTCCAGTTTGCTTTGATTTGTGGCGTTAGTGGCTAACAAAAGTATCGTTTACCTTACTATACCGACAACAACATCAAGTAACCACCGAGATTGACGACTTGACGTCCGAAGCACAGAAGGGCGCAAGAAATTTTTGCGACAAGCGGTCACCCTTCCTATAATAATTATATCGATCACTTATTATCGACACAAGCCACCGTGCTATAAGCGCTTTGGTGAATTGCTAAAGTAAAATCCGTCCAATCTTGTTCTGAGCAAAGCTTCCATTTATCGAAGACCCATTCTCAGATCGAATAAACACAGCGTCGTTTTTCTTGATTCCTAAACGTAAACATTACACCATTTACACTCTCTGTTTACATTCTTGTTTTTGACGGGAGTATCAATAAAGTTGTGAAGCGGAGTTTTCGGTTGCTCGCGAGTCGCGGCACCGTTTGACAAAATACCCGTATAGGTATTCCCACGGTATTCTATTCTATCAATCGTGTTATACACCTCACATTGGTCCGTAGATAAACAAGAAAAAATATGGACTTTAGAAAGACATGTTGTTATTATAGTTAGAAATAGTAAGGTGCATTTAGCATTATTATTAATAGTTGGGCTGACTGAAGTCTAATCAGATTTGAAAATTTATTTAATTATTGCACACTTTTAACAATGTAAATTCGGCGACTCTGTTTTTATGGAAATAATCATCTCTCAGTGGCCGGACTGTAAAGCGAAATACATAACTGAATTCTTTTGTACCCAAAATAATTAATTAAATTAGAAAATGTTGGGCGTTGTAATATTATGTATATCTAACTTTAAAAACATTATGAACATGTACTCGTAGTATTTGCAGGTTAACAATAATGCAGCATTTGTTTCAACATTTTTGGGGTTCAAAATGGAATACTTAATAGTTTTGTCATGCCCGTCCGTCCGTACATCCGCAGCATAACGCAGATACCGTGCTAGAAATCTGTAATTTGGTTTATGTCATTTATGACGTATACAACGTTTACACTTAAAGGTGGGGGTGATGAGTTTTTTCTCGTTTTTTCTAGTGTGGGATAACGTTTTAGTGCTAGTGCTAATTTTGGTTAGGTTAGGTTAGGTTATTATAATGTAAAAATAAATATCATTGAGAGCACAGAAGAAATAATAGCACTTATAATGTTAGAGACAATGGACAGATTTTATTCTCCCCCCTCCCCTCCGCTAATTAATGGAGTTGAAAGTGTGCAAAATTCATGGATATTGTTTATTTGAGTATTCAAAAGGATAACTAAAATAATATTAGATACCATGAGCTCCAGTTGCATCCATCGATGATTCTCTTAATAAAAGGGAATAATTTCTTGTGACAAAAAAGAGTTTTGTTAGAAACAATATCAAACCAACTAGACATTTCCAGGGACGTGCAAATAAACTGCGACCGAAAATAAATAGTCGATGACACGACGGTTTATCAAGATGATCAACATGGAACACCTCAAAAAGGTCAGCCCTATTTCCCTTATCCACGCACCTTTGTAAGACAAATAAACTTCGAGTTAAATCAAAAGATTTTTTATCTGTGTGTTACCGTCGTCACACTTTTTTATCTTATCTATCGATGACCCGTGTGCCGCAAGGGTAAGCATGCCAGATCGCCGTGCTATGGTCCTGGCTTCGATTCCCAGTCTGTAGGTTTTTTTTTTTTTAAAGCCCCACACTAGGATTCCCTGTGTCGTGGGTGCCATGGACAACACACTAGACAAGGACATTCACACCCAGACCGAGAACAGAAATTCAAACTCATCATTCAAATTTCTGCCTCGCTGGGAATCGAACCCAGGACCCTTGGTGCGGCGATCCGGTATGGTAACCATTGCGCCACACGGGTCGTCTAATAATTTGAATGATGAGTTTGAATTTATGTATTCGGTCTGGGTATGTGTTTGTGTTGTCCATGGCAACTACGGCACTGGAAATCCTAGTGTGGTGCTATTTAAAAAAAACTGAGTCTTTCGAAGTACATTGGTGGACATGTCTTTCCTACTTGGCGCCTCTCTAACCGGTATTGGGTTTCCCGCTGTCTTCATTGGGCCATCAATCCACCTGGTCGGTTGGCTACCTGTGCTCCATTTACCTACACGTGGCCAATGATATTTAAAAATATATATTAGATACGTTATGCCCTTACAAATCAACCAAAAAATCTGTTCCGATAAGAGCTACAACACACACACGTTTATCTTTTGTTTCACTACACCAATCACATTAGTATAATACACGAAGGCGTTTTAACGCTTTATGTCAAATGTCAAGCGCTTCTGATAACAACAAAAACATGCGTATCGTCTTGTACCGACAGAGCGACTACGAAGAGAACGGTCAATTGCCTCTTCTTACACTCTTCATCTTCGGCGCGCTGGTGACATATCGACCTCTTTTTACATTATAATATCATTGCAAGTGGCCATTTAACAATAACATTTATTTATTTGTTTTGTCGTTACTTAAAAATTACACATTAATTTGGAAATATTTACACTAACATTACAGAAGGCTCTCAGAGTAATGTTCTTCGCATCCTTGGAAGTTAACAACGTAATAAACCATTTTAAATATACCCAGATGGGCAGTTCCAAATATATTATTAAGATAAGTGCTGCAGATGGTCAAGGACGGCGGTCACTTACCATTAGGTGCCAACTTGTTTTCAATTTATATTTATTTTTATTTTTATTTGTTTAAACTTTTGAACCTTACAACAATGTAAGAGGTACAAAGGTGGACTTAATGCTAAAAGCATTCTCTACCAGTCAACCTTCGGGAAATAAGAGAAACATCAATGATGAAAGAGAAATATAAATTGATTGTAAATAGCACAAAAGTCATGGAATATAAATAATAAGTACCCGACAAACGAGCAGACTTCTCTTCTCTCTCTCTCTCTCTCTACCTCTATCTCTACTTTCTTGGCCAGCAACATATTGGTGATGCCTATGGTATAACTGATGTTTATTAGCGACGGTGGCCACTTCTGATCTCTTTCTTCTTCTTCGATCACCTCGTTTGTCGGTAAAAAAAGATCACCCAGCTAATGCGTAAGTGATCACCGTGGTCTATCCACATCGATAATGTTCCATCAAAAGCATCACCGATTCATTGCAAGCAGAGGCGGCGTCAGAGTAGAGCACGGTTGAGCGACCACCCAAGGCGCCAGATTTGAAGGGGCGCCGCAGGTAGTCATAATGGAACCCTTGTAGTTTCGTCTTGTCTGTCCGTCTGTCCGTCCGTCCGTCCGTCCGTCCGTCCGTCCGTCCGTCCGTCCGTCCGTCCGTCCGTTCGCAGCTTGGCGTCCAGACCCATAGTGCTGGAAAGCTGTAATTTGCTAGAAAGCTGTAAGAAATTTCGCCCAGGGCGTTGGTAGTGCTAAAACCTTCACTGATTGCAGGCCATCAAAGCGAAGGATCCGCATTATGGGTTGGTCACTATGAAAACTTTAATTGAGCTCTCTTCCAATGGAGCACTGTGGTAAATATACTCTCGATTCTTTAATAAGTCTTAGCTATAAAGATACCAGTGCCTTAAAGTTGCGCAGTTAATGCCTTGGAGCAAACTTCAAATAAGATCGCAAGAACAGCGATGTTAACGTAACACTAAATTATCCGTTTCTTAGAAAGATATCAGTAAAAGATAAGTAGAAATGGTAATATAATTAATTTTCTTATAGCGCGGTTGAAAAGCGTCATCTACAAACGTGAGAATGGCCTTTCGTGCCTGTTGCAGACATGCGAAGTATTACTCAGAGTTCATTGCTGTTTCCCCTTTCAGCACTATCTGATGGCGAAGTGCAATTTTGAAGAATCGTTCAGAATAATAGAAATACGTTTTAATATAAATTTAAATTGAGTTAGTTTTGCTTTGGTTTGTTATTCCACGAGTAAATGGTCTGATTTATGGACATAATAACTTAATTCTTGACAAAAAATAACCGACTTCAAAATATCTCAAAAACGACTCGTCAGATCTCGCTCAAATTTAAGTGGAATCACATAAAAAGCACCAGCGTTCGACTAAAAAAGAATCATCAAAATCGGTTCTGGGTGAAAGTTCTGAGGTAACAAACATAAAAAAATACAGTCGAATTGAATACCTCCTCCATTTTCGAAGTCGGTAAAAAAGGTGTACTGAATCATAGCTAATGGAGGTTCTTTGTCAACTCCGGCGAAAGACAAACTTACATTTGTAATTTATCCTAATGTGAATGTTTGTGAGGACAAAGATGTTATTTCATAACCCGCTAACCGTTGTATGGATTATGATGAAATTTGGCACAGAGATAGTCCAATTCCAGCACAAGAAAATAGGTTTTACCCCGACTGTACGTTCCCCTGAGATGATTAGGACGTTTATATGTTTGTGTTTTCCTTTTATGAAACCACTTTTCTGTTTCTTGTGGAACTGGTAGGTATATTCGTATCTAGCGCTCAGCTCACGGCTTTGCTTTCGTTTTCCGGGTTAATAAGTAGTTTATGACATATAATATTGTGTTGTATATTGTTGGGAAATACATATATTATAATTACAACGTATATCATATTTCCGCAAAAAATAAGCTTTAGTATAAAATAAATACACTTTAATTTATAAATTTAAAAGTCGCTTGTGACGTCACGCCTAAGTAAAATAATAGACAAGATGTCATTGTCAGTCAGTATTGTCATATTCGTTTGTTTACTTATGCGTGACGTAATTCGCTTTGACTGAGACTGATTGGCGTTCAAGATATCATAGCAGCTTGCCGTATTTTGTAGTTTTATTTTATCAAAATATTAATAATCTCACTCATAATAATACAATAAATGCGTGTTTTGCAATCCATTAATAGGGTCTCATCAAATAATAACATAATCTTAGTGATTTTTACTTTTTATCATCATGCCTATTGTCGTGTGATAAATTTCATGAAAATCTGTTCAATAGTTTTTGCGTAAAAGTGTTAAATCCATACAAATATTCACTTTTATAACATTAGTGGGGTTGTGTATTATACCGATGGCTCATCCAATCTTATCAAGCGTTTAAATTAGGGCCTGAATTATGTCGACGCTTGAAACGCAAAATTAACCAAGCGACATGTTGGGCGATATTGAAATAAAAAACTTCTTTAGTGATGTTTATAAGATTTAAAATTCAATATCGCCCAACATGTCGCTTGGTTAATTTTGCCTTTCAAGCGTCGATGTCATGAAAGTTTCACATTTAACCTTCATTTCACATTTATAACATTAGCAGGGTTTTATACCGATGCCTCATCCAATCTTATCAAGCGTTTAAATTAGGGCCTGAATCATGTCATGTCAGATGCTAAGATCGTTCTAATTTCAACTTGACATTTCGGATATTTACTGTTATTACTTTAGTACTGCGGGCTTCTGACTTAAGACCTTTTGGTAAGTAAGTACTAATAAATGAGCTATCAATTTTACACTACCACAAGTTTACCTTGGAGGGGAAACGAGCGCCTTATGTGTTGTAATGTGAAAACTTTACCCATAGCACCGCCATAACAGCCACAAACGACGCTACAATGTTATTATTGACTCCAAACTTTATTAATTTAACGTTAAATAAATGCAAAAGGTTTAAATAATGGTTTTATGTTTACGAATTGAATGATGTTATTTTCAGAAATTGGAGATGTCTAATATTTCATATTGTGATTTTTATATTTCATTAATGGCTTTACTTATATATCTTTTTTTGTACCGTTGTAAAAGAAGTCTTGAATTCAAAAAGAAATAATTTTACCTTGTAATAGTGACGGAAGGGTAAAGGAACTTTCTAATGGGAATAACGTCATACTTTTATATTTTATATGTGGTATTTAACGTGTATTTGATTATGTGTGGTACAAGATAGTGGCCAGAAAGTTAATTACGACTGTTGTACCTACTTGAGAACGGTTAAAACATTACACTAGTTAGGTAGGTACACGTATCCAAACCACATTATACATAATAGTACCTATAGGTACCTAAACAATGTTTTCGACAGTCATCTGTTAATACAAAAATTGTGCAGACAAGACGCCCAGTTTTACTAAGTACATTAACTTTCGACTCACGCACTTTTCGACGTTCTTCACTTGTTTATCACGATTACCCGGAACATTACGCGTTGATCCTGTGCCGCATAAAACGAAACGGGGCGGTATTTCTTTCCCTAAGCATAATGCGCCTTTGTCGACCTGTTTAAGGTGTTCAGTATTTTTCATCTTGATAAAATGTCGCTTCGTGCAACAATTTGGAATTTTTTTGAGTATATTGATAACGGAGAGATCGTCTAATTTAAATATGAACGTGGGGGAACGTTATTTATTGTTCTAACGTGTAAGTGGTTATGTTTAGGAAAGTTTTATATTAAATAAATATAAATCAACATTTCCACTTCAATTTTGCATTGAATAAATACAAATAAATATTTTTAAAATCCGTTAATTCTGAAGTAAGCAATATGAACAGTGCTTCTAAGTAGAAATAGTGATATGTATTGCAACACTTTTGAAAATCTACCCCCCATGGAGATAAAAGGTTGGAAGTTTGTTTGAAAATCCACCAATTTTAAAATCTAGCAGGTACCTACTATGAAAAAGTAAAGCGCTCTAAATATAATGTCCACTGTGATTTTTTCCTTCACAAAACCTTTAGGGAGGGTTAAGACATAAGTTAAACATTGTTCTCAGTTAATTACGAGATTTCTAAAAACTTCCTTAATATTCCAGGTATGTTTTGAAAATAGAAAATAAATTAAAACAATTTCCGTGCGGACAAACCCGTGGGCAACAGCTTAATGTAAGTATATGTATGTAAACGGGAAGACAGTGCAGTAATAATAATGTCACAGAGACGGTCTGAGGCAACAGTAACAGCATCCGAAAAATGTACCAGTAATTTTTACCAGACACCATTTAACCCCATTGAATCCTTTCTGTCTCAAGTATTCTTCACTCAACACAAGCTATAAAACGCTCAAAGGGTACCAACAACTGTATAATTATTATGTACTGATTTTGTAGACGAACAATAAATAATTTTTGATTTTTTTTTATTCTGTAAATTAAGTAGGTGGAAACATTCATCAAGAAGCTGCCTCATACCAATTATAATGGAACAAAATAGAACTATTTACCATAAAAGTGTGTAGATAAACGAAGGCACACATACGAGAAGGCACCCATGCGTCTTGTCTTACATGCCTAGTATTATCTGAATCAGTTCGGTGAATATTATACTCTACAAGAATCTTCAAAATGTTCTCATGTCCTATACCTTTGTATAGATAAAGAGGAATAAACAGATGCCTTACCATGAACTCTAATAAAATGTGTCATGTTCAGGACAGGTCAGCTTGTAGCTAAAACCTGACAGGAGTGTATTTTGTACCATGAACGTTTACCGATTACCTGCAATGCCTCTACTTCTGTCCTGCATCTTTAGTCTATGACATGCAAGGTACTTGATTTGTACTAATTGTGTTCTGAAATAGAGCGTTTTATCGGTTTACCGGTTTTCAAATGAATGCGTAATATTGATGTTTTTAAAAGTTTAAAATAACAATCTCAATTGAAGATTTTGAGATTTGTTATAAATACTTAAGTGTTGTGATTTATTAACCTTTCGTTCTCTAAAATTACCAAAAAAATTATCGCTAAGTGATGCTTACATTTTTGAACGTAATCTTACACCACTTGACACTTGACACAGTGACATGTCTAAATGTCTATTAAAATGTGTGATTTATAATGCCGGTCACTCACATTCGCGCGAATACGCGAACCCACAAGTGTGGGACGACATTCGCGAATGATTATGCGAAGTTTTCGAGGCATTCGGGGTTTTCCAAGCTGTGTCGGTTTTTTGTCGCACATGAAAGCGCGCGAACCTCGAACCTTCGTGTAGTCTCCCACACATTCGTGCGATCAGTTGCGCACGCGACTAAAAAGGTGATGTATCTCTTAATTTTTCGTGGTTCGTGGCGTCTAATCGTACTACCATTTATTTTCTGTATTAAAAATGGATTTTAATGACAACAACATAATAACAACAGCAAGATTGAACATTCTTGAACAAAGTGTAGGAGGAAGCGGAAATGGGCTAGTAGGTACCTATTGTATACTCATATGCGAACCCATTTGCCTGACCACCCTACACATGTGCAAACATTCGTAAAAATGTCAAACATTTGCGCGCATGTGAGTGACCGGGGTTAGGAGCGATAATTTAAAAAGCATAAGTACAATGAATGTTTTTAAAATTTTCCAAACAAATGAAATGTATTTATTTTGTGATGATGGTGTATATGAAATTTGCCATGGCTGCATCCCGTCGCGTTTCATCATCATCAACGAAATAGCCGAAACAGGACAATAAATGTTACTTTCGGTGAGCTGTAATATTTGACGTTAACATATGCCACTTTCTGATGTCAATACGTCAACAATCGCGTCATGGTACACGAATTGCAGGGCAGAAGATCATTTTTGAAGTCACGTGACCGCTGTCCTGTTACGGTGACGTGGTCGCTGGCTGCCCTGTGTTTTAGCCAGATTATGGTAAGATATAGCAGGACAGGCCAATTATCGGCTAATATTGACCTGTTTTAAGAGTTCATGGTAAGCCCCCTGATCAATGTTCAGTGGAGTGCTCGAAGGTAAAACCTCTTTTATCCACGAACTCCATCAGTCGATACCCGAGCAATAAAATCGTGACATCCAGCCAACGCGTTGTAAATCATCGCCCTTGCGACATTTTATTTTTCCCGTTTGGAATATATGGCGAGTATCGAGAAGTGTATCTTGCTATATTATTCGCTTCCCATATTGCTTCTCTGAATATTCATTTATTTCATTGAATACATGGAAAGGAGTGTAGCGTTTAACATATTGTTGTATTATTTTAAATCATTATCATAATGCACATTATTTCTCAAAGGGTTTTTTTCCTTAGTACAGCTATCTTTAACGTTTATCATCTTATTATTTTCAAGCATTATGTCCTTCGCATTAGATTGTTTACATCCTATGATAGAGTAATTTATCACGCGAAGCAATCAAATCATATCATCGTTAAGCGTTATCAGGGCGAGCGAAGCGAGCCCTAAGTAATAGTCGACTAGCCATACAATTTTCTATCCCTTTTATTGAGAAACTATTACACTTACAGGTTTGAGTTTTGACATAGTAATTTCTATTCATGTCTAGATGTGTTATCTATCATCAAAATATTATTTTGTCCACTTAAAAAAATTTTTTTTTTCAGAAATTCGATTTTTAACGCCATCTATGGACAAGTAGAACAACTAAAAAAATACAAGAAAATAATATAATTTATGATCAAAAAGCTACTTTAGTTCTGTTGCAATAAGGTTCATTTCATGTTTTAAATGGTATTGCTATTCGTCTATTGATTTCCAGAACAGTCAGAACACTTTCTGCTACTCGGGCAGGGATGAGCTACTTTATCGATATCGTAGTTTTGTAATTTTATTAACCATGTAATGTTATACGACCAAGATACGACTGATAAGGGTTAAAATGGCTATTTATAGAGAAAATATCTTCGCAAATAACCTATAATTCATACATATAAGTAGTTAATGCCAGTTGGCAATCTTTAACAGTCAACTTGGTCTATCTATACTTTATTATGAATAATGAATTATTTGAATATTATTATTTATTTATTTTTACATAAGATAAGTTAGTGCTTGACAACAATCCCACCTGATGGTAAGTGGCGATTATATTTTTTCGCCCGCTGCAGCGCTGTTCCTTAACTTTGTTGATCGCTTAGGATCGACGCAAGCCGCCGGGATATGAGCGCTTCGAAGCTAGGAAATATAATTCCACCAAAATAAGTTGAGCTACATTGAAATTTCACTTATCCACATGCAATTTAAGTATATTTTATCTTCGTCGCTTAAAAACGAACAGACATGGTATTTCGTGACTGTTTACTTAGCTAACCTTGATAAAAATTGCTACGGTTACGTCTTCGCCTTGTACTGTCTGCCTTCGCCTTGTAAGCTTTAAAAATTTTAAGCATGTTTTTACATAGACAGCACAAGAACAAGAAGTTTACGGTTATGGTTACGAATACGATAGTACGGCCTTGTAGTGTACCAGTTTCGATATAAATATCGATAATTGTCGATAACGCGGTAAAAGCACCACGCACATCTCTAAGCCTCTAAGCTCCTTAACCCATAAATGTAAGAAGCGGGATGATGTTGATAACCAACAATATAACTTACCACTATATCCTTAAGGTTCAATATATAGATTCTAGTCACGACATCTAGCGTTCGGAAGACGGAATTATTTGCTAGATGGCAGATTCTACGTATAGTCTAAGATCCGGCTGCAGGATTAGTGCGTTCATCTGTATTTTGCTAGAAACCTATATACGATAATATACGATAATAAATAGAAAAAAAATTAGCTAACGCCATCTATTAACAACAAAAAGCAAAGAAAGCATAGCAACAACCCATAATTGTCCCACTGCTGGGCTCGGGGTCTCCTCTCACAATGTGAGGGGTATTAGGCCATAGTCTGCTGGCCAAGCGCGGATTGGTAGACTTCACACACCTTCGAGAACTTTATGGAGAACTCTCCGGTGCGCAGGTTTCCTCACGATGTTTTCCTTCACCGAAGCAAGTGATAATTATCTTGTAATACGCACATAATATTTGAAAATTAGAGGTGCGTGCCAGGGTTTGAACTTGGGCCCCTTCGTTCGGGAGACCAACGTTCTACCGCTAGGCTATCACTGCTTATTAACAACATCCGGAACTAAATATCTAGCAACTAACAAAATATCGATCTTCCCATGGGGATGTTTATCGCGGTAAAAAGTAGCCTACATTACTCTCCATCTTCCTCACTGTCTCCACATACAAAACCTATACCATATAACAGCTTCGTTGCGACGTGAAAGACGGACAAACAAACAAAAACACTTTCACATTTAAAATATAAGTATGGATGAATGTACGCTATGAACGTATAAATGTATCGAAGTCATACCTATTTACACCTGGCTGCGAAGAGGTGCGGCGGGTTGCGCAACGGCAACCGTGATTTTTTTAGAATCTTTATTTAAATGGCCGTGATATAGACGAGATTTTATTAAAAAAAACAAGTAAACGAAATTTTTTCCCAAAAATAAATTAAAAATAATTTCATTAAAAATACTAGCGGCCAAATTTTGATAGGCAACCTGGTAATTATATATTCTCGTAATTATGAATTATGTTAGGGATGTTGACTAATTTTAGGATTCAATTTGATTTATTATATAGAACCTTAAGATTCACGAAAAAAATATTATAAAAATAATAATCTTCAATTTAAAAACAAAATTGATCAATAAAAATCATTTTCAAATTTCTCACTACGTGACGTCACTAGCCGATATTCAATACTATCTGTCGACTGAAGTTAGTTGCACTTGCATATAAAATACGAACAATGACGTCATAAGCTCTAAATGGTGTTTGAGGTCACGTGACAGTGAGTACTATTTATAACATTTTAAAATAATTATATTTAATTTGTTGTGATTGATTTCGACAAAAGATTATTATTTTAGGTTTTTAAATGTTTTCCTCTATACTTTAAACATAAATTTATTTTAATTTACTGATAGTGTCAACATTCCTATTCTGCAGTCGGATCTCAGACTATATGTAGCTGCCATCTAGCGGTGAATAGAAAAACTTGAAAAGTATTATGATCTTATGATAAAGATACTAAAGTCCAGTGTTACCAGGTACACGGTAATTACCGTAGATGCACGGTATTTTTGGCTAAAACACGGTCTACGGTAATGTTTCACTACCGTGTACTTTTCTACGGTATTTTTAATTATGAATTACCTTGACAGTCAATATATAAATAATTATTCAGAAGGATTAATTTTATTAAAAAAAGATACGTAAAACGTAACGAAAATCCAGCTTGGGGGTTTTCCACCTAAATTTGGGGGTAACTTAGATGAAGATGGGTATTTTTAGGGGCTCACTAGAGGTACAATTTTTTGACGCATCTTTCAAGAGTTAACTTTTTTTAGAGGAATTTTCTAGGGGGATTTTTTTTGTAATGTATTTAGAAGATCATTGATTGGATTGATGAATTAATTCAATTTATCCTTGTGAGCTTCTTTTTACTTATACTTACTTAAATAAATTACTGCTTAGACATAGTGTTAGGGGGAAAGGAACTTTGGACTGGGCAACCCGATTTTAATGATTCTTTTTTTAATCGAAAGCTGGTAGCTGTCACGTGGTCCCACATAAATTTTATTGAGATCTGACAATGGCATCCAATTCACATAATATGTTAAAAAGAAGAAAGTCAAATGAAAAAATTTATGACGAAATAATAATTACTTTTTAACAATAAATAAAAGTAACGAAAAAAAACTGAAAAGCGAAAAATAAAATAAACCATTTAGTTATTATAAATTAAAATCCTAAATTAACAGTAAAAAAATAATTTTGAGACCCTGCCAAACAAACAACCAAAATTAATTAGATAAAATACTACTTAAATTCTTCTCCTGCTACCTCCGTAACCGGAGGCAGTATGTTCAGTACAATGGATATGTTTCAAAATCGTATAATACGTTTTCTGGGATCAATCAAGGTTCTAACCTGGGACCTCTAGAATTTTTAATATTCATAAATGACTTACCGGATGTGGTGCGGCTGTGTGCTTGTTATTTGCAGACGACTTAAAGCTATTTTTGGATATTAAACAGTAATCAGACTGCCAACTGCTCCAGAACAATATAAATCATGTTCTGCAATGGAGTAGACGGACAGTTTGTCGTATATACATTACAAGTTAATTATCTTGAAAAAATTGTCTTCAAAATTACTAGGTAAGAAAACTTCGCGAGCCCTCCTAAAGCACCGCTTTTTTGCTAGTAAATTATTACAAGCCGATGTGAGCAAATATTTATTATTGTATTTTACTTTACGTTTATTAAAAACATATTTGTATCCAAAAAAAAATTAGGTCACTTAAATTTAATTTTTTGAGCCTATAGCTACAGATGGTTACACAGGGGACAAGCTGGGACAGATAATTACATAGTAACGTGGCTATGTCCGTTATATCCTGGAGTGGTTCCATCCATCCTGGAGTTAAACCCAACCTCCTCTGGTTGTAATGCATCTCACTGAACAATGGGGGGTAACGGAGGCTCTGGCGTTACTCGTAAGCCGGTTTTCACTTTCGGCCTAGACTGTAATAGGGCTAACGATGCGACATGGTGGATAGCTTCCGTTGTTTCCGGACTTTGTTTCGGTTACAGTACTGAAGACTAACCCCTTTATTCATAAAACAAGTTAAGGAGGTTTATAAAGTGTTTTCTTTCTTTCACTCTTACGAAAAAAGATAAAAATAAAACATATTGTAGTTACCAACCTATACGGGTACATCGAAAACTCTTTGTTACTGGAAATGGTGTTACAGATATTTGTGTTACAAAAAAATAAATAAAAACGAAGTCATCTATAAGTTACTAACTTTCAATTTAAAAATATAAACTAATAATGTATTACACCTTACTCCGTATAAACCTATTATATTAAGATATACTCCTCACACCCTCATACTTCTTCATTTACGATTTTAATAATAGTTTACACGTACCTCGTTCCATGAATCACGTGAAGTTCTAACGTCACGTTTTCAATAACTGACACTGATGTTTCAATTTGTAACCTTTCCTAGACATTCATATATTTTACGATTCAATTGCTGGAAAATTCAACGAGAATAGTAACGTGCTCATGCTGGCTTGGTAATTTGGATGACGGTGTGTGTATGTGCAGTTAAATAAACTTATTGCGATGGATGAGGTAACTCAGTAATCACCAAAAGTGGAACTGGTCTCCTCATCGTCATTATCATCATTGACCTTAAGGTGCATGTGTTACATGATCATTTATGTGAGATTTTGGTGTGTTTGACCTTTAAAAGAGTTACATAATGGTGTTATGTGTGTCATGTTGGTCTATGCCATAACATAAAGAATTATTTGATATTAAACTCAAATAAATATAATATTCTCAGAGATGTTGATTGGATAAGTAAGGTTGATACGTTTGAAATAATGTATGTCGAAAATATCGCGTCATTCTCGGATCAGCGGATATTACTTCGACCAGGAGCTAGTGACGCTACCGGAAATTTGATTCCTTTATAATCGGCCACTCCATCGTTTTTATCGCCTCCTAGTACCACTTGATAAATACTGTGGATAGTACAGTCAATTATCTTGAGCGTGGGTAGCGAAGACAAAGAGGACTTGATCTTCAGAGTCTATTGGTAGAATTACTTATCATGTAAATTCTTGTAAATATAATAGGTACAATTCAATTCTGAAATGAATCGGACTTATACATGTTTTTATGAAATCCCCATCACCTAAATAAACAAAGCATCTTGATGGGAATTTCAGGAATAAATCTATAGTGCCTGTGTAGTACGTGGTTATGGTAAACGACCAACGACTGCTTCCAATTTTTAACCGATTTCAAAAAAGGAGGAGGTTCTGAATTAACTTTTTACTGTTTATTTGAAGTTGGTTATTTTTTTGCTAAAATTTATTTATGATCATTTTGTCTGTGGCTTTTACATTAAATATCTTGTAATTAAATACTGTAAATGCAGCGATACGAATATAATATAATGTGGGTGTCTTCAAGTCAAGAGTGAATAGGCTTCTACTACGTTAGTGTGCTTTACCATACAAGGCTTCATTACTGCATACCAGGAGGTGGTTTTGTGGTCAAGCACTAACTTATTCGGTATACTGACTATAAATAACTATGGGTAAATGATGCCTATATTTATGACTATATCTCACGTTTGTAGTAAACAACACAAGGATTATGTTGACCGTTAAATTCTTGTTGTGGTCAACGTGCATGAAGCCTTTACAATATTCGTTCCCGCATCCTGACGTATAAAAATATGCATTGAAATTTTTCAGTGTACCATCCTCGTTGCTTTTGAATAGCTTTCGGTTGTATATGAGAATGACTAATGCTCTCAAGTATAGGAACTGCATCCAATACATTTTATGCGGAGAAAGAACTTCGGATTACTACGTATATCAAAAGATATTTCAATATGTGTACAGAAACACATCAATTATCTCATGATTTGTCTTTCATACAATTTTGTAAAAAATTTATACGACTTATTTCTGTGGCAATTCAATACGCAAAAATCTAAAATTACTGAGTAGTTAGTGTTGTTCTATCAAACCAGCATTACTTATGTTACATTTATTTAGATAAGATTTACAGATTCTTTGAAGAGTGAAAGAGATAATTATGTCCTATGACTTTATTAAATCACCAGGAAACTGTAAGATAATTTTACATATAGCATGTAACATAATTTTACATAATGATGGTCATGATTCAGTAATTGTAATATACTTAACACAATGTTACCAAAAATTTGTGCAACGTATGCTAGTCTCTACCTGATGGTATTGCTTTTAACGTATGTCGTTGTAAGGTGTAACCTCATTAGCTTAGGAACATTTTTAACCGACTTCAAAAAAAGGAGGAGGTTCCCAATTTGACTGTATTTTTTTTAGTGTTTGTTACCTCAGAACTTTTGACTGGGCGAACCGATTTTGATGATTCTTTTTTTAATCGAAAGCAGGTGTTTGTCATGTTGTCCCACATAAATTTGAGCGAGATCAGAAAATAAGTTTTTGAGTAACCTTGAAGTCAGTTATTTTTTGTTAGTAAAATTTAGATTATTTTTATGCTAACAACGGGCAAACAGGCATACGGCCCGCTTGATGGTAAGTGGTCACCGTCGCCTATGGACACGTGCGGCCTATAGGGAGCTGCAAGTGCGTTGCAGACCATGAAGGATACGATATACACTCTTCTTAACATTTCTTAACATGCAACTTAATTAGAATAACATAAACAAGATAAATTGAAATCACTTAAATTCAAGCAATTTTACTTGTACATTATTCGTAATCACTTTCGTTAAATCAACAAGGACATAAAATATAAGAGCATCCCCTAGGTCCAAACTTGTACACAGGGCGTAAACTTACAAGCGAAGCTGAAAGCAACATAGAAGTTTAGTGCCAGCTTTTATGTAGCTTCGTAAGTTGTTTTAGTACTATTTAGTTAAAACACACTCGTATCTGAAACGGCACTACGATACGTTTCACTGTCAGCGAGAAGCGAAGAAAGAGGGCCTATTAAAATGCGAACAGAATACAGCAGAACCTAGTAAGGTAAAGTACCTAGTAAGGCACACGAATTTTATAAAATATTGAGATGTTTTTTTATTGATATCTATCTTTTTTAGGATTCTGAAGTAATTATTCATAAACCAATGAATATAAACTAAACACCAAATGTGATCACAAGCTTAGAACTACACAACATACTAGTGGAAAGCAAACGTAAATCGATGATGCCGTTTTTGAGATAAAGTGAAAATCTTAGTTATAAGCAGATAAATCACCTAACGGTCTCATAGATGAAAATTATGAAAAACATTGTTATGGAATATAGTGCGTTAGTAAATACCTCAAAAATTGATTTTCTCAAATTTCTTCTATGAACAGACTACATTCGGTTACAGTTTCATCATTGTAATTAATTTCTCTTCTAAAATTTTAAGCCAATCACCTGCATAAGTGTACTGTGTGTGTAAACCACAGACACCTGTCAATAGTATCTTATCTTCACTTACAACGGTTCCAACAATGACAGTTTAAACTCAGAATTTAGTTTAAACTGCTATTGATATTACGGGCCTAACTCGTTAAAGCTTTATTTTTTGATCGTATTCGTGTAATCGTTGGTGGTAGAACAATTCAAAGTAAGTAAAGAGGTTTATACGCAAATTGAATTTTGCAAGGCGTATTAGCAACATGCCAACAATAGCTTACGTACAAATTTGTGCAAATGTTACTGGCTTGATAATCTGTTTGGTAAGAACAAACTCGTATACACGTTTGGAAATTTACTGTTACAAAAATTCTTTCACACATTTATAATTAAAAAAAAAGGTTTTTTTTCTATAATACAGACCTTAATTTTAAATTGTAACAAGGAATATAATTATTTGCAAAGTTTCAGTAGTTATAGAAAGTGAAAAAACTTTTACAGGAGTTAAACCATTTACACGAGATCACCATAATTAAAAGCAAACAACGCACACTATGAATACTAGATTAAATTAAAATAAAAAAAACCCCGACAGTTTTATTTACACTAAACTAAGAACTAAGAACACTAAGAACACTCTCGATTAAAGTCACCTTTCAGACAAAAAAAAAACTTGAGAGGTGTCAAGGGACACCCGGATGGAACGTAGTTCCTTGCAGTCAGTACTAGGATAGCAAAAACATGCTATGCATTTCCTGTCAAAAAGTGTCGTTACCAAATTTTCCGCCTAGCCCCCTTTTGCAACGCGCGATAAGGAACTTCGTTCCAAAAACTCAAAATCGGTTCATCCGTTTGGAAGCTACGATGCCATAGACAGACACACAGATACACAGACACGTCAAACTTATAACATCATATAAATAAATAAAAAAATAAGCGCGATCGCGAAGTATCACAGGATTGAGCTGATTATTGTTATAGTTCGTTATGTTTTTCAGAGTATCTACTCGTATTTAGTGGTTGAAGGCTGACGAAAACACGGATGGATCCCTTCGCATACAAACATGTGCGAACTCCGAACTGTCGTCAATATGTCGTCAGCCCAAACGTAGAGCTTTTTACGCCTTGTTTAAAAATTACCTTTATTTATACCTAATCGATTTTTAAGTAGTACCATTGGGCGATGGCAGACGTAAGCTTTATTGCGTCATAATACATCGTTATTGTGTTAATATATTATTGTTTGTCAAAAAATATTAGTAAAACAGAAGAGGAGTGAAAAATCTTGACTAATTTTCTTAGTTACGATCTTACTCTCTTTTGTTGGTGTTTGCTGGGATTTGTAACACCTATGTTAAATCCCGATGATACTCATTATACTGAAGTGAAATCCAACCTGGATGACAACCACCCCTCAATATTATTACTATTAGGTATAATGCGCTCTTCTAACATATCTTCAACCGCAATTACTTGTTACTTGTATGGGCGTCGGCAGTGTATCAGGATACAAGATAAAGTTTCCACATGGATTGATAATTTAGCTGGCGTACCGCAAGGTATAATACCACAAACGAAGTAGTTTCCAAAAACAGTGTCCAAACTAGACTGCTTTACATTTCACTCTCATATATAAAATCTCTATGCTGCATGAGTAGTGCAACCATGAAATATGCAGATTGTTTTATTCCAGATAGCAGTGAAGTTCTACTGTTGAGAAGCGCGCACACTAAGATTGGTAAGTTTTATAAATAAAATAATGTTAATCAAACATTTAGGCGCTCATAAACAATTCAAAATCACCTTGAACTGATGAATATAATTTAACTGGAAGAGGGAATATGAACGGAAATCAAATCTACCCGCCTTACGCTCACTAAAAAGTTGCAACTTAGCTGAAGGCAATAAAAATTACACTAAAATAAAATTCATATTCATTTCTTCCTTCTAGCATGTGCTACTATTCTTATATGCTTAGTATTAGCAGTTTTTTTACTCTGCGGTATTAATATGACGCATTATTTATTACAAAGCAGCCAGTTACACACACAGATGCGTGCCTTTATACATATGTACGCGTATGTATACGGAAAAAATATGTTATCACAGAAAATTTACATTCACTGATTGAAAAACCATTTTCTTTAGGGCAAAATTTCAATTTAACTCTGCTGCAACCATCAGTGTGCGGTGTTCCTAAACCTGCACATCTCTTGTAAATTCTGCGAACAGACCCGACAAGGCAGCGTTCATATTTTACAAGAAATAGTGCGCGGCGGGAATTATATGTAGGGCTAGAAAAACAGCGGTGAATAAACACGTGTTAAACAACCTTCTCTATAGTATGATTTGTTTTTAGGGTTCCGTAGCCAAAATGGAACCCTTACAATTTCGTGACGTCCGATTTTGTAAGATGTGCCCTTGTTCCACCAAAGGTGCGATATTATGATGAGTTTAAAAAAAAAACTATCACAGCTAGCCTCGCTTAAGTAGTTAGAGAGTACATGATAGTCACTGAACTACAGAACCCTACATTACGCGTGGCCTGTTAAGTACTTGGTCGGGTTTTTATTTTAATAATATTTTTATTTCAAATTCTTATATTCCTTCTGTAAACTCGCTTATTTTCGAGCCGCACTCGATTCGTATCGCCACACAGGGCTGACCACGGTCCGCGGATCTTTGACAAGCCATCATGGAACGTAACTTGTCTTGCCAAGTAATAGAAGTATCAGCGAAAAATATTTTAGGTACAACTTATTTCATTTACAAATACATACCTTTATAGCTGTGTCTGCAACTTCGTTCGCGGGGAAGTTTTCCCACGTACCTATATCCCAATCATATGGAAATTCCGGTAATAAAAAGTGTAATATTTAAGTATTTTAAACCGGGATAGCACAAGAAAACACGTGAATCAGCCACAATTCCCTTAAATCTCCCCCTAGAACTCGAATCTGGACTTTTAACAAGCACATCCCTCATATTGAATAACAAGCCAATATACTACAAAAAGTATTCGTTATGTTGCCCTATAATTCTTTTATATATTCTTAGCTGTTACTAACAGCCTGTTAGATACCAAAAAAATCTCAACAGGTATATGTAGACCAGTACTTTGAGAGTACTAAAAAATTCCTCACAAGGATTATAAAAAACTTCAGAAGGCCAAATACGTAAGTAATGTTGGCTACATATTTTCATTATACGGTGCGCGCTTATCAGACTTTATCGGACCCAAAAATGGGAGCACGCTAAGGTAACCAATTTTCGTTTATTTCTTTAGAGTTGTAATGGAAGCAATTTATTTGTATTGCTTATAAAAGTAGGTACTACTTTTAAGTTTGACTAAAAGTATAATGAAACATAATTTTTTATTGAATTAAAAATAAGAGTAAGCATCTAAATTCTGTAATTTAGTCTTGTCTTATTTTCACGCATAAACTATTAAGCTTTCAAAATATTTTAAATATAATACTGTGAGAACTTTTACGGCATTGGCTGATGGAGTCAACAGCAAATATTCCATCCTAAAAAAACAGAATTTCTAAAATTTTTAATGTCTGAAAAAAAAATAGCACAGAAGTGCACAATTCACACCATGATTTATTCAAATGGGATTTAATTTTGTTTATTACCTGCCTCTTACCAGTTCATGATGACGACTAACGGCCGGTCTCAATAATGTACTAACAGTTAGAAAAATGTAGAAAAGGCTATCATTAGTATGTCATCTGTCATATTTGTCAATTTTTGCGTCTCAATAACCTTCGGTGGATAGAAAATTTCTACCCATGACATTGATCTACCGTTCGGAGGGCCAAGTCATACCGTAGGTATGTTGGTCCATACAAAAATAAATACTTGCGTCTCAATAACGCTTTGACAGCTAACTGTCGGTAATAGAAGTGACCAACTATCGGAGTCTTTCACATCGCTCGATTTCGACGGATAATTGGTAGATATCTCATATTGTTAAGAAAATTTATCAAAACATCATGGATTTATTAATCAGTGAAGAGTGATAATGAATTTTGTGAAGCCTGTGTATTTGATTCCGCCTTTTTAATACGATACCAAGATCGCCGAAATTGTCCTCGTATAAAATATATGACTGAATTGTGTGAATCCAATTTTGTTTATAGGCTACCTAGATTCAGATTAAACATAATCCATAATCTAAATTTTACTAATAAAAAATAACCGACTTCAAAGTTACTCAAAAACGACTTGTCAGATCTCGTTCAAAATTTGGGACCACATGACAAGCACCAGCTTTCGATTAAAAAAAGAATCATCAAAATCGGTTCGCCCAGTCCAAAGTTCCGAGGTAACAAACATAAAAAAATACAGTCGAATTGAGAACCTCCTCCTTTTTTTTGAAGTCGGTTAAAAACGGCAGTGAATGAGAATTCATAACAATTCCTATCTTTAAAGTTTTAGGTAAGGAGGTATTTTAATAAAACAAGAACACAAAGCTTTTTAAGTTAGATATATTTTGAATTTATAGCAAAAACATTTCGCCTCTTCAGAAATAATGGTGTATCCCTGCTACATCAACAGCTATTGGCCTAATGAAGAAAGATACTTCATCTTTTGTGAAGGGTCTGGACTTCATCTGAAAAGAAACTTCCTTTAGTACATTTGGCAACAATTTTTTTGTTTAAAAGCAAAAAGAAGCAACAACCCATAATTGCTGGGCTCGGGGTCTCTTCTCGCAATGTGAGGGGTATTAGGCCATAGTCTACCACGCTGGCCAAGTGCAGATTGGTAGACTTCAAACACCTTTATGAACTTTATGGAGAATTTTCCGGTGTGCAGGTTTATTGTTTTTCTTCACCGAAGCTAGTGATAATTAACTTCTAATACGCACATAATATTTGAAAATTAGATGTGCGTGCCAGGATTTGAACTCGGGCCACGGTCAAGTGGGAATAAACAATTCGTTCGGGAGACCAACGTTATAACCGCTAGGTTATCACTGCTACAATTATTACAACAATTTACAATTACTACATTTTTTTGTATATTAAACATAATAATATATTTTATTTTATCAACAAATAAAGTCTATACTCACGGTAATTATTGAGCTATGTGTTTCATTTATTCATAAAACTAATTAATAATACCAAAATTATGAGAAAATACACTTTGTTTTTATTTTGGGTAACCAAGCGACATCAACGAATGTCAAATGACAATAACATGTCATCGTCGGAGTGCTAAACGTCAAATGCTGCGTTTTGTTACTAGTAGAGCATTGTTCCAGGTTACACATAACATTATTTTATTAACTTCATCCGTAAAATTCACAGTACATTTTGAACAAATTATTATTTTAATATTAAAATGAAATAAGTTTTTAATCAAAAACACTGAATTCCTTTTTATAATAAAAAGTATAAAAAAAGTATAAAAGTATAAAAAAAAATATTGTTATGCGAAAACGAAATTTTCAGAGGGACTTAAAAACCAGAGGCAGAAATGTCACTGGAATATTATCTACCCATGATCTTACTTTTATTGGCTTACTTTTGATTTGAGAGACGGCAGTAGCCGGGAGATCATTCTTTACTTTTTATCTCTGATATGTACCAGAGTTTCACTGACAGTATAATATTGAGACCGGCCGTTAGTAAATATCTCCGCCATTTTGTTTCGGCCGAGTTTGCAAATAAATCGACTTTCCGCTGCGTGTCGGCAATTTAATAAATCGTTTTCAATATGGGGTTCGTCGGAGATGTAAAAGAATTGTGTTTCACCGCGGAACAAATCGAACATAAACGTTAATATTCTGAGCATAGACTTATTAGGTAAAGATGTTTTAAAATGTAACCTGGTCTGGTCTAATGAAAATTTGGTCTAGCCCACTTAATTTACCACTTTAATTTACTAGAAATTATATCTTTTTATAAAAGAAAAGCATTTTTCAAACAAACTAAAACACACGCACATACATAGAAAGCGAGAGACACGTCAAATCTTTTTGCGTCTTGGGGTAATTGCGTGATCTACATATAACGTACCTAAATGAATCTCCTTTTTTTCATTCAAATCAAACGTAATAGGGAGCGAGTTCCTATCTAGTTCGTCGCACCAGATCACAATATCACCTAAATTATTCACCGTGTTCTACGAGTTGAATTTCGTAAGCCTTATTTTCTCATAAGTAAAGTACCATCTTGGGAGAATTTTTCAAAATTTAACTCATGAATAGGCAAGGAGTACGATGACGCTGTAAATTCTTTATTTACGATCTGTGACACTCGTGGGAGAATACTTTATATTTATAATATTCATACCGGCTTACGAAGTGACGTGCCTAATTTTATAATATTGAGTGCCGTTCCTTGCCGTGTATCTATCTGTATATTCCAATTTAGTTTATTAGCCCCCGTAGCTCTGAGACCTGAATGTGTAAGACATTTTCGTGGCAGTATAAGACATTTTCTGGAAGCAATTTTGTTTTGTTATTTAGGTATGTTTTTACTTCTATATTTTGATTTGTTCGAACACTTATAAAGTATACGTACCTGTTTAAGAAAAGGTAACTTGGAGGTTTCTCTCAACTTATAGTAAGTTAACTGTAAGTTGTAACTCAAATAGGATTTTAATAGGAGAGTATTGTGACGTCATTTAAAGATACATTCGTAAGTAACTTAATTTATGTTCTTGTATTTCTGTTTGAGTGGAGTTTAAAATGATTTTAGAACAATTACCCTATAAGTTAGAATTAATGTCCTTCAATATTAACATTGAAAGGAATATGAGGGAAAATATTTAGTTTGCCTATGTGTGTGTGTGTGTATCTGTGTGTGTTTGTGTCTGTGTCCTATGTATTTCATTACTAAATGGAGTTTGAAAAGGGGCTTGGGTTAAGTGGGGTTTAGAAGGTGCTTGGGTTAAATGGGGTCTGTGGTTGGCAAAGAAATACTTTTCCGTTTTAAAGTAACGACAAAAAACTTGTGTATGGTGTTTTAGTGAAACATTTAACATTGACAGATTTACTGTGGTTTTCCAGGTTTAACAGTTAAAGGCGTCCGTTTTATAAGCAACGCGACTGATGTAGCAACAAAAGTAGTAATAAGCAATTTCCCATAAACATGTGAAAGTCGGAATAAGTTTCCATTTTTTTATTGATAACACGAAATCCAATCTTGATAAATAGGTACCAAGAAATGAAACCGATTGACAAACAGAAGAGAGTAAGATACTGACATGTTTGTCTTTGTCTATTCATATAAAGATAGTCGAGAGAGATGCGAATCACTTACTACTTACAGCGGTAATCCCCTACCATTCAATTTAAATAAAGACACGTCAAAGGGGCGATATTAAAAGTCCTATCTCAAACCGAACTTGCGGTGACACCAACAGCTGTCCCATAACCCTTGTAACGTCACCCTTACCTTTACCTTTCCACAAACCTTTAGAAATGTTATGCTTTGTTTTGGGAAATGCCTTGTCACCTTTGTTATTAAACCATTCGGGAATTTTACCTGCCCGTTTTCAAGACTGACAGTTGTTTTGACACGGAGTTACTTAAGTTTTGGTTATGAAACAAAAGATAGCTACGATACGTTGGGTTTTGTGAAAATTGAAAATAAAAACTAAATAAAGGATAATGCAATTTTATTACATAATGTCGGAAATCTTTGTGTTTTGTATTAATAGGTTCTTAAAAAAATTGCGACTCTTACGACTCATGAAACTACATTATTTTTTGTGGTTCTTGAGATAAATACATAATTGTAAAGATTATAACCGAAGAAACGTCCTAGCTAAACGCATGCTAAAATTAGTAAGTACCTGCGTGGTACTTACTAATTTAAGTACTCACTAATGTCCGTTAACGTAACGTGTTAAACAAACGCTGCATGATAAACACGTACAAACCGCTGTGTTTTTAGGGTTCTGTAGTCAAAATGGAGTCTTATATTTTCGTCATGTCCTCCCGTCCGTCCGTTCGCATCATAGCGCAGAGAACCTTAGAGCTAGAAAGCTGTAATTTGGCATGGATGTACAATATACATATTTATTAAAACAACAAAGAGAAAAAAATGATATCTAAACTGCATTATTAGTCTGGAAGTTGTTAGCGATTAAAATCAGACAGTGTATAAACACACGAACTTTAGCCGGCTATTATCATTGCATTTAACGAGCGAATATACGCTGTCGCGTCAAAACATCAAAACACGGCGTAACATCCCAACAATCCATTATCCTTTGACGCACGCATGCATGTGACGATTTGCCAAACTACACGCAAAGGCGAAGTATTATAAGAATTTTAAAAGCCAACAAGAGTGAACAGTTTAGCGTGGGAGATTAAACGACATACGACAGTGAAAGCCTTTGACACTCGGCGTACGAGTAATTCAATGCACGTCCGAAGCAAAGTCGGTGGGAGAAATACGGACCAGGAAATTATCGAGCATTCGTTTCTCGTACCTGTAAATATTAACGTCAATAAAATGTCTTTTAATAAAGTTTTAAGAGTAATTAATACGTCTTACGTAAAGTTATTATACTGGACTTCTTCGATAAATGTGATTAGGCATAACCAAATCTATATGACAAAATACATTAAATTTTGTTGATGAAGCCTTAGGTAGGTTAAGCTTAGAAATCTGTTTATATAATAAACCATCACCATAATTAATTTGAAGATAAATTTAATTTACTTAAATTCAAAGACTTTATTATTTTATCACATAATAAATAATGTTCTTTGAATATTAAATATTATATCAGGAATAGTTCATGTTAATAAATTTTTGTTACTTTGGGAGACTTTAAGTGAGTTTGTTATAATTTATTCCAATATAAATATTACATAATTATGATTGTCCTTATTTTCTTCTGTATGTTTTCTCACTGGCAATGCAAAGCTGAACACGGGGGCGCGTTTTGTCAAAGCAAAAATAACTGACCAGTATTTAAAATAGCATTCACTGTTTGTTATATTCTTTGGACTATCTGTAAATGAATGATGACTATGAAAATCAAAATTATCATTTATTTATCGGCATTCGCAAGAAAAGAATCAAAAAACAATTTACTACTGAATCCTAAAAGCAGCAATACTAAGGACAGCGACTCATCTTTGTAAAAAAAGTTACCGGATGATCTCAATATTAAAATTCCCAGTTGAATAAAGTTCTTGATAATCGCAGATTAAGTAATGAGGATGGTTAAAAAAAGGCGTAGAAATATAAAGAGTTTCCTCTCGGACAATAGGTAAAGTCCAAAATAAATTGCCTATGTCCAAATAGAGCGACAATCATTTACCCGTAGTCCAGCTATTATTATGTAAACTTTAGCTATACCAAACCTCAAACTCCCACGGCATACATTATTCTTAAACAGGGATACAAAAGTTTCCCTACCTGTATACAGATGCATCGCTTCCAATAATGAGAGTGTCAGTACTGCACTTTGCCATTTTATAAAGCCATTATACTCATAATGAATACACTTCACATTCACGTTCGAGTTTTCTTTTACTTCTCTCTTTCTTGGCCGGCAACGCATCAGAAATGCCTTTGGTGTTGCTTATGTCAGCTTCACGGCTATTTCCATAAAAAAAACCAGTTCAAGTTAAGCTCTAATGAAGTTATGCTTCCCTGGTACTTTTAAGTTAAAATAAAGCGTAAATGAAATCCTAACAACAAATTGACAGAAAAGCTATAAATTAAAACAAGTATTTTACTTGTATCTGAGATTTAACTTCTGAGCTCTTAAAGCATTATGAGACTTAAACTTAACTACACAATAACTATTATCCCGGGTGCCAGAGGTGTTTTGTGACAAAGTAGGAGTGTCTTACAAGCGTAAATTGCTGACAACGATGCACGGGTTCCGACTCTGCTTTTTGTGACGGCATCTGTAGCGAATTGCACAACTTAGCAAAGGTCATTTGCATCTGGCTAGCAAGCTATTTCCGTATCAAGATGTGCTCGTAGTTAAATAAAGTTAACTAAATCGAATTGACACTGACCTCAATCTATTTCATTATTGTAATGTAAAAGATTTCTTTATTCGTTTGATAAAGAATGAATTACTTAAATTTAATCATAAACCGAAGCTAAAAATAAACTAATAAATAGCGCTTTACACTCATAGCCCCACGCTAGGATTCCCTGTGTCGTGGGTGCCATGGACAACACACAAAGACTATTCAAACTTTCGTTTTCGGGAATCGAATCCAGGACCCAGAAGAGCAACTTTAGGCCTTATGTCAACGTAATTCTGAAACATATTGTATCTGTGTAGTGCGTTTGAGATTTGTTACATTTTTTATTCCCTTATTTTTAGTTGTATTAATTTATTATACTTTTTATTTCGCACGTGAGAAAATTCTATATTTTTTCAGTTTTCAGAAACTATTTAAAAATCATTTAATATCTATATTTTGTTTTGTAATAGGCTATAATCTGATAATTTGTGGGTTGGATCGGGCTTTTATTAAAATCAACCGATAAGATTTTTTGTCGAAGAAATTTACGAATGAATCGTAAATCTTGATTTTGTTATAAATCATCTTTTAACCACTTGAATGAGTTAATTCTATATTATTTTTACCATTGCGTAAAGATAACAGAAATGCGTGTAGAGGTTTCTTTAATAATATCCAAAATAACTTCATCTCACCTCAAAACAGCGAACTGTTTCAATGAAATTCCCCAATTCACATGAAAATCTTAAATGTTCATACAGCGTAGTCAAGAATATCGTTTTGCAAATAAGACGGGCCTTTGACATCTTGCTTCACAACTATCAGTAAACATTTGAAGCACTCATTCGTCTACAACCAACAAGTTTGCAAATGTTCAATGAAAAGACACACCCGCCCGGGCATTGCCTCCGATTATGTACCTGATGTCAGAAAGAACGAGCTTCAGGGTGAATGCGTGCGTTGTTTGCTTTAGCCGACGCACTCTGTGCTGAGTTAAGCGGGCCGTCCCTTTGAATACCGCTGACGAACCACTACAACCTTTTCTTTTCTACTAAACTCAGAAAAAACGACTTGTCCTTTTGAATGGAGTGAGATTGAATAACTGAGGAACTCTTTCATTGACAGCGTCATTTCTTGTTATTCGATTTAAAAGTGAAGATTATTATTTTTAATTTTTTTTCGTATCTTCCCTAAAATTCCAAAACCTGCGTCTGTTTCATCTAAAATTGAAGCATCATTTGTGTAAGTTAACCCTACGCGAACTTAGTATGAACTATAATATCAGGAATAATTATGTTTGAACTTTGTTTCCACATATTGCTTGAATTTTCGCAGTTCAAGAGCAAGTGTATTTTACGTTATCAAGAGCATTGTCAGTAGTTTAATATACGAACTGGGTTACGAAAATGAGGCACTACAATTTTGCATGAGAGGCTATCGAACACATCATTGTATTTTTTTAATGGAAATAGCTGAAAAACGAGCTGACGATCCACCTGGTAGTAAGTGGCTATTGTCGCCCATTCTAGACGGTCTTGAATACTGTCCATAATATACGGTTACCAAGGTTTCGTAATCGTGACATAGTCGGGACTTGAGAACTACAAAAGTTTTTTTCCCTTGATTCTGGGCCTCGAAGGCATTGGTGATGAAAATAAATCAGTTACTTGTTTTTGGAACGAAGTTCCTTATCGCGCGTTGCGAAAGGGGGCTAGGCGGAAAATTTGGTAACGACACCTTTTGCCGGTAACGACACTTTTTGCCGTCGTAGTTTTTTTTACATAGAAAGCAAGCCAGAGTACTAGGATAGCAAAAATTTCTCACGAAATTTAATACCTTAGATTTGTTTTGGCACACTCGCTTGCATGTTTTTGCTATCCTAGTACTGACTGCAAGGAACTTCGTTCCATCCGGGTGTCCCTTGACACCTCTCAAGTTTTTTTTAAATCAGTGATTAATTCAAGTCGTTAATCTGTGCGCCACGGCAACTATGTACGTACCACTTACTCTAAATATTCAGAGATATTGCGTTAATTTAATATGCACCCAGTGTAAAACATAGCAGAATAACAAAAACAAAGTTTCCGATATGCAAATCAAAATTCACAATATATACATCTTAGTTCGCGGAGTCATGTGTATTTTTAACGTTATTTGAACTGCAAAATTCAAAAGTTTGTCTGCGAATGGCTCTTTGTTCGCTCGCAGTGTTAGCTTAGCGCAGTATTGCAGATAAATCAACAGAAATGAAAGATTTATTTTTAGTTTTCTCCGTCTGAACCTCGTTTTGAACGTTGCATAAATACCATTATCTATTACATTTATTGCAGAAGTATTTGTCAGAGATCCCTTGCCAGTTTTAAGTGACAGGACAAAATTAAGCAGTTAAGCATCCGATTGACCTCGAAGAGTTAAATGGTTGCTGAAAACAAATTTTATAAGCGTTTTCAGGTTTGTAAAGGAAGTCGTCGTTCTCTATGATCAAAATAATTTTTAGTCGACTTTCATTACCATTCCATCTATTTAATTACTGCCAATAAAAGTATAGTAAAGATCATCTTCTTTGATAATTGACGCTCCTCAATTCATGTAATATTTTACCAATTTGTAAGTTGAATAATGGCTTCAACCCATTAATGGCCCACTATTGGGCACGGGTCTCTCCTCTTGAGGAGGCCTAGAGCATACTCCACCACGCTGCTCCAGTGCGGATTGGTGGAGGGAGTTGAATAATAATATTTATTTAATACGTACAACATTTGAGTACGAATATTGGTCTTGTAAAATATTTTACATTTATTTAGTAAATTATTACAACACGTTAGTGGATTGCCACTAATATGTAGTGGGAGTGCTCTGCTATATTCTTGACGAAACACTAGTACAGTTGCTGTCTTCGCTGCAAACATTATATCAATCGGCAATCGTCGGTTGTTATCTTACTTTTTACCAATCTTCACTGAAGCAGCTGGATTTTTTCAAGGCTAGGTAGTAATGTTCCTAATGGAGACCACAGAGTTGGTGCTAAACTATAGGTACTCTGCAATAAATTCTATTTTACAAGCACGAATAAGCTTTTCATTCTTAAAAGTTTATGCTCATTATACGAAAAATATTCAATAGCTGCTGCTGCGGCAGAATTTTCGTCCTACTTTCTAGGTTATTCAATTAAATGCTAAATGATTCAAAGCATCTCCAATTACTCATAGTTATCCGTTTAAGAACGTATCAAAGATTATTCGTACGTATGTATAATGTGTACGGGTACCGTATATGCGACCGTATAGAGCTCGAGAAATAAAAAAAAATGAAAATACTTCAATATCAAAATTCAAAAATAAGTATTTTTTTACTTATTAATTTAAATATATCCCGGAAAACATGGGTTTTGCAGGCAGAGCACTTGTAATGTTATGGGAATGGGTAGCTTTCATGCACCGAAAATTATAGAGAAAATTCAAGTACTTGTTACAGTAGGTTTCTACCTTACTTCGTGCCAAGGATAGTTGTTATTTTAGTGTACATGTACATACATTATCTATTTGTATCTATTTCTTTGGTACGGCTGTAAATTTATTCCGAGAGCAATTAAATATACTTATTAAAAAAAATGTATATCAATTTGAGGGTTTTAATTTACGGATATTTCAAATCGTTTTTTTATGTAATTAATGATACTTATGTTTGTTTGTAATAATATTGTATACGATGTGATCACACTATACAAAAAAAGCAAACTGTAAATTTTATTATTTATGAATAAAACTTAATTCTTCTTGCAACTACAAATGTATATTTTCATTTTCTTATTTCAAAGCAAACACGTAGCGGTAATCCTTTGACCTCCCTCGGTTTTAACAGATTTTGAAAGTACCTACCTCATGCAGGAAACAGACGCTAAAAGGAATCATTTTAAAATTTCTTATATTTTTATTCAGAAAAATACTGATTTTTTTTCTTCTATTCCCAACATTGTCTTATAATTTCATCAAGAGATTTATATTAGCAATCACCCAACGTTATTCTTTTGTATGTGTACAAATTAACGAATTATACTATACTAGCTGCCCGGACAGACTTCGTTCTGTCAAAAGTTTTTTATTTTGAGATGTAAGCTATCCTATCTTTCAAGTTGGACCAAACTACACATGGTGTGCAAATTTGATTAAAATCGGTTAAGTAGTTTAGGAGTCCATTGAGGACAAACAACGTGACACGTAATTTATATATATTAAGATGTATTACAAAAATATAAAAAATATGAACCCGCTAACACGTTAATGTCTTGAACTGTATTGTATCAGTACACCATATACATAAGTACTACAGTATGTACGGAATCTAATGAGTAATTAAACAAATCTATGACCTGTCAGCTACTCGAATGGCAAATTATCTAATCGTTGTTATTCAAACGTGATAATATTAATGGTAAATAATTACCCTTCAAATAAACTAATCCTAGATTCATCTGCTAATGAGTGACTAGTCGGTTACATGTCTCCCGCTCTATGCGTTGGGAGTAGCCTCATTTGATCTCAACTGAACTTGATTGGTAAATCAAATAATGATTAGTTATTTGAAATCAAAATAAAAAAAACAACGCTGTAATAGCTATGGAATAGCTTGCATCATTTTCTTGCCATAGCAAAAACACTATACCTAGTACATTTGGGATGGGAGCCAGTTCCTTCTTTATTTTTCTCTATTATTTCTTGGTCGCCAACGCATCAATGATGTCTTTGGTGACACTGATGTCTGTGGGAATTAGCCACTTGCCATTAGAGCATCATTTCGTTTGTCGATGTTAGACATGGAAAAAACGTGTGTACTACATATGTACGCACGTAAGAAGTTATACTTCTTTGGCGTAAAATAACAAAAATAGCTAAAGATTTAATCCCGTATGCCACAACCCTTTGTTTGTAAAAGAAATCAGTTATCAGCTAACTTCATCATGTCGCTTTTGGCTGTCCGTGTGCGCGCGCATCCTAACACGGAAACTTGAGAGACAGTTAATAGTTAACTTGATGAAGCGGCATGATGATGTCACCTTTTGGCTGTCGGTGTGCGCGCGCATCGTAAAAATTTTATTCAAAAGAAGTATAACTTCAAAAACATTGTTTGAAAACGCCAAATGTGAATTCTTTTTATATCGGTTAATTAAATATTAAAATGCATTTAAATAAAATATAATAAAAAATGTTTTCTTCTGCTTTGGAGACGTTGTCAATTTTCGTCAAAGAATGGTTCCGAATAAGTTGTAAAAGCCCCGCAGTCTGAAACTACAGAACTCAATCATAATCAATCAAACACTGACATCCCGCGACAATCTGTCATAATCTAATCTGACAGATATCATGGAAACCGACTTATTATTAGACATTGATTGATAAACAAATTTCGTAAGATTTCCTATCAATCCTGTCACTTGAGAGGAAATTTTACCCAAAATTAATCAATTGCATTTTTAGACATAAGGCTATTCGTCCACGACCGATAATCGGTGACCGATTTTTTGTAGGAGAAAAAACCTCCTACAAAAAGTCGGTCAGAAATAATATGGGAGGAAAAATCGGCCCGATTATCTGTCCTACATAAAGTCTGATGTGGGCGGGAAGCGTAAACAATACTATCTCAGAAATGTTATGCAGTAGTGCAAAACCTAGGGTAACCAGAAGTGGTTGCATTTAACCTTGAGACTAAGACAAGTTACGAGAGAGTATTCTTCAAAAGATACGGAATCTATTCTTTAGGAAGTTTATCCAGTCGAGTGTTTTGTATACACTGCCTTATTGCTTGCTTGCACATTTTTTTATTTTACTAAATTCCTTGTTAAAGACCGTAAGTAAAATACGGACCAATAAACAGGCATAAGTACACCACTGCAGAATGGTGTAGGCAAAACACGCAACGGGTTAAGGCCCTCTTCTTCCAACGAAGTAGGTATTTCTGACGTTCCGAGACCGGCTGAATTAAATACCGCTAACGCGCCGAGAGCCTGAACTCGTATGATCCCGGTGACTGACCACAGTACAGTAGGAGCACGGCACTACTTTTATCGTACAAATTTAAATTATTTTATAAGTACATTTATGTGAAAGATAAATATTTGTACTCGTGTCATGGCTGTTATTGTGATGTGTTATACTTATGTGTAGTCCATGCCACCCGCGACACAGGTAAATACTTGTAACCTTAGAATAATAATAAACCTTGTAACCTACTGCGGGGATATGAGTGTGGAAGGGTTTTATTATTATTATTATTAGTAACCGTTAGTGGCTCTGAGTTGGGGTGTAAGTATACTTTATTTTGATTTATTAACTGGAATTTTAGGTGCTTTAAAATAAGAGTGATGATAATTTTAGCTTATTTTTGTTTTTATTATTTTTTATGTATCTTTAGGTATTTTATTTTAAATTATTCTTATACTTTTTATCATTCTCAATATACTTGTAAAATGTCTTATCCAAAGGGTTTGAACATTTTTGTACGGAACCTGGCATACCTACAAGTCCGCCATTTTGAAAATAAAAACTCGTTTCGATTTTGAAGTTGGTTATTTTTTGTTTGTATTTAGATGATATTAAATTTAGTCAATTTTGTATGTACCTACTTATGTGTGGGTGAACCGATTTTGATGATTCTTTTTTTGGTCGAAAGCTGGTGCTTATCATGTTGTTCCACATAAATTTGAGCGAGATTTGACAAGTAGTTTTTGAGTTATTTTGAAGTTGGTTATTTTTTGTTAGTATTCAGATGATATTAGTCAATTTTGTACGTAAGTACCTACTTATATGTGGGTCAACCGATTTTGATGATTATTTTTTTGGTCGAAAGCTGGTGCTTATCATGTGGTTCCACATAGATTTGAGCGAGATCTGACACATAATTTTCAAGTTATTTTGAACTTGGTTGTTTTTTGTTAGTATTCAGATATTAGTCAATTTTGTATGTAAGTACCTACTTATTTGTGGGTCAACCGATTTTGATGATTCTTTTTTTGGTCGAAAGCTGGTGCTTATCATGTGGTTCCACATAAATTTGAGCGAGATCTGACAAGTAGTTTTTGAGTTATTTTGAAGATGGTTATTTTTTGTTCGTATTCAGATGATATTAGTCAATTTCGTATGTAAGTACCTACTTATTTGTGAGTCAACCGATTTTGATGATTCTTTTTTTGGTCGAAGGCTGGTGTTTATCATGTGGTTCAACATAAATTTGAGCGAGATTTGACAAGTAGTTTTTGAGTTATTTTGAAGTTGGTTATTTTTTGTTAGTATTTAGATGATATTAAATTTAGTCAATTTTGTATATAAGTACCTACTTATTTGTGGGTGAACCGATTTTCATGATTCTTTTTTTGGTCGAAAGCTGGTGCTTATCATGTGGTTCCACATAAATTTGAGCGAGATCTGACAAGTAGTTTTTGAGTTATTTTGAAGTTGGTTATTTTTTGTTAGTATTTAGATGATATTAAATTTAGTCAATTTTGTATATAAGTACCTACTTATTTGTGGGTGAACCGATTTTCATGATTCTTTTTTTGGTCGAAAGCTGGTGCTTATCATGTGGTTCCACATAAATTTGAGCGAGATCTGACAAGTAGTTTTTGATTTATTTTGAAGTTGGTTATTTTTTGTTAGTATTTAGACGATATTAAATTTAGTCAATTTTGTATGTAAGTACTACTTATTTGTGGGTGAACCGATTTTGATGATTCTTTTTTGGTCGAAAGCTGGTGCTTATCATGTGGTTCCACAAAAATTTGAGCGAGATTTGACAAGTAGTTTTTGAGTTATTTTGAAGTTGGTTATTTTTTGTTAGTATTTAGACGATATTAAATTTAGTCAATTTTGTATGTAAGTACCTACTTATTTGTGGGTGAACCGATTTTCATGATTCTTTTTTTGGTTGAAAGCTGGTGCTTATCATGTGGTTCCACATAAATTTGAGCGAGACCTGACAAGTAGTTTTTGATTTATTTTGAAGTTGGTTATTTTTTGTTAATATTTAGACGATATTAAATTTAGTCAATTTTGTATGTAAGTACCTACTTATTTGTGGGTGAACCGATTTTCATGATTCTTTTTTTGGTTGAAAGCTGGTGCTTATCATGTGGTTCCACATAAATTTGAGCGAGACCTGACAAGTAGTTTTTGATTTATTTTGAAGTTGGTTATTTTTTGTTAATATTTAGACGATATTAAATTTAGTCAAATTTGTATGTAAGTACTACTTATTTGTAGTGAACCGATTTTGATGATTTTTTTTTGGTCGAAAGCTGGTGCTTATCATGTGGTTCCACATAAATTTGAGCGAGACCTGACAAGTAGTTTTTGAGTTATTTTGAAGTTGGTTATTTTTTGTTAGTATTTAGGTGATATTAAATTTAGTCAATTTTGTATGTAAGTACCTACTTATTTGTGGGTCAACCGATTTTGATGATTTTTTTTTGGTCGAAAGCTGGTGCTTATCATGTGGTTCCACATAAATTTGAGCGAGACCTGACAAGTAGTTTTTGAGTTATTTTGAAGTTGGTTATTTTTTGTTAGTATTTAGGTGATATTAAATTTAGTCAATTTTGTATGTAAGTACCTACTTATTTGTGGGTCAACCGATTTTGATGATTTTTTTTTGGTCGAAAGCTGGTGCTTATCATGTGGTTCCACATAAATTTGAGCGAGACCTGACAAGTAGTTTTTGAGTTATTTTGAAGTTGGTTATTTTTTGTTAGTATTTAGATGATATTAAATTTAGTCAATTTTGTATGTAAGTACCTACTTATTTGTGAGTCAACTGATTTTGATGATTCTTTTTTTGGTCGAAGGCTGGTGCTTATCATGTGGTTCCACATAAATTTGAGTGAGATCTGACAAGTAGTTTTTGAGTTATTTTGAAGTTGGTTAGTATTTAGACGATATTAAATTTAGTCAATTTTGTATGTAAGTACCTACTTATTTGTGGGTGAACTGATTTTGATGATTCTTTTTATCTTTTCTTATCATGTGGTTCCACATAAATTTGAGCGAGATTTGACAAGTAGTTTTTGAGTTATTTTGAAGTTGGTTATTTTTTGTTAGTATTTAGACGATATTAAATTTAGTCAATTTTGTATGTAAGTACCTACTTATTTGTGGGTGAACCGATTTTCATGATTCTTTTTTTGGTCGAAAGCTGGTGCTTATCATGTGGTTCCACAAAAATTTGAGCGAGATTTGACAAGTAGTTTTTGAGTTATTTTGAAGTTGGTTATTTTTTGTTAGTATTTAGGTGATATTAAATTTAGTCAATTTTGTATGTAAGTACCTACTTATTTGTGGGTCAACCGATTTTCATGATTTTTTTTTTGGTCGAAAGCTGGTGCTTATCATGTGGTTCCACATAAATTTGAGCGAGATCTGACAAGTAGTTTTTGAGTCATTTTGAAGTTGGTTATTTTTTGTTAGTATTTAGATGATATTAAATTTAGTCAATTTTGTATGTAAGTACCTACTTATTTGTGAGTCAACCGATTTTGATGATTCTTTTTTTGGTCGAAGGCTGGTGCTTATCATGTGGTTCCACATAAATTTGAGCGAGATCTGACAAGTAGTTTTTGAGTTATTTTGAAGTTGGTTAGTATTTAGACGATATTAAATTTAGTCAATTTTGTATGTAAGTACCTACTTATTTGTGGGTGAACTGATTTTGATGATTCTTTTTATCTTTTCTTATCATGTGGTTCCACATAAATTTGAGCGAGATTTGACAAGTAGTTTTTGAGTTATTTTGAAGTTGGTTATTTTTTGTTAGTATTCAGATGATATGAGTCAATTTCGTATGTAAGTACCTACTTATTTGTGAGTCAACCGATTTTAATGATTCTTTTTTTGGTCGAAAGCTGGTGCTTATCATTATTGTGGTTCCACATAAATTTGAGCGAAATCTGACAAGTAGTTTTTGAGTTATTTTGAAGTTGGTTATTTTTTGTTAGTATTCAGATGATATTAGTCAATTTTTTATGTAAGTACCTACTTATTTGTGGGTCAACCGATTTTGATGATTCTTTTTTTGGTCGAAAGCTGGTGCTTATCATGTTGTTCCACATAAATTTGAGCGAGATTTGACAAGTAGTTTTTGAGTTATTTTGAAGTTGGTTATTTTTTGTTAGTATTCAGATGATATTAGTCAATTTTGTATGTAAATACCTACTTATATGTGGGTCAACCGATTTTGATGATTATTTTTTTGGTCGAAAGCTGGTGCTTATCATGTGGTTCCACATAGATTTGAGCGAGATCTGACAATTAATTTTCAAGTTATTTTGAAGTTGGTTATTTTTTGTTAGTTTTTGTTTTTCGAACAAAAAAAGAATCATCAAAATCGGTTCACCCACATATAAGTAGGTACTTACATACAAAATTGTCTAATATCATCTAAATACTAACAAAAAATAACCAACCTCAAAATAACTCGAAAACTACTTGTCAGATCTCGCTCAAATTTATGTGGAACCACATGATACGCACCAGCTTTCTATCAAAAAAAAAATCATCAAAATCGGTTCACCTACAAATAAGTAGGTACTTACATACAAAATTGACTAATATCATCTAAATACTAACAAAAATTATCCAACTTCAAAATCAAAACGAGTTTTTATTTTCAAAATGGCGGACTTGTAGGTTGTATGCCAGGTTCCGTACAAAAATGTTCAAACCCTTTGGATAAGATATTTTACAAGTATGTTGAGAATGATAAAAAGTATAAGAATAATTTAATATTAAAATAAAATACCTAAAGATACGTAATAAATAAATTAAAATGTTTGCAATTCACACGTGTTAGAAGTGAAACCTTGAAAAATTTTGTTTTCAAGATAAAGAGACGAATGTAAAATTTCGGGAAGATGATAATTGTAGGTTTTACTACTCCACTCCACTTCACTCCACTCCACTCCACAAATTTTGACTTTTGACTTTTTTGACTTTTTGACTATTTTGACTTTTTTGACTTTTTTGACTTTTTTGACTTTTTGACTTTTTGACTTTTGACTTTTTTTTACTGTTTTGACTTTTTTGACTTTTTCACTTTTTTTTTGACTTTTTTGACGTTTTTGACTTTTTTGATGTTTTTGACTTTTTTGACATTTTTGACTTTTGACTTTGACTTTTGACTTTTTTTACTGTTTTGACTTTTTCACTTTTTTTTTTACTTTTTTGACGTTTTTGACTTTTTTGACGTTTTTGACTTTTTTGACATTTTTGACTTTTGACTTTGACTTTGACTTTTTTTAGTTTTGACTTTTTTGACTTTTTTTGACTTTTTTGACGTTTTTGACTTTTTTGACGTTTTTGACATTTTTGACTTTTGACTGACTTTTTTTTTACTGTTTTGACTTTTTTGACTTTTTTTACTTTTTTGACTTTTTGACTTTTTTTGACTTTTTTGACTTTTTGACTGACTTTTTTGACTTTTTGACTTTTGACTTTTTTGACTTTTTTTACTGTTTTGACTTTTTGACTTTTTTGACTTTTTTGACTTTTGACTTTTGTTTGACTTTTGACTTCACTTGACTTGACTTCAACTCAAGTCAAGTCAGTCTCCACTCATCTTTAGTCTCCACCGACAGTTTCGCTTCATAAAATTTTAAGTCACCCCCGTACTAAAGAAGTTTTCACTTCAATAAAAACAAAAATAAGCTAAAAATATCATCACTTATTTTATAGCACCTAAAATTCCAGTTAATAAATCAAAATAAAGTATACTTACACCCCAACTCAGAGCCACTAACGGTTACTAATAATAATAATAATAAAACCCTTCCACACTCATATCCCCGCAATAGGTTACAAGTATTTACCCGTGTCGCGGGTGGCATGGACTACACATATAACATGGTCATGGAAATTATAGTAATGTCTTATTTGTACTCCAGTCTCCACTCAACTCCAGTCTCCACTCAACTCCACTCAACTCCCCTCAACTCCACTCAACTCCCCTCAACTCCACTCAACTCCCCTCAACTCATTCGTTTTATTGAATTTCAAATCATCCCCGTACTAAACAAAGTTTTCACTTCAAAAAACAATATAATAATAATAATTTTTTCAAAACGATTTTCCATTTATTTCATAACACGCCTAAAAAAGTAGGTATAACTTCAATAAAGAAAACTGGCTCTCAAGCTCCCAGCCGTCACGACGAGTCGTTTGGCGGCTGACACATGCTCAAGGGTGGTAGCTATCCATGCGAACCCCATGGAGAAATAATAATAGTAATAATGGTATTAATTAATATTTAAAATCAATATTACCAATATTATCCCTCGAGGGGCCCTACCACCAGCGGGCCGGATTTAGTCGCCTTTTACGACACCCATCCGGCTTGGGATTGGGGTTAGTATTCTAAGCCGCCCTAATACGGCAAGAATAATTGTGTAATTAGGACTTGACTTATACCAATACCTAATTACTATAAACAGTAACTAAAGTTTAAAAACGAACAATTTTTATTATTTCAAATTACAGCAGTGTGGATACTTTGGACTGGGTAATATAAGTCCAGAAGGCGCGCGCGCCAAATTCGAAATTAAAATAAGTGTCGGAAATTCGACGTCGTGCGGCTGCGATACGGATCGACACAGGTCCTACCTCGAAGGCGACTGGCGCGAGAGTAAAATTGAGTAAATGAACGCGTCGGGCGTTTCGTAGCTAGTGGAAAGGGAAAAAATTGGAATTGAAAGGGATGTTTTTCAAAATTTCATATTATGATGCGATAACAATATTGGTATCTATAGGACCTATACTGTGGTATATTTTTTATTATCTGGAAGCGATTAAAAAGCGAATAAAACGCCATTTTTATGCCAGATTAGACCCAACTTTGTGATTTATTTCTATCTAATGAAGTAACGACTATCGTGTATCAAGTTTGATAAAAAGAAAGAACAAAGACTGTAAAATAACATATATTTTTTTTAGAATTGTATTATGTACCATTTATGAGCAAAACACCTTCAAAAATACCATTTTTGGGATAAGACCCCCTTAAGAGTAACTCTGTAGGATTACTAGTTTCATACCCACTTCAATTCCTTTATCAGTAATTCTGCGTAAATGAGCAAGTACCGGAAATTTCGGTGTTAGCGGTCATCCAACTCCCAATCCTTAGATTGAGAATTGGCTTAACTCGGTCGATCATTTACGATTGCCGCAAGCCATCGGACTATGAACGCTTCAATAAGTTTTACATTGCTAAAGGTTGCGATCAAATCTATTAAACACTAGCTTTTGCCCGCAGCTTCGCCCGCGGTAGACATCGATTTTTTACAAATCCTACATACTTTTACTTAGTTAGATTTAGTTGCCTATGACTGAAGTAAACATGTATCATTTGATAGCGTGATTCAGAACTTGCAAATGTATTTTACTATCGCCATATATTAACAACATCCGGAACTAAATATCTAGCAACTAACAAAATATCGATCTTCCCATGGGGATGTTTTACCGCGGTAAAAAGTAGCCTACGTTACTCTCCACCCTCCTCACTATCTCCACACACAAAAACCATACTATATAACAGCTTCGTTGCGACGGGAAAGACGGACAAACAAACAAACAAACACACTTTCACATTTATAATATTATATAGTCTATTAAACATTGTGGCCCTAACCATTTTTTTTCAGACGACTCAATCCCCAAGTTGTGGGCAATTATGAATTGTTTCGATTACAAAGCTTTGACCAAAATATACGCTTTAATAGAGATCCATAGAATTCAAAGTTACTTGACAGTCTCTAAATGGCTTCCAACAGTATCTTACCGAGTGATATTGTATCACCGAAGTTTGTGAACTTTGCGTTCAATCTACTTGAGTCTTGACTTATCCGCGGTATTAATAGATGTTCGTAACTATCATAATTGGCGATGAAACTATGAGTCAGTGTCAAAAGGTATTATGCGATGGTTCGAAATGGATTTTCATAAGTTTAACTTCTTGATTCACATTTAATATTTTACTATCCCATATCTTAGTAACTAGTGACATTGGAATGGTCCCAGGTTCGATTTCCATATGGATATTAGGTAATTTACGAACAAGTAGAAGAGTGGCTACTACTGTCGACGGATAATTTACGAACAAGTAAGTACTTGAATTAATGGTTTGAATAAACGCTAAGCAACAGAGATAAGAATTTTATTTTGTTTAAGAATTGGTGACTTTTGATATCAATTATTATGGGTCTAAGAATTTCCTGCTTATTTTTTTCTTAATGGTTTCTACTTAATAGTTTTATAGGCATGTTAAAAATATATTATACTTATTAACATACATAAACAAAACTTTATTTCGTTTAGTTCTCAAAACTTTATTTGAAAGTATCACACAGCGCAGAGATATTAAGCTCTATGACTGCTCTTTTAAAAATGAAAAGAAAACATACGACGTTTTCCAGCACAAAATTCATACTCGACTAAATTGAAAAGTCTAGTCGGTGGAAGCTTCCGGTGAAGAAATAAGTACTACATTTTTACTGTAATACGGGTACTCACGATATACTTATTTTATTTATTCGCCGATATTTCGACCCAGTTGCAGGGATCGTGGTCACGGCTAGACTGCGGTGGCGCGGAGAAACTCTTGACAGGTTGACAGACGACGTTGATTAATAGTCTTTGACGGATGACGTTGTCAGAACCCGGATGTTAGATGTCGGATGACGTTTGACTCTAATACATCAGTCTGTCTACCTTACGTCTCGATCGTTTGTGAACCATATCACGACACACAACACTGACCACATCTTGTCGCACAACACTAGACACTTTTCGGGGCTTGCATAAACTAACCACTGGATTCCACGTCGGTGACAACTTGAAACCGTCCTCCCTATTAAAATTTTTGGGGTGTTTTTTAATTTCAATGGCTTCACGCACTAGCCGTGGTATATAGTGGCGTTCCGCGGCAATCACCTGAGGATTGTGAAGCTCGATCCAATGGTTAGTACCCGATTCGAGAAGATGTTCTGCTACAGCTGATTTATTCCCGTCGTTCTTTTTGACTGCTGAAATATGCTCCTTTATGCGCTGCGATATCGATCGTTTTGTTTGTCCGATGTAGCTGTTTCCGCAGCTGCAGTCAATTTTATACACCCCTGGACACTGATAAGGAATTCTATCCTTCGGGGAACGTAAAAAGGCGGAGACTTTCTTATAAGGCGTAAAAATTGTTTTTATATCGTATTTTCTATTTAAAATCCTGCCTATTTTATCTGTTACGCCTTTAACGTAGGGAAAAAATGCTGGTAGGCAATACACCAGCACGGTTGATCGCCTACCAGCATTTTTTCCCTATGTTAAAGGCGTAACAGATAAAATAGGCAGGATTTTAAATAGAAAATACGATATAAAAACAATTTTTACGCCTTATAAGAAAGTCTCCGCCTTTTTACGTTCCCCGAAGGATAGAATTCCTTATCAGTGTCCAGGGGTGTATAAAATTGACTGCAGCTGCGGAAACAGCTACATCGGACAAACAAAACGATCGATATCGCAGCGCATAAAGGAGCATATTTCAGCAGTCAAAAAGAACGACGGGAATAAATCAGCTGTAGCAGAATATCTTCTCGAATCGGGTACTAACCATTGGATCGAGCTTCACAATCCTCAGGTGATTGCCGCGGAACGCCACTATATACCACGGCTAGTGCGTGAAGCCATTGAAATTAAAAAACACCCCAAAAATTTTAATAGGGAGGACGGTTTCAAGTTGTCACCGACGTGGAATCCAGTGGTTAGTTTATGCAAGCCCCGAAAAGTGTCTAGTGTTGTGCGACAAGATGTGGTCAGTGTTGTGTGTCGTGATATGGTTCACAAACGATCGAGACGTAAGGTAGACAGACTGATGTATTAGAGTCAAACGTCATCCGACATCTAACATCCGGGTTCTGACAACGTCATCCGTCAAAGACTATTAATCAACGTCGTCTGTCAACCTGTCAAGAGTTTCTCCGCGCCACCGCAGTCTAGCCGTGACCACGATCCCTGCAACTGGGTCAAAATATCGGCGAATAAATAAAATAAGTATATCGTGAGTACCCGTATTACAGTAAAAATGTGTTCAGTCCACGATGAGTTAAGTTTAAAATCATGAAATAAGTACTATCTTAAATTGCTGATGCTTTCCTGGTTTTTGAACGACGGGTATAAACTCAGTATTAAAACGGTAGTTAAAACTTCGCAACCTCTGACTCATGAGACTAGTGAGTTAGTATACAACATCCAACACATATTTGTTGTTAACAGGTGACTCTAGATCAGAGGTTCCCAGACTTTTTTTCTCATAGACCACATTAAAAATTTACCTGGTTCCGGTGGATCCCCTGCAGCTTCATATCTACCATATTCCCAAAATTCGACAAAAAATTTGAAGATTAGATTTAACTATGGAAGTTTGCGTTGCGACTGATTAGATTATATAGTAATTAATAGTTTTCGAAAAAAGTGAGAATTGATTAGTTAATTAATTAATTGATTTTTGTCACGCCAACATAGATCCCCGTCGAATTTCCCGTGGACTCCTGGGGGTCCACCTGGACCACTTTAGGAACAATGCTCTAGAGTCTAGACAATCCATTTAATATTTTTTTTGTTAATTACGCTTCTATTTCATCTGCGTTAGCGTTAAATGACGGTTGCGCCGAAATGTAAAAAGGAATACTAATATAGAGGTAAGATAAAGATAACGCAAATGAAGGTACAAACGCGGTCGTACTTACGAGTACGTCTCAATTAATTTCAATGCAGTCCCTAACAAATCTGTAATGGAATAGATCGGGTTTAATTCCTTTCTAGGAAATATGCTAGCGTGTGCTCTGACATGAATCGCTGAACTCGTAAACCGTAATGGCGTAAAGAGACAAATCATAGCATGCTTTTGAACGTATGTTATCATGTGACGTTCCGTGAAAAGGCTCAAAGTGCTTACAAAGCACTAGTTTCTTGAAATGAAAAGAAAATAGCTCGATGTTCTCCAGTATAAATTCCCGTGCACTTGGCAAAATTGAAAAGTCCACTCAGTGGGAACTTCCGCTTAAACAGAACGTACGATTTCAAATTGTTTACGCTTTTCTGCGCTTTAAGACTGTGCGGGAAAGGATCTGAATGGGGCCGTTCCAGTACCTGCTGCAATGTGCCGTATTTCTATATTTCTAGTACTAGTACTGGTTTATTTTTCCATTATATTGGGATTTAATAAATTGTTTTTATAGCTAACCAGAGAAACTCGAATAAACTGTAAGGGGCTCCATTTGCCTTGATTTCAGGTCAACGTTCGCTGCTCGTGATCCATCGTGGTAAACGATAGACGGTCTATGCCAATGATATTTAAAAAATATAGATATGTTATATCCTTACAAATCAACCAAAAAATCTGTTCCGAAAAGAGCTACAACACACACACGTTTATCTTTTGTTTCACTACACCAATCGCATTGATATAACACCTCGTTTACATTCAGCCCCTACCGCTGCTCCTCGCGCTGTCGGCAATAATCCCCTTGATACTGCCGTGGCAGGATCGAGAGAAGTGTAGTGTTTACATACTGCCCTACCACTCACATCGCTTTCGACTTTCGGCAATGGCAGACGTCGAAATATTACTGCGACGGAGCTGAATGCAGTGTTGCCAATGAAAATTTTTGGAAGGCCGTGTACATTAGATAAAAAAGCCGTGTTTATATGGGAAAAGATCAAGTGTGGGCCGTAGCAATCCAATTACGCCAATATACACCATCGGTTCAGCGCTCGAACTAAAAAAAAGGTCATCGGCAGTGAATTTGATGCCCACAGAACGAGTAATACTTTTCATTAGCCTACATTAACATCAATATAAGCCTGGTGGCGCTGTTTTAAGGGTTTAACATTCGTTAAATGTTTGCAAAACAATAAATAAAATTGACTTTGTGAAAATTTGCGAAAAGCCTTAAAATTTGCTACGGCAATAGGGTTCCAGCCGTAGCCCGTAGATTTTGTGATTTTTTGGCCTGAAAGCCGTAGAACACGGTAATTGCCGTAGCATTGGCAACACTGGCTGAAAAACCGCTCTTTTGGGGAGCGCCGGGCAGCGCGAGTAGCAGTGGTAGGAGCATGAGAAGTATCGTGTTCACATACTCGTCCTGCCCACTTCCCTACCTACTTTCCTGCTCAAATGAGCTGAATGTAAACGAGGTATAATACACGAAGGCATTTTAACGCTGTATGTCAAACCGTGACTCAAACGTCAAGCACTTCTGACAACAACAATAGCGGGCGTACCTATCGTCTTGTATTGACAGAGCGACTACGACCAGAACGGTCAATTGCCTGTTCTTACGCTCTTCATCATCGGCGCGCTAGTGACATATCTACCTTTTTTATATTATAGGATCATTGGTCTATGCATGCACAAAATGTCTTAAGTCAATGAGAGACATCATAATTCTTACCCATTTCTTAACCATTGATTTACCCATTTGTTTATCCATGTTTTTATCGTAAGCACATCGTAACAAAAATCGAATTAAAAATAATGTCAATAATAAATATTCGATAACATAGAAAACGAGGGTTGGTATGTTCGTTAAGTCCTTGTTTTTATGTCAACGACATCGAACACCTGTCAATGTCACTAGGCATTAATAAACCGTTCATGATCTCTACAGTCTGCAGATTCGGTATGAGATGCTAAAATATGTCAATACGGATGAAGAATTTATAAGACCTGAAATCGTGGTCTTGTACCAATTGTTATTAATACGATCCTAAGTATCAGTAGCATGAAAGGTTCGTGTAGCCTCGTCAAAATTTGTGGCTCTTTGAATTTGCAAAGTTGGAATTCATTTTGCGTTAATAGGGTTTCGTAACATACAATACTAGGGAATTCCTTCCAGTGATATTTCATTTCATTACCGAAACGAAAGATTTATTTTACAATGTACATTTAAAAGCCATTGACTAAACTTTTAGCCGAAGGGTTTCTGGTAACTACATAACCTCTGATTATAGGTATAATCATTATTATTGTTTATTAAGTACCATAATTTTATTTTAACACAACTGTGTTTTGAGGTGATTAAAGATATCTTAAATTTTAGATTTACTTCCAGGAGTCAGGATTTGTACATACATCTATATAATAAACCACCTCACCATTATAATCACTTCAAGGACATGTTCTAAATAAAAAAATCAACCATTGTCGAAAATACAATTTGACAAATTGACAAGACTCACAATTTTACATTTCGTTCATCGGATGTACACCCCAAAACACGACAACGTATATTCACTTCCTTCGATTGTGTCAATCCAATCATATAAGCCACACCAAAAGTGACAAAGTAAGCTACTAAGGACCTCTTACATTCCCTTGTCAATAAAATCAGGAGGTGTTATCGATTTTTTACGTATTCAGAGATGTCTTTCCTTAGCACCTCCTGAGATTTCACGATAACATTTGTTTATTGGATAAAGCACTTTGTTTAATAGCTTCGGATATTGCAAAAATATTTATCTATACTAATATATAAAGAGGAAAGATTTGATTTTTTGTTTGCATTGAATAAGCTCCGAAACTAATGAACCGATTTGAAAAATTCTTTCACTGTTAGAAAGTTACACTATCTCCGGTGAACATAGGCTATATTTAAAAAAAATAGGGATCCTTAATAAAACCCCAATAATGTAACCCAAGGTGTAAAAAAAAATAGGAAAACCGAAGCAAAGCGAGGGCGGTTACTCGTTAGAAATAAAGAGAGAAACAAATGGTTTATTTTGAATGAATTTTCTTGTGTCATGATTGATTCTTTCGATGCACGGGAACGTATAGGTATGTATACGTTTATGTTTATGTACTTTAAATGAAAGAAAGCTGTATGTAGGCTGACTACCTAGTCAGGATACCTACCTAGGTATCCTCATTATAGCTTCATACTATCAGATTTAATAACCTTCTTCATGGCGAAGAGCATGAGGCATGAGTCATGACGTAATTTTATTTTAAGCTTTACGTCCAAATATTTCATTCTATTACAATTTTTGTACTCATACATTGATAAAATCGGTAATTTCGTGACAAAATATCTATAGTATATATAAATTGACCCTGGCAATATTCATGACAAGCCAAGAAAGAAACGATAGAGCCATCGATCACTGCAAAGTTACCAGAGTGTTAGCATGATAAATGCCTGGGGAGACATTTACCTCGATATTTTCCGTCACGTCAGCTTTGCGTGAAGCTGAATGTACAGTGACGTGACGACGGAGTCAGCTCGTTTCATGTATTCTTAGTTCGCCTATTAACGACACAGTATGTACATACACACACACTCATGCTAGAATACAAACACCCAGACGTGATTTCAAAATATAGTCCATTTTTGAAGTGAAAACTTCTATAGTACGGGGGTGACTTGAAATTTTATGAAACGAAACTGTCCAGTAAAAAGAGACAAACACATAAATTCTAAAGTGTGATAGGAAGCATTGTACGGGGGTAGGGTAGAGGAGTGAGGGGTAGGGGAGCGGAGCGGAACGGGGCGGAGCGGGGTGGAGCGGGGCGGAGCGGAGCGGAGTGTTGAAACCTACATTTATCATCTTCCCGAAATTTTACATTCGTCTCATTATCTTGAAAACAAAAATTTTGAAGGTTTCACTTCTACCACGTGTGAATTTCACACATTTTAATTTATAATAATATGAGTCCTATTTAGTAAATAATCTTGGCACTACTTTTAAATAAAATATTAATTGAAAAACACTTGAAAAGTACGCGTGGAGAGGGTTCCATGCGGTGATTATGTTTTTAAACGACTTCAAAAGAAGAGGTTCTCAATTCGACTGTATTTCTTTTTTTATGTTTGCTACCTAACTTTCGACTGGGTGAACCGATTTTGATGATTCTTTTTTAAATCGAAAGTTGGTGCTTGTCATGTGATCCCATTTAAATTTGAGCGCGATCTGACGAGAAGGTTTTTGAGTTATCCCTAATTTTGAAGTCGGTTATTTTTTGTCAAGAATTACGACCACAGACTTCATATAAGTTTTCCTGTAATATTCAGATAAGTTATTATTATTAACTTCCGTACTATTGTAGCACACGCCCTGAATTCATAATTTATAACCTCCTTTTGACCTCGCCGTAATAAAGAAAGAGCGTCATTTTAAACTTGGCATAAAAATACAATCAAAAGTAATAGATAAATGCAACGTTAATACGAGGACGAAATTGTTGGCGGTTCAACTTCGCAAAGTTTTAGTCCCAGTTTCATTGAAAAGGCTTTGTGTACGCCTATACAAAGCCTTGCTGGTTGATTTGGAAAACTTACCGTTCCAACAGTAACGTTAGTGACAGATGAAAAACGACTGAAGCTGTATTGGGGCTTACAATACTAACCCCAATCCCACGCTGGATGGGTGTCGTAAGAGGTGACTAAATCCGGCCCCCTGGTGGTAGTGTCCCTTGGAGGGATTATATTGGTAATAAAGACTTTTATAGGTCATTAATATAATTATAACAAGTAACCGCCCTCGCTTTGCTTCAGTTTTCTTATTTTTTTACACTTTGGGTTACATTATTGGAGATTTATTAAGGAATTTTTTTGAAAATAATATTGTAGTGTATCGATATCGAGTAGGATATCGATAACATTTAGTAGTTTTGCAATCTAACTAGATTGTCATCTGTCAACTGACAGATGTCACTTTTCTGTCGTCTCGGTCAAGCACCCACGCGGCCAGCGCACAATGAGTCAGTTACGAACTGTCGGGCGCGGAGTGTAGACGTGGTGTTTGCAGCGAGCCGATATTTATATATATGTATTTATTAAGTAATTAAACAATAATCATGTGGCGTAACCGCGTTTCCTAGTCTATTACATCGAACCAGTGAATATACAGAATTAGTGGTCTAACGGAACACTACATATTTTGGCGACGAGCGTGAAAAAACCATGTCGGTAAGTACGTAGTAAATAAATAACTTGATTTTACTTTATTACGTAAAAAGGAAGGATGCGTTGGAATGCGTGCAGATATTACATCTATTTTGTAAACGCGATACGAACAAATAACCGTTCGTAGTCCAAGATCTTTCGTAGAACAAGTAAGTCGTTCGTTTTGTTATGATCGTTGAATATTTAATATAAAATCAGTACCGGATTTTTATTTCGGAATAATATAGTATAGGAGTTTATAGATTTACTATAGAGAGATAGATTATTCTTGCGTATTCTAGTACGGGTGTATGGAAGACTTTATAATTATATAAGATGTATTTAGATAAATTAAATAATATATTGTATTTTTCACAATAATTAACTTACTCCTAAATACATTGTGTAATAATAAACCATCGCGAGTATATGTGCTCCAAGCGCGGAACTGGGACGACTGACTTGTGAGAGCAGGTAGGGTTGTTAGCACTTAGCAGGCCCCAAACGCCACTTCACATATTTCGCTATGTAGCAATTGACACGATGACATTGATGATAATGGAGTCCTTAGAATGTTAAGTTTTATTACCGTCTATGACAAAGAAATTTACACACTTTGTTAACAATTGTACCTTCGCAGACGACAGCCATTTTGGTTCAACTTATGTGCCGCGGTTTATAATAATAATTCTTTATTTCAGGCTCAGCCCAGGCCAATATTTGTTAGTAAAACATTTTATTCTTAAATCTAAGGGTTAGTAAATACAGACATACAAATTAATTACTACTTACTATAAACTACTTAAAATGGGGAAGGAAATGGGGGTTTCCACGCCCAGGCGCGGTCTGTATTGCACCACTTGCGTGCAGACTTACCCAGTGCTTGGGAAATGGAGAGTCCCACCTGTCCACTAGTGTGCCTGGAATGCTATTGGTGCTGTCGCGCAGGCGGTTGAGAAGAGAAGCGCATCGTTTCTGGATAATGGCATGAAAGCCGTCAGTGCGAGCCTCTAAAAACATCCCAGAGGCGCTACAAAAGCGCGGCAGCCCCATCAGCATTCTAAACCCATTATTATATTGTATACGCAGTGCGTTGTACGCCCTCTGCGTATAGCTGACCCACAGGCTGCTCGTGTAAAAGGACTGGCAGTACACTCTAAAAAGCATCGCCTTTACAGCTTTAGCTTGCAGCTATTATGTTGTGACCTCTATCACACGGACCTCGGACGCTCTACTCTCTCTCGCACCTATCAAATTCTAAAACTTTATAGCTTGGCAATAATATTTTATGAACGATTTCTTGCAGGCGAGCCTATATGATTAGTTTTGTAATTAAAATATCTTACCTATGATATTAATTTCGATTGGTTAACAGATCGATGTAGTTACCTATATTGACTTACCTGTTCACATCTACTTGCCAGGTAGCTATGCACAGAAATAAGTAGGCCTACCTAGGCATATTCGGGGTGTTAAAAAACTATCAATTGAGATAAAACTCATTCGTTTATCACAAGTAATGAAGCACTACTGCTTCAATTTATTAAAGTAGGTTTTTGGTAAAATTCTAATGGCAAGATCAGCTTGGAGTTCACTGGTTCGCTCATTAGAGTGCTTCCTGGCGCCGCTAGATGGCGTTAGGAGTCCTATTTGAATAGCCGCGCGCGGCGCTGCGTTCGCGCCGAATGATGACGGGAGAAAATCTGTCGTCCGCCTTCTTCCTACGAGTTGCGAGGTGCACCCGCATGTACCGCCGCTGGTCTATCTACTAAAGGCGTAAAATAAAATCCCAGGGTAGGCAATACAGGTATATTGGTATAACCCTACCAGTCGGCTAGCACATAAATTTATAAGGTCGTAGTAATCGGCCTAACCAGTTTCCCCCTCCGTAGCGCCGTACTCCCCTTGTGACGCGTAATCACGCGTAGTCCTGCCGAAGATGGTTGACGGCCGAGGTGCGGAGACATAGCCAGGTATGACACGGCGGAGCGACCTTCGAAACGCTAGCGCGCGCAGCGGCAACAGCTGGTAGGTAGCCGTGCAAGGTGTGTAGGCAGAGCAGTCGTGGTGAAGCGGTCAGGTACTAAAGCGGTACCATGGCACCCTAATACGGGAATATTTCACACCACTTAATAAACGGATATAAGAAACTAAAACACGAAGAGTATTTAAAATTGCCTTCGAGCTGGCTAACGCGCACAGCTAGTTTTAAAACGAACGTGTGTCGTCAAGCTCACGAGTCTCGAGGCGAATGCGAGAAGCGCGGGCGCAGTGCAACGCGCGGTCGGCCACCCTCCCCGCACGTCTCTCAGTCCCCCGCTAGCAGATCGAACTTGCAAATCATCGTTGTAAATGTCGTTTCGTTACACCCTTCAATTACATATATAGGAGGGTGCGTGATCTGGTGAACTAACACAAATTTCGACGGATTATCTAACCATCACCGCGCCGGCCGGCTTCGGCGTCACCGCTTCATCGGCTGCCTTGGACTGCGTGGGATTCGTGCCAGGGCGGGGCAGGGTGAGTGGATTCAGTTGCGCTTTGGCTGATCTTATGCCATTTTCAATAGGTTTGACAAAATAAAATAATTTCAATTGTACGCAAGTATGCGGTGGTGTAGCTGTTTACACGCTACGCACCACCAACAAGAGTGAAGGGGATGGAAAAAAAAAGAAAAAAAAAAGATTAAATTTAATTAAATCGTTCTGTCTACCATCTAATGACTATCTCCCTCTCACAGGGCTGCTGGAAGAGATTTCTTAAAGAAATAAGCAGTTCCTTTGTGCAAATTGTGTCATCATTGTTGTTTTGTGTAAGATTTCCTTCGTATACAAAAATAAATAAATAAAATAAATAAATAAAATAAATAAATAAAATAAATTACAAATAGCTATGAACATTAAATTAAATTTTATGGATGAGTGATCGAATCATCATGCCAAATGATGGTGAGACGCATTAAATTGCGATCATCATGGTAACTGATGGTGAAGTGCATTAAATTGCAAGGCGCATTATATTGCGAGGTGCATTAAATTGCGGTTTTGCATTAAATTGCGATGATCTAAATCAATGATGGTGGGAGTCGCATTAAATTGCGAGGTGCATTAAATTGCGGTTTTGCATTAAATTGCGATGATCTAAATCAATGATGGAGGGAGTCGCATTCAATTGCGAGGTGCATTAAATTGCGGTTTTGCATTAAATTGCGATGATCTAAATCAATGATGGTAAGAGTGGCATTAAATTGCGAGGTGCATTACATTACGGTTTTGCATTAAATTGCGATGATCTAAATCAATGACGACCCGTGTGTCGCAATGATTGCCATGCCGGATCGCCGCACCGAGGGTCCTGGGTTCGATTCCCGGCGAGGCGGAGGTTTGGATGATGAGTTTGAGTTTCTGTTCTCGGTCTGGGTGTGAATGTCTTTGTCTGGTGTGTTGTCGGTGGCACCCGCGACGCAGGGAATCCTAGTGTAGAATTGACATAATATTTGAAGTGAATCTACGAAGAAAACTAAAGACACATCCAAATTGAATTGCTGGCTCGTGATCGCCTTGGTTTGTCATTGTGGCCACCATTTGGAACTTTGCAACAGTTTTACCGACGCTGCGTGCTCACGGCGAAGATAGAAGTCAGTTACAAGTTGTATCCTGGTGTATCGACACAATCAATTACTTCATTTGCTATGGTAGAAAATGTTGCCAGCCTTAAGAAAATCTACTAATGGTAGCTTTCGAAAAAGACTTTCCGAATTAATGTTTTTATGAAGACTGAAGACCCAAATTAATTCGAATATTAATGAATATCGATGAAAGTCACAAAATTATTCTCAAGCAAACACAAGTTTCTCTGCAACAATACCGCCGAAGAAAGATGAAAAAGAAAGTGAACCGAGTGAAGAAATTGAACCGAGATACGGTTACATCATCCGTGACAATGAAGTAAGACCATCGAAGGATAAAATTAATGCTGTAGAGAAATTTGAACAGCCTGAGAACGTGAAAGCCGTCCAGTCTTTCTTAGGACTTACCGGCCATTTTAGAAAATTTATTAAGGATTACTCACTGATAGCAAAGCCAATGACCGACTTACTGAAGAAAAATACTCCTTTTAATTTTGATTAAAACTGTTAACAAGCTTTCAAGGAACTCAACACATTTATACACACACGTCTCTTTTATTTAGCTTTGTTAAAATGTTTAAGTGATTCATTATATTTTGTCTTCGTGGATGAGCGGGGTACCCAGTAACACAGGTTTACACCCAGTACAGGGGCCCTTGCAACTAGTATATAATGTAATCTGTGAATCAATGAAAATATTTTCATTTTTTCATTTTCAAAAAGAAACTGTGTAGTACACCTGTACTTAGAATTTACAATCCTGATATCCTGATGCATACTGAATTACACAGAGACGCCAGCGCTGACGGATATGGAGCCGTACTCTTACAGAAAAGCCCGAATGATGACAAACTTCACCCAATCCATTATATGAGCAAAAAGACTACCCCGACTCAGAGAAATTACCATAGTTACCACTTGGAGGTACTAGCTATCGTGGAAGCTATCAAAAAATTTAGAATTTACCTACATTTTAAAATAGTAACAGATTGCTCTGCATTAACGAGGACCTCACAGAAGAAAGATTTACCACCAAGAGTTGCTCGCTAGGCTCTGCTACTTGAGGAATATGATTACGAGATCGAGCATAGACCTGGATCAAGGATGAAACACGCTGATGCTTTAGGTAGATATCCAATTTGTTTAATGATTGCGGAAACTACAACATGTATCAAAAAGCTCAAGACGAGGACGATCACATAAAAGTGTTGAAGAAAATTTTAGAGAAAGAGCCTCATCAAGATTATATTTTACAAAAAAAACACACTCTACAAAGTGAAAAGCGGAAATAGATTGATTGTTGTACCTAAGAAGATACATTTTGAATTAATCAGAAGGAACCACGAAAAGGACACTTTGGAGTTACTAAGACTGAAGAATTAATAAATAGAGAATACCACATAGAAAAGTTACAAGACAAAATTAGAAGGATTATTAACAATTATGTTGAATGTATCCTGATAAAAACACAAGAAAGGGAAGAGAGAAGTCTTCTTGCACCCGATAGGAAACGCAGAGAGGAAACGGCCGATAGGAAATTATCATCGCTGTGTTGAGTAAACTCACAGCAGATGACCCGACCAAAGATCGGTACCAAAGGTATCGCAGAGTACCTAACGTCCAACGCTGTATAAATAGAACTCACCAACGAAGCATTGGAATGACTCCGTTTGAATTATTATTTGGAGTTGAAATTAGAACCAAAGATGAAGAATTACTGAAACTAGAAACTACAAAAAAAAATTAATTAAAATAAGGAAGGGATGTAGTGTATCGATATCGAGTAGGATATCGATAACATTTAGTAGTTTTGCAATCTAACTAGATTGTCATCTGTCAACTGACAGATGTCACTTTTCTGTCGTCTCGGTCAAGCACCCACGCGGCCAGCGCACAATGAGTCAGTTACGAACTGTCGGGCGCGGAGTGTAGACGTGGTGTTTGCAGCGAGCCGATATTTATATATATGTATTTATTAAGTAATTAAACAATAATCATGTGGCGTAACCGCGTTTCCTAGTCTATTACATCGAACCAGTGAATATACAGAATTAGTGGTCTAACGGAACACTACAAATATATAGCCTATGTCACCCGGGGACAGTGTAGCTTCCCGACACTGAAAGATCTTTTCAAGTCGGTTTAGTAGTTTCGTAGCCTATTCAATGCAAATAATCAAATCTGTCCTCTTTATAATATTGGTATAGATTTATATGGCTGACGTCCAATTGTCCATGGGGGACGATAGCCACTTACCATCTAATGGATCGTCAGTTTGTTTTTCAGCTACTTCCATAAAAAGGCACATAACGGCACAGTACACATGCATATCACATCTGCAATACCTAGAATGTTACCTGAAATTATGTTGAAATTCGATTGCTATTAATTTTTTTTAATCAAACTATAAGTTCCGTTTTGATAACTTAGATAAATATTTAACAATTAAAATATTTATCGTTAAAACAATTGATTTTGTTTAACAACGGAACCCTAAAAGTGTACAAAGTGGTAATTCACGTATGTTGTTGCAAACGTAGCGAGGTTTAATGTGTTTGTATATCAGCTACTACGAGAAACACAAACAATATACTCGTAGTATTCAAGAGCAGTTCGTTCCTTGGAGCACAAAAATCGCTTTTGTTTTTAATTCGATGTCTTAACTATCAAATGCCAGTATATCTCTTTTACCCAAATACCCAAACTACCCAATCCACACTTTCCTGACTAACGAGACACTGGAAATCATCAATGCACTATATGTATTAAAGGGCTTTCAATATCAAACACATACTGTAGTACCTAGTACATATTAGAAAAAATAAAAAGGAATTTTCACAAGCTTTAAGTGTCAAATGCATAGGATGAACTGAGTCAAACAATTCTTAACTTAACTTCAATTCTGGATCCCGCAAAATTGCACCTGATACGGTAGAACGAAATTCCCGAATTGACAACTTCGTGCCTCAACTTCAGAGAATTTTATTGGAGAATTTTGTTGGAATATTATGAATTTTCAGTTTTCATATTGATTTAAAAGGTTAAACTTTGAGAGCTTCCGAGAAAAGAAAACAATAAACTTATTCATAGAGTATGCATTATTAAATAATTTTCCGATTTTGGTTCCGTCTAAAAACATCTGGAGGGAATGACTGGCGTTTTTCCGAGAATTAGTGGGGATTTTCGAAATAAATCTGAATTACTTGTGGGCTAAAATTCAGAGTAGTTAATAAGTAATCAGTAAAAATTGTCGAAATAAGTTTTCAATAGTGCTTTGTCGTTAAAAGATATCTCGCAAAGTGCAAGTTGGAATAAGTGACGTATCATCTATTATATTGCTTCGTAGAACACTTAAGGGATAGTTTACCGTGTCTCTCATTTTTCACATTCTGAGTGAAAAATGTTTCGTCGCAACTTTTAAATATTAAATATACTTTTATTCTTGCACTAAAGTTGAGAAGACGTGTAAACTGTGTTTATTAAAGCCATAATTCACAACGAAGTCAATAATACGAACAGAGTATTATGAAGAAAGTCAACTTATTACTTAAGTATAGACGGATCTGTGGACACCTTGGTAGTGACACCTTACAAAAGAAACAAACAAAGTTCAAACAAACAAACAAAAAACTCTTCAGCTTCATTCCATTATTATAGATTATGTCGTTTCATAAATATAATATTGTAAATATCTGCAGAAACAAAATTAGGCTTCGCTTCAAGTAGGACGCGCCAGGTGCGAACTCCATTTATATTCTTTCAGAAGCCGAAATTGGGTATTATAATGTCTCGTTTCACGGTGAGACAGAGAATTTGCACTTCATAAGCGTTAAATTGGTCATTAGACCTCGTCGTCGGGCTATAAAGTGTGAAATATTTATAACGTCTAAACTCCTGGTAACGGTATATCATCGTGTATTATTTCTTCAGAACGTGCTCGTGACTTTAAGACCGCAGACTCGCTTAATCGGAATTTTATTTTCGTCATTATCATTTCTTTCATTCCATTTGTATCGTTCTTTTCGTGTTCCTAATTATTATGTTTCTAATAATGTCAGATACTTTATTGGATTTTTTAAGCCTTCTGTTTAACAGAATTGGGTAAGAATTTTGTTCAAATACCTATACAATACAATATTTCGAAATAATTCACGTATTTAAATTTAAAATCCTTATACATTTTTATAATTTTGTCAGTGAGAGATTTTGCGAACTTGCATGTGATGAATATCATTGTGCATGTAAACCAAGTGAAGTGCTAGCCCGGCGGCTTGCGTCGATCATATTATGTGATCGACAAAGTTAAGCAACAGCAGGCGCGGTCGGTAGTTGGATGAGTGACCGCTAGTGGCAAACATTTCTTGAGTGTTTCCGTGCTTCGGAGGGCACGTAAAGCCGTCGATCCCGGTTGTTATCATAAGATAACAGTCGTTGAGCCATGTCGGAAGCCCTCGGGCGGTTTGAAAATTTCCGACACTCGGGTTGGCCACTAACCCCTCCACCAATCCGCACTGGAGCAGCGTGGAGTATGCTCTAGGCCTCCATAAGAGGAGGGACCCGTGCCCAGTAGTGGGCCATTAATGGGTTGAAGCCAAGCATGTAAACCATCCCTCTGTCGTAACTACACTTAGGCGCTCCACCCACTGCACCGCGCACCGCGACGGGGCGCGGGATGGCAGATTTTACCATTGTATGCAAATATCTCAATTTATATAGAAATCACGCCTAGCACAACACACTGCCGACGCGGCACCGCGCGGGAAGGCGGCCCGCGCGCGTTTTCTGCCAATCTGCGCGGGAGCGCGGCGCGTGCCGCGGGGTATGGCACACCGGCTCCGCAGTACCGGGCGTGATTTGATACTGTGTAACAGACATGATGTACCTAAAGCGGGGAATTCACTGGCGGTACGACCGGGCATGTCTGACTTTTACCGGAATTTTGGTCGCTCGAATTTTGCTTAATAAATAATCAAAAGATGCAGTTGACATACGTGTGTAGCTAAAGAATTTATCTTCATATTTTCTTAAGTCTTTGTAATTCAGTGCAAATGATCCATTTATAGATCTCGATCGTAAATAGGGATGTATCCAAAATCTCCTATGGACGCAGTGTCTTTTAATTCTTGTATACAAAAACCAAAATGACAATATAACTGCTACATCTTGAAATTGAATAAGTTCGTCCATTCTCCACAACGATCGACAACACAGTGAACACATGAGTTTATTTAGCGCGAGGCCGTCGTAATCTGCATCACCGCGCGGGGGAGCAGATTACACCGCTAAGTAAGGCAGATCTGCGCCTCCGTCGCCGCGCGCGTTTTCCGTCGCTCCGCGCACCGCGGCGGGACGCGTCTTCAGTGGGTGGAGCGCCCTATACTGAGAAAGTTGAAAATTTAGTTTGAGCACTCGAAGTGTTTAAAAAATGCCTTCGAAGACAAAGGTATTTCGTCGTAAGTATTTTATTAGTGTCTGAGAAAATGTCATTAACTTGTCGACTGCTACGTTTTGCTAAAAGAAAGCGACAACTAGAAAAAGCTAGCACTATTATTAAAGTAAACGGGTATGTGCTTGGAATTGAGTTATTAGTTAGATACTGCAGTAGAACTGTGAAGAAGCTGGAAGAGAGACTGATAGAATTATTTCACAACTTATTCATCCTAAGTATCCTAAGTAAGCAGCGATTGGAACGTTGGTTTCCCGGACCCGATTCCGAGTTGGAATCCTGGCACACACCTCTAATTATCTAAAATTATGTCCCTATTAGAAATTTATTATCACTTTCTTCGGTGAAGGAAAACATCGTGAGGAAACCTGCACACCTGAGAGTTCGCCATAACGTTCCCAAAGGTGTATAAAGTCTACCAACTCGCACTTGGCCAGCGTGACTAGACATTGTGAGAGGAGACCTGAGTCCAGCAGTGGGAGAATTAAGGGTTGTGACTTTGATTTTGACATCCTAAATAAAATAGTGAAACGCCTCTTTGAAGAATAATGTAAGTATTGCACAGCCCTATCAGGGATGTTAAACTGTAAACATAAGAATCTTAAACTGGTTTAACTTGTGTCTCTTAAGACTAAGACTAAGGTTTATCCATGCAGCTGGGTCAAAATATGACTGTACAAAATATACCTACATATATCGTGAGTACCTGTGCGATAGTAAAATAAGTCGATTATGTCGTCTATCTATTTGATATAAAAATAATGAATTCTCTAATTTTACTATATCACCAAATTAGATCAACTGTAGATTAGACTTGATCGAATAAATATTCCATTTTCAATTATGTTGATTCCAATTTGTCTGATCAGAGAAATAATTCAGTTCCGTTTCATTCATTAAGAGTCTCGCGTGGGATTGTTATCGAATTAGAGAAACAGGAAATTTTATTAGAATTTTATGTAGAATTAGTTATTTATTGTATTAGATTTTTTTGTCGTTGCCTGTATTTAATGTATTTCAGTTAGTTTTCTGAATTCCATGAATTCTTAAAATACTCTTAAAATAAATAAAAAAATATCAAGCATAGGTCATTAGATATGAAACAAAAACGGCGTTTGTATGCCTAAGTGATAGAAAGTTGTAGTAATTTCCTCAAAATTCAAATCTTCATTTGATGTGCAAATATTACGTTAATTTGAATTAATGACAACAAACTATTAAAAATAAAAATAAAACACAAAAAATATAAAAAATTAAAATGTGGATTCATTTTCTTTTCTTTCTTTTTCTTGTTCTTGAAACCATAGTGGGGAATCCTCTTTTGAAGAACAAAATGCGATTCACTCAAACTTTCCAAGTGTCCAACTTGGGGCGCGGGATGAACTGGGCCAAACACTTCGAAACTCAACTTCAATACTAGATCCCGCGAAATTGCACCTGATTCATTGAAATGAAATTCTCCAATATAATACTTTATACTCTAGGCATATTCAGTTTGGACTCGATGTAAACAAACTGTTGCCTAGCAACCACAAACAAACAAGTGCATAAACTTTTTTGTCGTAATAAAGTGCGCTTGAACTAAATCTGCATCTCGGTATAATGTTGGTAGCATTGAAATAAGACCACCCGGCAAGACCGGCAAGCTGCGTTCCGTTCCACTCTTAAATTCAATCTTTCAAATTTTTTATTATTTATTTTGCAATAGCTTAAAATAACACGGAATAGTTATGTATAAAATCGATATAGTCTGTTATAAAACACTTAAACATAAATAAATAGTCATGTCTATTTATCTGTACAGTTAAAACAATAATTTTGTGAAAAGGTTTGAAGTCGCTTCACGTTATAAAGGATGTGGGAGCGTGAGTTATTCAATGATGACATTGCAGTTTAAAATGTTGGCTTTTATCTCGTTTTCTCTTAGTGTGTTGTAGTTGACATACAATAGTAAAATAATGAAGATGTCACAAACGCTATAATGATTATTTAGTTCTATGTATTTCGCATACCAAATAACTGTTATTTTAGTTCTATAACAGTTATTTGGTATGCGAATTACAAATCAGTTGGTGAAAACCCTAAAAATTTTAATGTTTTGTTTACATCAAGTCCAAACCAAATGTGACTGTATAATCTTTCAAACGATTCATTCAAGTAGTTTCTGGGTTATGTTTGAAGCAAAACGGATCTCTTAGAAGATCACTCCCGTGTATTACATGTTCTTCCTTCAACCTTCCTTTAAGGATTGGAATAGCTTGCCTGCGTCTGCGTTCCCGCCCAACTATGACGTGGATGACTTCAAAAAAAGAGTGAATAGGCTTTTATTAAGTTAGTGCGCTCACCATCCTGGACCTCATCTCCACTTACCATCAGGTGGGATTGTGGTCAAGCATTAACTTATTTTAAGTAAAAAAAACACCATTTTCATTGCAGTTAATACTAAAAAAAATAGCTTAAAACGACATCCTGTTTCTAATATGGAAATAAGAACTTTAGAACTACCTAAAACGATGCTATCGTATTACTTATGTGGTGCAAATTACAATCGATTAGGCTCCCGGCTCTAACGACATCTTAACGATATCCCCCTAGCCTAATGATATCTGCGTAACAAAACCACAAAACCTTTGAAAATTCAGAGATAAACTGAAAAGTAAAGTCATTTCCCCGAGCGAACCGATACGGGACGGAAATAGGAAGATGTACCCTTTATCGGTCTAATCGAGATAGGACATGACGGTCAACGGGATGAGATTCATTCCAACCGCGATCTACGTGCTAGCGATATGGTTTCGTTTGTTCTTATTATATCCCTTTGTGGATTGGGGTGAGGGATATGACGTCGTCAGATATCAAATCGTTTACTGTATTTGTTTAACGTAGATTAGTTTGCTTTACGATACTTTTGGGATTACGTGAGTCCAAGTTAAGTTGGTCGTAAGGCTGTTATGTTACGGACAAGGTGAATGTTAGATCCCTTTTAGGTATCATTGAGGATACTCTATTAGTTTGAATATTCTATTAAAATTTTACAATAATGGTGCACCGTGATTCATCACTTTTCAAATCTAGCTAGCATCTTTTCTAAAATCTAGCAAGACATTTTTAGCGACTAGATTTAGTTTGAGTATGGTTCGGCCACACCAAGCCAGTTCGTCAATTTATTGCCAAATTAATACCAGCAAAGCATAACATTGTAGGAATGTCTTCCTATATCCCAATTCCTGTCCCGGCGTTGGTGTAAACTGCGAGGGCGGCTGTTTATATAAATATAATGTTAGAAGATAATCTTAATGTTAATGAAGCGACTCTGCTTGCTACTACCTGCAATATTAGGAGTCACAGTAAAGGACACAAGTTGAATTTTGTCGTAGATATCAACCTGTGGTATCAACGTTTAACAAAACTTCCAAGGAATCGATATAGTTATTTATATATTAAGCTTAAGCAACTATTTGCAATTTTGGTCCTATAAACTGGCATGCAGAATATAATATATTCTCCGCACGCGAGCACTAACGACCAATGAAAATGCGTCTTACTCTAAATTAGGGATTATGTATTATTGTTGATATTCTTGATTGTATCTCACCTACATGAACAAAATATAAGCACAATGTCCCAGTTGTAATATTTCATTCAATTCTTTATTGTGCTCAGAATACAGCGTAAACGTCAAAGTTATTTATTCATGAAGGACTTGATTTGCTCCGCAAATTGAGTTGATATTGCGTTATATATTCAGAGCAACAATAATAATATTTAACTTAGGTAAATTTTTAATTTACCCGTTTTAGGATTCCGTATGGAATTTACCATTAAAAAAATCTTTTAAACGACTAGCTATGCCAAGCGCGGATCTTCGCACGTGGATATAAAAAAGAGGCAATTTAGTTACGGAAATAAGACAACTTAGAGAAAAAATACAAATCCTCTTTACTTCGTACCCCGTAGGAGTTGCTGTGAGAAATCTGTGTGTGAAACTGTTTGGGTTGGGTATTGATGAGTCAGTTATGTTAGGCCTTGAAACAAATACACTTTGCCAACCCGAAATACCCGTTGCCAACAACAATACAATTAAATATTGTATTGCCATTCTCAAGTTAAATCAGTCAAAAATGTTCTTTTTACACTACTTTTGTAAGTTTTGTACTACACATTAGTCTCTGGACTTGACTCGAGGTACTGTCAAGTCATCCTTTCCGTATTTAAACACAGATAATTCTTGTGTTCTTAACAATAAATGCTAAAATGCAATTGGTACTACTAAGAGTTACGTGACCTAGTCATGAATGCAATTAAACTCGGAACTGAAGTGCTGAATTTGACTAGATTTTTTTCAGGCCAAACCAAAACATGAAAAACTTTTATAAAGTGATTTTTAAAACTCGTTGTAAATAGGTATATTTATCGTGATTTAAATATAAAAACGTGGTATTATAAAGAAATAATTGGTATGCAATACGCAGTATGCAATAGGGGGTAATATTACCCCTACTTAGAAACTATGTATTGCATCCTAAACTTGTAATAAAATACGAGTGGAAAGAAAGCCTCAAAAAGCAGGTAACCGAAACGAATATTACTCATGAACGAATCTTGACTAATACCTTAGCATGTTGTATAATTACATATACCAATATGGTTCTGACGCCAAATAGCTCGGAGCTCTCAACTCATGTCAATCAAATAGCTGACCGAGTTAGGAAACGTCCAGTACAATCGATAGTTCAATGGGTTAAATACTTATGCTACGTTTTAAATTCCACTATATTTTAAAATAAACGATATTTTAATGTGCGTCCATTATCCGACATAACATAAATATACATACAATACAAGTAATATACTTATTTCAAATACTCAAACTTCTTATTGTTGTTAGCTGTTAATTAATTGTATCATCGATTCTTTATTTAATTATGCAATTGTGTAACTATGATGTCAACGTACCTAAAGTGTTGCCAACACCGAAAAACGGTTTAAGAGTTAAGTTCAGGGTTAATTTAATTGTTGGACAACATTTTTTTTAAATAATTGCAGTTTTGTGGTCACAGTTCGCTTATTTCGAACACGATATTGTATATTAATACAATACAATTCAGCGTTACATCGTTACGTCTCAAAACAGCCTAGTAGTGTGCAACCACTACCTAATGAGTGAAGCTAGACACGACAAAATGGACTAATACCGGCCGACATCAGTAAGCTGGCCGGTCGCTCGCTAATCGGATTACCGTGTGAAATGCGCCCCAATCGTGACTCCTCTCTCGCCAATTGCAATTTACTTCATTGTCCTCTGATACTGGCCTCTGTGGTTATCACTTTTTGTTTTTCTTTTGATATCATAAGGAGCAGGAAGGAATTTTATTATTGCGTAGTATGTCCCAGATTCGAAAGCCGAGTTAATCAGAATACTGAGGGATTACTGATTTCATATCTTTTCTAAATGTTGGATTATTGTGTTCTTGAAATTATAGTTATCTATGAGTACTTTATTCACATGCGAAAAGAAAAAAGAAAAAATTACGAGAGGGGCTAATACAATAAATAACTCTTGTACAGGTATTACATATAAATATGTATATCCATAGATTATATTAGAGTATTAGTGGCAAGCAAAAGATTTCCTGCTAGAAGTAGTCAGTTAGCTAATTATAATTGAACAAAAGAGTCAGCTCAGACATTGGCTAATTTACATAACTTAGTGGACGTATTGACCATTTACCCCTTGCTTGATAATTTATCTAAATTATTATATCTTTGGGCGGTAGTGATCAGATTTTAAGATGTTATTCTCTTTTCTCATCATGTAAGTTCGACATCATTTACTATACCTGAAAAATGAAATCACCATTTCACAGCACTAGTGGTACTTTAATTTTGTTATAAATCTCCAATTTTGTCGTAACCACTGGGTTTCTACTATGAAGTACATTTCCAAGAAGTAAATAGTTTTATAAGTGGAAATATATCCTATTTCCTAGCTTTAAGTAGATGGATCAGCTGCAAGTTGACGGATGGTGAGTAATGATGGTCGCTGCAATATGAATTTAGAGTTCACCTAAACTTTAATCAATCTTGCTTTGAGGCGAATGCATTTTAGCATTAAGGCGCTCCACCCACTGAAGACGCGTCCCGCCGCGGTGCGCAGAGCGACGGATAACACAACTGCGCGCGAGGCAATTTCCCGCGCGTTGCCGCGTCGGCAGTGTGTTGTGCTAGGCGTGATTTCTATATAAATTGAGATAATTGCATACAATGGTAAAATCTGCCATCCCGCGCACCGCGACGGGGCGCGGTGCAGTGGGTGGAGCGCCTAATGTTACATTGAAGAAAGCTAACTTAGGATATTTTCCAAAATTCATTATGATAGCATTATAATACACAGCGTGTCCGAGAAATAGCGATATTTTGGGAACGGAACACAATATCTACATCTTATCCCCACTCTAAAAAGATGTTCCAAAATACTACTTGGCTTGCCCAGGTAGGGCCACAATTTTTTTGTTTTTCTTTTTGCTACTTGAATAATTCTTGACAAAAAATAACCGACTTCCAAATTAGGGATAACTCAAAAACTATTCGTCAAATCTCGCTCAAATTTAAGTGGAACTACACGAAAAGCACCAGCTTTCGACAAAAAAAGAATCATCAAAATCGGTTCACCCAGTCGAAAGTTATGAGGTAACAAACATAAAAAAATAAAGTCGAATTGAATTCCTCCTCTTGTTTTGAAGTCGGTTAAAAATGAATACGCTCACACTCTTTGCAAGCATTTTATTAAATGACGTTTTTGGAAACACCAAATATTTTCTTAATCTCTTTTTTCAAACACCATTTTCTTTTTCTATAGCCAACTAGATCTGCGTACTGCTCTGTGTAGCAGTACGCACTTCTCTGCGTACTGCTCTGCTTACTGCTCTAATTACAGCTCTATTTAGAGCTCTGCCCATAGCCTAAACACCCACCAGTTTTGCCCCTCTGTCGCGTTTATTTGAGGTATAAAACTACTCCATAACACATCATTATATGCCATAAAATAATGTCCTAACCTTCCTCACCACCATATGCATATATACGCAATCAATGTAGAAAATTATGAAAGCACTATCCAAGTATCTTCTGGCACCAACTTTATTTAAACTGGAACTATACTACAAATTTTTCCACTCCAGGATTATACACACTAGTCTATTAACAACGTACTTTTCTCTTATTTCCTAAGAAATAAATGTTCCAAGACTGGTTTTCCAATAATAAATTTTACTATACCCATTAACGGAGCAGTTACCGACAGATAAAAAGGATAAGGAAAACCAGTCGATTTAGATTTATATCCGGGGTAAAGCGAGGTTTTAATCGTTAAATTTTAGTGAGGTGTAGATCGCTTTTAATTCACCTAATACTGTTACTGACCCGTTCAGTAACTAATAAAATGATTAATTAATTAAAAACAAAGAAACATAGAATTAATTGTGAGTTGGTATTTTGTAGTGAATAAATAAATGTAAATAAATAAGTTGTTGTTGAAGAATTACATCGTTTAGCCACTAACCCCATCACCAATCTGAACTGGAGCAGCGTGGTTGAGTATTCTCTAGGCTTCCTCAAGACCATTAGTTGAAGCCAATTGTTACGTTCAAAGATAGATAACTAAACTCATGTTATCCGAAGTAAAGCGAGAACGGGTTTCTTACATAAATTTTCCTAATACGTCAAATTATTTCACTTACCTTCCTTAATCTTCGCAAACTTGTGTGATATATCGACAACCTAATGTCTTATCGGGAGGTTAATGTTTAAACTTTGCGGTGTGGGATTTAAGTTGCGAACGTGTAACAAAATCTTTAGGTACGAGTATGTAACATACATACAGTATGAAATTAATACATCGCCTATATTTTAAAGAAATACAGATAGGTAGGTACTTTATAGAGCACATAGAAAGTAGCAAAGTAAGATAATTATTATTTAAGCATTATAGGTTTCTTTTCGTATGACAAAGGCGATAAATAGTCTATCCGGGTTGACACGTAAGAATAATCCGACCTTTGAGAACAATATACAACTCACACGCATGCAGGTTTTCGTAAGATGATTTCTGTCATCGAAGCGAGTAATTATTAATTTATAATACGCACATTGTTCAAGAAATTAGATATACATGCGGTACAGGCATTGACAGGGTCTCTCCTCTTAAAGAGGGCTAGAATATGGTCTCTGCCTCCATAAGATTGGTGGAGAATCTTATTTTATATCAATTTTATACTTCAAAGGAAGATAATTACTTAAATAATAATTTTAAAATAAAACACGCTCCCACTCAGAGTCACTAACGGTTACTTAAATCACTCCTTAGTGCAGAATTTGTATGTAGATTCTATACTAAGGAGCGATTAAAGTAACCGTTAGTGACTCTGAGTTGTGGCGTTATTTTCTAATTCCATGCCAATAACTTCTATTAAAACAGTAATTCAGTAACTTTTCTCCGATTTTTTTTATTATTGTCCCCATAATCATGTAGTGCTCTATGATAAACTCAACAAGTGTGGTTTACTTCACGCCTATTCCATGTTTTTGTGAGGGAATAACACGAAAGCTCACGTGACTCAAAGTTCGAAAATTACCCTCGCATTTTTTACTAACGTTACATTTGTATACCTAAAAATTTTAGATAGCCTTTGTTCATATGAATGAATACCATCGTCACACCTAACGTGAGAAAAGGATAATTAATCTCATTAATTACTAAAACATTAACCGACTTCAAAGAAATCTTCGAAATTACGCATTTATAAGGTATAACTCAAAACTACTCGTCAGATTTCGCTGAAATGTAAATGGGACCACATGACAAGCACCAGCTTTCGAATTTAAAATATACACCCAGTCGGTACCCAATCGGTGCACCCCGTTAAAAGTTATAAGGTAACACACATAAACAAAAAAAAAAGTCGATTTGAGAACCTCCTCATTTTTTTCAAGTCGGTTAAAAAGATTGTATGTCTAGATTTAACTTGATTCCAAATTTAGAATAGCAATTTTCGTACTTCATTACACTGCATCATCCATCACTCAATGAACGCTTCTAACGCCACATAATAAAATATATTTAGCATACAAAAACACAATATTTCTCTGCACGGGTGGTTTATCAGTTTATTTTCCTACGAGATGAACATCCTGCTTATCAACAAGGAAATCCCGATCCTCATTCAATTTATATAAATGGCGTTGAAATATTTCTGCAATTTCCCTTCCGTTATTTTTTATAGAAAATGCGAGCCTTTCTTCAACGAAGATTAGTTCCGACGGGAACAAATTAGAGGCAATGATTGGGTTTCTCGCTATTGATACTAAAATGCGTTTACGCGCTTATAGTCCTATCTTTGCTTTAATTGACCAAGTGTGATCGTCTGAGTCAATCAAGTGAGGCCAGTAGTTTAATAGGTAACCGGCAGTGAATACAGTCTTAAGAGCCCTTCTAGGTTACAAAAAACACTTCAAACCCTCGTAGTCATTTAATAGATAGTGCTCATAAGATTCAAGGAACTTTAGAATGCTTAAAAGCAAAGTTTTCAGTGTATTATAAAGTATCGTTGGAAATTAGTAAAATTATAACATCCTATGAAGTATACGTGAGTCAAGCAGATCAAGCAAAAATAAATCAAGCTTTATACTCGTAAAAACGGGCCGCAAACGACAAGGAAACAATATAATTAATAGTGAAAACAAATTCTCTGCTTCACAAAGCAGTTAGTCATTGAAAGCGTAGCACGCGGGGGCACTCACTCAGATTGGAGGCACTCCCGAAGCTTCAACAATCGCCGCATTCGAGATTTCCCACATTTTCCGCTTCACTGCTATCGGGTTTACGCTCGAGGCGCTGCGAGATTTACAATTTATTCCTTTTCTTTTGTAACGTCGTTAGTATCGTGCTTCGTTTAGAGCTATTCAAAGGTATGAACGGTTACACTTTGGCATGGCTCTTCTTTTTTTGTAAAAAGCTGTCAAACAGCAGCCCAGAGTTAAAAACGGGTTGTGTTGACATCGTAAGCTGAACCAATATTTTTAGAAAAGCAAGCAGGGAACCGCTCATTACTAGCTACGGTGCACTACAAATAAGGTTACGTCAAATCAAGGTTAATCCTAGAAGGAACTATCAGATAGGTATATATAAGCCCAACTCTTATCAGTTGGGTAAGAAGGTATTATAATAAGCCCAACTGTTGTACCCGTTTTTAAAGGTATAATAAAGTTTTAAATAAATAAATAATTGCCGAACTACCATGTAAAGCTCCGTCGGCATTAAACTAGGCAACAAAAAGTAAAACAACTATTAAGTTAGTATTATGTTGAACGCACATTTATCTGCACCGTGTCCGGGCCCCGGACTCATCGCATTTGTATGAGATCATATGAGATGACATAAGCGGACGCGGAATGTACATTCAGCATTAATCTATTCTGCAACGATCCGCGGTTAACATGTATAATGTTAATTATACTCGTATACTTTAAGACATACGTGGCACATTCCTCCCTGTCACAATGGAAACATGTACTACAAACTAAAAGTGTATACCACCCTTCCAACATACATACCAACCACCAACATAATATGTTTCGCCCCGAAAACGTGTTCATAACGCCCGGAGCGTCATCAGAGTAAGACTCTACGATGGTTTGTCGCAAAATGGTCCTGATACTATTAGTAAATAATGTAACTACTTTCAACAGCTGATGGGACCTGGTGGCATAGACAATTAGACATCTGTTGAATTAAAGGACAAACGAACTCTGCTACACCCCTTTTGGATGTAATGCAAGCTCTAATGTGGAGGTTGAAAAACATGTTTTGAAAATTAATTCATATAGTGTACTGCCCGGACAGACTTCGTTCTGTCAAAAGTTTTTTTTTTGAGATGTAAGCTATCCTATCTTTCAAGTTGGATCAAACTACACATGGTGTGCAAATTTGATTAAAATCGGTTCAGTAGTTTAGGAGTCCATCGCGGACAGACAACGTGACACGTAATTTATATATATTAAGATTAAAAACAAAATATTTTCAAAATGAAATTTGCTATTTAAATCCAGTTTCTCTGAATGGCAGGTTTGAAAACAAACAATATTAGTTTAGAAACTTGTGATGCCTATAGCACTTACTCTGTTTGGAAACATTATATACGAGTACATATAAAACTCCTATACACTACTTTATAATGTCCAATGTATGATCACTTGCATATTGTGAGGGGGGCCCGGTGATCTATATTACAGGCTTCGGCTTAGTTTAGACACCAGATCTCCCACAAATTACTAATCTAAGCTTTTTGGAAATTTTTCATTTGTGATGACTTATGTCATTTGTGGAGATAAATAAACATTATTAATAAATGTCTTTGGTTCCGACGTACTTTTTTATCTTAGTAATAACGCTACACCCTCATAGCCTCATACTAGGATTCCCTGTGTCGTTAAGACTTAACTTTTGATACAATATTCTTATTAGCAACATTAGTGTACCCAAGGCTAACCTTGCAACAATTTTACCATGTAAGTCTTTAGGCCGAAGTACCTATAAATACTCATAAAGCACTCGCAGTATAGTTATAAACAGGGGATTTAGCATAAAGGGTCTGTCACGCTTACAACGCAACGCGTTTATGCAAATTTTCTTTATACAGCTGCAGTAAAACGTTTGGTTACGTGCGAATACTTTGTAATGAAATCTATGCGTGATGGATTCACACCTCGCCATGTGTCGATATTTTTATATTTACGTAACAGAAGAGTTAGAGGCGTGCGGTTTTTTTTAACGTAACGTAGTGGTAGACGAATCACATGGCGTAATGGCGAGGCGGAAGTTTGAATGATGAGTTTGAATTTCTTTTCTTGGTCTGGGTGTACGTGTCCTTATCTTTTTCCTTTTTGTGTTGTCCATAGCACCCACGTTAAAGGAAACCCCAATGTGGGGCGTTAATTAAAAAAAGATAACGTGCCTTTTAAAGCACAGTTTAATCCATACTATTCAGCTCTTGTCGTACTTATTTACTCAACTTAAGATTCATGGGAGTAGACGGGCTATAAGCACTTATTTAGTCATCGCTACACAAAGGCTTACAATGATGCAAATTCGACACCCGTTAAAGACGTCTATAAAGTACGCATACCTAACGATGAATTATTCAAGTGGGCGAAGTCCTTTCCTATCTATCAAACGCAAATTTGTCGTGTCACCCGTGAACAGGACTCTTTTATTATTCACTTCGAAACTTTTAACGAGAAAAGTTCAAGTATTGACTCTTGCGGTGTTAAAATTACTTCAAGTTCAATAGTTTAGTTTTTATGTTAGATTTGGAGCTGGTTTTTTAGTGTCCTCACTGTCTTGTGTGAGCTGAACGTGAGCTGATAAACGTTAAAAAGAAGTTTTTGAAAGTTATAATTAAAAGTTGACTGCTATTCATATAAAATCATAAATAGGAGAAAATCTTTCATTAAAAGCGTTCCAACACCTCAATTGAAACAAGTAAATTGCTTCATTTGGAACATTTCTTGTTTGATTTTAGAAAGAGAGCGGTTCATAGTAATACCGGTTTTTAAATTATGTTTGTATATCCATGATTATTCCATTTGTTTCCATCCATTATTATTGTATTGAGAAACGAGGTATTGCTGATAAATTGCTTTGTATTCCTTTCAGTATAACTGAAGTAGTAATTTCGAAACACGACCAAAAATCTATATTGCTAATTAGGCTTACTATAATACTTAAAAGCCTTAATAAACATTTTCTATAACTTCCAACATGTTGAAAATGTATTAACCTGTTAGTTCACGTCTAGTACGACCGTTCTACTTTTAATTTTCCGAGCTATTAGTGCTTCATGCTCTAAAGACTTCAGACTGTTTGCCTAGGGTTCAAACAGGCAAGTTTACCTTACTTTAACGAACAACCAGGGTATTAAAAGGAACTATAAAAGAAACTTTTATACTGAATATTGTAAGCTGTTGTAACATTATGCTGCTGAACAAGAGCTTGTTTGTATTCGGTTCAAAATAGATTATCATTATTTGCTAGTATAAATATTATGATTTTTATAGTAACTTACATTAATAAATTTTAATTATTTTACGTAATAAATACCCATGCTTATTTATAGTTTTCCATGCTATGCTGCAGCATAAGTGACAGGACGGATGGACATGCCGAAAATTTATTTCCGTTTTGACTAAGCTACCGCAAAAAGGGTTAATACCTGTTGCTGGTATGTAATAATTTATACTTTCAAAATATTTTATCACATTAGGTCAATTTAATTAACAAAAAACAGAAAATTATACACAAATATTTCCTATTAAAACGTTTTATTCAATAAACAGTCTAGAATTACGCCAGACTACGTAGAGAAAAATTTCTTATACCTGAGATGCTTCGTACCAAGATCTTTTGTGCACAAAGGATGCATGAGGCGTACAAGATTTTAATCGCTTTATAAATCCGGATTAGATGCTTAGCTTTAGTTCCGCCCCCGTTTCACTGAAAGCTTTTATACCAAGTAAATATTATTAAAAGCTTTTTAATCTTATACCCATTATCGTTGCTGTGAAACTGACTTAATCCATCGTACTGCAGACTGCATACAAAAGCATACTTCTAACAGCAACTTACCATAATCTGTAGCCATATAATATTTAAAGGATTTCAATGAACAAGGAAAAGTAGGAAATAGCAGAATGAGATGCTTCATATACAATTTATCTATACTATTATTATATATAACTAGCTGCACGGACAGACTTCGTTCTGTGAAAAGTTTTTTATTTATTTTGAGATGTAAGCTATCCTATCTTTCAAGTTGGATCAAACTGCACACGGTGTGCAAATTTAATTAAAATCGGTTAAGTAGTTTAGGAGTCCATCGCGGACAAACAACGTGACACGTAATTTATATATATTAAGATTATATTTATAGAGGAAAGATTTGATTGTTTGCATTGAATAGGCTCCGAAACTACTGAACCGACTTGAAAAATTATTTCACTGTTGAGAAGCTAAACTATCCCTGGGTGACATAGGCTATATTATATTTTCAAAAAATTAGGGATCCTTAATAAAATTCGAATAATGTAACCCAAGGTGTAAAAGAAGAAGAAAACCGAAGCAAAGCGAGGGCAGTTACTCGTTTATTTATAAAATTCGCAGCTTTTAACGTATCACATGAACCAATTTAAGAATCAGCGTATATCTCTCTCCCTCTCTCATGCAACGTTGAATGCTCCTTCTGAAATCAGAGAATAGGTACACGATACACATAGAAGTGAGATCCAATTGAAATGGTGATGTATCTTTATTGCGAACAAATTGAAAGTGACCTCTGCCTGTAAAGAGAGAAAGCCTAATTGCAGTTTTTGTACGGAACAGATATATTATGTCTAAAGGACTGTTGGTTCTAAGCTTTGATTGTTGGTGACGTCTTGTATAATTATATGCCACCCGTGACACAAATAGTAATAGCAAATTAAATACTTATATCAGTGCGATCGTAGGACTGGGACTAGTGTGTAATGGAGGTCATACACGATCAAGTATACTTGATCAAGCGTCAAGCGGACTTGACGCGGCATCCTATACTTGATCGTGTATGGCCACGGTATAGCTATCTATCTCATGCACACTGGATGGCGCGTCAAGTCAACTGCAGACTTGATCAAGTACACTTGATCGTGTATTGCCTCCATAAATGTGTGAGCGTTTATTTATATACTAAACATGTATTAGTGAGCTTCATGGAGTGATCGGAGAATTGGATTAATTCACTTGATAGTTCGTAATAACAATATTGAATAGACGAAAGGGAACCTTAGACGAAATATTACTTAATATTATTACATTCATGTAAATAGACGATATAGACTAATATTTTAGGAAAGCTGGCACTTCACGTAATTTAATAACTTTACGTTGCTACTACGTAATATGTACAGTTCATGTTATTCGATAATAATATGTGGATAATTTGAAATAAGGCTTACATAAATTCTGGATTATTAAGTCACGACAGGTGTTTTACTAAGTCTTTATTATGTTAACCTATTAGTGAAAATAGATTAAAATTTAGATTAGTGTGTTGTTACTTAAGTATAATGTTTTTTGAGCCAAAATAAACCTAATAAATGAAATCTTTTAATTAAGTCTTACTTTTAAGAGGACACCGTCATGGGAATTTATGCATAAAGTAGGCGTGGCCACCATCTTTTGTTTTCTATGTTCAGATTTCCGACCGTCATTCAGGTCACAAGAACAGCACAGAAAAACTACGGAGTAGTACTTATTATTAATTTTTATTGCATCTAAAAATTATAAAACAATTACTTTAAAAAAAATTGAACCAACGAAAAAAAACTGAAAAGCGAAAAATAAAATAAACCAATTAGTATTATAATTTAAGATCCTAAATTAACAGTAAATAAATAATTTTGAGGCGGTGCCAAACAGATGAAAAACAAACAATTGCGGATCAAGGATAGTAGAGTATGTTAACCTATTAGTGAAAATAGATTAAAATTTAGATTAGTGTGTTGTTACTTAAGTATAATGTTTTTTGAGCCAAAATAAACCTAATAAATGAAATCTTTTAATTAAGTCTTACTTTTAAGAGGACACCGTCATGGGAATTTATGCATAAAGTAGGCGTGGCCACCATCTTTTGTTTTCTATGTTCAGATTTCCGACCGTCATTCAGGTCACAAGAACAGCACAGAAAAACTACGGAGTAGTACTTATTATTAATTTTTATTGCATCTAAAAATTATAAAACAATTACTTTAAAAAAAATTGAACCAACGAAAAAAAACTGAAAAGCGAAAAATAATATAAACCAATTAGTATTATAATTTAAGATCCTAAATTAACAGTAAATAAATAATTTTGAGGCGGTGCCAAACAGATGAAAAACAAACAATTGCGGATCAAGGATAGTAGAGTAATGTAGACTTCTTGTATAAAAATTGTCAGACAGCACCTACTAAGCGTGCGCTCGGAAGCGAACAACATAAGCGCCAAACTTTTTTTATTTGGTTTTTAAAAACTACTATATGGATTTTCACAAAAATATATGTGAGTTTACATTATTTACATCATATTATAATTTTCAATTTCAAATGTCAAGGGAAAACAATAATTATTAAAAATTTCTTTTTTTCTTTTTCATCTCTATTTCTTGGCTGGCAACGCATCAGTGATGCCTTTGGTGTTGATGAGGTCCATAGGCAACGATAGTTACTTACTATCAGGTGGATTGTCAGCTCGTTTGCCGGCTATTTCCATAAAAAATAATTAAAAATCGTCATATAAATTCTTTCATTGAATAGTAGCATTTGTCAGTTAACCATTTAAGTAACTCTTTTTAAATTAAGTGAAAGTTAAGATTTTAATGTTTTCAATGATTTTATTGTTATATCATTACACACATGACGTGAGTCGAATTTTTTGAACGTATCGCTGATCCAGAAGGTGGTACCATGGTACACATAGTCGGTTAGGGTATCTGGTTGCAAAATAACAATTATTTTTCTTTTCCTGAAAAAGGTGCAATCTCATATATGCATATACCTACCAGTCAATGACACTAATTTTAGCTTCCTAAAGAGAGGTTTGCAGCTAGTGTCTGAGGTAACATTACACATAGTGCGTATACATCGTTTTTTAACAATGAAGATTTTATTGAAATCTGTAGAGTTTCCTCATAAAACTATACCATAACTTATATTAGAGGCAACATCAACATAGCCGTGGTAGGCTTTTAAGGTTGCTGACATATTACTTATTTTTGGTAGAACGAAACGAGAAATTTTTGTACAAAGTTTGATGATGTTGAAGAGAATAAATAATCTAGACACGGGGTAGCGTGTAAAGCCAATTTCAAGCTAACAGTATTGGCGCACCTCATAACTCAAAAACTATTCAACATAAACCTGTCAAATTTGGCTCATTTATTGAAACTTGCGAAATACATATGTGTTCCAAATTTTATATACACATCTCGAACGGTTATTTAGATATTAACGTCCAAAAATCGTCACTCACCCACTATCACTGACTGACCTATAGATCAAAACTCGAACTCAGTTCCAGATGAACTAGAAAGTTAAAATTTGGCATCTAGATAGGTAATCGGGTGAATACAAAGAAATAAATCAGAAAGTAGTTAATTTTTATTATAATTTTTCAAAAAATTGTTTCTATTAGAAACACTTATAATGCCTGAAATTTAAGAGTAGCAATAAAAATTTGATGAAATCTGGTCATTAAGTGGATTTCAAGGTGAATATAATTATAACGAAACATATCGGTTTTAGTACTTTGTAAAGCTTTCAACGAGGGGAAGATGTTCAGTGTTCCAAGTGCCCGTGGGAAAGTGCATATCATTTACGTATATTTAAGTGCAGATTAGTGGTTTGTCCAGAGACGTTATTTCCAGTGTATTACGTCGTTTCATTTTTAATGTGTGAAAAAATATTTTTTTCTAATCTTGTACGGGCGTGTACACAAGAAAATTTTGTATTATTTCCGAAATTATACCAGTTTAAAGTGATTCGAAGTATGTATATTGTGGCACGTTATGTCATCGAACACAAACTACTTATAACTAGTAAGAGTATAGTTGACTATCGTATTTATTAATATTACGATATTATAACTGGGATTTAGTATTAATAATATTTCAATATTTAGTGGACATCAATAGTGGAACATTATTACTTATAAATAATGAAATAATGGGTATTTCGGACCACGGCGCACTAACTACAGATTTAGTTGAAGAGCACTATAACAGTTCATGTATAAGGTAAATAATTAATCAGTAACGTTATGAATAAATACCTTCTAATAATTTCTGTACAAAAAGTAATGATATCCCATCAAAAACATAAATGTGAAGTGAGAGCCAGTTAAAAAAAAAGAATTGAGATCTAAATGGGTGCCAAGTTCTGTGTAGAAAAGCCTAAAATTTTAGTCACAAGAACATGTAATTCAAGCTTTACATTTGAATAAATAATAATAATATTATCGTTGGAAGGTCGAGGAGGGTCATAGGTTTTACAGTTGGTTCCTCTTAGTATCTTTTAAATTTTGGATCTGTTACTTATTTATGAATTATTATTATTATTATGTTATTATATCTAGGAATGGGTCATGCGTGTTATACAACTCATTATTACTTCCCTTTGAACACGCGGGCGAAGCCGCGGGTAATAGCTAGTACTGTATATACGTATATTTACAATCTGAGTGTGGGTGTATGTTTTAAATCTTTATAAATAATGTATTGACTTCCCTTTAAGGGAGGATTTTCAAAAACATGGGTTAAAGTTAACTTTGGTTCATAACAATTAACTTACATAAAAAAAATATTACTGTTAAGGTACTTGAACGCAGCCCTCTGTGTTAGGTATTGAGGTAGATTAATATTATGTCAATACTCTTTATTCTTACTGGCATGTTTTAATACTTGTATTAAGTGTTAAAATTCAATTGACGAATATATCAGACCTCAGATACTTTAGACGTATTTAATTTTTCACTATCCTATATTTTTATAATATTTTCCTACATGGTAGCAGAGTGTGGTTAGGTGGATATGTTCAGTGACAAATAGATATCTTCTCCGTTAAATATTTGCCGGTAACCGAGTTATTTGCCGGCCCGGTTAAAGTATCTCCGAAAATGACGAAGACATTCGTTCAAATTGAAGAAGAACACGAGTTCGTTCAAATTGAAGAAGTTGACGGGACGAGCGAATTACTCTTCATGGAAGTTTGGTGTGAAAACGTATCTACAGCACGAAAACTTGTGGGATTGCGTAGAACGTCCGGACGGCACCAAACCAGATTCAAGTAAGGACGTCAAAGCCCGTACAAAAATCATCCTTCTTCTCGACCCCGTGGACTAAGTGCATGTTCAAAATGCTGAGACCGCGAAGGATGTATGGATGAATCTTGAGAAAGCCTTTGACGACAACGGCCTGACTAGAAGAGTCGGACTATTGAAAGACTTGGTCACAACTACGTTAGAAGGTTGTGGTAATAGTATTGAAGAAATACGTGAATAAAATAACAAGCTGTGCAGCATCAACTTTCAGATTGAAGACGAGTGGATTGGTAGATTGAAGTTGGCCGGACTCCCCGATACTTATAGGCCAATGATTATGGGTTTAGAGAGCTCTGGAATACCCATCACTGCGGAAGCTATAAAGACAAAACTAATCCAGGAGGTTAAAAGTATAGAGCCCTCGACTTTTTAAACTAACAAAAAAAAGTATAGGTCTGCACGGGGCCAAAGCCCTCGTTGTTTCAATTTCACTAAGTATGAACAAATAAGCCGATACTGCATAGCTTCGAGAAAGTCCAGTACTAAAAATGATGTAAAGAGTCAAAAGTGTAAGAATTATAATACTTTTATTGCAGCTTTTTCAGCATTCAAGGAAAACAGCATGAGCAATGACAGGTATATAAATTCCGGTGCAGCAAAGCACAAGACGAATAGGAGTGATTGGCTGTATGATATTCAGACTCCTCCTATATCTAAAATTACTGTGGGTGACAAGAAGTCGCTGCCAGTTGTGAGTATGGGACATGTTAATGTAAACTGCGGTGATAATAAAATAGAAGTTCGAAATGTCCTCTATGTTCCAGATATAGCTGTTACCCTACTCTCAGTAAGTGTAATTAGTAAGAGTGGAATCAAACTGTTGTTCAACATCAATTACTCTAAAGCTGACGAAGTTGGTTTGTATGAAAGTGACTTCCAACCCCTATTTTTACCCCTTAGGAGATGAATTTCAAAAAATCCGTTCTAAGGTGACGTCTTCCTGGCAATGTCCTTGAAAAATTTCATTTTATTCATACATAAAAATTATTAAATTTTATTTATACATAAAAATGTAAGAAACTACCGAACCGAATAAAAAGCGGCGAGTCTCCTTTTGCTTTTATATATATAGATAATGTATTACGCAACTGAACAGTAATTTTATTATTAATTCTCTTACATATCATCAAACATTTTTATTTAAATACAAATAATAAAAATATAAATAATTAAACAAAACTACTCCATTTCTCTGTGCTATTTAGTTTTCCCCATTTAACGTTTTGACAATCATAAGCAAATGTCAAAAACTTTATACGCTACTTCAAATTCTATATTAAAAATCGTGTAAAAAATAGCGCAGAGAGACATACGTCGGACGTCCATGAAGACCGCAGTCGACTGAACGCACATCATAAAGACAGTGTGGGAATGAGTTTTTGTATGAAAATTGTGAGACAGCTATACTGAGCGTGCGCTCGAAACTGACCGACGTAAGCGCCAAACAACGTTTTTATTTGGTTTTTAAAAACTGCTTCATGTTTTTTCACAAAAATATACGTGGATTTAGATTTGATAATGTTCTATGTTTTAAAAAGAATTCCGTGCAAAAATTACTTAAAATATCGCGGTGGCAAGCTATAATGTAAATAATTAGAGCCTACTTTATGATTTTTTTCTATCGAGAAAATTTCACGTTATCGTGTTTTCATTTTCGAGCAGATTTAAAGTAGATAGTCAAGAAACATATACCTAAGTATTACACTAATAGCGTATAAACTTTACGAGATATATGGCAAAGAAAATCAACCAAACGGGCGCGGTAGCGCCTTAAGAACGCAAAGAAAAAGTAAATAGAATTTTACGTGAATTTGAATGTTTAGAAAATCTAGACTATTGGAACGAAATTTCGTTGGCGTTTTGCCGTAAAACTGAGCTGTCTGCAAGAGCTCACATAGCTTTTGATTCGACGAAGCCCAGCTCAAATGTGATCGATTGACATACTGGCAGGAGCGGTTTAACGTTGAATTTTTTTCTTTTTTAAACAAGTAGCAAATAAGAGAAAAATAAATTGTTAGTTCTTAGATAAATTGAGAGCCACTTAACATTTATTGATATCCTTAAAAAATCTTAACAGAAAAACATTTCCAAAAAATATTTTTACATATGACGAATTACAGCGCAGATTTAATCTATACTAATAATAAAATTGAAGAGTTTAACTGTGATTTTAAAAATGATTTTTTCAAGTTGCAAATCGTTACTTGCACGATACCAACACCGAAAAATGAGTTTTTAAAAAAATATCCTGTCTGTCTGTTTGTTTGTCTCCACAAATCTCTGAAACCACTGAACAAATTTTAACACGACTTTTACTAAGATATTGAAAAGTCTTCAACTTAGTATTTAAGCTACTTTTTATGGTTACACACCAAAGGGTTCCTTAGGGATATTTTGTATGGAAAAATAAAAAAATGTCAGCTGATTTGTTTTAAGTAATAAAAAACGTTTTCTCCGTACAAAAAGAGTAATACATGCATATCTTAGTTTTTACTTATATGACATGGAAAGACCATAAAATGCCTTTAAAGGTTATTTTTTTCATTAATTCAAATAGATATTACCGAGTGGATATCTGTTTTCTTATTTTGTTTTCGATAGCATGTTTTTTGCGTATCTATGTGCTCCAATATAATTTCAGCATTTTATTAATTACTACTTGGAAGTGGTGGAAAAACGCAAATGAATTATGTATGAGTAACCGATCGATTACTATCATGGCCACTAGATGGCGCTGTACATGCAAACCACTTTTTTACCTACAAATAAATAAAATTGAAGAGTCCGTCTGCGATTCCGAAATAACTGCGTATTTCATGTTGTAAATTCAGTTACTAGCACGATATCAAAACTGAAAAATAAGTTTTTGATAACTTTTGTTTGTCTGTTTCTTTATCGCCACTTATCTCTGAAAACACTGAAAGGATTTCAATAGGACTATACTACGATATCGGGTCTTCAACTTAAATTGTAGGATATTTTTTGGGTTCCATAACAAAGCGAGAAAATAAAATATGAGTCGATTTGTTTAAACTTACAAAACCTTTTCTTCATTGATAATAAAATACATAACTTCACATACGTAAAGCGTATTGCGACGTGTTATGAAGCTTAGGATTGTTATTTGAAATAACTGTTTCGTGATTTTTTTATGGAAATAGTCGACAAACGAGCTGACGTTCCACCTGATGGTAAGTGGCTATCGTCGCCCATGGACATCAGCAACACCAAAGGCATCACCGATGAGTTGCCGGCCAAGAAAGAGGAAAGAAAAAGAAAGAAAGAACTGACTCTCAAGCCCTCAGCCGGAATACGACGAATCGTTTGGCGGCTGACTCATGCTCAAGGGTGGTAGCTATCCAGGAGAAACCCATGGAGAAATAATAATGGTAATAATGGTATTCATTAACAATTGTAATGCATAATATCCTTAGGAACATCGTTTTGAGAGTGCTGAGAGCTGAATTTTCTCATTTTATGTGAAGCAATATCTTCCCTTTGCCGAATTATTGGTTTGCCAAAACTACAATGTAATAAATGCGAAAATGTGTTGCCTCCTTTAATACCATTCACACATAAGTCATCGAATTAACCTTAACTCTCTCGCACCGCTGAATCAATTTTGATGTGTTTGGGTATAGACATAGATTGTACGTTGGAGAAGGATTACTACTTTTTTTAAAGTCTGGGTACCTATCATGTATGTAATGGGAAATACTGATGGATTGGTCATACGGCATCATAAAAACTATTTATTCAATGTAATTTACTATGGGTTAAGCAGGAAACACAAACATTAGAAAATAATATCATGAAATAATAATAATAAGTAAAAGCAACCGGCCAAGTGCGAGCTAGGATTGTTGAACCTAACTATTTAGTGAAACCTAACGTAGCTGTGTAACGAAAAGATAAATGGAATTAAGAAACAAACATAACTTTTCCGTTGAAAAACTGTCGTCCCCATACATCAACATAGGCCCTGATCAAATTACCAAGTTTGCAAATAGGTGTAAAATCATGTTCTTTGTGATACCTACTTACAAAACAGTTTTTAGATTTTTTCTTTAACCTATGTTATACCTGAGACATTTCTTCTAGCCGAGTGTTTTTTGATTGCGTTGTCGACATAGAATATTGATCTTTTCACAGCTCCTAGGGATTGCAGATCTGAGAATTGGATATTAATTTTAATTGGTTACCTTCACGCGTTCCTGCGAAAAAAGGCCTTGAGAAACAGACAAACAGAAGGCCAAGGGAGTGAGTGATCTTATGGGAACCGTGTTTTTTTCTTTTGAGGTAAGGAACGCTAAAATATTGAAACGTTATGTGGTGTATTGACCTTTCATTGTAATGCCGTTCTAATGATCAATCATGCTGCTTTAAGAATATGTTCTGTAAGTTAACTAAAGTACCTACCTACTATTTTTGCCGAAGCGAAGCGAGGGCAACTGCTAGTAAGAAATAAAAAGACAAAACATTCGTTTAACCGAGTTGCGGTAAGACACTTCGAATGAAAATCAGAATCTGGTATTCGAGTCACGGCTCTGTTAAATTTCCCTAAAGATAATAAACGTTTCAGTGCAAATTTAACAGCTGTTTCGTTTACAGTAGCTTACAGCTGTTTACGTTAACCGTTCACGTGTTCCTGTTACCCGATGGTTAAATTCAGGCCGCGAAAAACATGCAGTTTTACGTCTAATTACGAGTAGTACTCGACAGCGATAAAGATTTCTGTTCTGACTAATAATAATAACTTTTTAATAATAACTTTATTTCCCAAATACATAGGTATATGTATGCAGTAAGTTGACATAAAAATTTGAATAGTGCGGCGGATATTACATATGTACGTGATGCACAGACCTTACACTAAGTAAACTTGTGTCAGCTAAGTAAGTCGTGAGTCGTGACTACGTGGACCAGTTGGAAAACCCTGTGGTTCTGAGACGTGGTGATGAGCGTTATAGGTTTCATTCAACGGTTTTAACTTTCGTGTTTGTGTGCAACGAGTCGATGTCTTTAGCGTTACCGATGTCCATGGATAACTGTAACTATTTATTATCGGGCTCATTAGATTGTTTGTCACTTAAAAAAACCATTTGGACTTAATAACTTTTGCCTCCATTAGCAATAATAAAAATAATATTATAAAACGCTTACACACTCATACCCCCGTGACAGGTTTTTACCTGTGTCGCGGGTGGCATGTAAAACACCTGTAACACATCACAATAACATCCATGAACCGAGTACAAATATTTATCTGTCACAAAATGTATGTGCTGAATTTTGATCCGCCCCGGCCGGGAATGGAACCTGGAACCCCTCACTTCGCAGGCAGGGTTGCTACCAACTACGCTCAACAGGGTCGTCAATATACCAGAAGCCAATCGTCAATATACCAATAACAGAAGAAGCATGAATAATAATTACCTTCACGAAACATTCAGAAACTCACATGATATTATACCAAAAGCAATTAATAAGGTATGCAAATCCACGTTTCAAAATTATAATCCTGTGATGGGGAGGAAACTAAAATTCCCAAAACTAAACTTAATGTTTATTTATCGTCCGATACTAGACTCGCAGTGCCATAACTGGCCGTCTAAAATACGGCACTCAATATACTATGAATTGCTGTAGATTCTGGCTAGATGGTGCATGAGAAATATATGTATACAAAATCAAATACATTTCATAAAATAAGAGAGTACATATATGAATTTGAATTAAGTCAATGAAGCATCTATACTGCGGAGTTAGTCACCGCAAATTACTTTATACTCAATTTAATTTAATATTCCAAAGGAGCAAAACGTTGCACAACTCCCTGCTTCACCAGGATCAAACAGTTCCATAACATAACAAAGACATAAAAAATATTCTTTAATATAAACAGTATGGGGATTAGGGACGTATGAGCTGAACGATAAAATTAGACACTATTTTGAACAGCAAAACATAAATTTCATGTTTTGGGAATCGCATTAAGAGCCCGTTTTTATTCCCGCTACTGGAAATAAAGTGCTAGTAATAAACTGTAATTAACATTTTACCATAAAACTATGAACATCAACTTCGTAGCATATTAATAAAACATTTACTATACATGTAAGAAGAACAGCTTCCTCACCCTAAGGGACAGACCAACGGGAGCAATATCTATCGAAATGTCAGAATTTTCCTCAAACAAGAATGATGCGAAATCCCTAAGGTATATTAGGAAAATAAGTTTGTTACTCGAACAGCAATAAAATTATTGCTCTAAACAATAAGTGACATTCAGGAATACTGTCATAAAAGTTTATTTGATTGAAATATTTTTATAATTTTTATAAGATTTTTATTTCTCTTTGTGTGGATATATAAGCTTATTGAGACCTACCCGCTCATATTAAGGATTTAAAAGCGTATGTATTGCTTAAGTACTGATAAGAATGCATTTTTGTGACAAACATGACTTCATACTATATTTAGGTTTAACTTTTCAACCTTTTAAAAAGTTCTGTCGTAAAACAAAAAATAACATAATCATAAAGAAGTAGAAATTATATTTAGTTAAAAGTCTACGAAATGAATTTACAGGGAGTAAATATTATTATTTGTAATTCTTGAGCTTAGCTCAAAGAGAATTCTAACTCCTGTGTGCAACATACATACCTAAGTGAAAATAGGAAGAAGGATAAATAAATTAAGTAGAAGCAACTTCTGCTGCGGCTCTAAGGAGCCATCTTGCCATAGTAACGAGGCGTCGCTATGCATTTTTTATAAGGTCCACGTAGATGCACTAGACGGGCTAATTCAAAGATCCTCTTTCTGTACAATTATGTTAAGCTTTGTAAATCAATTTCAAATAAAAGTACAGTTGAAAGTTATTTCAATCCGTTATTTCCGGAAAGTCTTTCTGGTTTTATGATCTTTATGCCTACTAACAATATTTAAAAGAATCCTCAAATTGATAATATAGGTTGATTCTTATTTATCGTCTTCTTGGTGATTCTGCTAGTAGGCCAAATCAGCTGGTCCACAAGAAAGCAAAGGATTCCCAAAGATCCATCCAGAGGATCTAAAGCCATGATCATGTGTTCTGTACACGATCCACGTAGATTCGCTAGCTACGGTTGAAGGCAAATAAATTCCGCGATTTGCGGTTGGAAGCCTTCCAGGGCGGTGTCGGTGGTTGACTCGCTGTAGTGCCCGAACAGGGCGTTACTAAAGCTTCGTAAAATGCTATAAATAGAAAGTTATGCGCGATATGTTTGGAACATGTTACGGCAATTCTAATAGACAAAGCAAATCGTGCCGATCGGAAATTCTCCCTAATAGAGGACAGTTTATAGACGCGCGTCCGAGTGCTGGCAGATACAAATTGATGCTAGATATTTAGCAGCGACATAGTCGTTTCGAGACCATTTGAGGTTGTAATGATAATAGCTTCTAATGATAGTAGAATTCATAATGATTCTGGTGCCAAATTAAGCTGCAACAGCTTCTACCATAGTGTCACTGCTTGTAATATTCATGTTGAATAATTAAACTAGTTATTGGTTGATCTAATAAATAATTTAATTGATTGACCGTTTAATGATGACATGGCGTAAATAATAACTATTGTAGCGACTCTTAGTAGCATTTGTTACAATAAATGCAAATATTTAATCACTACATTCTTGCTTTATTGACTATTATTATGTTTCATCGGAATTAATTTCTAAACTGGCTCTCCTTACATGTACACTGTCGTTTAACTTTCGTTTAGCTTCGGGTACCAAAATATTTTTTCTATTTATCAAAGTGCTCTTTGAAGTTATCGATTAATTTTGTGCTACGTTGGGAATCGAACCCAGTACCTTCGTATGGCAGTTATGGCCACAGGATGTAGTTAAAAATGCGGTCTCTGCGATAGGGTGACGCGGTACTCCTAGTGCGGTGGTACCATACCATAACTTGACCCATCTCCTTGTTTTTGCGACCCACTAAACTAAATAAATAAAATAAACGACAGACGACGACGATAAAATATACAACACACTCATATCCGCGCAGTAGGTTATTTTACGTATGTCGCGGGAGGCATGGACGACGCATCTAACACATCACAATAACACCCATGACCCGAGTACAAATATTTATCTGTCACATAAATATCAGCTCCGGCCGGAAATCGAACCCGGAACCCCTCGCTTCGCAGGCAGGGTCGCTACCAACTAGGCTATAGGGTCGTGAAAGTAAAGAGTAAGAAGAAAAACGGAAGAGCATTATAAATTCATTAGCATTCCATACACACGGGAATATAACATGAGCAAGCTAATTTTCTCTAAGGTATGTTGAAACTGCCAAACTTTACCTAGCAAGCTAGACTTGGCTTGACATAGGAGAATCTTAACCACACTTGCTCATTCCCGTGACATAAGCAGATTCAAGCAAGTTTGTGTTTCAGAACAGAAGAATAATAAGAAGAAGAAGAATAATTATATCAGTTTAGTACTGTCACGTTAAAACTGAGACATTCAATCCTAGCCTTTAGAAGTATCCATAGACTGGTAGCTGATTTAGCTAGGTATCATATTTATTTATTTATTTATCTGTTGTATACAGATAAAGTGGACACTATCACACTCAAAATACAACAAAGATAATAAACAAAAACATTGTCTAGTGTCAAATCAATTACAGTAAAAGCATGCACGATCAAATATAATATAATCAATAGAATTTACAAAGTATTGTCAAAATTTCAAAATTCATAATACAACTCATAATAATATTCATAATAAAATTACATAAAAACTAATTAGTGAAAGTATTTTAACAATTAAAATTTAAATATCATTTTTACAATAAAAATTAAACAAAAAATATAATATAATTAACTAAAACAAATTCAATAAGAAATCTATTCAGGTGCCGATTTGTAAAAAGAATGTAAGAAAAATGAGAAGAAGTAACTTCAGAAAAGGAGAATACAGTTATTTGATGTCTCAACCGCAGAGTAGTTTAGAAGGATCATAATGTGTAGTGTGAAGTACCTTCAGAGCGTAACAGTTTCTGCGACATAGAAAATCTTGGAGCGAGGGTTTAATTAATAAGTTAAAATTTGTTCAATATTCAAAACACAAACATATATTAAAGTATGAAAAGTTTAAAAATCATTCGTTATAACAACTTTGCTCTAACTGTGATCATTAATTTCGTTCTATTGTTTACTTTTTTGCTTATGATTTTTGCTTATTGTAAAAGTTACTAACAAGGTTTCTACGGAATTTTCCTACGAATTTGTACGTAGCTCTGAAAGATGAGTATTGTCACGTTTTAATATAATGAGCATTTTCAACACGAATTTTTACTTATTATAATATATATAGCTTCACCACGATTTCACGTCATAAGTGGCAATATTTTCCTTCAGCTAACGACATACACCTGTCTAACAAGCTAAGCTAATAGCTACTGGGGTAGTAGTTACGTAAAAACTACCTTAATAGTTAATAAAAACCCCTACTAGCATCACGCACGAATAAATTTCAGTGCCATCATGTCATAGAGATGGATGGGGCCTGTTAACCTTACCCACACCTCTCGACCCAAACCTCAAAGTGTAGTAATAGATTGTTACGCTAGTAAACACTAGTATCGAATTTATCAATGTTCCTAGCGGCATATTGAAGCTCGGTACTGAAATCCACTTGTCTAACTCGATCGGTAGCATGTCACGCGCTCACTTTACACCCGACGCGTGATATAAATTTATGGCTTCCTGTATTTCGACAAAATTACGTTTCCCACATACAAATTAGCCAATATCGAAGACAACTTTATGTTGGTTGAATTTCTGTTTTATCAGCGTGTTTTCTTTATGAAATAGTGAGCCTTATATTATTATACAATGTGATGATATTATTATTACGTAATATTAGACCAAACTTGGTACTGATATAGATATAACAAGGGCATAAAGGACAGGCATCCTTTTGTATATAAAAGAATGAAAGAAACAGATAAAGAAAGTATTTTTGCATATGGAACACACTAGTCTAAAACCATTAAACATGCTCTCTAACCAAGTGGACCAAAACCCTTAGGAAGATAGTATGCTTCACCTAAATGTGATAAATTTATATTTAACTCATCACTTATCCATAGTAGAGCTAACGATAATAACACGTGGCCTGTACACAACAAAAATGTTAAAGAAATTACATATTTAAGTGTTGTCACATCCAACAACCGTAACTAAAGTTGTTTTGCTTCCCTCAAATAAACTTAATCATCAAAACCGACACGAGCGTTTTAAGTTCTGTTAATTATTTAATAACAGCAATAAATCTTTTGTTAAATCTCCTTTAAAATACAGCATGTACGAGTACAATATTCGGTGAAGACTGAAAACCTTTAACAAAACCACAGCCACACTTGCGCGAACAAGAAAATTAAATTGTTCAGCACAATGGCGGGTCCACTAAATTAATTTTAGTAAGCAAAGTTAGTTTCGGGGAGAATTTCAGCTTGAAGGGGTAATTTGGCCTCGAGGCGGGAGGTTCGAAACGTCTTGAAACGACTTAACGATTCCATATTCACGTGTGGTGCAAGTTACAAGATTTTGTTTTATTTAATCTTATGAAATTATGTTATTAAGGTTAAAACGTTCTAAATGAGAAATCGATAAACAGCCGTGTGCATTTATAGTGTGCGGTTTATATAAATAAAGTTTTTTTTTATGTCGATAATAATTTAAAAGCAAAGTCACCGTTTTGCTACTGCTAAGGAATCCACTTATCGGCTTTGCGCGGGACGATTATTGTAATTGCAATGAAAAATGAAAATACTGTTAACTACATAGTTATATAGAAATAAGATTATAGAATGCCATCTCTCATGGAAGAGAATAAACGTCATTGCTTCATTCGTTCTTCGGCAATGTAATTAATTACGTAAATATTTTGTCAATTCGGAGACAAAGAGAGAAAAGAGATTTGCAGTTACTTTTATTTAAAAATTCTTTTATTATAAACGAGTAACCGCCTCGCTTTGCTTCGGTTTTCTTATTTTTTTTACAGCTTGGGTTACATTATTGGAGTTTTATTAAGGATCCATAATTTTTTTAAAATATAATATAACCTATGTTACTCGGGGATATTGTAGCTTCTTAACATTGAAAGAATTTTTCAAATCGGTTCAGTAGTTTCGGAGCCTATTCAATGCAAACAAAAAATCAAATCTTTCCTCTTTATATATTAGTATAGATAATTTCAAAAAAAAGTGCATTAATGGCCTTCTACAAAGCACGCGTGATATGGGCGTTCACAAATGGGTTATCACAAATACAATCTGAGAGCGAGGAGTCCCAAGATCGATTCCTAGGTAAGGAAAGCCCTTGTGTGAAGTTGATTTTATTATTTATTACCGGATCGCAGGTATTTTATATTATTCTTTATTATTATTATTATCTTTGAGTGTTCATGCAATACAGGAAATACAGTGTCTGTGTGTGTTTAATAATTATGTCTTTACAGATATACCTGTATAGCCTTTTGAACCCAGCGGATGCCCACTGTCTTCTTCAGGTCGTCAGTCCACCTGGTCGGAGGGCGTCCTATGCTCCTTTTTAAGAGACGTGGGCACCATTTGAGAACCATCTATCAACTATCATTCAACCATCGATTCTGAGTAAATTGGGCTAAATTTTATTAAATCTATACGATATCTATGAAAACCGAAGAAAAGCTAAGGCGGTTACTATTATTCGCTTATGACTTGTACCATGCAGCGTATCTTGGGTAAGGCTTGGAGTAATGTGATGGTTCTCGCAATGTTCGACGGCTGACTTCAGGAAGCTAAAAATAGTTTGGAAGCACCATCATATTTTATACCTTACCCGAAATGGACAAGGATGAATGACTAGACGGAAATACAAGCAGAATCTACAACAATAAATAAAACTGCCTGACTTTGATTTCAAGAAGGAAAGAAAAACTTTATTCCAACAAATGCTTACTATATTATGCACATGAATTTAATAGAAACGCTAGCCATCATGGACCACATCCCCACTTAACATCAGGTGGGATTGTGGTCTTAAGAATTTACCTATTCTTAAGTAAAAAAAAGTGAAACTCACAATTTTTTATAGAGTTACGGCAATTCAAACAACTTTTATTAACTTTTCGTAGCCAATAAAATATTGTATATCGAATCTGTTTCATTTTAATAAATGTGATATTAAAATGCGTATTAATATACCTGAAAACTTTAAACTGGAACTCTCCAGGTCTCAGCAATAGATCTTTCACATCAAAATAAAATTTAGTTATAATAAAAAAATTATAAAGTAACTTATTGGCATAAAATTATTAATTTGATATTTTTTGCCTATTAAGTTCGGCAATTCCTTTGAAAGAATGTTTTCTTTTTAAATTGAAGGTTGTGGAAAAGTCATTTTCGTTTACGTAATTACTAAAATAGTAATGAAGCACGAGTAGCTATGAGAATTTAATATCAGAATCACTTTCAATATTATTATTACCTCTGTATATTTCTGAACCTATCTAGTAAGATATTTAATTATCATCTCAGTATCTAGACTTTAAGGCATAAAGACGCGTTACCAATAGAGGCAATAGATGTAGGTATTACAATTCAAATTAACTTACACCAAGTGATGAAAACAAATTAAAGTTTAACAATTTGTTGGAACCGTGTAATACTAATACCAGCGTCACACCCAGTTCAAATTGACCCCTCATTCGTATGTGGGATTGCATACGTATACAGCCTACGGCCGAGCATAACATGACAGTTCAAAATTAAATGGCCACAGAGTTAGTCAAACTTAATAATTCAATTTAAATTAATGACGGGCAGTTATTACAGAGCTACCATCGTGACCTGCCAAATGGAGTCATAAATAATCTTTACAATGCGAATGAATTCAGTTGAACAATAGCAGTATGCTTCATTTATTAACAACATTATCTGTGTTATGCACAAATATTAGTTTTTGCGGCGTTCGCGGGACGATTCTGTGGATTTTATTATATGCGACAGTTTTTGTTACAACCCGTATGGTCGTGTTTGGTTGGATTTTTGCACTTGTTTGTTTCGGGTATAGAGTTACTCGTATGTTTAAAATTTTATACGAAAAACGGAGACTATAAATTGCATCGCATTCTCATGCTAAAAGGTAATAAATATTTTATTTAGGTTCAAATACAGGTTTGAACAGACTTAAAAGATCTTATTTTAAAACATTAGGGATTAAAAATGAAGATCTTTCGAGCTGTAATTATTTTGAATATTCCGCGCAAATTATTCGTAACTTAAGGAGAACGTTAATACAATTGAAAATAGCCAAACTAAGTTAGCCATTTCTTACAAGCTTAAGTGCTGTATTTGCATCTGTTATTTAACTCCGTTTAAATGGTTCAGCTTTATCTTAATTTAACTATTAGTATTCTGTTAATAACCTGCATTGCGCTTTATTACAATACTTAGACTTTGTTTAATAGCTTTGAAGATAAATATCTTATATAATTTGTAAGATCCTATCTATATGGATATTTTAACTAAGAATATACATTACATAAGAAAAATCCTACTAATATGTGAAAGTTTGAGAAGATGTATGAATGTTTGTTACTCTTTCAAAAACTACTGAACAGATTTTCATGAAATTTAGCACACGGATAGACCATGACCTGGAATAAGATATAAGGTATAAAAGATATCCTTATCGTCCCGGAAAACGTGGATAAAGATGCAGGGAGAGCGCTAGTAATTTATAAGATATTACCTTAATTAAAAATTCGGGTTAGGTATCCGAACATTCAAACATGCGTCGTAGCACTCGTAGCCCCATCGTAGCTACGATGTAGCTACGGCTGTAGGTACACACACAGCTAATACCTACTGCGGGGGTATGAGTGTGTTAGCGTTTATTTATTTTATTTATTTACTTTGGCTAGCAGCCAAGCGTTATCTACTTCTACTACTACGTCTATTACTGCTTTTACTGCTACTTTTTTACAGAAATAGCCGGCAAACGAGCTGATGATCAACCTGATGGTAGGTGGCTATCGTTGCCCATTGACATCAGCGACACCAAAGGCATCACTGATGTGTTGCCGGCCATTAAAGAAAGAAGACAAAGCAAGAAAGAACTATTAGAACTGCTAGCGTTTTCACAGGCTCTTTCCTACTGGTATAACACACATGACGCTATGCGTGCGTTGCGATTTCGCGGCGTAGGTATATCTTGTGTAGGTGTATCTAATGTCTACGCTGAAGAAACCCTAGTGTAAAGATACTCGATCCTTATAGTTGGGTATAGCGACCAGGGGACGTGCCGTTACATAATGATCGCTGAATAGAATCCACAGCACGCCACCGCAAGCGATTAGAATGATTAGTGCCAAAGTGCTATGCCTAAAAAAAGGTAAAGTTTTTAGAATTGGGTTTAGAATTTTAAAATATGGTTTTGTTATAAATATGTCGTAGCCGGCCAAGACGGTCTGTGCCTCCTGCACAGAATAGTACAGTACCTACTGATTCACAGACTAATAAAATTATGTGTATTATTACTAATAACTCTTAAAGTTAACCTTCCCTGAAACCTTTAAATTATTAAGTCTCATGATGTATTTATAAATGTTGCATAAAATTGCCATCAGAAAACACCTGAATCAGTCATAAAATATTAATATGATCACATCGGCTAAGTATTCAAATATTAAAGTTGAATTGTTATATACGGCGAAATTAAACACGTAAATCCGTCATGAATAATCTATTTAAAACAACCTTTTGTAGAAGCATCGACGCTTCATTTTTCTTCAACCTCAATTATGATTTGAAATATATAGTTATTGAACAGCTGAGTGCAAATTAGTGCCACCTACAAAAAACCTTTCTATAGCTGGAATGAAAAATAAGATTATGTTTATAGAATGTCTAAAGAACGACAGTATACGAAGATACAAATATAGACCGAAAATATCTTGTTAGGAAGATTCTAATCTGGGCAGCTTTTGGGAACCTTTGATTTTATATCACAAAGTCTTCAAACTTTATTTCCATGACAACATTTATCTGCGACATAAAAATTTGTCCCGGACTAAACGGGATGGGAGGGTGTTACAATACTTGAAAAGGGTCACTACCAAGAGTTACTAATCGACGAGATGGGTACTAACGATCAGTTACAGTTTTATTATAATTATGTATAATAAGCGCCCTAGCAGCAGCTTTTCCCGCGTTTTCCTGGATAATAAGTACAGTCGGCTCAATAATTAGGTATGCAAGGCTTGAAACAAAAACGTTCCGTAAGTAATGTTTAATATTACAGAATTTTGTGTTATTATCAATGTTAAAACGTACCTTGCGTATATGTATAAGTAGCATTTTACATTGAATATAACACAAAAAAATATTTATTTATATATTTAAACATTCTGTAATTTTAAACATAACGTTTTTGTTTCATGCTCTACATACCTAATTCTTTTGCCGACTGTACCTTATGTCTTATTTCAGATCAAGGTTTACGTGTGTGTAAAGTTTCATGAAAATCGGTTCAGTAGTTTTTCGTGAAAGACTCAAACAAACAACCATACAAACTTTCACATGTATAATACTAGTAGGATAATAAACAGACACCACTAACCACACCGATGAACTCGTAATAAAAAGCAAAATAATTTTACTATAAAACATGATGCAAGGACTGGTTTGAGTGTGAAACTCCGTTTTAATAAAACACTGAACTGAATAAACGATTTGCAAAATCAGTTCTGTTTGGGACAGTATAAAACCGAATAAATGAAACCAAAATAATTGCATTTCACTAATTAAACCCGTGACATTAATTAAAGTCGTGACAATTTATTGGTGAAGTGTTAATCTTCCGATGTTATCCGATTTGTATTAACGTGACGTTCATGTCTTTTTTCACTATTGAAATGTTTGCTATAGGCGAGGAATTTAATGTTGTTTATTAATCATGAGTGATTTATAGTCTAGTCAATTATTCATGCTTAGCGCTTAGCATCTTTTATGACAAACGACTTCAGTTGAAGGTAGGTATTTCCTGAGCAAGTACGGATGAAACTCAAGGATGCATTGAGCCATAGATCATTGAGCCCATCTATTGTAAGAACTTTACATCCGTGGTCAAAAAAATTTTCCGGAATATACCACAATTGTTACTTTATTATTGTAACAGTGCTTCCCAAAAGCTGTTTATACTATTAGGTATCATTTTGACTTTCTTCTCGAAAATTTAATTACAATAAACAAATTTATTCAAGTACCTATACGATTTGACTGAGGTAAACACAGGTTGTATATTGCTACGTTCCTATGCTTATTTTTGTTCAAACATTAATTTTAATTTGATATGGTTTCCTAGAAAAGGAGTTACGGCTCACTTACACAAACATCCGTGACTGACGATTCGGTTCACATATTTGACCCAAATTGTGATTTGATTCAGATATAGTTTTTACATTATTGGTATTTTTACTTGTGAATGTGTATTTTTCATAAGTGTTAATGTGTCACGAAAAAAACGAATCTTTCTAAATCATAATCAAAACACATCACAAAACGGAAAAGTCTTTTGCAGTTCAAAATATTATTTGGTACGTAAATTGAAACAGTAGGTATTTAATATTTCGTTGGCCAACATTGTTTACGCCTCGGTAAAAGTCTTCTACAGGTGATGGATGGATGGATGGATAGACAACAATGTCAAAGAGAGAAAATAATGTAAAGAGAATGACGCTGTGTCTTTATACATTGTTCATCGATAGTTATTACGAAACCACCGGCACTTCGAACGCTCTCAGGTTTTGGCTCCGTCCGATGCGATTTGAATTCAATAAACGGGATCGAGTCTCCGATCGCTTTCCATGGAAATGAAGAAGGATTTTTTCTTTTTGCCAAGGAAGAATAATTCCATTGGCGGGTAATCGTAGCGGTATCATCGGTGATATTAAAAATCTAAGAGAAGAAAATTTTCTATTGTTCTTCAAGTTTCTTGATATTCTTTCCATATTAAATAAAAATAAAAAAAGCAAAGTGAAATCGTTTATTTTCCATTTATTATAAATCAATAAATAAACGCACACTTATACCCCCGCAGTAGGTTTTTACCTGTGTCGCGGGTGGCATGGACGACACATATAGCACATCACAATATCACCCATGACCTGAATACAAATATTTGTCTGTCACATACATAAGTAAGTCTGTGCTCCAGCCGGGAATCGAACCCAGGTCCCCTCACTTCGCCGGCAGGATCGCTACCAACCAACTAGGCTACAGGGTCGTCAAATTATCAACAATGACTTGACATTAATACAACGGGGGCTGAGAAAAAATATATTTGATCAAGTAATTCGATGTTTGCCCTAAAACAGTTTTGCATTTCCGACAGAATTCAACCTCAAATATTTCCGAAACATTTTTCCTGCATATTTAAATTTGACGCGGAAGGAATTCCATTCGCAGTTAATCACGTCGGTAACATCGGAGATATTAAAAATCCAATAAACTTTTGGCCTTCTTATTCTTTGCAAGTTTGAATTTGTTTTTCCCTGGATATTAAAGCGATTTTACTTTTTTGCTACTAGCTTATGACTGCTTGGCTTGTGACCGATTTATTGAATACAGGACTAAATTGCACTTTATTAGGATTTTTTTTATGAATAATCTAAATTTTACTAACAAAAAATAACCGACTTCAAAGTCTCAAAAACTACATAGTTATCAGATCTCATTCAAATTTATGTGAGACCACATGACAAGCGCCTGCTTTCGATTAAAAAAAGAATCATCGAAATCGGTTGGCGTGATATTGAGTTATTCGTCAATTTGTCGCGCACATCTTAACAAAAATTTACGACTTATGTGGTTTACTCATGGATGCCATTGTCAGATCTCAATAAAATTTATTTGGAACCACATGACAGCCACCAGCTTTCGATTAAAAAAAGAATCATCAAAATCGGTTCGCCCAGTCCAAAGTTCTGAGGGAACAAACATAAAAAAAAATACAGTCGAATTGAGAACCTCCTCCTTTTTTGAAGTCGGTTAAAAAATTGTAAATATAAATCTTTCCATTTTTCAATATTAGTGTAGATGATAATAATATTGTGTTTAGACATCAAGTTTTAACTTGGTGGCATATATCCCAATGAGCAAGGATGAAGTAGTCATTAAAATTGTGGATGGTTTACATAATATACGCAGCAATATAACAAGATGCAAATCAGGTCTGTATTTGCTTAGCATAATTATTATTACAGTATTGTTCATGCATGCATTTACACATGTCATGCGATATGGGAGCTTAATCAAACATCTGTTATTAGATCAGTTCATAGATTTGTAATAGTACTTGATAAGTAATTGATTCTTGATTTGGACATGATATACTCGTATTGAGAGACTTTTTAACCGACTTCAAAAAAGGAGGAGGTTCTCAATTCGACTGTATTTTTTTTATTTTTTTTTATGTTCGTTACCTCAGAACTTTGGACTGGGCGAACCGATTTTGATGATTCTTTTTTTAATCGAAAGCTGGTGGCTGTCATGTGGTTAAATATAAATTTTATTGAGATCTGACAATGGCATCCATGATAAAACCATATAAATCTTAAATTTGTATTAAGTATGTGCGCGACAAATGGACGAATAACTCAATATCACGCCAACCGATTTCGATGATTCTTTTTTTAATCGAAAGCAGGTGCTTGTCATGTAATCCCACATAAAGAACGAGATCTGACAAGTAGTTTTTGAGTAACTTTGAAGTCGGTTATTTTTTGTTAGTAAAATTTAGATTATGGCATTGATGCAAATTGTATTTTATTTTAATTTTAGTTACTGTTTATTTTCGAATGATAGTTTCGTCTACAACTGGGACGTACGCTTCCTTTGCACCTCCGACTCATTTTAGGGTCCCGTACCCAAAAAGGAACCCGTATAGTTTCATCATTTCCGTCCGTCCGTCTGTCCGCAGTCTAGCACTGAGATCCTAAGTATATTATACAAACATATAATAGTTATATACATTCGAGTATATATACCACATTAGCAAAGGTGTACAAAAAATAGCATAGTTCCATCTTCCATAAAATAAATCTGAATTCAATGAGTTAACATCCCTAATTTGTCCTTATGTTTTTATATTGTATTATATTTATAAAAAATCTATGTATTATTCATTCAAATCCTGCAAGATTTTTTGGTCATCCTAAATGTGATTTTTTGGTCATCCTAAATATGATTTTCCTACAAAATATGAGACATTAGTAATGTTAGTTTATTATATACGGCTGGCCACTGCGGCCTTGTATCTGCGTAACCACTTCTCTTTAGATGCCATAATTCCTACCGACCTTCTCTAAAATCAAATAATTCCCTTTAACATTCTTCCACTCGAGCGAACAAAAGTACCTACGGTTCGAGTTGGTTGTCAAATACAACTATTTCAATTAGAACTTCTAAGAGGTATCCGGACTTTTGTTGCCCGTCATGTCTTTCCAAATACACTTAGCTATATATCGATTGTATTCTATATTAGTGAATACCCGGCGTGTGGTACTATGCTGAAAAATGTTATGTGGGAAAAGTCGAAAATTTGAAAAATTCTGTAAATTTTTTTTCTTGTCTGAGTACAAATAATTTTGTAAAGGTAACGAAAGATGAAGCGAGGGTGGTGAAGACAATAGGCAATAATTCAATATGTTGATCAAGTTATTGCAAAGGAGAAACATTGTTGATATAGATTCGACAATCCACATAAAACACCGCCTCGGAATATACAATACGTATTGGCACATAGCAAACGAAACTATTCAAGTGTAATTAAATGTCAAATTGTGACGAGAGAAACTAAAACAATTAGGAGTTCTATACGCACATGTCATAAGCTATAGCGGGAAGAAATATGAAATGAAAACCTTTTTGTTGTTAATTATAATATTACGAGTATGTATAAAATGTGCTCCTAATGAACAATATACTTTAGCAATACATGTTTTGAATAATATGATTATTAAATTTGTTAGAGTAATAGAAGATAATACTAATTGCCAGTAATGCTTTGATACATGAATTATGACCATTAATTAATTTAAATGTTGGTTAATTATTATTTATAACTTGCTTAAAATGAACCTCTTGAAATAAAATGTAAAAGTGTCGTGTAGGTTTGCGTAATAAATTATTAGCATTTCGAAATGATGAATATTCCTATAAATTATCGCTTTGATTATATTACGTAGAAATAAACTATACATTGTGTATATCCATATCTAATAAAGCAGTTACCAATTTTAGCTTTAAAATTTAGATATAAATTATGTTCACAAAATTATATTTGAATTTGGACCATACGTCCAAAACCGCGTGGCGGACATTTTATTAACTATGACACCCGGAAAGTTGTTCGTGTATTACTGGAACATGGAGTATGCAGGTAACTAGAGAATATAAATGCATTTAGCAAGTTTTTAACGTTATTTGGATTTTATGTCTATTTTCAATAGATAAAAGTTAGTAGGTATACTGTGTGTAGGTACTGTGTGTTGTCCATAGCCCACGAGACAAGAAATCTTAGTGTGGGGCGAGTGTTTAGCGTTATGGACAACATAAATAACGTCCCACATGTCTGTGGTCCCAACTCAGAGTCACTAACGGTTACTTTAATCGCTCCTTAGTAAAGAATCTCCATACAAATTCTGTGCTAAAAAGCGATTTAAGTAACCGGTCGTGACTCTGAGTTGGGGCGTAAGACATAACACGACCAATTAGGCACATCGTGCGTAAACATTTATCGGTCACATGTCAGATTATGCCTTGCAAGCAAAGCAAGCAAGCAAGCAAGCAAGCAACAACCCATAATTGTCCCACTGCTGGGCTCGGGGTCTTCTCTCAGAGAGTGAAGGTTAGGCCATAGTCTACCACGCTGGCCAAGTGCGGATTGGTAGACTTCACACACCTTCGAGAACTTTTATGGAGAACTCTCCGTTTCCTCACGATGTTTTCCTTCACCGAAGCAAGTGATAATTAACATGTAATATGCACATAATATTTGAAAATTAGAGGTGCGTGCCAGGATTTGAACTCGGGCCCCTTCGTTCGGAAGACCAACGTTCTACCGCTAGGCTATCACTCCGATTATGCCGATTATATTTATCAGATTATGCCTTGACCAGGATTCAATCCGGAACTTAGATTAAGGTTCGACATGCAAAGTAATTGTGTTTAAAGGCGTGATATTATCTGCGATAAAGGTGAAATGTTACGGCGTCCCTTCCAGACCCCTTATTAAAGCCTTCGACCCCTTGACAAATAGGCTTTTAATCATCAATGTCAGGAAATATGCTGGATATTTTAAGTTTAGTATCATCCTACTCAAAGAAATAATTCGATTTAGAGTTCTAGGCGTATCAGTTTAACAGTGGTTTAATTATTTTGGAAATACCTTATCAGACGTCTAAATAATCGGATTGGTTTCAACCCATCAATATCCTACAGTCCACGTATTTCTCGGTATAGCGACGTTAGCAAAGCCTACTCCACCACGCTGCTCCAACTTTATTTCGAATCAAAGATATACTACTCATATTTCAACATCCATACTTAATATTATAAATGCGAAAGTGTGTTTGTTTGTTTGTCCGTCTTTCACGTCGTAACGGAGCGATGTTATGGTATTATTTTTTGTGTGGGGATAGGTAGGAGGCTGAAGAGTAACGTAGGCTACTTTTTACCGCGGTACCGCTTATTTATGAATTATTATTATTATTATTATTATGTTATTATATCTAGGAATGAGTCATGCACGTTAAACAACTCATTGTTACTTCCCATTGATCACGGGGGCGAAGCCGCGGGTAATATCTAGTTAGGTATATCATATGCTTTTCATTTTTAACCGACTTCAAAACAAGGAGAAGGAATTGGACTGTATTTTTTTATTTTTGTCAGAGCTCTCGACTGGGTGAACCAATTTTGATGATTCTTTTTTTAATCGAAAATGCCTGTCATGTGATCCCACATAAAGAACGAGATCTGACAAGTAGTTTTTGAGTAATTTTGAAGTGGGTTATTTTTTGTTAGTATTTAGATTAAAAATGCTACGAGTGCTCACCATTCCTCATTCAATTAACATTGATTCTCGTATTGTATGTAGCATAAATACCTACATTAAAGTGGTACCAGAAACACCGATTCAAACAATTTATTGTGTGTGAGAATAAATTTTCTCACTACGGAATACATGATCGGTCGGTATCTCAAAAGTTTTACCCGTAGCTAGTAAAGGAGTTCTTCACACCACCTCTCTATTCGCAGAAAACGCTGAGTTTTTTCCATCAACTTGCTCTTTAAAGTTATAAAATTTCAGTTTGAGGTGTTTGGAAATCGCATACTTTCAGTCCAGCTTGGTGTGTTATAATGGGACTTTAGTTTTATGCATTTTACTTTCTGACGTAAATGCCGTACCTTCTTATTAGGGTTTAGATATAGTTTCGTTATGTCCGCCCGTTCATCTGTCTGCGGTTTAACTCAAAGCCTACTCATACTAGAAAACTCATACTAGAAAACTCATACTAGCAAACTATAATTTTTTTACATTATGTATTTTAAGAGGGTAAATATAAAGTAAAATAATGTTAGCTCGTCGAAATAAGCAAAATTATTTATTGTTACAAAGTTCCGCCGACCAATTTTATTAAGTGACAGGATTCTGTAATTTAAATGAATGCATGCCCTATTGTTGGGTTAGAACCCTCACCGCAACCGCTTCGAGAGAATACATCGGGGCAGGGTATAAACATAGGTGCAGGGTATAAAATTAAAGCAGTAGGTCCATAATGAGGTTGCCCAAAATAATGACCCCAATCTCATGCAGGCAACCCAGTTTGTTGTACCTAATAGGTAACAAAATTCGGTTCCTGCTTGGTGGTAAGGTTTCGCGTATGGATTATATCAATTTTATTGTTCAGTTATTAATGTAATTACTGATATTATTATATTTTCGCTAAGCATTTGGTGTTGCTGATGTCCATGGGCGACGATAGCCACCTTCTTGCTAGACGCGAAACGACTATTTCGGCGATATTTAAAGATATTTCGGCTGGAGGGTTGGGGGCTGTTTTTTTTTCTCTTTTCTTTGATAGCATACAACCCAACGGAATCACTATGGTGTTAACAGTAACACCATTGTAACACCAAAGTACGTTGTGAGTATCCAATGACCCACGATTATTAGCTACTAGCTTTTGCCCGCAGCTTCGCCCGCGGTAGAGATCGATTTTTTACAAATCCTACGTACTTTTACTTAGTTAGATTTAGTTGCCTATGACTAAAGTAAACATGTATCATTTGATAGCGTGATTCATAACTTGCAAATGAATTTTACTAACGCCATCTATTAACAACACCCGGAACTAAATAAATAGCAACTAACAAAATATCGATCTTCCCATGAGGATGTTTTATCGCGGTAAAAAGTAGCCTATGTTACTCTCCACCCTCCTCACTATCTCCACACACAAAAACCATACCATATAACAGCTTCGTTGCGACGTGAAAGACGGACAAACAAAGAAACAAACACACTTTCACATTTATAATATTAGTATGGATTAACATAAACAATATATCGCTTTAATCTAAATCACCTTAAATAAACTGAAACGTAAACAAGATAATGAACCCTTTCTTTTTATTACTCCAGCAACAGGATAGACGTTACCCTACAAAGCAACTTAACTCTTTATCTTGTTAAACAGTAGTAGAAAATTTTAGGTCTAAGCAACACTTGCCATAAAGAATTAAAAGGTGGTAATTTACTCGAGTTCGCGGATAACGAACAAAAGCCTGAAATACATTGGAAGCATTCATTTCCTTCCGAGTGCGGACAGAATGTAATTATTTTGTTGTAAGTCGGTAAAACTTATATTTGAATTTAAGTACACGTTTAATTTATTCTTCTCTGCTAATTCAAATTTATATTAATATCGTACTGTTGCTATTAAACTGAATTTTGTCTGTTTTAATTCTCTTTTGAATTTTGTCTACGCGTTCACTATTAGATATCTAGCATCATTATAATCTGATATTAAAATTATGTAGAGGTTAAATCTTAATAACGTAATATATATAAAGTACACGTTGTTTGTCCGCGATGGAATCCTAAACTACTTAAACGATTTTAATCAAAGCACACCATGTGCAGTTTGATCCAACTTGAAAGATAGGATAGTTTACATCTCAAAATAAATAAATAAACTTTTGACAGAACGAAGTCTATCCGGGCAGCTAGTATTAAAAAATGTCGATTAAAAAAGTGGCGTGCATAAGTAACCACTGATGATTCACAATAAAAATACTTTCTTTTATGATAACTAGCAACTCGCTCCGGCTTTAGACACTCACTGGCCACTGCAGACCAAAAAGATGAGTTGATTTCCTTCACATGACCTTTTGGGAGTTGCTGGCACGAGCAACGTTTACGTATTTTTATATATTTGTCTACACTACATATACATAGACATCTCCATCTCTAATAGGGTATCGGCCAAGAAAGAAAAGAGAACAGCAATAAAAGATCTTAAATTGTGACCAACACAAATTCGTTAAAGACCGCCTTTAAATTAAACTGCATTCGTACTAGGAAATTTTAGTTCTAAACAGTACTTGTGGTGAGGAATTAAAAGCTAGTATTTCACTGGAGTGCACGAACAACTTAAGCGGAATATAAACAGACGAAAGCTTGTAATTTATCGCGAGCATTAATTTTCTTCTGAGTGAATAAAAAATGCAATTATTTTGATTCAAACACCGTAAAACTATTTAAGGATTTACATTAGATCTCATCGTTTCTGTTAAGTTCACGTACATTATTTAATTTATTATTGCAATATTTTGTATTGCATAACAGGGCGCTACGAGATGTGAGGCTGTCAATAAAATAAAGAGAGTTAATTGTAAATATACCTACTGAGTAGACAATAATGATTCTCACTATTCTCTTTCTTCTTGGCTAGGCTTGATAAAACATAACACAAAGACTTCTGCGAAATCCTTGATTCTAATTTATTCGAGTATTAAGTTGGACAGTAGCCCAAATCCATTTTGACTTTTGTGTATATCACGGTAGCAGAAGTTGGACAAAACGTAGAAATTGATAGAAACAAATATAGAATCTGTTATGGAGGCATCAAAAGTGTACTTGTCAAGTCTGCAGTTTGACTTGACGCGGCATCCAGTAAACTTGATCGTGTATGGCCACGGTATATCGATCTGGCTATAATTATAGCTATCTCATGCACACTGGATGCCGCTTCAAGTCAAACTGCAAAGACAAGTCAAACTGCAGAATTCACAAGTACACTTGATCGTGTATAGCCTCCATTAAGCACACCTCAATTATTGAAATCTGATAGTCTAAGGTAACAATATCAATAGCATTGTGGTAATAATGTGAATTTAATCATTACTCCATCTTGGGATGAAATACTTCACCACGATCACCATTTCTCCATATTTTGTTTCAGTGAACTCCATTGCACGTTTGCACAATCAGCTGTCTGGTAATTATGAAGTCTACCTTCACTTGGGCTACTCAAATTGCATCAAATTAATGTAATCGTCAGTAATTTTGAGTCCGTCCGATGGATCGGTTGATCATCAATTGGTTTCACAAACGGACGAAGTAGAATTGGGTCGTGTATGTTTTCGAGAGGTACGTTTTCGTTGACGATATCATTTTATAAATCATCCATATTATTGTATCTCTATTTTTCTATGTAACTATTCTCAGTCTGTGTGTGTTGTCCATGGCAACTAAGACACAGGGAATCTTCGTGTGGGGCTATGAGTCTGTTGCCTTTATTTAAAAAAAGTTAACTAGTTGAAGAGCGGTTTTACAAAATAATCTAAATTTTACTAACAAAAAATAACCGACTTCAAAGTCTCAAAAAGTACTTGTCAAACCTCGTTCAAATTTATGTGGGACCACATGACAAGCACTTGCTTTCGATTAAAAAAAGAATCATCGAAATCGGTTGGCGTGATATTGAGTTATTCGTCAATTTGTCGCACACATTTTAACACTAATTTACGACTTATGTGGTTTTCTCATGGATGCCATTGTCAGATCTCAATAAAATGTATGTGGGACCACATGCCAGCCACCAGCTTTCGATTAAAAAAACAATCATCAAAATCGGTTCGCCCAGTCCAAAGTTCTGTGGTAACAAACATAAAAAAAAATACAGTCGAATTGAGAACCTCCTCCTTTTTTTGAAGTCGGTTAATGATATTACAAGATATAAACGTTCCAAGCATACCAGTTGCACATACAACTGGGATAAAAATCTAATCTATTTTGTTGTCCTGAATATAAACTGTGTGTTTGGCAAATTTTATCATCCTCTGAACAATGGTTACCGGGAATGATGTTAACGATAGCAGGATTACTCAAAAAACAAAAGTTACTAATACTATTTTATTTAATTAAAAATTACAATTAATTTATTGACACAATGCTGATCGATTTTAGAGTCAGGCAATGAATAACAAAACATTTAATTTTATTAGAGAAAAATAGTAAGTGCTGAGGCTGCGCCGAAATAAGGCTACACGTGGAAGCAGCGACTCGCGGCAGCATGCGGCGCCAGCGATCCAGGATGATGTTTGTATGGATGTGTTTTGATCCTTCAAACACATCCATACAAACATTTAAATATCATATCCAACAGTGAACACCATAGTATATTAGTTCAATGATATCTAAACATATAATTTTTGGACGTCACCTTTTGGACCACCCAGTATACAAAATTTCACATTTATAATATTAGTAGGATATAATTTGTTTAAAATTTTTTGCGATTACAATTACTCGTTAAACCATTTAAATATTTTCCCGGAATTAAGGTAAAATCCAGAAACAATTTACTCAAATACCGCAAAATTAAGCTACCGTTACAGTTATTTCATGTGATGAAATTCCTTTCATAAAATCAACTATCAGGAGAGCCATTGAAACGTAATCACGTGTAGCTAACCAGAAAAATACGCGCGATTTTATTCGTTAACGAGCACTCTCTGATGCCAATCATCGGCGGTAATGAAGTTCGTTATTGAATATTCACAGTAACAGACTAAAATACAACAGTAAGTAGTTTCAACACGGTTGATACAGCGACGATAGGTGTAGGCGAAATATTGAGTGATTTCGTCTATTGCGATCAGTGGCTTTATTTGATACCCAAAGTAACACATCCATACTTCACATCCATATTTCACCTTTATAATACAAGTAGGATGCATGTAATAAGAATATTAATTTGTTCTAAGATCAGGGCATTTTGGAAAAATCTTCGCGTGGCTCAATTCATTTTTGAATCCAATCAAATCTGGTCGAAGAGTAAAACAAGAATTAAATTAGAACCATTGTAGTCTGTTGTGGCATATTAAATGCTTCATCGAAACTTAGTGTTCAGGTGGTTTAGGTAAATTTCTCCTGGATTAACTCCTGTAGAATAAACCAATTAAATAAATTGCTTTTCTGTCTTGAAATGTCCTTTGAATAAGAACGAGGTAATTTTCCGTCATTTTCATTTTCCGTCATGGGTAACTTTTGTTTGCCCGCTTGTTTCACGTTCCACGGACCAACTATGTACGCATAATTAGTTGTGTCGTTGGGAATATTATTTTGCAAATGCTCATTGTAAAATATTCCACGTGCATTCGAGCAATGAAACATTGAGTGTAGTATCCTTCACAATTACTCTTCTATTGGCTTCGGTTCTGCTGCTTGAATAGAGTTAACAACCACCTAGTGGTGCTCCTCTTTCAAGAATTATTGACAGTAGAATGTGGAATTTGTTATTCGAATAGAATGATGTAGGAGATTTAAATTTTTATAATGTTTAATTTATAAATAATAATTTGATGTATGGTTCGTGGAAAAAGAAGGTGTTTCTTAGAGCAGGTACTAACTAAATGGTTTAAGACAGGTTCATTAAGATTTTAACCATTCAAAAATTCCTAAAAATAAAACTGTATCCGTCCTCAGTGTGTGAATGAAAAAATTATATCTGAGGATTAATGCTTTCTCTGATTAGTTACGTGAAAATATTTACTATACCATATTTATTGTGTTGGCATTACACTCAATGAAGTGTACTTGGCCAAAATATACAAATGAGGATTAATATCTATCCAAATTTGAAGTTATATTTAACTTGTCCATTGACTATAATCACACAAGTACCTAACACTATTGAACTTTTCCAAACACAAATAAAACATCGCGTAATTTTTCAATTTTCTACAAATAATCACCTTACTATTAAACGCCCAACCGCCCAGTGAGACCAGCAGCCGCGGAGCGTAAAATTTTTCATATTATCCCAAAGAAGCGTCGAATAAACGCGCCGGTGGGAGTTTCACAATAAATTGCTCTGCCGGTCGGGTAATTGGCAGGTGACCGGCCCGATTATTCAACCCGGCATTGATGAATTTAACATCCAACGCGTACGTTCACGTTACGTGCCCATTATCGTCACGTATTGTAACGTCGAAATTACGTTTACGCGTTTCCCGTTTTATGTTCGGACTCTGATTGATTGCGAAAGGTAATTGTTTATTGCCACGTTTCATTGCACCGTTGGATGTACGCATGTAACGCGATTGCAGCTATATTTTTATAATTCATTTTCATTCATTCCATAATACAATTTTTTTTGAAGTGAAAACTTCTTTAGTACGGGGTGATTTGAAATCCGATGAAACGAAACTGTCCCGTGACAGTAAAAAGAGACAGACACATAAATTCTAAAGCGAGATAGGAAGCATTGTACAGGGGTAGGGGAGTGGTAGGGAGGGGGAGGGGAGTTGAGTGGAGTGGAGTGGAGTGAAGTTGAGTGGAGTTGAGTGGAACTGAGTTGAGTGGAGTTGAGTGGAGTGAAGTGGAGTGGAGTTGAGTGTTTAAATTCGAAATTTTACATTCGTCTCATTTTCTTGAAAACAAAATTTTTGAAGGTTTCACTTCTACCACGTGTGAATTGCACACATTTTAATTTTTTTAATGTACGTATATTGTTCAAATATTGCATTTACGATATTAGTTTTCTCGGCGTAAGGAATTCATATTCTCCTTCATCATTTGAATTTATTTATGTGCGGGAATGATGATATGAAAATAATGACCAACCTTGACATCCAATGTCGCAGGACTGAGCTGCGAACACCTGTTCCTTCTGTCTGTTTGTTTCACGGCACAACTGCAAGGCTATTCTGTTTTGTAACTCGACAGCGGAATCCGCGATGAGTGTCAATTTTGGCAAGGAATTTTGACACTCATCGCGGATTCCGCTGTCGAGTTACAAAACAGAATAGCCTTGCTGGTTAGGAAATGTACCATAAAACGTTTATGGGCAGCGGATGGACGGAAAACTTCACGAACGTCGCGAAAGTTGACGCAACTCTCGATTTTTCCAAATTGACATTAGGTTGTAAATTTTGGATGGTTTTACTTTTATTTACACATCGACCAGTGCTCTAAGATTGTACAATTTACGAATATATAACAATTTACGTACACACATACAAAATACATTTATGAAAAAAGTTATGAATTTTTTTCTGGTTACCAAGAAATATAAAAATTCATTTTTATTATATTAATATAATAAAGATATCCTATTCTGTTCTAAAATGTCCCTCAAATAAATGTTATTTCTTACTTTCTTTCTATAAACAACACCGAAACGGGTAAAATACAGCATTTCTATCGCGCTACTATTGTTCTTTATCACGAAGCTGGAAAATACAGAAATAGTATTTTGATACATGACTGTATTGTACAGTGTACACAAGGTTTACATACAAATATTTATCCTGGCTTTATAAACTAGAGAGTATTTTCGATACTGACAGCGAACCTTTGTTGATTCGATCAGGTTGAATAGTTGTCCCCCAGGGCTGATCCGTTATGAATATTTTGAAAAGCTATCTAACGTCCTGATTTCGTTTACTTTCTGAAATTGTCCGAAATAACACAACCTTTTTTAAGGTCAGACATTTTACATTTTAGGATAGGGAAGAATATAAATAAAACCTGGCAAGTGCGTGTCAAGCCACGCGCAATGTACCTAAGGTTGCGAAGTAGTAAGTTTATCGACTATTACTCATTACTAATTACGCTAACATAGCCGTGATAGTTTTCCTTGTAAATTCATCATAATTATAACCTATTTTTGCATAGCTATGCCAAATCACAACTTTCTAGCACTAAGGGTCCCGGCGCTATGCCTTTGACAAACGGACAGACGAACAGACGGACGGAACGCCGGACGGACGGACTTGACGAAACTATAAGGGTTCCAATTTTACTTCGGAACCCTAAAAAGGAACTTTTTAGACCCCTTTGCAAACGTCTGATGATAAAGATACCACAGAATGCACTCCGCCGAACGAATCCGTAAAGATGCATAGATGCGTGGTACTCATCTCTGAGAGACGTAAATCCTCTTTCAGAAACAGACGTATAAAGAGCGAAGGGGAGCAAGTAGGGTAAGTGACGCTAGAAAGTTTTTATGCTTTATATCTTTTCTTTTCCTACTATTGTTAAAATGATACTTGTCATGAATAAAACAAAGGCGATAAAAAAGCGAACATTGAAGTATATGGAACTGGGGAATAATAATATCTTCTTACATTTTATAAGTGTTAAAATCGTTTGTATAGCTGTTACTTAAATGAAGAAAGAAATAAGAATTAGACGGTACATTGTGTTTATAAAATTAGTTATTTTATAAGAGTTTCATAGACTCCTCGTCTCTTCAAATTAACAATATGTATGAAACTGCGATGATATAACATAACCATAACAACATTAACAACAGACCAATTAGGGTTCGTTTTTTCATACACACGTCATTGACAATTTGATTAAATTAAACGGATAGATAAAATAACGTTACACACTCATAGCCCCACACTAGGATTCCTTGTATCATGGGTGCCATGGACAGCACATAAAGTCAAGAACACTCACACTCAGACCGAGAACAGATATTCAAACTCATCATTTCCTTCCGTCTCGTTGTACATTTGATGGTACACATACGTGGCTATCGCTGTGTATGCACTTTGATAACACGATGCCAGGATATATGGAAAACTGTGGAATGAGCTGTTCCTTATTGCCGGCGGTGCATTAATGACTCCCCTTGTTTAATACATATCCGTATCCACATATCCATCCATAGACGATGGTGACCAGTTACCTGTCTGCTCTTAGCACAGCCCATCAGGCTATTTTTAAGGTGTAGATAGATTGGTTTCTATAATATTATCAGACTTGCAAAATCGTGTGAAATGAATGAGTATGTAGGGCTGTAATGCAGAATTCTTCTCTCATTTACATGGTTCTCAGTATTCATAGAATATTACATTGAAATAGTGCAACATGAAACACGGCATACACGATGCTATCATAAAACAGAAGTTTCCGAGGTTAATAAAATGTTTACATAGAGTTTGAACCGACAATATTAAAGTTTGTAAGCCACTAAAACTCTAAACTTACATAGTTTGGAAGTTCGCTTGGTTAGAGGCTTTCAGAAATAAGTTTTAAGGCTCGACTGTGTAATACAAATAGCAGGATAACGATTTTTTTAAAGTGTTATTTAAGTAAAATAATATGTTACATAACTTTACAAAGCTCTGTGAATAAGTAATAATAAGTAATTTAATATTAGTAAGATTAGACGGATAGACCTGCAGTATATTTGTAGTATAACCACAGAAGAAATAATAGAACTTACAAATGTATAACTAATAAATTTTATAAATAGACGTGTTGTAGACAAACGGACAAAATGACTAGACATCCCAAGTAGATATTCTTAATTTGTCGCTATAACATATTCAAACCAATCTCGCCATTGAATAATCAAAATTTTACTAACAAAAAATAACCGACTTCAAAGTTACTCAAAAACTACTTGTCAGATCTCGTTCAAATTTATGTAGGACCACATGACAAGCACCTGCGTTCGACTAAAAAAAGAATCATCGAAATCGGTTGGCGTGATATTGAGTTATTCGTCCATTTGTCGGCAACATACTTAATACAATTTAAGACTTATATGGTTTTCTCATGGATGCCATTGTCAGATCTCAATAAAATTTTTGTGGGACCACATGACAGCCACCACTTTTCAATTAAAAAAAGAATCATCACAATCGGTTCGCCCAGTCCAAAGTTCTGAGGTAACGAACATAAAAAAAATACAGTCGAATTGAGAACCTCCTCCTTTTTAGGTTTCCGAAACTATAGGAACTATACTGTTGAAACTTGGTAAGTAGATGTATTCTGTGAACCGCATTAAGATTTTCACACAAAAATAAAAAAAAACAATAAATTTTGGGGGTTCCCCATACTTAGAACTGAAACTCAAAATTTTTTTTTTCATCAAACCCACCCATACGTGTGGGGTATCTATGAATAGGTCTTCAAAAATGATATTGAGGTTTTTAATATCATTTTTTTCTAAACTGAATAGTTTGCGCGAGAGACACTTCCAAAGTGGTAAAATGTGTGTCCCCCCCCCGTAACTTCTAAAATAAGAGAATGATAAAACTAAAAAAAATATATGATGTACATTACCATGCAAACTTCCAACGAAAATTGTTTTAACGAGATCTAGTAAGTAGTTTTTTTTTAATACGTCATAAATCGTAAACCGCAATTTACCTCGATCAAAGTTACAACGAACTTCAAGAACTTTTATATTATGTTACTTGCTGCTACGGAACCCTTCATGGGCGAGTCCGACTCGCACTTGGCCGCTTTTTTTGAAGTTGGTTAAAAACCAATATTGTCTGAGCTGCGTGGTCTATGGATGGCTACTAACCAAACACTAAGATATAACAGCGAGACTTTTATTAGCTCTGAAGGCAATAAATCATATTGCGTTGCTGGATCTCAATAAGCTAGAAACTTTTCAAATATGAACCAAATGAAGTGGATTGATTATTTGAATTGTGATTGTTCTCTTAGAAAGCTCATATGTGTTTTAATTTCTTCTCAATACTTGTAATAAATAATACATTACTATGTAGTATGAAGCATATAAACATTAGTTTTCCAAAATGTAAACGATTTCTAAAACTTCTTGTAAACGATTTCAAAAACTTTCAAAAACTACAGTTATATTTAAATGTAAAAAAACAGCGTCATATAATTAAAATTCGAATTAGCATGTTTATGAGTGTTATTGACATACTTCTTTAGCCTAATAATAAAAATACTTTATTTGAAAATTCAATACAAATGCATTAATGAATTAATGTCATATTTTTCTTCTCTAAAATTCTGATCAAAATAAATGAAAAAAAAAACTGAAAAATGCACTATCACTTATTGATTTAAAAATAGTTTTAGGTGTCTTTTTAATCTTTAAAAATACATCCAAAAATATCACTGATAAAGGTACACCTTTTTATCACAGAAGATTAAACCGGGATTAATACGCCTACGCACTCACAATTTGTAAGTTTTAGAAATGGGAATGGGGTGTTATGATCAACAATCACAACTATAAAACGGAAATTGGGTGAACTAATCTGCGATCCTTTACACGCTCCAATTGTTTGGTAAATGGAAATTCCTAAAATGGTTATAATTATATTTACTTACCTGTAGAGCAGGTAATCAACAAAGGGTCGTGTTTTTAAACCCAAGCGACAAGCAGTGAATGATAAAATACTTATATTTGGTTCATGAGTTTCTGTTCCGCCTCATTCGCATATTATAACCTATGACAGACTATAATAGTCTTTAAGGATGTTCATATATACTATGAGGGATTTTGTGTTATGTGCAATAGTTTGAATGTATGAACGTTTCTTAATTTATATTTTAGTCAGGTTGTATATAAATTGTAGTTACCATTGCACTCGTAACCAAATGGTTAATCCAGCGTTGTCTTAGCACCTACACTTATAATGAAGGGTGAAGTTAGTCTGCAATCAAAATTATTGTTTACTAGTGGATACCCAACGTGTGCTACTACGCAAAATATTTATGTATCGATAATCTAAATTTTACTAACAAAAAATAACCGACTTCAAAGTCTCAAAAACTACATAGTTGTCAGATCTCGTTCAAATTTATGTGACACCACATTACAAGCGCCTGCTTTCGATTAAAAAAAGAATCATCGAAATCGGTTGGCGTGATATTGAGTTATTCGTCAATTTGTCGCGCACATCTTAACACAAACGACTTATGTAGTTTTCTCATGGATTCCATTGTCAGATCTCAATAAAATTTATGTGGGACCACATGACAGCCATCAACTTTCGATTAAAAAAAGAATCATCAAAATCGGTTCGCCCAGTCCAAAGTTCTGAGGTAACAAACATAAAAAAAAAAATACAGTCGAATTGAGAACCTCCTCCTTTTTTTGAAGTCGGTTAAAAATGTGCTGTTATAATTTATTATGTTGTCTCAAACGGTCTTCGCATTATTGACTTTCAAATGAAACCATTTCGGGGCATATCGGCTGGATGGTTTCAAAGTCTATACAGGACATCCGTACAAACATTTTTTGTGTTTTATATATTATATAGATTTTGCAATATGAATAGTTGTCCGAAATTTTCTTTTTGACATGGAGAAACATGACCCGAAAAGTAGTTATTAATTCTACCGTGTTGGTTGGCCTCAATTCATTAATGGACCACTACTGAACTCGGGTTTCTCCCTTTGAGTAGGCCTAGTGTATACACCACCACATCACACGGAAGTAAATTGACAGAATGTAAGTTTTTAAATATCACCAACTTTTACCACCTTATGGCTCCAATATGTCTTATACATATAGTAGGTATCCGCTCATAGCATTTTATTCGGACTCCGAGTAAATAAATTAAAAGTAACGTGAAAAAAATTGGCAAATTATTTCGTACCGTAACAAACAAACTGGGGTTTGAGGAAAATATTTAAACAGAGGCCCGTCGAGTTGAAGGTCGAAGGGAGATAATGAAAAACATTATTTTGCCAGACTCTACAACTTTATGATGGTGAGTCGAATTTAGGGAATTTTAATCTGAAACATTAACACAACGAAACAAGTTCTGTCTTCTGAATTAACAAAAAGTTTTATTTTTAGTTACTAAATGTTTCGCCCTAAACAAAGAGTAAAGTTTTAAACAATTATTATTATTTATCAATCATGGCTCCACAAAGATAATAAAGATCTCACAAGTTATATTTATAGAAATTTTCAATTAAATTAATAAAATAAAATAAAAATAAAAATAAAAAAGCCTTTATTCCACCAAATTCATCATAATACATTTTTTACTTAGTTATGAAATAGTTATGTAATACAAATAATTATTAAATTTCATTAATTATTAAATTTCATTAAATTAAATTTCATTTCATTAATTATCATAATTATATTAAGTCATAATTCTCAATTATTATTTGAATTCATTATGTCACTCCACATTTAATAATATAATTTATTTATTGTTATATATGTATATGTATATCATTTAATATTTTTATTATTATTTGGCAGTCGCCTCTTCGGCGTAGGCCTCCCCCAATTTCCTCCATTCTTTTCTGTCTCTGGCTAGTCTTATCCAACACCGTCCGCATCTTTGCTTGAATATTTCGTCCCAACGCATCCTTGGCCTTCCTTTCTTCCTTTGTCCGTCTCGGGGTATCCACTCCATTACTTTTTTTATCCATCTGTTATTATCCATTCTGCAAACGTGTCCTGCCCAGTTCCACTTTAAATTTCTGACCCTTTTTATGGCATCAGTCACACCACTTTTTTTCCTCAAGATGCAGTTTTTGATTTTGTCCGATATTTTTACGCCTAACATGCTCCTCTCCATTTTTCTTTGTTGTACTCTGAGAGTATTTTCATCCTTCTTTCTGAGGCTCCATGTTTGGCAACCATAGGTAAGACAAGGGAGTAGGGCTACTTCATAGAGCTTCGCTTTTATTTTTATGTTTATATCTTTGTTTTTCATGATCTCTCTATAGCTCCAGTATTTTTTCCAAGTTTGTGCTATTCTTCTGTTAACTTCCCTTTCTGTTAAATCGTTGAAAGATATTGACTGACCCAAGTAAACGTATTCTTCTACTATCTCTATCATCTCGCCATCTATTTCTATATTATGCATGTTACCATTTGTTAGTATTTTCGTTTTTGAAGCGTTCAATGATAATCCAACTTTTTTACTTTCTGAGGCTAGTTCTCGTATCATGTTCTCCAATTGGTTTGGATCTTCCGCGAAAACAACAATGTCATCGGCAAAACGTAAGTGGTTTAGGTTTTCTCCATCTATGTTTATGCCTTTATCTTGCCAGTCCAGGTTTCTGAAAACCATTTCCAACACGGCTGAAAATATTTTAGGCGAAAGTGGATCTCCCTGCCTCACACCTTTTAGTACAGGAAAGGTGGGCCCCTCTCTCTCTAACTTTATTTTTGCTGAGTTTTGAGAGTAGATGCTGTATAGTATTTCTACGTATTTAACATCAACTCCTTGTTGCAAAAGGGCCTTCCATATTGCATTATGTTCCAGAGAGTCAAAAGCTTTGGTATAGTCAATAAAACACAGGTATATAACTTTACCATATTCTCTGGATTTCTCTATCAGTTGTGTTATCACGTGAATGTGTTCAATGGTTGAAAATTTTTTTCGGAAACCAGCCTGCTCTTTCGGTTGATTTTCATCAAGTGTTTTAGTTATACGGTTTAAAATAATTTTTGAAAATATCTTGTAGATGTTAGACATGATACTTATTGGCCTATAGTTTGTTAAATCACTTCGGTTACCTTTTTTGTGAAGTAGAGTTATAGAAGACTTCGACCACTGATGTGGAGTCTTTCTATCATGTAACATATTATTGAACAGAAGTTGTAACGGACGTAATAGTGGCTCTATTAATAACTTTAGTATTTCATTTGTTATGTTGTCTTCTCCAGGTGTTTTGTCTTTTTTTTGTGAATTTATGGCCCATTCTATCTCAGATTTTAAAATATCAGGTATTACCTCCTCCTCACATGTTGTAGTCTTTACGAATTGTTTCCAGCATGATATGTCTTGAGATGAGTAGAGCTGTTGATAAAAATCTGTAGCATTTTTTATTATTTCGTTGCGGTTTGATATGATTATCCCTGATTTATTGGCCATGTTCGAAGCCCAACTCGAGGAACTTTTTAATTCTTTGTATGCTTTTTTTATAGCGCCAGATTTCCCTATGTATTTTTCAAAAATTTTTCTTCTTTGATTTTTGTTCTTTTTCGATAATTCTCGATTTATCTCCTTACTTATTTCTGTAATTTTATCTCTTACTTTTTTATTTTTCTGTCTGCTATATAGTTTTCTTCGTTCCTCTAGTAGGTTACGTATATTTGAGTTCACAAGATCTTTTTCTTTATTTATCTCTACTGTTATTTTATTTAGTACATTAGTCATTTCCTTTTCGAATAAGTTGTACTGAGTTTGGATATCGGTTGTTGTTTGGATTTTAGTCATTAAATTTTGTTCTAGGCACTTTCCTGTTTCTCCCGTCAATTTCAGTGTATCTTCTATATGTACGACTCTAGATTTAATAAAAGTTCTTTTTCTGCAATAATTTATTTTAATCTTACATCTTATCATTCTGTGGTCTGTATAGAAGTTTAAGTTTTTAATTACTTGAAAGTTACATATGTCTTGGTGCCTGTTTGTTAAAATAAAGTCAATTTCATTAAAATGCATTCCATTAGGCGATTGCCAAGTCCATTTATTCTTTGTTTTTTGTTTGAACAAGCTATTCACTATTTTGTAGTTTTTTTCTAGCGCGAACTCTACGAGTCGTTGACCACGCACCGATCTCTTGCCGTATGAGTAACTTCCAAACACTGATTCTTCGCAAGGCAATGCTTTACCAACCTGTGCGTTGAAGTCTCCCATTATTAAGATTCTTTTAGTATTTAGAGACTCAATTGCGACATCCAAGGTTGTATAGAAGTTATGTAACTCGTCTTCGCTGCACATCTCAGTCGGTGCGTAAACCATGACTATGGACCATGTGTTGTTATTTATGTCTATTTCTAAAGAAGCTATTCTGTCCGAGTAGCTGTTAAATCCCAAGATATTTGATTTCCAGTGTTTTTTTATTAAAAAACCAACTCCATTTTTTCCCTTTGTGCCACTATTATGGTATAGGATGAATTCCTTGTGTTCGTCTATAGTTTCATTGTATCTTCTCGTCTCACATATACCTATGACGTCCCATTTTAAATATTGGATTGCATATCTCAGTTCTGTAATTCTCGTATCAGATAGTAGAGTCCGTACATTTAGACTCGCGACAAAGAAATGATTTGTTTGGGGAGTAAATTTTTGATATTGGTTTGGGGGGTGTTGGTCAGATTTCTCCACGGTGACCAGCCGGCTTGGAGAATGGTGGAGAGGGGGCTCTGATTGCTATTCGGGGTTAATTTTTGACATATAATTTAGTATATTTCGTGTATTCGACTTCTTCGTACTAGATTTTAAAAATTCTTTACTTGTGTTGCTATGTTCAACTGGGTGGACCCCTTGAATATCAATTGGAGAGCTGGATCCTTCTCGTTTCCTTTTATCACGGTTGTTTATTGATCGATCTTTTACTATAAGTTTGTCGTATTTAAAGTAGGCGATTTTTCCTTGATCCCTCTCTTCTATAAGTTTTTGATGTAGATTTTTTCTTATTTCTAATACTTCTTTCGGCAAGTCTTCTTTAATGTATATATTTTTAGGTAATTTTTTCTTATTTCTTAGGATTTCTGTTTTTCTCCAGTTAGTTGTTAAACTTACTAATATTGGACGAGTGCTGTTATTTATTTTTTTTCCCAATCTGAACGCTTTATCTATTTCTTGTGGCTGTATTATAATACCCATATTTGATTCAAATAAGTCTCGTAACAGTTCTATAAAATCTGTCATCGATTCCTCAGAATTTTCTTTAATCCCGAATAACACAATGTTGTTTCTCTTTTTATCCTGTTCCATGGCTCTACATTTTGCTTGCAGATTTTTAATTTCAGTTTTTAACATTTTATTTTCTTCAGTAAGTGACAAAAATCGTTCATCTAGTTTTTCAAGAACATTTTTTGTGACAGTTTCGGAAATTATTGATGTTTGCTTATCCAACTGTTCTTGTATCTTTTTAAAATAATTGAGCATTTGTTCTTCCATTTTCCTCCTTGATTTTTAAATATATATGTATTGTTATATTAATAATGCTAAAGTAGTTTTATTTATCTTTGCTTCAGAAGTTGACTCTAGCGACATCTATTGGAACGGCATGGGATTTTATCAACAATTAGTTGACATGACATTTATATGTTCTTAGATCGATTACTTGCCTATCCGTTCCCTATTTGGTATCACTGTTTACCAATAGATGGCGCTGTTTACCATTTGTTTGCTGGGAATGATGTAGCAAAATTGATAATGTAACAGTTATTCTTTGTAAATACGACTTTTCATATTTGTCGTTTTCTTCTTGGTAAACTCCTCCGATAACGGTCACTCATCACTCTTTTAGCACAATCCAGCACAAATTTCTTGAATCTTATATTGAAAACTTCTGAAACTGTCACTTTTTATTTGAAGAATATTTTGCACTATTTTTAGGACTTTCCTTGTTGTTACTAGATGTTCTATTATTTGAATCACTCGTTCTTAGGTTTATTTCCACCGTAGCACAGTTTGTTTCTTCTTTTACACACTTTAACTATTTTTAAATTAGTAAATATTGCAGAGCTAATGTTGACACAGGCACAGTAACGCCCTCTCTCTCTCAATTAAATTACAGACACAAAAATTGGTAGAATTTTAGAAAGTCAAGTATTTTTTTTTACATTTCCATTCCTTCCTTCCTCTAATTTTAATATAATTATGCTTTACTGCGAATCTCCGAACACTTCACCAAACTTCCTGGTGAATGTCCACTTTGTAATATTTTCATGGCTTTACACTTACATTTATTTCAAACATAGGTGTTTTAATTTTAAAAAATCAGCCATTCAAATTTTACTGAAAACTTGAATGTTATTCAATTATGTATGTATATTACTCAACGGATGCTCTCAAATTTTACATTTAAATGTAATTTAAATCAGTCGTAACATTATTGCCATTTCAATTATGGCCAGATTTCCGGTCTGAATTCATTATTTATTTGACAGTATTGTGATTATTCGTTCGACTCATGTAAAATAATTCGAATATTGGATAAGATTCACTTATTTATGAGAAATTAGTTAAATTGTGATCTGGTATAACTCATATTACACTAGTGTTGGAAATTGGGACGTTAAGGACTTAAACTTTTTGAACTTTTAATTAATTTTTCTGCATAATAATCGGCTTCTGTGTATTACACCAGATTAGTACTTAAATACTAAGTATTGTCGTGTTAGCTTTCTGCACGTAAATTTTCATGGTAATCAGCACCTAAATTACCTTGTTCCTTCCCGCACATAAAGCGAGAGACCCCATAAGGGATCAAATGGATCCACCTCTTCCGTGTTACTCCACGCTGTGTTTATTGCCATAGATGTTAAAGATGTTATTGTTATAGATGTGAAGTCTGTTATCTATTGTTACCAAACATTTCATCTCTTTAATTTAATATTATTACGTTATTATAAAATACTAATATTATAAATGTGAAAGTGTGTTTGTTTGTTTGTTTGTTTGTTTGTTTGTCCGTCTTTCACGTCGTAACGGAGCGATGTTATGGTAAGATTTTTTGTGTGGAGATAGGTAGGAGGCTGGAGAGTAACGTAGGCTACTTTTTACCGCAGTAAAACAACTCATTCCCATGGAAAGATCCATTATGATGCGTATTTGTCCATACTTCTATACTTCCACTAGCTATTACCCGCGGCTACGCCCGCGAGTTCAAAGGGAAGTAACAATGAGTTGTTTAACATGCATGACTCTTTCCTAGATATAATAACATAATCCATACTAATATTATAAATGTGAAAGTGTGTTTGTTTGTCCGTCTTTCACGTCGTAACGGAGCGATGTTATGGTAAGATTTTTTGTGTGGAGATAGGTAGGAGGCTGGAGAGTAACGTACGCTACTTTTTACCGCAGTAAAACAACTCATTCCCATGGAAAGATCCATTATGATGCGTATTTGTCCATACTTCTATACTTCCACTAGCTATTACCCGCGGCTTCGCCCGCGAGTTCAAAGGGAAGTAACAATGAGTTGTTTAACATGCATGATTCTTTCCTAGATATAATAACATAATAATTAATAACCCGCGGCTTCGCCACCGTGTTCAAAGGGAAGTAACAATGAGTTGTTTAACATGCATGACTCTTTCCTAGATATAATAACATAATAATTAATAACAAGCTATTACCCGCGGCTTCGCCACCGTGTTCAACGGGAAGTAACAATGTGTTGTTTAACATGCATGACTCTTTCCTAGATATAATAACATAATAATTAATAATAATAATTCATAAATAAGTAACAGATCCAAAATCAAATTAAGTATGGAAGTTTGGAAGTATGGATAGTATGGATGGATATGGAAGTATAGAAGTATGGGCAAATACGCATCGTAATGGATCTTTCCATGGGAATGAGTTGTTTTACTGCCGTAAAAGTAGCCTACGTTACTCTCCAGCCTCCTACCTATCTCCACACAAAAAATCTTACCATAAAATCTCTCCGTTACGACGTGAAAGACGGTCAAACAAACAAACACACTTTCGAATTTATAATATTAGTATGTATAGTAAGGATACGCATCATAATGGATCTTTCCATGGGAATGAGTTGTTTTACTGCGGTAAAAAGAAGCCTACGTTACTCTCCAGCCTCCTAATTATCTCCACACAAAAAATCTTACCTTAACATCCCTCCGTTACGACGTGAAAGACGGACAAACAAACAAACAAACACACTTTCGCATTTATAATATTAGTATAGATTATGTTATTATATCTAGGAAAGAGTCATGCATGTTAAACAACTCATTGTTACTTCCCTTTGAACACGCGGGCGAAGCCGCGGGTAATAGCTAGTAAAACAATACAAATATATACCGTCCTAACATCTGATCAAAATCTTTAAATAAGATAGTGAGATAAGTATCTCAATAGATTCAGTCTGATAAGGTTTAAAATATCTAAAGTTGTATTAAAGTTAAGATAAAGAATTATTACGAGCAGATCCAATATTCCAATAGTGGTTTGAATAAAGCTTGAACTGCAGGAAAAAATGGGTGCCGTCAGCTGGGGACTGATACCGAAGCGCAGGATATTAAGACTACAGTTTAAATTAAACTGTGCAAAATTGTGTGCAGTTTAGATATATTTGGAAATATAATGACCCAGAAGTGGGCTTCTGGGATCTGTTCAAATATTTGTAAGTTACACTCCCTGCCTCATAACTCTCATAGTAGTCTACGCGATAAGTTCAAAATGGTTGAAATTAGAGATACTGCTCTTAAAAATACGTGCGATAGCTCATTCTGTTCGGAATGATGTCTAGAAAAATGTTTCGGAAGCGTTTACCAGCACGTAAAAAATTGCAAAAGTTATTGACAAAATAAAGTTGAAAAAAAAAAGTATTTTGTTTTTGGTAATCACTCCAAAACTATTAATATTTAAGAAATTTTTAAACAAGATTCTTAAAGTAGAGGAAATTTCCAAACAATGACTCGCGACTCTCGGAACTCTATCTTCATTATTTATAACTTTAATTTAACGCTGAAAATGGGTCTCCACGCTGCATTTTTAGGTTGCGCGTGCGGCGTCAAAACCGAGTTCGTCACACTCAATAATTTTTTAAGGTATTAATTATTAATTTAAAAAAATAAAAAAAATATGGTGTATTCGAAACACTTCAAAGAATTTGCTCCCGTAGGAAATTTTGCTTAAAGTTAATTTTTCAACAAGTTAGACGATTGTTAATTAACTAAATTTTCTCGAACTTCCATTTTCATTGTACATTAAAAAAAATGTTTAAGTAATTGTCCTATAAATTTTTCGCTTCGTGGAGCCCTTCTTATATACATGCTTAACGAGATCACGTCATAAAAGTTTAAAAAGTTTTAATACTTTGTGTGTACTGTTGTGTGTTGTCCATGGCACCCACGACACTGGGAATCCTAGTGTGGGGCTATGAGTGTGAAGCGCTATTTTATTATTAATACACCCAACTTTTCCATTAACCATGCCTAAAACTAAACTATCTTGCAAAATTAATACTGTGCCGAGTCTAAAATGCAGCAACATTTTATTCAGTGCACAAACTTGGAAGACGCTTACATAATAGAGAAGTTTAAGTGACGATAGCATCATATTTCCCACACATTTTGCTATCAGATAATTATTATAGTGCTTTGTTGAGATAGCATCATTATTAAGAAGAGGATTTTATTTGAAGAACTGAAGGAATCTATTAGATGGAATGTATTGAGTTATAATAATATTTTCTTAAATATGCCTCGCATAATTCATCAGTAACGTAGTAGAAAAGTGTACTTTTAATGTATTCTGGCTAATGGCTTGAGAAAGTAATAGTTTTACTCTTTGCAGCAGCCCAACGGTGTTTTAACTGGCCTTTACTAGGATGGCTCGTTGGCTCGATTTTTGGCTACTTACGTAAAAAACTTAGCTTTTGATGATAGTAAATGCATTATTGCAAGTTACTAAAGGTTTACAAATGCTGATGCGTGGTTAAATAAATAACGATACATAATTATAGCACACTGACTTTAATTCTATGGGTTGTGAGTGCCGTGGACAACATACAAAGGCATAATTTGTCCAAAGAAAAAGAAAGCTATTCATGTAAATACAGAAATTCACTAATCCTACTGATGTTATAAATGTGAAAGTTTATAAAGTAAGTGACGTAACTAAAGTAACGCATGGATGTTTTTTACTATTTGACGGAAAAACTACTGAATGAATATTCATGAAATTTAGCTAAGAGATAGATCATAATTTGGAATGAGATGTAGGGAACTTATTACTCCGGAAAATGCAATCAAAGCAGAAACCATAAATTATAACCTGATTGGTAACTGTCAGTGCATTCAGGCCCAAAACCATAATGCAATACGATTAAACGTGAAACAGATCAAACCGGTTGCGCTGACTCGGTACAGTCTCAAGACAATGCAGTCTCCATTAGTTAGCGCTCAACGATTCCCAACAATAGCCCAAAGAACAATGAGACATTTTCTCCTACAATGGATTTTCCTGAATATTGTATTTGACTGTACTTTCTCCCCGAACGTTAACAGCTCTGCTTAAACCTTGTATCTAGAAATTTTGCAAACTTCTCACTGTTTAAGTTCCGTAAGTTGGCCGCGAGTTTTGACGGGCTTTCATATATTAGAAAGTCTTGAATGAACGGTATAGTTCAGTTACTTTATGAACGGTTATGGAAATTTATTTCAGTTTATTATTAACTGTTCTTTCTGGTTAAGCATAAAGCCGGCTGAAGAGACAATAGGTTGGCCACATAGCCTAAAGCGGTCCTTTAACTTTTATTTTCCTAATAATCGTTGGAGAAGAAAGGGGTTAGAGTGCCACGTCTCAGAAGGACTTAGGACGCCCCCTGACTTTAAAGACTGATGACCTGAAAAAGACATCGGGCATCCGAAAAAAAAATTAAAATTTTGGCTTTCAAACTCGATTGTTTTGATTGCATTAACTACTGAAATTACTAAAAATTATTTTTCTGCAATGTTGATGAGTTAGGAGACCAAGTAACATGTCAAAGCTAATTCACAGATCTGTTGCATTGCAACACGGCATCAATTAAGCAAACCACGGTATTACCATAGAGCAACAACAAACAGAAATAGCAATTCAAAATTATGCTTTGTTTGTTGTAACATTGTATCTAGGTCCCCTCTTTGATAGTTGCAATTTGATCGTAGGAGTTTAACGTGGAAAATTAGTACCACTCTGCACATTCGAACTGATACTGGACAACAAAACAAATAGCAGGCAACTAATTGTGTCCGTTTGATAAGTTTCGGTAAGCTAACTTTCAAATAAAGAGTTTTGTGCCCGTACTTTAGGAACTGTTTGGGTTTTCTTACCCTGTTTATAAAATTCCTTATAATTTCAACCGCCCATCTGTACTATTACCTTCTCCTCTACTTTATTTATTGCATCTGTCCACAAGTAATGGACAATTAAAATAATTCTTGACAAAAAATAACCGCCTTCAAAATAACTCGAACACCGCATGACAAGCACCAGCTTTCGATTAAAAAAAGAATGAAAATCGGTTCACCCAGTCGAAAGTTCTGCGGTAACAAACATAAAAAATACACTCGAATTGAATACCTCTTCCTTTTTTGAAGTCTGTTAAAAAAGAATTCAATGTTTCCAGTAAAAAATAAGTATGAGTATGACTGAGAGTTGAATAAGACGTATGAGATATACTTATATGTAATGTATAAATTTAGTACAAAGAATAGATTTCCGTTTACCATTTCTACACCACTCGATCTCTCTGCTACCTACAGATGCCATCGCAAACATCGCTCGTGACACGAAAGGGGCGGATCAGATGGACGCAGTCATGTCGGTACGGGCTTGTGATAGCTTGAAGATGTGTGGTTTACAGAACCCGGCCTGTTTGCGTCAAGCGACTCACGTTGCTCCTACCTCATACAGTAATGTGAATGGTAAACGCGAATGTTGATCTAGTTTAGGTGTAATTACTTTTGTATCTTAAAAAGACATTTCGTCACGTGGAGGCCATACACGATCAAGTATACTTGTCAAGTCTGCAGTTTGACTTGTCAAATTTGACACGGCATCCAGTATACTTGATGGGTCTTGTATGATCAAGTAGACTTGAGGTAGCCATACACGATCAAGTATACTGGATGCTCCGTCAAGTCCGCTTGACGCTTCATCAAGTACACTTGATCGTGTATGGCCTCCCTTAGGTATGTCAAAATAATAAATATATAAAACAAATTCCCAAAAACGCGTCAAATGTAACTCGACTCATAAACAAAACAGTGAAATGTAGATATGAACCAGTGTATTTTTTGTAATTAATGCATAAATAAATAAAAAAATCATGTTCAATTCTAAGTTTCTTAACTCTCATCTCGATCTACTTAGCCGATTAAAATCAAATCTAAGCTTAACTTAAAAACTTTATCCCTTTCATTTCCTTTTCTTTTCAAACAATTTTATCGCTGGCTTGATAATAATACTATGTCTCTTGTTTTATTATGTTAATGCTTTAGAATTCAAATTGAAATTCATGAACTCAATGTCACCGTCGCCGGTATAAAGTTAGTGACCCGACTCCCAATTGTATATATTTTATAAGATTCTGTATATTGTACAGAAGTTTGTGGCTAATTTGTTACAAATTAGTTCGACGCATTGCTGGAACTGAGAAAAGGGTACATATTTCCTATATTTACACTAGTTTTTCGTGTACCTACATAAAGTTATAGTGCTGTTTTGACGCCAAATCATGACCAATGAGAAAGGCAAATCGGTAGAAAATAATTCTTAGAAATTTGTTCATAATAGGATATCTTTTAATACAACTATTGAATTGATCTTACAATAAAAGTTAAAAGAGACCCATCAAAATTATCTATTGTTAGCATTTAAGTTTTTGACAATAAACATTAAATATTAAGATAACATATTATTAAGATAGATAAGGTAACAAGTCTTTTTAGGATTCTCACAGTAGTATATCTTTAAGAGGGTATCGCGCGTCGGGAATCGGGCACTAAATTACTCCTTAGCTATTCCCGGCCATCTTGACTTAAAAGATTTCCTGTGTTTTTGTTTCAACCTCGTACGCTAGAAGCACCTATACATATAAGTCATGGAGTATAGAGTTAAGGAGAGCCATCTCAAATGGGGGAAATTTGAAAAAGTGTCCAGCTGTTTATTGAAAATAGAAGTTTTAGTACCTACCACCATCCTACCACAATAGCGCTAGCGTCGGAAAAACTACGATATGAACATAGCTGTTGTAGACGGAGTTCAATAAAATTTATCCTAGGCTACCGCAGCGCCATCTCCGTAATGGACGCGTTTTACGAATGCGATGCTTTTTGGTGTTACTAATGTAAACGTTGACTTCTTGCAATCAGGTAACTCAACTGCCCGTTTGTCAATAATTCACATAATTTCCAAAACAACACCTATAATACGCCTATAAGGACTATTGAACACTCCATCCAGTTCTATTTCTGTCTTCCAAGAAGGTTTGTTGTAACGTAACTATCGCGTGGCGGTAACGGCCAGCAGTAAATTACAAGCCGGGAACGAGACTTAAAAGCTTTTCTTGTTTTAGTTTGGACATTTACTTATCAATAAAATAAATGAAAAGAAACTCATGGGTTTCGTATATTGAGCACATAGTCACATGTGCACAAAGACTTTCGTCATAGATGTAAGTTATGACGGGACTTAATCTTGAAATATATTAACTTAATCTTAATCTAATCTAAGCCCTTAACAAATAAAAAGATTAAGCTGCATTGAAATTAAATTAAATAGAAATTTTATTACTTTCGTATAACTCCACTATCCATTAAAAAAGTACATAAAAATAATAAGTAAAGAGTATTAAGTTAAGAACTGTCTAATGTAACTCAATTCGAGCGATCTCTAGAATGTAGAATAATATACTCGTACCCACATCAGTATTGAGTTCAACAATTCATCATAGTGGAAAGGTGGTTATACCTAAATATCTTATTGAAACCTTTCTACGACTTATCTATACGCTGGCAAGAAAATTGCGTTATCCAAGTTTGTTGTCACGTACACTGATCATAAAAGTCCGGTCACTGATATGGAAGCGTGACGTGACGGACCATATCTCGACAGACGGAGGGCCCTATCGGTGTATATGAGTTGATAGACCCACCATGTTTTTCCTTATTACGATGACCAATCGTGATTCAATCACACTAAAACTGGGTGTATCAATAGTTGATAAGCTAAATCCCAGAAGCCAGTTGTCCTGTACATAATTTAAGCTGCTGGCTTATGTTTCACGTTATTTAAGGTACTGTACCTACACATGAAATTTGTTTTTAACAGACTTCAAAAGAGGAAGGTTTACTTTCCATTGAATTTTTTTTTGTGTTTGTTTCTTCAAAACTACGTCCTCTATGATCCGATTTGGATTTTTTTAATTTCAAATAATATGCTCCTGAAATGTAAACTAAACAAAATTGAATTTGAATATTGACGTCCAACATAGTATTAATATTCTGTTTCATGATATTGGAATAATGGAATTTACAGTTCGGTAAATAAATGTTACTCAAATAAACCACATTATAAATTAGTTATTAAGTAAGCGTCAACCAGATAAAACATGCTTTCTGATTTCAACTCTTAATCATACTAGGTTTGTCTTTAATAAATTTACTCTTTCTTCCAATAATCTTTCCCTTCTTACTCCATGACACAATTATTTTTCAAAGCATGCGTTTTTCACTGTATCAGTCATATTTCTAGTTTTACCAGATTTCGAGAATTTTAGAAATTTTACTTTCCAGCATTTTGTTCATGCTGGGCCCTATAATTATATGAAAATCTTAAATCTTAAGGATTTAAATAAACAAAAAATAATTAAAATATCTTTCTACAGATGGAATATAATATATTTTTGCAAAATTAAAATTTATTTTCTGAGAAAGTTGTATTCCCTTAGACTCAATTCTCTGGGCGCCATAACGGAAATTCGATTTAAAACTTTCCGAAGATCTTTGATGAGGCACAACGGAACATTTTGCTCAGTGTTGTCGGAATTGACGAAGTCAATCCTATTATGAAGACAAGTAATGATGTTCTATCAAGAGATGTTTTCGGATGGAAAGTTTTATAAGTAGCTCCACAATAGATTCTTTATCAAAGATAAAATATGATAAAACCGTTTTGAAAGCAAAAATTTCCTTATGATCGAACATAATATTATTATTCCTTCTTTAGTATAGCTACTTGCGTTGTACACACCTGTCCCCTTTAAACTCTGTTTTTTAATTCCACAAAGAAAATTGACGTTTCCAGTATTGCAAGTTTTTATTGTTTTTTAAGTAGTGATGTGCCACAATCGGTAAACGTAATCAATATTTTCCGATTTTTGTGTTAAAAAATAATATTCAGGTATTTAAAATGCACCGAATAATATGATTAATATGCCCCGACCCAAAAATTCATATATAATCGTATGGCTACCAATTCAATATAATATCAAAAATAAATTTTTCAGTTATTTTAGTAGATATAATTTATCCGAAAAGTCCGCCATCCTAGGAGTCTCTCTTTACGTTAAGTTACGTCTATTGAAGTTTGAACTTTATGAATAATTTAAGTCAGTAGTTATGAATAATTTAAGTCAGTAATTGAATAGTTTAAATCAGTAATCTTGATAAAAAAATAAAAAAAATAAAATTTACCGGTTAAACAAAGAAATATCTTACGATTCATGTAACCGGAATCATGAAAACATCACTAGCAACTAGGCAACATTATTTTTGCATTTGACATTAGCAAGTGTCAATTCACTTTGCGGAATTAAAAAAACAGAGTTTAAATAAAATGATGGGCTGGAAGAAATCTTGGTATTAGAGAAACAAGGCCGCCAAATTAATTCCCTGTATTTTCTAAATTGTGTTATTTTATTGATGTATAAAATAATACAATTTTATTGTATTATTGTAAACACTTGGATTTAACTGACTTAAGTAAATAACTAGACTCACCTCTTCAAATTTACATAATAACAGCTAAGTACGTATCGTCTAACATCGCAAAAAGCTAGCTGTTGTAATGTAATCAACATTACAAGAGATCTCGATAAGCATAATATGCAAGTTTATGTTATTAAGTTTAAATTAAACGAAGCTAGTATAGTAAATTTAACAAAGTTGACTAATTACTACACGTTATCGACTCCATCTCATGAAAGCGAATTATTCATGTTGTACATACCAACAGGTATCGCCGCCCTCTATGAGTTAAATTTTCATATAGTAACATTAGATGTGTACTTGATTGTATTTTTTTACCGACTTCAAAAAAGGAGGAGGTTCTCAATTCGACTGTATTTTTTTTATGTTTGTTACCTCAGAACTCTCGACTGCGCGAACTGATTTTGTTGATTCTTTTTTTTAATCGAAAGCAGGTGCTTGTCATGTGGTCCCACATAAATTTGAACGAGATCTGACAAGTAGTTTTTGAGTAATTTTGAAGACGGTTATTTTTTGTTAGTAAAATTTATGATTAATCTATACTCATATTATAAACCTGAAGAGTTCGTTTGTATGGTTGAACGCGTTAATCTCAGGAACTACTGGTTCGAATTGAAAATAATATCTTTGTGTTGGTTCGTCCATTTATCGAGGAAGGCTATCCTATAGCAGTAGCCTGCAGCGGTGCATCAATGAAAAATGTTTAAAAAACGGGAAGATACCGAAAGGTTTCCCGAAACCAAGCGAAGGTATTTACTAGTTTAATTGATACAACATAATCAAGTTTCAACCTTCTGTTAACCTTTGACAGACATATAAATATAATCTCTAGTGGCCCTGTCACCAGCAGGCCGGATGTACTCGCCTCTTACGACCCTGATTTGGCGTGGGATTGGGGTTAGTATTGTAAACCAAGAATACGGCTAACACAAAATATTTAGAGCATCGTTATGATTCCGTTCTCTACAACAGGCCTACAGGGCTTGTGAATAGTTAGCGTTGAGTAATTAATCACGTTATGTTTACTATGAAGGCCGCTTTTGCTTTATTGAGATAGATAGCAGAGATAAAATACACGCAATACTAGTGCCATAATCAATTTATGTTACTTATAATTATTATTATTGCAAAAGGGAATACAGTTTAAAGCTATTTGGTATAAAAATAGTTATTCTATACCAGACGCTGTCTACATCTTTATCCGCATGTGAAACAACTCTTTAGCGAGGAAGAAGGCTTAAAATTTGACACACAAAATGTAAGCTAAACCCAAAACCGTTCCAAAATGTCCATCATGAATCATTCTTGGGTTAATCTAGCAGAAGGTAGAAGAATTATTAGAAGTAGGAAGGATAATGAATAAAACAAGAACTACTAAACACTGACGGAAGGAATATTCTGGCGTTATTGCGCCGGTCCGTCAGTGATTAGGATTTACGGATGGAATCATTTATGTCCTTATATTCCCAAATTAGGCCAAGACAACAGACAATACAAACAGACAGTTTACTTACATATGAAGACGAGTAAATAGTACTAGTACAGTCAGCAAAAGAATTAGGTATGCAAGGCATTATTATAAAACCTTCTGTAATTATTTCTGTATTTCTGAAATTATTGTTACTACAGAATTTTTGTATTATTATCAATTTTAAATGATACCGTAAGTAAATGATACGTAAGGTGTGATTTAACTTTGCTTATAACGTAATAAATAAGCAGTACCTTTGTAACATCCTTACTTTATGTTTTATCTGTACCTGTATCTATGTGCGCATAAATTATTGAATTAAATAAATGAACAATATGCAATATAAAACATTACAGAAGGTTTTTAAATAATGCCCTGCAGACCTAATTCTTTTGCTGACTATACATACACATGATAAATGTCATATTCATGTAGTGTTGGGGAAAATTGGTTATGTGACATGCCAAATGATGATGGAATGTACCGGCGGACAATCAATATTCATTTACCTTTTATCTGTATGAATAATAAAATAGTAACGAAGTTGAAATTTTTATGTAAATATTTGATTTCATCCCACTAATATTATAAATGTAATATTATGTTGTAACTAGTTTACACGCAGTGATATATTTTGATTTAAAAAAATTAAGTTTATTCTATTTTACAGTAAGGTATGGTATCAGTATGTACTATGAAAGAGTGAAATAATATATGTATTTAATCGATTCTTATTTTCATTGTAAAAATACTTCGCAAGTTCGCCATATTAACCTTGTAGAATAATTATGTTGATTTACAAATGTCTGACTGTGAGTAAAACAACTAATATGTAGTAGCTTTTAAAGAAAATTTGATGCATTTTGGAAACCCCGAATCTCGGTTGGGATATAGGTACTCGTAGAACAGGGTAAACCTGGGATCGACGTGATTTCATTTACATAATGGGGGATTCGAGGTTCATCTATGTAAATGTGTGTTTTTCGCCCATCCCCAATCAAAGAGCCGGCGAACATTTGACGGATGTCGTTTATGATTTAAGTTGAATACATAATGAAATTATTTGTAAACTGTATATATAATTAGCTTTACCACCTTCTAGTTGAGAGTAAGAGTTTTTGTGTACTATATTATATTAAATCATGGCAAAAGTAGTTATTCTTCCTTCTATTAGTATTCTGGGATTATCTGGGTTTATCTTGCAGAAACAGTCAGAAAACAATCTGGACCGTGGACGGTAACGCATCGGTAGTGATCTTGAAATTACGGACGATTATCACTTACCACGGAAGAACAGATAGAAATACAGTGGGTCTTAAAAATAAACTCAGGATTTTTTGCCAGTTCTCCACTATCTAAAACATGGTAGTGAACATGAATGATTATACAGCTTACTGTACTTACCTAATAACAAAAATGTTTTAAGTCAAAAATATTTTAGCATCTTAAATATTTAAAAAATGGTGCATAAAGCAAATTTGGGTGTTGTAAGCACTCCATTATTTCTCAGAGCATCTTCTCTCGTATTATGCATGAATATTTCGAATGAATCTTCAAAAATAGAAAGCCATCTCTGCTCACACGAATTGTGACGTAAACGTCTATTTTATTTTGCATATTCTGTTCTACGAGTATGAACGCAATATTCTGTTTTTGTTAGATGGATGCCTTTTGTATTCAGTGATTGGAATATTTAGGCTTTCGCATAGAAAACCAAACCTCACGTGCTTGGAATCTATCCGCTTGTCTGTCCGTTCGTCTAAACGCCGTTCTCTCTATCATATCCGTTTTTCGTAGGGTTTTTTAATTACTAGTAGCCGTCCGCTTTGCTTCGGTTTCCGTAAACAGCCCTAATTTTTTTAAATAAAATATAGCCCATGTTACTCAGAAACAATTGAACATCCTATTGGTGAAACATTTTTTGAAATCGGTTCAGTAGTTTTTTAATTTTCCCATTACAAACAAATAAACAAACAAAAAATCTGAACTTCCCTCTTTATAATATTAGTTTAGACATTTTTCTCATCTATCATAGCTATATTGCACAGTAGGTACAATATAATATTGTATCGTAAAGTTAGGTCAGGAACAAAATTGATACTTTCTTGCTTTTTCGGTTTGACTTCATCATTACAATTATTATTTTAGAATAAAAAATAAAAAAGTCACTTACAACTAATGGAGACCTTATGTTACTCACAACTTATGAAGACCGATGTAATTACAAGGCCTTATTTAGAAACTCAGAGATTAGAGAATTTGCGATTCTACAAGATAATTACACATGCGTATAAAATTCCTTAACTTCTTCATACGCATTGGATAATCGTCGAGGTAAGGTAAGAATCTCAGGTACCTACTACCACCACAAGAAACTACCTTTGGCATCAAAAAGGTATGTCAGAAACTATCAAATTATAACAAGCTTCACAACTGTGGTTTCGTTTAGTGCTGAATTCGTAAACAGCTTACTTTACCTTTTCTCTGGAAAATGTAAATTTGTGAAGAAGGAGCCGGCTTTTAAAGTGCTTTCTGGTGAATATAGCTGTCAGTTGCAACTCACTTTGCCTTCCACAACCGCATGCACGATAGTGCTTGTAAAATTTCATAAAGTACGGCATTGTACGGCTATCTCAATTTCGTTGTGGGTAATTATCGTACCATATAAAACTCTTTGTCCTTTTCTATGTCAAAAGCCGATAAACGTACTACCTACCGATCCACCTGATGGTAAGTGTATAAGGTTTAGTTACATAAATAGGTTATACCTATTATCAAAAAGTCACAATACTTTAGTGTAGTTTATTATTTTACCATCATCTAAAGAACCACATGCAGGACTCTGAGAATACTACAGGTAAATAAATTATCAAAACTCAATCAAAAATGTGTTTTAGTTCAAAAAAATATTCCTAGTTTATTATTTTCTACAAGCAAGAAAGCAGACTTGTTTTGTTTTTATTTGGCGTAGGTTTCCATATTTTTGTGACAAAATTATTGAAGCATGATTGCATCTCAGGCGTAATTACTTAGATTAGCCGTAGATGTCCATTTACTAAACCTAATAATCTAAATTTTACTGACAAAAAATAACCGACTTCAAAGTCTCAAAAACTACATAGTTGTCAGATCTCGTTCAAATTTATTTGAGACCACATGACAAGCGCCTGCTTTCGATTAAAAAAAGAATCATTGAAATCGGTTGGCGTGATATTGAGTTATTCGTCAATTTGTCGCGCACATCTTAACACAAATTTACGACTTATGTGGTTTTCTCATGGATGCCATTGTCAGATCTCAATAAAATTTATGTGGGACCACATGACAGCCACCAGCTTTCGATTAAAAAAAGAATCATCAAAATCGGTTTGCCCAGTCCAAAGTTCTGAGGTAATAAACATAAAAAAAAAATACAGTCAAATTGAGAACCTCCTCCTTTTTTGAAGTCGGTTAAAAATCATATTATAGCTATATCAATGTCGAGTGCATTTACACCACGTATTTAATGGGATTAATCTATAAAGGAACTAAATTGTAGAATTATTGGAGAAGGAAATCCCTATCTTTACATACTCGTTGGAAAGTTCACGTCAAGAACTTTGTATAGGTATACCCTACGGATGGCATACTTCGAAGAGGTAACTGAAGACAAATCACATGTTATTACAGGTTGAAACGGCAGTTATTAGTAGTTTCGCGTTCATTTTTATTTAAGTAGACGGCCTCTAATAAGATCTACAAAGTATTAAGACTTAAGACACGAAGCGAAGCGAGGGCGGCTAGTAATTCTACTTATAAAATACCTCACGTGTCTCGCACGTGTAGATTTCTAGACAAATCTCTCTCTTCAAGCGTTTGTGGCGAATGCAGCTGTCACTTGCAGCTCATTTTGCATTTCACACCGCAACCGCAGCATTAGATGTCATAGAACTGAATATTGTGTTACAAAATAGATAGGCTCAGGGAGCAGGAATACTAAATCTGTCCATTAACATAATTGGTCGGTTTGCGTTGGCCACGAGATGTCTATAATAGACTACGGGGTTTCCTCCGTGGCGTTGTGTTCAATAACCTTTACACTGTATGTTTTAAACAGTGGTTGCGAACCAACCCAGACATTTGGAGAAAGTTTTTTAATAAAAGAAGGGTTCTTCTTTGACGGGGTGTCACTAACGTATAAAGTATTCATACTCGTATTAAATACATTACCCAAGGTAATAAGTTAGATCCTAGTATTTTCTCAGGGTTCACAGCAGTTCACAGTAGATTTAATCCCAAGCTATTTTAATGTCATGATTTCAAACAGAAATAATTATTTCCAAGATCGAGTGGACACGGCAGTGACAATCCAATTAAAAACGTATGGATACTTGACTTCACTATGAACAGCAATTATTTTTGCAATCGATTCATGTTCTATATTTTCTTACAACCAGCCACGTTACGATAAAAATATTTTAAACCACAAATAATGTAACATGTTAGGTTGGTATTGCAGTCTTACAATATTTTTCATCATGATTATCCCAACATAACAATTCATAAATACAAAACATTAATTAATTTGTCTAATATTTAGAAAGTAAAATTTTACTACATTGAACTTATCTTTCCCGTTATGAAAGCTGTCACAGTCACTCAAAGGCGAGATTGAGATACCACAGACGATAAATTAAGTCTGTGAGATACGAATACTCCAATTCAAAGTGACAATGTCCTCGAGGCGGACTTCTATTATAATAAATGTGCTAATTCCAACGTGAAGCAAGTCTGTGGCGTCCAACCAATATTTTGGTAAATACTCGCAAAAAAAACATTTTATCTCAGACATTAGTTGAAGTAATGAAGTAATTAACGAATCTATAAATGTAATAAAACTGATTGAAGATGTTTCAGAAAAATTATTATATTAAAGGTATTAGTAGCACAATGGATCTCAAAACAATGTATATTCGATTATTGATTTCTTTGTCCTACGTAATATCTTAATAAATAATAATGTTATAAACTTTTTATCTTTTAATCTGAGATTATAAATAATAATAATGTTATGAAAAATGTAATTATTTAACAATTTGGATGCCGGCGAAATAGACAACCGGACGACCTTATAGTAAAACGGCCCTATTCATAAACGCTTAATAAACCTATTTTAGCTATTGCACTAATAAGTTAATAATAAGTTTTATCTTTATCGTTTTTCCTAGGAGTGAAAGAAACAAAACACTTTAAAAGCCTTCTTTAACTTTGCATGTTTTTATAACGGAGGAAGGATTACAGCCATCAGCGGACGTTAGAATGAAAACACTATCTAAAGCCGCATAGGTATACCCAAACCATGAAAGCAATACACCTGCCAATAATTTTTAAATTTCAGATAAATTTGTCATAAATATTTAAGTAATAAATTGTTACAAAACATTTTGTCCCGAACTTTATGGAAATGATGGAAGTACCGAAAACAAGATTAAAAATATATTAATTGATGCGAAATGAAAACAGACGGCGCTTAATCTGAAAGCCATTTAACTGCGTAAATGTCTCTCCGGCGAATTAGTTACATTACTTCACAACTTTTCCGAAAGGATTTTCGCACTCCTTGAACAATTAAAATTATTAACATTTTGCTTGTTTTTACCTTCATGAGAATGTTTAGAGTAATTTTTTCAGACTTTGTTGTACGTCTTATTTAGAGCCAATACTAATAAAAATAATAAATAGCGAACGCCCCAACTCAGAGTCAATAACAGTTACTTTAATCGCTCCTTAGTAAAGAATCACGATACAAATTCTGTATTAAAGAGCGATTTAAGTAACCATTAGTGACTCTGAGTTGGGGTGTAAGTTACTTTTAATAAGATGAGATTTAGTTAAGAATTAACAAAGGTTCATTCACTATTCGGTGTCTAATTAACAATATTCCCGCTTGGTGAGTTTTTTATATTTAAATTAAGTACAGTCCAAAGGAAAAAAATATTTTCCGGGTCCTCGTTTTTCCCTCAATTTATTTTCAAGCTTCAGAAGTCATTGTCTCTCGTAAATATAAAGTGAAACGAATCAACAAAATTCTGCAAAAATATAAAACATTGGAATGACAATCACGTCCTTTTGCGGAGTAACAACAGTATAAAATAAAAGCGTTACATTTGTATGCTGAAAATGATCAAGCTGGAATTTACGTCAAAAACTATTTTCCCGCCTTTATGTTTTCATTGGATAAAAAATCTGACGCTTCGAAAGTTTCGAGTTTTGTTAAGTTTTTTTTTTATGTAAATGACCAACACGATTAATGAATTGCGTGATTTATTATTATTTTAAAACTATGATAAAGTGGTTTAGAAACCATTTTTAATTAAGTTACTCATGTAATTTATCAGGAATCTTTCTACTTACCCTATTTCTACTAATACCTTATTGTTAAACGCTAACACAGTCATAACCACTAAGTACAAATATTTATCTGTCACATAAATATCTGCCCCGGCCAGGAATTGAACCCAGGCCCCCTCGCACCGCGGGCAGGATCATTAACAACTATTCTACAGGTTTGTATATGAGACTCAGATGTGCTAAACAGTCCCAATTGTCCCATCACGGAACAACTCAACGGGACTAGTGGGACTGACCCTAATTATGTATTCTGTGCTAATACTATAAATGTGAAAGTTTTTAAACATGTATGAAGGTTTGTATTTGTATTGCAAGCTAACTGTTGAACGGATTAAGGTGAAACTTGGTACGCACAGATAGTCATATTTAATTTATTTATTACCTCAGAATTTCGTAAATTATGAACCGATTTGGAATTAGTTTTAGTAAGGGTGTCATATTTATTAAAATTTAGTTCTACTAATCCATTAAGAAATAACGCCTCGAATAGTATAAGTACGTAGGTATATACATGGCAGTTTTTATATGTTATGTTTATAATACTCGTATGTTTTGTATCGCACTGTTTGAGTACTTTTGATTTTGACGCTGAATTCTTTCTTTCTTTGTTTTTTCCCAAGCAACCCTGTAAAAAAATGGGTCTCGACTGTTAATCCTTCTATGGTTTAGTTGTTCAGTATTACACTGAACTACTGGGCTTGTTTTTTTCTTTTTAGTTTTTTAGGCAGTCAGGTTTTTTGTTTTTTATTTTTATTTTTAGGGTTCCGTAGCCGAATGGCAAAAAACGGTACCCTTATGGATTCGTCATGTCTGTCTGTCTGTCTGTCTGTCTGTCCGTCCGTATGTCACAGCCACTTTTTTCCGAAACTATAAGAGCTATACCATTGAAACTTGGTAAGTAGATGTATTCTGTGAACCGCATTAAGATTTTCACACAAAAATATAAAAAGAACAATAAATTTTGGGGGTTCCCCATACATAGAACTGAAACTGAGACACTTCCAAAGTGGTAAAATGTGTGCCCCCCCCCCCCCGTAACTTCTAAAATAAGGGAATGATAAAACTGAAAAAATTATAATTATGATGTACATTACTAAGCAAACTTCCAACAAAAATTGGTTTGAATGAGATCTAGTAAGTTGGTTTTTTTAATACGTCATAAATCGTAAACCGCAAAAAACATTGATCAAAGTTACAACGAACTACAAGAACTTTTATATTGTTACTTGCTGCTACGGAACCCTTCATGGGCGAGTCCAACTTGCACTTGGCCGCTTTTTTAATTTTTGTCTGTCTTGTCTTCAAAACTCTTACGCGAACGAAGTCACAGGCATAGCTAGTATCTCCATGTCTTACCTTTTGTTATATTTCCACTAAATAACTCCTATTAAATGTAATAAACAATATTCTTAAGTCGTAAGAAGTCTTTTATCTAAACTAAAAGAAGTAATAAATTATTTACTCTAAAGTTCAATAAAAATATTCTAAAAGGACTATTCAGTCACATCAAGATCAAAGATCAAAAAAATTAAATTTACGATGAAAAAGGCCAATATTTTTTATGAACAAAAAGGTTGAAATCGTACCTTCAAAACACTCATGAAGAATGTAATAATTAAAAACTGTTTAAAAATTTATAGTAGGTAATTCAAAATTTATTTTTAATATTTAAATATTATATTTAGGAACGTTTGGGGTCTACAAAAGATTTTCAGTATTTGGTATTTTGCTACCTACTCCACCAGAGGAAAAACAGCTGTATATTTTTTTCTAAAATATTACATTTCCACCATCTTATAATGCTAAGTCAACTCCCCTGGAATATGATATTGAAGTAAGAACGTCTCTTTGGGCGTCGTTGCATACCATACTGCTTATCTCTGACAGTATTCTTCCATGGTGGTAGTTTTTACTTATCAGCAATGATATTTAAAAAATATAGATACGTTATATCCTTACCTCAACCAAAAAATTTGTTCCGAAAAGAGCTACAACACACACACGTTTATCTTTTGTTTCATTACACCAATCACATTGGTATAATACACGAAGGCATTTTTAACATTGCATGTCAAAGGTCAAGCACTTCTGAACACAAAAGCATGAGAATCGTCTTGTATTGACAGAGCGACTACGAGCAGAATGGACAATTGCCTGCTCTTACGCTCTTCAATCTTCATCGTCGGCGCGCTAGTGACATATCTATCTCTTTTTTACATTACAATATCATTGCCTATTTAGTCAAACCAGTTCCCGTACAATATCTTTACTTTACTCAGATACAGTGTTGCTGTTAGTTTAAAACCGGTATTTTTTGACTAGCAATGATTCCAAATATGGGAGGCATATTCCACAAAATAATATCTAACATAACTAACACTAGCCTTAAAACTTTTTTAAATAATAGCCTATGAACAACATACATTATATACAGCAAAGAGGATTTCATTTTAAACCATATAAATACGTGCTGAAAGTTCCACAAAAATAAATATAATGCAGCAATAGTGAGATATTATTTATCTACCTGCAGTTTCACCGTTTGAACGGGTTAGTTTAGCTTACTGTTAGTTTATAACTTTCGAAAATCCATTAGTAGTAAGCTAACAGTGTTTTAATTAAACCATGCTTAAACTTTTTGTTGTTTTATAATACTGGTGTATGTTTTTCATGTTACTTTTTTGGAAATGAACTTTTTTATATGCTACCACGGACGTAAAAAAAAGACGGACGTAATCCCAAGAACAAATTCAGTGAAGCACCCATAGGAATACCAACTCTGTATTCGTACAAGTACACACACCCACACATTGACACCATACGGCTACGACATTGACACCATCGCGAATCAAAAATTACAAAATTACGCACACATGGTAAGCGAGCTGTCAGCTGTCAGCTTCACTCTCGATTAGACAAGGTTACGTCCGTTCTTTTTTTATGTCCGTGTATGCTACTTATATTTTTTAGACACCTTGTACGTAACGTAGGCTACGTTACGTACCGGACATTTCATGATGTTATGACATGAACACGATGTCATGTACCTCTGTGCTCCATGGTCATGGCGTAGTATGGTTGTCAAACTTTATAACTGAACTTGTACCCTTTTACTTTCTGCAACATTGTAGTAGTTGGTTTTAAAGGTTATATGGCGATTTTATTTCTTTGAAGTTAAAGTTTTTTTGGTAAAATTTTAATAATTGCAAGATTCCTATAAATGTTAGTCCGTCGTTTCCTTAAAATCTTTGTTCGGAGCCTGGTGCTCTACCCACTGAACCCTAAATTTTATTAGAGAAGTAGTAAATAATACTTTGGAAACTTTTGTTGCTATCAACATCAATACCATTGATTCCAATCCATTGAACGCTCACATCCAAGGGTTAACACAAAATTTATATATTGCCAAAAAAATTGTGTCGCGAACCGAACCATCCTGTGTCCGGCTGCTTTTCTTCGGACACGGATACGAAAATAGAACAACTCACAAGGTATGAAAAATAAACAAAGAGTGGATTTATGTACTACATACGTTTTATTTTTACAAAAAGGTTTATTTCTACATAAAGGTTTATTTTTAACCTTTATTTTATGGGTCTCGTGGCCTGAATTAAAGATTTATCATTATTATTATTTAGCTTAGTTTCATCCGAGTTGGCCTTCCAACCAAGAAGGTCTAAGTTCGAATCCTGCACGTAATTGCAATTTTCAAAGTTATTTGCGTGTTAGAAATTGTCATTTGCTTCGTCAAAATATCAATTCATAGGAGAAATGGAATGCGAATCTGTTAATTATAAAATTCTTGACTGTCTGTATGTATGCTCCCGCATCATTCAAAATAACAGCAAGAAATAGTGAAAGCACCTGATGTACGTGAAAGTACGTGAAAGCACCTGGGGGACATAAGCCAATGTGTACATGAGTTCTTTTTTTGGGGTGTTGCAGTGAATGTACAATGGAGAAAATTTTGATCATACTTTACCACGTTGCTCCATGATGTGTTAATAGCCCAGTGCCGATAGCTCTAAAAACGGTAAAAAGTGGAAGAAAATTATAGTAGAATGAAACCTATTGCAAAAGGAAGAGAATATAACGAAGATTATAGGAAAAATAAATTACGGGCGATCTGAGGTCGGGAAGGGGGGGGGCGGGGGGGTTTAAGGGAAAAAAATGGTTTATCTCGATTTCCGGAAAAACTACAAGTCCTATTGAAAAAAGTTGAATGGCAAAGTTGTAGGCAATAAAAAGATCTACAACTTTTTTATTTACACTCTTTTACATAACCTCAAAATTTATGTGAAAAATTCAAAAAACCACGTTTTTGGTTTTTTATTTTTATCTTTTACAAAAATTTTTTTTTTTCACGAAATTTGGTGAAAACTTACCTTTGTATGTCCTTAACATACTGTAATTTTTTTGATTCAAAAAAATATTTTTTTCCACCTTATTTTGACCTTAAATCAAAAAAACAACCTTATTTTTAACCGACTTCAAAAAAGGAGGAGGTTCTCAATTCGACTGTATTTTTTTTTTTTTTTTTTTTTATGTTTGTTACCTCAGAACTTTGGACTGGGCGAACCGATTTTGATGATTCTTTTTTTAATCGAAAGCTGATGGCTGTCATATAGTCCCACATAAATTTTATAGAGATCTGATAATGGCATCCATTAGAAAACCACATAAGTCGTAAATTTGTGTTAAGATGTGCGCGACAAATTTACGAATAACTCAATATCACGCCAACCGATTTCGATGATTCTTTTTTTAATCGAAAGCAGGTGCTAGTTATGTGGTCCCACATAAATTTGAACGAGATCTGACAAGTAGTTTTTGAGAATTTGAAGTCGGTTATTTTTTGTTAGTAAAATTTAGATTATCAGTCGAAAAATCTCACGTCAAAATATCTGATTTTTTTTTAAAGTCGGTAGTCCTCTTGTTCGTTGGAATCTTTACTTTCTAATGGTATATAAAAACTTATACACTACTATGGTAAATATTCTCAGAAAATGCAATGAAACGACAACTATTTTCGCAAAAAGAATTCGGATTCCATTGATTGCATATAAGATTGCAAAAGACATGCGAAAATAGTAGTCTTTTCATTGCATTTTCTGAGAACATTTACCATATTAGTGTATAGGTTTTTATAAACCATTAGAAAGTAGAGATTTTCGCAAAAAAAATTCGGATTTCATTGATTGCATATGAGATGGCAAAAAACATGCGAAAATAGTAGTCGTTTCATTGCATTTACTGAGAACATTTACCATAGTAGTGTATAGGTTTTTATATACCATTAGAAAGAAGAGATTTCAACAAACAAGAGGACTACCGATTTTTAAAAAAAATCAGATATTTTGACGTGAGATTTTTCGACTGAAAATAAGGTTGTTTTTTTGATTTAAGGTCAAAATAAGGTGGAAAAAAATATTTTTTTGAATCAAAAAATTACAGTATGTTAAGGACATACAAAGGTAAGTTTTCACCAAATTTTGTGAAAAAGAAATATTTTTTGTAAAAGATAAAAATAAAAAACCAAAAACGTGGTTTTTTGAATTTTTCACATAAATTTTGAGGTTATGTAAAAAAGTGTAAATACAAAAGTTGTAGATCTTTTTATTACCTACAACTTTGCCATTCAACTTTTTTCAATAGGACTTGTAGTTTTTCCGGAAATCGAGATAAACCATTTTTTTCCCTTAAACCCCCCCCTCCCCCCCTTTCCCGACCTCAGATCGCCCGTAATTTATTTTTTCTATAATCTTCGTTATATTCTCTTCCTTTTGCAATAGGTTTTATTCTACTATAATTTTTTTTCGTTTCAAAAATTATCGGCACTGGACTATAATGGCAGATCCGACCCGAAAAGAGCTACAACACACATACGTTTATCTTTTGTTTCACTACACCAATCACATTGGTATAATGCACGAATTTTAACGCTTTATGTCAAATGTCAAACTCAAGCACTTCTGCCAAAAACAAAAGCGTGCGTATCGTCTTGTATTAACAGAGCGACTACGAGCAGTACGAGCAGAACGGTCAATTGCCTGTTCTTACGCTCCTCATCGACGGCGCGCTAGTGACATATTATTTACCTCTTTTTACATTATAATATCATTGGTATGCATCGATTCCGTATCGATACGTAATATCTATATCTTATATCATTAGTAATATCTATACAGCAGGTGACATTGTGATGTGATGCGTCATTGTAGGTCAAGCCGCAATTGTGCGGTTAAATCATTTGACACATCAATTGGTGTTAATTGTTCGTGCCACGGGCTAATTCTTTCTGAGACCACCAGATGTTTGTCAGGTCTGAACTTGTTTGAATCTAAGAAGGACCGGAAGACACAAAGAAAATGGTAACAAATATGTCATGTAAAACAGTGTGTCATGTGTTACATTACGTATATCTTGAGATTTGGGAAGCTATAAATCAAGTATTAAGTAATCAAGGGTTGAGGTGTGTATTGATTTTTGTTAGTTGAAAAAGTGTGTAGGTATTTTCGTGTGTTGAAACCCAAAAAAAAATAGGCAATGTACTAGTGTTGAATATCTTTATTAATTATGTCATTCTATCATACATATCTCTGCTGGTGCAATCAGTATAGTCGTGACTACGATTCAGAATTACAATATCGGCTTAAATACTTGTCGTAATTATACTGAGTACACATAAAATGTGTATACTTCACTATGAATGGAGTATGATAATATCATCAAAACGAATATGGGATTTTCTTGAATAAAAAATAAATCCGTGCACACTCACTACCAAATGAAATTATAACCCAAAACGACCAAAGAACTCTTTCAATGACCATAAAACTGCTGCAAAGATATAATTTACCAGGACTTAAAATAATTTTACTTTCCGTTAAAAATATTTCTCGCTAAGAAGTCGGTGGTGTAAAACCTATTTAAACAGCACGTTTGGAAAACCGTCCTCTAGTTTACGGCGAGTTAATTTTAATTAGAAAAGTTAATATTACTTGGCTTACTTCACCTTCGTTCAACGAACCAGTACCGCTATTAATTAACACTATAAATTCGAATTGTTTTATACACGGCATGATTGAACCACAGTTTAACCAACTCTTTGGTAATCGGCCAATGGATAGTTTTGAACTGGACTTGTTCCCGAATCTTTACTGTGTTTCGTGAGGGGAAGGCGCTGAGAGTAAGCTTTTAGAAAAATATACCCGTCGTCGATAAACCTTAATAAATAAAATGGATCATCCGATATGCAAGCCCCATTTCTAGGCAGCCAATGTTGCCATTGATGATCTTTCGACATCAATGGCAACATTTTGGGCTACTGAAATTTTTAACAATGAAAAAATTATGTCTGTAAAGTCGGTTTACGGACGGTAGTTTAACGTGACAACGTTATGACAAAACATTGATGAAATGATTGCATACTTTTATAGATAAAATTGAGTGCTTCGGCCGATCATAGCCGATCATGCTTCTCTATCGCTTTTGCCGCTCTCTCGCTCGCGGAACTCTACATTTTTTCGTGCGTGCACCCGGCGTTCATTGTTTTAATAGACGTCACGTCAAAAAAAAACAACGCTTGAGAATTGTAATTTTATTCTAAAAATTCTAATTTTCCTCTCACTAGGATTCACCGTTGACAATTTTATTACAATTGACAAACATTTATCCTGAATAAGTTTTAAGTTTAAACAAAAGTTTAAAAACAATGTTGTGTTTGTGCTATTGGCCGCTCAGGAGATACCTGGTATGGACTATGGAGCCATCCCTGAGCGCGGCAGTTTGGTTATGATGGAGTTCAGAATTAGACGGATACATATTAAGTTGTAACAAAGTAATGAACAAACCAAGTTAAACAAAAGCTTGAAAAAATTGGCTTATAACTTTCCGTCGTTTGATAGACAGGATGCTACGAAGATAAAAACAGTACATTTCCTTAATATACCACGATCGTTTGACAGACAACGACAAAAAAATGAATAACAGACATAATCAATTTGTATTAAGTATTATTATAATTAGGAACTCTCTTATATTTTTCCTTCCCGGAAAAGTAACTTGTAATGGAATATAAGAAATCAATAAAGAACTCCTCTGCACTTAGTATTTAATTAAGAAGACTCGATTGGGTACGAAAATACAAATCCTTACTAAATTAATACGCTCTTGGTATAATCCGGATTAGTACTATTTTTATCCTAATTACTTTCGCTAAGGTGTTTGTATTTCGCAAGGTTTTTAGGGTAGCACACATCTTTTGAAAATATTAAACAAAACTTCATGAAAAAAAAATTTATAAAAAGCTAATTTAAATTATTAAATTATAATTCAAAGAATTAGGCCCATAATATCAATAGCAGCTTAATGTATGTTTAAACTCAGAATCATACATTACATACATACATACATACAAACATACATAGTGCACTACATAGTGTAAAGGACCGATAACCGTTGGGGAAGAAAGGTCCTCGAATGGCGCCCACATCTCAGAAAAAGGAGCATAGGACGTCCCCCGACCGACAGCGGGTATCCGCTGGATTCAGAAGGCTCAGGACCAGTCAGAGTGGTGCAAGTTAGGGGAGGCCTATGCCCAGCAGTGGACCTCCAAAGACTGATGGATGGATGGATGGATTAAATTTTACCAAAAAAATAAATACCGACTTCAAAGAATCATATCTAAATCACGTTAAATAAAAATAATAATAAAATAGCCGGCAAACGAGCTGACGATCCACCTGATGGTAAGTGGCTATCGTCGCCCATGGACATCAGCAATAACAAAGGCATCATTTATGCGTTGTCGGGTTGTGTATACTTGGTAGATATAAGAATAGGTTTTAAAGTATATTTCATACTTCTAGGTGTAATCACCTAATGGGCGTTACTATCCAGATTTTTTGGCAGAACAACGTTTGCCTAGACTGCTAGTATACCTATAGGCAATATATAGTGTAAGGTAGTACAGAAACCAAAAGACCTCCAATAGGACAGAATGTTTCCCAAGGCCTCATCCGTTAAGGAGCAGATTCTCCTCCAAGCAGCATTGAACCCAGGCAGCTCGTTACCCTTTTGTACGAAGATCAGAGTTCAGAAATGAGACAATGATGAAATCAAACTAGATAGGATTCCTTAAAATCACTTAACTACATTTTATCTTATGTTTCAAAGCCCAACTAGCGAGTAATGCCTAGAAGAAATTACAACGAAACTTAGCTTGCTTGTACGTGAACAGCTATGTTCTTTTAATTAACTTTAAACTGGAAGCGAATGCAAGGATGCTTAGGTTACGTAAAAGTTAAGAAGTTCGACAAATGGTCGGTTAGACCTTAATGAGGATTAAACTAAGGTTTGAACAGTTACTTGAAAGCTAGCATGATTTTAATGTTTCGATGCAGAAAAGAAAATGGCTTAGGTCAAACTATTACTTATTTTGTATTGGTGGTGTTCTGAGTAAGTTTTGGTAATAAAGCCGACAATGTGATAGATCTTAAAATCTAAATAAAACCTTCGCTTCACTTAGAGTGAGTACCTATGACTTTTTTGGTTCAAGTAAGCTTTATGCGGCTTCGCAAGTGCAAACTTCTTTCTCATAAAAATAATTAAATCTTATTTTACTTTTACAATAGTAATGAATTCAGATACTCTATTTAAAGGATTTATATTTGAGGTTGAATCTCCCATTTTTTTTTATAGAAATATCCGGCAAACGAGCTGACAATACACGTGGCTGTTGTCGCCCTTTCGTATTGCTTTCTTAAGAAACCTACTGTCCAAATTTAGTTTTTTTCGTAGTTCTAGTAACACGATAGTTTCGGCTCCGCGTTGACGAATTGCTCCCGCCAAAAAGAGTCAGTCTCATAATCTATAATTAGTATAAATATAGATTGAGCTATCAAATATTTAACAAGCCTCTGTAAAACTAAAACTTCCACAATAGGTACAGGCAACATCGATTAACGCCACAGTAAACTGGATACAACGTTCAAAATAGCAAACTAATACGAAACTGTTTCTCTAAACAAGTTAAAGCCAAAGTTAACAATGAAAGTTTAATTCGATTTGTTTTCCCTAAATTTTGAAATACAGCTCTCGGCTGCTCTCGTATATATTAAAGTTCGACTGGTTTTGGACAAATCTATTATGCAATGCGAAAATGTTGCAGGTAATTTTATTCTTACTTACATTTCTTTTTCACAATATTCTACGCTCGAACTTTAAGATCGAACTTTGTATGCCTCGTTTGGCAAAAAATCTAATCCAAACCTGATATTATAAAGAGGAAAGTTTGATTTTTTGTTTGTTTGTTTCCAATGGATGAACTCAAAAATTGGTGGACCGATTTCAAGAAATCTTCCATCAATAGGACGCTGTATTCTTTCTGAGTAACATGGACTATATTTTATTAAAAACAATTAGATCTAATGGGCGCCATTGACGATGCGATCGATCGGTGCGATCGATCGCACCGATCGATCGCACCGATCGATCGGTTCAAAAGTGCCACTCATGAGCGGTAACAATCTTAATTAAGTATACGAAAACTGGTAAATACGCAAAGCAGTAAAGTAGCACTCTGTCCGCGGCTTTATTTGCGTTTTACCTGTATGCTAAATTTCATTCAGTAGTTTTTTTGTGAAACGTGAAAGAGTATCCATACATTCTCACAAACTTTCAGATTCATAGCATTAGTAGGTAAGTATTTATATCAATAACAATAATCTTAATACATATAAATTACGTGTCACGTTGTCTGTCCGCGATGGACTCCTAAACTACTGAACCGATTTTAATCAAATTTGCACACCGTGTGCAGTTTGATCCAACTTAAAAGATAGGATAGCTTACATCTCAAAAAAAAACTTTTGACAGAACGAAGTCTGTCCGGGCAGCTAGTAATAATATAAAATATGCGCAATATTCTAGTAATCTTGTAGTAGTTATGCAAAAGTAATGCATGTATGCACGGGTATGCAGTACGGCACTTGGACATACGGGAATGTGTGGACTCCATAATGTTTGCAGCTCTCGTATGTACGCTTCATTTGCTCCTTTTATTGCCGCACTTTGTAGGAAATTGTCTTAGAAACAGTGGATAGTAGAATAAAAGGAAATTTCCGTGCTTGGTTGCTTGTATTTTTATAACGAGTTGCATGACAAACATTAAAGAAATAGATGATGATGGATCACGCAGACACTTGAGTTTTTTTTCATTATTACAACCTCTTAACTTCTAACTTTGCTTGGTTCTCTTAGAATCAAAAAGCCATAGTCCATCAATCTGGTTTATTGTACTATGGGCTATGGCATACTTAACACTTATTTGAAAATAATAAGGAGGATATAAATTTTCTTAATTCAATATGCCGTTTTAAATATAGTATGTACCTACTGGCCGAAACACTTCTACATTGTTAAGGTAAATAGTATACAAAATATCAGCTTTCTACATCAATTGGGCTGGCCGTTGATGAGTCAGGATTCCTTTATTTACAGATATATTGTTTGTTAACAAAACGCTTTTATACCATCACTGAATTAATTTATACTTGAACAAATCCGTGCGAATTGCGGTTTATCACGAACCTTTTTCACAGTCGGATTAAATGCCAATAAAACTAATAGAACTTCATTTCAGTGAACAGATTGCAAAACGATGACTCTAAATTTGTGTAACGTAAAAACAGGATTAGTATCAAATGTTTATTTATCTTTGTTATCTATTTGATGGTATATTTTGTTTTCCCTATTTATAAAACTGATTTTGGCACATAATACATAATGGTACCTAAAGGTAATATAGGTATGCTTTTTCGTACGTAAGCAATGGTGTCTGAAAAAATATTTAATGTTCTTGTAAGTTTATGGCGTTCATAGCACATAATAATAAACTATAGGCCTGGGCCAATAAATAATTAAAATAAATAATGACAAAACTGTTTAGAAGTTACTGGTAACTACAAAATGACAAAACAAATGGTAATGACAAAACTGTTTAGAAGTTACTGGTAACTTCTAAACAGTTTTGTCATTATTTGTTTCTAATAATTAACAAAATGTTACTATTGTAATAATATTTAATTTTCATTAAATTTTCACGATGATTATAAGTCAATTGTGATGTTTTTATTATTTCTAGACGACAGGTACTCGTGAAAACGATGAAATATTGACGTAACAACTAATGGTTTTAAGTAATAGTTCTACCATCAGATATGTAACATCCAACGCGCACTTTGTGTAATGGAATTTTCAATATAATTGTTATTGATGATATCCGTGTTGTCATGCGTTTTACTGCTATTTAAATGTTTTTACAACCCCATTAAAATGATTAGTAACGATTCTACGTTATTAAAAAAATGATTTGAATACTGAATATTGTTAATTTCATTTACCACACCTAGTTAAAATTTGATTTGACTTTAACGATTGCTTGTTTTAAGAAACGTGAGGACTTATTACAATATTTTTTTATTGTTTGCGATAACAAAAATTAAAAATAATATTTGTTATGAAATAAGAAACTTTTGCACAGTGACAATTTGCAGACTTGCTGGAGATTCCTGAATGGAATAAGCAGTGCCTTATTAATCGAATAGTATTACAATGAAAAGATTGCTGGAACTCGAGTTCTTACCATTAGAACTGTGAGTAGGAATAAAATAACTTCGGTAGTTTCTTGCCGCTTATTCTCCCGGAAAGACTAGTAGGAATTGTTGAAGAGATGGCGAAAATTGACTTTCGAAAATAGTTGGTAATAAACCGAATTTGAAAATATAATATTTGACATTGACTTTGAAATTGAGATGAGTTTAGCAGCTGCTGTCCTTCTCACATTGTACAGAGGTTTAGCGGTCCAGTTTGCAGAAGTTTTCGCTTGCCCGCATTTCAACCGGTCGCTACATATAAAATTTAAATTCTCCGCCGTGAAACGAGAGCTAAAATTGTTTTGTCAACAATGTGAGTATCCACATATATGTATGTATTAAATGCTATACAGCTAAAGATATATTCATGAACTAGCTGTTGCCCGCGGCTTCACACGCGGAAATTATGCTTATTTATCTTATTTATTTAATTATTTATTAATTATGCTTATTTATTTATTTATGTATATTATGTGTATACTACGAATTCAAGGGGTATTCATATCAAGGGTTTTCATGTGATGCCCGGACATACAAAGAGATAGACAGGCAGACAATAATTTTAAACAGTAAAAAATATCTTCAAAACGGTTCTGTTGTTTCCATCCGTTCAAGAGTTACATATACTCTCTCTCCCTCCCCTCTCCCTCTCCCTTTTCCTGTCCCACTCTCTCTCCTTCTCCCGCTCCGTGTCTCTTTCCTTTCCCACTCGAGGTTCTTATCCCACTTCATGTCCCTCTCTCTCCCACTCTCAGTCCCTCTCCCACCCGCACCCGGTCCCTCTCCTGCTTTCTGTCCCGCTCTCACTCCCTCTCCCGCTCCCTGCCCCTCTCCCTCTTCCGCACCCTCTCCTGCTTCCTCTCCCAATCCTAGTCCCTCTCTCTCTTCCTGTCACTCTCCCATCCCCCTCCCATCCGTAAAGTTCTCTAAATTATTATTTTTTCTCACTATAAGCTTACATATTAATTTTCACATTACTGAGTTCAAAATTGACGTAGTTTCTTAAATATTTACAACCCCTTTGTTTAACTTCTTATGGGGATGAATTTCAAGAAAATCGTGATACAGTTAGTTAATTTTTGTGTCTAACTATAAGCTTAATATACAAATTTTCACCCTTCTTAGTTCAAAACTGACGAAGTTGCAATACTAACTTACACACACTTATTTAACCGTTTAGGGGTTCTTTTTCCAAAAAAAAACACAACTTTTATATTTTAATCTGGCGCTAATATATAAGTTTTCATGTTTTTAACTTCAAAAATGACGAAGTTGCGTACTATGTAAGTTCCATTCTCTAAATTAACCCTTTAAGGGATGATTTTCCAAAAAAACTTGTTAAAATTAACTTTTTTTCACAACTATAAACTTACATAAAAAAAAATATTTATAACTCTAAAACTGACGAAGCTGATTTGTACGTAAATGACTTCCAACGCCTATTTTTAGGGGATGAATTTCGAGAAAACAGCGATACCGTTATTTTTTGTGTCTAACTATAAGCTTATATACAAATTTTCACCCTTCTTACTTTAAAACTGACGAAGTTGCCATACTTACTTCCACACGCTTATTTAACCCTTTAGGGGTTGATTTTCCAAAAAAAAAAACCACATAGCTTTTGAATTTTGCTTCTAATCTGGAGCTATTAATATGTAAATTTTCATGATTTTAACTTCAAAAATGACGAAGTTGCCTACTAAGTACCATCAATTAAATTAACCCTTTAAGGGATGATTTTCCAAAAAAATGTGTTAAAGTTAACTTTTGTTTATTACTATAAACTTACATAAAAAATTTCATATTTATAACTCTAAAACTGGCGAAGTTGATTTGTATGTCAATGATCTCCAACCCCTATTTGTAGGGGATGAATTTCGAGAAAACAGTGATGCAGTTATTTTTTGTGTCTAACTATAAGCTTATATACAAATTTTCACCCTTCTTACTTCAAAACTGACGAAGTTGCCATACTAAATTGTGCCCTATTAATTAACCCTTTAGGGGATGATTTTCCAAAAAACCATAATACTTAAAAAAAATTTTTCTAGTCTGGAGCTAATATGTAAATTTTCATGTTTTTAACTTCAAAAATGACGAAGTTGCCTACTACGTACCATCCATTAAATTAACCCTTTAAGGGATGATTTTCCAAAAAAAATTGTTAAATTTAACTTTTGTTTATTACTATTAACTTAGATAAAAAAAATATATATTTATAACTCTAAAACTGACGAAGTTGGTTTGTATGAAAATGACCTCTATCCCGTATTTTTACCCCTTAGGGGATGAATTTCCAAAAATCCGTTCTTAGCTGACGTCTCCTTGGCATAAGCTATCTCCCTGCCAAATTTCATCATAATCGGTTCGGTAGTTTCTGAGATTTTTTGTTTAATCAGTGTATCTCTTTTCAATTTTATATATATAGATTTCATTTTGTTTACTTGTGATAAGTTATTGCTTTTTAAAGTTAAACGCTTGATAAAAATATTTTATTTCATAAATAAAATATTTGATTGATTGTATGAAAGTAGGTACCTCTCACGGCAAGCGCAAAAAAGTGTATTATGGTAATAAAATTGAGCTAACATAAAACTTTTTCACTCCTTTCTTGAAGAAGAAGATAAATAGGCTTGAAAAAAGCCACCGCTTTGATGCCAATTTTTTTCTAATAGTAGAATTTTCTTTCGTTGCGGTGGTAAGTGGTTAAGCTCTGTCTTCAAAAAAACCTTTGATCGTTCGTCATTGACTCCTCCACCATTCTGAACTGGTGGGATTTTACAAGGAGTACGAGCTAGACATCCTGAGGACCGAACTGTGCCTATAGGGGGAGCATGCACATGAAATAATTCAATAATGCTGCTACGAATTACGTACATTATTTAATATCGTTTCATTAACACCGCTAACACGTATCGCATCGAGATGCAGACAAATTAAATCACAAAATTCACTACTGCGCTTGATAATGGAATTGAGTCTTTTCCAAGGATGGCGTGTTCAATAAAACGTTATTATCGTTTAGTTTAGCTGCAAAAGCTATTTTTAACGGAAGCTTTTCATTAATCAAGTTTTTAATAAAGAGCTGTTCAATTTCCTGTCTTACTGTGAGCGGCCATTAATGAACACAAAGCTGATGAATTATTATAATACTTTTGAAAGAAAGGGCCAGCTGTAAGCTGTATCCATCTTGAATTAAGGAACTTCCCCTGCGTCTACACTCTACCGTAAACTAAGTTTAGGGAATGGGTGTAAGTAGTTGTATAAAATTAGTAATGTCAGTATTTCAATAAAGAAAAATAAAAATACTGTACGATGAATTGAAAATATGGAAATAATAAAAATATACTAACATACTTTGTTGTAGTATACGACGATATTCACTCCCCGTTTAAATGTACAATTTCAAAGTCTTGTAAACAAATATCTTGAATATAATATTGCTACAAAATACTGTGAATGTGTGGTGTTATTCTAACATAGTTTTATTTTAAGTCACAACCCAGCTGCGAGCAGGAATTATGAAACTACTTAGCCAAGTTATGAGCTAACTTGACATTAACTTTAATTGCTACTTAACGTGGAGCGTTTAAGTGAGCTATTTTGAAAGATAGACCGAAGTGTTGAAGAGACGCTGAAATAATAATTACGGAGGCAACAAAGTACTGCTAAGATTACTGGGAAATGTACCACGTAATTTAAGGAAAATACTCTTGTAATGACTACGTATATGATTACGATACTAATTACTATTCTCTTTCGGCAATGGATTATTAATTTTATTAGTAAAAAAACTTGACTTATGGATTCATCGCCATTTTTCTATTTTATTTATTTTTCCCCTTTTTTTTAAAACTACAGACTTCGGTTTAGGTATTTCTGTAATATATGTATAACCAAAGAAATATTTTCTGTATTTTTCTCAAAATTCTAGCCTCAGTAGTTACGGAGATAAGGGGGGGGGGGGGGGGAGAAATGGTCAATTTTCGTCTTAAATTTTCGTTCTTTCTTGAATAATTTTAAAACTATCCATTGTAGAATGAAATAAAAAAACACATGAGTACCAAATTTCAACTCATTTGGTCCGGTAGTTTCGGAAAAAATTGGCTGTGAAGGGCGGTCGCACAGACATACCTACGAGTGATCCTATACCTAAGGGTTCCGTTTTTCGTTTTCGTTCGGAACCCTAAAAACACTGATGATTGAATCAATACTGACCATTCAAATTAGACCAATGTAGGCCTAATTGACATATTTGACCTTAACACACGTTGACTTCTACCAATGAATGATGATGGCGCAGATATTCATATTAGCATAACTTGGATAACATAGCTCACCCTCCAGCCCTAGAAGTGAATTTAACTTGACGTGAAGGATCAATAACATCAGATCATTTATATTCTTACTAAACAAACTTAATAACTGTATGTTCATATTCCAATATCCTCTAATAAATTACGTAATAAAATATTTGTTTGCTTCATGAATACTCAGCGAACAGCGCTGAAATAGTATTCAAAGCATCAAAAATTAATGCCCGTGGAGGGCTGCCTCGTACATTAATCATTTTAATCACCTGACGCCGTCTGCGGTAATAAAATTATTTCCAGTAAACATTTGGAAGATTAAACTTTATGGACATCTTAGCAAGATCAGCTTATTAGAAAATTCTTGACATTTTGCAAACTTAATTTTTTTTATGTAAGTATAGTTCAACTCCTCGGAAAGCGTTATTTAAAATACTATTGTATTTTAAACGACATCAAGAAAAGGATGATAAATATGAGGAAGGTCTCAATTCGGTTGTATTTTGTTTAATATTTGTTACTATCAGAACTCAGTCATTAATATCGACCGAATTGTAAAATTATTTATAGCATGTAAAGTTCACCTTGTTGCTACCTGGATGCTAGCTAATAAGCTATTTATAAACAAATTCACCTTACTTTTTGATCACGGTAATATGTGTCGTCCATGCCACCCGCAACACTTTTATTTGTGCTGTAAAGAAATTGCTTCTTGCCAAATCATATAACGGGAAAACCCTATGTATAGTATTTTACAATAATTCACTTACGAGTGCCAAAGTAATAATAAATTTTATTATTTTATAGCGCACTAACTAGCTTGTGACGTTCTTTAAAACACAATAATGCCGTGCAAATCTTACACGCTTAAGGTGGCCACTCACGGTCAGTCCATCGCGTCAAATGGCGTGATATACAGCCAAAATTTGATCGTGAATGTGAAAAACTGATGGCGTGATTTAAAAAATTTGTATGTCCAATTTTTTGACATTTTGACATATGTCGCTTGGCGTGGCTCCAAAAATGACGCGATGGAATGACCGTGAGTGACCACCATAACGCAGTTGTACTGCATTAGGGCGAAACTCTTAAAGTATTCACGTCGTTTACCAAAATAAAACATCGGAAACAAACGAATCCAATTACAGTCAGGATCGACTTTCGCAGCAGATATGCCGTTATTTCGGCTATCACGAAATCTAAGAACAATTTACAAGCAATACATAACATTACACGAATTCGATCAAGCGAATCGTTTTTTGCTGTCGTAGCGAGATAAAACAAGGAAGTATTATGCTAAAATGTTTTTCTTTGATTCTTTGTACTTCCTCATGAGAGCTTGCGTATCTTACCTCGATTTGAGATGTTTTAGTAGAATACTAAATTATGAAAAGATAAGGAAGTTTTATAAATGCTTTCCTAAATTAAATGTACGAGACTTAATAGCTCTTTGAAATTGACATACCTACCTAATGAAAAAAGAAAATATCGTATCGTAAAGGAAAAACTATGAAATTCAAGATAGATTGTGAAAGACAGGAGTTAGGCGCTCCACCCACTGAAGACGCGTCCCGCCGCGGTGCGCGGAGCGACGGATAACGCGCGCGGCGACGGAGGCGCAGATCTGCCTTACTTAGCGGTGTAATCTGCTCCCCCGCGCGGTGTAGCAGATTACGACGGCCTCGCGCTAAATAAACGCATGTGTTCACTGTGTTGTCGATCGTCGTGGAGAATGGACGAACTTATTCAATTTCAAGATGTTGCAGTTATATTGTCATTTTGGTTTTTGTATACAAGAATTAAAAAACACTGCGTCCATAGAAGATTTTGGATACATCCCTATTTACGATCGAGATCTATAAATGGATCATTTGCACTGAATTACAAAGACTTAAGAAAATATGAAGATAAATTCTTATGTCAACTGCATCTTTTGATTATTTATTAAGCAAAATTCGAGCTACCATTACTGGAACAGATACAAATTTTCGTCCTTGCATTACGCCGGAAGAAAAACTTATTGGAATTCATTAGACGGCCACACCCACGGGCAAGTCTGCAGACATGTCCGCCGGGCCACGCTACTATAGGTCTGTGCAATGTTTGCTAGTGTAGGACCGTTGCAGCCAGTCTGGCAGACTTGCCTGTTGCAAGTCCGCGCGATCTCATTTTGTCGTTGTATCCTAAGCAATAAGTTCAAAATTCCGGTAAAGGTCAGACATGCCCGGTCGTACCACCAGTGAATTCCCCGCTTTAGGTACATCACGTCTGTTACACAGTATCAAATCACGCGCGGTACCGCGGAGCCGGTGTGCCATACCCCGCGGCACGCCCCGCGCTCCCGCGCAGATTGGCAGAAAACGCGCGCGGGCCGCCTTCCCACGTGGTGCCGCGTCGGCAGTGTGTTGTGCTAGGCGTGATTTCTATATAAATTGAGCTATTTGCATACAATGGTAAAATCTGCCATCCCGCGCCCCGTCGCGGTGCGCGGTGCAGTGGGTGGAGCGCCTTACTTTGTCCTTTTTTTATAAAAAATATAAACAGAAAATTATATTATTTATTTTATTTTTTATTATTTCAACAATAAAATTTGGCTGAATAAATACGTAAAGGTTCGATATACGTTCAATCTTAATTTATTTAAAAAGATACTCAGCTTAACCCCTTACATTAATTTAATGACCAAACCACTGAACTTATGAAAAGAAGCATAGAAATAAAACTTTTACGATGATGAGATTGCAAAAAGGGTATTTCTTAGATCGTGATTGGTATTTTATGTGATAAATTTTGAGATAGTTAATGAAGTGTGAAATTAATAAAGACGACCGATGCAGAGGGCGAGTGATGTGCACTCAAGCCGTCAGTGGAGCCGCCGTGTGGACAGTAGCCGGAACGGGGACAGGAAGCGTCTTGGGCATACGCTGCGATGCACCCGATGAGCCAGTGTGGCTGGAGTTGAGACTGCGGGGAGATGTCGTTGCTGTCCGTCGAGTGTGAGCGGTGAGGTGAGGGGGGAGGGATGCCTGCTGCCGCTATCGGTAATCAGAAGCGACGTGTTCTTGTCGAGGGTCACCAGTTTGGCAAAGGGAGATCTCCCGCCAGGCGAGGTGTGTTGCCTGGGAGGCGGCCGAGCCCCGACTGATCATGTCGGAGCAATTGTATATATGCTAGCGATCTTTGAAAACTTCGATAGCGTGATTCAGGGCGACGTCATCGTCGCCACATCACCCCCCTGCTCAGACCGGAGGTCGATACACCTTCTCGTTGATTCAGCCATCCATGATCCTCTATCTTCGGTGAGTCGAGATGTGAGGTCGGTATGCCCTTGAGATGCCCTCTATCCGCGGTGAGTCGGGATGGGAGGGTGGAACGACAGATGCGGAGGGCGAGCGGTGCGCGCTCAAGCCGTCCATGTAGCCGTGGGTGGGGGCAGTCGCTGGCCGGACACAGGAAGCGTCGACACAGTACGCTGCGATGCGCCCGGTGAGACAGCGTGGCTGGTGTGCGGTCTGCCGAGAGAGGTAGCTGCAGTCCGTCGGGTGTGAGCGGTGAGGTGAGGGGGGAAGGATGCCTGCTGCCGCTATCGGTACTCAGAAGCGACGTGTTCTTGTCGAGGGTCACCAGTTTGGCAAAGGGGGATCTCCCGCCAGGCGAGGTGTGTTGCCTGGGAGGCGGCCGAGCCCCGACTGATCATGTCGGAGCAATTGTATATATGCTAGCGATCTTTGAAAACTTCGATAGCGTGATTCAGGGCGACGTCATCGTCGCCACAGAGGTGGCCAAGATTTACCCCGGAAATGGTTACAATACGTTTATTTGTACAAGTTTTTAGTCTTCTGAAAAGACATGTTTTCCATTTATTATAACATAACTAGAATTTTAATTTTCTTCTGAACTCCGCAGTGAGTACTTATAATAAATTAACAATATGAATAAGTTGTATTGTATACCTACACTTAATCTTCTACTATCTCCATTGCTATATCACTGGAGGTTGACAATTGACTGACAGAAATGCGAATGTCTGCTATATTGACATTTGCCAAAACAATATTTTTGAGTTTGATTTCTGCAAAATAATAATTGTGTTTGATTTTTTGCCATGAGGTGCATTAATTGCGCGGATGATATTGCATGGCATGTCACTCAATATCTTCGCTAATGAGAAACCTCCAATCCATATTGGTAGAATGGATTACTGCAGTACAGGTATGGCATTTTCACGTGATGATATTATTATTAGTTTGGTATTTGGGGGCACGTCACCAAGATCACATAGAAGGCCCTGCATCATTTTTAGATTCTATTTCTATGCAGTTGTACTTATATTGCGTTTGCTTGTGAATATTTCCAGATAGGTAGGTGACAAATTAATACGTATATTTTATTTAGTACTGCTTCTTTTTTACGAATAAAGTCATAATTAAAGTAAAAAAATAAATGAATGAATTATCTAAAAGATAAGTAGTATTTATTTAATAATAAAAATCTCTCCTTATAACACTTTTCCACGATTACTTATATTTTGCAGAATGTCAACCTACAAATAAAACTGCCCGTAAAAGGAGAATCTCAAGTTCTAGAGATTTTTATTGATAAAATTATCAAAGTAGATATTGTAAGCTTTAATGTAAGGTAAAAATAAAATGTGTACATTATACTTCACAAGTGGGGCAAACGCCCATACAAATGTTGGCCACCTCCTTTTCATCTTTAAGCAATTAGGCCAACATTGACTTAAATAAGAACTATTTACGAGTAGGTTAGTTGGTTTTAAAATTAAATACACGGTTTTATAGTGTAAATGGAGTACTGACTAAAGTAAAAAATTGTCTCTGTGCTTGCCTGGAGCCAGATCTGTGCGTAGTCTCAGGTCATACTTATCACAAAAATGCTTTTCATGAGATCTAAAGCAATATTTAACGTTTCAACTCGAGAGAAGATGAAGTAGGTCTAATTTAGGCCTACAGAAAGAGGGTAAGCTAAATGGAAACAGTACCTACTGTGAGGAAATAAGAATTACCTTAGTCTCCTCAGAAGAATTTTGGTAACTGGCGTGACTTCTATAATATTGATCAGCCGATATCAGAATTTGTAAAATCCATCTTAACTTTTGATTGCCTGTCAAACTTTCATCAGACTCTGGTAATAAGAAGCTGAAGATAATTATGAAAAAGTCCCTGAATTTAATAAAATGTGAAAAGTTGTTGAATATTACTTAAATTACAAAAGAAGACGTCGCGTCTTGAGATCTTAATTACTTGTGACAAAATTACCTAAGCAGCGCTCTGGTTATTAAGGCACTAGTCACATGATATTTTTTTTTAGACTTCTGTTTGTCGTAAAGTTTTGGAGGATCATGACATTATATTATAGGCCATGTTTAAAGTATCAAAGGTTTCCAAACACGTTACTAAGTAATAAATGTCAACAATCGTAACAAAATGTCTTAACAAGTTTAAAAACAGCCTTTCTATCAGCTAAGTGTTCGTCGGAAGTAATTATGCAGGTAAATATGAAATACACAATTCAGATTGTAATCGCTGTACGCAAGCATAATGAAGCTCAATTGGAATGCTGCTAATAAATCAGACGACCTTATGAATACTTAATTAATTACCGCGGAATGCTTAGAAATCCCTGCGACGATGAAAGCAGTTTCAGGTTATGGTATAAAATTAGTTACATAACTTACGAATCTTATTTATTTTACACGACTACTACACTACGACTTGTCGGTATGTAATGGCGTCGCGCGAGTCGACAGTGTGTAGTCGGGGAGTCGAAGGTTTTTGGCGACTTCATAAAAAGGATGTTTTCAACATAGGTTTTCATTTCGGTTGTTAACTTATTAACGGATAATTTCAGTATAAGAGATAAATTATTTTGTTGCACAAAAGCATATTGGGATTATCGTTTTTATGTTCGTGAAGCTCAAATACGAATTATTGGTTTTATACTTATTATACTTTAGTTCTTATAATTTGTCTCGTAGATTGCACTTTACAAATATCTTGCATGCTTAAGTTCTACTCCCAGTACCAGTATTAGCTACTTATATATTTAAGTTATTAAAGACTTGGTTGTGTAGAAGATATTTTAATGATAAGACCGTTTCATACATGCACTTACTAGCTATCACTAAATTAGAACACAGCTTTAGTAAATTGCGTTCTTGGGAGTTCCTAATAATATCTTAAAGGTCATTAAACCTGCGACTTGGTCAGCGCAATCAACTATTTGTAACTAACTCGGGTATCTTTTAATTAATAATTCTATAGCTCAACCGTTATCGTTCTAATCGTAGGAGACGAAATTGAATTACTACCTTTAAGCAGAACGACCGACGGTTCTGTTGCTAAAGAGGCACTTCCCTGTTTGAAATACCAGTGTGCGATGTGGTTCCGCTTTCTTTTTCAACCGTGTGCCTTTGCTGCCTTTCTTTTTACTAATAAATTCAATTACATAAGTCATTAATTAATGATAAAATAATTTTTATTTTGTATCTGCCTTATTTTTAAATTACTTCCCTATATCGTTAGAAAAGACACTGCAAAATTTATTAAATAGATTAATAATGATAAAAAATGATGTGGTCAAATTGATCCTACTGGACTCATGAACTGTTCTTATAAAGTCAATAATGCATGAGCATTTAATGTTTGCAACCCGCATAAACACTTACGGACCGAATTGTTCCTTAAAAGTTTTCTATCCTATTCAATCGAAGCTACCAGGCTATTCAGGAAAAATATGGAAATAACATACTGCTTATTCATACATAATTAATGTATTCCATTTTGTCGGAGTCGACATGAATAAAACGATACATATACACAATATTTGGGTCGACAATTACAAATCTAATATTTGAGTATTAGTGTTGGGAATGGAGCTGGTTTCATCGAATATTCAATTACTGGCAGGTTTTCTGACAGATTACTCTCGTGTGTAGTGTTCGACTGTTCGTCGACTAGTTGAAATTTATATAAGTACATTGTTAACTTTATATCCGCATTGAATAGAAATAACAAGCTTGCTTTTTAAAAGTACAAAAAAATGCCATTCAGTTATTTAAGTTTCCTAAACAAGTTTATATTTTGAAACCACCCAGCTGTCATAGTTTTTTTTCAATATTTTTTTTCAACCTTCTTTACTTCATTATGTATTTATGTTTTAAAGGAAGTATACATAAATTATAATAAACCATCCTATAGTTAATAGTATCAGGCGTTGCTTTGCGAAAAACTATTGTTAATAAGTTAGTATTATATGTATTAGGGTGGATTCGACCAAACTTAAACTTATACACGAGTAACTATACGAGAAATAATCTATTCCATGATTATAATCTCGAGTAATTACATAGCCGTTTTTCCACGTAATCGATAGTATACTTGCGTTACGAATAACAATACGCGAATAGCAGAGTGAATGGTGAACGAAAATAAAACCCGGCAAATAAATGTGGTCCTACAACGGGATAGCGTAAGAGCATACATCATGTCAACTCGATTTTGCCGTATTATAGTGTGAAAAAGTAGCTGTCATGTAAGCTAGCTAGCTGTCAAACGTTTTATTTGTTTTTTGTTTGAGGGAATTGTCAAGTTTTGTCGTGTGGTGACAGAAATCAGATGATTGGACTGACTGACGCCATTACATTATTCTACGAATAGCTCCGTTATTCCGTGCGAAGCGGCGGTATAGAAACAATTCCCGAACAGGCCCACTATTCTTAGAATTGTAGATGGTAAAACGTAAAATTGATTTTCTCTCGATTAACTGACGATTTATTCTAAGATTAAGATTTACTCTTGTTTGGTCGAATCCACCCTTAGTCTACTTTGCAACAATCCGCGGTTAACATGTATGATGGTATATACCTTAAGACATGCGTGGCACCTCCCTCCCTCCCACAACGGAAACATGCACTACAATAATTTTATTAAAAGTACTAGCTGCCCCGACAGACTTCGTTCTGTCAAAAGTTAACAGTACCTAAACCTCAACAATAAACGACGATTACTTACAAAAATAAGTTAATATTTACTATTTCTTAACATTATGACTACCGATCCTACTTTGCATTGAAGATTATAAGGTGTCAATCCCGGAAAATTTAACGATCATCAGTTCACATACAGTTCACATACACATACATCATTCACATATATATAGTGTATGTGAAATTTGTATGTCTTTAATTCACCGGCAATTTCATTTTAAATTTTGAAGTTTATTTCAGCTACATCCGTAATTTTGCATGCAGCTAATATAGCACGAACGCTCAGCCACAAATGATCTTTGTAATTTTGAGAGACGTTTGGGAACACGTTTTGTATGAGCTCGATTGTTTTTTCAGTAAACTGACAAAAATATAATGCAGCCAGTCGAATCATTAACAGGGATTTTGCCATTACCAAGGTCAATGAGTTGCTAGATGAAGATGTACCACCTGGAGCATCCAAATAGTAAATTCCTCCAGATCCATCATTTACAAATTTTTGTTGTTGGTTCAACAGCGGAACATTCATTCTGATTCAATGTTCGTATTTGCTGAGGTTTAAAAGAAATTACAGCATCATTTGAGGTTTAAATCATTTTCTAACAGCTGCTAACGCTGCTAAGTAGCAGTGTTCGGGCAAAATCATCATTCTGACACATACCAAAAAAACTGGTCAAGGTTGTATATAGTGGTTGAATAAGTCGTTGTAGTACGTTCTGTGCAGTGAAATATACTCTTTGGGCAATTTCTAAGTTGACTGCTTAATGAACTACAGTGGGGTATCTTTCATGAATGGGAAGAGAAAAATACCCAAAATTGCTTCATTAATACTAACGTAACGGCACATTTGGTATTGGTTAACTTCATCAACAGAAATCTCAGCACTAACTCCAATCACAGCCATATCACGATATGCGCCTTGAAAGTCTTTGATAGGATTGGTGAATAAGGAACAATGCAACGATTATCAATTTCGATATTTTGTTGATTTCCTTTTACAACTGTTGATCTTCTTTTATCTGCAGTTGATCGGCGACGATATAGCGGTTAGCCATTACTCCCGGTAATGTTTTTTATGTGAAAAGAAAAGTATTGTTTTAGTATTGTCCGCGCAATTTTTTTTTTTTTTCTTTTTTCTTTTTTTTTTTTTTTTTAATATTATAAAAACCTTCCATGGACTCCAAGGAACATACAAAAAAAAATTTAGCCGAATCGGTCGAGCCGTTCTCGAGATTAGCGCTTAGCAACATCCATTTTTATATATATAGATATACCAACATACATTGCACATTGGTGCTGGCAGATGCTGTAAAAATGTATGATTCAAGTAATATCTCTCCAGAATTAACGTTATGTGACGTTTGATCAAACCACGAAAACTAAAGAATAGCTACTTGAGACACCTTCATAGCTTTACAAAGCAGTTCCTTTTTGAAATATGTGTCTACACCTATTCAGACAATTGCTTCACTGGTACATATCTAAGGCTGTATACAAGACTATTCATACAAAGGAGGGTAAGAAAAAAATAACCCTTCCAATTCAAAACAGTAGAACGAACGTGCGTTATCTTGCGGCTCGTTTTAGAGGGATTGTTACGGCAAAGGTATGTTTCCACTTCAAATATTGAGTTACAGTAAAAGTTAAACGGTAGGTCGACGGTTTTAAAGTCTTAAATTGAGACGTTAATTTTAAGAGAAAGTAGTTTTGTTTTTTGTATTATATTTTTTGTCATATTAATTTAATTAATTTTAGAAAAAATATTTATTTTGCCATAGTCAAATACGCTAAAATTAATTAAAATGTTAGTAAACCTATTCTTACCTAGTACTTAAATACTGTTCGTACCGCTATATTAAATAGTGCATTTACGGTAAAAAAATATGATTGATGAAAGAGGAATTTTGGAACGAAGTTCCTTATCGCGCGTTGCGAAAGGGGGCTAGATGGAAAAAATTAAGACGAAAAGTTGTAACGACACTTTTTGCCGTCGTTATAACATTTATTAAGTACTAGGATAGCAAAAACATGCAAGCGAGTGTGCCAAAATAAATCTGGGGTATTAAATTTCTCTTCGGCTATGTTCACCTAGTAGCAATTAATTAAAGCGAGTAGGTACTAGGCGACCAGAAGTCTTTGATGTTGCGATATCAGTGATACTGTACAACCATAGTATGTGGCTGTCTTATTTACTCTTCGGTATTTAGCGGCTGCATGTTTTTGCTATCCTAGTACTGACTGCAAGGAACTTCGTTCCATCCGGGTGTCCCTTGACACCTCTAATTTTTATTTTTTTAGATTAATTTTAGTAGTAATAATTTTATTTATCCTTACATTCAGATGTCAGCATGAAAATATTTCTTCTCAAGACCAAAGTAACAATGCTATAATTAGCTAGTGAAACTCAACCTGAAATCATTTATTTATGTAGATATCAATTATTAAAGATACACATCGGCAAATCTTTTGAATGTATCACCATTTTGTACAGTCGACCGCAGAAGTAGCTTAACATTATAATACTTTGTAACTGTTTCGACGGTTTCCTAGCAACATCTATGACAAATTCAAGAAATGTAATGTGACAAGGTACTAAAATGTTATGCTACTTCTGCGGCCGACTGTACAGTTAATATTGTCAGTCTAGTTTACGTTAAAGGTTTTTTTTTACAATTACATAACATACTGTTTCGCCTTTACTGTGTCCACCGAACAACACGAGACTTGTGTTGTATGCCACGGCTTTATGGTTGAGGCGTGGGCTTCACGTCAGAGCACGGTCGTACGAAGATGGATATCTGTGTACATACTTTAGTTGAAAGAGTAAGGTTGAAAGGGATCTTAGGTATTACAAATAAGTCGGACTATTTATGTCGTATTGTATTTATAGTCATATCAGATAACATTGACCATAATCCCACCTAAGTTTAAAGCAAAGGTCAGATACGGAGCGCAATAACTTAGTAAAAGCGTACCACTTTTTCCTTCATCATAGCCATTAGGTACATGTCATAAATTCATAGTCTCCTGGCTTAATTTTCAAGTTGTGTTAAACAATTCTCAGCTTTTTTGTGTCATACATGTGTGTTACTCTTTTGTGTGCGTATGTATGTGGAAATAAATTAATAATACCTTATGAAATATTTTGTTAATTATAATTATCATCGTCGTCAAGAAAAGTCGCTTTTATTTAAAAATAGCACTAAACTGAATCCAAAATTGTAGTAAAGTCAAAGGTCTCTCAGCAAATTTATCTGAACACAAAAGCTAACAATGCAATGCCTAATCCGAACGAAGATAAATTAATTCAGCGCCCGACCCTTCTTACATAGCGGCGTTCACAGAAACTGAATAGACTTATCACGGTTTCCTTGATACCGGCCTTGACGCTTCACAGTAGGTATCTTTAGTGCCTTCTTTAGTAAGTTACAGCAATTTATCTTAATCTAATCCTAGGTCTCCGGTGTACACACGCGATCCTCTAATATACTTAGAAGTTCAACGCATTTTTCGGTGTCGTCGAATTTATTTACCTGGTTTAATTCTCCCAGGTGTCTTAAGTCTTCTTTTAGTAGACTTTATACACCTATGCACCCAGATGCATTAAGTTTACTAACCGAGATGAATTAAGTATAGGTACTAGAGACTTCATTCATCAAGGTGATTAATTTATACGCGATATTAGTTGACTTAATTTAATGTGTAACTGTGTGAAATAAGTTTGGTAATTAGTAGATGCCCAGCTTGATGGTAATTCTATAATCTTACGAATCGGAGCAGATTCCGCAGAGACAGAGTGATAAACGCTAACTTATCTTCGCACTAAAATGTCGTGAGTGGCATGGACAACACAGACAACTCATCACAATCTCCTGTGGTCAAACGAGAACAAAATATTTATTTTTATATGCAACACTAATTCCTGCCCCAGCCAAAACGTCGATTGGTCGCGGCCTGGCTGGGAGCTTTGGAGCCAGTTCTTACGTTCTTATTGATTGGTAGGCAAAACACGTTTTTGGTATTGCTTATGCCCATAGTTGGCTGCTTACCATCAGGTAGATCGTCAGATCGTCTGTCAGCTATATATATATATATATAAAAAGAGAAAAGTTTTTCTAGTTCAGTACACGTTCTGTCTACCATCCAGTGACTATCTCCTTTTCACAGGACTGCTGGAAGAAATTTCTTAAAGAAATAAGCAGTTCCTTTGTGCAAATTGTGTTATCATCATTGTTGCTTTTGTGTAAGATTTAATTTGTGTACAAAAAAACACTCAGACCCTGGGTCTCTCAAGAGGTGAGTGCCTCATTGATTGAAGCCAAAAGAGTGTGTTTAGAACTCATGGTGATCTCTTACTTTCTCTACATCTCTTTTTATACGCTTAAAATTAACTTTCTTGAAATTCTTGGATAAAATTTTCAACGCATCTTTAGCAGCTTCGTAAATTCTGTTTGAGGATTAAAGTGGTACAGTGTATTTTCCATCAAAACACTCTTGTAGATCTCCTGGGTGAAATAGATTAAGAAAATATATGCAATGCGTCAGTTACAACTTTTTTCAAATCACTGAGAAAAAAATTACCTTTGATCACTATTTCAAGTACTCAAGTTATTTCAAGCAGTAGTAAAAAGACAATTTTTTATGTTTTAAGCAGTCTTAAAGATTTTTGTTTCATTGCGCCTTTAAATCCTTCACTACACTCAAGATTAGATAATAGATTAGAGTCTTGAAAATAAATCTAAGATAAAATCATCCCTTACTTCAAAGTCACCACTGGCAACTAAAACGAACAAAGTTGAGCAACTAAAAAAGAAACTTAAATAAACTTAATGGCATAATCCCTTTAACCTTGAGACTAGTCTCGAATTCTGAGAATAGACGATCTAATATTATCCAAACAAGATTATATTCGTCTATGTAAGTTATTTATCTAATACCTTCAAACGAGCAATTCTTGTATTTATATATATATTATATTTTCTGGATCTTGGAAACGGCGCCAACGATTTTCATGAAATCTAGTATGCAGGGGCTTTCAGAGGTGATAAATCGATCTAGCTAGGATTCATTTTTAGAAAATTTCATTTTATCCGTGTTTTCAGGCAATGAAAAACTGCTACAATACCTTACCTGACATCTATTGACGAGTAGCAACACTAAAGCTACTTCAGCTAGCGTTGTTTGTTAAAAAAATACCGAGCAAAGTTCGGTCATCTGGATACTACATATTACTAGTATACATATACGTAAAAGTTTCAAGATGCTCAGATTCGTAGTTGTAGGAAAGTTTTGTTCAATTTGGTAGTGAGTTTTTCTGACATAATTGTTAGATGTCGTCGTCTTAAAATACTAAATCTTTAAATAGCTTTTACTAAGTTATTATTGCTTACCATCTTGCACTTCATCAACACTTATCATCAGGCAGAATTGCAGTCATTTACAGCTTCACATTTTATGATTAGATCTAAAAATATTACAATAGATAGAAACCAACCAATGTCCATTTGAAGATATGTTTAAATCTATTCAAGCGATTAGGAGAGAAAGGACGCAGGTTTACAATCCAATATTGGATTTTAGAACTACCGCACTGCTGGCAAACTTTCGAGATTGCTGGCGTTGCGTTTCTTGTACCAGATGATAGATACGTTTATGCAACATCTGTGCATGGACTCTAACGTTTTCTACTACAACGCTATAAATCTCTTGAATCCAAATAAAAACTTCATGAAAGCTATGGACTGACTGAAAACTGAAATACATTTATAATCTTGTATTTTTTATTAGATGTCGCGACTATATGTCCATTTTCATTAAAAATCTTTAAAGCTTTTTCAGCTGCATTGAGCAGCTTAGAATTATTAACCCCAATCCCAAATTAGCCACTTACCATTAGGTGGAGCGACAGCTCGTTCGGCGACTTTTTCCATATAAAAAATGTACCTAAAACTTCATTGAAGCAAAAGAAATTGCTCCTCTATTCACCATTGAGTAGTAATATTATCTCAAACCAACCCTGTTGCGACGTACAAAGTAACTACTCATACGCTCGTGAGGCGCATCATATTGACTAATGATTTTATTCAAAACCTATAAGTATGATTAAAAGCAAAGCAAAGCAACAACCCACTGCTGGGCTCGGGGTCTCCTCTCAGAATGTGAGGGTTAGGCCATAGTCTACCACGCTGGCCATTGCGGATTGGTAGACTTCACACACCTTTGAGAACTTTTATGGAGAACTCTCCGGTGTGCAGGTTTCCTCACGATGTTTTCCTTCACCGAAGCAAGTGATAATTAACATGTAATACGCACATAATATTTGAAATTTAGAGGTGCGTGCCAGGATTTGAACTCGGGCCCCTTCGTTCGGGAGACCAACGTTCTACCGCTAGGCTATCACTGCTTAAACAGTCTTCTCATTAAAAATAAAAAAAACAACTTAAAGTATACACTTTTATGGTTTTATCATGGATGCCATTGTCAGATCTCAATAAAATTTATATGGGACCACATGACAGCCACCAGTTTTTGATTAAAAAAAGAATCATCAAAATCGGTTCGCCCAGTTCAAAGTTCTGAGGTATCGAACATAAAAAAAAATACAGTCGAATTGAGAACCTCCTCCTTTTTTTGAAGTCGGTTAAAAACTAAATAAAAAACTTTCTTTCACTCATTCATTCCATATTGAGATGCTAGTAGAAGTTTCACAAAAACTTACCTTGGCATTAACTACAGCTCTAACTCAAGTTTCGTTTTTTATGGTTCCGTAGCCAAATGGCAAAAACGGAACCCTTATAGATTCGCCATGTCTGTCTGTCTGTCTGTCCGTCCGTATGTCACAGCCACTTTTTTCCGAAACTATAGGAACTATACTGTTGAAACTTGGTAAGTAGATGTATTCTGTGAACCGCATTAAGATTTTTACACAAAAATAGAAAAAAAAACAATAAATTTTCGGGGTTCCCCATACTTAGAACTGAAACTCAAAAATTTATTTTTCATCAAACCCATACGTGTGGGGTATTTATGAATAGGTCTTCAAAAATGATATTGAGGTTTCTAATATCATTTTTTTTCTAAACTGAATAGTTTGCGCGAGAGACACTTCCAAAGTGGTAAAATGTGTGGCCCCGCTCTCTTATTTTAGAAGTTACAGGGGTAAATTTTAGATGTTACAAGGGTAACTTCTAAAATAAGAGAATGATAAAACTAAAGAAAATATATGATGTACATTACCATGCAAACTTCCACCGAAAATTGGTTTGAACGAGATCTAGTAAGTAGTATTTTTTTTTAATACGTCATAAATCGTAAACCGCAATTTACCTCGATCAAAGTTACAACGAACTTCAAGAACTTTTATATTATGTTACTTGCTGCTACGAGTCCGACTCGCACTTGGCCGCTTTTTTTTCATCTCGGCTAACAAGTTGAAAATAAATGTACATGACCCAAAATACTGCCGAAAAGGTTTTAAGCAAATACCATATTTTGGGCTCAATAAAAGCAAAAGTTTCATTTCGTCACGTTTCACTTCGTGCAAATAAACACTTGGTAACCTTGTCTTTCGGGAACTTGTTTTACTAACAGCGAGAAACTACTAATCAACATAAGTTATGCCAACAAAAAATGAGACAATTTATTCCAACTACGATAAAGTTTCTTTTCTCCAATTTCTCTTGTTTTTTTTTGCTTAAACTTGTTGAATAAATTTTATTCAGTCTCTGCTGAAGTTAGTGTGAAATCAAAATATGTGATTAGTTGAAGAGTTCTTTTGCCGTTTCCGATAAAACCGCTTTCTAAAAGGATAGTCATGAGATTTAGTTATTGGGCCAACTTAATGTTAAACAAACCTATGAGAAAATGCTGCAAAATGCTTTCTTTAATTTCAGGACAATCCTTAATCTTAACTTTGTGAGTTTTTAACACAAAAAAAGTGCTTAATAACTGTTCAAACAACAAAGAAAAATATAATGTTCAATCAATCCCTCCTAATTCTTTTTTTATCAATCAATGCATACGATTTAATAGTTTTATCGCCTATCGTTTCCTGGTTTGACGTGGTGCAATAGTACTTTAAAGTGCCTGGCAAACATTCTATTTCAGTCTATTCTTGGGGTTCGTATACGACCAATACCGGCTACTTTATTAAGGGATCTTCGGTAGTCTGGTCTGGATTAAATTAAATAAAAAGGTGACCTTTAATATCGGCTTAGGGCAAATGAAGAAAATGTATCTATAGGATAATTTAGACTTTAGATATCCTTAGAAACTCATTACGGCAAAATATAAAAGACAAAAACGGCCGAAATGGTGAAAAGGTTAAACATTTTTATCATAATTTATGGTTGAAAAGGTCAAATAATTCAGAGTTTTAAACCTAACATGACTCCATTGGTGAAGAGTTTCTACTTAGAATTTTTTACCGTTGAATTAAGTATTTTTTTTTGTTGCTTGTTTTCGTACTTCGTACCATTGCATTAGGTATTTTGTCAACATGCTAAAGTCGTTTTTCTGCATTTCTTTGAAAGACTGAGGGGAGAGAGGTGAGGGTTATAGAGGAGACTAAATAAAGATGAACAGTGACGTCATCGATGCGAAGATTCAAATACCTTTGTACTGTATCAACTTGATACTAAATCTCCTATCGCTTGCAATTTAGTATTTGCTACATTCATGCAATCTCAATGGCATTAGAAGTTTGAATTACAAACTGGGCACTCCTGTATTAGTGCTGCATAGTAATACCGTGTCCTCAGTAAATCCTACTCTAACTGAAGTGACTACTTCGAGATGTAGCCAGAATGCACATTTCAACTTTACGTAATCTATTCCCTAGACATTTCTCAAAGTTCAGACATCTGTTTTAGAAGGTTTTAGTGGAATATAAACCCTATTTATTTGAGACTAGTTATTCAATAGGTTCGAATCATCATATCTTTCACGTTGTCGGATGAAATCCTTTATTATCGCTTGTTCTTATGCACGAAAACATCGTAAGAAAACAAGCACATCTCATCTTCTCTATTTTCTTTATTAATAAAAATTGCAATAACACAATAAACATAATTATTATTATCTTATCTGTTAAGTAAGAAAATTAGCTTTGCTCAAAATGTTATTATTCGTAATTTAAAACGATAAACAAGATTTGGTTCTGTGATAAATATAAAAAGGCTACAAAACCATGGGTGCGATGATATTATTTATTCATAACAGGTGATTAAATTTATTATCTCTGTGCGGTCTTTTAACTCAACTCGGTTATTAATGGTATAAATAATTTATTTAAAACGAGCTCCTCATAAACTTAGCTTGAAATCTGTTCAATGAAAACTTGATTGTTTGGTTTGCAGTTTTATTCATAAATTAGTACTATTTGTAGCATTTTCAATTTGATATTTATGTAATTGAACACCAATGCTATTTACATGTTATTAATAAATTTTAACTGTGGACGCCAAATAATGATTTTGAGAGTTAATATTTGTTTAATTAACTTTTAAATAATGATGAGTTTAATTTATATCCCCCTTGATTTAATGTCAAAAGCATTTTGTACCAGGTAGCACTCAGCTTTAATTAAAAAACCAGCCAAGTGCCAATGTAGGGTTCCGAAGGTGTAAATTTATCGACTATTACTCATTAATCACTAGTGAGAGTTTTTCTTGTAAGTTCATCATAATAAACTATTTTCGTTTATATGATGCTACGGCTACGGGACTAGGCTAGGGGGTCATGTAGCCTTGTAGACCCTGTTTGACGACCCTGTAGCCTAGTAGATAGCGATCTTGCCTGCGAAGAGAGGGGTCCCGGTATTTGTACTCGGGTCATGGGTGTTATTGTGATGTGTTTGTTATACCTATGTGTAGTCCATGCTACCCGCGACACAGGTAAAAATCTACGCATGTAAGTGGTTAAGCGCTTTAATTATTATTATGTAAAAGATTATGTACATAAAGGCTCAAAATCGTTAATCGTATCGTCAAAAGATAACTAATAACAATTAGCGTAAAAGTTCATTTCCCCTGCAAGAGATATTCGGTAGCAATTACAGGCGCCACTCAGACAAAGTCGCGCCATTGCCCGTAATGACATAATTTCTATTATCCAACGAGCTCCAACTGGTTGGAATGGCATGCTAATTTATGGAAACTAGTGCCCATAAATGGTAAGACTTGAAGTTCTGAGAGAATTTTCTAATTAAGTTTCTACGGCTATTAAAAGCGTGACTTTTCATTTCTGTTCAAACTCACTCTAAATTAAATAGTAATCCGGACTCCGACTCAAGTTATGACTTGAGTTTTACTGTAATTGGCTTGTGATAAATGTATCTGCGCTCGCGTTATACTAAACGTTCAATTTTGTCGAGTGATATAATTTCCGCTTTCAACGATCTCTTTTACATCCTATGTTGGCCCCTTATGGAGGCCATACACGATCAAGTGTACTTGTCAAGTTTGCAGTTTGACTTGTCTTTGCAGTTTGTTTTGAAGCGACATCCAGTGTGCATGAGACAGCTATATGGCCAGATAGCTATACCGTGGCCATACATGATCAAGTATACTGGATGCCGCGTCAAGTCTCCGCTCAAAGACTAGACATTAAAATCATCGCGTCGGAGAAAAATTAAATCACAAGATAGATAGATAGTAAAGATAATACTCAAAATACTGTTAAAGTGTAAATTTATGACGCGATGCCTATCTTTCTTTGACTATGCGCCAAGAGTTGAGTATTATGCTTACCAAATTTCAAGTAACGGTTACAAACATCGTCCGCTTAGATTACCTGTGTCGCAGATTATGCCATACAATTAGTGTTACATTTTGGTCGTATTGGCGAATTTAAGGTTTATTTTGCAGGTGGAAACACATGCACAAGAACACTAACTTCTCGTCCGAATTACAAAGTACTAAATAAGCGCTTAGTCTGGCTTCTGTTTGGCTAATTGAATCGTTGCAACTACGGGATATGAGCGGATCTGCGATATGAGTATGTAGAATTTGTTCTAGCCCTGTGGGTTGGCACTCACCATACGATATTGTGCATGTCTGTCCATGTCACTCACAACCAAACAAAAGGAATCGCGGAGCGAGAATATGAATGAGTGAAAGATATTTTTTTATAAAAGAGCTATTGAGAATTAAGGAATAAAATACGGCTGTAATTATACAAATACCTATGTAGTTTACCAGAAAAGGGTGCTTCTTCGTGGGACGATATAATTTGTTTCAAGTGGTGCTGTCACACTACAATTTTAAAATTTACTTAACTACTAACAACACTATAACTGATACAATTTTGGTCCACACCACTTACAGTAAAATTACGACAGAAAACGGAAAATACTCGCGGTATCTTGCGTCTACGGAACACTATGCCATGAGTACGACTCAAACTTGACTGATTATTTTTACAAATATAGCCACAGCAAAAACCTTAAGTCTAAACAAAATACATGCATGTATTTTCGTATCGAAATAAAAATAAGGCTGTGTATATTATAGTGCCGCAAGCGGCATTGTATCGCACTCGGTTCTGGAACCGTAAGTTTAGCGGCATAATAGTGACACCGTCTATTATCTGCCGTAAGGAGTATGCATGGCGTAATGTCTCCAATAATAGTTGTAGTCCATAAAGATGCTGACATTTTATGTCCAGTATATCTTTCTTGTAGAGCCAGTGATTTGGGAGAAACTTGGTACAATTTCACTTGACATACTTTTTTGCACACACCTACACACAGCCACCTGGGGGTCTCCAACGTGGCTTAACGACTGTTATCACATGATAACAACCGGGACCGACAGCTTTACGTGCCCTGCGCTCAAGATTTTTTTGCCACTAGCGGTCACCCATCTAACTATCGACCGCGCCCGCTGTTGCTTAACTTTGTCGATTACTTACAATCGACACAAGCCGCCGGGCTATGAACACTTCAATGAGTGTTTACATTATAACTAGCAGCCCGGACAGACTTCGTTCTGTCGAAAGTTTGTTTTTTGAGATGTAAGCTATCCTATCTTTCAAGTTGTCAACAACGTTACACGTAATTTATATATTTATATTAATATACTGAAATATAATAGCGGTAGTGTTACATGGTAGCGGTAGTGATACATTGAGGATTGTTAAATGTAGAACAGTAAGGTTTGCAAACATCATTAAATTTTTCTCAAATTTTAGATTTGATTCTGATAGTTCCTAGAAATTGTGAGCCAAATTTTATTTAACAATCAAAAAATTTTCAAGCCATTCACAGTTGTTGTATAACTTTAATATTAAGCAATCACTCTTTTTGTTAAAAAATGGGTCTGCTTCAATGCCCTTAGATTAAACCACTTTGATGTCATTGTGGTTTTAAGTTACTAAGCAATATTTCTTCTTACTTGGTAAACAAAGCTGATGGTTTACCACTTAGCTCGGTGCATTGTTTAAAAATATCGTCTTCCCTTATCTTCAAGACCGGACGCAAACTCGGTAACTTATTTGCATACATTGCACTTACTTTCATAGACCAGACGAGCCGAGATCTTTCCACTGCCTTAATTTACTTTTTATTTCCTGTCCTCAAAATCTGGAGTCTCCTGAAACACTGCATTTCTGAATTACAATTCATTTATGCAAATTACCCAACGATTACGTTCTGAAACTCAACCTTTTTCCTGTACGGAATGCTCGCGTAAAATTATACGCGGCCTTTGTCTCTTGCGCCGTCATTTTCGTGTGCAATGCAAAAATTATAGCCTATTTTGGAAAGTTGAATATTATTGCCTGTGGTTTAAAGTTTTTAGCAGCTTCTAGCTTAAAATTAAACCGCAAAAATAAAGTTAAACCGTTATGTTATCTTATTACGATTTCATATGAATTCAAACGTCACACCGGGTGTCATGCACCAATAGAATCAAACCAATCCAATTCAGCCCTACATACAGATGTTCTCATTTAAAATGCCCCACACTATTACACGTCCACTAAATTACTGTATTACGCATGATTCAACACATAGGCATAATCAACAAGTCAGTGCATGCATCATGCGACCAAATTAGTTCGGGCGGGTTAGCTTAGGTCAATACAATTAGCAGTAGGTAATTGGTTGGACCAGAGGGCGGTATTAAGTTCTTCAGTACTTTTACTGCCGGCTTAACATCCTCGTAATCTCGCAGTGCGCGTTGTGTAATGTTTTGGGACGACCTGTGCGTTTTTGTAAAGTGTTAGTAGTGTAAATAAAGTTTATTTATTACGGGTAAGTGATTGTTTTCTTAAGTTGTGATGTTAGATTTTTAACACAATAATAGCAGGTGATTTGTGTGGTAATTTAAGTACTAGTTTATGCAAATGAAATCTTATGTTGATCATGGAATTCTGTAGTGTCTCAATTGTAGTTATAATGGTTCATAATAAAAATTGTAGAGCCATAATTGATTGTTTCAGAATTTTGAGTTAAATTTTCGGAAGTCGATTTCCTTTCTTAGAATTATAAATAAAATTATACTAATAATATTATTATTTTATTCATTATTAGAAATGAGACCACTGTGCATTATTACAGATGAGTTTTGGTAGTAAAATTGTCTACTAAAATTATCTTACTGAATAATAATACTTGAACTTTGAATGCTTGAATCAATCATCGTCAAAATAAATCTGTGATAGTACTAGCTAAAATAGACATAAGAGAGAAAGAGTTGTGTCTAACTTACAATAGATTAAACTATGTCATGAGTCCAACTAACTCAGTGGAACACAGATAAAACACACAGAGACAAGAACAGAACCAAAACAAGAACAGAAATTTTAACTTATCATCCACGTTACTGCCTCGCCGGTAATAGAACCATTTAAACGGCTTTCCGGCATGGTGACCATTACGCAATACGGGTTGTACTAGTATGGCGTAAATACTGGAAGTTGCGCTTTTCATTAAGCCAAAGATGTATCAAAATAATCTGCGATTATAAATAAATCTATTTTATTATCAAAATATATAACTTATAAAACATTTTTATTACATCAACATTTATTTGCTATAGACGTGTGGGCCGACACAGATCATGGGTTAAAGTATTTATTAATTTCCCACTTCACACTATGTCTGAATGTCAGTCTAAATCCAGAATATTCCTTAGGGTAAGATAAAAAACCTAACATGAATTAAATTACGAGAAACTTTCGGCGTAATTTATTCAAAGAACGAGCGAGTTCGGAATAGGATTACAGAGTAACTTCACATCAATCAATGTGAAGTTACAAAAATTGAGCTCCATTATATGCCTCGCACACAGTAGTCCGATATAAATCGAATCAAATTGAATTATTTTTTCTATTATGTTTATGTCTATGTTATGGAATTATAATAATTTGTTCTTAGCATCAAAAATAACCAAACAAGTTATTTTATATTTTTTATCGTTATTTCCAAATGTTAATTTGGAAGTTACGAAAGTGAAATAATTTTTAATTTAATTATATCACAGTTACTTACAGTCTGTTTAATTTTAATTCCTGGAATTAATGTTTTCATAATAATTATTAAAACGTGTGGTTTATAAATTAGAACGTGAAAGTAACGTATTTAATTTCACTGTTCAACAAGTGAATTTATGATATATTTCGCTGTAAACTGATACTACTTCTCATGCAAACCATTAAAGTTTACCTGATTATAAGTCTTTATTTATTTTATAGATTTATATATTTTATTACTGACGTACACAACTGAAGAAATAAATGCAGGCATGTACTTATTTCAGAATTTTTACCTTGATATTATTATCATTTATAATCTACGAGCGCACTGGGAAAACCTTTATCTTATTCCAGAAGAAGAACCCTTTATCTTATTCCAGAAGAAGAACCCTTTATCTTATTCCAGAGGAAGAACCCTTTATCTTATTCCAGATCATGATCTGCTTGTGTGCTAAATTTCATGAAAATCTGTTTAATAGTTTTTGCTTAAAAGAGTATGAGTCATCCTCACATTCTTTCACATTTTATGATTTTAGTACGATAATTTACTACTTTCAGATACGCAGCTCGAGATCTGCATTTAAATAAATCCAAATCAATACAAACATAATTATATAGTATATCTAGTAAACAAACTCACATGATTCAAATCTAGTCCATATTTGTCCAAGTTGTTACCGAATGATACATTTATACAATCACTTTTGCCTAATACCATTCCGTTTAGCTGGGGAGCTTGAGGATTAGTCTCAAACGTTCACAGTTAGATTTAACTTTGACGGTTTTCAAATTCGATTTCCGCCACATATACGGCCTGGTTTCAGTTTGGCTAACTGAGGATGCTATGTTCTACATAGCTAGTGGATAGAATTTAATCTCTCGTAGACGAAGCGTCTTACATTCAGTACCTACTACTTACTTGATTAAAGATGGTACCTCGTTATCTCATTTATACGTAGGTATTTAATTGAACGCGGTTGAAAAGCTGTGCACGTGCGTGCTAATGAGATTGAAATTCTCTTTCTGTCAAAACGTCGTTAGGTTTAGGAGACTGACGAAACCCGAGTATGTTTGGAGCAAATATGTTGATTACTGCCATAAGTTTTGTTAAAATTCACGCAGGTTAACGTATTTGTGACTTATTTTTAAAGTGAAGAATACTTTTATTCTATCGCCCCAAAATTTTTCGCCCATCTATCGCATGTCACATTACAGCCGGCCCTGGAGTAAGAATAATAATGGAGATTCAATGATTTAACTGGAGTAAAAGGTGAACCTGTTAACCTCGTTTCGAGGGTCAGTGATGAAATATGTGTCAATCGACAGAGTAAATGATTACAATCAAAAAATATTCAGTGATGAAATGTCATAAGTGATATACTTTCGAAGATATTTGAGTGAGATATATGTTTCATCACTGGCCGTCGAAACGAGGTTTTTTCAAAATGGCGGACTTGTAGTATGCCAGGTTCCATACAAAAAGTTCAAACCCCTTTCATCTAATTCGCTCCTTTCACATTACCATACCATTAAAATAAATCTGTCTCACCAAATCACTTACGACTATTTTATTTCATCTCAGTGACTTGTAAACATAAGGGCTTACAAATTATAACGGTCTGTACGAGTTTAGGAACTCGTATTCTATTATTTATATTAATTGTCACCGATAAACATATGCGGGTATCTACAATGGTAATGTTTTAATGAAACTAAAGTGTTAGAGAAGCTGTGTTGCTCTTCTAAATAGTTCAAGGGCTTACTTTGTTATGCTACTAGGACAAAATTATGAGCAATTGTTCATAATATGAAGTTTACTGACAATAATATTACTAGATGACTAAGTAGTTATATATTTTTATTTGGCTTTACTATTACCTTGTGCAGTATTGTGAGAAACAGTAAGGTACATACATATTATGTACATACAATTTTGTGTTTTAATTTAGGTTATTGACTTTGGTCTAATGGGGGTTTCAACTTTCAGTCAAATTGTGATTTTATATTGTGAGTTTGACAATTGACAGTTCATAAATGTGGATCCGTTTTTATGACTAATTTGCAATTTTTGAAGATTCGTGCGTAAATGAAAAAAAATATATTTACGAATGTAAAATAAAATAATATTACGAATACACATAGTTTTAATCATGACTAAATAAACTTGACAATTGTGAATTAAAATCGCTTGGAGAGGGTTCCGTTCGTTGATTACATAATAAATCAAATACATATTTACCGTTATTTTTCTATTTATTTTTCTGCCTTTTCAAGACCATTTGACGTGCCACACGATACGGTTTGCAATTTTTTTTATTTTAATTTCGTTTTTTTTTCAAAATTCATTTGTTTTCTTTACACCTTCGTCTTTGGGTCACAAAAAAGTACATGAGTACCAAATTTCAACTCATTTGATCCATTCGTTTCGGAGAAAATTGGCTGTGAAAGGCGGTCGCCCAGACACACGAGTAATTCTATAAAGGGTTCCGTTTTTCGATTTTTTCGTTCGGAACCCTAAATAAACGTTTCATCCAAGTCCTTACTCATGCTAATATTGCTACAATCAAACTTCAATTTAAAATGCACTCGAACTTGAACCTCGCTTGCTGAACCCTGATTATTTCTCTTGAGTGTTGTTTTAATGGTGGAGCTGATTAAGATTAATATTCAATTAAACTGATTAAGAATTAATTTTCTTTATAATTATAGGTCACCCCTTTCATTGTGAGACTCCGAGCCCAGCAGTGAGACAATGGGTTGTTGCTTTGCTTTTTATCCGACTTCAAAAAGGAGGAGGTATACAATTCGACTGTATTTTTTATGTTTGTTACCTCAGAACTTTCGACTGTGTAAACCGATTTTGATGATTATTTTTTTAATCAAAAGCTGGTGCTTGTCATGTGGTTCCACTTTTTGAGCAGTATCTGACGAGTAGTTTTTGAGTTATCCCTAATTTTTAAGTCGGTTATTTTTTGTCAAGAATTATTTGCTTTGCTTTATATTTATAGGTATGTATGTAATCGTTGGAGTTGTTTGACGAATAACATTTTAACACCGACTGGATTGCGACTTTGATTTTGATTTGTTTTAATGCACTTAAAAAGCGACTCTCTCTCTCTTTCTTCTGCTTCTCTCTTTCTTGTCCGGCAACACATCAGTGACGCCTTTGGTGTTGCTGATGTCCATGGGCGACGATAGCCACTTACTATCAGGTGGATCGTCAGCTCGTTTGCCGGCTATTTCCATAAAAAAACTAAGGGTTTTTACAAATAATTTTGTTTAATATTGCGCGTGTGTGTATGTCAATTGCATGGTGGTGTGCGTAATGTTTATTTTTATTAATTGTATTTATTTCTATTGCATATTGCTCGTATATAAAAATATTAGCTTTTTGTACTCCTTCTTCATTTCTCCACTTTTACACTGTGCCAACTTTCATACTCCTTCGTCTGCATAATTGTCATAAAAAGGGATAGAAAGTTTTTGCTTTAAGTATTTTTTTAATTTAAATATTCACATAATACACAATTCAATATACCAGCAATTTACGTAATTTACTTCTTATATCAATAAACGCTAAAAGAAGCGATATTGATTTATGAAATAAACGTTAATTATACAGAAAACCAGTATCTAATCATTAATCGAATACTGTTCATACTGTTCAATAGTTACTACTTCATAATACGAATTTAATGCAATAATCTTGTACTAATCGCTTGAATTTGTATCTGGTAATGGTATTGACAGGGTGTCATTCTCACCGCAAGCTTCGCACCTGAGCGCATATGATTTCCTTTGTTTGCAAAATTTTACTAATGGTAAATGCCATTAACAATATAGGTAAGTGGTAAAGTAATTGATTTGAAAGTTCACTTTACGGTTACCTAAAATTTAGTAACAAGAATTTTGATGATAATTAATTTTATGTAAGAAATTATAATGAATCATCCTTAGCTTCAGCAAATGCCCGTAAAAAAAGTGGCGATCCCAATGTATTCGTAAAATTTATTCGGAGTTAAACCTGAGTGTATTATTAGGTCATGCGTTTTCACAAAAAAGCATTGTCATCAGAACTAAAGCAATATCTAAACAAACACCTTTAAACGAGCAATTCTTGTATACATAGTATAATCTGAATCTCGGAAACGGCTCCAACGATTTTCATGAAATTTAGTATGCAGAGGGCGAATAATCGATTTAGCTAGGATTTATTTTTAGAAAATGACGTTTTATCCGCGTTTTCAGGCAAAGAAAAACTGCTACTATTACAATCTATTGGCGAGTAGCAACACAAACGCAACTTCAGTACATGGGGTTGTTTATTAAAAAAAATACCGAGCAAAACTCGGTCATCCGGATACTATGAAATTTAACTTTGTAACTCCTTAGGATAAGAGGTCTAATTATACTTGCAACTTGACCCACAAACAGGGTAAGCTAAATATAAACCCGATTAAACAAACACAAAATCCACATCACACAAAGACGTCTAAAGACAACATCAATCTCGATCTAAGCCCCGAATATTGGTCCTGTCAGGCAGTTCTAGATGCCATACAGCTCGCAACTGAACGCACACAATTTACTTTGACTGAACACTCTGATTTAGCAAGTGCTTACAGTATGTATGCAGCAAATAGCCCCCACAATACGGCAAAGTGATAAAGCGTATATCGCCCGTTTACGAAGCTAACATTCTGCTGAATCGAGGACCTTAATCAAAGCAGCTTAGACAGGGGTTTACAAGGGACACTGGAGGTGTGAGGATGTAAACTCGTTAGGACTGTATTAGCTATTTTATTAAGTACGTAAGCTTAAGGGTTTAATAAAAGTATGTCTTGATTTTCTTTTTCCTCTGTATCATAGAAATGTATAATAAATAAAATGATTGTCAATTATTTCATATCCGTTTCAAATGTAAATAAAATTTACAGTTAAAAGTAATGCGGGTCCTACGTATCTTTTGCCAGCAACGCATCGGTGATTTTTCTGGTATTACTGATGACCATGGTGACAACTTACCGACTGCTACTTGGTCGACTATTTACATAAAACAACATAAAATATATATTCAAATTAAACTCTAAATAAAGAAAGACGATATTATGTACATCGAATACTGCCAAAATGAAAATAAATTAATGATATACCTACTCCTACAATTATTGAGACAAAAGTTACTATAAGAATCTATAGCATATGTACCTAGGTGAAATAAACACAAACACACACAAACAACTTTAACATATTACAAATACGAGAATGTAACATTACTAACTTATTGTGAAAGACAATCACTCAAATACTTGATTTAAAAGTCACCGCATATGAATAAATAAGTAAATAGCAATTGTATTAGGCTGCATCCAGGAATATATAATACTAGCTGCCCGGACAGACTTCGTTCTCTAAAAAGTTTTTTTTATTAAATCCTTCCGTGAGCCGATTGTAAGCTATCCTATCTTTTAAGTTGGATCAAACTGCACACGGTATGCAAATTTGATTAAAATCGGTTAAGTAGTTCAGGACTCCATCGCGGACAAACAACGTGACACGTAATTTATATATATTAAGATGAAACAGAAGAGGTATTCTACGGTATTGGTTATTCAATAATATTCCTTTTATTTTGCAACATGATATAGGTATTTCCAGTTCTCCTAAACGTTCACATCAATTACAATCTCTACTACTTCGTGATCGATAGAATCCCATATGTTCCACGTATGTTCCAAACAGCTTGACATATTCCTTATTCTAAATATTTAGTTTTCTTCATGACCCTTTTCTTGCATGACAGCATCTGCATCGGCCGATCATTGTAGAACCAAGGAAGTCGCTTGCCGACATATATCTGTATATATACGATATTTAATGGTTAACCTATTTCGCGATAAAAAGGTTATCTTGAATCGATCTCATTTGCAAGAATTTTCTGTTATGAATCAATTTAATTATACACCAAATAATTTTTACAGTCTGTTAACTGTTCGTCCGAAACATTTTATAAATTATAAAGCACTTGTAACACAAAAGTTCTCGCAACTGAGCTCAGTACCTGGGATTTGCAGAGATAATGAAATTCCTTTCGACCTGTGCACTCATTAAAAGTTCTGTTGAAATGTTGAAAAAATTCATTGGATGGAAGATATTGGACAAAAACAACAATACCCTACTGACGAAGCAAAATATTTGTTAAATTATACTTTTTCAGTGTCTAGATAGTAGCCAATTTGCTTCAAGCTATTTTGAGCTGGGGCTTCAATATCCTTGAATACTACCTCCCTGGTGTTGAATAACATACGAAGCAATGACGTAATAACCCTTTTGTTAAGAAGTCACTGCTTTGTATATCCAGTTAATAATCCCGATGATATTCCAAGGTTGGTTCTTCTATCTAGCTAACTACCCTTCTTCCAGAAATTTATATGAAATTTTTTGAAATGTTTTTCAATAAAATTTGTTTTTCAATTTCACTATATAACTTACTGTCTTGTCTTTCTTTTTTTTCTTCTCTTTTTATTGGTCGGCAGTGCATCAGTGATGTCTGTGGCGTTGTTGATGTCCATGGGCGACGATAGCCACTTACTATCAGGTGGATCGTCAGCTCTTTTGCCGGTTATTTCCATAAAACAGTCTACTTCTGTGTTACTCACTACACTCATCCATACTATTTTCAAGACATTTACTTAGTGTCGTGGAGACGCTTTGAATTGTAAAAAGTAATTAATAAAATTTAGAACCTTGGGTAATATTACGTTCGTACTGTCGCGCAAATTCGTCTCAACTTTTAGTTCCGAGACGTACTATGAACAGTCTATCTTGAACTTTACCGGCGTAATCACCATTGAGTGTGAGAACATCGAAAACTTTACTGAATTTATATCGAGGCGTATACTGTTTGCGTTAGGTTCCACTTGTAACCCAGTTTTGAATTGCCATTTCATACCAAATATGATTTTTAAAAGAAACCCTTTGCCTTGATTTTTGAAATTGGGTTTCCATCTATCTTCGATGGTATAATTTTGTGCATAAAGTGTGTTGTGGGTTTGATTAAAATATATTTTGACTGCAAGAGTTAATATCATTTTAGGCTACGCTATTTGGAACAAATTAACTGAGAAATAAGGCACTGCAAGCGTTTTTAATAGAGTTTTAAATTTAGAAACAGTTTTGAGTTATCTGATTATCTGTTTTTTGTTCCGTTATAAAGACGCTAAAGTCAAGTTTTGTAAATAAACATTTTTTTCTTTCTAGTAAAATAAAATTGTATTCTTAGATAATAATTTGGGCTTCTCTAACAGCCTCAATATTGTACCTACAGTCGTATTAGTTACATTACGAACTATACCTATACAAGTTTGAAAAACATAAAGTTTCATTGTAAATTTTGATATACATCATAACCTAATTGCTAAGCGTAATAGCATCAACATTAGAGGCGGAGTGAAACAAACTTTCCACATAAATTCGTAATTTTCGCGCCTTTTGTGCCCGTGGGAGTGCGCAGGTTTCATATTGCAACTTTTGTTCGAGCCAAATTTTGGGCTCATTTTGTTCCAGTACCGAAATATCACGACGGAATTTCAGACTACAATTTACATATTGTATGTTATTTACACACCCGAACGGGTCCTTCTGTTGAGGTGGGAGGGAGGGGACATCCAGGACCCGAGAGCAAACATTCATCTATCACATAAATCCGTAGGTCCGATATCACACGCTGAATATGTTGTTTATGTTTTGCTCTGTGTACAGGAGCAGAATATCGCCATCGATGATTTTTTATTCCCTCAAAGGTTGACTGGCAGAATTTATTTAGCATTTATTCCGCCTCTGCAACCTTCACTTTTTGTAAGGTTTATAAGTTTCAATTAAATGAATAAAATAATATTTGATTAATCTATTTAGATATTAACTCGTTTCATTTAATGACCCAGTCTATTGAAATTCACTAGGCCCTAATCATAGGATCATTAGTACCGAAGGAAACATTAGGTAATGTATGGGGAATTGCATCATCAAAATGATTGAACTTATGTGATTGAGCTGAAAGGATCTGCTATAGGTAGGTAGATACTTAATGTGAAATCAAAATCACTACCACAAGCCTGGTGTCTTGATTCTGAAAAGATAAAGCTTTGTGTATTCTCGCCAAAAATGCAAATAAACACATAGAGACAGAAAAAGAGGAGCCAGCCTGGAGGTTTATAAATAAAACAAAAACTAACCATGTGTCGGTTTGCAAACACTTGCGTATTTAATCAAAACTATTTGCGTCCATGTTTACACTTCCACGTTTTATTTAACACTTTAAGCTTGCTTTATTTATCTGTCCGTTACAAATTGCACAAATACGTTTACTTCCTTGCATTAGAACAGGACTTTAGGGATTAAGAACATTATGTCCTGTAACTAAAGGTGCAATTTAAAATACACGTTCTCGTTTCAGCTAAATAGTTTTTACTAAGTGAATAGTCTGGAACATGTATTGTGGTCACGACAACTTATAAAGTACGAATTTAGTTTAATACTATGGTATTTTTATGAAAATAACACCTGCATTGTATCACGCACGTATCGATAATTCATTTATTATTTATGAAGACCACAAAAAATACACATAGAATTATTTCAAAGTAATACATCAAAATTAAACGTTAAAACTGATAAAATTAGTATATGAATACTACACTAATACACTGTAATATTTCACACGAATTGACAGAATCGTGTGTCGTGCTAGATATGTTTTGAATCATTTCTTAACGGATTTTCTTAATTGTTAATCTAAGTAGTAAAATGTCATGCCCTGATAATAGAAAGTGCTAAGTTATCTATGCCTCATACTAACTAATGACCAGCTTTAACAACTTCACAGTCCTGTACAAATACTACTTTAAATATCATAATGGATTGCCACACCTGGGAATTGATCGTAACGCCTAATTTTGTATGGTGAGTTGGCACGTAGGCTTAAGGGAAGAAAGGCTTTTAGTTTTTATTTACGTTTCTATCATAATTGCAACTAAAAGTTTTACAGATTTTCTAACACAGTATCTAAAATTGAAATTCCGTTGTAGAACTCCGAGGTGTAGTATGACACTGACGTAATACACTGACGTAATATTATAATTAAGTGAATAGTGCATTTATAAGTACTACTAGCTTTTGTTCGGGAAACTGCGTTCTATCTTGTCATCCAAAACACTACCTCAGTGCCTGAAGTCGAAGGTGTTCGAGCAGTGTGTGTTGCCAGTGATGACATACGGATCCGAGACGTGGAGCTTCACTATTGGCCTAATGCATAAGCTCAAAGTCACTCAGCGGGCTATGGAACGTACTATGCTCGGTATCTCTCTACGCGATAGAATTAGAAATGAGGAAATCCGTAGACGAACGAAACTGACCGACATAGCGCGGAGAATAAGTCGGCTGAAGTGGCAATGGGCTGGCCATATAGTTCGAAGGACCGATAACCGTTGGGGAAGAAAGGTCCTCGAATGGAGACCACGACTCGGAAAAAGGAGCACAGGACGCCCCCCGACAAGGTGGACTGACGACCTGAAGAAGACAGCGGGAATCCGCTGGATTCAGAAGGCTCAGGACCGGTCAGAGTGGCGCTTGTTAGGAGAGGCCTATGTCCAGCAGTGGACTTCGAAAGGCTGATGGATGGATGGACTAGCTTTTGCCCGCAGCTTCGCCCGCGGTAGAGATCGGTTTTTTACAAATCCTACTTACTTTTACTTAGATTTCGTTGCCTATGACTTAAGTAAACATGTAATTGATAGCGTGATTCAGAACTTGCAAATGAATTTTACTAACGCCATCTATTAACAACACCCGGAACTAAATATCTAGCACCTGACAAAAAATCGATCTTCCCATGGGGATGTTTTACCGCGGTAAAAAGTAGCCTACGTTACTCTCCACCCTCCTCACTATCTCGACACACAAAAAACATACCATATAACAGCTTCTTTGCGATGTGAAAGACTGACAAACAAACAAACAAACAAACAAACACACTTTCACATTTATAATATTAGTATGGAAGTATGGATTGTTTCTTCTTTAGTAGTAGCTTATTATAAGTACTACTATTTCTTCTGTGGTAGTACCTAAACTTAGTGAAGTAGTTGTAGTTAATATTCGCTTGATTATACGTAGCCAGTATAATTTATTATAATAATTATAATTAGCCCATCATAAGCAAGACCATATACGTATTTTGAGTGTGACATGTTTGTTATAATTGGGAACATTTCCATTCGCCTCTGATTGTTTTCTTTTTAATCCTTGAAAATCCAATATATTCAAAAATCATATATGTTGATATACATATACAGCATGGCTACTACATCCATGTCGCAAGTGGAACACGACTTATTCCTAACTTCTTAAAAGAGAAAAGGTAATATATGCAAATGAGTGTAACTTTATTCTCTTAGAGCTTTTAGGAAGACTTTGACCATTTGATAAGTAAGTAGGGAGACTAACTTTCCATTGGGTTACGGCTTCGGAGTAATATGCAGATCTCTTTAATGTAAGAAACATTACGAAATTTACTAGATCCGTCCCTTTTTACAGACGTGTTCTATAGGTAGAGAATGACGATAGACTATGAACATCATTTGAATTGTAGGTTCGGTTGCCTAAAATACGTGAAAATAATCGGCAGTTCAATAGTTATATTTGTAATTCATGATTATCAGAAAAATAAAAATGTATAAAATAATAATCTAAAATATAAAAATCTCGTGTCACGGTTTTTGTGGTCGTACTCTTCCACGCCTCCGCGAATACCGTCCATGGACATGAATAACACCAAAGGTACTCGTGCGTTCTTGGCCAAGTTAGAAAGAAGAAAGAAAGAACGTATTGGCTGTCAAGCAGCCAGCGGTGTACGACAAAACGAGACCTTAAAAGTGTTACTCGTTTAAAATGAAGCAAGTGGTTTAAATTAACAAGCGAAGTCGGAGCATAATTTCAAAAATGTCGCCCCAGAGGTCCATTTCTCATTCATATTTCGCTACACTATAATCGTAAACTCGGCGTCTAAATGCTCTTGGAAGTTATATCGTTGATTTACTCAAATTTTGACAGAAACTTTAAGCCGAGTGGCGTTGAAATTTTAATAATCTCTCACATTAAATGCTTCGTTTTGATACGTTGATGTAGATATTAACAAAGTAGATGAATAGCTTCTTTCCATATTAACATTACTAGTAGTTTTATGAGTGTTTAATGGGAGTCGATGTTAATTTATGGGTTAATCAACTTCCATTAAACGTAGAGTTGATACTCTTTTTTAAATGCACTTTACTGAATAAAACTGTCATACTAGATCTCTTGTATTAGATTATTTGCAATAAATTCCTCGTTCTAACCCACAAGCCGAATGCAACCGCAATTATCAACATTATCAGTTCTATATTACCTTTTGTTTTGGCTTCATTTTGGTCGCCTTGTTAAAAGTTAGACGTCTTATTTGTATTTTATTTGATCTAAATCGCCCAGGCAATGCGGGCTAAACCATTCCATCCGTACCAAGCCACGAGCGGTAGTCAAAAGTCGTATTAGTGTGTTGTGTACAATCCCATGCAATATCAAGATGAAATTTTCTTTGAGTGCCTATTTCCAATTAATACGAAGAGCATATCCTTCATATATATGTTACCGGATATCTGTATAATGCGGGTATTCAGCACAATCCCTAGGCACTGTGTATAATACCTGGGTCGTTTTGGCAATGTGTTAAATGATATTAATATTATTCACCATTACATACTTTACCTAGGTAATGTATACGTTTCCGAACTACTATACAGAATACCTACAGGTCCACTGGCAATGAATAAAATTAATAGATTTGGGTATGTGTATTCGATGAACTGTCATCGAATGGCAATTCATCGAATGACAATTCCTCGAATTGCAATTTTTCTTGTTTAAATTTAAAATTGTTTAAATTTAATTTGTCTAGATTTAAAGATTTTATTATATATAAACAGAAACAATTTAATGCTTTTTATAACTTTTTTGTATTTCTTATTTTTTGATCAATAACAATTTAACATTTTTCCGTACATAAAAAATTTAGGATTACTTTCTTCCTTGAATCATTTTTTTTTCAAAACGTTTACGTTTGTGACAGAAACGAATCGCTGCAAAACCGACTCCACGTAGTCTTGTTTGCCCTACCCCTAGAGTGAAATGTAAACCCCCGCAGCGCCGGAGCCGTGACAGAAACTGTGCTTGCTGCATGTTGCATTCTGCTTACGTTTTAATGCTGCCTTTCAAGGATGGGTGACATTTGAAATAATAAAAAAATATTTATTAATGATCATATGAAAATTATATCATTCGATTCGGCCAATTGTGATTCGATATTTTGTAATTCGATATATTGTCATTCGATGAACTGTCATTTGATTAATTGTTTTCGATGAAATGTTAATTCGATTAATTGTGTTTTCGATGAAATGTTCATTCGATTAATTGTGATTTCGATGAAATGTCGATTCGATTATTTGTAATTCGATGAAATGTGACCGATGAAATGTTTTCGATGATTTTTCCGCAAATCGTAGTGTTTGCGCAACTTTGTAAGAATTCCATGTATCGTTGCAGCAGTTTTAGCCTTTGGTTCAATGCACCGCCAAAAGTTGGGGTTTTTACCTTAACTCGTAACAACTGAAGGCGATCGGTATATTCTTAATGTACGTTATGAAAAGTAGAGCTCGGGTGAGCGGGCTCCTAGTACGTGCGGTAAATATACCTACACGTATCTTAGTCTTAGAATTCCACAAGATTGGCCGTGTCCCACTCGGATACAGCCCAAATTGTGAGATTTATACGTTTCACCACCACTCTGCTATCATCTGCGTACCCATAGACAATAGGCATGAGCGGGTCATTACTATGTACAAAGAAGAAATCCCAAACCTAGCCGAGAAGGACAGAGGATATGTCGGAGCTGGAAGCTTGCTTAAATGTAAGAATGCCAAAGTTTGGGTTTGGCAGCCAAAACCATTTGTGCCAAGTAAACTGCCTGCCCTCACGTCTCGCTTCTCTCCCACTTGTTGTCTTTTACACACATTACCAATTACGCATGGAGTATTGTATAGAATGCCTGGGCGAAGTATGAAATAAATAATATTCGAAACGTTACCTGAACGTTTTAGATATTCTATAAATTGCCTAGGTATTGTATAGAGTGCTGAATTATATAGATATCCGGTAACATATACAAATATTATAAAGCTTAAGAGTTTGTTTGGTTGAACGCACTAATCTCAGGAACTACTGGTTCGAATTGAAAAAATCTTTTTGTGTTTGATAGTCCATTTATCGAGGAAGGCTGTAGGCTATAAAACATCATATATTTTAGTAGTTAGTTTTTTCACAAATGAACGCGGGTGAAACCGAGCGGCACAGGTAGTAATGTTATATACTGAATACAAAATTATAATGAGCTAACATCACGACAAAATAATAAACACACCTGACGGTTTAACTACGTATACTATAAGTATGTTTTGTTCTTCTAATTCTTGGACTAGATAATTATTTCAATGTAGGTACACCCTCAATTGACGTAGGTGAGCTATGTATTGAGAATACATAGCTCACCTACGTGGTTTTGAATTTTAAAGCTTTTCAAGTTTTCAAGGCTTGAGAGTCTTGAGAGACTTTTTTGAAGTAAAACTTCTTTAGGCGCGACTTGAGAGTAATTCAGATTATTTTCTGTTCTGACTGTTGACGCAGTTTCCGCGATTTAAAAAAAAACAAACAAAATTGAAGTACAGATCCATAATTCTATTAAGATTAGATTGTATTTGTGACAAGTCAATAGATTAAATAAGTATCACGGGGTAACGAAAATTAAAGCTTTAGGTATATTCGTTTTTGTAAAGTATGTTTTTAATAAATATGAGTCAACTGTAATATGCTATTTATTTTAAAAGTTAATTTTTTTTGATAATACGTGTCACCAACGTCAAAGAAGTTTTACTTCAGTCGCGCGTAAAGATTACACTCACACTTTTTTATTTTATCTTTTGTTTCTTAGTCGGCATCGATAATTCCTTTGATGCTACAAATGCCCATGGGTGACAATAACTACCACCGGAAGTTCGTGTGTCTGTACTTTGTCGTGTACTTTAAAAAGTACAACGGGAAAAAAACCACCGATTCTAAATCATCAGAGAAATCAGAGTAGAGTTAAAAGACATTAAATATAGAATAAGTGGATAAAAACGACCGTTTCTAAGTCAAGCTCTATTATGGATGCCTACATACGTACGATGCTACCTGTCCTACTTATCGTGCCGCGGCGGTGTCCATTCAAACATACCACACATAGTATAAATTAATTATGGCTAATTAATCAACGCGGGTGTGACCGGCTAATGCTCGGGGGATCAGCCCACGAATTAGCTATTTAACAAATAATGCGATGTCACTGTGTTTCGGTAGAAATTATGATATTTTCGTGACTTTTATATGAATAAGTTTTTTTGCGTGGTCAGCGTACTTTTCGAATCTTTGTGTGCGTTTATATTTTGTTATAACAGTTGAATGAAAGGATAATCTTACGATATTATTAGTATTATGACGCAATTGAAAATTTTAGAATTTCACTTATTTATGGTAACCCACAAGCCATCACACGAATCCAATTATTTTAACATGTTTTCACCACGTTTTTATACTTTTGGGGTTAGTCTGTTCGAATGACCTTCTAAAATTCAATTTAATGCTACTAATGCTAATATAGTCTACTCGATATGTTCAAAATGGTTGAAATTAGAGATACTGCTCTTAAAAATACGTGCGATAGCTCATTCTGTTCGGAATGATGTCTAGAAAAATGTTTCGGAAGCGTTTACCAGCACGTAAAAAATTGCAAAAGTTATTGACAAAATAAAGTTGAAAAAAAAAAGTATTTTGTTTTTGGTAATCACTTCGAAACTATTAATATTTAAGAAATTTTAAAACAAGATTCTTAAAGTAGAGGAAATTTCCAAACAATGACTCGCGACTCTCGGAACTCTATCTCCATTTTTTATAACTTTAATTTAACGCTGAAAATGGGTCTCCACGCTGCATTTTTAGGTTGCGCGTGCGGCGTCAAAACCGAGTTCGTCACACTCAATAATTTTTTAAGGTATTAATTATTAATTTAAAAAAATAAAAAAAATATGGTGTATTCGAAACACTTCAAAGAATTTGCTCCCGTAGGAAATTTTGCTTAAAGTTAATTTTTCAACAAGTTAGACGATTGTTAATTAACAAAATTTTCTCGAACTTCCATTTTCATTGTACATTAAAAAAAATGTTTAAGTAATTGTCCTATAAATTTTTCGCTTCGTGGAGCCTTTCTTATATACATGCTTAACGAGATCACGTCATAAAAGTTTAAAAAGTTTTAATACTTTGTGTATAATAATTTTATAAGTTGAACAAAAAATGAAAAATCCAAATAATATTATTGAAAATATTTTTTTCTCAATTTATTATTACATAATCGTTTTGGCATTCATAAAAGACATTTAATGACTTGAAAAAAAAAATTCCCTCATTTTTTTATAATTTTTTTTTATAAACAAATAGACTATTTCAATGCTTTCAAGAAAAAAATTCTTAATATCTTATTCTTTACAAAACATTATGATTTTTGAAAAAAAAAATTTTTTCTTAATAATGATATTTAATTGTTTATAATTGTTTTTTAATATTTCTATTGTTTGAATAATTAGTTAATAATTTTTTTTTCTTAAAAATTATAATTAACCATCTTTAATAGAAATGTAAAAAAATATTTTTTTTATCAACAATTTCATTGTTTTTTAACTTAACAATTTTTTATAAACAAATTCTCAACTTTTTTATATATTTTTTCTGAAACACCTAAAAATAAAAAAAACAACGATGTATAACAAAGTACAGATAAAAACATTTTTAAATTTTTTAATTTCGATTCGATAAAAAAACGAAAAAATTGTTTGTTCAACTTATAAAATTATTATACACAAAGTATTAAAACTTTTTAAACTTTTATGACGTGATCTCGTTAAGCATGTATATAAGAAGGGCTCCACGAAGCGAAAAATTTATAGGACAATTACTTAAACATTTTTTTTAATGTACAATGAAAATGGAAGTTCGAGAAAATTTAGTTAATTAACAATCGTCTAACTTGTTGAAAAATTAACTTTAAGCAAAATTTCCTACGGGAGCAAATTCTTTGAAGTGTTTCGAATACACCATATTTTTTTTATTTTTTTAAATTAATAATTAATACCTTAAAAAATTATTGAGTGTGACGAACTCGGTTTTGACGCCGCACGCGCAACCTAAAAATGCAGCGTGGAGACCCATTTTCAGCGTTAAATTAAAGTTATAAATAATGGAGATAGAGTTCCGAGAGTCGCGAGTCATTGTTTGGAAATTTCCTCTACTTTAAGAATCTTGTTTTAAAATTTCTTAAATATTAATAGTTTCGAAGTGATTACCAAAAACAAAATACTTTTTTTTTCAACTTTATTTTGTCAATAACTTTTGCAATTTTTTACGTGCTGGTAAACGCTTCCGAAACATTTTTCTAGACATCATTCCGAACAGAATGAGCTATCGCACGTATTTTTAAGAGCAGTATCTCTAATTTCAACCATTTTGAACTTATCGAGTAGACTAATAGTGAAATACTTTTTCCTGCAGTTTTTAAAAAGGGTATTATGGATAAAGATAGTTACTTTAATATGCAGTGGACTAGTCTTCATAATTTCAGATTTCCTTCGCTTACTAATAATATTACTGTGGCGTAATCGAATAGCTGAAGATCGTGGGAGAACATTGTAATTAAATTAAAAATTGTCAGCGATATCAACGCAGCAGAAATGCTTTTTCCTTTATGGTTTGGATGTATAATTTATTACGTAGACTCTGTTTTGAGACTGCAGGTTCGATTCCAATAGAATATATTATGTATAGACAAATTGTTCTAAATAACCAGATTTTAACGATATTTCGATTTTTGAAATTTGAAACAAGTGATTAATTTAAGTATGCGAAATGTTAGGAAAAAATACTAATTAGGTACGTAACCTAATTTTTGTTTCTTCCAAAAAGTCCCAATGAAATGAATGGCTTATACAGGGTAAATTTTTCAAGTGTGCGTGGATGGCAAAATCCGAAACTAAGAGGAATAGCAAAAAATGTTCAAAGGAGTCTCGGGGCCGATTCTGATGAAAACTAAAACTAGGTACCTACATCATTACAGTTTTTAAAAATCAGTATTCCTAGCCAGAAATTGAGCCCATTGATTTTAAAAAAACCTTATCCTGTATTATTACAGCATTCGATACTGTATATTACAAAATACATTAAGAAATATATTTAAAATTCAATAAAATTATATTGATGCAAAGTAACCCTTTCAGTAATATAGTAGGGTTTAATTTCGACTGCGGAGTGTCTCTAGTATAATTTATTTAGATTTCTACAAGAAAAACAATAAAGGTAAAACAAAACCAATATAACTGTTCTCAACAACAAAACAATATAGGTACAATCATATCCAGGACGCTTGACAAGAAGGGCCTCACCCCAAAATAATAGAGAACACACCACATTTATTATTGTTATAGGTGGCGTGAACACAATTACGGTTAATAGCACTACAATAAAGCTGGCAGTCAATAACAGCGAATATGAAGCGATTGAATAGCCAATAATGGACGCATTGAATGAAATGAGCTACAACTCATTAGCGGCTGTATCATGCCGGCATAGTGCATACCGTCCCTACATGACATTTGTTTTGTTTTGTATGCGACTCTATATTTGTAGTCTGTTTTTTATATGGAGTATAGAGGTAAGGAGAGCCATCTCTGTGTATGAAAAGTGTCCGTAAAAATGCGTCCAATAACGGATGCCACTAGGATAAATATTGAACTCAGCAAACTTCACTCCGCAGCTCCGTCTACAACAGCGTCAAAAGCTATCCTTAAGCTCTTTTCATTTCAATGTCGTTCAAATAAGATTATGGCCATTATGTAATCAACAACGTTATTATCAGCCCATCAACACTTGCAATCATCTGTAACTACAGTTAGTTGACCATTTGTGTCACAATGAATTAAGTATCTGTTAGTTTTAAGGCGGAGGATATTATTTGCATCTAGAATGGACTTCAATGCTGTAGAGGTAAAATATCTAAACACGTGGTAGCGTGTAAGCCAATTTCTAGCCAACTTTTTGAAATTCGCTTTTACTTTACATTTATGTTTTTGATGGGATTGCAATTTTCAGCCCCACTTACGAAGTTTATAGAGTATTTCTCCGGAACCGAGCTATTAAAATGTTATCTAAATTTAACCAAGAGTACTTCAGATATAAATTTAATTATATTTATACTTCCATTCACAGTATATTTTTGAGAGCCAACTAAGAGGAAAAATATTTAAAACCATAAAGTTGTGAAATTTACAGTGTAAATTCATTTAGGGTTTTAATATATAATAATGAGTCTAAGCTAAAATATACATTGGACCTTACACCTGGACAACGAAAGATGGCGTGGAGTTCCTGTTGGATATTGATGGGTTTCGTAGCATCAAGTTTTATCCTAACGTTATCGAGTTTCTTCTTGACTGTTGAAAGAAGTATAAAAAAGACTAAAAGACAGTGTAATGGTGAACGCACATTAATGGTGAACGCACATATATCGGCTCCGTCCGCGCCGGACGCATGCATTTGTATGAAATCATATGCGAACTCGATGCGGACGATATGCCGACACATATGGACGATGCCAATGTGCGTTCACCATAATTGCGTTATGGTGGGTTTTTGTGACAGTAACAAGTTGTACGAGTAATTAAATAACCCGTTTTCTTATTTGTTAGTTACATTAACTTTCGAGAAACCTATAAATGGCTAGTAATAATAAAACAAATAGCTTAGCAGAGAATTTATCAGCTATCATAAGGCATTAAAACTGCGTAATTAGATACACAAGAGGATCTTCTCAGTTATTGGCAATACAATTCAGTTTTACAATGAAGCCCTCAGGTTTTGTTAAATGAAATGTTATAAAAATATTAATTCTGAGCCGTGCCTTCTGTACAAGTGAGTTAAATAACATTTTTTAAACTTCCTGTTAATCATTTTCACTAATATCACTTGCCAAACGGTTTTAGGAAAAAACAATGCTTAGTCAATATGAAAACCACTCATAAATTCAATAAGCGAACGATCGTAGTGTTTGATGAGATGATATACGATAAGGGCACTTGGCTAGCGGCCATCTTCGATATTATTAGTTCTCTGGATTTTCCGTTTGGAACGAAAAAAAAAATAAACTTGTTTTGGGAAACTTTAATTTTGGTAAATGAGATATGATCAACTATTTTTACATGAAAATGAACGAGAAAATACTAATCAGTGTTCAATAACAGCAGAAATCCCTAAATATAAAGACGCCAATCTAGAATAGAAAGTACTATTTTTTATGGAAACAGCCGGCAAACGAGTTGACGATCCACCTGATGGTAAGTGGCTATCGTCGTCCATGAATTTCATAAACACCAAAGGCATCACTGATGGGTTGCTGGCCAATAAAGAGAGAAGAAAAAGATAGAAAGACCATTATTGGTATGAATATTTGCAATCAAATTAATGAGTTAATTCTGTGCTTAAACGAGGAAAATATAATAGAAGCATTCACGTTTTATGTTTCTACTGTCATTGCTAAAGAGTTATTATATCGTAGAGAAGACCTGGCGAAGTGATAACCATCAGATTTTTTTGGTAATAGCATAGAATATTACCAGGACCTAGATAGTAGCTAATCACCCGAAACCTAATAGCTTATAATAGCACGTTAGCCGAGCGTCAAACGGTAATAGCTTTGCTTCAAAAAATATTAAGTCTTGCAACCTGCCCTTAAACGATTTTTAGTAACGTGTCTATCTAACAAATCTATGGAGAAGAAATTAAATACAACTTGGATGTGTTTTGATCAAGACATCAATAGTTAGATAGCTAGTAGGTAGGCCGCTGCATTGGGGCGGTTATGACAGACTATAATCCCATGCTGGCATACAAGGGTGCCGTAAAAGGTGATGGAAGCCGGACCGCCTGATGGTAAGCCTTCACATAAGAATAATTTCCAAAGGAAAGATTCTTTAATTAAGCGTCTACCCAATTAATTGACAGTAATGTTTAAATTGTTATTTAAAAGTAAAATAATACATGCTTAATAAACTGACAATATATCTTTTACATTGATATTTTCTATAAAACATTAGCTTCCACTGGAACACACTGCCCGAATATAGAACGCCAACTCAATATTGACGTATCCAAACTGAATTACCCCATGCGACGGTTCAAAGAGAAACATTAATAATCGAATTTAACTACCTGCGACCTGCGTTAGATCTATCGACACGGCCATTGATGACATTAGCATTGGATGTTTTGTAAACACTGGGTTAAGGAAAATAATCGGTCTGCATATCAATGACGACTTCGACGACTGTATAGCCTAGTTTGTAGCGACCCTGCCTGCAACGCGAGGGGTCCCAGGTTTGACTCCCGACCGGGGCAGATGTGACAGATAAATATTTGTAATCAGGCCATGGATGTTATTGTGATATGTTATTTGACATTCGATTCGTTTATATTTTTTGAAAGTACAAACAATGGCATCTCACAGCCACCAAATTAATTATATAAATCCGTTCAGCGGGTTGGAAGAAATGAGGTAATAAAGAATATTACATGCACACATACATTCATACAAACATAGTAACATGCAAGATACGAGCGAAAAACATAACCCTTCCTGGCAGTCGGGTAACAAAGTCAAAATTGATGTCAGTATTGTATGAGACAACACACGTAGGTATAAGACGCCTTAACTAATAGCATTCTCTCTCAATCTCGTTATGATATCTAGGTTAGGAATATTACTCGGTCCAACCTTAGTAACTGGATAAAGACTACACGTCGAGCGCTAGGAAATTCCATTTTAGATGAAATATCTACTAATAAATACTCTAAAGTGTACAATGTGCAGGTTACATCGTTCCAAGGACACATAACCGATGGAGTCGCCAAGTCCTCGAATGGCGGCCATGTCTCGGTAACAGAAGCATTGGTCACCCCTGACCAGGTGGACTGATGACCTAAAGAAGATAGTAGGAAGCCGCTGGAACCGCTTGAAGTGACGCCTATTAGCGGAGGCCTACTCGTATGTCCAGCAGTGGACTTTAAGAGGCTGTTAGATAGTAATATTCTAAAGTAGGATCTCTCCTTCTTTGATACAACGACAGTATAAGGTCGTTTGTTTTGTGGATTACTATTTTATAATTCATTTTAAAATATGAATCAATAAGTATGTATTGGTAGATACTACTACATAGAATTCGGGCTAACTGTTACTAAGTCAATAATTGATTTGATTTTGAAGCTAAAAAAATAACTCACTACATAGAAAAGTGTATCGAACAGTGAACACGTGTAATATTTATTTTAAAAAAGGGTTTTAACTCAAGCAAGACAGTCACGAAGTTTTATTTAAAAACAGGATGTCTTGTGTAAAATCTTATACAGTGAACCAATTTATAATATATTCGTAATATTGTTTTAGTTACATGAATTTATTATTGCTCTGAGCTCTATTTCTTCGCTATGAAATTATTATCAGTTATTTGAACAAGATTCACTACACTCACACTAATACATACTAGCCGCTTATTATTAGAGATAATAAAATAATTTCAACTGGCTTAAAATCGACGTTACTTAGTAAAATTTTACGAGTAGTTCTTAATAAATTCTATGTTATAAATTACTAAATACTTAATTACCAACAGTATAAACTTTGTACTAAGAAAACGCGCTTCAAGGTGTAATTGTAGAAACTGTTTGAAAATTTAGTACAATGAAATGAAATAAGTTTTATTCGAAGTAGGTTTGTTTCAAACGCTTTTTGAAAGTCACTCTACGCCATCGCTTCAACAAATCCCTACCGTGAGAGAACGGGGGAGAAGAAGCTGCAAGAAACTACCGACGTTTTTTTCCTACTCACAGTTACAGACAGCACTTAATACTACTTATGGCAATATTTAATATAAAAAAATCATGTCTAAACAATTTTACCAAATTCATGTATAAATATGTATAACGTAAGTTAAATCATAGCATGATGGGTTTAGAATACTAACCTCAATCTCACGCCGGATGGGTGTCCAGGACTAAATCGGGCCCACTGATGGCCTCTCCAAGGGATTATGAATAGTTCATAAATACCTATTATGATTTTTATTATTATGGTGATGGAGTTCGCCTGGATAGCTACCCCCTTGTTTGAATCAGCTGCGAATCGACTTGTACTGTTTCGGCTGGGGGCTTGAGAGCCAGTTCTGTCTTTGTTTTTCTTCTTGGCCGACAACGCATCAGTGATGCCATTGGTGTTGCTGATGTGCAATGGCGACGATAGCCAATTACCATCAGCTGAATCTTCAGCTCGTTTCGTTTTTATATCCATAAAAAAAGCGTATAACAATTGTAGAGTTAGCTGAGATTGATTGATATCTATTGTCTCTCCTTGCCGGAGGAATAGGGAATATCGTACAGGGTTATTCCTGACCTCTCCACATTCAGTACCTAGTAACTAAATAATTCAGTTCAATACATCAGGTTAGCCAAAGTTACAATGGCTTTTCATTATTGAGTATAGTCACGCCAAAAAGTAATTTAACTTTTATTCGTTCTCTTCTTAGGAACTGCTGCAATTGTTATTACTTGTCATTGAAAAAAGTCTAAATGCTATTTTTTTCGGGAAATTTTCCTTTTCCATTCACCTTCCATTTCAAATCGACTGATAAACGACCCATCGTGATACTAATGTCTATGGGCGACGTTATCTCTTACCATGGTGGTTCGTCTCCTTGCTTAACTGCTATTCACATTAAAAATAGTAGATTATAGAGTAGGCAGATGGATTTCATGATTTTTTTTATACAAGATATCCCACTTGATGGTAAGTGGTGATGAAGTGCAGGATGGTTGGCAAAGTAAAAAGCATTAACATGGTAAAATCACTTACCCGGTAACCCGTTTGTTAGCTATCGATATATAAAGTTAATAGGTACTTACTGAATCTATCTAATAGATAATAATCCTACTAATATTATAAATGTGAAAAATTGTGAGGATGCAAGAATGCTTGTTCCTCTTACATACAAAAACTACTGAGCGAATTTTCATGAAATTTAGCATACAGTTAGACTATGATCTGCAATAAGATATTGGGTACTTATTGTCCCGGTAAACGCGGGCAAAACGCTATAATAATATTCCGATAGAGGCCATTGAAATACAGTGGACCGTTGTGTAAATATAACTTCGAGTGTGTTAGTACTGCTTTGATGAAGTATCCGTTGTTTGACATCACTGTTGGTTTTGAAATTGCTCTGGCACCGATACGTACTGACAGGCTGCGAGTTTGTTTTCAGAATTCATGACAATTTACTTTTGGAGCTTAAATCATCGTCGAAAAATTAAAAAATATCTCCGGACTCGCGTTGGAATATATCATATTTTCAGTTGTGTGGAGTAAGTGAATTAGAGCGTTTAAAAATTGTCATAAATGTGCAAGGACGACCGATGCATGCACAGTCACACAATAATTACATTGATAAGGTAACATGTTACCTTCACCATATTATTATAAACGCAATATTGATAACATTCTCCTTTTTTATCAATTAATAATACACACACGCTTAAATTAATTTATGGTAACGAATCCATAGACCGTTCACCTACATGACTGTTAATTGGCTAAAACTACTCGTATTGCCTTGAAAATACTGTAATTAGTGTGTAAGTCGTCGTAAGTCGGGCGGTCACAGTAATTAATTAACCCTAAATTGCTCAGTTCGGCCGTACAGAAAATTCATCAGACTATTTGGCCAAACTTTCTCCTCAGATTCGGGGACGGTAAACCGAATATTTTATTAAAAGAGACGTATAATACAGGGGAGTCGTGGAAAAGTTGATATATTAATTAACTTCGAACAAGTCTGTCGGGCCGAAGAGTCACTTTGTTTCACGCAAGCGCAATAAGGATTTGTAAGATACGCCCTTAGGTAGTACAGAACCGGCGTTCGCAGTGTGCGCACGGCATTGTCATTGGAACAAACAGACGAATGTTTGGCTAACCTAAAAACTCGCGCGAAAATTCGCGTATGCGTGTTACGGTAGGCTCGTAGTTTCGTGCGCATATTTCCGAACTGTTGCGGTGTTTGAATAAGTTTTTCAATGCGTTGTGTTTTGTAAAGTGCTGTGCGATGTGTCGGATGATGGACGAGGAAAGTTTATCTCGTTTTACGGTGAGTGTACATGATTTAAAGTGCTTGAGTTACGAATGCAAGACTTTGTTTCGGATAGTTTCACGCTCAGGTTTTTGTTACTTTGAAAATTCGTGACTCGTGAGCGTTTATTGGTATAGTATAATTATGTTGATGCTGTTTTGTTTCTACCGGTTTATTAATTTACAGTGAAGCGATAGGTGTTATAATACATTTTGGTGTTTAGAATTGTGGGATTAATTCGTCTCTTTTGTACAGTATTTAATTTTATAATATTATGTTTACAATATAGGTGCGTCAAAAGTTTTGTTATTAACGTACAATTGGAATTATTGTGCCTTCAAAGTTATTTACAACCAAAATAAGTAATTTACCAAAATAAATATTTACTTGCAGAACAGTATTTTTTTAAAGAAAAGCATAGCAAAGCATATATTTCAGGTTTTTATGTTATTATTGTTTTTACAGATGTTTGAAGTCTGTAAAGACAATTAAGTCTACCATTTGTGGTAGGATGTGATGCTCAATCCATTACAGATTTTATGAGGATAATTTATTAATGATGTTTAACTAAATGTCAAGATCTTAGCAATGGAAATATTATTCTGGAATCTAGGTTCAGATTTATCATTTGCTTCAGTAAAAATTAGTATCATGAGGAGACTTGCATCATAATGTTTTCGGAAGTTTAAAGTTCCCTACTGTGAACCATGACCTCAGTCAATCGTACTCGGAGAAACTACGAGTTTTGATAATCATTGTAGTGATAAGTGGTTGAGATGATGGTGCAGTTTCAGTAATTGTATGGCTCATAAAATTTAAAGTGTTGACGTGTACCTATACCTTACAATTCGTATACCTAGGTACCTACTTAATGTTTATATTTAAAAATCATTTGATTAAAACAAATTAAATAATGATAATAATAAAATAAATACAAGCTTTTAACGATATTCTCGAATAATTTTGTTCTTACACGGTACGTCGAGAGCTCAAATTAATTCGCGTGTAATAGTTACCGCACCACGAAACATAACGTGTTTATAATATAGTTTTTTGAACATTCAGACACAGACAGAGCTTTATTTGTATTTGTCTTAGTTGAGAATTGAATGAAATAAAACAAAAGCTATTGTTACCCTAAGTATAACAATGTTAACGTAAGTGAAAATTGCATCATTTTTTTTAAATTAACGCGAACAATCATGGGTCAACTATAAAATGTAAGTATTATGATGATGTCTGGTTAACATTTTGTTGAATACTGTGTATAATTATTTAAAAGAAAGAAAGCATTGATACACAACTCATTGTTTTCCATAATGTTCCCACAGGTGTATCAATTTGGCCAACCAGTAAATGGCCCTTAACATTGCCTAACATCTACGGTCCAATTTTTGCAATCTTTCTATAGTATAGTACGTATAGAATAAACTTCCTTCTGATGTATTCCCCGTACGCAACAAAAAGATAGTACTGTATTTTACATGGTTATTAGAAAATTATAATTACTAATGTCCATGGATACCGGCTAACTTATGATAAAACAATTTCTAAAATCGTGTTTAAATATTTTTACTTCGTTAATATCTAGAAAATCTATTCCGTCCAACAATGAATAGACCTATTCTAGACAAAGTTGTCATATTTTCTAACATCATCTATCATGTTCTTTGTCAAAGAAGACAGTAATAACTCTGTTCTATTTATCATGAAAACACTCAATTTTACACAAAGGCTGCTGGAGGTTTCCTTGAGTTTCTTTATTGCTTTAAATGTGTTTTAGATCTTTGATCTCGATTTAGAAAACAAGAATTATATTGTTGTGGTCTTGAGTATAATTTTATTCACAGTATAACTTATATTATAAATACTGATACAAAACTTTAACTAAGTTACTTGGTTAAGTGCGTATGAATGTATGTTCAGAAATTTTGAAATTTATACCGGTTTCTTATTATTTAAAAGTGCAGTAAGGTACGTATATAAGTATAATGGACATTTGAAGTGATTTTTTATGATGCTTGGTATATAATTCTAATAAAGTTCTAAACTTAACGAAGCTTATGTATGGAATTGCTAAGAAATGTGTAAAAGCACTCGTAGGCAAGAGTAACTATAGCAGATAAATATTTAAATGTTTTAGACGCATGAAAATTACCAACAATGCAACGTCCGCTCAGGTTCTGGAATAGAACTCTTTATCTAATATAAGTACCTATGTATGTAGGTATATGTTAAAAGTGAACTGAGGAGTTCTTTTCGTCATTTCTTCTTCAACACGATACATTTTCTGAAATTAGATTGGAAGCAAAAAATAAACAACATATCAACATACGATATTGAATTTTGAATTGTAATTTTCAAAATTTGAATTCGTACATAACAGGCGTGAAGGTTTTCTGTATGTATGTTTATAAGTATAAAATTGAAGGTACAAATTATCTTCGGGCCCTAGAGATTTTGTATGTGTTCAACGACCTTTAGGCAACTGACGGGGTAATAATAGATTTCTAGGTATATCGAGTTTCAACACGTTTTGTTTGATTTGACTAGCTCTATTCAATATTCATTACGCACGTTGACGAGGGTCCCTTGACAATGCCAGATCATAGGTATTGAAAGTAGACAGATACATAATTAGTGCTAGCTTGCTTTCACTAGTCTAATTGTATCTTCTTTTTATTTATTGACAACGAATTACATAAATATCGCTTGGAATACATTAAGAAGAGATAAGCTAGATTTTAATTAAATTTAAAAAGCACATTATTAATGTATTTAGGATGCCCAAAATTTTCATGATTTTTTTTTTTTTTTTTCTGCTATTGGCCAGTCATGTCATGAATAAATATTCACAAATTCACAAAATACCTCAGCACTAGGTGACGCTTTGTTAGAGGTGGCATGGACACACATTTAATGAGATATGACAAACACTTATGGTATGAGATTAAACATTTATCTTATGTGTGCATCTCTATCTGTGCATAATTGTGCCCTTTCACATAAAATCCTAACCCCAACCCCACGCCGAATGGGTGTCGTAAGGGGCGACTAAATCCGGCCCACTGGTGATAGGGCCCTCGGATGGATTATATTGGTAATATTGATTTTAATTGCTAATTAATACCACTATTATTATTTCTCCATGGAGTTCGCCTGGATAGCTACTCTCTTTCTTGGCCGGCAACGCATCAGTGATGCCTTTGGTGTTGCTGATGTTCATGGGTGACGATAGCCACTTACCATCAGGTGGATCGTCAGCTCATTTGCTGGCTATTTCTATAAAAAAAACAGTTCCACGACAGCGCCAGTTGCCAAGCTAAAATTTGTGCTAGCCATCGCCTGGTTTGTCAATCATTAACGTAAAATACATCTCAAGTCATACACTCAAGGATAATAGCCAATATCCATAATTTAATGTTTTCTTTGATTACGTGGAAATTTGATTAATATTCTTTGATCACGTGAAAATAAACCATTCTACTCTAATCACTTGAAGGAAGATACAATAAAGTTCTTGGTGATGAATAGTTGGTTGAAGTGAAATTATTGAACATCTTACAAAAAGTATCAAGAATCAAATCCAATTCAGTTATCATTTTCTTGTTTAATGATCTCGTTTATTGCATAATATTTTATCGATAAGAGTTTTTTTATTGAATGCACAGAGTATGAAAGAGGAAATAAATATCAAAAGGTTTTGCGGTTCCGTTCATTAGAGCAACCCATTTTTTACTTTTTATAATTTTATGAGCAGAAATATGTTATTTCAATAAGTTCAGTGAAGATCAAATACGATTAATAAAAAAACTGAGGTTCCGTTTTGTTTGAATATATTTTATGAAAATTGATAGATAGTTTATCTGTGTGTTTGTCTTACACATGTGATTTGTATCGAATCCCCTAAACAAGAAAGGTTGAGAGTCTCCTTAACTGTAAGATGACCAATGACCAATGACAACATTTGGGAGATGACATCACAGTAAGGTTGTTCTCTGCGTTTTCGTAAGAATTAAAACAGTTTGCACACCAATACTTACCACGAAGGACTGTAATAAATTGCCCGCGTCGGTATTCCCATTTCATTCCTTTTGAGTGCGCTTTACCATCCAAGACTTCATTCCCTATTCGCCAGCCATACTCAAACATTACGAAAAATAGAAATATCATAAAACCAACTGAACAATTTATTCCGTCTATGATAACCATTTGATATCCCATTTGTATCAAAAAGTTTTGGCAAATAAAAAGAGTGTCCAATTAAATCCAGGCTGAAGCGAATAAAGTAAATTAATGAGTCGTCCGTAGGCACTTTACTAGAAGTAATCGGATAAGGAAATGCTGCAATCTGGCCGAAAATTAGCATTTAGATGAGCTTAGGGTAAATAAACATAAGCAATTATGTTTGAATATGTAAAACGTACATTTTATACTAAAATTGATTCGTTCTTTTCTTAATTTTAGTATGGTCTCCATCCATCCTTGAGACCAAAAAGATGTCAGAGCTCTAATAATACCCTGGTCAACAGCAGTGACTATGGTTTAGTATCATCGGGTTGATGATTGATAATATTGATTGTATTTATGTGACAGATAAATATTTGTTCTCGGGTCATGGGTGTGATTGTGATGTGTTATATGTGTAGTCCATGCCACCCGCGACACAGGTGAAAACCTACTGCGGGTGTGTACCTAAGCGTTAAGGTATGAGTACTTCTGACATACACATCTATAACACAGTTGTAATTATAGTTGACAAAGGTTCTACAATCAATAAACAAAACAGATGATTTTGTTCACGATTCGTATTTTATACAATAGATACGTTATACCTTACAAATCAACCAAAAAATCTGTTCCGAAAGGAACTAGAACACACACACGTTTATCTTTTGTTTCACTACACCAATCACTAAATTGGTAAATGATATAAAAGGGATGGCATTATTAAAACCATAATAGTAAATTATGCGTAGAGTACATTTCGTGGTATTTGTTAAAACAGTTAACTAGTATAATATAATAAAAAAATAAAAAAAACCTGCCTGTTATCAAAAAAGCTATCATCAAATACTTTTCTGATTTTTTTTTCTTTAAGTTGATTCCCAATTAACAAAATATCTACCTAACTTTTTGAAATTTTTATGATGAGCTCTTTAATTTGATACCTTTATTGCATTATTCAATTTATTTTTATTTTTTGATACTCAAAACAATGGCATCTCACAGCCACCATATTTTTTTTTTATTTCACTTATCTAAGAAATGTTGATTCGACTAATTGTAATTCGACTAATTGTTATTCGATTAATTGTGTTTTCGATGCAATGTTGATTCGATGAATTGTAATTCGATGAAACGTGTTCGATTAAATGTTTTCGATGAATTTTCCGCCAATGACATTTTGACCCAATCACATCATGATCATGATCATGATCGCGGTGAGACTGCGGTGGCGGCGAGAAACTCTTGACAGGTGACAATTGACGTTTTAATGACAGATAAGCCTGTCTACCGTCTCGATCGATCTCCTTTCGTTCTTATTTGTTTTAAAGTGATTTAATGAGTGTTGTTGAGAGCAGCTGAGTTCTGTAGCAGGTCACTTAAGAATAAATTAATGATCACGAAAATTTGGTTTACCTTGAACGTTGGTGGACTTTGTTAGTTGGTTAAAAGATGTTATTACCTTTGAAATAAAAAACAATACCATTATTATACAGGTACGTATTAGCTGTGATATTTTATATTTTGTGAAGATAATAATATAAAATATTTTATTCCTCTGCTCTTGTTATTCAGCGAGAAATTATGTACCCACCGCTTACTAACTTATCAATAATGTTAAAGAAGAGATTTTAAATCCAGATTACAATTTCCTTCCTAAATTATTCAGTGTTTTTGCAGACGAGCAGGAAGCCGATATTTCAGTGTAGAGCTCGGGGTGCTTTCCGTGAGTAATTATTTAAATTTCAATCCGAATTGAGTTCTAACGACACGCAAAGCGCCCAAATAAAAAATGATAAAGTTGTTTCGTATAAAGCTAAGGTCGCAGTTGTATTTAGCTGCGGTGATTTTGTTTGTGTTATTGTACTGAAGTTGTAGCACGTAGGTGCTAAGTTTTCATTCAATGGCCGGGCAACGGGTCCTTCGGTTAGAGGTCACTTGACCGTACCGCCCTTTTGTAACTCTAACGCAATTCGTATAATATGATGGACGGCTTCTTTAACAGATTTTTGATGTGAAAACTTCTTTAGTACGGGGGTGATTTGAAATTCGATGAAACGAAACTGTCCAGTAAAAAGAGACAGACACATAAATTCTAAAGTGATAGAAAGCATTGTACATGGGTAGAGGGAGGGGGAGGGGGAGGGGGAGGGGGAGGGGAGGGGGACGGGACGGGACGGGCCGGGATAGGACGGGACGGGACGGGACGGGACGGGACGGGACGGGACGGGACGGGATGGGAGTTGAGTTGAGTTGAGTAGAGTTGAATTGAATTGAATTGAATTTTACATTCGTCTAATTATCTTGAAAACAAAAAATTTTGAAGGTTTCACTTCTACCACGTGTGAACTGCACACATTTTAATTTTTATAATTAATAAATTAATGCTTGATCACAATCGCCCCTGGTGTTAAGTGTTTATTTTGCTTGTCAATAAGATGCCCTTTACTATCCAATCTAATAGTATCAGGTATTCGTTTTATTACTGCTAATGACCGTTCCGAAATTGGAACACTGGGATGATATGGATAATAATACTTCATTAAATATTATATTTAAGAGACATGATTTCGCTATTACTTACGAAGCTTTTAGACCTCTACTGTATAAATTATACAAGTGATTCTGCAGTTGCAGTATATAATTTTATATAAATGAAGGCAGTAACGAATTGACACTTGAACACAAAACTTTCGAACCCTCGTTATTTTAGTTTGGAACAGAAATTGAAATAAGGTTTTAAGCAACGAAATGATTTTATTTGACGACCACAGGTTCGTTTATTATTAGTAATTTAGGTACAGAGCTAAATTCGTAGTGCTCAGTATATAGGACCTTTTAACATTATTGTGCTTCAGTACCCGCATCTAAATGTAGCTCCTTTTTTTGTAACAGGCATTACACAAATTTTAAGTCCCCTTCCATCGTTTTACAAGTTTTTTTTTTTCATTCTCTAAATTAAAGAAGCATTATTATCATCAAACCTTGGGCAATATTAGGTATAGGTACATCGATAACAAAGCTGTTTTAATTCCAAAAATAATCCAAAACACAGATTTGGCGCCGCATTAGATTATTATGATATCCCGGTGCTTTAACACAAATCAGAATTGGAAAGGAATCAACGGCTTACAATATGTGCCAAAAGGGACCCTAGCTCCCTACAGTGCCGCAGTGGTGAGAGCCTTGCCCATTAAGCTTTAGCTACCGTTGAAGGTAACTGTTTGTTTTCAGTTCCTCGATATTCATGTTGGTTTTGTATGTTTACGCAGCTGAGAATTGTAGTACGGTGTTCCTAGTGTTTAATTGTGATTCTGTACTAAGCAGCGATTTAAGTAACTGTTAAGTGACTCTGAGTGCGGCAATCGGTGTTATTGGGTATCGCTTAGTATATCTCCGCTCTTTTATAAGTAGGTAGTAACATTTGTAATAGAAAAGGCAATAATGATGCGTTGCTGGCCAGAAAAAAAGAGAAGAATACATTTGAATACATTTTTTGTGAACGTTTCCAAAATTTTCAAACAGGAAAAATAATAGAAATTATAAGTTTCAAATTATGCTATTCCAAATAATCTCGTAATTTTAACAGTAAAGTAAAATATTTATATCTCTCATACGAATGATTAAAATGGCAGATTAGGATTAAAAAATAAAGTGCATTATGTTCAACAATGATGTCCACGAACCATGACGAAGATTTTTATCAAAGGTCGGCCGCTGACCGTTACAAAGGAATAAGATGACGTGTCATCTAACAATGCGTGTAGGTAGCCGGCAAATTAAAACTGCCCGTTCATTCGAGCTCTGGGGGGCAATTCTCATTTCGTAGAGATACATGTCTAACAGAGATATCTCGAAAAACATGGCCGACCTCGAATAAAACGAGGCCAATCGGCCATGTTTTTTCGACATATCTCTGTTAGACATGTATCTCTACGAAATGAGAATTGGGCTCCTGTTCAGTTTTTAGCGCTTACGCTACATCAGAGGCATGTTAGAGCTCTTTCGGCATGAGTTGGCTAGAAATATTCCAAAAGCGTTTATAAGTACTGTATTTTTTCTAATTATTTTCTCCACCAATCCACACAGGAGCAGCGTGGTGGATGCTCCAGGCCTCCTCAAGAGGGGAGAACCGTGCTCAGTAGTGGCTATTAATGGATTGAAGTCAATTATTATTTTTTGAGTTCTCGATTAAAGTCAAGCTCAAAACTCAAATTTTTAAGTGTAACATAGTTAATAGCTATTATATACGAGTATGTACTATTATTTCTTCTGTGGTAATAGGCACAATAAAAAAACGTGTGTGTGTACTTACGTACGCACTTTGGCGTAACAGAATAAAAATAGCTAAAGATTTCATCCCGTATGCCACAACTCTTTGTTTGTAAAAGGAATCAGTTATCAGCTAACTTCATGATGTCGATTTTTGGCTGTCGGTATTCACGCCCATCGTAAAAAAATTACTCTGATATTTTTTTCCAAACGCGCTAAAAGAAGTATAACTTTAAAATAAAAAAGGCCTTAATTTATTTTTATAAGAAACCTACATCAAAAATAGTATTTTTATTGGTTGTATTGTGCTGACACAGTTTTATAGCCTTACAATAATATAATAAAATATAAAAATAATAAAATGAAAGATAGATTACAAAATATTTTATTATGTGAAACGATATTAAAATATCTGTCAAATTTACTATTCGAGTCACAACTCCTTCAAGGATCTGAGAGATTATAACCAATAAATTTCCTTTGAGTGTAATTTTGTTATCGGTATAAAATATAAGCTTTATTGTCAGGGAATTTCAAAACGAAGCAAATTTGCGCATTTCTTATTTTATATTTATTTTTGGTTGTATAAAACTCTTTTGTTTATTATACTCAAAATCAAGTGCACGAAATTAATGTGAAATTAATACATAATATTATGTATAAAGTTTAGGACATTATTCAAATATGCTGTCATTGCAATTTATGAGCCTTTCTTGCCCGTGTCATCGACTACCACGCTTACCTAACAAAATGAAGCTTTAACTCTTTCTAGACTGATTGTGCCTAGTTTTAGACTCAACAAAACTGGTGGCTCGTTCATGGGTAGATGTGTAAAAATCTACAATAAAATCCCGTTAGAATTAACAGAAATGCCATACTGTAAATTAAAAACTCATGTAAAAGGTATTCTCATGAAGAAAGCATATTACAAAGTTGATGAGTATTTAAATGACAAGACTGCTTGGACATGAATTTTTTTTTTTTTTTTTAATTAAATAATGTAATAAGTAGTAGTAAGTACTGTCTGTAACTGTGAGTAGGAAAAAAAATAAACCCGGGAGTTTCTTGCCGCTTCTTCTACCGGGACCACTCTCGGTAGGGATTTGTTGAAGCGATGGCGTTGAGTGACTTTCGAAAAGTGTTTGTAACAAACCTACTTCGAATAAAACTAATTTCATTTCATTTCATTTCATTTCATTTCATTTCTAAAGATAACAAATATTTAAAAAAAATATTTAAAAAAAGTTTCAGGTTTCTTTATGATGTTTGTTTTTCACGGAAGCAAGTAACAAATTAATTTTATTTTTCATGTAAGTAAACGAACAAGCCACCTCATGATAAAGTGTAACCGTCGCCCATGTAGGTAAATTAATAACATAAAAAAATACCTATACTTTGCCGTCCTAAAAATTAATGGGTCTCCCATTAATTATTCTTATTTATTAAGCAACCATAAATGAAAAGGCGTAATTTGAGTGTGGGAATCTGACTCTTGTCAATATACCTACTTGTGCGGTGATCACTCGCCGTCCATTACCGTCTATCCATACCATCTATAAAGATAGGTTACTATACGTTTTATTGATATAACAAACCACATAATGGAAAATGAATACTTAGGTAAATATGAAAATACGTTACTCCGACACACTCCACAAGACCACAAGAATGATAATAATAATATATTACCGCAACAGCGTTACGATAGGATGGCGGGTCATGCCCTGCCATTACAGGCAACATCTGGTTTCAATAGTAGGTACATTTAGTGAATAGGGTTACCCTCATCGTTCCTCGGCCAAGATGCAATGGATTATAATAGTAATAATAATAATTCTGTATAATTTCTAACTGGGGCTATAATTTGGTGATTATGTCAGTTGTAGAAATAATACAACTTTATTATATATAATACGCAAGTACAGTCATAAAAATATCGTTTTAATTACTTTCAAAATTAAGTCATACCTTACGTAAAATAGATAGCAATAACACAGACATTCTGTAAAATTAAAAATTACGGAGCATTTTTGTGCCTGCCCTGTATACTAACTAATAACACTTTATGCTGACTGTACAATCACCTGCAGAGAAAAGTAACCAATCTGTTTATAAATATACGAACAGCAAGGTTTCCGTTGCCTGTGGCGTTGTAAACAGATGGGTTACTTTTCTCTGCAGGTGACTGTACCACATAAAAATACACTCTCACTGAAGCCTTCAAAATCGAACAATTAACTTACATAAATAATGAAACTATGAAACTTATAGGTACTAATGTCTAAATCCATATTTATTCTGATCTTAACACATTGACAAATCATAGTTCACGTCGATTATTATAAACGATGTCTCTATACCTTTATAAAATTGAACTCAGAATACTTTGCTTGGCAGACCTATTAACCTCAGCAACAAGGTAATATTTACCTTAAAATTGAAACCAGCCAAGTGAGAGTCCGGCTTGCACAACGACGTTCCGCACAAACATGTAACTTTACCGTTAGAAAACTCTCGTATGTCAATCACACATACTACATACAGAAATACTGTCTTATAGCACAACTAAAGGTAGTTGTGCTATAAGACAGTATTTCTTGACCTTCTTGTCAAACTCGATTCAATGATGAGTTTAACGGGAAGTATCCTATAGGTTTGGATTCCCAGCTTGCGAATATCAATATAACTAAAAGAATATGGCCATTAGGGTAAAGCAGAAATACAGGCTTTGATCCTAGTTCAGGCATCAGACAGTTATTAAATACATGTTAATTTAATGTAGACAACTATAATTGTAACACTGTCAATAAATATTTTATTATTATTTTATTATTATAGCTATTAAAGTTTAATTAACCTTCCTACGTAAGTGGATTTGAGCGAAGTCAATTTTCCCTGCAACCTACAAACCTACTGTTCAAAACATGTAGCTGAAGTATTAACAAACAATAACAAGATATTGGTAGAAAGCAAGAAAATATAAACGTGTATTTTCCAGTTTTCTCATGCTTAGTGTGTACAGGCCCTATCAACTTTACCGCTAAGTTGTATTAGAGGCTTCGTGGTCTTATTCTAAGCCCCTAATGGGCAACATCTGGCTTCGATGGCACGTTAATCTTCCGCTTCTTATAAAACCTTTATATGAAGAGTGGATCATAAGAGAATACCAAAGCATAGGGTAATAATATTCAGAAAAATCACTCGATGAATAAATCCTTATTAGGGTATTGCATCTTTTTTTGTTCCGTGTTGTATATTATAATACTAAGTTCTGTCTATTATGTCAAAATGAGGCATGTATGTGTAGAATCCTTGCAAACAAAAGTCGTTTATGGCTCTAACTCAGAGTCACTAACGGTTACTTAAGTCTTAAATCGCTCCTTAGTACAGCTCACCTTTTGTGCGACAAATCTTAAAATTTCACTCTCATCATTTTTTCCGTTTATTTCGTAGCAAACCTAAAGAAGTATAACTTCAAAAATAACAATTTAGGTTTTTGATTGAGAGTGTCAGAAAAATATATCGCATCGTTATTCAATATTACATATTGATATGTAAGAACAACCCTCGCTTAACTGCTATGATTATTTTCACGCTTCACCTTACTACGTTTATCGACCCTTCCCAATATTCTATTTATCCATTGTCCCCGTAATACTTGCACAGTAACTGTTTGTTACTCACACAACATAGGTACTAATTGTTACTGGATGTTACCTAGAACTTGATAAAGAAAGAAAGAAAGAAATGTTTCACATAAGCAGAATACGTATAGACCTGATTATTCTAAACGACTTTAAGAAGCTGGACACATCTTTTATGACGCTTAGAAACTGTACAAATTCACACAAAGTCAGAAGGTTAATTATTAAGTAATTATCCTTAATTATCAAATGTTTCCCGTAGAAACGTGGAAGGTATGCTCCGACGAAAATACTCTTAAATTAATGTTAGGCAGCCAGTAGCCACTCAAAAGGGATGGTTTATGAAGTATTTGGCTAATTTTGTAATTCAGAAAACAGCCACCTTTTATAATAACTACGAGAGGGTACTTATTAAAGGAGCTTCTTTTTTGCCTACATAATAATTTGATGATTACATACAATTAACATACAGGGCGTCCCATAACAACTGTAATTGTCTGTGGGTGGGTCTTATCGATTTAAACACCGTATGTTCATTATTTTTGTTGTAGTTTCCGAAATAAATTAGGACTATTTACCTATTTTTTTTGGTTACATTACCTTTATTTTATCAATAGATATTGTTCTTGTAGTTGTTCGTTTAGTGGTATTTTAACGATTAATAGACTCACTGTAGGTATAATATAACTCAGAATCGTAATACTAAAAATCATTGTTATGGATTGTTAATGAAAAACCCCATTCGAATATAATTTTTCTCAAAAAAAAATTCGTGCAGGTGTACCTACATCCTATATACTTCCTGTATACATACATACGAAAGCATCGATCAGATAAAGTTTCATTGACCTATTATATTATTAGCTTCACGTTTGACTTGAGTTCACTAAACTTTTGAATTTGAATTTTACCTAAAAGCAATGAAGAAATAATACTACATACATCTAAAAGTAACACTTTATAGAAAACATCTTATGTCTTGAATTATAAAATGCGGAACTTAGTTATTAAATGTCAGCGTAAATGTAACTACATGGATTTGGGGAGGTTACGTCATTGCGTTACGGAACTCCAAAAACGATCAAAACAGAAAATTCTCGGAACGAACTATTCAGATATAGGTCCCTTTGATATTGGTTTTTCTATTATTATTGAAAGTAGTTCGAAATAGGCGAGTCAGGAGCTGGCTTTAGAGGTTGATAAGATTTTTTTTGGGCAAAAAATGATTTGGATATCTTTTTGTGAAAACAAAATCGGTAGACCGATCTACATTTCATTGTGTATTGCAATCTTCATAAAATTACGTGTTTATTTTAAATTAAATATCACTTACTTCGGTAAAGAAAGATTATGTTGATGTAAATCGTATCTATACCTGAGCTTTATTTTGACGTTCTTGGGCATGTAAAGTGTGTCAGCTTTAACTGAAGCTTTAAAGATCACTGCGATCTCAATATTTGGTTTGAGATGCTCAGTGTCATATTGTATGTAAAAACGACATAAAATAAGATCAAAGATGGTGCTCTTGAGCTGAAATCGGTTTATTAATTTGGATTCTAGTGAAGCAACAGTGAATCCAGCTACCAAAGCTGGATCGGTGATCACTACTGACATAATTTTTTGAGCGTCACCCTCCTTTAGAGGGCACGTAAAGACGGTCCCAGTTGATATCATTAGAAAATAGTTGTGAAGTCATATTGAGTATTCGAACGTCATAATCTCTCCAAAACTATGCACTGAAGTAAGCTTTAGGGCTCTCGTTACTGTAATTATTACAGAACATTGGTCACTACAGTTTTGTACGCTTGGAAACATCATAATTATATTCATCATAATTCGCACACCCAGTAATATAACGGCACATCTACGTTTGTCATATTTTACAGAAACGAATTTCAAAAATTATATAAAGATGTTTAGAATTAATTTATGGGTTCTTTTTACGTTTATTACAGATTGTACGGGTTTGATTACTAGTATAGACATTATTACATATTTACCACTATGTAGATTATGCACTTTTAGACACGTATACCATGTGAACTAAATTTCGCATTTTTTGCAGATGTGCCATTATATTACTAGGTGAGCGAATTATAGTCCGGTATTTATTAAAAGTTATTTCACAATACGATAGTAGGACGCTTTGTTTCGCGGCTTCACAACGCGTTTAAGTGTGTCAGCCCTAAGTCAGTGACATAATCTATGTCAGTTCCCTTTTATTAACTTAGTTAGACCGCGACATCGATGCGGACAGCCGCTAAGCCTCTGGCAACTTTACTTTAACTCGGTTTACAGTTTTGTTTATAGTTACTTGTTTACGGACGTTCTAACTTTAATATCCGTTAATACGAGTACAATGATTTGAATACCATCTCAATTGGATTTTAAAGTTAAGACCCGCTTTGCAGTCGAAATTCAACTGTAATTGACTATTGAATGTTGTAATTTCTCTAATAAATTTAACATAATAATTTGTAATATTATTACGTAATTATAAAATTAATCATTTAGCAAATTTCCATGTCAATTCTACCTTTGTGAAATCTAAGATTCCCTTCACGTATTAATATTATAGATATTTGCAATTTATCGTAAAAGAAAACCATTCGTCTGAAAAGCAAATAAAGTTTTTCCCACTTCGAAAATCTCTTACAGGATTTGAATTCGTAGCCCAGAATTGAATTACCCAAATTAGGTTGACCCCGAAATATGCGGTCATCCGTACACGGTGCCTTCGAGGTACCTACGTTTACGTAATCTGAGATAGTTACTGCTATATCGAATGTATACCTATACCTATAATGGAAATAGCACTAAAATGACTATCCTGATACCTACGCCCAAATGTTAGGCATAAGTATTAAAAATGAAGAAGTAATCTAATCACAGTTGAATAAAAGATTTGTTTTAATTACTCAGATGATAAATATTTTAACGCAAGCCGTGACGCAAGCTAGAGCTTTCGTAGAATATTTCATTCACATATTAGTATTTAAAAAAAAACTCAGAGATACATATATTACCTACTATTTTCTTTCCTGGAACCATAAATATGTTATGATTTAATCTTTGAACGAATGACTTTAAATACCAGTCTATCCTAGAACAATTATTATAATTATGATTTTATCAATCAGACACGAATTCAGAACATAACAAATAGCAATTAAGTCCTTATCCAAAGCACGTCCCTTCAATTAAAACAACCTGACATTTAGCTGTACAATGTTTATTGCATAACTTTGTCTCTGCCAAAGAATCTCAGTCGGTAAGCCAGAATTTCATTACCTAAATTAGGCCAACCTCGGCGTATATTCGACCGCTCGTAAAGGCAAGCCCCTAAGCTACCTCTACGTAACGTGTTTACTATTCTCCACTTATTCGACAAAATCTTAACTTGCGAATCGAACTGTTGACTAACAGGCTAACAATGACCTTGGAAATCTTTGAACTGCAGTTTTATTTGAATTATTGCATCTTTCATCTTATCTTTGATAAAAAACACCTAATTGTTACAATGATTGAAATAGCAGGATTAAACATAGATCTTGTCATAAATCAAGATGATGTTGAAATAATTAAAGCGAAAAGGACTATCAAGCAGACGTCAAAGTTTTATGAGATCGGGCTATTAAAGATGCTACAACAGTAAGTAATGAAACTTCTCTTTTCTATAAATCATTGTCATACTTTCGACCAATCAGTGGCATTAAATCCAGCAGCTGCAGTTGAATTTGGATCTTTAATGGATTTCGACGAATTCAAAATGCAATACAATGCAAAATATATAATTGTAAAACCAAAAGAAAAACAAACAGGCAGCTTTATCGCTAAAAGCGATCGCATATAGACGACAAAATGTAAATAATTTGAGTAAAGGTTTCTGAATTTAAAAAATAAAATTATATCTCTAATGTTGTATTTTATTCATTATAAAACTATTAAAGAATCTTAAGTGTTTATGCTCTCCAAAGCGACGCCGTCGAATATTAGTATATTTTCAAAACAAGTGCCCGTTGCAAATTATTTTTACATCTGTTAAGTTAACGCCTTATGGTGATTCCACATGGCCATGAAGTCTACGATAATAAACGCACTAACTTAGTCAAAGATTATTCAATATTTTCTCGAACACAACCACGTTTCAATTTATTCTGCGTTGATGTAATTTTGAAATAGTTTGGTATCTCGAGTTACATGTAGGCGACAAATTGAAAGGTAGACAAAGCGATACAAATGACTCCAGGCACCGCTATCATAACGTGAGGGTCCTTTACGGCGTCTCACGGGAGGGTCTCGCAATCTGCAAAGCTAGTGCTCCTTAGCACCCCGCCTCATTAGTTGAGATTAGAGAAGTGTGGAGATAACACAACTAAGTAGGGTTGCTGTGCTGATGTGTGGAATACTAAGATAATTCTTCGCGATTTAAAGTTTTTTTCGTCATAAATTTTCTTGTTATAATAAGATAATATCCGGGATAATAAGATCATATAATCCAGATATTAGATCGAATTAAGATTAATTATGATAAGACCTTATATTCCAGATCATGGTCTATCTGTGTGCTAATTTCATGAAAATCCGTTTAGTAATTTTTGCGTGAAGGAGTAACAAACATCTATACATCCTCTTTTCTCTCTCAACAAACTTTCACATTTATAATATTAGTAGAATGGTAGACACAGAGAACAATAATGCAGCCATTTAAAATATAAAACGCACAAAATAAAAATGTCGTCAGTGATGTTACCTGTTAGAAAACTTCGAATTACTTTTTTTATTTTTTTACACACATTTACATTTCTTTGTAATATAAAGGTCGGACCTTGCAAATCACGCAAGGTTTTTATAAAAAATAAATAATATACATAAATTATAAGAATCAGAAAGCTAAGCAACTGTTAAAGATTCAGTGCTAGTCACGATTTAATCAAGACTAACACCTCATCATAACCTTGCATCACACTTTTCATCACACCTAAAACAATAAACTATAGAAACTGCTTAAACCAGACAAAAGCGAAGTAGTCGGAGAGAATACAAAAGGAATAGTGACGTAAAATTCTTAAAACCCGCACAACTCCACATGCCATTAAGAAAAATGAAACGTAACCGCATGAAGTGCTTGAAACTGATCCTTATTGTCAAGTTGAAAGCGACGTGCCCACAGCCATTGCTGACATGAAAGACATCACACGTAAAACTGTGATAGCTATCTCCTTTATGCTCCCCCTGCTTAGTGACGGATACCCTTAAGGTCTCACTGGACTCTGATCACCCTCATTTACTAAGGAATTAATTTCGCAAAGTCAACAGCAAGTCCAACATCAAGATTAACGGCTGAACCCTTCCACTGCTGCAGGGTAAAACGGATTATTATAAATGGACCATCTAGATAAGTTTGACTGACTCACGCTATTTTTCCTTTTCCTCGCGAAGCAACTTCGCTAAGTAGCCATTAAGCTATATTAAGTAAGTAGAAAGTAGACGATGAAAGAATACGTAGAGAGGATTTAGGTATTTTCGGGACGGAAGTTTGGAATGGAATCTCGCAACGACAAGAGATTAAATATTCTTTAAGAGTTAATGTAACAGTATGTTACCATAGAATGTACCGAATTACTCACGGCAAGTATTGAATGATTAATTCACGTTCTTAATCATTAAATATTTGCCGTGAGTAATAATTTTAAGTGATTCGTATACCATAAGTTTATCGTGAGTGATTAAAAATCATTTATTGATAACTTTGGTATTATGAAGTCAACCAGCGCAGGTCAGTAAATTGTAGCTATTGTGAGAAACTCAGGATATGGGGCAATGTAGGCACTCAAATTCACTTAATCAGTCAGTGTACCCATATCAGAAATATACGATAAGCATAAATAAACCCTCGCATTCTGATAATTAAAAACCCTCAATGCGGGACTTTATCAAATAAAATCTCGAGTGCCCAAACTGCGAAAAGAATTGCAAGTGAAAAAGGCCGGTTGGACCTGTCAAATACATTTCACCGTTGTTTCTATTTGAGTAGGGATGTTGAAGTGTCATAAGGAGTAAATGGGGGTACGGTAAATCCGGGATACATTGAGTACTTCAAAGTTTACGGGATATACAGGCGGAATTTGAAGGAATATCTTGTAAATATCTCTTCTCGTCACGTCCGTGTAAGCTTGTGTGAGCCCAAAAATGTCTTTATCTAAACCCGAATAGCTACCGATCAGTGAATAAATTCCTCTTACGTCGGCTTACACTCTGTTGTTACACTCTCGTGGATGAAATGTATATAGAATACTACTAGCTTTGAACCACAGATTCTCTTGCATCGCTATTCGTTGCGTTCACTGCGAGACTATTTTTGATGGACTTTCAGCCAGTGCGAATGAGGTCTTTTCGAGACAAGGTTGAACTTCTTTACAGTGCGAATGAGAGCTTTTCGGTCTCACAAAATATTGTTTCTAAAAAACACCTTAAATATAGCTCAAAATTGAAAATATTTGCTTGAAATTTTACCATTATAAACTTAAATAGTTTTTCAAGTTGAATCTGGCTTCGCCCGCAGTTGTGACATTTCGGTATTGAATAAATGAGAAAAATATTTATGTCATCGGTTCTGCCTCATATCGCACTAAAAAGAAGTTCGATGTGTGTCTCTACTAGTGATGGGAATAAAAGAGAAATGCAGGTGCGATAAAATTTATTTTTATAAAAGATTAATCAAAATGTTTTTGATTAAAGCAAGGCAAACAGTATGATTTATCGCACTGAACAAAAAAGTAACAATCTTTTAGTTTTATTTGCCGCCTGAGTACTGTCTAGTGTAACCCTGCATTTATCGTAGCAACCTACGCAGCGCTTGCGTTGAGTGCCTTTTTGAAGCGCATGCTTAGCGCATCTGCCGCTAGGAAATCCTGAAATAAATTAGGATTCTAAAGTGCCATACCTACCGGCACACATACCATTTTTAGTTTTAAAGTATGTCCGGGAAAGTCTACTGAAGTTGGCAGACAGTCCCCCAACGATTGACACCTTTTTCGGAATAAGCCCTAAAATAATTATAAATTATTTAAAAATCGAGCGAGTCGCGCGGACGAGAAGCGTGCTTTCGTATCGAAACTCATCGCATCATTACGCTAGGATACGCGACGCCCATGCCGCCCGCGCTTCACTCCGTTTTGAGACAGATTAGACCTCACTTCGCACATTAGCGTAATTAATTTCTATTCAGTGCGTATGAGGCCTCTTCAACCTCATATTTTATTAACTACGCCGCTTGACTTCGCAAGAGAAACAATTTTATGTATTTGTCTCTGTCATACTCAAAGAAATGTCAAAATAATCGCCTCCCGCATAGAGTGAAGAATGCGATTTTGAATGCCGCATCAGCGAGAAGTCACGCTTGTGACTTTTCGACCTCATAATGCCCTGAACGTGTTAAAGATAAAAGGTAATCTATTTCCTTATTTTTGTTCTTAACCATATTATGTACATAATTATGCAAAATATCAGGCCGATCAGGTTAGCAGTAATGTGTAATTATTAATCAAACTCACGTACATAATATTTTGTTAAGTTCAAATACATGGTTTGTTATTTTGATGAACCAATTAAACTTGTATTTAGCAAAAGTTAATAAATACAATATTCTACCTACCTACTCACTCCAGAATTAGGCGTTCCTGTTCCATGGATCCATGGATATAGTTTGATAATAATCTGAATAATAACCTGAATATTTAGCACTTTGTTAGCATTTATCAGTTTTAGGTCTGTCTGGTTTATAGGTTTTATCTTAGTATCCTAAAATAACAAATTCGCAAGCCATAGCCTTCGCAATCCGTTTGAAACGATCGGGTAATGCGTTGTAATTTTTTATCAGGCCAAGCAATATTTTTTACACAATCATAATATCGTCTCCATAAGCGTATGAATTTATTCCCCTAATCAATCTTATGTGAACGAACGGGAAAATATATTTCAATTTAGCAGTTTCAAATGAAGGTCTCGGAAGAAATATTGAACCATCGTTTTGGAACTACCCTCGAATCTAAAATTCTATATCCAAATTTCATCTCAAATACGTTTAATTTTTTTAAGAAATAAATATATGCAACGTTTTAAAATTATTTTGAATAAAAAAATTGCGATTGTGAGGGAGTATCCACGTGTTAAATATCAGTCAGGATTATTTCAAAGCTTAATTATTCAAATTTCACGCTACGTGATTCTGACATCGAATTGAGATTATCTAATTAACTATTCTATCTAAATTTCGATTATTGTAGCCCCAAATTAAAATAGAGGAGTACGGTCCAAATTTACTATGAATCCTATAAAATTTCCAAATAAACTTCAGAAGTAGGTTGGCTTAGTAAATCAATGTTAATTAATTTAGTTAGAGATAGACGTGTTTATTTAAAGCTTCACAAAGTTATGATAAAGTTATAAGAACATTTTCTACTGACAAGGCAATTAATTATAAATAGTGACAAATTGGCAAAGTAGTAGTATTTAAAAAATTAAATTTAAAATAAATAAATGAAAGATGGATTCTTGGTCGTCAGGGACAACAATTTAATGCTCACCCTCTCACCTGCAAAACAAATAATTATCTTACTTGTTAGTTGTATATGTACACAAATGTGACGTCACAAATACCTGCAACCAGAGAACAAATCTTACCTATCACATAAAAGTGTGCCCAGGAATATAACAATCTCCACATTATAATGTTGACTCGTTGTAGAATTTTATTAGTGGGAACAAAGCGGTAGATATACAGCTTCATTCCCACTAGTTTTACTCTGCTAGTTCTCTGTTGGCGTGGAACTTAGACCAATGACAGGGCGCAAATATTCAGGTGATCCGTCTTCAGGCACTTCTTCAAAGCTTGAAGTCCAGGTATAATAAAGTTCTTGCTCGTAAATCGGACATAGAATGATCTTACGATTTCAAGTGGTATAATCAAACATGTATTTGTTTCAGGTTGTGACGAAACCGGACCTCTCGTCAACGGACATCCGAACGCCGAACATTTCATTCGATAGTGACGTCCTCGTACATCGCGTAGACACTTCATAATCGGTAATGTCCGCGAGAGGGTAACGCGATGTCCGCGGACGGGTGCACTCGTACTTTGTTGGCGTTCCTCTCCCTCGCGCTCGCCACTTGCCCCTCTGCTACGCAGAACACTGTTATATCAAGTAAGTCAGCATATTACTTTTTCCCAGCATCTTAACTTTGTCACGATATATAGTTACGTCACTACGGACACTTAAACCGACTAAGTAAGTGGCAATATGTAGGGAACATTTAATATGAAATAAATATTTCCACGATCGTTTAAAAATAGACGATTTCGAAGGGGATGTGCGTGCATGGATGAATCTAACTCTTCCCTAAGAATGTGTTAGTAATGCTGTGGATATTACGAATGTCCACGGGCAATTATGACAATTTACCAATAGGCGGCCTCACTATCTGCCTAATAACATAATAAAAATATTTGAATATTGTAATACATTTTTATGACAAAATAATTAGCAAGTAACATTATTCATGACGGTATAAGCAAAGTTTTCGTCCAAAGATCTCGTCCTTTGATTAACATGGGTGACCTTTACTTTTATCTTTAGATCACGGTAATAAAATACTGTCGCGACCTTATAAATCGAATAAGGAGGGTTGTAGACGGTCAAAAGTTTAGATATAAAGTATCCTAATAACACCCGAAAGCTATCCATGCATTATACGATGTGACATAACACTGGGACGGCCACAACACGCTCTGAATTCTAAATGAGCTGAATGAAGCATAATATTTGAGTTTGCCAGCGGCCAGCGAAGTCACGAAACTTTTATTAATGCGCTTGTCAGTTGTTTCGTGTTCGTATTATGGAGGGAAGCTTGTACCGTCAGCGAATCAGGACAGGATTTTTTGTAGCGTATAATTTTGTATAATTTCACACTTTGTGTTTTATGCGAGTATAGCTGGATATAGCTATTGGAGTTGATTTGAGTTACAATCTTTCTGTTTAATTTTGCCCCACCTTACAGATAAGATTGTTGTCCTATTTCATTTCTAATTTATTAAAATCATATATGTTTAATTACATTACTCTACAGAAATTCATAAGTACCATGTTTTCCAATTTTGTGAGTGTGGATGGATGTTACCATCAGGCTTCCTATTTATCAAATCAAATCAAATCAAATGTTTTTATTCAAAATTGGTTTGGTTTACAAACACTTTTTGAAAGTCATGCAAGCTACGCCAATGCTTCAACAAGGCCCTACTGTAAGAGGGCCCGGGAGGATAAGCAGCAAGAAACTTCCGGGTTTTTTTTCCTGCTCACAGTTACAGATAGCACTTATCATCTACTACGATCTATATTCATAAAACTCATGTCCAAGCAAACTTGTCTTTAAAATTATACTCATCTAATTTGTAATATCCTTTCGTCATAAGAATGCTTTTAATATGAGTTTTAAATTAATTTAAATTTTGATGGAATTTTATTACAAATCTTATATCTAAGTTTAATGTTCTCATAATGTAATTATTCAAAGTATGAAGAACCCTTCAAACTGTAGGCGGGGTGATTACGTATGCTATTAATAAGAATTTTAGCAGAAAACTCAGAGGTCGTCGTCATGGACACAAGGGTAATTTACCCAATTACCGTCATATTATTTACTTACGTGTAGATATTTAAAATGTAAATACTAAATAGATCACTTAATTTGTTTCAAATTATCTGAACGCTAATATTCTTGTGAATTATAGTAATTAAATTTTAGCGAAGATAAGTTACTAATAATAAATTTATTCCTGTTCTTTTAAGTACACTCAGTAGCGCAATTAGATAGCGTGTAAAATTCGTAATATTTAGAAATTATCTGGAAAAGCTTAAGCCTTCACATAGTTTGCAGGTCGTATATTCGTTCGGCAGCATAATATATTCATAGTGTAGCAATACATATTAATAAACCCTTTCATCGTAAATCAAAATAAAATAAACCCATTTTCCACATTGACGGTCAAACAAACCTGCTTAAATATTTGCACATTGTTAAGCCACTATAATTGAACGGTTGAATCACAATCTCTCCAGTAGACATTTACGTGATCTCATGCAAGGTTGAGCGTGTTTATATACAAATTATTCAGACCTTTGCTCACCTGTGTGTGCATATGCCTTAACCGAATCTCCTTTTCGGATTACATCGGCGCCTGAACGTGAGGAATCGTTGCCCGTTATTGAATAACAAGAGGCTCCTTGTTTACCTAATATATTATTGTCGCGTTGCAATTGATTTATAGGATTTAAGAGAAACACCTCTTGAATGCTTGATAGGGAAAAACTAAGCCTAGTTTTCACATATCTGAAAATATTTTCTTTTATTCTGTCTTGTTTCTAACCACTGCACTGATGTATAAGTATTCTGAGAACCACTGATTTCGCTGATATACTTGCGCACATATTTTTTTGTTTCTACCACAATGCAGTGCCATCTTTTGGAATATTTTCAAATAATTCCCCCCTGTTGAACTGGTTGTTAAGTTGGTTATTTCCATGGTCATTGGCATTTATTTTCCCATTTCCCGCGCAAAAGCCAAGGGCTCTCTTTTGGTGATTGGTTCGTCCGGAAGCGCGTGATTTCCGCTGATCACCGCGTTCCCAGGAAGGCGCATTGCGTCGGTTGTTTTTTTTTTACTTGAA